>OY728140.1:752588045-757588045 GCA_963277665.1 Viscum album | reverse complement strand
TTTTTTAATAAACGGAAATACGAAATGGTCTTTCCTAGTGTGTTGGTTTAATTGGAGGTAGTCCATACAGAGACACCAACTTTTCTGCACATGAGTTGGAACCAATTCCATGTTTTCATTTATTATTACAGCAAGGACAGTTTTTTTATGAACCACTTGAATTAGACTAACACATTGGATATGATAGATAAGTTAAATTATTCCAATATCCTATAAAATTACTACCTCATTTATAATAAAATATATGAGGTCTTTTTCAGCCCAGTTTGGGATTTCAGTACAAGTTTAGACTAATTATTTAACAATATATCATGTGTACCAATTGATGGTCTAAATCCAGGAGTGTTAGAAATTTTCAATCCCATAGCTTGATCATATTCACTTAAAAGATCAAGAAGTCAGAATTCATGCACAGGAGGGAGTGAACTAGCAATGATGACAGGCATATTGTTTCCATTCTCAAGATAGAAATATTTAAAATCTTGATGTAGTTTTTTTAGTTACAATTTATGGGGATTTTTTTATTGATTGGAGCGTGTGTGTAAAAGTTATTGGTCACTAATATCATATAACATTTCAATGGTATCATATTTTGATGAGTAATTTGCCTTTTCAGGATTAGCAATATCATTGATGGTCATGGGACCCTCAGTGTTCCAGAAATTATCAATTAACAAACATGCATTACATATATGTAGACAACTAACACAATTAATGTTGGATTAATTTAATATAATTTCAATCAATGATCAAAATAGATAATGAAGATCATGGGAATGAAAATAATTTATTGAGGTTGAAGGGATTACATCTATTGAGTTAACAAATAGCGAGGAATGTTCCTCTGAGGGTGATTCATGGAATTAAGGATATTTTAGTAGAAAATTTCACCACCAAACACCATATATAATTTACCAGTGTGTGCATTAATTATGAGTTTTTATTATTCATCAATGTCCCCCCAATATAATCAGGGCATGTCCATTCATTCTATCGTCTTCTATTTTTAGCATATAAAAATTAGTAGGAAAAATTAAATTTTGTATCATCAAAAGAATATACTCTAACCCACCAGAAGGGTGAGTTTTACTCTAATTTGATTATTGTAAAAAATTTCTATGGGATTAAATTCCCCGACCTACAATGAAGAATAAATAGAGTGAAACATCACATTTATAGAATTACAAAAATCAAGTAGTGCATAGGAAAAGGAATACTTACCAATGGTGTGTGGAAGTAAAAATCTTCCCAGAACATTGAATTTAGTGGGATGTGATGGCTATATCAATTTTGTCACATTCCTCCCCAATATCACATTCTGATTTCCTATAATTTTCCTTCAGTGTGTACATATCTCCTTTAGAAACATGAAAAAACATTGAATTTTCTTCACAGTACCAATCATGGGGATGTTAACCTACACTTTTTGTATGTTTTCGAGATTTACAAATCTTGTTTTGTTTTTTTGGTGGTTGGGTGTCCCTTTGAGGAAATGGGAGAGGAATTTTTTGGCTTGATGTCTCATCAATAGACAGACTCTTTCCTTTAGAAGGTATTCTCTCAGAATAATGTTTTTCAATATTTGGACTAATTTCAATGGTTGGGATGTTGTTTTCCTCAAAGGGGATGATTGTAAAGGAGGTTTAATTTGGATTTTAAGTTGAGTTCCACTCATAAGGTTATTGTAACTAACATTTCCATTATCCCTAGGGTTGACTAGTGGTTGAGAGGGTAGTTTATCGGACCCATGACCTTGGATTTTCTGAATAGATTAAGCTAGTTAGCCTAATTTGGGTTTTAGGTCTTGTTTGGCTACCTGGGTAGTTTTTTAGAATTGAAAATTGTTCGAATCCATTTGTTTTAACATGTATTCTAAGCTAGGATTGGGTTTGGAGGGCGGTTTTGGAATTTCCATTAGGGTTCTTGAGGATTTCTAAGTGGTGGTGGTGAATGAATACATTCACATGGTAGGTTACATGGTTTTTGATGTTTTTTTGAATACCCACTTACATATAGGTTTGTTATTTTCACCTAGAATTGGATGGATAGAATATTTCTTGGGTAAAGGTTTGGTTATATGGGTGTCCTAGAAATTTGTCATCATAACACTTAGAAATTTATTTCAATTGATGGCATTGGTTAGAATAATGGATATCTATAGAACATATTCCACCATTAATGGTATGAGGATATGTGGATTTACCTTGTAAAAAATAATCTTATCGAAGAAGGGTACATACCTATTAAAAATTTGGGCCAACTGCTTCTCAAACTCAGTACTTTTCACCTCATGGAAACCTCAAATGGGTACATTAGACCTTGAACCAATTTGTTGTGTATTATGTTCCAGGTTCTCAATTACGATACTTATAGAAATTGGGTTCTTATCAACTAGTTCACCACCTACCGCATCATTATTTATATTTTGATCAATAGGTATAAAATCATCATAAAATTACTGAATTAATAGTTGGTCACTTTTTAGGGGGTGTGAGAAAAATTAACTTTTACTTTTAAATCATTCCAAATATTCATGTTTTCCCCCATGTGATAATATTATCCCATAAATTTTGTTCCTTATTGTTTTAGTGTGAGATATTTGGAAATTGTTTTCAGAAAATGCATGGCATGTTATCCCAGCCTCTAATTGGAAATTTAACACATTAATGCTAGTCTATTGTAGTACATCTAATGAAAAAGGGAAATCCATATGTTTTACTTTTTGATAATATACATTATTATGTTAAAATGTTGAACACAAATTATGAAATTATTGTATGTTCTTATGTGGGTCTACTCTATCATGTCCATGAAATCTTTGTAATAAATGCATAACACCATATTGTTTTTCGAAATTGGGTGCCTCACCATGTAATTGAATGTATGTGGATTGAATATCAACATTAATAAAGGATAGTATGTTTAGTATTTAATAATTTTTATCCATTTTATACATGTTATGTTCAGTTTTACTATGGTTTTTAGAAGAAGAATAATATGGATTGATAAGAGTTTCAAAGTTTTGGGTGTACTCCTTCAAAGGATCATTTAGTGCTTCTTGATGTCGATGATGCAAGATCGTATCTTGTTCAGGTTCAAATAGAAATAGTTCCTCAGATGTATATTGAATCAATAACATGGCCTAAAAATGGATTATTTTATAAATTAACTATGAAATTATGGATGAAAATAAGCAAAAAAATAATTAAAAATTATGAAATGATATTATAAAAAACACATGAAAAACAAAAGAGATCCCTAGAAACGGCGCCAAAATTTGAATGTGTTTTCATGATAAGTCAAATTTATTATTTTTTACAGTTTATGTATAGTATTGAGAGGACCATAGGTCATATCTCAAGGATTTTTTGTGTTGTATTGTGTGTATATTTAATAATAATGAATAAAATTGGGGTGGTTTTGAAAACAATTTTAAGAAAATAACTTAATTTAAAGCGTATAATTATTGAGAAACCAAGTTGATTTGGAAAACTATGAGATAAAGGTGTCATTGTGATTTTACTATATACATATCATGTTCATTTTTCATTGATATTCTATCATGTTTTTAGTTATTATTTGTTTGAAATTAATTTAAATCTCGATTAATTACTATGCTTTTATTTCGATGCTTGATGTACCCAACTATGATATAACAATCATATTATCATGGTATAGTACATATTCATGGACTAAGAGCATAAAAATCATATTTTAGTCTAAATAATGTGGGTAGGAAAATTATTTTTGTTCTTTACAATTAGAACAACAAAATTCACACTCTCAATACCAGACACTGATCGATTAGAAATTAAGATAAGAAAATTCACATACATTAAAACAAGAATTAAATTATGAAGTATTGTTAGATACACAGAATGGAATTTATAATGACCAAAATTAACCAAAAAAAGTATCTAATATATGTGTGGGAACTACCTTTACATTTTTGAAGATTTTTCAACATGAACACCCATTGTTTATCCCAAAATCGAGAGGAGGAGGAAGTATGGGTGGAACTCCTTCTTCATCCTTGATCCCCCTATGTGGATATGGGCCTCCAGAACATCTAAGATGAATAGAGGAATCCAATGGAACTCCATATTTTCAGCCCTTAACTCATTGTTCGAACTTACAAATGAGGAATCTAAGGTATCATTTTCTATTCAAAGATGATTGTAGTTTTTGGAAGACTTATTGTGTATAAAACTTTGACCCATTGTTCTTATTTCCATACATTCTTATCTCAATTTTTAAAAAATAAATAGTTGTATCTGCATCTCATGGCTACCATTAAGGAATATTTTACACCATTTAGATATTCACATCCCGAAATGTGGACTAAATATAGAATAAACGTTTTGACATCGAGATTATTTGATCCCCTCGATAGATCAGTTCAGATGGTCCCCTTAATGAATGATTGGGTATTAGTTGTATTCATATGAAATGTATCACATTGAATATTGGTCCATCCCATGAAGTCTCATCCCATTTGGATGAACATTTTGGAAGAAGTGTGTGGTTGAGTCCACTGGTTTTCTTAGATCTAGCATAGTTTGGCCCATTTTTCTTGAACTTCATCAGAGGCACTCAAAATCACCTCCACCTAAAATTTAATTATCAAAAAAATCAACATTTACCTTATTAATAGAAAAAAATTGATTCAAAAATGATGTAATTGTTTTTTTTATTTTCAAATGAAAACTAGTTCAGTACAATGGTGTGAGCGTGAAAATGAAACAGTGAATCATGTTGCAATCAGAGCCCAATGGTTTCGTCAGGGTTTCAATTTCATTCATCCTTTTTTCAATTCCTTGAGTTTTTTTTTAAAAAGGTGAGGATCATTGTTAGAGAATTGTTATTTCTAACCGTGATTCACACCCATGCATCTCTATGAGCGTGACCGAATTTTTCTGAAACTATTGAATAGGGGCTACATGATTATGAAATCATGAATATTTATTACAACTAAACCAAACACAGTTTTTAAATCCATATTACTATATTCTTTGAGGTATGGGAACCCATAAATTGGGTCTCACATGGTTTGTGTAGAGTATGAAAAACATATAAGAAAATTATGTTCCCCATTAAAAAGTTGGAATGTACAATTTCTCCATATTTCTTTTAACCCTTATTCCTCCTCCCATTTTTCTCAATTTCACACAACACCGATAAAATCTCTCAGGTTTCCTTCCTTACAATCTTGGATTTTCTCCCTCATAAAAAATCCATTTCAAAATTCGTTCATCATGTCAGATCCACCTCAGTAATTCTATCAATCGTGATGTTTCCATTCGCAGATTTATTCTCTATCTTTAGTGTTATCTTCATTCAAATTAACATTCCATAATTTTAGGGATTTTCCTTTTTCATATTTTCTCTTAATCCTTCGTAGATCGGTGGCTGATATTGGTTGAGGAGTCCACTATTGGGCTATGATAGGAGGTATACTAATTTTCATTAAATGTATATATTTTAATAAATTTATCTATTTCCCTATAGAGAAGACATAATGTCTACTCCTGCAAATGTAAATATTATATTAAATATTTATATTAACATTTTTATAAAATATTTATGACACCCAAGAACAACATTGATGGTTTCTAGACAGATATTTAGTCAAAAATAAGGTTGGGTTAATCAAATTTACATAACTACCTTGCTTCCAATTTACGCAAAATATCACCCTAGTGTGTCCTTTATAATATTTTTAATGGTAATACAGAATATAAATTCAATAAAATAATATATGGTTTATATGAATTCATTTTAACATTTATTAATTGCATGTGAGAGAAGAAAATGAATTAATTTCATTATGAAATGGCATGGTTATTTTCTATGGACCTCTAAATTTTATATAGATGTAAGGGTCCAATTAAATTTATTCAATTAGTAAATGGAGTGCATATTTACATGGAACATTGATCACTGTTATATTATTAATGATTATTTTTATGAACATAGATCAGAATATAAACATGGAATACTGTGAGTATGACATAGACTAATGATATATATTTCCCTTGGCAAACTCATTGGATGCAAACCAATTAATTGATGTGAATACCACGGGGCACACTAGACTTAGACTCCATAAATTTATTAGTTATGTTAATTCCATTGTAGTAAAGTATTGGATCACCCACAAACTCTAAAAATTGAAATCCCTTGGATTATCCCCTTTTATTTGGCTTGATTTACTCAAACATAGATCCCCATGAATTATATACATGGTCTTGAATAAAATGTACATCGAGTTTTCCTTCAAATAACTCTAAAACATTTATGTGGAAACCATAGTCACATTCCATAAGTTCTTTTAATACTATAGTTTTTATAATCATAGTTATCTAGTATAATCAGGATATGATGGGTTTTTAACCATGATCATTATCACTCAAAAAAATAAACATTTAATCCAAAAGAACTATAACTCAAGGGGTAAAATGTGGAGGTGAAAGAGAGTATCAACACTAAAAATGTTGTTAAAATCACAAATAAGAGGTCTCGTACTATGGAAAAAGTAGATAATTTTATTATGTGTCACTTTAATAGCTAGGCTATCTATGGTGAAGTTCCCCTCACTCTATGTATGAGTGACTTCCATTTAATATCTAAAGAGACAGTTACAATTCCTGATGTAAGGGAAACTATACCAAGGAATAATAGAAATATTATTAAGGAATCCAAATGGAAACATGTTTTCAGACATGTCCATCTAAATAATAATTGTGTAAATCATGGACATTGAAAGAACATTAATTAAAGATCATTTCTCTATTCTCATTGAGTTTCCAACACCATATAAGGTGGTTTGCCAAAAAAACATTGAACCAATGATTTCATACACAAGACCTCTTACTCTCATAATACAATGGGCATACAACCAATCCACTTTAATTTTTAGTCCAATGATGGGGGGATCAATTTTGTCACCAATCTTTGAAGATCGCTATCTTTAATATTTGAGGCCACATGGATATGCACCCTTCAAGAATCCTATAACATAAAATTGATATAGAGGGAACTGACCTCATCCACAACATCAATCATTTGAAATTGTATGTATAAAATAGGACTACATTTTCCCCCAACTCCTTTCTTGCTTCTCTCTGTAATCACGTAGAACTATAATGACCCGGCCATAAAACATTACAAAATAATTAATGAAATGAATAATTCACATTGATGATCTTTTCTGGTTTAGTGTTTTAGAGAATTAGGCCATAACTATTATATTACATCTCAGAAGTTACAAAGTCTACACGTCTACATAGTTTCCAGTTTTTCAAAAAAAAACTCTCAAACAAAATAGTCGTGTCTAGTTCAATGTTTTATAAAGAATGACTTTTCCATGATCCTATCCTTGACCGTGTTCTTCTTTATGTCCTGTGAAAAACATTTCAAAACTTTGGATGAACAAAAATATCTAAGAAAGGGTTATAAAAAATAGAATGAAAACATTATTTCATCATTACATACATAGAATATGCTATTTAACATTCCTCGTGAAATCACAATATTTATGAATAACACATAGAAAACATAAATCATAAAGGTAAGTTGTGGAATCCATATCATACTTACATTTTATCTGTCACAGCTATGTAGGGAGTTACATTTGAAGTACCCATCATAGTATATTCCCTAAATCTCTTAGGAGAAACATTCACGTTTACCTCTGTCACTTTACCCAATGCATTGAAGATCTATCTCAGGGTCACCCGCCGTAGGATTATCAAGGAAGCAATTGTACACGTAAACAATGACAAAAAATAATAACGGTAATTCCCCAACCCTAGTTGCCTAGAGTCGGTGCATTATTACATAACATTGTCATGATCACAAGAAAGATCAAGTCTCGAAAGACCGATTAGTTTAGTATCCTTGGAACAACTAGATACATTCATAATGTTTACATTACATCATAAAGTAAAAACTAATACAACAAAATCTTGTATTCATATCCCCTCATATTATCCCTGCATGTCATTCATAATTTACTTCTTCACATCCTGGGAAAAATAAAACATTGAATGGGATGAGCTGATATGCTCAGTAAGGATAACAATATAGAGGAAACATTCATAAATAAGCATAAACATTTAAGGCAATGTATAGGTAAAACAAAATCCATTTAAACTTGAACATCAGCATAATATGGAAAAGATAAAATGAAATAATGTCATTTAATTATTCACATGGATATTCTACTAGTCGAATAATCACATGCAATATCAATAACCACTTTCATAATGATGGAATGCATAATGCCAGACTATCATAACCACATAGTCAAGGCCTTGTGCCAAGATTAAAAATAAGGTTCTTTCAAAGCCTTGTTCCAAGACACTAGTTTGTCTCATGAGACCTACGGATGCATCAAGGAGCTATAATGGGCTCCACCCATCACTTATTAAGTTCAATGCATTCCCATACGAAAATTTTTAAACATAACATAATAATTTGTATTAAAACTAGCATAAAAAATGTAAATACATCATCCATAAACCATGAATGGTATAAAAATAACACATCCATAGTCAAACATAGCACAAAACCTTCAGTACAATATAGAAGTTTTGTATCATAATAAAACAACTTCAAATAAGCTTAAAATATATCAACGGATGTTGACATAGATGAAATCAAAACTATTGGAGATAAATATCTATTTTTATTGAATTCATTTAAAAGTCATATATTTATAATGTAAAGCATTTAAATTGAAAATTTATATATAAGATTTTAAGGGAATATTAGAATATTTTATAAGGGCGGAAAATAGCTGCACCTGCCGTATAAGTTAAAAAAAGACATTTTTGCCTTAATTATGTTGAAAAGGTTAAAAAGGACCTTGTTTGGAAAATGACAGAAATATTCCTTTATAATCCTCTTATAAAAAGTCAAACAACGGTATAAATGACTTTAACCCATATTCTAGTAAATAGTAAAAATGTTTTGAAATACATTTTTACGAAACATGGATGTGGATGACAAAGAAGTCCCAGTAGATAATTACATATAATCCACCTCAGATAATGAAGAGATTGCGAAATAAACCCTTACCTTGTACTTTTATATATTCTATGGTATGTTAACCTGCTGAATAATAGTTAAAACATTGTTATTAAACTATACAAGAAACATATACATTAATATGATGTCATATATGATCTTTTAACATTGATATGTAAATAATATCTTAGTATTATCGTCGTTTCGGGTGTTAACATACTCGTATATGTTTTGTAACATAAGCCATATTTATTATGGATAGGTTGTATCTTATTCATATCCAGAATGATATCAAGTCCTTAAACATAATTTTTAATCATCAAATGATAATTATACTTGAATGGATACTATGTAGAATGAATCTCATCTTGTTCATGGAGACGGTAGTCCATATGTACGCACAAGCGACAATATTATTCTTTTGATATTAAAATAATATATATTTGTATGGTATATCATATATAAATAATAATTATCATGTTATATTTATTAGTTATATGAATTACACATCATTATTATACCCATCCAAATAATAATTTCTTGAATAACAATTACACCACGACGTGGAGACGGTAAGCCGTACGTACACATGTATGGTGACATGTCATTAAATGTATGGATAGAATACTGAATATGGTTGTACCATATTTATAATAACATCATAGTATATATTAGATACTGGAATTATTTATTTAGAATGGTAATAAAAAATAAAGAAGAAGTTGAAGAAGATAGAAACTTGAAAGAGGGTGGTGAAAACATTATCTCTTCTTCGGGTTCTTCCTTTTGATTTGATCAAAAGGGATCTTTAGGTTGGATTTATGATCAAACTAAAGCCTATTGGTTGAAGTGAGGGAAGTTTAGAGAGTAATTGGGTAGGGTTTGGCCGATCCAAAAGGATTTTAAAGAGTAAATAATTGGTTTGAAGTGGTGTCCTTTTATAAGGGGGAGGAGGGGCACCTATGGAAAATCTAGAAATATTATTTTATAATAAATTAATATTCGGTTTATAATGGCTCCAAAGTGGATTATTTAAATTTTAAGGAGGGGATTGGTCTAAAATCTCTAAACCAAAATTTTTATGATAGGTTTTGGTCACTATATTATCCCTATCTTTTAGTTTTAACTCTTAGTTAATTAGTTTAACATTTACCACGTCACTTTGTATTTCTATATTTTATAGTTAATAAACTTACTATATATATCCATGAGACCCCCAAGTGGTCTATTAATGATACACATATCAATATATATGTCTCTTGGCCATACCTTAGATTGTTAGGATTTTAATATCAATTAATAATATAATAAGTGTTTTAAAAAAACTATTATGTGAATTTTGACCCTATTCAATAATTGATTTTTGTTAAAGTCTTAACAACTTTATTAAATCAAATAAAATTCATTTATGAAAACCTATAACGTCATATTAAGTAATAAAATTCATGTATGTCCTCAAAACTTTCAAATTATATTTATTTTATCATTTATAATACCAATTATTTGATTATTTCATTAATAAGGAAAATACTGCATCATTATTGTGTCAAAACTAATATTAATTATTAAATGTCTAAAAATTATAAATAAAACACAATTGTATAGAAAAGCATTTGAGCTTTCTAATTAATATTTATAGTCTAAAATCCAACATATATAACCATATGTAAAATTTTTTTTTCTAAAAGATATATGCTTATGTCATTTTTGTATTTATTTTAACTTAATTAATATAAAATGTCATTATAACTTACAAGTGGCTCCATGGGGTCCCCAAATCGACCCAAATATGACCATGTTAAGACATGTATCAACCAACAAGGTTAGGACATGTTTTAGGGTAATTTATTAATCTTATAATACTTTTTTACCCTTATTTACCGGATTTAACCTTTAACCATGGTAAATAAAATATTTACCGAACTAATTATTCAAAATGTCTAAAAATAAAAGTTACCTATTTACACAATTTGGAGATCTGGATTCCAAATATGGAGTCTATTATTCCAAATTCAAAACATAGAAGTGGCAGAAATTAATTTAAAATTATTTCCCGTTGTTATAACAAAAAGCGTGTTTTTAAGAGATAATAACTATCAAAAGATTGACACTTGTTCATGTCCGATTTAATTGTCAAATTATGTCCAATGACCAAAATTGTATTAAATGGTAACAATATATTCTAAATATACTTTAAAACCACTCAAATTCATAATTTATCACTACTAATAATTTCGACTAAAAAAGTTGTTTTTAATTAAAATTTAGTAATTTTCACTATTCATCAAAATATAAATGTTATCTGAAAAGTTCCAAAATTTTACCGTAGGCTATTTTCGAAATTCTAAATCCAAAAATGAAGTCAATTTTGAAAGATAAAATTTATTAAATTTTAAAAAGTAGGTATTACTATTCATAATGTCTAGTTTGATTGGTTGTGGTGTGTGTTAGAACTCGAAGTTGCGTACAACACACACTACTGTATTATTCAAAGACAAGCATACCATGGAAGCTTGGGGTGTCACATTCTCCCCTCCTTCAAATAATTTCATCCTTGAAATTTCATGAATATTATTGTATAAATATACTCGGGTGGTTCTTCATCATCTGTTCCTCAGGTTCCCATGTTGCCTCTTCCATCTTATGGTTTCTCCATAGAACTTTTACTAGACAAGTCGTCTAGTTTCTCAACACTTGTTCTCTTATATCAAGAATCCTAATTGGCTCTTCGCAATAAGACAGATCATTTTACAGTTCTAATTCCTCATAGGTGAGTACATGCATTGGGTCAGGCATGTATTTTCTCAACAATGATACGTGGAACACATCTTAAACATTAGAGAGATTTGAGGGAATTTCCAAACGGTAAGCTCGAACCCCAATTTGTTCTATAATTTCGAAAGGACTGATGTACCTGGCACTCAATTTACATTTCTTGACAAAATATATAACTCCCTTCTGTGGTGATACCTTCAAGAAAACATGATCTCCCACCTAAAATTACAAATCCTTTCTTTGGTTTTCAGCATAGCTCTTCTGCCTACTTTGAACTAATTTGATGTGGTTTTGGATTACCTTTACCTTTTCCATCATTTCATCCACCAGTTCTGGGCCTACAAGTTATCTTTCGCCATCATCATCCTATCAGGTTGGTGTGCGACATCTCTTTCTGTAGAACTCTTTATATGGTGCCATCTGAATTATTGAATGGAATCTATTGTTATAGGAAAATTATACCAGAGGTAAATATTGATCCCACACACCCTGAATGTCAAGTGATAAAGATCTCAACATGTCTTCTAAGGTTTCAATAGTCTGTTCTGATTGTCCATCTGTTTGAGGGTGGTAGGCAGTGTTCAATTGAAGTTCAGTATCCAAGGCCTTCTGAAGACTCTTCCATAATCTCAAAGTAAATTGGGGATCTCGATCTGAAACAATCGATAAGGGTACTCCATGAAGTCTCACAACTTCATTAATATATAGTCACTCTATCCGTTCAAGTGGTAAATCTTTCCTTATAGAAAGAAAATGTGCTGACTTGGTAAGGCGATCAACAACGACCCATATTGCATCATTCAATCTAGGAGTCTTTGGTTGTTCCATGACAAAGTCCATAGTGATATTATCCCATTTCCACCCAGGTATGGGAATAGGTTGCATGACTCCTCTAGGCTGTTGCCTTCCATCTTTCACTTGTTGAAAAACCATACATGTTGACACAAAATAATTAATTTACCTCTTCATGTTGTCCCACCAAAAATGTTCCTTTAAATATCAATTCATTTTGGTCCTCCCAGGGTGTATAGAGGAATTGGAACTGTGATCATCATATAACAATTCCCTTTTTAAATCAGGTATATCGGGAACACAATGTCTCTTCCCAAATTTCAAAATTCTTTCTTTATACACAATGTCTCTCAATCTCCCATCATTCACAGCTTTAATCTTCTTTTGAAATTCTTCATCATCAGTCTGAGAACTCATAATCCTTTCTAGTAAATATGGTCTGGAACCCATTTGAAAAAGAATTGATGTTTCACCTTCCATGGTTATTCCCACATCTATCTTCACTAGATCCATGAAAATTGGATCCCTTTCAATTATCATATTGTTCAAAACTCACTAATATTTTCTGCTCAAAGCATCTACCACCTTATTTGCCTTCTCCGGGTGGTAGTGTATCGTACAATTATATTCCTTGAGTAATTAAAGCCATCTCCTTTGCCTCATGTTGAGTTCTTTTTGTGAGAAAATATACTTCAAACTCTTGCGATTAGTATAAATGTCACATTTTTCACCAAAGAGGTAGTGTCTCCATATATTCAAAGCAAAGATCACAGCTACTAACTCAAGATCATGAGTAGGATAGTTTTTCTCATGAATTTTTAACTGTCGTGAGGCATAGGCAACAACCCTATCATTATGCATAAGGACACAACCAAGTCCTTTCTTCGATGCATCACTATAAATAACGAACCCATCATTCCTTGATGGTAGAGTTAATATAGGAGCACTCACTAATATTATTTTTAGTTCTTCATAACATTCTTCACACTCTTTGGTCTAAACAAATTTAACCCCCTTACGTTTGAGCTTTGTTAATGGGTTATCCAATTGGAAAAAATTCTGGACAAAACGTCGATAATAACCTACTAAACCAATAAAACTACGTACCTGAGTTATACTCATAGGTGCTGGACATTCTTTGATTTCCATGGTCTTAGAAGGATCAACAGAGATTCCATCTTTAGAGACAATATTGCCAAGAAAAGAAATATCCTAAAGCCAGAATTCACACTTGCTAAACTTCCCATATATTTCATGTACTCTCAGAGTCTTCAGGATAATGCGCAAGTTATTTTCATGATATTCGTAGATTTTGGAGTATACTAAGATATCATCAATAAATACCACCACAAAATCATCGAGATATTCCTTGAAAGCTCTATTCATTAGATATCTGAATACAGAGGGTGCAGTAGTCAGTCCAAAAGGCATTACCATAAACTCGTAATTCCCGTACCTTATTCAAAATACTCTCTTCGGAATGTCTTCCTTCTTCACACACAACTGATGGTATCCATATCTAAGGTCAATCTTTGAAAATTATTGAGCTCCATGTTGTTGGTCAAATAAAGCATCAATGCGAGGTTGGGGATACTTGTTCTTTATTGTTATAGCATTGATCTCCCTATAGTCGATACATAACCTCATAGATCCATCTTTGTTTTTTAAAAAAAGAACAGGGGATCCCCATGGATAAAAACTAGGGAGAATAAATCCCTTATTACTCGATTACTCTAGTTGTTTCTTTAGTTCAACTAATTCTACAGTGGCCATTCTATAAGGGGTCTTCGATATAGGACTTGATCCAGGAATTAAATCAATGGAAAACTCAACCTCTAGTTCGGGAGGATGTCAAGGTAAATCTTCTGGAAACACATCTACATATTATTTCACAATAGGTACATCCTCTATTTGAACATTACATTCCTCACCCACAGTCATTTCATTCTCTTCCTCCCCAATAATTTAATTTATTTGAGCTACTGGGGTGGATCTATATAAGAATTAGGTGGTGATGATTCTGCTCTAAAGATAAGGTGTTACTTATCATCATCATCAAAAATAATAACCTCCTTCTTCTTACAATAAATCATCACATCATGGTCTGAAAACCAATCCATACTGAGGATTATATCAAACTCAATCATAGGTATGACGATGATATCAGCGGATAAAGAACATTTATGTTCTCTAATAGGGAATGCTTCACAAAACTTTATTGCAATGATACTTCCCTTAGGAGATTTAACTGACTACTCCCTGGTTAAATCAAATTGAAAATACCTAATTTTGTTAGCAAACTGGGATGAGATGACACAATGCGATGATACAGAATCAAATAATGCATTTTCTAAACATGAGGAAACCATTAAATTACCTGCCACCACGTCTTTCGGAGCTTCTACCTCAGCAGTAGTGATAACATAAGATTGGCCTTGATCCCTTGTCCTTTTCTAAGGTGATTTCCCATGAAACTTAGGACATTCATTTTTATAATGTCCCATATCCCTAAAATTTTAGCATTGGACATCAATAGCTTCCTTCTTCCCCTTGTAATCACGAGATTGGTAGCCTTTTTCACCACACTTGTAACAGACTCCCATTCTTTTTAAGCAAGTACCAGGGTGTTTCTTCCCACATTTACTGCAGGATAGATATTCAACTTTTCCCTTCTTCCCCTTATTTCCATTACCAGATTTATCAGCAGATCTCTTCTTCTCTTCCTTTTCATTAAAGTCATAAGACTTATAGAATTACTTTTCACTCTAGATAGCACATGAGACAATGTCTTCGTACGACGAGAAGGATTCTGAGAATAATGCTCGACGGAGAAATGGTTTTAACCCATAAAATAAATGATCAATATTTCTTTTTGGGTTACGTTTAAAATCTCCATCATACCTTGCTAACCTTGTAAAGTTAGCCTCATACTTTGCGACATTCTCATCCTCCTTTTGTATCAGACTCTGAAATTTCCTTTCCATATCTGCTCGATGGTCATGAGGAATGTATTTTTCAAAAAATAGATCTTTGAACTCCCTCCATTCCATATTCGGTACTTCATCATCTTCCTTCATGTATTGAATCACTGACCACCATTGATCAACATCTCCCGTGAGGTGGTAAACTTCCATGATAACTTTTTCCCTTTCACTACTCCCCAATGCCTGAAATATTTTCTCTAGGGAATTTGTCCATTGCTCACCTACTATGGGATTTGTTCTCCCATTGAAAATTGGTGGTTGTTTCCTCATGAAGCGATCTAACATTGATCCTCCATGCTTCGGATCAGGGTGCTCCATATGGGTAAGGTTATTATTCATAACCTGAGTGAGTTGTCCCAGTATGGTGATTAGTTGATCAGCACCAGTTGCATCTGCAGTTCCACTATAATTGTCTTGAGCTGGAGGTAAATCCCTACATGGAGTGTGTGCATTTATATGGTTTCCATTTCTCCCACTAGGCATCATTTGTACACAATGGCATAATCTAGATCTGTTTATGAATCAAAGTACATAATTCCATACTTATAAAACACATAGCATAAATTGAACTGTTTTTGGATATAACCCATAATCATAAAAATATTTTCATTGAGGAAGTATATACTCATAAACCCTTTAAAATGATTTGTAAAGAAAATGAGAGTTATCCTAATCATATCCCCAAGGAGTGTCCTAACCAAGAGTGCTGCAAGGACCTTTGTCGTGCACCAGTTCCCGTTCGAGTCTAGCTCAAAGCGGTGTTTTCGAGTTTTACCCCTAGGTACATTTGTGACATAGCCGCCTCTACCTGCATGTATTCAGACAGGGATGTATGGCTCGGAAACTCACAAAATCTCTACAATACCAAAATTATAGGAATTTATTCTATACTAAACCTCAAATTCCATCTTCGGTCTGTGTGATCTAATAATAGTTTATCTAAATATAGCTTCCAAGGTTTGTACCAAACTTCTTTGATACCAAATGTAACGCCCCGACCCCAGTTGTCCAGAGTTGGTGAATTATTATATAACATTGGCATCATCACAAGAATGATCAAGTCTCTAAAGACCTATTAGTTTAGTAGCCTTGGAATAACTAGATACATTCATAAAGATTACATTACATCATAAAGTGAAAACTACTACAACAACATCTTTTCTTCATATCCCCTCATATTATCCTTGAAGGTCATTCATAAATTAGTTCTTCACATCCTTGGAAAAATAAAACATTGAAAGGGGTGAGCTCAGATGCTCTGTACGGATAAAAATATAGCAGAAACATTCATAAATAAGCACCAACATTTAAGTAAATGTATAGCTAAAACAAAAGCCTTTTAATCTTGAACTTCAGCATCATATGGAAAAGATAAAATGAAATAATTCCATTTAATTATTCACATGGATATTCTACTAGTCGAATAATCACTTTCAATATCAATAACCACTTTCATAATGATGGAATGCATAATTCCAGACTATCATAACCACATAGTCAAGGCCTCGTGCCAAGACTACAAATAAGATTTTGTCAAGGCCTTGTGCTAAGACACTATTTTGTCTCATGAGACCTACCGATGCATCGAGTAGCTATAACGGGCTCCACCCGTCACTTATTAAGTCTAATGTATTCCCATATGAAAAGGTTTAAACATAACATAAACATTCGTATTGAAACTAGCATAAGAAATGTAAATACTTCATCCTTAAACCATGAATGATATACAAATAACACATCCACAGTCAAACATATAAAAAAACCTTCAATACAATATAGAAGTTTTTTATCATAATAAATCAACTTCAAATAAGCTTAAAATCTATCAAATGATGTTGACATAGATGAAATCAAAATTATTTGAGAGAAACGTCTCTTTTTATTTGAATTCATTTAAAAGTCACATATTTATAAAATAAAACATTTTCATTTAAAATTTTCATATAAGATTGTAAGGGAAGCTTCGAATATTTTATAATGGAGGAATATAGCCTCACCCACCTTATAAGATAAAAAAAGACATTTTTACCATAATTCTGTCGAAAAGGTTAAAAATGACATTGTTTGGAAAATGACAGAATGATTCCTTTATAAAACTCTAATAAAAAGTCAAACAAGGGTATAAATGACATTAACCCATATTCTAGTAAATAGTAAAAATGTTTTGAAATACATTTTTAAGAAAATTGGATGTGGATGTTAAAGAAGTCCCAGTAGATAATTACATATAAACAACCTCAGATAATGAAGAGATTGCGAAATAAAACCTTACCTTGTACTTTTCGTTAGTCGATTGTATGTTAACCTCCTGTATAATAGTTAAAAAATTGTTATTAAATTATAAATGAATCATATATATTAATATGATATCAGATATGATCTTTTAACATTGCTTTGTTAATAATATCTTAGTATTATCGTTGTTTCGGGTGTGAAATTACTCGTATAATTTTTTTTAAATAAGTCGTTTTTGTTATGGAAAGGCTGTATCTTGTTCATATCGTGAATGATATCAAGTCCATAAACATTATTTTTAATCATCAAATGAAAATTATACTTGAATGTACATGATGGAGAATGAATCTCATAGCGTTCGTGGAGATGGTAGCCCGTACGTATGCATGAGCGACAATATCATTCTTTTGATTTTATAATAATATATAATTGGATGGAATATCATATATAAAGAATCATTATAATGTTATATTTATTATTTATATGAATTAAAAATAATTATTATACCCATACAAATAATAATTTATTGAATAACAATTACACCACGACGTGGAGACGATAAGCCGTATGTACACACGTATAGTGGCATGTCATTCAATGGATGGATAGAATATGGAATATGGTTGTACCATATTTATAATAACATCACAGTATATATATGATACTAGAGTTATTATTTTATAATGGGAATAACAAAGAAAGAATAAGTGGAAGAAGAAAGGAACTTGAAAGAGGGTGGTGAAAACATTACCTCTTCTTCAGGTTCTTCCTTTTGATTTGATCAAAAGGTCTCCTTAGGTTGGCTTTCTAATAAAACTAAGGCCGCTAGGTTGAAGTGAGGGAATTTGAGATAGAATTTGGGCAGGTTTTGGCCGAACCAAAAGGCTTTGAATGTTTGAAAATTTTTTAGAAGTGGTGTCCGTTTATAAAGGGGAGGAGGGGCACCTTAGGAAAATCTAGAAATATTATTTTATAATAAAATAATATTCGATTTCTAATGGCTCCAAAGTGGATTATTTAAAGGTTAAGGTGGGGAGAGGTCAAAAACCACTCAACCAATAGGTTTTAGACAGGTTTGGGTCACTATATTTACCTTATCGTTTAGTTTTTACTCTTAGTTAATTAGTTTAACATTTACCATGTCACTTTGTATTTTTATATTATATAGTTAATAAACATACTATATACATCCAAGCGACCATCAAGTGGTCCATTAATGATACAACTATCATGATATAAGTCCCTTGGCCGAACAATATATTTTTAGGAATTTAATATCAATTAATAATATATAAATTATTTTAAAAACTAGGAATTTAATATCAATTAATAATATAATAATTATTTTCAAAACTCCTTTTTTGTGAATTTTGACACTATTCAATAATTGATTTTTGTTAAAGACTCATCAAAATTATTAATTCAAACCAAATTCATTAAATAAATCCCATAATGTCTTATTAATCAATAAAATTAATATATGTCATCAAAACTTTCAAATTATATTAATTTTAGATTTATAATATCAATTATTTGATTCTTTCATTAATAAGGAAAATACTGCATCATTAATGTGTCATAAATAATATTAATTATTAAATTTTTTAAAGTTTTAAATAAAATACCATTATGTAGGAAATCGTTTTAGCTTTCTAATGAATATTTATAGTCAAAAATCCAACTTATATAACACTATGTAATAATTGTTTTTCTAAAAGATATATGCTTATGTCATTTTTGTATCTATTTTAACTTAATTAATATAAAGTGTCATTATCACTTACAAGTGGCTCCATGGGGTCCCAAAATCCACCCAAATATGTCCATTGTCAGACATGTATCAACCAATAATGTTAGGAAACATTTTAGGGTAATTTATTATTATTATAATATTATTTGTTTACCCTTATTTACTGGATTTTCCCTTTAACCATAGTAAATAAAATATTTACCGAAGTAATTATTCAAGATGTCTAAAAATAAAAGTTACCTATTTACACAATTTGTAAATCATGATTCCAAATATGGAATCCATTTTTCCAAATTTAAAACACAGAAGTGGTAGAAATTAATTTAAAATTAATTCTCGTTGTTAAAACAAAAAGCGTGTTTTTAAGAGATAATAAATATCAAAAGATTGACAGTTTTTCATGTCCGGTGTAATTGTGAAATTATGTCCAATGACAAACATTGAATTAAATTGTAAAAATATATTCTCAATATAATTTAAAACAACTAAAATACAAAATTTATCACTATTTATTATTTTGATTAAAAAAGTTGTTTTTAATTATAATTTATTAATTTTCACTATTCATCAAAATATAAATGTTCTCTGAAAAGTTCCAAAATATTACCTTAGTCAAATTTCGATTTTACGAATACAAAAATGAAGTCAATTTTGAGAGATAAATTTTATAAAATTTCAAAAAGTGGGTATTACTATTCATACCGGCTAGTTTGATTAGTTGTGGTGTGTGTTAGAACTCGAAGTTGTGTACAACACACGCTACTGTATTATTCAAAGGGAAGCATACTATGGATGCTTGGGGTGTTACAATAACACATAAAATAAACATAAATGGATGATTTAATTTTCACATTTTAATGAAAATATATAATTTAAATATATTGAAATAATATATATCTTATCAAAACCATTTCAATTCCAATATATCTAAAATAGTATATGGTATTTATTTTCCTTTTAAAAACATTACAGATTGTTATGGAAGCCAAATATATAATAATACATGCGGCGGTGGAAAAGTCATTGTCACTACATACATTAGAAAAAGAAACATTCCACTTTTCATTTAGTAAACTGCTTCGTAGAAAATGATTCCCCTTGAATGAAAGGAAATATCAAAAGTTTTTATACAACGTATAGAAGAATGTCATGTATAAATCAAAGAACGACATAAATAAGAAAGATAAGATCAACCCAAAGAATGTGAATTGTTTTAAGAAGTTCCCTTACCTCATGTCTGACTTGAATTGTTCATTATTTAAAATCATGAATAATAAATGAATGTTAATTTATAATTTCTTATGAAAATTCTTCAAGTTTATTATTATTTTTATATCACTTATTACCATGTTATAAACATTATCTAATCATTAATGTTAATAATTGTCGTTTTGTCGATATTTGGTACTTGAGTCAAAATGGACTTTTTATAATTACATGTTGTTCATTTGGTTAAGATTTTATTATATATATAAGTATATTCATTATTTAGATATAATATATATTATATATATCTAGAATATACATTTATTTATATTAGTACATAACATTTGGAGGTAAGAAATGAAATTTACTATTCATGGAGACGGTAAGTCATACGTACGCATGAACACGACTTTAATTTATATTTCATATTCTGATTGAATGAAAACAAAATAATACATATTTATATTTATATTAATGTATAATATCATATATAATTTCATTAAATACATCCTTTATATGTTCCACGTATGGTATGAACAAGTCTTGTCACTTTGAGGGGACAGTAGTCCGCACTTTTTTCAAAAAAAATTATCGTGTTTACTCATAATGGAAATAAGGTATGATATAAATAGAAAATACAGAAGAATAGAACCAATATAAATATTATATATATCACATAAAAATAATTTTCTATCATAATGGCCTCCATTAGTGGTGGTCGGAGATAATTTAACAAATATCGTTTCGTGAGCCAGTAGTTCACCGTCCACAGAAACGGTATGTTCTTTACCCATTAGATGGAGGTGTGTGTAAGTGTAACAATAATACTTCTCATAAAAACATCCTAGTATATTTTTTATACTGATTTTTTTATAAAATAATTTAATATAAATATTTTAGGGGATTTGAGGAAATAAAACATAAGAACTTAAGAGAAGATGTTACATTTATATCGGGTAACTCCCTTTGGTTTGAATCAAAAGGGATTCATGATGTGGCTTCTGTCTAAGGTAAGGATTCCGGGATGAATAAGGGAATCCTGGGAGCTTATTTAAGTATGGTATTGGCGAATCAAAGGTCTTGAGAAGTATGATAAATGGTTAGGAAGTGATGACTTTTTATAAGGGAGAAGAGGATCTCTTTTGGTATGTTTGAAAATATTATTTTATTATATTAGAATTTTCAGTTTCTAAAGGTCCAAAAATCATTAAATACTAATATAAGGTGGACCATGTTCTAAATAATATCATAAAATAATAATTGGACATGTTTTGGATATTTTATTAATTTTTATGTTATAATTTATTTAAATCATCCACTAATGACGTAAAAAATTCATCATCATTGTGTCATAAATATTTTTTCTTATATGATGTATAAAAACTATAAAACAATTAACATGATATAGGAAATATTTTTAGCTTTCTAATGAATATTTATAGTTAAATATATCAATTACTTAACCCCACATTAAAATTGTTTTAGTAAAACAATTCATGTTTATGACATTTCTATTTTTACTTTAAATAAAATGTTATTAATATCATTATCTTACCCAATCAGCACCATGGGGTCCCGAAATTGACCCATATATTTTCTCGGTCAGCCATGAATCAACTAATAAGTTTAGGACATGTTTTAATGTAATTTAATATTATTATAAGATTATTTTTACCTTAAATTACCCTAATTACCTTTAATCGCGGTTAATAGAAGTCAAAAAATACTATTCACCCAAAAATTATTTTCATTTGATTGAACAAAATTTTACTTACTAATGGCAACCATGTATGTAGGATTTTTGAAATTCAATTAACAGAAGCAGTAAAATTTTAGTTAAATGAAAATGTCGGTTTTTAAGTACAGAGTAATATATTTCACTATTCATAAAAAATTGATGGTTTTTAGAAAAATTTCATAAATTCCGCGTAAGCTAAATTTGATATTCTGAATTCAAAATTGATTTCTATTTTACCAAATTCAAAACATGTAATTTTCATTAATTAATTTTATAACTAGTTCCCATTTCCAAACAACAAAGCGGGTTTTTAAGAAATAATAACTATCAAAAGATTGATATTTTTTAATGCCCAATTTAAAAGTGAAATTACTTTCAATGAACAACATTTGATTAAATTGAATATGTATAATATAATTAAACTTTATAACCAATTAACAAGATATTATAACCATATAAATAAATTATATAAAAATGTGTTTTTGAATTAAAATACAGTATTTTCACTATTCATTAAAAAAATGAACTTTATTAGAAAAATACCAAAAATTTAGCCAAAGTAAATTTGGATTTTCCAATTCTAAACAAGGGTATTATTTTTTAAAATTTAACATATAAAAGTGATAAAAATTATATTTAAATAGGGTTCGCCATCAAAAGGTAGTAACTCGACCTTTTAAAGAATATTAGAGTATTTATGCTTCAAATCAGATTATTTCTTATTTTAAGCCTCTAAAATTTATTGGATAAATGTAAAAACATTTAGAAAACATGTATTATAATTTTTTTAGATTTTTCTGTCAATTCCTTCTAATATAACGGCTAGTCATTAATTACCATTAAAAATAATAATATTATATTATTAGTGTGCAATGTATGATTTCAAAGAAACCTGTTGTTGCGTATTGGGTATGCCATCAAACATAAAACCTCCTTTAAAGTAAAATTAATATTTAATTCACAAATATTAATAAATATGAAAAATTTATTATTCTTTATCTACCTAGGATGTTACATCCATCCCCCCTTTTGGAAATTTTTTCCTTGTAATTTTTATTCACTTATTAAATAAGTGGGGGTATTTGTTTCTCATAGCATTTTCATATTCCCATGTTGCATTTTTAATCATGTGGTTTTTTTACAAAACCTTCACCTGATTAATTACCTTATCCCGCAACACTTTCTCTCTACGTTCATTAATCTGGACATGTTGTTCTTTATAAAAGATATTCTCTTCCAACAGAACTACCTCTGGACTTAAAACATGAGATGGATATGGAATATAATTTCTCAACATTGAAACAAGGAAACAATTGTGTACCTCGGATAAAAATGGAGGTAAAGCCACTCTATACACAATTGATCTATCTTTCTTGAAGATTTCATAGTGTCTAATGAACCTCGAAGTCAACTTTCCCTTCCTTCCAAAGGACATCACACTTTTCCATGGAGAAACTTTGAGAAAGACATGATCACCTAAATCAAAATAATGATCCTTCCTCCAGTTATCTGCATAACTTTTCCACCTACTCTGAGTTATTCTCATGTGCTTCTGAATGAAATGAACTTTTGCTGCCATCTCTTCCACCCATTCTAGTCCCAACAACTTCCTCTCCACTACTTCATCCCAAAAAGCTGGAGTTCGACACCGCTTTCCATATATTACCTCAAATGGAGCCATTTGTATACTAGAATGAATACTATTATTATAAGAAAATTTATCCAAAGAAAGATGTTGGTCCCAACTTCTCTGATAATCCACCGAGAAAACACGTTACATATTCTACAGTTATGAATTGATCGTTCTAACTACCCATTCTATTGAGGATGAAAATCTATACTAAAATTTAATTCAGTACCCAACGACTTCTGAAGGCCTTTCCAAAAGTCAAAATTAATCCTAGGTTCACGATCAGGTACAATGGAGAAAGTATCTATATGAAACTTAACTATCTCCTTAACATAGAACTGGTAATGTTGATCTGGAGACAATGTATCCTGAATAGGAATAAAAATGAGCAGATTTAGTCAACCGATCAACAATTACACATAATGCATTATTACCTCGGGATTTCGTTGGTAATCCCATAACAATACCGATGGATATATTTTCCAATGTCCACTCTAGAACAGTTTAAGACTGAAGCATCCCTTTTGGTAACTACCAATCTGCTTCAACCCGTTGTAAAGTAAACCACTTCATTGTAATGTCAACAATATCTCATTTCATTCCATCCCACAAGTAATACTCTCGATGATCTCAGTACATATTAGTACTATAAGGATGAACTGAAAAAGTAAAACTATGAGCATCACATAAAAACTCATTCTTCAACTGTGAATCAAAAGGCACACATAATCTCTTTTTGAACCTCAATACACAATTATTATCAATGATAAATTCATGAAACATACCCTTCTAAACCAACTCTACCTTTTTCTGCAACTCAGTATTTTCCTTCTACACTTGCTTGATTCTGTCTGATAGGGATGATATCGTTGACACCTGAAACAAAACAGATAAACTTTCTGCACCAACAAATTCTATTCCAAAGTTCATCAAATCGGAAACATAAGTATCTCGTTCCAAACATAGAATGTTTAATAAATCATTACTTTTTCGACTAAAAGCATGATCCACTTTATTTTCTTTTTTAGATGGTAAAAGATTGTGAAATCATAATCATTTTTTAATTTTGTCTATCTCACATGTCTCATGTTCAATTCATTTAGAGTGAATATATACTTTAAACTACATTGGTTAGTATATATTTCACATTTACTCTATAAAAATGATGCCTACAAATTTATAATGAAATAACTATATGAAGCTAATTCCAAATATTGTGTAGGGTAATTTAACTAATGATGTTTCAACTGACATGAAGCATAAGAAATTACAGAACCATTTTTCATAACGGCACATCCAAATCTCTTAAATGAAGCATCACTGTTGATATCAAATTCACCATCTCTAGAAGTTAGTGCCCAAACTAGAGAATTCACAAATCATCTTTTTAATTCCTGAAAACAATCATCAAATTCTTTTAGTCCAAATGAACATAACACCTTTTCAAGTTTGTTTAGTCATTTGACTAGATAACCATGCAAAATTCCCAAATACCTCCAGTAATAACCTTCCAAACCAATAAAACTATAGATCTCAGTTGTATTTTTGGGGCTTGGTCATTCATCAACAACTTTTGATTTAGCAGGATCAACAGTTATATCATTTTTTGAAACAATGTGACCAAGGAATGAATTTTGTTGTAACCAAAACTCACACTTTCTGAATTTCCCATATTATTTCTTTTCTTTTATGGTATCCAAGACAACCCTAAAATGACATTCATGTTCCTCTTTACTTTTGAAAAAAACAAAAATATCATCAATGAACACAACCAAAAACCTATCCAAGAACTCATTGAAAATCATATTCATAATATCCATATATATAGCAGGTGCATTAGTTAACCCAAAAGTCATAAAGAAAAATTTATTATGGCCATATCTAGTACAAAACACGGTCTTCAGAATGTCTGATTCATTTTCTTTGAACTGATGGTACCCCGACCACAATTCAATCTTTGAAAAATACTGAGAAACTTGGATCTGATAAAATAAATCATCGATATGATAAAACTGATACTTTTTTTAATAGTGATGTTATTCAATGTTCTATAATCAATGAAAAGTCGCATTGAACCATATTTTTTTAACAAAAAAGACAGGGGCACCCCATAGTGATGTGCTAGGTCGAATGAAACCTTTATCTAATAACTTCTGAAATTTTTATAGTAACTCTAAAAGTTCAATTTGAGCCATTCTATATGGGGGTTTTGAAAAATTATTAGCTTTAGAAACTAAGTCAAAAATAAAACCAACGTCCCAATCAGGTATAATACTAGGAAAATCATCAAGAAAATCATCAAGGTACTCATTTACCACTAGAACATCATTAATCTAGACAGTACAATTATTTTCAATAATATGTGCAAGGTGAAAATCATTTTCATATTTTATATGTTCCTCAGCTTCCTGACATGTTATCAAAAGTAAGGGTTCATTCTTGTACAAAAATTGTTAATCATTCTTAAAATAATCATCTTTATCTCTGTAGTCAATCTTAGCATGATAAACAGAAATACAACCCATGCCCAAAATAACATCAAACACTACTAGAAGAAAAAAATAAGGATTCTAGGTAGATTCTTTCCGCACACAAGGATAGAAAGGTTCTTATAATTTCTTTTTTCCTCAAAATGTCCTCCGGGTGTTTTTACCTTAATTTCATGATTCATATCTTGAGAAGGAATTCCCAATTTACATGAAAACTTCATAGAAATGAAAGAGCGTGTTGACCCTGAATCAAACAACACATTGGCATAATATGAAAAAATAAACAATGTACTTAATACTACTTCATTTAAGGTCCTAACTTCTACTAATGTAGTTACAAAGGATTTAACCACCCATTTCTGCTTGTAGTCTGGCTTCTTTCCCCTAGTTGAGTTTTTCGTCAGACACTTATATTCATAATGACCCATTTCATTTAACTTAAAACATCTTACTGATTGAAAATAAAATTTTTTCATACCATTACTCTGATATTTTTCAGTGCAATTATGATATTTATGTCCCATTTTACCGCATCGGTACCACTTACTAGAATTAAAAAGGCATTCCCCATTATGATTTTTACCGCAATTTTCATGAACTGTAAACTTCAGATTCTTACCATCATCTATTTTTGAAGATTTCCTCCCATTCACCAGCCACCATGACCTCTTATTCAGTTGTTTGTCCAGGAACAGATGATCATATTCAAACTCCATTCCCAACTTTTTTGCACATCGAACAAGTTTTTTATAACATTTGAACTCACAAGAATCTAAATCCCATTGATACATTGGCGTTAATCTTGGTTAAAAATAATTGATTTTACTATAAAGATCTCGTATAATATTTTGAGCATACCTTGCCAGTAGAGTGAGTTTTGCTTCATAAAATTCCACTAAGTCATCATCCTGCCTCAATTCCATGATTTTTTTCCAATCCTAATACGAACCACATTAGGAAAATATTTCTCCAGAAACATACCGTTGAATTCATCCAAATCAAGTGCATCAATCTTCTTACTATCCATGATATTTTTCACCATCGACCACCACTGATCAACATCACCTTAAAAATAGTAAACTGAGAGACTAACCTTTTGATGTTATGAACATGCCATGACATCAAAAATCCTCTTGAGTGCTTTAATCCACCCAAATGGTAGCACATGATCAGAGAATCCACTGAATGATAGGGGGTGTTGCCTCATGAAATGCTCCACTACAGACAAGTTCATTTGTGGTTTATCTGGCTAATCTCAGGCATGGATACCACCACCATTTATAGCCTGAGTCAAATATTCCATCACTGCAACAAAATACCTATTTTCAATTCTGACTATCTCAGGTTGCTGATTTGGAAGTTCGTCTTCCTCCTGATATCATCTCAACATATCTGTCCTATTTCCTATGCGGAAAACCATTATGAAGACAAAAATATCTTAGGCGAAGAAACATGGTAATCTGTAAATGCTATATCATTAACATAAATCAATTTATGGATATTAATTTTACAAAACCCTAACTCCAAAATTTTTCTAAACTGACCTTTGAAACCAACTATAAGGAATCGGCCTTAAAACATTTCATAATCTTGAATTAAATGAATAATTCACATTGAAGATCTTTTGAGGTTTATAGTTTTAGTGAATTAGGCCAAAATATTTACATTACATCTCAAAAGTTACAAAGTAGAAAGTTTAACACAGTTTCCATTTTTTTACAAAATAATTACTCCTAAAAAATGATTCATGTCTACTTCCATGTTTTAGACAACATAACTTCTCCTTGATCCCATCCCCGACCATATTCTTGTTTATGTCCTGTGAAAAACATTTCAAAACATGGGATAAGTATAAAAATCTCACTAAGGGTTATAAAACAAAGAATTAAAACATTATATCATCATTACTTACATAACATAATCTCATTAAAAAACCTCATGAAATCACATGATTTATGAATAACACATAGAAAACATAAATCATAAAGGTAACTTGTGGAATCCATATCATACTTACATTTTAGCTATCACAACTACATATGGAGTAACATTTAGAATATCCATCAGAGTATATTCCTTAAATTTATTAGGAGAAATATTCACATTTACCACCGTCACATCACACAATTCATTAGAGAGATATCTTGGGCTCACTAGGCCTAGGATAATAACGGAACCACGTGTATACGTAAACAATTCCCAATAACCTTACCACATGAAAAATGTAAAGGGAAGATAACATTTCCACATTTCAATCACAATATATAATTTAAAAATATTCTAATAACAAATCCATTATGAAAACTATTTTAAAATAAATATTTAAAATTGTATATGGTATTTATTTTACCTTTCAAAATATTAAGTCTAGTTAAGGAATCCAAAGATCAAATAATACTCACGTCGGCGGAAAGGTCATTGTCACCACATACGTTAGAAACAGAAACATTCCTTTTGTTATTTAGTATAATTATTCATAGAAAAACATTTCCATTGAGTGAAATGAAATTTCAATGGTTTTTATACACCATATAATATAAAGTCATTTATAAATCAAAGAACCACAAAAATAAGATATAAAAGATCAACACAGTGAATGGGAATTGGGTTAAGAAGTTCCCTTACCTTGTGTCCGACTTGACCCGTTCATTCTTTAATCTCATGAAAAATAAATTAAACATAATTTATACTTTCTTAAAAAAAATTTCAATTTTATTATTCCATTTATATCACTTAATACGATGTTATAAACATTATGTAATCATTTATGTTAATAATGGTCATGTTGTCTGTATTTGGTACTTCAGTCAAAAATGAACATCTTATAATTACAAGTTGTTCCTGTGTTCAAAAGTTCATTACATAAAGAATTATATTCATGATTTAGATATCATATATATCATGTATATCTAGAATATACATGTATTTACATTAGTACATAACATTTGGAAGTCAGAAATGAAATGCACCATTCATGGAGATGACAATCTGTACGTACGTATGAATGCTACATTTATTTTTATTTTTGTATTTTGATTAAATAAAAACATAATGATACATATGTTTATTATAATTCTAGTATATTATCATATAAAATTTCATTAACTACATCATTTATACTTTCTACGTATGGTATGAACGAATCTTATCAATTTGAGGGGACGGTAGTCCGCACTTCCTCAAATGAGATTATCGTGTTTACACATAATGGAAACCATAAGGGTATGATATAAATGGAAAATAAAAAAGAATATAAAAACTATAAATATAATATATATCACATATAAACAATGTTCCATCATAATGGCCACCATTATAGGCGGTAGTAGACAATTGAGCAATCATTATTTCGTGAGGCAGTAGTTCTCCATCCACAGAAACAGTATGTCCATTCCAATTAGATTGTTGTGTGTGTAATTTTAGCTCTAATTTTTCTCATAACAACATCCTATTATGTTTTGGATACTGGTTATATTATAATAGAGAATAATTAAATGAGTTTATGGGGTAGGATAAGTAAAAAACAATAGAACATAGGAGAAGACGTTACCTTTAAATCAGGTAACTCCCATTGGTTTGAACCAAAAGGGTTTCTTGAAGTACATTATACCTTTGGTAAGGCTTTAGGGATGAAGATAGGGATCATGGGAGCTTATTAAAGTATAGTTTTTGGGAGACAATGGTCTTTATAAGTGTGATAAATGGGTATCATGTGAGGTCCTTTTATAAGAGAGAGGAGGGGCTATTTTGGAATGTTTGAGAATATTATATTATTATATACAGATTTTCAGTTTCAAAAGGTCCAAAAATAATTAATGTAGAATATAAGATGGCCCATGTTCTATGTAAAATCATCCAATAACAATTGGACATGTTTTTTTTATTGTATTAATTTTTATCTTCTTATTTATTTAAATCATCCATTGATGACATAAACACTACATCATCATTGTGTAATAAATAATTTTATTTATATGATGTCTAAAAATTATAAAAAATTTACCATGATTTAGGAAATCGTTTTTGATTTATAATTAATATTTATAGTCAAATATATTTATTTTATATCCCCACATTAATATTGTTTTAGGAAAATAATACATTTTTATGAAATTGTTATTTTTTACTTTAAATAAAAAGTTATTAATTTTATTATCTTACCCAAGTGATTCCATGGAGTCCCAGAATTGACCCATGGATGGGAATGGTCGTTCATGACTCATAAAAAAATTTAGGACATGTTTGAAGGTAATTTTATATTTTTATAACTTTATTTTTACATTAAATTACTATAATTACCTTTAATAGCAGTTTAAAAAAGTCAAATATTTCTATTCACCAAAAATTATTTTAATCCCTTTGAACCAAATTATACATAGTAATGACAACCATGTATGTCAGATTTTTTTAATTCAATTCACAGAAGTGGTAAAATTTCATTTAAATGAAAATGTCTGTTTTTACCTACAAAGTAGTATATTTCACTATTTATACAAAATTGATGGTTTTCAGAACAATTCCAAAAATTCACCCTAAGATAAATTTGATATTCCAAATTAAAAAATGATGACTATTTTACGAAATTAAGAAATTAAAATTATAATTAATTAATTTTATAATTAGTTCTCATTGACAAAACAAAACGTGTATTTTTATGGAATAATAACTATCAAAAGATTGACACTTGTTAATGTCTAATTTCAAATTAAAATTATTTTCAATTACGAACATTAGATTAAATGGGTAAAAATATAATATAATAACACTTTAAGACCACTTATAAAGATAATATATCCATATAAATAAATTAAATTAAAATGTTCTTTTTAATTAAAATACATTATTTTCAACTATTCATTAAAAATTAAACTTTTTTAGAAAAATAACCGAAATTTACCCAAAGTAAAATTTGAATTCCCAATTCTAAATAAAGATTTTATTTTGTCGAATATAACATAAAACATTGAAAAAATTATATTCAAAAAGGGTTCTCCATCAAATGGTGGTAAATTGACCTTTTAATGAATATTAGAGTATTTATGCTTAAAATTAAATTCATTATTATTTTAAGAATAAATACTATATTGGATTAATGTACAAACATTTAAAAAACTTGTATATTAATATTTTAGTTTTTTCTATCCATTACCACCAATAAAATGACAAGGTGTTAACTACCATTTAAAATAATAATATTATATTGTTAGTGTGGAACGTAAGATTTCAAAGAAGCTTGTTGTTGTGTATCAGGTACACCCTCGAAAATTGAAACACCTTTAAAGTAAAAGTAATATTTTATTAAAAAATATTAATAAATATAATAAATATATTATTATTTATTTACTTGGGATGTTCCAAGAACACCATGAAAATAATTAGGAAAAATATTTCAAAATCATAAGAACATTTCTCGATCGGGAATCAGGGCCTAATCACAACTCATATTGGTGGACTAATATACAAGTAATGTTTTTTGATGATGGGTTTCGGTATTTCATGCAATCTAAGGTGAAAATATCCTAGTTAAAATCCATATCTGGAATAGTGAACCATGCCATTATATCAAAGAACAATTATCGAGGTGGTGTAGGCATATGGTATGACGATTCATCTTATTGTCCATTTAGTATATCATAAAATATAAATAAGTAATGATTTAATATTTCTCATGAGGGAAGTGGTAGATAGAGCATGTACAATGGTTGTCATGTGGTATTCTATGATTTTGTGAGGTAGGGTAACATGAAACCCCAATATAGAAGAGGTTTCGTAACATGTATATACTATGGTTGAATAGTCAATCTACATCTAAATTTATAGAACCACCCCACAAGCTCTCATTTTCAGAAATATAAAATTGATTAGAATTATTTAGTGGGATTACTGGAACAATGATTGGTAGTAACTAGGGGGCAATGGTTCATTATGTTCGAGGAGGATTTTGGGGTCCATGAATTTATATTCATGTAGTGCATCACTAGTATATTGATCCTATACTAGGTGGTCATGTTTTAGATATAGTACATGAAAATTTTTAGCTATATGTAGTAAAACCTACACCTAAGGAGAAATGTTTTGGATATTCTATAGTATGATGTATGATCACAGTAGAACTGACTTTAGTATCAGGTTTAGTTTTTTACAGATTCTTCATATTCATCTATATGTTATGCTTTAATTCAATGTCTTGGGCTTGATATTTAGTTATTATTTGGATAATTACTCTTGATAATATGTTGGAAGAATGGTTATAATTTTTATGTCAATTAAAGGACTGACCCCTTATGATCATTAGTTACCATTTATTATTAAAATATTCTAGACTAATATGATATTCTTCAACATAAATCCTTGGATGTTTTTGTTAGTGACCATTCCTAACAATATTTATGGTTATTTTTGTATGAATTATTTATTATAACTCAAGGTACAGATATATATATATATACATATGTTATTTCTAGGAAAGTAAATATGTTCCTTAACATATTGTGCTTGTGGAGGGTAATCCCAGATTTCTAGTTTTTTCATAATGATCAAGGAGAATGACAAGATTCATTTCCAAATTTGGTGGAAATTTTAGTATTTCGTTCTTGAGGACTTTTCTACTCAAACACTTATGAGAGTGTTCGAGTTCACTTTTTACCAAGTCATAATAGAGGAATCAGTATCTATTTATTGTTACTAGATTTCTTCTACAAATCATCAAGATCATAAGAGGATGTTGGAGGACCTAGAATAGAAACTGTTTATAAGACGTAGTACTTCTCCTTGGGGTTCCCTAATGTTTTTCACTGTGAATGTAGGGAACAAGGCTTCTCATGTGTGGATATTAAATTTTGTTAATTCATATACATTACATTATAAAAACATATTCCTAATTAATTAAATATGTAAATACATTTGGAAACACGGAACATAATATTATTTATTCATGAATGATGTTAAACATATCCCATAAGTATCATACCCTTTACTACTCCTAAAAAACATACCCTAATTAAAATAGTTCATTATAAACTAATGAATGGAATAATAAGAAAGGGTGATAACATATGATCAGTAAGGTAAAAAAGGGAGGTATATAATAATAACATGAGAATAGGTGTATGAGAATATGATCATTACATTTGAAAACATACTCTTCTAATCAATGATTATAATGTTGAGTCATGGTAGAAAGATTTGTAGTTCATAAAAGAAGACTGATAATAAAGTCAAATAGCATGAGCTATGAGAGTATATCATTGGCAAAATACATAGATTTTTTTGCATTCACATAATAATTTAAAATCATTTCCATACAAGTCAATTAAAATTATTATGGATATCTAATTGGAATGGCTTCTCCCCCAAATCCATTATAGTAGTCAGGGTTTACTCTAAATATCATCATAGTGGGAAAAGGCTTTTAATAAACTGATTTCCCTCCATATTCTAGGCCTATCTAATTCATGTGGAACAAATAATTACCCAATTAATTTGATAGATATATTTTCACCACCCATGTCATAATGAAATCCATATTTATGTGTTCTAAAAGATCATAAATCATTCATCATATCATACATCATGAAATAAAATGGGATTCATAAATATTTCATCATACCATATACTGTATAAAAGATACATGTTTCACAATAATTTTATGATTTCAACATAGATTAACCCTTGTAAAAAAATAATTGGGTTTCATATGAATTATATCAGGGTATAAACCATTGAAGGGAAACAAGTTTATTAGTCAACATATCATCATAAACATAAACCATTCATAGAATCAATAAGAATGGTATCATTGGATCCTATCCCTAGTAAAAGAAGATTAATAACAATGTATTTCATCTTTTATGGATAATTATTTGTCATGGAACAGTTCTTGAGGAAGATAATCGATTTGTCAAAATCATTTTTTAAAAGATTAAAATTTTTTAAAGTTGTTTCATTGAAAATAACATTGAAAACATAGTAAGGATTTTTTTAAAAATAGATTGTATCATTTATTGAGAAAAATAACCAATTGTATTTGAAAAAAACTTTTCAAAACATAAACCATTATAAAACTACTTTCCAATATAAAAACATTAATATAAATAAATTAATATTTAGAAATATCATTTAAAGTCATTTCTTATGTAATACAACCTTACCACTTGGAAAAAAACTTTATACGAAATAATACATTTCAAAATTACTTTTCTTTAAAAATAACATTGAAATCATATAAAGTAATAGTTATATTAAATAATGGTCTTGATGACATGATATTTTGTTCATTCCATACATGTTAAAATAATTATTCTATTCAAATTTTGGATAAAATACTAACATGAATTAATTGAAATATGAGATGATGATTACATTAAAAACATTATATAAAAACGTTAAACATTCGTAATAGTTTCATTAAGAAATGATTTTAAAAATTCCATTAATAATTTAACTTTTTTAGAACACCTATTTTTGAAGAAAATGGGTTTTCAAATGAAGAGATAAAAATGAATATTTTTATTAAAAAAATTATGTCGATTTATTATGTTCATAAAGAGAGTAAAATGTAAGAAAAACATGTATTATAATTGCATAAAATAGTAAATGTAATATATTGAGTTTATTTAGATATGTATCACAATATTTGTTCATTGAAAATATAGTCGTATGAAATCTTGATAAATGAAGAGATTATAACAAAAAATCATTACCCTATTGGTAACATTGAATCTTAACATACAAGAAGGAATATCCTTAAAATTAATACATTATGCCATTATTATAAATAAATAAATGAAATTATATGTTAATGGTTATATATATACATCTCGTATGATAAGATAGGTGCATAACATAACCATATGTCTCAATGAGGGGAAATTAAGACAAAAAACTTCTATCACTTTCATAACATTGACACCATAACCCCTTGAAAGATATAACCTCAAATGGATATATAAATCCTAAAAATATTAAGTAATATAATCATAAAATATATTTATGTATACTATATACATCACATAAATGAATATGTGGTAGATATGGCATGTGTCTTATTGATGTAAAATGTGAGATGACAATCCCATATTATAAGTATTGAATTTCATCATACTTCTTCAATCCTCATGTATAATAAATATAATATTATTGTATATACATTAAATAAAAATAACAATATATAATATACAACATATGATTTACTTGTATTTTTTAATTATCCATTTATTATTAATTCATTGTTTAAGACATGCTTCGGATAACAACAACTTTTATTTTCTTATATGTTTTAATGTGTTATTTTTAGTTAACTTACAATGATCATGATTAAATCAGATAAAAATTATAATAAGGTTATAATTATAATATATCTACATAAATTATATAATTAGGATAAATCATTAATGCTTTTTTTATTGAGAAATGACATACATTATAAACATAGTGGCGATAAGTCATATGTTCACTTGAGTAATGCTTCCATTTTTCAACTATCAATATGGAAAAGAGGTAAGTAAAATTTTATATTTAAATAATTACCAAAATATTATAAATTTATTAATATTTATTCAAATGTTATTATACATAGCATCCACATGGAGTTGTGGTGAAAAGAGAAAGTTACACTACTTCGTGAATGCGGTAGTCCACCCGTACATAGATGATGTTATCATATTTCGATGAGTGAATGGTAAGAATGAAAATGATATATTATATTTTTAGAATTATAAATTTTTCATTAATATAATATTAATTTAATGTAAATGACATATATTTATCCTTATTATACACAATGTAAAGAGTTAGTGAAATACAATTCTGATCGCTTTGTAAGGCGGTAGTATCTCATACACATGATCGATGTTATCTTATCATAAACGGAATGAAAAATTAAAGATATTATATTAAATAAGGTTTTTATAAGTATAAATCTATATATATATAATATATATACGTTATATCCTTCATCATACCCAACCATGAGAGGTTGAAAGGGAAATGTAAATGTCATAGGTTTGGAAGGTGGTTATCTGTTGTACACAAGAATGATGATTTTGTAACCCAATTAATGCATGTGGATATTATTATAGGTCATTACAAACTATTTATATGGATGATAATTATTTTATTAAATAATCAAGGTATAATAAAAACTGATGGATGTGGTGGAAGAAATAAAAACCATACATTGAAGAACAATATATCTTATTTGGGTAACATCATTTTATTTTCACCAGAATACTTACTAGTTTAGATTTATTCCAAAAATTAGACTTATAGGATGATATTATGAATGATTTTATGTTATTTTTTCAGTTATTGGTGGTTGTAAAAAGGTTATATGGTGTGAATAATATAAGAGTATTTTTTTCCTTTTATATCATAGTTGAGTGGAGCACCTGTACTTTTTGAATGAAAAAACGTGGGAACACATTTTTTCATTCCATAAAGATCCATAATAGATTAACCTCCATAAATAGATATTATATGGTGAAAATATTACAATAAAACATAATTTAGAAATGTTTTTAGTTTATTTTAAGCCTAATCCTTGTAGTTTAACCCTTTGTAAACCCATTTTTATCTTGATCATCATAATTAGTCATTATCGTTTTTACTATTAATTATGATGAAAATTTATGTTTTCCATATTGTAAAATATTAAATATTCTAATTAAAAATATTTATTCCATCATTCAAAATAAATCTCTCAAAGATGAAATATATAAGTTAAAATTAATCCCATTGAAATGATAAAAAATGGTTCTCAAAGAGAAACTTTATAAAATTTTACAATGTTTTTATTTCTAATTTTAGAATGAAATTTATTAAATTTTCCAAATTTAGATAGATAGATACATAATTGAACTATTTTTTCATTAAAAATAATCTGTAATTTGATTTAACATTATCCATAATTTAAATGAAAAAGGAAATTTATGATTAAAATTTAGTATTATTTATTATTCATCAAAAAGATAACCCTTTCTTAAATTTATATAAAATTCACCCTAACATAAATTTGAAATCTTTATATTAAAATTAATTTCAATTTATAAATACTAATTTTCTAAAAGTGTAAAAAAGAAATTTTAAATCAAACCACCCATACAATTCAAATAAGGTGGGTTTTTAGAAGTTTATTTTTTACACCTCAAGATTGATTTTATATTAACTATATGTATAATAATAATCACTAATTGAATATCAATTAAAATTTATCTATATATGATATATATTTTTCAACTTAAAAAATTTTAATTAGGGATTAGTTTATTTAATTTAAAATGATAAACATTATTCTTGTTAAAACAATTTTTTAAGTACCCATTTTCTACGCCCAAAAATAAACATATACTAAAAATAAAAATAAATTTTATTCATGATTATTTATTGTTATTCAATATTATAAATTAATATATATGTTCCTTAAAACCATTATTGGATATTTTTACTACCAAATTTATTGAAAATAAATGATAATTTGTTAATAATATATATGTTTATCTATTCATTGTAAATTCAATTTTTTCTAGAAGAAAACCCAAAATTTAACCATATAATATATTTTTGATATAATTATATAAAAAAGTAGTTAATTTTAAAAAAAAAATTATAAACCAAATAATATCTTCTTTTTGATAAATACAATTTTTGATGAAGACACATTTTTTAAGAATATGGTTTCTTTAATAAAATTTTATTGACTATTTACTAATAATTTATAAATAAATTTAAATTGAGTAGGAAAAATATATTTATGATACATAAACTATTTAAAAGTATTGTTTCTAGCATATTTAATAGCTATTATATGACAATAATATTTATAATAATATTATATCAGGGTTCACTGAAACTCTATGTCAAGTGTCTTACATGCCATCAAACAAACTCGTTTTCAAGTGAAATGCTAGCTAACAATAGTGTTTTAAATAAATAAAGATATTTAAAAAATTATATTAATTTTTCAAATAATTTTATTAAAATCTCATGATGTCACATTCTACCCCCACACCATTAAAATTTATTTCTCACAATAAATTCATCTTGATCATATAAGGTTTAACATTGGAAAATTCTTTCATAAAATTCCACATCGTTCAAATAAATAGAAAAACTACCCTTAAATGGGAAAGATAGAAACCCAAATGGTAAATAATGTAAATCATAACTAGATCTGCACGTCGGAGAACATAGGTGTGATGTAAATATTTGGACATGGATAAAAATCCTAGATGATTGTAGAGAGAGATTACGGTCATTGATCACAAGATAGTGGGTGATCCTGAGAAGGTTAACAAACCCAAAACCATACTCCAATGATTCATGAAAAGGGTCATTAATATCATAAAAATGATGACAAAATGAAAAATATTTATTTTAAATATTTTTCATAATTTTGGGGAATTTAAATTCCATCAAGAGTGAGAAAATATAGAAATCAAATTATGTTACATCTTTCTATTTCATAAGAACAATTTCAACCATTGGTTGTTTCTTTATTGATTTAAACACAATCTATTAAAATAAGAGGTGATTAATTGTCATTTCTGAATCAGTATATAATATCTATAAACGAATGATAATTCATTCCTCTTACCTATAATAAATTTTAGAATTGATTATACATTATAGATAAACCATCATTTATTAGATAAAAAATTAATTTCTAATACTTCAGAAATAGATAAACATAAAAAATTCTAAAAAAATTGAAATTAAAACCCCTCCAAACATAAATATTGTTTAATATGGTTACTAAATACCTAAAAATAAAATTAACAATAATCCCCCATATATCATGAAGAAGATATTAATTGTTTACATACCAATATTGTTAATACCTTCATCGTGTGTTCTCCTAAATCATGTTTTTAACTCGAATTAATATAGAATGTTATCGAAAACATAAATTCTTCTTCATTTATTATATAATACCAAGATTATTGGATATTTTCATGAACTAAAGAAGTGTTTTATTCTACATTAGTGATATCATAAACCACATTTTGACTATTAATTAATTAGTTATGAGGTTATCAATAATATACAATTTTCATTGTACATATCAATCATCTAGTTATCAAAACCTAATTATTAAGAACGTCTTATGGGATATATTTCCATTAATCAAGTGTTTTCATTGAATATCACATTTCTATTAAATCAAATTTATTGGTCATCAGCATCATTAAAATTATTCTTCCAAATCCATAAAAAAATATTATATTGGAAAATCCTTATATATTTCATAATTTTTGAACTCCAATACCTAAATAAATAAATCATACCACTTAGTTATTATTCCATTAAATTTGATTCATCATATCACTCCTTAATAACTTTGTATTTTCATATTTCATTCATTCCCTGTTAATTTCCATCAGAAAACCCATATCTCTTATAAAATTGATAATTTTCATCAATTTCATTCCTCTTATGGGATCAATTTAAAAAATACGCATACATTCCACAATTAAAAAACTCATAAAATGATCATTTCATTGGGATAATATTTTTATCCTCAAAAAATTCAAACAATATTTACATTTTTTCACATAATTTACTTTATTTTTATCCTTTTCTACACTACAATCATATTCCCATTCATCTAATACACTCCCTTTTGTACGTAATACCACATTATTGGCATATCTAATATTAAATATTCTTTCCACTATGATATCCATTAGTTGAACTCTCAGTGAATAATATCCTTCTATTAATTAGTGGTCAATGATTTTTTAACATGCATGATGTTATTCATTTTTCCTGATAACTTATTTTGAATAATAATAATAATATCCATCACTCTAGTCATCATCCCAATAAGATAATCATCAAAAAAATTCTACCACATTCAACATTATAAAATCATCAATGGGTTCCTACCATTGAATAAAATAAAAAATTAATTTTTACGAAAACCATATAATAGTTGAAAACCAAATAATAAATAACAAATCAGATAAATGATTTCTAATTCCTAAATCTATATTTTTAATTTTAAGACATTATGATTATCAAGGTCATTTAAATACATCATCTATTTAAATCCATAATGGGGTTTGTAAAGGAATTTTTTATTTCAAATGAATATCGTTGAGGAATATTAGACCATGTTTGAATGAAGACTGATTTCCATGATCTTGTTGATGATCATGTATATCTCAATGTTCCCTTTTTATAGTTATTAGTCCTAGGTACCTCTATACTAGAGCCATATATATATGTAATATCAAGAGAGGGTTATTCATTCTTGGAAACTATTTTCCCTATCCATTATCAAAATTCCAAGATATTTTTCAGAAACAATGACTTATCCTTATACATAACCTCAGACACATCCCTATGATTATCATTATAAATATTAATAAGGAATTAAATTCTGTTTATCGTCTTATTTTCCAATGGTTAAAGAAGTAGTTCATGGATACCAACAATAGCGGTCTGGAATTATTTATGGGGGACAATAATTGGTGCATATTAGGGCACCCACTAGGTAGCTACACCTCATGGGAAAGACACACCACCATTCCCAAAGGAAATTGTTTCCACGTTAATCCATTTGGTGGAGTGTCATGCTTCATCCAACTCTCACATATATGATATCCCAAGGATTAGACTACATACGTTTTATCTGATACCAACTTTAGTGATCTTGGACTCTCATACATGGATATTACATCTTTTTAGATAAATATTCACTGAATTACATTAACACATCATTGGGGTCTATACTAGCTTATTTTCATTACAAACATGAAAAAAAATCTTCTTAATTCATTAATGATGTTCAATTTATCCCATGTTAAGCATCTATATCAGTACTCATCACAAATATACCCTATTTTAAACCATTCTTAATAACTTCGATAAATGAAACCCAAGAAAGAGTTGTCTTAGATGATTCATAAGGTTAAACAAGGGAGATACATAAGGGTAACATGAGAATTATGGTATGATAACATGAAAATTACAATTGAAAACCATACAATGTATATAAAAATAATAATATTTAGTCAGGGACTAAAGATTCGTAGTTCATATGACATTAATTATAATGAAATCATAGAACATGATCCATGAGAGTGTAAAATTACCATAAGGAATAGATTTTTCGCATACACATAAGCATATAAACTCATTTCCATGTATTCATGGATCACTATCAAGTCTATAAATGTGGAATGTGTTCACTCCCCAGCATATCATAATAGTTAATGATATCTCCAAAGATCATCATAGCCTAAAAAATAACATAGTTAAGTATTTTAACTTCATATTCCAGTCATGACTATCTAATGATATATAAATCATTATCTAATTCATTGGCGTTAGATATAGGTAATACCGATCTCATAATGAAATCTATATTTATGTGTGATAATAAATCATAAAATTAGAATCGTTTTATAACCCATTAAATGAAATAAATTTCATAAAAATTTCATCATATCATAACCTATGGAAAATAGAAAGGTTTTAATATAATTTTATCACATTATGATTGCATAACCCGCCGAAAAAAGTGGGTTTCATTTTTATTTTAATATAGTATAAACCTTGTAAGAGAAACAAGTTTAATAAAAATACATTCATCACAAACATAACCTATTTAGAGAATGAATAAGAATGATAACGGTGGATCATATCCCTAATAAATAATATGTAAAATCAAAGGATTTAATCTTATCTGGATAATGACTGAACATGGATCATTTCATGTGGAAGATAACATTACATTTAACATATCTTTTTAAAATCATTGTATATTTTGAAAATAATTTTCATTGAAAATAACATTGAAAACACATCATGGGTGTTTAAAATTCCATTAAATTATTTCATGAGGAAAGAAACCTTTACTCTCTGAAAAAGCAGTTCAAAACATTAAATGTTTTCAAAATAAATATCATTTTAAATAATCAATATAACATATAAAATATTCTTTAAAAATAAATTAACATCCATCTCTAACAATCTAAATTTTAAATGTAAAAAATTTTGAAATAAAACTTAATTGGAAATAACATTAATATCTAATAAACTATGATTCAGTATAAATAACATTCATGACTATTATAAATTCCATTTATGTCTTACAAGTTAAATAAATATTCATTTCACTTTTTTGGTAAAACCAATATAGTAATTGATTGGAAAATGAAAATAATATTACTTTTAGAAAATTTCACAAATAGATAAAAGAGTAGAACAATTTTATTTAATAATTATTTTTTAAATAATTAAAAACAATTTTTTAATCTTTTATGAAAACATGGTGTTATATAAAATTTTTTCTGATAGAACTAAAAAATAAAGATGATTTTTATAAAAAAATTGAACTATTGAGTATATAAATGGATGAAATAGAGGGAATACATGTATTCTATTGAAATATCCATATTAGAATAATGTAAATATAGTCTTCATAGAAGTATAATAATATATGATCATAAAAAACATAGCTATAAACATTCTCTAATAATTGTGAGATTGTATCATAAAATGATTACAACTTTTGTAACATTTAAATTTACACCACATGAAGTAATATCAATAAAATAAAAATAATTTATCATTTTGTTCAATAAATTCATGATATTTATTTTTAAATGGGTTGTAAATACAACTCATAAAAAAATATCTATTCATAACAAAACCATAAATCTCAAATAAGGAATATTGAGACAATAACCCATTACTGCTTTGATAACATTCGATCTACAACCCCTCAAAATGGATGTCCTCAAATGAATATGTAAATAAATGTAATATTAAGGATACTAATCCTAATATACATTAATGGGAAGTATATACAAAACGTAATATAAATTGTTGGTGAATATGGATACATCAATATATATATCACTCCTTCTATGATTTAACTATGTCTTTTTACTATCTATTTACTCACATTTCCTTATCCAAATCCTATTTTGGGTAATAAAAACATTGTTTTTAATATATATTTTTATTTGTTATTTATAATCATCTTACTATGATAATTGAACTATAATATCATGAAAAATAATAATTAAATAATTATAATAGCTATAAATAAATGATAATTATAATACCAATCATTAGAAGTAGTTTTGAGAAATGAAGTATGTTACAAACATGTAGGTGGTAGGTCGTACACACACATGAATAATGATTCAATTTAGCAACGATCATTATTGGAAATAGGTATGAAATATTTTTTCAGTACATAATTATAATTATATAATAAACATAATTTAAATTGTTTAAATATACATATACATACCACCCATGTGGTGTGTTTATGCAAAGAGAGAGTCTTATTGTTTCTTGAAAGTGGTAGTCCACGGGTACATGAATGATGTTAAAATCATTAAGTTAGTGAAAATGTATGATATAAAAGTTTAAATTACATATTTTGAATTATAATTATTTAATTAACATCATAATTAGTTCATGTATGTAATATATATTTATCTTTATTTTATTCCTTGTAAATAATGAGTAATAAACGATTCACATTGCTTCATGAGGTGGTATTCAGTAATACACAGAAGTGGTATTATCACATCCACTATAATAATGAAATTAATAACTTATATGAGATATATTATCCCCAATGGTTTTATAATTTTACAACATTCATATATATACATTATATCCATCATCATAACCAACTGTGAGTAGTGGTAGATGAGAACCAAATGACATCAATTAGCAAGATTGCAGTCCTCCGTATACAGAAATGATGATTTCGTAACCCATTTAATGGAATTGGAGATGGTCACAAGTCATGAAAATTGCATATAATTATATAAGTATATGGTAAATATGTATTTTATTTTATAATAATGTTTTAATAAGATTTTAACAATATGGATGAAGAATAAAAATTCTCATTGAAGAAGATTACCTCTTCTTTGGGTATCCACTTTTGGTTTTCATAAGAAGACATCCTAGGTTGGATTTACTCCAAAAATAAATATTCTAAGATGATTTTAGGGTTTATGGGAAGTTATTTTTTAAGTAAATTACAAATCACACATTTATATATGATGTGATGAATATATGATAGGGGTGTCCTTTATAAGTACAGTGTGTGGGTCACTTTTAATTTTGAAAAGAAAAATGTTTACCTATGTTTCCCCAATTCCAATAGGTTAAACAACAGAGTATTCATGATCCTTATATATTATAGGTTTGATATATGGTCCAAAAATATAATTTATAAGTTTCATGGTCATTTAAACAATTATATATTTTATTTATGCCTTGATATAACAGGATTCAACATAACAATGTAAAATAAACATTACTTTTTGTATTATTCATTTTGTTAAAAAAATTGTTCATATTTTTAAATAAAATGAATTATTTAGATTAATTTTTTCAACTGATTTCTCAAAATTCAATTTAGAGAAATGGAAAAACATATTTTAAAATTAATCTTACAGACAGGATGAGACATCATGTTTTCAAAGAGAAATTACTCAAAAGATTAAAGTGTTTTTATAACGAATTTCAAAATAAAATTTAATAAAATGAAAAAACATGGGTTAATAAATATTAAATTTAATATATTATTTCTTAAAAAAAATTCTAATATATAATTGAAATATAGAAAAATTCAAATAAAACATATATTTTCAATTAAAATTTAATATTTATCACTATTCATCCAAAAAATTATCCTCTTTAGTAAATTATCAAAATTTCATCCAAATATATTTTTATGTGGTGATTTCTAGAATGATAAATATTTTTAAATTTTTTTTTATAAAAGTGGTAAGAATTAAATTTAGAACAAAACACATAAAAGATATGAAAATTTGGCTTTTCAAAATGTGTATTTTTTTCAATCAAAATATGAATTTCTATTAAATGTATTTATAATAATAATTAATATATGAATATAAATTAAAATTAATTTATATATGATATAAAAATTTAATATAGATAATTTCCCATTAGTGATTCTTTTAATTAATTATAAAGGATAAACATTATTGACGTTATAATAGTTTTTAGAAAAAACACTTTTTAATCCCAAAAACTAATATGTACTAAAATCCATTATTGTAACAGCCCAATATTTCATGGTAAATTATCTTCAATATATTGTGTTTTACAGAATAGATAATTGTCGTGCTTAATACATATGATTGGGTTTCTGGGAAACAACCATTTTGTGTTGTAATTACTTAAATTATATATTTATAAGATACCGATTAAATATAGAAATATGAATAGTGAAAAATAAATTTTAAATATTATTTATAATTTTTCGACATAAATAAAACATATATATAATATAATATATATGATTCGGTGAAATAGTTATAGTTTTAGAAATAACATTTTCCTAAATGAACTACTTTTTATGTCCTCTTCTGAACTATAATAAAATTTATTTTAGACTATATTAGAAATTTAATTTTATAAAATAGACATATCATTTAAATTCGGGATATCAAAATTATCTTAGGGATGATTTTTTGTTTTTATGATAATATTCAATTATTAATGAATAGTTAAAAACATGACATTATTCGTTAAATCCTAGATTTTTTATTTAAAAAATTATTTTAATTTAAATTGGAATTAATTTCACAATAGATAAATAATAAATATTCTATCCTAATTCATTTCATTGGAATTATTTTTATAATAGATTTAGATAAGAATATTCATTGATCATTTTCTCACTTCTTTTTACACGCCTTCTAATAACCTTTGAATATTAGAATTAAGTGTAATTTTAACACTTCTATGAAATGAATTTTTAAAAAATAAAAATACATGGTTGTAATCACTATGAAATTTTTTCATAAATAATATCAAAATGATTTTTGTTTAATAGTAAATATTTAAGTTTATTTACCATGACTAAAGGTAAATAGAGTAATTAAAGGTAAAAAACTATTAAAATATAAAGTTACACAAAAAAATATACTGATTTAATCATAAGAGATTGATTCTAGTAAATTAAAGATCCGGTAAAAGTATGATCTTTTTTACAACACTTGTGTTAAATTAAAACATTTATTATATTTTATTTAAAGAAGACTAAAAATTTTCATTATGAAATTTTAATAACTAAATAATTATAAATATATGGTTATACATAAGATAAAATAGACAATAAATATTCTTTACAAATTTAAAGAATTTATCTAAATAATACTAATTTAATTATAATTTTTAGTTATTAAATAATTAAATTTAATTGTCACACAATGATGATGAAGTAATTGGTTTAATAAAGGAAGAAAAAAATAAATGATATTCATAATATTTAAATTAATATAATTATACATAATTAATTATATACATTAATTTTATTGATAACATATACATGTTAGTGACATGTCATAAGCATTAGTTAGAAGTTATCAAGTTGTTTTGCAATTTTTAGAAGTACAAATATTGAATAGTATCTAAATCGAGGGAAATGATATTTTAAAATTAATATTATTTAATTAAATGACACAAAAGTAAAAAAATGTATGTTTCCTCAAAATAAATTTTACAGTGGTAAAATATCATAATTTATCCACTTTATGTTCTTTTTTCATTTTATAGCAATTATAATAACTATGTAGTGTAAGAATACAAAAACTCATATTAATAGTTATAATATTTGTATAAGGGTTAATTCTAAAGGATAAAGATAATTTAATAAACTAAATATGTATAAAACCTATTAGATGAGATTATTTGGACCCATAATTATCTTATCCAAGAAATAAACCACTTTTGAGATATTTAAATATGAAAATAAATTTATAATAAATCAATATATCAAGATTTACCTAATACTCCATCCCCTCCCGTATAAAAGAGAAGTTATTATTCTCTTTAATTCACACACCAATGCCATTTAGATCTGCCAAAACATACCAATTTACTCTCCTTAATTACCTCAATTTATCATAGAGTCTACATTTTAGTTATAAATTAATCCTTTATAGTCCGTTTGTGAAAATCAAAAGGAGACACCGAAAAATAAGTAATTATTTTATCACGTATTTCAATGTTGTTTCTTATTATAATTCATATTTCATTATTGTTACAATAATAAAATAAAAAATCCAGTATCTTATACATTTTGATTTGTTATTATAATTATTTTACAACCATATTTATTCTTTTATCCTTCCTACGAAAAATAATATCACGATGCATGTGAACGTACAACTTTCTTTCTCCACATCGTGGTGTAAACATTTTTTCATGTACAATTTTTTTATATTGGTATAATGATGAATATAAAGGACATAAATAAAAACTATAACACTATATTGTTTTTTACAATTCAAATTTCATCCAATTCCATAGAATTTAATCCTTAAGGAAATGATATTATCTTTCATCAATACGTACGACTTACCGTCTCCACGACATAATGATATTCATATTCAATGTTCACCATTCAAGAATGAATATATATATATATATATTATGAATTAGTATGTAATAAAATTCATAATAATACTTCATTAATAATATATATAAATATACATATGTAGATATATGATATTCATGTACATCCATTAAATATGATAAGAAAACTGAAACAACCTTCATGCGAACATATGGCCTTCCATCTCCATGAATGGTGTATTAAATTTCATATACCTATGTATTATATATATTTATATAATTAATATATATCCTATATAAATCATTTTATGCATTATCTAAGTAATTTAATAATGATTTAAATAATAAGATCTAGAATAATTGGTCAAAAAAATAGAATATTGAAAGAGAATATTACCTAAAATGTTTATTTAACATATAAATTATTGATAAATAATTAATATAAAGTTATTAATGAATCATATATAATAGAAAAAATAGTTTTATGATTTTTATAAGGTAATAATAAGTTTGAAACCATTATAAAAGAGTTTTAAACACATATAAAGAGTATCGAATAAATGGTATTCTAATTCTGTCTCACTTTTAATTTCAGTGATATATTAGTCAGGTCCACCACATATTTCATGTGTTTCGTGTATGTACCGACCCTATTTTTTCTATATAATGAATAAATATAACATCATGGTATTTATATATTCATTTAAATATATTGGGTTTATTATTTAAATATACAAGGTGATATGTGACTCTTTGAATGTTTAAATAATTAACCCCTTATCCACTTCAATATACTGGATATTATTTTAGAAAACTATTTATATGTATATAGAATGAAATTTTACGTCTATTTTTAATTTCATTCAAATGTTTTCTAAAAGTAAACATTAAAGGTTTTATGTAAGGGCTAATTTCATAATCTGATTATTTTCATCAGAGATTGTTTATATGTTAGTATTTATTGGGACATCTTTATCATATATATCCATGTTTCTGAAAATTTGTTTTAAAATAATATCGACAATTTTTTAAATTCATTTTTACCCATTTTTTGACTTTTCATAAATTTTTATTAAATTAATCCTTCAATAATTTTTCCAATGAGGAACTTTATGAATTTTCCGAAGAATTTATGAAACAATGTTTTTTTAACTTATAAGTTGTCAGCAGCTATATTTCATCATTGTGACGCCTTAATTTATTGATGCTTTCAATACAGGATTACAATTTTATTTTCAAAATAAATGTTTTATTTTATAATTTCATGACTTTTAAATGATTTTAATATAAAATGGGATATCACTCTCAACATGTTTTAAAATATTTATTAAAATATTTTTCACCCCTATCAGCATCATTTATTGAATTTTTTTCTTATATGAAGAAGACTTATTATGATAAATTCTATGATATAGTTTTTAAGTGTTTATTATATATTTTAAGTTGGTTTTTCTACTTTTATACCCTTAATGGTTTACAGTTAATTTATAAAAAAAATTATGCTAGTTTTAATTAGAATATTTATGTTTTGTTTAACCCTTTTCATAAGATGAATGCATTGGACTTAGTAAGTGACAGGGAGGTCCCACTATAGAACCTCGATAGATTGGTAAGTCTCATGTGAAAAAATAATATCATGGAACAAGTATTTGATGCTATGGTAATGCTCTATTCATTAGGCCTTGAATGTTTTTTATGATGTCTGAAATTATGCATTTCCACATTATGATGTTATTTATTGATATTACATGCGATTATTCAACAAGTGAAATATCCATGTGAATCTTTAAATGGTATTATGTTATTTTTTATTTAAATATTATACTAAATGTAATGTTTAAAAGACTTATGTTATAATTTTATACCTTTCGTTAAAATTTATGGCTTATCTATGAAATCATCTTATGTATTGTTAAACCTTTCTGATCATTTGAGTTTACCACATTCTAATGTTTTATTTTTATATTATTCCAAGAAGTGTATTATGATTTATATATATGGTTAATTTGGGAGTATAATTACATTCTCTATGTTTATAAATTATTTATTTCATGTATTTATTGTAATATAATGTTTATATATGTAATCCATTTTTCAAGACTTCTAAATTGATCGGTACCTAAGAATTTCATTCCTTGAAATCATTCCAATGTAATAAAATAATGTACTGGATCCGGGATTGTGTGTTCAGGGCGTTATAGATGGAATCATTTTAAGTTTATAAAAAAATGCATAAGTAGATTTAGAATACTTAAATTATGGATTACAACCCAAATATTGACATTGAACATAAGTATAGAAGAATATCATTAAATTTTGGTAAAATAGATATTGTGTGGTTCTTCCAAGAAAAAAACCCATGTCTGGATACTAAAAGTGAAATGTGGTTCTAGAATCGATGTACCTAGGAGTAACAAATCTAACAAGGTGTTTCAGGCTTGACTAGGGGTAACCTGGCACACAACAACGAGCCTTACATTGCACCTGGTTTGACAGTCATAGGGGATATGATTAGGATACTTTACATTTTCTTTTCAAATTTTTATGAAGGATTTCTATGTAAATATCTACCCAAAGAAATAATATTTATGATTATGATACCAAATATGTGTAAATATTCAAATAATCATTATAATTTTTTTATTTTTTGGATTATATGTTATGATATGATATAAAATATTATATGTCATCATGTAGAAATATAACCTAGTAGAAGAACTGAAAACGCCACCAATGTACATGTTCCAAATAGTAATAATGATCTTATCTATCATAGTCATCAGCCAAAATTTTAGGAGAAGACAGTCTCAGATATATTTTCATCATATGAGTAAATAATATCATGTTTTAATAAGATATGAAATTAATTCTCTATGTATTATGGGTTTGAAAGGAAGAAATATAAGAATATGATGGTAGAGAAAAATATAGATAAAGTTAAAATGGGATAGAATGATTTTTCCACATGTCATAACTATGGAAGGAATCACTCTAGTAAATGATTGAAGTGAATGAATGATTTTTATAAGTATGGAGAAAAAGAAAAAAATGTGTGTGATCGAAAGGGTATGAAAATGGTTTCTAATGTATAATGCTTTAATTGTATAAAGATGGGACACTATGTGAATTAATGTCTCAATCGTCAAAGTATACCCCAAATGTTGTGATTGGATAAAAATCAAGTTATGATACTACTGTGGATTAAGAGGAATAAAAAATAAGATTATATTTTTATTCAAAAATTATTTCATTTGAGTATTTTTATCAATGATTTATTGTTTTTTGATTTATGAAAATAAGTACGGATTGTACTACTATACAATTTCATTAAGGATTTGAGATTGTATGGTACCATGTAAAGTGACACAATGCGTGTTAATTTTTTTTGAAAATATATTGTTGAGGAAATGATATCCCGTAATATGTCTAAGATAATGATGTTGGAATAATGTCATTATTGATTTGGATAAAGTATATTGTATATTATTTACTACCTTGGAACTGATTAATGGTATATTTATCCCATCATTGTGGGAGTTTACAACATTTTTTGATTTAAGGAGTATATCCAACATTTTATGTTTTACATTAGTAGTAAGGAAATATAGAAATATTCAAATAGGATTTTAGGGTAATTCAGGGTATTCCATGTTTTTTTAGAATACATGATGAAGGTCTTGACATGATTTCTATATAACAAAAAGATATGAATTTTGTTATGTGACCATCTTTATTAATTTTGAGACAGTGAGAATTTGAAAAATGTATTTAGGATAATTATAAGTTGGACATCAGATTGTATTTTTTAAGGATAAAACAATTATTAAGAATATTTTTTAATTGTTATAATAATATGGTTTTAAAAAATGGACACCCTGTAGGTGAGGTAAAAACATGTCATATCAGATAAGGCTGTAGGAATCGAACCCACAATCGAAGTGTGATAAAGCTTTATCGCCTACCACTGGTTTACGCGATGTCAAGGGTTAAATAATTTGATTTTTTATTTAAAAATTATGAAATATTATGTGTAAATTCTTTTTTAGAACCCTATATGATTAAGATAAATAGAATATATTTTTTAATTTTATTATCTTTTTTAGTGAAAGATGAGTTTATGGTGGAAGTTAATAATATTATGGAACTATACATGTCAAGTATGTATGATTCCTTTTTCTATTATATGAATTAAATTAATTCTTATGATATGGGGAAAGGAAATTAAAACCAAATATTTTTTCTTTATAATTTATTTTTTGACGAATAAAATTGGCCCTTGGATAATCACAGGTTTATAGATTTTAGATTGATAACTTTCTCCTAATAATGTTATCAATCACTCTTCATTCGATCTTGATGGTTAAATTTTATTTCATTTACATTTTTTCATACATGGAACCCTAGTATTTGTTATATTTGGTGATCTTTGTACATACATTTATTTAATTTAAAATGATAGCCTCATTAATCCATTTTCTGATGTGGGATTTCTAGAGATATTTTGAAAATTATATCAAATATTTTCTTTTCTGAGTTAAAATTGTGATGAATTTTTTGTGAAGGTGTGGAGAATTTATCACCAAAATATTTCAGGGTACGTTATCTAAAATATCTTGTGTTTCAAACAACACTGACTTGGCTTACGTAACACACAATATTGTGTTTCTGTGAAACAACACTTCAGTGTTGTAATTATTTAAATGATAAATTTACAAAATATCTGTTAAATATAGAAATATAAAGCGTAATAAAAAATTTAAATTTTATTTATAATATTTTCACATAATTAATATATATTTATTATGGAATGTAGATTTTTTTTAAAATAGATATATATTGAGAAATACAATTTTCTTAAAAGTACTGCTTTTTATGTCCTTTTGTGAACAATAATAAAATAAATTTTAGACACCCATAGAAACATAATATTGTAAAATAGACTTTATTTTCTAATTCGTAATATCAATAATTCTTTATGGTGATTTTTTATAATTTTTCCAAAAAAATTCTTATATTTTATGAATAGTGAAAACCAATACATTATTGCTTAAAACCCAAATTTTTAATTTAAAATTTTATTTTTATTTTAATTTTTTTAATGTCCCAATATATGAATAATACATATATTAACCAAATTTAGGGCATTGTAATTATTTTTATAATAGAATTAGATATGAAAATTAATTAAATATTTTTTCACATCTTTTTTCTAAGCTTAAACCCACATTTTCATATTAGCACTAATGTAATTTTACCGCTTATGTGAATTAAATTTCGAAAAATTTCATACATGGTTGTAATTAATATGAAATATTTGGTTTAATATGATCAAAATAATTTTTCTTCAATAGTATCTTTTAAATATTATTAGCCACGGTTAAAATTTAATAGTGTAATTAAAGGTAAAAACAATATTATAATAATATAAAATTACAATAACACTTGTTATAATTTCAATGTATAAGTGTTTTTTGACCAAAATAAATTTAAGGTCAAAAATATTATCTTTTATTGTCCATTTGAGTTAAAATAATACATTTACTGTATTTTATTTAAATAAGAGATAAAAGTGTCATTTTCATACATTAATAACTGAATAAATTTTAATAGATGTTTATACATTAGACAAATCATACTATAAATATTAAATAGGAAGATAAAAACATTATATACATAATTATAATATATTTTTTATTTTTTTAATATTATATAATGATATTTAATTGGGATATAATGATGATAAAATATTTTATTTAGTGAAGGAAGAATCAAATAAATGATATTAATAATATAAAAATAAATATAATTTTACTTAATTAATGGCATAAAATTATTTTATTGATAAAATAGATTTTTTAGGGACATTTTTGAATAATTGGATCTAATTTATCATTTTTTTATATTTTTAAAAATTAAAATATTTAATAGTGAAAAAATTACCAAAAATGATATTTTAAAATAAACACGACTTTATAAAATGAAATAAAAGTCATAAAAATATAATGTTTGGTAAAATTACTTTGATAGTGATAAAAATTTGCAAATTATACATTTTAGGGTCATTTGGGAATTTATAGTAACAATATTAACCATGTAGTGTAAGAATACAAGAAGACACGGTAATATTTAAACTGTTAAACTAATGGTTGATTATAAATGATAAGGTTAATTTTAGGATCTGAACATGTATAAAATTAACTGGCTGAGATTATTTCGGCCCATACATATCATATACTCAAAATAAATCACTTTTATGCTATTAGAACCTAAAAATAAATTATAATAAATTAATATGTCATTATTTTCAAAAAGTGCCCCTCACCCCCTTATAAAAGAGAACATATAATTCTCTTTAATTCACACCTACGATGCTCTTTGGATCTTCTAAGACATACCCATTTACCATCATAGATTAATCAATTCATATTATATTCTATCCATTGGGCATAAATCCATCATAAAAATTCCATTTGTGAAAATCAAAAGGAGGCACCCGAAAAAGGTAATTGTTTTATCACCTCTTTCAAAGTTGTTTTCTTCTTATAATTCATATTTAGATCTTGTTTACATACTAAAAGAAAATATAAAGTACCTTGTACATGATGATATTTTTTTAATAATTATAGTATATCCATATTCCCCCTTTTACCCATCCAACATAAAATATTATCACCATTTTTGAGTATATACGACTTATCGTCTCCACACCGCTGTGTAAAAAAAATTCATGTGCACTTTATTTATATGGTAATAATGATGAATATAAAGGACTTAAATAATAAGTATAACCTGATATTGTTTCTATAAAATTCATATTTCAAAAAAATTTATACCATTTAACAATTAATGAAATGGAATTGTCGCTCATGCATATGCCCAACTTACCATCACCACGACATGATGAGATTCATCTTCCACGTTCTCCATTCAAGAATAATTATAAAAATATATATTATGAATTATAATGAAATAGATTAAATACTAATAATACTAGAATAATATATATATATATATATATCTGTGTGTTTGTGTGTTGGTTTGTTTATGTGTGTTTGTATGTACATATATGTCATTCACGTACTTCCATTCAATATGATATGAAAATAGAACCATTTCTCATGTGTACGTCTGAACTACCATCTCCAAAAGCAGTGTATTCCATTTCATATATCTATTTATTATATATATTTATATCCTTAATATATATTATATATAAATAATTTTATTCATTATAGATGTAAGTGAATCATGATCTAAATAATACGATCAAGAAAAATAGGTTAAAACACGTACGATAAAGAAAGAGTGTATAACCAGAAATGTTTCTTTAACAAAAAATTATGAATAAACGGGTAATATAAAATTGTAAATGAATAAAATATTTTATCATATTTATTATTTTTATTCTAGTAGATGTTAATAATATTTTAAAACCATTATATAGAAGATTTGGACATATATGGAGAGTATCATACCAAAGGTAGGGGATTTCATCTCAGTTTTAATTTCTGCGAGATATATGCCAGGTACACCACCTATTTCTTGTGTGAGGTGTATGTACATCCCCTATTGTGTTATATATCATTAATAAATAAATATTTATGGTATTTATATATAAATGTTAATATAATGGGATTATTATTTAAATGTTCAAAGTGGTATGAGAGACATTGAATGTTTAAAAAATTAATCCTTTCTCCATTTCAATATTCTTGATATTATTTTACTTAACTAATTATAAAGATATAAAAATATTATTACTGAAATTTATGTATATTTTTATGTTCAATAAAGAATTTTCAAAAAGTAATCATTAATTTTTTTATGTAAGGGTTAATTTTTCAATATCTTTTTTTATCAGATATTGTTTATAAGTAAGTATCTATTAGGACATCATTATCATTCATATCGATGTTTCATAAAAACTGTTTCATAATATTATCAACAATTGTTTAAATTAAATTTTACCCATGTTTTAATTTTTATAAAACTCTTTAAAAGGAATATTTCCGTCATTTTCAAAATGTTTTACTTTATGAATTTATTAAAAATTATGGAAATAATGTTTTTTAACTTATACAGTGTGAATGACTATATTGCGCGGTTATGACGTATTAACTTTTTACAGCTTCCCTTACAATATTACATGTTTATATTTAAAATTTATGTTATATTATATAATTTAACGTCTTTTAAATAAATTTAATGTAAAAAATGGGATATCTCTTAGAAGAGTATTAATTAATTTATTAAATTATTTTCATCTATGTCAATATCAATTGTTGGATTTTATTTTTATTTGAGGTTGACTTATTATGAAACATTCTTCCATATTGTATTGAAGGTATTATTGTATATTTGAATGTGGATTTTCTATATTTATACCATTTATGGTTTATAGTTAAATTTTTAACATTTCTTATGATAGTTTGAATATGAATTTTAAGTTATGTTTCCCCATTCTCCTTATAGGAATTCATTGGACATAGTATGTGATGGGCGGGGCCCACAATAGCCACTCGATGCATCGGTAGGTCTCATTAGAAAAACTACTATCTTTGAACAAGGCCTTGATGGTATGGCAATGGTACTAGGATGAGGTCGTGATGGTTTGGTTATGATGTCTATTATTATGCATTTTTTCATTATGAGATTACTTTTTGATATTACATTTTATTATTCATCTAGTAAAATATCCATGTGAATGGTTAAAAAGAATTATTTTATTTATTATTTCCAAATTCTACTAAATGTAATTTTTAAAAGGCTTCTGTTAATATTTTATACCATACCATAAAATTGTATTCTTATTTATGACAGATTATGAAATATTGTTTAACCTTACTAAGTATCTGAGCTCATTCCCTTCTTATGTTTTCATTTCCGAGGATTCGAAGAGGTGTATTACAATTTATATGCAAAGTTCATCTTGGACAATAATGGTATTCTCAAATGATTATCAATGTTGTATATTATGTTCTGAATTGTAATGTAATGTTTATATATGTAATCTGTTTTCCAAGAATACTAAATTGGTTGGTCCTTTATTATTTGATTCCTTGAGATGATTCCAATGTATTAGAATAATGCATTGGCTCTGGGATATTGTGGTTATGGAATTAAAAATATAATGTATGTTCTAAAGTATTTATGATGATTAAATATTAATAAATATTAATTATGTGACTTTTATAAAAGTAATTGCAAATTTAAATTTCCCTATTTTTTAAAATAAATGATAGTTTAACAAAACAATTTATTATTAACCATACACTAAAAAATAAATATTTTTCCATAAAACCCTAAAATTTCTCCATATGTTAATTTTTATATAATTATTTCAAATTTGATTTTAATTTTTTTAAATAAGCATCCAAAATACTTATATATTAATTATAATTTTATGTTTCATAAAAATAAATAAAAAACATTTTTGAAGAAAACATTTTTTTGACGAATATTATTATTAAACTAAAAATTGGTTGATTAATTACCAATAATTTATAAAAAAAGTTATTAACAATGGATTTTATATATACTATTTATAAATTATTTTTTATTTTTTATACACTACTATTTAACATCTTAGTCATGAAATATATATTTATAATATTACTATTTCATGATTTACTTAAACATGATGCCTTATGTCATGCATGCTATCAAAGTAACTTTTTGTTTTGTGTAAGATGATATAAATATGATGTTGTTTATAATATATATATATATATGTGTATATTTATTTGAAAAAATGTTTTTCAGACAATCTTGGGATGTTACAAAGAATTTAGATGGCACCCTAAGGAAGTTTGTGGATTAACGAAGGTTAATTTAGCTTACCATTATGATCCTAGATTAACTATTTCATATATATTATTTATTATACTACTTATATGGACATAATGTCTTCTTGAATATCTATTTGAGAGTTGGATATCATTAGTGGATGGTTATAACCTCATTTATAGAACATATAGAATTATAAAGTATGAATTGCCTTCAGATGAATATTTTATGTGATTTAGTCTAATAAACACACCTGATAGATTTATGGTCTTAATGGATTATTTTTTCCATCTATACCAAGGTTAAATTGTGGTTGTTGTGATGGATGAAATAATAGGTTACTCTAAAGAAATTAAATGATCATTCCAAATACATTTATATCGTTTTCAGTATACAATGATAAAAAATTCATTATGCCATGATCTCTAAATAACACCTATGGATCGACAATGATTAATACAAATGTTACATTACCTAAGACGAAGTTGTATATGTGGACCCAGATATAAGAAGACTCATTGTTTCTTAGAATTAGACAATGAATTTTTATTATAATGATTTAATGGATGAACTAATATTATAGTAAGTTCCTGATTCATAACATTTCATTCCTTCCAACTCCACTCACATGCCTGATAAATAATCTTATAAATATTACATGGTCTGGGGAATGTGAAAATTCTATTCAATAGTTTAAATGAATATTGAAATCTCTATCGATACCAATTTTACATGAGCCTATAAGAGGCTATATAGTTTATTGTGACAAAGAAGTAGTTGATATGGTATCGATTATAATGAATGTGGGAGGATTCATGGTGTATATATTTTTACAGTTGAGACCTCACATGCATAATTACCTGACTCCCAATCAAGAGATAGAAGCTATTTTTCATGCCTTAAATTACTGGAGAGATTATCTAGTAAGAAAGTTGTTTATTTTATACAACCCCATAAAATTATCATATAAATAATCAAATTGTTATACCTAAATCTCTGGTAGTGAATGTGTGTTGAATAGCTTTAGTGATTAGATTTTGAGCATGATTACATTCCAGTGAATGCAAGTTAATCTAATAATTCTCTTTGATGAATGACATAAAATCATGTTATTCACAAATCCATCCATGGACGGTTGTTCTTTCCTCCTCTTTATGAAATGTATCTGGATGTTTAAGAGTGTCATGAGAATCCTATAATCACAACATTGTCTAGGGATTCATTGAATCTAAACCGAGTGAAGAGGATACAACATTCAAATACTGAATTCTATGTCATAAGAGAATGATTTATAGGTGTGGACCACATCAACTAGTCGAGTTGTTGATGAGGACGTGATTGGGATAAAAAATATTTGTTACTATGTACCTTTAGACCATCATAAGTAGTTAAAACCTAAATCACATGGTTCTAAATAGGCAATACAACTTTAGCATACCATGATGTATCATGACCTGAACTACCTATATTAGTGGCCTAGGATGAAAAATTAAATCATATATATTGTTACTATGTCTAATGACTATCGATAGTTGATGGTGGAGAACCAGTAGAATTCTGTATTTTAACAATCGTCGCCCATCATGGAGTAGGAATTAAATTACAATACAAAGGATTTTCTAACAGGTTTAACAAACTTTCATCGATGTACTGATAATTTATGGGTGATCGTGGATTATTTGAAAATGGTTTCCCACATATCTCATATCTATTAGAAATTCATAGCTGATGAGATTGTGATGAAATATTTTCGAGTGATCAAATTCAATCATCTTTTTCATAACCTTATATCAGATAGGGATGCTCAGTTCACTAATAAGTTTTGGAAAGGGTTTCAAAAGAATCTTGGTTTATAAGACATTTTAAGTAAGACCTAACACCTACAGACCAATGGTCTACTCAAGCATACTAATAATGTGTTATGAAATATTCTAATAACACGAGACATTGATTTTTGAGTTTTATCATAAAAGAACATGTTACCTTATTAGTTCACCTATAATAAAATTTTCCAAAAGACTATCCAAATGGCTCCATATGAGGTGATATGTGGTAGGAAATGTCGTTAAACTTTGTAATTGTTATAGGATGGAGTATATGCTACTATGACCACTTCTTATTCTAGATACATTTAATCAAATATAGTATTATATAAAAAATATGAAATTGAGACCAACTAGGAAAATGTAAAAAGTTGATTATCATTGACGAACAATGGAGTTCGAGATATGGGATCATTTGTTCTAGTTAGTCTTACCTAGATTGGTCCTTTAATAAATTTTGGGTCAAGTTAATTTATCCCCAATATTCACTGTGTTCATAGATATTGTGTAGATAGTCAAGAAGAGAGCATATAAAATAGCTCTTACATAGAGAAATGAAGACATGGATGACGTCTTACATGATTATATTCTTCATCATTTTTATTCTAACTCATATTATGTCTTTGATTATGAGAACATTCATTCTCATGATAATTCTTGTTTTTAGGACAATCCAATTTGTGTCATTGAACAGAGAATGAACACTCCCCGTAGTAGGAAAATTCCTCTAGTATGGGTGTTATGGCATTACGACCACACACAGAATGATACATGGGATCTAGTATACAATATACATAATCATTGACTCATGTTATTAACTTTTAATGTTCAAACACCACTGAAAATGAGACTTGGGGATGATTTGTTTCAAGGAGGGGAGGATTCAAGATCCCAATTTCATTTAGAGCTAAAAATAATTTTATTTTTAGTCCAAACCCCTAGTTTTGTCTAAATGTAAATTCTCAATGGGATCATTGATATTTTTGTAGTTTTTAGACTTCTTTCAAGGATCATAGGTCATATTTTAGAAAAATATAATGAGGTGAACTATTAGTGAACGGTTACCATAACCCATGCCTTTATAAACTATGTGGACCTAGAAATGCGAGTCACGGTTTTGAAACAATTCATCGTGTGCCAAACAACAATAAAAACCAATAATTTATTTCATATTCACCACACATAGGGTATGAGTGGATTTTATAACTATGTTCCTTGACCATGCAAGATTTGGGCATCCAAAAAATAGAATTTATATGGTTGGAGAAAAATTTATCCAAATTTTAGGGATATCAAGTTTTTCATTAAAAAATTGAAATTCTGATTTTTCCCATATTAACTACTATCCGTTTTACACCTTATCATCTCTTCATATTCAGAGAATAACCCTATAAATTTCCATTTCACCCTGATCAATGTTTTTGAGGATATCTATCATCCAGACTCCATTTTAAAATCCATTCATCACAATGTATCGCCCTCAGTGTGTCTATATGTCCTCTCATTACATTCAAGGATTTCATATATATCTTTGGTGTTGTCATTAAGAGACTTAATATTCCCTATATTAAATGTATTTTTTAATTCCATATTATCTATAATTCCATTACATATTTAATTTTAATATCTGATGATGTTTCTATTAATTTGTTAGGTTTTTTCATTAATATGTTTTTGTAAACATTTTTGTGTTTCTAAATTTATCCATTGTGTCGCATTCCAGACATTTTTCACATTACTTCTAAATTAAATATTCCATTAAAATTTTATCCAAAGAAGGTTCTAATAGTGTCATGACACCATTGATCAATATTGTAGGCTTATAAAATAAACATTGACAAACTCATTGGATGGTTCTAGATAAATTACCTTTTCTACTGGGCCTCTGTAGTAGTAAAAACTCCCATGTTGTGTGTTTGGATTGATACAGATAAGGGGAATTAATAAAATGAATTAAATAAAATTTGATATGGTGTGTGTACATCACATTCCCCTTTTATTACTTTTATGTGAGACCAATAACTGAATTAATTATGTTTTGAAATGGTATAGATGATTTAAATCAACTTCTTGGTGAGTTATTAGTAGAATGGTCCATTATAAATAACTAAAATGATAAAGGCATTGATATCATCATGGATATTTTATCATTATTATATTATTCATATGTATTCTTATGAACAATGATTACTATATAGGAATGGACTTCCTTGATTATAAATGGGATTAAATATGTAAAACTCCTAAAGAAAACATATAGTATTCAATCTAATTTACTAATAATACCAAGTGGAACTCCAATAATGGTATGTATTAATTTCCAAGATATGTGAATGCATTATTATGACTTTGACTATTACCCAAAAATCACTATAAATTTTTATTCCATTGATAATCTCAGTGGATTATCCTTGATGTACCTGGACATATGTAAGTACCCAGATCATGCTTTTCAAGAATGGATGATTTATCGTGATTTTTTTGGGGAAAAGAGTTTTTGGGAATTTATTGATTACACACCGTGTACCAGGTTTCCGTGGGTAGCCATGTACAGGTTGTGTAATAGTTGAGTACATGGTCTTGTGAGGTGACCAGGAGACCACTAAATGAGGGATTTGGTAAAGGAATATATACATCATGAATCTTTAAGGAACCCATCATTTATTTTTATTTTTAAATGTTACATCCGGCTGGGGTCGCGTCTCATCGACAGAAATGTCTTCTTATGAAATTGTCTCTTCTAGGTGCGACAGATATCACTGATTCCTCTCCAACCCCCAATCAAACGTTTGTGATCTGAATCAAACTCTTTCTATTGCATTGGAATCTCATCCCTAAATTCTTAGTTCTTCAATAGCCTAGTATATTGATTCCTCCCCTTTCGTGAGATATCCATGGTTTAATGTTTTAGGCATTTTATAGATCTACAATGTTCAAGGTCAATTCAACATCTGAGGTTCAACTATATCGATCATACAACGTCGAGGTTGGTTTTTTGTGCCTTTCTATAGATTTTATTTGAATTATATGTGAAAAAAGTGACCAATACCCTTGTTAGGGTATTGCGTGTTTAGGTAACATAACCTTGTTAATGCCATCCATGCCTTTCTTTCTTGGGTATGGGTGTTTTATTTTAAATTTGATTATTTACCTTATTATGGGGGTTTCTTCCCATGTTTGATCTGATATTGGACTTTGGGTCTAGAATTGCATGTTATGATGCTCATTTTTACATGCCTATTTCTATTAGGATGGAGTGCTATTATCTAACATTCTTATGATATTCTTTATAGCCATTTATCCAAGTATTATTTGTGATTTTATTTGGCTGCTGAATACTGTTTGTTCATGATTGCTCTACAGAATGAAGTGGGAACATAGTGTAGTGAGACCATAGGGGGAATTGACATTGAGGTCTTCCATAGAGTGTCTTTTGTACTTTTCATGCAGCGAGACCATAGGGGTATTGACATTGAGTTCTCCCTAAAAGTGACTATTGTTATCATTATGAGACCACATGGGGAATTTACATTGAGTGTTTCATCATAGAGTCTGTAGTTTATTGTTAAAATAATATAAGGGGAATTGAAGGTGAGTGCTTCCTCAAAGAGTCTTCGTTTTAATGAGACTAAAGGGGTTAGACTTTGTGAGCTACCCCAGGGGGTCGTTATATCATTATTGTTAAATGATACATTGAATAGGAGGGGTTAGGCTATGAGAACATTCCCAATGGGTTACTTGTGAATGATTTTTTGAATAAATAAAAAAATGAATGGATGTGGTTGAAATAGTAGGACAATTTACTTTTGAGTACTTCTTTGTTTGTTTATTCATTTTTCATGATGCAATATATATATTCACTGACAGTTAGGCACTGATCATTGGGGGTTTCCTACTATGATTTGTCTCACACCATGTTTGGGTTATTCTTTCGTTCCCAAACAGATTATATTTTTGTAGGTATAGTAAACGGAAATCACCCTTCTTCTTTAGGTACTTGACTGTTGTGGAGGTGGGGAGCATTGGACCAGGTTGAGGCTTGCGATGCTGTTGGAGTTTACTTGTTTTCTTTTTTATTTTGGTTTAATACTGTATTCTACCATTTGGAATTGTTTGGCTACTTTCCTAGATACTTGTGACATGCCTCGTTATATATATATATTGAAGTTGTTTATTTAATTTTAGTCTTCCATTGTTTACTTATTATATGGAATTACTATTTCCACTATTTTTTTATTTTTTAAACCACTGTTCATAATCTGCCAATGAGGGCATAGTTTCACCACTATCACACCTAAGTCCCTCACTGCTAGTTGGGAGCCTCTGGTGTTCGTAAGAAATTAAATTGAGGCCATGAGACTAACCGGGTATGGGGCACCTCTTTGTGGCACCCAGAACTAGGAAGTTACAACATGAATGACCTTGGATTATCTCCTCGGTTTCCTTTCATGTCTATAATGAGTATACCATGGACGATGTCCCCACACTCAGAGATATTTCTTCAATTATCCAATGATAGTTGTTTTCTAATGTGGTTAACTATAATACATTATTTTACCTCATTTATATATTGTTAACTCTACATTAATATACCAATGGACTAGGTAAATTTTTAAGTTTATTTCACAAATTCACTTTATTTATCTATATTCAGGAAAAAAAATTACAACTTATATTTAATGACTGCATTTATATTGGATGAAGTCTATGGTGGAATACTCATTTTTATACATTATATGTTCATGATGTTGTCTGGTATACATTTATAGTTTATGGATGTAACTTAAGATAATGATAGATTCCACACTATGAACTCTTTATTTTCCTTTGGGATGGGATCATGGGAGTGGATGAATGAGCTAGTTCTCGGGATGCAATGGATCATTATTTTTGGGCTTTTTAGTTTCCTTTTGTATATGATATCCTATTGGATGTATGATTAAATATATGCCTATTAATATTAAATATTAGATCATGAAATATTAATGTATGTGATTCTATTTAATTTATTCCAGCTTATAATTAATGGGAGGTTTATTAAATATACAACCCTTGTAGATTATTTATTATATTTAATTTTTTTACTTATATTCTTCACCGTGATACTGGGGTATAATCTCACACACCATGCCACCATATAGCCTTGATACTAGTCACCATCCTATAGATTTCATGGTGGAACACATGAATCTATATAGATAATTGGTTCAACTTCATATGAGTGTGATGCACTCATGATGTCACAAATATGTTTCCAAATTCATCATGGTGTAGCCTCTTCCAACAATGACACATCATTCACCCTTAATAGTATGTCCCTCTACCTATATAGTTCAACATAACACTATTTGAAACCATTCATGGTGTGCTCCATTGTCCACCAAGTGACGACATGTCCTAATGTAAAAATTTTCAAATGAAAATTTAAGGGTTAAAAACCACATACATAAGGATCACCATTATGTCATGATTCCCCAATCCTTGTAATGAAACATAATTTAAGAGTGTTTTATTTTCTAAATAACCAATACATAAGTGTTATTATCACAATGTGAAACCCCAAGGCATTGTGTTAGACTCTTGAAAAATGGATATTTTCCCCCTTCTATCTTATATACTAAAAATATTTGAGGACAACTATTATTCACAGCCTCATATTAATATTTAACAACATTGATACTTATTAGATATAATGTGATTCCCCAGTAAAAGACTCATTACAACATGAAATTCACCCAAAATTTTATGATGAAAAAAATTCAATAAAAATCTATACTTTTTTCACCATGAACCTACTCCATCATTTTCTTAGTATGTAAAAATACACCTTGATCCACTAAACATATCTTTCTGATGTTCAAACCCTTAAAATATGAATATAGGAACCAATTCTCAAAATAACATTTATTAATGGACCAATATTATGATTTCCTAGAATTTTAACTACCCATAAATTAATAGGTACAAAAAAACAATCGACGATATGTTTTCTCATCCCCAATAATAACATTAAAACACCAATTAACTTTTAATTTATCAACTAGAATAAAATACTGATTGTAACACTTGATCAAAAATTGAATTGGATTTGATTCAAAAATACATGTATCAGTCCCTATCGCATAATATTTCATTATATATCCATGATCAGATCATTAAAATACATCAATAAAAACTAGTTTCTTAATACACTTTCAAAATCACCATATATAATCATATTAAACAAAACCATTCAGTCCTCCTATAACCATAATTCTTCATAAACACATGGACTCACATGTTGATGCATCATTTCCACACATTGATAGTCATTCATTAATTCCTAGGTGATTTAAAAGGATATCCAAACAACCACACCAATGTCCAAATCCGATAATTTGTGCAATTCCATGGTTTGATCCTCAAATGATCAAATCCTATCACAGTCTCCCTTTGAGACATGATATACCCTTAATCCGTCTCACTATCAAATGAAACCAAAAGGACTCTATTTAAATCCACATAAAAATCATGGTATATGATATTAACTAGGGATACAAATAAAATTATATTTACCTACCCATTGATCACTAGGTTAAACAACACAAATCCACTTTATTATTCCACCACATCTAGGACCATTTCGAAATGATGTGCTTATATCCATAAATGATAGGATACTCACCCCATAGTATTATCAAAATAATCTCCCCTCATTTATAAAACACCCATTTTTTACATATCATGTCATGTGTATTTCTCATCATAATGAACATAAATGAATGAACTAGTCTTATCATAGTTCCAACTTGAAACATTAATCCCAATAAATTCTTGGCATAAATAGAACATCACCATCAACATTGTTTAAAATTCACCCAAAAAGAGAGTTACACCATCTACTATCCAATTGTTTACTCTCTATCATTTTTATTCCATTACTCATCTCATTGAACATAATGCTCGATAGGTTCCATCATCAAATGTGTTTCTCTATCTATGTGACCTAGTCATCCTATCCATAGCAAGCCCTATCAAAGACCAGGATTGGGTGGTCCAATCTAGGGTACTGTATCCCATATCTACCATCATATTATATTTAAGACATATTCAATTCTAATAAAAAAATGAGTCATCCATGCCCCCATGAATTTGACCTATCATATGGGCCACCTCACTCCAAGATTGATCCCCATAATGGAGACCCACTAATGTCCTGAAACTCTCTATGGATAAATTGATACCATGGGTTATTAACTATTACAACAATAATTATAAATCTCCTAGTTTATCCTAAAACCAGAAATATTCTCAACACACCTCTCCATAACTCATTCCAACAGTCTTCAACAAAACGATCAACACAAATAACAAACAAACACCTACCCCCATGCATCTTGGGTTTCTACAAAAAAAATCAAAACATCACTATCATAATTTATGGTATAGTAATAATCTTTAGTGTATTATGAACAATCAATGGCCACTATCCATTGTGGCCACATCTGAACCTAGTAGGTGTATTCCCCCTTACTACCTAGTTTCACAACCTGAATCATGCTTCAATGAGTCGCATATCCATAATCATAGTCAAATTATCCTAACAACTGACCGTGATTCCCTTTCTTGTTTGGGAAATATATCCAATAAAACCCTGGATTATTATTTTCTATCAAAAATAATTTTTCTAAAACATTCCATGGCCTACCATACGACCATGAACCATGCCACTTATGAATCACTTAGAAACCAAAATGTGTGGACCCATGATCTACCTCTTCTAGATCAAATTATATATTATTTACATCAACTATATAATCATAATCCACACCGAAGTTAAAAAATGATATTAATATAAATTTTAATACCCTATAAACACATGTTCAATACTATAATGACCTTAATGACTAATATATCAAAATCCAGAGGAATTAAAAAATCCTTTATAAACTATCTCATTGGTATCTGTATTATAAAGAAAAAACATCCCCACATTGATCAATCTCAATGGAATACTATTCCCTCATCAAACCATCACCATTGTATCCATATTCATAATATAAACTATAATGATTAGAAATACATCTCCTACAATAAAAACTAGATAACCACTTCCATAAGAAATCCCTCAAAACGATTTACATTATATTACAACAAAATAATAACAATCCATCAAAAATATGGTCTAACTTGGAAAAATTCCATAAAAAATTATATTTGAAAATATTATATATATTTTTATCAATTTAAAGATCTAAAACCTCTATAAAAAATATCAATCACAAATAATAACATTAAGTACATATTAATGTTATATTCCAAATATTACAATGATATTCCAACATTAAACCCCTACATACCAAGATACAAAAAAAATATAAATCAAGAATAAAAAAATCATAATTAAATAAAAATTTCAATTATAAAAGGAAATCCATGAACACAATTCCATAACCCTATTAACCAGGAACCCCAATTTGAATTTCTTTTTGACTCACTAGTCTATAGAACATCACCTACTAAAAATGATTCGAATCACTATCATACATTCCGAAAATATTATAATAAGATTTGAGACACTTAAATACCATAATATAATTCCCTTGATAGGATATTTCAATTGAATTCTATGAAGAGAGTCACATGTAAATAAACATACATAATCATATTTTAGAGGCTCCTAACTAGTGATCAGTGATCGATTTAATTGTTCAGTAGAATATATCCTTAATATCATAATTATTAATAACATATAATTAACTATTAAAAATACAAAATAGATAATCAATGTATATGTTAACAATAACATAAAATTCTATAATGATGAATATTTAAGAACACCAACATAAATCCTAATATATCACCCACTAGTTTGATATAAGAACCTGATTTTTTACTCAGGTATGGATACTACAAATTTCTATCTAAATATTTACTTAAGACCTAATATGGATGCCTAATGAAATAGAAAAGGTCTTAGGGTGTCTGAGGAATGTTAGAAGCCCAGAACCAATCTTTTTGGGAAAACTAGACATGTCCCATAATTGGTGCATTTTTAACTAACTGTGTAAATAGTGTTTTCCCAGACCGAGCAACCTTAAAAGGTTTTCACAAGTCAATGCGGCCTAACCATGCATGTTCACCTTTTTACTAAGTAAAAATGTGTGGTTTTCACACAGATTGTGATATCTTGTGGACAAACCTAGCACATGCTAATTTTCTGGGTAATTTTCCAATTTTCCACTCAATGATCTAATAACCTACTTTCTTCCTCCTTATATGAGAACTAGTAGGATTGATCCCTTTTTCCTATGAATATTCTTTTTTATTGAAGGAAAAATAAACGGATCAAGAGATCTAATTAAATATATATTTGATCATACTTCATTTCATCAGATTTGATGCACAACGGTAAGTACTTGAGTCTGTTTAAGTCTTTCATATTCTCTTTGTCTCTCGACCTAAATATCAAAGAATGTGTCTTTTTCTATTTTAAATAGATCTAATCAATCCCAGGAAAAATCAACGGCCATTGATGGAGTATTATAGTCATAAAACTCTAATGTGAGTGGTCTATAACTCATCCCTCAAGTTCATTTATTTTGAAATTGTCATGTTTGGCCCCCTGATTTCATCAGGTGCAGTTTCTGGAATTTATAAGACCTGTTTATAATCCTTATAAGAATATAATTCTCCTCCTTCCCAATGTGTGATTATTTTTATAATGAACCATAATTTACATACATGTTTAATACTTCAAAATTAAAGCAGACGTATTACAACATAAAACTAAACCATGAAAGGACTGTATAGGTATAGTGACTTTAGATACTGGGAAACATAAACAACTCGTTCATAAAGAATCTATACTTTCTACCATTTATTTCATCATATCTATAGTTCCTTTTGGCATATATTACTTAATATCCTTCTTCCTGACCTGGGGAAAGAAAACATACAAAAGGGTGAGCTCAAATTCTCATTAAGGGTAAACAAAAGAAAAATCAATTACATCATATTCTTAAGAACATAACATTTTGGAAATCTTAACTACAAAAGAAATCATAATTTCAAAACATGGGATAAATCATAGTAGTGAAATGTAATCCCAATAATCATAACTTAAAACATGAAACTTTGTGACATACACACATAATCATAGAGAATCATTTCTTAGTAGAAAGGCCTCATAGCCAAGACTATCTTAGCGGAAAAAGTCCATTTCTGAACCGAGTTCAGTACTGTTTCACTGAACCAGTTTAACCTACCAATCCAGCCATGTCTATCTCATGAGATATAAATGTTTATCAAATGCATTGGAGGGAGATATAGGTCCCACCCATTTCATAATGATACCATTCTTATGTGTTCCATAAAATCATAAATCATACATCATTGCATAACCCATGCAATAAAAATGGGATTATTAAACATCGTGAAATCAAAAAAAAAATTCATATAAGATAAAGGAATTCATTAAAATAATTCCATCACAACATAATAAAATCAATGTAATAATAGTGATAGAAACAAAACCCTATATTATCGTAGATGGAAAATACTATTGATAAAACACTTGAACTCCATTCTTGAGTAAAATATCCTTTCTACATCAAAAACATTTTTCCTTTCAAAACATGTCATAAAATTTTAAACTAAAATAAGTTGATTAAGAATAAACATGAAAACTTGTAAAGGAAGCTTCTTTTAAAAAATGTTTTAAAAATACATTCATGTCATATAAGTTAAAAAACATTCTTCTCGTACTTTTGTTGGAAAAGTCAAAAAGTACATCATACGAAAAACGACAAAAGATTCCTTTCATATCTTTTACTAAAAACTCACCTAAGGGTAAAATTGGATTTAAAAAATTGCAGGAGAATATAAATAATATAACATATTGAGGAAACATGGATGTGGATGATAAATATTCCCCACTAAATTCTGAAGTATAAATAATCTCGGAAAAAAATTGAGATTGCGAGATTGTCCCTTACCTTAGGTCCAATTTTCTTCGTAAGTGTCAAAAACTCCTGTATAATGATTTTAATAATGTCATTGAATTATTCCAGAATGAAGCTCATTGTTATGATATCATATATGGTCATATTCCTAGCTTCTTATTAGTAATATTTCATTGCTACTTGTTATTCGGGTGTTTATTACTTTTTGTTCTTATGCATGTATTGTAAAATAAATTCTTATTCTTATTTTTAGGTTATATATACCTCATTTAAAGAATTTTATTAGTTTAATATATATCATATTCATTCACTCAATTCATTTATGTAATCATTATGCAATGAAAACCATGTAGAACTAGTCACATCTCATCGTGGAGAGGGAATTCCGTACGTACGTACGAGCGATGATATCGTTCCCATGATCGTGGAATTGTATTGGAGTGTACGTATACTATTTAAAAATCAATATCGCTTTTAAAATAATCATATATATTTATTCTTTATACCATTATACCCATCCATGTAATGTGGTTGTGGAAAATAGATTACACCACGGCGTGTAGACGGTATTCCGTACGTACGCACGCGCGGTGATTTCGTTTTCCGTATGATGGATAGATGGTGAAATAGGGTTGTATCATACATATAAAAACATATTAGTATATTAGTGATATTGATGTTATTAATTCATAATTAAATAGCTATATAATAAGAAGTGGAAGAAGAAATAAAGTTGAAAGAATCGGTAACAGACATTACCTCTTCTTTGAGGCGCCTCTTTCAGACCTCCTTTTAGGGAACTAAAATTGGTCATTGAAGAAGAAAATGACCTCTAGGATGTTTATATGGAAGTTTAGAGGAGAATATATTAGGTATTGTCCGATATTGAAGGCTCAAAGTGGTGTGAGGAAGAGAGGGAGGAGGTGCCCTTTCATAAGGGAGGAGAGGGGCACCTTTGGAAATACTAAAACAATTATTTTATTATAAAGTCATATTCGGTTTTAAATAGCTTCAAATTGATTTATTTTGAATCTAAGGTGGGGATGGGTAGAAATAATCTCATCAAATAGAATTTATACATGTTTAGGTTTCTATTTTACCCTTATCATTTAGATTTAACTTTATGTTAAATAATGTTACTTTTACCATGTGTTCTTGTTTTCTTACACAATAAGGTTAATAAACATAATATAACAAGAAAAACGAACCCCAAGTTGTTTATTATTAATATATATAACATTAGCTATTCATTGTGCCTAAATTTAGATTTATTGGATTAATATAACAATTAATAATATAATATTTGTTTTAAAAAACTATTTTATGTCAATTTTGACACTATTTGGTAATTGATTTTTGTGAAACTAATAACAGATTGATTAGTTCGAAAAATGTTAATTAAATCAATACTAACATGTCATATTAACCTATAAAATTAGTGGAATTCATAAAAAGTCCCAAATTATATTTATTTGGGTATTTATAACATCAATTATGTCAATATTTCATTAATAAGATAATTACTGCATCATCTTTATGTCACACATAAATTAAATTATATAATGTATAAAAATTATAAATAAAATATCATTATGTAGTAAATAGTTTTATATTTATAATGAATATTTATAGTCGAATTTATCTTATGTATATCCTTATATTAAAAATTATTTACTTATTAAACGTTGATTTTACCTATTTTAATCCATGTTTAAATAAATTAATATTAAATGTCCTAATCTAATCCATGTGGGCCTAAATGGTCATATTTTATTCCTAAGGTTGTTTTTGGTCGAATTAAATTTATTCAATAGAATTAGGACATGTGTTAGGGTAATAATAATATCATTTTTACCCTTAATTAACCTATTTAATTTTAACTGTGGTAAAAAAAGTAAAAAGTTACTATTCACCAAAAATTATTTTCATCCCATTGAACCACATTTTACTTACTGAAATCAACCTTGTCTCTAGGATTTTTGAAATTCCATTCAGAAAAGTGGTAAAATTAAGTTGTATCTAAATTTTCAAATTCTCCTCGGAGGTGGGTAAAAGATCGTCAGAAGTTCAATAAAATTTTTATGTATCTAAAATTATTATAAAATTACTCCAATGAATTACATTGAACATATATAGGTATTATGTATCAATTTTGACCTAAAATAAATTTAAATAAAATAAATAATTATTTAAATAAAAAGTTGGGTTTTAAATAGTAACCCAGTATTTTCACTATTCATCAAAATTTGAATGTTTTCATAAAAATAGAAAAATTTCACCCTAGGTTAATTTCGATATTCCAAATCCAAAAATGAGGTCTATTTTGAAATATTAAATTTTAAAAATTTCAAAATGTGGTTATTACTATTCATAATGGATAGTTTTAATAATATTTTAATTGCATATCGTTGTTTAGTGAAACTCGGTATGGCGTATGACGCAAGCTATCGAGGAAGGCCGCGGTTGTGTGTAAAGAAAGCCAATATATTGTTGTGTGTAGTGAAATATTCCTTTGATGATTTATATAAAATAAAAACAATATATTTCTCATAAAAGTCTCGGGTGTTACATTCTACCCCCATTAAAATGAATTTTTCCCTCGAAATTCATCACTTTGTAATAAACAGATGAGGATACCTCTCTCTCATTATATCCTAAATCTCCCATGTAGCTTCTTCTAATTGGTGGTTCCTCTATAAAACTTTAACCAAGAGAGTGGTCTTATTCCATAGGACATTTTCGCTACGATCCAGAATCTCTATTGACTGTTCTTTATAAGAAAGATCTTGCTCCAGCGGTACAACTTCTGAGCTGAGTAAATGTGAAGGATCATATATGTACTTTCTCAAGAGAGATAAATGGAACACATCATGAACATGGGAGAGATTCGATGGAAGCTCCAATCGGTAAGCTACCTTCCCAACATGATCCAGAATTTCAAATGGACCGATATATCTAGGGCTCAACTTTCCCTTCTTTCCAAATCTCATGACCCTCTTCCAGGGAGATATTCGTAAGAACACTTTATCACCCACTTCAAACTCTAGGTCTTTTCTTCAGTTGTCAGCATAACATTTTTTTCGACTCTGAGCACCTCTAATGTGTTGTTGAATAGATCTGACCTTTTCCGACATCTCATCAACAAGATCAGGTCCTAATAGCATTATTTCCCAAACTTTATCCCAGAAAGTTGGAGTCCTGCATTTCTTTCTATAGAGAGCTTCATATGGAGACCTATGAATACTGGAGTAAAAGCTATTATTATTGGAAAATTCCACCAAAGGTAGGTGTTCATCCCAACCACCTTTGAAATACATAGAGCAAGATCTCAACATATCTTCTAGTGTTTTAATTGTCCTCTCATACTGACTATCTATCTCAGGATGATAAGCATTGATGAAACTCAACTCTGTATATAGAGTATGATGAAGACATCGCCAGAACATAGAGGTAAACCTCGAATCCCGATCATATATAATATAATGTGGTACTCCATGAAATCTTACCACTTACTTTACAGATATCCTGGCAAGCTGATCCAAAGAGAAATCCTCTCTAATAGCAATGAAGTTTGTAGACTTTGTAAGACGATCAATTATGAACCAGATAGCATTATTGCCTTTGGATGTTTTAGGTAGTCCGGTGACAAAGTCCATAGTGATGTTTTCCTATTTCCATTCAGGTATGGGTAATGGTTGAAACATCCCCTTAGACTTCTGTCTCTCAGATTTAACTTCCTAACAAACGAAGCCTCGAGAGACATATTCAACAACATCTCTTTTCATGCCATCCCACCATATGTACTCTTTCAGGTCCCTATACATCTTCGTGATTCCAGAAATAATAGAGAATGAAGAACTATGAGCCACATCCAGAAGCTACTTATTTATTTCTGGGATGGGAGAAACACAAACCCGATTCCTGAACCTTATTATCCCATCATAATCAAGGTTGAATTCAGGAACATTTCTCACCTTCTTTTGTAACTCTACATCTTCTTTCTGTTCCTCTTTAATCATCACATGTATAGATGGTTGAAAATTCATTTGAGAAAGATACGATTTTTCCCCTTACATTATAATTCCAAGATCCATCCTTTGTAAATCCATAACTATTAGATCTTTTGTGATCCTCATCATGGATAAGCTAGCATGGTCTTGTCGATTTAATGCATCTACCACCTTGTTTGCTTTCCCAGGGTGGTAATGAATTGAGCAGTCGTAATCCTTAATCAGCTCCAACCATCTTTTTTGGCGCATATTCAGCTCCTTTTGTGTGAAAATATATTTTAAACTTTTTTGATTAGTATAAATGTCACACCTTTCTCCATAAAGATAATTCCTCCTAATCTTTAATGCAAAGATTACCGCAGCTAACTCCAAATAATGAGTTGGGTAATTTTTCTCATGGATTTTCAACTGTCGTGAGGCATAAGCTATCACCATATCATTTTTCATAAGAACACACCCCATCCCCTTCTTGGATGCATCACTGTAGATCAAAAACCTTTCTCCACTACACAGAAGTTTGAGTACATTTTCACTGGATAACATTCTTTTCAACTCATTGAAATTCTCTTCACATTCCTTCATCCAATCAAACTTAACTCCTTTTAGAGTCAACTTGGTGAGTGGACTAGATAATAGTGAAACACCTTTCACAAATCGTCGATAATATCCAGCCAAACCAAGAAAAAATCGGATCTCAGTTATTGTTGTTGGTATCAACCATCTTTCGATAACCACTGTTTTTTGTTGGGTCCATAGATATCCCCTCTTTTGAGATTATGTGACCCAAAAATTCATCTTTTTGAAGCCAAAATTCACACTTTGTAAAATTGTCATAAAGCTTCTCCTTTCTCAGGGTCTTCAATACAATTCTCAAGTGATCTTCATGTTCTTCGTTGCCCTTTGAATAGAAAAGAATATCGTCTATAAATATTACCACAAACTGATCAAGATAGTCTCTAAAGACTCTATTCATTACATCCATGAATATAGCAGGGGCATTAGTAAGACCAAATGTAACACCCCAAGCTTCCACGGTACGTTTCACTTCGAATAATGCAATAGCGTGTGTTGTACGCAACCTCGATCTCTAACACACACCACAACGAATTAAACTAGCCGTTGTGAATAGTAATACATACTTTTTGAAATTTTATAAATTTTATTGATCAAAATGGACTTCATTTTTGGATTCGGAATATCGAAATTAGCCTATGTTGAATTTTTGGTATTTTTCTGAGAACTTCTATTATTTTATGAATAGTGAAAAATACTTAAAAACAACTTTTTAAATCAAAATAATTTATAGAGGAAAATTATACTATTTAGTGGTTTTAAAGTATAATTAGAATATATTTTTACTATTTTATCCAATGGTGGTCATTAGAATTAATTTAACATTGAAATTGGACATAAACAATTGCCAATCTTTTGATATAAATAGTTTCTTAAAACATGATGTTTGTTGTGACAGCGGGAATTAATTATAAAATTAATTAATGTAACTTATATGTTTGGAATTTTTTAAAATAGACATCATTTTTGAATTCGAAATATCAATTATAGCTTAGGGTAAAATTTTGGTCTTATTCTGAAAAACATCAATTTTTGATGAATAGTGAAACCACTAAGTGGTTGTTAAAAACTGATTTTTTCGTTTAAATTAAATATTACCACTTCTGTGATTTGATTTTCAAAAATCCGACACACATGGTTGTAATTAAGAAGTAAAATGTGGTTTAATGAGAATAAAATAATTTTTTGGTGAATAGTAACTTTTAAGTTCTTAATCACGATTAGAGGTAATTAGTGTAGTTTAAGGTAAAAATAATGTTTTAATAATATGAGATGAGCTTGACACTTCTCCTAATATTATTGGATGAGTCATGGCCGACCAAGACAACCCATGGGTCAACTTGGGGACCCCATGGAGCCACTTTGGTTGGAAAATGACATTAATATATATTTATTTAATGTTAAAGTAAAAAATGACACAAACATGAAATGTTTTACTAAAATAGTTTTTAAGTGGGGTTACACAAGTCCACATTTTGACTATAAATATTCATTAGAAAGCTAAAAATATTTCCTACATCATAGTATTTTTTTTATAATTTTTAGACATTAAATAAATTAAATTATTTATGACATCATGATGATGAAGCGATGACCTCATTAATTAACGATTTAAATAAAATGAGAAGATAATGAAAACTCCAAGGCATAAACTTGTCCAAATCCTATTGGATGAGGATATTTCGAACCCTTATCACCTTAGCCTCGAATTATATAAGTGTGGGACCTCTAAAATCCGAATCTCATTTTCTAAAAAAGTGACTTTTCTTTACTTTCCAAGAGTGCCCCTCCTCTCCACATATAAAAGGCCCCCACCTCTACCACCTCATTCACACTTTCAAGCCATTTGGCTCGACCAACCTCTGCCCAAATACTCTCTCCACTTTCCCCTCTTACTCATAGAAGCCTCACTTTGGGCAGAACTCTTCTCAAGGAAGCCTTTGGCTCAAATCAAAAAGAGTTACCCGATTTTGAGGTAATGTCTTCTCTAATGTTGTTTTGTTTTATTTTTCTTCTCCAACCCCCTAAAATCTTTTTATTCATTTATTTTGTAACAACACCAGTATCCTTAATATACTAGGATGTTTTTATAAGATGGATTCGAGCTACACTTACACACACCTACATATAATGGTTAAAGAACATACGGTTTCTGTGGATGGCAAATTTCTGCCTCACGAAACGATGATTGTTCAACACTCATATAACACCTTCAAAGGTGGCCATTAAGATGTCACTATTTTTATATATGATATATAATATGTTTATGTTTTACTTATGCTTCTGTATTTCTCATTTATGGCATACTTTATTATTTCCATTATGGGTAAAACGCGATAATTTCATTTTAGGAAGTGCGGACTACCGCCCCCTCAAAGTGATTTGAATCGTTAATGCCATATGTGGGATGTATAAAGGATGGAGTAAATGGTATTATGCACTATATTATACTGGAATTATATTATACATTTATATCATTATGATTTTGTTCCATTAAATATGAAATTGAAATGAAAGTAGCGTTCATGCGTACGTACGGCTTACCGTCTCCATGAACGGTGCATTTCATTTCTTACCTCTACATGTTACGTAATATTATAAATGAATGTATATACTGGATATATATGATATATATGACATATAAATCATGAATATAATTCTGGAGATAATGGATATTCTACCACATAAACAACTTGTAATTATAAGAAATTTATTGTTGACTCAAGTACCAAAGATAGACAAAACGATCGTTATTAACTTAAATAATTACATAATGTTCATAACATTGTAATAAGTGATATAAAAAGGATAATGAAATTAAAAATGGTTCTTAATAAGGTATATATTAACTCTAGTTTATTATTCAGGAGGTTAAAGAATGGTTGAGTCAAGTAAGACACGAGGTAAGGGAACTTCTTAACCCAATTTCCATTATTTGGGTTAATCTTTTACTTTCCAATTATGTCATGATATTATTATGTATTATTTTGTATTTTTACATTCTTTATGTGTACCTATAGTGAATACACATAATAGATCTATTTTATTTTAAAAATTATCTTTTTAAGGACTTCGTCTCAATCTCCTTTCATTGAGTCATATTTGGTTTTATACAGAAATTTCTTTTATACGGTGTATAAACCCCTTTGACTTTTAAGTTTATTCAAAAGGAATATTTTTATATGAAGCGTTTTACTAAACGACAAAAAGGGAATGTTTTTATTTCCGTACTTATGCGGCGACAACGACTTCTCCGCCGCCGTGACCATTATTTGAGTTTCGGCTTCCTCTACAAGCCATCACTTTTTTTTAATGAAAAATAAATACAAAGTTTTAACTTTCTTTTATTTTGGTTTCGAAAATGGTTTTGAAAGAGTTTTTATTATATCAATGTGTTGTATTGATATCTTGTGATTGAAATGTGGAAATGTTATGTTTCCTTTATGCATGTTTTATGTGGTACGATTATGTTATGGTTTATGATATGTTTAAACCTATTCATATGAGGAATTAATTGGACTTAATAAGTGACGGGTGGAGCCCGCTATAGCTCCTCGATGCATCGGCAGGTCTCATGAGACAAACTAGTGTCTTGGCACGAGGCCTTGACAAAATCTTATTTGTGGTCTTGGCACGAGGCCTTGGCTACGTGGTTATGATAGTCTGGCATTATGCATTCCATCATTATGAAAGTGGTTATTGATATTGCATGTGATTATTCGACCAGAAGAATATCCATGTGAATAAGTAAATGGAATTATCTCATTTTACTTTTTCCATATTATGTTGAAGTTCATGTTTAAAAGGCTTTTCTTTTAGTTATACATTGACTTAAATGTTAATGTTTATTTATGAAAGCTTCCGCAATATTGTTATCCTTACTGAGCATCTGAGCTCACCCCTTTCAATGTTTTAATATTTTCCAGGATGTGAAGAAGTATTTTATGAATGACCTGCAGGGATAGTCCGAAGAGGATAGAAGTGTGGACTATGGAGACTATGTTATTGTAGTTTTTCACTTTATGATGTAGTGTAACGTTTACGAATGTATCTAGTGTATCCAAGGCTACTAAACTAATCGGTCTTTCGAGACTTGATCTTTTTTGATCATTCCAATGTTACGAAGTAATGCACCGACACTGGGTAGCTGGGGTCGGGGCGTTACAGTTGGTATCAGAGGCAGTTTAGTACTAACCTTGGAAGCTAGATTTAGATAAACTCTGATTAGAACACATAGCCCAAAGATAGACTTTGAGGATTAGTATAGAAGAACTTCCTAGAATTTTGTTATTGTTGAGATTTTGTGAGTTTTCCAAGCAATACATCCCTGTCTGGATACGAGCAGGTAGAGGCGGCTCTGGCACAGATGTACCTAGGGGTAAAACCTGAAAACACCGCTTTGTGCTAGACTCGAACGGGAACTGGTGCATGACAACAGGCCTTGCTGCACTCTTGGTTACGACACTCCCGGGGGATATGCTTAGGATAATTCTCATTTTCTTTACAAACCACTATGAATGGTTATGAGTATATACTTCCTCAAATAAAACCTTTTTATGATTATGGATTATATCCATAAATAGCTCAATTTATGTAAAGTGTTTTACAAGTATGGGATTATGTATTTTGATTCATAAACTGATCTAGTTTATGCCATTGTTTAGAAATGGTGCCTAGTGGAAGAAATGGAAACCGTATCAATGCATGCACTCCATGTAGGGATTTCCCTCCTGCTCAAGATAATTATAGTGGGGCTGGTGATGAAACCGGTGCCGATCATCTAATCACCATACTGGGACAACTTACTCAGGTTATGAATAATAACCTTACCCGTATGGAGCACCCTGATCCGCAATGTGGAGGATCAATGTTAGACCGCTTTATGAGGCAACAACCACCAACCTTCAATGGGAGTACAAATCCTATAGTAGCTGAGCAATGGATAAATTCCTTAGAGAAAATATTCCATGCCTTAGGGAGTAGTGAAAGGGAGAAGGTTGTCATGGCAGTTTATCGCCTCACTGGAGATGACGATCAGTGGTGGTCGCTGATTCAAAACACAAAGGAAGATGATGATGTATCAAATTTGGAATGCAGGGAGTTCAAAGTGCTTTTCTTAGAAAAATACTTTCCTCGTGACCATCGAGTAGATATGGAAAGGCAATTTCTGAGTCTGAGGCAGAAGGAGGATGAAAATGTCGCAAAGTATGAGGCTAACTTTACAAGGTTAGCGAGGCATGCTGCCGATTATATACGTATCCCAAGGAGTAAGATTGATCGTTTCTTTGATGGGTTAAAACCATTTCTCCGTCGAGCTTTTGTATCACAATCCTTCTCATCATACGAAGATATTGTCTCGTGTGCTATCAAGACAGAAAAGGAATTCTCTAAGTCTTATGACAACAAAGTAAAGCAAGAGAAGAAGAGAACGGTGGAACAAGAGACAGATAAAGGGAAAAAGGGAATGAAGGATTTTCCATTAGGTGATAATTGTGGGAAGAATCACCCTGGTACGTGCCTAAAAGGAATGGGAGTTTGTTATAAATGTGGAGAAAAGGGTCATCGGGCTCGTGATTGCAAGGGAAAGAAAGAGGCTGTCAAAGTTGAATGCTACAATTGTAGGGAAATGGGGCATTATGCAAATGAATGTCCTAAGCGTCAAGGAAACTTACCTCAGAAAAGGCCAAGGGATCAAGGCCAATCTTATGTTGTGACTACAGTTGAAGTGGAATAATTAATGTATTGGTGCATTTGGACTGAAGGATTATATTCTGGTTATAAGAATAATGTGATATATATATATGGATTGTACTGCAGTACTTTTTTATTTCAGTAAGGTTTTAATATGATTAAGGTAATCATATTTTTATTATGTGACAATAAGAGAAACTTTTCTTTGTTTGGGGAATCTGATGTTACAATTGATTTTGGAATTTAGAGACCTTTTAGAGAAAGTCTGGACGGAGGTATTTTGGATAACTATTAAGGTTGGAATGGATTAAGTTGAACCATGGATAGTATTGTTTAAGGTTAAATCATTTCTGAAGATTATTTTTGGAATATTATAATACTACAGTTTTAGGAAAAGCACAACCTGCAGGGTGGGGAATAACCCGTCGCGTCAGACAAAGCTGGAGGAATCGAACCCACAACCATAGGGCGTCAAGCCTTTATTTCCTACCACTTGCATACAGGAAGTCCCCAGTTATTACAAAATAGTTTTACTAATCTAAATGGTATGTGTTAACATTTGGAACCTTATACAATTAGGATAAATAGAATATTTTTGAGTTCCGTTACCATTTGGAGTAAAAGTTGGGTTTGTGGTAAAAATTTATTAACGAATGAAAGTATACATAAAAAGTATGTATATTCCCTTACGTTCTTAGTAAATCTCCTAAATAAATTCCTCAACATTATAAAAGGTAACTTAAAACAAAAATGTTGTCGGTTAACTTTTCCAACTGGGGATTCAATGACCGTTTAACCAATCACAAGTTTGTGATTTTCTTGTGGTTAAACTTTCTCCTAATCCTGTTTTCTATAACTCTCCATCAGACCTTGATGGTTTGTTTCTCCTCCATATCCATATTTTCATAGAATCCTAGAATGAGCTATATCGGGTGACCTTTGTACTTATCTTGCTTTCTTTTAATGTTATATATTTATTAACCTTATTTCCGATGTGGGTTATCCTCAAAGGTATTTTCTCTTTTCAAACATTTATTTTCAAAGAAAAATTTCAAATTGCGAGGACGCAATTTATTGAAGGAGGGGAGAATGTAACACCCCAAGTTTCCACGGTACGTTTCACTTCGAATAATGCAATAGCGTTTGTTGTACGCAACCTCGAGCTCTAACACACACCACAATGAATTAAACTAGCCGTTGTGAATAGTAATAACTAATTTTTTAAATTTTATAAATTTTATTTATCAAAATGGACTTCATTTTTGGATTCGTAATATCGAAATTAGCCTATGTTGAATTTTTGGTATTTTTCTGAGAACTTCTATTTTTTTATGAATAGTGAAAAATACTTAAAAACAAAATTTTAATTCAAAATAATTTATAGTGAAAAATTATACTATTTAGTGGTTTTAAAGTATAATTAGAATATATTTTTACCATTTTATCCAATGGTGGTCATTAGAATTAATTTAACATTGAAATTGGACATAAACAATTGCCAATCTTTTGATATAAATTGTTTCTTAAAACACGCTATTTGTTTGACAGCAGGAATTAATTATAAAATTAATTAATGCAACTTATATGTTTGGAATTTTGTAAAATAGACATCATTTTTGAATTCGGAATATCAATTATAGCTTAGGGTGAAATTTTGGCCTTATTCTGAAAAACATCAATTTTTGATGAATAGTGAAACCACTAAGTGGTTATTAAAAACTGATTTTTTCGTTTGAATGAAATATTACCACTTCTGTGATTTGATTTTCAAAAATCCGACATACATGGTTGTCATTAAGAAGTAAAATGTGGTTCAATGAGATTAAAATAATATTTTGGTGAATAGTAACTTTTAAGTTCTTAATCACGATTAGAGGTAATTAGTGTAGTTTAAGGTAAAAATAATGTTTTAATATTATGAGATGAGCTTGACACTTGTCCTACTCCTATTGGATGAGTCATGGCCGACCAAGACAACCCATGGGTCAACTTGGGGACCCCATGGAGCCACTTTGGTTGGAAAATGACATTAATATATATTTATTTAATGTTAAAGTAAAAAATGACACAAACATGAAATGTTTTACTAAAATAGTTTTTAAGTGGGGTTACACAAGTCCAAATTTTGACTATAAATATTCATTAGAAAGATAAAAAGATTTCCTACATCATAGTATTTTTTTTATAATTTTTAGACATTAAATGAATTAAATTATTTATGACATCATGATGATGCAGCGATGACCTCATTAATTAACGATTTAAATAAAATGAGAAGATAATGCAAACTCCAAGGATTACACTTGTCCAAAGCCTATTGGATGAGACGATTTCAAACCCTTATCTCCTTATCCTCGAATTATATAAGTGTGGGTCCTCTAAAATCTGAAACTCATTTTATAATAAAGTGACTTTTCTTTACATTCCAAGAGTGCCCCTCCTCTCAACTTATAAAAGGCCCCCACCTCTACCACCTCATTCACACATTCAAGCCATTTGGATCAGCCAACATCTGCCCAAATACTCTCTCCACATTCCCCTCTTACTACTAGAAGCCTCACTTTGGGAAGAACTCTTCTCAAGGAAGCCTTTGTCTCAAATCAAAAAGAGTTACCCGATTTTGAGGTAATGTCTTCTCTAATGTTGTTTTGTTTTATTTTTCTTCTCCAACCTCCTAAACTCTTTTTATTCATTTCTTTTGTAACAACACCAGTATCCTCAATATATTAGGATGTTGTTATAAGAAGTATTAGAGCAACACTTACACACACCTACATCTAATGGTTAAAGAACATACGGTTTCTGTGGATGGCGAATTTCTGCCTCACGAAACGATGATTGTTCAACACTCATATAACACCTTCAAAGGTGGACATTAAGATGTCACTATTTTTATATATGATATATAATATGTTTATGTTTTATTTATGCTTCTGTATTTCTCATTTATGGCATACTTTATGATTTCCATTATGGGTAAAACACGATAATTTCATTTTAGGAAGTGCGGACTACCGCCCCCTCAAAGTGATTTGAATCGTTAATGCCATATGTGGGATGTATAAAGGATGGAGTAAATGGTATTATGCACTATATTATACTGGAATTATATTATACATTTATATCATTATGATTTTGTTCCATTAAATATGAAATTGAAATGAAAGTAGCGTTCATGCGTACGTACGGCTTACCGTCTCCAGGAACGGTGCATTTCATTTCTTACCTCTAAATGTTACGTAATATTATAAATGAATGTATATACTGGATATATATGATATATATGACATGTAAATCATGAATATAATTCTGGAGATAATGGATATTCTACCACATAAACAACTTGTAATTATAAGAAATTTATTGTTGACTCATGTACCAAAGATCGACAAAACGACCGTTATTAACTTAAATAATTACATAATGTTCATAACATTGTAATAAGTGATATAAAAAGGATGATGAAATTAAAAATGGTTCTTAATAAGGTATATATTAACTCTAGTTTATTATTCCGTAGGTTAAATAACGGTTGAGTCAAGTCAGACACTAGGTAAGGGAACTTCTTAACCCAATTTCCATTCTTTGGGTTAATCTCCTACTTTCCAATTATGTCATGATATTATTATGTATTATTTTGTATTTTTAATTTCTTTATGTGTACCTATAGTGAATACACATAATAGATCTATTTTATTTTAAAAATGATCTTTTTAAGGACTTCGTCTCAATCTCCTTTCATTGAGTCATATTTGGTTTTATACAGAAATTTCTTTTATACGGTGTATAAACCCCTTTGAATTTTAAGTTTATTCAAAATGAATCTTTTTATACGAAGCGTTTTACTAAAAGACAAAAAGGGAATGTTTTTATTTCAGTACTTATGTGGAGACAATGACTTCTCCACCGCCGTGACCATTATTTGTGTTTCGGCTTCCTCTACAAGCCATCACTTTTTTTAATGAAAACTAAATACAAAGTTTTAGCTTTCTTTTATTTTGGTTTTGAAAATGGTTTTGAAAGCGTTTTTATTATATCAATGTGTTGTATTGATATCTTGTGATTGAAATGTGGAAATGTTATGTTTCCTTTATGCATGTTTTATGTGATACGATTATGTTAAGGTTTATGATATGTTTAAACCTATTCATATGAGGAATGCATTGGACTTAATAAGTGACGGGTGGAGCCTGCTATAGCTCCTCGATGCATCGGCAGGTCTCATGAGACAAACTACTGTCTTTGCACGAGGCCTTGACAAAAGCTTATTTGTGGTCTTGGCACGAGGCATTGGCTACGTGGTTATGATAGTCTGGCATTATGCATTCCATCATTATGAAAGTGGTTATTGATATTGCATGTGATTATTCGACCAGTAGAATATCCATGTGAATAAGTAAATGGCTTTATCTCATTTTACTTTTTCCATATTTTGTTGAAGTTCATGTTTAAAAGGCTTTTGTTTTAGTTATACATTGCCTTAAATGTTAATGTTTATTTATGTAAGCTTCCGCAATATTGTTATCCTTACTGAGCATCTAAGGTCACCCCTTTCAATGTTTTAATATTTTCCAGGATGTGAAGAAGTATTTTATGAATGACCTGCAGGGATAGTCCGAAGAGGATAAAAGTATGGACTATGGAGACTATGTTATTGTAGTTTTTCACTTTATGATGTAGTGTAACGTTTACGAATGTATCTAGTGTTTCCAAGGCTAATAAACTAATCGGTCTTTCGAGACTTGATCTTTTGTGATCATTCCAATGTTACGAAGTAATGCACCGACTCTGGGTAGCTGGGGTCGGGGCGTTACACCAAATGGCATCACTATAAATTTATAGTGTCCATACCTTTTACGGAAATTCATATTTGGTATATCTTCCCTTTTGACCATTAATTGATGATACCCTGAATAAAGATCAATCTTGGAAAAGTATTGAGCTCCGCGTAGTTGGTCAAATAAGTCATCAATGCGCGGGAGAGTATATTTGTTCTTGATAGTGATCTTGTTAAGTTCTCGATAATCAATGCAGAGTCCCATCGATCAATCTTTCTTTTTAACAAACAGAATATGTACTCTCCAAGGTGATGCACTAGGGAGTATGAATCCCTTATCAAGATTCTCTTGGAGTTGCTTCTTCAATTATTGCAACTCAATAGGGACCATTCTATAAGGTGTCTTTGAAATTGGCAAAGCACCCGATACGAGTTCTATTGAAATCTCAACTTCACGATTTGGTGGAAGACCAGGTAATTCCTCCAGAAAGACATCATCAAACTCTCGTACAATGGGAATATTCTTAATCGTGAGTTTCTAACCAACCATTTGAGATAAATAACCATTATTTAGTGGAATCGAGACCCATACGATGGAAGAAATTTCCCCTAGAAGGTTATGTTCATCCTTGCATCGATAGACAATCATAGATTGATCTGGAATATGAAATGTGACTTCTCTTCATTGGCAATTGATATGATCTCCATATAAAGAATTCCAATCCATGCCAAGAATCACATCAAATTCCACTATAGGATGTATCACAAGATTTTCAGGAAGCACTTTCCCACAAACATCAATCGGAGAAGAATTATAAACTTTTGATGTGACTTTTCTTCCATTAGGGGTTGTCACAGCTAACTCAACATCTAATTTTTGAGGTAATACAGTGATACCCTTAGAAAATTCTTTAGAAATAAAAGAGTGGGTGGATCCAAAATCCAATAAAACATTTTCTACATTAGAGTGGATGGTAAGTGTACCTTCCACCACTTTGTTATCGTACTCCACACCGCTGATAGAAATTGCATGTGAATTTCCTTTGCCTTTAGCCTTAAGAGTTTGTTGATGTCGATCATCATCAACAAACCTTGGATTAGGGCATTGATTTGTATAATGCTCCGTTTCCATGAACCTGTAACATCGAAGTGTAGGAGGTGCACTCTGTGTAGCCTTTTCATTGTTTGCATCACTAGACATCTTCTTCCCGTAATTGCGGCATTCAAATTCCCGATGACCTTCCTTTCCACATTTGAAACATTTACTTGTCCCTTTAAGACAACTCCCTCCATGTTTCTTTCCACACTTTGAGCATAAGGGAAAACTCATCTTCTTTTCAGTGTGCTCTTTAGATTTTCCTTTGAATTCCATTTTCCTCTTCTTATCAAACCCATATGACTGATGTGTTACTCCAATCTTCATCTCAAATTTGAGAGCACATCGAATGATTTCCTCATAGCTATTTAAGTCCCTTATGGCTAATTCCCTTCGAAGACTTGGTTTTAAGACACTAAAGAATCGATCGATTTTACACTCGGTTTGGATAATAATTCCAGAAGCATACATTGCAAGTCTTGTAAAATTTTCTTCATAGGTACCAATATAATCATCATCCTCTTGATTCAGTTCAACATACTCCTTCTCCATCTTTGTTCGAAGAATACGAGGGAAGTACTTATTGAAAAATAAGTTCATTAACTCGTCCTATTCCATGGACTCAATTTCAACCCTTTGCCTCATATTCTTAATAAGATTCCACCATTGATCAGCTTCTCCTTCCAGATGATACACTGATAAAATGACTTTATCGTGTTCAGAACATTGAAGAACTGAAAATATATTTTCAGTGGTACTAATTCATTGTTCAGAAACTAATGGATCAGTAGACCCGCTGAATGAGGGTGGGCGCTGCCTCATGAAGGATTCAGCAGAATGTTTCTCCCTCCTTTGATAGTTTGGATGTCCTGGATGATTCATAGTTTGAGAAAGTTGTGTGAGCATAGCTACAAGATTTTGCATTCCATCTCCCATAACATTTGGTTTCTCAGGAGGACAATCATTGCATTGCTCGTCGCATTCCACATTAACACGGTTCCTTCGGGTTTCAGCCATTGACTAAAACCAAGAAGAATAGTGTGAGCAATAGTAATTATAATAGGAAAACCACATAATCAAGAATAAAATTTCACACTTAAGGTCTTATCATAGGTTGTTCATGGACATTTCTAAAACACTAAGATTGTGTTCTATGCTTAGACTTATCCTTAGGGTTCTTACTAAGGCTTTCACATCCTAGTTTCCAAAGGTTGACTATACCTTTCCTCTGATACCAACTATAACGACCCATACTTTACATACATGGATAAAACTTCAAAATTGAAGCATACTTATTACAACATATAACAATACCATGAAAGGACCATATAGGTATAGTGTCTTTAGAAACTGGGAAAGATAAACAACTGGTTCATTGAGCATCTACACTGTCTCCCATTTATTTCATCATATCTATATTCCATTTTGGCATATCTTACTTAATATCCTTCTTCCTGGCCTGGGGAAAGAAAACATACAAAAGGGTGAGCTCAAATTCTCAGTAAGGGTAAACAAAAGAAATATCAATTACATCATATTCATAAGAACATAATATTTTGGAAATCGTAACTTGTAAAAGAGATCATAATTTCATAACATGGGATAGATCATAGTAGTGAAATGTAATCCCAATAATCATAACATAAAACATGAAACATTGTGGCATACACAAACAATCACAGAGAATCTTTTCTTAGTAGTCAAGACTCACAGCCAAGACTATCCTAGCGGACAAAGTCCATTTATGAACCGAGTTCAGTCCTGTTTCACTGAACCGGTTTAACCTGTCGTTCCATCCATGTATATCTCATGAGATATAAATCATTACCCAATGATTTGGAGGGAGATATAGGTCCCACCCATCTCATAATGATACCATTCATATGTGTTCCATAAAATGATAAATCATACATCATTGCATAACCCATGTAATAAAAATGGGATTCTTAAACATCGTGACATCAAAAAAAATTCATATAAGATAAAGGAATTCATAAAAATAATTCCATCACAAAATAATCAAATCAATGTAATAATAGGGATATAAATAGAACCCTATATTATCTTATATGGAATGTACTTTTGATAAATCAATTGAACTCCATTCTTGAGGAAAATATCCTTTCTACTTAAAAAACATTTTTTTCTTTCTTAACATGTCATACAATTTTAAAATAAAATAATTTTATTAAAAATAAACTTGAAAACTTGTAAAGGAAGCTTCTTGGAAATAATGTTTTAAAAATACATTCATGTCGTATAAGTTAAAAAAATTCTTCTCATACTTTTATCCGAAGAGCCAAAAAGTACCTCGTACGAAAAACGACAAAAGATTTTTTTCATAACTTTTACTAAAAACTCACCAAAGGGTAAATTTAGTTTTAAACAATTGTAGAAGGATATAAATAATATTACATATTGAGGAAAAATGTATGTGGATGATAAATATTCCCCAGTAAATTCTGATGTTTAAACAATCTCGGATAAAAAAATTGAGATTGCGAGATTGTCCCTTACCATAGGTCTGATTTGCTTCATAAGTGTCTTAAACTCCTGTATAATGATTTAAATAATGTCATTGACTTATTACAGAATCATAATCATTGTTATGATATCATAAATGGTCATATTCTTAGCTTCTTATTAGTAATATTTCATCGCTACCTGTTATTCGGGTGTTTATTACTTTTTGTTCTTATGCGTGTTTGGTCGAATAAATTCTTATTCTTATTTTTAAGTTATAGATACCTCATTTATAGAATGATATTAGTGTAATATATATCATATTTATTTACTCAATTCATTTATGTAATCATTATTCAATGAAAACCATGTAGAACGAGTCGCATCATATCGTGGAGACGGTATTCCGTACCTACGCACGAGCGATGATATCGTTCCCATGATCATGTAATTGTATTGTAGTGTATGTATACTATTTCAGAATAAATATCACTTTAAAATAATCATATATATTTATTCTTTACACCATTATACCCATCCAAGTAAGGTGGTGGTGGAAAATAGATTACACCACGGCGTGGAGACGATATTCCGTACGTACGCACGCGCGGTGATTTCATTTTCCGATGGATGGATATATGGTGAAATATGGATGTTTCATACATATAATAATATTTAAGTATATGAGTGGTATTTATGTTATTACTTCATAATGAAACAACTAAAGAATAAGAACTGGAAGAAGAAATAAAGTTGAATGAATCGGTAATGGGCATTACCTCTTTTTTGAAGCGCCTCTTTGAGACCTCCTTTTAGGGCACTATAATTGGTATTTGAAGAAGACCAGGACCTCTAAGATGTTTCTAGGGAAGTGGAGAGGATATTTTTCAGGGGTTTTCCAAGTATGAAGGTTCAAAGTGGTGTGAGGAAGAGAGGGAGGAGGTGCCCTTTTATAATGGAGGAGACGGACACCTTTGGAAGAACTAAAAATATTATTTTATTATAAAGTCATATTCGGTTTTAAATAGCTCCAAATTAATTTATTTAAAATATAAGGTGGGTATGGGTTGAGATAATCTCATACAATAGAATTTATCTAAGTTTACGTTTCTATTTTAACCTTATCATTTAGATTTAACTTTACGTTAAATAATTTTACTTTTACCGTGTCTTCTTGTTTTCTTACCCTATAAGGATAATAAACATAGTATAAGAATTCAAACGAACCCAATGTTGTTTGTTATTAATATATATAACCTTATATAAGTCATTTGGCCAATAATTATATTTTTAGGAATAATATAACAATTAATAATATAATATTTGTTTTAAATATATATTTTATGTCAATTTTGACACTATTTGGTAATTGATTTTTTTGAAACTCATACCAGAATGATTTGTTCAAAAAAAGTTAATTAAATCAATAATAACATGTCATATTAACCTTGAAAATTACTGTAATTCATAAAAAGTCACAAATTACATTTATTTAGGTATTTACAACATCAATTATGTCAATATTTCATTAATAATGTAATTACTGCATCATCTTTGTGTCATTAATAAATTAAATTATTTGATGACTAAAAATTATAAATAAAATATGATTATGTAGTAAATCGTTTAATCTTTCTAATTAATATTTATAGTCTAATTTTTCTTATGTATAACTCTATATTAAAAATTATTTACTTATTAAACATTGATTTTAACTATTTTAACCCTTCGTTAAATATATTAATATTAAATGTCTTAATCTTATCCAAGTGGGCCTAAATGGTCATATTTTAATCCTAATATTATTTTTGTTCGAATTACACTTATCCAATAGAATTAGGACACATGTTAGGGTAATAATACTATCCTTTCAACCCTTAATTACCCTATTTACTTTAAACTGTGTTAAGAAAAGTAAAAAGTTACTATTCACCAAAAATTATTTTAATCTCATTGAACGACATTTTTCTTACTGACATCAATCGTGTCTCTCGAATTTTTGAAATTTCATTCACAAAACTGGTAAAATTATGTTTTATGTAAATTTTCAAATTCTCCTAGGAGGTGGATAAAAGACGGTCAAAAGTTCAATAAAATTTTAATATATCTAAAATTATTATAAAATGACTCCAAAGAGTTAAATTGAACTTATATAGGTATTATGTATCAATTTTTACCTAAAATAAATTTATTTAAAATAAATAATTATTTAAATAAAAAGTCGGTTTTTAATTAGTAACCTAGTGTTTTCAATATTCATCAAAAATTGAATGTTTTCAGATAAATACTAAAATTTCACCATAGGCTAATTTCGATATCCCGAATCCAAAAATGAAGCCCATTTTGAATGTTGAAATTTAAAAAAATTTAAAAATTGGTTATTACTATTCATAACGGCTAGTTTTTATAATATTTTAATAGCATATCGTTGTTTATTGAAACTTGGTATTGCATACGACGCAAGCTATCGAGGAAGGCCGCAGTTGCGTGTAAAGCAAGCCAAGATAGTGTTGTGTGTAGTGAAAGATTACTTTTATGATTTATATAACATAAAAAAAATATTTCACATAAAATTCTCAGGTGTTATAATTTGTTAGTGTTTACACACACAACTATATCCCTTTCATGTAGAAGGTTATGCCATAATTTTTGTTTCCTACTTCGTCACGTTTGGGCCACCGTTCGGGTGTGACTTGGATTAACCATTATAATGGTAATATTTTATATATTAAATAAATTAATTTATATTTTGATTTTAATAATGTAAATTACCATGTATTCTCACCACTTGTCATTCCAACGTTATGTGATTCAAATTGAAAATAATATTTTAAATTTTAATTGACAAGTATAGTAATTATATAGATTTTCCATTAATGTAAATAAATAGTAGGTTGAATATCTATTTCACCCCTTACCACATGAATGAAAGGTATCATAATAACCCTTTAATATGTAATATGATTTAAATGGATTAAATTAATGGTTGCATGATACATTACCTTGTCACACTAATGAAAGGAATGTCTTGAACCAAATGACTTAATTAAAAGGTTTTATTATACATTATCATACCACCCTAATTAAAGAAATGTTTGAACCAAATTAAATGTTACATTAATTACTACTTAAATAAGAATGACCTGACTTGATCTCACCTTTTATTCTTAATGGAGAATTCCATGACCACATGACAAACCCATTCCGATTCAAGGATACTTCTTTTTCTGGTGGAGACCCACCAAGATCTCGATAGTTTTCATGTATTTTGATTCACTATATTAAAACATAGGATAACACCAATATCATTTCAGAATTCATTTGATTCCATCCTTGGATACATAATTTAAAATTAGGTTCCATGTTTAAATCCCATAGGGACTTGTTACTGCATAGCCTCATTTTAACATGGTTGAACACCTTGGATTAAATAGACATGCTATTGTGGAATTCCTTGGACTATTATCCTTGGATTAATCTCTTACCCTTATCGAGGACCAGTTAAAACTGAGCTAGCAACCCCTGATGTCTATGTTACTTTATTGAATTCCATGGATCGATTCCATATTGAATATCATTACAGGTTTCCTTGTTACAATTTGTAACCTTTTCAAATGCTCACATGTGACTTATTTAAAAACTGGAAATAATAAAATAATGAATTGTTGATATTTTCAGAGAATATATAATGACTGAAGAAGGTACATTGGTATTTAGTTAACTTGTTCTACATTACTATATATAAGTATTCTTTCAAACTGTTACATTTCTCATACATGGGCTAGATGTTATAGAAACCATATGTGGTGGCCCACTGATATTTATCTCACACCCTCTACAGGAACTGTTTGGTACCTGAAGATGATTACATGGTTTCATGTTTTGAAAAAGGGAATCATACAACTTTAAACACTTGATTTCCTACTATTTAGTATGAATATTAATAGCAAATGACCACAACCGATCTCGGGATTCATTAGATATACTACTATAATTATGGCCATTATCAGCACTAGAAAAGTTGATTAATAACTCTAAAAAAGCACTATTAATCGACGTGAAAATATTGGAGGTCCCTTTTTCAGTGCTCTGAAAAGTGATGATAAAGGCACCTTCTATCAGTGCTAAAAATAGCTTTGATAAAATACACCTTTATCAGCACTTTTTTTGGTGCTGATAAAAGGGTCATTTATCAATGATTTGAAAAAGTGAAAATAAAAGTCGAAAAAAATAAAAAATAAAAAAGAATTATATAATACCGGGGGGGGGGGGAGATTTTAGCAGTACATGACCCCCCCCCATTATCAGCTCTAGGTGGATTCCCTTCCCATACATCCACACACGTTCGTACCCCTTTGTGTCCACCCAAACTTGAACCTACAACCTCCCTATTTTCGGGGATACACCATTACCACTAAGCCATTTAATTTTTTTCTATTTAATGATATATCTACTTATATATTTATATAGTTATATTTATTCGTATATTGATATAGATTCATATTAATATAAAAATATTTATTCATATATTAGTATATATATTCATTCGTATATTAATATATATATATATATATATTTATATATATATAGTTATAATATTCTATCTTTATATTTATTTGTATATTAATATATACCTATAAGATTAGTTTGAAATACATTTATGAAATATGTTTTTTATATGTGATTATAAATAAATAAATACATACATACATAAATATATACAACACACACACACACAGACACACACAGACACATATATATTTATGAATAAATACATATATATGTGTTTTTGAAAAGCCATAGAATGTTAAAATGACTTTAACATATAATCCAGTAGCCTGTTTCAACTCCAATAATAGTAAAACCGAAGAAAATGAAATAATATTGAATATGATATATGGTATAAGACTAACGGACATCCGGATCAGAAATAATACATGTTTTAATGTTAACAAATCGGGGTATCCTGACTAAAAACTCAGTTTTGGAGGCCTTGTAGGCCTTTTTTTGTAATTTAAAAATGGGACATAATCTTTAATTATATCACAAGCATGTAGAGCTCTTCGTAGGATTTTATTTGATATGCTGTAGAGCTCAAATGGACACCCTGATCAAAATTTATGGTCGTTTGATGCTTGAGTTACATTTTCAACTTATATTAGATCATTTATAATTTTTTATGATTTTTTGTATCGTCAAATTTTTATTAAATTATTTTTGATCAATAATAATTATAAAATTATTAATTAATAATATTTGTTTAATTATTTTAAAGTAATTTTCACTAAATTTCTTATATATTAAATGTAATAGTCTATTTATACATACCTAAAACATATTTTAAAAATATATAATGTAATTATATAAATATAAATATACATATATAACAATTATTTATTTTAATGACTTTTTTGAAACATAAAATTTACCACCTGTAGGAAAAAAGAGCTGATAAATCCCCCATTTATCATCTCTACTAAAAGAAGCACTCATAAAGGGGTCCCCTTTACCAGTGCTAAAAAATGCGCTCATAAAGGGGGGCATTTATCAGTGCTAAAAAAGAACTGATAATGGGGGAATTTAACAGTGCTTTTTTAGCACTGATAAAGGCCCCCTTTATCAGCACATTTGTTTAGCGTTGATAAATGGGTAGTGCTTCACTTGACCAGTTTTGTATTAGTGATAGTCCTTTGATTTCATTATATATTTTTGTAACATGTTATTCCTTCTATATTGTGTCCATGTTTTCTAGTTTTCTAGTGACGTGAAAAATCATCAGTTGTTGAATTTTATTACAGTTGTTTCAATTATTGTATCTTGTATCTCTATTATCCATTGGTTCATCTATTTGCTTATATTTTTTTTCAATTTACCTCTATTTATATTCACCCACTATGTAAACTTTGGTAATCAGGGCATAGTCTCCCCATGGAGACACCCTAGGACCTTACTGTTAATCAACAGCCTCTAGAATCTAGTGAAATATGCTTGAGGAAATGTGGCCTACAGGGCTTGGGTCAACCTTTGAGTGGCATCTGGGTTTGGGATGACACCATATGGTATGAAATGTGGTTTATTTTCATTCTTTACTCTTTATAGAAAATTATTGTAGATTTTGAACGCTTGTGAATTGGTCATACGTTGGTCACTGGTGGTCTCCAAATCATGTTCGGGGTAAAAACCAAGTTGTCTAAATTATAATTTTTTTTATGTTTTCCTATTACAGTTGATATAATTTCACCATTGGGTGATGCACATTATCTATGTAGTTTTTGATTATTATACTTATTAATAGTTTTATTCATCTGTGGCCCAAGGATATATGGGCATGGTGCATTGTTAGGTGCAACATTATTGGCACCTATAATTTTCATGACATGCACAATGAAATGCTATATATGTTCATTTCACTGCATTACATTTCATTTTATTCTAGTGATTATTGATTGATGTTGTGATATTTATATTTTACATGTATTACTTTTAGTTGTGACTGAATGATTCCATGTCACGATTTAGAAGGTGTGTGGGCCAACATGGGTGGAGATGATTAATTTACTTAGTCGATCCATTATGATATAAATAAATGGGAGTCATTTCTAGAGATATGTGTATTGGAACTGATTCATTGAAACAATATATGCATTATAAAGTAAATCATGACATATAAAATGTGTTTTTGTACATCCTTATCCCACTTTATCATGTTTATGAATGTTAAAGGAGCAAATCATGTAAATAAATGTAAAATGAAAACATTATTATACTTGATAACTTATCGATACCTAGCCATCTAAGTTTGTATTTGCGGTAGTATGGCTTTGGTTGCAAGGTTTTATACATTTATATTCTTCTAGTGATGATATCATTTAGTTTAATATTGTTTTGAGGCGTGTTCTTAGAAATTGTAGACCAATTCTACCACAAGTTTCTCATATCGTACGACAAGAGGGTGGTGACAACCACGCTCCAGGCATAGTGGGGCCTGAGATTCTAGTCATACCTCTAAAAGTTCTACTTGAGTAACTGCCTACTTTAACTGATTTTGAATTGATTCCCAAATTTGTGATAGTCTCATACATCTAATACAGTCCATGTATGGTGCTCCAAAAGTTTCACCTTTAATGGCCGATCTGACTCGTGAGTTCCAGCAGCAGCATCCTCCTACATTCTCAGGGGATAGCGGTCCGCAGGCTGCTAAGTCTTGGCTAGAATCCATCTTATCTATCATTGAGTATATGGAAATGCATCCTGAGACAATGGTAAATATTTCCACATACATGGTATGGGATTCATCCATGCATTGTTGGGACATGATTACCCATGTCAGTGTCATTAAGGCTTGGTATGGGTTGATTTACAGACTTCATTCTATGATCAGTTCATTCCTCGGATGTTGAGTGCTGACAGAGCTAGAGAGTTCATGAATAAATAATATGTTTTTCTAGATATGGAATATTCATGGATTTTCATGGAGTTTTAGTAATTTTTATCTCTTTTATTCAGTGACGAGCTTTCACGTGCTAGATGGTTTGAGGATGGTCTCCAATATCCCAGTCATATATAGGTGAATGTCTTTCAAAAACCAATTTTTTTATAAAATAGTCATCCAGCCTAATTTTTTTAGCACAACCTTAGTTATGGAAATATTATTGGGGATAGATTATCAATTTCGTGGTAGGCCACTAGTTCTCCCAATGGCATGAAATATTCCATCAAGATTTCTCATCAGGGTAGTGATAACTAGAGTAATCATTTTGGTAGCTCCATAGTGTTTCATTAGATTAGATGACGGGGAATCCTAAAACCCAATTGTGATAGAAACCCACTGGCGTGTCAGTCCTATGTACATATGGGTCTTCATCATCATTTATGTCGGACCGTTCCACAAGATTCGAGTGGAATATGATTTTCCCCATCTCCACCATTAGGAGTGAGTTCTTTTATGTCGTTTCAGGTGGGGAGTTGGAATATTACTAGTAGGTCTAGGTGAAGAAGAGGTCATTGTCATGGTATACACACCCCTGATAACCAGTAGTGAAAATATAGCAGTTATGTCATGGTAGTTAATATTTTTCCCAGGGCCATGGATAAGGCCATTTGAATGAACTATAACCGATTCCCGAGGATCAGGTTTCTGGACCATCTACAGTATGAGGTACTATTCTAGTTGCCTCTACTATAGTATCTACTTTATTTGATATAGGTTCATTGAATTATTTTATATTTTTATATAATGTGGAATGTCTTGTACTGAATATATAGTATTACTATGGTGTAATGACCCCAGATACGCCATTAGGGGTACAAACAGAGGGTATATGCCAGTGTATGGGGTGTTCCCTTGATGTATGTAGTTACCCCTTCTTATAAAACCCCTTCATTCTTGAGATGATAGGATTTTATTTTATTCTCAAAATGGAATTGTTGGTTCACTATCATGCTTTTGTAGTTTTTTTCCATATGGTATCATTTACATCAGCAGAGAAAAGCATTTATCTACATAAAGGTTAGTGGGATGTCTAGGGTGGTAGAGCTAGAGCAGAGCATCATGGGAAAGGTGTAGTGACCTTCCATATTTTAAATATCATCCTAGAGGATTTGGTTTTTCACCCAACTGATTCCCCTCTCGCAGTGGATTGTTTCAATGATTTCTTTGTCGAGGATATTTTGGGCTTACCTCCTTAAAGAGACGAAATGTTTACTATATAACTTTTTATATGAGCAACTCTAGTGTCAATTCTTGAATATAAGAGGGATCTAATGGGGAATCATGTGATTAAGTGGAAATTGGATAATTTTGAGACCAAAAAAATTAAATGGATTTGTCCATCATCTTGGGGTTTTCCCATTCTTTTCCCTAAGAGGGAAGATGGAACCTTACATCTATGTGTGGATAATAGATGGTCAAACCAGATTTCAATCATGAAATTTTATCCACTACCTCTTGTAGATGATCTCTTTGAAACGTTATGTGGATCAATGATCTTCTCCATGATTGACTAGAGGATGGGTTATCATCATGTGTGACTCAGACCATCAGACATACCTCATAAAATATTTCTTATCTGGTATGGTCTATATGAGTACCTTGTTATGTAATTCAGTCTTATGAATTTACCTTATATTTTCATGGATATGATGATAATGTTGTTTCATATATAATTGGATTATATTTACATGATCTTTTTGAATGACATCTTAGAGTATTCTCACAGTCCTAGAGACCATGTCATACATCTTGAGATCCATCTGACTACACTGAAAGAGCATAAAATTTATGCCAATATTTCTATGTGACACTTCTAGATCGAAAAGGTTCACTTTTTGTGTCATATAATCTCAGAATTAGGTGCATATTTTTACCCAGAAATGATTAGAGCTTTGGATTCCTAGGAGTATCCCAAAATGTGATTGACATATAGAGTTTATATGGGATGTATAGATATTACAGGTGTCTCATTAAAGACTTATCACATCATTCTTCACCTATTAATATTCATAAAATAAGGGTGTCATGTTCATTTGGTAAGAATCATGTGGAAGGGCCTCTAATGAGTTGAAAGGGAGACTTTTACTAGCACCTATTTTGAATCTTTCAGTGTCATGAATAGTTTATTAAATTTTATATGATGCATTTGGAAATGGATTGGGAGCACTGTTGATGTAGGAGTATAGATTCTTTTCTTATGTATCTCAACAGTTGATTCCTCGTGATAGAATCTACCCTAGAGACAAACTTAAGATAGATGTAGATCTACATGCCTTACATTGTGGGATACATTATATGTTTGGTGAGTACTCTGTGGTGTACACAGACCAAAAGAAAAGAAAATATATCTTTTCACAGCGTGACTTGAACCATATATAGTGGATATGAGTTGAAAATCTAAAATATTTGGATTTTTAGCTTTCTTATGGTCCTGGGAAGGGGAATGTTGTCGCAGATGTGGTGATTTTGAATACTCAAACACAAGTCGCACGGGTGAATAATAGTTAATGGAACTTTTTTTAGAGTTTCATTAGAAGTTTCATGAAAATCATGAAACTTATTACCTCTCATCCTTGATAGTTACCTATTCCCTCCTCGATAATGTTAATATTTGGTTGTTTCAGATCCTGAAGTATTGGTTCTTCGTGAGAGTACTATGATAATAACTAACCCTTGAATTGTTCTAGGGATATCGACATTTTCATGTAACAATGTGGATGTGTCTGGGTTCCTACAGATATGAGAAATGAGTTATTGAAGGATTTACACACATCTTAGTGGGTAGTTCATATAGGCATCTCCAAGATGTGTCGAGATATTTGACATCAGAATTTTTGGCTGGGGATGAAATTTTAGATAATGGGATTTATAAATAGGTGTTCCACCCATCAGATTGTTATGGTAGAGATCCAGAGACATGCAGACATGCTACAACTTCTTCTAGTCCTGAAATAGGAAAGAGAAGAATTCTATATAGATATCGTAGTCATATTACCATGGTATACAAGGAATGTGAATGTTATTAGGCTTGTCATTAACCAACTACCGAAATAATAACACTTAATACCTATTCAGGAAACTTTCTCAGTTGATGAGAGAGGAAGACTTTTTGTCTGTGAGATCATACGACTATATGGGGTTCATTATACTATCATTTCAAATAGTGATTCTCGTTTCACTTCACAGTTCTTGTAGTGTTTTAATATTGTTATTTGAAATCAAGTGCTTCTAAGCATAGAATTTTTAACCTCAGAATGATGGATAATGTGAACACACAATACAAGTATTAAAGAACATGATCCCTACATGTATCCATTACTTTTTCTGTTTTGGGAGAAACATATCTCTCTCATTGAGTTCACCATCAATAACAACATCTCAGAGAAAATTTAGATGGAATATTTTGAGGCCTAATATGGTATGTCATGAAATTCACCCTTTTTCTGGTTAGAGGTAGGTGAGACATCTCTAAATGGTCCTTGTCTCATTTAGGAGACTTCAGAATAGGTTCAGCTAATCATAAAGCATATTACTACATCTTAGTATACATAGAAGTATTATATCAATAATATCTGATTCTCTCTTGATTTCGAGATGGGGGGATCATTATTTTCTTCGGGTGTTGCCCAATATATGGAATATATGGTTAATAAAGAAGGGATGGGTGGATCCTTGTTACGTATGGAAGTTTTATATTCTGTATGAAGTCGGAAAGTAATCTTGTCAGTTGCTTTTACCTCAAAGGTATCATTCCATTCACAACATCTTCCATGTCTCACATCTTCTCTATTATCATGTTTTTTTGTCTCAAACTTTTTATCCCGAAGAAGTTCAGTTCGATACCAATGCTACCTTAGAAGAGTATATAGTACACCTCATTTACAATTTAAAAAAGGCTACTCGAGGCTGGTTTTCCCACTAGAAGAAATTTTATGGAATCACGAGCGCATGAAGGAAAATAATTTGTAGAGATAGGTTGATGTACATGCCCAATGGACAACATTTTTATCCGAAAATGTTTCTAATACATTGTATGGTGAACGGAGGGATGAGTTCTTTTTTGTTGGGATGACTGGAAGAAACTAATTTTTTACTTAGGAGTGTATCAGTTGAATATCATTATAAATATTTACTTACGACCTATTCTGTATGACTGATGAGTTAGCAAAGGTCTCAATGTTGTTTAGGTCATGTTCAAAGCTTGAAATAATCATTTTGGGAAAACATGCCGAGTCACTCAGTTAGCACACAAATTCGCTAATTGTGTGAATGATGTTTTCATGGATAGATTTACATTACATGGTTTTTACATGGCTAGTAAACCTAACAGTGAATGATCCCTTTATTCCTAGGTAATAGTGTATTGTTTTTGGATAGTTTTTTAAACTATGTAGACAGACCATGCCCATGCTAATTTTATTGGTACTTTTCAATTTTTTCCATTAATCATCTAATTCCCTCCTTATTCTTAATAATATTAGAACAAGTAGGATTAATCCATTTCTTCTCAATTTTGAGATTTTTGAAGTCCAAATATTGGGATCAAAAGATATCCGTCATTTGGGATCCCATAGAGCTTATGTAAATCATGTTGGATATTAAACGGTATGTACATGGGTCCCTTTAAGCCTTTCCTCATCTCTCTTAATCTCAACCTAGATTTCCAGGTATGACTATTTTTTAATTTTTCATATATATAGTCCAATCTAAAAAGAAAAAGGCAAATACAAAAGGAGGATATTTTTACAAGCCCATGGTGGGTGTTCTATAACTCACCCCAAATGTTAGTTGATTTTGGGATTGTTGTGTAGGGAACATCGAGTTCTTCGTGTGCCATTTATGGAATTTATATGTCATGTTTATAATCATCATAAAAATATGATTATTCTATTTCCAAATGTGTTTTAATTTTTTAGTGGTTAGACTCACAACTCTAAACATTACATGTCGAAGGTTGTGAAATAATGATGGTATAATGTTTTGGCACGTTTGGGCTGCCATTCGTGTATTCCTTGGATTTTCAATTCTCATGGTAAGTTTTTCTATATTAATTGTATATATTTATATTGTTATTTGAATAATGGAATGTACCATGTATGATCAATACATGAACCACTTAAGGTAAGTGCTTCAATTTGAAAATAAATTGTGAAATGTGAAATGGAAAGTATAATAACTAGATGATTTGTCCTTAAATTTATATGAATATTCAGTTGAATATACGTAGAATCCCATAACACATTAATGAATGGTAGTAGAATGAACATTGAATATGGAATATGATTTAAATGGATAAAATTAATGGTTTCATGTTACACGCCCTTGTAACACTAATTAAATGCAAGGACTAAACAAAATGATTTGATTAAAAGGTTTTTTTCTACCTGACCATATCACACTATTTAAAGGAAAGGCTTGAACCAAATGAAATGATACATGGCTTCATACATAAACAAGAACGTACTGACTTAATCTTTCTTTATATTTTTATTAGAGAATTACATGAGCACTCGGGAAACCCATTCATATTCAAGGATACACCTTACTTGGATTGAGACCCAACTAGATCCTGATACTTTTCTATTCTTTAGATGCTCGATATGACACATTTTGATACCTTGAATATCATTAAAGGATGTCGTGGATAACCTACTTGGATCCAAAATTGACAAGTTGGTTACATGGTTGAAGCTAATAGGGGCATGTTACTACTAAGACCTATTTTTCCATGGATGATCACCTTGGATTTGGTAGCCAATATATTGTGTAATTCCATGAACTATGCTGCTTAAATTACCCTCTTACCCTTATATAGACCCATTTACAACTGGGTTAGCGACCCCTGAGGTATAGGTGTCCATGGTGAATACCATCAAACGATTTTGTATTATAAATCATTATAGTTTTCCTTGTTACAACTTTGAAGTTTTTCAAACTCTCACATACGACTTATTTAGAAACTATTAATAACCAAATAATTAATTGTTGACATGTTCAGTCACTAGATAGGGGATGAAGTAGGTGCAAGGGTAAATAGTTACATTGCCATAATTTACATTATATAGGAATGATTTCACACTATTACATTTCTATTACAGGGGCTAGATGTTATAGACACTATTGGTGGTGGCCCACTAATATTTATATCAAACCCTATCCAAGTTCCATTTGGTACCTAGAATAGATTACATTGTTGTAGGTGTTGTAAATGGGAGGAATGTGGCTTGAAACCTGTGATTTTTTTAATTTAATTTGTATATTGATAGCAAATGACCATGATGGATCTCCAGTTGCATGGAATTCTCTTTTGATTTCTTTATAATTTTGTGAAATATGTTATCCCAACTTTATTTTATCCATGATTTATAGTTTTCTAATGAAATAACATATCATAAATTGATGAATGTTATTCTATTTGTTTCAATTGTTATTATTGTTATCATTATTTTAAATTGTGACTTCTGTTTAATTATATTTCATTCTCTATTTACCCATGTTTATATGCACCTCCTGCACTACAGTTTGGTAAATAGGAAATAGTCTCCACATGAACACAGCATAGGCACTTGCTTCTAGTCCTCAACCATTTATGTTCAGGGAGATGAGCATGAGTCCATGTGGCACACCAGGTTCGGGGAACCCATTAAGTGGAATCCGGGTCCAGGATGTCACTTTTGATCACATATAAAAAATGAAAAAAAATACATAAGAAAGATCTACTAGTAACCCAAAGAAAAACATTTATCTAAAATATATGCCTATATCTAGTTGTTCCAACACAATCCACGACACAACATATCCTTAGTACAGTATATGAAATATAATTTCTATATACACACATCTGTTCCTATGTAGGTTGTGATAAATAAATATGAAAAAAATTTCTCCATGTTCCACAAATATACACCATCATATCCAGGTGCGTGAACAATTTAATTAAATAAAATGAAATTTATAACATATAAGAATGAAATAAAATCTTTATGTTTGAACTATCCCACCACAAAAGATGATTATACCTAATTAATCCTATGATTGAGTCTAGTCAGCTAATTCCATCGATCATGACCAACTCATGAGAACTCTGAGTGGTATTTCACACTAATTCACAACCAATAATGTCTTAAAATCAGTACAGTTGATATTATAAAATGGTTTCATTAGACTAGATATCAACCTCTACCATATTACCCTTGGAAGTTTCCCACAATCGTATCATGGACTATTAACTTCCCACACAATGTGGTCTATGGTTACACCTTCTCACTCATGTTGAGGCCAAATATCTAGTTTTAAATCACACCTTGTCAATTACGGTAGTCCATTAAAACACTATCTCACACATAGTGATTTTGAATATCTACATCCTAACCACTACCTTTCCACTCAAAGTATGATCTTATCACCCCTCATCACCAATACTTTCTCACTCAATATGAGGTTTTATATCACTTATTGGACACTAAAATATCATTCATGAAATATTATTATATCAAATATTGGATACTGATATCTTTTCCAAGTTAGGTCCCAATATCACTTCCAAAATTATACTTTCCCACTCAGGTTGGGGACCTATATCACATGATCACAACTACCTTTATTACTCAAGACTGTTCCATATATCACATACAATAGAACATCACATACATCCACCGTCTCAACAAAGTGATGTATCACATATCATAATATACATTATCTTGTAATATTATTAGTCTCGACACCATTCATTCTATACCAAACACTATCATATAGGTTGTTATCCTAGAGACCATTAGTTGAACCTACCTAACTTATAAGGGTATTGTGCCCTCTAACCAAATAGACCTCTACTCATTGATATGAAGATGCAATCATCACCCTATGGTTACCCTGTAACTTTATAGCCATACAAAACCTTAACCTAAGTAGGATGGTCCCTAGAATCTTTCAAATCCCATTTAATAACTCAATCACTCTGAAGACCAACACGCAAAAACAAACCAAAATCCCCATGTCCACCTCATTATCAACACATCAAGGAAATTATGAAAACCCTTCATGTGTTCTGACTCATATCTCCCAATTGATATCTTTAAAACCCATTTCATAGAGGAACCCCTCCTAATCATAGTACATTTATCCTCTAAGGAATTATCATTATCATAGAACCAATAAGGAAAATCCTACATCAATGTGATGGTAAAACCAAAAAAGTGTGGGTTGTATAGAAATCTCAACCACCCTGCCGTGGAATAAGCCTCTGGTGTGGATCACAACATTCTAAAGTTTTCTATATTAGTATACCCACAACACTTCCAAACCGTAATTCTTACACCTATCCTCTCACAGAATAAACATAAACTTTATCCCCCTTTGTGACATGGTATTTGGGTGTTTCGAAATACCATATGTGCATATGATCATATTCTCTAGATTTAAGAGGATCAATACAACCCTATCTCTTTACCAACTGTGATATCATTATCTATCCCAATTCCATAAAAAATATATTCACATAGTATTTCTCAACTATGGATAAACATGATTATTATTATTTATTATAGGTACCAAGAAACATAAACCTTGAGTAATTTTCATTCTATTCCCCAAAAAATCTCAGACAATCATATATATTCCACTTCCATGATCCTATCATGCCATGTTAATAGTTGATATCCAATCCAAATACACCAAAAATAATTAAATAAGGATAAATATTTCATAATTAATTATAAAATTCAATAGAAAGAGTTAATATAATCTAAAAAGGCATTAGTGAACACCACATCACCAAAACCAGAAAAAATATTTTTTGTTCATCATTATAGGATCTCCTCTAGTAATTTTTAGAAAATTCCCAATTATATCATCTATTTTGCGGAACAAATATACTGAACGCATCTCCAAATCCTATATTTGTCGTACAAAATGAAATAGTTAATGATAAGTAATAATAGAAAATGATCTGAGTGAGGAACATTCATTGAATCGTCATGTAGTCATACATGACCCACCACACATAAATAAGAGATGAATGGATGGTTATATAAGAGGAAAATTTAGTAGAATAGACCTTTCCAGATGCCATATTTTCAATAAATCATGAATTTTCTGACCTAGAAATAATAATTATTCCCCTATAATGCGATATAGGGAAATAGTAATACCATTGAATGAATCTAAGCATCCTGATATGACACCTCAACTTGGTTTTAGGTTTCAATGTGACCTATAAAATGATTTGTTAATTCCACCCCCATGAAAACCTCTCATGGTGGGAGTTCAATGGTAGTAACATGACACACCTATCCAAATAAAAAAAACACATTCTATACCCAATACTTTATTTAATTGATTTATCTATTTTTGGTGGGGTAGTGTCCTTCAATTATATGGACTTCAACCTCCATGAAATGACATTACCCAATGGGAAATAGTATATTTCATGACCCATAGAGTCATGAAATAATTGTCCTTCAGTTCTTATAATTTTCAATGTCGTATATAAGGGTTATCATACAACATATAAATGGTAATTATCATGATGTTATACGTTATCCCATGTCTTTATACAACATAAAAGGGTATTAAATTTTTTAATGACCAAATATGTAATGATTATCAATAATTTGTGATTCCCTAATCCATAATTTGACTTTCATGACCCTTATATATTTAATCCATTAAATCCACCCACATAAAATATTTTTATTCTCTAATACCCACTAGATAAAAAAGCCTTTTAGATCATTCCATAATTTTTTGTTTGGATACAACCTTATTCCTCGATTAACCAATCATCAAGGAACAATACTCACCAAGAATAGAATGATGAGACACATATAGGAAAAAAACATCAATGATGTCACTCCTTGTCTACTAAAAAATTCATCCATTCAACTAAAACATCACCATGTATCAATAAACATCCAGAACCATAAATTTGATATTTTACAATCCTTAGAGTCAACATCTGTGTTCATATTCTCTAAAAATATCCTACATCCAGACCAAAATTCAATTTTACTTTAAAAATAAAACGATGTAAATTTTAGGTTCATTATAACATTAATTTTATATGGGATACAAAAAAATTGAAAATAAAATGTTTTATTATACCTATCACAAATCATGGTATCAAAATATGATGTATGAAATTTATAATTCTATAAGACATTTCTTCACCTTTAAAAAGTTGAAAGAAAACACATAAGAATATATTTTCTTGTTTCAAATTCAACCCATTCATTTTTTGAAGTGGGAAAATATTTCTACAGATTTTTTTATCACACTCTCTCGATAATATCATCGGAATATTGAAATATTGGGGATTATTGATTTATTGACTATGTTTTCCTTTTTACATCTCTTCAAGGAGAGTAAATAAGCGGTAGATCTCAGAATTTTTAATATAAAAATGGTTTTAATGATGAAAGGAGTTTTTATGAAATGTATGTTATTTGGTCCCTTGTATTATTTATCAATTGTCTATCAATCTCTGGGAAGCTCTGGGAACTCTAACGAAACTATTCTTAAAATATCATTGTCTAGATGGATTGAAATCTTCTTTGACACAGAACAAACTCATTGTCCAATAAAATTGATCACACATATCCTCTCTAACAATCTCTAGATGAAGTTAATTAAATAAGGAATTCATCACACTAAAACTAATTTGACATGAGGCTCCTTCTTAATAAATGAGAAATGATCATTATTTATGTGTAATTTTATCTCTTTGAAATACACCTCTAATTAAGATCTACATTTTGGAAGATTGAATATGTAATTCCTTAACAATAGAATTCTTTTATAATAATCCTTCATAAATGAACCTATAGATATGTTAATTGTTGAATTCAAATCACCATATATGTTCCTGATGAACTATTAAACACTCTGTATGTTTTAAATTATATCATAAAGTATATAAATGCTATTCATGAACTCTAAAATTTGATATAATTTTATCATGTATTCCTCAATGTGTAAATAACGTTATTTACTCACATTAATCTCTTTTCAAATTACTATTATCCACCTAATAAAGTAATTAGGGACCTATAAATTGGAAATGTGTACTTGAAAACATTCCTAGATAAAAATTATAGTTTTACCCTTTTAGTAATCCCGCAACACATGAGAATACCATTAATAATGAGGCCTTCATTAGGGGTAAATAACCTTATCTATTTTTCAAATAAGTTCAATGACGACTTCTAGGGGTAAAATGTTTCATCGTTGTAAGAATTGTGATAACTGAAATATTATTGTTATATATTAACTTATATTTTTCTTCACGTTGTTTTTTTATTTTAATAAAGAAATGATATATATGTATTAAAAAAATACATGAATTAAAAGTTGGGGAAAGGTTAGGAGAAACTATGTACCATAATAATATAGGGGTTTCTCCACACGTAACTTTATCTCATATTATTTATTCCCCTAGTTTCAGGTTTCCCCATTCCCGATTTCCACGTGGTTCAACAGGGTATCATATTTACAAACAACTCCTCTTATACAATTCTATTAACTTATTATTCCATTTTCGTTTATATAACTGAAAATGGTGGTTGAACATATGATTATTTTATTTCTATATCAATGTGATTTTTTACAAGGCTTAATAATGATTTCACCTTGTCCAAATATTTCATTATATGAAGAAGGAATTTTGATTCCAGTGGATTGATAGTTATTTATGTATGTTATGAAATTATTTGAGATTAGTATTAGTTAATTTTTATTTTATATACATTCATAATACAATTTCCACATGTATAAATTATCCTTGATTAACTTTTAAATTGAATGTAATGTTTTTTTGATTTTCAGTTTTGATATAAAATGATGTTTTAAATTATTTGTGTATAATTTGTTAAGTTCATATATATGAATGAATATTAGTATTTACATGTATTCACTCATTAGGATTGGATAATAAATTAATAATTTTCATTTAAATTATTTCAATAAACAAACGTTTACTTATTGATATATGGAGGGTATATTTAATTATTTTCACACCATATACAAATTAATAATGATTAAATTGATGGTTTTGATGAATTTATATAATTCACCATTAAATATGAATGAATAAATATTTTTAATGATATAGAAAAAAAACTTTCATAAAATTCCCTAATAAATAATGATTAAAAATTAATGTGAATTTTCCTTGATCCCATGTTATGTACTAATATATCTCACAAAACATAACAAGTTGTTAAATTGTCAAAAAATGGTCTTTAATGACACGATAATAATAATGTCCAACCATGAAAAAGTGACTCATATTTTTTATAGTTTAAAACCATCACCTATATAATTCATTACACGATGATCATGTTTTCAAATAATAAGTGAACACAATATTTGACAACCCAACAAAATTTTCGCATCTTCATCTACTGAACATTATATAAGAAGAATGTTTTAGATTTCAACCAATAAAAATAATCACATAACAAAGATATATATTACAATATAGTCATCATTGTATTTAAGAGAATCACAAATATTTTTATCTAGTTGATTGTACTCCATGATATGATATTGATGAAGATCATCTAATCATCTATTTTCTCTTCGGGTTTTTTTCTTCATCTTCCTCTATTACACGCTCATAATATTTTTTCCACTATTCTTCATCTATTATTCTATGATTCATATTTATTATATAATAGTATTAATTTGACCTTTATTGGAAATTTTAATTTTGTTGAAAATTTCTAAGGACCAAATAATGTTTAAATATTTCTTCATTTAATATTCTTTTTTGAGTAAATCAAGAATTATTTGTCACCATTTGTATTTTTCAGGGACATTGAGGATATATTTGATATAAAATATGAATAATACATTAATAACAATAATAAAATTAACTTTAAACTGAAAAAAATCTTCGTATAGTGTGATTGTGTCCATTTGGATTGATACTGATAATCACGGAGTGATATGGTTAACTACGGCATGAACTATTAGTTACCAAAATGGTTACATTTTACTGCCCAAAATGTACTTTTCCGTAGGAAATTTTGATGTGACACTATGTATTGAATTATTTTCTCCAAAATTATTCACAAAAATAGGTGATAATATTTATCATGGCCTATGATATTCTGGTAGAGTTTTATTGTTCAAATTGTATACAACTATCTCATAATGAAATTATCTTTACCAAACCATATAATTGAGAGGACAATATTATTTAAATAAATAATTGAAATCTAATAAAATAATTCAAGAAAAATATATTATTATTCATAGTACAATTATATCACCCAAATATTTAATACATATTTCCATTGAAATAAACAAAGGGAATTCAATAACATTTCATACACTCATCATCGAGTGTAAATAATCCATTATATAGTAACCCTTTACAACCTAGTAGTTAAATTAGATGATATTGATAATAATAACAACCACATTATGTGACATATTTTTAATGGTTTTAAATAATTAATATTTATTGATTAATTCATAATAAATAAGTACACAATTGGCTATAAAATCATTTAATGTTAAAGTACATTTTTCCTCCAAATTGGTTTTGGAATAATAATATGTTGTGAAGTTATAAATTGTTTATAATTTTTTTTGAAATTTTATTTTGGGTAATTAATATCATTATTTTAATAATCATGTTAATATTAGCTTAGGGTAATGTTTTAAGGATTTTTATAAAAAATATATTTTTTAGTAAATAATGAAAACTATATTTTTATATTAAAATCATTTATTTTTATTAAATATTGTAATTTTTAAAACACATAATGATATAAATTTGATAATAAATTAATAATAGTGTGATTTAATTGATAAATATTTAAATTTTACATATTCATGTTAATAATAAATTATTATTTTGGGAGTCTATTTAAGGAATTAAAAAACCATTTATCTAAAAACTGATATTATGTGACAAATTGTTTTCATTCTAATAAATTATATTAATAACCATTTAATAAAATATTTGATATATTTTAAAAATTTTCTATTCAATCAAACATGTTGACAATAAATTTATGTTTTTTACATGTAATTGAATTTAATATTAAATTATATGATCAAAAATTAATATTTCTATAAATTATTTTAATTTATTTTTTTGAGTCTTTTTTATTGTTAAATTATTCCACTTTTAAAAAATGATTCTTCTAGAATGGATTCCATATTTGTAATATTTATACCTAATATAATTAAATAGATTCAACTTAATTTTTTTATCGTAACGACAATTTAAAATACTCCCTGGGTTTTACTATGATGTATTATAAATATGACATTATATTGTTTTAAACTAAGATATAATAATAGAAAATCCAGGTAAATGTCATGTCCAATTGGCTCCACATTCACTATAAATTGAACTTATTTTCTATAAATATTTTAGGTTATTTCATGTTTGTCCCTCATATTGCTTTTAAAAGGGATCAATTTCTCCTATAATATTCACATAATTAGATCCTTCTATATCATAATATACCTACTCCAAAACCTTCCTATATTCTTTCCATCCATCATTAATCCAATGTTCTTCTCGTGAAACAAATATTTCATGGATGAATGTTCACTCCAATGGAGGCCTCTCAAAGAAGAGATAAAAAATTTATAAATTCCCTTTCAATTTCATTTCTACTCTAGATATATTATCACACCTTGGACCAAAACTACCTCGAAGCAAGTGCAGTTTCAAATAAAACATGTGGTGTAATTTTTATTTTATAAAAATTAAAGCTGATAAATCAAACCTCGTGTCCCACTAAATAAGATTTTTTTGGTTTGTGTCCTAGAGAACCATGTAGAAATAATAAAATTCAATCCATACTGAACATAAAGTACTTTATAAAGCAGTAAAAAATCAGTGTAACTCAAATATACTAAACATGTAAAATAAAATAGATTGAAACATAGGGTGAGCATACGAATGCCCAGTAAGGGGGTTTTTAAAATAAAAAATATTTCAAATAAAACCACTTTTAAGAATTACTTTAAAATTATTCATTAAACATTTTCTTATGTAAATATTGCAACACATGGAGCATAACATAAAATTTTGTCCAAAAATTACAAGTAAACATTTCAATATATATTTTTATAGTTACAATGAATCATTTTCCAATAATAATCATTATATATACAAAATATATGGTATGCATCATATAAAGAATGTGTTGTTCTAAATATAACAAGTGTGACTTGCAAAAGCACAAGTAACAGATTTAAAAATGAATGTAATACATGATCATTGTTGAGCCTAAACTGATAACTTCAATTTATTTCATTAATAACAATAAAAAAAACTAGTTGATAAATCTATGAGTGCTGAATAAACATTTTTCCATAAGCATTTACTTCATCAGATTCTCATAAGTACAAAATTTATAAAAAGTATATTCTACTAGTTGAATATTCACCTGGTTAATTATATTTCATAGTCATAATGTGGAATGTGAATATATTGGAAATTATGAAACAATTTTCAAGGCCCCTTCCATAACATGTAATATGATTATATCCTTGGTGAAAATATATAAATCATAATTCATAAAATGATCAGCTAATTCCAATTCCATTTGTCTCATGAGACCTATCGATGCATCAAGGGGATATAACAGACCCCACACATCACATACTAAGTCCAATGCATCCTCATTCCATTAAATCAATGTATCCCATAACACATTGATTTATAATATTCAATATCATATTTGAAGTGTGACATTAAACGTTGAATAATTAAAATTTTTCTCTTATTCAATGTGTCTCATACCACTATGAATAATTAATTTTGTATCTTAATCAATGTGCCCCATATCACTTTGAATAATTAATTTATATCTCTTATTCAAGTGTCCCATACAAATTTGAATAATTAAATTTTATTTCATAAATTATCATAAGTGAAAATAAATAATAAATTGTTTGATTTATCACATAATATAATATATTTACAAACCCCTCCATGGTAATAAACTTTTAATGCATTAAAATAAATTTTTATGACTTAAAAATATATATTATTAATGAAAAATTCATGCACTTATTAATGGAAATGGAAATGGAGTATATCATAATACGTGAGTTATTATTCAAATAAAAATTTTCACAACAACATGCATAAACTAGTATACATTTTTAAGCATTTCATAATGATTTATAAGACACATGTAATGAACAGATGGAGTTATAACATAAAATGATAATTTCATAATTTTAAAAATCCTCCATTCATGGAAATGGATACTTAAAAAAAATACATGAGTTTTAATAAACTAGGTGAACATTCAAATAGATTAAATCATCACTATTATTAACTAACGTTAAATTGTTACAGCAGGTTCATTATGCACGTAAAAAATTAATTGAGCATAACATGCTAACATCATTCTACACATCCTTTTATCCTATATTATATTATTTAGGTATTAATGCATACTTATAAACTCATATTGGTTAAAAAACTCAAGATTAATACTTACTATAATTGTACAGGTACTATTTTCATCAAGACATTAATTATATCCTATTATCTATCACTTAAAAATTATATTTTGAAAAATAATTTAAATATATATAATTTTTAGGGGAATAATTTTCATCCTATTAGAACATAACCCTCACTGATAATTTTTGAATGCAAGATCATATTCCAAACATAAAATTATATAATTATAGTTAAAAAATAATAAGAATTCTTCATTTCTTAATCGAAATCTGGGTGATGTATTGATAATTTACATATTCATTTCCAATTATATAATAATGGAAATAATAATTATATATATATGGACTTAAAATTTAAAGTATTATAATGTGATAAACGTATGCTTGATATAACTTCAGTTATAGTAATATGACGTATTATATGTAAAAATTCATGAAATTATCACACTTCCATCCATAAAAATTCTATTAGATTTATAAAATTTATGAAATATTGAGATGTATATAAGTTCTTATATGAACATTGACTTGAAAAGGCTCATGGTTAATTATTTTAATTATATAAACCCCTCTTATAAACTAGAAACCCTAATGGGAAAATAATTTCAAATTAATGGTGTGGTTTTTTAATAAAATATTATTTTCCAAAATATTGAAAAAGTTATTAAACTAATAAAAACTTTTTTAAGAAAAATTTAAATTCTAAAATGATGTTTAATAAGTAAAGTAAATATATCCCTTATAGCAGATTATCTATAAGACAGTGTAAATTATAAATAATAACCACCGAGATAAACCAAAAAATAAAGAGTTTAATAAAAACCATGAACATAAATATTAATTCTTTTAAATTGATTATGATTCATGGATAAATTACCAAAGAAATCAGAATTGGGGTATGAAATACCCTAAGATACAAGTATAATAAAATTTAGAGGGTTTAAAACACAAATATAAAACACTAGATGGAAGCGTAACATTCAACCATTGGATGATAGAGGAAAATGGGTTCGCTATTGTGTATAAATATATACACTCAATTAAGCTTACCCAAGAAGCATTGTGGAAAAATTGGGGATTAATGAAAGAAAACAAATCCCATGAGAGATCTGATTCATACTAAAAAAATGGAATATGACAAATTAACAAAAGAAACATATTTATATATCACAATTGGACAAAAAATGGATAGTATTTGACAAAAGTAATATATTAAAGATAATTAATAAACCATAAATAGAAGAATGAAAAAGAAAAAAATGGAAGAAAACAATACATAGACACCGAATGATGATAGAAAACATAGAATGTGACATGTGGGTTAGACATAATTCGAGATTAACGACAAACATCTGAGTTAGATAAAATCGTACACATACCTATCAATGATTCGAACACTAAAAATATAGAACGTAATTTTCCGCAAGGCCAAACCATTAACTACATATCCAAAGACATAGACTACAAATAAACCCATGATGAACACTAATGCATGCCTTGAACACATCCACCAGGGGCTTGCTCAACCCAGGACACCATGCCATAGAGGCTGAGTCCGTAATGCGACCTCTCCCTCTTGATGATGATGTATGACCTCGACTCCCTTGACTCACAACGCGAAAACCGACACCTCTTAGAAAAATGAAACCACTGCATTGAATCTCCCTAGAAGACGAACCTGCTAGACACCACCCACAAATGTGACGCACCCTACTCCAATTCCAGAAATCAGGACCCCTTGATGTGGTGGAAAAAATCCCGTACCCCTCAGATATTTTCTATTTTTTAGTCATTTACAATCTATTTTATTATTATAATACCTTTAACATTATTTATCTAATCATATATTATAATATTAATAACTACAAAAAAATATAATGTTTAGTAAAACTAATAATCTTTTAAACTTATTTTATCAATGATTTTTAAAAAGTAAAAGTTATTATTATTAAATACATATATAAAACATATATTTACATATTTCATATTATATACATATAATTTTATAAATTAAATTAATAATTTTAATATATATTAACTAGAAAATCACGATAATTATTATATTTTTTTGTACAAAATATTTGAAATTTTGATACATTAGAGATGTTAATAATGTTTAAAAAATTTAATGTAATCAAAAATTGATAAAATAATAATAATTATATTATATATATATATATATATTATATTTTCTAAAATATATAATACCCATATAATTATAAATATACTTGTTTAAATAACTATCCTCATAATTAAAATAGTTCAAAAAATTAAAGTCATTAAAATACTTCAAAATAATAATTTTTAGTGTCATGTATAACCTCAATATAATATTATAATATAATTTCTTTACTATCATATTTATAATTCAAATATACTATACATATGAATATATATATACATACCATATTTTAAAACCAAACAAAAAATTAGCTGTATTTAATTATTAGTTTTATTTTTAAAATATTCTATTAAATAATAATATGATAAGAACATATTCTATAAAAAATTGTTTTAAATAATCTGTAAACAACGTGAGATAATATTTACATTGAAAACCATACTGGTTAATACGATAATTAAACCATAAAATTATTATTGTTAAACCTAAACAGGGTTTGGGTTGTCACATTATTCTCCCTTCAATGAATTGTGTCCTCACAATTCTAAAATACTCATAAAAACAGCAGAAAAAGAGACATACATTACCATAGAGGTCCCATTTACGAGATCCACCATCATCAACGACTTTCATGGTAGGTTCTTCTGGTTAGATTGATACCTAAAACTCTCTTAATCTCCTCAATTTAATTTTCCAAGATATACCTCTCACACCTCGAGTGAAACTCACATAGGAAGAAGTAAGTCCTTGAAAGGGTAGAATGGGAGGAATTGAGTACAGATATATCGGAATGAACGTTGTTATGATAAACCAATCAGATGATTTTTTTTCTAAAACAAGATGATTTATAGCCTCACTTACCTGCTATTTCTAAAGACATTGATCTTATATTCTGCACATGGGGTCTCCTGCCTCTGCAGCTTCCCAGAACTTCTCTAGGGCCAGATAGAAATATGATAGGGAGAAACAAAATAAGCGACCTTTATAATACCTTTCATCATATGCATAAAAAGCATGTTCCACTTGCAGCGTAAGGTAGTAAATGTGACTCAGTCTTTGATAAATTTGATTAATATTTGGGTTGTTAGACACTTGATAAAGGAAATTCTATGTTAGAGGTAGGTTCCCACATGGCTGGTTTGTCTCTAAACATGACTCAACAATTATATGTTATAATAATTTGATGGGGAGAGACAAAATTCTTGATTGATAATCCATATAAAAACCTAAGAATATTTCTAGTTAGTAAAATAGAATCATGTTTTTAATGTTGTTCTCATTTTCAAAGGATGTCAAAATCAATACTCTGATACCAACTATTATGCCCTGACCCCAGACCGCCCTGGTGCTGGTGTGGTTTCAAATAAAACATGGTGTGTAATATTTATTTTATAAAAAAGAAATATGAGAAAACAAACATCATTTTACACTAAATTTGTTATTTTTGGTTTACATCCTAGAAAACTAGATACAAATAAAGAACTCCTTATATACTAAACAAAAAATGACTTCATAAATAAGTCACCATTTAGTGTGACTAAAATCTAATACACCTGTAAAAGAAAAAAGATTGAAACGTAGGGTGACGATACAAATTCCCAGCAAGGGGTTTATTAAAATAAAATAATATTTTAAAAAAAACTTTTTATAAATTATTTCTATAAAACAATTCATAAAAAATCTTCTTAAATAAATCTTGCAACACATGGATCACATCATAATATTTTGTCCAAAATTTACAAGTTAAAATTTCAAGGAATATTTCCATTGTTACAATGAATCATTTTCCAATCATAAGATTTCCTATACAAAATATACTGCATTTATCATATAATGAAAGAGTTATTCTGACTATAACAAGTGTTACATTTGAATGTGAAAGTATAGAATTTAAAAATTAATGTAATAAATGATCATAGTTTCACATAAAATTATAACATAAATTTCATTCCTTACTAACTACAAAACATAAACTATCTGATAAATTTCTATTTTCATAATAAACATTATTCCATAAGAAATTACATCATCTGATTATCAAAAGTATAAACCCTTTAATCAATTATATTTTACTATCCGAATATTCACATGGTTAATTAAATTTCATAGTAATAATAAAGAATGTGCATATTCTAGACATTCTGAGACATTTTTCATGTTTATTTCCAAGACTTCTAATATGATTAAGGCCTCTTCTAAAATCCATAAATCATAATTGGGAAAGGCCTCGGCCAATTCCATGTCTATTTTTCTTGTTATACATACTGATGCATCGAGGGGCTATAATTAGCCCCACCCATCACATACTATGTCCAATGCATTCCTAATTTCTTTAATAAAATGTACCTCATAATAGATTCATTTATTTAATTTCTTCCTCTTATTCAAAGTGACCCATAAAACAATGAATAATTTAATTTCATAGTAACAATGAAGAATGTGCATATTCTAGACATTATGAGACATTTTTAAGGTTTATTTCCAAGACTTCTAATATGATTAATGCCTCTTCTAAAATCCATAAATCATAATTGGGAAAGGCCTCAGCCAATTCCATGTCTATTTTTCTTATTATACATACTGATACATCGAGGGGCTATAATTGGCCCCACCCATCACATACTATGTCCAATGCATTCCTAATTTCTTTAATAAAATGTACCTCATAATAGATTTATTTATTTAATTTTTTCTCTTATTCAAAGTGACCCATAAAACATTGAATAATTAAAATTTTTTCTTATTTAAAATGTCTCATTCCACTTTGAATAATTGATTTCATTTCTTATTTAAAGCGTCTCATACCACGTTGAATATTTAATTTATGTGTCTTAATAAAAGTGTCCAATAACACTTTGAATAAATGAATTCTTATTTCATTAATTTTCTTAAGTGATAAATAAATAATAAATTGTTTTTTTATCACATAAAATAATAACATTAAAAACACCTCCATGGTAATAATCTTTTATTGAATTAAAATACATGTTTATGACTTCAGAATAGATATTATTCATGCTCAATTCATGAATTGAAAAATAGAAATGGAAATTTACTAAATCAGAATATATCAGTTGTTATTTAGATAACAATTTTTTAATGACATTCATAAACTAGTATACATTCTTTGTAAATGTGATATTGATTTGAAACACACAAGTAATGAATGGATGGTGTTATCACATAAAATGATAATTTTTAATTTTTAAAATCCTTGATTCATGGAAATGAATATTTAATAGAAATTCATGCCTTTTAATACAAAGGGGGAAAATGAAAATAGATTAAATAATGATTTTTATTAATAATCAATCAATTATTACAGCCGTATCATTATGAAAGTAAAACATTAAGTGGGAATAACCTAATAACATGATTCTACACATAATTTTATCCTCCATTATATTTTTTATGTATTATTGCATACATATAAACTCATATTGGTTAGTGAACTTAATATCAATAGTTACTAAAATATTACATGTATTAATTGCATCAGGACATTAGTTATATCATGTTATCCATCACTTAAAAATTATAGTATAATAATTCATTTAAATATAAAAAATTATTCTTGGATAAATTTTAATGTAATGAGAATATAACCTTAACTAATTATATTTTAATGCAAGATTATATTCCACACATTATATTTAAAAGAATAGTTAAAAAATAATAACAATTCTTCACTATATAATATAAATCTGGGTTATATCATGATAATTTTTCCATTCTTATCCAATTATATAATAAAGGAAAACATAATTATATATATATATATATGTACATGAAATTTTATCTATTATAATGTGATAAAAAAACGCTTGATATAATTTTAGGTATAGTCTTATGATGTGATATATGTAAATATTCACGAAAGCTAAACATTACCATCCATAAAAATTTATTAAAATTTATAATATTTATGAATTATTTTGAATTATGTATGTTATTAAAAGAACATTTAATTGAAATGTCTCATGATTATTGATTTTAATTAGAGAAGCGTCATCTTATAAAATGGAAACTCTAAGGGAAAATAATGTCAAATTAAAAATGTGATTTTTTAATATAATATTCATTTGAAAAATAAATTAATTTTTTTTAAATAATAAAAAAAAATTGAAGAAGAATTAGAATACTAAAATTATGTTCAAAAAATAATTCCAATATATCCATTATAGTAGATTCTCCAAAACCGAATGTAAATTATAAATATTAAACCTTGTGTAGAACCCAAAAATAGAGGGTATTATACAAACCATGAAAATAAATATTAATTACCTTACCTTGATTATAATTCTTGGATAAAAGAAGCAAGGATGCATAATCAGGCCATGTGATACCCTCAAAAACAAGTATAATTAAATTCATAGGGTGCGATAGACATAAATAAATCATTAGAAGGCAATGTAGAATTCAACCATAGGTTGACAGTGGAAAATGGGTTAGATGGTGTGAATAAATATATACACTCAACGAATATTTCCGGAGAAGCTATGGGGAAATAGTGGTGATTAATGAAAAAAATCACATGAGAGATCAGATTCATACTAAAAAATGGAAGATTCCAAATTAACAATTGAAACATATGTGTATTTAACAATCAGACATAAATGAATGATATTTTATAAAAGTAACGTATTAAAATTAATTAATAAACCATAAATAGGAGAATGACAGAGAAAATAATGGAGGAAAAAAATACACAAACACCAATAAATGATGAAAAACAGAGAATGTGACGCGTGGGTCGGACATAATTTGATATTAAAGACCAACATCTGAGTTAGATCAAATCAGAGACCTACTTATCAAAGATTCGAACACCACGAACATATATAATAAATCACCGCAAGTACAAACCCTTACCTAGATCTCCAAATACATGGACTGGAATAAAACACTGGATGAACCACAACCACATGCCTTGAACAGGTCGACCAGTGGCTTGCTCGACCTGGAAAGTCATGCCTCTGAGGCCGATGCCCTAACGCAGCCTCTCCCACTTGATGATTCTGGTCGAACTCGAATCCCTTGCCTTGCGACACGACACCCAATCCTCCTCAGCCCGCTAAACCCCTTACGTCGAAGCTCCCTAGACGACGAAACTAATGGAGACCACTGACAAATGTGACACACCTTGCTCCGATTCTAGAAATCAGGACCCCTCTATGCGACACGATAAATCCCTTAACCCACACAGATCATCTTGTTTTATCCATTTACAATAAAATTTATTACTATAATACCTTTAAAATTATTTATCTAATCATATATTATATTATTAATAATAGTAAAAAGTAAAAAGTCTAGTAAAATTAATAATCTATTAAACATATTTTATCAACACTTTTTAAAAAGAAAAAATTATTATTATTAAAATCATTTATAAAACATATATGTATATATTTCATATTATATAAATATAATGTAATAAATTAAATTAATAATTTTAATATATATTAACTTGAAAATCAAGATAATAATTATCATATTTTTTATACAAAATATTTTCAAATTTGATAGGTTAAAACTGTTAGTAATGTTATAAAATCATTGTATAATAAAATATTTATAAACTAATAATTATTACATTATATATATATATACATAATATTTTTGAAAATATATAAAACCTATAAAATTATTCATATAATAGTTTAAATAAATGTTTTCATAATTAAAATAGTGCAAAAAAAGTCCTTAAAATAATTTAATGTAATATTTTTTAAATTCATGTATAACCTCAATATATAATTATAATAGCATTTGTTTTATATCATAGTTATAGTTAGAATATAGTATACATATGTATATATATATACATATCATATTTTTAAACCAAAAAACAAATTATATATCTTTATATATTAGTATTATTATTTAAATTATTCTATTAAATAATAATTTCATAAGAAAAAAATCTATAAATATAGTTGTTTTAAATAATCTGAAAACAAAGTGAGATAATATTTAATTTGAAAACTATAATGGTTAGTACGATAATTAAACCATAAAATTAGTATTATTACACAGGAAGAGGGTCTGAGGCATCACATATCAAAATATATTATATCCTAAAAAAATGATTAATATTGAATCATCTCATGCTTTTTAAAGGAACTATTATGTTCAATAGTATGCAAGATACACCTCATCAATCTTAAATAAAATAATAATTATTATTATTTTAATGATATAATTATAACATATCTGTTAAAATAGAGGGTATGAATAGGATAAACTAAATAAAAAATATAAGGTTTACACATGTTATTAGAATGAATTACTAGGTTATAAATTTATAATAACTGAAAATAAAATCTGATTGAAAATAAATGATGTGATTTTCTTGAAAAATATTTTTATACCCATAAATGCATTTAATCATGATAAATTAAATTCATCCCCATTAATTTATAACATGAATTAAATTTATATGTTATACAGTCATTATAATGTTTTCAAATTTACCCATTAAATGTTATGGTCATAAGATATGAACTAGCCCAATTTTATGCATAAAAGATGTAATTTTTTAAAAGATGGTATTGCCATCTTATAGTGCTTGACTTATCTTAATTCAAAATTTTGATACTTTAATTTATTATATTTTTTAAAAAAATTAATAATTTTGTTAAATTGGAATTTAAAATTTTAATTTGGTTGAATATTTTTTATTTTTCTGATAGGTTTCATTTTTTGATAACTAGTGAAAAATACAACATTTTAATTGAAAACTGACTTTTCATCTAAATAATTTATAATAATAAATATAAACTTTAATCAAAAATAAAGTTATATTAGATCAAATATAAATATATATAAATTATTTCTATTTTTGTTGTTGTAGTATTTATCACATTTACTTTTGTTATAAAAACCTCTCAAACTTTGGAATATTTTCACCATATGAATTCACTATTTCTTCCAATCTATGGGATTAATTTATAATTGATTTTTTCCACTACTATATTTTTAATTTTTAAAATTGGATTTAATATTTGGAATCATAAGGTGAAAATTAATTAAATATATCCATTTTTTGGATAATATGAATACTAAATGCAGTGATTCTTATTACCACGATGAAGGTTAAATCAGGTACTTTATAGTAAAACTAATATGATAAATTTTAGAAAATTCGCATCACACATGTACCATTTTTATGGGATGTGTATTTTTAGACTGCAATAATCCATGGTTAGAATTTATGACCTATTGGAGACACATGGATAAATTTTAGTTCCATGTAGTATTTTAGTCTAAGATAATTTAAACATGTCAAAATAATATTTTTAAATAAATATTAAAATCGTAACAAATAGTTGTCTATAAAATTATTTCAACTATAATAATTAATTACAAATATAATATTTCTGTCTATCTCTTGGTAAATTTTTTTTTTAGTTTTTAGTGATGAAATAATAACAATAAATAATATTATAATGAAGATTCAATAATTATATTATTAATTCGTAAATAAAATAAATGAAATAAACACTATTAAAATAAAAATAATTTTACATAGTAAACATCATACATGAATTATATTGATGTAAATGAATTAATTTAAAATCTATAAAAGTTTTTTTCTAAGATATCTTGTTATTTTTATTTTTTTAAATGTTTAATTAATGAATATTGTCAAAATTGACATTAACGATATTTAAAATATATAATAATGTATTAATCTAAATAAAATTAATAAAAATACTATATTATTCCAAATGATTATTATAAGAATTAAAATTTAATTCGTGATTCATTTATGGTTATTTTTGTAATTTATTGTTACAATATCAACCCTTAATGTTTAAAAATCCATGTTGTTATGGTAAGAATTAAAGGGGTTAAATAAGTGTTAAAATAAAAAGATAAAGGTATAAATTTATTCCAGAAGTAAGTAATTTCTATTGTATTCAAATATTTATACGAATAATATTCTTTTTTTCTAAATGAATAAATTTTTAGTAGTTTGTAATAGAATATTATTTTATATAAATTTAATATTTTCAAAAATTCCAAGAGTTCCCCTCTCCTCTCTTATACAAGGGAACCACTTATTCTCATTTTATCACACATAAGAACAATTTTTTCATCTTATATCTAAAAAATAATTTAATATAATCCCTATACACATACTAGAGTAAATGTTTTAGGAATAAATTCCCCCATATTGGTCTTAAGGATTTATAAAATAGAAGATTTCAAAAGAAGATGTATCATCTATTACTTAATACATTCTGTTTTGAATCTTATTCAACATCCATAAAACCTATATGAACCATTCTATAATAATAACTACAGAATAATAAATATAATGATATATTATTATTTCAGAATAATTAGTTATTTATCCATCTTAACATCCACCAAATGTGAAGATAATTTGAAATTCTTGTGTACGACAGACTACCACCTTACGAACTATTGATATTTGTTTTCCATCACCGTATCTCAATTATAGATTTAATGATGGAAATGATTAATATATATGATATTCAATAAATATTTATCATTAATAAAATTTTACATATAATTTATCTTTTTATCTTTCCATATATATGAAAATGATAATGGCCTTCATGCGTATGTGTGAATTATCGCATCCACGAAGCGGGGTGATTTGTTTTTCATCACCACAACACATGGATGATATATATAAGTATAGTCAAATTATTAATATGATATTAATTATATAATGATCATTATTTAATGAGAATAGGATACTAACCTTCTTTCCATAATTATCATTGAAAAATGGAAATGTTGCTCAAGCGTATGAATGATTTACCATTTCTATGATTGTAACAGTGTTCACCAGCCATAACCATATTTAATGAATTTATTTAAAAGTATAATTTTTATATAAAATTCATAATGTTTTAATTTTTTTTATTTTATGTATGGAATAATTATCACTTTGACTATATACATCATTCCATTATAATTTTGGATTCATGTACTAAATATAGGAAAAAAATCTAACTTGAACAATAATAATTATGTAATTGTTATAACATGATAATAAGTGATATAAAAGGAATGAAAAACACGAAAATTATTTTCAATAAAGTAAAAAAAATTAAGCTATGTCTATTATATAGGAATATATATAATGTTACTGATGTGTCTGACTCATAGTAAGCTTCTTATTCACTAAAACATTATTTTAAATGTTTTAAATATTTATTCTTCTATATATATATCATCCATTCCTATGTTTGAAATATTATTTTGATGAATGTATTAATATGTCCTTAAATTTTTCAAAAAAGGTAAATTTAAAATTTCACTCAATTTTTCTCCAAAATGAATCATTTTAAGGATACATAAAAATTAATTTCCATAAATAATACTATTTTAATGTTCCTCTTTCAAGTCTTTTTACAATGTAGAAAATATTTTTTTAATAAATTTTGATTCAAATAGATTTCCTTCTTTGATGATGCTTTAATAAATTAATTTTAAATTTATATTTTTTCACAGTTCTCTTCAATGAAAATGGTTTCATTATTCATTTTATTGTGTATAGATTTTAAACGTGATTTTATTTGAAATTTGTTTTTTGATATATAAACTTGTTTTAAAAATGGGATTAAAATAGTTTTTATGGGTTTGTTTCATGGTATATTACATGAGAATTATATGAAATAATGTATCCCAATATATCATATAAGAAGGTTTATGCCCCATTATAGCTCACAGGGGAGCCATATATAAGTTATATAAAGGGTTGACCACAATTATAACTAATGTGTGAGCCCCATTATAGCATACAAGGTATCCAAATATATCTTATATAAATGGTTGAAGCCATTAATAGCTAATGGTTGAGCCTGATATGCTTTATACGAAGGGCTCAACCTTGTTATATCTCACAAGTGACTCTGATATATCTTTTATGAAGGGTAATCCCAATTATACATCTCCAATTATTTAGTTAGGGATTTTATTTATAGTCTTTCATATTTTGATTCCAATTAAAAGGGATTTTAATGGGTTTTATTATTATTATGCACTATGTTATTGTAAAGGGGAGTTAAGTAGTTTTTATTGGGTTTTAATGTAATTATTTGAGAAAAAATGTGTTTGTTTTTTATTTAGATTGGTAAATTTTTTTCAGTCAATTAGACTCAAATGGTTTTTCATTTATTCACAATAAAAATGGTTTTGTTTCTTTCTTATGGTCCCTTGTACTATTTTTAGCATATCTTAGGTTTTAAAAAAATTTCCACATGGAAAATGAACAAGTAAGTTCAAGGATAAGGAATAGATCAAAATTATGATGTCTTATCATTGAAATAAGCCATTTTTTATTTTATAGTGATTTTTTGGTAGAAAAAATGGATTTTAAGTTTAAGTGGCTACTTTTAATGTATGTGTATAATTTGAAATAATTCTTTAAAATTTTATAAACATAAAACTAAAAAGATTTTTCGGAATGAGAGAATAATTATTATAGTCAAATGTTATTATAATATGTAATGATTATGGGTAGGTCCCTATATGTTAGAATTCTAATGAGGTTTAGACAATATTGGACATTAGGATGTTTGAATTTGAGGAGTACTTCATATTTGTAGACACTTCCATGATTTTATAAGTTTAGGTTTGACTATAATTTTATTGTTTTAGGAACCACTATTGAGTTTTTAGGTGATGTATTTTGAAACGATTAATGTTATTTTAGAAGTTGTTCAATATTATCGGAACTATATATGATTAAGGTAATCATATTTATATGTGATTTTACATGAGTAATAAGGGTTGAATTATATATTTGAAGATTAATTGAAATTACAATGTATTTAAGATGTTTAAAGTTATTTATTGAGGTAGTTAACTTATTTTTGAGATTATTTAAGTAAGGAAATTACATTTTTTTATAATAATTTTTGGGTGATTAATATTATTTAGGGATAAATTTTAATGTTTATCTTGGAATATTTTGTGATCAAGCCATTTTTGTTTCAATAATAGTATATAATATTTTTTAAGAAATTTTAAGGATAGTTGAATCATTTATGTGCAACATTGCTTATTAATATTGGACTTTTGAGATAAAATTTGCTTATCATAATTTAAATGATAATTATTTTTGGGAAATTGTCTTATCTTATATGAACCATGTGGGTTTTCATTAATGTTTCCTGAATTGATTAATATAGACTAAATATTATAAGGATATTTTTATCCCTAGAAGTTGATTTTAGTTCATAAGAGTTGAGAAACTTATCATGAGTACTCTTCATTTAGAGAACATATTAAATTGTTATTGAAATTGATTAAATGATGAAACACTAATTCTCAAGTATGTATATTTCCTCATGTTATTATTCTTGGTATTAATATAATTTTTCAACTCAATGAAAATTATCTTGAATAAAAAATTTTACCATTTACTTTTATTATAGAGAAATAAATGTCCTTTTAACCCATCATAGATTTACATTTTTTATGATGGTTAAATTTATTACTACCATTTTATATATAATTATCCATTAAAACATGACAGATATTATTTTATAACATTTCCTTGTTTTTTACATGGAATCCCTGTATATGTTGTCTCATTGGACTTTCTAACATTCATTTCATTCATTTTATGTTGATTTTTTATTACGATAATTTTCTGATTTATTTTTTCAACAATTGTACATTGAATAGTCTAAGACTATTTTCTGTGACTATGTTAAAATATTGAGGACTCGATTTATTAAGTGGGGAATGTTACAAACTTATTTTTTTAAAAGGAAATACTATGTTAGATAGTATACAAGATATTCTATATTGAGCATAAACGAACAAGTAAATATTACTATTTAAATTATCATTATATCCTTATGTTAGATTGGAGGGTATGAAAAGTATTAACTTAATTATAATTATATGGTTTAAATTTCATGTAGAATTCATTAATTAGTTACATGTTAATTATAAATGAGGACAAAAACCAATTGAAAATAAAAGATGTGTTTTAAAAAAACTATTTTTATGACCATAAAGGAATTTTATCTTTATAAATTTAATTTTTAAATATTATTGAATTATATTAAAAAATATATAATTTCAATATGAAATAATTTTTTCATCAATATTCATCATATATGTTTTGTTGATAAAATTATAACATATCATATTTTACGTAAAAAGACGTATTTTTCTAAAAGATTTTTTGAACAAATTTTAATGGATAACTTGGTTTAATGAAAAAGTTTGACACTTTAATAAATTATATTTAAGAAAACATACTTCATTCCACAAATTAGAACCTGAAAATTTACATTGGAAATTTTTTTAATTTTGTGATATCTTTTATTTTTGGATGAATTTTTAAAAATAATGTATTTCAATTTAAAACTATATTTTTATCCAATCATTCTATAATGGTAAATTAAATTTTAAATTATTATGTGAAATTAACTCAATTATACATATATTAATCCAATATATGTTATTAGGATGGTTTTAATGATGAATTGGGATATATAATCATTTTACATTTTTGAGCATTTTAACATTGAGAACCCACTTTCTGACCCAGTCTATGGGATTAATTTTAAATTATTTTTATACCCTTATTTGTTTATATTTTTCTTAAAAAAATAAATATATAGAATTATAGGGAATTTTTTTAAATGGTAAACTTTAATTTCTTTTATAATGGTTAATGAAGTTTTTATTTTTAACTCCACGGTTAATGGTAATTCGAGTATTTAGGGGTAAAAATAATTTTATAAATATTGTCATATTACAAAAATAATTTTCCCAATTTAATTGGATGATTATGTGTTTCATGTAATATAAATGTTTTTTAATTTATGTATTATTATATCCACATAGATAATTTTAATACCCTATAAGCATATTATTTTGTGAAAAGTCTATTTTTCAGATTAATTCTTTAAATATGTATATATTTTTTAATATACTTTTCTCCAAAAAAATCATCTATAAAATCTAAATTAAAATATAAAATATTTATCTTCATAATTTTAATTTATTTTTTATTTTTATTGAAGTAATAATTTACTTAAATAATATGCAACAATGATGTAGTAATTATTTAATTAACGGGGAAGTCAAATTAATGATATTATGAAATTAAAATAAATATATTTTTTGATAATTAATGTCATACAAAAATTTGATAGATGACCTTGAAATAGTTTCAATGCATTAAAATTATTTGTTTGATTATATATTGTTTTTTTAATTATTTATAAAATTCAATGTGATGAATGGTGTCCAAATTGATGTTAATGATATTAAAAATATGTATATTTTGTTAAATTATATAATGTTACAAAAGAGATTAAATTAGTAAACATTATTTTTATAAGGTCTAAAATGGCTTCCAAGATCCATTTCTGTTTTTTTTTTTGTAATTTTATAGTAATAAATGTTTTCCTTAAAGAGTAAAAATCCATGTTGCCAAAGTAGGAATTAAAGGGGATAAATAATGGTTAAAATCAAACGATAAAGAAAAAATATTTAGTCAAACATATATAATTTTTATAGTATGATGTGATTTAGACCCATAATCGTCTTATCATCTAAATAAATCAGTTTGGATAATTTTTTAATAAAAAATTAATTTGTATAATTTAATATTTTTAGAAAATTCAGGAGTGCCCCTCCCCTTTATTATAAACGGTTCCTATTTTTCTCATTTTATCACATTTAAATGCCATTTATTTCATAAATTATATTCCAAAATAACTTCTTATAGACTCTTTCTATATTCAATAGGTTTTGGTTTATGCAGAATGTTTCCCTTAGTGTTTTAAGGGGTTAAAAAATAAAAGATTTCTAAAGAAGAGTTATAATTTTTAATTAATCATTTCTATTTTCATTATTTTTACAAATACCTCAAAAAACATAAAATATGATAAAATAATAAATAATGTATATTCCATATACTGATATTTCATTATTTTATCCATCTCAACATATATCGAATGGGAAAAGAAGTAAACATTCTGGTGTACAGAGTACTATATTCTCACGAACCAAAGAAATTTGTTTTCTAAAATAATCTCTAAAGACTAGTTATATTTATGAAAAAAATTATTATATATGATATTAATGGAGTATTTATATATATGAAAATTTAATATTTCCCTTATCTTTATATCTTTCCATTCGTAGAAAAACAATATCCCCATTCTTGTATACGAGTGAATTAACACATCCATGATGTGATGTGATTCATTTTTCCCCACCACATCACATTATAAATATATATATATATCTATATCTATATATAAGTTTATTTAACTGATTAATATAATATTAATGGATTTTTTATTATTCCATAATTATAAATTTTTTCATAACATCTTTCTATAATGATCATTGAAAAATTGAAGCGTTACTCATTCGTACATACAACTTACCATCTCCAGGATTTTAACATAGTTAGTTTTTCATATCCATATTTATTGTATGGGTTTTTGGGAATAATTGATTTATAAAAATGATAATTATTTCATTAATATTATACTATATATTGTGTAATAATGACCAAATTTACCATATATGTTATACTAACTTAATTTTGGCCTTAATTATTGAATATAATCAAAACATCCTGCGTCAATAGAAATAATTCTATACTACTTATGACAAGATAATAAGTGGTATAAAATGAATGAAACAATTGAAAAAACGTCTAAATCAATTAAATAATTAATTAATGTTTATTATAGATGAATATAAGAATGTATGTGCTCATTCAGACTAAATGTAAGGGTACCTTTAACTAAAACATTGTTTTATGTGATTTAATGATTTAATATAATAAATAATTTTCTATTAAAACCATGTTTTTCTAATTGGTTATTATTAATTTATTTATATGAACATGTTTTTTATAAAAAATAATGTTAAAATTACATAAAAATTTGGAAAATGTATCATTTTATGGTTTTTTGTAAGGGAATTTCTTTTAAAGATCCCATTTTAAACTTCCTCTTTAAATTATTTTAACAAAGGTCAAATGGAATGATTTTTATCACATTTTGAAAGAATAGAATTTAAATATTTCATGACGTATTAAAACATTAATATTTTATTTTTATGTTTTATTGTCATTTTTAATCAAAATAGTTCGCTTAATCAGTGCGTTCATTTTACATATTAAAAGTGACTTTACATGAAATGGATATTTTCATATTCAAATCTTTTTTACACATGGGTTTAAAAAAATTTAGGGGTTTAGTTTATAATATGGTAATTTATAATTATATGAAATAGGTGATCCCGATACATCTTATATGAAATGTTCTTCCTCATTACTTCTCATGGGTGTGCCCGATATAGCATATACAAAGGCTTGACCTACATTATAACTCATGGGTGAGGCCGATATAGATTATAAGAATGGTTTAACACCATTATAGATCACTAGTGATCTCGATATGGGTTATACAACGGGTTATCCCATTATAGTTTCTGATAAATATGTTGATGATTATATTAGAAGTCAGAAATATGGTTATTCTAAATAAAAATGTTCTAGAAGTGTTTTATTATTATGATTTTATAAGTTACCAAAAAAGGGATTATAATTGTTTTGTTTTAGTTTTAAAGGATCTCATGGATAAAAACATGTATGTTTTTTTCCGGAGAAAATGTTTTTGTTTCTATATCTCAAATAAATTTAAATGGGGTTTCTTGTTTTTAATTTGACTATTTATTTTCATTTATTCTATCTCACAAACATTGGTTTTTGTGCTCATAAAATGTTTTGAATTTTTTTTCACAAGGTTAAATGATGATTAGGGAAACATATGGGGGGAAAAGGAATATTGTGATGTGATATCATGGAAAGAAACTATATCTTATTTTGTAATATTTTTTTAGTGGAAAAAATATATACTATGTAGAAGTGTCCACCTATAATGAATGGGTTTTCATCGAATTATATTTTCCAAATTTTTAAAAACATAAAAATAAAAGGATATTTGGGAAGGAATAAAATATATATCGACTCTAGTTTCACTAATATATGTAATGGTTAAGGATATATCTTTAATTATATAGTATAATCCATATAATGAGATGTTATATTGATTACAGAATAACCATTTCCAAAAATCTTCTCTTTTAAATGTGTAATGAATGTATTACTCATGTGTACATGTGAACTACTTCCTCCACATAGTGATACGATTCATTTTAAATAGGATATATTTATAGTTAGTTGTTTTGATGAATTTAACGTATATGAATATGATATTAATTATGGAACAATTATTTTTTAATTGTGAATTATTATATTAATTGCATTCATTCGGTACATCAAAAGTGGAAAACATCACTCATATATAAGAATAAACTATTGTATCCATTAACCTATGTCATTCATTTTTCATCAATACATTATATGAATTTTTATATAAGTTAATTTAATTTCTAATTGTATTTGAAGAAACCCCTAAATCACTTCTACAATGGTATGTTATTTTGTACTAACTTCCCCTAAATGGTGTTCCTGGTCTCCATGTGAAATTGACTAATGTCCGGGAATCAAAAATAATTTCAAAGGAATTATTTTTTTTAAGGAAAAAATAAAAAATAAATAAAAAATACTGTTATATAAAACAATATCGGGTCCACAAAACACACAAAATGGAGATTTTTTTTAAAAGTAGATAGACAAAGGTCATATGCTACATCATCCAATAAATTAATCCCTAACCATCGAGTCATTTTTGAAAAATATATTTGTAAATAGTGGATAAAAACTCCACCAATCACTTTCATGACCTTAAGGTCCCACTAGTCAAGAAGAAGATCTACCTTTAACTAAATATTCCCCTTTTCAAAGAACATGCACATAATTTTAAATAAATTCATGAAATATAAGGTATGAAGTGATGAAAAATATATATTATGATCTAACCATCATTTCAATAATAATATCACTATCAAATAAACTATATACATTCCAATTTTAATTAAGAAAATGAATATTATATCGTACTCATATTTTTAGTCAAACTAGAATTCAATTCAAATAGAATGTAACTATATCAACAATGAAATAAATAATGGTTTTAACAAAATAAAGGGGAATGTGTAAATAAATTCATTAATATTGGAAATTTAATATTCAAATAAAATCAACGACCATGGTTATCCTCTTTAAGGTTCACTAGTTCCAAGATCTAGGATTATATCTCTACTTAGTAAGTCAATAATTAATCAATCTGTGCACATTTCTCTAAGGATATGGCCACCAAGATAGAATCAATCAACACCTGATTGGGGAAAGCCAAGATTAATAATGTTTAGTTTTAATAATACTCACAAATCCATTTATAGGGATACATAGTCCAAAAAATATTACCCATATAACCCACATTATACAAAGGCTCATTGGTATTTTAAAACCAATTAGTCTTGGGAAAGTCACTCTTTCAATTAAAACATCATTCATAGTTCATATTCCAAAAATACAGTTTCAACTTTCAATTTCAATTTCATTACCCAATTATTATATTTTCGTGATATCATGAATTTAAACATCATCATTCAATTAAAGTCATTTTTCACATGAATCATCATCGAATCAATTTATCTTTCAATCCATCATTATCAAATTCTACCAATTTTATTTAAAACCGTTATAAATTGTATTAACTTAATAACTAAATTCATTTTTGTAATGAAATATTAGAACAAATAAATTTAGGTGAAATAATTTAATATAAATTTCAAATAATGTATGTTATCATGGTTTCAGGTTTAGGATAATGTCTTATAGAGTAAACACCAAAAAGTCACATGATTTTGTTATCACTTGAAACAAGAACCTCCAAAAAAATATTTGAATGCGTGGATGATCGAAGATGAATCCATAAAAATAAAAACATTCAAAAAATACCTTGATCAATAAATAACCTAGGGATATACCACACATGAAAAAGTGCATAATAGAAAAATTGAGAATTCAAAAACAAAGATACTACACATACGAGAGAGAGATCAATTTTAGCAACTAAAACATTAATTTTAGTGGAATGATGATCAGGAGACAAAATCCTTAATAAGGGAACCAAAATCCAATGGGATAAGTTATGATTTATTATAAAAAGATTATAATTCATAACATGGTGTTATGGTATTTAATAAACATTATATGAGGTTTTAAAATCATTTTTTAGTTTATTGGGTTAGTTCTCCTAGTTAGTGATAAACACCACTGAATTTTGTGCACATGTTGGTCCTCTAGAGGGAGATGCATGGTTTTACAACATATCTTGGAAAATACTTTTAAAACTGTGTTCTCCATCCTTGGCCACTAGGGAAGGGTATATGGTTGGAAACACTATTAGAATCCATCATTCCAGTAATTCACTCTCCATTATCACAAGATATGTGGTTGGAGGGTGCAGTCTCACAATTTTAATTAACAATGTTCCCCCTATAGAACCATATCACATGGCTATTAACCTGTATGGTTTTCAGTAACCAAATTATAACCATGAAATGGCCCATAAACTCACAAAATGTTTAAATAATCCATAAAACAACATTAAAAAAGATCAAAAAATGAAGGATAGAAAATGGTATAGAGGTACATGAATGATTATAATGATATGTTCCAATATTAAAATAATAAATTATTTTTACCCCCAAAAATCCTAATAGGACGAATATAAATAAAAAAGTCCACTAATATTGATTCTATTACTCACGAATCAATGTAAATTGTTAATCATAAACATTTTGTACAAAAACATGATCCATATGTATAAATATCCAATGAATAACCTTTTTATTATAATCTAGAATCTCAATTTTCCACTAAGTCGTAGATATATTAGGATCCACATATACCTCCTCCCATGTGAAGACTCAAGATGGGTCTGAGAGATACTTATAGAGTTGTGACATGTGGAACCCATTATGAATTGATGTCAATAAAGGTCACAAATCCAAATGGAAAGACACCTTTAAATCTCTTAATGTACTTATAATTCTCCCATATATCATGGAGCTAGATGAACCTTCTCCCAATATTTATACATCCCAATAGAGATGATACACATTAAAATACCCAATCTACAATGAAAAACATTAATGGATGTCAATGATGATCCATGTAGGATTTAAACCATCATTGATACATCACTATTCTTTAACGGATCAAGTGAACCTTTGTAATAATCTATTAGATTATATTATTCTCAATTAGGGATGATTCACTAATCATCATCTGACATACTAATGACTAACATAGTCGATCATAAAATGGAAAAAATAGTCTATTCTTTATGTATACCTACTAATTTTTGTTATAGGAAATCTCAAATAGTATCATTCAACTATACTATTTTCCATACAATTTTAGAATTCAATATGAACGATTTTATTCAAGAAATTATGAAGCTCTTTATATCAATCCATACATATAAAGATAATATAACATTTTCAATGTAATCATAGCTCCCCATTTCTTCCTAGGGTCCTCCAAAAAACAAGACGTAAATCAAGGATCACTATAAAAAACTATAGAAGATGAAAATCAATTAAATATAACTATAGCCTACATATATGGACATCCTAAGACCCTATATTTGTTCTGATAAAAAATCGATAATGTGATTTAATTTTTATAGCTTATTGATCACGATCTAAATTTCATTCTTCTATCAGGGGGTATGAGGAAATCTGACCGTGAAGTCTTTCGAAATCTCATACAACACACTTGTCAACACATGAATGGGAAAATATAAACCCATAGGTTTCTCATTATCAAACATGAACATCTAATGGGTTTACAAAAGACATTAAAATTATCGATATATAATATTATACATATTCACCATGATTGTCACACCATATAATATAATATACTCAATATGTAATGTCCCGGATTTATTCATGAATTATTTTAATATTATATGGGAATTAATTCGAGACCAGGCTCGGAGACGGCGTGCAGTTTCAAGGCCTGGTGAGCCCGGAACAAATGTTTGAATTTAATTTAATAAATAAATTACACACGCGTGTGGTTTTCCTGAAAAAGTGGAAGAACTCCCAAACGGGTGCTCGGATCACAAATACGAGAGCACCGTTGCGTTCGGAACATGGTTTTTACCTTATGCGAGGCCTAACATCGGTCGGCGCAGGTTGGTAGTGAAATTTGGTTTTTGGGACATAAGAGTAATAAAATATTTAAATAAAAATATTTTATTCTACAGCAAAATCTTTTAAATCTGCATTAAAAGATATCCCATGCCTTTTTAATTAATGGTTCGTGCAAGGGTCTAGTGTCACAAAACTCATAACCCTGAAACCCTTGGCGGCTTTTGAGGCTCTGTAGGAAACCTCCCAACGCGGCGACAACGACACAGCGACATGATCATCGCCTACGCACGCCGTGAAATCCAAGTAGGTTGTTTAATTTGTGATTTCTTCCCCATTTTTGATTTCCACGACGAACACAGACAAATCCACGAACAGATTAGCCATGGATCGATCGTTCTTGTAGGATGAGATTTTGCGGGAATCTTGAGGATTTGATTCATGAAATTTATTTTGGTTTTCATTCATCCTTCTAACGGTGATGAACCAAGATCGACACGAACATCAATCGAGGTTCGTCCCTCTCGACTGTTGTGTTTTTCTATCATGATTCCTACGCATTATAAATGCGTGTTCTACGCATTCTTGGAGGGAATCGATCATTGCGCATTAATTTTTTGGCGCAACGATTTGAAATCACAGATCCATCCTTGAGACGTCCTATCGGAGGTGTGACGACGACATCAGAGGACAAATTGGTGTGGTTCGGAATTCCTGTTCTTCGAGCGTTTTCGTGCAGGCGGATCGGGACGCGCCATCAAGGCCGACCGGGAGCCTAAAACCGATGGAATCGGTTTCGTAGGAGCAGGAAAACCCCAAATCCGGTGTTTCGTGATGATCAGACGGTTGGATCAAGATCTAGAGGATCAGCCGAGGCGCAGGGAGGAAGATGACACTTCTGGAAATTTTCCCGACTACACGTCGTGTAGTATGGGCTACACAGGGTGTGTTCATCGGCAGGACTACCTAATGTGTACTCTGAGAGTACACGGACACAGGAAGGGAACACAGCCAAGGACACACCGTGTATACCCCTCCCCGACCAGACCTGGCCAGATACATGGGATACCCTTTGTACTGGTACACGGGTAGGTGACATAAACTGTAAAACCCCAGGTAAATAAAGAATAGTAACTTTTCATATTTATCCATATTTGTGAATAAAATATTAATATGACTTTAATGGGGACGCTATGCTTGATGGCGTACCCAACACGCAACAACGAGTTTCTTGGGAATCTAATGTTGCACTCTAATAATAAAATAATATTATTTTAAAAGGTAGTTAACATTTGGCCATTGGCAGAAATGGATAGAAATAACCAAAATATGATTATATATGTTTTTAAATGTTTTAACATTTACCCAATAAACGATAAAGGCTTAAAATACGGAAAGAATACAATTTTAGGCATATATGCCCTAGTTTTCACTAAAGGTTCACTTATCGCCTTTTGATGGAAAACCGTCATTAAATATAGTTTTGTTCACTCTTATACAATCTATTGGACCAAATAAAACTCTTCTTTAGATTTGGGACATCAAAATTTACTTTGTGTAAATTTTTGGTATCTTTCCGATAAAGTTCATTTTTTAAATGAATAGTGTAAAATGTTGTATTTTAATTCAAAACCTCTTTTTAATCAAATTTATTTATATGATTAGAGTATCTTTTGAATTGGTTTTAAAGTGAAATTAGAATATATTTTTATCATTAAATCCAATAGTGGTCGTTGGAATTAATTTCACTTTGAAATCAGACTTAAACTAGTGTCAATCTATTGATACTTATTGTTTCATAAAAACACGCTATTTGCTCTGACAGCGGGAATTAATTATTAAATTAATTAATGAAACCTATAGGTTTTTAATTTTGTAAAATAGACTTCATTTTGGAATTCGGAATATCAAATATAGCTTCGGGTGAATTTTTTGTAATTTTCTGAAAAACTTTAATTTTTTATGAATAGTGAAACCACTAAGTGGTACTTATAAAAAACTGATTTTCCGTTTAAATGAAATTTTGCTGTCTTTGTGTTTTGAATTTAAAAAATACGACATACATGGTTGTCATTAAGAATTAAAATGTGGTTCAATGAGATTAAATTAATTTTTTGGTGAATAGTAACTTTTAGGTTCTTAATTGCGATTAGTGGTAATTAGTGTAGTTTAAGGTAAAAATAATGTTTTAATAATATGAGATGAGCTTGAAACATGTCCTAGCCTCATTGGATATGTCATGGCTGACCAAGAGAATCCATGGGTAAACTTGGGGACCCCATGGAGCCACTTTGGTTGGGAAATGACATAAATAACGTTTAATAGTAATTTTTTTATAATTTTTAGTCATTAAATAAATTAAATTATTTATGACATCATGATGATGCAGCGATGACCTCATTATTTAACGATTTAAATAAAATGGAAAGATAATGTAATTTCTAAGACCTACACATGTCCAAAACCTATTTGATGAGTGGATTTAGAACCCTTATCACCTTATCCTAGAATTATATCAATGTGGGACCTCTTAAATCAGAATACCATTTTAAAATAAAGTGACTTTTCTTTACTTTCCAAGAGTGCCCCTCCTCTCCTCTTATAAAAGGCCCCCACCTCTACCTCCTTACCCACACTCCCAAAGCCGTTAGCTCGGCCAACCCCTACCAATTTTGTCTCTCCACTTCCCTCTCTTACTCCTTGAAGCCTCACTTTGGGCAGAAGTCTTCCCAAGAAAGCCTTTGAGCTCAAACCAAAGGGAGATACCCGATTTTAAGGTAATGTCTTCACTTGAGTCCTTTTGTTTTCTTTTTCCTCTCCAACCCCCTAAACTCTTTTTATGCATTTATTTTGTAACAACTCTAGTATCTTCAATATACTAAGATGTTGTTATAAGAAGGATTCGAGCTACACTTACACACACCTACATCTAATGGTTTAATAACATACTGTTTCCGTGGATGGCGAATTCCTGCCTCACGAAACGATGATTGTTCAACACTCATATAACACCTTAAAAGGAGGCCATTAAGATGTCACTATATTTATATATGATATATAATATGTTTATTTTTACTTAATATTCTGTATTTTTCAATTGGGGCTTACCTTTATGGCTTCCATTATGGGTATACGCGATATCATCATTTTAGGAAGTGCGGACTACCGCCCCCTCAAAGTGATGTGATTCGTTAATACCATACATGGGACGTATAAAGGATGGATTTAATGTTATTATATATGATGTTATACTGGAATTATAATATACCTCTATATTATTATTATTTCTTTCCATTAAAGTATGAGATTGAAATGAAAGTAGCGTTCATGCGTACGTACGGCTTACCGTCTCCATGAACGGTGCATTTCATTTCTTATTCCCAAATGTAATGTACTATTATAAGTACATGTATATAATGGATATATATAACGAATTATATATCTAAATGATAAATATAATTCTGTAATTAAAATATACATACCTCTTATTTAGTTTTAATTCCATTAATATGACAAAGAAATGAAAGAAGCGTTCATGCGTACGTACGGCTTACCATATCCATGAACGGTGCATTTCATTTCTTACCTCTAAATGATCATGTGATATTATAAATACATGTATATTCAAGAGATATATATGATATATATGATATCGAAATCAGGAATCTCATTCTGGATATAAAGAACCTTTGACCACACGAACAACATGTAATTGTAAGAAGTTCACTTTCTACTTAAGAACCGAATATCAACAAAACAAACATTATTTACTTAAATGATTACATAATTTTTATAAAATGTAAATAAGTGATAGAAAAGGAATAATGAACTTGAAAAGGTTCTTAAGAAAATATAAATTAACTCAAATTTATTATTCAGGACGTTAAAGAATGATCGAGTCAAGTCGGGCCCGAGGTAAGGGATCCTACACCTCTCTTTCTTTTTAAGTACACTCTTTTATGTCATTCCTTTTAAGCTCATATTTCTTATGATTGGGATGTTATTTTATATTACTCCTACTGTAATTGTTATGTTCATATGATGAGAGACCATGTTTCCTCTCATCAATCCATTTTGGAAGTTTTGAGTGGCGCTGTTAGTCTGCCGAATTTTCGTAAGAGATCTAACCTCTCTCTTTCTTTTTAAGACCTCTCCACTATGTCACTTCTTTTAATCTCCTATTTGTTATGTTGGGGGATGTTCTTTTATATTCATATTTCTGTAAACTTTATGTTAATACGATGAGAGACCCTATTTGATCTCATCAATCCATTTTTGGAAGTTTTAAGTGGCGTCGTTAGGCTGCGGAGTTTTCGTAAGGGATTTTTCATCTCACTTTTATTCCCGTGAGATTTATGCTACATTTTCCACAATTTCCTTTTAGTGGTATATGTACTGCCCATTATTTTACTCATTGTGTAATATACTTTGCTATGGAATGTATTTTTGATGAATTACATACTTGTTTGAAGTTATAAAATGAATTAATTTGGTTCTTGAGATAGATGAATAAATGAGAGATATGTTTATATATATTCTATAGCACATAATGGTTTCTCGGAGATGACATAAGAGTTATGAGACAATCATATGTGATATATGGAATTCAATGATGTTGAGAATGTATTATTTTTATTTTCACAATAGAATACGGTTATAGAATTTAGATATAAAAAAATTTTGATACCAAGGAATATTGGCCCTATTGAGATTCTTGATCAAGTATAGACTATTTTTCATCACTTTCCACATACAATACGCGTCTCCCATGTTCATAATGTATTCATCAAATATATTTTAAGGAAGTGAATATATGATAATTTAAATAGAAAAAACTCACTACATGTACCAAAATATCATGATATTTATTATGATGAAAAGCTAATATAAATATTTTATTATAGAGAGAATTATCTATATAATAGGAACATTTACCTGGTAAATGTTTGATGGATGAATTAAAAATTCATGGAACATACATTGGAAAATGAGGCTGGGATGATGTATAGATATACTCAATTTTTTATATTATATTGTAGGAATTTTAAGGTAGTAATTAATTTTAATGGGTAATAACGTAACAAAACATGATTATATATATATTCCATTTCAAATAAACCAAAGCTAATTGAAAACATTATTATACAGAACCAGAATATTTATGAACTATGATATAGTAATCATTTATAATATTTTTTTTAAATTGAAAGGTATGAATAGTAAAAACCGCATCTTGAAAAAAATTCATTTAATTAAATCTTATTTATTTATTTATTAATTAAAAAATTACTCAATTTTCTGTACTATACTTTATTCATCCAAAAGATGTCGTGAATAAAAACATGGATTACATGATTATCTATGTGTAAATTATAAATCTTTTATCCCATTTAGTGAAATTTTATTATATATAATTAATATAAATTTGGAAATTATCATGTTAATGTTACATTTGGGTGAATTTTTATTATTTTTCTAGAATGATATATTATTCAACAAATAGTGAATATAGAAATTTTGTGTAAAATAGTTGTTAAATTTCATTATATTAGGTAATTTAAAATTAACATTATGTTTTAAATATACCACTAATTTAAAATATGAACCAAATTTTTATAAAATACCTAATTTATTTCATTTTAATAAAAAATATTCGTGATTGTGGATTGATTTCATTTTTAGGCATAACATACAATTTTGTCAAAACATTTTTTATCTGTTCATAATTTTATTTTTATAATATATTAAATTAGTATCTATTTCTTAATGTATTTAATTAAATTTATATATTATATATTAAATAAAAAATTCCCTAATCAAATTTTTACAAAGCTGTAAATCGATGAAAATGCATTTTTTTATTAAAAAGATTTTTTTTAAAACCTGTTTTCATTTATTTCATGTATATTTGAAATTTAATTCATAAAAATATTGAAATTTAATCTTTTAATTCAATCATATTTTTTGAATTAGTATAATTACCATAATTTTTTATGTCCAACTAAAATTTTTTTCAAAATTAATAGAAGAAATATTATTCTTTTGTTACCATGGTTAATGATAAAATTGGTTCACCTGAGGGCTAAACATAGAGACATGAGAATAAATTAAAACTAAATCCAAATAGACTATAAAAATGTGGTAAAGGATATTTCTCAGAATACAAATATAAAAAATAAAATACGTGTAGGCCCCTTGGGGGTATATGATGTGGAGGTGACGTAGGATTGACACAGGAGGGAGGTGAAACATGCATGATGATAGTAGGGGTAAAGTCCCTGGTAAATGTTTCATTTGTTGAAATGATATTTATTATGTAATTGAATGATGATGTTATGGGAATAAGTTATATAAGGATATAATTAAAGATAATGATCTGCATAATTCCCCACCAACACTTTAGTGTTGAAAATGTAATGTGTATTATAATTATTCATGATAGTCCATAAATATTGTGGTTAAGAAGGATAATATACATCAACAATGTACGAATCCTATATATTAATGTAAATATCATTCAATAATTATTTTTGATGAGTGGAAAAAAAATTATGTGGTGAAGTGTATATTTACTATCAACTCTATAGATCCTAATTTCTTATTTTATTTTGCATCTACCGAATATTTTATGTCTAAATATGCTTCCATGGGTATCACAATACTGCCTCTAAAATTGATTGTTTTTGTAGTATTATAAATCCCAAATGGTAAAATGATTGCATCCCAAATCAATGATTCTTTATTATTCCTCTAGTTGAATTTTGTGTTATTTTTGGAATGGATTTTATTTCATCACATATAGACCACATCAATTTTTGATGAAGGTAACGTAAGTTTCATATTCTAAAAAACCCAATTATCATCTACTAATGTGATGGAAACATGAACATATGATAGTGATTAATCTAACATTGTAATCCATAATTACCATTCATAATGTATGTTTATCTTATATAGTAGTAGAGAAACACAACATCAATGACAGGTATACTATAAAAGTGATAATTGATGTCCTTTTAGATGTGTTTTCTGGTCCTACATTTTATCGTGATTTTGACTTTTCAATAAAACTCATACTTGGTGATAGACCTATATCAAATAGTACATATATAATTTCCCCGATTGAGATTCAATAATTAATGAATGATCTCTTGGAAAGTCATAAAAAGGGAACCATTTTTTTTGTTTTTCACCATAGGGTTCACCTATTTTGTTTGTTTAGAATACAAATGGATAAATGGGAAATTTCATTGATTATAAAAAACCTAACAAGATCACTATGATGAAAAAATAAAATCTACCACATATTGATGACTTGTTTGATCAAATGATTGGAGATAAAAAGATTTGTAAGATTGATTTTCATTCTGAATATCATTAACTAATAGTTAAGAAAGATAATATACGCAAGATATCATTTCATAAAATGATTAAACACTCTTAATTTATATTGATTCCATTTTTTAAAACTAATTCTCCAATTATCTTCATGCATATAACAAATAGAGATGTTAGATATTACCTTGATCACTATGTGGTAGTATTTATAGATGATGTTGTTATTTACACAATGTGAATGGAATATCATGAAGATCTTTTGATTTTTGATTTCAAGGACATATGGAAGGATAATCTATATGAAAAAATTACTATGTTTTAATTTTGTATTTACAATGATTCTTTAAAGGGTTATATAATCTCATGTGAGGTAAATTTAATAGACCCTTCAAAGAGATATGTTATTGACCATTATCCCCAAAAACCCAGTTTGATTGAAAGTCAATGTTTTAATTTTTTTTATGGTTATTATTTTCAATCTCTCGATAATGTTTAATGGTTATATATTCCACTCACAATGTGAATAATGAAAGGAGAAAAGTTCCTTATATAATATAAATGTGGTGAATATTTAAAGGAACTGAGGAATAGGCTAGGAAATGGACATGTTATCACAATACCTTGTAATAGAGAAGGGTTTCCAATCATTAATGATGGATCAATAAAAATACTATGATGTTTCCTTATACCTAATGATATTTTAATAGTTTATTCCTCATGAAAAATTTATTACGATGACAAAAATTATTTACTCATTATTTGGGGTAAGCTATGATAAATTTTCCATTAAAGATATAGGTTTAATATTCTTATGGAGAAAGGTGTTACATATATACTGATAACAAATGTTTAATATTTTTCTTCTCAAAAACTAATTAACTAGAACCCAGGAATTTTTTTTAATATGATTAAATATTATAACTACAAAATTCATTACCACACATGAGAAGAGAATATTTTGGAAGATGATATGAGTCTAAAAAATCATGTTAACTTATCTCTGACGAGGATAATATATTATCAAATATTTTTGGAATTTCAAATTATGGATTAGAAAATTTTAAGGAAGTGTAAGAAATATTATATTTCTCAAATGACTATTCAACCATCAATACAAATATAGATGGAAGAGTAATATAAGGAATGGATAGAGATATAAAATAATTTGAGAAATATTTATGAATTTAACCATTATATTGAAAAAATAATATGGTTCATGAACTGTGTGGGTATCCCTTTAGTAGGAAAATTGAAAAATGATATGATGAATGAATCACATATTTCATTATTCATTGCTTATCATGGGTGTTCAATGATTTATAAGGGTTTGAATGAGTATTTATAATGTGGGGGAATGAAGAGAGATATTTTTGAGTTTCTTTATCGATCCTCAGTATGTCAACAAGTTAATTATGATAGATATAAGGCTAAGAGGATTTTATGATCAATTCCAATACCCAAATGTAAATTGCAAAGAAACACTATTTATTTTATTTTCGAACTCCACAAAACATCTTATGGTCATAATTATATTTGGAGTGTAGTCAATCACCATATGATATTAGCACAAAAATATACAATAGAGAAGATTTCTCTCTTGATCTAATTACTCTGTTATATATTAAGGATGTTGTTATATTTTATGTTTTACCACTATCAACTTTATCTGATCGAGATCTGAGGATTACCCTGATGATCTGGAAAATTAATCTGTTGGCTCTTGATAAATCGTTATGTTTTAGTACATCATATCTTCCATGGATAAGAGGTCAGCTCGAGTGTAATATTAAAATTATACAAGACTTGTTGAGAACTTTTTATATGGATTTCAAAGGTGTTTCGTATCATCACCATCCTTTGATGGATTTTTCTTACAACAAATGATTTCACTACATCCTTCAAATTGATCCTTGTGAAGACCTCTCTAGTAGGAATTGAAGAACTCCAACATTTTGGAATAATTTTCGAAAATGAATGATATTGAGACTTGATATATTATGGTAAATGGTGTAGAATGTTATATCCATTCAACAACATATAAGAGTAGCTTAGAGTTTACAAAACATTTATGCTAACAATCATCGAACAGTTATATAGATTATAGTCGGTGATAATGTAATGCTAATAATTTCTCCCAAGAAGAGGGTAATGTAATTTTGAAGGAATATAAAAAAATATAGTAATAATGTTCATTTAATATTATTTATAATTTTTAGATTATAGATTATCGATTGGTGCTTCCACCAAATCACCGATATGTTAATTATAAGTTTCATGTATCTCTCGTGCGGAAGATAATACATGATCCATCACATGTACTGAAATCATTGGTTTTTTTGTAGGATATACATCATTCTAATAAAAGAAAACTATAATATATATTATATCTTATAGGGAATGTTCTATGAATTAATATTCCTCACATTGTAAATGTTTTCTGGATATACCACCGATTTGATAATACTATTTGGGAACCAGGGAATGTGATCAAGAAGAATTATTCTCATCTGTAAGTATCTGATTGAATAATTTTGAGGAAAACATTCTTTATTTATGGTGTGTAGAATGTAACACAGAAATAGTTTTATGAGATATCTCTAGTTAACAAAATTTAATTCTTCGATATCTTGTGTTACATGAAATAATGACTTAAAACAATCGTGTAACATTTTTAAAATTTTATCCATCCATTATATCCTAGACAATTGTTTATACATGTGATTATTATTAAATAAATTATTAAAATTATGTGTTATACAAATTTTTAAAATTAATTCACCAGTTTTCATAAAATTATAATTTAAAAAATAAATTATTTGGAAGTAAATGTGATGTAATTTTTCAAAACCATTTTTATGTAAGCAATGTGTTTTTATATTACTGAAGTAAATTTATAATAGTTTTTGAATTATTTTTATGAAAAAAAATATTTTATTTACATGATAAAATTTCTTAAAAATTCAATAAATACTTTTTCTAAGGATTAGATAAGTAGAAAACATGTTATATTCTTAAAATGATTTTTTAAAAAAAGTTGTGTTTATCTCGTAATGAACACATACAAGAAACAAATCTTCTAATATTTATAGGTATTTATTGATATAATATTAATAACATAATTTTAATTATAATTTTTTAATTTGGGAACTATTACCAATTTATTTATGGTCAATATGAGTAGTATCCTTGTAAAATTCATAACCTCTGTAAATTGAATATCAAGTTAATATAAATTTAAAATAACAGATAAGGCCATAATATTTCTTCATAATTAATATTTGATGAATGGAATCATACCCTAATTAGAATAGGATCAAAAATTATTAGTCAAATGGAAAATGTACATGAAAACGATTTATATATTGTTTAGATTAAATAATATTTCAAAATTTCACTTTCATAGTTAGAAATATATAGTATCTGTTAATATAAGGAAAAATAGTTATTAAAAAATATTAATATTTAATTTTCCATAATTAATTAACATTCTTGATGGTGATTTATGTATAATTTTTAGATATTATATAGTGAACTTAAATTCTTAAACAATTCCAAAACAATATTTATTCTAATAATAAGAAAATAAAATAAATTATTTAAAAAATATTAATACTTATTTAATATGAGTCTGTTATAGTGTTACAATAATTCTATAAGTAAATATTAAATGATTTTACATTGTTAAAATATTATATTATAATTCATGATTTTAATATATTTATTTTATTCCAAAGGAATTGAATATTGTAGAAATTTAAAATAATGGTATCTTATAAATATAATATAATATAATATTATTTCAAAATCATAGAAAACTTAAGTAATAGAAGGTGGATATTTTTTTCTACAATTCCATAACATGGCCATTTATGGCCCAATTTTCCCAATATATTTACAAATTATGTACCTTTAATATTGAGAAAGTTGTTACCATAGTTTAAATTAAATGTTGTTGACTAAGGGTTAATAAAAATGATATTGTTTAAAATGAAACTAAGACATGCCTAAATTATATTTTTTTTGTATTAAAACTACAACTTACATTAGATTCGAATTCATATCAATTTGAGGCATTTTGTTTGTATAATTATTTTATTACAATTTAATCTTTTAGGAAATTCTAATCTTATACCTCACCTCTACATTAAGAGGAAACCTTCTCCCTTGGTTCATAAAACCAAATTTATCCTTATATCTATACCAAAATCAGAAAATTTCTCTTCTCAAATTCCCATGATACATAATATAGGTTATGGTATTCCCAAAAGTCTATCCCTATATCCATTTATAACATATATAAAGGAGTTGTTATAAATAAAATATATGGACCTTAACCTTAAACTTCTTTATACTCTCTATTACCACATATAATTATATTTTAATTACCAAAAAATAGTAAAATAACTACCCTAAATATGATTAAATGGTTTCATTTTTATTAAAAACAATTATACACACTCTCACCCATCAATAGAAAAGTGAGTGTATCACTTGTGCATATATAAGACTAATAATCTCAACATTGAAATAAGATTCATTTTTTCTCACAAATATATATGGATTAGTATTATGTTGAGGTTAATGTTTAAATATTATATTTATGAAAGAATAATAATTATGAAATTTATTATAATTTATACCTTCTTAGCATCTAATACTTTTGTGAATGATGATGTCCTTAGTATATTTGGGTGGACTACCACCTCTACGAATTGAAGTGATTTTTTAGTCATTCATATTTACATATATGGTGATGTGATTTTTTTTGTTAATATATATACATTTATAAGATAAAATAATTACACTAGATAGTTTAATTAATATTTACCATTCTATCATTCCATCCAGCAAATAATGAAAATATTCATATATATGTATGTATAGCATCTTCGTGAACCGTGTAAGTCATATTTCTATCTCTACCTTTTATCTATGCCTCTATAAATTTATATAATTAAAATATTTATGATATTTGTATCAATTTTAATATTATTTATATGATATATCAATGATAAAAGTACAGATACTATAACTTATGAACTAAAATACTCATGATATATGAAACAGTTAACATTTCAAAATGAAACCATTACTAAAGAATTATTACTAAATTAGGGTTTTTAAATGGTATAAATGAAACATATAAAATATTATATTTAATAACACATCTTTATTGTTATTTTGAAATAAATTAATATTTGTTATACCAGAGGTTAGACTACATTTGATGAAATGAAAACTCAAGGTAATAGGTTTTGTATTGAAATTTCCTTGTTTATCAAGAATTCCTGTGATTATGTTATGATGATGAACAATTATTCTAAAACAATAATTATACTCATGAATTTTTTTATTCAATGGTTATTTATTGAAAATAAATTTTTACCCTTCATTTTACTCACCATATGTACTCATGAATATTAATATATATTTTTATGGAAAAAAAATTTCATGCCTCTCCTCATTCAAAATACCAATTTGTACAACATCCATGATTTCTAAAAAAATTAGATATTGTTTATAGTATTATTTGATTTTATTTTAAATCAATTTTTAACCATTTTACACATTTAAAAATGGGTTTAATGTAATATTTCTGTGTTTTTATAAAATATGTACATTTTAATTTTTCATAAAAATGTATTGAACGAATTGTTTTATCTTATAAAGAATAAATATATCATCATACTATTATAATTACTATTTTCATGGTTCTTTTAATTGAAAATTATTTCACTATAAAATCACCATACTTTTTAAATATGTTATTTTATAAGGGAAAGGATATTTTTCTCAGGAATGTGTTCATTATATTTTTATGGTATTTATATTCCTTATAGAAAAATGTTATGGATATGAATTATTATTTGATGAGGATATGATCCAAGGATACCATACTTGATATTTTGATAAAAGGTTTATTATTAGGTTGATAAGATTTCATTTAAACCCATTTCTATTCAATATGTACTACACATGTTGAAATTTTTATGAAATCCATTTCTTTTCATAGGTTATGATATGAAAAATGATTTATGATATTGTGGAAAAAATTTGTATTATTTTCATTGTTTTATTAGTGATATCGATAACTGCCTCCAATTCATTTTATAACTTTTTATATCTCATGAGATAAATAGCACTGGAATTGTTAGTGAAACTAGCATAGTGCGGGACTTTGTACAATATGGTAGTCCTAGAAGTGAACCATAACTACTTGGATTATTTTGGGATTAGACACATACAACTAAGATAGTCTTGTAAAATATCCTTTACCATTAAGTAAATTACTTTTTATTCTTATTTATAAGCCACAATTCCACAATGTATGTCAATGATATGCTACCTTGGATTATTTTCACTTAATTCAATAGGATTAATGTATTATAAAATGAAATTACATATTCCATGACTTAATATAATTGTATTTAATTTTTTTTGTTTTAAAATTTTAATACAATGTTATTATATCCTTATTTTTGTGTCATTCTTATATGATCATTGATATCTATCTTTTGTACTTTTATTGAGCATCTAAGATCACCCTTTTCTTATGTTCCCTTTACCTGATTCTGAAGAAATTAATTATGTTTTATATGCCTATGAATGTTTCTAGTTGTGGTGATTTAAGTGGGATAATATTTATATATGTTGTAAAATAGTTTTTAATGTTTAAATTTTTTAAAATATACAAAACATATAGGATTATAGTATGTATCATTTTGTTATGTAATGAATATTTGAATGATTATATTTAATATATATTTAAGAAAATTATTAGTCACTTTACCAAAACCTTTATATATTACATACCTTTATCCTTGATCACTAATTTTTATCCTAATTCTAATATTTCAAGACATATATTTAAGCCAAAAGTAGTCTCCCAAATCTGAGGTATAAAATTTTCCAAACCCTTCCAACATTATGTCTTATTCCATTTACTATAAACCTCTTGCATCCATAAAAACAAGATAAATCCATAATAAAAAAACATACATATATTTTATTATGATAATGTAACAACCATTATAAACTTCTTATCCATACAATGGGAAATAAAAGTATCTCTCGTGCGTATGTGTGTACTAACTACTCTAGATAGTGACATAATTCATTTTCCATCACCCTACGTCATGGTTGGTTTTTATTATAGATTTTATCTATATATATTATATATATTATATAATAATGATTTTAAAAATGTTAATTATTATTTATCTTTTTCCCAATCTATTGAATATACAAAATCATTACATGTCTGTATATATGGACCACCCTCTCAAAGAGGTATTGTAATTCATTTTTCAACACCACTTTACATGAATGGTATTGAAATTTTATAAAATAATTAAATATTAGGCTAATGAAATTATTACGACTCTAAATAGAATGTATCAATGATTAATGTTTAGGGAACATAACTTCAATACCTATAAATTTATAAAATAGTGTACATTTTACACATAGAAATAATGATTTTAATAACGAATTATTAATAAATGAGAGCCCAAATGTTGTATGTGGAGCATATATGGAATTTTAGGTCTGAATTGGTTCTCTTATAGAAATATAATAATTTATTATTTATTATACATGAAGATAAATTACTTATGATTAATATAATACATGATGTATGAGTTTTATGTTATTATCTCACTTAATACTAGGGTTTTTTATGATTAAATATCTTATGTTAAATTTATATAAAATGTCACTTCGAAAAAATATATCACTTCTTATCCTATATTTATTTTATTATATTGAAATTTTTCCTTTAAATTTACAATTATTAATTACTCAATATACCAATAAAATATTTTTAATGAAACCTGAATAATTTTCTTTTTAGATGGGAATCATTTTTCTCCGTAAAAAAAATTTTGTTTCAAAAGACTTCAAGATTATTTTTAAAATTACCAAATGATTTTATAAATTTATATTAACGCGTTATTATTTTTATTAAATTATTTAAAAGGAATATTTATGAAATTATATGAATGAATTATTTGTGACTTTTTAAAGAAACTGTGAATGAATGATAGTTTCAATGTACTCCAAATGAAATTATTTTTCATCCATCATGAACTCTATTTTCCTTTATGATCCCATTAATTTTTTTATTACAATTAATTTTTTTAATGAAATGTCCTCTAAATCGATATTGTATTTTCATGGAGAAATATTTTTGGGATCTTTTAATTTTATTTTCATTTATATGAACACCCATCGATGTTTCTATTAAATTATTCAATAAATGAACCAATGTTATCATCTCTATTATTTTAATGGATTGTATATTATTATGAGGATGAAATATTGATGAAAAATATTTCAATTTACATGGGTTAATCTTTGATGTAAATACATTTTTTCCTTGATCCCAAGACAAGATTATTAATAAATTAAAATTATATGAAATTCTTCATCGTGCACGACCCCAAATTGGTTGGGTTCGTTGAATTCAATGATTCTTTAGATTGTGGTGGTGGTCATTGTTATGATTGATCTTTTTGAGTGTTTTTTTGATGGTTCTACATGTTGATGTGTTTTGGGAGGATTTGGTTGTTGTTTGGTTTCTATTTTAAGTGGGTCTAGATTTGAAAGTTGTTCCAAATCCCACCCGCCTATGGTTCGCCTTGATTGTTCAGTTCTCACTAGCCCATAAAGTGAATTATTTGAAAAATTAGAAAAAAAAAGAAGTTTTAGTCAGTAAATAATTTGTATTGGGTTAATATTATAAAAAAATAATTATATTATAGGTGGGTCCAATACATACCTTTAATTAATTGGGAAAATATTAATCTTTTTTAGAGTAAAAGGGTTTTGGTAGTTCATAATAAGACCAATATCGGGTAAACATTAGGTTATCTAGATTCCAAAGTAGGTATATGGGTGGTTAGCACAAGCGTAATTTGTGATTAATGTCTTGTGGATAACAATGACATTAGATTTCAATAATTATGATTTTGAAAAAAACTACGCCACTATTTTATAGCTTGATCTTATGATAAAGGTATTCTATCATGAATTATATTATTTTATTCCTTTTAATATTCATTCATTATAAACTACTAGTATTTATTAAATCCATATAATTTTTTATATATTTTTTCTTTTATTTGAATATTCCAATCTCACATTCACATACCCTTATGATCATTATATTATTACATATGACCATTGACTCATATCACCCTTGTTAACAATTACAAAGCATATGATCTCACCCTTCATTAAATTTTATTTCACTAAGGATAATATGAAAGTATTTATGACTGATATTATTATAAAGGGTGAAAATTATGATGAAATATATGGGTATACTATATATAATTTATTTACTAATTGTTTATGTATCCAAGTTTCCAATGATGATTATACATTATAGTACATTAATTGATCATAATTATATATTTGGAATATTAATCTAATAAGATGTAACATTCTGGTTTTATATGTTTGATACTATATAGTTGGTATAAGATCATGATTTAGTTATTTTTACAATCAAGGATGAGAAATCATTATTAAAAAAACATAGGATATTTATATGCATATTGGAAAATGCTAAGCTACAACAGATAAAAGAGTGTTTTTACATTAAAATGAATCCATTTATAGTTAATGGAAAATGGATAAAGGTTTGTGCATAAACTTACATTGGGATAATAACCTCAAAGAAAGTTGATTTGATATTTACTCAACTTTGAACTAGTGCACTATAATGTGTCTTAACTATACACATGTTTATACATTCTTGAGATATAAGATAGGGTAAATTCCAAATTTATTTATATGAAATTATAATCTCTTTGAAATATAATTTTCAAGGATAACCTAGGATAAATGTGTGGTTTAAAATATTGAAAATATGGCATCATGTTTTATACAACTTATAAATAATTTTCAAGATTATAAAATTTCCCAATATAATTATTGTTTCTCAATCTCTGATTTTTTTAAGACAATGGATGGACCTAGAATGAATTGTGTTAATAATGGATATCCTAGATAATGAAATGGGTTTCCCCTAGAATAAAAAATTTTTATGTGATATGGAATGAAAATTAGTTTTTCTATGAATAAGAAACATTCTTATGTATTTAATCATTACATGCTTCCAAATTAGAAACGGAGTGAATAAAATATTTTTTATTCCTCTATGAGAAAAAATAAAACATCATTTTGAAGGAATTCCATCATCTAAATAAGAGGCATAATAAGTATGTTATTACCTATGAGGAAACATTTACAACAATGGTTTGAAGACCCGGTTTTTCCATGTATTTTTTTTAATTATATGGAATTATTACGAGTTTGTGAAAATTGACGACGCATGATTCAGTGTCTTGGTGTGCCCAGAATAAATTTCTGAACTATAATTAAGATACATTTAGTAAAAACTTGAGCGATTTTTTCTAACATTTGATTAGGTGATCGGATTAAAAATATATGTCCACCATTGAATCCACAGTGTTGCAATTCGCTTAAGGTAGAATTCAATTTGACACTAGTAGGTCTGGAGAAGAGGTTATATTTTTTACTTTTTTTAAAAAAAAATAATAACTTTGTTATTTTATTTATTTCATTTTTTTATTTAAATGGGCAAGCGGTACCATGGGTCCAATGGTGTGTGAATCCATTAAATGGATTGACCTTTCAAATACTATGTAATTGCATCATAAGAAGTTTTGAAGGTTCTTATTAAATGAATCCCTGGATGTTTTACAAGGGTTGCTCACCCTCTCCTCTCCTATTTATATGGATCTTGGGAAGAGATAATGGAATGGCTTCACCAAGAAACAAAGTGCTAATAAAGTGTCATGATACTACCCTTGGAGAATGGTGTTTGTTTCAGGGGATAGTGACTGGTGATGCCGAATCACGAACTGAAGGAAAAAACTTGAGCGGAAACCTTGGAGGATTGTTGTGGTGACAAAGAACACCAACCAACATCCTCAATCTTGGGATCCCTCCATCATTCCTAAGATAGAAAATTCTCATGTATTAAATTACAAGATATTAATGAATTCGTTATCTCCCCATGTTACAATGATAATGCGAAGGGCACAGGCCAGTCAAACAAGTCTTGAACCATCCTCCTTTTTGTTTTAATTGATCCGTTCTTCATAGGCATTTAAATTCGGGATGATGTCGTAGCTGTGGCGATTGATGGTGGCCACCATCAATGGCCGCCGATGAAGGAAGTGGCATGCTACCTGAGAAGGGGGGGGGGGGTAATTCCATGGCGGGCAGTGGATGTCGACATCGGTTGGCAACCGATGGTGATGGAGCGTAGTTTCAACATGTCGTAGGAGGAGGTTGTGGCTCGAAATCGCGGTGGTGGAGGAACACACGCCTCTAGCGGGTTCCACAGAGATCGGATTTTTCCCACGTGGTGCTACTACTTCACATGCCAAACGTCCTCTTGGCCATTCGGGAAGACCAGGGGTCTCACCCCCTTGTCGTCTAGGGAGGGCCCCACTACAGCTGGGCCCCATGTGCCCAATGAGCAGTGCCACATGGTGTGCCAGACCGTGCGAGCCTAGTTGGCCGCGCCCCACCACGGGTCAAGATGAGCCCGGCCAGTGGGTCGTGCCTACTTGGGTCGGGCTGTGCGTGCCCAGCGGGCCACCCTACTCGAACCAAGACATGCAAGCCCATCAGGCCACCCCCTTATAGGTCGGGCTGGACAACAACCTAGAGGAATGTGCCCACTGCGGCCCATCCCAGCCGGGTCGGACCCGGATCGGTTCGGACCAGATCTAAACCCAACCAGGACCAGTTCTGCCAAAAGGGATATAACAGGAGATCAGGCCATCCGTTTGATGAACTATATATGGTACTGGGACCCTTGGAGTGAGTCAGGCATTTTGGTATGCTCCACATGTGTTTTTGAGATAGTTGGAGTATATTGGGGCTGGATTGAACCTAAATCCAACCGGGCCCTCGGAACTAAAACACTTATAACTAAGAGTCTATGCATCTGATTGACACATTGTCTATCCAATTGAAACCCATACGACAAGGAGTTCCATTGGGTTGCTCAGTTGTGGTGCTTAGTTCCGGTCAAGGTATGTCCGTTATATCAAGGGGAATATTCTATGGAACTCGAGCGCACCTGGTGCGAGAAATCCTGTGGCTGTCTGAAACGTGAAAAAAGAACACTGATCCTAAGTGGGTCAACATATATCATATCATGTGTGGGTCGGAATATATCACATCATGTGTGGGTTAGCTCTCAGTGATCCTGTGTGGGTCAGTACACACTGATCTTGTGTGGGTCTGATCCTATGTGGGTCAGTGTGGGTGATTACTTATCAATCTGATGTGGGTCAGAAGTAGTGTCTCCAAATAGAATAAGATTATCTATATTACGAGTAGTCATCTGACTTTTATACATAAGTTTTACCTGATTGTGATATGAGTCTTTTCTCTTCACGATGTAATCATCGTGGCGTTACCAATGTGGTACTTCAATCTTCGTGGTGTTACATGTGTGGTACTTCTACCTTTGTGAGATTGTCTTCATGGTGTTTCCTATGTGGTACTTCTATCATCATGGTGTTGTCTTCCTAATGATAGATGTGTAATACTTCTATTTTCATAGTGTTACCTATGTGGTACTTCTACATTCACGATGTTACCTTTGTGTTATTCTTCCCTCATGTATGAGATGAGTATATTTTGATAACATTGGTATATGTATGGGAATATACCTAAGTAGAGTTGATGTCCATCGCTTCGTGCTGGAGATAGAGGTTTGTCTTTGTGGATTTTCCTTTTTGGATATTTGGGAGACCTACGGGTGTCTCAAGGTCCCAACTGAGTATCGTTATACTAACCCCTTCACAGGCTACGCCCGCACCATGTGTTTTCCTGTGCAGATGACAGATGGAATTGATCGAGGCTGAGAGAGCAAGGACTGGATAGTTATTGGAGTTGGACCATTTGGAGTAACATGACATATGGACTACTGATCGTGAGTTATACCTACCATTCAGTTAGGATCCCCAGTGGATGATCCATGAGATATTTTTCACTTTTCATTTGTATTTACAGTTTTCATTTGTACATGTAATTTTCAGTCGGGCTTGTATTTCGACCCCTTACTTTCAGCACACTTTTTCTACTATAGTTTACTTCTTGGTTGCTTGTTTTTGTGTTCTTGGACTATATTTTTCTATAGGTTAAAAGGAAATTATTCTAGTTTTAGTGATACACCTTTCTGGTGCTAGTTTTCTAGCCCCTGGCCTATAGAAGGGGGGTTTGGGTAGTCATGGCATGGGCAACAAGGGAAGCATCATGAAAAAGTGGCATCAGAGGAGTCAGTACTGCAGAAGAACTAGGACAACAATGTTTTCTATGTGGTAATAATGTTATGTGTTATGAGTGTGGTTTTCAGTTTGGGGAATCCAGTGTTTGTGCGGCTACTGACGTATCCATACTCTAAGACCCTGAATTCTGATTTCTGACTCAGTGTAAAGAATCACTGATTTTGTGTGTGTTTTAAACGTTTTTCTTATGATCTCTTTGTGTCAGATCACCAGTTATAACTTATTGAACATATGGCACCTGTTTTCTTTCAGGATGCTGCCATGTAGACATCTAGCAATTATTCCTGAGAGAATACATGATGAAGGCCCATTGAGTGATGAGGCCTAGTTTCAAGGCCATATTATAGAGTTAGCACCTTCGAGTGGTGTACCAACAACATCACTACCCATTTGGAAGTGTTTCCCTATGCCCAACCAATAGAGGGTGCACGCTGACTAAGCAAGTTGCATGAGTTTGAGTGATATAGGCCTCTGAGGATCCAAGCCGAGATGGATCCCATGTTTGTAGGGACTGGCTAGTGGTTATGTGCGGAGTTGTTCTCATAGTTAGGATACCGACTGTTCTGATGGTGATCCAAGATACCTGCATTTTCTAGGGAGAATATGGGATATCGTGGAGTCTAACACTCCAGATACATGATGAGGTGACCCTTATCTAGACAGGAATCGAGGTCCTTTTCAAGAGAGAGTTCATACCGAAGAATCTATGCTCAAGGAGTATATAGTTTCTCGCTTCACTAACAGCCGGGCATCATGAATGTGGCCCAGTACTCGGCGATGTTCTCTGATCTCTCCCTCTACTCCACCATCGTGGTACGAGACCCATTCATCAAGGTATGTACCTTTGATTAGGATATCTGATGGGAAATTAGAGCATCAATGATATCACTCAGCATACCGATGTAGTATGGGGGGCATGTGTGAACACTTTTCTAGAGAGCTTCCTAGATGAGAAGGCACTGACATGGAGAGACACAACTGGACATCATGTAGCAGATTCATCTATATCAAGCAGTAGGTAGATGATGCAGGGGCCCAAGTGGGCCAAAAATTCTAGTGGATGAACTCAGAATACAGGATGGGTGGTGCAGGGCTCACGGGACAGAGGAGGAAAGATTAGGAGAAATCAGTGCTAATCGTGTAGGGGGAAGGGTCACATGGATTGTGAATTCCCATCCCGCCATATGGACGAAAAAAAACAGTTGAGGGACTGATGAGGACAAGGAATAGATTCAATTGGGTAGGTCTATAGGATTTAGGCGGACATGGAAGAAGATTTAGTTGTGCAGTAGGTGGTGGGAGGCGATTCGAGGTTCTATCACCACCTATTCCAGGTGGTCCACCCTGACCATTGGAAGCATGTGGAACAGGACTAGCTCAATTCCAGGTAGCAAAGGCCTATGAACACAACCATCCAGAGATTATTATAGGTACGATCTATTTCTACTCCACCTTCGGTATAGTACTTATAGACACATGATTCAGTCACTCTTTTACTTCCACGACCCTCGTTTTTAGCTCAGAGATTCCGGTGGAGTCGTTGGCCCAATCCATTTGGCTAGAGACTCATACTGGAGAGGATTCAACAATCACACCCCGGTGCTGGTAGTGTGAGGTTACTCTAGCAGGTGAGAGCTTTGGCTGGTGTCTTGTTTTGGTGGTGTTGAGGCCTTACGACGTCATATTGGGTATTGACTGGTTATCCATATTCTATGCTTAGATTGACTGTATTAGGTAAAAAGTGTGGTGTGTCCGTGTGAATCGGACCAGATTTTCCTTCACCAGGGATAAGGGATCCTTTTCAGCACATGATGGACATACCCAAAGGTGGGTGAAACCGATCACACATCCGTTGGATAGCCTTACCCTTAGAGCAGCATATGTTGAGAGTCTCATCTATCCTTTAGTGGTTGACCAGTATGTCGATGGCTTTCCTGATGATGTTCTGGGACTACCACCACACAGAGAGTTAGACTTTTACATCAACCTATACCCCAGGATGACACTGATATCTAAGCTAGTAAAGGGTTCATAAGGCCCAGTGTTTCTCCATGGGCATCCTTAATTTTGTTTTCCAAGAAGGTAGATGGGAGTTTGAGACTCTGTGTAAACTATCGGCACCTGAACCAGGTGACCTTGTAGAACACGTATCTAATCCAAAGGATTGATTAGCTTTTTGATCAGCTGAAAGGATCGCAGGGGTTTTCAAAGATAGACCTCAGATCAAGATATCATTAACTCAGGGTACGAGATGTGGATGTACAGAAGAAGACCATCAAATATCAGTTTGGATGATATGAGTTTTTGGTTATTCTATTTGGTGTGACCAAAACCCTAGCAGTGTTCATGGGACTCATGAATAGGATCTTACAACCATATCATGATCACTTTATGGTGGTCATCGTCAAAGACATTGTGATATTCTCAGTGTCAGAGGAGTAGCATGACAATAATCTACAGATAGTACTAGAGAGGCATCAAGATCACCAACCTTATGGTAGGATCTCGATGTTCTAGTTATAGATACAAGTGGTCCACTTTTTTGGACAGATTATATTGGAGGCTTCAGTTTTAGTGGATCTAGTGATGATAGATATATTTCTTTCTTGGGAGCCACCAATGAGTTTGACTGAGGTGCGGAGTTTCCTTGGGTTGTCATGATACTACCAAGAGATTCATTCTTGGATTTTCCAGAGATGCGGCACCCTTATCATCTTTGACAAAGAAGGGACAACCCTTCATATGGACGGAGAGATGCCAGCAGTGTTTTCAAGAGCTAAGGAAGAGACTGATGAGTTCCCCCATCTTGAGGCTACCACAAGTGGGCATTAGGCATCTAGTATACTACGATGCATTAGACTTATGGTTTTTGATTGCTGACAAACAATGAGAAGAACTGTGCTACCCATGACATGAATTTAGTAGTAGTGGACTTTACCTTGGTGATGTGGAATCATTACATTATGGGAGAACGTTTTATAGTCTACTCTGAACACAATAATCTCAGGTTTATCTTCTAAAGAAAACGCAGTGAACCAGAGACAATAGTGATGCATTGAGTTCCTCCAAGACTATGGCTTTGAGATAGTATATACTTATGGGAAGAGGAATGTGGTAGCAGATACACTTATCAGGAGTTCTGTTCTATAGTAGTTGAGTGAGACGACAGATATGCAATCTATGTTTCAGAAATACATTATAGATAGAGATGGAGCATCTTGCCTGCAGTCTATGATAGTCATTCCCCCACTCATTCACTGAGACAGGGAGGCATATCTTGGAAACATTGACTGCAAGGATTGATGTGCTCAGATATCCTCAATACAAGAACCTTATGGATTTTCTTATGTTGGGGAGCACATCATGCTATTTAGAGGATGCACCATGGTACCGGTGGTTCTAAAAGAAGAGGTTTTGAGGTACTTCCATACATCCCCTATGGCGGTACATCCTGGTGTGATGAAGATGTACCAGGTCCTCCAGCGTCAGCACTAATGTCCAAGGTTAAAGAAAGTAGTGGAATTTTTTTTCAAAATTCCTCAATTTTCAGCAAGTGATGGTCGAGGAACAAGTTCTAGTAGGCTTAGCGCAGCCACTAGAGGTTCCAGAGAGGAATTGGGATGGTATCTACATGGACTTTATGGCAGGGATTCCATGTTCGTCCAAGGGATATGATTCCAACTTGTTTATCATTTACTGACTAAGAAGCCAGGCCCACTTCTTACATATTCGAGAGAAGTGATCATTAGAGGTCTTGGGATGTCTCTATGTATAGGTAATTGTGAGACTTCCTGGGGTTCCATTGATGATCATTTCCAACTGCGATGCATGTTTTACATCCCATTTGTGTAAGGGATTACATGAGGCATTCGGGACTCAGATACAATTGAGCACCGCCTTTCATCGTCAGATGGATGGTCAGAGGGATCAGATCATTCCCACACAAGAGGACATGCTTCATGCATGCGTCCTAGATTTTGTGTGCAGTTTTGAGGATCACTTGCCTTTGGTGGAGATCTCATACAGTAACAGTTATCACTCCATCATCTGTATGGCACTATTTTAGGCCTTATACAATTGACCATCCAGGTCACCTCTATTCTAGACAGACCCAAGGCAGTTATCACTTATAGATATAGAATTGGTAAGGGCTATCACTAAGAAGGTGAAGATTATCCATGAGTGGATGAAGACTTCACAGATTAGTCTGAAGTCTTATTCTTATAGGAGACAAAGACCTTTGGAGTTCTAGGATTGGGCCACGTATTCATTCAAGTCTCTTCTCGACATGGACTATAAATATTTGGCCAAGGTGGAATGTTATCACTGAGGTTTATTGAACCATTTCTAATACATCGTAGAATATGCGAGGTGGAATACCGGTTGGCACTTACACCACAGTTGGACAGGGTGCACGACGTCTTCCATGTATCAAAACTGAAGAGATACATGCATGATCCATCTCACATCATTGACCATGGAGAGCTAGACTTTGACGAAGGGGCGTCGTTTATGGAGGTTCTAGTAGATATTGAGGATTAACAAGAGTGAGTCCTTCTGGGGAAGTCAATACCTCTAGTGCATGTTAGCTTGAAGAACGAGAACCTACAGGAGAGAACATGGGAGTGGGAGGCTCATATTTGTGGTCGGTAACCCAATTGTTTTCTTAGTCTATGTTGTGTCTTTTTGGAACACAAATCACTAAGGTGGGGAGAATGTAAAGACCCTGATTTTCATGTAATTGTTTCTAATTATATGGAATTATTATGAGTCTATGAATATTGATGGCATCTGATTCCATGGCCCAGTGTGCCTATAATGAATTTATGAACTTTATTTAAGTTATGTTCATTAAAGCCGAAAACTGTGTTGTCTAACTTTTGAACTGGTGATCAGATTAATAATCTGAGGGCCCCATAGAATTCACAGTTCCAAGATTCTCTTAAAAGAAGACATAACATTGAAAATAGTAGTTATGGAGATAAAAATTAGATTTCATGTTTTAATAAAAAATAAAAAACAACATTTTTGTTTTATTTATTTATTTCTTTTCCTCCAACGGACAAGTACCAGCATGGGTCCAATGGCGTTTCATGCCATTAAATAGCTTGACCCTTCAAATCCTATGTAACAATGTTATTAGAATTTTTGACGGTTTCTATTAAATGAACCCTCATAAATTCGACAAATGTTGCTCACTCTCCCCCTATTTTATTTATATGGAGATTTGAGAGAGATAGTGGAAAGACATCATGAAGCAACAAAGTGCTAATAATGTTCCATGTTGCCAAGCATGTTGGAGGTAGCGGGTTACAGTGGGTGGTGACGGGTGACGCTGAATCACGAACCGAAGGAAAATGATTGAACGACAACCTTGGTGGATTATTGCGGGGACAATGAACACCAACCCACTTCCAAATTTGCGGGCACTTTACACCATTCAGGAGGTAGGGATTTATCTTTTTATAAAATCCATGATTATGCTCAATTTCTTATCTCCCTCATGTTAACAAGATAACATAGAAGATGAGGGCAAAAAAAGGCATGAACCCTCCACCTTGTTGTTGGAATTAATGCATTCTTCATGGGAATTGAAATTCAGGTTGGGCGGAGCCCAAAACGACCGATGACGGCTACAGATGGAAACGACCGGCTGCAGAGAAGATAGATGTATGCCGTCACGCACTTCCAGCAGAGAAAGCCACGACCGTAGCCACATCAGGTGAAAGTTTCTTCCACCAATGTTTAGCCATGAAGGAAGTGGCAGTGCACCTTTGGGCGCCGTCAGAGAAGGTAGTGGGGAAATGTGGAGGCAGGAATCGGTGACCGACACTAGCCGACCTCAGATAAAGGTTAAGTGACACACCACTGGATGAGGTCATTGCTAGAAGCCTTTTCATTGGGGGAACCCGCACATATTATTGGTTTGGCAGTCACAAGGCAGCTTCCACATGTCACCACCGCTTCAAAATCCAAATGGACTCTTGGTCGTTCATTTTGACCGACGATCTCACTCACCGGGTCTACTCAGGTAGGCCCCACTCCAGACGGGCCACATGTTCCCAGAATGACGGGTCACTTGAGCCCGGAAGGGTGCGCGCCACTATGGGGCGGGTCAGCCCGTGCGAGCCAAGTGGACCGCCCCCTTGCAGTTCGGGCCGAACTGCGTCCTAGAGGGCTGAGACCACTGTGGCCAAGACCAGGCGGGTCGGACCCGGACCCATCCAGTCCTAGTTCCTTTTAAAGGGCTATAACATGATATTCGTGTGTCCATTTAATGAACCATCATTGGATCTAGGACCCTTGGAGGGAGTTACAAATTTTGGTATTCTATAATTGAGTTATGAATAAAGTTGTAGTACAGCTGTGTGGGATCGAATCTGAATGCATTCGGGCCATTAGAACTAAAACACTTATAACTCACAGAATTAGTGTCTGATTGACGCATCGTCTGTTGTGTTGGAACCCTTATGACATGGTTATCCTTTGGGTTACTACATTGTAGAGGTTAGTGGATGTCGAGGTGTGACTGATATCTCAAGGGGAAGATTCTACAGAACTTGAGCAGAACCAGTGTGAGGAATCATGTGGCTTGGATGTAAAGTGAAGAAGAAACACTGATCATAACTGGGTTAGCATCTATCAAATACTATGTGGGTGATAGCTCATCGATTCTATGTTTTTCAGTGCACACCGATCCTATGTGGGTCAGATCTTGTGTGGGTCAGCGGTGGTTAGTACCTATCGATCTTGTGTGGGTCAGAAGCATTGTCTCTTAACAGAATAAGATGATATAGCTTATAACTAATCATCAGTACTTATGTACTTAAGTAATACATGATTGTGAGATGAGTCTTTGACCTTCGTGGTGTTATATTTGTGGTGTTACCTATGTGGTACTTCTATCTTCGTGGTGTTACATGTGTGGTAGTTCTACCTTGGTGGTGTTGTCTTTGTGGTGTTACATGTGTGGTATTTCTACCCTTGTGGTGTTGTGTTCGTGATGTGAACTGGGTGGTAAATCATTCTTCAAGGTATTACCTGTGTGGTACTTCTACCTTCGGGGTGTTACCTTTGTGGTATTCTTCTCTAATGTATGAGGTGAGTCTATCTTGATAACATAGGTATATGTATTGGCATATAGCTAAGTAGAGTTGATGTCTATCACTTCATGATTGATATGGGGGTCTTTCTTTGTGATTCTTCTTTTGTGGAACTCTAAGAGTCCTATGGGGGTCTCTGGGTCCCTACTGAGTATCGTTATACTCACCACTACACTAGCTATGCCTGCTTCTTGTTGTGTCTTATGCAGACGACTTAAAAAATTGATCGAGGATGAGAGATAAAGGACTGGACGGTGCTCAGAGGTGGATAATTTGGTGTGACGTGACACATGGACTACTGATAGTGTGTTGTACATACCCTTCAGGTAGGATCCTCATTGGATGACCCATTAGTTGTTTTTCACTTTTCATTTCTATTTTTCCATTTCAGTTGTACTTTTACTTTTCAGTTGGGCTTGTATTTTGGCCCCTTACATTTAGCACATTTTTTCTATAGAAGTTTACTTCATGGTTGCTTCTTTTTGTGTTTGTGGGCTGTGAGTCTGTACATGTTAAAAGGCAATGCCTTCTCATTTTAGGGATATTCCTTTCTGGTGCTAGTCACTAGCCCCTGGCCTATGATAGGTGGGCATGGGGTAGTCACGACACAAGACCCGGGGGACGGTTCGTGACAACTTGTGAGATATGCTTCTTATATTATCACTGAATAGGACGCTATAATATTTATCGATTATTTTGTGGCACAAAACCATGTCTCTGAATGGGTTATTAATTAAGTACCTCTATAACTATTAATAAATCCTTCAATGTTCTATTAAGATACAAATACTGATTAGAATAACCCATCAATGTCATAGTTTTGATAAGAAAACTAAAATTTAATTAAGAATAAATTTTAATAACAAATACCATGGAAATATCATGATTATTCTTCATTTTTTCTAAATGAGTTGAAAAAATAGAGTAAATTTCAATAAGGTGATTAATAAATTCATTACAAGTAAAAATGATTGCTATTATGAAATTTAATTTCAATTTAATTTATTGAAGATAAATAATGGTGTGGCTGGAGATAAAAATCTAATAAATACACAACCCACACTCTGCTGTGTGAAATAAATGGAGTTTGGTAATTATGTTAAAAAATTCTTGAATATTATGGTTAATGATGATCATCTCCACCATGATCATCTTAATCCAATAGATAATGTGAAATATCATGTGATTACTATTGTTGAGGAGTTGTATTAAAATAATGTGGTTAAAATTGCACTAAACACCCAATATATATCAAAAAGTAACTTATTTGATATTTGACATGCCCACAGTTTTAAATCAGAACAATTTTCTAAGGGTATTACATTATCTACTAAATTAATAGATGTCACAACTGTAGTGAAACTCCAAATGTTATGAAGGTCAAATCTCATGATCGTGATTCATTTGAGATTGATGTTTGTGGAAATATGCTTCTATAATGAATTTTTTTCTACCTTTCCTTCAATATGATCTACGTTAAAGCATGTATTATAAGTGTTGGTTTCCTAGAATAAAATAATATTATATTCGATTACATGGATATTTAATGTATTATTAATTATTTTTCATTTTTCTTCATTACTATGTTGTAATAATGTCCTAGAGTATTTGTTGCATTGATAAGGTCATGATAGTTCCCCTAAATTATGAGAACCATTAAATTATTTAACAATATTCTTAAATATAGTTATGCGGTTGGATGACATCCTATGATGGGACACATAGCATGCAGATCGTATTGTGAAAGTACTCCTAATAATATGAGACTTCCTCTCATTAAGATCATACTTGGTAATCTCTAAGATAAGAGATTATGAAAACAGATCCTCTAGAAGGAATTCGGCATGTTTTAGGGTCATCAGATATTTTTATCTGTGAGTGTGTTTAATGATCCTTATACATTAATATTATTATATATACGTGTCATGACTTATGCTCTTTGATTTGCTGACAAAAATCATTGCGCAAAAAGTTGGCTGGAAGTATGGTATGATGGGTGTGTCACGAGTGGCATGTTATTAATGAATAAATCAATGAAGGATTTGTCCCTTCCATTTATAGAAGTTTATATTTAATATTTTTTTATTAAAATAGAACTGTCACGCGAAATTACATGTCTATGGTATGATGAAAAGTTTATTTCAAGTAGTCAAAAAAATGATGTATCAAGCATAAATGTTGATGACACAATCATGAATCCTTTTTGATGAGATATTGTAACAATGAGATTATATTACATAGTGAGTGTTCGTATGTGGATGTCATTGTTGCGAATTTATATTCTTTCTCTTGGGTTCCATGAAATGTTTCTAGACAATACTCTTTGACTTTAGGAAACCCCACCAAATGCCAATCAGAACGAATCCTAGACAATACTCTTGGACTTTAGGCAAGCCCACCTAAAATTTATTTATTTATTTTATTGAACATTTTATAATGACTTATTTAATAGTTTGTAAATAAAATATTTTTTTAAGAGAATAAATTATTTATTTATTGATTCGATTGTTCAATAAATGGAAGTGGAGTTCAACAGGACCATGGTCAGTCCAGTAGTAAAATTATTATTTTCAAGATGGTAAATAATTATTTAACTACATTGAACAAATTAAAATAACGATGCTATTATTTTGTGATGTGGAATTTTATTTATGATATTGATTTACATATGTGGGCGCACTATATAAAATTACGCAGTATTATTATTAAATTCATGGGTTTTTTATAAGTTCATGAATCTATTTAATTGTTGCTATGAAATAAAATATTCTAACTGAAAATCCATGTATATAAATAGAAAAGTACCCCTATTATGCCATATACAACACAACACGCCTAGTTAATTGAGAATTATTGAGGCAAAAAATTTCCCCCTAAAATCCTCCTCTCTCCCCTATCAAGAACGAGAGACGTTCTTCAAGGCCGAAGAACAAGCGATCAAGAACGACCAACAAAAGACACTCACTACACCGTGCTAAGACCCGGAGAACAAGTGGTGTCGATCGGAGGCCATCAGAGAACATATAGATCACCACTAGAGGGATTGTATTTAAGATCCTTATAAGAAAAATGAGAAAATCCAAAAGGGTCATTTCAATGATCAACATCATCAATGAAGAAATATACCAATTATATTGGTATTATTTTTTGTTATGAAATTAATTAAATTTATTAAGAACATGATGTGCAAGATCCTTTCAAAGGTTTCAGGACCATTTCTTCCTTTTCTAAATCATTGATTACATTCTGTGGAGACTAGCATTCATTTCCATAATGAACCCAAAATAATCATTGATCATGGTAAAAATCAAATTGGGCTCATGTCCCAACCACGCTTAAGCTGTGCCCAGAACCATCAAGTGGTATCAGAGGGGTTACATCATAGTTTATAATTTTTTAAATATTTTCTTTATGAATTACGACTTTAATAATTTAGTTGATATAATTATAGTTAATCATTCAGAAAATATGAATCCGATGATATATTCCTCCTTTTTTTCATACACCTTACAGAAATGATCGTTTCTATTAATTTCAATTAAAATAAAATATTGGATCTCATTTGGAGGTTCCAAAGCATCCTGGCCATACAACACTAGAACAAACAGCGTGTATTCGATAGTACACACCATGTTGTAAAAATTCAATGCATCGGACAGACCCACCAAACCATGTCGTGTGTTCATTATTAGTTTTAAATGAGTATATCTTTTGACTCGGAATATGTGGAACACTGTTTTCCGATTACACGCCATATAGCCCAAAGGATATGGCGTGTTGTCCCTTCGGGTTAGGGGTAGACCGTGTACCACATACATGCATTTCCTGGATGGAGACCGTGTAATGAGGAACTATATGACAGTTGGCCCACTAAACATGTTGTGTAGTCCAATGATTTTCAAAGTACACTCACAAGCTGTTTCCCCTGGCGTGTACTTCAGAAAAATTGTAAAAAAATAGTGTATGCCATGTAGTTGGAACTGTACGTCATGTACTTATCCAAATTATACAGATTTACAGAAATTTATTGTTATATTATACAAACCCTTGATATGTGTACCATCATGCGGGTGTAATGCTGAGGCACAACACGTGATAGGTGTTTTAAATATATGTGTTTAATTTAATATATTTTTAATGTTTATTTCTACTCATTAGGTGGTTATTAATAGAAATTCACTGGGTTGAATCTAAAGAAAAATTTATGTACAAAGATAATTTTAAATGAATTTATTTGTTTAAAATTATGATGGATGAGAATCTCAAGGAAATTCAGAAAAGGATTTAAGATAAAAGGATTGATTAATTAAAGATGATAATTAATTAATTCGAGTGTGATTTATCATAAATAATAATGATTAAAGTATTTAATGTTACTTTTATTTTTTCATAAACATCGTTTCATGTATGGATGATCAAGATCTAGACCAAGACCTTTGTTTATATATGGTATCTTTTAATTTTTTTATTTAAATTAAATTTGTTGGTTTGAGACCCATCTCCTCATTAATATGTGGGGCCTACATGCCCATGGTTTATTTTATGAAAAACTTCTGTGTACCCCACACCCAAAAGTGAGTTAAAAAATGCATATATAATGGATGGAACTCCCAATCTAGTGGATGTGGTTCAAGCTAATGTCGAGACGAATCCAATCACAAGAGAGATAGAGGTGGATAGGTGGATGCTATAAACACAATCCCAAAGGTTTCATGGTGTTTCTCCACTAGGTCAGGGTTAGTTTATCATCCTCCAGATAATCTAAACATTAGAAAAGCTATTGATCAATCCATTTTCTTTATTTTATTTTTATTAGTTGCATGCTTTATCATTTTGGGTGTGTAGTCACAATCAGATTATTAATGAATTAAACAAGCATGCAAGATGAAACTAAAATAAACCAGACTTATGGATAAATATTATCAAGTCATGTTTAATCACTTAAGTAAGTTCCACTTAATATTAATAAGCATGTGATAATTATTATAATAAATTCACTCATATGATGTAAAAAACCATAAAATAAAATATTAAGTCAGAACAAGCCTTCCATTACATGATTTAGGGGAAATCCCAATAAAACTGTCTGTTTGAAAAACCCTTGTTGGGTCACATAATTTTATATAGGAAACACCTTATGAATGATTTCATGTGGACTAAACCATATTACATCAAGAGGAGTATCCCTTGATAGACATGGTGAAATGTTGTTGGCAAGAGTTAAGGAAATACAAAGTCATGATTTCAGAATTGGGGAGTCCACTCAACATATCAAGGAGCTGCATGTCTGCAGTTGGCAAAGACCTCCCAACTTAAATACCATTTAATAGCTTGACCAACCATTGTTGGGGTTATGCGAAGGGGAACATAGATCCTTTCCACTAGAATGTCTTGGAAACTGGACATTCTGGGTTCAATGGAGAGTGCCATTGGGAATTGATAAAATAGTGGGAGACTTAATAAAATTTATTATTTCTGATAAAATGTAATTAAGAAAGTACTAATGACATGCTATTTATATTATAGAATAAAAAAGACAAGATCCTCAACCAAAATATCCCTACGATCTATTGTGGATAAAGACCACATTCTCACCAGCAGTAACTTCCATTAATGGATCAGATTCCTTCAGGTTATCCTACATTATGAACGAAAGTTTTACATGTGGGAGTCAACATCACCTGATCTGCCTACCAAGAAAGAAAGTGATGAGGATTTCCCAGTCTTTGAGAAACATATGAACGACACGGTCAACGTTCAATGTATATTGTTATCATCATTGTCTAGTGAGCTCATGAAGTCTCATGAACACATGGATACTTATAGCATGCTCAAGCACCTCTGTGGTCTTTACTGGGGGAAAGAAAGACAAGAAAGGGTTGAGATCTCTAAGAAACTCTTTTAGATTAATCATGGATAAGGTGCCCCAGCTAGGCCTCAAGTAGTCTATATCATTGGATATATTGAGCAGTTAGAGGTTCTATTGTTGAAACTCTCTGAGGAACTATGCAATGATCTCATTCTCGCATCACTCCCTCCGAGCATCTCTAACTTTGTAATCAATTTGAATATAAACAACATTGAGAAGTCTCTGTCTGATCTTTTTATGCTCATTCTCCAAGTGGAAAAATATACAATGTGTGAAAACCCTTTTTTCTATATGGTGAATAAAAGGAAAGGGAAGGAAATTAGCTTTAAGACCAAAGATTATTCATGGCCATCCATGAAAAGGAAGACCAAAGGGGAGGCAAGAGAACAAGAGGCTATTTGTTTCACATGTGGAATGAAGTTCCACTGGAAGAAGAACTACACCCAGCCTATGAAGCAAGGGAAAGCTTCAAGTGCATTTTTTAACAAATGAAATCTATCTGTTTCTACAAATTTGGTATTAGATAGAGCTTGTGGTGCTCACATAGGTATCTAAATACAAGAACCATGTATATTCTAGAAGATTGATCGAGGAGAGGTAGATCTACAAGCAAACAATAGATCTAGACTTGATGTTGTAGCTGTCGGGGACTGCCAACTCACGTTGCCAACTAGGATGATCGTGGTGTTAAAAGGGTTGTTATATTGTTCATTCTATTACCGAAAACATTATTTTTGAATCCAGATTAGATACATATGGATTTGTTTTCACGTTTGGAAATGAATGTTCCTTATTTTACAAAGATTTCCTTTGTTATGACATGGAATACTAATAAAACATTCTTTATGTGTTTGTTTACACAAACCAAGTAATGGAAATTGATAACAAAGATACATCACCTGAATCATACCACAACCATCATTAGAATCACCCACTAGGTCATGTAAACAAGAAACAATTGAAAAAGTTACATCAAGATGGATATTTATATTCTTCTTAACTAAAAACACTTGGAATATGTCATGCATGTTTAAAAGGCAAAATGACCAAATCACCATTTAGTTTAAAAGGTGATAGGGCTAAATAAATTGTTGAATTGTTTCATAACGATGTTTGTGGACCATTTCCAATTGACGTAATGGGAGGGTACTCATACATCATAATTTTTACAGATGATTTTTGTAGAAATGGATATATCTACTTAATGAGGTATAAGTCCGATTATTTGGATAAGTTCGTAGAATACAAGAATGATGTTGAGAACAATCATTGTAAAAAGGTTTAGAAAATGTGATCACACCATGGGGGAGAATATCTTAATCAATATTTCATTGATTACTTACAAGAGTTTGGGATCCTATCCTAAATCACTTCTCAAAACATGCCCTAGTCGAATGGTGTGAGCGAATGGCGGAACTTCACCCTGAAGGACATGGTGCGATCAATGATGAGTCATGTGATTCTTCCATTATATTTTTGGGGATATGCGTTACAAACAACATCACATATACTATACCAAGTACCAACTAAATTTATAAATGATATTCCATACGAGTTCTAAAGTGTAAGAAAACCCATGTAATCGAATTTACAGGTGTGGGGTAGCGAAGCGTTTGATAAAGCATCTTCAGGTTACAAAATCACACCCCAAGGCAGATAGTGTACCTTTATAGGATACCCCAATGAAACAAGGGGATATTACCAATACCACCACATAGAAAAAAAGTTTCTTCTCACAAGAATATTCATATTCCTTCTAAGGGAGAACATCTTGAAAAGAGATAGTGGGAGCGCGATAAACATCAATGAAGTCGAGGCTCAAGGTACACAATAGATGGTATTGAAACTGATTCCACATAGCCCCATTGAAGAAGAATATATTCCAAAGACACAAGTACTATGAATGAGTAAAATAAAGGTTAGAGAACCGGAATAGTACAACTTTCTTGTTACTGAGGATGGTGATTCCTTGTTGGTTGATAATAATGATCATCTAACCTACAAGGAATCAGTAAGTGGCATAGACATTGCCATGTACCAAGAATCTAGGAATTCGGAAATGAATTCCATGTACCAAAATAAAGTTGGGATTTTTGTTGATCCTCCAGTTGAGGTAAATCCGGTTGGTTGAAAATGGGTATTCAAGAAGAAATTGGTCATGGAAGGAAATGTTAGTACCTATAAGGCATGACTAGTTGCAAAAGGTTTTAAACAGAGTTTTGGAATTGACTACGATGAAACCTTCTCACCATTTTAAATGATGAAATCCATCATAATCTTACATTCTATTTCATCTTATCATCCCTGTGATTTTTAGAAAATTGATGTCAAAATAGAATTCCATAATAGGAACCATCAGGAAGATGTCTACATGACACATCCTGAAGGGTTTGTGACCCCAAAGGATACCAATAAGGTATGAATGTTTTGGAAATGCATTTATGGATTGAAGTAAGAATCCAGGTCATGGAAGATTCATTTTGATGAATCCATGAAAGAATTTGGTTTTATTAAAAAAAATGAATGTCAGCCTTGTGTCTAAAAAAGGTTTTTTGGGAGTGAAGCCTTTTTCATAATAGTATATATTGATGGCATGTTAATCATTGGAAGTGAGATACATGTCCTACAGTCTATTAAGGCATGATTGAATAAATGATTCTCCATAAAATACATGGTAAAGGAAGTGTATATTCTTAGGATCGAGATACATCATGATAGTTCCAAGATAATGATTTGGATAAGTCAAAGAACATACAATGATAAGATACTGAAGAAATTCAGTATGCAATAATCCATGAGGGGATTGATTCCAGTATCACATGGCATTAATATTTCCATGAAAACGTGTCCTTATACACATGTGGAAAAAATTATAATGGCATTGACTCTATACACATCATCCATTGGGTCAGTCATGTATGCCATGATATGTACTATGCTGGATATCACAAACGCATTGAGTGTGGTAGGAAGATATCAAGATGGCCCAGGTGACAACCATTGTTTGGCAATCAAGACTATCCTAATCTATCTGAGGTGTACTAAGGTTATGTTACGGGTTTATGGGGTAGATGAAGAACTAGTGATCAGATTATCTAGAGATGCTAGTTTCAAGACTGATCAAGATGATATGAAGTCTCAAACTAGATACATATTTACATTGAATGGAGGTGCAGTGAGCTAGAAGAGCTCAAAGAAGAGTGTGGTCATTGATTCTACATCAGATTCTGAGTATATCGTAGCTTCTGAGGCAGAAAAGGAAGTAGTTTTTATGGAAAGATTCGTCTAGGAGATAGATGGTGTACCTAATAGTAAAGAACCCATCTCATTGTACTCTTATAATAAGGAAGTGGTGGCTCTCGCAAAAGAGCCAAGGTTACATCAGTGGACAGAGCACATACATCTAATGTATCATCTCTTGAAGAATATTTCTGAGAGAGGTGATGTTGTAGTGAGTGGTAATTTCATAAAATACAACATGGTGGACCCCTTGACTAGAGCCTTGACTCAACAAGAACATGATCATCATGTGAGATCTATCTGACTAAAAGTCGTAGGAAGTTGGATCTTGTCAAAGTGGGAGTTTTTAAGAGTTGGTGTCCTATAACCAATTGTGCTTACTTTTATTACATGGATATTTCATGTATTATTAAATAAAATTCATTGTTCAAGATGACTATGATGTAATGATGTCCTAGAGTATTTTTTAAATTGATATGGTCATGATAGTTCCCTACTATGATGAGAACCTTGAAATAATATAACAATATTCATAAATATAGTTATACGGTTGGATGACATGCTATAATAGAACACATAGGATGAATATCATGAGGTTCCAGTATTCATAAGCATATGTTACTTCCTTTCATGAAGTTCGCACATGGTAATCTCCAAGATAAGAGATTATTAGAACATACCTACTAGTATATATTCTCCATGTTTAGGTGTCATCAGATATTTCTAACTGTGATCATGTATAATGATCCTTAGAAATTAATATTATCATTAATACATCTCATGACTTATGAACTAGGATTTACTGATAAAAATGGTCATGTAGATAGTTGGGAAGAAGTAGGGTATGTTGGGTGCGTCACGACTGGCATGTTATTAATGGTTAATTAGAGGAAGGATTTGTACCTTACATTGATGGAAGTTGATATATAGACCCTTTGATTGAAATAGAATTGTCACGCGAAATATCATGGCCATGGTGTAACGACGAGTTAATTTTTGGTAGTCAAAGAATGTCGTATCAAGCATAAATTTTGATAACAGAATCATGAAGCGTACTTGATGAGATATTGCAACGAATGGATTATATTACCCAGTTCCCATTCATATGTGGATTTCATTTTTGTGACTTTATGTTCTTTCTTTTGGGTACCCTGACCCGTTGCTAGACAGTACTCTTGGACTTTGGGAAAGCCCGCCTAATGCCAATGAGAAAGAATCCCAGAGGGTCACAGAGTAACTGTTTTTGGTGGTCTCGGTTAATTTCCATTTGAATTTAATTAATGAAATAAATATTATTCTCAAGACCATGGAATAATTTTATTCAAGTTAAAATTATCGCTTAAATTAAATAAAATATATTTATTTATTTCATAGAACATTTAATAAATATTTATTTATTGGTTTTTAAATTAAATATTTATTTAGTATAATAAATTATTTATTTATTTATTCTGGTGTTCAATAAATGGAAGTGGAGTTTGAGTGGAATAAGGTCGGTCCAGTATTAAAATAATTAATTTCAAGATGGTAAACACTTATTTAACTAGTTGGCACAAAATAAAATAATGATCCTATTATTTTGGGACTAGGAATTTTATTTATATTTCCACTTTGTGCACGTTTGAGTATTATAAATAATGACACGGTATTATTATTGAGCCAATCAATTTCCCTCTTGAATCCTCTTCTATCCCCTATCAAAACCGAGATATGTTTTTCCTGGCCGAAGAACAAGTGATCAAGAATGACCTACACAGGACACTCGCTTCACCACGCTAGCACCCAGAGAATGTGCAGTGTTGATCAGAGGACATCATAACAAGTGTGGATCACTATTTGAGGGATTATAATTTGGATCATTACAAGCGTAATGAGATAATCTGGGAGGGACATTCCAGATGTTCAACATCATCAATAAAGAAAAATACCAAAGATACTTATATTATTTTTCTCTATGAAATTAATTAAATTAATTGTAAGCATGATGTGAAAGATCCCGTCAAAGGTTTTAGGCCCTTTCTTCTTTATCTAAATCATGGATTATATTCCGTGGAGACTGGTGATCATCATGGTATTGATCCCGGAATAATCAATGATCATGGTAAAAAAAGGTTGTGTCTCGACCCAACCACACTTCCACAACACCCAGAACTTTAATGGATATGATTTCCTTACATGAAATCCATATAAATTTACCAATAAGGAATGTTGAATTTGATATTTAGAACTTGCATATTAATATATATTATACTAATGATAAATATAATCCTATAATAAAAATTAAATCAATTTAGTGGTAATTTATTCCTAATCAATGGGGTATTTATATCTCATGTCTAGCGAAGGAATCCCTATCGAAAGTTTCCCTATGGTATGGGATTTTATCGATTTATTTTTTATAATAGTTTTCTAGTCATCCTAGGAATTTTGAAGTAGTGTTTTCAATAGATCTCAACCTAGTATGACACATATTTAAAAGTATCCATATAGAATGACTATAATTTAGTTTCATGAATTAATGATGAAACTCTAGTAGATTAATTTATGGGATTTAATCATTTAATTTCTCCACCATCGGGTAAAATTATTCATTTTATTAAGAAAAATTATGGATTAAAGGTTATCTATATTTATTAACATGGGGATAATAAGATCACGATCATGAATAACAATTATATACCTTGTATTGATGATTTTTTTTATCAATTACGAGGTACTCAATATTTTTCATATATTGATCTGCTATCTTTTTATCATCATTTGTGGGAAAAATGTGAATAAATACCAAAGATAGCATTCTTTTCAAGTAAATAAGACTATGAATTTGTAATGGTTCTATTTAGTCATACTAATTTCATTTATATCATCATATATTTATCATATGGAGTCTTTATATATAACCTTGTTTTGTTTTTGGTATTATTTATATAAGATATCCTTTACATTCCAAAATCTTTATATATCCTACAGGTTGCATGAGGAATTTAATAAATTCCCCAATAAAGTAGAATCTATATGTAAAAATTTTCATTTTTGAAAGATTTCTATATAATTTATCATTTGTATATCATATAATCTCATGATAATGTATATAATTTGATATATCAATGATATATATTATTGAACATTGTCACATTATTACTGTAGTGACTAATATTCATATTTTTCTTAGATTAGGTTGATATTATCGATGATTTTTGATGAATTTCTCATGGAAATATAATTTACTCCACATGTTAACTAGGAACATATTCTAGTATCGATGAAATGCTGAATGTGATGAATATTTCCTGGAACTGATGAGAATTTTGTTCGGTGAACTTGTACGGACAATAAACAACTATGGAGAAGGGTTTCTATTTCAATGATACGTATCAAATAATTCGATGGGATATGTTCTTATATACAAATGATATGGTGATATCTTACACATTAGTATAATTGAAGGTTCATGGGAATAATTATGACATCCAAGACCTAGTGATCTTGTAATAAGATGATTTAAATATATAATTTCATTTTTATTCCTTCAAATTATATTTTATGTTATATATTTTGGAGAAGTTGTACAAAAAATCAACTAACACAACACATTCCCTACTAAATAATGGATATTTTATTTGAACAATGAGAGAAAATTCTTAATCCATAATAAGTCATCCCCATCACTAATAAATTATATATATATAAATCAATTCTAGATATTAAATACATTTCTTATATTCATAACCATGAAAAACTTAATCATAATAAATATATTTGATTAGATATACTGTAAGGGTAATCATATTTATTAACAATCAAATATAATTGGTGAGAAAAAGATGATTACATGGGTATAATAATGATATATAATATGATTCAAGTACAAAAAATAATATATCACAAATCAAGGAATATGAAATTTTATAACATATGTCATCAATTAGAGAAGTAAAAATATTTGTGTCACCAAACATGATTTTGGAGAGCTTAACACAATCAAGATAATAAGAATAATACAGTTAAATATATTTCAAACATATCAGAAACATTATTATATGTAATATAACATTCATTATCCACACTGTTAGTTCCCCTGATTATGAATGAAAAAAATAACTATTGTGTAACTTTCTCATGATATGAAAACACTAAACCAAAAAATTGGAGGGATATATAGGCTCCGAAAGATCATTATTGATATATATGTGTACCGCATGAAGTAACATATATCATTATAAAGAATATATTAAAGGGAAATGGGTTTCGTAAAATTATCCAGATAAAAATCTTTCACATTCATTTTTTAATGAATCAAATGAATGAAAATTTGTTTCATTAAACAAATCTAAAAAACACATGAAAGAAAATGGGTTTTGACGACATCAGGTAACATTCTAGGTATATATCATTTAATAAATATACTATAGAATATGGTATTTATAATATATAAATAAATATGTATATTAATGATAACAATTCTACCTAATAAATCAATTTATTTTATATAAGTGTCTATGAATCAATCAAAGGATTTATGAATTGTGTATTCATATAGGAATGGAATTGGAAAAAAATTACAATTATATACTAAAAATGATTATTAATAACAAAAGTAGTGATAGATAATTTATATAAACTGACGTAGATAACATAATACAACCAAGAAAAGTCGTTGGTTTGTTGACGTAGAACATATACTTAGTGAAATAACTGAAACTCTTAAAGGTGTCTTATTTGTTGAAAAATATATTGGTGAAATGGAATATTTCAAATGTCATCAACAAATAATGGATCAAGAGTAATGTTTTTTGATACATTGATCTAAATATAATAAATTATTAGTAAATATTTATACATTTATTTTAAAATTAATCCCAAAACACAAATCTCATTTTGGTAAATCATATTCAATGTGAATATAAAAATGGTGGAGAAAAAATAAATGCTTTTTTTGAAATAATTTTTATCATTAGTTTAAAATACAAAATTAAACATCACATTTAAAATCTACAATAAAAAATATGAATTTATGGTTTTTTAACTTTTTTTAAATAATTTTCTTTAATAAGGGATCCGTGAGTATGAAAAATGTATTATGATTCAAATGTGGATCCAAAGTTGAAACAATTGATAATTAAAGGAAATGAACAATTATAATACATTAAAATTAACTTTCTTGAATACCTAGATTGTAAAAAAAGTAATAAATAATATTCCTATTAAAAAATATTTTTCATAAATAGATTTAAAAAACATTATACATTATAATATTAAGGTTATATAATCAAATTATGAAAGAATAATGTTCAATATAAACTATTATAACTCAATTCAATGAGATCTATGTTATCAATAACCAATATGAGAAACTAACTCCATGAGGCACACAATTTTTAAACAGGTGATTATTTGGTATGAATGAAAAAAAAGAGAGAATATAAATTATACAATATATGTTAATAATGTTATAGTCATAGATAAAAACTTTAAGGGAAGAACCCTAAGTCAGTGAGAAAACATTTAGTTATCTACAATTTTTATGACTGGGGTAACACTTGAGTGGAAATATGTTTGAAGAAAGGATCATGATATTTTTTAGTATATCCCAATAATTAAAATTAAAAAATTTATATAATATTCTTGGTGATGTAAATTAATAGAACAATACATAAATGATTCATCATTCATATCATGTAACATTTCTCAATGGAAATTAATTGTCACCGATAAAGTACTTTCGACATGTGAACCACTTTTACAAAAACCACAATGAATTTTTATAATTTCATTAGTCATAAAAAAAATAATTCAATTTTAATTTTTGATGACATATTTCATGTAGGTTGTATATACATAATAAATTAAATTTGGTGAATAATTTCGAACATATCATAGAGAGGGTAATTTTAGATGAAAGCACTTACCTATATCCTGTTTAATTATAAACATGGACCAATAATACTGAATAATTAATGTAAGTTCATTATATACATACCTAATAACCATATTTATAATTACAACCATGTACGCTCATTATTTATAATCATTCTATAGACATGAATAATATCCATTTGTTACATATTTTCATTACCTGGTGTAATTTATCATTATATATTTGATCTATTTTCATTTTTATGATGTTGGTTTATATTAATTTTAAAATGTTATTTATTATTTTATAATATATTTTAATGGATAATATGATCATTAAATGTCTATAAAGCTATAATTTCATTCCATTATATTTTTTGTTACAATCGATGATGTATATATTACTGATGATCATGTTTAAGTGATTCTTAACATATGAAATATTTTTTATTAATTAAAATTTTAATTTAATATATAAAATTACTTGATAGAAAAAATTTTAAATATTTTTTCCATATTATACAATTAAATGTGTTCTCACATTTTTCTATGATATAAATTTATTGCATTTTTCATGTAACCATTTAATCCAACATAAACATTATCTTATTATGATTAATGTTTTATTATGAGGTGTTTTAGTAGTAATATCATAATATTAGAAACATCATGACCTTATTTTTTAACATAGGGTTTATATATATTAATTTTAAATAAATAAAAAAATTAACATAATTAATATAAATCCAATATTTAGAAAAAAAATCATATTTACTTCATCGTTCGCTCATTTCCAATGACTGAATAAATGAAAATTGATTTTTATCATATCACTAACAGTTTATAAAATGTTCCCTAATAGTAAATTAAATATTTCATAAATATAATATATATCCTTTAATTCTATACTTAGGACCATCCATTTAAGTTAGTGTCGAATGTACAAGTGGAAATCAATTGTTCAATGGAGGAGGTAGTCTACACGTACCAATGGTTAAAGATATCATTTTCCATAGAATAAGAGAAAAGAATAATATGGTCTAATATTTTAAAATCATAATGATCATATAAATATAATAATTATTTATTAAATTTACTTTTTATATCATTCTTGTAATGTGGTGATGGAAAATAAAATTGGTGCATTGTGGAGGTGGTAGTTCACACAAAGCGTAAATAATAATTTAAGTTTTCTAAATAGAAAAGGGAAAAAGTGATTAATTATTATTCCCAAAGCCTAATAAAAAAAATTACTTCCAATAATTATTTCATTATATTTGGATTTGAAAATTATAATTTGAAAATAAATATATTAATTAAATAATTTATTTTAAAAAAATTACTCAAGTAGATGTCTTTGAAATTACTATATAAGATCAATTTATCATAAAATGAATAAGATGAAATACTATGATTATAGGCTGAAAATATTATAATAGTATTGTAGGGGAATGAAAAAATGTCAACTTTATATTTTAAATGAAATTTTTAGGTGTTCATTTAAGGTTTATAGAGAGATAAATTATAAGTGTTGAGAATGTATTTTTTTATATTTAATACATATTATAAAGGGAGAACATGATAAACATGTCATGTGGATCATAGATTTGGTAAATTATTTAGTGGGTAAGATATATTGTCAAGATAAACCTCATCAACTCAATTATAGACATGTTTATTTCATTTGATAAACCAATTTCCCCATGATTTATTACGTTATCCATTATTTATTTAACCCTTGTTAAAAGTTTTTCCTAATGTTAAAAAATCATTATGCTTAAAAATAATTTAGTTCATATTAGATAATTTGGTACATAATAATCAATTTTTTAATTTTTTTTAAATTTGAATTCATTTATACCGTTATAGAAAATCATTATAAAATAAAAATGTATAATGTATTTAAAATTTTTTTTGAAATTTTTTTTATTTGGTTCTAAAATATAAATTGTGAATTTTTAAATTATAAATAGTATTTTTAAAATATTAAATATAGATATAATATACAATTTTTTTCTTATAAAAATGTTAAATTAATGATGAATTCACACATACATACTAATAACGTAATAAAATTCATTTTATTTTTTAAAAATATATATTTCAATATTCACAAAAAAACCAATTATTTTATGAAAAATAAAATAATCAATATTACTATTATAATATTATTCATAATAATAAATGTATTTTATTAAGTAAAATAAAATTTCAATAATTTGGTATTTAAATATTTAAATAAAACCCCAAAAAGTGTTAAACAATGTTCTTATTAGAAAATTAATTTTTAAAATGATACAAATCTTTTTTCTCATATCCTATGAATTACTAACTAAATTATTTGTAATATATAATTATTATTATCAATAAATATCACGATTTTAGAATAATAATATACATGTATTCATTAAATCTAACCATAATTTTGTAAAGATAAATATTTCTGAAAAAAATTATTGTCTTAGTTGTTTTAGTTTAATTAATTTAATATCAATCGTATTTATTGTAGACACCTTTTGTATCTGTATAAATATTTCATAAATATTTTACTCTTGTTTATTACCACTAATTTAATGGATAATTTTTAACGATCATAGTCAATATTTTTATAATTATTGAAATATATCACATTTTTTAGTGTTGTGTTGAATTTTGAGTATGGTATCATACATATTAAACCATTTAGTGGTATTAATATATAGAAAATTTACAGTGTTTAATTCTCCACCATAAATAAAATAAATACCTAAAATTTGAAAAAAAAAATGAGAGTGTAATTTCAATAGGTAACTCATACTTAACACAACTAAATGGTTGTGGTGTTGTTTAGTACGTATAATGTGATTTAAATATTTGAAATTTTATAATAATCACTTTATAAAGGTAGTAATCTTATTATTGATTTAAAAAATAATTCTACATAGTGATGAATTTAAATATATATATATATATGGAATAAATTCCTATAATCATTTAAAATTATTTATATGATTATCATAACACTAGGGAATTATATTTATAACTCTTTATCCAGTAGTTGGTGAAAACATAGATGATATAGGAAGCTTTAAATTATTTAGTCAAAACTCACAACAATATTATTATGTTTCGGAATCATAGACTATTCCTTGTTACTAATGTTGTTGGCCACTATTTACCTCATTAGTCCTTAGATTGAGGCATTTTGTAACATAATTCCTAAAATCATTTTAATTAGGGAAACAATTATCTGCATAACCTCTCTTTCCATTACAAGTATGATTTTAAGGACCATTATCTCTATACCGAGAGAATTGTACTGTCCATTTTAGAATAATTCCCCCATTTTTATTGAATCATTTTTGACATGTTGTAATTTCAATATTCGTTATGTTATAATTTGTATCACATAATTTTTTTTGATATTGAATCCATTTATTCTTGTGTATGTTTTATATTTATACAATGTTTACCATATTGATCTATATTAATGATATCGATTTTTGCATAATCATAATATTTCTCATTTTATACCTGATATTTTTGGGTTAATAATCCTGATAGTTTCAGAATTGTCCATGGCATCCATTATTTACTTGAATCCTTCAACCATCAGTTATTACTTAAAACAACTATTAACATATATGATGATCATTATAATATAATTATTAGAAATTACCACACTTAAATTTATCCTTATGATTTATCACATTATATAAATATAATGTAAGACTATATTTCATACAACTCAATTTTTATCATACTAAGATTATACTATATCACTCTCAATTAAATATATACCATTATTTATTTATCCTAAATTATTCGGAGTTGGATTCCCTCATAATTATTAACCAAATCTTAAAAATATACCTCCCCAATTATGATAAACATTCGTAAAATATTACAATACCAATAATATAAAAAATATTTTCTATCAATATCAAACATATCCTTTTTAAAAGAAATAAAATATCAATTAATATGTACATTGCCATACAGGTGTAAAAATTTTAAACAGCATTATTCATGGTCACAATTATTTTCAGTTATCAAATTTGAATATATTCAAATACTTCATAATTGTTTATAGAGAAAATATTAATAAATAATTTTATATCATAGGGATTGTTAATCTAGGTGTTTAGTAAGGCGTAATTTTCATTCACCAGGTGTTGATCATGAGGACACCAAATCCAATGTTTTTTAATAGAACTATAGGTTAATACATTCTATATCCATCTGACAATATTATCTAGATGGTGATGTAAATACTAGGATTTCCACAAAATATTTACATTTCAAAGACATATAGATGTTATCCTATACAAATATTTCTTACTTAGACATATAACTAGTGTTTTCACTCAATTTCTCTCATAATAATCCACAAGTAAAATGTTCATTATTTCATTAGTATTAAATAATATACTATCCCAATGTGTAATATATTATGACCATACCTAACTTATCAACCCTTAAATTTTACTCAAAAAATACATTAATGTCCAATGTTATATAAACAATGTTCGTATACTGATTATAACAACTAAAACCTAATCGTCCAATAATTAAATATCTTAATAAAAATATTTAAATACAATACTCTTTCATGATATTTTGGTAATAGATTTATAGAAATTGGTAAATAAAAAAATCTCATTCCCTTTTCTCTAATGGACATTTTTTTAAACTATTATTAAAACTAATAAATACATAATAAGTCTCAAACATCACTAAAATATTCTAAAAATATGAAACCCTTCTATTTATTAGATTTTTCTATCTTCATGACATATTAAAATGAAAACATAAATAAATAGTGAGCATAGATGCATGATAAGTGTACACATAAGCGGTAATAATAACATGTAATATGTTAACATAAGATGTGGATATTTATATAATCATGATACTTTTGAATATTTATATGAAAAAATTCAGGCATCACAAATACTAGTATATGTAATAGAATACTATAAGATAAGAATTCCAGCAATACAAAAACATGAGACACGCTAGATTAACACAGTCATGAGAATAAGCTTAATACTATTAAAAACATTCTAAAAATAATTATAAATTAGTCTAGGGAGCATAATATTCATGATCCAAAAAATCCATTCTCTTTTATACAAGCTACTAAAATGTACTCATGAATACTTTTCTCATTTGACATAATCCTTAAACCAATGACTTGGTGGACAATATAGTACCTCAAACATCATCATCTATACATATAAGTGCCATGTGAAATTACTTATAACATCATAAATAACCCATGTAAACAAACTAGGATTCGAAAAACATTCCAAATGATTCTATTAAACATTAAAATCATAAATAACTCGTGTAAATAAATTGGGCTTTATTGAGCACATCATACAGAATCCATGTAAGTAAAATTTTTTCAATAAAAGAGAATATGTTTATATATAGATAATATTCAAACAAGAAAATAAATCAAATTGTGTATGCGCTATATAGTGAAAGGATATGTGGTTAATAAAATAATTCCCCATAATCACTCAATATATGGACCCATTGTTAAAATAATTCAATAAAAGAAATCATGAAAGGGTATTCATAATATAATAATAGTGGAATAAACATTTATGATATTCACCGAAATCGATTAGGTACAACAAAGGCGTTTATGGGGCGTATCTCTAAATGAGAATGAAATTACATAATCTACGCAGGGAATGAATGTTGATGGTTGAAAAATAATATATATGCAGTGTACTGAGGAAAGCATAGAAGGATGCTAACATATATGAAAAACATCATTTCAATATAATATTTCTAAAAGTATCACCCAATAGGGGATCATGAATCAAATTTTTTGATATCATGAGATAAATCCCCTTAATTATATACATATATATTAAACATTGAACAAATCATGTAATATAAATCTCATTGTTGTAAATCATTTTGAATATGAGATTGAAAATGAATTTGAAATCATAAATGATACTCTTGAAAACATTTATGTCATCGACATAAAATACAAACATCCATGCCATGTTGAAAAGACCCATTTTAAATAGTGATGTGAAGGATTTTTGAAAATATTTGTAATGAAAATATATTATAATAGATCCTTGAGAGTGACATAAATTTTTATTTATGAAATAATAATACTAAGGTAAATAATTGTATTATGAAATGAGATGACTAATTTAAAACCGTAAAAATACCTTTGTTGAAAACATGTATTTTATAATGAGTAATAAAACTATATTTTCATTTAATATACATTTGAAAAAAGGACTATAAATTAAAATATAATATAATATATGTCTATTAGAACCCATTCATGGATGAATAATGTGCATGATAAAATGTTAAACTAAATTAATGATGATTTGAGTTATTAATATCTGTTACAAGAAATATACTCCAAGATGATTAAAATAATATAAAATTTGTTTATATGGTAAAAATTTAAGCATTGAGAGAATTTTTTTTTACCCTCAATTGATGATGGATGCCAGGGTCATCCCCGTGGTTCAATATAAATTATTCCTACCACATATAATGATTCACATATTCTATCATTACACACATTCACAATGGGTTCACCGTCACTGTTTCATGTTTGAGGATTGGTTTTTGGGGGTCATGTATTGTTGAACAATAAATCAATTCAGTTTTACAACATCAATCTTTCATAGAAACACATAAATGTTCCCATATCCATAACTATGTACAGAACTGCTTTACAAAGTACACATGCATTTGGGGTGTCTGAAAATCCCATAAGGATGGTCGATGAGTATGGTTGTTTTTTTTCAATCTATATGAAGGGATAATTAGTCAATTGATAATGATAACCACTATGTTTAGTTATTAATCATGGAATGATAAATTTTGAAGGATATTCAGATACATTCATGAATAATGGTGTTGATTCATGGGTAATTTTTATGGACTCATTGTAATATTTTGGTAAGAAAATGATCTATTATTGGTGATGATTACATGAGAATAGTTATATATTTATGACATTGGATTTAATTATTGATTAATTCTATATTTCATCTAAACAAACGAATTTTGGTCTGTTCATAACTCTAAAGAAATATGGAGGAGATGTTTAGAGATTTTAAATTTTTAAATAATTTAACAAAAGAGGTGAAGGCTGCCCAATATGTATGTTATTTCATGTGGGGTTTTTAATTGAATCAAGTCTATTGATATATTAATTTTCATGAGGAAATATTTTTTATGGTTCAATGCAACAATATATTCATACATTTTGTATTCTGAGATTTCATAGAGTGAAGATGTTTATTTAAAAATTACATATTCAATAGTTGACTTCCATGAAATATTTTTTGAATAAAATGATATTGAAGAAGAAATGAATGAAACTAATTTTTTTTAATATGGTATTTAATGATAACGGAAAATATTTCCCTTGAATGAAGCCTATTTTATGATATTTTGAGGGTTAGGAATTTGTTCAATTATTTCACATGTCATTATCATGTTGTTTCATTTATAGTACATAGATTAGTTTTTTGTATTCATGGGAGTTCCTTGAATTATATATTGTGTCAAATATGTTTTGGAATTTTGATGTGGGACAAAATCCCAGCAGTACTTTTCACCCATTTATTAAATGAACGGACCCAACACTAGCCGTTCTATTTGGGAATTCTTGGTCGTCTCTGCTCTCGTGTCATTCTATTCTAATATTTCGTGCATATTTCAAAAACACTTTCATCTTATACCTCTATACAACACATTTCCTATTTGATATCAATATTCCAGAAAACTTCCATGGTGATGATAAAAATCAGGGGATAGTTTGTGATCATCACTTATAAATATAGAGCAACATAGCCCAAGATGGGTTGCGGCTGATTTTGAGAGAAATCTCATTTATATGAAAAATTGTTCCCTGAGAATAACTTGTGTTTCCTGAAGAAGTAATCCCTCTCCTAGATAATTTTACATGAAGGTTAAGAAGGAATGGGTGGCCCTTAGAAAAGTGAAAATCACAATTGTAATTTATTCATGCCGAACAATGTTCTGTGAAGAAAATGGGATTGTGTGGTAACATGTCTCCCAGGATTTGAAGAGAACCGAGAAGGATCTCACAGACATAATCAATGTCTCACAGAGGACCTACATTGTATCACATATTTTATACATGAAGATAAGAAGTAGATTCCATGGACGCACCTCCCTATGAAGGAAGGTCTTTTGTGAAAAATAATATCCTGTTTGAGGCTTCCATTCAGGTACACACACGAGGTAGAATAGTCTTGTAGATATATTTTGGGTGCCTGAAAAGGCATAAGTGCATGTACATTCATGAAACAAAAATATATTTCATGAACTAAAAAAGTGGAAAGTGGTTATTTTTTAACATGTTTTCATGAATAAAAACATATCAAGGTGAACATGTTTCATGCAACTCAAGTAGAAAATCCATGCTATACACCCCTCTTACCATTCTTGATAAATATCAAGTGACTTAAACGTAAAATATAAGAAGAATTTAAAAGGGGTGTATGAAGTATTTCAAATAAAAATATTGGATAAATATGATAGAATAAATGTGCATGATAACATGGATATGTGAAATATTACCACATTCATGAATAATGTTTGTGATTGAGGTCAAATAGATTATCAGAATATTCTACATTTGAGTTGATTTTTTTGAAAAATCATGAACATAACATACAATTTCTTATAATATTCATTAGTCGATCACTCTAAAATAAATCTAATGGAATTACAATATTCTACTTACTAATGAGTATAAGGTCAATATGCATAATATATTATTGATTCAATAGTTTTTGAAGACCTTCAGTAGATGAAGAAGATTGTCCAGTTGATTCGGTCACTTTTATTATCTGCATTGCATGTGTCTGTGATTTTTATGGTCACACAATAGATCCATTTCTCATTACTAGGGTATAATTTACAGAGTAAGGGTATTAATTTATTTAAATTACAATATGGTTAAAAGTTTAGTACATTGAACCGCACCCCTCTCGGTGTCCGTGATTGATCCTTCATGGCTCCAAAATTGGTATTATAGTGTAGGTATACCTCTCATCAGATCAAAATTTTATTCCTAGTTTTTTATAAGGTAAAGTGAAGTGTACATTTAAAGATATTTTAAAGCACTAATTGTGGAAAACTTAATCTTCACTTATTTTTAATGGTATCCTAAAAGGTATCATCCGATAATATGAAAAATTCTAATTAAAGGAAATAAAATAGTTTAAGTTAAATCTCAATGAATGAAGATAAGGATCAATGTTATCTTGTCATACTAGTTGATAGTGTTTGTTATGAGGAATCTATCTCAAGATGTGTATATTATGAAGAAGTGGAATCTATCAAAAACAAATTAGAATACATAATATCTCAATTTAAAATATATATGAAGAATGTTCCTAAAGAAAAAATTTAATATATATTGTGTTCTTTCAATGATATATTTGATAATAGAGAAAAACTTGAAGATGAAATAAATAAATAATAGGATTGACATAAAAGGAAATTCAAAAGTTATAATACACTCAGATACCTTATTGAATAAAGGGAATAATCCTTGACACTTTGAAACAAAAAATATATCAATAATTGAAAAAAAAGTATAAAGTCATAATTATTGAGTGAAATATGAAAAAATATGTGTTTATAGGTATTCCAAGAACAAGAAACTTTTTTCAATGTTTCCATGAATTTCAAAATTTCTAAACATGAATAAAAAAAATCAAATTAAATAGATTTATATATTTGGGAACGAAAAGACCATGTTTCCTGAATAATATATGTAGATTAGCCATTGTTTAGATGACTTAAAAAAATCTTCCATCATTTTCATGGAATCCCAATTAAAAATTAATTCAAGAAAAATATTTAACCTTGAAAACATTATGAATGAAGGTAGTATATAGCATGAATAACATATCAAATAAAAAAATTGAATGGGATGGTATTATGACATTATTGGAAAATGGAACATCTTCCATTAGTTGGATGTTTCTTGAATATGATATTTAATCGAGAAATTTGAAGGAGACACATGTTGGATGTTCCCATGTTACTTAAGTGAAGAACTATGCCACACAAACATATGAATAGACTGATAGTATAATATTGGGTGTTTTTACATGAGTTTTTTATGAGAATCACATCTTTAAATATACTCATATAGGTATAAATAAGGGCTCAATGTCATAACCTGATCATCCTTTTACTAGATCATGAATAACGGTAACCCCTATACCAGTTATTTTTGTTTCTACAAATGTTGTCTCATCTTCTAGTGAAAGTTCAAATCCAAAATTTTAGTATATTTAGGTTTATATAAAGGTTAAAAAATGCACCTAAACATCAAGTATGGGAACCTGAATGATCCAAGAAAATTACCACAAAAAATGATGCTCCAAAAAAGGAAAAAAATTCCCGAAACAACAGGGCACTAAATCTAGTTATATTGGTATTACAAGTAAAAGAAAAATATTTTTTATATTTTTCTTGTCTCATGAAATTTTGGAATCAGGATATGAGTTTTTGGTATAATGTGTGATCATATGAAAATATTAAAATACATACAATTAGTAAGAGTATATGTGATGAAATAAATAATCCTAGAAAATTGAAATAAAATACGCAGATGAAGAATAATCTATCGATCAAGAATAGATTTTGTTATCATAAATACATCAATTATTATTGAAAAAATTGGTATTAGTTATGATTAGTGCTAGTATATTCCAACAATGAACTATTCATATGTTGATAAGAATAAAATACCACAAAAATAGTAGAAGCAAAAAAATATAAAAGGACTTCCTTGGGGAGTAACTCGAAGAAGGAAGCCATGAAATCTGTGAAACACTCAGCTCCAAAGAAGGATGATAAGTCGGAATCCATAAATTTCATGTAAACTAACACAATATTATTCTGCTATAGAAAAAGAGGTAATACTATGGTCTACTTCAAACATTCCATGTCAATGAGAAGAAGAAAGATAAAATTAGAAGGGAATCAATCCCAGAGAGAAACAAGAAGATCTGATCTATTGAACAAATTCATGAAGAATAATATTTTATGTTACATAATAATGATAACTCAAACACATTTAAAAATCCATTTCAAAACTCTAAAATACAATATTTCATGAAAGAATTCCTAATCATTTTTCAGGGCAACTGAAAGCTACTATTGAAATGTGAATAATATGGGGATGACACATTACCTAGATAAAATTAAAAGCAAAAACATATTTTTTTACATGAATATTATATTAAATTTTATGAGAGTTTTTAAACCCATGATAAATAAAATTTCTGTCATAAATTGTGTTGAAGGTGCACGAAATATAGACATAATTCAAATAATTGTATAACCATTCTAACAGCTCATAAGAGGAATTTGGATGATAAAAATATAATCAAGAAGTGAATTTTATTCAATGGTGGAATATTTGAGGACATAGAATACATAGAAGTTGAATGTTCGTGAATGTAATGTGTCAATTCTATCAAAGAAATAAAAAAATAAATATAAAGAAGAAACAAGCAAGAAGAGTTCTAGACAATTTAGAGCTTCATGGAAATGAGTCTTTGGGTTGTGAGTAAATTCTCATCCTGGTTTCACCTATTTAGATCCTCACAAGTGTCCCATATTATTTCATTTTACGTTTTTAGTTTATTTCTAACATTACTTGGAAATCAAGGTGATAATGACTCCCAATAGAAGAACATGGTAGAAAATGTTGTGGACAACAAGTTTGAATGCTTATTCGCTATTTGAATAAAACATGGATTGTTCCATAATGGGAAATTATCAACAAAAATATCTTGAATAAAATATGATGAAATATTCTATAAACTCAAATTGAAAAGAGTTTTATCCTTGAGGTGGAGTAATTATGAAGGATATGATGTCAAGTTTTATTTCATGAATATATATAAATTCATGTCATCTCAATAGATGTTTACAACAAAAGTATCCAAATTTCAATTATATCCCTTGTCTTGATTTTACCAGACATTTTCATCATTGTGAGTTTTTATTGATGGGTAGGCTAATTGAAAGGGGAGTAAAATATTCTTTTAGTAGAAATTTATAATATGTTTATTGAAGTGTGTTAGAAAATATATTACATGATAAATCTTTTTTATGAAAAAACATCTCTGAGAAATAAATATGTTCTGAGCATGATATCCCATGAATGTTTGTTAATGGATGGAATAAAAAATCATGGTTGTATATCTCTTGTTTTCTAAAACATATTAACCCAAATATACTTAGAGTAAACTGAATAAAGGCTCTTTTCTATATGAATCATGTGGTACCATTTGTATTTCACATGATGTAGATGTGATGTCCTAATTCCGTGAAGGGTATAATAAAACACTTTTATTAACCATTTATATTTATTATCAATGTGTGGGAGAAGGTAAATTGTCATTAAGGAAGTGGAATTTGAAAAATATCCAATGGGGAATCTTAAAAATCCCATTTGGACAGATGGTGAGTATGGTTTTCTTTTTTTAGTCCATAAATTTGAATCAAAAGTCAATGTATGATGAAGTTCTCTACGATTAGTGATTAAAAATAGAATGAAAATTTTGGTAACGATTTCAAATATATTCAAGAATATTTTTGAGCATTCCTATACAATTTTAATGGATTAAATGGTTTTCATTTGTTATGAAAAATCTTTATGATCGATAATGATTTTTGGAGAGTTGTTATGGATTCATAACATTGTATTTCAAGCTTGATAAATTCTTTATTTTTTAAAGTTATATGATCGATGGACTATTAATAATTTCAACGTTATGTGCATGATATTTTTAGATATTTTTCATTGTTATGACATTTGAAGAAATAATTAAAGACCATCCAAAATTTATATTATTTCATGAGGGGTATCCTATTGTATTAAGACCGTGGAAATATAAATTTTCTTCAGAAAATTATTTTGATGTTGTCCATTAAACAATATATTGATTGATTTTTTATAATTAGAATGCATGAACTGAAGATTCTTATTTAATGATTCCATGGATATTTTTTATGTTCATTCAATATTTTTTTTTAATTAAATAATATTGAATATGAAATTCATGAGAACAGTTTTTTGAAGAAGATGTTCGACGACCATGTAAATCCAAAAATTTCATAAAGTGAAGAAGGGGATTTATAATTTTCTTAAAACATATACCTTTCATGAAGCATATTTTAAGTGGTATTGAGGTCTTTGAATTTGGTTAATGGTTTTATTTCTTTTTATTTTTAGAGTTTTATTTATAATACGTAGATTAGTTTTATGTATTGAAGTAATCCCTAACCAAAAACATATAGTTCCCAGCCAAGGCCAGCTCAGCCCTGGCCACATATCGGACCTTGAGGTCTTCCATGGCTAGGGAATCTAGCTCGAGTAAACCACTGAGTAGAATAGGGTAGTCTGATGTTTAGGTCCCACAAAGATTGTATAGGAGAGTAGCATCAGTTCCAACTTTTAGGGTGGTAGGACAGATATAGGGTGGTACCAGATCAGATTGGTATTTTTGGTAGGACTATATAGCACCTTAAATGATATTCCATGCCCTAGTAATATGGGAATTTTGATGTGGGATAAATTATTGGTTGTACTATTAGACCTCCAATGAAATGGATGGATATAATGCTGGTCGTTTGATCTAGGAGATCATAACTATTGAGTTTTTTCTAAATGTTTTTTGAAAAAAAACGATTTAAAAACAACATATGTTAAAAATATTTCTAAACATACTCATTAAAACATGCATCATTGGTGCCACCATTTCACTAAAACAAATTTTTTTTTGTATTTAATATTTTTGTTGTTATTTATTTAAAAATTTAATGTTTTATTATTATTTATAAATTTATATATATATATAACAAAATGTGTAATTATAATTTATCTCTTATTCAAGTATGTGATTTTTCTAGACTATAAAATAAATTTTATAAGACCATTATCAATGAAATTATATACATGGATTAAACATATAACAAGTAGTCTAAAATATAATGAATTTCTTAAAAATGGTTGATGAAAAATAATTTATAATATTTTAATCCACATAATTGAAAATTTAAAAAATTTCGATGACAACAATTTTCTAAAATATAAAATAAAAACTACATTACCAATATGAATTAAATTCTAAACATTGATGAAAAATATAAATATTCTAAAAAATTATTTTCTTAAAAAGTAATGATGAAAAATAATTTATAATCATTCTCATCCAACTACATGAAACGTAAAAATGTTTCAAGTAAGTTACTTTTTAGCCTATTAAATATTAAATATAAGACCAATATGAATGAAATTTTAATCATTGATTAATTATATAACAATTACTCTAAAATAAAAATAATTTCTTAAAAAATATAGATGAAAAATAATTTATATTCTTTATAAACCACCTACTTGAAACATAAAAATGTTTCAAGTATGTGATTTTTCTAGCCTATAAAAAATAAACCATAGGACCAATATTAATGAAATTTTAATCATGTAAAAACTAGTCAAAAAGAAAACTAATTTCTTAAAAAATGTTGATGAAAAATATTTTATAATCATTCTAATCCCCCTACATTGAATATAGAAATGTTTCAAGAATGTGATATTTCTAAACAATAGAGTATGAAATATAATAAAGATATAAATATTTATTTAAATATTTATTATTCATATAAAAATTAATGGAAAATAAAAATAATTTCTAAAAAAATATTGACAAAAAATAATTTATATTATTTCTAATCAACAAAATTAATGCTTAAAAAAGATTCAAGTACATGACATTTCTATCCTATAAAATATAAACTATAAGACCAATATGAATAAAATTTTAAAAATTCATTAAACATATTAAAATTAGTCTCAAAGAAAAATAATTTCATTAAAAATGATGATGACAAATAATTTACAAGCAATTTAATCCATTTACATGAAACATAAATTTTTTTTGAGTACATAGGTTTTCTAACCTACTCACTATAAACTACAAGACCAGAATGAATGAAATTTAAAACATTGATTAAAAATAAAACAAGTAGTTGAAGATTAAAATAATTTCATAAAAATTAATGATGTAAAATAATTTATTGGCTTTCTAATCAACCTCGTTGAAACACAAAAATGTTTCGGGTATGTGACTTTTCTAGCCTATATAATATAAACTATAAGACAAATATAAATAACAATTTAAAAATTTATTAAGCATATAAAAATATTCGAATTTATATTTTTAAATTATATGGGTTTTATATTTTATATTTAATAGTCTTTCAAAGTCATGTAGGTGGATTAGGATCCTCCACAACATTCATTCTTTTCACTCCCACTTACGAGTTTGTTTTCTTACATTCCATTCATTTTATATTATTTATTTTATTTATGAGACAAATTATTTTAAATAAAAATACATTTTTATGATATATTATAAATTTTATTTACATTGTTTTAATACTATATATTATACAATCTTATAAAGTTATCTACATGATATTTAATAATGATTCATATGTTTCAACAAGTCTACTTTGAAAGTTGTGAAATATAAATTGTACCTAAAATATAAATAAAAACTGAAATACTATATAAACATAAAATAAGTATTGATATTAATAATATTATTCTCATTTAGATTGTCATAAAACATATAAATGAACATGTACAATCAATGATTATTTCTATGGAGAGGAGATTCTATCCTAGATGGGGGTATGCGAATAGGACGTTCACGTCGAGTTCGTTGTGGTGTCTTATGACCCTGAGTGGTCTGATCCTCGAGCACTGGAACATCGACTGTCTCATCCTCCAACTGTGGGTCATTGGGAAGAGAAGTCAAATGCATCTCCTATTCCACTTCAGATCTTTCTCTCACTATAGTGGTAGATGGATCTACAATCATCGTAGCGGGGAACTATGCATGGGATGGAACTGTACACTAGGGTTGTGATGGATTTGGGCCCAAAGGCTGTGATATATCTAGACCCTAAGGCTATGATGGATCATGACCCCAAGGATATGATAGATATGGAATCAAAGATGTATTGAAATACGGATATCATGTTAAGAAAGAAGGATCACATGCCACATGGGGAACATTCTAATTCGGCTGGGGTAGGATTACTAGAGGGATGACCTCTGCCTTTGGAAAAGGTGAGGCCTCACATATTGCATGAAGTTTTCTACGTCGTCGTTGTTATGGATCCTATACACCCATATCTATTGTAGGATGTTCCTCTTGGGATGTAACCTCCTCTATCTGGGATGGATTCTCAAAGATTCTCTTGGAAATAGAATGAAAATATTCCCTCTTCTCCAGCGCTTCAACATGAATGGTTTCCCAATTAAAATCCCCATTATCATGTTCATAGCTCATGAGAACAAGATTCTATTAGTGAATTACCAATAAAGAGATTCTAAATGAATTAGAAAATTGTTTTAAAAAATCTAATTTAAATTTATTGACTTTCCATCCTCTGAATCTCTATGCTGTGTTGGGTAAGATAAAAAAATAGAATTCATTATATACCATGGATCATACTCAACCTGATCCAAAATAGAGAATTTATTTTTAGGTACACCCTAAATACAATATTTGACATGTCTGCACTAGTATTCGAGAAAACTAGAATGTACTCAGGCCTAACCCTTATCACACCTCCCTATCAGCTTCATCCCATGAAGTCCCTATGTATGTCTTGATAAAAATAGAATCAGTAGAGCACAGTAAAATTGAAACTTGAATCTGTCAGGCTGATTCCACTCAATAATATGGTAGTTAAGAAGGGTCCCTGCAACCATAACATCCTCAATCCCAAAAGAGTAATATTTTTCAACTGTTCCATAATAATCTTGTATGGAAGACATTAAATCCGAAATGACCTGTGACCTTGGTCAAAAAAAGATCCTAACTAAAAATAAAAAGTGATGTTGTTATTAAATTTTATAGACAATCATATATTGTATATACATTCCTAGTCATGTAGAAGACAGTCTAACTAGAGCCAATATATGATAAAACATTGAATGAGAACCATGTTGAAAATGAGTCACTGACAACACCCTTAAAATAAAACATTGATAGTGAAAAATAATGAGAAATTAAAGTCAATAACTCATAGTGGCATCAGAAACCAACAGAATTGAGTGATCATACCGGCATTCATGGGGAGCGTCATGAAGACCCTCTATATTTATCAACTGACCAGCAAGCATAGGGTGGATTGCGTGGATGCGTTCCCATGACCACATATGGATAAGGATGACTCATCCCTCTAGACATGTGTGGTCCTTGTGTGATAGCCTGCATAATGCATTGTATGTGTATGAAAGTAGGCTGATCCCCAGGTGTATTTCCCAACCCAATAAAAGTCCTCTAGTGTGGGTAAATACATCATGTTCACATGCATCCTCGAGTGATCAGTACACGTGGTCCCTCCAATGATTCATAATATGTATATACGAGAATAACACATAACAATCTCCTAATCAGCATCATCATGTAAATGTTGATTCATCACCTCTAACCAAGGAATAGATATCAAAACTCCATATATAGCCCTACTGTTGGACAAAATTTTAATGCCTAACAAGAATAGTTCAAGGACTGGGTAAGATGCACGAGTGGGTCCAATAATGGATCTCCCCTTGATAGGAATACCGAGAAGCACTGCCACATCTTGGAGGGCGATGATCATCTCTCCCTTAGGTAGGTGTAATGTCAGTGAATCTTGTCTCCATCTCTCCACGATGGTAGCAATCAGGTGATGGTCTACAAATTTTAAATCCTATATGGAAATTCTAAAGAATCCAGCAAGATTCAAGTATGGTCTAATGTCATTTGGAGGCTCCTTGTGATGATATTGGTGTGCTCATCGGGCCCAGATCGATCGATATGTACCACCCTCTAGCATGACCTGAGAAATATGGGTACGCTACTGAGTGGGGTAGTATAGTATCATCCATCTGTATATAAACAAATCAAATGATTTGTAAGTGGAAAATTTTAAAATTACATTATAGTCAGCAGGATGTTATGACTTGTAGAATGTAATACATTCCATTATTATTCACATTGTTTTATGAAGTTGTTTTTACCAAAAGAAAGCGGCATGTCTTAATGTTTTTAAATCATATTACTAATGTGTTGTTATGATATGATTTTACCTCGGAAATGGTGCGTTCTAAGATATAGTTTTATATATTTATATATATATAAAATTATTCTGTGTTATGTCAATGTCTATTAAAAAATGACATGCTTTGTAATTTATTTATGATTATTTACATGAGGGTTTTTTTCATGATTATTTTGTCAGTTTTAAAGGATATTTTGTAACAGTAAATGAATGTCATGGAAGAATTAGTGGTAAATGAACCATGTTGTTGGAGGAACGGTGACGACGATGACGAGGATGATGAAAACTCATTCCATCACCGCCTTCATTATCACAGTTCCTCCTATGTCATGGTTCATTTCCCTAAAATTATTTAGTTACAATCAGTTATGTTAAAGAATAAATTGTACTAACATATAATGATGGTTTTGTACTATAACATGCTCTTTTATCACTTTTTATAACCTCCCAGAAGTAGTACACACATGTAAAACCAGAATCTTTGAGTCGACAATGTTTTCTGATCATTATTCTAATAGTGTAAAAAATATTGAAAATGATGGTTGATAATATAATCTTATTTATACTGAAATATTATATCATCTTCTTTAACAATAATATATGATACTATTATCTTGTTATATAAAGGATTGTAAATAAATCAGACACATAATGTTATCCAAACACGTGGTAAAGAGAATATGTTTTTGGGTTTACGATTCATCATTTTGCTTTTCAGATTTTGATATTTGGGTTTCAAATATTGTGGTCTGGTTCTAGGTTATTATAATTTTAAATGTTTTAGGGTTTATTATTATGAATTTAGTGTTAGGGTTTATGTTTTATGGTTTAGGGTTTATAATTTGTATATTACAGTATTGGAACAATGTTTTTGGGTTTAGTGTTCTACTTTTGGGTTTTGGGGTTTAGAAAAAATGAGAAAAAAAGAAGAGATAACGACATATAATTTACAGTATGAGAATATGAATATAAAGACAACACCACATTGTGACTGAGAGTTTCAACTCGACCCAAAAATGTAATGTCATTATCTCCAGTTGTCACATTATTAATGACATATGGTGCATCTCAAACTCTGCCCCTATTCATGAAGCTTGTCCATCTCATTCTATATCGTGCTAGCCTTTGGTATCCGATGGGGACACAACTGATTGATGTCAGGTATCACTATCATCTAGACTTTGGGAATGGGGAAATAATGAAGCTCCACAATAGGCATCCATGGTGTATCATAATAGTTAGAAATGTTGTCCATAAGGTTCAATCGATCAGCATATGCTTCTAATTATATGTTCATAGAGGCACATGTTGTGATGGCTCGTCATCATGAAAACAATAAGGCCTGACTGTTTACACATTTACATTGGCTCCTTACCAATAATAACACCATTTTTTCTCTGATGCCATCTGTGATTGGGTAAGAATGCTCTTGAACATCAAATCTAGAGTCTTCTCTATGTAAAAGGAATACATGATAACCACAATCTTCTTCAATATTTTGTTCAATCTCTCGTTGAAATTGCCTTATGTACATTAGCCCCTTGTGTATTTCATATGATGCTAGTATTTTGTATCCAAAATGTACATCATGCATCGATATAATATCTCTTAAAATAAGGATGTTATAGTTCGCTCTTGATGCCCTTTGAAGACACCATTGATGAACTTCACAATGTTTGTGTTCATGTTTCTATACCTATAGCCCCTGTCATATTCCAATCTCCATTTTTCTTTTGGAATCAAAATCATAAAATCAAAAACATCTTAATTAGCCTAGAATATTTTTTCAAAACATTATTCAACCCGCCAGTGATTTGACTCATATGCTACATAGAATAGATGATATTTCACATAATTTTATTTTATATTTACGTTGAAAAAGTAAAAATTAACAAATATAATGCATACCAATCCTCGTTATTTCCTTATTCATCGGTTCATTGTTGAATTGTTTACGATTATTGATAGAAATTTATATAATGTATATCTAATGTAGTGTATTTAGGCATCTCCATGTATTAGGATCCAAACTAATTGCCTCATTAATTTCCATATGGAGATTAGATATTAAAAAAACACCCCGAATGTTGGGGAATGGTTGTTATTAAATACCTAAACCCTACACCATGATTCATATTTTTCAATCTCTATAATGGAAATGGAACGAAGTATAAGTGAATGGTTTCCATATATGGTTGCCACGATAAAAAATACACCTTTGTTTTTTCGGTATTGAATCGTTCCATCAATCTGAATGAACTATTTGCTGAAACAAAATTTACAGATACATGAGAGAAATGGCCATGAAAACCTATAAAATCAAACATGAGACCGATGAAAGTAGCGTTTACGAATTTTACCCCCATGTACATCTGTTCCAAAGCCACATCCACATGTTTGTATCTAGACATGGATCTGATTTCTTAGATAACCACATAATAATTATGATGCCAAAATTTCACAATGCTTAATCTGATGATATTCTATACTTAATCTATGCATAATAATTACTAAAAAAATTATGATCCCAAACTCTATATAACTAATTAAACAACCTAATAATCAAAATATTTAAAAATAACTAAACTACTCAAAAATGAAATATTTAGAACAAAAAATAATTCAATTAAATAATTAAAAACATTAAATTAAATTAAAAAATCCATTAAATGATGCTTCACAATGACTGCCTTCTTCTGGACCACCGACTCCACCACACAAAAATAGATTTTTTTAGAGATAGAAGAAATGAATTTAAGAGAAATAGAGGGAAAATGAACTGATGAGAATGGGGTGGGGGTCTTCCCTTTTATAAGGATTTGAGTAAAAGAGCATCGATGATGATGCCTTTTTCCTTTGCATGAGGCCAATGGTGGCATCGACGGTACCACTTTTTGACTCACCCAATGGTGAATGGAAACATCCCCATGTCCTCCTTTTCCATGTCATTGAACCGAGCCAAATGAAATTTGGGGGATGGAAGGTGACATTTCTGATTCCACCTTTGAGGTATATTTTTAATAATATTTTAAACCTATGCGGTTTGATTTTTTTTTCATAAAACATATAAAAAACTCATAATATGTCTATTATTCAACATAGTTTTACCATAATAGGCCATGAATATCTCATAAAACATGTCGTATTGTACCTCTAAACATCACACTGTCCATCATAGATCTATATTTTGACTATCACCCTTAGTGATTACAACAAAATATGGTACATTTCATCATCCTGATATCATCATTCATGCAATATCAATATTTAATGCATGAGAAAAAATCAATGAACATGATTTTGTATATTAAAATGAATTTTTGAGTTCATGGGTATAGATAGATCTATTAGATCTTCATGGTAACATAGAAACTTATGATCCATATCAAATTCATGTAATGATTCCATCGTGATGGAGACGTGAGAATAACCCATGTTTCTGGAAGAATGAATCTATAATGATGATACTTTTATTGAATGGAGAAGGAGGAATCATTAGGACTTCAAAATGTGTAATGACCTCTCTATAGAGCATCACAACAAACAATTTTTTGCTAATAAAATAGTATAGTGTGGTAAAGCGTCTCCCAGACATTCAATGAGAGGACTAATAAGGATCTCGCAGACACAACCACTTTCTACTAAATGAAGGTAATATTATACTACAAACGAAATCCTTTTGGCCACACATACGAGGAGGAAGATCATTGTACAAAAATTGCATGTTCATGTAAATGAGGATGTTTATATAAATTAATGACATCCACGTATAGTTCCTAAACATAAAGAGTGGACAATGTGTATACTTTTACTTGTTTTGTGAAGTAACAAAGAAGAAGGTGAATAAGTTTGATGCAACTCTGGAAACCCATCCATGATATACACCCCTCTTACCATTCATGATAAACATAAAGTGATTTAAGAAGAAAATATAAGAAAATGTTACAAGAGGTGTCTCCGGAATTTTCAATTAAAATATCTTATAAAGAAGCTACAGTAAATGAGTTTGACAAATTGGTTGTGTGCAATATTCATACTTGAATGAATAATGTTTGGCTTACAGATTATCATGAGATCTTACATCAATGTTGATAGTTTTTGAGAATTCAAGAAAAAAAGTTTTCGTGTATTGTAATATCCATCAGTTGATCATTCTTAATGATAGATAATGTATTTCCAAGTATGATATTCCACTTATTAATGACTGTAAGGCCAACTTGTATATTATCTTGTTGATTTACTTGCAGTCGAAGACATTCAGTAGAGAAACAATATTATCTTATTGATGCAAATTCATCTAGTGCAATAGAGATATCTGGTTCAATGTATTTATTGAACATCATTGAACAACTGGTGGAGCCATTATTAAAAAAACTACCACATATATGGGAAAAATATGTACCTGGTTTTATTAGAGCTAAGGTGAAAGTGCGGATAAAAGTAGGGTTTTATCAGCACTAGAAAAAAGTGCTGATAATTTTGTACACATTATCATCGCTATTTTTAACATTGATAAAAAAATATTAATAATTTATAAAAATTTATTAAATTTATATTACAAAGTAATATTTAATTTTATACATTAAATGAAAAAACATGTTTATAATTAGTATATATATTTTGGATAATTCAAATATATATACAAAAAAATCATTAAATAATATATATAATAAATATATTTGTATATTCATATGTTTATAATTTTATATAAATACTTTTTGAATATAAATTTATATATTAATACTTTTAGAATATGTATATTTATAATTATAATAAATATGTATATTTATAATTATAATTAATATATAAATTATATATATAAATAAATATATTTTTCCAATGAATGTGGTAATTTGTTGTGTGAATATAATCGACACTCATATATACGTTAAGTATTCACCAGGACTGCTTTGTTATACGTTACACCCTCATAACTATTCATTCTAGCAATATATATAATGACATGTTTTTCTAATCTATACTTTACTCTGTGTATATGATTCATTCATGTTCTCATATAGCATTCTCATAAATAATTAAAATCATGATAAATATATTTAAATAATATATTTCTTTATTATATTTATAATTATAAATATTTATTTATATATAAATACATTTTAAAATATAATTATAATTATAATTATATATAACTATATATATATGATTATAAAATTACTGTAAATTTTTTAAATGATAAATATGTTTATTAAATTTTTAATTATATTTCAATACCCTTTAAATATATTTATTTATAATTATAATTATATATATATATATATATTTAAATTAATATATTTCTTCAATGAATATATATATATATATATTTATATGTACATATATAAAAATATTTATTCATATATTAAAATGTTTATATTTATAAGTATAAATAATATATATACATATATTTAAATAATTAGATAATTATAATAAATATATTTATTATATTATATATATAATTATTAAAAAAATATATATTTATTTATTGTCATAATTATATATATATATATATATATATTTAAATACATTATGAGATTAATATTAATATATTAGTCATATATATAATATTTAATTTCATAATTATTTCAAACATTATATATACACAATTATGTAAGTATAAAATTATAATTAATTTAGATAATTTAGTTTCATTAAAAATATTATGCATATATATATATTTACGATAATATATAAATATATATTTAATTATAATTACATTTATAAATATGTTTTTTCTTGTTGGTAAATTTGTCATGTGTCGTCATTCACCAGTGTTTATGCGCAAAAACCTAGAAGGTACAAGCTTCACAAATTTTCATATTGGACTTCTGAATTCATGGCATGTTCTCTGTCGATTTTCATCTGAGAATGACTATTACAGATTCTAGACATATTGTTCTTGGTCTTTTGAAGGATCTCTTATGATTGTTTTCATGTGGACTCCAAAGATTGACGTTGGTTATGAATCCCCATCATCCTTATCTGGACTGGATTCTTGGCATTATCTCTCAATCTATTCAAATATAGTTATTTATTCCCCATTCCTGAATTCTTCAGACACCCAATTAGGCTAGACTATACTACTTCAAATTTTTCAAGACATTCATTTGCTAGGATTTTTACTGAAGTTGACAACTATCATGAATTTCCATCGTGAGTTTGGATACAAAATGGAGATAAAGGATTTATACAAGCAGTTTTCTTTGAAAATGTTCTATACTATTGTAAAAAATGATCCAAAATTGCTTATCATATAAAAGAATGTGGGAATCAAAGAGATTCCCTCCCCCACATTTCAGGACAATTAAGGTTTATAAGGTTGTTGTAGAGAACACTACTGAGAATCCTGTTGATCACATCAATGTTATAAATTCCACACCTGCTCAAAATTCTATCACTGATCCATCAATTCTAGAAAACAATATTCTTAATATTGAGAGTAATGAGGATGTTAATTTTGAGGAGGGTGAACCATCTAATGTTAAGCCTTTAGTGCTTTATAAATCGATTCCAAAATCAAGCCTTGCACATTATGAGGGCACATCCTTTCTAGAGTTTGAAGAGAAAGCCACTCAAATTGAGGAAGAATTCTTAAAATCAAGCTCTAGAAAATGGGAAAAACAAATGGTAGATGCTGATGGATTCATTACTCCAAATCCTAATAAAATGATGAAATGAAGGCACTACTCTCACCTTGTAAAAATAAATATTACGAGATCAGATGATGATTTTAATAAGTAAAACACTAAAAGTACAACATCAAGAAGTGTGGTTGATCTGACTATAATCACTTTTGATGCTTCCGTGAAATTAGGTATGTATATTCCTACATAGCTTGTGGTTGATTCTCCTATTGCAGCTCTTTAGGATAACATAAATGAATATGCAGAAAAGGATGGGAAGTATTTCGAATCTAGAATGGAGACACGAGATGAAATCGCTAATCAACGGCTCTGATATGGTGAAAATTCTTACAAAGACTTATTTTGATATCAAACTAGAAATGTTTAATAAGAGATTGACACAGAAGTCTAAACAAACTCCCTGATTTTATTGATCAGTGTTGCTTTATTTTTTAGACTGCCTTATGATTTTATGAAATGGACTTAATTGCACATCTCCTTTCATGGATGTTGTTGCTTCATACACACTTCCCTTATTTTGACTATATCAGATCATGCTTTTATAACTGATCCATATCAGTTGGACCTGATTTTGAAGGTTTATTGCAGATCTTGAGGCCTTTGACATTGCTCGGAGTTAATGCACTTTAGTTGGATGTGATTGCTTACATGATGGAATGATATCCTGTTTGAGTTTCTTTGATTTATCAGCATGAATTCCTCTCACTATTGTGTTGGTGTACACTCATTACACCTTGAGCATGTATTGTAATAATATTTATTTTTTAAATTTATTTGGGACATGAATTGGGTGACAAATTCATGTTTCCATTTGTTTGATAAAAAAATTGAATAAATTTTTAAAAAATATATGAGTAATATATATATTTCTAATTATCATATATTTAATTCATATTTTATTTTATAATTATTTATATAAATACATATTTATATTAAAATAATTAAAGTAATATAATATATATTTATTAGATATATATAATTAAATATATATTTTTAAACTTATAAGAATATTTAAAAATAAATATATAAATTATATATAGTCATATATATATATATAAATATATATGAGATTAAAATAAATATTTTAACTATATATATTTATAAAATAACAAATGAAAGGATTATATTTGTTATAATTTTATAATTATTGAAATAAATAAATAAATAAACAACTATAAATTTATTTAGAGTTGTTATTATACGTAAATAAATTTATATTTAGTATACACCAAATTTTTTAAATATATATAAAAATATAAATAATTTATTATCACTATAGTTTTATCAGCAGTTTTTTAGCACTGATAAAGATAAACTGTTATCAATGCTAACAAAGAGCTGATAAACAGTGTTTATCGGAGAAATTTTATCCCTGATAAAGAAAACCTTTATTAGTGTTTTTATAGAACTGATAGAGGGTGTTATTATTTTCTCATTCAAATTTTGCACTGATAAAACATGCCCTTATTAAAAAAATTTTGTGTTGATAATTTCTTCCCTCGGGTTTATAAAAAAATGTAACTATCTCCTTTTTCTTTCACATTCCCCAGGATCTCATAGAAGCCTTACCCCATTTTTACTCCTCCTCATCCTAACTGTCGTCGTGAATCCTCCTCCTCTATAGATTCCATGAATCCTCCTCCTCCTCCTCCTCCTCTACAGCTGTAGACTCCCCCTCCTCTTCCTCCTTGCTACCACTGTGAATCCTCCTCCTCCTCCTCTATAGCTGATGACTCCTCCTCCTCCTACTCTTCCACTGCTACCAACTGCACCTTCTACTCGCTGTAACAAAATTTCGTCCACCACTACTGTGAATCTCTGCTTTGTTGTCGTGCAAGCCCTCCATCTCCCTGTCACCATGATGCTCTGCTCCTCCTCCATGCGAAGCGTGGGTACTTTTTTAAATCTCACTATAATTGGTGTTCACGTAGGTATTTCTTTCTGAGTACCCTTATATATTTCCTTCTGATTTCCCTTTTTTAATGACTTTAATGAATTTTGATTACCCTTATATAGCATGAAATAAACTCTTAAATATCATATTGTCACAAGTAATTTTTCAAATTTTATTCCATCCAAAGATTTCCTTTCTGAAACCTTGATGATTTTTTAGTAATATTTGGAGATATAAAAATAATTTTATATTTATATACTTAAAATGTGTTTTAGTAAGGTCAACATGTATATTTTCTCAGGGGGAATTGGACACTAAAGTTTCTATGAACATATTTTTTGGTCTCTATGTTGTAGAGTTGTATGGATTGGATGTGGAGTGCTAGAAATTTCAGCTGCTATCCATTTGATCTGCATGGTTGGACTATCAAATGATAAAATATTTGGATATGAGTTATTACTGTTTTTTATGGGAACATTTATTGAGATTGTATATTTTATGTGGGATCCATCCTCATTCCCTTGTAGGTAGATCAGATACTATAGGTTGTTCTAGAAATTAGTACGATTTCTGAGTTGCTACATGAATTTTCTGGTGAGGAAACACTAGAAAGGCCTGATGTGTTTTATCTAGTATCCTAATAGTTTTAAAGATATTAATATTTACTTTAGGATGCACAATTTTTAAAAATTTAACATTGAAAATGATTTTTTGAGAATTGAAAACACCAAAAAGTACCATAGGTTTCGTTCACCTATAGAGTAACAAAAAATAAATATATTTTATGTTTCTAACTAGTAGTTATAATATACGCCTTCAGCATTGAGTACATGGATACAATTCACGCTAGAAAATAGTGTGTTGGATGATTCCTTGTTTGAAAGAGATTAAATTGACTCTAGGTGTTAGAGTGATGTTTTGGGATAATTATAATGAAATCCCATTGCATCATAAAATCATGATCCCCCATGGATGATGAATATCATCATGTAATACAATTTCATCCATGAATTTTTTGAGGAATGAGTACATGATTTCTAAAAGATAGTTGGAAAACACCATGTGTTGTGTGGATTAGGTTTTTTCCTTTTTTGACGAGTTATCTGATACTGTAGTCTCTATTAAATAGTCCTCAATCCGGATAATCCTTGTAGAGCATTATATTTTATTAAATTTTGGTTATTTATGATTCATGTATCCTTTATAAAGTTCATATATTGGATTTTATGCCTTTGTGAAAATTACTAAGTGGCACTATTAAAATGATTCAGTTTTTTTAAAATGTTTCTTAAAAAATAAAATATGTTCAACAATTTTTTTTGTATAAAATAACTTCAAAATTATTTAAACAATTGGTATGTACATAGGTTATATGCCAATTGTTTGGAAACTCTCATTATTGACAATCAGAAAGGTATTTGAATGTTTCGAAAGTGTATGTAATGCTGGTTTCATTTTAACTATAGGCGTGTTAATTTTAAAATGATAATTTGTTATATATATAGAGTTTTTTTCATTTTAAAGGATTATTATTATTTGGGGATGATTTTTCCTTGAATTATTTAACAAAAAAATTTGGGTTTTGAGATATATTGTTTGAAAATAATTGGATTGTTTTAAAATGGGAGTGTTATTTTAAAGGAGAATTTGTGTAAATGGTTGGTTTTTTAATGGAATTTCAAGCATGATTTTATAAATAGATTTCAATGGTGGATTAATGTCTATAAATTTTTTATCCTCTGTTAAATTTTATATAAATGTTTTATGTATTTATTTTGTTAAATATTAATATCTCTGAATCAAATATAATGGATATGATTGAAGAATTGATGGATGACGACCGTTTGACAAATGTTTATGAAGATGGAGTGTATATGTTCAATTTTTTTTCAAATGATCATACATATGACCTTTCTAAAATCCTTTTTCTATTTTTACGTTTTTGTTATTCATGATATGTTAGTCCAGTGGATTTATAACAACACATGACCTATCACAAAATATATCAAAGTTAAAAATGTAGAAATAAACATGGGGAAAAGTGAATGTAGCTAGTGGATTAGATAACACTGTGTTTTATATCATCTAATATGATTTTATGTGAGTAAAATGAAGAAGACCATATCAGGGATGTGATTATAGATGTGAATGATGATGAAGATCATATTGAAAAAATGACAAGGACAGTTGAAGATGAACTTCGTGACTACCCTAAATTGTTTGAGTAGTTAAAGAGTTGTGAAAAGACATAATAGTATGGTGTTTGCTGTAAATATAAAGAATTTTCATCAATAATGAAGCACTATAATTTAAAACAAGGTAATAAATTTAGTTACACATGTTTTACAAAATTACTCGCTCTCTTGGATGACATGCTCCCATAAGATAATGTGATCTTCAACCGAAAATACAATGCCAAACAAATACTATAATTGATGTGTATAATCTATGAAAGAATACATGCCTTACTGAATGTCTGTATACTATTTTACAAGCACTAGAAATATGTTATATAATTCCCAATGTGTGGTGCATTTCAATACAATAAAGATAAATCCGGTCCTAAAATGTTTTATGATACTTTCCAATCATTTAATTGTTTAGATGCCTATATGGAAGTGAGGAGTCTGCAGGGTAATTCAAGTGGAACGCACAAAAAACAATAATTATGGAAAACTATGTCACTTGACAGACTATCCTTAGTGGAACATAATTGATCCTATGAGTCATAAATTTGGAAATTATCTATGAAATCATCATCTTGAATTATCTACAAATGTATTGAATCTTATTGGTTTTAAAAGAAGTACTCATAGTGTGTGGCTGGTTATGTTGGTAAATTATGACTTTCCAATGTGATTATGCATGAAATGAAAATATATCATGTTACATATGTTTTTATCAAGACCTATACAGCAGTATAATGGTATTGATGTTTATTTCTCTCCATTGATCAAAGATTTGAAATTATTGGGGGATATAATATTTATGTTGTATTATGCTTACGAAAATGTAGATTTCACATTGAATGCCATGTTGTATGGGATGATAAATGACATTAATTCTTATTTAAAATTTTAAGGATATATAATTAGAGGAACTCAAGGGTCTACCATCTGTGAACAAGGTTTATAGTAAATTATATTGAATCATTTATAAAAAATTGTGTTACTCAGACATCATATATTTCTACAACGTCGACATAAGTACCGATCATGGAAGACATCATTCTTTGTATGTAACTATGAATGTACAACACAATTACCACTAACTAGAGAAAAACTGTTTGATATTTTTAATTTTGTGGACACTGCTTTTGGTAAATGTTTTCGAAAAACCTTACAAAAACCAGTTGGAAAGAGAGATCATTTTTTTGAATTACCATACTAGAGTTTCATGTATGTCAGAAACATTCTAATTTTTATGAATGTTGATAAACATGTACGTGATAGTGTCATTGGATCATTGCTAAATACAGCTGAAAAAAATGAAGAATGGAATTAAGGCTAGGTTGTACATTATTTAGATGGGAATATAAGAGGACTTGGCTCTAGTGATGTGTGAAAAATGAAATTTTCTTCCTCAGCTTGTGTACACTCTTTCCATGTATGAGAGATATCAGTTTTGAGTCTTCAGGAATGACATAGAAAATACACAAGTGTATTAATCTAATATCAAGATCCTTATATCAATGACCGATTTAAAGTTAAAGTGTTTGAAATCACATGACTTCCATGTTTTGATGAATATTCTAATTACTATAGCCTTACATTTAATTTTTACCAAAAAATTTCTATCACACATTAACCAAGATCAGTTTCTTCTTCAAATATACATGCAGTAAAGATATAGACACAACAAAATTACTGAGTATGGAAAGTGAAATTGCGGTAATATTATGTAAATTTGAAGTGTTCTTCCAACCAATATTCTTTGATACGATGGTTCACTTTATGATATATATTGAACTATGTGGTCCTATATACTATAAATGGATGTACCCCATTGAATGCTATGTGAATATTTTTATATGTTATGTCAGAAATAAAATTTGGTCAGAGGGTTGTATTGAAGAGTGATATATTTTTGAGGAAATGAGTGAATTATGTACTGAATACATGTCTTGTGCGGAAATAATTGGTCTACCAAAATATCATCACACTAGGCATCTTGTGTGTGATTGAATTTCTGGAAGTGATGTTGTCACAGTCAGTTTTAAAAATTTGGAGCATTCCATCCTTTAAATTTTTCTTAACATTTTATAGGTTTCCCATATGTTGAAATGAAAAAACAAATTGTTTGATATTTGAATCCATCATGTGATGAAATATGGATATCAAATACACATAATCAATAGTTTATATGATTGTTTCAGGACAAAATATTAAAGGGTTCAGATGAAAAAATGGATTCAATTCCAGAATGGCTTCAATGGCTAGCCAGAGGACCCATTGTGTTTGTATTATCTTACAATGGTTATGTAATTAATGGTTATACATTCTATATAAATTAGCATGATGAATATAGTAACATGAAAAATAGTAGAGTTACATTCATGGATGAGGAAAAGCATGTGTCTAGTACTAAGGACAAAAATCCAATTTATACGAATATTTCATAATTTGACATCATCAAACAAATATGGGAGTTTTATTATATTTCATTCTAAGTGATGATTTTTTAATGAAAGTGGGTTGATAAAAGAATTGATGTTAAAATAGATGAATTGGGATTCATAAAAGTTGATTTTAATAAGGTAGGGTAAAAATATGAATGATTTATAATGGGATCACAAGTAGTTCAAATATGTTTTATTCTACTTCCTGCAAATCTAATGTGGTTAATTATTCAATTACTGACCAAAACCAAATAAAGGGTTAGATGAAAATTTAATTGAGCATGACCCTTTCATTGGGATGTCTCAAAAAGTTTGTATAGGTCCTAATGTATATGGTGTTTTATATGTCAGATAATACCACAATGGAGGTATTTGGATCTTCTATAGAAATGTAACATCCCTTCTACCTTTATGAAATGAAAATAGAGTTCACTAATCAGGTTAATATTTTTTGTAATATACATCATGTTACCTGATATTATTACTTGTTTGCTGCTACATTTATGTTCTCTAAATTAAATGTTAAATCTCTTTTTCAGATGATTACTTCTATAAGTACTAGTGCTCCTAATATATGAGGAACAATAAGTATCTCAACCTATTGATGCTTGTAGTGAAGAAGAGTTACTATTTCACATGTTGGTGCTCTAATTCCCAATGAACAATGGGTCTCCCAAGCTATTGTTTCTCATAATGTAGAGAAGCAAGATTATGAATGTTATAGTACCCCCAAACCTAACGAATTACATGTATTTAAACCTGCCGATTCTCATAGTGTAGAGGAGTTACCTTCTACACATGATTGTTCTCCAATTTTTAAGGAATAAATGGTTTCTCATCCTTTTACTACTCCTAGAACAGAGGTAAACTGACCATCGACACATGATGAAGCTACTTATTTAGAGAAACAAATTGACAATGTTGATTTAGGGGAAATGGTAGGTGAAAAAGGTCCAGTATTGTAGAAAAAAATAGGAGCACTATAGTTTGAAAATGTTAGAAAAAATAACTAAGGAAAAAGTAAAAGGCATCAAAATTTAGGTTGGAAGGAATGAGACGGGTCATCTTGTTAACCCCAACAAAGGTCATGGGAAACAGTTATATTGGAATCATCACTAGGTAACACCTGTCGATTGACAATGGTTCATGGAAACATGTACTTTCCGGGCTGAAGAAACTGATGTGGGAAGATATTACAATAACATTATGATATCATTTATTTATTTTACTAAAAAAAATATATAGACTTAATCTTCATCATCCATTGTATAGTGCATTTATATTTGATGACTCTCACAATAAGATTATACAAAATCTTGTTGGAAAGTCTCATAGAGGATTTTTAATAATTCTAAAAATACATTTTATTAATCATGTTAATGGGAAAATAAAACCGCACGCACCAGTTATCTATGCACACCTGATAACCCATGAAGCATGGATGTCATACATTGGGGCTAGTAATACATTGTTTGAAAAAACATGTATTAATCAATTTTATTGGCACTTTTTAATATATGAAATAGCAATTGAGTGATGGAAATAAGGAACAACAAGAAAAACCATCATACCCCTATCATAAAGCAAGTATAGGGCTTCCTTCACTTGAAAAAAGGAACATATTTTAAATCTACCATAATACATCTATATGACATGAAAAACAACATAATCATGTTACTATGTATATATGGAGATTGATGAAACATAATATAAAACCACTCCCATCCCCCACCATGTTCTATGGAAGGAGGAACGCGTAAATAATTATGAGATACTAATAGGTGAAACAACACAAAAACTATGGGAACCATTTTTAAGTATTACATAATAATGTTTTTTATTTAAATCTCTATTTCTTAAAAATGATCCATTAGTTTTTTATATATTCAATCCAAAAATTTAAAAGGAATTAGAAAAAAACTTATACCAGATGGAAACATACAATAAGTGGCCTTAATGGAGCCAGAATAGTATGGTTGTGTCAGAGGTGTGGGTTTTGGGGTGACACCATGAAAATATTTTGATAAACAAACAAAAGGGTGATGAAAGTGAATTAATGAATCATATAAGAGAAATAATATCTACCCATGAAAGAAAAGATACCATTACATAGATAGTTGATGGAAACAATAACAATGGGGAGGAAATTAATAGAAGAAACTAAAGAACATCCACCGGATGGAGATCCCACCCACATCCCCTCCAGCTATGAGGCTATCCTTTCCACTCAAAGAGATGTATTAATAGAGGTAATCATTGTTCTAATAAATTTTTCATTGAAATTTAAATCAGATATACATTAATACCAATCATATATTGATATTCTATAGGGTGATAAGGACTATGAATTATATATACAAAACACTTCATTTTTTTATGGTGAGTTCTATGGTGTTATATATTCAATAAAACATGCTACACATAAGAAAACTTCCAACATCGCTTGTACGACTGTCGATCAACATACACCATGAGATGAGTGTTGAGGTACCTATTAAAATTTATGAGGATGATATTAATATGGTTTAAAAATCTATTGTAACATCATCAAATGGTCATAAAATATTGTAGAAAAAATTTGACAGAGGTATTCATTTCAAATTTAATTTTTATGCTAAACCTATTGAAATTAACAAAAACGGTATGAACCAATGAATGTTATTACAACCAGACAATAATAATGAGAAAAAATAAATGACCATCTCAAAAAAAATATAAAGGAACGAAAAACTGATCAAAAATACCAACTAGAAGCAGCATTACCCCACCCATTCTATAACAACATTTACAATCATTCAAATCTCAAGTTGATAGAATGTTAAAAGTTAGTGGAAACCACATAGTTGATTTGGACAAAAATATGTATGAAGAGAATGATCAAGATTTCATTGGCCTTGAGAGTGAAACTAAAATCTTCAACTATGATTTTCTAGGAACCTTAGTTGAAAATGTATACATGAAGTATTTTTTCTTGATTTAATTTTCTAGAAGATGAGATATTATGTTAATTATGACTAAATACATTTCATATTTTTGGCAGGAATATATATGAAAAAATTGATGTTATTTTTCCATAAAATAAAATTTGGACTCGTTATTCCTCACATATCCTCTACATAACAATAAAAAATAAAGGAAAAAAATATGGTTGAAATAGTGAAAGGTCCGATCGAATCATTCGAATGATAAATATCAGATGACAGACACTATTTAATACCAACGATGTAGGGGTAAAACTGTATAATTTAATAATATTAAATATTTTTTCATCACTTCCTTACATATTCTTTTTTGTGTTTTTAAGGAACATTGCATGCTCATTGCATTAAATTTGGATACTCCATAGATTTTTTCTTGGATTCAATGCATGGATATCCATCAAACCATCCACACATGATGGTGTTCTTAAATTTTCAATACAATAGATTCAAAATTTTAGAACTAAACATATAGTTATAAAATGGTTACTATCATTTAATGAGGATTCATTTATGATCGGCCAGTGTTTTGATATCATGAAAAACAATGAATAAGGCCCAAAGATAATCACAAGGATGAAGACATGTACTATGTCTGGATGAATATCAGAATGTATATATTAATACTTCACTACCCAAACACATATGAAAACATATTACTTATTATTCTGAATTTTTTTGCAGTGTCCAAAACAAACCTATGGGAATGATTACAGTAATTATGTTTCAAAATTTATGAGAGAGATTATATTCCCTAAACATACCAGCATTGCTAAAGTGGTATTTTTGAAGATAATTACTATTTCATTCAAAGTATTTATTAATTCATTGTGTATTTATATTTTTCCAGTACTACCATGAATGTCAAAAACACTCATATAATTAAGATGATCTATATGCGTTGAGAAATGAATGGGAAGAATACATGATGAAAGAAGGTACAAAAAACATGAAGATGTGACTCTAAGTTTATCTTATTAGTTTATAATATTCATTTATCATCTAAGATCCATGTGTTATGAACTACCATGATTTTATCCTTGACTCATGCTTACTACCTAAGATATACAGGGTATGAATTTCTAATGTTAATATCATATTCACATATCATTAGGCTTATATTACCCTTATATGTTCTTTGATATCTTTCTTGTTTACACATATTGAGCATATATGATCACCTTATATTATATTTATTATACATAGGTTATTAAGAATGGTTTTTGAAAAAGAATTTCCAAGGAGGATTTTTTTAAAGGATGACATAGTGAGATACTCTTATGAACTAGTTATTTATGTTTCCATGTTTCAAAAACCACCAGACCTAAACAATTATGGCATGATTATTATGATATGTAATGGATATTAATCATATAAGATGTGATATCTATGTATGAAATTCCTTTGTCAATATAATTGGTATTAGGGCTACTGACCGACTCAAAATTGAGAAAAAATAATAAGTGGCTGGATTCACTAATAGAGTCTTTTAATTTAAAATTGACATTATTTTTAGTAAAAAGAACTAGTGACATAACAACTGAGAAAACATTTTCAGATTGTTTTTATATTTCTTGCAAATTATCCATGATTCATTTTTGTCATTTACAATCAACCTCACCTCTATATGATGCAAGGTGTGGACAAAAACACTATAAGTGTTAATTTTTTATATTAAATTAACATTAAATTGATCAAATAGAACAAGTGACATACTAAAAACTAGGAAAACAAATTCATATTGTTTTGATACAATAGAAAAAAGAACTATTAGTTATTTGTGACATTTAAGAGTCATACACACCACAATCCGATGTACTGTGTGACCGGTATGACTAAAAGTGACTCTTTTATTTAGAAAATAAATTAATTTAAGTAAAAACAATATGTTAAATACTAAAAACTGCTAAAACGCATTCATATTGGTTTTATATTTTAGGAAAATGATTTATTACTGATTTGTGACGTGTAGGGATGAGATGAACTTCAATATGACACATAGTGTATGCATCACAACTCAAAGTGTCTATTTTTATTTAAAAATGATATTAATTTATGTAAAAACTAGTGACACTTTGAGATCATTTCAAACACATTTGGATAGTTTTGATACATTAATAATACATTCCATGAGTAATATTTGTGGTTTATGAGCCATCCACACCTCCATCCAACACACTGTGTGAATGGTATGTCTAAAAGTGTCCATCTTTATTTAAAATCAGCATAAATTTATTTAAAAACAACAAGTGACATACAGAAAACCAAGAAAAATCATTTACATTATTTTGATATTTTTGGAAAATGATAAATTTGTTATTTAAAACTTTTAGGGATCAGTCTCACCAAAATACAATGCATTGTATGTCCGGTATTACTCAAAGTGTGTCTTTTTATTTAAAACCGACATTAAATTATGTAAAAACAATTGACATAAGGAAAACCAATAAAACACATTCAGATTGTTTTGATAATTTTGGAAAATGATCCATGAGTCATTTTTGACATGTAGAAGTCAACTACTCCTCAATCTGATGCACAGTGAGACCAGTACGACTAAATGTGTGTATTTTTATTAAAAATTGACATTATTTTATGTCAAAAACAAAAGTGACAAAATCAAAACCAATAAAATGCATTATTATTTTTTTATATTTTTGGGAAATTGATTAATTAGTTATTTATGACATGTACGTATTAGTCTCACCTTAGTATAATGCATTTTTTTGATGTTATTACCCAAAGTGTATTTTTTTTATTTAATACTGGCATTTATTTATGATAAAACACGTGACATACTTAAAACCAAGAAAACACATTTAGATTGTTTTTATACATCAGGTAAACAGTCCATGAGTTATTTTTGATTTTTAGGAGTCAAACACACCTCAATCTGATTTACTATGTGACCTATATGATAAAAATTGTTTGTTATCTGTTTAAAATAAAAAATTTTAGTTCAAAACATGATACTCAATGAAAACCAATAAAATACACTCTGATTGTCATGATAATTCTGGATGTGATTAATAATTAATTTGTGACTTGTATAATGGGGTCTCACATAAAATTGACATAGTCTATGATCGTTATGACTCATAATTAATGTTAACAATTTGAAATTAAAATTTAGTGAAAAAACATAGCTCATATATTGAAAACCAAGAAAATATATTTGGATTGTTTTAATACTCTAGGAAAACAATATATAAGTTATTTTTATGGGTAAGAATAATACTCACCTCAACTCGATTCATGATGTGAGACGGTATTACTCTAAATGTGTCATTACATGAATTTGACATTAATATTAGTAAAAGAACATGTGACATACTCAAAAAAAATGAAAACACATTCGTACTGTTTTGATATTTTAGGACAACGATTTATAACTAACTTGTAACATATAAGAATCATCCCCACATCAATAGGACGCATTATGTGACCGATATATCTTCAAATGCTTATTTTTTTATTAAATATTGACATTTCATTATTGTGTTCTTCGATATTAATGTTTAATGTATTTCTATATAGTATTACTAACATAATATTTATTTTCTTATTTAGGTGTAATCATTTTCTCGCATTGAGATGAATTTTTTGAAACTGATATCATGGGAGGAGATTTTTTAGAGGGGATCACAGATGTCAAAATATGAAAGATTAATTTTGTAAAATGATTGTGGGATATTTGTAAATATAATTATATAAAACATTTTTTTTGAAATTTAAATAGTAGTGTTTATTTTTGTCTATACATTGGGAGGAATGTTTGGTTTTCATGATGTTATGTAAATGTATATAGTAGGTTTTCTTCTAGTGTATAGTTCAAAATGAAGTTTGATTCTGTTGTGTTGTGTTTAAATTATAGGTTTGATTGTAGGTTTTCTCATAATGGGTATGTTGTTATATAAACATCACATTGGGGGTATCCATTTATTAGTGCTATATATATATCTAATAAAATATTCCTTTATCAGTGCTAAAAAAATATAATAAAAGGGGATATTTATCATCATTTTTTAATTTGGATAAAGGAAAACCATTATCAGAACATTTCTTGCACTAATAATGGGACCCCCCTTTATCATCATTGTGATTAACAGTGCTTTTTTAGCACTGCTAAAGGATATTCTGTGCATTGTGAAATATAATATTTGTAGTAGTCAAATCCATTTAATAAAGGATGTACTAATATAAATAAAACATCTAAAATATGAATATTGTTTACTTCCTATAAGAAAACTATTCAACAATTTCATTTGATTTTATTAACATTAAATTATAGTCATTATAGAATCTATGAATAAACGAAACGTATATCACGATAAGTAGTAGGTCCTAGTACTAAACCTTGTAAATATTATTACATGATGTTATATCTTTTCTTATCAACATTTCATGTGTATATAATTTTCCTGATTATTAGTATATCCATTCCTCTTAATTGAGGAATTGGTTCAAGAATATTGGGGTTAATCGAAAGAAAGTAAAATTTGGTAATTATTTGGGTACGCTAATTCACTCAAATGTAAGTGTTCATGCATGATTCAAATGGGAACTACAATTGGCATAAGAGGATAGGTCTAACTATAATTGGAACAATGTTTTTATTCTTAGTTTTTTAAAGGATTATATGAATCACATATTTGGTGTTGATCCCTAATAACCTCTAATGAAAAAAATTTAATCTCTACTCATATTAACAAATTCATGAAGGTATTATCGAAGAATTTCAAAAATAGTAATAAGATTGAAGAAAATATATTAAGGAATATCATGAAAATAGTAGATAAGGATTAATTTTACCTTTTAAAATATGTTTCAATAGCCATATTTAAGAAATGATCTCATATAATAATGAGCATGAGGATTTGGAATCAATGATTGTTTTGAAGACTTTTACTCTCAATTTTAATGAAATATGAATAATTTTCCTAAGGAGGTGATTTCATATATACAATTTTCATTCAAACAGTTTTTTGATAATAGAGCATAGATTAATGGCTGAATAAATAAAAAGGAAGATGAACATGAAAAATATATTCATATTGAGAAAAATTATCATTGACCTCATTGAACCAAATAACGAATTTGAAACACATATAAATAAAAATATTTCAATAATTGAACAATAATTTTAATATAATTCTCATGAGAGGGCATTGAGATATCATGTTTTTTGAGATGTAATCCATGCATTGGAAACATTTCTCATTATTCCTAGGAATGTCATAAATTCTCAACTTGAAGAAAAACCATGTATGGTTAATGAGAATAATATATTATTGGAATAAAATACCATGGTTTGTGAAGAGTATAATAATTATATCCATGCTCTTTAGAAAAAACATAATGATACCATCAATGTAAAAGAATCCTGATTAGATATTAATACTAGCAGAGTAAAAGGCCATGATAGCTCTCATTATGATAGTAGTATATAGTAAAAATAATATATAAATATAATGTAGAGTGAATTGGATGCCACGATGACATCTGATGGAATTTATATGATTTCATTTATTATTAAGTGTCCTAAACCTGATCTTGAATTGATAAATTTTATGGAGATGCGTAATGGAACGGCCTATGATGTTGAGACAAATAATTTTTACACCCAAACATATGAAGAGAGTCAAAGTCCAATATGGGATGTTTATATAGAAACAATTAATCAGACACATATCATTGAGGAGAGACATATTGTTTTTTAGAAGGGATCAAGATCATCTCTTTATATACCTCTGATAATCTAGTGAAATAAGGTATGACATAATCCAGTTACATTTAATTCTACTAATGTAGTCTCATCTTCTAGTGCATGTTCAATGCCAAAATATCAAAAAATTAGGATTTATATAAATAATGAAAAATTAAAAGAAACATTTGTTCATAATAGAATGATTAAAAAAATAACTCTAAATATGATGATCCAAATAAGGAAAGACAATTTCATAAACAAAAAGGCACTAAATATGGGCATATTGGTTCTACAAGTTAGAGGAGAATATTGTTTTGGCTATTGTTGGGGTTGCAAGAAATTTGGGAATCCTTAGGTTGATTTTTTGAAAAATATTTTAAAACATTATTTTTATACAAGTCATATAATAAGGGATATTAGTTTTTAAGAAATTAAGAAACTTGAAAAGTTGATTAAAAATCTATAGAGGAAGACTAATCTGTCTATCAATAACATATTTTATTATCTTTATGAAATATATGATTATATTAAGAAATGTGGTCATATTATTGATGAGTTTTGTTATATTCTAACCATAAAATATTCAAATGTTTATGTGAAGAAAATACCACAACAAATGTAAATGAAAATAAAAAAACTGGTATGTATTTTATGGGTAGTAAGTAGAAGGACAGAGTTAAGGAATCTATGAAATTGGATACTAAAAATAAGAAAGTAAAATTTGAATCCATGAATATCACTTCCTAAAATAAAATATTCTTCAACAATGTAATGTTATGTCATACCATGGACCACTACATGAAATTCAGAGAAAATAATGGAATAATACATACATTATGAAGTGAATCAATCCCGGATAAAAACTATAAGGTGAGATTGATTGAAGATATTAATGATAATGATTTTTATAGATTTACTAGGAAAAGTAAAAAAATCATTGAACAAGTCCATTTGTAAAATCCACAATATAATATTTTTAAAAGAGATTCATATTCAGTTTTACTAAGAAACTTTATATTTCTAGAGAAATTGAAAAATATGTGAATGATGAAATAATTAGAGAAAAGAAAAAGGGAAAATAGAATATTTCACATGAATAAGATATCAAATTTAATGAGTGGTCTTCAACACATGATAATGAATGTGTCTCACCAGAATTATGTGTAAGTTTCAATGTAGTTGGATATATTAAAAATAACATTATAATAGTTCTACTACCTCAAAGGGAGATCTTCAAGAATGGAAAATCCCCATTAGGATATGTTACTAGACTACTATAAGAATTGAAGATAAACAATTTATATATGATTATTGTCAGTGGAAGTAATGTTTCAAAAATATTGAAGAAATCTAAAAATTGGAAATATAAATAATCCACAACAATGAAGTGTTATAGACACTTTAGAGATACAATGGGAGGATTCTGTTTGCTGAGAAAAAATTCCCAGCCCTATTTCACCTATTTATCATCTCACAAGTGTTCCATATTATTCCCAAATTATTATATTGTAATTTATTCAAAAAATTTATGTAATTGATGTTGATCATCCCTCAAAATAGGAGAACTGTAGAGAACCGAAGCCTGACGTACATGGAAATTATATTACTTTTGCGGAATAATTAATACAAAATGAAAACAGACACACAAGGACCGTAATAGTTTAGTGTCTTTGGAAACTCAGAAAATAATCTTCTAATCATGGTGAAAGATCTCCAACATCTCCCATAAGGATCTTCCCCTTTTTTCTTACCTAAAACCTTTCTTTAAATCTTGGGGAAAAGAAAACATATAAAGGGAGATCTCAAATGATCAGAAAGGGTAAGCATGGAGAAAATAAAATAAACCATATACATTTGAAAATAAAAACATGAACACAATGTTAAAACTTCGAAATCACGAGAAATGACATAAGACATGGAAGTACATAAGGCATAGATCACAATAGAACATCAATCATGATTAAATATCTTGGGAATAAAAATTTTAATTGTGTAAAAACATTAATCACATGATATGATTTCCATGGTAGCAAAGGGATTGCTGTAAATACCATCTTAGTGGACAAAGTCCCTTTCTGAAACGAGTTCTCTCCTCGTTTCAGTCCTGTAACACTGAACCGAATTAACTTACCGTTCCCGCCATGTCTATATCATGAGATATAAATCTTTAACCAATACATTGGAGGGAGATATAGGTCCCACCCATCTCATAATGAAATCATTCTTACTTGTGCCACAAAATAAACATACATTATTAATAAAAACCCAATGAATAAAATGGGTTTCATAAACATAATCCCTTGATCACATAACCCATATAAAAGAAATATATATAATTTCATAATAAGAAAAGTGAAATCATGTAAATCATAGATACATGATACTTGAAACATACACATATTAAATAATGTCATCTTAGATGAAAAATGGTTTTGATAAAACACTTGAAATGAATTCTTGAGGAAAATATCATTTCTTCTTCAAAATAAATTTCTTTTCACAGAACATCATGCAATTTTAAAAGAAAAATATTTTGATTAAAATAGTCATGAAATATTTTGGAGGAAGCTTCATGAAAATAATCTTTATAAAACCGTAAAAAATCTGATTGTGCCGTATAAGTTAAAAAACCATTTTTCTCATACTTTTGCCGGAAATTTTAAAAAGTACATCGTAAAAGAAAGATTCCATACATACCATGTAGTAAAAGTAAAAAATGGGTAAAAAGGACATTAAACATACATGAAATTTTTTTTATAAAACTTGGACATTGATGATAAATATAAACCTAGTAAATACTTACGTATAAGAAATCTTGAATAGAAAACAATTGAGATTGCAACATTATCCCTTACCTTAGGTCAGATATGCTTCGTATGGATCTGAACCTCCTGTATAAAAATTTAAATAATTAAATTGACTTATTACAGAATCATATTCATTGTTATTATATCATATATGTTTCACTTATGACTTTATATTACCCATTCATTTGTAAATTCATGTTAAAGTAGGTTTTGGGTAAAATCGTTTCATTTGTCGTTTTTGTTTTAACTTATAATTATTAATATGATTACATAGATCATGATTACTTACATACAGAATGTAAAACATGATTTATATATATTATATACTCAGAATATACATATATATAATAGATCGATAAATGGAATGAAATACACCGTTCATGGAGACGGTAGGCCATACGTACGCATGAACGATGTTTTCGTTTCCTTATTGAATTGAATGGAATTAAGTATACGACATACATATATATATATATAAATCATGTAGAATTATTATGTCATATATTTCATGATTACTTATTATATATACTTTATAATCATTCTTTAATTTGTAACATGGAAAATGAATCTCATCACGTCGTGGAGACGGTAATACATACGTACGCAAGAGCGATGATATCGTTACCATGGAATTGTATTGGAGTGTATGTATACTATTTCATAATAAATTTTACATTACAATAATTATGTAGTCATTAATTACACCATTATACCCATCCAAGTAAGGTGGTGGTGAAAATAGATTACACCACGGCGTGGAGACGGTATTCCGTACGTACGCACGTGCGATGATTTCGTTTTCCATAGGATGGATAGATGGTGAAATAAGGTTGTTTCATACTTATAATATCATATCAGTATATGAGTGATACTGATTTTATTACTTCATAATGAAACAAATAATGAAGAAGAAGTAGAAGACGAAATAAAGTTGAAAGAATCGGTAACAGACATTACCTCTTCTTTGAAACGCCTCTTTGAGACCTCCTCTTAGGGCACTAAAATTGGTCATTAAAGAATACCAGGACCTCTAGGATGTTACTAGGGATGTTTGAAAGTGAAATGGGCAAGGTTTATCTGATCGTGAAAGCTCAAATTGGTGTCAGGAGGAGAGGGAGGAGGTGCCCTTTTATAAGGAAGGAGAGGGGCACCTTTGGAAATATAAGAAATATTTGTTTATATTAAATCCAAACCCCAATTAAAAACATCCAAAATTACTCATATCCGAATATTAGATGAGATACGGTTTTAATATAATTGAATAATAAAATTTAGACATGTTAAGAATTTATTTTAAACATTATCAACTTGATTTATCCTTATTTAATCAATTTAATTTTATTTGTGGTAATAACATTCTAAATTTTAAATTATAACAAATAATTACTTATTTGTTGTGATTTGTCCATAATCTGATACTATATAAAATTTTAGACCATATAAATTTAAAATTTAAAAATTTTAAATATTTTTGTGACTTTTAAACAATTTTATAATATGTTATTTTTATAAAATTACAATAGTTTTAATTTTGACACTATTTATTTATATGAATTTAAATAAAATATATGTAGAAGATATGTTATAAATAAAAGATTTAATAGATTCATAAAAGGTCATATGTATCTAGAAAATTAGTGGAGCACATTAAATTTTTCATATAGTATTTATTTTTTTATTTTTAAAACCATTTATTTAGAATATCTCTTAATAAAATAATTAGTAAATCATTTTTGTATAATTATTTAATATACATATTTGTTGCATAAAAATAAAAAATAAAAACCTTTGATTAAGATAAATATCTATGCTTTTATAATAATAATTTTTATCGAATTTATCATCTTAAAATAACAACATGAAAATTGTTATCTTTATTAAATTATGAAGGTGAAAACTTTGGAATCATTTAAAATAAAATATTATAAGTGTAATAATCGCCTTAATGAGGATCCAAATGGTCAAAAATTCCACCAGTGGATGATCGGAGTTTATATATAGACTACTACAAAGTTTTGTGCAGATTTTTGGGACTTTTTATATGTATTAATATTTCAATAAAAACTATATTATTGATTTTTCACTAAATAAATAATTTCTACATCATTAATGTATTAGATAATAAAGTAATTAAATAACACTTGAAAATTAAAAATAAATTACCATGATAAATAAAAACATTTTATCATTCAAATAAGTATTTATAACCGAATTTATATTCTGTATAAACTTATATTAAAAATACTTTAATTATTAAAGTTGAGTGAGACATATTTCACTTTCCTTTAAATAAAATAAACTAAAGGTCTTAATCACCTCCATGTGGGTTCTAATGGATTCCATTTCGACCCAAATATTACTTAGAGCGAAATATAATCATCCAATTGTATTAGGAAAAGTATTAGGATAATTTTATAATATTATATTTACCCTTAATTACACAATTTACCTTTTACAATGGTAAATAAAATTTACCGTTGTTACTATTCATAAAGCCCACAAATAAAAACTAGTCTATTAATATAATTTGGACCCACTGATTCCAAATATGGAATCCATTATTCCAAATTCAATACACCGATGTTTCATTAATTAAATTAAAATTAAGCCCATTGTCGAAAGAAAACAGGTTTTTGTTTAAAACATTGCAAAAGATTGAATTTATTTAACCTACGAATTCAATGTAAAATCAATGCTAATGACATAAATTATATTAAATGGTAAAAATATATTCTATTTATAAATTAAAACCATTAAATATTATAATTTAACCACATAAGTTATTACGATGAAAAAAGTTGTTTTTAATTAAAAAATAGCGTGTTTTTACTATTCATTAAAATATGAAAGTTATCAGAAAAATATCAAAACTTTATACATTGTAAATTTTTATATCCTGATTCAAAAGAATAAGTTTATTTTGTAAAATTGAACTTATAAACATATCAAAAACTAGATTTAATATGGGTTCTCCATTAAAATGCGGCAAAACTGCATTTTTTGAAAAATACTTTATTTACCCGAAAAATTTATTTTGCTCTCATACCATGTTCTAGAAAATATGTAAGATGAATAATAATGTTATAAAATTTAAAATTTAGTTAATAATATTAATAACAGCTAGTCCATAATAATATTATAACAATATATCGTTGTTTTGTGAAACCCGGTATTGCGTACTACACACTCCATTGAGGAAAAGTCGTGATTACATGTAATGAAAGCCAAGTTAGGGTTGCGTGTTGTGAAAGACTCCTTTGTTGTTTCATATAACATAATCCAACCATATTTCATTTATACATTGAATATATATATATATATACACACACTCAATGTTGCGTAGAATGACCATTATCAAACGAACTTGAAATTGTGTGTAACAAAATCTAAGAATAGTGTTGTGTATACTGCAAGCTAATACGGTGTTGCGTATAGCTCAATATAATCTTGTTGTTGCATAAAACACATGACATCAAATAAATTAAAAATAATACTTATAATAAAATATTGGGTTGTTAAAAGAACATTGTGAAAAGTGGATAGAAACATGTTGGAGTGATTATTCATGATCTTATTAAAACAAGAACTATTCCACAGTGGTGAATTAACAACTTGAATATATCGAAGACTGTCTGATGAAACAATCCATAAAGTAAAATTGATGGGATTTAAACCCTTTAAGGTTGGGTGGGTAAATATGAAATAAATGATATCAAGTAATATTTCATGAATTCCTAGAAATTCATGTCATCTCGCTATAATTTGAAAATATTGGTAACCAAATTACACTAAATTCCCTTGACTAGGTTATATCAAACATGTGCATCAAAAAGGATGTTTTTTTGAATATAAAGCACATTCAAACGGTGGGGGTATGATATTTTTTCACTTGAAATTTTTACATTATTTGTTGAAGTGGTAAGGGGAATATATCACTTGATTGTTTTACAAAACCCAGTCTTTTAGAAATAAATTTTTTTGTTAGAATGGTATCACATTCATCTTTTTTAATGGACATCATACAAAACCATGGTTGTATATCTATCATATTTCAGACTGGGTTAGACCATGTATACGTATATTAAACTAACTAAAGGCTCTTTGTTAAGTGAATCATGTAGTACTGTCTGTCTTTCACAAAAAGTTGAAGTTATTTATAAATGACTTGAAGGTAATTATAAATCCCTATAATTACTCATTTGAACATATTTTAAATATGAAGGAAAAAGGATTTTGATTATAAGGATATCATATTAACAACAAAGAAATAGAGAAATATTGAATATATAATGTGGATGGATGTTGTGTATGTTTTATTTGATTTCAGTATATAGGAATGATTATTAAATTAATGTATGATGAAGTCTTATATCATTAGTGATTAATCATGGGATGAAAATGTATGAAATATTTTCAAATATATTCATAATGTATTATGAGGATGCATAGATAATTTTTATGGACTCATTGATTTTCATTTGTTAAGGAAATTCTCCATTATTTGTGATGATTCATATGGAATTCACATCGATTCATAACATTGGATGTAACACATGGGAAATTCTCCATGATTTCAAATAAATTGATTGATGGATTGTTCGGAATTCCAATTAAATGTGCAGGAGACTTTTTAAGATTTCAGATTGTTGCAAAATTTGAACAAAGAATTCTAAGACATACAATATGTAATTTATTGCATGTGGGGTTTTTAATTGGGTCAAGAGAAATAAAATATTAATTTTCTTGAGGAAATATTTTTAAAGGTGTCAAGGGAATACTCTATTCATAAATTTATTATTATGATAATTCATGGAGTAAAGATATTGATTTAATGATTCCTTGCAGAATTGTTGATTTCTAATAAATAATATTTGATTAAAATAATATTGAAGGAGAAATGTAGGAGGATGAATTATTTAAGTAGATATTTTATGACTATAAAATTTATAAATTTTCATTAAGAGAAGAATAGGATTAAATAACTTCATGATATATATATATATACATTGGATGATGATTATTTGAAGAGGTTTTGGATGGATTGGAATTAAGATATTGGTTTTACTTAACATCTGATTGGAAATTAATGTATAACACTTAGAGTGTTTTTAATTAATAAAGGTAGCCTGGTCCTAAAAATATTTTTGCCGCCCCACAAAGATTCCAAGGTCATCTCGAACCTAGCCACATGTGGGACCAAGAGGTTATCCTCGACCAGGAGAACCATCTCAGGTGAACCCATTACTGGAAAAGGAAGGTCCCATGTATAGGACCTATAGAGAGTACATAGGGGGATCAATGATGCCACTGGGTGGGGTTTTATGAATGCAGGACTGATACAGTGAGGTACTAAAGGGATTTTGTATTTCTGTTTAGCCTACATATATCTTTTAATGATATATCTCTCCCAATATTTTAGGGAATTTTGAAATGAGAAAAATGATCAGTGGCGATGTTCACCCACCAATTAAAAGTACATACATAACACTGGGTATTTGATCTAGGAGATGATGGCTCTATGTGATCCCAAACCATATAATTAAAATATTATGATCATATTTCACAAACCTCATCATTTTTTACATTCGAAAAGCACGTTTTCCATCTTAGATTGTGATTTCATCACTATACCTTGGTGATAATAATGGAATAATGTTTGTTTTATTTGAGTCAATATAATCATTCATGAAATTTCCATCTTATAATCATGAGAATTAATCAAAGAACAAGTTTTTCATGATTAAAATAATGATTCAAGGCCCCAGATATAGAGAGATCTGTTCGTGCTTCACGATACCTGTGATGCATGTGACAATCATGGTATGCACGTTAGGATACAACTACAACGAATCATTTAAAAATCATAACATTGAGACTTTAATATTTTATTTGTTTCATGATGATTCATAGCACCTGAGATCTATGGTCATTTAAATGGTTTTCACATGACATATCTTTCTGGATTTAAAATCGCCTCAATAATAAATGAAAATAAGAGGGAAGGATGTTCTCATCACCTATAAATAAAGAGAAACTAATGTCAAATTCAGTTGTCCCTGATTCTAATAGATGATCTAATTTCTATAGGAAAATATAAACCATGAATAGATTCTATTTAATGAAGATGTAATCCGTACTTATAATAGTTTTACAAGAATGATAATGAGGATTTATCGGCCCTTCGACATGTGAAAAGCACTCACGAAGGAGATTTTTGATGAAAAATATTCCGTGATGAAAACATGATAGTATAGAAACACACCACCAAGGATTTAATGTAGAAGACTCTGAAAGAACTTATAGACATAACCAATATCTCAGGAATAACCTACCATGTAGTACCTCTTTTTTACAAGATGTTTGAGAACCCAATTCATTCTTAATTTATAATTTTTTTTCTATAAATTTTCATATTAAATGCTTAATTGTGGCCAAATGTGAATTCCCTTTGAGGTTATAGAGGTATCAAAGGAATATCTAGCTAATTTTGATCCCCAGTCCAAATATGAAGTTAAATGTTTAATGTCACATGGTTAGTATAATCCATGTGGATATTTCCTTTATTGCGCCCAAGTTATATTTGGACTTCCTAGTGGAATTATAAGGATGGACTCATGGGTACTGATACTTATATGACCGAGTGATACATAGAATCTTCATGGATTTCCAAGAATGAAATTAGAGGGTATTGATAATATATTAAATGGGAGATACCTGGGATCTATTAGTGTAACATGAAGGATGGAGTCGAGTGGAAATGATGTTATACCACAACCAGAGTGATACTAGGATTACTAAGAGTAATTCATATGACACGCCTTTATCGAGCTCAGTAGATGATATATCTGGATAGATTAATGGATTCCAAATAACGAATTACAAGGATGGACATAGGTTCTTAATTGAATAATTAATGAAATTAGTTACATGATGAATCTATGATGCAAAGCAAAACTCTTGGATTCAGTCAACTTCTTATACCTTATTATTTTTTTGGTTTGAAATATGTTGATCACATATCCTTACGCGGGGGGGGGGGGGTGTTAGGATATGTTCTATGTTCTCATACTGAATAATTAGGTGAACTTAGATATTATATGAGATTGGACATACTGTTAATTTAGACTTACAACTATGTCTGAACAATGTACCATAGTATGGTTGTTTATGGGAACTCGTAACATTATGGGTATTTTACTTTAATTACATCTTTTACATGTAATATAACATCATACACATAGTTATTATTATATATTCTCGGACTGGATTTCATTAGACTATTGGGAGGTTTCCTACTACGATTTTATCTCACACCCTATTTCATCCATTGATTGGTTCCTGGACAGACAATATGATTTTTAGTATAGGCAAGGAAAAAAAGATACTACATGTTTTTTATATATTATTAAGATCAAGAGAGATCATGAACGAGCTGTGACTTTTGATTCTCGTTGGGATAATTATGGGATTTTGGGTATTTTTAACATTTATTATTTCAAAACCATGCAAACCTATTTTGGATTCTTTGTAGACATATTTCATGGGAATAATGATCATTGTTTTTTGTATCTGATTCCTTCAAATGTTGATTATAATATCTATATTTTATTTTTTCTATTTTTTATTGATTTAATATTTCCTCTAATTATCTGTTATTTTACATCTATTGTACTACACTCTGGTGATGAGGTCATAGTCTCCCCACAGATAGACCCTAGGCCCACACAGGTAGTTAGTAGCCTATGGAATTTGGGGGGAATAACTAGGGTTTTAGTATGATGTAAGGATCCCACATTTTTCAATTTTAATGTGTAAATGTTGGATTTTGCAAGCAACCAATATGATAACTGGGGTTTTTGAGGTTTATGAGGAATGTTTGAAGACTGGAACCAATTATTGGGCAAAAAATGGACTAGCACAATATTTGTAAAAATCGTGAGGGGATGGATACACGATTAGTACAAACTGTATGAGTCTAGGAAGAGGGGAGGTATAGGTCGCATGATTTGTTTAAACCATTTTGGAGTAGCCGCACAGTCATGCAATAAATTTTATAGTTTTCTCTAATTTTGATAGTGGGTTAGTGGATGATTTCCAAATGGTTTTTAAACTGTGTGGGCACCCCATGGTATACAAGAAACAATGCATGGATTCTTTATTGTTTGAATTTTTTTTGAGTAAACCCTGAAACCATTTTTTTATAATTAATTATAGGTTTAAGAAATTTTAATTTCATAAACTTTTTAAGTTTTTCTCTCCACGGATAGTAACTGAACCATTTTAGATCTCTCATTAGGGAACTGGACTATGATTTCATCATGGTTCTTAATTTGAGCTACGTTTCGTGAACAATGTTTCTCATCAGATCCAAAATAGTAATATCTATATTTCTTTTTATTCATTATTAATTCTTATGGCTATCAATTTCACCATTTAGTTTTTTGGATCATATGAATTAATTTCTTATTCTTCATTTGTTCTTTAGATTTCTCATAAATTGAGTGGAATCTAGACTTGGTACTGTATGAGCACTCTACATTTGATATAAGGTAGGTGTTCTGTACATTTATTTCGGATTTTCATTCTATTTAGAGTTGTCGATCGTTACACTGCCCACCAGACATTTCGGCGTGGATCCAACATTGAAGTAGTTACTTGTAATATATGTAATCAGACCTATTAGGGATGCCCATAGGATATATTGTGATTAATTTATACATATTTCCCGCACCATGGTCTCCCATGCGGTTAACCTTATGATAATTCTATTTTATACTACCCAAAGGGTTTGTTAAGAGATTTCCCTATTAAATGATAACAATTATTAATGGAATGAGTAGAATGGATCGATTAAGAGAAGGTTTTCCTTCTATTACCTATTATAAACTACTAAAAATGTTTTTCTTAATTGTTAAATGGATCAAATGGGTTATGTTAAAGTGAGTTGATTATATGATTGGGTATTATAATGAAATGATATTCCTGTGAATCGTGATAAATGGGTTGGTGTACAAATTTTATGTGTTTAATTGAAATTCATGATAAATAGGTGGGTAAAACCATTTGAATTTTTTAAATGGAAATGGAAAACATGAGTGTGTATACTCATGAGTTGTATTTTTTTAGAATTTTTATAATCAGTGGTTATTATGATTAAATTGAATTGAAAATATTTGATTATATGAATGGGTATATATGAATGGAATTGAATTGTTAAATGGTATGAAATGAATGATTGTTTTGTATAAATTATATGTACAGATCTCCATGGATCTGAAACATGGCTGTGAACCCCATGGATAGAGTATCATCCTATGGTCCCGATTGCACGGGATGCTTAAGGAATTTCTACCCCATGGATCTATCTTTCATGGAATCACATAGTATGTGTTGGTATACATGTTCCTAGGAATCCATCCAGTGCATATATCGTGTTTCCCTTGAGATTCACTTGGTACTCTAAGTATAAATGTTCTTCCTTTATAGTTGGGATCCGACCCTTTGTGGTCTACACATCATTATTCAGAATGAACATGGGATTTATGACATGTTTAGTTATATGTCAAGGTCATGTGGGGGCATGATACATATGGGAGTACAGTGAGACTATGTTGTTAATTAATTTTTCTTATAGTTTCCTTTTTAATAGATTCTACATATTATAGGGATCGTTGATTGGTTGTTTATTATTACTTGTTGTAGAAGTCACATACCTTGCAAATTCACACTTACATTGTTGTGTACAATTAATTGTTTTCTTTATTGCATTACGCTGGTTAGAAATGTATAGATTTTTTGGTGGTTACCTATTGTGATGTTATCTCACACTCTATATGGCCCTCCCTAGGGACCCATAAATTTTATACAGTTATAGTTGTTTAAATGGGAATGAACTGTAACACAAGTTATTGATTGTGTCTTTGAAGCTGGGGATCATGGGGCCATGTTAAGGTTTGTGATGCTATGTGGATATTTTGGTATTTTGAACTTTTATTGGAAACATCTATTATACTATATTTCTATTTACCTTTTTTGGTTGTTTTGTTGATACATTAATCATATTCCTCATTTCATATAAGGCATATCTGAAATTTTTATGTATTCTTGTATTGTTTCACATTCCATTTTTATGCATGTCTATATACTTCCACTATTGAATGTGTTTGATGTCTACGATGATATTTTTTGGTAATTATGGAATAGTCTCCACAATGACTCACAAAGTCCCTATCTTTAAATCAATAGTGTTTTCAGTTTGGGGAGATGCAACTGAAGCCTTGGGAACCACCGAGATCGAGGAAATGTTGAGTGGTATCCAGGTCGGGGACGTTACAATGTGGTATCAGAGGAGTTTTTTCTGGTTTTTGTTACTATAAGGAATCAATAGATATAAATAGAATGAGAATGGATTTTGGTAATGATATTTTCATGGGCATAGCTTACCTGTGTATAGGTAAAATCCACATATCTTTGATGGGATTGTTGTTTTTATTGATTTTGATAATTACAATTGATTTTATTACACCATTGGGTGCGTCACTTATGTTTTTTTGTTACTATTGATATGAATGTGGTTCTATTTCTATTACAACCCAACAAGATGAGGGTTTTCCATCTCTTGTATCACATTGGAAACTTGCTAGAAATAATATTTCATGCATTATGCCAGGAAATTTTGGATGCATTGCTTGAGTCATACTACTTTGATGGGTGATGTGATAGTTGTGACTTTTATTACGATAGAATTTGTGAAGTGGATAGATAAGTGACTTCATCCGTGAACTCATAAGGTGTTTAGGACCTTATGGACAAGAAACAGATTCACCCTTGACTATTTTGTTTAATGTTAAATGAATGTGATATGGTATGAATTTTATGGGAAATAGATTTGGATTAATGAGTTGTTATGGGCCCTCATCGATTCAAACATTTTGAACCATCAGTTAAATCATTTGATCAACTGAATGTTAAATGAAAATTTATTATTTTTGAAATAGTGACATGACATACCTAGATTTTTAGTGGGAAATAGGAACCGTTTATAAGTGGTTTTGGTGAATGATTTTTTTGTAGTCATGGATTTAAGAGAAGGATCTGGGGTTGACTTTGATAAAGGAGGGTTTTGACATGTCCTATTGTTTTGAGTTGTGATATTTTTATATTGTTCTTTTTTGAAACATGCTATTAGATTCAAAAAGAATAAAATTTGTAAATTTACTTATTATAATGGGAATTCAGAAAGAGTTTAGTTTTTCAAAAGGGAGTTTGATATTACTTTCCTATATCACCCTTGGGGCATTGGATAAGAAAATAAAGTCCCTTGAGTTTCTTAAAATGATACATGATGTATTTAGTTAAATTTTTTATACTTTTAATGATTTAGATGAGAATAAATCTAATTTTATTAAAATGGAACAAGTATGGGTTTCATTTATTTAAAACATCATGTAAGGGAATTTTTAAAGTTTCCTTTGGTATGACATGGAATGGAAACATGAACATTTATCTATAGGATGATTCTTTTATAAAATGGAATAAATGAAAGGATTTTGAGACTACAGAAATCTTTTTAGAATGACCTAGTGATAGAGTCAATGATTATTTTTCATAAGAGGATATCCCATGGTAGGTTTCACCGTTATAGTTTAAAATACCTTACTAATACCATGAGATTTTTATAATTTTGTTCCATTGTCCCTAGAGAGACGTTTTGTTTTATAAAAAGGACACCCGTGTTTTTATGGGTGGTCATTGAACCATGAAACTTATTGTTGGATGATCATCAAGGAATTCTCAGATCAGTGGGTTAGACATGACCCTAGCATGCATAGATTCTTAGTAGGTCATGTGAGCCTCTCTTTTCTCATAATGATGGAATACTCGGTATATCATCATATGGTCTAATGGATATATGGTCAATGTGACTCCGGGTCAAATATTTTGTGTGGTAGATATGATACATGATTTCATAGTGAATATAAACAATGCATGTTATTTAGAATGTTACATTTTTTGTGATCTTAGGGTAGTATGAGTTGATAGAGTTGCTTCCTGTTGAGTACATAAATGTTTTAATGAACCATTTGAGTACTATGTAATAGTTGAGAATTGCACTATTGAGTGAATACCCATATCAAATTTGGAGTAGAGTGATCTGGGCATTATAGAATCAGGATTTTCCAATTACAGTGATGAATTTCTTGGGACATGGGTGTTTTGACATGGTAGTTAGTTGATTTTTCTTTCATTCCTAATGCTTGACACTTATGAGTGTGGCTCAGTGGAGTTTCACATGTTTGTTGAGGTGGATATGATATATAATGATTTGGATTCGTAGATCTATATATTTTTTGACTACTAAGACACAACTAAGGTAGAGATATTCACATCTATTATAGGAAAAAATTTCCTTCCATATAGAAGGAACATAACCAAATAGGACCATTGGAATATGGTTCATTTTTCACGAATTCCTTTGAGTCTTGTTAGTCTTGGAATCAAGTTGGTTCATTATTTACAACACAAGTATGATTTGGTTTTTTGTGTTTGCAATCTTTGGAGACACTGCTGGTCTTGAAGAGACATTAGTGGTTAATTATGGGAGATAAGTAGATGCCTCAGATGGTAAAGGAAATGGTCCATTAAAGGAGATGTGTTGGCATAGTGAAGGAAATATTCATCCAATTGGTCACCCATTAGTTGTTTGAATACACTTTTTTTGGTAATTCTTTAGATCCACATACGGTTTCACCTAGTTAAGTGTATTTTCTCTATCATGATGTTTTTTTGATGCACTAAGAGAGCATCGACAATACAATACGGTAATGTTTAAAATTTTTTAGGATGGATTGTGATCTCTATCAGTGTTTAAAACTAATCTATAGGGTTTTTATGATTTTTTATTCCTGAGTGAGTCTAGGGTTATCATGTATGAACACCATGGATGGACCCTTAGACACCTTCTACTTTCATTAATGTGACTTCCAGAAGGATTCCACTCTCGGATCAGTCAATGTTTTTACCTGGACGTCTTGGCTTGTACCAATGTCTCACATATAACATGGGCTATGAAATACGAAGGGATAGTTCATACGGATCATTTTTTATGCTCAGTCATGAAAGATTAAATGGATAGATAATCGTTGACCAAGGAAAATTATTGGAATTCAGTTATGGGATTTGGTGGACATGGTTAGGGATAAATGTAGGATTCATTAGTGGAAGGTATTGTTGTTAATTTTTTGATATGTCAGCCTTCTAAGCCAGAAATAATTATAAATAGTTAGCTGGATGTGTTCTGACTGGAATCTTTATTCTTTAATGTATACAATATGTGAATGAACATTAATGGGCACATGATTAGGTGGTTGTGAGTGCAATTTGTGTCGTTTGAGGTTTTTCATGGAAAACCGACTCAACTTAGGTAAAGTATTAGGTTGCTAATAAACCATTTGATAATTTTTAATATCATATGTTACACGTAGTTAGATAAAATAGGGGCATGCTTTGTAATGAAATTATGATGGTGGAATTACTGTATTTTGGAATTTTCCCATTTTTGTGATAATATCCAGTGTGGGAAGAACTATTGGATAGCCATCTAAAGAGAATATGACGTGATCATGTCTCTAGATAAATGGGTCACCAATACTGGTAGTCAGGTATAAAAATAGGTATACATTTTTCTATTGCGAGGTGTTTCCCTTGTCATCAGGTGACTGTGGAACATTAGAGACCAATCAATCATTTTTAGAAACAACTTTTCCTGAGTGGAAATTGGATAATGTCGCGATGCAAATTGTGACCAGTTTTTTGAGGTCTCATAGAGGTTATGTTGTTGTGTCGGATGTTGATGATAGTCTCATGAAGGTTACTCAGTTCTTTGTTGATTAAGGTGTCCTTCAGTTGGGATGATCTTCAGTGTTTTTATATCTCTGAGATATTACAACTCTGTGGCCCCTCACACTATCTGTAATGACCAGAAATTTTGAATAAATTTTTTTTCCGAATTTTATGTGTTATTTTATTTTTTATACTCAACAAAAATGTTTCATTTGATAACATGAGTATAATTAAAATGACACCATTGGGTTTTGACTATTATATGACCATTGGTCAATATGGCCGCTGTAAACTAAACGCTTCGATCATCGTCTCTAAATACAAGAAATCTTGGTTAATTAATATAGAAAGAAGATTCGATGGCCTCACCCAGTAGTCTTGGACCGATCGAATCCCATCTAACAGAACTTGGGAAGGAGGTAGAACCACTAGGCTTTGCCCTGGACCAAACCGAAGCCGATTGTCATCATGTAAAGCTAGAACGGAATCGCCTTTACGAGAAGTTCATACTAATAGAAATTACTAATCGTGTGATGTTGGCCGAGCCTCCCTCAGATTCTCTCACCTTAGAACACCTTACACTTAGGTCCTATTCTGGTGTGATAAGGGGCTATGTAAGGAGACCGTAACTGCCTTGTGTAATCCTTTCTTTTAAAAAAAATATTGGGATTTCTTCTTATGATGAAGTTTATGAATTTTCAAATGAACGGATAAATACAGTATGCATATTTTTTATTTATTTTAGAAAAATGATATTTTAAAAAATGTTTATGTAAACCTTAAATAATTAAAAATGTGTAATGATATTCAAAAAAATGGTCATCTACAATTATGTCGAGTGCGAAATTTCGAGTCTAATAAGATCAACTTGATTTTTGATGAATAGTAAATTATTAATAGTGATTTTATGATTAGGATTAGTAATGTGTCCAAATGGATTAGTAATCTCACATAAAAAAAGTATTAAAATAATCTAGGCATCTTGATTAAGTAATGTGATTCAATAAAATGGTTAAATAACGGTTTCATAAATTATTATTCAAGTATTAGTTTTTTCGAGTGAATAGTGTTTTTTAATTACAAATTAAATTAAAAATATTTAGAAAATTATTTTTATAAAATGGATTTCATTTTTGAACTCAGAGCATCGATATTATGTTAAGGTAATTTTTTAGGCTTTTTCTGAAAAAATGAATTTTCGGTGAACAGTGTATTTATTTAAAAATTAAAATAAAAATATTTAAAAAATTATTTTTATAAAATGGAGTTCATTTTTGAAATCAGAGCATTGATATTTGGTTAATGTGAAATTTTGGGATTTTTTTGAGAAAGTTGAATTTTCAGTGAATAGTAAAAATACAGTTTTTAAGTTACAGGTGTTTAATGACATCATTAAATGATGTATTAAGTATGTAATCAATATGGTCGAATTTTGAATAGAAATATAAGGTAAGAGGTGTCCCAAGTGGCCAATACCATGGGCAAATACCATGGGAAAGCCAAGGGTTTTTCCAAAACCACCAATGAGGTGTCCCTTGGCCATTAATGCCTTGTCCCATCACTTTCCATATAAATACCAAGAAATCCTCTCATCCATTCGACTCCCCACTCTCCCCCAACGAATTACTGGTCTCATTACCTCCCAAGGAGTCCTCTCAAGGTTCCCTTAAGCCCTCAAGATCCAAAACATTGAGTTTTAAGAGTTACGTTTAAGGTAAGGGATCCGACCTCTCTCTTTCTTTTCAAGTAATCTCTTTTATGTCATTTCTTTTATGCTCCATGTTATTATGTTGGAGGATGTTCTTATATATTCATATTACTGAAATTTTTATGTTCATATTATGAGAGACCCCCTCTTTCTCTCATCATTTCGTTTTAAGAGTGTTTAAGTGGCGTCGTTAGGCTGCCGAATTTTTAAGGGATTCTTTCACCCTTCTCATTATTCAAGTTCTATTTTCATGTAAAGTCATTCAAGTTCCTTTTTATTATGTTGGGGAATGATATATATTTCTATAATACTGATCTTTTATGATCATATGATGAGAAACTCTATTTGATCTCGTCAATTCATTTTTATTGAAGTTTAAGTGGCGCTGTTAGGCTGCCGAAATTTTTGTAACGAATACTTTCACCCTTCTCATTTTCAAGTTCTATTTTCTTGTCAAGTCTATCATGTTTCTTTTTATTATATTCGGTTTTGATATATATATCTATCATACTGATCTTTTATGATCATATGATGAGATACCCCCATTTGATCTCTTCAATTCAGTATTTCGATGTTTTAAGTGGTGCCGTTAGGCTGCTGAATTTATAAGTGGTTCTTTCACCCTTCTCGTTTTGAAGTTCTACTTTAATGTCAAGTCTTTCAAGTTCCTTTTTATTATTTTGGGGTATGATCTCTATATCTATCATACTGATATTTTATGTTCGGATGATGAGAGACCCTATTTGATCTCATCAATTCATTTTTTTTATGATTAAGTGACGCCGTTAGGCTGCCGAATTTTCATAAGAGAAATCTTATTTTTGTCTTCCTTTCCTGTTATTCATTTTATATGGTACATATTTTAAATTTCATTAAAATGTTCATATATCCTTCATATTATGTCCCTATACTGTTTTATGGGCGATTTATGATTGTTTTACCCATGTCCCCTCTCTTTTCAATGTTTCCTAAAACCTCGTAACATAGCCGTTATGCTGCAGAATTTCCGTCTCAAAATGTCTCTCTATTTTTCTAAAGTTCTTTTATTTTGTTAAGTGAATACTCAAAGATATTTATTCTAAAGGTTTATTCATATATATTCCAAAATGTTCTATTTTAAATTCTGGGATTTACATACATGAGACCCACCTTCCTTTTCTGTGGGTTTTAAAGTGACATAAAGATCATGTCTTTAATGTAGTTTTAAAACGTTTTGATTATGAAATGAAACCAATTTATTTTATGCTATGTGGGATACTTAAGAAATGTTTGATGATGATACATGTGGCTCACATGATAATAAAGGAAAATTTAAGGGTGCACCCTGATAGCGCTCCAATGCATTGGGTAATGATGTAACCACTAGAGATTACAATTTTCACGATATCTTGGTGAATAACCTTGTAATTTTCAAATGACACCTTGGGGATGGACCTTGGTGATATGTTCATGATTGTCTATGTTAAATTATATAGCCACGTCTTAAAGTTATGAAAAATCTTATTTATATTATGATATGCCACATGATTTCTTTCTCATGCCTTAAAGTTCTTTTTCATGACATAGTTGATGTATCTCAAGTTCACATGTTAAATTTTTCTCTTGTTTCCCTTACTGGGCCTTCTGCTCACCCTTTCATTTGATGTATGTCCCCAGGTTATGAGATGCAGTAATGAACCTAGGATGAACTTAAGGAGAATCCTTTCAAGTGTTTAAGAAGAATGATTTTTTTCTCATGTAATAAGTTCATGGTTTCCAAGACCCTAAACCCTAAAGATCCTCGGTTTTGTAGAACGTAATGAAAAGTTATGTTATAAATTGAAGGGATTCTATAGTTGGTGTCAAAGTATGGTTTATTTATTTGTGGAAATTAGGATTTGAAAAATATAGGAAGAACCCTATAGAAAAGTTTAAATATAGGAAATCTTCCTGGTTTTTTGGTGAGTTTTGAGTAAGGGTTTTCCAAGCAAATACATCCTTGTCTGGATACGAGCAGGTAGAGGTGGCTCTGGTACAGATGTACATAGGGGTCAAACCAGAAAAAACCACATTGTGCTAGACTCGAATGAGAATTGGTACATGACAATGGGCCTTTCTGCACTCTTGGTTATGACACTCCCGGGGGATATGCTTTGTTAAATTCATAAGCTTAGTATGAACCATTATTAAAGGAACAAAGATAAAATAAAATAATGATTCACATAATAATATATGATCATGGATAACCCAGATTGGAACCTAGGGTATCACAAGTTTGGGTATACTTTTCTTCTACAAGTTATCCTTAGATGATTTAAGTTCCTTTTCATGATTATTGGCTAAGTATTTAAGCACCTAATTGTACTTTCCTTTCTTAGTTAATTGCTTGAAATAGAAGAACATGTTCCAATAAACAATGTGATAGGAAATGTGACGATTTCTGTATTAATATGAAAGAGATGATTAGGAGATTAAAAGATGATTATTATTTTGGAAGATGTTCACTATTTTGGGGACCCTATATGATCGAGGTAAATAGATTACTATGGTATTTTCATTGAGGAGTAAGGTTGACTTATATTTTGAAGAATCAGTGAATTTAAGGTTGAGTTATTTTAATTTTGGTTATTTATGGAAATGATTAACCTATCTTAGGTAAAATATGTTTAGGTTAGACACTTTTTTTATAAGATGTTTGGAGTGGTTGATGTTGTTTGAAGATTAACGATGAAGATTATTTTGGAAGACTATGTTATAAAATCCTTCTTGTATTTGGGTTTCAATCTTAGTTTGGATTATTTTGAGTAATTTTAAGGACCGTTATTTATGGAATGGTCTATGATGAACTTTGGGAAGTACCATGGAACATTGAAGATTTAAAAGTAGTTTCCATTCCAATGGGATTCTTTCTTTTTGAAGAGTTGTTTTACCTTAACCTTTCTGTTTTTGGGTTAATGTTTAAAGATAGAATAAATAGATAGTTAATCTTTTTTGGATTATGTGATTCTCTAGAAGATGATTCTTGTGCTTTTTATAAGACCAAGTGTTTTTGAATTCTAATCATTTGTAGAAAATATAGAAACTCTACTTGAAGGTAGGTATATTTTCTTTTGTTTTTGTTCTATGTAGTAAATGAATTCCTCAAACATATGAAAATTAACATTAAAAAAAAACGTTGTTGGTTTATGTTTCCTACTAGGTAATAAAATACGATTTACACACATCATAAGTTTGTGATTTTCTTATGGTTAACTTTCTCCAAATCATGTTTTCTATCACTCTACCTCAGAACATGACCCTTTGTTTTTTCTTCCATATCCATATTTTCCTACATAGAATCCTAGTATGGGATAACTCGGGTGACCTTTGTACTTCCCTTTCATTCGTTTAAAGTAATAGTTTTACTGACTCCTTTTCTGACGTGGGAAATTCAATAAAATTGCAAAAGACAATTTTAAATATTGTGAGGACGCAATTTCATAAGTGGGAAGATTGTAACGACCCGGAATTTTGAATAAATCTTGTTTCCGAATTTTTTTGGTTATTTTATTTTTTATACTCAACAAAAATGTTTCATTTGATAACATGAGTATAATTAAAATGAGACCGTTGGGTTTTGACTGTTATATGACCATTGGTCAATATGACTGTTGTAAACTAAAATTTTCCATTATTGTCTCTAAATACAAGTAATCTTGGTTAATTAATATAGAATGAAGATTCAATGGCCTCACCCAGTAGTCTTAGACAGATCGAATCCCATCTAACAAAACATGGGAAGGAGGTAGCACCACTAGTCTTTGCTCTAGACCAAACCCAAGCCGAACTTCATCGTGTAAAGCTAGAACGGAATCGCCTTTGCAAGAAATTAAAACTGATAGAAATTACTACTCGTGCGATGTTGGACGAGTCTCCCTCGGATTCTTTCACCTTTGCACACCGTACACTTAGGTCCTATGCTGGTGTGATAAGGGGCTATGTATGGAGACCATAACTTCCTTGTGTAATCCATTGATTTAAATAAAAAATTGGGATTTCTTCTCATGATGAAGTTTATGAATTTTTAAATGACCGGATAAATAGAGTATGCAAATTTTTTAATGAATTTTTGAAAAATTATATTTTAAAAATGTTTATGTAAACCTTAAATAATTAAAAACGTGTAATGATATTCAAAAAATTGACTTCTACAATTAGGTCTGGTATGAAATTTAGAGTCTAATAACATCAACATGATTTTTGATGAATAGTAAATTATGAATTGTGATTTTATGATTAGGATTAGTAATGTGTCCAAACGGATTAGTAATCTCATTTAAAGAAAGTATTAAAATAATCTAAGCACCTTGATTAAGTAATGTAATTAAATAAAATGGTTAAATAACGGTTTCATAAAATATTATTCAAGTATTAGTTTTTTCGGGTGAATAGTGTTTTTTAATTCAAAATATTTTGAAAATTATTTTTATAAAATGGATTTCTTTTTTGAACTCAGAGCATCGATATTATGTTAAGGTAATTTTTTATGCTTTTTCTGAAAAAATGAATTTTCGGTGAACAGTGTATTTATTTAAAAATTAAATTAAAATATATAAAAAATTATTTTAATAAACTGGAGTTCATTTTTGAAATCAGAGAATTGATATTTGGTGTATGTGAATCTTTGGGATTTTTTTGAGAAAGTTGAATTTTCAGTAAATAGTAAAAATATAGTTTTTAAGTTACGGGTGTTTAATGACATTATTAAATGATGTATTAAGTATGTAATCAATATGGTCGACCTGTGAATAGTAAGATAATGTATGAGGTGTCCCATGTGGCCAATACCATGGGAAAATACCATGGTCAAGCCCATGGTTTTTCCAAAACCACCAATGAGGTGTCGCTTGGCCATTAATGTCGTGTCCCCTCACTTTCCCAATAAATACGAAGAAATACTCTCATCCATTCGACTCCCCACTCTCCCCCAACGAAGTTCGGGTCTCATTACCTCCCAAAGAGTCCTCTCATGGTGCCCCTAAGCCCTCAATGTCCCAATCTTTGAGTTTTAAGAGTTACGTTTAATGTAAGGGATCCGACCTCTCTCTTTCTTTTAAAGTAATCTATTTTATGTCATTTATTTTATCCTCCATGTTATTATGTTGGACGATGTTCTTCTACATTCATCTTACTTCCCGTTTTATTTTCATATGATGAGAGACCCCCTCTTTCTCCCAACAATTCGTTTTAAGAGTGTTTAAGTGGCGCCGTTAGGCTGCCGAATGTTTAAGGGATTCTTTCACCCATCTCATTTTTCAAGTTCTATTTTCATGTCAAGTATTCCAAGATTCTTTTTATTATTTTGGGGTATGATCTCTATATCTATCATACATATGTCTTATGATCATATGATGAGAGACCCTATTTGATCTCGTCAATTCATTTTTATTGATGTTTAAGTGGCGTCGTTAGGCTGCCGAAATTTTTGTGACGAATAGTTTCACCCTTCTCATTTTCAAGTTCTATTTTCTTGTCAATTCTTTCATGTTCCTTTTTATTATTTTGGGGTATGATTTCTATATATATCATACTGATCTTTTATTATAATATGATTAGAGACTCCATTTTATCTCTTCAATTCTATATTTCGATGTTTTATGTGGCGCCGTTAGGCTACTGGAATTATAAGTGGTTCTTTCACCCATCTCGTTTTAAAGTTCTACTTTCATGTCAAGTCTTTCAAGTTATTTTTTATTATTTTGGGGTATGATCTATATATATATCATACTTATATTTTATGTTCGTATTATGAGAGTCCCTATTTGATCTTTTCAATTCAATTGTTTTATGTTTATGTGATGCCGTTAGGCTACCGAATTTTCATAAGAGAAATCTTATTTTTTTCTTCCTTTAATGTTATTCATTTCATATGGTACATATTTAAAATTACATTACCATGTTCATATATCCTTCATATTCTGTCCCTCTACTGTTTTATGGGCCATTTATGTTTGTTTGAACCATGTCCCCTCTCTTTTCAATGTTTCCTAAAACCTCGTAACAGAGCCGTTATGCTGCAGCATTTCCGTCTCAAAATGTCTCTCTCTTTTGCTAAAGATCATTTATTTTATTAAGTGAATACTCAAAGATCTTTCTATTAAAGGGGTATTCACATATATTCCAAAATTTTCTATTTTAAATTTTGTGATTTACATACATGAGACCCACCTTCCTTTTCTGTGGGTTTTAAAGTGACATAAAGATCATGTCTTTAAAGCAGTTTTAAAACGTTATGATTATGAAATGAAGCCCATTAATTTTATGATATGTGGGTTACTTATGAATTGTTTGATGATGATATATGTATCTCACATGATAATAAAGGAAAATTTAAGGGTGCGCCCTGATAGCTCTCCAATGCATTGGGTAATGATGTAACCACTAGAGATTACAATTTTCACGATATCTTGGTGAATAACCTTGGTAATTATCAAATGACACCTTGGGGATGGACCTTGGTGATATGTTCATGATTGTCTATGTTAAATGATGTAGCCACATCATAAAGTTATGAAAAATCTTATTTTTATTATGATATGCCACATGATTTCTTTCTCATGCCTTAAAGTTCTTTTTCATGACATAGTTGATGTATCTCAAGTTTACATGTTAAATGTTTCTCTTGTTTCTCTTACTGGGCTTTCTGCTCACCCTATATTTTGATTTATATCCCTAGGTTATGAGATGAAGTAATGAACCTAGGATGAACTTAAGGAGAAGCCTTTCCTGTGTATAAGAAGAATGCTTTTTTTTCTCATGTAATAAGTTCCTGGTTTCCAAGACACTAAACCTTAAAGATCCTCGGTTTTGTAGAATGTAATGAAAAGTTATGTTATAAAAAGGCGGGATTATATACTATCATTTTGGATAGGGACACCAAATTTAAATCTCATGTCTTGATGAGGATTTCTAGGGTGATGGGTAGATATGTTTTTATAATCCCAAAATACCATCCTTAAAAAGATGGTCAGTCAGATTATACAATATAGGTTCTAGAGGAAATGATGCGATCATGTGTCCTTGGTTCTAGGGGTTCATGGGAGAAGCATATACCCCTAGTTGAGTTAACCTACAATAGTAGATTTTTGTCGACTATACATATGGAATCATATGAGACATTCTATGGTATTCCATTCCAATCAAGCTTTTTACGGTAAGATTCATGGGAGGTAGTGGCCACATCTCATACAAGGAAAACATGAGTAGGTCTAGTTGATTCAAATGTAGATGGAAAATTAAAATTCTAATCTGAAATCATACACTAATCACTACTGACGACCTCTATAGTCCATGTTCTGGGATTTTGTTTTCATGTGTGTTTCACTAAGACTGGTACAGAAGAGAATAATTAGACAAGTTAAGCTTTCAACATGATATTTCTGGCCATTCTTGATCTTGGAGAGATGTGGGTTGGTAGCCTCTTAGTTGCGGTTACCATAGAGGTACCTACCCATGTATTATGTCTTCCACATATATCATCTATGCTTCTATCACTCAGTCCCATCACACCATTTTCCTCCTGAGGCATTTGACATTCTGGTAGATGTGTCTTTCGAGGAGAATTTGATACATATCATTAAGATGTGAACAAAGGTTCTTGATGGAAAGTTATTTCCTCTAATATGGGTGCTATACAAGAATGATCGTTTACAAGATGAGAGATAGGAGCAGGGGGCCATTATAAATGATCTGTTGTAAGAGTTGTTCTCATATGAATATTAACCACCCTTTATAGATGAATTCAGGGACAAATTTCTATAATGGGATAAGATTTTAAGAACCAATTTATTCTTATGAGTTACAAATCCCTTAGTTTTCAGTTTTAATTCTTAAATATGGCCTTATATGAGTTTTTAACTTTATATTGAGTGTTTTATTGGTGTTATAATCTTGATTGGATCCCAAAACAATGTTTTGGGCTTAAAATAGCCTAGAACATAGTCAGTACAAACCATGAAAGTATATGAAGATGGGTGGTATAGGCCGCATGGTTTATTTACAATATTTGGTAGAAGACACATGGCCATGTGACCATATCTACAACTTTTTTATATTTTGATAGACGGATAGTGCATGCTTTCTTCACAGTTTTCAAATCGTGTGGGTAAACTGTGCAAGTAACCCTTGGTCTATCTGAAAGAATTCATGGTTTTTGTATGGTTTTACAAACAGCGTGGTTAAACTATGTGGACACTGTATTTCGGGTTTTTAATTAATCATAAGTTTAAATAATTTTTTTATTACTTATTTCAGGTTTTTTATCCATGGAAAGTAGGTGAAACGTTTTAGAGCTATCCGTAGAAGACTAGACTAGGATTCAATCTTGGTTCTTCATCTGATCTCTAATACGAGTTCTATTTGTATAATCAGATCTTCAATGATAATGTCTATATTCTTTTTTATCCATTCTCAATTCTTCTTGCAATCAATTACAATATTTTTTTAGGATCATATTTCCTAATATATCTTTCTTCATCCATTCTTCATATTTCTCTTAAACTGAGTCGAATTAGGACATCAAAATATATGAGAACTCTACTACCAATCTAAGACAAGTGGTACATTTGTTTCTTTCATTGTCTAGTGCTTTTTTGAGGTTTCTCTATTACGTTGCATGCTAAACTCTCCGGCGCAACCCTGATTTTGAATTGGTTACTTGCAATAGATGTCATATAACGTATTATGGATTCCCATTGGATCTATTGTTATGATATAGTACCAATGTTCTTGATATAAGGACACTCATGGGGAGAACGTTATGAAAATTCCATGTTAAACTACCAAAGGGGTGTGTTTTGGGTTTTCCATGTTATAGGAATATAATTATGAATGGAATGAGTAGAATGGGTTGATTAGGAGATGATTTCTCATCTTTTAACTTTTTAAAACGTGTTGAACTATAATTCATAAATTCATGAATTGATCAAATGGGTTATTTTAATTTGAGTTGATAATATGAGTGGTTATACTCATGAAATGGTATGATTGTGAATCGTGAGAAATGATTGGGTATACCTATGTGATGTGATTAATATTAATTGATGATAAATGTGTGGGTATCCCCATGAAACTTGTTTAATTTTAAATGGAATAAATGAGGGGGTATAGTAATGAGATGTAATTTGTTTGGAATGTATTAAATGGGTGAGAGTACTCATTAAATGGAACTGAATGTATTCAATTATATGGGTGGGTTGACACATATGGACCTAAATTATTACATTGTATGAAATAAATATATGACTTATTTATTTTCCATAGAAAACACTCCATGGATTTGTAATTTTTTAGTGGATGCCATGGATTGAGTATGCACCCAGGGTCAAGATTCTATGGGATGCCTTGGGATTTTCTACCCTATGGATCCAACATTCTTAGAATCACATAGGACTTATTGGTAAACATGTTCCTAGGACCCCAACTAGTGAAAATGTCATGTTTCCACCAAGATTATCCAATGACTTAATGGCATTGACTTGTCCCTTTATAACATTGATATTGAAGTTAATGGGCTACGTATAACGAGACATCATGGCCATGGGTTTTTTGACATGTCGGGTTACAGAAAATGGTCATGGAGATAGGATAAATATGGGATTACCGTGAGTCCAATTTTTTATAAATTTTTCTTATATATTCCTTGTTAAGAGCTCACAATATTTATTGGGAGAATTGATATATTTTTTAATATTACTTGTTGCAGTAGTTATAACCCTTAAAATTTCACACTTACATTACTGCATACTCTCACATGTTTAGCATATTGCATTGTGATGCGTAAAACTGTATGGACTTCTTGGTGGTTACCTATATGGATGTTATCTCACACCCTGTTTGTGACTCCATTAGGACTCAAAAATATTATATGGTTGCAGGTGTTTATGGGGGAATCTTCCTTAACATTTGTTGTTGATTGTGGCTTTGGATCAGGGGATCATGAGACCAATCGAAGGCTTGTGATTCTATGAGGAAATTTGAGCCATTTTAAATTTTTGGAATCATGTATTATATTGTTTCTTCATGTACCTATTTTTGTTTTTTCCATGATACATGAATCATCTGATTCATTACATATGAGAAAAATATTTATTTTTTATATATCCTTTCCACGTTTCACATTTCAGATCACTACTTATTTATCTTCTTTCGTTATTGAATGTGTATGAATTACGCTTTGATATTCTCTCATAATGAGGTAATAGTCTCCCCAATGACCCATTTTCGACATCATTTCTAGTCATAAGCCTCTTGAATTTGGGGAGATGTTCTTGATGTATTTTGACCCAACAAGATCGTGGTAGTGTTTAATGGGATGCATGTCTTGGACGTTACATGGGAAGATGCATTTGAGGCCATGTCATCAACTGGGATCGGGGCACCATTAAATGGAATCTTGATCCAGGATATTACAAGAAGGCCAGAAATAGATTTCACATATTCACGACACAAATAATGAACGGTTGTTGTGAAAAATAGTATCCAATTAGAAGAATCCATTAAGGTACACACATAATGAAAGTGGAAAGTGTACATACATTTCATGTTTATAAAGTTGAGAAAGTTCATATATATGATTGACATAAAAAATTATATAAAAACTCAAGTAGTTTTTATGATTGTATGTTTTATCATGTGTGTGTGGAACAACAAAAAAGAAGGTTAATAGGTTTCATAAAACTTATGCAATCCATCTATACTAATATCACAACTTACTATTCTTTATGAACATAATGTTATTTGAAAGGAAAATATCAAATGAAGCTACATGGGGTGTTTGATGTATTTTAGACTAGAATATTTGATAACGTATATATGAGAAATTTGTTACATGATATATTGATACTTGCATGAATAAATTTTCAGATTAAAGCTAGAAATATTATGATTAGATCTTAAATATTGGTTGACAGTGAATTATAATTCAGGAAAACAACTTGAAGTGTTTCATAATATTCATCATATGATCATTATAAAATATAGATATTGTAATTGGGAGTATCATCATATCCATATTAAATATTATAAGGGAGAAATTAATTTTATCTTGTTGATTTATTAGAAATCTATGTCCTTTAGTAGAGTAACAAGATCATCCAATTGATGAGATTTCATATAGAGAAAAGGAGATATCTTTTTCAATCTATTTGTTGAAAATAATTAATTAATTTGTGATTCCATTAAAAATAATTCTAATAATAAATGGTTTCACCAACATGAAGAAAATAACTAAATTTGGAAGATTTTTTACTTTTGGTATGATCATTGTACACCAATTCTAGGTTTTTATAATCACTGGAAATTATTGTGATAAGAGACACTTTGAACCAACAAAAGATTTATCATGGAAAGGATTATATATTTGTACCAAAACATGGGAATTTTTTTTAAAGATTCTATCTCTTTAGTTATCATTATTTATTTTTTATGTAATCGTTATGAGTAAACAACATATCCACTCCTCTTAACTCATGTATAGATGAAATAGATTAGGGGATAACTAAAAGAATGTAAAATTTGGCAAAATATTGGGTACGCTCATTCATCCCCTGCTCTCAGTTTCCCTATATGATCCATATAGGCTCTATATTTTCAAATTAAATAGTTATTAGGAACTCACATTGGTCATGGGGATTGGAGTTTGGGATCATAACTCCATTTTGAGGGGAATTTATTTCTTTTTCTGTCACACTCTTGTAGATATATGATATGTACTAGAATCTCTTCCAAATCATGATATAGGATTGGTTACCCTAATAAAATGTATAGGTGTTGGATACTTAAATTCATAAATGGGGACATATTATTGAGACTATCTGCTTATATATCTTATTTTCAACATCCATGTCCTATTATTCATTAGAAATTTTTAGCTTTTTACGTTTTGAAATTGAATAACCAGACCCTCAAGAGTTTGTTTCCTTCCATGGAGATGAAAGGTTTTCAATGATGGGATTGAGCCTTTATGAGGTTGACTACATATCCTATTTATATTAGGAATTATAACCCATGATGTTCATTAAATGTTGAGTAGCGTAGTCTAACTTCTTTCACAAACGACATATTTTAGGGATCTTAACCATCAGTTATTAAACTCAAGACTTATTAAGGTGGTCTATTTATCGTACTTATAACATGAATTAGAGTCATCACAGACTAATTTGTTATCAACTCGGTGATGGGAAGTGACGGGTAATTAATGGATAGGAGGGTAATTTCCCTATGGTTTATTAATTATAAATTCATTAGGGAATTACACTAAGGTGGATTCCATTGTATTAGGAGAATCTTATCATGTAACTAAATAGGGATTATAGACTATGATTTATGAGTCCAAAATCTGTTCATTGAAATTAAGTGGGACCAATGGTTGTTGAAGAGTATGGGTGGATTCACTGGTGTGTTTACATAGTATTTCTCAAAGGAAAATTTTCTCGCTGTTTGGATTCAAGGTGTGGAGGATGGCTGTAGAGATGATTTCTTGAGGTGTGTTTTTTGCTGCTGGTTGCTGCTGCATCTAGGTTAAAATGAATATGACCCACATTGAGAGGATAACATTTTATATGATTGAAATTTGTTATAGAAGTATGATCAGGGTGGATTATATTTGTTGATAGGTACATAAATTGGAAGTCTCTCCCTCTATTAAATCTCTAAATTTTCCTACTATGCTTGGATCTTCCCCCTCTCTTTCCCCCATGGTAGATGGATTCGTTGGTTACCTCATGATTCGGGATTGAAACTCAAAATGGATGGATCATTCATGTCAGGTATTATGAGGGGAGTCGGTTTGGTGAAAAATGTTAAGGGTTCTGTTTTTCTTTCATTTCTTGAATTTTATGGCCCTTGTGATTCACTGTTGGCTAATGTTAAGGCAATGATTATTGTTCTTGTGCTTTTTAAGGAGAATAATATCATATTTTCTTCTTTTGAGACTCACTCTCTATTTCTTATTAAATTGATTCATTATAGAATCTAAATTATTTAGTGTATTATTTATTGTGTTTGCCGGTGAAAAAAATTAATCAATGAAGTTATGATAATCACTCACATTTGGAAAGAGGGGAACGAAGTGTGTAGTTTTCATGCCATTCATGCTTTGTCCTCTGATTAAATATCTATTTTCTCTTTGATTGTATCACTTCATTAGTGTGGTTAGAATTTTTAAATTAATTATGAAATATGACTTCTCTATTATAGGAGAAAATGCTGCAAACCACTCTATCCCTGTGTTTAGGGGCATCTTTTTCATTTCTTTAATAAATTCCACAATGATTGTAGTCTTTGATTCCAAATGAAGAATAATGATAAACCCATTTGAGAGTATGATATCCACTAGTTTTAGTGTCTGATATGCGCAAGGACTTAAATTATGGTTGAATCCCATTGGATATAAATCATTTGGAAGGATTCATATTTATCTTGTTTGGATACGAATTCAATTACTTGTTGTTCAGTTCCTCCCAAGACTACTGATGATTTTATGGTACTTGAGGATATGACATAGTCGTTCAAATAAATGGCTTCCAATGTGAGATACCACTTGTTATATACTAGTTTTTGTGGAATGATTTTATAATTATTGGATAATTCAATACCATGAGATCATAATATCTGAGATATGGAGGGACATACATAAAGGTGGAAGCCCATCAGAGAAAATGAAATCGGTAGGTGTCCTATGTATCCTATGTGGATATGAACCATAATTATTATTATTCAGTTCATTGTATTTTAAAATATTTCTAATATAAATAGAAATCATTTATCAGGGTGTGTTCTTGACATTCTTCACCTCATGGAGGGTATGTGCCTGACTTGTCATGAGTGTCTGTATAACATGTTCTGAGTGTATGTTTATCATTTCCATATTTTCCATCCAAAATGTCCTCAGTGTCTTCCAAATAAGGATAACATGTCTTAGGGTTCATATCAAGATTGTAGAAAAACTAAAATATTTATTTTTAGGATCTGTTGAGCATGTTCTGAGGACTGTCAAACGACCCAATTAACACAAATAAGGTTCTTTGTGTAATCAACACATAAACATCAAAGTCTGTCTCATGATTAGGGATGTCATATAAGAATTATATCACATGATGTATTTAGAAATATTTGAGAAATTTCATTAAATGGATGACATGTTTGGATAACTTCTCTATACATTTTAGACAAGTCCAAGATATATTTTAAGACTTGGTTTACTTGTTTAGAGGACCTCATATGGATTGAATGAAATTCCTATAGGATTACATAGTTCTTGTATATAATATTTGGTTATGGTATCATGTTATAGAAAGGTCTTATGAAGCAAAATATCCCTTAAAATGAAAATAATAGTATTCATATTACTGTAATTATTCCATATTTTTTAACCTTTATTGTATATATGCTATTTTTTTACAATTATCATTTTGAGGTATCACATAACCAATTAGGCATATGGAAGTTCCTTTAAATAATATGGTTGACACACTATATGTACATTGTGTGATCAATAGTATGATAACATGAATCATATATATGTTTCATTTAATCCTTCAAGCCATTCCAAATGATTTAGATGGTGGAAGACTCTAGCGATCTCATATCTTTTTTCTCTAAGAAGTATTCCCCTAGTTTTTTCCCTTTTAGTGTGAATTTCATGTTTCTATAGTCCATTTTTTTGTATTGAGTGGGAGGAATTTATAGGCATATAATAACCATTCATATGAATCCTTTCAGGGAGTGTATATTTATTCTAATGACTTGATTTTGTGGAGTGAGAAACACAACACAATTTGTGAAAAATCCTCACTGGTATCCATGATCATTTGAGGAATGCATGGTGTGAGAAACATGAGATAAGTTAATATTGGACACATTGAATGGGAGTGTGCATAAATAGTATATAAACACTGAGGTTTCCCTTAGAGAGGTATGATTACCAGTACCATAGAAAATAATGTATAGAGCTTGGGAATCAGAAATGCATCTTATGTATCCTGTTCATAATCAGAATTAGAGTTTTCATAATTTATTCTATTCCTAACGAAAAATTATATTAGGGTAATTGATTATACATTAATGAATTATTATAATTATCGAGGTGTAGGATAGTTAAGTGATTATACCCAAATGGATTCCCATGCAACATATTCATTGTCCATCATCTAGATGATGAATATGGAAGATGAATTTGGAAGTTATGTTGAAAATCATTCACATGACACGAGGTATAGTCTATGTTGAGAAAATGTATTGGATCATATTAGTGAGTAAACCTATCCCATTTTGGGTAATCCACTTATAATGTGTTGACTTGGAAAAAGGCTCGTTTATGTAATTTTACATGGTATATATCCACGCATGTCTGTAGAACAAGGTTTCCATGTCTTAGGGTGTCCGCCTAACATTTCATGGGATTATTCATGGTACATCCATTGTTTATGAAAAGAAATCTACATGTTTTATTCCAGAAATGTACTGGGTTTCAATAAAACATGTATAAGTAGTCATCATGACAGGTCTTAAGTGTCTTCCTAATATGGAGTACATGTACATGGTTGTCTTCCTTGAACATATCATGTTATTCACATGATCGAGGATGATATTGCAATGGAAATTCTTATAATCAAAGCATACATGTAGAAGTCATTTTAAACGATCAAATTACTATTCTGGGATTTATTTGCATGATCAAAGAGGAAATGTTAATAGCCATTTTCATGACCAAATGACTTTCCAAGGTTGTTTTCTTCAGTACAAAGATTACATTAACAGAGCCTTTCACATGATCAACAAATATGTCGGATATGTCTTCACAAGATCAAATTATCTTTTTTGAAGTCGCATGAGGGAATCGAGAGGATACTAAAGAATAATGTGAACCTGTGATCTTAAGAGATTCATGTAAACGGTTATCAGAAACAAATCTGGGGATGAGCACATGTAAAAAGGAATTCATCCAGGTTTTGATGTTTCATGTCCATGAGTATGATGCTAGGGTCATAAGGACAATAGTTTTCAAAGAAGGAAGTGTTTTTCACTGAGTTCTGATGTCGATGTTGCACATTCTATGATTCTCATTAGTAGTTTGTATGTGATCTCATGATCATAGGGGAGTCATGTGATGGGGTAATACGAAGATGTGTAGGGGATGAAAATTTGATCATTATACATGAGAAATGGTTTTCGTGGAATATGGGGTTCATGGATAAATTTTTATATCCAACCACACAACCTACAGTTTTCATTGAATAATTTGATGTCCAGCGATTGTCATGTATGTAAAATCCACAATTCGGTGGGGAGGAATTTTCATGTGATATAGATACATATTTTTTGTCATTCATTACCAAATTGATTCATTTTTTGATGATATTATTTAGATTATCACATAACCGTGTAAATAATTATTATGATTGCATGGCCATAAATGAGTATCTTTACTGGGTTGTATAGTTCAATAAAGAAATTACTATGAATGAAGTATCCCACTTCACCTCTATTTTTCAATCTTTCATGGATCTCCTAATGTATCTCCTCTTAGGTATCGGTTTCTACTATTTTTCTATTTTTTATCTCTTTCCTGTTTATATCCCCTTTTACCTCACATGAATCACCCCTTTAAAGAGATGGAGGGGGTTTACGTAGTCTAGGGTGGTGTGCGTTATCACTTTTTTTGTTTCTGGATATTGTGATGCATGAACTCTCATGAGGTAATGGAGAGAATCACATGAGTTTCATATGTTGTTTATGTGATCACTTTAATGATTCTCCTAACACTGGGATTCCAAAGAGATCTCATGATTTCTTCATAGTTGGTTGGAAATATTTTAATTATCAATTATAATCAATAAAAGGTTTATATAACTTCAATATCAATGATATATTTTCATATATATGACATTTCATGTTGTCCATATAGTTGGAATGAGCATCATATTTAATCAATTGTCTCATTGATCATTCATTGGAGTCTTGGAGATTTGTGATTCACATTATTTGTAAAGCATAACATGAGAGATTCAAGTGATCGATCGATCATTCCTTAAAATATGGCCCATGTATTTAAGGCTACATGAATGGATTTGGACTGTCGAGTATGCGTCACTTTCATAGATTGATCACCAGAGATGAATTCCATGGAGGTAAGTGAGAAATGGAGAAAATGTTTGGTGTATTTGGTTCGAAATAATAGTGTTGGAATGCGTGTTAGATGATCAAAGTTTGAAAGATAAATAAGCGCATCATCGAATGGCCTAGTTCGATTTGATCAGGCCATTGTGATTCTATCTATATTTTTAATAGTGGAACAACATGTAAGTCAGATACTATCCCATATCAATTTTCTGCTATGTTAGAGAGATATTAATAACTAATCACACATCCAATGGTTTCCAAAAGTGAGTACTGGGGCCATTTCATGACAATTTCTAGAAGCGAAAAATACCTGAAAACTATTCTGCAACAATGTTTCCCTATGGTGAGGCTCTCATGCTCTCACACATGTGCATTGTGCAAAAAAAATAGAACCATTCATAGACAATAGTGATGGTTCCCTGGTCTTCATCATGGAAAATCCTATATTGTATATAGTTTAGAATTCTCAATTACCATCCATGGCTACGTGAATAATTTTCTATGATTAATAAAATAAATTTCATTATAAATGCTTTCTCCCAACCAGATTCCAAATCGTTCAAAAATGTAAATTATAACTCCCAGTACAAGCTCTTTCAGATTTGGTTATAAAACATATGTTAATTTGTCTAATGATCACTAAAAAATACACAATTCTTTATACAATAGAATACCTTTTACTGGGCTAGGTTCTTGATGATTAGACAACATCAAACATTTATCAGAGCTGAAAAAACCAATAAAACAAATGCCTAATATGATTCTGTGTCTTCTACATACTAAAATGATTCTATATGAATTAAAAAATCTAAGCCACCTGTGAAAAACATTTAAAAACAAACAGTGAGCGTTTACTTTCAAAATAAGGGAGTTTTAAATTTTTTAAATAATTTTACGAATATAATTGTATTTAAATACCGTTTATAAATGATTTGAAAAATACTTTTGAAAATAACATAGAAATTATTTTTGAAATACCCTCTGGAAAATTAATTGAGATGACTTACATTTTAAATAATACACCACTTTTAAAATTACATATGTATAAAAAATGTTTTAAATATTTTCCAATTCTTTTCAAAAAAACATTAAAAAAGCTTTTGAAAAAACAACATTGTGTAAAATTTAAAAATTTATAGGCTATCTTGGGCTAACGAACTTGTTGATGGATTGGCCTCACACCCCAATTACCTACCATCTTTACAATGATCAAGTGTCTGCTTTTATTAAAATCACTTTTAAGCTTTCTTAACATACATATATATTTTTCACATGGTTTTGTCTTTAAAATATATTCATACATGCAATACACATTTTCAATTTTAAATACATATAAATATATAAATACTAATCTTCATTGTAAACTACATACTCACATCCAAATTTCATGATACATAGTCTTTGCATAATTACATTGAATCATCCATGAACAAAAACATTCAATCTTAATCCCATTAAAATCCAATTTTTTGTAAATTTTATTCAATGATACAAAATATATATATATTACTATATATTTATATATATACATCCATGTATGAATTGACATGAAAAAATAAACCATATATGGACATATTCAAGATTTTTATATTATAAAATTATGATATTATTAATTTAAAATTCATACATGGTATAATACTTGGTTAATATTAATTTATTTAAAATAGTAATATATGTGAAAATTAATTATATATGTATATATTTCACATAAGAATATTATAAATTAATGTATAAATGAATCATCTAAAAATAGAAATATCCCTTGAATTCACATGAAATAAAATTAAAACATAAACCTTGATAAATATATACATATAATAATCAATTGTAATAAGACGATCCTTCCGAAATAAGAGTGAATTTTAAAAATTAAATTCATAATTATAAAATAAATAAATATACTATCAAATAAATTTTTAATATATTCTAACTAAAAACATATCAAAATTTTCAAAACTAAAAAACCTGATTGATTTTGATTTAATGAACCCAATAAAAATATCATAAAAATTGTTCCTTTACAGGAATGTAAATAGATTCTGAAGAACTTAAATGAATTATAAATAATAAATGATATAAATAATCCTTTACCAATAATCATTCCATTTCATATTATTGACCAAAGAAGTTTATATACCCAATTAGGGTGTGAAAAACATAAAACACCACAATAGAATTCGAAATGAGGAACAGAAATAAAAGGTTCCAGCCTCCCCAGCTCTATTCCCACAGAATGAAACAACAGAACATAAAAAATTCAATGTAGAGTTTCTTATTCATACCAATAGATATACTTATTTATATTTTGAATTACCGTGTATTTATAATATTATAATAATTGTTAACATCCTATAGTTTGAAAAATTTGGCCAAAAAACTCAATCTGAATATTTAATGAATGAATTCCAACCAATTGTTGAAAAAGAAAAATGAATTTTAATTAAATGATTACAAGTTGGAACTGATGAAGAAAAATACAAATGAAAGAGTGTATATTTATTTTAGGATTAATGGATTCTCTATTACGCATCGATCTATAGCCACGTAACAAATAATAAAAAATAGATTCATTGACAAATATTTTAACAATTTAAATAATACATTATAAAAAAACACTGAAAATGTGTAAGAAATTCAATACACAAATAGGGATAGTACACATAGATGAGAAAAAAAAAGTGGCATAATTTGATATGATAGGGAAATATAATGCCGATCTTATGAAGATTCAGATACCAAAATAGTAAAGAACACCTACTTTGAATTCAAGAAAAAATGTAGTGTTCAGAAAACTATAGGTTGTTTTCCTCAAATCTCAATCAAAACATCATGCGACTCATCCATCTAAAGACGGATAGTGGACTCATATCTTGATCTATATTCAGACTTTAGTTCAGCCTCGACCATGGGACAACTTGACTTCAATCTCTATCCACGAATCATCATATCCCACAGCTTGACCTCTGATCCTCCTGGTCCTAAACATGACCCCTGCTCTTGAATGGAATCCCATCACTTGAATCTACTCCCTCAAGACCCCTTAACCCCAATTTGATTTCTTCTTATTCTTTTAATCTTATTATTAATTTTTTATTGATTTATGATCAATTTATTATAAACATGTGTTAATATCAAATTGTCTTAATATTCATAATTAACATAGTTTATAATTTCGAAACAAAAATTTATTATTTTAATAATTAGAAAATATATTTCTTTATATATTAATGTAACATTGTTTTAAATTTCAAAATTTATTTTCTATAGTTTTTAATGTAAGATAGTTTCATAAATATTTTAACATGTTATAAAAATAGCCAAATAATAAAATATTATTTTAAATAAAACATTGTTTATAAAAAATCATTAATTTATTACCAAATATTATTATTATTAAATATTAAATATTATATTCATTAATCCTTAAAACACGATTAAGTTTTTAAATTTCTAAAATTTAAAATAGTACTTCTCAAAACTAAAAATAAAAAAAATTATTAAAAAATATTTTTTTGGTTTTTAATTATAACATATATTTATATATATTTATTAATAGTAATTTTATATTAAAAAAATAATACCATTTTTAGAAAATATGTATTTAATAAATACTTATATAAAAACATTACCATTATAATAATTTCATTTTTATTTACAATTTTTTTATTAAATTTAACATTCAATTAATACAAATACTAATAACATAAATAAATATTTTAATTAAAACCTAGTCTGTTACATTTTCCCATCATAAATGAATTTTTCACTCACAATTCATGCATCAGACATAAAAAAATTCAGAATTTCCATCATTATAATTAATAAATTTCTAAGGGGACATAACTAATGAAGGAAAATTCTAACACATTGATTTTGTTTCCCTCAAAGATGACATATAATCTCTAATGTTTTCTAGAAAATTCTGTTGATACTGATTATAAAGCCTTTTTACCACTCTTCTGTATTTAGTGCTAAAATATGTTGTTTAAATTTTTTAAAGATAACTAGAAAATACACATTACATTATTCAATATAAGACATTTTACCTGTCTAGGTTCACCAGGATTAGACAACACCATACATTTATCCGAGTCGAACAAAAATAAAAAAACACATACAACACTTCTCCACTCTCTACTTTCAATAGAAAGGTTTTCTGAATTTATACTTCTAAGACACTTGTTAAAAAAAATTAAAATGAAAGTGTGAACATTCAATTTTACCATAATGGGTTTTTCAAAAATTGAAAAACTTTTTAGAAAACTGTTCATCAGAAAAAACATTGAAAAATACATTCAAAATTCTTTAGATAATAACATATAAATAATTTTCAAAATATCCTATGAAAACCTAATTGAAATAAGTTATGTTTAAAATAATAATCCAATTTTTAAAATATTTACAAACAAAAATTATTTTAAATATAATCCAATGATTTTTAGAAAACATTATAGAAGCATTTGAAAAAAACAGTGTGACAACTTGAATCATTGAAGGCTATATTTCTCCTACACACTAGTTGATGGATTAGGTTCCCTCCCCAATTCCCTACCATATTTAAAATGTACATGTTCCATATTTTATAAAAATAACTTTTAATCTTTCTTTATGTACATATACATTTTCATTGGGTTTTTGCTTTAAAATGTAATCATACCTGAAATAAACATTCTCTTTTTACTTATATATAAATACTAGTCTTTATTGGAAGTTACATATTCATGTATAATTCTCATAATACATAGTCATTTCATAATTATATTCAATCATCCATGTACATAAACATTCATTATTAATCAGATAAAAATCCATTTTTTGTAAATTTTATTCAATGATCAAGCATATATATATATATATATACCTACATATATACATGCATATTAATGTATTAAGTGACATAAAAAATCATCAATATATGGCCATAATCAAGATTTATATATGATAAAATTATGATATTCTTAATTTATAAATTCATACTTAGAATAATACATTTTTAATCATTATTTATTTAAAATATTTATATTCTTGAAAATTAAGTATACATATAAGTAACATAATAATATAACAAATTATTGTTAAAATTAAACATTTATAAATAGAAATATCCCTTAGAATATTTAACATGAATTCAAATTAAAATTTAAACCTTGATAAATATATACATATACCAATCACATGTAAAAAAAGTTATCCTTCCTAAATATGATTGAATTATAAAAATAAAATCACAATTTTAAATTAATCAAACAGTCTCTATAAAAAAATTATAAAAATAAAATACTAAAATCAAATCAAAATTTTCAAAACTACCAAATATATTTGATTTTAATTTAAATAAAACAATAATCAAAAGTTTTCAAAAATAATTTTCCCTTATAGAAAGTTAAATTGATTTATATTAGTATAAAATTCCTTAAAAATCATACATGAAATAAATAATCATTTTACTCTAATATTTCGATATAATATTGATGACCCATGGTGTGCACATACCAATGATGGCCATAAAAAACTTCAAACACCACTTTAGAATTTGAAATGTGGCAAGTAAATAAAAGGTTCTTTCCTCGCAGACTCTTTTCTTACACATAGTAACAATAGAACATGAAAAATGAAATATGTAGTTTCTTATTCATCCCAACCAAGATATTTATTTATACTAAATGTCAATATGTATATAGAATATAATACTAATTTTTATCATCTTGATGTGTGAAAAATTTCATCCAAAACAAAAAAACTCAAACAGATTACTCAACGAACTAATTCCATTGAAATCATGAAAAAGAAGAATGAATTTAAACTAAATTTTTATAGGTTTGAACCAATGAAGAAAAATAAAGATAAAAGAGACGGTATTGATTGTGGAATCATGATATTATCTATTATAAATCTATTCAGATCCCCATAAAATACAATCTAAAATAGAGTTTTTGACAAAAAATATCCAAAATTAAATCATTCATTATAAAAATCGACAAACACTAACATCATATAAGAAACTAAAAACACCAACATGGATTGTATATGTCTATGAAAAAAAAATTGGACTAACATGATATGATAGGGAACTATTAAGATGATCTTATTAATATTCAGATACCATTGAAAAAATAAAGAACAACAACTTGTGATTTCTTAAAACATAAAGAAGATCATAGAAAATTGGATGTAATTTTCCTGAAATCTCGATCAGAACTCCACATGACACTTCCAACTCGAAACAATCTTCAAACTCAGACTCAGATTCAGATCCACACTCTTGTTTGGCTTTGACCATGGTACATCTCAACATTGATCTCCATCCAAGCTTCATCGAAGCTCGTGGCTTGACCTCCGATCAACTTGGTCTTCAACGAGACCCTTTCCCCCAAATGGAGTCCCTTCACTCAACTCTATTGCTTTGAGACCCCATAATCCCTAATTGATTTCTTATTCTTCTTCATCTTCTTCTAATTATACTGTTTAATCTATTTTTTCATTTCATTGTGTCAATTTTTCTTCATTTTTATCATAATTTGTTAATATAATTTTATCTTAATATTATTAATTAATATTTCTTATAACATCAAAACATAAATTTATGATTTTTATAATTAAAACCTATATATTATTTTATATTTTAACATATAATTTTTTCAAATTACAAAAATAATTCTCTGTAGTTTTTAATGTAAAATAATTTCATAGAAATTTGACCTGTTATAAAAATAATCAAAAAAATATATTATTTTAAATATAATTTTCTTTATAAACAAGTCATTAATTTATTAACCAATCTTATCATTATTAAATACAAATTTTTAACTTTTTAATACTTGAAACACTATTAATGTTTCAAATTTCTCAAATTGAAAATAGTTCTTCCCAAAAGTAAAATTAAAATTATTTTATAAAAAAAGAATAATTTAATTAATTATAACATGTATTTTTATATATTTATTAATTGTACATCCATATTTCAAAAATAATACAGCTTTTAGAAAATTAGTATTTAATCACATCTTAAAAAAATAAATTTTCATTATAATAATTTCATATTTGTTTACAAATTTGATTTATTAAAATTAACATTGAATTAATAAAAATACTAATAAAATAAATAAATATTTTATTTTAATCACGGGTTGTTTAATTAATTGTATTGTAATGGGTTTAAAACATCTAAAATCATTTATGTAATGTTTTATGGTGGAAAATTATGGGTTATATTAAATATTTCCCTTTATAATATGATTTTTTGGAGAAAAATTATGACATATATACTGTTTATAACATAAAATTTCATTACAATGTAAAAACAGAGTATCATTTAATGTTTAGTTTCATTGAAATAATACACATAACACATAAGAATATAAAAAAATTTCTATTCCACTATAATGTATTCTTCAAGGTTCATCCTTAGTAAATTGTTTTCATCTCATAAAATAATGAAATATATAAAAGGAAAGGGTCAATATATTGTCCAATAAGGTAAATAAAGTTAAACATTTTACATGTGATCATGATAAATATTGATAAGAACTTGTGGGATATCATTATAAAATAATCTAGAGAACATGGGGAATATGATAAACAAATCACCATTATCATAAATTGGAAATTTTATAGTAACATTTATTTTTTACATTCAAAATAATATCACCACAGTTCTTTACTGAGGCATCATAATAATTACCATTTTTATTCACCAAGGTATCATAAAACATATCATCTCTATAGATTATCATCTTTACCCAATTTATTGATGATCAATCAGGAAAAACACTTAATATGTATAAATATTTATGTGATCCAAATAAATCTATATAAAACATCTAATAATTAGACAATGGAGAATAAAATAAATGGGATTGATATCAAAATCCTCACATTTTTAAAAGTTCTTAAAATATGATCATTATTAAATTTATATCCTATAGAAAGTTATTGAGGGTATTATGTATGTAAATTATAAAATTGAAGAAATAATATTTACATAATAGTGTATACACCTATAAAATATGTGGTTTGGGTATTCACAGATATAAAATAAAATAACTTATTTTGAAAAATAGAGAATTATTTAGAAAAAAATTCATCACTATAACGGGTATGAAACATTGTATTTAAAAAAAATTAAAAAGAAAAGGTAAACCGGTCTTATATTCATAATGTAATCTTAAAACAGTAAAGTGATAGAACAAAGTGTAAAATAGAACATGGTATGTTCATTTTAAAGACATAACACATAAAAACCAACATGAACAGAAAATAGAAGTTGAGATTACCTTTACCTTGAAGAGTGACATATAAGACATGATGATCAGGACCTTGGGGGATTAAGGACCCATTGGGAGGACTCCATGGGAGGTAATAATATCAGACATTCATGGTGAATGAATTGGTAATAAATCAAAATGAATAAATGATTGGGTATTTATAGGAAAAGTGGTTGAGTTTTTTTATTAATTTGTTTCTACACCTCTGTAGTGGTATTTGGAAAACCATGGGTTTGCCCGTGGTATTTTTTCAGGGTATGTGCCACCTGAGAATCCGATTAACTTATTTCAATATATAAGAGTCGACCAAAATTTTATATTACTTATGATATGTTTATGACATTATTATTATTTCATTAAACATATCATAAAAATGAAATTGTGTTTTTATTAATCATAAAAAATTATATTATTTTATAAAATTCTGATAAATTATCACTATTATAATATCATTGTTTTTATTTCAAAAATGAAATTTATTATAACATAAAAAATTTATAAATTTGAGAAATTTATCTTTTAACTATAAAAAATATTATTTATTAAAAATAATAGTAGACGGAAAATGTATAGAAAACTGCATTGTAAAATTTCCAATACTTGAAAAATATGAAATTATTTTATCATCAGAATATAAATTAGAGTTTCTTTATAATACTATTTCATTATCATAAACATAATTAATAATTCATTAGTTTATTTTAATGATTATATATTTTCTAAAAAGTATAATTTTGGACCGAAAAATGAATTTTCAAATACATCATATTTTTACGAAAAAATAAACTCAAAATAGAATTTATGAAATGAATTTTTTATTTATTAAAATTTGTTATACATTACGTAACTAATTACATGACACATAACCCCCTATAAAACCCACATATGACTTTTCGGTAAGGTCTATGGTGGTGATAGACTCTTGTGAAGGCTCAGATAACATTGTCTGAGTGGTAATTTACACTAACATGAACTTTCCTCATAGGATATTTCATTAAAGCATAACATTTTGAAGCTCAACATTTGGATTGGTCACGAGTCAAGCCCAATGGTGCTACATCCTACCCATGTTCTGACAAATGGGCTTAATATGTCATGACTCTACTGTATGAGGCCCTCAAATATTCTCTTTTTCATTAGTTTTTCATTAAAATTTATACATGTAAACAATAATTATAATGTTAAAATCACTAATAAGAGTACAGTTTCCAATGGTCTTATTAATCTATGTCCATATTGATCCATAATAATTAATAGAAAATGCTATATTATGGTTGATACCCAAAGGTATCGCTTCATTAATAATGAGATAAAGTGTTATTATTTAATGTAATATAACACACATTTGTAGGAAATAATTTTTATTCAGTAAGTTCGATTTGTTAAATTCAAACTCCCTTGATAAATTCCATCATAGAAATTTCAAATTGTTCCCTTAGTTGGAAAATGGTGTATGTACTTTTTCTTCATTCCTCATATGGTTCCCTCATGGCTTCTTCATACTTTAGGTTCCTCCAGAACTTTTTAACACGTTGGGTAGTCTTTTTGCATATAACCTGGTCTCTACATTCCAATATTTCAACCATATGATTCTCATAAGATAGGTCATGTTCTAGTTTTAACAATATATGATTTAGTACACGTGAATGGTTCAGTATGTTCTTCTTCAAGAGGTAAATGTGGAATTGTTCATGAGCATTGGATAGGTTTGGAGGATTTTCAAAATGATAAGAGACTACTCTAATGCGATCAAGGATTTTTATTATAGTAAATATACCGATGGATGAAAATACAATTATTCCTAAACTACATGAAAATATTCTAAAGAGATATTTGAAATAAGAATTTATCTCCAATATCAAACACCATGTCCCTTTGACAGTTTCCAACATATCTCTTTTGCTAATTTTGTGCATCCTTAATGTGTTGTTAGATGGAATAAACCTTTTCTTTATTCTCTTATACATGATAAATCCCAAGAATCATTCTCTCACCATCTTAAACTCCACAAGTATGATATCTACAATGTATTTTATAAAGATCTTGACCATGTGGCTTTTTTATAATGAAATGGAAGCTGTTATTGTAAAAGAACTCATATAATGGGATATGTCGATCTCATCCACCTTTAAATTTTATTGATCATGTTCTCATCATGTCTCCATGTGTTTGAATTGTCCTTTCAGATTTTCCATCAATTTGGTGGTGATTTTCCATGCTGAAAAATAATTCCATTCACAGTTAATATTGAAGACTACTCTAGAATTTTGATGTAAACCATGGACCGTGATCAGATATGATAAAGACTGGTACCCCATGAATTATTACTACATTCTTCAAGTAAATAATTTCATAATTATTGGGAAATAAATCTTCCCAAATAGATATAAAATGGGAATTTTTTGTGAGACAATCCTTTATAACCCATATAACATTATTTCCTTTAGCTATATTTATGAAAATAGTAAAAAGGTACATATTTATATTTCCCCACATCCATTATGATATAGTTAGTGGATATAATACACCATTATGGTGTTTTCACTTATATTTAACATGTTGAAACACCCATAAAATTGTAGTGCAGTCGACAATCTCCCTTTTAATTTAATCCCACCAATTATTTTCATGAATGTCCCTATACATTTTTTTGATTCAAGGATGTATGGAGAATGTAGATCAATGAGACTCATCCAACAACTTCATCTTTATTTATAGAATAGATGGAACACATATAATTTTACTAAATTTCAGTACACCTATTGGATGAATATTGAACTCATTGAAACATTCCATTCATTACATCATATATCCTCTTCTATAAAAAAGGATATTCATTTTGAGATTTCTTGATATTATTCACTAATGATTGTTGAGAAACCATTTGGAATGGGTTTTATTATTTCCATTCCCTTACTATTAACATGTATAGTTTTAATAGGTCTTTTATCAAAGGATCTATTTAATTCACCTTCTTTGTCAACACAAAATGGTTTTTCTACTTAATGCATCAACACATTTTTTCTCATTTAGGGTGATAATGAAATAAATAATAATAATATTTAAGAAGATCAAAATATCTCTGTTGTCTCATGTTCAATTCCTTTTGTGAAAAAATATACTTCAAAAGATGATGAACTGTGTGTATATAACATTTCTCTCCAATATGATATTGCCTCCATATCATCAAATAAAAAACAACTACAACCAGCTCCATGTCATGCATAGGATAATTAATCTCATGAGGATTTAATAGTTAAGATACATAAAAACTCAAATTTTTATCTTGCATGGTGACAGACCCAATCCCTTTCAGTCATTCAACACTAAAAATAACAAATCCTTTTCTGATAAAGGGTAGTGTTGACACGATATCTGTAACCAAACTCTTCTTAGGATATTGGAATCATTATTCATACTTCATTATCTAGATGAACATGGTCCCTTTTTTAGGTATCTTGTTTCGGTTATTATAAATGCATGATTTGTTTTCATAAATCTAAAATAATATCCCTATATTCCAAGGAAACTTGAAATAACAGTTAGTATTGTAGTATGTGTCCACTCTTCAACAACATTTTTCATAGTATGATCAACTAAGAGTCTTTCATTGGTTACAATTTCACCCATGAAATAAAATAATTAAAACGGAAATTAATATTTTTCAAAATATTCCAGTGGGCCTCTACTTGTTTATATTTGTAAATATAACCATCATATGATTCTCAGGAACCTAAATTTTTTTTAATATATAATAATATCATCAATAAAAGATACAAAAATTTAATTATAGAAGTCCTTAAACAGTATTTTCATAAAATCCATAAAAATAGCAGCATCATCAGTTATGATAATGGGTATAACAACAAACTCGAAATACCGATATTTGATCAAAAGTTAGTCTTTGGAATATATTATATACTCACCTTTAATTGATGATAAGCTAATGGGAGATCAATATTGGAGAAGAATTGATCCCCACAAAGGTGGTAAAATAAATCATCAATTATTTGAAGCATGTAATTTTTTTACTATGATCCCATTATATTCTATATAATAATGCACAACTACATTAATCAATCCTTCTTAGTAAAAAAGGGAAAAGGTGATCCCCAAGTAGATAAGCATTTATAGATAAACCCCTTCTACAAATGATCTTGTAGTTGATTCTTGAATACCTTCATCTTTATATTTTCTATTTTATATGCATTCTTTGATATCGGCATGGATCTTGCAACATGTTCAATGGATAACTCGGACCCTCTTTCTGGGGGAGGCCTAGGAAACTCCACAAGAAATAATTCAATGTATTCTAGAATGATTAGGTCCTTATATATTCATATACATTTATTTCCTTATTCATCTTCATCAATCATTTTCTTAGAGATGTCCACAGGTGGTTCTTCTAAAAAAATCTCAGGTCGAGATATCTCTCATTGGAAAAAAATATAGGTTTTCCATTCATGAATACTGAAATTTACTTACATCTATAGTTTATATCATCATTATACTTTAAGAGATAGTCCATCCTTGGTATAATGTTGAATTACAACATGGGGATGACTACTATATTTTCAATGATATTGTGCTCTCGAAATTGAATAATAGTTATTATATACACTATTTATTCTTGGATAATACCTCAATAAGTCTGGATTGATAAATCTAATTCTATTAATTTTTGTATCTATTCTTTTTCATTATAAACATTCAGGAAATAAGTGAATGTGTAGAACCATTATTAATTCAATTACTTGCGAGATTTTATTGAACAAAAAGAATAACTTGCACCATATCATTTTGATCTTCAAATTTTTCCATCTGGACAAAAAACGAATGTCCATTCTACCATATTCAATTCTATGTTTGATGGTGATTCCCTTCACCTTCCATCATTTTTGGATATAGATTTCCAACATGGAAAATCTATCGACATTTTAATCATTCTACTTTATGAATAGGACAAACAATCATCCCTTTGTTGATTGTATTGATAAGATGAGGCTTTACCACACTATTTAAATATCGAGTGATGTGTCCATCTCTTCTAAATTTGTAACATTTCCCTCTCCTGAGAATGTAGGTTTTTAGTGCTTATTCCCACACGTATTTCATGTTGAAGGTTTCTCTTTGATTTCTCATCTTATTGATCAAAGACACTCCCTAAGATTATATCCAAAGATCACTTATTTTCATTTGATTTGTGAGACCACTGTTCCTCACAAAACTCTAGTTCGACCTTCATACCACATCTTTTTATCTCCTCATAGCAATCATATTCTTTACTAGATTTATTATTCTATAGATGGGGTCATAATCAAAAAATAATAATATATTAACCATTCTATTCGTATCCCTTGAAATGATATAGGTTAGGTAAAAATTATAATGAATTTCATCTCATATATTTCTATAGATTCATTATCCTTCTGGTTCATCTCTAAGAATACCTTCTCTATTTTTTTTCCATCAAATATGGGCTTTTTCTGAAATAGTTTACATGAACTCATCACACTCCATAAATTCAATCTCCTCTATTTGAATTGTGTTTCTAACCAATGTCTACCACTGATAATATTTTCCCTCTATGTGGGAGATAGACAACTTGAAATTCTCATATTCTGAACAACTATGTATAGAAAATATCTTTTTGATAGAGCTTATCAACAGTTCAACAATCAATGGATTGGTATATCCACAGAAATATTGTGGTCATTGATGAATAAAAAACTAAATAGAATGTTTTCCCCATATTGTTGAATATAGTATCCCATCTTGAATCATGTTATTGATCATAATGTATGTTATTTGATTAATCAATCTCATGATGTTTTCCATTCCAGATTCCATCAGAAGTTCGTCAGTGCATGGTCTGTTGCAATAAGCATATCTGCAGTTTCTCTTATTTCCCACAATTTTCTAAAAAATGAAAACCATAATGAAAAACATGTTTCATTTAATAATATTATAACTATTATGTAATTTTATTCTTTATGACATCATACATAAATATGTTACTTATTAATAACCATTACATTTTCTAAAAATCCTATAATGTGGTTCATAAAAATATTATGATTAACCAAACATATCCCTCATGAGTGTCATACCATGATTATAGAAAGGACCATTGTTGCGTACTATGTAACATCGACTCAATAATGATCCAACTTGTCAGATTTATCATCCCTTGGTACATCTGTGATAGTTCCACATCCACATGTACATATCTAGATATGGATTTCTATCTCATAATCCACTTACATAATATTTCTCCAAAATAACATGATATTTTTCATATATTTAAAATTTTCTATCAGGTTCTTCAATTTTTGAAATTCCAAATTTCCATAAATAAATGAACTATCCTTTGGTACAAACTATGAAATCCATCCATTTTATTAAATAAACATTCATTATAATGTACAAAACAAAGGATCTTTTAAATTTTTGTTTCTTAGAAATAAGGTACCTAATAAATGAAAACATAAAACATGATTCTATTACACTTTAAAGGTTTAATTAAAGATAATAATAATTAAATTTATCACCTCAAATAACATAGGGACATACATCAAAGGAAAGGTTGAGCTTAAGGCCCATTAAGGGAATGAATGTGACACTATATACATGTGATCTTGAGAAATATTGATAAGAAACTGACAAATATAAAAAAGGAATGAGGAAGAGAACATGAGGAATATAATAAACACAATATCATGTACCATGTCTTGTAAATGTGTCTTCTAAATTCATTTTACACATTCAAAAGAATATCACCATGTTTTGTCACTGAGGTGTCATAAACATTACCAAGGTTATTTAATAAGGTATCATAAAACATGTCATCTCTTTAGATTAAATTCATTACCCATTGAATTTGAGCACTATATGGGAACACCCATAATGATTATTAATTTTTAGGTGATCAACATATATCATAATAATTTATCTCATAATTTACTTTAAGAGAATAAATAAATGGGTTTCGTATCAAAATCATGGAGCTCTAAAAAGTGCATAAATACATTATCATTATGTCATTTGTAACCCAAAAAATGGGAATGAGGGTTTTATGTATGTGATTTCAAGAATAAAATAAATAATATTTACTTCTTGGTTTATACATAAATAAAAGAAATAGTTTTTAATATTCACATAATTAAAATAAAATAATTTATTGACAAAAATATAGAATTTTTTAGAAACAAATTTGGCTTTATAAAGTGTGTGAAACTTGAATTTAGAAAAAAAATTAAAAATAGAGGGGAAAATAGTATCGCAATAATAAAATACTCATAATATATTAAATTTATTTAATAAATTGGACATAAGAACATGGTATTGATATTTTAAAGGAAAAGCATATAAAAAGTGAACTTGAAATAAAAATAGAAGTGGAGATTTCTATTACAATGAAGAGGACTTCTTAAACATAGAGACCAGGACCTTGGGGGCTTGAGGACACCTTGGGAGGACTCATTTGGAGGTAATAATATCATATATTCAAAAATAATGAATTTATAATGATTTTAAATGAATAAATTGGTGTGTATTTATAGATAAATTGAGGGAGTTTTTTATTAATTTTTTTAGACACCTCAGTAGTGGTACTTTTAAACCATGTCAGTTCCCATGGTATTTGCAAAATCACGGGCTTCACCATGCTATATTCACATTTTATTGAACACCTAGAAAACATATTATCATATTTTGGTAAAAATATATTTACCAAAAATTTATATTAGTTATTACATCATTATGATATAGTTATAATGTCATTAAATATACAAGAAAACTCAAACTGTATTTTAACAATTCATAAAGAAATGGTGTATTTAAAAAAAATCTGAAAAATTTAACCTAAACTAATATCAATATTCTAATTTAAAAAATAAAAATTATTTTATAATAAATATATATATATATATATATGATAACTTTAACATTTTACTATAAAAATACTTATTTAATACAAATAATAGTGGGCATAAAATTCATAGTAAAATTCATTGTATAATTTATGAAAGTTGTAATAAATGTAAATATTTTATTATTTTTAATTAAATAATAGTTTATATATAATACTGTTTCATTATAATATACATTAATAATAATGAATTAGTTTATTATAATAGTTATATTATTTTTTTAAAATAATAATTTATGTCTGAAAATCACTTTATCATATTCGTCATATTTTTAAGAAAAGTTTAACTCAAAACAAAATTGATGGAACAAAATTTTATTTAAAAAATAATATTTTTTATTACTTGACTATTTAATCAGAACATAACCCCTTATAACACCCACATATTATCTAAGGGTAAGGTGTTCGATGGTAATAGATTGGTGGGGCGGCATAGATAACATTACCTCAGTGGTAGTTTTCACTAACATGAACTTCTCCTGTAGGCAATTTCGTTCAAGCATAACATGTTGGAGCATGTCATGGGATTTGTCAAAAGTGAAGCATAGTGATTCCACCACATTTCTAAGATCCCAAAAATGGACTTCATATATCGTGACTCTATTGGATGATGGAATTGACACTTCTTCTTTCATAGTTTTCCTTTTTTCATTTCTTTTTATAAATAATAATTACAACAGTAAAATCATTATTAAGTGTATAGTTTCTAATAGTCATATTGATCGACAAACATAATTTACAAATTGACATATAACATTCAAAACCCAAAGATCACATTTCAAATTATACTAAATTAATTATTAATGATATACAGTTCTTTTTTTTAATATAATATAATATACATTTTCAAGAAATAATTATTATTCAAAAAGTTCAGGTCATTATAAAATGATTCTATATATATGGTAAATGTAGATCACTATTCTATGTAGTTGAACATCTAATATGGATTCATTTATTTATAATCCTCATGAATTAGTTGGAATATGTTAATAGATGAATAAATCTTTGAATAAATATCCAATTTAGATATGGATATACATAATGATGGGGTTTCATAAATTTGTGATGAAATAATTGGTAGGTACTAATGTTATGGTGAATTTGATGCATGGATCATGATCAAATGCCACATTTTTGGAAATATAATGAAGGATACTCTAATTAGTTTATAGTTCTGAAGGATGGATCATGATTAAAGTAGTTTTAGATCCTGAGAGGACTATGCACCCTTAGGAGGGTCTGGATAAATAGAGATGTGTTGTAATTATTTCCCAGATCATGTGATCTATCTAGCATAGATTTATTTTTTAAAATGGAAAAATATTGATCCCTATAAGATTTATTTCTTTTCTTATTTCACTACCTTTTTCAAATTAATTATATGTGATATGATTAGTGGGAGTGGATTTATATTTTTCTTAGGATTCCATATTATTTTATTTTGGCCTCACATATTTTATGAAATTTCAATTATATAATTTTTCATCCTTATGTGGATCATAAAATGTACATTTTTGTTATAGGAGACTGTACCTTTTCATTGAGTGTTTATTATTCATTTTCATCTACGTGAGTAGTTTGTTTCCTTCAATTTAATGTTAAATGGTCTTCAAAACTATAAGATTTGTGTTTTTTTACTTTAGGGTTTACAGATTGGACCATGTAGATCATATGTAGTGTACCATCCATGAACTAATATTCTCATTGATGTTTAATATCATGCATTATAGATTTATTTCTTTAGTATTATGTTCATACGGTAAGGATAAGAAATTACATGTAATTTAATGATATGGTGTTGATACTTGAGATATTTTACAATTTAGTTTCTTTGTTCTATGAATTGAGACACATTCAGTTTAGATTCATGTTTTTTGGACTTGAGATGTTGTTCAATTTAGAGTCTCCCATATTGGACATGAGATTTTGTACAGTTTAGAGTCTTTATAGAAGGAAATAATGTATTTTTCTATTTAGATTCTTGATTCTAGGACATGAGAGGTTGTGAGTTTAAAGACTTTTCTATGACATGAGAGGATGTAAAATTTTGATTATTGCTACCAGGACTTGAGAAGATATGATGTTTAGATTCTTCCATAATAGACATGAGACATAGTGAATTTTTGAGTATTTCATATAGGACTTCATATTTTTTTGATTTAGAGTATTTCATCCAAGACATGAGATTCTAGGATGTTTATAGTCTTTATTCTAGGACTATGTTGATGAAAATGTAATGGATAAGGCATATCGGGGAGGACCAAAAACACTGCAATGTGATGAGTTATATCATAGTGATGATGTAGATCATTTGGATTATATTTCCATTCATACAACGAGGATATGAATATATTTGGAAGGTATGAGGCCCATCCGCATGGGCCCATATGGAAAACAAGCATTTTCGAGTAAAAATGATCGCCACACATTTATATGGTCCTTGAAAGAATTTGTGAAGATGGTATTAAGTGATTGTAAATTCCTAATGAATCTGAGTTCCCTATGATATTTGTAATATGGTTTTCTTAATTCATGACACAAAATTTTGAACCAATGAATATGGAATAAAATAGTCATACCATGGATGGACTATAACACAATAATGTGTTGACTTCTTATGCGGTGTTATAGGGTCTCAAGAGTATTAGACTCCACTTCCTGCAAGGAGGAGGTTCTTCTAGTTTGTAGGTTAGAAGGAAATATTCATCTACCCAAAGGACTTATATACATGGTTTAGTAAAGGAGATCCACACACAATTACAAGGTTCATTGATAATTTTTAATGAATCAAAATTAGTGACTTTGAACTGAGATATGGAGAAAATATATAAACATGGATTTTCCTGGCACCAACAGGATTTTTTGGGAAGCTCGGGCCCTACACCATCTAGTTTCAAGTTTTGTGGTGTAGACCATTAATATTTTATGGAATGGAATATTTTATTAATTCATTGATAAATGGTACAACACAAGGTGATGTTACATCATGGGTATCAAATACACATTAATATTCATGTACAAGAGATTGTAAATCATGTTCTAAGATAATATGAGTTAATAGAAAATGGAAATTGGTGGTTATAGGTCATCTATTGGTAATGGGGGAATGCCATATTCCACATGTTTTGGAAACTAACTGTTGTATTTAAGGGTGTATTTTTGGGATCATGTATCCCCTAGGCATGACCTCTTTCTTATGGTGATGTTCTCAAATGAATCCTAACAGGGTCCTTTTTCGACTGGAATGTCCCTATTACCATTTTTCAATAGAGAATAACCAATATTAAGTGATCCCAAGATCCATGGTATTCTATGTGAAGGTTAACAACTTGAGGAACTGGTTCTTTCATCTTATAATTCAACCACATAAATGTGGTTTATGGAAAAATAAATATTCAATGACAGATATATCACCCTAAATGTTTTTCCACCACCTAGCGAACATGTTTTAATTTTGAGGAGATGCAATGAATCATTACCCTAATTATTTCATGCACTAGGGGGTCCAGAGAGCATGGATCATATTTTACAAGGTGCACAATGTTTAACCTTTGTGATTTATGCATGATTTATTTATACTCTGATTTTTTTCTAAACTCTACAGATGATTATTATAGCAATCACAAATAAGATGTTTTAATATGTTTCCCTTTTAAATTTTAACCTAAAATGTATTATTTATATTTTAGTATAATCTTAGGTTCTTTTTATTTAGACCCTAAAAGGATAATAAATAAGGTTGTATGGATCTAAATAAAAATTCATAATATCTATGGTCTTGATGTCCATGGAGATGATATGAGGGGAGTGTTACACAACAACCTCATTTGGATAAGTGTCAATAGAACCCTGACATAATTTCTAGTGGGAAATGAATATGATTTATATCATTATCCCAAATTCATGGTTCATATGGTTGGAGAAATTCTGGGCAGGGATGATCCAAAAATCCCAAAGTTATTGAGTTCTACTACAATGTCGTCTGTGATCATTGGGATTAGAAATAAATTCCTATAAGACAATATGTTTCTAGTTAGTGTGTCAAGTCCATTTTTATGTTCCAAATCAACAATAGTGAAGCATATAGATCATTTATCCTTTCTATGGGTATTGAAGGGACTACTTCAACCTGAGGCATTTAAGACATGATGTGTGATTTATGGGTTGAGGTAATAACATCGTACTCTAGTTCAATGATATTAGTCTCTTATTGTACATTGATAATGAATGATGATGAGTGATGTTATGTAAAAATTCACATCACGTAGTGGGGATATATCTATCATACTATTTAATTTCATGTGAAAATAGTATTTTTCGATCTATTTTAGTTCCATGTTGTAAAGACGTATGGACAGAAGTGAAATACGGAATGATATAACTGGGGATAATTTTTTGTAATCATGGTAATTTATATATAGGAAGAACCATTTATACCTTCATATTATTAATGTTGGGTTGACATATGCTATATCCATTCTTTTCTAGATTTATCTGATTCTCAATAAATATATATATATATATATATATATATATATGAATCATATGTAATCATAGTTATTCTATGGGACACGACCATCATTCAATAGATGTATAATAAAATTTTAGGGCTGGCCCTTCTAGGGTTTCCCTATACATATTGAAATGGTAAAAATCAATAATAATTATATCTATTAATAATATCACTATATGTTGATATGACTCAAATTATAGGGTTAAAATTGAGAGTGATGGAAACCCATAGATGGGGCTGAAATGGGGGATTTTGATGTCACCATATATCCTGTGATGGAAGGAATTAATGGAAAAATAGTTCTAAGACTGTTCATGGAATATGTCAACCCGATATATAGTTGGGTTGAATTTTTATCATATGATATGTGGTGAATAGACCCCACATTATAGATATATGAATAAACAATATCATTATGTATTGAGAATCAAACCACACGTAGTTCATAAATGGGAAACTATCCACGACAGAAAAAACCTTTTATTGAGGGGGGTTCATTGAAATTATGGATAGACCCATGATTGGAGATACAGGAGTCCCTACATATCATGTGATTATAGAATGAAAATCACACATAGTTCTCTAATGAAAAATAATCCATGCAGGTTTGAACCATATATACGTTGGGGGAATTTTTCCTATTGATTATTTCATATGGACCCAGGACTAGTGATCCGGGCATCACTATGTATCATGTGATGGATGGAATGAATTCATGCGTTGTAGAGTCCCGAAGCCTGACGTACATAGACTTTACATTACTTTTGCGGAATACTTAGTACATAACAAAAACACACACACACAAGGATCGTAATAGTTTAGTGTCTTTAGAAACTCGGATCGTAATCTTCTAATCGTGGTGAAAGATCTTCAAAATATCCAATAAAGATCTTCCTTTTTTTACCTAAAACCTTTCTTTAAATCCTGGGGAAAAGAAAACATAAAAGGGTGAGCTCAAATGCTCAGTAAGGGTAAACAAAAGAAAATCAATCACATCATATTCATAAGAACATATCTTTTGGAAATCTTAACCTGCAAAAGAGAGCATGATTTCATAACATGGGATAAATCATAGTAGTGAAATGAAATCCCAATAAGCATAACTTAAAACAAGAAACTTTGTGGCATACACACATAATCATAGAGAATCATTTCTTGTTAGTCAAGACACATTGCCAAGACTATCTTAGTGGACAAAGTCCCTTTCTGAATCGAGTAACCCTCGTTTCAGTCCTGTTTCACTGAACCGGTATAACCTACCGTTCCAGCCATGTCTATCTCATGAGATATAAAATCTTTACCCAATGCATTGGAGGGAGATATAGGTCCCACCCATCTTATAATGAATCCTTTCTTATGTGTTCCACATAATCATAAACCATACATCATAGCGTAACCCATGTAATAAAAATGGGATTCTTAAACAACATGACATCATAAAACAATTCATATAAGATAATGAAATTCATAAAACTATTTCCATCACAACATAATCAAACCAATGTAATAATAGGGATAAAAACAGAACCCTTTTATTATCTTAGATGGAAAATAATTTTGATAAAATACTTGAACTACATTCTTGAGGAAAATATCCTTTCTACTTCAAAAACATTTTTCCTTTCATAACATGTCATACGACTTTAAAATAAAATAAGTTGATTAAAAATAAACATGAAAACTTGTAAAGGAAGTTTCTTGGAAATAATGTTTTAAAAATCCATTCATGCCGTATAAGTTAAAAAAAACATTCTTCGTACTTTTGTCGGAAAAGTCAAAAAGTACCTCGTATGACAAAAGATTCTTTTCATAGATATTACTAAAAACTCACCGAAGGGTAAAAATGGATTTAAAAATGTTTAGGTGTATGGAAATAATATTACATATTGATGAAACATGGATGTGGATGATAAAATACATCCCAGTAAATACTTACGAATAAACAATCTCGGATAAAAATGAGATTGTGATATTTCCATTACCTTAGGTCCGATTTGCTTTGTACGTGTCCGAAGCTTCTGTATAATGGTTTAAATAATGTTATTTACTTGTTCCATAATCATACATATTGATATGATATCATATATGGTCATATTCTTAGCTTATTGTTAGTAATATTTCATTGTTACTTGTTACTCGGGTCTTTATTGCCTTTTGTTCTTATGCGTGTTTTGCCGAATACATTCTTATTCTTCTTTTAAGGTTATAGATACATTATATCCAGAATGGTATTAGTGTAACATATATCATATTTATTCATTCAATTCATTTATATAATTACAATGTAATGATGATCATGTAGAATGAGTCGCATCACATCGTGGAGACGGTATTCCGTACGTACGCACGAGTGATGATATCGTTCCTATGATCGTGGAACTATATTGGAGTATATATATATTATTTCAGTATCAATATTACTTTATAATAATCATAAATAGTTACTCATTACACCATTATACCCATCCTTGTAAAGTGATGGTGGAAAAATAGATTACACCACGGCGTGGAGACGGTATTCCGTACGTACGCACGCGCGGTGATTTCATTTTTTTCCGTAGGATGGATAGAAGGTAAATTAGGGTTGTTTCATATTTATAAAAACATATCAGTATGTAAGAAATACTGATGTTATTACTTTATCATGAAACAACTAAAGAAGAAGAAGTTTAAGAAGAAAGAAATTGAAAAGATCGGTAATGGATATTACCTCTTCTTTGGAACGCCTTTTTGAATCCTCCACTTAGGGAACTAATATTGGTCTTTGAAGAAGACCAGGACCTCTAGGATTATTCTAGGGAAGTGGAGAGGATAACATTTCAGGGGTTGGCCGAGCTTGATAGCTCAAATTGGTGTGAGGAGGAGGGGAGGAGGTACCCTTTTATAAGGGAGGAGAGGGGCACCTTAGGAATATCTCAAAATATTATTTTATATTAAAGTCAAAATCGGTTTATAATGGTTCCAAAGGGTATTATTTCGAAGCTAAAGTGGGGATGGGTCGGAATTATATCATCCAATAGGATTTAGACAAGTTTAGGGTATTATTTTAACCTTATCAATTAGATTTAACTCTAAGTTAAATAATATAACTTTTACCGTGTCTTTTTGTTTTCTTTCAATATATGGTTAATACACTTACTATAACATGACAAAAGAACCCCAAATTGTATATTATTAATATATATATCCTTAGCTAAGTCATTTGGTCTAACCTTAGATTTTTAGGAAAAAATTAACAATTAATAATATAATATTTGATTTAAAAACTATTTTGTGTCAATTTTGACACTATTTGATATATGTTTTTTGTGAAAGTCATAACAGAATTATATGTTCGAACCAAGTTGATTAAATCAACATTAATATATCATAGTAACCTAGAAAATTAGTTGAATTCATAAAAAGTCTCAAATTACATTTATTTTGGTGTTTATAACATCAATTATGTCAATATTTCATTAATAAGATAATTACTGCATCATCATTGTGTCATAAATAAATTAAATTATTTAATGTCTAAAAATTACAAATAAAATACCATTATGTAGGAAATATTGTTAGCTTTCTAATTAATATTTATAGTCTAATTTAACTTATGTATAACCCCATATTAAAAATGATTTACTTATTAAACTTTGATTTTAACTATTTTAACCCTTCTTTAAATAAATTATTAATAAATGTCCTAATCTAATCCAAGTGGGACTAAATGGTCATATTTTATTCCTATGTTTGTTTTTGGTCGAATTACACTTGTAAAATAGAATTAGGACATGTGTTAGGGTAATATTGATATCATATTTACCCTTAGTTACCCTATTTACTATTAACCGCGGTAAAAAAGTAAAAAGTTACTATTCACCAAAAAATTATTTTTATCTCATTGAACCACATTTTACTTACTGATATCAACCGTGTCTGTCGGAATTTTAAAATTTCATTTACAGAAGCGGAAAAATTAAGTTTTATGCAAAATTCAGTTTTTAACCTACCACTTAGTGGTTTCACTATTCATCAAAAATTGAAAGTTTTCAGAAAAATACCAAAATTTCACCCTAGGCTAATTTCGGTATTCCGAATCCAAAAATGAAGTCCATTTTTAGAGCTAAAATTTCTAAAATTTAAAAAGTGGTTATTACTATTCATAACGGCTAGTTTTAATAATATTTTAATAGAATATCGTTGTTTAGTGAAACTCAGTATTACATACTACACACGCTATCGAGGAAGGTTACGATTGCGTGTAATGCAAGGCAAGTCAAGAATGTGTGTTGTGCAAGCTCCTTTTGGTGTAGCGTACAACACAGGACATTAGTGAAATTAAAAAGAATATTTTTCATAAAATCTCTGGTTGTTACATTCTACCCCCCTTAAAATGAATTTCGCCCTCGAAATTCGTCGAGGTTATATATGGTTTACTATTCGAAAGTTTCTTTAATAGAAACCGACATCGTAAAAAGGAATACCAAAACTAGACTTTAAAAACTAAATTATGAAATGTAACGATTACCCAAATAAACTAATCACTGGGTTTCCACATAGGTGAAAATATGGATATGGAAAAAAAATCTAACCATCATGTTCTAATGGAGAGTGGTAGAGAACATGGCTATGGAAAAGCCAACAATCACAAATCCATAAATTTGTGACGATCTAAGGTACCATCTGATTCATCAGGTATAAGATCACTAGGACAACATTTTTGGTTTTCAATATCATTTCCCTAAAGTTGAAAATTTGAATTAGAATAAATACTTTCTTTATTTTGGTACAATCTCACTGTTGTTCATGCCTTGAACAATTTCCACTTTATCTCTTAAATAAATGAAGTTGAATTTGTTATTCGTGAAGTGTTAGCAGATCATGTGATAGAATGACGGGTCATTCCATCTGTCTCAAACAAAAGGTTATCAAAAAATTATATACATAAGTCGATCTATAGTGAGATTAATCACATATGGTTCCTAAAATGGACTTATACTTCATATATCATACTGCTTAATATAATAAAACTAGTTTCTTCTAAACAGGGACTTCCTGTAGGCCAGTGGTAGGCGATAAAGGCCAGTCGCACTTCGGTTGTGGGTTCGATTCCCACAGCCTTGTCCGAAGCGATGGGCTGTCGCCCGTCCTGCAGGTTGTCCTTTTTCTAAAACTAAATTACTATAACATCCCATCAATAATATTGAAAAAAAAACTTCTATCCTTAAACAATACTCACTTATGTCCAACATAATCCATTTCAATCTTTAGGCTTATCCATAATACTGCAGTCCACTCTCATAACATAGTGAAAACGATTACCAGAGATTTAATACCATCGTTGATCCCCATATATCATAAGATATGTTTTGTTGGTCACATTCCAAACATTCAAAGTCCTTAATCATGTATTCTCTTGAATACCTTAGTGAAAACATGAATGCAGTTTAAAGTTAACACTTTCCACATACCAAAATCCTCAAAATTCTATATACTCAAACCATGATATCACTTAGTCCTTATATCAATCATGAGCTCATGAATACTATTAAACATTTCATTTTCTCGTTTTCCCTTCATTATGCGCATATCATCTTATTTCCAAAAAATATCTCAATCACTTTGAATACCACATCAATAAATATTGCAATACTCAATGATACAACATTATTTTGGAATCCCATTACATAAACACTTAATCTTTCTACCACATCGTTGTCATATTCAACATTGCCAATAGTGATCGCATGTGACTTACCTTTGTCCTTTTCCTTCAGTGATTTCTCATGTTGATCATCACTAACCCTTGGATTAGGGTATTTATTAGCATAATGCCCCATTTCCTTGCACTTGAAGCATTGAAGTGTTGGTGGTGCATTCTCTGCAGTGTTTGCTTTATTCACATCATTAGAAACCCTTTTTCTATTACTTCGACACTCAGCTGCTCGATGACCTTCTTTTCCACACTTAAAACATTTTCTAGTCCCTTTAAGACAATCTCCACCATGCTTCTTTCTACACTTTGTGCATAAGGAAACATTCATCTTCTTTTCACCATTATTCTGAGATTTCTCCTTGAACTCCATCTTTCGTTTCTTGTCAAAACCATGAGATGGATATGTAACACCAACTTCTATTTCTACCATGATAGCACAACACACAATTTCTTCATAGCTACTGAAGTCTCTTATAGCTAATGCCCTTCGAAGACTTGGTTTTAAGCCACTGAAAAATCGATCAACTTTACTTTCAGGTTGGATGATAATGCCAGATGCATACCTTGCAAGTCTTGTAAAATTCGCTTCGTATATACCAACAGATTCATCATCCTTTTTCTTTAGTTCAAGAAACTCCTTCTCCATCTTTGTTCGAAGAATACGAGGGAAGTACTTATTGAAAAATAAGTTCTTGAACTCGTCCCATTCCATGGACTCAATTTCATCTCTTTGCCTTGTATTCTTGATAAGATTCCACCATTGATCAGCTTCACCTTCCAAACGATATACTACTAAGATGACTTTATCATGTTCAGAACATTGAAGAACTGAAAATATCTTTTCAGTGGTACTGATCCATTGTTCAACAACAAGTGGATCAGAAGACCCACTGAAAGAAGGTGGACGTTGCCTCATGAAGGACTCAATAGAATATTGTTCCCTTCTCTGCTCATTTGGAAGTCCAGAATGATTCATAGCTTGTGTAAGTATAGCAATAAGATTTTGCACTCCATCTCCCATAACATTTGTTTGTTCAGGAGGATAATCATTGCATTGTCCATTGCATTGATCAACACGGTTCCTTCGGGTTCCAGCTATCGTCTAAAACCCAAAAAGAATAGTGTGAGAGGCAAAAATCATGCTAGGGAAAACAACATAATAAAGGGGGAGTACCTTCAATATCTAACATCATAGGTTTAATTCTATGATCGTTAGCGTAGTTCTAGTACTATAACCTATACGTATACTTAACCTTAGGGACATCCCTAGACATACCGTAGAAATATCTCTAGGGATCTCACTAACGTTTTAACATCCTAGTTTCCAAAGGTTGACTAAACCTTCCCTCTGATACCAACTGTAGAGACCCGAAGCCTGACGTACATAGACTTTACATTACTTTTGCGGAATACTTAGTACATAACAAAAACACACACACACAAGGATCGTAATAGTTTAGTGTCTTTGGAAACTCGTATCGTAATCTTCTAATCGTGGTGAAAGATCTTCAAAATATCCCATAAAGATATTCCTTTTTTTTACCTACAACCTTTCTTTATATCCTGGGGAAAAGAAAACATAAAAGGGTGAGCTCAAATGCTCAGTAAGGGTAAACAAAAGAAAATCATTCACATCATATTCATAAGAACATAACTTTTGGAAATCGTAACCTGCAAAAGAGAGAATAATTTCATAACATGGGATAAATCATAGTAGTGAAATGAAATCCCAATAAGCATAACTTAAAACATGAAACTTTCTGGCATACACACATAATCATAGAGAATCATTTCTTGTTAGTCAAGACACATTGCCAAGACTATCTTAGTGGATAAAGTCCCTTTCTGAATCGAGTAACCCTCGTTTCAGTCCTGTTTCACTGAACGGGTATAACCTACCGTTCCAGCCATGTCTATCTCATGATATATAAAATCTTTACCCAATGCATTGGAGGGAGATATAGGTCCCACCCATCTTATAATGAATCCTTTCTTATGTGTTCCACATAATCATAAACCATACATCATAGCGTAACCCATGTAATAAAAATGGGATTCTTAAACAACATGACATCATAAAACAATTCATATAAGATAAATGAATTCATAAAAATATTTCCATCACAACATAATCAAACCAATGTAATAATAGGGATAAACATAGAACCCTTTTATTGTCTTATATGGAAAATAATTTTGATAAAATACTTGAACTCCATTCTTGAGGAAAATATCCTTTCTACTTCAAAAACATTTTTCCTTTCATAACATGTCATACGACTTTAAAATAAAAGAAGTTGATTAAAAATAAACTTGAAAACTTGTAAATGAAGTTTCTTGGAAATAATGTTTTAAAAATCCATTCATGCCGTATAAGTTAAAAAAACATTCTTCGTACTTTTGTCGGAAAAGTCAAAAAGTACCTCGTATGACAAAAGATTCCTTTCATAGATATTACTAAAAAATCACCAAAGGGTAAAAATGGATTTAAAAATTTTGAGGTGGATGGAAATAATATTACATATTTATGAAACATGGATGTGGATGATAAAATACATCCCAGTAAATACTTACGAATAAACAATCTCGGATAAAAATGAGATTGTGATATTTCCCTTACCTTAGGTCCGATTTGCTTTGTACGTGTCCGAAGCTCCTGTATAATGGTTTAAATAATGTTATTGACTTGTTCCAGAATCATACATATTGATATGATATCATATATGGTCATATTCTTAGCTTCTTGTTAGTAATATTTCATTGTTACTTGTTACTCGGGTCTTTATTGCCTTTTGTTCTTATGCGTGTTTTGCCGAATACATTCTTATTCTTCTTTTAAGGTTATAGAAACCTTATATCCAGAATGGTATTAGTGTAACATATATCATATTTATTCATTCAATTCATTTATATAATTACGATGTAATGATGATCATGTAGAACGAGTCGCATCACATCGTGGAGACGGTATTCCGTACGTACGCACGAGTGATGATATCGTTCCTATGATCGTGGAACTATATTGGAGTATATATATATATATATTATTTAAGTATCAATATTGGCATAATAATCATAAATAGTTACTCATTACACCATTATACCCATCCTTGTAAAGTGATGGTGGAAAAATAGATTACACCACGGCGTGGAGACGGTATTCTGTACGTACGCACGCGCGGTGATTTCATTTTTTTCTGTAGGATGGATAGAAGGTAAATTAGGGTTGTTTAATATTTATAATAAAATATCAGTATGTAAGAAATACTTATGTTATTACTTTATCATGAGACAACTAAAGAAGAAGAAGTTGAAGAAGAAAGAAATTGAAAAGATCGGTAATGGATATTACCTCTTCTTTGGAACGCCTCTTTAAATCCTCCACTTAGGGAACTAAGATTGGTCTTTGAAGAAGACCAGGACCTCTAGGATTATTCTAGGGAAGTGGAGAGGAGAAAATGGCAGGGGTTGGCCGAGCTTGAGAGCTCAAATTGGTGTGAGGAGGAGGGGGAGGAGGTACCCTTTTATAAGGGAGGAGAGGGGCACCTTAGGAATATCTCAAAATATTATTTTATAATAAAGTCAAAATCAGTTTATAATGGTTCCAAAGGGTCTTATTTCGAAGCTAAAGTGGGGATGGGTCGAACTCCTATCACCCAATAGGATTTAGACAAGTTTAGGGTATTATTTTAACCTTATCAATTAGATTTAACTCTAAGTTAAATAATTTAACTTTTACCGTGTCTTTTTGTTTTATTTCACTATATGGTTAATACACTTACTATAACATGCCAAACGAACCCCAAATTGTTTATTATTAATCTATATATCCTTATCTATGTAATTTGGCCGAGCCTTAAATTTTTAAGAAAAAAATAACAATTAATAATATAATATTTGATTTAAAAACTATTTTGTGTCAATTTTGACACTATTTGATATATGATTTTTGTGAAAGTCATAACAGAATTATATGTTCCAAACAAGTTGCTTAAATCAACATTAATATATCATAGTAACCTAGAAAATTAGTGGAATTTATAAAAAGTCTCAAATTAAATTTATTTTGGTGTTTATAACATAAATTATGTCAATATTTCATTAATAAGATAATTACTGCATCATCATTGTGTCATAAATAAATTAAATTATATAATGTCTAAAAATTACAAATAAAATACCATTATGTAGGAAATCTTTTTACCTTTCTAATTAATATTTATAGTCGAATTTATCTTATGTATAACCCCATATTAAAAATTGTTTACTTATTAAACTTTGATTTTAACTATTTTAACCCTTCTTTAAATAAATTAATAATAAATGTCCTAATCTAATCCAAGTTGGCCTAAATGGTCATATTTTATTCCTAAGTTTGTTTTTGGTCGAATTAAACTTTTACAATAGAATTAGGACATGTGTTAGGGTAATATTGATATAATATTTACCCTTAGTTACCCTATTTACTATTAATCGCGGTAAAAAAGTAAAAAGTTTACTATTCACCAAAAAATTATTTTTATCTCATTGAACCACATTTTACTTACTGATATCAACTGTGTCTGTCGGATTTTTGAAATTCCATTCAAAGAAGCGGTAAAATTAAGTTTTATGCAAAATTCAGTTTTTAACCTACCACTTAGTGGTTTCACTATTCATCAAAAATTGAAAGTTTTCAGAAAAATACCAAAATTTCACCCTAGGCAAATTTCGGTATTCCGAATCCAAAAATGAAGTCCATTTTGAGAGCTAAAGTTTCTAAAATTTAAAAATTGGTTATTAGTATTCATAACGGCTAGTTTTAATAATATTTTAATAGAATATCATTGTTTAGTGAAACTCAGTATTGCGTACTACACACGCTATCGAGGAAGGTTGCGATTGCGTGTAATGCAAGGCAAGTCAAGAATGCGTGTTGTGCAAGCTCCTTTTGGTGTAGCGTACAACACAAGACATTAGTGAAATTAAAAAGAATATTTTTCATAAAATCTCGGGCTGTTACATGTGTAGTTCTTGAATGGGAATCTCTACATTCACACCTAACACGTACAAATAGGGGGAATTTTTACCACTTATTTCTATAGTAGGACCACAAACTAGATCTAAATTAATCACTTCATATTCTACAATAGTTAGAATCAATCCACAAACTGTTATTTAATGAGATCCACTCAGTGAAATTTCAAACCATATGCAGTGGGGAAATATTTCTGGCTGCTTATTTCATATAGAACCAAATTTGGAGATCATGGGATCAATAGGTATCCTTTGTTGGAAGATATTAAGAAACAAATTGTTCATGAATGGAAAACCCTACATGAAAGTACATATTATATATAGAAGGGGAAATTTTCCTATTGATTATTAAATCCAAACATAAGATTTATGATCTGGGTTTCACTATGTAACCTGTGATGGTAGTAATAAAACTACAAATAGTTCTTGTATGAAATTTCCTTACACATGTGTAACTCATAAGCATGGAGGGGGAATATTTTTATTTTATGGATGGACCCAGGATTGGATATGTGATAATCAATATGTGTTTTCTGGTAATAGATATAAATCCACATGTAGTTATTGAATGGAAACTCTCTACAACAGTCTGTCACATTTGAAGAGAGGAAATTAATTTCGTTGATGTTTTGGTGGGACCCAAGATTCCATATTCGGGAGTTACTATTTTTCATTTAATTTCATTAATCAAGCCACAGATAGTTCTTTATTAGAGGTGTGGTGGGAGACCAACAACATGGGTATCCATCCTCTTGGTAGAAGGCCATATTAATGCACATTTTTACATCATGAAATAGATGTTAAGCATAGAGTTTAACATCATTTTTTAAGACATCTGGTGAAACCATTATGTACTTTCATACAATACAATTATAAACATGATGTGATCTGATATGTCTTGGACATGCGGTAAATACCTCCCCAAAATTCCAAAGTCTGTGTGATCTAAGATTGGTGTGAAAATCCTGGAATTTCATAAGATTATTTCTCCACATAGAAGTGATTAGAATAATGGCCAGATAAAGTTTTATCTAGTGGTGGATGGTATATTATAAAAGATAAATGGATCTTAATGTATCTCATTGGAATAAGAATCATGACATACCTTGTTATATAATCCATTACAAATGAATGATAGGGATGTCAACCATGTAGGATAACATTATAATGTAAAGATGAATGGTTTATTTTTGTATTTGGTCATATAAAGAGAACCATATAATATTATGGATGGACTCATGATTTTGGATTTGGTTATCACAATTTATCCTCTGATTGTAGAAATCAATTCACACATTTTTCTTGAAAGGAAAATTTCTCTATGTAAAAATTACTCCCACACATGGATTAGTGTACATCTTTTTTCTTTCACATAGATCAAGATCATGTATAATGATTTATATGTGAAGTAAAATGTTTTTTTAAATTTAATAAAACACATTATTGGAGAATTGTGTCTTGTATTTTAATGTGGTATTAATGGGACCATGGATGATTGATAACAACTTTGTAATGTAATTCATCAGAAACCTTTTTGGTGGGGCTATAACAGCCCAGTATTTTGTGAATTATTTTTTGAAATAATTAAATATTTTGGATATTTTCCACTTCACATAACAATTAATATATATTTTTATTAATACATAATAACCCTATTTTTGTATTACATTATATGTTACACCTAGATAACCATGCTCAAAATGAAACACTGACTTGGCTTGTTTTACATGAAACCCAGCGTTTCTGTAAAATAACACCTTAATATTATAATTTTTTAAATGAGATAGTCATAGCATATCTATTGAACTTACTAATTTTAATAAAAATTAATTTTATAAAATTTCTAATGAAATAAAACATATTGATAATTAAATGTATATTTTTTGTAAAATCATTATATGTTTATAAAAACAATTTTCATAAAGGAACATCTTTATATGTCATTTGTAAAAAATAATAAAATTAATTAAAGAAACCCATAGAAATTTAGTTTATTAAAATATGAAACACTTTTAAATTTCTATTGTCAATATTTACAAAGGTATAAATATTAGTTTTTATCTAAGAAGTTTTGTTTTTAATGAATAGTAATAAATACAACATTATTATTAAAAATTGTGTATTTTATTTAAATGATAATTATATTTTAAATTTATTTTATTTTCACCATAGATAAATTATACATATATAAATCTAATTTAGGTCATTGGAATCTTTTTTATATTAAAAATAGATCTAAAAACATTTTAAAATTTTGAACATTCTTTTTGCCGTCATCTCGCCACATCTACCAGAGTAGTGTTCAAATTAATAATTTTGATTAATTGAATTGAGTTTAAGAAATCTTACATAAATGGATGTAATAGATATTAAATATTTGGTCTATTAGGATCAACTAATTTGTTTGTGAATAGTAGATATTGAATTTTTATTTACCACGGTTAAGGGTAAATCGTGTAATTAATGGTAAAAATAATATTACAGTATTAGAAAACTAACCTAACACTTGTCCTAATTTCATAGGATTAGTGGGTTTCGACCAAAATCAATATCAAACATTAATCATAACATTCTTAAGACACTTGGGTAATTATATAATATTTATTATATTTTATTAAAAGATAAGATAAAAATTTCAAATTCATATTTTGAATAATAATAAAAATTTCAAATTAGGTTATACAAAAGATAAATTATACTATAATGATTAATTTAAAAGTTAATAAATTTAACTTCATCATTTTGATTTATTTTAATTTTTTTCAAATAAAACATTTTATTAGAGGCTTGATAATAGTGATGCATTAATTGTTAAATTAATTGAAATATAAAAAAATTATATAAAAAATATTAAAATAAATATAATTTTTCATAATTAATGACATAAATTTTTTTATAAATACATATGACATAATATTGAGATATTATAATTTTCATTCAATTTTATCATGTTGTCAAGATATTTGATGAAAGGATAATAATGAATAGTATTAAAATTTACATAATTGATACATTAAAATAAATAATATTTTATTATGTGTTATAAAATTTATAAACATATAAAATTCATCCAAAAAACAATAATAATCTCAATATTTTCATAAATTATCAACATTGGGTTATTTTGTAATTTTATAGTTACTATATTAACCATAAACAATAAAACTCCACAGTATCATGTTAAAAATTAAAGTGTTTAACTAAGGGTAAAATCCAGAAAATAAGGTTAATATTTTGACATAATCATTTATAAAATACATTGGATGAGATTATTTCTACCCATACCCTTCTTATATTCTAAATAACTCCCTTTTTATCTATTTGAGACCAATACTCATTTTTGATTAATTTAATATTTTAGGAGTTTACTAAAGTTCCCCACACCTTAACATTAAAAGGTAGCATAACCCCTCACCTCTTCACCTCACATATAGATTTATTTATTTTTCAATAACTAATAATTTCTGTAATAAACATACATTGAAATATTCTAGAGGTGTTTTAATTCAATAAATACAAACTGTAGTGTCCCTAAGAGGATATCTAGAGGGAAATTGTCTAAGAAGAGGTAATTTTCATATCAACCCTTTCATGTTGTTTCTTCTGATAGATACTCTTTATGTTTTGATTCCATAATATAGTAATAAATACAGTTTTAACTAAATTTATTTATGTTATTATGATTATAGAATATTTATATTCCATATTTTATTCGTCCTATGAAAAATCAAAAGTATCACATGTATGTGCGTACAACTTACCGTCTCCACACCATGGTTTAATTTATTTTTCATCACTGAATTATTTGGGAGGATATAATGAATCTAACTAATATGATTAATATTATATTTACTATTTATACTTATTATATCGTCTAATTCCTCGTAATTATAACAAAAATAGAATGATATAGTCACTCGTGAATACGTATGGCCTACCGTCTAAATGATGCAATGAGATTCATCTTCCTCGTTAACCATTTCAAAAATGACTATAAAAATTATATAGTAGATAAATATAAAATATATGACATAATAATTATAATTTAATAATATATATATATATATATTATATACCTTCTTCTATTCATAATGATTAGTAAACAAAAACTATTTTCATGCGTATGTATGGTTTACTATCTCCATGAACTGTGAATTCCATTTCAAAAATCAATATTATATATATATTTTTATAATAAATAAATATTATATATATATATATATATATATAATTTTTTACATTATTGATGTAATTAAACCATTATCTAAGTAACATGATCAATAATAAAAATTAAAAAACATGTACGATAAAAAAAGGGGTTATTACTCCAAACACTGATTTAACATGGAATCAATAACAAAAAGGTAATAAAAAATCATAATTTAATAATATATGATATCATCACAATTATTATTATTTATTTATAAGTTATTAATATGTTTAGAACCACTATAAATGTGTTCTGGGCATGTAGAGTGAGAATTAGACCTATGGAAAGGTATTTTTTACTCAATGTTACTTCTCAGAGACACATGCCTCAGACACTACATACACAAAGTATATACTTCCCAAGAAGGCATTTAATGGGTGTTAACAATGATATTTTGGTATTTTAATTTCTATATAATTTTATTTCATTCATTGGGTAAACCATTAAAATTATTATAATGTTATAAATGTTATTTTGAAAAATCTAATTATTATTAGGATTGTTTATACGTAAGTATCTATTATGAAATATGTATCTTTGATGCCCGAGTATCATAAAAATGTTTTCCAAAGATTTTATTTTACATTTGTTCTAGAATTTTTTATATACAATTTTATTCACATTATAACGACCCATACATTACATACATTGTTATTACTTCAAATCTTAATCACACTTATTACAACAAATAACAAAACCATGAAAGGACCGTATAGGTATAGTGTCTTTGGAAACTGGGAAACATAAACAACTAGTTCATAAATCATCTACGTTGTTTCCCATTTATTTCATCATATCTAGAGTCCCTTTTTTCATATTATACTTAATACCCTTCATCCAGACCTGGGGAAAAGAAAACATAAAAAAGGGTGAGCTCAAATGCTCAGTAAGGGTAAACAAAAGAAATATCAATCATGTCATATAAGAACATATCATTTTGAATATCTTATCCTGCAAAAGAGATCATAATATCATAACATGGGATAAATCATTGTGGTGAAATGTAATTCCAAATAATCATAACATAAAACATGATAATTTGTGGCATAAACACATAATCATAGAAAATCATTTCATTTAAGTCAAGACTCATTTCCAATACTGTCATAGTGGAGAAAGTCCATTACTGAACCGAGTTCACTCCTCATTCTAGTCCTGTATCACTGAACCGGATTAACATTCCATTCCAGCCATGTCTATCTCATGAGATATAAATCTTTACCCAATTAATTGGAGAGAGATATAGGTCCCACCCATCGAATAATTAAACCATTCTTATGTGTGCCACAAAATCATAAATCATACATCATAGCATATCCCATGTAATAAAAATGGGATTCTTAAACATATTGACATAATAAAATAATTCATATAAGATAAAGGACATCATAAAAATAATTCCATCACAACATAATCAAATCAATCTAATAATAGGGACAGAAACAGAACCCTATATTATCTTAGATGGAAAACAATTTTGATAAAACACTTGAACTCCATTCGTGAGAAAAATATCCTTTCTACATTAAAAACATGTTTCCTTTCTTAAAATGTAAGAAACTTTTAAACTAAAAGAAGTTAATTATAAATAAATTTGAAAATTTTTAAAGGATGATTCATGGGAATAATTTTTAATGGAATCATAAAAATCCATTCATGTCATATAAGTTAAAAAAACATTTTTCTCGTACTTTGGCTGGAAATGTCAAAAAGTACCTCGTACAAAAAAAAATTACTTTCATATCTTTTACTAAAAACTCAAAAAATGGGTAAAATTGTATTTAAAGAATTATATGAGGAAAGAAATAATATTACATATTGATGGAACATGGATGCTGATGATAAACATTCCCCAACAAATTCTGATTATAAACAATCTCGGATAAAAATTGAGATTGCGAGATTTTCCCTTACCTTAGGTCTGATACGCTTCATACGTGTCCTAACCTCCTGTATAATTATTTAAATAATTTCATTGACTTATTATAAAATCATACTCATTGTTATTATTTCATATATGGTCATATTCTTAGCTTTTTATTAGTAATATTTCATTGCAACTTGTTATTCGGGTGTTTATTGCTTTATGTTCTTATGCATGTTTTGTAGAATAAATTATTATTCATCTTTTTAGGTTATATATACCTCATTTACAGAATGGTATTAATGTAAAATATATCACATTTATTTATTCAATTCATTTATATAATCATTATTCAATGATTATCATGTAGAACGTGTCGCATCATATCGTGGAGACGGTAGGCCGTACGTACGCACGAGCGATGATATCATTCCAATGATCGTGGAATTTTATTGAAATGTATGTATACTATTTCAGAATCAATATAACTTGAAAATAATCATATATAGTTATTATTTACACCATTATACCCATCCAATTAAGGTGGTGGTGGAAAATAGATTACACCACGGCGTGCAGACAATATTCTGTAAGTACGCACGCGCGATTATTTCATTTTCCATACGATGGATAGAAGGTGAATTAATGTTGTTTAATCTTTATAATAAAATTTCATTATATGAGTGATACTGATGTTATTAATTACTAATGAAACAACTAATGAAGAAGATGTAGAAGAAGAAATAAATTTGAAATAATCGGTGATGAATATTACCTTTTCTTTGACACGTCTCTTTGAAACCTACTCTTAGGGCACTAAGATTAGTATTTGAAGAAGACCAGGACCTCTAGGATATTTCTAGGGAAGTTGAGAAGAGAAATGGGTAGGTTTTGGCCTTTCATGACGGCTCAATGTGGTGTGATGAAGAGATGGAGGAGGTTCTCTTTTATAATGGAGGAGAGGGGCACCTTTGGAATTATAAGAAATATTAATTTATAATAACATCCAACCCCACATAAAAACCTCCAAAAATAATCAAATATGAATCTTAGATGAGACATGGTTGTAATCAAATCAGCCAATAAAATTTAGACATGTTGGTAATTTATTTTAAACATTATCAACATGATTTGTCAATATATAATCTATTTAATTTTATTTGTGGTAATAATATTCTAAATTTTCAATCGTTATAAATAATTACATATATGTTGGGAATTGTCTATAATTTTATACTTTATAACATTGTCGACCATATAAATATTAATTTACAATTTTAAAATATTTTTGTGATATTTAAACAATTTTATAATATATAATTTCTATAAATTAACAATAGTGTCAATTTTGACACTATTCAATTATTTGAGTTTAAATAAAATATATACAAAAGATATGTTCAACCTATAATATTAAATAGATTCATAACATGTCATTTTTTTCTAGAAAATTAGTCGAGCTCATTAAATAGTTCATATAATATTTATTTTAATACTTGTAAAATCATTTATTTGATATTTAAATCAATAAATAAATTTCAACATCACTATTTTGTCATAATTAATGATAATTATTTAATCACTAAAAATTATAAATAAATTCATATGATGTGGATAATTTTATTTTCTTTCTGGAAACTATTCATGTTCGAGGTTTCATGATGTTTATCACTAAATTAAAATTATTATACTTATAATATTTAAGAGAGTGGCATGTTGTCACTTTCTTTGGTTTTAATAATAATTATGTTATCTCACCATCAAAAGTCCATGAAATGAATCTAGTCCGACCCGCAGGTTATATGGGTCGACTTTTATTCATCCAATAATATTTTTTCAAGTGTTACGGTAATTTTAAAATCTTATATTTACCCTTATTTACCCGATTTACCTTTAACTGCAGTAAATAAAAATTATCGAAGTTATTATTCATAATATCAAAAAAATAAAAGTAACCTATGAACATAATTTAGACCCACTGATTCCAAATTTGGAATCCATTTATCAAAATTATAATAACATAATTTGCAAGAATGAATTTAAAATTAATCTCATTGTTAAGCAAACAGGTTTTGAAATGTTAAAACATTTCCAAAGATTGAAATGTTTTTACCTATGAATTCAAAGTTAAATTAATGATAATGACATAAATTATATTAAATGGTAAAAATATATTCTATTTATACTTTAAAACCATTCAATATTATAATTTATCAATATAAATTATTGCGATGAAAAATGTTATTTTTAATTAAAAAATATCATGTTTTAACTATTCATTAAAATATTAAAGTTATCAGAATAATATGAAAATTTTATCCAAAGTAAATTTTTATATCTTGATTTTCAAATAAGAATGTTATTTTGTCAAATTTAACTTATAAACATGTCAAAAACAAGATTTAAAGTGGGTGCGCCATCAAAAGGCGGCAAAACTGCATTTTTTTGAAAATAATTATTTTGCCCGAAAAATTTATTTTGTTCTCATAAAATGTTCTAGAAAATATGTATGATGAATAATAATGTTATAAAATTTAAAATTCAGTTAATACTATTCATAATAGCTAGTTTATAATATTATTATAATATATCATTGTTTACTAAAACTCGGTATTCTGTACTACACACGCTATAGAGGAAGGTCGTGATTGCATGTAACGCAAGCCAAGCTAGTGATGTGTGCCGTGAAAGATTTATTTGATGTTGCATATAACATAAGACATAAAAAATTAAACTCCTCATAAAATATCAGGGTGTTACATTCTACCCCCTTAAAATGAATTTCTCCATCGAAATTCTTCACTTCGTAACAAACAGATGAGGATACCTCTCCCTCATAATATCCTCAAGCTCCCATGTAGCTTCTTCTAATTGGGGTTCCTCTATAAAACATTCACTAAGAGAGTGGTCTTGTTCCGTAGAACTATTTTGCTACGATCTAGAATCTCTATCGATTGTTCTTAATAACAATGAGCTTTCTTGAGCGGTACAACTTCTAAGCATAGTACATGTGAAGGATCGGGTATATACTTTCTCAGGAGAGATACATGGAACACATCGTGAACTTGAGAGAGATTTGGTGGCAGTGCCAATCGGTAAGCTACCTTCTCAACATGATCTAGTATTTAAAGAGGACCAATATACCTAGGGCTCAGCTTTCCCTTCCTTCTAAATCGCATTACTCTCTTCCAAGAAGATATTCGTAAGAACACTTTATCACCCACTTCAAACTCAAGGTCTTTTCTTCAATTGTCGGCATAAATTTTTTGTCGACTCTGAGATGCTCTTATGTGTTGTTGAATAGATATGACCTTTTCTACCATCTCATCAACAAGAACAGTTACTAATAGCTTTCTTTCCACAACTTCATCCCAGTAAGTTGGAGTTCCACATTTCTTTCCATAGAGAGCTTCATAAGGATCCATCTGAATTCTGGAGTGAAAGCTATTATTATAAGAACATTCCACCAAAGGTAGGTGTTGATCCCAACCACCTTTGAAATCTATAGAGAAAGCTCTCAACATGCCTTCTAGAGTTTTAATTGTTCTCTCAGACTGACCATCTGTCTGAGAATGATATGCAGGGATAAAACTCAACTCTGTATCTAGAGTATGCTGAAAACATTGCCAGAACATTGAGGTAAACCCCGGATCCCAATCAGATATAATGGAAAGTGATACTCCATGAAATCTTACCACTTACTTTACATATAACCTCGCAAGCTGATCCATAGATAAATCTTCTCAAATAGAAATGATGTGTGTTGACTTCGTAAGACGATCAACTATAACCCAGATAGCATTATTTCCATTGGATGTTTTAGGAAGTCCAGTGAAAAATTCCATAGTGATGTTTTCTCATTTCCATTCGGGTATGGGTAATGGTTGTAACATCCCCTTAGACTTCTGTCTCTCAGCTTTAGCTTTCTGAAAAACCAAGCATTGAAAGACATATTCAGAAACATCTCTTTTCATTCCACCCCACCAGAAGTAATCTTTCAGGTCCCTATACATCTTCGTGATTCTAGGATGAATAAAGAATGAAGAACTATGAGCCTCATCCAGCAGCTCCTTCTTTAATTCTGGGAGGTGAGGAACACAAACCCTATTCCTGAACCATATTATCCCATCCCACTCAAGGTTGAATCCAGGAACATTTATCACCTTCTTTTGTAACTCTACATCTTCTTTTCGCAACTCTTTAATCTTCACATGTATAGATGGTTGAACATTCATTTGAGAAATATAAGATTTTTCCCCTTCCATTATAATTCCATGATCCATCCTTTGTAAATCAATAAATATTGGATCCTTTGATATCCTCATCCTGGATAAGCTAGCATGGTCTTGTCGACTTAATGCATCTATCACCTTGATTGATTTCACAGGGTGATAATGAAATGCGAAGTTGTAATCCTTAATCAGCTCTAACCATCTTATTTGCCGCATACTCAGATCCTTCTGTGTGAAAATGTACTTTAAACTTTTATGTTTAGTATAAATATCGCACCTTTCACCATAAAGATAATGCCTCCAAATCATTAATGCAAAGATTACAGCAGTTAACTTCAAATCATGAGTTGCGTAATTTTTCTCATTGATTATCAACTATCGTGAGGCATAAGTTATCACCATATCGTTTTTCATGATTACACACCCCAATACCTTCTTGGATGCATCACTATAGATCACAAACCTTTATCCACTACAAGGCTGTGTGAGCACATGTGCACTGTATAACCTTATTTTCAACTCCTTGAAATTCTCATCACACTCCTCCGACCACACAAACATAACTCCTTTTTGAGTCAACCGACTGAGTGGATTAGATAACCTTGAAAAATATTTCACAAAACGTCGATAATATCTATCCAGACCATGAAAACATCGGATCTCAGTTACTATTGTTGGTCTCGATCATCTTTTGATAACCTCTTTTTTTGCTGGATCCACAAATATCACCTCTTTTGAGATTATGTGACCCAAAAATGAAAGTTTTTGAAACCAAAATTCACACTTGGTAAATTTGGCATTAAGATTCTACTTTCTTAGAGTCTTTAATACAATTCTCAAGTGATCTTCATGTTCTTCCTTGCTTTTTAATAGACAATAATATCGTCTATAAATACTAACACAAACTGATAATGATAGTCTCTAAAGACTCTATTAATCAGATCCATGATGATAGTAGAGGAATTTGTAAGACCAAATGGCATCACTATAAATTATAATTTTCTATACCTTGTACGAAAAGACATCTTTGGTATATCCACCCTTTTTACACTTAATTGATGATACCCTAAACTAAGATCAATATTGTAAAAGTATTGAGCTCCACATAGTTGGTCAAATATGTCATCAATGCGTGGGAGAGGATATTTGTTCTTGATATTGATCTTGTTATGTTCTCTATAATCAATGAAGAGTCTCATTGATCCATCTTTCTTTCTAACAAATAGAACAGGTGCTCCCCAAGGTGACACACTAGGGAGTATGAATCATATATCAAGATTCCCTTGGATTTTCTTCTTCAATTCCTACAACTCAATTGATTCCATTCTATAAGGTGTCTTTGAAATGGGCATAGCACCCGGTATGAGTTCTATTGAAAACTGAACTACACGATTTGGTGGAAGACCTAAAAATTCCTCCGAAAAGGCATCATCAAACTCCCATACAATGGGTGTATTCTTAATCATGAGTTTCCCTCCAACCATTTGAGATAAATAACATTCATTAATTGGAATTAAGACCCATAAGATGGAAGAAATATCCACAGGAAGGTTATATTCATCCTTGCATCGATAGATGATAGTAGATTGATCGAGAATATTAAATGTGATTTCCCTTCATTGGAAATTGATATGAGATCCATATAAATAAAGAAATTCCATGCCAAGAATCACATCAAATTCCACTATAGGAAGGATCAAAAGATTTTTAGGAAGCACTTTCCCACAAACTTCAATTGGAGAAGAATTATAAACTTTTGATGCGACCGTTGTGCCATTTGGAGTTGTCACAGCTAACTCAACATCTAATTGTTGAGGTAATATGGCGATACCCTTAGAAAATTCTTCAGAAATAAAAGAGTGGGTGGATCCATAATCAAATAAAACATTTTCTGCTTTAGAGTGGATGGTATGTGTACCCTTCACCACATCGTTATCGTACTCCACATCGCAGATAGTAATTGCATGTGGCTTTCCTTTGTATTCGGCCTTAAAGGTTTGTTGACGTCGATAGTTATCCACAACCCTTGGATTAGGGCATTGTTTGGCCTAATTCACCATTTCCTTGCACTTAAAACATTGAATTGTAGGAGGTGCATTCTGTGTATCTCATTCTTTGTTCCCATAATTAGACATCTTCATCCCATTATTTCGACATTAAACTGCCCGATGACCTTCTTTTCCAAACATAAAACATTTTCTTGTCCCTTTAAGACAATTACCTACATGTGTCTTTCCAAAATTTGAGCATAAAGGAAAACTCATCTTATTTTCATTGTTGTCTCTAGATTTTCCTTTGAATTCCATTTTACTCTTCTTATCCAATCCATATGACTGATGGGTTACTCCAATATCCATCTCATCCTTGAGAGCACATCAAACAATTTCCTCGTAGATATTGAATTCCCTTTTGTCTAACGCCCATAGAAGGCTTGGTTTTAATCCACTAAAGAACAGATCGATTTTACTCTTAAGTTGGATAATAATTACGGAAGCATAGCTTGCATGTCTTGTAAAAGTTTCTTCGTAGGTACCTACAGATTCATCATCCTTTTTCTTCAGTTCAAGAAATTCTTTATCTATCTTTGATTGAAGAATATGAGTGAAGTACTTATTAAAAAATAAGATCTTGAACTCGTCCCATTCCATGGAGTCAATTTCATCTCTTTGCCTCATATTCTTGATAAGATTCCACCATTGATCAACATCACCTTCCAAACGATACACTTCTACGATGAATTTGTTATGTTCAGAACATTGTAGAACTGAAAATATATTTTCAGTGGTATGAATCCATTGTTCAGCCACTAATGGATTAGAAGTCCCACTAAATGAAGGTGGACGCCGCCTAATGAAGGATTCAGCAGAAGTTTTCTCCTTCCTTTGCACGTCTGGAAGTCCTGCAAGGTTCATAGCATGAGAGAGTTGTGTGAGGAAGGCTACAAGATTTTCCATTCCAACTCCCATAACGTTTTTTTTCTCAGGGGGACAATCATTTCATTTCCCGTCGCATTCAGCATTAACATGATTCCTTCGGGTTCCAGCCATTGACTAAAACCAATAATCATAATGCGAGAAATACTAATCATAATAGTAAAAACACATAATTAAGAATAAAATTTTACACTTAAGGTTTTATCATAGGTTATTCATGGCCATTTCTAAAACACTAATATTGTGTTCTATGCTTAGACATATCCTTAGGGTTCTTACTAAGGCTTTCAGATCCTATTTTCCAAAGGTTGACTATACCTTTACTATAATACCAACTATAACGATTCATACTTTAAATACATTGTTATTCCTTCAAAATTTATGCTCACTTATTACAACATATAACAAAACCATGAATGGGCCGTATATGTATAGCGTCTTTAGAAACTAGGAAACATAAACAATTGGTTCATAAATCATCTACGTTGTCTCCCATTTATTTTATCATATCTAGAGTCCCTTTAGGAATATTCTACATAATACCCTTCATCCAGACCTAGGGAAAAGAAAACATAAAAAATGGAGAGCTCAAATTCTCAGCAAGGGTAACCAAAAGAAATTTCAATCATGTCATATATGAACATAAAATTTTGAATATCATATCCTGTAAAAGAGATCATAATATCATAACATGGGATAAATCATAGTGGTGAAATGAAATCCTGAATAATCATAACATAAAACATGATAATTTGTGGCATACACACATAATCATATAAAATCATTTCATTTTAGTCAAGACTCATTTCTAAGACTATCATAGCGGAGAAATTCCATTACTGAATTGAGTTCACTCCTCATTCCAGTCATGTATCACTGAACCGGAATAACATGCCGTTCCAGCCATGTCTATCTAATGAGATATAAATCTTTACTCAATGCATTGGAGGGAGATATAGGTCCCACCAATCTCATAATGAAACAATTATTATGTGTGCCACAAAATCTTAAATCTTACATCATAGCATAACCCATGTAATAATAATGGGATTCTTAAACATAGTGACATCATAAAACAATTCATATAAGATTAAGGACAACATAATAATAGTTCCATCACAACATAATAAAATCAATGTAATAATAGGGATAGAAACAGAACCCTATATTTTCTTATATGGAAAATAATTTTTATAAAACACTTGAACTCCATTCATGAGGAAAATATCCTTTCTACTTTAAAAACATGTTTCCTTTCTTAACATGTCAAAACATTTTAAACTAAAAGAAGTTAATTAAAAATAAACTTGAAAATTATTAATGGAAGCTTCATAGAAATAATGTTTAATGTAATCATAAAAATCCATTTATGTCGTATAAGTTAAAAACACATTTTTCTCGTACTTTGGCCGGAAAAGTCAAAAAGTACCTCGTACTCAAAACAACAAAAGATTCCTTTCATATCCTTTACTAAAAACTCACCAATGGGTAAAATTGGATTTAAAAAATTGTAGGAGGATATAAATAATATTAAAAATTGATGGAACATGGATGTGGATGTTAAACATTTCCCAGTAAATTATGAAGTATAAACAATCTCGGATAAAAATTGAGATTGTGAGATTTTCCTTTACCTTAGGTCTGATATGCTTCAAACGTGCCCGAACCTCTTGTATAATGATTTAAATAAGTTTATTGACTTATTAATGAATCATAATCATTGTTATGATATCATATATGGTCATATTATTAGGTTTTTATTAGTAATTTTTCATTGCTACTTGTCATTCAGGTGTATATTGCTTTATGTTCTTATGCATGTTTTCTAGAATAAATTCTTACTCCTATTTTTTAGGTTATAGATACCTCATTTACAGAATGGTATTAACGTAATATATATCATATTTATTTATTCAATTCATTTATATAATCATTATTCAATTTAGATCATGTAGAACGAGTCGCATCACATCGTGGATACGGTAGGTCGTACGTACGCACGAGCGATGATATCGTTCCCATGATCATGGAATTGTATTGAAGTGTATGTATACTATTTAAGAATCAATATCACTTGAAAATAATCATATATTGTTATTCTTTACACCATTATACCCATCCAAGTAAGGTGGTGGTGGAAACCAGATTACACCACGGTGTGGAGACGGTATTCCGTACGTACGCACGTGCGGTGATTTCATTTTCCGTAGGATGGATAGAAGGTGAATTAGGGTATTTTAATATTTATAATAACATATAAGTATATGAGTGATATCTATGTTATTACTTCATAATTAAACAACTAAATAAGAAGAAGTATATGAAGAAATAAATTTGAATGAATCGGTAACGGATATTACCTCTTCTTTGACATGCCTATTTGAAACCTCTTCTTAGGGAACTAAGATTGGTCTAAGAATAATACCATTTCCTCTAGGATGTTTCTAGGGAAGTGGATAAGCGAAATGGGCATGGTTGGGCTGAGCATGAAAGCTCAAAGTGGTGTGAGGACGAGAGCGGGGAGGTGCCCTATTATAAGGGATGAGAGGGGCACCTTTGGAATTATAAGAAATATTAATTTATAATAAATTCCAAACCCAAATAAAAACCTCAAAAAAGACTCAAATCCGAAGCTTAGATAAGATAGGGTTGTAATCGAATTAGCCAATAAAATTTAGACAATTTGGGAATTTATTTTAAACATTATCAACATGATTTATCCTTATATAATCTATTTAATTTTATTTGTGGTAATAATATTCTAAATTTTAAATCATTATAAATAATTAATTATATGTTGTGAATTGTCCAAAATTGTATAATTTGTTACATTTTAGACAATATAAATTTTAGTTTACAATTTTTAAATATTTTTGTGATTTTTAAAAAATTTTATAATATGTAATTTTTATTAATTAACAATAGTGTCAATTTTTACACTATTCATTTATTTAAGTTTAAATAAAATATATACAAAATATATGTTCGAACTATAATATTTAATAGATTCATAACATGTCATTTTTATCTACAAAATTAGCGGAGCACAGTAAATTGTTCATATAATATTTATTTAATTAATTTTAAAATCATTTATTTGATATTTCAATCAATAAAATAATTTCAACATCACTATTGTGTCATAATTAATGATAATTATTTAATCCCTAAAAATTATAAATAATTTCATATCATGTATATAATTTTTTTATATTTCTGTATACTATTCATGTTTGAATTTTCATGAAGTTTATTACTAAATTAAAATTATTATACTTATAAAATTTAAGAGAGTGACATGTTTTCACTTTCATTGGTTTTAATAATAATTATATTATTTCATGGTCAAAAGTAAATTAAATGAATCTAGTATGACCCTTAGGTGATATGGATCGACTTTTATTCGTCCAATATTATTTTTTCAAGTCTTAGGGTAATTTTAGAATCTTATATTTACCATTCATTAACCGATTTGCCTTTAACTCCAATAAATAAATATTACTGTAGTTACTATTCATAATCACAAAAAAATAAATGTAACCTATTAACATAATTTGGACCCACTAAATACAAATATGGAATCCATTTTTCAAAATTGAAAACACATAAGTTGTAGTAATAAATTTAAAATTAATCTCATTGTTAAGAAAACAGGTTTTTTAAAGTTAAAACATTTCCAAAGATTGAAATGGTTTTACCTATGAATTCAATGTAAAATTAATTCTAATGACATAAATTATATTAAATGGTAAAAATATATTTTATTTATACTTTAAAACCAATAAATATTATAATTTTACCATATAAATTATTGCGATGAAAAATGTTATTTTTAATTAAAATTTAGTGTGTTTTTACTATACATTAAAATATGAAAGTTATCAGAATAATATGAAACATTTATCCAAATTAAATATGTATATATTGATTACAAAGAAGAATTTTATCTTGTCAAATTTAACTTTTAAACATTTAAAAAACTAGATTTAATGTGGGTGCCCCTTCAAAAGGCGGCAAAACTACATTTTTTGAAAAATAATTATTTTACCCGAAAATTTTATTTTGCTCTCATACCATGTTCTAGAAAATATATAAGATGAGTAATAATGTTATAAAATTAAAAAACCAGCCAATACTATTAATAATGACTAGTTTATAATATTATAATAATATATCGATGATTAGTAAAACTCGGTATTGCGTATTACACACGCTATCGAGGAAGGTCGTGATTGTGTGTAATGCAAGCCAAGATAGTGTTGTGTGCCGTGAAAGAATCCTTTGATGTTGCGTATAACATAAGACATAAAAAATATACCTCTCATAAAATATCAGGGTGATACACATTTGTAACTTTTTATTAAATAATTTGAATGAAATCTTTTTTTCTTTACCTAATGATATATTTTTTGTCTTCTCCAGAAAAATTATGAGAAGAATTTTTTATCTCATACTGTATGAATGAATTTGTACGCCATCATAAAGACTTATTACCTTGAATCATTATTTACATGATTAAAATTTTATATTCAAATAAATATTTTCCTTTTAAAATTTGAGGTATTTTATTAAAAGAAAACCATTTCCAAAAAGACATGATATTTTTCTAAAAAACAGTTTTAATTGAATTTTTTCTTGATTCGTTATATGTTTTCAATGTTTTTTCACATATATGGGTATGGAAATTTTTTATATTTTAAAAACTATTTTTAATTAAAATTAATGTTCCAAATGATCTTTCAAATTCCATCCCCATTTAAAATAAAAAAATTTGTTATAGTTCAAAAATAATATTAATATTCTTCTTCTGAATGGTTTTTGTTACGATGGATTCATTTTTAAGAAACCCACTTCTTTTCACAGGTTATGATTTTGAGTAAATGATTATGAATAATATATATTTTCCACATGTTATGGTATTATTACATGTTTATGATACCCATTTCAATTCATAGGTTCTGATATGTTTTTTTACGATCCTATGAAACATGTATGTATGGTTATATTATGATATGGGTGGGACCTATGTCTACCTCCAATTGATTTTGAAAAGATGGATAGCTCATCAGGAATATATGTTATGAATGAACCTAATTTCATATTCACAAGTCAATTCTTAGGATTGGTTTTCATGTCCATAATTTTATTCATGGACCTCGTTTTATATCCATATGTTTTTGTAAGGTCCAGATTTCAGGTCCTTTATTTAGTGAGTGAACCATCTACTACATTTACTAGTTCAAAAATTTATAAGTTTATTTTTAGGCCCTAACTACATTCTGATGTTAATGATATGATTTTAGGTTTTCTGTTCTTTATTTCATAATGATTCATGACTTCTGAAGTTTTAATAAATATTCCATGAATCATGAATATAATATTTTTATATTTAGAGTGTGATCATCAATAATTTTTCACATGTTTCAATACCATTATGTTCCTGTTATTCTTACATATCTTCCATGTTTACCATTTCTGAGCATTTTTCAGTACTATTTCTTTTTATTCATTTCCCTAGGATATGATGAAAGGTAATAAGTCATAAATGTTGAAAAAGGTGACTAGTATTGAATAAGTAGATAGAAGAAAAATTTAATGAGTGATAAACTAGTTTTTTATGTGTAAAAGTTCCCAAAGGCACTACAATTATATAGTATTTGGTAGTGTGTCTATGTAATGATTGAAATTTTACACAAAAGTGATGAAATGTCATTTTAATAAAAGTGTGGGTCTCTATAGTGGGTATTAGAGAAATGGTTTATTCATCCTTCACAATATAATAAGAGAATACATTAGTTTGATACCTAGGAATCATTTTAAGGGAATGTTTCATGATGTATATAAGGATAAGTCTAAGGATGAGTAATGTTTAGGAAAAAGTATTTGAAATTTGGTGATGGATAGAGTGAGTGGTTTCCTATAATTCCATGTCACAATCTAACCCAGGTCAACCCCTAACCGGTTACCTGAGCTAATACGTGGCAAGACCAGAAAGGTGTTCCCGATCTCCATGGTCTGGAAACTATTTTCGGAAATCCCCATAGTAATCAAATGGATTGATTTATCCTAATAATAAATAAATAAATGAATAATGTAAATGTTAAAGAACATCCCAATATATAATTAATATCCAAACTGAATATCTTTATAAAATGTTGGAGATACAATTACTAAAAAATAAAACCAAAATATGACAGATCACCACACATCTCTATGTGACCCTTCAGGTCACTATCCATTACCAATAACAACCATCGCCCATGGAGATCGATAGAAAAACTGAACATTCACCACAAAATAAAAACAATAATCAACTATAGGTGTGAGTACTAAAATGTAATATGCTAGCATGAATAATATATTCTCAATTCATTTCCCTTAAAATAAATGAAACATAAACTTCATGTTTGAAATATAATATATCAAAGTAATATTAATACATACCTTTTAATTTTAATCAAAATACATCTCATTTCCCTTTTTCATTCCAAAACCTGGTTCATTTCCATTAAATAAGAATTAATAATTTCAATGGGAAATTTATTCCTTCATTTCAAAATGACACGATATATTATAAAACATTTTTAACAAAAATCATTTTTCATTTTCCATAATCCTTTCGAAGCCAACTTTTCTATTTCCAAGAAATGCACCAAATATGAGAGAACTACAGTAACCACATAATATGTTAGTTTAAATGAACACATAAGAGTAACCAACTATCTATATTATCACTACTAGAAGAAATGAACTAATGGACATAGTTGAACCATGAAGATCATGAATAATCCAGAATATACTAATAAAAGATTAATCATCCCCGAAAACATGTCTCACTCGATACAAGTAGGTAGAGGAGGCTATAGAACATATGTACCAATGAGTGAAAACTCTGACAAGGGGTTTCAGGCTTGACTCGAGGTATCTTGGTACATGAAAATATCCACTATTGCACTCTTTGTTATGACACTCCAAAAAGATATTATTAGGATAATTCAAAAAAAATTATAAACCATTATGAAGCATTTTTGAGTAAATAATACTTCAGGAATTTTTTTTATAATTATGGATTATATTCATAAACTGTTCAATTTATGTTAGGTATTTTACTAGTTTGGAATTATGCATTGCAATTCATTTACTAATCTAGTTTATGCCATTGATATGAAATTGGTCCAAGTAGAAGTTATGGAAACTGTATCAATGCACGTAATCCATATAGGGATTTCCCTCTTACATAACATATTTATCGTGGATCTGGTGATGAAACCGATGATGAACAACGTATAACCATACTAGGTCAACTCACATAGGTTATAACTAATATCATTTCTGAATTTAGCACCCTGATTCATAACACGGAGGATCAATGATAGATTACTTCATGAGGAAACAACCACCAACATTCAATGGGACAATAAGTCCATTTGTAGTTGATCAATTGATATGTTTTTTAGAGAGAGTATTTCATGCTTTGGGGAGTAGTGAAAGGGGAAAAGGTTTCATTGTAGTTTATCATCTAATAGGGAGATGTTGATCAATAGTGGTCATTAATCTAAAAATAGAAAGGACGATAAAGAGGTATCAAATATGGAATGGAGAGAGTATAATGAATTTTTTTAGAAAAATGCATTCCTCATGACCATCAACCAAATATAGAAAGACAATTTCTGTGTTAGAGAAAAAAATAGGCTCAAAACATTTATGTTTGAGGCTAAATTTACAAGGATAGCAAGGCATGCAGTATATTAATTACGTATCCCAATTAGTAAGATCGATCGATTATTTGATGGGTTAATACCATTAATCTGTCATGAATTAGTCTCCAAATCCTTTTCATCGTATAAAGAGATTGTTTCATGTGCTATCAATACAAAAAATGAAATCTCTAAGTCTTACAAATTGAATGAAAAGATAAAGAATAAGAGATCTATTGAAAACATTAGAAATGGAAATAAGTGGAAGAAGGGAAAAATTGAATTTCCATCTTGTAGGAAATGTGGGAAGAAACACACCAGTACTTACCTGAAGGGAATGTGAGTCTGTTACACGTTTGGTGAAGAAGGCCACCACACTCTTGATTGTAAGGGAAAGAAAGAGGCTATCAATGTTTAAATCTACAAGTGTAGAGAAATAGATAATTATGAAAATGAATATCCAAAGATCCATGGAAACTTACCTCAGAGAATTCGAAGGGAGAAATACCAAGCTTATGCGATCAGTACTTCTAGTTTTGAAGTTCTGAATGACGTGATGGCATCTAATTTAATGGTTTACTCAGATTTAACCAATGCTTTATTTGATTTTGCATCATCACATGTTTTCATATCATCTCAGTTTTCTACGAAAAATATTTATTTATAATTTGATTTAACAAGGGATTTATCATTAAAAAAACTTAAGGAATGTATCATTCCTACAATGTTTTGTGAATCAGTTCCCTCTTAGGGAATATAAATGTGCTTTATCTTCTGATCTCATCATCATACCCATGATTGAATTTGATATAATTATTTCCATGGATTGGATTTCAGACCATGATACGGAAATTTATTGTAATAATAAAAAGGTTACAATTTTTATGATGATAAGGAATACCTTATCATTAGTGAATAAACGTCACCATATGATTCTTATCTAGATCCACCACTAGTAGATCTATTAAATTCAATTATTGGTGATAAAGGGAGTGAAATAACTATGGGTGAGGAAAATAATGTTCAAAGAGAGGATTCACCTATTATGAAAGAATGTGTAGATGTGATTCCAGAGGATTTACCTAGACATCCTCCAGAACTAGAAATTTAGTTTTCCATTGATTTAATTCCTGGTTCGGGCCCATATCAAAGACCCCTAATAAAATGCTCACTGTGGAATTACTGGAACTAAAGACACAACTAAATAAATAGAGTAAGAGAGGATTTATTCTCCTTTGTGTATCCCCATGAGGATCCCCTATTAATTTTGTTATGGTGAACGATAGATCTATGAGATTGTGTATTTAATACAGGGAGATCAATGATATAACAATAAATATAAAGTATCACCTTCCTCGCATTGATTATTTATTCAATCAACTTCATGGAGATAAATATTTTTCAAAGATTGGCCTTAAATCTGGATATCATCATTTGTGTGTAAAGAAAGAATACATTCTAAAGACAACATTTTATACCAGGTATGGCCATTATGAGTTTACAATAAAGCCTTTTGGACTGACAAATGTACCCTCTATTTTCAAGGATGTAATGAATAGAGTATTCAAGGAATATCTTCATGACATTGTAGTGGTATTTATTGATGATATCTTGGTTTACTCCAAAATCTATGAAGATCATGAAAATCAATTTTTCTCTATTCTAAACACTCTTAGAAGAAATGATTTACATGGGAAAATTATCAAGTGAAAATTCATGATTTAGAATATTTCTTTTCCTAGACATATATTATCTATAGATATAATCTCTATTTATCCTTCAAAGAAAAATTCAATCCAAGAATGTCCAGCACCAATGAGTATAATTGAGATATTAAATTTTATTGGTTTAATAGGTTATTATCAGCGCTTTTTCAAAAAATTTCCTGATTCGGAAACCCCTTAACCAAGATCACATGTAAAGGGGTTAAATTTTTTTAGACAAAATAGTGTGAAGAATGTTTTGAATAATTGATGAAATGATTATTAAATTCTCCAATCTTGACTCTACCATCAGAGAATGATGTGTTTTTTACTTATAGTGATGCTTCAAAGAAAGTACATGGTTGTGTTCTTATGTCGAATGGTAGAGTTATTTCCTATACATCACGATAGCTAAAAATTCATGAACAATACTATCCTACTGATGATTTTGAGTTACAAATTGTAATCATTGCTTTGAAGATATGGAGACATTATCTCTATGTAGAAAATTTTGAGATATATACTGATCACAATAGATTGAAGTATACTTTCACATAGAAAGAAATCAACATGAGGAAAAGATGATTGATTGAACTACTCAAGGAAAAGGTTTTCACTATACACTACCACCCATGGAAGGAAATCAATTGGAAAGATGCTTTGAGCAGAAAGGATCATATAATTTTGAAAAATATGAGAGTTGAAAGGGATCCTATGTTCTTGGATCTAGTAATGAAAGATATGGGAATAATCATGGAAGCTGAAACATAAATAATATTTCAATTGGTTTCCAAACTATCTTTACTGGAATGGTTAAACAGTTCTTAGATTTATGATGACGAGTTTCAAAAAAAATTAATGATGTGAATGATGGGAGATTGAACAGCTTCATATATAATGATAGGATTTTGAAATTTGGGAAAAGTCTTTGTGTTCCCAATATACCTTATCTAAAAATGGAATTTTTGGATGATGAACATATCTCCAATTTATATATACACCATGGTAGCTCTAAAATGTGTAGATATATGAAGGAACATTTTTGGTGGGACAACATGAAGAGGGAGATTGATGATTATGTGTAAAGATATATGGGTTTTTAACCTGTGAAGGTAGGAAGACATCATCCTAGAGGAGTCATGAAACCTCTTATCATACCTTAGTGGTAGTGGGGTGATAGTACGATGGACTATGTCATGCGGCTACCATAGAATCCCTGAAGAAATGATGAAATATGGGTTATTATTGATAATTTTACAAATTCATCACATTTTCTTGCTATAAGAGAAGATTTACCACTTGATTGTTTAGAAATACTATATATTAATGACGTTATAAGACTTCATGGAGTCCCCTATCGATTATTTCTAATCTTGATCCCAATTTTACATCATGTTTATGGAAAAATTTTCAAAAGGCCTTGGATACTAAACTTTGTTTGAGGACATCCTTCCACCCTCAAACAGACGGACAATAAGAACAGACCATTCAAACTTTAGAAGACATATTGAGATCATGCTCACTTTACATTCATAGTATGTGGGATAAAGATTTACCTCCGGTAAAATTTTCCCATAATAATAGGTTCCATTCAAGTATTTACATGGAAACATATAATGTATTATATGGAAAGAGTTGTCGCACACCAATATGTTTGGATGATGTTTGTGAGTGAAAACTCGTAGGCCCAAAACTAGTATAGGAAAAAAATGAAAATGGTGATGGTGACCCAATCCCACATCAAAGAAGCATAATATAGGAAAAAAGATATGTCGATAACCTATGGCAGGATTTGTAATTTCATGAAGGAGATCATGTTTTCATGAAGGTATCTCCATTGAAGGGTGTTATAGGTTTTGGTAATAACGGTAAATTAAGTCCCAGTTACATCAGACCTTTTAAAATTTCAGAACAAATTCGTGTTTTAGCTTACCATTTGAAAATACCTCCAAGTCTCTACAATGATCATGATGTGTTCCACTTATAACTATTGATAAAATACATGCATGGCCTAACACATGTACTCTCCTTTGATGAAATTTAACTGGAACCTGATCTATCTTAATGTGAACAAACAGTAATGATTCTTGTTACTAGAGAATAACTACTGACAAACCGGATGACATGTATAGTAAAAGTTATATAGAGAAACCATAATATGGAAGAGGCAACATGGAAACCCACGAGACTTATGACGAAGAACCATCCAAATATTTTTATGCATTAATATTCTAGAAATGTTGAGGACAAAATTATTTAAAATAGGAAAGAATGTAACACCCCATGCTTCCATGGTATTTTTTCCTTTGTACAATATAATAGCTTGTTTTGTACACAAATTCTAGTTTTAGCACACAATGACCAATCAAACTAGCTGTTATGAATATCAATACCCACTTTTTGAAATTTTATAAATTTTAATTTTCAAAATTGACATCATTTTTTGATTTCGAATAACAAAAATAGCTTAGGGTAATTTTTTGGTATATTTATGAAAACATTCATTTTTTGATGAATAGTGAAAATGTTGTCTTGTTTTTTAAAACCAGAATTTTTTTTAAATTTTTTTTATGTAAAAAAAGATATATAATACTTATATTATTCCAATGTAATTCATTGATGTTATTTTATTATATTATTATTTATATAAATTATTTTTGAACTTTTTAATGTATTTTACTCACCCTTTAGGAACATTTGATAATTTGCATAAAACATAATTTTACTAATTTAGTGAATTGAATTTAAAAAATCCAAGAGACACGGTTGACATCATAAAATAAAATGTGCTTCAATAAGATGAAAATAACTTTTGTTAAATTGTAACTTTTGAATTTTTTTACCACGTTTAAAAGTAAATAGGGTCATTAAAGGTGAAAATGATTTTATAATTACCCTAACAAATGTCCTATTTCTATTGGATTAGTTTTTTTTTCAACCAAAATCAACCTTAGTAATACAATATGATCTTTTTGGTCCACTAGGATTAGATAAGGACATTTATTATAATTTCTTTTAGAGAAGAGATAAAAGTGGTAAATAAAATGTTTAATAACTAAACCATTTTTATTATTGGGTAATTCATACGATAAATTCATCTCTAAATATTAATTAAAATGATAAAAATATTTTCTACATCATGTAATTTTATTTATAATTATCAGACATTAAATATTTAATTTTATTTATAACACAATGATGGGGCAATAATTACCTTATTAATGAATGATTAAAATAATTGACATTATAAATATTAAAATAAATGTAAATTGACACATTTCATGCCTTTCACAAATTTTATAGGATAATATGACGTGTTTTGGTTGATTCAATTAATTTTTGTTGAAGTAATAATGTTTTTATGACATAAACAAAAATCATTTATTAAATTGTGTCAAAATTGACATAAATTAGTTTTTAAAACAAATACTATTTTATTAAATGATATAATATTCCTCAAAATATAAGGATCGGAAAAAGGATGTAGATAATGTTATATATATCAATAAGGAACCACTTGGGGTACTCTTGGATTTTTATAGTTTGTTTATTAACCATTAATTATAATAACACAAAAATATATGTTAAACGTTAATCTATTTAACCAATAGTTAATTCTAAATGACAAGGTTAATATGGTGAAATGAACATGTCTAAAACCAATTTTATGATACGTTTTCAACCCATAATCACCTTATCCTAGAAATAAATCCTTTAGGAGCCATTATACACCAAATATCATTGTATAATAAAATAATATTTCAAAAATTTCCTAAAGTGACCCTCAAATCTTTTTTAAAAGGGTACATCCCCTTCTCTTAATTTCGCACCTCCACAACATTTGTATCAGACAAAACCTAATGAAATACCCTCCCAACTACCCTCACTACATCCTATATGACTCACTTTTAACATAAATCTATCCTATGGAGCTATTTGGACCAAATTAAAAGGAATCACCCATATAAGAGGTAAAATTTCCCCACCTCTTACAATGTTCTTTTCTTCTTCCACTTCACCTTTATTTTTTGGTTCCATAACAAAATAATAACACTATTATCATATACATAATGTGATGTTATTAAAAAATACAGTACATCTATATTCAGTATTTTATATGTCCTATGCATGACAAAGTCACCATATGTGCGTACGTACGGCTTAACGTCTCCTCGTCGTGGTGTAGTTTGTTATTCAACACTTAACTATTTGGATGGGTATAATAACAATTTTAATTGATATAAATAATTAATATAAAATTTTAATTATTTGGTATATATGATATACCATCTAATTACATTTTATACCACCATTAACAAAATGGTATTGTCGCATGTGCGTACGTACGAATTAACATCTCCACGAACGTGATGAGATTCATTCCCCATAGTTAGCATTCATGTATAAATCATTTTATGATTAAAAAATAATTTTTAAGAACTTAATATCATTCTATATATTATTTAAATACATCATATCCATAAAAAACATGACTTACGTAATAAAACATATAACGGAAAACGAATCAGTTAACACCCCAAACGATGATACTACTGAAATAAAATTTAAAAAGAAACATTAAAAGATCATATATGATATAATATTTATGTATGTGGTTCTTGTATAATTTAATAACAATTATTTCACCATTATACTAAAGGATAACCTACCCTCGACAGAGTAAACGTAAAAGGTAAGGGTTAATTCTACAATATCCTCATTATTTTGGGATTTTTATAAGTGAGTATGTACTAGGAACTCTTTATCATCCACATCTATGATTCTTAAAAATGTATTTTTATACATTTTTAATATATCCTATACTATTGGTTAAATTATTTTATACCATTGTTTGACTTGTAATAAAATTTTTATAAAGGAATAATTATGTCATCTTCTAAACAATATCCTTTACGACGTTTTCGGAAAAATTAAGGAAAGAATGTTTTCTTGAAAAATACAGTGTGTGCGGCTATCTTCTGCCATTATAACACGTTATAATAATTCCATTAAATCTTAAAAAAAATTCAATATAAATGGTTTCATTTATAATTATGTGAATTTTAAATGACATCTAAATATAAAGAGATATTTCTCTCAAAGAGATTTGATTTTATCTATGTCAACATACATTGATGGATTTCACACTTGATTGAAGTTGATTTATTATGATACAATATTCCATATTTTATTGAAGGTTTTGTGATATGTATGAATGTTGATGTATTATTTTTATACCATTCATGGTTTATGTTTAAAGTATTAACATTTCTTATGCTAGTTTTAACACAAATGTTTATGTTATGTTTTAACAATTTCATATGAGGAATTCATTGGGAAAAGTATGTGACGGTTGGAGCCCACTATAGGTCATTGATGCATCAGTAGGTCTAATGAGACAAACTAGTGTTTGGGAATAAGTTCTTGACAAAATCATATTTGTAGTCTTTTCACATGGTCATGACTATGTCGTTATGATGTCCGACATTATTCATTCCATCATGAGAATGTTGTGATTGAGGTACATGATTCAATGTTGGTTAAAAAGATAACACATCCACTAGTCTAATGAAATAACATATGAGACTATCCAATTATTCTTTCTTTATTTCATATTAAGAACTTATCTATATGATCACTAGATTTAGATTCCCTTTTATGTATAGGTAGGTTATCTTAAATATTGGTGCTTGGTAAAATCCATCAGTGAGGGAATGGTATATAACTCATTAGTAGGGAATCCTTAGGAGAGTGAAGATTTTATTTTTTGCGGAAAGAATTAAAATCCATAAACAAACCAAATTATGATTCATATTTTTTAGTTTCTTGCTAATATGAATTCAAGAGGCATTGTAAAGTTGTATCTTTTTTATTCCTGGAGATTTATGGGTGTAGAAAACTTTTTCATCTAGATGTTTGATTCCCACATATGTGATTTCCTTGGATGGATGTGGATTAAAGGAATAATCTAGGGCCTTCACATAGATACCTTGTGTGACCTGAGCATGTTGACATATTTTTATTGAATATCCACCCATCATTCGAATTTATATGTCAATATATAATGACCAAGGATGTACATGAGTTATTTGATACAATAGACCAACTTTGATTTGTTATTATGCATGTAATGTAGATTATTTTATAAGAAAAATATGATCATGAGATATTTATTCTGGACATTGTATTTTTGGATCATAGTAATTATTATCATTTTACTGAAGTAAGATTGAATTTTAGTTCCCCCTATCCTTTTCTATGCAAGGAGAGCACTAAGTTATCATTCCATGGTGGTCACAAACAAGATATGTAGATTTCTTTATACTAGGTAAATATAGAGAGGTGGTAGAAGTATGTGATTCTTGATATTATCAATGTCATCTTGCTAGTTTTCATCCCATTGTTAGTAAAATATATTCTTTATTCACCTGGTGAAGAGGCGTGATTTTTCAGCCAGGTTTGCTATGAAACATTGAATGTAGGTGAGGTGCCATTGGATCCCACTTGGTACTTTGAGACTCATAGGAGGTGAAATTAAAACGAATCTAGTATTCTTATGTGGGTATAGATTGATTTCACTGTGACATACCACATATCCTTGTATATTCATTGATGATACCGAAAAAGTTTACTTCAATGGATTAAAATTCAAAATATAGAGCCTCAATTTATTGATTATTATTTGAAGATATGTGAGGTGGTCACAACAATATATGGATTTTACTATTAGGAAATTAAAATAACATAATATTATATTTTATATGAAAGGAATAATAATATAATTAATGTATCATTGGAATGTAATAATTTTATTATTTAATCAAAAGGGAATGAACTGATAAAAAACAATCCCCGAATGTGCTTTGAAGGATGTCTCTTCCACATCATTAGGGTATATATTTACCAGATTATACATTTAATAACCATATATAAATAAAATTTCATGGAAGACAAATGTTCCATCGATAAATAGTTATGTGACTATAAATGGGATATCATTTTTCATTCAGTATTCATTAAGGTCCCTGAAATCGATGCATACCCTAATATACATAATATTTTTCTTGACAGGAACAATGTTGGTGATCCAATTTCAGAAATACACTTCTTAAATGATGTTTCATTTAATCTATTTTTCAAATTTGTATTCTATATTAGTTCAATGATAGGGGTGAATTCACCTGACATTCTACATGAAACCCCAATGGTCACCAAGTATTCCTAGGTGGGGTGTTTCCACATTGGGTGTTAACCTATTAAATTATGTATGATTCCATGTGAACATGTATCAATGATTTGTTACAAAGGAAATAAAAATCACCACCTCATTGAGAGTATTCGTGGAACTAATAAAAATAGGATGTGTTACCAGATTGACTTCATGAGCTCAACAATGGTGGTCGATATTCCTTCCTCAAATACTGTTTGGTGATTCTTGAGGCCATCCTCTTGGTCTTCCATATCTTTGTTCATGAAGGAATATTCTGATATAGTGGGTAATATGGCGGAATATTTTTCACTATCAAGGTAATAGAGGCCATGGGAAGATACATTGTCATTCTAACCATCAAGAGTTTTTTTGAGAGATTCAAGATCGAGTTATTTTATTCTATGCTTCCACTAGGGGGGAGGATCATGGATTTCATGGATTAAGTCGGATGCATTAATAAGTAGTATGGTTATCACATAATCACTATTGGGAATACTCCATTTATTTTCAGGGGAATTCCCCAATCCATTAGGGGATGAAAAATTTATATTTTCATCCACCATTGGATGTTTTCCAACCATTTTATAGAATCTCGACTTAGTATATAAGTCTTATGAAGGATTGATGGGGGTTCCATAACCATGTAGTTTGTTGACCTTCCTATCAATGGGGTATTTAATGCATTGATGAAATATTGAAGGTAAATCCATCTATCCATTAATACACAGTATTACCAAAAAAATATTTTTATCATTATTTCTGAATAACAATAAAACTAGTATTAGATGTGAGATCCTCAAACCATTACTTGATTCGGATCTTTCTGATAGTTCTTTAATCTCTCTTATCATACTCTTGATCAATTTTCCTTTTAGAGATATGTCACCCTCAGTATATCCCAAATATAAGAGGTTCATAATTAGGATGTGGTTCATCATAGAAAAATTTTTAAATCAAAACAATTAGTATTTCAACATTGTTGTGTTTTTATGAAACATATAGGTTATTGAAGTGTTCTTAGATAGCTTCATCATTATAATTTTTCATGAATGATATGGTGATATGAAATTATAATTGAATGGAATCAACTAGGTAAAGGACAGCTGCTGATACTTTTATCTTGTACTCATGTGTGAAAGGGAGGGCTTCAATGAGTGAAATAATGAGATCATTTAAAACATAGAGTGTATCTAGGACTGAGAGTTTGGCTAGGACATCCACAAACTATTTCCTGATTTCATAATATTGTGAAAGAGGCATTCTATTCCCATGGTGGGGTTTCTCATTATTATAAATCTCATGAGGTGATATTTTTGTGGTGTATGGGTATCTTTCTTGATTATTCATTTAAATATAACCTACAACTAGTGTTCTAGGTTGAATCTTCCATCCCCTTTGAATGGGATGATTAGACAATCACACCCATGCCAAACTGTCATGCAAGATAAATTATATTAAATGATCATTGGAAGGATATGAGGAATCTTCATTATTTTTTTTACCTTTATGTAGTTTTTATACAATGTTTTTGGCTTCTTATATTCCCTCCACAAGGATGTGATATAACAATTGGGTTTGACCATACATGTGTCATCCCCTGTATCGTCATATTGTGTGTCCTTTCCCTATGGCTCCACATTTGGTTTCAAGGAATTCATATTCAATGAAATATTCAAAATTGGAGAGGGTATGTATTCAGTGAACTGTGTTTATAAAAACAAAAATTATTTATTCATCTTATGAGCGTTCCTTTTAGGGGGGTGTTCCTCGTTCATAGGATTTTGATGGAAAGAAGTATTCAAAAGTCTAATCATGAATAGACTCTAGGTATGACTCTTCATCATATTTCTTTTCCTATGATTGAATATTATTTCCACCTCTACATGGTGTATTTAATATACCCTCCCTAAGCGATGAGATGATAGTTAATTTTCAAAGTGATGTTCTTATGTTTTAATGATCTCAGTTAACTATCTTTTTAGTCATCCAGTTAATGAAATTCTATCTATATCTTTATGGAAGTTCTTTCCATTCACCCACTTCTTCTATTGGACTTATGGTTACACAATCCACCTATGTCATAGAATTATCTTGAATTACATGATTAGATTCAGCAATGCACTTGTTAATTTATTTGAAAATGAATCAATCCTAGAAGGTGTGTTCATCATTCTATTGAAAGTCTAGTAGTCAAGTCAAAGAGTGAGATTCACCTCACAGGGTTTCCTATGTTTTGTTAGCATGATTATGTTATTTTCCATATATATATTGAAATAACCAGGGACCTTATTATTTCAAAATGAGTATACGTTATTCATACAGTCCTCAGGTCATGGGAGACCCTAATCTCATTTTTCTTCTAACCATGGTTGATTTTGTTGCTGCTTCTTCTCGACAGGAGGTTACAGACTTTTTAGGGCCTTCATTAGTGCTTTTAAAGTCACTTATACTAGTTTGATAATGAAATAATCAATCAATACCTTAACAAGAATCTATACCTATGCATATGGAATGGTCCAACATTTATACTGGGCTTTCTAAATGGAATATTCTAGGAATTTTGTCATTTCTACAATCTCATGAAATCCTATCAGACATTTCATCTAGGTCAAATATTTTTTATCTCATCCTGATGTTTTTTAGAAAATAGTTCCAACCATTTCTGTTGACTGAGAGGTATATAGAGTGAATAGGTTAAAAATTACCATCTAGTCATTACGAAATATTGGATGGAATGAATCATCCATTTACTGAAATAGAAGAAGTCAAGAGTGATTGGAGAATTTAACCTCACTCATTTTCCTATGCTCTGATAGAATTAGTACAATATTATCCATATTATCAAATAAATAATCGGTATAATTCTTATTTTATTAAGGTTACACATATTTAATCCATTCTTCGAATCACAGGTGACCTTTATCTCTATTCTATTTTGGAAAAGGGTGATTGTTTGTTGTTGTTGTTTGTACAGAGTTTTTAGATGACTTGGTACCTTTCAATGTTGTTTTACTATAAATGATTATTGTTTGTGGACAAATGTGGTAGTATATAACTTACTAGTCCTCATCCTTTATGTTGTGGTAATGAGCTAATATTTATACCAGGTCTTTAAAATTGAATCATAGAAACATTTTTTTCTTCTAAAAACTAATGTTAGCCACTTTCTTTAATTTTTTTGTAGCTTTTGAAGTTGAAAATTTTCATCATCCTAAATTTTTTGATGAACTGATAATTAAACTAAAATTTATTGTATTCTCATCCAATAATGGATCATACTGAAAATTAGTAATACCAATTGATGGTTATACCTTCCCGTGTGTGTAAAAACCATGATAGATTTTTCACCACCTACTAATGTTGAGGGCCCATAATCTAGCCATATCAAGGCATAAAATTTTTCTGATGCTATTGAATATATCATGTTCCATGAATGGAAGAGAATATAATATTTCAAATGAGTTTGTGAAGCTCTAATGTTCATTTATGGTTATAATTTTCATTCCAAATGAGTTCTTGATGGCCTCATGGGTGTACGGGGAATGTTCAGAGACCAAAAAAAAGATTTTAGGGAGAAAAATTTTTCTCACATAGTAAGAGTAAACTGTGCAGGAACTATTTCATTGTTATAACTAATCATGGAAGGATGGATTTTGGGGATGTATCAGGAAAATTGTTTGCCATAATTCTGCACTAGTAGCTGCATGACCATGAAAGAACTATAGAAATTTTTTTAGAGTTTTCTTCAATGTTGTAACATAGTCTCTATAACTGTGTAGACTAAATATGTAGTCACCCCCTCAATTAAGTAGACTGTGCATGGTTGGAACACATTTTTTAAAACCGGGTGGCTAAACATTGTGAATGATATTTTTGGGAGATTTTACCATTCTTCCCCTAAAAAACTAACTAAACCAAACCCTCCTTGCATTTTTATTTCCAATGGAAATAACCTCCATTACTATCCATTTTTCAACTCATTTAATGGCCTAAAAAATAAATTGATCAGGAGAAACCATTTGGAGTCCAGTTGAAGAACTGTTTGTGTCATTGGATCCACACAATTAAGGACTTAATTGATTCTTTATCATAGGTTGTTCTTCTTCCAATAAATAATGCTATTTAGATGTAGTCTCATATGCCATATTTTAATGTTTTTGGTCTATTCATCAAATGAATTCCAATATAGGACAAATTACGGCCTGATACAAGATAAGGAAAACCATATGAGTATGAGGTATGTGGTCTATAAATCATCCCCCATGTTTTGTAATATTATATTTTGTCATTAATGGTTTCTGATTTCATCCGGAAATACCTATTGAATTAATATTACTTTCTTTTGTTCATTATAACCATGTTATAAGTCCCCTTCAATACATGTTATTCATCAGGGTTGTTTAAATCTACAACAACAACCACCCCATATATGGTGATTCTGTATTAATTATATTGTGGTTTGTTATTCCTTAATGGTTTTATGGCCATTTATCTCTATATTTTTGTGTGTGTGGATTGACCCAGACAATTATAATCCCATTAAATTAAACAAATTGTTTATTCTATAAATGTCTAGTTTACTATTTCATTCCACTTGACTCGCCTATGTTATTTATTTCAACATTATGAATCAATCGAAAATGGAAATGGAAAGTTTGTTTTATACATATGACTTGGACTAATTGAATACAATCAAATTTATCAGTTTCACATATGTATAACCCATTTCCATTCATAATGGATGGTTTATTAATGAACAATATTAAATGGTTATGAATTACATGTAATGAAGTAAACTGATACATGAACTTGGTCTTGTCACACTAATAAATGGAAATGATTGAAATAAATAAACTTATAAAAGGACATGACCAGTACATGTATTAATTAGATAATTGAATCAATATTATGATTCTGTGTTGTATATGCATCATTAAATATATATATAAGAGTGACAGACATGAGTTAAATTTTTAATTCATAAGGGAAAGCCTTGATCCCTCATGGATGCCATTTTGATTCAAAGATTAAAGTTTCCTTGGTTAATACCCACCTTAATACCATACCATCATCTAATTATGGGATCCAAATAGGAAACTCTAGGGTCCCTCCACTAATATGAAATGATTCTTTGGATACATTCTTTGGATATAACATGTCTTATATAGAAACGATGTTCCTTGGTTACATCATATGACTTAGCCATTGATTATCATATTTTTCATTGATTTTTTTATAATAGACTTGGTTAGATTTATTACCATTATATTCCTTGGATGATTATCCATGGATTAAACGCTTACCCCTAGACAAGATATAATAACTACAGAGTTGGTGGACCTTGTGGTCTAGGTTTCCTGGTATATTACCATGGAACCTCTTCATTATTAATATCATCATGATACCTATCTATATCATGCATCCATCATTATGTTGTTACATTTGGATTTAAATGATGATATTACCTAATGTAACATATTTATATAAACAGGAACATAAGTAATTAATGAAGTGGTTAAATGTTTAGACACTAATCGAGGTCTGAATTAGGTAATTGGATATTTACATTCTTGTAATGAATACTTTTTATATATGAAATCTTGAACATGATTTATATTATTATTAAAATAACTGGATTTTAATGATTCCATTTTTGTTGTCCTACTGATATTTATATCCCACCTTATCTTGGTACCATTGGTACCCAGACAAACTATATGTATGTGGGTGCTGAAAAATTCAAGCGTATTGCTTTAGAAACGTTATTTCATTATTTATGATGGAGCTGGAAATAGAAGATAGAGCCAGAGCAAAGAATGTTGGGGATAGTTATGTATTCCTTTTTGCTACTATTGTATATCATTTTATCCCTACCTCCTTGTATCAATGTTTTCCATTGTTATAAATACCTGAAAAATATCATAATCATCTTTTGATCATTGTATCAGTTGATTAATAATTTATCATTTCACTATGATTCTATTGTTCCATATGTCTATTATACAACATATTCTATTTAACAGCTATTTCATTTGTGTATTATGATACACTCTAGTAATTTGTTCAGTGTATCCCCATGGAAATAGACAAGGCCCTCAAAACTAGTCAGTGGCCTTTGGAATTCATGGATATGTGCTAGAGGCCTAGTGACCCACCCACCTCAGGGCACTAATTATGTGGCATAGAAGACCAATAAGTCCAAAAGTGGGATCAAAATGCATCCTTTCATGATATACTATTTTGAGAAAAATTTCAAGAGATTATTAATTCATGGATACATGTTTAAAATATTTTCAAGGGAATAGAAAGGCCATGTTTCGTGTAAATGATGAGTTCCCTAAATTATAGTTTTTGTTCTCTTTTTTTCCTATTACAATTGATACCATTTCACCATTGTGTGATGCACATGATATGTGGTGTATTTAATTTCTATTATGATTGAATATTTTGTTTATTATTCACATGATGACATGAGGTAATGGGGAATTGTTTGATTCATTATGATCAGCACATACAATTCACATTCCATGCACATTTCCATGCCATATATTTTCATTTCATTAATTTCATTGGATGATATGCTTGGGATTTTTGAGTGATATTTATTTTATATATATTCTTATGCTTTTCCTTGGATGCGATTGAGTAATTTATAGTTTCATATCATGAGGAGTTATGGCCCCTCAAGGGATGGAATTGGTAATTTACCCTGTCAATCCATTAGAATGTAATTAAAAATATGCTTATTTATGTGATATGGTGTCTTTATCCGGATTCAAATGATTTGGTGATCCCTTTTAAAGGAACCTTGATATATGAAAACAATAAAATTCAAACACAAAAATTGAATCTTGGCACATAAAAATAAATGGTTTCTAATAAATAATAAGGCATTGTATAGTTAACCCTTCATCTACTAGAACCCATGTAATATATACTTGAGAACATAACAATATGTGGACTTCTATGTGGCTATTTGGGGTAGTATACCATATTTTTTTATCATTAATTATGTTTATTTCCCACTATTCTAATCTATATTCATATATTCTTGTTTTGTGAAGTGTGCTGGGAATTTGTAGACCAATATCTCCATGTCATCCTCGTGTCATCTTCTAAGAGGGTGGTGATGACTATGATCCATATGTGGTGGGCCAAGAGCCACTAATATTACTGTTATGAGTGACATGAATTGCACCACCTGTTGTAACTAATCTGGGAATTGATGCTCATATTCATGTTATATTCATACATCTCATGTATTGAATGCATGGTGCTTACATCATGCACCTACAACGGCTAATATGACTCACAAGATCCAACAGAATCAACCTCCCTCCATCTCGAGGGAATCAGGTCCACATGATACTAAGTCACGGATAGAGGACACAGTTTCTCACTTTGATCATTTGGATATTACTCCATAGTGGATGGTCATTATTTCGACCAACATGTTATATCATTAAAAAAAACATTAGTGGGATGTAGTTACCCAATATTGTTTCCATCAGGGCATGGTATTGGATGATTTATAGGATACTTTCTATGACCGTTTCATTCCTCCAATCATAAGAGATGATTACTCCAAAGAGTTTATCCATCTCAAGTAGGTTTCTATCTTAGTTATGGAGTATCCAACACATTTCATAGAGTCAATTATTTTTTCAACACTTAACCATTGTTGAAATTTTGCGTACTAGAAGTGTCATGGATGTGAGTTATTATGTAATCCATACTCTCAGGAATGTATTCCACCTACCTAACTTTTTCATAAATTTTCAATCAGGATCTCATCACAAATAGAAACCTAAGGGATAGAGACAATACCATATATAGAGGAAGACTGTTGAGATAGGCCAGTATTTCTTCTGGAAGAAGGAGAAGATACCTTGAGGATATTTATTAGGGAAGTGGTTGACCGACTACACATGCTGGTAGCTCTATGGTTTATCATTAGTGTGGATGACATGGGCATGTGAAATCTCGGTGCGATAGGGACACTCTTGAGTGTCAGGCATGAATCTGTATTGGGGAACCTTCAGAGATTCTATCGTACCATTACATTTTTTTTGGTGGAATATGTTCCAAACTCTCAAAATTTAGGAGTGGTATCTTTTATTCCACATCAGGAAGATAGTTGGACTAGCACTAGAATGATTGGAAAAGGATGAGGTTATGTCCATAGTATCAAGACATCAAATTACCCACAATGCAAGTAGAGAGTTCTTGATCATGCTAGTACAACTATATTATAGTTTCATGGATCAGGCCAGATGCATGCACTATAGCCGAAACCTAAGGATCATACTGTGTGACTATATATAGTACAATGTACTATTCTAGTAGCCTCCATAATAGTATATTCTTTATTTGACAAATATTCATTACACTCACTCATTCTATTATTTATTGTTAAAATAATTGGATTTAAATAATGTATTACTATAGTTTCATGACCCTAGATAGACATTTGGTATTACATTCAATGTGCATGCACTAATATAGGGACTATCCCCATGAGGTAGGAATTTACACATTCTTGTGGTACCTCTTTATTCTCGAGATGACATGCTTCAATTTCATTATTAGGACAGATTGGTTGAGTATGTATCACACTTTTATAGATTTCTATCCCTTCAGTGCATACTTTACATCATAAGAAGGAAGCATTTATCTTCAAAAGAGTGAGTGGTATGTCTGGGCTAGTTGTGTTGGACTATAGAATTAGGAGATAGGTGGAGTGACTAACCAAATTTCTAAAATCATTATGGAGGATCAGGGTTTACATAAGGATGAATTTATTCCAATAATAAGTCAGTTTTTGGATGTATTTCATGATGAATTTCTTGGATTTTATCCTAATAGATAGGTATAGAATACGATCGAGCTTATTCTAGGAGCATCCCTAGTGTCCATTTCTATATTATTGATGGAACCTACAGAGCTGAAGTATGTCAAGAGTTAGTTTGAGGATTTAAGGGAAAACATATTTATACAAACTATCACATCATCCTGGGGTTCACTCATACTTTTCTTCCAAGAAGGCGGATTGAAACCTTTATCTATACTTGGATAACAGATGGTGAATAGGCTTACTGTCATAAACTGGTATCCACTGACTCAGATATGAGATTTTTCTTGACTATATTCAAGTAGATAGGGTATTTTCTATGATTGAATCATGATCATGATATAATCATGCGTGATTCCGGACATCAGTCATACCTCATACAACATTCCATAGACTGTGTGGTTTGTATGAGTACCTTGTTATATCCTTTGGACTTGAAAATGATCCTGATGTTTTCATGGATCTAATTAATAAGGTGTCCCACCATAATCTAGAATATTTTTTCATAATCTTTTTGGAAGACATATTTGTGTATTATCAAACTCATAAAGACCGTGAAATGAATCTTATGATCATTCTGAGTATAATGAGATATAATCATATTTATACCATTTTTACTAAGATCCACTTTTGGATCAACAATGTTCAATTCTTAGGTCATATTATCTCTGAATGAGGAGTCTCTATTGAACTATAAAATGTTATTTTTTTGGTTTCCAAGGAGCAGTCAAAACATGTTTGATATAAGGAGTTTCTTCGTGCCATATTGACATTACAGTCATTTCATAAAGGGTTTATCACTCAATGATATATCTATTTATATACTTCAAAATATGGTTTTTAATTTCATCTTGTAATAAGAGTGTGAGAAATCATTTCAATAGTTTAATGGGATTCTTTTATAGGAACTTAAACCGATTATTCCAAAGATAATAATATGTTATACAGTGTTCTTTAATAAATCAAAAAATTGCCTTACATTAGTGTTGATGTATGGGGATATTGTAAATACATATTGACCTCTAAAATTAAGTCCCCATGTGAGAAATTACCTAACACATGACCTTGAGCATGTAGTAGTTGTCCATGTGTTAGATTATGGGAGACACAATCTGAGCAGTGGGAACTTTTTGGGGAATAAAGAACAAAGCAGCCTAAAATATATCATTACACAATATGACTTGAATATTATATAGAAAATATGGGTTTAATATACACATTGAATTGAATTTGATCTTGGCTTATACTGCTATAAAGAGAAATGTTGTGCTGATGCACTGAGCTAGAAAACTCTTGGAAATTCTATAAGTGAAGCTAGAGATAAATGGAAGGTGATGGCTGACTTATCTGAGCTACATTTGAAGTTTCACAATATTCATCAATATTCATATCTCTCATCCTTGACAGTTACATATTCCATCTTTCAGAATATGAATAATAATAAAAATTTAGATCCTGAGGGCTTGGTTCTCCTTGAGACTGTTAGAGGAGATGAACCACCTCTCGATTGGGATGTGGATAGAGACAAAATCCTATATATACAAGGACGTGTTTGGGTTCCTATAGATATGTGAGAGGAGTTGATATGTGAGTCCCAGGATTCTTAATGGTCCATTCATCTAGGAATCTCTATGACGTATCAAGTTATGTGCTACAATAATTGGTACCCTAGGAAAAAATATCAGATAACATTATTTTTTACTAGGTGATCCACCATTAGCCAGTGGAGGTAGATCACCAAATACCTGATGGCTTGTAATAGGTAATTTCGGTACTATAATCGAAATGGGAATATTTTTTCATGAGATTTTCAGTCGTCTTACCTAGGTTTCCTATAGGTAAAGATTTGGTAACGGTTGTTATTGAAAGAGTGCTGAAAGTAGGATAATTATTTCATATCTGGAAAAAATTATCAATAGATGAATAGGGACGATTAATTGTTTGTGAGATCATAAAACTAAAAGAGTCCCTAATACTATCAGTTTCAATCAAGATTCAAATTTATCATAATGGTTTTGGTAGGGGTTATCGAAAGCTATGGGTACAAAGGGAATTCTTAGAAAAACCTTTCAGCCTCATTCTAATATATAGTTATAATTAATTTTATATGTTCTAGAAGAAATGCTTCTAGAATGATTCCTTGATTTAAGAAGTTTTTTAGAAAATAATATCTATATCACTTAGTTCACATATAATAATAGATTTTATGTGATGATTCTAACTGATCCATTTTAGGACATGTATGGTAGGTCATGTAGTTCATGCCTATGCTGACTAGAGGTATGAAATGAATCCCTAATAGGACCATGTCTTATGTAAGATACCTTCATGTAGGTTTAGATAAACATAAAGTGTATTTATACTACTTAGTATAGAAATAAATCATATGTTGACTATTGTCGATGACCTCTAGAGTTTAAGGGTAGGGATCATCTTTTCTTATGGGTATCATCTGGTTTAGATAAAATATGAATACCTAGTTTGGGAATGTTTTCTCCACAACATTTATGGTTTTTTGAGATATTGGTGGGAGTCATGACGGTAGCTTATTGGTTTCTACTACCTTAGAGCTATTGTTCCATGCATTAAGACTTCTATTTCTCATATCTTATCCATTATCTTGCGAAATTGTCTCATAGTTTTTACCTAGATGAAGTAATGCTATATGATGATGATTCTTTTGAGTAGTATCCTATTCACATTTTTTATAGGATTAAAGAGACTCTCCATGTATGGTATGTCCTTCTAGTATGGGTGCTATGGATTCACAACCATGTGCATTATGAGTCTTGGGAGCGTGAGGATAACATACAAAGAAAAGGGCTAGCGTTTTTCTAAGAATGCGTTTCTCCTCTCATGGATGGTGAACATGAGGATGAGATTTTTTAAGGGGGAACCCTGTAAGAACCACGTTTTTTACATAGTTATGGATCCTTTTAATATTGGTCAAATTTTTAGATATAGAAAAAATATGGATGTTGAATGAGATCATGACTGTCCTAGGGGTGTCTGTGGATTGTTTGGATTCCATAACATAGGTTTTTGGTACTGTAATACTTATCACACTTTTATAATAAAACACACAGGTGAAGCCACATGGTTAGATCTGACCATGCAAGGATATACTATGGGGTGGTATAGGGCGCATGGTTTTCCCTAACCATATGACATGGGACACATAGTTGTGGAAAACTACTATAAACATTGCTGAATATTTTTCATGGTTGGTGCATGGATTCAATAACTTTTGTAATAATCATACGAGTGATCAATACCTTTATTAGACCATGGATGGTTGGCACATGATTTGGGAAAGTGTGCTGCTAAACCATTCGATATCCATTTTTGGGCTATTTTACCATTATTCCTTTTAAATCCTAATTAAATCAAACCCTCTTCTAATTTATATTTTCTTACAATATAAACTACCGTATTCTCATTTTTATCTTCATTGATGGAATAGAACTAGGAATTTATCTTGATCATCTATCCGGTGTTTGACCGAATAACCATTTTTATGATTGGATCCATACTATTAAGATATTATTTCCTTTTTAATCATTCATTATTCTACTTCCTATCAAGGAGGCTATATAGATGTAAGATCATATGCCCTATTTTTATGGAATCGATCCATTTTTCAGATCTGTTCAAATCCAATCCAAACTATAGGATGATAATAGATAAGGATATTTATACAAGTATGAGGTAGGTGGTCTATAACTCAGCCCCAATGTTTTCATCATTTTATAAATTATCATGCGTGTAAACTGAATTCATTGACCATTTCCTGTTTAATTAATATAAATTTCATGTAGTCATCATAATCATGCTCTAAGATCCATGAAATATATATCACTCATCATTGTTTTTTATTCCTACAATATAGACCAACCCATATCGGGTGATTCCACATTTATGTTTTTATATATAGTTATCCCAAAATGGTTTCTTATGACCATTTAGATCCACCATTTATGGGTGTGGTATGAACCTATTAATGGTAATCCCCTTCAATTAATCTAACACTAAATTGATAAATGGAAACTACCTTGTTGATTTTCACTAGACCAACCTAAGGTAAAAGCCTCAACATTATTAATCAATAAATAAATAATGTAAAGTATATTTTATACATATGACTTGGGATAATCAAATATAGTACAATGGATTGGTTGATCATCCATAGAACCCCCTTAAATTTCTAATGGATGTATCAGTGTTAACCATATTAAATTATTTGTACTTATATGTATTTAATTAAATGGTTTCATTCCCTTGGTGTTATCAAACTAATGAAAGGACACCTTGAACCAAATGAACTTATTAATGTACATGACCATTACATATATTAATTAAATAAATCAATCAATTTTATGGTTCCTAGTTTTATATGGACCTTGAAATATTTATATGAGTGGTTGAACTAATGTTAGATTTTCGATTATATGGGGAATTTTTTGAGTGATTTTGGTTGCGATTTTGATGAAAGGATGTCGGTTTCCTTGGTTAATACACACCTTGGAACCCAGTCCTCATATATTATTGGATTCCCAATATAAATCTATATGATCCATCCATTACTATTACAAGATTCTTCAGTTAACCTCCTTGGATCTATCAGGGATTCTAAGGACATGAGGTTCCTTTGTTACATTCTTAGACCAAGACATTTCTTATCTCGTTTTTCTTAGATTTTTTTCTTGGACTTGGTTAGATTCATTATCATGGAATTCCATAGATAATGATCCTCAAATTTAACTCTTAGCCTTATCTAGGATGTAGTTACTAATAATTAGTGGCCCTTGTGGTTTTGGTTTCCTTGGTTATTTCCTTAGAACTTCTCTATTATTAATATCACCAGGATTCCTTGTTATATCTTTGATACCACAATATGTTTTTATGTATGGATGTCTGTGTTGTTATTACCTCTCAAATACTATTAATATATACTAAATATTAATTAATTAATGAACTGGAAATATGTTCATACACCAACTGAAGATGAAGGAGGTACTTTGGTATTAAAATTTTTGTGCTGCACACTTTTTATATATGAATTATTTCACAATGGTTCAGTTTATATTACATGGAATGGTTGTCAAAGACCACATTTTTGGTGGCCTAATAAGATTTATCTCACAACCTATATAGGTTTCATTAGTACCTGATCAGACCATATGTATGCAGGTGCTATAAAGGGAAGCATATCGCTTCAGACACTTGATTTTGTGATATAGGATGGAACTAGTAATTGATGACAGAGCCAGATATCATGATAATGGGGATAGTTTTGGATTCTTTTCTTTTTCTATTTTTTAATATTATGTTATACATACTACCTTATATCTATGTGTTAGGTTTTTATAGATACATGAATTATATCATTATTAGCCTTTTATTATTGTATTAGTTGCTTCATTATTTTTCATTTCACTCTACTTCTGTAATGACATCTATTTATTATATTGATTATGTTATTTACCTACTACTTCCTTTATATAATGTTATAATCTCTAGTAATTATGGAACAGTATACCCATACACACACACACACTAGGCCCTCACTTCTATTTATTAGTCTATAGAATTTGATGAGATGTGCCTCAGGCCTAGTGAACCACCAATTTCGTGGCAACTGTTAAGTGGAATCCATGTTCTGGATGTACATAAAAGATCAAGAGGTAGAAATTTAAATACCATTACCTGTATATAAGGTGAAACTAATGATTCTCGATCTATTCTAGAACTGAATGATCACCTAAAATGGGGAGAGGATTTAAAAGTAATGGTGGGTAGTTGTGATCACCCTCAACTCAAAAATTTATATAGTCTGGTTTCCTATATCCAAAGAAAGTATGATGCTCATATTACACTCTAATCTATGGATTAGATATCTCCTAATGTGTTAGAGGAGTGATATTCATCTCTTTATAGGTAATAAACCCTATTAAAATTCCCCCCTTAGTAATTTCTCAATGATATGTATGAGATTTTGTATCTCATATTCATTTTTCCATATGTCCCTCAATGGTTGAAATTTTAGCTCTTCTTGGTGGAAAGTGAGATGTAGCCACACAATTCAATTTATACGTTGTAGTGTTCTTATATAGTGGATGAATTTAAATATATACTGTTTCCATGTTTTGGATCCTCCTCTGATTCCACAAAAGTGCATACTCAGTTGGTGCATCTCTATAACGTTCCTATAGAGGTATGTTTTTTTGCATTCTTTCTTTCTATATTTTTATCTTCATACAGATACTATTTTGTGTTTATGTTAAAAAATCAATGATATGTGTCATAAAATGATATTCAACCCATTAATCTCAATGAAATAGGATGATTATGCACTGCTTACTCATCTTTAGAGGGTTGCATCAGTATCATTTCTCTTCACCAATCCACATAGGACCGTTTTGGATTAGGAACCTCTTAGTCACAATAAATGAACCCTGTATAAATATGTGAATAATGAACTTCAGATAATTTATGGTCTTGTTTTAGGAATGATCCCCAAATTTAAAAGGTATGTCTCATGGAAGTAGGAACAGATGAGATGCAAAAAATATATATTTATATCCAAAAGAAATGAAAATAGATTCTTTTAAAGGTGATTATAATGATGATAATTCCTCTATCCTTATTGGATTTGGATGATTCTACGTTGATATTGGCTATTATTGGTCCTCCTTTTGAGGATTTGATGATTCCAATCGAAGATCTGATGGGTTCAAAGAATGAAATTTAGATACTAATTTCCTCATCCCAATGGGATAAGGTTAATATTGAACTACTAATGATTTCTTCCAAAATAATGTACGGTGTGATGATCATTGTGATGGTGATTGAGATAAATATTCTCTAATCCATGTGGGTTGGGGTTGGTTTTCATCTACTACTAATATTTACAAGATCTTCAATGGGTTAGATGACCCATGGGGTATATGTAGGGATAAAAATTCCCACAGTCCCATGGGATTGGTTATCTCCAAGATAGATACTATGTAATATGCTATTTTGATTAATTTTATTTGGAATAATTGTTCTCGTGTATGAGTTGGGTGTAATGGTAGTCCATTATGGATGTCATTTTCTAAGGGATGTTTCCAGGTATTCCAAAAATACATCTTCTATGTCTGAAATTATAAATCATTTTTTCAAGGGTTTCATCATAGAAATATTTTGGTAGTCCGCTCTTGATGTTATCAATGTCTATGTATCGTTAAAAAAGTAATTTCATTGTATTGACTGACTGCAATGTTCATTACCTAGTCCCCTTATTTCTCATAGGTCTATAACATAACATGCTACCATATCTTCGGGGTTTTATATTCTAGAGACATATTGAAGTGAGATTATCTATATTTTACCTATACTCAGATACATAAGTCTAATGGACCTTTATAAATCAATCTATGTAGTGTTGTTGTGATATGGATACAAACACTACAAAGGAACTTTTGGGTGGTTATCAATGTATTTCGTTCAATCCTAAATGAAGAGGGGATATAATCCCAAATAATATATGTATTCCATTACATAATATATAGACCGACCTCATAAATTGGAGAGGGGATATTATCCTCCTTCTTTATATCATCTACAGGATGATGGTTCATTATCTTATTAAAATATTTAGAGGGTATGAGAATTTCATCCCTTATATACTAGCATATTTCGAGTAGTTCCATTTCTAGGTATATGATCCTTCTCTGAGGTGATTTTCCTATTTTACTAAAATCTATAGTTTGAATAGGTATATAATATTGGTTCAGTTCCTTTCAATTATTTTGGTAGTATTTTTTTTATTTAAATATAATCACACCCTAATAAATACTCAAAAATGACATGGTATGTTTTGGTTTGAACTAGTAAAATATATTGGGCTAGTTTTTTGGAGTATGTAACAAGACATTTTTTATAGGAATTTTCACTTGTCCAAAGGAATTTTCCAAACCCACATGGTGAGGCTCGGTTTCAATGGTGGTATTAGTTAATACTTGTACCTCATTCATTACTGAAATATAGCAATAATCATCACAGATGGGTGAAATAATGTTCACATATTCTAGAGTAAGAACATGTTCATACTAAAATTAGAAATGTGAAAATCTGTCTCATAGAATAAGAATATGTTGTTTTCCCTTTTTTTGTACTAGTATTGTAATTTTCCAACAGATCTATTCTGCCAATTTTATAAAGTAGTCACACATTAGTAATGTTGGTGAAGGAATGTAGGATTTCACAATTTCTATCTCAAAAATATAGTTTCAAATATCTTTGTTTGTGTTGGGGATATAATCCCACTACTTTCATCATAGTTCCATTAGAATATACCTATGGTATTAATATAAGGGGGATTTGATATGATCATTCCCCATTATTTTTATATGAATATGAATTCATACTTGATCTGAGTGAGTATTCATTAATGCCTAGATACTGGATACCACTAGAATATGATAGAAGGCTTTATCACTAGAAGTCGTTATATGATCCCACTCACATATATCATCCAATTTATTCTCCCAACGTGACTTCCTTTATACCCATGCATGAGTTTCCAAAGGGGAATTTTATTTCTGTGACCCTGATTAGGAAACATAGGGGAAAATCAGGATATCACTGGTAAAAATAGTTGATTGAAACCCTCCTTGGAATTTACAAAAGTGTGATGGAGACGTATTTGAATCTTTGACCCACCTTCCTAAGATATTTATGTACTAGATTTCCATGTTTAGGAGATAATATTCTAAAGTTATTTTTGGTGGAAAAAATTTCCACTAGTTTAATTTTTTATTTTCCTTAAATGAGGAATACTTATCATATTTAAGGTCTAAAGATCATTTCATGCATCCTCAAGGCTCTGGATCATAACATGCCAGTGGTGTTGAAGATCCATTATGTTATTTGTCTAATGTTTAAGGTGTTGGGTGCGTGAGGTTTTACATGGACCCATGGAGGTTCCTAATATAACTATGATTATAAAACTATTACATTATGAATACATGATCTTAGGTAAATATTTCTATTATAGTAGTTTCTAATATGATAAATAAAATAAGAAACACAATCATAGATTGGTTTATTATTCTAGGTTTGAATCTTTCTCAATTCAATATGAATAGGAAACATAATTTTTTCCTTCTTCCCTATTTGAACATTATCATTAAATTTTATTTTAATGATTAGAATATATCTATTTTCTTATACCACTGTTCATAAATTATTTCATGACATGAATAACATTTCATAATAGGAGGCACAAAAAGTGTGTTGACGCATGTTCAACCGATCATTTCTATTATTGTGGAGATTCAAATCAAGTAGATAATTTTTTCTTCCATTGAAAAATTGAAAAATGGAATGGTTATCCCTAGGGTTTGGGAGACATAATGAATAATGTATATAATGATTCAATTATTATTTAATTATAACATTTTTTAATTGTTTCACCATCCTTGTTTACTATTTGTTGGTTTATTATGAGAGGGTTATATGTATGGTTGCACAACCACTCCCATCGGGTATACCATTTCTATATTTTCATTAAACTCTCAATGGTTCAATCATCTGTAATTGGGTACATTGCAGCTTTCCAAAGGAAAGAAACCATTTGGGGATTTAAAACCAGTGGTTCTTTGGAACTCACAATGGTCAAGATGATGTGATGGTAGGCTCATCACACCGTTTGGGGGAAAATACATATTATTCCCTTAGTCTCTTCTAGTTTTAATATTTTTCCACTATTATCCTCCATATTCATATACAGTACTAGTAGACTAAGTAAAATGGTTGGGTTTTGAATCCTTATATTTGTAAAGGGTGTTATATTAATGATATCATCTATATGTATCAAAGGTTCTTCATTTATTTCACATTATTTCTCTGAAACGTGTATCCTTTTTATATTTTGAAAATGTATAACCAGGAACGTTGGATAGTACTACCTTTCAGGGAGGTAACTAGTATTTTTAGTATGATCTTGAACCTGCATAAGGCATCGTATGTGTCCTATTTATAATAGAAATCATAACCCTTTTAGTAAATATAAATCCTTTCTATTTTTTAATATAATGTAGAGTAGGAATATATAAGTGAATATAGGTACTATGTACTGAGATCAAGACATGTAAATCCTTCCAACATATAATTCTTATAATAATAATCACTGTAATCATAGTCCAATCTATGCTCAACCCAATAATGTGAGGTGATTGTTAATTAATACATGTGTGGGTTATCTCCCAAAGGTTTATCAATAGGGGAATTAATTTAAGACTTTCATAATTTTAGATTTCCTTATATGGTTGAAATATTATCGAGTCACTTAATGGATATTACACACTAAGGTTACCGTTGTTTGAGAAAATTTATGATATGGGTTATATGATCATTCAAAATCCCAATCCCCATGTGATCCATGCTCATTGTGAGGAACAAAGGATTGTATGTTACCAGTATCACTGGGTATGCATACAAGAATTATGCATTGGGGTGACTCGAGTAGATTGCATGATAAAGAACTCAAAAATATGGAATTTTTCCTACATATTCTACTTATAGTATATTTCAATGTCCTCATAGTTAAATTAGTTTCTCAATACACAAATGTATGGGGAAAATTTATAATCTCAAATGGGAGTTTTGGTTCCATGGGTTAGAGTGTCTAAGACCTGGAGGGACATACACTGTGGGGGATTACCACTTGAGCATGGTCCTTGGTATGGAATCCATAAAATCCTATTTGGACATGAATCAGAGTCCTTATAGTTACGTTCATACCAAGCCTTATGATGGGTTTGAGGTACTTGATGACATTGTCGAGGACTAAACATAAAAGTATGGCCTTGTATAAGCCCACATCTCTTCAATTGATGGATGGGGAGTGATGGATGAATTTTTAAGAATTTAGTCTAATGTATAAGGCCCCGGCCTTAAACCTTACTTAATATTGAATTAAATGAATAATTCACATTGAGGATCTTTTCAGGTTTAGAGTTTTAGAGAATTAGAACATAGCTATTACATCTTAAAGGATTACAAAGTAGACACTTCTACTAAGTTTCCATAATAATAAAAAACTCTTGAAAGAAACATGTCTACTTCCATGTTTTAGGTAGAATGACTTTCCCTTGATCCAATCATTGACCTTATTCCACACTAAGTACTGTGAAAAACTTTTCAAAAAAACTTGGGGTGAGCATAAAAAGCTCAGTAAGGGATACACAAAGAATGAAAACTGTTAGTTTTTCAAAATCAAGTAAACCATGTATACTCTATCAAAGTAATAACTTCACCTTCATGAAGTAGTAAAAACTCTTCACTGAATAAAGTATCATTAATTACCTTTTTGTAACCAAAGTATTACCATAAAACCCATATAAATAACACATAACATATATAAAGGTAACTTGGGACATAAACATACTTAAGTGGAATAACCATACGGTCGACTTCCACACATATCACTTAATGGAATAGCCATACGGACAATTTCCATACATACTTAATGGAATAGCCATACGGCCGACTTCCATACCCAATGCATTGGAGGTTATAACGTAACCACCCGTCCTGGTATTCACGGCACCACCCGTCATATGGTTTATAACGTAACCACCCGTTAAAATGTCCAAGTACCAATATAAAATCATAAAACATAAAACCAATATAAAGTAATGATAACATTTCCACATTTCAATAAAAATATATCATAAATATATTAACATAATAGAATCCTTTATCAAAACTATTTTCAATACCAAAATACATAAAAGAGTATATGGTATTTATTTTATTCTAAAAACATTACGGCTTGTTGAGAAAGCCAAAGACCAAATAATACTGGCGGCAGAAAAGGTCGTTGTCGCCGCGTACGTTAAAAAAAACATTCTTTTTTGTCATTTTGTAAAACGCTTCGTAGAAAAATATTCCTTTTGTATAAAAGTAAAAGTCAAAGGAGTTTATACACCGTATAAAATAAAGTTGTGTATAAAACGAAATATGCCTCAATGAAAGGAGATTGAGACGAAGTCTCTTACCTCGGGTCCGACATGACTCGATTGTTCTTTAACGTCCTGAATAATAAACTTGAGTTAATTTCTACTTGATTAAGAACTTTTTTAGAGTTCATTATTCCTTTTATATCACTTATTTCCATGTTATAAACATTATGTAACCATTTAAGTTAATAATGTTTGTTTTGTCGATATTTGGTTCTTAAGTCGAAAGTGAACTTCTTACAATTACATGTTGTTCGTGTGGTCAAAAGTTCTTTATATCTAGAATTAAATTCCTGATTTGGATATAATATATATCATATATATCCAGCATATACATGTATTTATAATATTACATAATCATTTAGAGGTAAGAATTGAAATGCACCGTTCATGGAGTCGGTAAGCCGTACGTACGCATGAACGCTACTTTCATTTCTTTGTCATATTAATGGAATTAAAACTAAATGAGAGGTATGTATATTTTAATTCCATAATTATATTCATCATTTAGATATATCATTAATTATATATATCCATTATATACATGTACTTTTAATAGTACATTACATTTGGGGATAAGAAATGAAATGCACCGTTCATGGAGACGGTAAGCCGTACGTACGCATGAACGCTACTTTCATTTCTATCTCATACCTTAATGGAAAGAAATAATAATGATATAGATTTATATTATAATTCAAGTATAACATCATATATAATAACTTTAAATCCATCCTTTACACGTCCCACATATGGCATTTACGAATCACATCACTTTGAGGGGGCGGTAGTCCGCACTTCCTTAAATGAAGATATCGTGTATACCCATAATGGAAACAATAAAGGTATGCCCAAAATGAAAAATACAGAAGCTTAAAGAAAAAGATAAACATATTATATATCATATATAAAAATAGTGACATCATAATGGCCACCTTTGAAGGTGTTAAATGAGTATTGAACAATCATCGTTTCGGGAGGCAGAACTTCGCCATCCACGGAAACCGTATGTTCTTTAACCATTTGATGTAGTTGTGTGAGATTGTATCTCGAATAAATCATATAAAAACATCCTAGTATATTAAAGATACTGGTGTTGTTACAAAAGAAGTAAATAAAAATAGTTTAGGGGGTTGGAGAAGCAAAATAAAACAAAAGGACTCAAAAGAAGACATTACCTTAAAATCGGGTAACTCCCTTTAGTTTGAGCTCAAAGGCTTCCTTGGGAAGACTTCTGCACAACTTTAGGCTTCAAGGAGTAAGAGAGGGATGTGGAGAGCCAAAATGGGCAGGGTTTTTCCGAGCCAAAGGCTTGAGGAGTGTGTGAAATGAGGTAGAGGTGGGGGCCTTTTATAAGAGGAGAGGAGGGGCACTTTTGGAAAGTAAATAAATATTACTTTATTTGAAAATGTGTTTTGGTTTTAAAAGGTCCCACATTGATATAATTCGTGGATACGGTGATAAGGTTTCTAAATCCACCCATCCAATAAGTTTTGTACATGTGTAGTTCATAAATTTTACATTATCTTTCCATTTTATTTAAATCGTTAAATAATGAGGTCATCGCTGCATCATCATGATGTCATAAATAAATTAATTTATTTAAACTCTAAAAATTATAAAACAAATACTATGATGTAGGAAATCGGTTTAGCTTTCCAATGACTATTTATAATCAAAAATCTGACTTGTATAACCCCATTTAAAAATTGTTTTAGTAAAACATATCATGTTTGTGTCATTTTTACTTTTACATTAAATAAAAAGTTATTTATGTCATTTCCCAACCAAAGTGTCTCCATGGGGGCCCCAAGTTGACCCATGGCTTGTCTTGGTCGGCCATGACACAACCAATGAGGTTGGGACATGTTTCTAGGTCATTTCATATTTTTAAAGCATTATTTATACCTTAAACTACACTAATTACCACTAATTGCGATTAAGAACTTAATAAGTTACTATTCACCAAAAAATTATTATAATCTTATTGAACCACATTTTACTTCTTAATGACAGCCATGTATGTCAGATTTTTGAAATTCAAAACACAATGATGGAAAAATTTCATTTAAACGGAAAATCATTCTTTATAAGTACCACTTAGTGGTTTCACTATTCATCAAAAATTGAAGTTTTTCAGAAAATTACCAAAAATTCACCCTAAGATATATTTGATATTAAGAATTCAAAAATGAAGTCTATTTTACAAAATTCAAAATATATAAGTCACATTAATTAATTTAATAATTAATTCCCGCTGTCAGAGCAAATAGCGTGTTTTTATGAAACAATAAGTATCAAAAGATTGACAGCAGTTTAAGTCTAATTTCAATGTGAAATTGATTCTAATGACCACCATTGGATAAAATGGTAAAAATATATTCTAATTTCACTTAAAACCAATTCAAAACATAATATAATCCTATAAATAAATTATATTAAAAATTAGTTTTGATGTAAAATGCAGTATTTTTCACTATTCATTAAAAAAATGAACATTGCCAGAAAAATACCAAAAATTCACACAAGGTAAATTTTGATGTCCCAATCATAAAGAATAAGTTTATTTTGACAAACATAGTTTATAAAATTGTCAAATGATATATTCAAAAATGGTTTTCCATCAAAAGGCACTAAAACAATCTTTTAAGAATATTAGTGTATTCCATGCATAAGATTGTATTTATTTTCATTTTAAACCTCTATAACACTATCTTAATCATTAATAGACATAGATAAAAATATATATTATTCATTACTTACTTGGGATGTTACATCCTTCCCCCCTTTAGAAAATTGCGTCCCCGCAATTTATTTACTTATCGAATAAATGGGGGTACTTATCCCTCATTGCATTTTCATATTCCCATGTTGCCTCTTCAATCATTTGGTTTTTCCAAAAAAACATTTACCTGCTTAATCACCTTATTCCGTAACACTTTATCCCTCTGGTCATGAATCTGGACCGGTTGTTCCTCATAAGATAGGTTCTCTTCCAGCTGAAGTACCTCTGGACTCAAAACATGAGATGGATATGGCATATAATTTCTCAACATCGAAACCTGAAAAACATTGTGTACCTGAGATAAACTCGGAGGTAAAGACACTCGGTAAGCAACTGATCCAACTCTCTCCAGAATTTCATATGGTCCAATAAACCTTGGACTTAGCTTTCCTTTCTTACCAAATCTCATCAAACTTTTCTAAGGAGAAACCTTGAGAAAAACATGATCACCTACCTCAAAAGATAGATCCTTCCTCCGGTTATCCGCATAACTCTTCTGCCTGCTCTGAGCGGTTCTCATGTGCTTCTGAATCAACTGAACTATTTCTGCCATCTCTTCTACCAATTCTGGTCCCATCAGCTTCCTTTCACCCACTTCATTCCAAAAAGCTAGAGTTCGACACCGCTTCCCATATAATGCCTGAAATGGTGCCATCTGTATACTGGAATGAAAACTGTTATTAGATGAAAATTCAACCAAAGAAATATGTTGGTCCCAACTTCCCTAATAATCCATAGAACATGCTCGTAGCATATCCTCCAATGTCTGGATTGTTCGTTCTGACTACCCATCTGATTGAGGATGAAAAGTTGTACTAAAATTTAATTCAGTACCTAACGACTTCTGAAGGCCTTTCCAAAAGATAGAAGTAAACTGGGGATCACGATCCGATACAATGGAGAGAGGAACTCCATGTAACCTGACTATTTCTTTAAGATACAAACGGGAAAGTTGATCAAGAGAGAATGTATCTCGTATAGAAAGGAAATGAGCAGATTTGGTCAAGCGATCAACAATAACCCAGATTGCATTATTACCTCAAGATGTCTTCGGTAATCCAACAACAAATTCCATGGATATATTCTCCCATTTCCACTCTGGCACTGGTAAAGGCTTAAGCATCCCTTTCGGTAACTGCTGCTCTGCTTTAACCTGTTGACATGTCAAACACTTTACAGTAAAAACATCAATTTCTCTTTTCATTCCATCCCACCAGTAATACTCCCGCATATCTCTATACATCTTAGTACTGCCCGGATGAACTGAAAACGGAGAACTATGAGCTTCACATAACAACTCTCTCTTCAACATCGAATCACAAGGCACACATAACCTCTTCCCAAACCTCAAAACACAAACACAAAATTATCCAAGAACTCATGGAAAATTTTATTCATAAGGTCCATGAATACAGCAGGTGCATTGGTTAACCCAAAAGGCATAACTACAAATTCATAATGGCCATATCTAGTACGGAACGCAGTCTTCGGAACATCTTCTTCTTTTACTTTCAACTGATGGTACCCCGACCTCAAGTCAATCTTGGAAAAATACTGAGCTCCCTGGAGCTGATACCACTTCATTCGATGGCCCAACATCTGCTGAAGTTGTTGTAAAGGATTTCACCACCCATTTCTGCTTGTAGTCTGGCTTCATTCCCCCAGTTGAGTTCTTCTTTGGACACTCATTTGCATAATGACCCATTTCATTACACTTAAAACATCTTACCGTTGGCTTTTCATTTCCTGCTTGATCATCTTCCTTACAATTACGAGCAATATGACCAGACTTACCACACCGAAAGCACTTACCAGACTTGGATAAACATTCTCCAGGATGCATTTTACCACACTTCTCACAAGATGGATATTTGGTTTTCTTACCTCCTTGCTTCTTTGATGAATTCTTCCCCTTTGCCTGCCAACTAGACCTCTTATTCTGTTGTTTGTCATAGAACACCTGATCATTGGCAAACTCCATTTCCACCTTCTCCGCACATCGAACAAGTTTTTCATAACTTTTGAACTCACGAGAAGCTAAAGCCCTTCGATACATTGGATTTAACCCTGAGTAAAAACGGTTTATTTTACTATCAAGATCTTGTATGAAGTTTGGAGCATACCTTGCCAATCGAGTGAACGTTTCTTCATAAGCAGCCACTGAATCATCCTCCTGCCTCAATTCTAGGAACAGTTTTTCCATCCTAAGACGAACCACCTTAGGAAAAAATTTCTCAAGAAACATACCTTTGAATTCGTCCCAATGAAGATCCTCAATCTCATCAATATCCCTTATATTTTTCAGCATCGACCACCACTGATCAGCTTCACCTTCAAAACGGTAAACAGGAAGACTGACCTCTTGATGTTCTGAACACCCCATGACATCAAAAATCTTCTCCAGTGCTTTAATCAACCCTTCAGCTTGCACAGGGTCAGATGATCCTCTGAATGATGGGGGATGTTCCCTCATGAAATGTTCCACCACTGACATGTTCCTCTACGGTTGATCTGGCTGATCTCGTGCATGGATACCACCACCATTTATAGCCTGAGTCAACTGTTCCATTACTGCAAAAAACTGTTCAGTTCTGATTCCGACCATCTCAGGTTGCTGATTTGGAAGGTTATCTTCCTCCTGATGTCGTCCCAATATAGCTGCTTTGTTTCCTCTGCGGAAAACCATTCTGAACACAGAAATATCTTAGGCGAAGCAACATGGTAATCCGTAAATGCTATATCATTTCAATCATATTATAATTTAACACTTTTCTAACTCCTAAAGTTGTCTAAACCGACCTCTGATACCAACTATAAGGCCCCGGCCTTAAACCTTACTTAATATTGAATTAAATGAATAATTCACATTGAGGATCTTTTCAGGATTAGAGTTTTAGAGAATTAGAACATAAATATTACATCTTAAAGGATTACAAAGTAGACACTTCTACTAAGTTTCCATAATAATAAAAAAGCTCTTGAAAGAAACATGTCTAGTTCCATGTTTTAGGTAGAATGACTTTCCCTTGATCCCATCCTTGACCCTATTCCACGCTAAGTCCTGTGAAAAACATTTCAAAAAAACTTGGGGTGAGCATAAAAAGCTCAGTAAGGGATACACAAAGAATGAAAACTGTTAGTTTTCAAAATCAAGTAAACCATGTATACTCTATCAAAGTAATACCTTCACCTTCATGAATTAGTTAAAACTCTTCACTGAATAAAGTATCATTACGTACCTTTTTGTAACCAAAGTATTACCATAAAACCCATATGAAGAACACATAACATATATAAAGGTAACTTGGGACATAAACATACTTAAGTGGAATAACCATACAGTCGACTTCCACACATATCACTTAATGGAATAGCCATACGGCCAATTTCCATACATACTTAATGGAATAGCCATACGGCCGACTTCCATACCCAATGAATTGGAGGTTATAATGTAACCACCCGTCCTGGTATTCACGGAACCACCCGTCATATGGTTTATAACGTAACCACCTGTTAAAATGTCCAAGTACCAATATAAAATCATAAAACATAAAACCAATATAAAGGAATGATAACATATCCACATTTCAATCACAATATATCATAAATATATTGACATAATAGAATCCTTTATCAAACCCATTTTCAATACCAAAATACATAAAAGAGTATATGGTATTTATTTTATTCTAAAAACATTACGGCTTGTTGAGAAAGCCAAAGACCAAATAATACTGGTGGCGGAAAAGGTCGTTGTCGCCGCGTACGTTAAAAGAAACATTCTTTTCTGTCGTTTTGTAAAACGCTTCGTAGAAAAATATTCCTTTTGTATAAAAGTAAAAGTCAAAGGAGGTTATACACCGTATAAAATAAAGTTGTGTATAAAACGAAATATGCCTCAATGAAAGGAGATTGAGACGAAGTCCCTTACCTCGGGTCCGACTTGACTCGATCGTTCTTTAACGTCCTGAATAATAAACTTGAGTTAATTTCTACTTGATTAAGAACCTTTTTAGAGTTCATTATTCCTTTTATATCACTTATTTCCATGTTATAAACATTATGTAACCATTTAAGTTAATAATGTTTGTTTTGTCGATATTTGGTTCTTAAGTCGAAAGTGAACTTCTTACAATTACATGTTTTTCATGTGGTCAAAAGTTCTTTATATCTACAATGAAATTCCTGATTTGGATATCATATATATCATATATATCCAGCATATACATGTATCTATAATATTACATAATCATTTAGAGGTAAGAAATGAAAAGCACCGTTCATGGAGACGGTAAGCCGTACGTACGCATGAACGCTACTTTCATTTCTTTGTCATATTAATGGAATTAAAACTAAATAAGAGGTATGTATATTTTAATTCCAGAATTATATTCATCATTTAGATATATAATTAATTATATATATCCATTATATACATGTACTTTTAATAGTACATTACATTTGGGGATAAGAAATGAAATGCACCGTTCATGGAGACGGTAAGCCGTACGTACGCATGAACGGTACTTTCATTTCTATCTCATACTTTAATGGAAAGAAATAATAATTATATAGAGGTATATTATAATTCCAGTATAACATCATATATAATAACTTCAATCCCGTCCTTTACACGTCCCACATATGGCATTTACGAATCACATCACTTTGAGGGGGTGGTAGTCCGCACTTCCTTAAATGAAGATATCGTGTATACCCATAATGGAAACCATAAAGGTATGCCCAAAATGAAAAATAAAGAAGCTTAAAGAAAAAAATAAACATATTATATATCATATATCATATATGAGGATGGGTACTCTCGAAGGGACGAGCGACGATAGGGTGAATAGTGGTAACCCTAACCAGGATAATGCTGCTAATGTGGGGAAATTTGATGTCGCTGTTAAGGATGTGGATCTGATTGGGCATCGCGATCTCTTTTCCCGTTGCGCGAAGCGAAATACTGGAAAATTGAGTGGCACAGACGGCTCTAATCAGGGGAAGAGCTTCGCGGAGGTGTTCAAGAAAAATGGGAGTGTTTCCTTTCTGGATTGTGGTGCTGAGATCTCTGGGAGAATTATTAGGAAGGGGCGCATCGCCCATGTATCTTCAAATCAAGATGCTGTTGAGGAGCGTGTCAGGTTATGCATATTTTCGATCATTGCTCGGGTAATTATTTCGAAGGGTTTAAGGCCATGGAAGTTTCATGAATTGACAGGTAGGTTGGCGGAGATCTGGGGCTTCAGTGACTGGAAGATGACGGCTATGGGAAAAGGTTTCTATCATATTGTCTTTCCCACTGATGAGTGCAAGCGGCGTGCTTGGAGTCTGGGGTCCGTCTCTTTGAACCCGGGATACCTTTGTATTCATGAGTGGGATAGGAATTTTGATCCCAGCACTGTCAGGAACTCCTTTTCACAAGTATGGATACGAATTCATAAGCTGAGCTGGTTATATTGGCATCCTCAGATCCTCTGGGACATTGCCTCTTCTGTTGAGAACCCTATTAGGTTAGATAAACAGACCGACAATCCCAATTTTGGACATTATGCTAGAGTACTGGTAGAGGTTGATATGTCTGGCACCTTGTTTCAGCTGGTTGTTTTCACTACTAGGGATGAAATCATTACCCTTGAGATTGGTTATGAAAGGATGCCAAAATTCTGCTCAAATTGTCGTATCTTTGGTCACACACTTCTTGAGTGTAACAGGAATAAATTCTGTTCGTTATGTAAAATCAATGGCCATGATGATTTACACTGTCGAAGGAAAGGGAATGAGATGGGTCAGCCTGTGGTCCCTGTGGAAGCGCCTGCTGATGAGCAGATTGACATCAAGGATCCTCCGGTTGGGGGAGGACAAAGAGTTGACACCTGTGAGAAGGTACAAGAGGCCGAGGGTGCTGAAAGGCCACAGGATGTGAGCCATTCTGATCCAATTGCTACTTCTGGTGAGGATCAAGTGGCCGAGGAAAATGAGTAGGGCTTAGTACTTGATGTCCCTGTTGTAATTCAAGACGTGGAGGTCTGTAATGAAAATGTGGAGATTTCTGCTGGTGATTAGGATGACAAACAGGAGCCTCCCATGTCTGAAGAGGTGGCTGGAAGTGATGGGCAGGGGGAACCTCTCAATGCTGGGATTTTGGCAGTGCAGGCTGATGGGGAATTTTCCCAAGTGCATGTATCAAAGGTGTCAAGGAGGAAACTCCCTGCTACCTTGACAGAACCACTCAGCTCAGTTAACAGGTACTCATCCTTGTCCGATGATGATGTTGTCACTGCCAATGATGGCTGTTCTTTAAGTGAAGAGGGGGAGGTTTTTTTGAATGAAACAAAGGAAAGCATAACACCCAGATATTCTGGTCCATGCACTTGGCAGCGTGCCTCTCATCAATAAAAGTCCTCTTTTTGAATTGTCAGGGTCTGGGGAACTCCCCTACGGTCAAGGTCCTAAAACACATTATTCTGACCAATAAACCAATGCTGATTGGCATCGCTGAGCCCAGAATCAAGTTTTCCAACTGGATGTCCTTCAATTGGTCGACTTTAGGTTACTCTTTTATTACTCCAAATCAGTCTGACAGTGATGTTGAGGCTCTATGGGTTCTAAATCATAATACTGTGAGTATTGAATCTGTTCAATCAGATTGTAAGTCTGTCTCTCTAACGTGCGTCCTTCAGTCAGATCTATTTTGTGTTACTTTTTTCTATGCTCTTAACCAGTATGTTAGGAGGAGAAGTTTATGGAGTAGCCTTGTGAATATTTCTGCCAATATGGATAAAAGAGGGATTTTACTTGGTGACTTTAACACAGTATTGAGGACAGAGGAGAAAACTGGGAATAAATTTTGTCGTGCAGCAGCGTGGGATTTCTCCACCTGTATTGATCAATGTAATCTGATTGAAATACCAATTTTAGGTTCTGATTATACCTGGCAGAGGCATACTCACCTCGGGAGGCAAGCAAGCAAGTTGGATAGGTGCTTAGTGCAGATTAGTGGTCAAAGTGAAGAAATGGACGTTTCTGGCATCACTTTGTCCAGGCTACATTCTGATCATCATCCGATTTTAATTGATATTTGTGTTAGAACTTCACGGTCAGCACCTTTACCCTTTAAGTTCAACAATGACTGGTTAACGGTCCCTGGTTGCAGGGACGTTGTTTTGAAAGCTTGGGCGGAGCCTGTACAAGGCAGTGCTTTTCATGTCCTTGTCGGGAAACTGAAAGCTGTTAAGGCTGGATTAAGGGAGTGGAGTAAGAAATCGTTTTCCAGACTTGACCAGGAGATCAAAGAGGCAGAGCCTCACTTGAATGAATGTCAGCAGGACAACATGTCGCATGATTCCGTATCATCACAAGAGTTACTGGCAGCTTCAAGGCTTGATAACCTTCTAGTTCTTAAGGAAAACCTGGCCAGAAATCAGTACAGTGCAAGATGGTTAAAAGAGGGGGACATGAATTCTCGGTTCTTTCATTGCATGCACAAGGAGAAGAAAGTTCAGAGAAATCTCAAGGCTTTGAGGATTGGTGGAAGCCTGCACACCTCTTAGAATGACATTGTAAATTCTGTGACTGAATATTTTAAAGATCTTTATTCTGAAACAGGGCAGGACATCTCAGATAAGGTCATAAGATGTATTGAACCAAGCTTGGATGAGCTGTAAAACCGGAAACTTACTGATATTCCTAACATGAAATAAATTCATGCTGCCCTCTTTTCTCTGAACATAGATAGTGTGGCTGGGCCTGATGGATTCTCCAACAAATTTTTCATGTTCTACTGGGACATCCTCCACGAGGAAGTGACAGAAGCAGTCCGGGAATTCTTCTATCATTCCTATATGCCTTTTGGAATGAATTCAAATTTCATTGCCTTATTACCCATGAAGGATAATGCGCTCGATATCAAGGACATAAGACCAGTTTCTATTGGGAACTCCATTCCCAAAGTCATTATCAAAATTATTGCAACAAGACTTGGTGTTATTGCTCGGTCCCTCATCTCTTTTAATCAGTTCGGATTTGTGCCTGGCAGGAATATACAGAGCTGTCTATTTACTGCTTCAGAATGTGTCAACATCATGAGAACAAAGGTTATGCATGGAAATATGGTGCTCAAGCTGGACATCTCAATGGCTTTCGATACTATCAGATGGGATTTTATCTTCTCTGTTTTGAACATGCATGGATTCTCAAGTAAGTTTATTGTCTTGGTTAAATCCATTTTGGAAAGTGCTAGACTATCCGTACTGGTCAATGGTTCGCCAAGGGGGTTCTTTCAGTGTTCTAGGGGTGTACGGCAGGGTGACCCATTATCTGGCTTGTTGTTTTCCATGGCTGAAGACTATTTGAGCACCTGCCTTCATGATCTTGTTAACTCTGGGATCTATCAGAGAATGCTGTATGGGAGGAACTGCTTCACTCCCTCTCATCTATTCTATGCTGATGATATCCTACTCTTCTATAAGGCTGATAGAAAAACCATAACTTCTATAAAGACTATCTTTAATCACTATGAGGAAGTCTCAGGTCAGGTCATAAGTTGGAGTAAATCCTTTGTTGTTTTTGGTGAAGGCGTTCGAACTGTTAAGCAGAATCAAGAGGCCAGAAGGCTTTGAGTTAGAAGGGGATCCCTACCCTTTACCTATCTTGGACTGCCTATGTTTTGGGGAAGAGGGAAGAGGGTCTACTAGGAGGATATTTCTCTTAGAATCACTAATCAATTGGCCAGTTGGAAGGGGAAATCAATGTCACAGGCGGGTAGGATTTGTCTTGTGAACTCAGTCGTCACATCAATGTTTGTGTATGCATTCTCACTATATAAGTGGCTTGTCGCTTTGCTCAGGGATCTTGATCGCTTGATCAGGAACTTTATTTGGACTGGCTCAATTCAGTAGAGGAAATTGGTTACCGTTAAATGGATGGACTGCATTAGGCCTCTTTCAAATGGTGGAATGGGAGTTAAAGACGTCAGGGTTTTTAATGATGCTTTGCTAAAAAAATTCACTTGGAGACTCCTCACTGGTTCGGATTTTTCCTTGGAGTTTCTTTACAACAGATTTTTTGATAGGCTCTGTCGAAGGTCGAATGTGTACCTGAGGTCCTCTGTATGGCCCGCAATTCGGAGCACCTATTCCGAAATCATGCTGCAGTCCAAGTGGCTGGTCTGCTCTGATTCTCATCTGAACTGTTGGACGACAAAATGGTTGTCATGCCCTATTGATAATGCTGCTACTATTCCTTTAAACCTGCGGGATCTCTCTGTTGGTGATTTGTAGGTCAATACATAGGCCCGATCTTTACTTCCTGCTACTCTCCAAGTGGAATTCTCAGCATATGAGTTCATGGACACGGACACTCTGATCTGGGAGCCTGACACGGCTGGTGTCTTCTCCAGCAAGCTGGCTTATGCTATGCAGTGCAGCAACAATAATCCAACTCCTGCATGGGTGATGGCGGTGAGGACAGATTACATCCCGCCGGCTGATTCCCTTCTCATATGGCAGATTTGGAAATGCAGACTTCCAATTCAATCTGCATTACAAAAGAGAGGTTTGAGTATGGCCTCGGTTTGCTCACTCTGCCATGCTGCAGATGAGTATATTGAGCAGATTTTTATCAACTGCAATTTTGCTGCTCGGTTCTGGCTTTATATCACAGGAATTGTTCACTGTAGCTTGGATCTAACATCGGTTGGTTCATTGCTGAATTCTGTTATACATCAGGAAAATAGTGAGCAGGTTCATTCCTTGCTTATTACTGCTGTTTTGTCTGTCATTTCCTACGTCTGGAAGGCTCGGAATAATGCTGTGTTCAACAACAACAGACCCTTCTTTAAAGAGGGATTGATGGCGGTTCACCGAAACATAAAGCTTGCTTCGAAGAAGAAAACTGGCTGCATGCACAACAACATGTCTGATCTCATCTTATTAAGATCTCTTGGTGTTTGTGGTAGGGAGAGGAATCCGAAGGTGATGAAACACATTAGGTGGATTGCTCCAATTGCTGATTTTTTGAAGGTAAATGTGGATGGGGTAGCTTCTGGCGCGCCAGGGCCTGCTGGTTGTGGTGGCGTCTTCAGGACCTGCCGAGGTTTCGTAAAGGGGTGCTTCTTTCATTACATTGGCAACGATTATGCTCTTGAGGCGGAGTTATGGGCGATGATAAAGGCTATAAGGTATGCTGCTCGTTATGGCTGGAGGAAGATGTGGATTGAATCGGACTCTTCTACTGCTGTGAAGGTTCTCAAAGAGCGGTCCAGGATGGTTCCATGGAGGATGCTCCCTGCTTGGATCGGCGCTCTCAAAATTGCTGAATCGTTTTCTCTTGAGGTTTCTCATGTTTACGGAGAAGCGAACCAAGTGGCGGATGCATTGTCCAAAAGAGCAATCCTTGAGGTGAGTTCTAGCTAGTCCTTTTTTCTCCCTGAGTGCTGCAATGATTTTGTTTACAATGATAGGATTGGTACTGTGTTTACATGGTTGTGTAAGGCTCCCCCTTTCTGAGTGGCCTGTACTGTTTTAGCTTTTATTTAATTTTATGGGAGCAGGCCTCCTGGCTCTTGGGATTTTTGGGTATATCATATATAAAAATAGTGACATCATTATGGCCACCTTTGAAGGTTTTAAATGAGTATTGAACAATCATCGTTTCGGGAGGCAGAATTTCGCCATCCACGGAAACCGTATGTTCATTAACCATTTGATGTAGTTGTGTGAGAGTGTAGCTTGAATAAATCTTATAACAACATCCTAGTATATTGAAGATACTGGTGTTGTTACAAAAGAAGTAAATAAAAATAGTTTAGGGGGTTGGAGAAGCAAAATAAAACAAAAGGACTCAAAAGAAGACATTACCTTAAAATCGGGTAAATCCCTTTAGTTTGAGCTCAAAGGCTTCCTTGGGAAGACTTCTGCCCAAATTGAGGCTTCAAGGAGTAAGAGAGGTATTTGGAGAGCCAAAATGGGCAGTGGTTGGCCGATCCAAAGGCTTGAGGAGTGTGTGAAATGAGGTAGAGGTGGGGGCCTTTTATAAGAGGAGAGGAGTGGCACTTTTGGAATGTAAAGAAATATTACTTTATTTGAAAATGTGTTTCGGTTTTAAAAGGTCCCAAATTGATATAATTCGTGGATAAGTAGATAAGGTTTCTAAATCCACCCATCCAATAAGTTTTGGACATGTTTAGATCATAGATTTTACATTATCTTTCCATTTTATTTAAATCGTTAAATAATGAGGTCATCGCTGCATCATCATGATGTCATAAATAAATTAATTTATTTAAAGTCTAAAAATTATAAAAAAAAATACTATGATGTAGGAAATAGTTTTAGCTTTCCAATGACTATTTATAATCAAAAATATGTCTTGTATAACCCCATTTAAAAATTGTTTTAGTAAAACATATCATGTTTGTGTCATTTTTACTTTTACATTAAATAAAAAGTTATTTATGTCATTTCCCAACCAAAGTGTCTCCATGGGGTCCCCAAGTTGACCCATGGATTGTATTGGTCGGCCATGACACAACCAATGAGGTTGGGACATGTGTCTAGGTCATTTCATATTATTAAAGCATTATTTATACCTTAAACTACACTAATTACCACTAATCGCGATTAAGAACATAATAAGTTACTATTCACCAAAAAAATTATTATAATCTCATTGAACCACATTTTATTTCTTAATGACAACCATGTATGTCGGATTTTTGAAATTCAAAACACAATGATGGCAAAAGTTCATTTAAACGGAAAATCAGTCTTTATAAGTACCACTTAGTGGTTTCACTATTAATCAAAAATTGAAGTTTTTTAGAAAATTACCAAAAATTCACCCTAAGCTATATTTGATATTACGAATTCAAAAATGAAGTCTATATTACAAAATTAAAAATAAATAAGTCACATTAATTAATTTAATAATTAATTCCCGCTGTCAGAGCAAATAGCGTGTTTTTATGAAACAATAAGTATCAAAAGATTGACACCAGTTTAAGTCTAACTTCAAAGTGAAATTGATTCCAATGACCACCATTGGATAAAATGGTAAAAATATATTCTAATTTCACTTCAAAACCAATTCAAAAGATAATCTAATCATATAAATAAATTAGATTAAAAAGCAGTTTTGATGTAAAATGCAGTATTTTTCACTATTCATTAAAAAAATGAACATTGTCAGAAAAATACCAAAAATACACAAAAGGTAAATTTTGATGTCCCAATCATAAAGAATAAGTTTATTTTGACAAACATAGTTTATAAAATTGTCAAAATATAGATTCAAAAATGGTTTTCCATCAAAAGGCAGTAAAACAATCTTTTAAGAATATTAGTGTATTCCATGCATAAGATTGTATTTATTTTCATTTTAAGCCTCTATAACACTATCTTAATCATTAATAGACATAGATTAAAATATCTATTATTCATTACTTAATTGGGATGTTACACAATGAGTTAAGAATATTTGATATTTGGAGGCACATACAACCTGGTGAATTCTGATTAGAGCTTGGGCTCTAGGAAGTCTTCCTATATATCATGTTTTATTTATCCAGTTCAGATTGTAATTTTTCTTCTTCATAGTTCATTTTATGGTATGTTAGAATATGTCTAATAAGAATATCTATCATGTCCCTAGGTGTCTGCCTAACATTATTGAAACATCAGAGGTTCTATTCTTGACATGTCATGAGTGTCTATTTGACTTGTCCAAAGTGTCTTCCAAACATCTCTTGATTTTATGTCGGACGTTTCCTCAGTGTCTATATTACAATGATGGAATATGATACGGTGATTTACATGAATGGAGATAAAATTATAGAGGACATCCTCATGATATTTCTTGCATATCATAATTAATTTTACATGACTCAGTTGATATGTCAATGGGTCTTCACATAATCAATAAAAACATTCCAAAGGGTGTTGTGTGATCTTGGATGACATATTGAAAGACTATTTCATGATCTGACTAGCATGTCTAGAGTTCATCGTATAGCTTGGATGATATGTCTGGAGGATGTTAAAAGACTTGTTTGACCTATCCAGTGGACATCATGTGACATAGATGACTTGTCCCAGGGACTTCAAAAGTCTTTCGTGACATGTTTAAGAACTATCACATGATCTCGAGGGATCATGAAAAAAATGCATGATTCCTTCACAGGAAAATTATTTTTACCATGTTCATGAATCTATTCCATATTTTACACACATTATTGAATATATTCATCAATGTTTTTCAATCATTATCTTATTTATGTTTCACATGGATAAGTCAACATATGTATATACCTTCACATAATATGTCCAGTTCACCTAAATAAAATCGCCTAACCAATATGGTGATCATGTGGAGCATATTTATGTGTCATTTAATCCATAAAGTGATTTCTGTTGTATTAGACTTTTGTATAATCTTTCAATTACATATCATTATACATTAATAAGTCATATTTCACTTATTTTCTCCCACGAGTGTGCCTTGAATTATTTAGTAGTCCTCTTTTGTGTACAAATAGGGAGGAATTTATAGACACCACCACCCCAATTTAATGTAACCTTTCATGGAGTGTATGTTATAGACATTTTCATGAGTCACTGGTTAGACCCATTGGTAATGAATGGCCTCAACAATACACTATAAATCTTATTGATTTTGATGCTCACAAATACCATTTTTTATTTAACCAATTGAATTAATTTAAGTGTTTTTTATGAATATATTTCTTGTGAAATTTATCTTATTCACTAGTTAAAGTTTTTATCTAATGTTTTGTATGTGTTTTTTAGATTTATTGGGAAACAAATTTCATATCACATTTCTATAAATTAAATTTATCATTATTGAACACTACATTTGAAATAAACTTATATATCAGATATCCTTGAATGCTTAAAAGTATGGATCTAAAACAATACTTTTTTGACGCAACCCTATCATTGAGAAAGTGATATATGGATCAAAAAAACAACTTTTTTATATTTTTCATATGTTTTCAAATTTACTTTTATCTTTTCCCGATATTTAACTAGTTCAACGATGTTGGTTAAATTTGTATATATTCTATATTTTTTTAAGTGGCCATGCGGGAATCAAATTTATTTTCAAAGGTTATTAAAGACCAATTAATAGGCTCAAATTAAATATAGTACGTCATTATTATTACTAAGGTATACAAAATCATTAATTGAATATTTTAAATTAAAATACACTATATTAATCATGCGAGGTTCACAGATTTATCCAACAAAAAAATCATATTTATCTTATTAAATACTAACAATTATATCGTTTACAAAAGCCTATAAATTATCATATAAAATGTTTATATTACTTTAATGACCTATAAATTGAAGATATAAATGTTATGAACATGTTTTTTTGTGAATATTAAACTATTATTTCTCTTTATATTATTTTATTGTTATATTTATAGAAGATTATTGGAAACAAAGATCTCTTAGAATATTTTCATTCATGAAGGCTATTATCATTTAATTTGAAGATCAATTATATTCCAATTTTCATTGTAACCAAGTGAAAAATCTATATCTCGATAAAATAAAATACAATTTATTTTATGGATTATTGGATGCTCATTATAATTAATGGTGTATTTTTAGATTTGATGTCTGTGTTTTTTATATTTTGAAACCCCTCTAAAAGAACCAAAAAGAATTGTGAAAGTCATATTCTAAAGAGGTCAACTATATTTTTTGAGTAGTGAAGGTATTTTAATAAGTGGACATGTCTAATGAAAATCATCAATCTCCCTAAGAGAGTGTAGGTGGACTGTGCTATAGGATTTTTGGGCCCTGAAACACTATAAAAAATGTTCGGTTGTTGATCAAGGTTTTTCTTCTAGATAACATTGATTAAAAAGAGAACATTGAATATCTAAATTTTAAATTAAGAGGGTTAAACTTATAAATAATTAACAATTTCTAAAATAACACAACTAGAACCCGATTCAGTATCTTTTAAATATTCTAACCTACCTATTTGTATCAATGTAGTGCCTTATGAGGATATTTGATATGCTCTAGAAATCTCGACTAAAATATCTATATAAAGAAAAATTACAATTATATAACTAAATGAAAGTCCATTATCCATGGTCCTTTTTTAATGTAGATAATTACAGATGATATAATGCTATTATTAATATATTTTTATAGAATCATTGATTCAATTATTACGTTATGATTTCCTTATCTTATAAAGTACCTGATGGAACAAAAAAAATTGGATTCTAATAAAGAAGATGAGCATGATTTCAATTTAACTCCATGAATTCTATTATATGTGGATTTGTTATCTATGAATTTAATATTGTATCTCAATTTAAAACTACCTATAATATATGGAAATATATATTTGTTTTTATAAAGGAACTAAATTTTATGGAATTTTGGAACAAAACATGAAAAATGAAATTGGATAATTTTAGAATGTTTGACGATAAAAGAATAATATAAATGAAAAAAATATTGGCTTAAATAGCAAATGGTGTATCTTCCCTGGGAGAACTGATTAAAAAATAATATCAATATTTAAATTTTATGATATTATTACCCTCTAAATGAAATAGGATATTAGCTGTAATAAGGTAATCCAATCAAATCTCATAACTAAAAATGAAGTAATTAAATGAAAATATATTGATGCATGATGAAGAAAGGGATGATGAATATTAATATCAAAATATGATAAAATGGAATAATATTGTTCTAAAATATTATTCTATCTCAAATATTATAAAAAATCATAAGAGGATGTAGTACTCTCAAATGATTTAGAATGTTCATATTCTAGAAAGGAATAGGGTCATCTAGCAATAAGATTTAGTAAATTTTATAACAAGAATAAATTCAACAGGATTTCCTATAAGGAAAATGTCCACATAATTAAATATGTATGACTCAATTAATTTAAGAAAATTGGGAATATCAGACTTGATTTCCTATAATTAAATTATGTGAAAATGAAAATAAAAATGATATAAAAGAATATAACTAATTATGGGGAAGAAGATAAAAAAATTATAATGGATACATGGAATTCTTTTAGGATTCAAGAAGTACCTATAACAGCTATTTAGAAATATATCAAACCAATCATAAAGAAACACATGATCTATGGTTACAGAATAAAAAAGTGAACAATATTATTATTATATAGATTCTGAATCTCTAAATGGTTATCCCTAGGGTGTAGGAGACATAAGGACTAATTCGTATAAAGAATCATTTATTATTTTATTATATGATTTCATAACAGTTTCACCATTATTGTTTACTATTTAATGTTTTATTTTGGTATGGGTCAATGTGTGGTTGCACAACCACTCACATCGGGTATACCATTTCCAAATTTAATAGAAACATCCAATGTTTCAAACATCCATAACTTGGTGCATACAAACTTTATAAAGGAAATAAATCATGTGGTCTTTCAAAACCAGTGGTTCTATGGATCTCACATTGGTCAGAAAGATGTGATGGTAGGCTCATAACACCCTCTTGGGGGAATTACATACTATTCCATGAGTCTCCTATAGTTTTAATACCTGTTCATTATTATCTTCCAAATCCAGAAACAATATAAGTTACCTCAGTCAAATGGTTGGGTTTTTAATCCTTCAATGTTTAAAGGGGTCTTCTATTAATGATATCATCAATATGTATCCAAGGTTCTTCATTTATTTCACATTATTTATGCGAAATTGTATGTTTTTATATTTTGAAGTTGTATAGCTCGGAACTTTAGACTAAAATACCATCCAGGGAAGTGACTGGTGTTTCAAATATTGTTATGACCCTCCATGATGCATCCTAAGTGTCCTATTTATTAGAGGATTCATAACCCTTTTGGTTCATTAAATATTTTCCTATTATGGTTAATATAATGGAGAGAAGGAATATATAATTGAATATCGGAACTATGTATTGAGATGAATATATAGGAATATTTCCAACATATCATTATTATAATAAGAATCAGGGTAATCATGGTTCAATATATGCCTAACCCACTAATTGGAGGTGATCGATAATTAATACATGTGTGGGTTATTTCCCAAGGGTTTATCAATAGGGGAATTTATTTAGGACTTTCACAATGATTGATTCCCTTATATGTTGGAAATATTATCATGTCACTTAATGGGGATTACACACTAAGGATACCCTTATAAGAGTAAATTTATGATATAGGTTATATGATTATTCAAAATCCCTAACCCCATGTAATCCATGCTCATTGTGAGAAACATGGGATAGTAATTAACATGTATCAATAGATATACATATAAGAATTATGCATTGGGGTGACCTGAGTGTATTTTATGAAAAAGAACTCAGAAATAAGGATTTTTAATTACATATCCTACATATAGTATAATTCAATATCTTCAAAGTTAAATTATTATCTCAATCCACTAATGAATGTTGAAAAATTATAATCACAAATGGGAGTTTGGGTCCCATGGGTTATATTGTCTATGATGTGGAGGGATATACACTGAGCTGGATTACCATTAGAGCATGGTCCGTAAGATGTAATCCATAAAGTCCTATTTTGACATGAATCAGAGTCCTTATACATAAGTACATACCATTCCTGATGATGGTTTTGAGGTACTTGAGGACATGGTCAAGACTACACAAACAAGGATTCCCAAGTATGAGGCCACTTCTCCTTAGTTGAATGATTGTTGACGCTCCTTTCGTCACAGAATCTAAAGATCGGAAAAGGGGAATATCTGAGTCCAATGTGATTCATCCTTTGAAGAAACATCAAAAATCGACAAAGGGATGAACAAGGAGAACATTGCCCAGAGGTCGCGCAAGTTCCCTCATGGTCGCGCAAGTACACTTGTGCGCCGCCTAGTGGTCGTGCAAGTACTTGCGCGATGCCTTATGGTCGTGCAAGTGACTTGCGCGACCTAAGTGATAACCGCCCGGTAACCGCCCGGTAACCGCCCAGGGTCATCTTTTGCCTATAAATAGACCCTGTGGGCCCCCCATTCGTGAGGATCTTTTTCCAGAAACTCAGATTGAAGCTCCCGACGCCCAAGTCTCTTCTCAAAGCTTCCAGATCACTTCTAAGGTAATTTCTTACCTAGAACGGAAGATCTAAAGAGAAGAAGGAAGGCCTAAGTGTTGAAAATTATCAAACACTTGCGCGCCGACTTAATTCCTTCAATATAACTTGCGCGTCCCTTTTCTGGAAGAACCTCAAGGGGATTCTAAAGGGTTTTATCAAGAGTCGCTCAAGTATTTCAATTCTGATTGAAAATCGCGCAAGTACACCATGTGTCGCGCAAGTATACTTGCGCGGTCAATACTTGTGCGCCGCCGCAGGACTTGAGCGCCTTTCAAGACTTGCGCGCCCCTATCTTTTTGGGTGCCCATCTTGCCCATTTTACCCCTCTTAAGCCATTTCACCTTTCCTTTTCAAGATTCAGTCTTCAAGACACTCTTCAAAGCCATTTATGGCATGATTTCTTGATTTGACTTTCTTATCTGAAAGGAATTCTGTGGAATCTCTCTCAAAGTATAGTGATTTAAATATCCTTATGTCACTAAAATACGGAGAGTTCATTCATTCAACCTCATCCTTTAAAATGAGAAAATCCTAACCTTGGGTCTCCTTTTCCGGAATAATCCCCAGTTATAAAACCTTTAATATGGGGATCTTCCTCAAGAGTAAGCCCCAACCTCAAATATGGGCATCCTCCTCAGGAGTAAGCCCCAAACCTTAATCCCTAACCTGGGTCTCCTTTTTCAGGAATAAGACTCAGTCATAACCTTGGGCTTCCTTTTTTGGAGTAAGTTCCAAGTCCCTTAACCTGGGTCTCATTTTTCAGGAATAAGACTCAGTCATAACCTTGGGTCTCCTTTTCAGGAATAAGCCCCAAGTCCCCTTAAATTTCTCTTAACCAGTCATAATTTACCTGTGATTTGGGTTTCCTTTTCAGGAGTAAAACCCAATCATAAATCCCCTCCTAACTTGGGAATCCTCCTTAAGAGTAAGCCCCAAGATTAGAGTATTCAAATCTCCATGAAGCACATATAACTTTATGGACCCTGTTCATGGATTTTCTCCCTAAAAGTAAATCCTAAACCTTCATCTATCTGGGCAGTCATCCATACATAAGCCCCAAACAAATTCTTATGATTGCATCTTTCATGGAACAATTGTCTAAATTTCACTAATACCTCTTGTTTCTTACACCGAGCATGACTCACGTGAGCTTAGAGTGTAAAAGAAATTATGACATTCATCTTTGAGCCATCAATCATAAACATCATACTCCATTTCTCGAACTACGTGAGTTCTGATTCCTTTTCCAAAACAAAGGATACGTAGGTAGCCCATTAATGGGTTCGATCCCAACATTGAAATAATCTCTGTCCTTCTGAATGACGATAAACTTCAAGTGCCCCACTGAGTGGCTTTAAAACCAGCCTGGTCATCATAATGACCAAGATACTTTTATATAAATGTTTTGAAGGATACCATTGACCAAGAATCTCTAAACAGATATAAATGATTCTCTATTGATGAAGAACCTCTAATACATATAAAAGATTATCTAAAATTCTTGCATATTTAATCATTGATTTTTAAAACTAAAGGAAAACACATTTTATACTTTGTAATGTAATAAGGATTTACGAACATAACTTAAATCTATAAAGAGAGTCCCAGAGTAGACAATAATTCCCCTCAACAAGGTGTGATGAGTCCGACCTCCCATCCTCTCGACCAATGCAAATTCCTAAGCCTCATTAGTCCATAAGCTAATGAGCGCCTGCCTTTGGAAAGTAGGTCCAAACGGATGTGGAATCATTGGATTTTTCCGGTTCTACGAACAAACCCGTTAGAAACCGATCGGAACGTTTGAATCTCCCGTCCAGGAGGTCATGCCTGGATTCCGTGTGAAACAAAAATGGTGAACCCGACGTGAATCCTTAACCAAGTGAAAGTGATGTTCTTCTTATTTGTTAGGCCCCTTGGGCCAACAAGGGAATCATTGACATATGCTCATCCAAAAGATGCAGTGGCCGGATTCATCATGATTATGTCTGTTACATGGAACAGGCACTCTTTTCTCAAGATCTTCTGCAAAAATGGCTTTCCTTAAATTCACCCCTGTGAATACTGCTGCTGTGAACACCTCTACTGTGAGGTCTGCTGCTGTGAAAACCATTGCTGCTACTCCTGCTGGAACGTCATCCTCTCTGAGGATGACATCACCAACTCAGCGTCTTCAACGCTGTGTTTCTAATGCACTGGTTATGGAGTACCGTCGCAACGGTACTATCCCAACTCTGGAGGCCGCTCGTCAAGCCCTCCAAGTTAACAACTCTACCTGGTCGTCCGGACAACGGCGGCCAGAAATCAAGAAGCAGGCGGTGCTGACTACCGTCTCCAACCGTTTCGGGTCGTTATCCCCGGAACGCAATTTCCATTCACTCCCTTACTCCGAGGAAGTGAATGAGCAGGTCCCTCGGGGCCTTAATTCAAAAATACAGGAGTCCTTCCCGAGGGCTCCCATCAACAATCGCCGCCAGACTCGTGCGGTAGTGCGCCCTCAACATGATGAGGGTATCGACTCCAGGCATTCAGCTCAGGTTCCTTGAACCCGAGCAGGCAAGATGAACCGCCAGAGACGGAATCCGGTTAACAATAGGCAGGTTGTCATCCCTGCCATCTCCGGAGAAGTCCACCAACCTAACTTGGTGGAAAACAACGAGCAAGCATACACACCTGCCCTTTTTAATTCAGCTGTCCAGCAGACTCGTCTGGCAGCATCAAGCCGATCCCGCCAGGCAATTCCAGCGGAGTACCATAGGCAGGAACATACACCTGTTTATACATCACCAGTTAGTCAGCAGGCTCGTCTGACTACATATGATGGATCTCGTCAACCGCATTTGGCGAAGTGTAATCAGCAGGCACATACACCTGCTAATACTAATCAGGCCTACCAACAGTCTCGCTTGGTAGCACTCGGAGAAGTCAGTCGGAAAGTCCCGACGACAAACTGGGGGCAGACTCAACTCTTTGCCTCCACACTTGAGTACTGTCAGGATTCACTGACAGGAAAAAGAGGACAGGAGCAGGCACATACACCTACTCCAAGCCCGGAATGGACGTATATCCCCGTTCCGGCGGCTGAAGTCACCAAACATATTTTGTCAATGGTGAAAGAGCAGAAGCAAATTCCTGCTCATATTCTAGATGCTCGCCAGGATATCATAACAGCTTCAGCATCATCTCAGGGACAGACACATAAATCTATCCCTAGAAATGGAGTGACACATCAACGATTCACTCCGGAACAGACACACACATCTGTTCCAGTCCAAGAGGGTTATGGGGCATACTCCCCCATATCATACGGACAACCAAGTCAGGCACATACACCTGATTTGAGTGGAGATCGTCAGCCTAACCTGACCATCTTTCCTGATCAGGCACATACACCTGCTTAGAGCAATCACTTTCGTCATCAAGTGGTTTCTAAAGCGAGTAAGAAGGCATCTAAGAAAAAGATCCGCCCAGCACAGTCAAGAGATCAAAGGCCAATCTGCAACAAGTCCTTGCTCGATGCTGGAGTTCTTGAAGCCCTCAGACATTTACCTGTCGGAATTCAAGATTCTACTCCCTCAGTTCCCAATAACGGGAACATTAATTCTGAAGGTCTTCAACAGACACTTCCTCATGAAGACTTGCTTCATGAAAATTCGGTCATTCTTGAAGTTTCTTCTTCAGATGAGAACCACAGGAACCCTCTGTGTGGTCAGAAGACCAAGGAGCAAGATATTTCATCTTTTGTTGTAACCCATCATGACGGTCCTCCTCATGGTGATGAACTTCGCTGCGAAAGTCCTCTCCGCAGTAGTGATTCACATTGTCTCGAAAATTCTTCAGATGGCAATGTAGTGACGAGAAAGCCCTCCTATCTCGAGGCACTTGCAAACGTAAAACCAGTCATGTCTGATGCTTTACTATCGGCAGGTGAAACTCTTTATCCATCAGAAGATAGCCTGGGGTTCAGGTTATTCTCCGAACCTTCCCTGGGTCATTCATCTTCCAGCATGAATAGTGATTTCTCTACCAATCTTGTTGAATCCGATGAAGCAACAAGGAAACACCAACTCTGGTCCAAACAGGTAGAAGAATCTTCATTTAATGATAAAGAGTAAATGCTGAACATGAGGAAAAAACTGGCAAAAGGTGAAGTACCAGTCATGTTTTGGCCTTTGGCTGACTCCCAGTACGACATTCCAAAGATGTTGACGGATGATGGAATCCATGATATTCGTCTCAACATATGGAAAACTCTTTGTCAATTAGAGAAGAAGGTATTATCTTACGATGAATATGAAAATCATCTTAAGATAATAGAAGGGTTACAATGCCAGATTGATTTGGCATCTCTATCAGTCTCTCTGTATCCAAAGGCCGAAAAGCAACAGAGAACCCTACAACGTTCATGCCTTGGCGCACTAAGAAGATTGCGTCAGTTAATTTCCAATTCTCCATCTGATGTTCATATCAGAGGATGGGGTGTTCACGGAGCACTACATTTCACAGTGCTTTCCGGTCAGCAAAGCCCGCCGAAAATGGTCTCATGCAATGTTATTGACCATGGCCGGCCGCAGTCAATGGGCTTTGTTCATAATCAAAAGCTTTCTCAAGAACAAGCTTCAACTAGTTCTTCTCAATATCAAGTATATAGAGAACAAGTTGTTGAATTGCTCCTACATCAAGCAGGCGAGAATATTGCACAAGCTTCTCGTCTAGAGCAAACACGTCATCAAATGACAGAAGTTTCGGAAATCATCGAACGGTCTGTTGAACCAGGTGATAAAAGTGGATACAGGTTAATGCATCCAGCTAATTTCCGAACTAAGATTCGCAAGATCAAGAGAGATTTTAAGAAGATCTCAAACATAGCATGTCAAGAGACACCCCAGCTGGCCAGACTGGGGACTTCTCTAACCCAACCCTCAGAGTCAACGAATGGGATTCGAGGAGTTGAGCGGAAGCAGCAGGAACATCCCCAGTCCACCGGACTGGGGACTTTTCAAATCTTCAATCCTTCCCTCAGAGAAAGTCAGTATTCTCTCGATTAGGGAATAAGCCTCAAGAGGAACGAAGAGCCAAGCTGTCAGTAGATTCTCTCCAAGTGACGGTTCTCCAAGAAATTCATGAGGGATAAAGTCAACAGAATGCCATGTCTCATCATGGACATAGAAGGATACAATATCACAGAAATGCTGATAGAAAGGATTCCATGCAATATGCATCCATTAATGTCATCAATGCCGTTGCTGCTGATTCACCAGATGAGGCTCAATCAGAGGGATCAGACGAAGAGGTTCCTTCTCAAGAAGTCGCGCACACAGACCTAAATGAAGAAGGTGTGCACACACGTAATCAAAGGCTTACCCAAAATCTGGGTATTCCTTCAAGTAACCCACTTCCCCCTCTCCGAAAAGGATCAAATAAGGGGAAAGGAAAGAATGAGGTTACTTCTCACCCTTCCACTGAAGGAGGTCAATCTCTCTCATTAGAGAAAAGGTTTGCACAACATGAGGAAGAAATGAAAGAATTATGAAGGTTGAATGCAGAACTACTTCAGAGTAGTCTTCTTCTTAAGAATGCTGATGTCCGACAGCCGAAGGAATTTGTTGTAACTACTGAGATGGATCAGGAATATCCTCCTTTATCAGTACACCCTCAGAGGTCTAATCCTACGGGTCAAACGCAACAACGGTTGGCAGCACTACCATCAGTTTCAGCACCAACCACCACGTCTTTCCAAGCTCCATTCATTGCACCTACCCAAAACCAAGTTCAACCTGATGTTTCTCAAAAGTTAATAACTACTATTGAGTCATTAACAGCTCGGTTAGAAACTATGGAAGGGAAACGGGCGCAAGTTCAACCTGAAAAGAAAGTTTACCCTGAATGGGTAGATTCAATTTCTCCTCCATCCAGTTTTGGAAACCCTATTTTCCCTACTTTCAATGGATCAGGCGACCCTGAACAACATTTGACGCATTACGTGTCTTGTTGTGATCCTATGATGGGAACTCCAGAGCAGCAAGAAGCAGTGAAACTCTGATGCTTCGTGCGAACCTTGAAAGGACCATCTTTTGTCTGGTATACAAGCTTGAAATCCCGGTCAGTCATCGGATGGGAGGATCTTCGTCAAAAATTCCTTCTTTAGTTTAGCTCAACATTGCCAAAAACGACAGTTTTCGATCTTACAAACTGCAAGCAAAGGGAGAATGAAAGAGTCTCTGATTTCATTGCTCATTGGAAGGGATTAACGTATTCCTTGAGTTTAGCACTCCCTCAGGAGGAATTATTGCCAATCTGTGTGGCAAATTTGTGTGACGAATTACGCATGCCATTGATCCCTGTGAAATACACAGGAGGGTTTCGAGACCTTACATCAATCGCTCAACAGATTGAAGATTCCCTTATACAGGCTAAGGTTAAATCTCGTGTAATTCCATCAGCTCCAGGAAGAAGAATGGGTAAAGCAGAAACTGCTACAGTTATGCTTAAACAGGCACCTGTACCTATTTCTACTTCAAAACCTTCATCTTCTCGAAGGGCTCCACCTCCTGAACGCCAACAACAAAGGCTGTTTCGTCCAAATGATCAAAAAGATAAACGACGAAAACAATTTAAGGATATGAAGAGTAAAACATACTCTTTCTGAAGTGAACAAGTTCCTGGTTACTTCATTTCGGCTCTGGAAAATAATTTGGTTCAATTACCAGTGCCGAAGAGGCCATACAAGGAAGGAGATGAAGACCGTCCCAATTATTGTCCCTTTCATCAAATGTTGGGGCATCCCATCCAGGAGTGTTTTGTCTTTAAAGACCTCCTGCAAAAGATGGTCGACTTGGGAAAAGTCAAATTGAAGGGTTTTTCAGCTCATGTAGCGTGTATTACCGCTACAGATCCAGAGGAAGGAGGCGAGTGGCAGGAAGTCAAAAGCAAAACTGCGAAAAAATATGATGATTGGATGGTCAGAAAGACAATCAATCGGACCCATTCCATTTTGCGAACACAATTGAAGAAGCCAATTGTGTCTCCTACAAAAGCTGCAGTAAAGCCTCCATCAAAAGACAAATCCTCAAAAGGGCAGCGCAATTCAAAGAAGAAAGAGGAATCAGGAGAAGATGAGTATATATCAAAGCCTAAATTGTCATTGACTATGGCAGATTTCATGCCATCTACTCCAAAGCCACGGGCACCGTCCCACCAAACGGCACAGCCTAAACAGGCTAACCAGGCATAGTCTTTATCAGACGAAGAGTTAATCTTTGGTGCTGTTAATATGATTCAATTAACAGATTCATATTCCAGTCTTGATGAGCCTGAATTCCCTATATCAAATAAGGGAACCCGAGGAAGTTCTAGAGGTTCATAATATAGGGGAAGACGTGGATCTTTCCGAAGCCACTACTCTAATTCTACCCCTGCTAGCATTGTATATGCAGCAGAAACTCGTGGTAGAGCCCTTCAGCGAGCTCAAAAAGACCAAGCAAGTTCTTCTGCCAATGGCCAACTCAGCTTCGACACAGTTATTTTGGAAGACCGATTAAAGGTTCCATCTTATTTATCTCAGCAAGTAAATGGATCTAATCAGTCTAATTTTCCAAAACCAAGGATGTTGCCAACTTCAATACAAGATGCATCAGCTTCCAAAGCATCTGCTTCCAAGGTACCTGCTAAACCGCATATTCCTATTGGGAAACGCAGACCTCTAGATCAAAAATATGATATATTGAAACACTTGGCCCAAGTACCAGCCAAGTTATCAATTTTGGATGCTTTGAATCTGTCAAGAGATCTTCGGGAAGCACTCATCGAAGCTTTGTCAAGTCCTCAGGAGTTTGAAGCTGAAATTGCTGCAGCTGAAATTTATCACATAGAGAATAATCCTGCAGAATGCCATGCAGTGATATCTTTTACTGATAAAGATGAATATGATGTTGTGCATGGGCACATAAAACCTTTGTACTTATCTGGCAAAGTCAATGGTATAGATGTTCGAAGGGATTTTATTGACAATGGTTCAGGAGTCAACCTCATGCCCATTCGCACACTTCGTCGATTGGGCCTCACGGAATCTGATTTATCTCCTTCTACCATGATGTTGCAAGGATATGATAAAAATGAACAAGAACCACTGGGAGAAGTTACGCTCAAAACTCAGTTTGGAGATCTTGTTTCCAATTCGGATTTCATGATTGTTGATCAAGACTCAGCTTTCAATATCTTGCTTGGAAGACCCTGGCTACATCAGCATGCAGCTATTCCGTCATCATACCATCAATGTCTCAAATACTGTTTCGATGGTCAAGTTGGAACATTGTATGGTGATAAGGCCCCGTTCAAGACATGTGAGTCTCAATACATTGAGGCGGAATTTTATCACATGAAGGGAAGAGAAAAATCTACAATGAAGGAAATTACCAAAGTTAATGCTCCATATGGTTTGGAAAAAATTCCAATAAATCCATTTTCACATGTGAGTACAGATTATGTGTTACCTATCAGTCAAATTGAAAAAATAGGCCCAAATCAAAATACTTTTATGGAAAGATCCACAATGTCAATTACGGCAATCGAGCCAGACAACATGGGAGAAATTGGTAACTTACCAAGCAATGATGAAAGCATAAGTGGTGACGTTTTCATTTCGTCTACTGAAATCCAACAAGTCTATACTTCACTAATCAGGAAAGAACAAGTTATAGCAACACCAGAGGTGAATATTGATGTCGATTCTCAATCCATCATCTCCTCTTTATTTCCCAAAGAAGACCCTTTTTCATAAATAGGGTCGGAAATGGAAGCTTCTTCTTCAAAATGTGAAAATTTTGACATCTCTTATGATCATGAGAATTTCGTTTTTTCATCTACTTTGCAAGTAGAAACGGAAGAAATAACACATGATGAAGAGGAAGAGGAAGATCTTAGAGATGCTCCTCCAGCATTTGAAGAGGGTATCTCTACCACTGTGGATGAACTCAGAGAAGTAAATCTGGGTACAGAGAAAGATCCACGCCCCACTTTAATTAGTGCGGCCATGACCCTTGAAGAAAAAGATATGTATATTTCTCTTCTAAAGAAAAATAAAAATATTTTTGCTTGGAATTATACAGAGATTCCTGGCCTTGATCCTGATATTTCCACCCATCATTTGGGTTTTCCAAAAGAACATCGAGGATTCAAGCCAGCCGCGAGAAGAACACACCCAACCTATGCTTCCAAAATCGAGGCTGAAGTGGATAAGCTTATCAAAGCTAACTTTGTCAGAGAAGTTCAATATCCCAAGTGGTTGGCTAATATTGTCCCTGTAAAGAAGAAGAACGGACAAATTAGGGTTTGCATCGATTTCAGAGATCTTAATCGGTATTGTCCTAAAGATGATTTCCCAGTTCCGATTACAGAACTCTTAATTGATGCGACGGCTGGCTATGAAGTACTTTCTTTCATGGATGGATATTCTGGATATAATCAGATCCGAATGGCCCCAGAAGATGAGGAATATACAGCCTTCAGAGCTCCTCAAGGTGTGTTTTGTTACCGGGTGATTCCCTTTGGTTTAAAGAATGCAGGTGCAACATATCAACGCGCCATGCATCGTATCTTCAAACCTTTTCTAGGGAAATTTGTTAAATGCTATGTAGATGATCTTGTGGTTAAATCCAAACAATGTTTTGATCACTTGGCTGATTTGGAAGTCGTATTCCACAAGCTTCGACAACATAATTTGAAGATGAAACCCTTAAAATGTGCTTTTGGGGTAACCTCAGGAAAATTCCTCGGCTTTGTTGTACGCCATCGTGGTATTGAAGTCGATCCTGAGAAGACCAAATCAATCCTTGGTTTGTCACCTCCTCAGAATTTGGAAGAATTTAGAGGACTTCAAGGACACTTAGCCTATATTCGGCGTTTCATCGCCAATTTGGCAGGAAAAAGTTTACCCTTTACCAAATAATTGAAGAAAGGAGTCACTTACCAGTGGACTGAAGAATGTCAAGAAGCATTTGATGTTCTCAAGAAATACCTATTGAGTCCACCAGTACTCATGCCACCTGTTGAGGGTAGGCCTCTTATCCTCTATTTGACAGCTTTAGAGCGATCATTGGGTGCCTTTCTCGCTCAAAAGAATGATGCTGGGAATGAAAATAGTCTCTACTATCTCAGTAGAACTATGCTTGAAGCAGAAACCCGGTATTCGAGTATTGAAAAGTGCTGCCTAGCATTAATCTTTGCAGTTCAGAAACTGAGACACTACCTGCAACATCACGAGGTCCAATTGGTATCTCGTAATAATCCACTCAAATTCATCCTTAGTCGTCCAATGCTTACAGGACGTCTAGCAAGGTGGGCGGTTATTCTACAACAGTTCGACATCCAGTATGTGTCTCAAAAGGCAATTAAGGGCCAAGCTCTGGCTGATTTCCTGGCTGAACATCCTTCAGTGGAAGACACGTATTCAGATATCGAACTCCTTGATGAGGATGTTTTCTCTATTCAAGAGGGTCCTCAAACATGGGAAATTTATTTTGATGGTGGTTCTAGAAGTCCAACAGGGAAGAAAATGGAAAATCCTAAATTCAACAAAGTTGGTTTAGAAATTTTGCTCATTTCTCCAGATAAGGCAGTTTTACCTTATTCCTTTTTTTGTGGGAAGGTGGTACCAATAATGAAGCTGAATAACAAGCTCTCATTACAGGCTTGGAGTTAGCGCTTCAAGCACAAGTGAATCACTTAAAGGTGAAAGGTGATTCAGACCTGGTAATCAAACAAGTCAATGGGGATTATGCCATCAGAAAAGAAGAATTAATCCTTTTGTATGATTACGTCAGAGAGATAATGTCAGAATTCCCTTCAGAACCGACATTTTCTTATGTCCCAAGATCACAAAATGCTCAAGCTGATGCACTGGCAAATATAGCCACAGCTTTAGCAGATCCAAATCGGGACGAGACAACCATCTGTATTGCCCACCGTCATGCAATTTCACCTTATGTTCAAGTCAGAACAGAGGAAATTAATGAAATTAGTCCCATTCCTGAACCGTATGGCCATACTACAGGATGGATGTCACCTATCAGGGAATACCTTTAAAATGGAACACTTCCACCTGATAGAGCCAAGAAAGAACAAATTCGGCGACGTGTGGTCAATTTTACTCTTTATGATGGTCCAAACCACCTTGAGAAAATTCTCTACAAACGTGGTTTTGATGGAGTTCTCTTCAAGTGTATTGATGGTGAAGAGACAATGGCTGTCATAAAAGAAGTGCATGCAGGAGTCTGTGGTGCCCACCAGTCTGGACATAGACTGTCTGATCAAATTCGAAGGCTTGGATACTTCTGGCCTTCAATGATACAAGATTGTGTTAATTTCACCAAGAAGTGTCATTCATGCCAAGTATATGCCAACTTCATTCATCAACCTCCAGAGTTGCTTCATACAGCTAAATACTCATGGACATTTTCCACATGGGGAATGGATGTGGTGGGACCTTACCCTTCCGCTACGGCCAAGCAGTTTAAGTACATTCTTACTGCTACTGATTTCTTTTCCAAATGGGCAGAGGCAGTACCTCTCAAAGAAGTCAGTTCTAAATGCATTGTTAGCTTCATCAAGTCTAACATCATTACTAGATTTGGTGTCCCTCATACCATATTGACGGACAACGGCACCAATTTCTATTCTTCTGAGGTAAAGAAATTGTATCAAGAATACAACATTAAGTCCAACCATTCATCTAGATATCATGCAGCGGCTAATGGCCAGATAGAGGCCTTCAACAAGACTCTTTCAAATATACTGCAAAAGATGGTGGATAAAGATAAGAGGTCATGGCCTGATAAACTCTTTCATGCTTTATGGGCTTATCGGACTACCACTCGCAATGCAACGCGGTCTACTCCATATTCATTGGTATATGGAACAAAAGCAATCTTGCCAATTGAAGTTCAATTGCCCTCACTCAGAATAGCCATTTGTGATCAGTTATCAATAGATGAGCAATCCCAAAAGCGGTTGAATGAATTGGAACAATTAGATGAGAAAAGATTGTGCACTTTGCACCACTTGGAAATCTATCAGAATCGGATAGCACAAGCTTTTAACAAAAAATTTCGTCTTCGTTCATTCATTCAGGGAGAATTGGTATTGGTTCTCAGAGCACCAATGATACCAGGAAAGAAGCCTCCCAATCTTGAACCAAAATGGGAAGGACCTTATTCAATACATAAGGTCTACTCCAATGGAGCGTATTCTCTGATCTCAATGGATGGAGAACACATCACGACTCCAACTAATGCCAGATTTATGAAGAAGTATTTTGTATAAACACAAAATATTGTTCCCAGAACCAAGACACTTACAATTGGTTCATACAGCAATGGTCCAGTATGACCTTAAACTGCAACTTCGTCCTACATGACGTTAAACTGTGTCACCTTCAATGTCCGAGATGACATTAAACTATATTGTGTCCTAGCAACATGACATTAAACTGTGTGGAAGTTTCATCGTCCAGCATGACGTTAAACTGTATCAAAATCCCCAGAACTGATATCCTCATATTGGTTCACCTTAGTCCTAGCTACAAGACTTTAAACTGTACAGCACCAGTTCGTCCTTGCTATATGACGTTAAACTATACAGCAATGGTCTAGTATGACTTTAAACTGCAACTTCGTCCAACACGACATTAAACTGTGAAAAAAGTTCCCTAAACCGTCCAGCATGACCTTAAACTGCATCATCCCTGGTCCATGTATATGACCATAAACTATTTGCAAATCCCTTATGTCCAGCAAGACGTTAAACTGTGACGTCCTAAACTACATGACGCTAAACTGTATAAAAGTCCCTCACGTCCTAAAAGACGTTAAATTATATAATCATCAAAGGTCCAGCATGACATTAAACAGCACCATCCATGGTCCATGCATATGACCTTAAACTATTGACACTTTCGTCCAACATGTCATAAATGGTGTGTTATTTTGTTCTTACAGTATGACATTAAACTGCACAGTCCCCCTTTCGTCCAATATGACGTTAAACTATTTTATCCCCATCGTCCTAACTACATGACGCTAAACTGTACAGAAAATCCTTGATAGGTCCTACATGACATTAAACTGTATTTTGTCCCTGCTACATGACACTAAACTGTGCAGCACCAATAGTCCTAACTGCAAGACTTTAAACTGCATAGTCCCCTTTTTATGTCCTACATGACATTAAACTGTACATCGTTAAGGTTGTTATTACCTCTTGTTTCTCACACCGAGTATGACTCACGTGAGCTTAGAGCGAACATCAACCATAACACTCCCTTTGGGCCACTAACCATGTGTAAGTCCCAACAATATTTTTTATTAGATCATTTTCCACAAGAACAACTTGATCATTGATTCATTCTTTAATTGAACTACACGAACTTTGATCTTCGCCCTCCAGGCTGGGTATGTAGGCAACCTCCCAGGGTTCAAGCCCCAAAAAAAAAACAATCTCTTCACATCGGTTCACCACAACCTCATATGATATTGATTTGTGAAACCGCCCCTGGAATCAGTATCTTTACATTGATTCACTTTCTTCCTTGTTATATGACGTTAAACTATACAACACTTTTGTCTGGTACGACAATAAACTACAATATTCTTTGATTTCCTCATTTGAGAAGGAACCATTATTGACATTGATTTTTTAAATCATATTTCATTTTCAAAAGACTACATGCATACATGGTAATGCCTAAACTTTTTATCTCAGGTAAAACCATCATTGCACTAATGTCCCCTTTCACCCTTCACATGTACGAACCAAATTTGTACAAAGGGTAGTTTTAGAACTACATGGACTTGATTCCCATCCTTATGGGATACGTAGGAACATTCGAGTGTCCCTCAAATCAAGTCCCAAGTCTTTTGGGCCTAACCCCAAATTTCACTTTCAGTCCCTTGGATGAAAAGTCCTCATGAAAACACACACTGTGTATTCATTATTATGGTCCGAATTCTATGACCCTATACTAAGATCACTCATACTTTCATCCTGCACGACGTTAAACTGCATTTCAAGAACTACGTATGGCTTGATTCTCATTCTTATGAGATACGTGGTGAAGTCCAAGTTTTCAATTCAGGACCCAGCCACAACATGATTATGGTTTTCATTGACCTATGTATCTCTATATACATTGGACAATACCCATCTTTATGTGTTATAATCCTAACCGTAAATATTTTCAGATCTTCATAACCCTTTTCATGACTTCTAGTCACAAAAATGTCAAACTTCCGAGAATTCTTTTGCCTGACTATGCAGCACGTGCCCATAGGCGGCCTTGCATAAACAGTCCACATAACAGACTTGTCAGCCAAAAGATGCTATTCATTTGACCATGCAGCCAATGCCCATAGGTGGCCCTGCATATTTCAACCCCCTAACGGGTTTTGTTAAATAATAGTAACTTCATTCTTGGGAAGAATGCCTCTTTTGTCCTTATTTGTCTTAAACGACAGTATGTAGGGATCCGCAAAAAATAGCCATCCTTAACATATTTGTCCCATATCCTTTTTTCATGATCTGAAAGTATTCAAGTCTATGGTTTATTCTTCTTCCCTACGTTTGGGTCAGACCTTCGTAGGAGTGATATTCATCCAGTTCTTCGATGTTCTTGTTCGGAAATATCTTCTCCATATTCAAGTACCTCTTTCCATACAACAAACTCTATGCTTTAGAAAATTTGAATCTCCATAAACTTTCACTGGCTTTTAGCACTAGGAAAGTAAATTTCTGGGAGTTCTTTTGCCTGACTATGCAGCACGTGCGCATAGGTGGCCTTGCATAAACAGTCCACATAACAGACTTGTCAGCCAAAAGATGCTATTTTATTTGACTATGCAGCCAATGCCCATAGGTGGTCCTGCATATTTCAACCCCCTAATGGGTTTTGTTAAATAATTTTAACTTCATTCTTGGAAACTACTTCTTCTAATGCCTTTTAGCTCTTTTTTCATATCATTCCTCAGATTCAAATATTCTTAATCCATAGTTTACATTTTTTCCCTCATACTTGAGTATGGTAATATGTTTTCAGATAAATTGTCAAGGAATTGAATCCATTTTAATCCATTTCGGTCAAAGCTATTTCGACCTTAAACATTAGCCCCTTTATGTCCGGCGTGCATGACATTAAACTGCCCAAAAAAGACAAAGGAACTCTGAATAAAATTCAAGTTCAAGCACATTTGCGCACTGCCCTCTGTGCCCTAAAGTCTTGTGCGCCCCCTTTTCCTTTGGATGGATTCAATTTCCTCAGAGTCAAATCCTCATTTCTCTCCAGATCCAACTCTGAGGGGGGACTTTTGTTGACGCTCCTTTCATCACAGAATCTAAAGATCGGAAAAGGGGAATATCGGAGTCCAATGTGATTCATCCTTTGACGAAACATCAAAAATCGACAAAGGGATGAACAAGGAGAACATTGCCCATAGGTCGCGCAAGTTACCTCATGGTCGCGCAAGTACACTTGCGCGCCACCTTGTGGTCGTGCAAGTACTTGCGCGATGCCTTATGGTCGTGCAAGTGACTTGCGCGACCTAAGTGATAACCGCCCGGTAACCGCCCGGTAACCGCCCAGGGTCTTCTTTTTCCTATAAATAGACCCTGTGGGGCCCCCATTCGTGAGGATCTTTTTCCAGAAACTCGGATTGAAGCTCTCGACGCCCAAGTCTCTTCTCAAAGCTTCCGGAACACTTCTATGGTAATTTCTAACCTAGAACGGAAGATCTAAAGAGAAGAAGGAAGGCCTAAGTGTTGAAACTTATCAAACACTCGCACGCCGACTTAATTCCTTCAATATAACTTGCGCGTCCCTTTTCTGGAAGAACCTCAAGGGGATTCTAAAGGGTTTTATCAAGAGTCGCTCAAGTATTTCAATTCTGATTGAAAATTGCGCAAGTACACCATGTGTCGCGCAAGTATACTTGCGCGGTCAATACTTGCGCGCCGCCGCAGGACTTGCGCGCCTTTCAAGACTTGCGTGACCCTATCTTTTTGGGTGCCCATCTTGCCCATTTTACCCCTCTTAAGCCATTTCACCTTTCCTTTTCAAGATTCAGTCTTCAAGACACTCTTCAAAGCCATTTATGGCATGATTTCTTGATTTGACTTTCTTATCTGAAAGGAATTCTGTGGAATCTCTCTCAAAGTCTAGTGATTTAAATATCCTTATGTCACTAAAATACGGAGAGTTCATTCATTCAACCTCATCCTTTAAAATGAGAAAATCCTATCCTTGGGTCTCCTTTTCAGGAATAATCCCCAGTTATAAAACCTTTAATATGGGCATCTTCCTCAAGAGTAAGCCCCAACCTCAAATATGGGCATCCTCCTCAGGAGTAAGCCCCAAACCTTAATCCCTAACCTGGGTCCCCTTTTTCAGGAATAAGACTCAGTCATATCCTTGGGCTTCCTTTTCAGGAGTAAGTTCCAAGTCCCTTAACCTGGGTCTCCTTTTTTAGGAATAAGACTCAGTCATAACCTTGGGTCTCCTTTTCAGGAATAAGCCCCAAGTCCCCTTAAATTTCTCTTAACCAGTCATAATTTACCTTTGATTTGGGTTTCCTTTTTAGGAGTAAAACCCAATCATAAATCCCCTCCTAACTTGGGAATCCTTCTTAAGAGTAAGCCCCAAGATTAGAGTATTCAAATCTCCATGAAGCACATATAACTTTATGGACCCTGTTCATGGATTTTCTCCCTAAAAGTAAATCATAAACCTTCATATATCTGGGCAGTCATCCATACATAAGCCCCAAACAAATTCTTATGATTGCATCTTTCATGGAACAATTGTCTAAATTTTACTAATACCTTTTGTTTCTTACACCGAGCATGACTCACGTGAGCATAGAGTGTAAAAGTAATTATGACATTCATCTTTGAGCCATCAATGATAAACATCATACTCCATTTCTCGAACTACGTGAGTTCTGATTCATTTTCCAAAACAAAGGATACGTAGGTAGCCCATTTATGGGTTCGATCCCAACTTTGAAATAATCTCTGTCCTTCTGAATGACGATAAACTTAAAGTGCCCCACTGAGTGGCTTTAAAACCAGCCTGGTCATCATAATGACCAAGAGACTTTTATATAAATATTTTGAAGGATACCATTGACCAAGAATCTCTAAACAGATATAAATGATTCTCTATTGATGAAGAACCTCGAATACATATAAAAGATTCTCTAAAATTCTTGCATATTTAATCATTGATTGTTAAAACTAAAGGAAAACACAATTTATACTTGGTAATGTAATAAGGATTTACGAACATAACTTAAATCTATAAAGAGAGTCCGGGAGTAGACAATAATTCCCCTCAAAAAGGTGTGATGAGTCCGACCTCCCATCCTCTCGACCAATGAAAATTCCTAAGCCTCATTAGTCCAGAAGCTAATGAGCGCCTGCCTTTGGAAAGTAGGTCCAAACGGATGTGGAATCATTGGATATTTCCGGTTCTACGAACAAACCCGTTAGAAACCGATCGGAACGTTTGAATCTCCCGTCCAGGAGGTCATGCCCGGATTCCGTGCGAAACAATGATGTGGAGTGATGGAGGATTTTTTAGTGAATTTAGTCGCATGAGTTAAGAATATTTGAGATATGGAGGCACTTACAACGTGGTGAATTCCGATTGGAGCTTGGTATATAAAAAATCATCCTACATATCTTACTTAGATTATAATTAGTGTATTCATAGTTCATTTTATGGTGTGTTAGAATATGTCTAATAAGAAACTCTCTCAGGTCCCTAGGTGTCTGGATAACATTCTTGACATTTCATACGGTTTATACCTGACAATTCTTGAGTTTCTATCCCAAATGTTCAGAGGGTCTTCCAGAAATCTCTTGATTGTTTGTCTGACTTTTCCTCAGATTCTATATAACATGGATAGAATATACTAAGGTGTTTTACATGAATGAAGCTGGCATATTGGAGATCCTCATAATGATCTGGTTTTCCTATCATAAGTACTTCCACATGACTCAGTGGACATGTCAAAGGGTCTTCACATAATGAACAATAACACTCCCAAGGGTGTTGCGTAATCCTAGCTGACATGTCGAAAGCCTATTTTATGATCTGGCTAACATGCCTAGAGGACATCTCATGACATGGATGATATTTCCAGAGCACATTGAAATAAATGTTTGACGTGTCCATTGTACATCATGTGACCTAGAGGACATGTCCCATGGAATTCACAAGTATTTCATGACATGTTCTGTTATTATCACATGATCTGAACGGTTCCTGAAAAAATGCATGATTCCTTCACATTAAAATTACTCTATCCATGTTCATAAAATTATTCCATATTTTACATACATTATATCATATATTTCTATATTTATTTCAATCATTATCTTATTTATGATTCACATGAACAAGTAAACATGTGGATGTACCTTCACATAATATGTCAGATAAACCTAATGTACATGTCGTAATCAAGATGGTGACAAAGTGAATCATATATATGTTTTGAGTAATCCCTAAAGTGATTCCATGGGTTTTACATGGTGGTATAATCTTTCCATTACATATCATAATACATTAATAAGTCCAATATCACATCTTTTCTCCCACAAATGTTCCTTGAATGAGTTAGTAGTCATATTTTGTGTATAGAGAGGGAGGAATTTATAGGCATCACCAAAAAAATATAATGTAACCTTTTATGGTGTTTATATTATAGATATGGTATTGAGTCACTGGAAAGACCCATTGGAAATTAATGGCCTCAAAAATACACTATGAATCTTATTTATTTGGATGCTCACAAATACCCATTTTTATTTGACAAAAGAAATTAATTTTTTTGTTTTCTAGGAATATATTTCTTGTGAAATTTATATTCCTTACCAGTTAAGGTTTTTATCTAATGTTATATATATTTGATTAAGATTTATCTAGAAACACATTTCATATCATATTAATATAAATTATATGTACCATTCTTAAACCCAACATTTTAAATAAACTTATAGATCAGATGTTCTATAAAGTTGTAAAAGTATGAATCTGGAACGATTATTTTTTGAAGAACCCATCTGATTGAGAAATTGATGTATGGATGAACAAAAAAACATTTTTATATTGGTCATATGTTTTCAACTGTACTTATAATGATAACCTTTATTTGACTTGTTCAACGATAGAGTTTAAATTCATGTTATTTTCCCTGTTTTTTGAAATGGACATACTAAAATAAAATTTATTTTCAATGGATATTAAAGACAAATTAAGAGGCTCATATTCAATAAAAATAATTCATTCATATTTCTATGGCATATAGAAACATCAATTTATTGTTTAAAATTAAAATACCATCGATTTATCATGAGATGTTCAATGATTTCTCAAACCATAAGAAAATCATGTTTCTATTATTAAATAATAACAAATATATCATTTACAAAACCTTATAAATTATTATACAAAATGTTTATATTATTTTAAAGAGATAAAAATTTGAGATATAAATGTTATGATCTTATATTGTGTGTCTTTTTAACTATTATTTAGACTACTATTTTGTATTGTTATTTTTTTGGATGATCATTGGAAACCAAGATCTCTTTGAATATATTCATTAATGAAGGATATTATCATTTTATATGAAGATCAATTATTGTCCAATTTTCATTTCCACGATTAGAAAAATATATTTCCCAATAAAATCAATTACAATTGATTTTATAGATTATTAGATGATCATTTTCATTCATGGTGTATTTTTATCATCATGTTCATTGTTTTTGATATTTTGAAATCGCTATAAAACAACCATAAAGGCTTGTGAAAGCCATATTCTAAAGGGATAAATAATATTTTTTGAGTTTTGAAGGTCTTTTTATAAGAGGACATGTCTGGTAAAAATCATGAAGCTCACTAAGAGAGTGTTGGTGGAGTGGACTAGGGGATCTTTGTTCCTTGAATCGAAATAAAAAATGTTCTGTTCTTGTTCAATGTTTTTCTTCAATATAACATTCATTAAATAAGATAACATTGAATATCATAATTTTATATTAAAAGGGATAAAATTATAAAAAATTAATGAATTTAAAAATAACACAATTAAACCCCAATTCAGTATATTTCAAATATTCTAACCTATCTATTGGTGTCTAATTAGTGCTTTTTTATAATGTTTGACATGATCTAGAGAGCTCAAGTAAAATATCTATATGAAGAAAGATTTAAATTTTATAACTAAATGAATGTCCATGATCCTTGATAATTTTTTAATGAAAATAAATATGGAGTATAGAATGCTATTATAATTAAATTTTGGAAGAATCTTTGATTCAATGTTTACGTAATGATTGCCGAGTCTTATGAAGTACCTAAAGAACCAGAAAAATGGGATGTTATTAAGAATATGAGAATGATTTCAATTTAAGGTTGTTAATTCTATTATATGTGGAATTTATCTATATGAATTAAATATTGTATTTAAATGTATAACTACCTATAATATATGGAAATATAATTTTTTAAGAAGGAACTAAATTTTTTAAGGAATTTATGTACTACACAAGAAATAAAAAAATTATAATTTTAGAATGTTTTATGGTGAATTAATTATATAAATGAATAAAAGATTTTCTAAAATAGTAATTCTTGTTTTTTTCCTTGGGTGATCCTATTAAACAATAATATAATTTATTAAATGTTATGATATTAATACCCTATAAATGAAAAGTGACATAAACTATAATTAGGTAGTCCCATCATATATCACATCCGAAAATGAAGGAATAAAATGATAAAATAATAATTGGTGTATAATAAATTGCAGATGAATATTAATATCATAAGATGATAAAATGGAAGAGTACTTCTCTACAATTTTCTTCTGACTCAAACATGATAAAAAATCATAAGTTGATATCGTACTCACGAATGATTCAGAGTGTTCCGATTCTGGAATGGAATTGGGTCATATAGCCATAATATTGAGTAAATATTATAAAAATAATTAATTCATCAATATTTCATATGAGGAAAATGTACATACACTTAAATATTTATGATTCAATGAATTCAAGAAAATTGGTTATATCAGACATGATTTCCCATAACTAAATTATTTTAAAAAAATCTAAATGAAAGAATGAAAGAGACCTGATTATGAGAAACAAAATATTAAGGCTACATGGAATTATATTAGGATTCTATAAGTACCTATAAAATCTATTTAGTAGAATATCCAACCAATCATAATGAAAACACATGATGTATGTCTAAGGAATAATAAAGTGAACAATATTACTATTCTATTTCTTCTGATTCTAAAAATGGTTATAACAATTAATTATTTTCTTAAATTTTAATGAGTGAAAAAAAGAATACATCATTAGAAAAAAAATATAAATCACCAAAAAATATAAATTATTAATTTTTTTAAGAAAAATATTCCATGTTAAAAAGATACTTGGAATTATTTTTTTTTAGAAAATCTAGATGAAACTGAAATATTAATGAAAAATAAATAAATAGTTACACATATTAGTAGAGTAACACGGGAATGAAGTTAGTATATTAACTAAGGGATATGAATATATAAAATATATTTAATTTATAACTCTTCATAAAAAGATAAATTTGAAATAATATGAAATGTAAAAAACAAAGTTTGGTATAGAAATTTATTTATACAATGTTCTTAAAATATCATTTGTTTTTACTGTTGAATTAAATTTCATTACAATAATAATAATTATTTGATAAATCATTATATTTATGGAATAAAAAATTTAATTTTATTCTAGAAATATTACTGAAGTGAGGTCTTTAATTTTTTGAAAAATCAAAAAAAATATGGTTTCCTATATATTTTCTTGCAAACACAACCATACACATGAAAATAGTTTACCAAATAAATATTCTGTAATACGTTTTTTAAGTATATAGGGTTGGAAAAAAATGAAATATGGTATATCGATAGCGGTTGCTCAAGACACATGAGTGTAAAATTTTACAGTTATCAGACATTAGAAAAATTTGATTGAGGACTGGTTATCAACATTGATAATGTAAATGGAAAAATAATTGGATTTGTATTAATTCGTAATCCAAAATCAATTTTGATCAACAAGGTACTATATGTTTAAGGGTTCAATAAGAATGAGATATATATCTCTCAACTCTATGATAATGGTTTTTATTTGGTTTCTCTAACAATTTATTTTTTAAAGATACACTACTGATGTTTAGATCACATATAATTGAAAATGTATATACTTGATCCTAATTAATTATGTGATCATAAAGTTAATTTATTAACATCTGAGAGAAAAAGATCACATATTTGGGAAAGGATACATTGATACTATAATGTATTTACTTTATATAAAATTTTAAAGAAATATTTTGTTTCTGATTTACCTATTTCTAAATTGGGAATAGATAGATTATTTGATGTATTCCAAACATGCAAGAAAAAAAATTAATCATTTAAATATATTAATTAGATTTCTAAATCCAAACATCTAGAACATATCCCCATTTATTTTTATAGAACACCATGATTATAAATAATATATATCAGATCTCTTGTTTTTTAGGATTCTTTATCAACATCTACTTTGGATTATTTTATAAAAGATAATAGTGAGGTTTATCTTGTTTCTTTAATATTTCATTTAATTATTCAAAATGAATTTTTTTTATAATAATTAAAATTATAATTGACCATGGTGGATAATTTTAGAGTCAATAATATAATACTTTCTCTTAAAACATAGGTACCAAACATAACTTCTCTAATTTAATAACACCTTAAAAAATAGAGTTTTAGATATATGAAATATGACTATTCATGAAATTGAAAGGGTTTTCTGAATGAATATATTATTCATATATAATTTTGGGATGTATATATTAAAAAAACTACTTATATCATGTATAGAGTTTTCATAATTCCCTTTCTTAAAAAGACACCATATAAACAATGTAATAACAGAAATCTTGAAGATCAATAATTTAATGTATTCAGATTCCTGGTGTATATCATGAATACTAAGGATAGACATGGTAAATCTAATCCAAAATATTATGAAGGAATATTTCTAGGATATTCAATAACTTCTAAATCTAGTATAATATATATTAAAATTTTAAACATAGTTGAAGAATATTTTAATTTCATTTTTAATGTAGGTGATCCCTTTGATAAAAAAATCATATATACAACATAACATATTCATAAGATAATTTGGAACATAGATACCTTAAAAGTAATTTTTAAAATAAACAATAATATGATAATATTTTTTTGAGTCCACAAGAATGAGAAAATGATCTTCCTAGAATTGTGTTACCTAGATAATATAGAACATTAAAGTATCATCCTTTGGATAATATAATAGGAAATCATGACACATGAGTTTGGACAAGAAGTAATGTATGAAATTTATATTAATTCACTTCCTTTCAATATCAATTAGAAAAATGGTAGAGGAAGAATTATATGATAAATGTTAAATAATAGACATGTAAGATAAAAATAACTATTTTTCTAGGAACAATGTTTTGGAATAGATTGATATTCTTTCTAACAATTTAATAGTAGAAACCAAATTGGTATTTCAAAATAAACAAGATAAACAAGGAATAAAAACATGAAATAATGATTTCTTTTTATCTAAAGGATATAGTCATGAATATGTAATAGATTATGATGAAATCCTTTAAACAATCCTATGTTAGAATTTATTACAATTCTATTATATTATCTATCATATATGAGTTCAATATAATTCTAGATAGATGAAAAAAATATCATAACTGGTTATTTGACAGTGGATTTTACATTGATCAAACACCATGTTTTTGAAACCCTCATCTAACAAATCGAATTTTTTAAACTATCAAATATCTTTATGGATTTAAACAATAACCAAGTGATTGGTCAAAAAATATTATGATCATTTAAAATAGATAATGGACTTTATATTGGATTGGAAGGTCATACCCTCTTTAATAAAACTATTTTTTATATTTTATTAGTACATATTATTACAGATGATTTTTTTTCATCTAGAAAAAGGGAAATTAATGATTTTTCAAATCATATTAAAAAATAATTCGAAATGAGTATGATGGTAGAATTAAATTTAAATCATGTATCTCAAATATGAAAAAAGATTATGGAATCTTATTAAATTAATTTAATAAAATTATTCATTAATAGAATAGTTTATACAAGAAAACAATAAATCGTATAAAAATGTAATGTGTACCAATGTAAAAGATTAATTTCATAAATCTCAAACACCAGTTGAAATTATGTTATACTGATATTTGTTTGTCATCATTATATAACGTACTACTGTTAGACAAGTCATTATGTTTTCAATATATATATTTTCCAAATTTAAATCAGACCCAAACAAATCCAATTATACCACTATTAAATGAATTTTTAGATATTTAAAAAGAGTTATTTTCAATAATTATTATACCAAAAAATGGATAATTTAAATTTAATTTAATTTTCATATAATGATTTTATAGGATTTAGTTTAGATATAACTAGTAAAACATGAACTAGTCACTTTATAGGGAAGTCCATAGTTTTCTAGTCAGGTAAGAAACAATATTTAGTTTCATTATTAATAGTCGAGGCATAATATATATCAGTTAGTTGTTACTTTTCACATGTGTTGTGGATTAAACATAATCTATTGGACTTTGGACCCATTTTTATAAACATTTTTTTTATGTAACAATAAATTTGTAATTAATAATTTAGAAATCATTTTACTCACTAAATAAATAAGAATATTGTTATATAAAATAATTATCTCATATATATTGTTATAAAAATGATATATATTTGCAATTTCTTATTGATGAATACCTACTTAATCTTCTTTTCTCGAAAAAGATTCCAAAATATGGATTTCAATTATAAAGGGGGAGCTTAAAATATTTAATTTTGAGTAAATATATATTAAATATTATTGGTAATATTTTTATTTATTTTATTCATATATTTTTTTTCTAATTAATAAATTATATATTTCATACCATTTACAAGAACACAAGTTTTCAAAATAGAAGTCATTAATTACTACTATGGGTATTTTGCTTGAGAAACCAAACTAATGACAAAAAATCCCATCATAAAATATATCCCTCTTTCTCATACCCTACATATCGAACCCTTTAGATATTGAGGCCTCACATTTTACCTTCTAGACCTTAGGATCCTAACATCAAAACATAATTTGTTATTAAATTGAGGTAAAAAAGAGGCTAAATGATAGTATTTCACATTGAACTGAACACCAATTAACATCAGGAGTTGACAAAAGAGTCTGTCAAAGGGAAAGTCATTGGCTTTGAGTAGTAATTTTATATGAATCTATATTGAAAACATTATATCTCTATTCATTTTTTGAAAATTATTTTCAATATTGAAAATACATATTATGTTTTCAATGATGTAGGAAAAAACATTTGTAGGCATGAATGATTTAGTTTTGGTGACATAGAAGACACCATTATTTCAACTATAAATGATAAGGATTTTTTTTGTTTCCTTAGTTGAGATATACAAGATTGTTCAGTACCCCAATAAATGTGTTTTACAATTTAATTTTTTTATTTGATATTAAAATAAAAAATATATAAAAACATTATATATTTTAAAACTACATCGACCATAGTACAAATGATTTTAGATTAATATCATAATGTTGACTAGAAGGTACTAGTTAAATATAATTATTCATAAATAATACCAATGAATTCTGTGTTAGAGAAAATTTTTTATATATATATATATATAATTATTTTGATGTTGAGGGACATGATGTTTATTTTTCATAGTTATATACTAAGATATTTTTATAATTGTGGTCGAAAAAGAAGGAATAATGAATTTCTATCTATAAAGATGGATTGTTCTAAATATTTTATATAATATGTATAAAATTAATGATATTTTATAAGGAATTATATTTCATCATAGTAATATTAATTATTCTAGATCCTAATAGATGTATAGTTTGTGTTGGAGAACCTAAAAAGGAAAGACGATTCATGTAGATGCAAAAGAAAACCTGAATCTGGTTCAAATGCTGGGGAGGATTTAAGTACACAAAAACCATCTTGGTCAATGATACATCATGGTGATAATGTAATGGAATCCAGAAGAGAAAATTTTGTTTTGACAACTGGTAGGATACTATTGGATGATGCTAGAGAAATTAATACTAACAGAAGTTTTCATCATTCTTATGGACAACACTCATAAAAAGATAATAGTGATACCCTTGTAATTGGGCATAGACATTGAGATAAACAAAATTATGTGCCCACAATCAAAATGAAGAAAAAAAATCCAAAATATCTATAGGAGTAAAAATTACTCATTTAGAAAAACAAATTATAATATAAATGAGAATGAGGAACATACATAAGTTAATTTTTTTTAAAATTATCATGGTGATATTCAAGTGAAACCATATATAGTGGATAATAAAAAAATAAATAAATACCAAAATGATTCTACTTTTAAAGAATCACTGGGAAGGGATACATGTAAATATGGTGAGAAAAATGATGTTCTTGGTCAATTTTAATAATATTCTGTTGACATGAATAAATGCTTTTGTCTATTTATTGTATAAGTTGGAAAGAATCATGAATTCATGAATAAAAATCATCTGATTATTTAAATTATCTAACTAAATAGTTGATGTATAATTTTTATAATAAAAATGTATAGGATTTATCCCCGAAAATTTAAGTGGATGTATCTATGAAATTGTTGGATGAGTTGAAAATATCTAATGTTGTAAGGAGGAAAATAAAATTATTTAAAGATTATATGGACATTCTCAATGAAAAAAATATTTCAAAAATATATTATGATGAACTTTAAAGATAAATGTCTGATTAGATTGGGATGCTTAATGAAGAATCTGTTTCAATGTCAGATTTTAGGTATTTATTAAATTCTATGGAAATCAATTAGAATTAATTATAACTATTAATATTTTAGGAAGGAGAATATAATTTTAGTCATCAAATTTCTATAAATATTCTAAAGAAATTTGGTTCTATTATTATGTTTTTGTCTATTATAAATGATTAGATAAATGTTTTTCATTGAGATAGTTCTCCACTGTACATTTATTGGAAAATCAGAATGATATTTTTAAGAAAATTACTTATGTATAGCTAGGTATTAGATATATTTTCACTTAATTAAATTAGATGTGGAATATGTTTTTCTATACATAAAATAATTCTAGTGAGTTTTGGAAGGGAATTTTTTTAAATAATTTTAAAATTGAACAAGTCACATTGATTTTGATGAATTTATGGTTTTAGTTGTTTAATAATAATTTTAAAGGAATGATGGCTGATTATAATGATGTTTATCCAATTATTTGTGGTTTATATACCATTAAAAATCATATTAACTAGATTCATCTCTTTCATATCATCATTCCACTACGTTTATTTAGTTAAATACTTTTTCTAATGATAATTTTTTTAATTTATATTATTCTCTTAATTATATTTGTGTTTATATATTCTGTGGTATCATTCCAAGTATAGTGACTCAACAATAAACTTTTTTTCTTAGATTAATATAAAATTGAATTCCTTTTTCCTTTTTTATTTATGTGATAAACCAGTTGTGATAATTTCTTTTTTATGAAAAAAATTGTGTGAATATTATCTTAAACAAAAAATTATTTTTACTATAATATACAAAACATTAATAATATTAGATTTTTAATTTTTTAATTTAGGTCATTTTTATTAAGAATTAATTTTTGTATTTTGGATAACATAATATTTAATTAATATAGTTTTATAACTTGTTTTATTCACAATTTATAAAACATTAACTGTGATCTAAAATTTATTTTTTGAAATAAAAGACTCTACTTCTTCTTGAGTTTTCATTTCCTACCTTTTATATATATATTTGATATATATCAATGTTATAATTGTTAAAATGGGGGATATTGTTGGGGATGTATTTTATCAACAAAACTTTACAAAACTTATTTATTTTGATTCTCACAGATAATCTTGTTTTTATACTAAATAAATTAATTTATGGGTTTTTAATGAATATATTTCTTGAAAAATTTAACTTATTTGTGGGTTAAAGATCTTATCAGATGTGTTATGGTTATGTTTTAATGATACCCCGTGATAATTATCATACCCTACATTTTTATGTGGATCATATTGTTCTTAAAACCTATATCTAAAATGAACGTATTTATTAGATACCATATGTTGTAGTAAAAGTATGGAACACAAACATTTATTTTTGAACGATCCAATGAATTTTTGAAAAAAAACTTGTATCAACAACCCAAATTTTGATTTTATCTATAAAATTTCAATAGTAATTTTGATGTCACCATAGATTTTACTTGGTTAGTTACATATATAAATTCCTGATATTTTCCACATTTTCTATAACTACCATGTTGTAATTAAATATCTTTTCAAATGTACAAAAAATGATTTATATACTCTTATTCAACAAATTAAATCACTCCTACTTCTATGGGAAGTAAAAAATTTGATATTAATGTTTAAAATTAAAATACTTGAGCTTTATGAAGAGATATTCATGGATCCACTAAAATAAAATAATGTCACGTTCAAATTTTAAAATACCAAGAGTTATATATTTAATAGACGTAGTTCCTTTTCTTATATAAAATATTTTATTTATTATAAATAGATAGTATTTGGAGAAATACATTTTTTGATATTTTATTGGTTTAATGTTAAACTATTGTTTTTTTGGGTATTAATATTTCACTATATTTGTTGAAGAACATTCGAAACACGGAGCTCTTCAAAGAATTTCTTTAATGATAACCCTCATATTTGAAGTCTATGATCCATTATAATTTAGTTTTTTCTTCTAATATGATCTAAATTTGTTTCTCAATAAAATAAATTACAATTTATATTATGTGTTTTCAGGTACCTTTGATCAGTCATTGTGAATTTTTATCATCAAATTCTATGATGTGGATATTTGGGTTCCCTATAAATGAACCAGATGGCCTAGCGGAATCCACATTGTTAAGGTTTAAACTACTTGTACACAATTATTATGGTATTCTAATAAGATGAAATTTCTTTTAGAAGTCATCATACTCTCTAAGAGAGTCTTCTAGGAGTGTATTTGGGGTTCATTACACCCCTAACCACTATAAAAATATTTTTGTTCCAGTTCTCTTTTTTTACTGTACAACAATGATTAAACAAGATAATAATTCATATATTTATTTTGTATAAATTAGATAAAATAATGAATTTATCAATATTTTTAAAAGAACACCATTCACCCCCTCATTTTTATCTTCCTATTACTCCAACCTAATTGAAATATCACATCACACATTATGTAAAATCATTACTGGTTTCCAAGTAGATGTGATACATGATCAGTGTGAGAAATATGATAAAGTGTGTTATTGGACACATTTAATTTGAGTGTAAATATACCAGGATTATAAACAATTAGGTTACCATTAGGGAGGGAAGATTACAATTCCTATATAGAATACTTTATAGAGATAAATCCATAGAAAGATGTCATATGTATCTTATTTGTGACATGATTCAAATTCTTTATACATTAGTTCATTCCCAACCTGTTGATAGATTGGGGTAATTGATTACAATTGAATGGATTATTATTATCACTAAGGTATAATAAATATAGGGTCTTATACTTGGATGTATTCAATTATTATATATTAATTCATAATCCATTAATAGATAAAAATAGTTGATGAATATTAATGGTCTATTTAATATATTGGCATGACCTGAGGGACAATCCAAGAGCCTAACAAAAATATGATCTCTTAATTGAGAAACCCTATAAAATTAAGGAATATTCCATTGTAAATGGGGGACCTGGATAAAGGTTAATTATAATTTTTTTCATGGAATATATCCATGTATATCTGTCAGACATGGTATACATATCCTAGGTTTTCTTGCAATGATATCCATGGTGTCTTTATGAGACGTCATTTGTGTCTTCCTAATATGTTCTAATTGTCTTCATGACATGTTTTGGTTATCTATGTAACATGTCTACGGTTCCATCATGACACGTCTTTATTGTCTTATTGACATATACCACATGTTCAATGGTGTATTCCTTTCATTTCTTAGGTTCTTCCTATGATCAAACTGACATTTTAATGCCTGATTAGGGAATCAAAAGACCAATGAAGAATCATTTTATCACTTGATATTAAGATATACATATGAAGGGGTCTTATAAACATGTCCATAGTTGTGTGCAAGATAGGGGTATAACATTCATGTATGATGTTTTATTTCCTTGGGTATCATTATATTCTTGTAAGGACAATTGTTTTTATGGATGGAAGAGTTCTTGGATGAGTGTCGATGTCATGGTCACGCATACAATGAATTTCATTGAGTGGGTGCATGTGATTTTTTTATATTAAGGGAGTTGTAAAATGTAGTTACATGAAATATTTCATGGGCATCACAATGGATATATATGCATAAGAAATGGTTTCCAAGGAATATGAGGTTCATTTCCAAAGGTTCATGTATAGTCGTGCTGCATAGGGTTTTTATAGTGGAATTTCTTGTCTATTAATTCTTATTTACATCAAAGATTCTTTTCGAGGAAGGGATGTTCACATAATATTGATAAATTTCTATGTACATTCATGGATTTATGGAATCATCACTTCTCATGATGTTATTTATATTTTCATGGAATATCATAAAGAATTATTTTTATTTCAATACATTAAATCAGTCTCATGAACATGTATTTTGGTTTAGGATGGAAATTCATCCAAATTTAGTAGGTATTTTCCCATATGATATTTATTCTATCATGAATATCTAACAATATATCATATTTCACATCCTCTAACACTATTTTTCTCAGTTTTTTATATCTTTCTCTTATAGCATCCCTCCTCCTCATCGTCCTATCGTTCTCATTCTTCTCCTTTTAAAAAGTGGGAGGGGGCGTTTAAATTGGAAGAGGAAGAATGTTTTATAACATATTTTCATAAGAAATGTGGTAGGTTCACTATCTTGAAATTGTGGATAGAATCACATGGGTGTCATATAATGTTCATGTGATCTCATAAAGGCTTCACCTAACACTATAATAGATAATATATGTCTATATTGATTCACTGATGGATCATACATCATTATATGATCATTTAAAATATATAATATGGAAAATTATCTTGAAAATTAAGTATATTTTCATTTATATATTATGTTTTTTGTTTTTTGTATATCTCACATGAACGCTATATCTTATCACATGACCCATTGATCAGTCACGTGAGGCATTGAATATATTTGATTTTTGTGAACTGTAATTCTCCACTTGGGAGCCTCATGAGTAAATATTTTCATTATTTATAAAAAGATATTTTCATGAATGGATTCACTAATGGATTCATACTCTACAATGGACCTCAATTTCTTGGATTGATCACTATATATGGATTTCTTTTGGGGGGGGGTGTCGAGTGAGGGTGTAGATATCAGGTGTCTTAGACTCAAACCGTAGGTGTTATTATGTGTGATGGAAAAGAAGAATTTGAAGATGATTTGGTCATCTGATTGGATGACACCAATCAATTTGATCCAAAGGAATAAATTATATCCATATTTTTTATGAAGGGACAATTCACGTGTTAAAAGATGTCCCAAATATGTTTTTTTCTCGAATGGAAATCATTTAATAACTTATAACGGATCCAACAATCATTGGATGTGAGTAACAAGGTCATCTCTTTAACATCTTTGATACCATCCGATGTTGGTCATCTATTCAAATGAGCTACTTCGTAGTAGTGTGTCTCTTCTCATCATACATGTGTGTGTGGCACACCAAAAATGATTCATGTGATAGACTTCCATATTGGTTCCCTAGGTGTGGTTGAGGAAAAACGTACATGTTCATGGGTTGAGCTAGCTAGATGGTCAGCCATGGTTGAATTTTTTTTCAATGATACATAATATAAAAGTCCTTATAAAATCTATCTCACATTCCACATATAACTCCTATAAAAATATGAATCACATTCCCACAAGCATTAACCATCTAAAATTCTTGAAGGAAGAGTTCCTGGGTTTCTATTGTTGCAGCCAAAAACCACATAGTTCAATAAAATGTAATAATATTCCCAACTAGTATGAAATAATCTCAAGAGGACAGTCATAGTTTATTGAATTAAAATTTAGTTACTGAATCTCTTACGATTAAGTTAGCACCATAGTCAAATGATATTTTATGAAAATAATACCATATTTACTATTATATAAAGTGAAATTTAATGTAATAATTTTTATAACAATAATGGGATAGTGAATCAATTTAAATCAATACAATTAAAACTCTGTGTGTAACATGTATTCCATCTCAATGAATCAAAACTAAGACCAATAAAAATGTTATAACTTGAGTGACACATTAATCAAAAGACCATATAATTTTTATTTTAGAATTTATAATGAAATACCATGATGAATAGATAATTAATTATATTATATCTCCAATAGGGACTATATACACCACAGAAATGAGATTAGGGCAATAATACCAAGCATGACACAAAGAGAAGAATTTTAAAAGTTAATCTTTTACCTTAGTATGGATTCATTCTACACATGCACCAAATTTACTAAAAAAGTATTTGATATTAATTTAATAGATATCTGTGAAGTTTATTCATAATTATATCCATTTATACTTCTTATTTTTAATAATTAGTTACACATTAATATTAGTTTTTTGTTACCTATTTTTAAAATCAGTTGAATGTTTTCCTTGCCTATATGAACTAGTTTCTTGATAAAAATGTTCATATATATTATTTTTCCAAATTAAATGATTATTATATAATCTATTGTACTTTAATAGAAGTTCTAGGATATAATATAAATTTGTAAATTCATTTTATTTTTTGGATACAAACCCCGAAGATATAATTTGTTGTGATTTTGTGTTGGTTATTCTTAATAAATGATAGTTGGATTCTTAATTTTTAAAAAATAAATTTTAATTTAATCTTTCCATAAAAACATTATATATATATTATTATAATGTTATACCCTTAAATATTTTATCACATTCATCCATGTTATAACTATAATAAATTTTCATGTATGTGGATTAACCAACCCAAGCATGAAACTATAAGGATTAATGGTTGATTATGTGGTTTTTTAGTAGTAGTATCACAACATAATAAGCATAATCATATTATTATGTGTTTAATTATGTGATATATCATAATTGGAAATATGTATGTGGTAAATTATATTTTCATAAAACCATTAATTGAAATGAATAAATCATTTCCCTCTTTGTTTGAATATTTTGAATTATTGAATTAACAATAATCTTCTATTGATGATATCTCTAGTAGGTTATAAATATTCTATTTAAGAAAAACAATTATGTCATAAATATCAATTTCAATGATTAATATCATCATCTTGATAGTCCGTGTAATTGAATGATGAATATAACAATGGAAATCAATCGTTCCATGGAAGAGATTCTCCACACATTTATATGGTTGACATGTTCATTTTACATAGACCAATAGAAATGATAAAATTGATTAATGTTTCTAAATAAATTATATTCCTATAAATATAAAAATTATTTATTAAATAACCATTTTATAAACACATTTAATGTAGTGAATGAGAAAAAGATTGTTGTGTTGTGGTTTAGGTAGTCTGCACGTCAAATGAAATAATGTTATGTTTCATTTCTTTAATAAATGGGAATGGCGATTAGTGAATATTTACATAGTGTAATAAAATTTAGTATATAAAATTCACTGATTTATTATATATATTATCAAATGTCATAAATTTGAAATAAAAATTTTCTTTATTAAGGTAAGATAAATAACAATGTTGACACTAAGCACCGTGAAATTTCTATAGAAGATCAACTGAATATTGATAGAATATACATATATATTATAACTTGGAGATAATGAGACTGGATTTTTGTTATTTGGGAAAAAATTCATATAGAAATCTAATTTTTATGACTTCTATTAGGGTTTGGTGAGAGGCACCTTATATAAGTGGTGAGAATCAGATTATTATAAATATTTCAATTTAATGTAAATGGAAAAAAAAAATTAAACATGAAAAGATGAACCAAAATTTTTGAAATAATTGTTTAAGGAAGATGTAAATGTAACACCACAAGCTTCCATGGTACGTTTCCCTTTGTATAATACTTTAGCTTGCGTTGTACGCAACATTGTGTTAAAACACACCACAACCAATAAAAATAGTCATTATGAATATTAACAACCACTTTGTGAAATTTTATAAATTGTATCATTCAAAAAGGACTTCATTTTTTGATTCGGAATATTGAAATTTTCTTAGTGTGCTTTTTTGGTATTTTTCTGAAAACATTCAATTATTGATCAACAGTGAAAAACACTAAGTACATGTTTAAAACTGAATGTTTATTTAAATTTATTTTTGGTCAAAATAGATACATAATACCAATATATGTTAAATTTAAATAATTGGAGTCAGTTTATAATAATTTTATATATATATAAATTTTATCGAACTTTTTACCACCTTTTACCCACCTCCTAGATACATTTGAAAATTTTAAAAAAACATACCTTTACAGCTGCTATAAATTGAATTTCAAAAATCCGAGAGACACGGTTGATATCAGTATGAAAAATGTGGTTCCATTAGATGATGATAATTTTTGGTGAATAGTTACTTTTGACTTTTATTTACCACGGTTGAAAGTAAATAGGGTAATTAAAATTAAAATTGCAATTATAATTACACTAACACATGTCCAAATTCTATTGGGTATGTGTAATTCTACCAAAAACAACCTTAGGAATAAAATATGATCCTTTAGGTTCACTTAAATTAGGTTAGGATGTTTATTATTATTTAATTCAAATAAGAGTTAAAAGTGTTAAATTCAATGTTTAATAACTAAACCATTTTTAATATAGAGTTACATAGAAAATAAATTTGACTATTTATATTCATTATAAATCTAAAAATCAATCATACAAAATGAAATTTTATTTATAATTTTTAGGCAGTAAAGTTTTTTATTTTTTTGACACAATGATGATGCAGTAATTACCTTATTAATGGAATATTAAAATATTTGATATTATAAATATCAAAATAAATGTAATTGTAGACTTTTTATGAATTAAACTAATTCTATAGGTTAATATGACTTGTTAGGTTTGATTGAATGAATTTTTTTTGAAGTACTAATGTTGTTATGAATTTAGAAAAAACAAAATACCAAATAGTATCAAATTGACATAAAAGTGTTTTAAAAAAAATATTATATTATTAATTGATATATAATTATTAAAGATCTATGGCTCAGCCAAATGACATAGATAAGGTTATATATATTAATAATAAACCACTTGGGGTTCTATTGGCTTGTTATAGTATGATTATTAACCATATAATATAAAATACAATGAGACATGGTAAATGTCAAACTAATTATCTAAGAGTTAAATCTAAAAGATAAGGATAATATAGTGACCCAAACCAGTCTAAAACCTATTGATTGAAACTATTTCGACCCATCCCCATATTAGTATCTAAATAAATTATTTTTGAGATATTATAAACATAATATGAATTTATTATAAAATAATATTTCAATATATTCCTAAGGTTCCCCTCACTCCTCTTATAAAAGGGAACCCACCCTTATCTCAAATTCACACCCCAAAAGCCTTTTGGCTCATCCAAAACCTGCCCAAATATTCGCTGAATTATCCTCCCTTCATCCTATAGGCCTTCCATTTGTCATAAATCCATCCCAAAGATCCCCTTTTCTGAAATCAAAATGATTAACCCGACTAAGAGGTAAATATTTCATCACATCATTCAATTTTTTTTCTACTTCTACTTCTTCATTAATTTCGGTTTCCATTCTAAAATAATAACTATAATATCTTCTATATACTGTGATGTTATTATAAATATGTTAAAACCATATTAATTATTTTATCTATCCTATGAATGACATATCACCACACGTTCGTACGTATGGCTAACCGTCTCCACATTGTGGTGTAGGTGTTATTCCATACATTATTATTTTGATGGATATAATAAAGATGAATAATTGATTGTAATAATAAATATAACATGTTAATGATTCTATATATTTGATAATCCATCTAATTACATACGATTTTAAATCAAAAGTATGATATTGTTGCTCGTGCGTACGTACGGATTACCATCTCCATGAACGCGATGAGATTCTTTTCCCCATCATAATCATTCAAGAATAATTTTAATTTTATGATTAAAAATAATGTTTAATCACTAAATTTAATTCTGGATATGAATCAAATACATCCTATTTATTATAAACACATCTTTTGTAACAAAACATATAAAGGAAAAAAAATCAGTTCACACCCGAAATGACTATAATACTAACATATTATTAACAAATCAATATTAGAAGATCATATATGATATCATATTTATGTATATAGTTCTTGTATAACATAATAACAATGATTTAACTATTATACATTATGTTAACATACCCACAACCAAGGAAAAGTAAATGGTAATTGTTAATTCTACAATCTCTTTATTATCCATGGTTTTTTTACGTAAGTATCTACTGGGACCTCTTTATCATCCACATCCATGTTTCATAAAAATGTATTTCAAAACATTTTTACTATTTAATAGAAAATTTGTTAATGTAATTTATACCCTTATTTGAACTTATATTTTTTGAAAGGAATCATTCATTAATTTTCCAAAAAAGTACTTTACGATATTGTTGACAAAATTAAGGTATGAATGTCTTTTTTAACTTATACATCAAGTGTGGTAATTCTATTCTATTATATCATTTTCAATGAATCCCTTACAAGATTATAAAAATATTTTCAAAATAATTTTTTTTATAATTTTTTAACATTAAATGATTTCAAAAAAAGAATAATATATTTCTCTCAAATAGTTTTTATTTCATCTAGGTCAACATCCGTTGATGGATTTCATAATTTTTTGAAGTCAATTCATTATGATAAAAATATTCCTTTTTTTATTGACGGTTTTTTGATATGATTGATTATGGATGTGTTATTTTTATACCATTCATGATTTATGGTTAAAGTAATGAAATTTTGTATGCTAGTTTTAATACGATTGATTATGCTATATTTCAACCTTTTCATATGAGGAATGTATTGGACTTAGTAAGTGACGGGTGGAGCCCTTTGTAGGTCCTCGATGTAGAAGTAGGTCTCATGAGACAACTAGACATGGAATTGGATGAGGCCTTTTCCAATTTGATATATGTTTTTGGTCGGGGCCTTAATCATTTTTAAACGTCTTTGTTGAGGCCTTGACAAAGTGTTTCAAAATGTGTGACATCATAAATTTCATCATTATGAAAATAATATTGATGGTTCATGTGGTCATTCAACAAGTAGAATAACCATGATTATGGTTTATTATGGAAATATTTACTCAACTCGTATTCCTTCTATAAAGGTGTTCATGTTTATTATTATTAAAGGCATGTGTTTTCAATTATTCACCATGCTTAATATTTATGTAATCTTCTATTGTAGTGATTACCATTAAGGTGCGATTTATCTCACCCCTTTCTTATGTTTCATTTTCCCAGGATATGAAGAAGTTAGTTATGAGTGACTTGGAGGAATAATATAGGAGGCTTGGATGTTTCTAATGCAATAAATTAGTGTTTTATTTCTTTTAAAGTTCTAGAGTTGAACTCATGTATGAATATTATTTCCAATAATATTAAAATAACTGGTATTTCGGGATATTATTTTCTTGTGATCATGTCAATGTTATGTAATAATGCACCTACTCAAGGTAAGATGGGTCGGGGCATTACAGTTGTTATCAGAGTAATTTTAGTACAAACATTAGAAACTATATTTATATAAACTCTGATTAGAGAATATTATCGTAAGATAGACTTTGAGGATTCGTATAGAAGAAATTCCTAGAATTTTGGTATTGTAGAGATTTTGTGAGTTTTCAAAACAATACATCCCTATTTGGATACAACCAGGTAGAGGTGTCTCGGGCACAGATGTACCTAGGGGTAAAATCAAAAAACACTGCTTTCAGCTAGAATCCAATGGGAACTGGTCCAAGACAACGGTCCTTGCAGCACTCTTGGTTACAACACTCCCATGAGATATTCTTAAGATAATTCTCATTTTCATTATAAACGATTATAAAGGGTTTATGAGTATATACTTTCTCAAAGAAAACATTTTTATGATTATAGATTATATCAATAAACTGTTCAATTTATATTATGTGTATTACAAGTATGGAAGTATTTATTTAGATTCATAAACTAATATAGTTTATGCCATTCTTTAGAAATGGTGCCTATTGGAAGGAATGGAAACCATATCAATGCACATAATCCAAGTAAAGATTTACCTCCAACTCAAGATAATTATAGCCGAGCTGGTGATGCAACTGGTGCTGATTAGCCTATCACTATATTCAGACATCACACTCAGGTTATAAATAATATCCTTACCCATATGGTGCACCCTAATCCACAATCTGGAAGATCAATGGTAGACCAATTTATGAGGAAAAAACCAGAAACATACAATGGGAGTAAAAATACATTAGTGGCTGAGTAATGGATAAATTCCGTAGACTAACTATTTCACTCTTTGGGGAGTAGTGAAAGGGAAATAGTAGTCATGGCAGTTTATCACCACACTGGTGATGCAGATCAATGGTAGTCATAGATTCAAAATACAATGGATGTTGAAGAAGTGTCAAGTATGGAATAGAGGGTGTTTTAAGTAGTTTTCTTAGAAAAATACTTTACTCATGACCATCGAGTGGATATCGAAAGGAAATTTATGAGTCTGAGGAAAAAGTGGGATGAGAATGTTGAAAAGTATGAGGCTAACTTTACAAGATTCATAAGGCATGTATCAAATTATATATGTAATCCAAGAATTAATATTGACCATTTCATTGATGGGATAAAACCATTTATCTGTCAAGCATTAGTTTGGTAATCCTTCTCATCGTACGAAGATATTGTCTCATGTTCTATCAAGACAGCAAATAAATTCACTAAGTCTTACGAAATTAACGAATAAAAAGAGAAGAACATATCTACTAAACACTCTGGGAAATGAAATAATGAAACCAGGGAAGAAGGGTATTATTGAATTTCCACCCTTTGATAATTGATGAAGGAATCACCCTAGTTCATCTATAAAAGGAAAAAGAGTATGCTAAAAATGTGGACAGAAAGGCCATCTTTCTGGTAATTGTAGGGGAAAGAAAGATGCTACCAATGATCAATGCTACAATTTTAGGGAGATGGGCCATTATGGAAATGAATGTCCAATGCATCCTAGAAATGTACCTTAGAAAAGTCCAAGGGATCAAGGCCAAGCTTATGTGATCACTACTGCTAAGGGTGAAGATCCAAAAGACTTTATGGGAGGTAATTTATTTGTTTTTCCCAAGTTCAGCCAAAGATTTATTTGATTCAGGATCATCACATTGTCTCATATCTTCCCAGTTTTCTATGAAAATTAGATATTTCTAATTTTATTTAACAAGGGAGTTTTCAGTGAATACTCTTAAGGGAAGTATCATTGCAACAATTTTTTGTGAATTAGTTCCCATTAGTTCATATTAATATTCCTTATCCACTGATATCATCATCATACCCTTGATTGAATTTGATATAATCCTTTAATGGATGGGATTTCAGACCATGACATGAAAATTTTTTGTAAGAAGAAAGAGGATACAATTTTCGATGATGATTAGGAGTACCTTATGTTTAGAGAAGAAAAGTCACCTCCTGATTCTTATCTAGATCCACCCCTAGTGGCTCAACAAAATTCAATTATTGGGAAGGAAGAGAATTAAATTACCATGGATGAGGAATGTAATATTCAAATAGATGAAATACCTATTGTGAAAGTATATGTTTATGTGTTTATTGATGATTTATGTGGACATCCCTTATAAGGATAAATTGAGTTTTCCATTTATTTAATTCCTGGTTAAATGCCCATATTCAAGACCCCTTATAAAATAGCCACTGTGGAATTAGTGAAACTAAAGAAACATCAAGAGGAATTGATTATTAAGTGATTTATTATCCCCATTGTTTCTCCATGGGGATCACATGTTCTTTTTGTTAAGAGGAAAGATGTATCTATGAGGTTTTTCATTGACTATAGTGAGATCAAAGCTATAATAATAAAGATCAATTATCCCTTACCTCACATTGATGATTTATTTGACCAACATTATGGATCTAAATATTTTTGAAGATCGACCTTCGATCTAGATATCATCTGTTGTGTGTGAAAAAGAAAGTCATTCCAAAAACAACATTTCGATCCAGGTACATGAATTATGACTTTATAGTAATGCCTTTTGGATTGACTAATTCATTATCTGTCTTCAGGCATATAATTAATAGTGTTTTCAAGGAATATCATGATGACATTTATGTGGTATTTATTTATGATATCATGGTATACTCTAAAAGCTATGAATATAATGAAAATCACATGGGAATTATTCTAAAGAGTCTTAGAAGAAATGAATTATTTGGGAAATTTAGAAAGTGTGAATTCTGGCTTCAGGAGATTTATTTTCTTGGTAATATTGTCTCTAAGGATGGAATCTTTGTTAATCCTTTAACGACCAAGGCAATCCAAGAATTTCCATCACTAACAAGTATAACATAGGTATGGTGTTTTATTGGTTTAGTAGGTTACTATTGATGTTTCGTCCGGAATCATTCCCAGATGGATAACCCATTAAGAAATCTCAAACGTAAAGGGTTAAATTTTTTTTGGAAAAAGTGAGCAAAGATTGTTTTGATGAACAGAAGAGAAGATTAATTAATTATCCTATCTTGACTCTATCATCGGGGAATGATGAGTTATTTATTTATAGTGATACTTTAATGAAAGGACTTGGTTGTGTCTTTATGCAGAATTATAGATTTATTACCTATGCATCATTTTAGCTAAAAATTCAAGAGAAAAACTATCATACTCATGATCTTGAGTTAGCGACTGTAATATTTTCTTTGAAGATATGGAGGCACTATCACTTTTGTAAAAAATGTGAGATATATACCGATCACAATAGTTCAAATTATATTTTCTCACAGAAAGAACTCAACTTGAGGAAAAGGAGATGGCTTGAACTTCTCAAGGATTATGATTGCACAATATTCTACAACCCAGGGAAGGAAAATAAGGTGGAAGATGCTTTGAATTGATAGAATCATGGAGTTTTGAAGAAGATGAGAGTTGAAAGGGATCCTATTTTCATAGATCTATTGAAAATAGATATGGTAATAATCATAGAAGTTGAAACATCAATACATTTTCAAATGATTGCAAAAAAATATTTACTAGAAATATTAAAATGTTATTAGGTTAATGATGATCTGTTTCAAAAAAAATTAATACTGTGAAGGATGTGAGATTTATTGACTTTATAAACAAATATGAAATTTTTTAATTTGGGAAGAGAAATTATGTTTCTAACGTACCTGATCTAAAAATGGAATTGTAAGATGATTCTCATAGCTCCCATTTCTCGATACACACTTATAGCACTAAGTTGTATCGATATTTGAAGGATCATTTTTGGTGGGAAAACAATAAGAGGGAGATTACTGATTTTGTTTCAAGATGTATGGTTTGTCAACAAGTGAAATCTAGAAGGAAATAGCCTGGAAGAGTCATGCTACCTTATCCCAAACCTGAGTGGAAATGGCATAATATTATGATGGAATTTTTCATGGGACAACCAAAGTCTCCTAGAAGGAATGATGCAATATGATTCATTGATGATCATCATACCAAGTCACCACATTTTCTTGATATAAGAGAAAATTTACCACATGAAAGTCTAGGAAGACTGTATATTAATGAAGTTGTAAGACATCATGGAGTACCCCTATCGATTATTTTAGAGTGTGATACCTATTTTACATCAAGATTCTGGAAAAGTCTTCAGAAATCCCTAGATACTGAACATCATTTGAGCACTACCTACCACCCTCAAACCGATGGACAATAAGAAAAGACTATTCAAACCTAAGAAGAAATTTTGAGATCATGCTCACATTACTTTCAAGGTACTGGGGATCAATATTTACCTCTGGTAGAATTTTCTTATAACAATTGCTTCCAGTCAAGTATTTAGATGGCACCATATGAAGCGTTATATGGAAAGAGATGTTACACACCAACCTATTCGGATGATGTTTGTGATAGAAAACTTGTAGGCCTGGAAAATGTTGAGGAAACGATGGAAAAGGTGAAGGTAATCCAAACCCACATCAAAGCATCTCAATGTAGGCAGAAGATAAATACTAATAACTGAATAAAGGATTTGGAATTTCAGGTAAGAGATCATGTTTTCATGAAGGTATCTCTATAGAAGGAAATTATATGATTTGGTATGAATGGTAAATTTAGTCCCAGGTACATTAGTAATTTGGAAATTCTAGAACGAATTGGGGTTTTATCTTACCATTTGTAAATCCCACCAAGTCTCTCCAATGTTCATGATGTGTTACATGTATCACTGTTGAGAAAATCCATGCATAAATCAATGCATGTACTCACCTATGAGGAATTAGAATAGAAACCTAATCCATCTTATTGAGAAGATCATTACAATATTTTTGATACAAGAGAACAAGTGTTGAGAAACTGAATGACTAGTTTGGTAAAATTTCTATGGAGAAATTATAAGATGGAGGAGGCAATGTGTGAACCTGAGGAACTTATGATGAAGAACCAGCCGAATCTTTTTATGCAGTAATATTCTAGAAATTTCGAGGATGAAATTATTTGAAAGAGGGAATAATGTTTCAACCCATGCTTCCACGGTACGTTTCCCTTTAAATAACATAGTAGCTTGTGTTGTATGCAACTTCGAGTTCAAACACACCACAACCAATCAAACTAGCCATTATTAAAAGTAATTTCCACTATTTGAAATTTTATAAATTTTATCTTTCAAAACGGACTTCATTTTATTATTTGGAATATCGAAATTAGCTTATGGTGAATTTTTTGTATTTTTCTGAAAACATTAAATTTTTGATGAATAGTGAAGAGCAATGAGTTATTGTTTAAAAACGACCTTTTATTTAAATAATTATTTATTTTATTTAAATTTAATTTAGGTAAAAATATATATAATACCTATATATGTTCAATGAAATTAATTAGAGTCAGTTTATAATAATTTTACATATATAAAAATTTTATCGAACTTTTTTACCATCTTTTACCCACCTCCTTTGAGCATTTACAAATTTGCATAAAACATAATTTTACCGCTTTTGTGAATTAAATATCAAAAATCCAATAGACATAGTAGATATCAGAAAATAAAATGTGGTTCAATGAGATGAAAATCATTTCTGGTGAATAATAACTTTTAACTTTTATTTAACATGGTTAAAAGTAAATAGGGTAATTAAAAGTAAATATTGTATTATTATTACCCTAAAACATGTACTAATTCTATTGAATATGTGTAATTAGACAAAAAACAACCTTATGAATAAAATATGATCCTTTATGTCCACTTGTATTTGATTAGGGCATTTTTTATTATTTAATTCAAAGAAGAGTTTAAAGTGTTAAATTTAATGTTTAATACCTCAACCATTATTAATATAGGGTTAAACATAAGAAAAATTTGATTATAAATATTCATTAGAAAGATAATTTTTTTAATATAATGGTATTTTATTTATGATTTTTAGACATTAAATAATTTAATTTATTTATAACACAATTATGAGGAAGTATATCCCTTATTAAAGAAATATTAAAATAATTGATAATATAAATATCCAAATAAATGTAATATGGGAGTTTTTATGAATTCCACTAATTTTATAGTCTAATATGACATTTTGGGGTTTATTCATTTAATTTTTTTATGTAATAGTACTATTATTAATTTTGAAAAAACAAAATACCAAATAGTGTCAAATTGATATATAAGAGTTCTTAAAAAATATTATATTATAAATTGATATAATATTCCAAAAAATCTAAGGATCGGCCAAATGACATAGATAAGGTTATTTATATTAATAATGAACCACTTGGGGTTCTCTTGTCTTGTTATAGTATGTTTATTAACCATATAAAAAATACAAATAGACACGGTAATTGTCAAACTAATTAACTTAGAGTTAAATCTAAACGATATGGTTAATATAGTTACCCAACCTTTCTAAAACCTATAGGTTGAGAGGATATCAACTGATCCCCGCCTTAGCCTAGAAATAAATCATTTATTAGCCAATATAAACAAAATATAAATTTATAATAAAATAATATTTCAATCCTTTCCTAAGGTTCCCCTCACTCCTCTTATTAAAGGGAACTCCCCCTTCTTTCAAATTCACACCTCAAAAGTCTTTTGGGTTGGCCAACCCCCGACCAAATTTCATCTAGACTATATTATATTCATCATATAGGCCTTACTTTAGTCATAAATCCATCTTAAGGATCCCTTTTGATCAAATTCAAAGGAAGAACCCGATGAAGAGGTAAATATTTCAACACATCTTTCAAGTTCTTTTCTTCTTCCACATCTTCCCACAATGTTTTTCCATTATTAAATAATAAATCCAGTATCTTCTATATAAATTTTTGTTATTATAAATATGGTACACCCATATTCATTATTTTATCCATCCTATGAATGACATATCACCATACGTTCCTACGTACGACTTACAGTCTCCACGTCGTGGTGTAGTTGTTATTAAATACATTATTTTTTGGATGGGTATAAAAATGAAGTATAATTGAAGTAAATAATAAATATATCATGTTAAAGATTCTGAATATATGATATGACGTCTATTTAAATACGATTTTAAACCAAAAGAATGATATTTTCGCTTGAGCGTACATACGGATTACAGTCTCAAGGAACGCGATGAGATTCATTTCCCCATCATAATCATTCAAGAATAATTTTTATTTTATGATTACAAATAATGTTTAAAAATTCAATATCATTCTGAATAATAATCAAACACATCCTATCCATAACAAAAACATCTTATATAACAAGAAAATAACGGAAAACAAATCAGTTAACACCCGAAATGATGATAATACTAAAATATTATTAACAATGAAATATTAGAAGATCATATATGATATCATATTTATTTATGTGGTTATTTTATAATTTAATAACAATTCTTTAAATATTATACAAGATTTTAATGTACCCTCGGCCAAGGAAAAGTACAAGGTAAGGGTTAATTCTACAATCTCTTTATTATCCAAGGTTGTTTTTACCTATGTATCTACTGGGACCTCATTATCATCCACATCTATGTTTCTTAAAAGTGTATTTCAAAACATTTTTACTACTTACTATACAATGGGTTAAATTCATTTATACCATTATTTTAACATACATATTTTGAAAGTAATCTTTCGGTCATTTTCCAAAGAAGGTACTTTACGACCTTTCCGACAAAAATAAGGTAAGAATGTCTTTTTCATCTTATACCGCGGGTGCGTTTATTCTATGCTATTATAACATCGTCAAAACATCCCTTACAAGATTATAATATTATTTTCAAAATAAATGTTTTTTTTATAATTTTTTAACTTTAAATGATTTTAAAGAAAGAAGGATATATTTCTCTCAAATAGTTTTGATTTCATCTATGTCCACATCCTTTAATGGATTTTATACGTGTTTGAAGTCAATTTCTTAGGATATTAATCTTCTATATTATATTGAAGGTTTTGTGATATGTTTAACTATGCATGTTTTATTTTTATACCATTCATGGTTTATATTTAAAGTATAGACATTTTGTATGCTTGTTTTAATATGAATGTTTATGTTATATTTCAACAATTTCATATGAGGAGTATGTTAGACTTAGTAAGTGATGGGTGGAGCCTGATATATATCCTTGATGCATTGGTAGGTCTCATGAACAACTATAAGTGGAATTGGCCGAAGCCATTCCCAATTTGATATATGGTTTTGACCGAGGGATTAATCATTTTTAGACGTCTTTTCTGAGGCCTTGAAAAAATGATTCAGAATGTCTGGCATTATACATTCCCTTGTTATGAAAATAATATTAATGGTTCGTGTGGTCACTCGACTTGTATAATTCCCAATATTATGTTTTATTATGGTATTATTTACTCATCTCATATTCTTCACATAAATGTGTTCATGATTATTATTTGTAAAGGAATGTGTTTTCAATTATTCACCATGCTTAATATTTATATTATCTTCCATTATATTTCTTACCCTTACTCAGTGTTTGAGAACACCCCTTTCTTATGTTTCATTTACCCAGGATATAAAGAAGTGAGATATTAGTAACTTGCATGCATAATCTAGGAAGCTTGGATGTTCCTATTGGAATAAATTAGTGTTTTATTTCATTTCAAGTTGTAATGATTACCTTATGTATGAATCTTGTTTCCAATAACACTAAACTGATCAGTCTTTCAGGTCATGATTTCCTTGTGATCATGCCAAATTTATGTAATAATGCTCCGAATCTGGGTAACAGGGGTTGGGGTGTTACATAAGTTTGATTAAAACCTCATCCAAATATTTATAGTCAGTTTATTTTCATTGTTATATCTTTTTACCCCTTAAATAATTAATTTTACATTTTTTGATTTCACAATAGAATCTAGTTTCTACATAATGTAACATAATCATTAGACAATATAATATATTGGTCCCTATAAGATAATATTTTAATCTTTTATTATAAATAAACAACTATTTTAATTTTCTTCAATGTATATAATTGATAAAAACTATTTTTAAAATTAAAATAAAAAATTTATTAAAAATATGTTTGGTGAAAATTTTACTTTTGTTATAAAATTATCAATATGTGTTTCTAAATTAATACCAATATTTAAAAAATAATAAAAATACATATAAAGTTAATATCTTTTCTTTAAAATATCTTTCATGAATTTCAAATTTATTCTTACATATTAATGGTGGCATAAATTTCATGTTATTAGTAAAAATGATATTTTTCTATATTAACATAAAAATAATTTTTAGAGAAATCACAAAAAATCATCATTTTATTATATTATTCTTCTTAATATAAAACTATGCCCATTTCACAAATTATTTTAAAATTTGTATATAAATTATTATTAAAATAAAATAAAAAAATATATGTGATAAAATATTTTTTTCATAATAAAACATTTCAAAATGATAACTACTCTATAAGATTATTTCCAATCAATTAAAAATTAATTTATTTTTTATATATAATTCATATTATATATATATTTTATTATTATCAAATTAGTATATTTTAAATTTATTTAAATAGAACTCAAATTATATAATAATATATATATAATCATAAAATGAATTTAGTTATCATTTTAGATTTAATATTATAATTTAATTAATATTAAAAAAATTCCATTACATTATTTATTTAAATATTTCATAAAGAAGTTACTTTTATTCATTCTCACTAATTCAACGAGCATATTTTATGTGTAACACATAATATTTTCATTTTTATTAAATTATGTCATGCATTATTTATCTTTTGGGGATGTTTATAGAGTAATTTGTCTTACACACTTACTTATATATATGTATACATAAATTAAAATTTTAGGGTGTAATAAAAAATACCTTAATAATGATTCAGATTTAACTAAAATAGTTTTTTTGATAATTATATGTTAGAGTTGTTTTTATTTAGAAAAGTGTGACATATACATTGATCATAAAATAATATTGTATATATTAACCATGAATGGTTTGAATATGAATGAATATGGTTTTAGTTTAGAATAGATTTTGGATTCTTATTACATTTACAAGAAGGGAAAATGAATAAGGTGATTGATCCTTAGAGTCCGAAGGACCATTATAGAATATGCATTTTTAGGATCAGAAAAGTTCCAATATTATTGGAATAGAAATTGATGGATCATAATATATTTGAAAAAGGAGATAAATCTTATCTTTCTAAAGAGAATGTTCAAACATCAATCTATATGATGAATTAATGTACAAAAAATAGGATTTAGAGTGGAAAAATATAGTGAGAAATATTTCGATGTGTAATCATGATTATGATAGATCATTAGTTTCATGAGTTAGTTTTCGGTCCCATCAATAATATAATTTATAATGTATTCATTAGTGAAAAAAATATCATCTTTATCTATTTTTCAATAATGTATGTAGATATATATAGAGACCTAAAAGAGTATTTTTTTGGAAAACAAATTGAGAGGGGCATTGAGAATTATGTATCTCAGTGCGTCATCTATTTTAAATTTTAGTATAAGATATATAATTCAAGGGGAAGTCACATCCCCAACCCATACTATAAATGAAATGGGAAAAATCACCGTGAATTTTATCATTAGAATCCATAAAAGGTCTAGAGGAGAAAAAGTTACTTTGGTTGGAATTAATCTACTTTAGAATTCAATACAAAATATTTCTATTACATAAAATCCTTATCTTGGTCAGTATTCAATTTGATATATTAGAAATGTGGAAATTTTTCATGTAATAACATATTATATTGTATATGATCAAGATAATTTCTTATCAGAAAATTTCATAGAATTATTTTTCAGGATCTAAATATATTTTTTAAATACTACATATCATCCTCAAGTAGATGGTTATTCTAAGAGAACCATTACTAACATAGAGGATATATCATGAAATTTTTTAGGGATTTAAAATGTGTTTTGTATTAAAATATTCGAGTATTTGATATTTTGTATAATAATTACCTTCACATGAGTTTTAAAATGGATCCTTATGATTCCAACTGTGGAAAGAAGTAAGTAATTCCAATATTCTGTGAAGAATTTATAGAAAAAATCAATTACATGCTAAGACTAATGAGTAAATTATATAATATTTTATTTCTATTTAGTAGAAAATCATGGAATATAGGATTTGATAGATTAATTATCCTTAAAATCATCATTGATATCTTGAATATTAATTTGGAAATATTATATCTTTTTATATTAATATATTAAAGAAGGTTATGAGTTCTGGAATGAACTTAAATATAATCCCCAAGTATATAACCCCCTCAAGATTCTTGATCTTGTCGGGGTTGTAGCATATCACATGGTCCATCAACTGAACCTCAATTAAGTTCACGATGTGTTCTACGTATCTCTTTTAATTATTTTTATTCCAGATCCATTAATTATACTGATATTAGAGGTTATTCCCTTAGATCATGATCTTTCTTGTAAATAATAACAATTTGAAATGTTTTCTTGGATAGATAATGTTCTATGAAATAACACTACTCACATGGATAATATTATTACATATAATTATATATTTATGTAATCTACAAATGAACCGATAAATTTGATTAATCATATATATAAAAAAATTTATAATAATTGTATTTTGAGTGTAAAATTCATTTATGGGGGATAGAATGTGACACTACAGTATTTTACATATGTTTCCTCTAAAACAATCATCGTTTATTTGATAAATTACCATACATGAAATTTCGAGTCTAAATGAACATTAATATAGTAATCCATTATAGGATAAATATTAAATTAGTAGATATGCATATTAATAACTACATAATAATAAATATCTATAAATTTTTTCAATAATGTAAATTTATTGATTAATTCATAAAAATAATTACCATGTTTTGAGTTCAGTAAATTTATTCTACAGAAACATTTTATCCTTAAAAGTGGATTTTGTATCATTTTTTCAGAAAATTATAACTTCTTTCTACTTTTTAATAAATTTTATTCCAATTAAGTATTAGTATTTTCTAAATCATAATTTATGAAATATTAAACAATCTACCATATGTGGTGTCCAAGAATATCAAACATGAAAGATCCATTATTCTTGATTATATTTAATAGCTTTTCTTCTAAATTTTAGAATTTAATATAATGAAATATAATCTATTTTTAACACATAAAAAATATATTAGCAAAAGAAATTGTTTATGATATTTATAAAATATTTGTTTAAGTGTTTAAATAATAAAATTATTTATAATATAATATATTAATATTATTTGATAAAATTGGATTTATATTTATAATTAGTTTGGTAAAAATTATATAACTATGAAGATATTATTTTTATAAAGGGAAATTAAATTACATAGGATAAATAATAATTTGTGTAGTAAAATTAAAATAGTTTTACTCATTGAATTAAATTTATTAGGGTTATATAAATTATATCTAAATAAATTATATTATTAAAATTAAAATATGACACTAATTATATATTTAAACAAAAAATATTAATATATAGAATTTTATTCAGCTCATAAATATTATGATATATGAATAATAAAACATTATACATAAAGATGATTTTTTTAATAAAAATAACTATTCTTATATTTTGGGTTTAAATTTCAAATTTAATTTTATAATTCATATAAATGAAATTCTATAAAAAAGAATCCCAATATAAATTTCATAATAGTGAAATTTATTATTAAATCATCTAATATTTTTTAGTAATAAAATAATTTCCACAGTCCAAATTTAATCAAGATTAATAAGATATATGTTTTATCTAAATTTTTTTAATAATAAAAATCTCAAGAACACATTTTGAAAATCCTTATATGGTATGAAATAAATACCCACATGTATAAGTACCCACCCTTAAACATTACATAATCTTGAAATAAGTTAATAATTCACCTAAGGGTATTTTTCAATTTTATATCTTTAGAGAATTATGTCATAACATATACATAAGAACATAAATATTACATGTAGACACTTCTACAATGTGTCCATTTTTTAAAATAATAAAAACTCATCAACAAAAAATCCATGCCTATATCCCTTTTTTAGATAGCATGACTTTTCCTTGATCCCTTCCTTGACCCTATTCATCATTATGTCCTGTGAAAAACATTCCAAATCTTGGGAAGAGCATAAAAAGCTCAAAAAGTGTTATAAAACAAAGAAAGAAAACATTAGTTAATCAATACATACATAACATAATCTCATTAAAATACCTAATGAAATCATAAGATTTATGAATAAAACATAGAAATCATAAATCATAAATTTATGTTGTGGCATCCATAATATACTCACGTAGTAGGTTTTACAACTACGTTGGGATTTCAATTGCGAATACACATCACCGTATATTCCCAAAATCACACTGGAGAATCATTTATGTTTACTTTTGTCATATTACCCAATTCATTGGGGAGTTATCATGGGCTCACCCAACCTAGGTTTATCACAGAACCATCCGTATATATAAACAATTCCCAAGAACCATAACATATTCATAACACATGAAACAAATATAAAGAAAAGATATCATTTCCCCATTTCAATCACAATATTCCTTTTAAATATATTGACATAACAAATCCATTCTCAAAACCATTTTCAATACCAAAATACATAAACAAGTGCATGGAGTTTATATTCCTTTTAAAAAACAATACATCTTGTTAAGGATGCCAAATATCAAATAATATTCACAGTGGCAAAAAGGTTGTTGTCACCACGTACATTAGAAAGAAACATTATTTTTTTCATTTAGTAAAATGACTCATATAGAAATATTCGATTTGAATGAAATGAAAATTAAAAAGTGTTTATACATAGTATAAAATAAATTCATGTACAAAACAAAACATTCATCAATGAAAGGAGATTGAGACTAAGTCTCTTACCTTGTGTCCAACTTGACACATTCGTTTTTTAATCATCTGAATAATAACCTAAAGTAAATTTATAGTTGATTGAGTTATTTTTTTAGTTTATTTTTCTTTTTATATCACTTATTACCATGTTTTAAATATTATGTAATCATTTATGTTAATAACTATCTTTTTTGTCGATATTTAGTACACGAGTCAAAAATGAAATTCTTATATATACAAGTTATCCATGTGGTAAAAATTCTATTTTATCCATAATTATATTAATGATTTAGATATAATATATATCATATATATCTAGTATATATATGTATTTATAATATTACATAACATTTTGAGATATGAAATGAAATGCACCATTCATGGAGACGGTAAGCCATACGTATGCAAGAACACTACATTCATATCTATTTCATATTTAATGGAATGAAAAATTAATGACACCTAGGTATATTATAATTCCAGTATAATATCATATATATAATTTCAGTAACATTATCTTTTATATGTTCAACGTATTTCATAAACGATTCATATCACTTTAAGGGGGTGGTGGTCTGCACTTCCTCAAATGAAATTATCACGGTTTCCCATTATGGAAACCAAATATGTATGATATACATGAATAATAAAAAGAAATATAGAGAATATAAATATAATATATATCACATATAATTATTTTTCAATATTAATGGCCAGCACAAGAGGCAGTAGGAGATAATTGAACAATTAGCATTTTGTGAGGTGTTAGTTCGTCGTCCATTGAAATAGTATGTTTTTACCAATTAGATGGAGGTGTGTGTAAGTGTATTCCAAATATATCCCATAACAACAACCTATTATATTTATGAGTCTGGTTTTGTTATAATATAAAGGAATAAATATAGTTTAAGGGGTTGGAGAAGTAAAATAAAAAAAATATTATGAGAAGTCTTTACCTTTAAATCGGTTATCTCCCATTGGTTTGAACCACAAGGATTTAATGAAGGTCCTTCTGCCTTGGCTAAGGATTCTAGGAGGAAGATCGAGATTTTTGGTGATTATTTGGGTAGAGTTTGGATTATCCATGGGGCTTGAGAGGTGTGAGTAATGGGTTAGAGTTGAGGGATTTTTATAAGGGAAAGGAGGGGCTCTTTAGGAATGGTTTGAAATATTAAATTATTATATATTGATTTTTGGTTTCTAAAAGACCGAAACTAATTAAAGTAGAAGATAAGATGACTCCTGATTGAAATAAAATCATCCAATAAGAATTGGGCATTTTTTGGATAATGTTTCAATTTTTATAATCTTTTTTATTTAAATCATTCATTAATGAGGTAAACACTGCATCATTATTGTGTCATAAATAATTTTATTTATTTGTTGTCTTAAAATTATAAATAAAATACCAGGATTTAATAAATCATTTTATCTCACTAATGAATATTTTTAGTCAAATATATCAATTATATAACACAAAATTAAAATTCCTTTAGAAAAACAATACATGTTTATGATATTATTATTTTTTCGTTATATAAAATGTTATTAATGTCATTATCATACCCAAATGGCATTCAAAGGCCACAAATAACACCCAAGGATTTTCTTGCTTGGCCAAGACTAATCCAATAAGGTTAAGACAAGTTTTACAGTAATTTTATATTATTATAATATTATTTTTCACCTGCTTTTTACCATATTTACCTTTAACTACGATAAATAAAAGTAAAAAGTTACTATTAAAAAAATTATTTTCATCTTATTGAACCAATTTTTACTTAATGATAAAAACCATCTATGTCATATTTTTGGAATTCAATTTAGAAAAGTGGTTAAATTACATTTAAATGAAAAACATCTATTCTTTTAACGACTACTCATGTGTCTTCACTATTCATCAAAAATTAAAGGTTTTCATAAAAATAACAAAAATTCAGCCTAATATATATTTGATTTTATGAACTCAAAAATGATTTATATTTTATCAAATTGAAAATATAGTAGCCTCCTTAATTAATTTAAAATTAATTCTCTTTTTTAAAACCAAAAGCGTGTTTTTTAGAAATAATAACTATCAAAAGATTTATAGTTATTTATATCCAATTTCATATTGAAATTATATCAAATGTCCAAAATTGGATGAAATTGTAAAAATATAATCTAATTAACCATTAAAAAAATTCAAAATATAATCTAACAATATAAATAAATAATATTAAAAGGCAGTTCGGAATTAAAATACATTATTTTTCACTATTCATTAGAAATTTAATTTTATCAGAAAAATATAAAAAATTTATCCAAATTAAATTTTTATATATCGATTCTAAAGAAAAATTTTATTTTATCTAATAAAACATATTGAAGCGACAAAAATAGTATTTAATAATAGCTCACCATCAAAAGGTGGTAAATCAAACTTTTATGAATATTAGAGTGTTTATGATTAAAATTGGATTCATTAACATTTTAAGCTTCTAAATTTTATTGGATAAATGGAAAAACCTTTAACAAAATTGTATAATCATGTTTTAGTAAGTTATTTTCATTTTCTCCAATACAATGGCAAGGTGTTAACTACCATTTAAAATAATAAAATTATATTAATATTTTTTAGTATAACTCAATGTTTTGTGCAACGTAAGTTTTCAAAGAAACTCGTTGTTGTGTATCGGTAACACCATCGAACATAGAATAACCTTTAATGTAAAATTTATATTTAATTAAAAAATATTAAAAAATAGGAAAATTTATTATTCTTTATTTAATTGGAATGTTACATCCTTCCCCTCTTTCTGAAATTGTGCCCTCACAATTTTTATTCACTTATAAAATAAGTGGGGGTATTTATCCATCATATAACTTTCACATTCCCACATTGCCTCTTTAACCATATGTTTTTTTTCACAAAACCATTACTGGATAAATTACATTATTCTACAACACGTTCTCCCATCAATCAAGAATCTGGACCGGTTGTTCCACATAAGAGAGACTCTCTTCTAATTGAAATACCTATGGGCACAAAACATGAGATGAATCCAGCACAAACCTTCTCAACATTGAATCATGAAAAATATTGAGTACCTGGGATAAGCATGGAGGTAAATCCACTTTGTTGGAAACTAATCCAACTTTCGCCAGGATTTCATAAGGTCTAATGAACTTCAGACTCAACTTTCCCATTATACCAAAACGAATCACACTTTTCTGTGGAGAAACTTTGAGAAATACATGATCACCTACCACATTATAATGATCCTTTATCTGGTTATCCGAAAAACGTTTCTGCCAGCTCGGATATGTTCTCGGGTGATTTTGAATCAACTGATCTTTTTCAACCATCTATTCTACCTTTTCTGGTCCCGTAAACATCCTTCCAGCTACTTCATCCCAATAAGATGGAGTTCGACATCGCTTCCCATATAATGCCTAAAATGGAGCCATCTGTATACTTTAAAGAAAACTGATATTATAAAAAAATTAAACCAAAGAAATATGTTGGTCCCATCTTATCTCGTAATCCACTAAGAAAATGGGTAACATATCCTCCATTGTCTAGATTTTTCATTCTGACTGCCAATCTGATTGTGGATGAAAAGTTGTACTAAAATATAATTTTTTACCCAACGACTTCTGAAGGCCTTTCCAAAAGATAGATGTGTACCTGGGTTCACAATCAGATACAATTAAGAGGGAAACTTTTTTCAACATGATTATCTCTTTAAAATAAAACTAAGAATGTTGATCTAGATACAAAGTATCTCGAATTGGAAGAAAATTAGTAGATTTAGTCAATATATTAACAATAATCCAGATTGCATTGTCACCATGAGATGTTTTCGGTAATGCGACAACGAAGTTCATGGATATATTTTCCCATTTACACTCTACAACTAGTAAATACTGAATCATACCTTTCGGTAACTGCCACTCTACATTAACATGTTGACAAGTCAAACACATCAGAGGAAAATCAGCAAAATCATTTTTCATTCCATCCCACCAATAATAGTACTGAATATCTTTGTATATCTTAGAATATATAGGTTGAACAAAAAATAATGAACTATGTGCTTCACATAATAACTCTTTCCTCAGCTTTGAATCACAAGGAACACATAATCTCTACAAAAACCTCAAAAGACAAACATTATCAATGTTAAAATTAGGAAACATACCCTCATGAACCAACTCTACCTTTTTACGCAACTCACGGTCTTCCATTTGTGCTTTCTTATTTTTATCTGATAGAGATGATATCACTGATACCTAAAACAAAATAGAGTAATTCCCTACACCATCAATCTCTATTCCAAAATTCATCAAATCAAAAACCAAAGTATTTTTTTCCAAATGTACACTTGATAATGTAGCATTACTTTTCTGACTCAAAGCCTCAGCCACTTTATGTTCTTTTCCTGGATGGTAATGGATCAGGAAATCATAATCCTTGATTAATTCCAGCCATCTCCTATGACTCATGTTAAATTATTTTTCAGTGAATTTATATTTGAAATTTTTGTGATCAGTATATATTTTAAACTTTACACCGTACAAATAATTCGTCTAATTTTTAATGAATAAACAACAATAGACTATACCAAATCACGTGTTTTTTATTTTAACTCAAGAGGTTTCAAAGGACTTAAAGCATAAGAAATTACATGATCATTCATCATAAGGATACAACCATGTCCTTTCAATGATGTGTCTCTATATACAACAAACTCAAAATTTCTGGAAGGCCGTGCCAAAACTAAACCATTAAACAATCATCTTTTCAATTCCTGAAAAACAATCACCACATTCTTCTATACATATGATCCTAACACCATTTTGAGTTAACTTAGTCATTGGACTAGATAACTGTGAAACATTCTCAACAAACCTCAAGTAATAACTTGCTAAACTGAGAATACAATGGATCTTGGTTATATTTGTGGGACTTGTCCATTATTCAATAAATTTTGTTTTTGCAGGATCAATAATTTTTCCATTTCATTAAAAAATGTGACCATGTAATGAAATTTGTTGTAACCAAAAGTCACAGTTGAAGAATTTCCCAAACAATTTATTTTTATTTAGGGTTTCCAATACAACCCTTAAATGACATTCATGTTCCTATTTACATTTGGAATAAATGAAAATAACATTAATGAACACAAACAAAAACTTCTCCAAGACCACGTTGAGATTTCTATTCATAATATCCATGAATACAACAGGTTCATTGGTTAACACAAAAGGCATAACCATAAATTCATAATGCCCAGATCTAGTATGAACCGTGATCTTCAAAATTTTTCATTATTTTACTTTCAATTGAATTTACCCCGACCTGAAGACAGTCTTCGAAAAATACTAAGCTCCCTGGAACTGATAAAAAAATAATCGATATGAGGAAAAGAATATTTTCTCTTAGTAGTAATGTCATTCAATCCTCTATAACGATTAGAAAATCTCATTGAACCATCTTTTATTTTAAGAAACAATACAGGAGAACCAATGGTGATGTGATAGGTCAAATGAATCCCTAATCTAATAACTCAGACAATTGCTTCTTTAAATATTAAAGATGAATTAGATTCATTTGATAAGGGGATTTTGAAATTGGATTAGTATTAGTAACTAAGTCAAAAATAAATTCAACATCCTGATATGGTATAATACCAGAAAAAACATCATAAAAAACATTAAGATAATTATTTACCCTAGGAACTTCATTAATATGAAAAATTACTATGTTTTCAAAAATATGTTTAAGGTAACATTAATTTCCATATTTTACTAGTTTCTCAACTTCCTGATATGTTATCAAAAGTAAGTGTTCATTTTTTTGTACACAAACAGAACATCATTCTTGAAAATAAACCACTTTAGCTCTACAATCACTTTTAACATGATAAATAAAAATCCAATCCATACACAAAGTAACATCAAAATCTAAAAGAGAAAAAACAATTAGGCTTGTAGGTAGATTTTTCCGGAACACAAGGACATGAAAGTTCATATAATTTTTTTTTTCAAAATTTCCCCTCCGTGTTTTTACCCAAATTCGAGGATTTATATATTGATAAGGAATTAAAAATTTACTAGAAATCTTCTCAGAAATGATCGAATGTGTATACCCTCAATAAAATAACATGTTGGCATAATCTAAACAAAAAATAGTGTACATGATACTACAACATTTGATGGCCCAACATCTGCTGAAGTAGGTTCAATGGATTTAACCACCCCTTTTTGCTTCTATTTAGGCTGATTTCCATCAGTTGAGTTTTTTGTTGGACACTCATTTTCATAATGATTCATTTCATTTCAATTAAATCATTTTAATAATTGTAAACCAGTTTCTGTCTTACTATTACCATGATCTTTTTCAGTGCAATTATGAGCCTTATTTCCCTTTTACCTCATCGGTAGCTCTTACCGAAATTAAAAATAAATTCCCCAACTTGTTTTTTTACCATAACATTCTCAAACTATAAACTTATGTATCGTACCATCAGACATTTTTGAATAGTTCTTCCTTTTCGTATTCCACCACGAACTCTTATTCAGTTGTTTTTCAAAGAACACCTTAACAATTGAAAAATCCATTTGAATCATATCCGCATATCGAACAGGTTTTTCATAACTATGAACTCACAAGATGATAAATCACTTTGATACATTTTCATTAATCTAGATTAAGAACAAGTAATTTTACGATCAAGATCTCGTATGATGTTTTAAGAATACCTTTCCAGTCTAGTGAATTTTTCTTCATAACTATCCAATGAGTCATCTTCCTGACTCAATTCCAATAATTGATTTTCCATCCTAAGACGAACGACCATAGGAAAGTATTTCTCAAGAAACATACCTTTGCATTCATCACAATCATGACCCTCAATATTTTCACTATGATTGATATTTTTCACTATCTACCATCATTGATAATCATCACCTTTAAAATGGTAAACAATGAGACGACAATTTTGAATTTCTTGACACCCCCTGACATTAGAAATCCTGTCCAGTGCCTTAATAAATGCATCAGATATCATAGGGTTAGATGGTCCCTTAAATGATGGTGGATGCTGCCTTATTAAATGCTCTACTATTGACTTGTTCTTCTGTGGTTGATTTGGATGATATCATTCATGGATACCACCACCATTTATAGCCTGAGTCACATTTTAAATCACATTAACAAATTGTTTAGTTCCGATTCTAACCTTCGTAGGTTCGCTGATTTGGAAGGTTGTCTTCCTCTTGATTTCGTCCCATCATATCTGCCTTGTTTCCTCTACGGAAAACCATTCTGAACACAAAAATATCTTAGTCAAAACAACATGATAATCTTTAAATTATACATCATTTCAATTTTGCAATAAATTAATTTATGGATATTAATTTAACAATATCCTAACTCCTAAATTTATCTGAACAGACCTCTGATACAAATAATAGAGACCCAGCCTTATACATTACATAATCGTGAATTATGTAAATAATTCAGATCTAGGATATTTTCAAGTTTAGATATTTAAAGAATTAAGTCATAAAATATACATATCAACTTGAATATTACATATAGACACTTTTATACAGTATCCATTTTTTATAAAATAAAAACTCTTGGAAAAAAGAGCCATGTCTAGTTCCATGATTTAGACTACATGAATTTTCCTTGATCTCATAATAGACCCTATTCATAATTATGTCCTGTGAAAAATATTTCAAAACATGGGATGAGCATAAAAAGCTCAGTAAGGGTTATAAAAAAAGAAAACATTAGTTCATCAATATATAGTTAACATAATCTATTTAACAAACCTCATGAGATCATAAAATTTATGAATAAAAAATAGAAATCATAAATCATAAAGGTAACTTGTGGCATCTATAACATAATTACGTTGTAGCTTTCACAACTACATAGGGATTTTTATTAGGACTACACATCACTGTATATTCCCTAAATCTTAGAGGAGAAAAAATCATGTTTACCTCTGTCATGTTACCCAATCCATTAGATAGATATCTCGGGCTCACCTGCCCTAGGTTTATCACGGAACCAGCTGTATACATAAACAATGCCCCAGAACCATAACATATTCATAACCCATAAAAAAATATAAATAGAAGATAACATTTGAACATTTCAATCACAATATATCTTTTAAATATATTGACATAAAAATCCATTATCAAAACCATTTTCAATACCAAAATATGTAAAATTGAATGTGTTATTTATTTTCCTTTAAAAAAACACTACGAATTGTTAAAAAAGACAAAGATAAAATAATAATTGTGGTGGCCAAAAGGCCATTTGTCACTGCGTAAGTTGAAAAGAAACATTATTTTTTTGTCATTTAGTAGAAAAAATTATAGAAAAAGATTCCCTTCGAATGAAATGAATTGTTAAATTTTTTTATAAACCATATAAAATAATTTTGTGTGTAAAACAAAATATGTCTCAATTAAAGGAGATTGAGACGATGTCCCTTACCTCAAATAAAACGTTACTTTTTCATTATTTAATAACATAAATAATAAAACATGGATAATTTATACTTTCTTAAGAACACTTTTAAATTTAAATATTTCTTTTATATCACTTATTACCATGTTATAAACATTATGTAATCATATATGCTAATAACGGTCGTTTTGTCGATATTTGGTACATATGTCAAAAATGAAGTTTTTATATTTAAAATTAGTCCATGTGGTTAAAATACCATTAAAAACTTAATGATATTCAAGATTTTGATATAATATATATCATATATATCATGTATATATACGTATTTATTATATTACATAACATTTTTAGTTGAGAAATGAAATGCACCGTTTATAGAGACGGTAAGCTGTACATACGCATGCACGCTAATTTCATTTCTATTTCATATTTAATGGAATGAAAACCAAATGATACAAAGGAATATTATAATTCTATTATAATATCATATATATAATATCAGTAACTCAATCCTTTATTCATTCCACGTATTACATGAATGAGTTATATCACTTTGAGGGGCGGTCGTCCGCACTTCCTAAAATGAAATTATCGTGTTTACCCATTATGGAAACCATAAAGGTTTGATATAAATTAATATATAGAAACATAGAGAAAATATAAATATAATATATATCTCATATATATACTTCCATATTAATGGAAACCATAATAGGCAGTGGGAGATAATTGAACAATCATCGTTTCATGAGGCGTTAGTTCGGTATCTACAAAAATTGTATGTTCTTTACACATTAAATAGAGGTGTGTGCAAGTGTAGTTAGAATCCTTCTTATAACAATAAACAATTATATTTAGGATACTGTTTTTTTATAAAAAATGAATAAAAAATGTTTAGGGGTTGGAGAAGTAAAATAAGTGAAAAGAATTTAAAAGAAGGCATTTCCTTTAAATAGGGATACTCCCTTTTGTTTGAGAAAAAAGGATATTTTAAAGTGCCTTATTCCTAAGATAAGGCTTTTTGGTGGAAGAGAAGGATATTGACAGCTTATATGGGGAAATTTTCAATGATCCAAGGGGCTTGATTTGTGTCAGTAATGGGGTAGAGGTGAGGTCTTTTTATAAGGGGGAGGAGGGGCTCTTTAAGAATGTTTGAAAATATTATTTTATTATATATTGATTTTCGTTTTATAAAGGTCCAAAAGATATTTAAGTTTAGGATAAGATAAATCTTGTTCGAAATAATATCATCTTGGAAATGTTTTGGATATTGTTTCAATTTTTATAATCGTATTTATTTAAATGTGTCATCAATTAGGAAAACATTACATCATTATTGTGTTATATAATATTTTATTTATATAATGTCCAAAAATTATATATAAAATACCATGATATAGGAAATAATTTTATCTTTATAATGAATATTTATAGTCAAATATATCAATTAAATAACACCACATTAACATTGTTTTATCAAAATAATACATGTTTATAATATTTTAATTTTTAATTTAAATAAAAAGTTTTTAATGTCATTATCTTACCCAAATGAAATTCAAAGGCCACAAATCTCACCCAAGAATTTTATTGGTCATCCATGACTCATCCAATAAGGATAAGACAAGTGTTGAGGTAATTTTATTTTATTATAATATTATTTTTACATTGAATTGCCCTATTTACCTTTAACCGCGGTAAATAAAAGTCAAACGTTACTATTCACCAAAAATTATTTTCATATTATTCAACCACATTTTACATACTGATAAAAACCATTTAAATAATATTTTCTAAATTCAATTCATAGAAGCGGAAAATTTTCATTTAAAAGAAAATGTCAATTTTTTTTAATTACAACTTAGTGTTTCATTATTCCTCAAAAGTTAAAGGTTTTCCGAAAATTACAAACAATTATGCCTATTTTATATTTGATATTCTGAATTAAGAAAATGATGTTTATTTTACCAAATTAAAAACATAAAATTTGCATTGATAATTTTAAAATTAATTACCGTTGTTTAAACAAAAAAAGCGTTTTTAAGAAATAATAATTATCAATACATTGACACTTTTTATGTTTAATTTAAATGTGAAATTACTTCCAACGACCAAAAATGGATTAAATGGTAAAAATAAAATCTAATTAAACATTAAAACAAATTATAATGATAATCTAACCATATAAATAAATTATATTAATAGGCAGTTTTGAAATGAAATACAATATTTTTCACTATTCATTAAAAAATGAATTTTATCAGAAAAAAACCAAAAAATTACCCAAAGTAAATATTGATGTTTTGTTTCTAAAGAAGAATTTCATTTTTTCAAATAGAACATATAAAATCTGAAAAAACTAGATTTAAAAATGGTTCTCCATTAAAAGGCGGTAAATCGACCTTTTAATGAATATTAGACTGTTTATGCTTAAAATTGGATTCATTAATATTTTAATCTTTTTACTTTTTTTAGATAAATTTAAAAACCCTTAACAAGCCTACATCAAAATGTTGTAGTTATTTATATTCATTCCCGCCAATACAATAGTTAGGCGCTATCTTCCATTTTCATTAATAATATTATATTAATATTTTTCTGTATGACTCTACGTTTTGTGAAACACAAGTTTTTAAAGAAACCCATTGTTTTGTATCAGGTGAACCATCGAAAATATAATCCCCTTTAATGTAAAATTAATAAATAACTAAAAAATCTTAATAAATATGAAAATGTATTATTCGTTATTTTCTTGGGATGTTGCAACATGTCTGACCTATAATTTCTTCACCCAACTCACCAAACCCACATAACACCCTAGGGATTCAAATCCTATTCCATACATTAAAATTGTTTCCATGAAAATATATAACATTTTCACATATATTTTGGACCTATTACAACCCAATATATACTAAACTATAATTTATTTTTCCTCCTAAATATCTACCATATTTACTTTCCCTAGAATCCATATTCACCTTCAATAGACTCTAGTCTTAAGATATTAGCCAAGTACATCATTTCCCAAGAATCATCCAAGAGAAAACCAAAATTCTAAACCTATATTTTATATTTATATAAAATATTTTTATTTTATATTTCAATTTATGATTTTTTTTCGAATTTTATATGGATAAATTTTTATTTATTTGGTATTGAATAATCTTGTATTGTAGAAATACAAGGTAACCACATTCCCATATCTTATAATTAATATAGAATCGTTATTCGTTCATTACACATACTTCCATCTCCACGACATAAGCCATTTTATTTTCCACCCACACATTACAAGGATGGATATGTGTATGATAGTAAATGGTAAAAATGATTCTAATAATATCCTTTTGATTTTATTGTGAGAAATTTGAGAACTAGTTAATGATATGATCATTATTTAAATTATGCATACAAAGTTAAAAATATTTTATCTAAATTGAGTAATATTTTAATATCAATGAATTATTTTTATAATAAAATTAAATTTTGATATATAACACTAATTAAAATAAAATAATATCATTATGATTCAATGATAATAATATTATAACACAACAACATCATAATCTTTCATTAAATTAGTGGTTTACAAATTGGGTTCATGTTAAGAATATACTTTAATAATAGAATAAAATAATATAATGAATGATTATTGGAACATAATTAATGGTATTATATCATATAAATCTATAAATAATTATCTTTTTGTATCTGGAGACTTTTTTTCAATATTTAATACACAAATTATATAAACACTCTTCAATTGTCAGGGTTCACAAAAACATAATTGTTATTGATTTTATAATTTAGGATAAAGAAAAAAACACATATGACAGTAAATTAAATGCTCATAAGTAATTATAAATAATCAATAATAGTAACCTTAATTATACAGTAATGATATAAATTGGAAAAATAGTGAATACAAATAGTGTTGTTATTAAAATAGTTAATATTATCAAAATTATAAACACATGAAGTGTAAAATCAGTAGAATTTATATAGAGAATGAATATTTATGAATATTATGAATTCCATTTTTATGAGTAAGGGTTTTAATTAACTGACTTTTCAAGCTATGTTTGTTATATAATTTCTTAAATTACATTTGTTGTAGTCTGGATAAACTAGTTTTTATCTAAAATTACACTCCCTTGAACATGTATGCTTATATTAACACGAAAACCATTATGTGGTGTTCATAAAACCAAAATGATAATTATAATTGATGTATTTTTTTTCTTCCATTATTACTTTTACAAACATTTTTCACCTTTATTCATGAATAATTTATTGAATACCATGTCATCAAAGGTTGTTTTAACCACAAAAATTAATTTCTAAATCAATAAACTATTTTGTAGTAACACTATGAAAAAATCATTCATGATACACTATTTAATCCTATTATTTAATTGATACAATTATAAATAATGAATTTAAATCTATTTTTAGGATCACTTATCTCTTATAAGCAACAAAGGGAAAAATAATATAAAATTACTAAGCCTTTCAATTGAGAAAAAATTATATTAAAATTCAATTCAATAAACCTGGCAATATCTTTTATAATTTATTATTTATTTACTCATAATAACACCCCATATAATTGAAATATTTAAAAAACAACCACTCTATTTCAATAATATTCATGATCAACATATTAGGTATCAAATACCATGAGTTTCTTATCTCAGTATAATTTAGTTATTAATTCATATTATCATCGAATTCTTAATTATTCAGTCTTAACTAATAATGGATTGTAGCACTTGTCAAAATTATTTGATATGTGCAGTTGTCGAAAAAATTACCATTAATTAAAAAACATTTTCACAATTTATAATAAAAATCGTAACCTAAAATTACATTATCTACCATGGATGAATTATAATTTTTCTTTTTCATCACTTTATATTGTCATATATTTATAATATGTAACGATATCACTTTAATTGCATGAATATTTATGATTTATATTCTTATTTTCAAATATTTATGATTCATTTTCATATCTTATTGAGGTTGTTCCATGGTTTACACTATAATTTTTTGAATTTTAAAAAATCATCAAATTATTAATATAAAAAACATTTAATGTTTCATTATAATAGTGGGAAAATCCTCTTCCAATTGTAGGACAAATGTGGATATTTCCATCAACACCTATTTGTTCAAACACTATAATGTTTTCTCATTTCATTTGGATAATTCAAGGGCTTCTCAAAATCCTTAGGAATTTTAATATGAATCCATTACATTATTACATATCAAATAGATACATATAAATTTTTATATGGTATACGAATAATATTTTGATATGCACCACTACTATATTCTCTTACCGATAAAATAATTGTAGGAGTTCTTCTCTACAAATAAGATTCAATCCATCTACCATAGTGTTCCATTTTTCTATTTTGTAATGTTTTTTGTGTATGGACACTAAACTCTTTTTATTTACCTTTATTTTATAAATAATCTCAAAAAAATATACTTTTATACACAAATATATTATCCATTTCAAATTTTTTTTAATATGGTACCTCCATCATTCTACACCCTTTTACTAAAACATTTTAACCTTTTCAAGGGCCCTGATTTATCCTTAATGGTGAAAATACATTTAACTAAATTCATCAATATATGATATAATGTAATTATTTTAATTTATTGATTTAATGTTCATAGTCCCCCAAACATTTTAATGAATATGTTCTAACAGATTTGGAGTTTAAATATGTAATTTTTTATTTTATGAGTTCAAAATATTATCCTTTTATAGTATAATAAAAAATCCAATATCTTTCCCTATTTAAAATAGGTATACAATTAGAATATTTTATATGTTTATTATAAATCATTTTTTATTCACCATGGTAGATATATATTTTATTTCATAAATTATTCTCCTCCTTGAATATCAAATAGTAATAATTTCCAAAAAACTAAACTCGATATAGGTTACCTATTGTTTGTGATCCTTTAGTCATTTGTGATCCTTTAGTCACAATATAACCATACTTATGCCACTTTACAAAGATATCATCGTTTAATAAAATAATGCCATTTATTTTATCAAAACATTGGGATACACTATGAAAATTGTCTACAAAATCATTATTATAATGTTTATTAATTTATTTTAGAAAAGTATCACTAGTTATTTATGACCTAACACCTTTTTTTTGGAACCATCATTCCAAAATGACACCAAATATTCTTTTAACTTTTAATGACATTGGGAAACATTATATCACTTATTATATGTCATAATAATACACTAACCCATATCCATAAAAACTACTTTTATTATTCTTTCAATGATACCTCCAAAACATTGATTTATACTTTTTCTCCAAAATATTTTGATCATTACAATTCATACTCAACTACGAGTTGAACGTACATTGTTTAGAATCCCTAAACACTTATTTTTTTCAATAGGGAAACAAATCCTACCCCCAAGTTATTTATCAGTTAATTTATGAATATTGTTTTTCCTTAAAAAATCATACTCAGATGTGTTATAAATATGTTAAGAAACATTTCATGTTTATGAATCAGTTGGTCAAACCTATAAAATGTTCATTTAAATTCATATTATGATTATCCAAATTCAAATTAATAATTTATCCTATACAATAGAATTATAATTTCATAGTGGGATTTCACCCCTTCCTATTTTAACATGTATATATTATGGATTTATTTAGATTTACATCATTAATCCAACTTCTTCTTATTATATATCATATAAAACAAAATCATTATTTATACCCATAAAATTGAAAATGTACTTCCATAAACAACTTACTTTAAAAAAATATCACATGTTATCCAATATCATTTAATAATTTCATTTTGGGTATATTTTTTAAAAAAAAATCGTAAAATTTGAAACAAATCTTGTTCCCATTGGACATATACCTTTATTTTTTAATACTATATTTATAGAAAATGTGTCATTCAATTTGAAAATTTTAGAAATATAGGATTTCATGAATTTCATTTCTTATAAATTATAATTCACTTAAGTTTCATAAATGATCATTTATCATTTTATTCAACAATTCAATAGAATTTAACTTCCTTATAGTGAGGTATTTGATTATTAACACAACCATAACCCTTATCTGGGTTAGAAACACCTTCAAGTATTCTATCTCCATAAAAAAATTGAATTATTTTCAACAAAAAAAATTGATTTCATTAGGATTTTTAGAGTCAATATTAAAAGCATTATTATTATTTTTTTATTTTAGTTATTCACAATACATTAATTTAAATAACTCATTAACATAATATCTCTCTTAGTTTCTTCCAAAATATCATTTTTATCTTCTTCATAACCAATAACCTCATATTTATTCATGTTAATAGTGAATATTTTTTATTCATATTTTCTTGATGTATAAAAATAAGATTCATCATAACAACATTATTTGTCATATATGTATGAAACAATATCTCCCTTAGAATTATGAATAATACTTAAATTTAACCCTTGTGAAAATTCATGTTATTGAATGTTTATGTACTTTTATTTAGAAAAATTATTGTTTAATCAACATCATAGTTATATTTTTTAACTAATTTCTGGAACTTGGTTGATAAATTTACAATATATCCAAATTTGTAACTTTTCATAAAAATATTTTTGTATATATATTCTTTATTTGTAACAAATTCTTATAGGGTTGAATGACCTCATGTTTTAAAAAATTATCTCAAAATATTTTTATTTATTTTAATTATCCTCTTCCACTTTTATATCATTCATTTACATATATTCTACTAATCATTAAAATTATATTTCCTTTAATAACTTTAACTCCTTCATTAGATTAATTCAATTTATTAATTTTTAATTTATCAACATTTTTAGTAAATAATCCAATAGAAATGTATCAAGATCACAATCATCTATTAAAAATACCATTGTAGTAGAATTTTTCATAAATATTTAAAATAGCTTTTTGAGTACTACATAGTTATTAAGATCCCCCATAAAACCTGAAATGGGGGTTCCCATTCCATTGAATCTTGGGAGAAATTGATCACTTTATTTATTTCCATGAATCATAATTTCATCATTCATCATACGAAAAATATTTATTTTCACATCATTAACTTTCACATTTTATTCATAAATACTAAAAAACAGATCCCACATATATTTTATAATTCTTAGCCCATAGATGTTCAGAAATTATATCTTTATAATTGACTAAAAAAATATTTTAAGTAGAAAGTAAATCATTATCAATTCTCTTTCAATTATCTGTAATCACCCCAAATCATTATTCCAAATGAGAATACCCATTTTTAGAAACATTACGACAAACCAAATTTATGGATAAAAGATATGATAGTATTAAATCCATATAAAAATAGTAGTGTTTTCTAAAAAAATTAATTTTATTATTGTATTTAATGACCAATGAAATTATGCTTTTATGAATCAATATACAGGATAATCTTTGTTAAATTTTATTGAGGTGTGAATTTTAATTTATTAATTATCATCGAAGTAAATAAGTTTTGGACATGTTTTAAATGAACCACTGAATCATAAAAATATATATACAAATTTTAGGAATAATCAAACCTTGTTATAAAGTGGTTGGTGATACAAAGAAGAGGGATGTTATTTATAGTTGACACTATATTGCTGATAAAAATCAACCAAGTCACTTATAAAGGGATTAGTGAGGATACCAATTAATCTATCCATTGGATGGACAATTTTTTTATACATTGAATTTGAAGTAGAACTTTGTATTTAGTAATATAAACAAATCACTTAGTAGGGTTCGGGGATAATTATTTAATGGGGGTGGAATCATCATTTTATGGTCAAACCATATTGATTTATTTTATATAGGAGAACACGGGGGAGGCCATTTTGAAAATTAAAAACCATATAACCTCTCATTAATACATTTGATAATCCCTTTAATGGATATAATATAATATTCATTCATTGTATATATTGAGGATTACATATTTTGGTTTCCTTTTCAACCCTTACTTTAACCCCATCCTTAATTTGATTTTGGGTGGATGAATTGAGGGATTTTGATGGACATTCCATAAATATATACTAAAGACTCATTGTGAACTATATTTAATGTCTCTATCTAGAAAATAACTCATAATGTTGTTTCATATATGGATGAGTTCGATAATCACCAATATAGTACACCTAAATTAGTTGGATTTAATCTGATATTGGATCATCAGATCACTAGATTATCAGAAATTAGTAGGAATTTCATAGATTATGGTAACCATAATTTCATTCTACATGTATATAAAATCGTAATAAAAAAATAATTTTACATCATTTTTATATAATGTGAATTATGATACCCAAAATAAATTAAAAAGTGGGTCATTTTTTATAACAATATCCCCAACAATCACCCCTATTTTGTAAATCACAAAAAATGAATGAATATTTGAAGAGATGAATTTAATTTAAAAATAATAATCCACATTGTTATCATGTTAGATAATTTCCACCCCTCTATTTTCCTATTGGGATTTTTAAAATAAAAAATTCTTCTAAAAAATAAGTTGACAAGATAACAAACAGATGACTAAAAATTATATTTCTAAAATTTGTTCCACTTAAAAAAATTATTAAAATAAGAAAATGTAGATAATATAAAATAAAAATATAAAAAGTCATATTAAATTTGCCCCTTTATGATATTAAAATACAATGACAAAAAAATAATGGAAGGAAAGAAGACAAAAGTAAAACAAGAAATTATAAATTTAATTTAATTTGAGAATGTTCTGATGTTATTTATTGGTTTCAATTGAAACTTATGAACTCTTCATATCTCTAAGAATAAACCATTTATCATGTTTAATTAAATAGATTTTGTCTACATCAATTCTATGTCATACATGTTTACCTATTTGACAAGATCTTCCTAAAACGTATGAATGAAATGAACTTTACTTTGTTTTCCATTATTATGGATCTTATTAAGAATCAAAACATATTGAAATATATGATTTTATATTATCATTATTTTAACACCATCTTATTCAATAATATTAATAAAATTATCATTGGCCTCATCAGATGTTATATTAATTTTAGCAATTAAAACATTAAGAATCATGGATGTACTTATGATTTTCTTCAGATGATCTTTTATAAATATACCACTGATGAGAAACACTATATATTAAATTTAATGATATAATATGAAATATATATTTATTATTATAGTTATAATATATGTATTTTTTATTTATTTCATCCAAAATGAGGTATTTTGATATTTGAGTGGTTTTTAAATAGTTTCACATAGGATTATAGACAAAAACATATGCCCTAATTTATTTTATTATTTTATTATAGAAATTATTTGAAATGAATAATGAAAATACACCTTATTTAAAACTATTAAAAATTTCCATATAAAATTTATAAATCTAATTTTTTTAAAAAATTAATATCTCCAATAAATAAATCAATAATATAAAGAAAATAGTAAAAGATATAGTTAAAATATAAACCCTTGTGAAGTTATTATCTGGTGGTCTATCATCCTTTTTAATGATTTTTCAATAAAAAAATTCAATAATTATTAATCGTTTATAGAAACAAATAAATCATACTACTGAAAAATAGTTAATTTTGAAAATCAAGTATATGTGAAAATTAGATAATCTTAAAAATAGTTAGTTTGAAAAACAAAATCTCTATTTTTTATTGATTATTTTTTAAACTGAATAAATAAATTAAACAATAATTGGATTGAAAATCAGATATATGTGTTTAATAAAAAATTAGTATAATAAATTTAAATCTATCTAAAGTTAGTGTTTAGGTTCAAATGTCAAAAAGCTGATTTTCCATTCTGAATAGTAGGGAATAATATCATTTTTTGTGTGTGTTATATCTAATGAAATGGTGTCTTCAAGCTATTTTATTTTCCATTTATTTATTTCATAGGATTATTGAGATTGAAATAGATGTATTATTTTCATAAAATATTGTACATTCAAAACAACTAAAACAAAAAATCACATATGTGTGTTATATTCTCAACACATGAGCACAAAAACACTTAATTTATAAATATTCTACAACAAATGAAAAATGTAATATTGATTTTTTTCATAGTGGTCTATGTGGGTAATTATTCTCATAAATAATGAAATTTTCATGAATTATATTATCTATCTAACCTATAGCATTCAATGATTTCATTTGAGTAATTTTTTAAAATTAAATTATTTTCTGATGACCAAATTAATACCTGTCTTGGATTACATTTTAGGAATTTCCAATGAGTTTGACCACTTTCAAATGATATTATATTATATTATCTATAAATATAGAAAATAAAAATACAAAATACACTATTTCTATTAATCTTATGGTAACATATAATAATCATTCAACATAGTTATAAACATTTTTTGATCTAAAAAATTATTTTATTCATCACGACCATGTTCGATTGGAGTTATAACATGAGTATGTGTGATTGAAGAATTTACAAAAAAATATTTTAGTTAATCATTAACATATTTATAGTGGGTTAAAATATTTCAATTTGGTTATTGAATAATTTTAAAACCTATCAAAACATATAGTTCAACAATCATTAATATTTAATGCACATTTTTTAAATTTCATAAAAAATATCTAAAAGGGTTTTTTGAGATGAGAAAAAAATTATGTCCTTATAACAAATTTTATAAAAAAAAGGTTTTCTTTGACATTGTAATTTATGAAAAGTGATGGATCAATAACTCTATTAACAATATTATTTTTATGTAAATATATTTTAATTATGTCATTTTATGCACTTGGGGATTTTTTATGTAAAATGAGTACATTAAAAATTATAAATATTTTTTTGGAAATTTATTATCTTAAATAATAGACGGTATTTATCATTAAAATCATCCTATAGAAAATACCTTATGTGAATCACATTTGACAACCAATTTAATTAAATTAATTTTCATATGTCTTGTGAAGTCAAAAAATTTAATAGATTCTAATCTATCTACTTCTGCAAAAGTTTCACAATAATCTATGAATTATTTTTTAAAAATATTATCTATCAACATGTCTTTTTTTATATCAAATAATGATTCCATGTTAATCCTTAATTTTGGAAAACATATTTTTCTCTAATTATTAGTATATCTATGTGGAGTTCATATAGGATAAAAACATGGGGTTTTAATCGGATTTGGCTCTATATGTATGGTCCTTACATAATTTTTGTCAATTAATCATCATATTCTATTTTAGGTTCAATTAATTATATGAAAAATTGATTCTACCAATTATTTATTGAGGAACATCATGTTCTAATCGAGAAAAATCTATATTTAATGATATAATTAGAAGGATGATTCCTTAAGAGTGACTTATATTTATGTCAATATGTGAAATGATATTAAACAAATGGATATGAATCTTCTATTAAAGTAGTATCCAAATATTAGAAATATGATTTTCTTTTATTCATAGGAATTATAATAGATAGTCATAAATTTTCATATTTTATATTAGTAGAAGTAATATTTAAAAATCATTCATATTTAAAATTCCAATTTTTTTTTAAAACAAATTTATCAAATTCATCATACAATACATGAAATATATAATAAAAAACATTGGTTAGTTTATTAAGAATACTTTAATTAGTGAAATATATAACATAATGAATACAAATTCCTTCAACTAGCTTTCTAATCTAACATATGTAACTGATATTATTGTCTTTGTTCAAATACATTACATATAATAAGATTGTTGTATAATTATGTAGGATTTTTTCTAGGTCGAAATAGATAATGTCTGTGGATATAAAATATCTAAGTAAAAATCGATTTATAGTATAATAATAATTACTTGGAACACCATGACCTAAACACCTAGTTTTTATTAGGTGATCCAGATGAACTCATTCATGTTTCCATCTATACAACAGTTTTTTAACTAGCAGCGATGTTTTGAAGAACATTAATGAGGGTAATATACACTTTGTATCATTTCATTTCACAAATAATAATAATAATAATAAATAAAAACACTATGAGAGCATGGTGAAATAAAATAATACTGGATGGAACACTTAATTAATTAATTAATATGCTTCTCATGTGGCCAGGAATACTTGAGTATTATGGTAGAAGAAAAATAAATAAAAATATGGTATTCCCTATAGTATTTCACGATTAATCTAGAGGCATCAAAGACTATAAGAAAATTATTTTCCATGTGGTAATAGTACCTTTAATAGTTGAATATACAAGGAATCCACACATTCATAGAGATTACCACGTCCAATGTGAGTAATCAGCTTAGTATGAAACCAAAAATCTGTAATTATAAAATTTGAACATGTATATCATGTGTCTTCTATGAAAAAAATAAACTCTTAACAAATAATAGAAAACTTCTAAAGATCACCCATGTGATAACCAATCTCCAATTATCCCCAACCACACATTATTTCTCTATTTTCTTGATCTATGATTAAGATGTTGTAAATGATCAATAACTATCCACTTGGGTGGATCCATGTTACTCGACATCCAAACATTTTTAAGTGTACATTCTACTTAGTATCCAAAAGGAATAGAGTTTTCAATGATTCCTTCGTATCCCAATGTAATTGTGTTCTATAAATTTCATATGGATATCATGATCTAACCCCATGAAGAGGTCAACCATCATCATCACCATAAACAATGTGTGCTACCATTTTTAGGGACAATCATACCATAACAGACCACCTTCCATGAATATAATGTACAATCATCTATTAAAATATTAACAAACAATCAAGTAGATAATAATAAATCAACAATAATAAATTATCATGAGAATATAGTAATAATAAAATAATAACACGTGATCAACATCAAGAATGAAATGAATCTACTATAACAATAATTATTGATAAAGGATCATATATGGGAATCAAGGATATATAAACACACCAATATGATATCACCATTAATAGAAAAAATCCATGCTATCAAATAAATCATACTACGGAAAAATGATCATATAAGATCCACACATGATAATCACCTGTCATTCACAAAGTTATTTATAAGGTATACCAATGTTCCTCGATGGATTGAAGGCAAAATCAATGAAAACACTGATGGAGGATGATTTCACATATCCAGAATTCCTATATCATGTTTTAGTTTTATTAAAAATTAGGTTTAAAATGGTGTATAAGTAGATACCATGTCAATAAGATAATTATTTAATTATATAAAATTAGGAGTCCATCAATGGAACTATTTCCAAGGTATGGCAATGGAGGGGTCACCAAACAACAATATATGTTGTTGTTCTAGGAATAGATAATGAAATCCTAACCAATATTAGATGATATCCTTGATTCTATCCAATGTTTATTAGTATATCATAAATATATCATTTGAAAAGTTATCTTGCTAAGAATAAGAGGGTTTCATGATGATTATTCAAGATGGACTTACCCAGAATCATCAACAATTCACGGATAATCATTCTTCGAATAAAGATTATTCTTGTTGGAATGTCTAATAATCAACAAATATAACAAGGATTCATCAATGTTTTATGGATCTATCTTCAATTCCCCATCAATATGTAGTCAAGAAGTATTATTTAACAAAACATATGCATAAAACTCAAATATTAATTTATAAATATTTATTTATTCAAAGAATAATTTAAATATCCATGAACTATCATTGATCTATAATGAATGGTTTAATTCACTAACTTATAATTAGATATTCAACATATACATTCATGATACCTTCTCATCCATTAATGGGGAATAAGGATTTGTCTTAGATTTAATGGAATCTAAGCATTCTAGTGTCGAAAGATTATTCCAATATTGATGGTTCAAGATTTGATGAATATGAGCATCCAATAGTCACGTGGGGATAACTCAAATTCACAATATTTCCATAATAGTCTTGATAAGAAAATAATGGAGGGGGACAACTGCTATAGAAATAAAAACCTTAAATTGGGTTCCTTAGCATAACAATGTCACAACCCGTGGGCTTGTGTGATTTTTATAACCAATTTTCTTCTATGAGAACCATAATCCAACTTTTGGATTTTTCAACATTGTATTGAATTGTAGATGTTTTTTCCCATGATCTGGTTGAGACCTCTAGCTATCCAGTTGTTGTTTTCTTCTACTATTCATCATAGATTCAACAAAATCCATGCAATATAAGTGTTTGGACCCATCTTGACTAAAAATTAACATTTAAAACACTCAAAAATATATAAAAAATCAAATGAATAATGAATTTATAATCATTCACGAATCAAAACTAAGAAACAAAAAATAATGTTTCAGTTATCCCCCTATAACGACTTATCATCCTCAAGAAATACATTCAATGATTCTTCTGAAACATCTCATTACATTGTGTGTCAACATCATCCTATCACTCCCAATTATCCATCGAAATAAATCTTTGAAACCATATAATCTATAATGCTAAATCACCTTCCCTCAATAAAATCTCTTACTCTAGTCTACAATATACACTAGGTATTCAACATAGGATACATAAGTCTCTAAGTCAACATTATCACATAAAATGAAATGCATGGGACCATCTATATAAATATGGAGAGTAGAAACATGAAATACATCTTGGATAACTCAATACTAAGAAGTATGATCTAGATGTTTTTCCTTTTTTACCAGCATAATATATGATATCTAAAGTTCAAACATTGTGTGGTGGTAGCTCCTCTTTATTCTCAAATTTGGGTGGCCTAATCAGGGAGTCACTATTATAAATATGTCTTTTATTATTGAAACCCCAATGTTCTTATCATAGAGTTGGAATATATATATTTATTATTTTGACATGTGATCAAAAAATTCTATAATAGAAAAACTCTCTTACAGTTCTTCTATACAAAGATAGCCCCAAAAATGCAACTTAACCTTCCTCGTTCCAATAAAATGGAAGTTGATATGGTCAACTATAATGATCATTGTAGTGATTAATATAAATTAATTCCTAGTAACAATATTAGTATGTGAAATTTCTATGGATAATCTATTACAGTAATCTACATTGTAGTCTTCTACATAAAATTATTGAATATCCTATAGTAGGATGATTTTCCAAATCCATTGTCCATTTTCCTAAAGATGGTGTGATTTACAAAATCATAGCTATGTGACTATGGACTTCTCAAAACCCTTAAAAATGATTTAAAAAATGCATGTCTATTAGGTATATTATTTATAAGAACCCCATGTAAGAATACTATCTCAAAAAATTTCATCTCCCCTAGCGCATCAATGTGTTAAGTCTCGTGGATTTGTATTAAATGAGAGATTTTTATATGGTCAACACACACCCATGAAGGGTTACGACTCTTCGAGGTATCGAGTAACCATCGAACCAAAAGCATCATTAATTTATCACACTTCTTTATGGGTGTATGATGTCTATGTAATAGTCCACAATGATAATAGTGAGTTGCCTCTATCCTTTTGTTTGTATTTCACTTGGAAAAAAATCAATAAGGTCCCTCTTTACTCCTTGAAAATAGAACTATTTTCTGATTTTATAGTATATATTAATATTCCCATGATATACCACCTATATAGTGGAATTAAATTACCTCATGTGATGTTCCCTGATAGATTTAAGCACTACAACTCATCCATGCCCAATGATTACATCATCATTTTCCAATAACCGCCCATGTATTTTCTCACTACTGATTAGATGTTCCTACATCACAACACACTGTAGTATACTCTCACATAAACCCATTATCTATTCTACTAGAGATGATGTAACCACAAATGGAGATCACATAATCGATCCCTGGTCCCTAAAAGTATTCATCCACATATCATCCAACAATCTCTTTCGATTTAAATATACCTTCCAAATCCATTCGCTAATATCGCGAGGTACGCAAAACATAAAAATAAAATCATCTATAGGAAAATTTCCATTACCTAGTCCATAAGTCATCTCAGTGTCAAAAATTTCTATATATTCCATCAAATTCCTCCTGATCATGTTATGTTCTAACTATATAAAGATATAGAAAAGTATTTTGTGGTCATTTTTGGAAACATCCATCTTTATAAAAAGATAATGTATGTGATTCTCAAAATCATAGACCATGGATGCATACTCTATTTCATGGGTAAGATAGTTCTGCTCATGAGAGTTCATACAAATTAATTCATTAGCTACTACCTTCTACCCTTACCTCATTTATATTACCAAACCAATGAAAGATGTATCATAGTATACAACATAACCAATCCTTGTATAATGTTGTATCTGTATTGGATATCTAGTAACCATCCACATTATATTATAAAAACCACCATTAGACAATTCTATCTAACAAAAAATCATTCACACCATTTTTATCCTCGTAATCGGTGTTGATAAACAAGAGAAAACCCAGATAAAAAATCTGTGTCATAAAGCTAAACCTGAAATGATCAATCTCTCAAACATGTTAAAGGGAACAATCATGGATATAATTGAATTACATTCACTAGTTTCATCCAAAAACATATCTCACACACCACATGTGCCAATAATTGCCTCTAATGTATCCAAAGATTACATTTTAGTAGATTTCTATAATTTTTATTCACTTGAATCATACTAAATAATATATTGTGATGTTTGACATGGTGATATGGGGTTAGTTAGTAAACGAGGATGTCATCAAGTAAGACTATGATGAAAAAGTATATATGTAATGTCCCAGATATTCTGTATAATTTTTTTAGTTATGTGGAATTATTATGAGTCTGCGAAATCTGACAGCGCGTGATTCCGTGTTCCGGTGTGCCTGAAATGATCTGTCGATGTTTTGTTATGCTTTAATTAGCGCGCGTAAGCTGTTTTACTGAAGAATTGGAATATCTATAAAATGGTTTATCGGATCAGAAATCTAATGGCATTGTTGCATTCAAAATTGTGGTCTTACCCTATGTGAGACTTATGTTTGGTCGATGTGGACCTCTTCTTAGAAAACCATAAAATCACATAATTGTAAATAATATAATTAAATAAATTATTTTATTTTTCAAATTCCTATAACTCAAAAGTTGTAACTCAGATTGAAAATCCAAGACCACCGCTAAACTCATAAGAGAATTCTTTATTTAAGAAGATACTAACTTTGGCCAGTGCGACCCTCCAGTGAATTTTATTTTTTTTTCTGTGAATGAATTAATTATGCGACAGATATATTTTTTTTAAAATCCATAACATTTAATCGGTAACTCATATTTGAAACTTGGGTGTATCATTCGGTTTTTTGGGGAATGTTTCACATGGGAAGAGCTTAACCTCAACCAATGCGGGTCAAGGGTTACTGTTAATAATTTTCCAAAAAACATTCGGGTACGTTTAGTAAACACGCTAGCTGCATTTTGTAAATTTTGACTTCGTGATCAACATTTAAATTTGAGGACACAGTTGAAATCATAGCTCCGATTTTTTATTAATCAAACATTTATCTCATTCGTAGTCGGTCGAGGGTGAAAGTCAGTTTTTCAGTTTTTCATGAAAATAATAAACTAAAATAAACACACAGTTTACTTTCTTTTTTTGTAACCACCCACTTGTGGAAGTTGAGAAATTGGGACCACCAGACCTTAACCTCCTAGGGGAAGTTATAAGGGTGGAAACCACCAGACCCTATCCTCCTATGAGATTTTATGGTGGTGGGGACCACCCGAGGACTAAACCTCTTTAAATCCGCATTTAATGAGGTAGAAACTCTCAACAAACTCTTAAATGTGGAGGAGCCTCTTAAGCATCCTCCATAATAATTTTCCCAACTCAGTTAATAGTTTAATTAATATATTTTGAATTTATGCCATTGAAATTAATATCCAACAGAATCTATTATGTTGGATACTAGGCATTTTTGGTGGAATTGGGAGAAGAAAATGATTTGGGAGAAATAAAGTTCTCCAACGAAGAACATCACATCCCAATATAGAACCCTCCATTGTCGAAGAACGCTAACCTCATATTCAACCTTCTACCTTAGACCATATTCTGACATTGGACGTCTTCATCTGTGTTGAACAGATGCATGGGCCTCAGATTGGAGGTGTGTGGTGGACGAGACGAGCGTCAACAACTTCTCCTTCCTCCCACCTCGTCGACGTCAATGAACAACCCGAGGTTGGGGTTGTTATTGAAATATTGAATTCTCTCGATTATTTTCCTTATACATGGAAAGCATGGATAACATGGATCAACTAAGACATGTTGATTCATGATTTGTATTAAATTTTTGAGTTGTCATTGTTGTTACCTGATTCTGTTAAAGTCGTTTGTTGCCTCCCTAATGCAGAGGGTATAGGCCAAACAAACATGGCATGTCATCTACGCAGTTTATGTTGAAGTGTATGGTGTTCTTTGTGAAGGAGGAAGATGGAAACCGGAGAGGGTTATTAGCACCGATGATGAACACAAGAATGGTGTTCGGCCCCACCGCCGACTGCGATGAAGGCGACAACGCAACGGGGCCACTTCGTGGACACCTATGTCGCGGCCTCACTACGCCGCCCCGGCCGAACTGCCACCACGACCTCCCCACACTACCCTACTCGAACAGCCGATGTGGCCTCACTATGCCACCCTAGCCACACTGCCCCCATTCCGCCCTACCGAGCTGAGCCATCGCCCAAACCACGCCACCCAAACCGCGTGGTTTTCTATGTCATCATCCACGTTGTCGCCACTGTTCCGTGATGCTCCGCCTGAGACACCTGCGGCCGAGCTGCTTAGGACTAACTACTTGTGGCCTCGAGTTTCTCTATCCGCGGTGCCCCGTAGCCCTGAGCCGCTTAGGCCGAGCATCCCCACAGCCTACACCCTCCTGGCCGAGCGGCCCCGACCGAGTCGCCCTGTGGCTTCGTGCCATCTGTGGTCGAACCCCTGCGGCCCCTCGTGGCCTTCCGGGCCGCCTAGTGGGTCGGGCCGCCTAGCAAGGTCTTTCTCGGACCTAGTGAGCTAGGACGAACCCAACAGGTTGGGCCGCACTGCGGGCCAGGCTAGACCCAGTGGGTAGGACCGCACGAGGGCCCACTACGACCCATTTACATTTTTTGGCCATAACTTTTGCATCGTACATCCCTTTGATGAATCGTCAGCGACATTGTAAATCTTGGAGTGAGATGGTACCTTTGTGTATACCCCACTAGAGTTTTGGATTATGATGGGGAACATTCACGTTGGATCGAGCACAAATCCAACTGGGCCCCCGGCACTAAAAGGCTAATAACTCACAGATCGGGCGTCCGATTGACGAGTTTTCTATTGCGTTGAGACCCCTATGACGTGGCATACCATTGTGATGTTTCTTCGTGGGACTTCGTGGATGTTGGAGTATATAACAGTAGCATGTAGAGTGGATCCTACCAGATATGAGTGAGCGTAGTGCAGGAACCTAGTAACTGGCTGAGACTTGATGACTGATGACCGTTTCGACTCGTAGTGACATGACAGGCCATGTGGGGAGAACCTCTTTATGATGTGGCAGACCCATGGTGGGGCACTCCTCTATGTGACACGGTAAACCAATTGATCTTGATAGAAGTATTACCTCAGCATTCCAGGAGCGGGAGCACCTCTGTGTGACGGGGTAGACCCAGGGTGGGGAGCACCTCTTTTTGAGGCAGTATACCCATAGTACCCGACAGGAGGAGTATCTTAGCAGTCATGTGGGGGATCAAATCTCTATGACATGGTAGACCCACGGTGGGGAGCACCTCTATGTGACATAGAAGACCAACGGTACTCACCAGGAGGAGTACCTCAGCAGTATGGGGTTAGTGGGAAGTGCCTCTGTGTGACGTGGTAGGCCCACTACACTAGATAGAGGAAGGGTTCTCTAGAATCCAAAGTGTTCGAAAATGTGACTGGGGGTGTTACTTGTTACTACCCTTAGAATAAATCTTGGTGTGAGATTAGTTAGTAACTCTGTGTTTTCCTCATTATTGAGATGTATTACATGATAACGTCGGTATATGTATGGGAATATACCTATGTAGGGTTATTTGTTGATTTCATACATTGTGGTTTATCCATGGTGGATTTTGTGAGACCATGAGGGTCTTAGGGTCCATACTGTGTATCGTTATACTCAACCCTGCATAGGCTATGCCCGAAAATTGTTGTGTTTTGTGCAGATGATGGACAACACTGACTGAGGACGAGTGTACCAGGACTGGATGGTAACCGAAGGTATACCTTATGATGAGTCGTTACACAGAGGTGACAGACAGATGAGGAATCCTGATGAGGCTATATATACATACCCTTCAGGTAGGAACCTCAGAGGATGATGTAATTGCTATATACTTTTTCTTTAGCTTTACTTGTACTTTCATTTTCATGTACATTACTGTTGGGCATGTATTCTGACCCCCTTATACATTCAGCAATCTTTTGTTATACAGTTTTAATTTTTTGTTTCGTATCCAGCTATGAGATTTCTTGTGTGTGTGTGTGTGTCTACAGATTATAAATGAAATGACTTCCCAATTTTATATAATTACACATTTGGTGCTAGTCACCAGCACGAGCCCTATGGAATGCAGGCTTAGGGTAGTCATGACACGGGCCCCGGGGGATAGTTCGTGACAATATACATTGTTGGAAGATCTTTTTGATGAGTTCCAAGAACACATTCCTCACATTATTCAACCTATATGAAATCACCAGGTACTTTTACAACTCATACAACCTCTAAGATCACATCATCACGATTTCCCCCTTTCTCACACATAACTGTGAACAGTCTGATCAATGATCAATCATAGTGAACAATCAGGATCTCTATTACTAATCTAATAAACCATTTAGATGAGTATTATTATATTAGTTATTTACCATTGCCTATTTTATCATCTAGTATTATTTTTGGATTGACATACTACCATCTCCCTTTATAGTGAACCAGATAGGTTCACCCCCAATGTTATATACTCAACCTAATAAATAGTTACTACTAATATTCATAATGTTTTATCTTGATCTCTTCCAACTCAACCAGCTACATACGATAAGGTGGTACCAAAATGGGTTTCTCACCTGACATGAGCTCTAACTCAATGTCTAATCATTTATCATGGGCTAAGTATTGTAATATTTCGTGGGAATACATATTGATAGAGAATAATGACATAAGAAAAATATGAAAGGGTTGTTATTGATCCTTCAAAAATATTCAATCATATTATATGCACTATAATCATTATAAATATTTTCAATTATAGAAAAAATATATTAGATCACGTCTATTTTTCATCAGTAATCATAAACATTTAACCCTCAACTATTGTAAATGATACATATATCTGATAGAATCCATTTGAGCTCAGAAGCTGGTCTACTAGCCCATTCTAAGATTCACATCGATACTATTTTTCTAAAAAATCATGAAGTCATATATATTTCAATAATTTTGTGTACATTTTGGGAACTATGTGAATCATAAATGATATACCACTTTCATTCCAGACATATTATCATTAGAAATAAATTAAAACATTACATGTTACTAATGTCTATAAATGAAATTTCAAAAAATAATAGAATATGAAGAACTGTTATCAATCAAAGTCATTGAAAATAATGAAGTGATAAATTTTATACAATAAACAAAAAATAGTTCCTCACTATCATCTACAGATGTCTGATCTACAAAATAAACACATCTTGAATTGGATCCATGAACTTATCCTTGATATGAAAGACCTATAGGTTTTCATCATTATAAATGCATACTAATGAGGACCCCCAAAAAATCATTAGTTCATAGATAACATCTATCTTCCACCACTAGATAACCATGATATCAAAACCTAGAGTAAAAATAATTTAATTTACCCTTCTTTCAAAGATGAAAACATGTGGTCTTAGATGCTATATAGAAATTGTAAAAATTCCTAAACATACAAGTGTTTAATAATTATAGAAGTTCACCTGAGTTGCCTCAAGAAGTTGTACTCTGAGCCAGCTATATTTTATAACACTGTCGTATATCAGTGAACAATATATTCCCACTAATTTTTTTGATACTCAATGCAACAAATGATGGTCCACCCACATGAGCACTAATATGTATGAAGGAAAAACACATGATCCTCTTAAATAAAACTCACAGTAGTGAAGGTCTTATATATAACCTCCCGATATATTATTATATAGAAGATTCAATCCAAATGTTTAATACTAGGATGAATATGAACCTATGACTTCTTTTACTTATATTTTATATCCTTTATCAAGAGATGAAAAAACATTTTAGTTCATTGAAATAATTTGAATATAAAGATACCAACCTAGACCCTTAATGTATCTCTAGGAAGACCTATTTTGGGTCATGCATCTGTGTATCTAAAATGAAATCCATGAAGCATGGGATTTTGAATTCCATATTTTAGGGGACCTTACATATTCCATCTCGTGACATCATTCCCCATTATCTATTGGTGGGTACAATAGAATGATATTGTTTTCATTAACCCTCTTGTCCTCAGGGTATCTCAACAAGGTCAAAGACAACCTTGATGATATATATATATAGTATTGTACATCCAGTATCCCTCTAGTTCCTTGAATGAAAAGTGGATGGTGGGTTTGTTTGTCTTTATAATATTTGGCCATATAACCCAGCACCCCCTTTGACCTAGGAAGGAAGAAGCGGAAGGAATCCAGATTGATGTTGGACCAATACCTACACCGCAAGAGTATCTCAAGATCATTTTCTACTATACATACCTATATATAAGGTGGGGGTTTGGGGAATCCCCCATAAGGAGTATCCTTACCCATTTCAAATATATGTCCCAACAGTCTGCTTCAAGGTGATATATTTTTCAACATGAAGTAAACATTAGAAAAACTTTTGTTTCTTATAAAAATCATAACCATTCCATGGTATCACACAAAGACTCTCCTATGAGTCTACTTGTAAACCAATGTATATTTGTCCTTCAAATAAGCATGCTTAATCCCATGGATCATTAATCATATTTAGATGCACACACACACATAACAGAATATCCTACTCATATATGTTCAACCAATTCCTTCCATCATAGAAATAACACAATATCATGGAAAATAGATATATCATACAATTAAAGTGTAAAAGTCCATCCAAAACTGATAGAAAATTCATGTAAATAAATTAATCAATTAGTATACATTATGAAACATCTATATATGTAATATAAACCTACATACCATGTCATAATATAAAAAACAATATTTAATATGGTTAATACCGGGTATGTTAGACATATGTTGTCAAAGAACATGGAAACTCCCCTACCTGAATACCATATAGCCTATGTCCATTCTGGCATGTCCTAGGTTAGTCTAAAAATGATGTGGATTATTCTTTCACACCTTTTTATCACACCCTAACCCAAAGATCCTTGTTTAATATTGAATGTTTGATGTCTTCATTTTTACCACCTTAGCTATAAGAGGATTCCAACTAGTACCAAGATTAAAATATACGTCTATGTGGAGACTATTCCCACTATAAAATTTCATTTCCAAAACAATAACAAACAAATATGTAAATAAAGAGGAATAATATAATATCAGACCAAACACATTTTATATAGTTCATAAATAAAACTAATCACAATGTTTCATTCCATATGAAAGTATAATTATAGTAGAATAATAAATAAATCAACTTTATCATTTAGTGACTATCCTGGTCCTACCACAATCTCCATGCTCGATGGATCAACCTAAATCCATAGGCCACTACCCCTTTCTCAGATCTCAATACATGAAATATGAATGTTCATCAAAAATCCATTAAAGAGTGTAGGTAATTTACCCTATAGTATTTGACCAATTTTCATTATCAATTATGAACATTCATATCACATTTATTAGTAATAGAAACTGAGCAACCAAGACTAACAATAATATACCAATCACCAATGATCTAACCAGAAATCTAAAATCCTTAGAAGTACCTGATATGGATCTATAATAGAATTATTATAAATAAGCCATAAATGTTCAAGACCTAGACAAAATGGTGGAGGAATTTCACATAGATTTAACAAGGTATCGAGTTGATATGCTACTTGATATCCACAAGGCATTGAGTTCCATCATGTCCATCTGTATCCCCATGGAATTGATTTCTGTATTCCCTAAAAGGATATCATTCTCCTACCACATGAGTGGGTTTGAAATATTCATCTTCACACATCATGTGTTATCTCTTTTTAAGGGATAAACAAATCATAATGGTCCACTATCCACAAATACAATGGAAAAACAACCAATGGTATGACAACAGAAAATTAAATAGAGCATTACAAGACAAGAATAAAACATCAACATGAAAATTTAATAATGAATATGTAATTACATGTGATCACAAACAAACATGACATAAATATAATCTAAAAATATATATTGATACAAGATCAGAAATGATTATCATTTAAAAACACAAACACATGCCCACAAGAAATTATCATCAATTAGTGAAAAAAATCATATTAACACATTGTTCATACCATGGAAACATGAGAGAAATTGAGTCCAAAGTGGTAATTCACATCCATCCTCATGATTTTTTATGAAGTATTTCAATGTTTGTGAATGGCTCAAAGATGAAACAATGATTCACAGACATGGAGAAATATCTCCTTGGTTAATGACTCATAACTCGGGTTATAAGTTTTCTAGAAATAGGTTTAGAATTGAAACTCAAGATATTAAAATTCAATAAAGGTATTTTATAATTACATAACATTAGGATTATATTAATGAACCAAATTATAATATTTATCCATGTATGGGTCTCCAAACCACTATATCCTTCATCAATTCCACAACAAACCATTAATTCATCAATAATTCTAAAGGAAGGAATCTAGTATAGGAAACATTCTTTAGTTTATCATAAGTCCATCAATGTAATATATGGTCAATATGGAGATTTATTCATGATGATTACTATAATGGGGAAAAACATAAAATTTAAACTATTATGAATAATCAATATTTGTCCAATGATTAGTTTCATTGACACGTTGAATCCACCAACAAACTACCAAGGATTCATTATTTGATTATAGATATGGCATCAATATTTTATCAAGAATAGATATAGAAAGGTAATTCAATAATATGGACCCATAAAATAGTTTAATCATTTTTATATCATTATTGGATCAATGAACGATGAAAATACACTAGCATCATAAACTATATAAGAAAATGAATCATTTTCCCATTTCTAGCACCCAAACACTTTATGGTTTTTTTCTCTTAAATACATTTTAGTTATAGCCTATATTTCATGAATCACTGAGCCTATATGGAACAAAACATGATTACATATAGGATATATCCATAACCTGGCCATGTAATCCTAATTTTTTAACTTCTATGATGTGAATTTCAAAAATATGACATACATAGATGTGACCATTATGTTATTTGGAGTCAGATAAGGAAAATTCAATTTTCGGTGAATAGTAACCTACCATTATGAATAGTAACCAGCCCTTATGAATAGTAACTTACCCTTATGAATAGTAATATGACTCTTATGAATGGTATCCATACCATTGAGTGCATAAATGAATTTAGGCACCTCAAAAATGAAGATGAAAATTTTAAGTGATTATAGTTTTTGATTAAATAATTATTATAATTAAATATTTAAATAATAATATTTAGAAAATTATTTTTGAAAAATAGAATTCATTTTTGGATTCTATATGTCTATAAATGGTTAGGGTTAATTTTGTGTATTTTTCTAAAATACTTGAATTTTTTATGAATAGTAAAATCTGATAATTCACAATAAATGATAAATAATGGATTATTTGAGTCATTGATGATGATATGATGATGTAAGCACAATTGGTTTTTTATCACATGCATGTATTACTATTCGTGGTCATGGTATACTCACTATTGGTTGTCTGGAGAAGAAATAATAAATTAATGATTATAATATTAAGAAAACTCTTCTCCCCTCCACTATATAAACCCCCCTTCACTCCGTCTTCTTTTCACTCATCTCATGCCTTGTGCCTTGCCAATATTCTTCCCAAATCTCTCCCTAAGATCCTCCCCCACGTACAAAAGCTTATATCCTCTTAAAAATATCAAAAACACTCCCCTTAAGAGGTTCTCAAAGGATGATGCCTCAGGAGGTAAACTCCTCTTTCCAATTGCTTCATTTCTCTTATGTTCTTTTCCTTTTGTTTCCTTACTCACCTCCCTTAAACCAAAAAGTATGATAAATCCAATAACAAAAATGTATTGTAATGTTTTAATTCTAATGGGATATTTCATCATCTTTTCTCTTTTCCCCACCCTTAATTTGGTAGAAATAAAAGCACTGTTTGAGATGTGCTAATTTGGCACATTCAAGGACAATTGTTTATCAATTTCTATTATAATGATTAATTCGGGTCATGAGACCATTTGTGTTATGGTTTAACCAGATTATTATTTATATAATATATCCTATTTTTATTTCTCTAATACTTTTGTACAAATGATTTTAGGTTATAAAGGAAAACATGTTCATTTTAATCAAACTCACTGTTTAACCAAAACAGTTGTCACTAAGGTTATATATATGTAATAATTCGACCTCACACTAAGTAACCAAATTTAATTTAAAACCATGTAATCTCTTGGAAGTTTAATAATGTAATATAACTTTATTTTTGTACAAACACTTCCATCTTTCATATTTATCCGACATGAATATAAGTGAACTGATATTTTAAAAACTTGTAATCAAACGAGCCCAAACATTAAAATAAAACATTATAAGTAATAAAAAATTACTTTAATGAACTAAAAAAGGTTATAATAAATAATTTAAATATATTATAAGTTCTATAATTATTAATTAATAATCTTAATTTTTTATTCAGTTCTTTAAAAACAAGTCACGAACACCTTCAAGCATAAGGTAAGGGATTACGTAACTCAATTTTCATTCTATGAGTTAAACATCTATTTCATTGGTTGAATTGCTCAAATAATATAATAGAATGACCTATTATTGTTTTATACTGAATATAAACTTATATTTTTTGTATTTTTATTTTTCACACATAAATATTTCCTTGATTTATCATCACTCAAATGACACAGTCTTTATAAGGGTTCCTCTCTCTCCCTTTTGTTGATGATTCTCTCCTATGTTGTTCCCTTTTATTTATAATTCCTAATGATGGCGTATGTTTTTTAACCTTCCCCATACTTTCATTGTAAAATATAAATAGTGGAATACCCCTTTACCTCTAATTAAGCTCTCGCAATAACACTCGTTACCATTCCAAAATGTTTGAAAGGGGTTTCTCATCACACATTCATTTCCGTGAGATTTTCCTTGTTCGCCACATATTTCATGAATGTGTTATTTTTGTACTGCCATTTGATATATAATAACAGGATTCTCCATATATTTATGTTATTCAATTATTCATTTGAGAGTTACTACATTCTGGTCATATTATTCGACCAATTACATTGTGGTAAGAGACTTTGTCTCTACTACTATATCGTTGTGACTAATATTGTATTGTGCACCTAACAATCCTTATGTGGTGTACCTACATCCCCATTTGAGATCAATTTTCATTTAAATTTATATTTATATTAAATATCCATAGTCTCATATCATGGATATTTTTTTTGTCTAAACTGTATACCATTTTACAAACGGTGTTTATTTTGAATGTTATTTTAATAATGAAAATATTGACGAATTTATAGACACTACTCTATACAGATATTTAAAAGGAATATTTATATTGTATTAAATCAATGTATAACGAATTATTTTGAGATTTAGTGGTGGTTGGGGCCGGCTATAGCCCCTCGATGCATCGTTAGGTCTCATGAGACAAATTAGTTGGCGACAGACCCTTTGAGTTTGTTTCCAAAACTCATATGTGTTTCTACCCACATAACTAAACCATATTATGGTATTATGGTTTCATGTTCCAGATACATGACTTCCAAATAATAATAATTTTCGATATTCATTATCATTTATCATTATTATTATCAATGAGGTTTTCACTATGATAAAATATATGGATGTAGTTTCATTATCAGTTTATTAATGACATTAGTTTTTAATTTATTAACCATGCCATATTGATTACGTTAGATTGATTATGATTCACATATTATTGTACTCATGATTCAGCTATTTTTCACCCTTATTGAGTATTTGATATCACCCCTTTCATGGTTTACATTCAACAGATGATGATGAGATGGTAATTTATTGATTTCATGTGGTTGCAACTTTTAGTTTTGTTATGTATTGTATCTTGTATCCTTTTTCAATGTATTTTTTTTACATCTATGTATCTATTTTCATCAAGACTACTAAAATGGTTTTCCCTTCAGGATTGTTCATTCCATCTAACTATGACGATATCACAAGTAATGCACCGGCTCCATCCTAGAGGTGTCGTGGTGTTACAGTTGGTATTAGAGTAAGTTTAGTAGAATATATGGAAACTAGAGTAGGAAATGTATAATATGGAATGGAGCCCTAATGTAGTATTTGAGGATAAACATAAAATAAAATCTTGGTATTTTGTTAAGGAATAGATTATGTAAATATTTTATGAAATACGTCCCTATCTGGATACGAGCATGTAGAGGCGGCTCTGGCACAGATGTATCTAGGGGTAAAACCCGAAAACACCGCTTTGAGAAAGACATGAATGAGAACTGCTGCACAACGACGAGACTTGCTACACTCTTGGTTATGAATCTCCAAGGGTATGTGCTTATAATAATTCACACATTCATTAAAAGACATTATGAAAGAGTTTAATTTAGATTTTATTTAGAGAAACCATGTTTATAAGATTAGATGTAAATAAAATTTCAATCTATGTTGAGAGCTTTTAGATTTGAAATTCATAAACTAATACAGTGTATCCCTTTATCTAGAAATGTCGTCTAACAGAAGAAGGGGAATCAAAACTCCTAGGAACGGTAGGGATCTCCAAACTAAACAAGTCAACATAGTCAATGATGGAGCAGATCAGATCATGACTATATAGGGACAACATACTCAGGTTGTAACAAATAACCATTCTACACCTGTTTTGGATCGTTTGATGCAGCAGAAGCCCCCATATTTCACCAGGACTATTAACCCAGTGGTTTTTGAGCAATGGATCAAGTCCCTTGGAAAGATATTCATGGAATTAAGATGAAAATAAAATGAAAAGGAAGTGGTATAAGTATATTATCACAAGGGTGATGCTAATCAATGGTGGTCCTTGATTCGGAATACCACAGAGGAATAAAAAATAGAAGATATGGAATAGAGGACTTTTAAGGAAATATTCTTTGAAAAGTATTTTTGTCGTGAGCAATGAACAAAAATGAAGCGAAAATTCCTTATCTTAAAACACAGGTAATAAGATAGTGTTGAAGAGTATGATGCTACTTTCACAATGCTGCCCAGGTATGTCATACATTACGTATGTGACTCAACAGACAATAATGATCATTTCATTGAAGTTCTTAAGACAGGTTTTTATAGTGAACTATATTCTCAAAAAATTTCATCATATGATGAAATTGTATCAAGTGCCATCAAAAGAGAGATGCAATTTTCTAGATCTAATCTTTTCAAAGGAAGTCCAAGATATAAAGCAGTACCCTGGTAACAAAGGAAAAGGAGAAGCACCAAAGAAGAGAAAGGGAACTAAGCTAATCTAATTATGTGAGAACTCAGGAATGAATCATCTCATGATATTCTTGAAAGGCTTGGGAGTCTTCTATAACTATGGAAAAAAGGCTCATCAATCCGATGAATCCAAGGGGAAGAAACAATTTGATGATATTCAATACTAAAATTATAGAGAGATGGGACACAATTCTAATGAATATCCTAAGAGACAAAGAAAAATGCCTCAGAAAAGGCCAAGAGAACAAGGGAGAGAATCTGTGATTACAACAACAGAGGTTGAAATTCTTAATGACGTGGTGGCAGGTACTTTAATTATTTCCTCAAACTTAGCCAAATCTTTATTTGATTCTAGATAATATCATTTATTTGTATCTTATCAGTTTTCAAAGAAAATTAGATATGTCCAATTTGATTTAATAAAGGATTTGTTAGTCAAAACTCTCAGGGGATGTATCATTTCAACAAATAAATGTTGACTAGTCCCCCTCCAGACACAAAAAATTGCTTTAGATTCCAACCTTATCATAATTCAAATGGTTAAATTTGATATAATTCTCAGTATGGATTGGCTGTCAAATTATGATGTGAATATTTATTGTAAGAAAATGATGTTACAATTTTTGAAAATTGTGTAGAATCCACTGTCCTTTGGGAAGAAAGATCACCACTTAATTTTTATCTAGAAACGCCCCTAGTAGCTCTACTGAATGAAATACCTAGAGAGGAATATAATCCAATATCAATGGGTGAGGGAATAAATTTTAAAATTTAAGATGTTCATATAGTGCAAGAGTACAGATATTTATTTACAGAGGATTTACCCGAACAGCTTCCAGAGCGGGAAGTTGAGTTCTCTATTTATTTAATTCTTAATGAAAGACCTATATCAAAGACTCTCTATATAATGGTCATAAATGAATTAGTACAGCTAAAGTAATAACTAAAGGATTTGAGTGAAAAATGATTTATTCGACCCAGTGTTTCCCCATGGGGAGCCCCTTTCCTCTTTGTCATGAAGAAAGATGGATCCGGGAGGATTTTCATTGATTACTTGTAAATCAATGATATTATAATAAATAATATGTATCCTCCACCCCATATTGATGATTTATTTGATCAAATTTATGGAGATCAATAATTTTCAACGATTGAACATCGATATAGATGTCATTAGTTGCGTTTGAGGAAGGAAGATATTCTTAAGATAGCATTCCGGACCAGGTATGGGCATTAAAAGTGTACAAGGATTCCTTTTGGACTAACAAAATCACCCACTATTTTCAAGGATTTTATGAATTTAATTTTAAAGGAATATATTGATAACATTGTTGTGGTATTCATCGATGACATCCTTGTATATTCAAAAATATACAAAGTCCATGATAATCAATTGTGAGTTATTCTGAGAACTCATAGAAGAAATAAATAATAAGGGATGTTTAGCTAGTGTGAATTCTGGAATCAATATCTTTCTTTTCTAGGCCATTATGAATCTAAGGATGGAATCCTAGTTGGTCTTTCACAGACAAAGGCAGTCTAAGAATGGCCCATTCCCACAATCATAACCGAGGTATGCAGTTTTATAGTCTTAGTGTGTTACTATCGGCGTTTTGATCAGAATTTTTCCTGACTGGTTAACCCATTAACCAATATCACATGTAAAGAAGTTATGTTTTTGTGGATAAAAGAATGTACAAAATTCTTCGAAGAATTGAAAAGAATATTGGTCAATGCTCCAATGTTGACACATCCATCTGAAGGTGACGGATTTGTAATATAGGGTGATGCATCAAATACTGGACTGGGTTGTAACCTTATGTAAAATGGTAAAGTTATTTCTTATGAATCAATACAATTGAAGACACATGAGAAGAATTTTCCAACCCATGATCTTGAGTTAGAATCTGTAATCTTTGCTATGAAAATATGGAGGCATTATCTCTAGTAAGAGAGATGTGAGATTTATACGGACCACAACAGTTTGAAATACATTTTCAAACAAAAATATCTCAACATGTGGAAAAGAAGATAACTTGAGTTACCCAATGATTGCGATTGTTCAATACACTGCCACCTAGGAAAGGTGAATAATTTGTAAGATGCATTAAGTAGGATAGATCATGGCCTTATAACTCAAATAATGATTGAAAGTGATCCTATATTCATGGATCTACTGAAGATGGATATGATAGTTGTTAAGGAAGGGGAAACATTTCTCCTCTTTCACTTGATTGGTAAACCATATATACTATAGAAGATAAAAAACTCTCAATCTGATGATGAGAGTCTACACAAGAAAATTAATGCAGTTAACTTTGGGAGACTATCTGGCTTTGTCTATAAAGAAGGAGTTCTGGAACTTGGGAATAGGATATGCATTCCATCAGTACCTATTCTAAAAGGGTAACTATTAGACGATGCTCATAGCTCAAATTTTTCTATACACCCAGGTAATAGCAGGATGTATATATATCTGAAGAAATATTTTTTGTGGGATAATATAAAGCGGAAAATTGGTGACTATGTGTTATGATGTCTAGTTTGTCAACAAATGAAGTCAGAGAGACAACATATCAAAGGAGAGACAAAACCTCTACCTATTCTTATGTGGAAGTGAGATAACACTATGATGAATTTTGTCACCAGACTACCAAGGACACCAAGAAGTAATGAAGAAATATGGGGAACTGTTGATCGTCTCACAAAACCAGCACATTTCCATCCTATAAGAGAGGATTTTGCATTTGAGTTCTTGGAAAGACATTATATTAATGAAGTTGTAAGACTTCATGGTGCACCTATATCAATGGTGTCTAATCGATATCCCCAATTTACATCAAAATTTTGGAAAAGTCTCTCAAAGGATTTGAATACTGATCTTTGTATGAGTACCGCGATCACCCCCAAACTGATGGACACTCTGAAAGGACTATTCAAACTCTATATGACATGCTGAGGTCATTGTCTCTTGACTTCCAAGGTATGTGGGATCAATACTTGCCTTTGGATGAATTTTCCTACAAAAATAGTTTCCATTATAGTATTCAAATGGCTCTATATGAAGCATTATATGGAAAGAGATGTCGAACTCCAACATGTTGGGATTAAGTTGGTGAGAGTAAAATTATATACCGATAACTTTTTGAAGAGACCATAGAAAAGGCGAAGACAATAAAATCCCATATTATAGAAGCCCAAAGTAGGAAGAAGAGTTATGATGGCAATCAGAGAAAGGATTTGGAATTCCAGGTGGGAGATCATGAATTTCTGAAAGTATCTCAATAGAAGGGTGTCTTAAGGTTTGGTAAGAAAGGGAAATTGAGCCCTAGGTACATCAGACCATATGAAATTCTAGAAAGAATCGGAGCTATAGCTTACCATTTAGAGATGCCACCAAATCTCTCCATAGTTCATGATGTGTTAAACATTTCATTATCAAAGAAATACATGCCAGAACCAATGCATGTACTCACATATGAAAAAATTGTACTAGAACCTGATTTTTTATAATGTGACATGCCTATCGAGATTCTTGACACAAGGGAGCAGGTATTGAAAAAACAGACAACTCATATAGTAAAGGTTCTTTGGAGAGACCAGAATATGGAGGAAGCAACACAGAAACCTGTGGATGTTATGAAAAAGAATTACCCACATCTTTTTGAAATCTTTTATACGTAAAATTTCAAGGATGAAATTTCCAAAGAGGGGAATTATGTTGCACCCGAAACACATCATGGTATGTTTCTCTTAAATACATTCTCATTATAGCCAATATTTCATGAATCACAGAGCCTATATGGAACAATACTTGGTTACTTATATGAGATATAAATAACACAACCAAGTAAATCTAATTATGTCACTTCTATGATGCGAATTTCAAAAATCTGACATACATGGTTTTGATCGGTATGCTTTTTGGAGTTCGATAAGGGAAAATCAATTTTAGGTGAATAGTAACCTAACCTTATGAATAGTAACCTACCCTTATGAATAGTAACATGCCCTTATGAATAGTATTATGAATCTTATGAATGGTATCCATTCCATTGAGTGTATAAATTAATTTAGGCACCTTAAAATGAAGATGAAAATTTTAAGTGATTATATTTTTCAATCAAATAATGATTTTAATTAAATATTTAAATAATAATATTTAGAAAAATATTTCTGAAAAATGGACTTCATTTTTTGGATTCTAAAAATTAAAAAAAGGTTAGAGTGAGTTTTTGTGATTTTTCTAAAATACTTGATTTTTTCATGAATTGTGAAATCCGATAATTCTCTATAAATATTAAATAATGGATTAATTGGTTCATTGATGATGATCTATGGATGTAATCCCAATTTCTTCGAAGTCACATGCATATATTACTATTGTTGGTCATGGAATACTCACTATTGGTTTTCTTGAGATGAAATAAAAGATTAATTAATATAATATTAAGAAAACTCCTCTCCCCTCCAATATGTAAACCCACCTTCACTCCCTCTTCTCTTCACTCCTCTCAAGCCTTTTGCCTTGCCAATATTCTTCCCAAGTGTCTCCCCAAGATCCTACCCCACGTCTAAAATCTTCTAGCCTCTTCAAAATACCAATAACTCTCTACTTAAGAGGTTCTCAAAGGAGGAAGTCCCAAGAGGTAAACTCCACTTTCAAATTCCTTCATTTCATTTAAGTTATTCTCTTTTTGTTTCTTTCCTAACCTCCCTACTCAAATAGTATGATAACTACAGTAACATAAATTTACTGTAATTTTATTATGATATTGGGATATTTCATTATCTTCTATCCTATCCCAACCCTTTATTTGGAAGAAATGAAAGCACTAGTTGAGATGTGCTAATTTGGCACATTCAAGGACAAAGATTTATCGATTTCTATTATAATTATTATTTCTACTAATGAAATATTTTTTGTCATAGTTTAACCAGATTATTATATATTTAATATATCATATTATTAGTTCGATAATCCTTTTGAAAAAATTGTATTATGTTATAAAGGAAAACATGTTCATTGTAATCAAACTCACGGTTTAACCAAAACGGTTGTCACTAAGGTTATATATATGTAATAATTAGACCTCAATATAAGTAACCAAATTAAATTTAAAACCTTGTAATCTCCTATAAGTTCACTAATGGAATACAACTTTATTTCAGGACTACCACTTCTATCATTGATATTTATCTAAACTTTAATATAAGTGAAATGATCTTTTAAAAGCATGTAATCAAACGAGCCCAAACAATGAAATTGAATATTATAACTAATCAAAAAATCCATGAATGAACTATAAAGGGTTATAATAAATCATTTAAATATAGTATAGGTTCTGTACTTATGAATTAATAAGCATAATTTTTTTATTCATGTCTTTAATAACAAGTCATGAACACCGTCATGAATAAGGTAATGGATTGCTTTCTCAATTTTCATTCATTCAGTTAAACAACTATTTCATTGGTAAAATTTCTACAAGAATATTTTTGAATTACCTATTATTGTTTTATAATGTATATATACTTATATTTTTTGGACTTTTAATTGTCACACACTAATATTTCTTTGATTTATCGTCACTCTAATGACACAATATTCGTATGGGATCCACTCTCTAACTTTTCTTCAAGAATCTCCCCTATGTTGTGCCCTTTTATTTTTTATTATTAAGGACAGATTATGTATTTGAACCCTCCCTATAATTCCCTTTAGAAATATAATTAATGTAATACCCCTTTACCTCTCATTAAGCCCTTGCAATAACACTCGTTACCATGCCAAAATGATTGTAAGGGGTCTCTCATCTCACTTTCATTTCTGTGAGATTTTCCCTGTTCACCTCTTATCTCATTTATGTGGAAGATGTGTACTACCATTTGATATATAATAACATTACTATCTATATATTCATTTTATTCAACGATTTAATTTAGTTCTATTATGTTCTCGTCGTATGATTCGACCGATTACATTTTGGTAAGAGACTTTGTCTCTACTACTATTTCGTGGTGACTGACATTGTATTGTGCAAGTAATAATCCTTATGTGATGTACCTACTGCCCATTTGAGATAAATTTTCATTTAAAATTATATTTATATTTAATATACATAATATTCTATCATGGATATGTCTGTTGTTTAAACTGTATACCATTTTACATATGGTGTTTATTTGGGATGTTATTTTAATTATGGAAATATTGATAAAACTGTAGACTATATACTATACAGATATTGAAAAGTAATATTAATCTTGTATTAAATCAATGTATAAAGAATAATTTTTACTTACAGTGGTGGGTGGGGCCCGATTTATCCCCTTGATGCATCAGTAGGTATCATGAGACAAATCAGTTTGTGGCAAACCCTTTGAGTTTTTTTTTTCCAAAAATCAGTCATGTTTCTACCCACAGAACTAAAATATTTTTAATGTGTTATGGATTCATGTTTCAGATACATGACATCCAAATAATATGCATTTTATTTATTCATTATCAGTTGTTATTATTATTATCTATGAGGATTTCACTATGAAAAAATCTATGAATGCAGTTTCATTCTTAGTTTATTAGTGGCATTAGTTTTTCATTTATTCACCATGCCATGTTGATTATTCCAAATTGATTATGATTTACTTATTATTCTACTCGTTCTTCCGCAATTTGTAACACTTACAACGCATTTGAGATAACCCCTTTCATCCTTTAACCTCAAAAGTTAATGAATAGAAGTTAATTTATTGAGTTCATGTGGTTTCAGTTTTTAGTTTTGTTTTGTATTGAATTTTTTAACCTTTATCAATGTAATTTGTGTTACATATATGTATCTAGATTCTTCAGGAATACTAAAATGATCATTCCTTCAGTATTGTACATTCTTTCTAACCATTCCAATATCAAATGTAATGCAGCAGCTCCATCCTAGAGGGGTTGGGGTTTTACACATTTGATTAATATAGAAACCATAAATCCATAATATATCCCTATCGGTCTATAATGGAGGTAGCATTATTTGGTAAATATATAATGAAATCCCTATATTGTATCACTACCAGATTATTCCAATTATGTAATAGAATGAGGTGATTAACGAGAGTGTATAAGAATCAAGTGGCTAGCTCTAAAATTAGGAATATGGGCTTAATTTTTGAAATTTTTATTTAATGGTTGATGAACATTTGAGGAATACAAACCCCGTGAGGTGAATATATTGAACCCTCATAAAGGGAACACATATCGACCATTGTGTTTGAAAGTACCACCTAGGTTATTATGACACCTATGGAGGGACAATGGAAGCCTTGTAGGTGGTCATTGGGGTATTTTACATCCGTTATAATTTAAAAACTCCACTACCTAACCAGCTGAGTACATCATCTTGATCATAGTAGTTTTAGACATTTTTTAGCCAGGTATTTCCACAAGTCATCCAACCTATGATACTAGACCCTTATTCACTGGTGATTGACCACTTAAAAACCTAGAAAATAGATAAAAATCATATGGATTGATAATTTATAAACAATAAAATCTCATACAATCATTAAATGTATCAATGTAATCGTGTTCACATCCTTGTCAAAAAATTGAGTTTCTACATAATACTCACATAGTAATGTTTGAATAATTTTTATATGAATTATATTTCTTCATTAAATGATGAAATTTTATTGTGGTATTCTAGGTTCAAAAAAATTATTTGTAATATATAATTTAATAAAAAAAATGATTCGAAATCAGTTTCAACAAAACCACCATAATTAGAACTCTATACATTGACAAATGATTTGTTTTAAAAAAAATTAATAATAGAATTACCTTTAATAAAATGTTTAAAATGTTTGGATAATTGATTGAGTTAATAAACATAAGAAAATAAAGAATATCCATAATTCAATAAATATAAAGAGTATATTACTCCAATATATCTTGTTTAGGGAGGAATAAATAGATCCAAGAGAACTAAATATAATGATTAGGTTGTTGATTAATCACTTTTAGTTTTAAGTCATACCATTTGTTTCTAACCACACTATCAAGGATCATTAAATTCAAGTTGAATTTATTTAATTTTCAGTTAAATACCTACCATGTCATTTATTGGGATGTTTAGTTATCATCTTGAAGATGTAGTGTCATTTTATCCTATTTCATATCCTGGATAATTATTCGCTTTCACTTAAACTAATAAAATTTTGATGACTCAACTATTTTAAATTGGGTGTGTAAAAAATCCCATTCATGTCAACTGATAATATGTAATTACATTCTAAATACTGGAAAATACCATTATCATTATTGATGTTCACCAGATATACCTCTTAAAATTATTGAATTATTATGAAATGTTTATTATTAATTCGTAAAAATAAAAAACATTTATAATAAGAGTTATTTCAAGAAATTAAATATCACTGATTCCAATTATATAACCTTGTGCATTGTATCAAAAATTTACATGTCCTAATTTCATCTTATATTTGTTTAATATGTTTAAATTTTCTCTTTTCATCTGAGAAGAACAAAAAACAATCTAGGTATTATTTTTTATTTCTCTTGGTTATCATTATATTTTTTTAATGAAGGGAAAATTATTCTCTAGGAACCCACCCATGTTTTTTCTTAATTATGATAGAAAAAAAAAGAAAACCAAATATGTCGGAAAAATTGGTTATAAGGGTTTTTTATTTTTATTTTTTAGTTTAAAGGGATTGCGTTTTATTTATTTAAGTAAATGGTTTTGTTGAGTTCTAATTGAATTGGTGCTGATCCCTTTTTTTCTAAATCCCCACACCACCCCTCCCCAACTTCTTTAATATATATTTATATATACCAGAAAAGTGCAGACCACAGGTGTCCCCATGGCCCAACAAAATTATTATAAAAGAAAACAATAAAGGAAAGAAAAGCAGTTCAGGTTACAAGTGACATACATCTTCAAACAAAACATAGTAGGAAAATAAATTTTATTATAATTATAATAAATATAATCACTAAAATAAATAAAATAAATTTATTATTAAATTTATTATATCTATAACAATTTTATAATTATAATAGATATATTATAATTATAAATGCAATTATTGTAATTTTATAAATAAAATAATTATATAATTATAATAATTATATATTTATAAATATAATAAATATATAATTATAAATATAATAATTATAATAAATATATATTTATAATCAACATATAATTATAAATATAGTAATTATATAAATATAATAAATATACAATTATTATTACCATAATTATATAATGATAAATATAATAAATATATAAATATAATAATTAGATAATTATAATAAATATACAATTACCATAATATATAAATATAATAATTATATAATAAAATAAAATTATAAATTAAAAAAAATTATAAATTTAATAAATACATATTTAAATTTTTATTATATTTATATTAATTATAATAAATATACAATTATAAAAATAATTAAAATTATAAATATAATAAATATATATTTATATATTTATTATAACTATGTAATTATTATGATTATTGGTTTATTTAATTTATAATTATAATTATATTTATTATAATTACAATAAATATGTAATTATATAATTATTGTAATTATAATAATTCTACAATAATTCTATTTATAAATATAAATATTATTATTATAATTATATAATTATTAATATAATTATTATAATTATATATTTACATAATTATAAAAATTATATAATTATAATTATTATAATTATTATAATTATAATAATTATAATAATTATATATTTATTATAATTATAATAAATATTATTACTATAATTATTATAAATATAACAAATATAATAACTATAATTATAATAAATATAATAAATATATAATTATTATTATAATTATTATGTAATTATTATAACTATATAGTTATTATAAATATATAGTTATTATATTTATAATTATATATTTATTATATTTATAATTATATATTTATTATATTTATAATTATATATTTATTATTATTATAATTATATAATTATTATAGTTATATATTTATTGTAATTGTAAATCTATTACAATGATATATTTACTATATTCATAATTATATATTTATTATAATTATATAATTTTTAAAATTAAATATTTATTATATTTATTACTATATAATTATTGTAATTATAGCTATATATTAATAATATTTAAATATTTATTATATTTATTATTATAATTATAAATAATATAATTATAATTATATATTTATATAATTATAATTATTATAATAATTATATAGTTATAATTATTATAATTATATACTTATTATGATTATGAAAATATATATTTATTATAGGTATAATAAATATAATTATTTTAATTATTTTAAATATAATAAATATATAATTATCATAATTATAATTATTATAATTATATAGTTATTTTAATTATATTTATAATTGTATATTTTTTATAATTATTATAAATATATAAATATATTATTATAATAAATATAATAAATATATTATTATATATTTATTATATTTATTATAAATATAATTAAATAATTATTATAGTTATACATTTATTTTAATTGTATATTTTTTATAATCAGAGAATTATTATATTCATAATTATATATTTATTATAATTATATATTTTTTATAATTATATATGTATTATATTTACAATTTTATAATTTTTATAATTATAGTGGTATATTTATTATAATTATATAATTATTATATTTATTATTATAGTTATATATTTGTAATTATATTTTTATTATATTTATAATTATATATTTATGGTAATTATATTTTTATATTTATTATAATTATATATTTTATATATTTTTTATAATTTTATATTTATTATTATTATTATTATTATATTTATAATTATATATTTATTATAATTATGCAATTATTATAATTATATATTTATTACCATTGTATATTTATCATATTTATAATTATATATTTATTATAATTATAATTATATATATATTATAGTTATTTATTTAGGGTTATTGTATATTAATTATAATTATAATATTAATATATTTATAATTATATATTTTTTAATATTATTTAATTATAATAATTATATATTTATTATATTTATCATTATATAATTATTGTAATTATAATTGTATACTGATTAAATTATATATTTATTATTATATATTGATTATAATAATATATTGATTATAACTATATATTTATTATATTTATTATAGAATTACGATTTATTATATTTATTATTATATAATTATTGTAATTATAATTGTTTATTTTTTATAATTATTTAATTATTTTATTTATAATTATGTATTTACTATGATTGTACATTTATTAGAATTATATATTTATTATAATTATAAATATATATTTATTATAATTATAAATATATAATTATTGTAATTTTAATTATATATTTTTTATATTTATAATTATAGATTTATTTTATTATAATTATACAATTATTATATTTATAATTATATATTTATTACAATTATATAATTTTTATAATTATTTATTTTTTATATTTTCAATTATATAATTATTGTAATTATATATTTATTATAATTGTATAATAAATAGAATTATTGATTTATTATATTTTTTTAGTAGTTATATTTGTTGTAATATATATATTTATAATAAATATATTTATTATATTTATTATATTTATAATTATAAAAATATAAATATATATAAGATATTTGTATATAAAGAGGGAGAGAGGTAGTGTGTGGATTTTGAAAAAAATAAATCACCCAACGCCAAATCAATTGGCGCTGTGGGTATTTTGTCAAAGCACCAATTGATTTAGCGTTGGGGAAACCCATATCCCCAAATAAAAAAACCCTAAAACCCTTAAATTAAAAAAAAATTTAAGAACACCCATATAACCAATTCTGCCCAAATATGTCCAAATATATTTTTGTATAGATTTTAGATCTTCTAAAATAATATTATTGTGTGAACCAATAAGAAAATAATTTTTAGTAGAACAGTATTTACTACAATGATCTCATACTAGAAATTTAGTATAAAAAGGAACACATTTAGGTATAAAATAGATTGATCGAAAATACAGTTTATCTAAGGTAAATCATATTCCACTTGAAGTTATATAGGGAGATATTTTTTAATAAATATAATAATTATTTTTTTTATAAATTAAATCTGAAAAAATGATTCATTTAATATCAGCCTTTAGATTTAATTTTTATAAAAAAAGTACGACTATATTGAATAAATGTTCCATCAAGTAAAATATGATAATATAATTTATGATCAAAATGATAGGTTTTTAGTCTAATTTACATAAATATTTAGAAACATATGATGTAAATTTTGAAATTATTTTATTTAAATTTTTTCTTCTATAAACTACTTGTTACTTTTCTGTTTATTATTTTCATGTTTCATAAGGGATACACATATATCCATTTCATCTACAGTAGGCCATGTTTAATTATATTATGATTAATCATAAGATACCACTACTAATGGTACATATTATTCATATTATGATGAAGATGATTAACCATCTAAAATAGTATATGTAAATTTATAAATATGACCTAAATTTACTAGAGATTTATTTGTATCTTTTATATGAATTATTTTTCATTATATGGAATGTTTAAGTAAAGAAATTAATTTTACGGATTCCTATCCCACTTTCAATCAATTAATAATCCAAAATTGTGTCAATTTCACTGGCGTTTTAAGTATCTATGGGTTTTATATTGATCATGTTTTCACATAAAATACCTTGTCTTCTCTTTATTTTTATTCCGATGTTCCAGATAATTCAGTCTAACATGACATGCTTAATTACATTTCTACAATATAACTCCTGAAAATTAATTTTTTAAATATATTGAATTTTTTTTTTCTGATGGACATTATTGATGTTTGAATTTCTAATATACCTTTTCATTATTCCTATAATTTTTGAAAGTTCATTTGTTTCTTCTAAATCCCTTTTTCATAATTGAGTACATTTTCTAATAAAAGATAATTTTATCAATGGAATTTCTCTTCCTATTTTATAATTGTGTCATATTTAGTAATACAATGTTATATAATACACAATGACCACATGTTACAATAAAAAAATCATAGCAATTTCAACATCATATGTTGAGAATAAATAGATATATAAGAATTTAAAATAGTACAATTGGACAAAAAAATAAGATAAATAAGATATGAAAATTTATATATTCTCTACCCCAAATATGAATCCCACTCACAAATATCACCATAATAAAATATATTACTATTAATCTATTAATGATGAAAAATAAAATATATATAACAATGAGATAAAATACAAATGAAATAATAATAAATGCAATGTGTTGTATTTATAGAATATAGGGAACCCATATGACCATTGTAAAATTCAACTTTTGGAAGATTAATCTTTACAAATGAAAAATAATTTAATTATTGTAATTGAAATCTGACTCTTAAGAATAGTAACCTAACCATTAGATTAGTATACTTACTTATGAAAGAGTAAAATTATACTTATTTATCATATAAAATGAAAATATGATATATTAATCTCATCATACAAGTAATTTTTTTTTACAAAATGATATAATAAGTGCCTATATTTTTGGTATTTCATATAAATTTTATTTTAAATTTTTTAAAAATATAATTATATAAAATATAATTAATTATCATAAAAAATTTAGATAAATAATTATTTTTCATTATAATGATAATATAATGACATGTGACCAGAAATAAATTTTTAAATGGTTAAAAAATTGATAATAATATTAAAAATGGCATTTTTTTATAAATAAGGATTTTGTTTAAAATATAAATTTATCAAATTTAGAATTAAATTTTAATTAAATAAATTCATTTTTTGTATATAAATGTGAACAATTATATGGCTGAATGTTTTTTTGTTTTTCGTAAAATATTTGATTCTTCTTTGAATAGTACTATATAAACAAACATTATATTTAAAATTTTAGACTAAATGCCTAAATTTATGGGACGTGGATGATGTAATAACCCATTAGATAAAACTCGCATGTCATATACACTATATGTTTTTTCAATAATCATCACTACTTTAGTATTGGTCCATAATAAAAAAATAGTAATTATAATATTTTGAAACACCACTCTCCCCCTTATAAATATCACCCCTCACCACCCCATATCCGTACACCATTTAATATTTGTATTATTCCATTTTTTTAATTATCTTTCCATCCCTCTACCACATATACATATAGTCCAATTCTCACAAAAATTCAATAACAAAGTGACATAAGTTTTATTTGAAATTACAATGTTTAAGAAGTAATATACTCAATCAATCCTAATTAAATTAACTTATTCATAAACCTCCCCATCACATCCATCATCCAATGATTCATATTGACTCCATTATAATAATTGTACTCCAATTGTATACATTTATATTTATTATTAATAAACCATCCTCTTCACCTCTCTTTTCATTCTAAAAACTAGAACATTATTCATATTATGTTGCATTCACCCCCTCAATGGAAAACATACATCATTTTATTATAACAATATTTATGTCAGTTATATAAGTTTTATTATTGTTATACATGATATTCAAAATGATATTATAATTATATAATGGTTGTGGAATTTATTAATGTTCAATGAAAGAAATTATACAAATCGTGTTCATGATCCCTTATAAGGCCTCCTATATGATCTAAATGTATAACATTATCATTTTAACTAAATGATTCATCCATATAGAAATTTTTTTCCGTTTGTAGTTATATATATATAAATCTAAATTCATTTCTAGGTAATATTGATAGTAACATTTGAAAGGAACTCCTATAATTATCCACAAGAGAAATAACCTTGGAACAATGAAATTGTAAGAACCCAGTTTTTTTTCTTGAGGTATGGGTTTCTTCTTTTCTCTTTTCCTTAACTGTTTTTGTGAAAATAAGGAAAATGGGGGAAAATGCTAAATTTTGGGACTACATGCCGTGTACTTTTCCACACTCTGTGTACTTTGGCCGTGTGGGATGAGTACACAGGGTGTGTAGCCCTGTTGGTGACTAAGGGTGTAAAAACCGACTACACGTTGTGTAGTGGTCCTTTACACGCCGTGTAGTCATTTAGCAGATGAAACAGAAAGGTGGTGGGGGCAGCCACCAACTGGGTGACAGTACACGCCGTGTAGTCTGGAATACACGCCGTGTACTCATGTCGACAGATGAACAGTTTGGCGGTGCCGACAGAGGAACAGTTAAATGATGGGAATACATGCCGTGTAGTCAAAAGTTCAAACTGTGTACATCATTTTTCTCACATAAAATGGGAAGTATCCAACCCTATTCCCAGGATTGGCTTAGAACCGGATGGGAGCTCGGGAGAGGATTGCTGAACCTTCATGGATCTCGAGATCGAGCGTCGGGAATACGTTTCTATATCTGTCGATCACGTTGGAACTGCACAGGTAAGCCCTCCAATCTCCTTAGGTAGTTCTTGCCAAATATTCCTCTAATAGATGTTATTTGAGGTTGAATGATAATTCTTTTACCTCATATCTACGACATTCTTGGACGTTTCAGAAGGCATCGTTCTTCCGTTCGTGGGTTTTTACGTTAGGTTGTATGGTGTTTAAATTACAACTGATGTGCATTTTGTGTACTATCGAAATACGCGCCCATGCATGGGGTGTCGTATAGATGAGGAATAGTTGAATTAAATACCTATAATTGTATAAGTAATTTAAATGTGATAATAAACTGCTATTTGGGATCACTGCTTGGATCCATGACCACCTCGGGGGTGTGTTCTTCTGTTTTGTCATTTGGCCAGGATACCTAATGGGATGCCTTTATAATAATGATTATATAATTTCCATGAGAGGAATTTCACTTGTATTCCATGTGTATTTCTTGTTTACATGTTGGGCATGGCCCGATTACTTGTTTAGCTTAAGGGCAGTGTTGTTATTAGCCTGTGCGAAATGTACTACTTAGCCTATGGGAAACTTCTTCTATGCCTGTGGGAAGTTGACTCTGTGCCTGTGGGAGACAACTCGTATGCCTATGGGAAATATTGGATATCCTTGTGGGATGATTCTTGTGTTTGGATTTTATTTACCTGAGGTTAAGGGTTTACGCGTCTGAGGACACAGGCTGTTTACTTAGAATATTCACTATGGTGATATCTTAAATTGAATGATAAAAATAATAATAAAATAGTAATATAACTGTTTAAGTTAGTTACTTCTGAGTTCTGCTTTTTTTATTGAATTTTACTACTGCACACTATTGTTGCATATTTTCATACAGTTGGGCGCAAGCCTTTGGTGGGTGCCTACTGGGATTTATTTCTCACACCCTATTTTGTTCATGTCTTTGGCCCAAAAAGAATACGTTTCTGCAGGTGTGGATAAGGGAAAGGGTCCCTATACATGTACTTGATTGTTGCTAGGAAGTAGGGGAGCATGCGACCGAGCTTCGATCACAATTCTACCAGCTGTTTTGTTTTGTTTAGTTGTACTCTGTATTGTACTGTAGTGTATTGTTGTGAAACATATTCTGGCTATTTTGAACTTGAGACATGTTGCATCATCATCTATAGAACTATTGGTTATCTTTTACTACAATTGTTTATTTGTATGGTTTGTTTCTTCCGTTGTTGCAGTATGATTTTTATTTTATTCCATTGTGCCACACTTTGACTAATGAGGGCATAGTTTCACCACTATCAGACCTGGTGATTCTTACTCAAATTTACCCAAAAAAAGAAGGTAGGATGGTCCTTGTAGTCTATTTTGGGTTGTCGAATCCTCACAGACCTGAGAAGTACCTACAGACACGTGCATTCTATGGATTGTTTTTGGCTATTAAGTGGCCAACATAGGTTAAATTTATGATGGTTTTAATGTATCACTAATATATTTAAGTTAATTCAAATTATGGTAATGATTTGATCCTAGGTTATCGCTCTGGGTGGATTGGATGAATTCCTTTTTTAATGATTTCAATTTCTTATAATTGAGATGGATTCATTTAAGATGATCAAACAAAATCATCACTTACCGGTTTAATGCCTAAACACCCTAATACTAATCACCTATACACATGAAGCATCAATGTTTTGAGCACTCCAAGGTATAGGTTTGTATTAGCACTTGAAATGTGTGACCTCAAATTCAATAAGTATGAAAAGTTTTTAAAATCATCAAATAAAAATCTCATTTAAAAGAAGTGATTATCCATTAATGGAGTGATAAATAAAATCCAATCAGACCCCTAGCTACTCCCATGGATCAAAAAATAAAATATTTATCCCTCCATTGATAACATGTCTTCAACCGAAGCGGGAAATATATTTACGAGGGTGTAATTGAAGACTAAAGGAAGAACTTTTATTAAGAAACTAAGTTGAATTAAACAACATAAATGAGAATGAAATGCGATTACAAACACAAAGCGGCAGCATAACACTATAATGAAACCAAGCACCAAATATTAAAAACTCTTACACCACCACTACCTTAAATAGGAATTTTTTGAGCCTTGTGTCGAGCCTCCAACAGTACAAAAGATCTCACTTGATTATGGTAGGCCTAGGGTGATGGAACGTAAGGGAGATGAGACTTTTCCACCCTTGACCCGAGGTGGCAGCCGGCTTGCTTCTATCGAACAGACATTCTTGTAAGTCCTTCTAGATGGCTGAATGAGAGTGGGCCATATAAGAATAAATTGGATCCCCAGAAGTCGCCTAACCTCCTGTAACATATGATCCCATTTGAACTTCTGAATTTGGAGATGTTATTAGATTAGTGGGTTTTTTTTTGGGCCGCAGAATATGGCCCAGACTTTTATCTCTAACTTGGGCCGCATAAATGGACACTATGGAGGCCGGATAATCATTGGATAATGAATAGTGATTTGTTCCTATACATGTCTTCTAGCATCCCACTAATGTTGGGATTCATTGGGACTATATGTTGGGCCCCACAGTCTTATCAGTGGGCTGGTGTCCAATCTGACTTCTCCAGAATTTTTTCCTTTCATCACAAAATATCCCCATCTTCTTCCATGAATTCTCCATTGATCCCTAAATCAAAAATTTTCATATTTAAGTGTATATAAAATTCCAATAATATTAAATTAAATTTTGTATAATTAAATTCTTTAAAATCATATGAATCATTGGGTACTTTAAATGATGTTACAAAATGTACCACATAATAGTGCATTTTGAGAAAGTATTACAATCATAATGTGAAATGGTGTTCAAAGTGTAAAATGCAATAAAATGGTGTTTATCAATAATAAAGCACATGAATATTATATATATTAACAATGAATATTATCCTCATTTAGTGGCTTATCACACCCCCCAACTTGAGTTTTTCTAGTCCCGAGCAAAATATATCTCAACAATATGAAACTCGAATTCACTTTTCCAAAAACTTTTTAATACACATTGATCACCATAAACCCTTATACCAAACAATCATGAATCCCATCAAAATATTTTAATACAATATAGTTTAATAAGAATATCTCGATCCCAAGCCCATTCCTTTGTTCAAATTCATTGTCATATTTCATCCAATATCAATTAAGTATGAGGATGTGTTGTGAATCACAATAGACATGAGGGTTCATCTTTATTCAAGGGGGAAATTATGGAAGCCCTAGGGGGAATCACATTTCAATATTAAGATGAGTATTCAATTTTTTTGTATTATATAATTTTTTTTTCAATTTTTCCATGGTAATTGAAATTGCACTCAAAAGAGTCAACCCCTGTAGCGAGACGTTTCCGATGACTCCTAGGATCAAAGAACTTAGGGAACCAAGTGAATCCCACATACTTGGGAATCATCTCACATTAACTCAGTCAAAATCAAATTCAAATTACCAAAAATAAAGATAAAATTACTAACTCTGGTCCAGAAAACTATGGAGTCACGATCCCCAAGTGCCAAAAGTCACACATTAGGTCATTTCATTTCTCTACGCGCAAATTTATTATTATTAATTTTTTATTTAATACTCACACTAAAACTAAAATGATCACCAAACCTATGCTATTTATTTGGGGGACCCCATGAACTCAAACTAATACCCCACTATCCAAAGGACGTGCATTGTGATCTTTTTTTTATTTGGATGGAAATATAAACGTTGAAATATCACATTGGACAACAACAATATCCAAAATATATAATCAGGAAATTATAAAAGGATTAAAATCATAAATAGGTCATGCTAAATTATTTTATATTCAGTTTCAAAGTGTGAAATGTGTATTACCATGTTCAAAGTTAAAGGAATATTTCCTTCCATTTACACTTTTTTTTTCAAATCATTCATTTTTTTCGACACAAAAGCATTTTTTATTTTATCTCCCCCAAAATTAAAATAACATGGTCCCTAGTGTTCAAAAAAATTTAGAAGGGGGTAGAGGTAGATAACTAATGTTCAAAAAGGAAATTGGAAATGAGGATCATGGAATGAAGTCACCTGGTGGTTGAAGTTGAAATTCTTAACACTCCAAATTAGTCCTTTAATCTCTTAGGGGATGTTGGCACCTCCTTGATTGAACATGTATCACCAATAATAGTCCATGAACCATACAAAGAAGAACAAACCAGACAAAACAAACAACCCAATGACATATTGAATTCCACGTATCGTCATTTTTATGGTTTTCGCTGTGTTTTTTTAAATCAAACTAATGATATATTGTCTTCTTTTAAATTTCTGGGTATGGTATTACTCATGGATCACACCGTATGACACGGATGAATACGATGATCCCCTTTCCTACCCATCCATATTCATAAAAGAAGAACATGTCAATAGTCTAATTTTTTTATTATATATCAAAATGATTAATTAATCCTATTTAAAATATAAAGTTGATTAAAACAAAAAAAATATATTTGAAACTTGAAAACCATGGGATGCCTACCATGAAGTGCTTTGTTTAATGTCGTTAGCCCGACATGGATCCTAAATCTATCAAATTTTTTCCTGGTTCATAGGTTGGCTCAGTTATCTCAACCTCTATTTCCTATTTATTGAATGATTCAATGAATGGTTTTAAACATTGACCATTGACCTTGAACATGGAACCACTTGTGGTATCATGAATCTCTACTTCCCCATGGGGGTACACATGATGCAGTATGAAAGGTCCCGACCATCTTGACCTTAACATTCCCGGGTGTAAATGAATATTTGAACTATACAAGAGAACAAGTTTTCCTGGTTCAAAATGTTTGACCTTGATATTCCAAGATTGGTAGTCTTTAACTCTAGATATATTTATCCTTGAATTTTCATAATCCTCCATCTTTAGTTCCTCCAGTTCATTGAGATCTAATTTCCATTTTGTTCCGGCCAATGAGAGGTCATAATCAATTTTCTTAATTTCCCAAAAGGCCTTATGCTCAATTTCAATAGGAAAATGACATGATTTTCCATAATCCATCCTATATGGTGAAATTCCTAGGATGGTTTTGTATGTTGTATTATATTCCCAAAAAGAATCCAAGAGTTTTTCGGACCAATCCTTCCACTAAGGATTGATAGTTTTTTAAAGAATTAGTTTGATTTCATGATTGGCTAACTCAGCTTGACCATTGGTCTGTGGGTGGTAAGTAGTGGACACTTTGTGATAAATTCCATATTTTTCCATGATTGATGGGAATGGATGATTGCAAAAATGAGTACCACGATCACTAATGATACCCCTAGGAATTCCAAATCTAGAGAAGATGTTTTCCTTGAGAAATCTAATCACAGTTTGATGATCATTGGATTTTGTAGGAATGGCCTCAACCCATTTAGAGACATAATCGATAACTAAGAGAACATAAAGATATCCCCTAGAGTTTGGGAATGGACCCATGAAATCAATTCCCCCAATAATCAAAGATTTCAACCACTAAGATGGGAGTGAGTGGCATTTGAATCATTTTTGTGATGGACCCTACTTGTTGACACCTATAAAAATATTTGACAAAATGTTTAAGAGTCCCTTTAGAGGGTGGGCCAGAAGAGACCACAATGAAGAACCATATCAGAAGTTTTTTTAGAGGAAAAGTGACCTCCACATGACTCACTATGACAGAATTTAAGGATGGACACTTCTTCAGATTCTGGGACACACCCCCTAATGACATGGTCAGGGCAGAACTTATAGAGGTTCAGATCATCAAACACATAGTTCCTAACATCATAATGGAATTTCCTTCGAGCATGAGTCCCTACGAATTTTGGAATGAATCCTGTAACTTAGAAATTGGCTATGTCAGTATACCAAGGGCAGTCACTCATAGAGTATAGGTGTTCATCCGGAAATGAATCAGACATAGAAAGGTGATTGGAGTTATCTTTGAATTCCATTCTAGAGAGGTGATCAGCTAAAAAATTTTCAAAAACCTTTTTATCCTTGATTTTGAGGTCAAATTATTATAAGAGAAGGACCCACCTAATCAGTCTAGCCTTAGTGTCTTGTTTTTGGAAGAGGTATTTTAGTGCAGAATGGTCAGTGAACACAGTGATGGGGGACCCTAAGAGGTAGGACTTAAACTTCACTATGGAAAACACAATAGCATGTAACTCCTTTTAAGTGGTGGTGTAGTTGATTTGGTCATCATTTAATGATTTTCATGCATAAGAAATGACATAAGGATTTTTATCACAAATTTGTCCTAACACAACTCCTACAGCAAAGTCACTGACATCACAAATATGTTCAAAAAGAAGGTCTCAATTTGGAGATTTCATAATGGGGAGAGGTGAGAGAGGATTTGAGGGTTGAGAATGAACCCTCATAGCTTTCTGTTCAAACAAATGGAGCATCCAATACTAGCAGAGCACAAAGGGGGTGTGAGATTGAACTAAAGTCTTATATGAATCTTCTATAGAAACCAGCATGTCTTATGAAAGACCTAACATCCTTGAAATTTTTGGGTGATGGAAGGTGACTAATTATGTCATCCTTGGTTTTATCAACTTCAATCCCCCTACCCGAGACAAGACGACCTAGAACTAGTCCCTCTTTAACCATGAAATGACATTTTTTCTAGTTTGGGACCAGATTCTTCTCTTCCCATCTTGAAAATACTCTCTCCACATTCTGCAGACATTCCTCAAATGTTTCCCCAAACACAGAGAAGTCATCCATGAAGACCTCTAGAAAACCCCCTACCATGTTTGAGAATATTCCCATCATGCACCGCTAGAAGGTTCCAGGGGAATTGCATAGCCAGAAGGGCATGCATTTGAAGGCAAAGAATCTGAATGGACATGTGAATGTAGTCTTCCCTTGATCCTCTAGGGAGACATCAATTTGATTATACCCTATGTACCCATCTAAGAAATATTAGAAAGCATGACCTACCACTCTATGAAGGACTTGTTCAATGAATGGTAAGGGGAAATGGTCCTTCTTGGTGAATTAGTTTATCATCCTATTGTCAATGCAAACCCTCCATCAACTACTCACCCTTGTTGGAATAATCTCTCCATCCCCATTGGTTATCACTATGATAATAGCCTATTTTGGAACCACTTGGATTGGGCTCACCCATTCACTCTCAGCTATGGGATATATGATACCAGCTTTTACCACTTTCAGAAGTTATTTCCTTACTACCTCCATGAGATTAGGATTGAGTCTCCGTTGAGGTTGATGACATGGCTTTGAATCAGATTCCAAAACAATCCTATTAGTCACGATAAGTGTGCTAATCCCATGAATATCATACAGGGTCTAACCTATGGATTTCTTATGTTTCCTAAGGACATCTAGAATCATCCTCTAATTATTTTTTTCAAGAGAATAAAAAATGACAATAGGATGTGTTTTATTGTCCCCTAGGAAAGCATACTTGAGTGTAGCGATAAGTTCCTTCAATTCAAGATTAGGTTGGTTTAGAATTTCAGCAGAAGATTGGGACATTAGATCAAGTTAAATTTCATTTTTTAGAGTTTCAGATAGGATTGATTCCCTGCATGTAGAAGTTTCAACTACTAGATTGGATTGACCAGATTTAGGGAAGGAATTTTTATTGGTCTCCATGAAATTGGTTTTCTAAAAGGTTTCACTAATTGTTGGACCTATGAATTCATCGTAAGAGTAATTTGAAAATGATTAAAGAAAAGGATATAAACATCCTTCATGTGAACAAAGGAAATCAAACTCATCCTGACTTAAACATTCTTCAAATATTCCTTGATGTTATATAGATTCATTATCAATGCTTAATATCATGTTTACTTCATGAATTTCCTCGTCATCCCCTATTTGTGAGCTTTCATTATAGATGTTCAAGTCTAGAATCATGTTTCCAAAGTTGATGGTCATGTTCCCATTTCGGAATCAGATAACAGAGTTGATTGTTGCAAGAAAATGACGGACAAGGATGATTGGGGTTTGTTCCTTATTTCCAATGTTTGGATGGTTGTCAAGGACAATGAATTCAGTAAGGTAGATGAAATTTTCAACCTTTACCAGAATGTCCTTTAAAATCCCCTTTGGAACCCTAATGCTATGATCAGCAAGTTGAAGTGTGACAGATGTGGTTTGGAGTTCTTCTAGGCCTAACTGGAAGTACACGACATAGGGGATGGGATTGACACTACCACCTAGTTCACACAAGGACTTGACAACTTTGCTTTCTCCTAGTTCAACATTGATGTAAGGGCCACCTAGGTCTTTCAACTGAAGAGTAATGGTCCCTTGAATGGTGGTACTGAAATTAGCATCCAAAAGGACTTGGTTTTTATGTGAAAATTTTCTCTTAAAAGTGCACAAGTCCTCAAGGTAATTTGATAAGGAAGGTATGGTTTCAATGGCATCTAGAAGGGGAATGTTCAACTTGACATGTTAGAAGATTTCCCTAAATGTTTCACTCAGTTCAGGATTGGGTTTCCCCCTCATGCGTTAAGGAAATAGTGCATGTTGTGGGTTTGTTTGTTGAAGAGTTGTTTCTTTGACAATGTTATAGTGTGTTTCAGTTTGATCATTTGGTTCATTTGAATTTTCATCCAAGTTTGAATCTTGTGGTGGGTTCGGAATTAGTTTTTCAGGTTTCTCAATTTATTTCCCACTTCTTAAAACAGTCACATCCTTTAGTTGTTCATGAGTTGTATGAACAAAACTTCACTCTCCCCTTGATGATGATGATGGCACCGCCTGAGTAAGAATGGGTTCCTTTCCAGTTTTGATGGTTTAAATTTCTTGTTTAGGGGAAGAGACTTCTGAGTTCATCCTTTCCATTTGTTTTCATATTTTTTCATGTAGGATTTGTGGAACAGTTTGGGTTGGTGCTTGAGAATATTGGTTTATCCCAGAGGGATATTTTGGAGGTGGGAGAGTTTTTTGAAAAGGGATCCGTGGTTGTTGTTATGGGATAGGTTTGGTTTGGAACTGGTTATGGGTTTGGTAGTGATGATGGGGGTTAGGATTTTTTCCCTGTGGTTGGCTAGGTTGTTGGTTATCTTTCCAGCGGAAGCCTGGGTGGTCATTATACCTTTGGTTGAAGTAGTTTTGGTATTGAGGCTTTTGAATGTTCATGGAATTTACTTCTGATGGGGGTCCTCCTAAAAGAACATCTTTGATGGATGTAATGGGTGGGCAGTTGTCTGTCTTATTGTCATGTTTGTCACAAATTGTGCAAACATGGTTTATAGTTTCGATTTCATGGACTTTCATAAGGGCTATTTCCTCAACCTTCCTAATGAGTGCTATGAGTTTTTCCCTAAGTCTTTCCTCTTCTCTATGTGTATGAACTCTAGTAGTTTTTTGTAGCTTTTAAGAATAAGGTGAAGTTCCCCATGTTTGGTTTTGTTCATAGAGGCTTTCTAGATACTCGTAAGCATCATTTGGGGCTTTGTTTTTAAATGTTCCATTACACATCATGTCAATGAATTGTTTGTTCCCCGGAACCAACCCTTCATAAGAAATACTCACTTGTTCAGGAATAGAAAATCCATGGTGTGGAACCATGTCTAGAGTGTCTTTGAACCTCTCCCATGTTTCATAGAATGACTCTCCCTCTATTTCAAAAATGTTTTGGATACTCTTTTTAAGTGAAAATTTTTGTGTTGGGGAAAGTATTCTTTGTAGAATTCTCTTTGTAGTTGGTACAAAGAGTTTATAGATGATGGTATCAAATTTTTTATCCAATTTTTAGCTCGATCCTTTAAATAAAAAGGAAATAACATCATCATAGCTGATTCTAGTTGATGTGGGGGACAAATGGTTTCTACTATGTCATTGAACTCCATAATGTGAAGGTAGGGCATCTCGGAATCCATTCCATGGAATGTGGGAAGATGGTTTAGGACATGGGGTTTAAAGATGAAGTTGGCATATCCTAGGGAGTTATGTATAATGCATGAGGGGGCATTGGTCACGGAAGGTGTGAGGTAGACATTCATGGTTTGATCAATTGCATTCCCCAAGTTTGGGGCTTCCTCATTTGGGTTTCCATTTTGGTTCCCACCCTGGTTTATGAGTTGGTTTCTTTGAAGACCTTCCATTGATATAGGCTCAATTTTTGACTCTAGAGTATTATTAATGTTAGTATATAATGGAAATATGTCCCTTGGTGTACTTGACTCCCCAATCCTAGGAATATCCACCCTAACTTGACGGTTCGATTGATCGTGGGTGTAGGAGGACATGCGCCAAAAGAAAAAAAATGCGAAAGGGACAAGATATGAGAATTTGCATGAGAAAAGAAGAAATGGGGGAGAATAGAATGGGTGTTTATATGACTTACATGGGTACCTGGAAATGGCGCCAAAATTTGATTCTCGCTCAAATTTACCCAAAAGAAGAAGGTAGGACGGTCCTTGTAGTCTACTTTTGGTTGTCGAATCCTCAGAGACCTAAGAAGTACCTATAGACACCTGCATTATATGGATTGTTTTTGGCTACTAAGTGTCTAACATAAGTTGGTTTAAGTTGGTTTTAATGTATCACTAACAGATTTAAGTTAATTCGAATTATGGTAATGAGTTGATCCTAGGTTATCGCTCGGGGTGGATTGGATGAATTCCTTTTTTAATGATTTCAATTTCTTATAATTGAGATGGATTCATTTAAGAAGATCAAAAGAAATCATCACTTACTGGTTTAATGCCTACACACCCTAATACTAATAACCTATACACTTGGAGGGTCAATGTTTTGAGCACTCCAAGGTAGAGGTTTGTATTAGCACTTGAAATGTGTGACCTTAAATTCAATAAGGAGGAAGAGGTTTTAAAATCATCAAATAAAAATATCATTTAAATGAAGTGATTATACATTAATGGAGTGATAAATAACATCCAATATATAACTTTTCTACTCCCTTGGATAAACCCAAAAAAGAGTTAGCCCCCCATTGATGACATGTCTTCAATGGAAGCGGGGAGTAGACTTACGAGGGTGGAATTGAAGAAGTAAAAACAAAAACAAAAAATCAATCACTCCTCCGTTGTGTGATAAATATCACAATGTATGGTGTGAAAAAATTCACACCATGAATCAAAAGAATCAATGTGATACGTATAAGAACATAATAAGAGTAAAGGAATAACTTTTATTAAGAAACTTAGTTGAATTAAACAACTTACATGAGAAAGAAATGTGATTACAAACACAAAGTAGCATCAAAATAGTACAATGAAACCAAGCACCAAAGATTAAAAAAATCCTTCACCACCACTACCTTAAATAGGAATTTTGGGATCCTTGGGTCGAGCCCCCAATAGTACAAAAGATTCCACTTTAGTATGGTAGGCCTAGGGTGGTGGAAAGTAAGGGAGATGAGGCTTTTCCACCCTTGACCCGAGGTGGCAGCTAGCTTGCTTCCACCGAACAAATGTGCTTGTAAGTCCTTCTAGATGGTAGAATCAGAGAGGTCCATAGTAGAATAAAATGGATCCCCGGATGTCTCCCAACCTCCTGTAAAAATGGGTCCCATTTGGAGTTGTTTATTTGAAGATATGATTAGGTTAGTGCACTGTTTTTCTAGGCCGCATAATCTGGCCTAGATTTTTATCTCTAACGTGGGCCACCTAAATGAAAACCATAGAGGACGAATTAGCGTTGGATGCTGAAGAGTGATTTCTTACTCTATATGTCTTATATAATTCCATGAAATTTGGGATTATTTAGGCCTTTATGTTGGGACCAATGGTCTTATCAGTGGGATGGTGTCCAATCTGACTTCTCCAAAACTGTTTCCTTTCATCACAAAATATCCCCATCTTCTTCCATGATTCTCCATTGATCCCTGGATAAAAAAATTTCATAATTAAGTGTTGATCAAATTCTCAAAATATAAAATTATAATATTTATAATTATTTTCCTTAAAATCATATGAATCATTGGGTATTTTAAATGATGTTAAAAAATGTACCACATAATAGTGCATTTTAAGAAGGTATTACAATCACAATGTGAAATGATGTTAAAAGTGTAAATTGAACTAAAATGGTGTTTATGAATAATAAACCACCTGAATATTATATATATTAACAATAAATATTAGCCTCATTTAGTGGATAATCACCTGGGCCCTCGCTGCTAGTTGGCAGCCTCTGGCATTTGAGGAAATGCGTTTGAGGTCACATGGCGAACCGAGTTCGGGGAACCCATTGAGTGGCACCCGGATCCCGGACGTTAAAAAGTGGTATTAGAGGAGTTCTTTTCTTTGAATTACTATTTCGCACCTTATTTAGGGATAGGACAAGAACGGTAGTTGGTAATAAGCTGTGCCCGAGAGTAGCTAACCCGTGTACAGGAAAAAGCCAGTCTACCTCATATTTTTGCAATTTTTAGGATTTTTCTAATTTTACAGTTTATTTGATTTCAACATTGGGTGATGCACTTGTGATTGTGCTAATTATATTTTATCCATGGGTTCTATTTAGTTTCAACCTGATGAGATGATGGTATGTCATTTCATGCATCATTTATTCACATGCTTGAAATCACATGCCATGCATAGTTTCCATGCCATGTAGGTTCATTAGAAATTGCATGTTGTTGTGATAGATGTTGTGCCAGAAAAAGAATAATTTTGTGATAGTTTCTTGGATAGATACCTGTTGTTTGATAGGGTACTATTGTGTGAGCCTATTTATAGAATCGATGCCAATCTTTGGTTTTTGTTGAGTATGGGCCCTCATTGACCAAAATTTGGTGGATCATTTGCTGTTTATCCGGTTATAAAACATATAAGATGCCATAATTTTCTTCGTGGGGAGTTTGGGCCCTCACAGATCAGAATTTTGCACTTAGGTGTTGTTTTTCAGTATTTTCTAGGTTACGGAGAACTTTCTGAGGCATATTGTCTGGAAACCCAGTATACACGCCGTGTAGTACATTAGACACGTCGTGTATGTTCTTCTGTTCGGGAAGAAATAAAAACATTTTCAGTACACGCCGTGTACATTAAGTACACACCGTGTAGTCTCTTCCCGTGTCATAGACCATGTAGGCGGGGACACGGGGAAGGGAAGTGCTTGGGGCGAACACGTTGTGTACTGTAAGTACACACCATGTAGTATTGACCTAGATTCCGCCTGTGTAGCTAACAACACAGATGAGGGAGTCCTTAATATCTACATCTCGTGTCCCCTGTGGAACACGCCGTGTAGTCTGACCTGGGATCCGGCCGTGTAAATAACAACACAGGTCGGTGAAATCCTTTCATGGACACACTTTGTGTGTATTGAACACGTCGTGTAGTTGGAACAGTGTATTTGGATGTGTAACTAACAACACGGGTCAGTGGATCTCGTCTAGTACATTCTATGTACCCGTGGGACACACCGTGTAGTCTTGTCCAAGCACAGACTGTGTGTTTTTAGCCATGTGGCTGGGAAACGGGGAGTGTACACACCGTGTGCGGCAGTAACATGCCATGTAGTAACAAACCGAGTAGTCGGCCGTGTCACAAACGACATGGGAAGTTGGAAAATTACACCTACACGCCGTGTAGATTATATAAATGTCGTGTAGTTTTGTTTAACAGGAGTCATGTGAATTGGCCGTGTAGAAGGACCTGGGCAGGGGAAAATTGTCTAGTATACACCGTGTAGTCATTATACATGCCGTGTAGTCTTGTTGTGAAATCTCAAATGCCTTCTTTCTCATGTTCCCTTTTGGTTCCTTCGTTTTAGACTATGATAATCTTGATCTAAGGTGTGTGTTTGACCTTGTAGTGTCATACCGCCAAGACGTTCACGCGTTGTTCGATAGGAGAGATACAACGAGTATACTCCGGAGATGGTGGGCCATGGGCTACCAGTTAAACCTCTAGCAGAGCCAGATGCAGTTCCAGTCGTAATACCTGACACAGGCGTGGAGGTGCAGTTTGTGAAGGCTTTATGCAGTTCATTCAGACCTTTAAGGGAGCACCGCCGGCTGCCACATCTTTGGAAGAGTTGACTTGTATCTTCCAGGACCAGAATCCGCCTACATTTTCTGGGGATGGCGGACAATAGGCCGCAGTGTCTTGGTTGGGGTCTATGCAGACTATTTTTGAGCACCTAGAGATGCCTCCAAGGCGGAGGGTCAACCTTGCGACTTATATGCTATGTGATTCCGCCAAGATGTGTTGGGATGTTACCACCCAGTAAGAGCATCACAGAGACATGTCTTGGGAAGATTTCCATACAGCTTTCTATGAGTACTTCTTCCCAGAGACGCTGAGGACAGATCGAGCTCGAGAGTTCATGAATCTACAGCAGGGCACTATGTCGGCGATGGATTATTCTGCTCACCACACCGAGCATCAATGTTTTTTACCTATTCTGGTGGGCGATTAGACGCTGAGAGCCAGACGCTTTGAGGAAGGTCTTGGATATGACATCTGAGCACTAGTGAATGTTTTCAGGTTGCCTTCATTACATGATATTGAGAACCAGGTACTGATTATAGAGAGGAACATGCGGGAATCTAGTGGTGTAGGCCAGGGCAGTTCAACATCAGTTTCTGGTACTATTTATACTAGTAAGAGGTAGAGATATATGGACTTCTCTCAGGGTGGCAATACCACTCAGAAGAATGTTTCAGGTGGCCGGGTCATGTGTTACCAGTGTGGTAAGGAGGCGCACAAGAGACCTCAGTGTCCACGAGACCCAGTGGAGTGCCGAATATACGACATGATGGGTCATCTACAGCGCTTTTGAAGGGTGTTTCTACAAGTGTCTAGTGAGAGGGGTTCTGTACAGACTCTGCGTGCGGGAGCAGGACCAGTAGCTTCTTACCAGTCAGGCAACTGGAATACGTTAGGGAGTGCAGGTAGAGATGGTGATCGTGGCCATGGTAGCCAGACACTAAGATCGCAGGGGCAGTAGGGCGAGACAACTCAGGGTAGCCAGGCTGTGTCGCATGGCTGCAGTACTGGACAAGCATATGCAATGCAACAGACCCAACATGAGAAGGATCCCGGACATTCTACTGTCAGATGTACAATTCTAGTAGCTTTTGTCTTATCTTCAGTTCTTTTTAATACGGGCGCTACACATAGTTTCATATATGTACCCCCCTTGAGGTTGGTGGGTGTCACTTCCTTTGGGACCTCTATGTCTTAGAGATGAAGTGCTATGATGTCATTCTTGGGATGGAATGGTTGGTTCCCATTAGAGCCTATGTGGATTGTTATCGTCGCAGGGTGAGTTTCACATCACCATAGGGTGGAGATTTTCTATACAAAGGAGGGTGGAATGTTCAGGAAAGTCGAGTTGGACCAGAGCATTGTGGGTGAGGTGGAGTCATAGCCCAGATTTTGAGTTTATATCTAGATGATCAGGGGACTAGTCAGGAGGATTTCCCTCCAATGGTTGATCGTTTCAGGGATGTTTTCTGGGATGGCTTTTCACGTCTACCTCCATAGCATGAGGTGGATTTCTCTATTGATCTTGTGCCAGGAGCAGCATCGGTGTCCATTCCTCTTTATAGGATAGCTACACCAGATTTGCAAGAGCTCAAGAGAATGTTATAGGATTTATAGGAAAAGGGTTTTATATGACCCAATACTTTTCCATGGGGTTCTACTGTCCTTTTTGCGAAGAAGGCAAATAGTACCCTCAGAATCTGTGTGGATTATTGGATACTGAACCAGTTGATGGTTATGAACCGATATCCCTTTCAAAGGATTGATGATATTTTTGATCAACTTCGTGGAGCACGAGGGTTCTCAATGATTGACTTGAGATCAGGATATCATCAGCTACGCGTTATACCATCTGATATACCTCTCACAGCTTTTAGGATCAGGTATGGTCAATTTGAGTATAGGGTTATGTAGTTAGGACTCACGTATGAACCATCATTTTTCATGGCTCTGATGAATCATGTGTTACATCCTTATCTGGATTCTTCTGTGGTAGTATTCATGGACGATATCTTGGTGTACTCCCACACTCGACACGACCATGACACCCATCTTTAGATCGTATTGAGTTCACTGAGAGAGCATAGGTACATGCTAATCTCTCAAAGTCCCACTTGGGGATGGAGTAGATACACTTCCTGGGTCATATCATCTCAGAGGCAAGAGTTGCAGTAGACCCAGAGAAGATGAGAGTAGTAGTTTCCTAGGTGCAGCCTAAGAATGTTTTTGAAATACGGAGTTTCTTGGGGCTGACTGGTTACTACAGATGCTTCATATAAGACTTCTCTTTCTTATTAGTGTTGTTGACAGGTTTGACTAAGAAGGGTGTGAAGTTCATTTCGTTAGAAGCTTGCGAGACAGCCTTCCAGGTGCTGAAGGGCATGTTGACATCAGCACCTATCCTGATACTCCCAGAGAAGGGGAAGAGCGATACAGTATACTGTGATGAATCAGGTATTGGGCTAGAAGCTGTGTTGATGTAGGGAGATTGAGTCGTTGCGTACGAATCTTGGCAGTTGAGGCCGCATGAGTGGAATTACCAGACACATGATCTCGAGTTGGCTGCAGCTGTTCATGAATTGCACTGTTGGAGACATTATCTCTTGGGAGAACATTTTTTAGTGTTCAGAGACCACAAAAGTTTCCAGTACATCTTTACCCAGTGTGACTTGAACCTAAGACAGTGAAGGTGGGTTGAATACCTTCAGTCCTTCGATTTTGAGCTTGCCTATACACCTGGTAAGGGTAATGTAGTTGCTGATGCACTGAGCAGGAAGACTGAGACACAGGCAGTTCATGAGGCCCAGGGTGAGTGGAAGCTTATGGATTTGTTCTCTAAGATGCATTTGGAGGTGCACGACAATCAGGGGAGAACCTATCTTTAATATTTAGTTGTTACTTTTACCCTCTTGGATATAGTGAGGATGAGATAGCTATCTGATTCAGAATTCCTAGTTCATTGGGAGTTGGTGAATAGTGGGGACCATTCTCATGGTTGGACGATAGGAAATGATGAAGTACTGTGTTTCCATGGATGAGTGTGGGTTCTAGGGGATATAATCCAGGAATGATGCGGGAGTTTCATGCTTCATCTTGGGAAATTCATCCCGGGGTTACCAAGATGTACAGGGACCTGAGACATCAGTACTGGTGGACGGGAATGAAAAGGGAGGTAGCTGGTTTTGTTACGTGGTGTTCCACTTGTCAGTAGGTGAAGGCGGAGCATCAGAGGCCAGAAAGTCTCTTGCAGCAGTTACCCATTCTGGCAAGGAAATGGGATGATGTCATGATGGACTTCGTGACTGGGTTTCCGAGGTAACCTTGAGGAAATGATGTTGTGTGGGTTGTTGTAGACATACTCACAAAGGTAGCTCACTTTTTGCTGATCAAGGAGACCTTCGGAGTTTACAATCTCGAGAAGTTGTATATTCGAGAGATCGTATGTCTTCCTGGGGTTCCCCATTCTATCGTTTCAGATAGGGATGCTTATTTTACATCTCGTTTCTGGAAGAGTTTTTAGAGTGCACTGGGTATACAGGTGCTTCTAAGCACAGCTTACCACCCTCAGACCAGTGGCCTATCAGAGTGTATGATACAGGTGCTTGAGGACATGCTGCATTCAAGCAATCCTATAATTTTAGGGCTCTTGGGAGAAGCACATACCCCTGGTCGAGTTTGCCTATAATAATAGTTTTTCGGAAATTGTTGAGATTTCACCTTACGAGGCATTATATGGTAGGCCATTCCTATCACCCTTGTGCTGGTTAGAGGCAGTTGAGGCAGCTTTACTGGGACCATGTCTCGTGTAGGAGACTTCTGAGCAGGTCCAGTTGATTCAGAAGAGTATGGCTACAACACAGTCTCATCAGAAATCTTATGCAGATCGCCGTAGATGACCCTTGGAGTTCATGGTTGGGGATCAGGTTTTCTTGAGTGTTTCACCGAGGTTGGGACACATGCAGAACAAGAGACAGGGTAAACTTTCACAGTGGTATGTAGGGCCATTTCAGATTCTGGAGAGTGTTAGGATGGTTGCCAATCAGTTGCAGTTACCATAGAGGTACCGACCCATGAACAAGGTCTTCCATGTATCTCAGTTGCGTCCCTATCATTCAAACCCGTCTCATGTCATTTATTCTGAGAAGGTTGAACTTGAGGTAGATGCATCCTTTTAGGAGCATCTGGTTCATATCAGTGATAGGAGCACAAAGGTTCTCTGAGGTTGGTCAGTTCCTCTCATACAGGTGTTATGGCAGCATGGCCGAGTGCAGTACAAACCCTGGGAGCAGGAGACAGACATACGTGCTCAGTGGTCGGAGTTGTTTACGGCTATATCTTCACCACCCTGGGAAGGTAAATTCGGGGACGACTTTCTTTAAGGGGGGAAGTTTGTAAGAACTCGGTTTTTATTCTTTAGGTACAGGTTTCTTCTTTTCTCCTTTCCATAAGTGTTCTTGAGAAAATAAAGAAAATGGGGGAAAATCCTAAATTTTGGGACTACGCGTCGTGTACTTTTCCACACGCCGTGTACTTTGGCCATGAGGGATGAGTACACAGGGTTTGTTGCCTTTTTGGTGACTAAGGGTGTAAAAACTGACTATACGCCGTGTAGTGGTCCTCTACATGCTGTGTAGTCAGTCGACAGAAGAAACAGTAAGGTGGTGGGAGCAGCCGCCACCTGGGTGACTATACATGCCATGTAGTTAGGAATACACGTCGTATACTCATGTCTAAAGATGAACAGTTTGGCAGTGCCTCCAGTGGAACAGTTAAATGAGGGCAGTACATGTCGTGTACTTTGTTTTCTTCTCTTAAAATGGGAAATAGCTATCCATATTCATAGGATTTTCTTAGAACCAGATGGGAGCTCTGGAGAGGATGGTCGAACATTCGTGGATTTGCAGATCAAGCATCGGGAATCCGTTTTCACTTCTTTCGATCACGTTGGAACCACAAGGGTAAGCCATCCCATATCCTTGCATGGTTCTTTCCAATTCTTAATCTAATGGATGTTATTTTAGGTTGAATGGGAATTATTTTACCTCAGATCTACGATGTTCTTGGATGTTTTAGAAGGAGTCATTCGGGTATACCATTCTTGGGTGTTAAGGTAGGTGTCTTGGTGTATAAATTCCAACTGATGTGTGTTTTTTATACCATTGAGATACGCGCCCATGAATGGGGTGTCGTATGGCTGAAGACTTATTGAATGAAATACCTAGAATTGTATAGGTAATTTAAATGTGATAATAAACTGATGTTTGGGATAGATTCTTGGATCCAGGACCACCCTAGGGGTGCGTTCTTCTGTTTATCCATTTGGCCAGGATACCCGAGGGTATTCCTTTATAATAATTATTATTGAATTTACTATATAGGAATTACACTTGTATTGCATGTGTATTTCTTGTTTACGTGTTGGGAATGACCCGATTACTTGTTTAGCCTAAGGGAATTGTTGTGATTATCCTGTGGGCAATGTACTACTTAGCATGTGGGAACCATCTTCCGTTCCTGTGGGCAGTTGACTCTGTGCCTGTGGGTGACACCTCGTACGCCTGTGGGAAATATTCGATATTCCTGTGGGTACATTCTTGTGTTTATATTTTCTTTACCTTAGGGTAAGGGTTTATGCACCTGAGAACACCAGCTGTTTACTTATAAAATTCACTTTGGTGATATCATAAATTGAATGATAAAAAAATAATAAAATGGAAATATAACTGGTAATGTTTGTTAATTTGGAGTACTGCTTAGTTTATTGCATTTTACTACTACACACTATTGTTTCATATTTTCACACAGATGGACACGAGCATTTGGTGGGTGCCAACTGATATTTATTTCTCACACCCTGTTTGGGTCATGTCTTCGGCCCAAAAAGATTAAGTTTCTACAGGTGTGGATAAGGGAAAGGGTCCCTATACAGGTAATTGGTTGTTCCTAGGAAGTAGGGGAGCATGGGACCGATCTTGGCTCGCGATGCTACCAGCTATTTTGTTTTGTTTAGCTGAACTCTGTATTTTACTGTACTGTATTGTTGTGTAACATGTTCTGGATGTTTTTAACATGAGACATGTTGCATCATTATCTATAGAACTGTTGGTTATCATTTATTGCAGTTTTTATGTGTATGGTTTATTTCTTCCGCTATTGTTGTATGCTTTTTATTTTATTCCGTTGCACTACACATTGCGAAATGAGGGCATAGTTTCCCCAATATCAGACCTGGGCCCTCAATGCAAGTCGGCAGCCTCTGGCATTTGGGGAAATGCGCTTGAGGTCACATGGCGAACCGGGTTTGGGGAACCCATTGAGTGTCACCCGGATATTGGACGATACAGAAATGACCACACTCAATACAATGATATTAAAAAAAATCTACCATTTGAATTATTGTAAATAAACGTAATAAAATATTATTAAATCAAATATTGATTTTATGTTTTTTATTTTAATTAATTAAAGTAACTAATTTTATTATTCAGGATGTTAAGTGGTGGTCTACAATGATTCTCTACATAAGGAAAAAGATATATCTAAACCACCATATTTTTTTTGTATTATACACATTCTCCTAGTAAATCACTTTATAAATATATTAAAAGTTCTGTGATTCATATTAATTATATATAAAAATATCTATTTAAAATATATTTAATATATTCTCTTTCCTATTGATTGGTTCGTACCTTCCTAAAGTTCATTTCAAAAATTACTTCCATAATACAAACTTGAATATGTGGGTATTTTCAATCCTGTAATTCATTATAATTACTCCCCATTAAATTCCTTGTTCTCAATAATGATTTCCATAAAAAATAAACATTTTAGGGACAACAATTCTTGTTTGCTGATTTTTTTTTCAAGGAAAATTTTATATTCAATATATCTGTAAAAGACATTAACTGATTTATTAAAATATAGTTTTGAATGGTCATTTATATACAAAATTTTATAACCTTTCTCAAAAATATATCTCAAATGAACAATATATTTTGGGAAAAATGATTATTTATTCCTATAATACAATTTGATTGTTTTAATTCTTACTTCTGATTGATATCATTAAGAAATATCCTTTGATTTTGATATGAGGAATGATTATGAAACCCATTTATTTATATGGGTAAATGTTATGTTTTGACCACACATTTGATTCCAAATAATAGAACATGTAAGATCATATATTTTATGAGGGTTTCAACCTGATAGTGATCCAACGAATTGGTTATTGTTAATGTCTCATGATTAGTAATGTGTGAGATTAGGGGGTAATCATAATCAATAGCGGGACTCTATCCATAATGCTAGGAGATCATGAATGATAGAATTGACTAATGTTTAGTTAATGTTTTATATTATTCCGAAATTTATATATTTCTTTGATTTTATAATTACATTTTCATTATTTCAGGATCCCATATTATTATTCATTAGGTTTGTCTTTTATGATATAATTTATGGCATAGATTCAAATTTTATGCTTCATTATCTTATGTATTAAATCACATGGATAATTAACTCACCCCTTTTTTGGTATTCACTGGGTCATATTATGAGTTTTTAGGGGCTCAAAAAGTTATGGATTTCAATATAATGATTTATGAAGGGCATATTATATTATTTTCATAATAATGTTTTATGTAGATAGTATTCTAAAGAAATTACGCCACTTGATCTTTAGGTTGTGATTATTAGATATCTATGTTAAAATTATTTATTAATATATATCACAATCTTGAAATTATGTTGTTTTTATCGAGGAAATCATCTTGTTAATTTTTTTGATTAGGTCTAGAATTTCATTATAACAAGCCTATGTATAATTCAAAGTATAGGAAAATATAATGATTTTTTAAAGTATTTATACAGTGTCCTCCATGAAATTATATCCATGTCTAGAAAATGAAATATACATGGATCTATATCATACCTAAATAAGGGTAATAAACCCATAAAAGATCATAGGTGATTCACACTACTTGCACCTTCCACACAAAAGAGAGGCCCTTCATCACATCTATTTTGACACACTAGTGTAATATTCATTGGAAAATTCACAATCTCTTTATGAACCATTATAAAAAATGTTAATATACTGATACATTATAAAACAAAAAAAATTACAAAAGATAAACTATATTTAATACCATATAGTGATAAGTTAAAATATAAATTTCATATATACATTTTTCCTTCTATGATATTATTATACCATTTATAATATTTTATGTATGAGTATTCTCATCCAAAATATATTTCATCATTATTTTAGTTAATATTTTAAAATAATAGGAACAATTCCAACAACCAATTTGATATTTAATTTGACGATTACTCTAATGATATAGATAGAAATATGGGATAAGGTGTTGATAAATTCATGCTAGTACTAGATCAACTAACTCCAGTTATGAATAATAACATCAATCATGTTTAATTCCCTCATTATCCTATAAAAGTTAATTTATTTATCATGTATATCATGTGAAAAAACCCTCCTACCTATATGGGATGTTCTAATACCATAATCTTGTAATAATATATTAACTCCACTAAGACAATTTTATCCTTCCTCCAATTAATGGTTCAATATAATGTCATATTGGTTGTTTATCACCAAGAGGGGGAGCTGATCAATGTTGGACACAGATGAAGGACATGAAATATAAATAAGATATTTATTTCATGAAATGGTACTTATTGAAGAATACCTTTCGAAAATAACATTCCTTGAATTAATCATCGTAAAATGTAGATTGTGTTCCTTCATTTGATCAAAAAGGAAGATGACTCGGTAGAGGTGTCTGGGGAAAACATAACAACGCTTGAATAGTGTGACTATAGTTTTTTCATCAAAACCAATACTATGGTGGGAAAAATATTTTTGGAAATAAATCCATGTATACTACTAGTATTAGTGGTTTTATAATTTTACAATAGTGAGTATATTGTCTATTTTTTTCCTTAGGTATATATAGTAATTGGTAACTCCCATTGGTCTAATCAGGATATAAATAAAAATCCTAAAATGGATATCAAATTTGAATGAATAATGCATAAATCCCATGTAGGAATTAAATCTCAACATCCCATGTTCATGTTATTTCTGCAGAAGCATCTTGGGAACCACCATAAGGAAATATGAAAAGGGGTCAAATGTGGAAATAATTGGAATCAAGATGAAAATTTCAAAAGAGAGATGATGTATCAAAATAATGGAGTGGAAGATATTTTGTTAGATATTCACACAATGTTTGTTTATGTGATTAAACTATAATTGTCATGGGAATTATTCAAGATATTTCTAAAATCCAAGGGATCTTAGAGAGAACAAATGATAACAACATATAAGGCCTAAAGATAAATAAATGGAATATGATTTTACTACATACATGTTATACCAATATAATGATACATTCACATGTATACTAGTTACTAATTAATGAATAGGAATAAATTATATAATTTTAATTCATGTCATTATTTCAAATCAAGCATGTTTAGTAGAACTATTCCAAGACCAACAAAAAACATATTAGATGAGTTATATATCAAAATAATAAATGGGGAAATTATTGTATCTCAAAATTCCTTGATTAATTTATTTGGATTTATTCTCCTAGAAAATATTGTATTGTATAATTTTTTTAATGCTATAATGGGATGGATGTTTTGTACTTATATAAATCCAACATTAATTATATGATTAGGGTGATCACTCTTCTAATAATTTTTCAACATCTAATTATTTATAGTTCTGTATAGTGTGTGAATATCTATTGGAATCATATTATAATGAAAATATAAAATTTCATTATGAGAAATATATTTTTGATCAAATTATTAATACAAAATGGAAAATCATTCTTGAAGACATGACCATTGAGATATACTATAATGATGTATTCCCAAATGAGTTTCTAATTCATTTACCTAATTGAGAGATTAGTTCACAATCATACATATACCTAGAACTCTATATTTATCCACAAATCCTTATATAATTGGAACCAATGGGTTGGAATAATGGAATAATTACTTATTGGAATATTTATGAAATGTTTCATACCCCTAAGTGTTTAATTTCTGGTTTTAATATTCCAATTAATAAAAAAGAAAGGTTGTTTAATGCACCTCCAAAATAAACATCATGAACTAAAAAATCAAATTTAACAAAAACTATTCCCTAACATAGAATGATAAATATTTTAATAATCTATATGGGGCCCATTATTTATTTTATATGAACCTTTGGTAATGGATATCACTAATTATAAATGGGGAAGGAGGATACAAGAGGTTAACTTCTAGAAAAATGCATGATCACCATTTGTTCATTGTGATTCCCATTGGACTCTCAAATTCGATAGTAATCTTGAATAAAATAATGAGTATAGTTTTATGATATTTCATAGAAACAATTCGGGTAGTATTTATAGATAATATTTTTATAAACACAAAAATGAAGGAGCATCGTGAGGATAATTTTGGTAATATGTTAAATAATATCTAGGAGTATAATCTACATGAAAAGTATAATAAATGTGAGTTATGGATGGAGGAACTACAATTCATGGGGAATGATATCACCAAAAAGAAATATCTATGAACCCATATAAGGCAAAGGAAATTTTTAAGTGTCCCATACCAATATGTATAACAGATATGTATATTTTATGAACTTATCACGGTTTTGAAACCGATGGAACAATCCTTTATAGACTCAAGTAATGATATCAATTCTAATATATTAAAATATAAATTCATGAAATTGAAAAATAATCATATCACTATAATATTATCCAAAATTCCATAAATTGGGGAACATTTCATGGTATTAAATGATGTTTTAATGAATGTATTACATTTTTTAAAGACAGAAATGAAAATTTGAAATCAAAAAATCACGCGAGAAGATAGTTCATGAATTTGACTATCCAAAATTGATATGGAGTTAGATCTAGTAATATTTAATATAATATAGAGGACATAAAAATATGGGGAGAATGGTGGAATATATATGGATCATAATATCCTAAAATATATATTCACATGGAATGAGTGTAATAAACACCCTTAGATATGGGTAGATCTAATAAAGTACTATGACTAATCATACCACTATCATTATTTGAAATAATATAATGTGGAACATTACATTTGTAGAAATAATCTAGATACATTTTTCATGATGATAATTGAAAAGAATCAAATCGTATGTTACCTTTAGAGCATGGACATGGGATTCATAAATAATAGACCATAGTCATTACATTATCAAGTGAATTTTCAAACATCCCATCTCGAGAAGATAAATGATTCTAAAAGGAATGACATTAATGTAATAGAGAAATTGATTGCTATAAAAATGTTTAAAACGTTATAGTTCAAATTTTATGATTATCGATAAGTTCATCATGGTTCACAACATTGTATACCATCATATAATGAGATAAAGAAGGTAATTTTGAATGGTGAAAATAGTATGGACTAATCAATCCATCCAGGTAGCATGATGACATATCGATAACTTCTAGAGAATTATTGGAGGGAAAATATGATAAATTAGATATTGGAATTTTCACCAATGATACTAGTATTTCAGTAAGTGAATGAAGATATTCAAAATTTTAATCGTATGATGAGACCTTTACCCATGACGACCTGAAAGTGACAAAAATCATCTTGGACTTTTTCACTAGTATTATGAAGAAATCAAAATGAGATAATTCTATATAGATTATTGTGGATAAACTAACCAAGACTGGTAAATTAATTATTTTCTTAGAGTACATATCACTTGATCAAATCATAATTATATACATTCGATAAGTGTCTAACATTCATGGAACATATCTATCAATTTTTTTCTATAAAGATCCAATATTATACTCAATGTTTAGGAAAAGTCACCAATATGATCTAAACACTGATTTTTACATGAGTATGACCTATCACCCTAAAAGTGAAGGAAAATCTAAATATTGCATCTAAAAATATGAGGACATCCTCAAGGAAGGTTTATTGGCTTCAAATATGGATACCCTAGCCTTTTACAGAAAACAATATAATATTTTAGGCTTAATTAAATATCAAATGAAAAGACAATGATAATAAAATCTAGTGTCTTGGATATTAGGAACATTATTAAACATCATGATTCCGAAATTTAAAAACTATTTATTTAATATTGCAATAGAGATCATGACATCCTTTGATCCCTCATATTAGAATAGGATAACCTGGGGATAACATGAATAAAGGGATGATCTAAAATCCCAGTAAGGGAATAAACTTGAGAATGATTCTTAAAAAATGTGTTAGAAGGAAAAAATAATGGCATAAAAAGCATGTAATAAGATTAAAAATAATAAATCATAACATATTGAACATGTGTAAATAAATTCATATAATTTTAATAATGTGACATAAACATAAAACATGACATTATTATGAGTGATAGCTCATTGCATATAGTGGAGCATAGGTCAAGCATAATCCCCAAGACCGTTTAAAATAACATCTCCTTAGACTAAAAATTACCCAATACATTGTAGTGTTGTCTCATTGAACCAATAATAACAAGTTGATGAATATTTTTTCCACATGTATAATCCTAGATAACTAATCAAAAATAAGGGTCACCCATTGAAATAATAGGGTATCATAATCAGGTCATAAAGCATAACAAATGGCTGTATAATAAATGATTCCATGAAATGAAGGTATTAAATCATAACTGTACTTTAATAAAATAAAATTGAAATATTTTATGATCAATAAAGGGAAAATAAATTAACAACATGTAAAAATAGTGTGTAATGAACTTTAAAATTAAAACATTTTATTGTAGTTTAAGTAAAATATTAAAGAGAGTTGGAAGAAAAAAATGTAATAATAATTTATATAAAGCCATAAGTGAAATAAGAAAGTTTTCATAATAAAATTATTTTTATATAAAAATATTGTTAGCATAAAATATATTATAGAGTGTAACTGAAATTTGGTAGGAATTTAGGATGTTCCATTAAATAGATATTGTTTATCGGGATTAATTGAGTAGTGAATATTGTAAAAATATTTATATCCCCAAACAATAATAATGAATGGATATTTATAAATGAGTTTGGAACATATAAAAAACATTTAAAATAAATAAATAATGATAAAATAGAATTTAATTTGGGTAAAAAGAGATAAGAAGTAACCGAAAAGAATAATGGAGGTTTTGGTAGAATCCCTTAACTTTGGTCTAATGGTCTTCTCTATATGATCTTAATGCCCTGGATAATAAAATTAGATTAATTAAATAATAATACTATAACCATTTACACATTTATTTGGTTTAATATAATTTTATTTAGTTCATTTATGTTCTTTTTTATGGGTTATGTTATTTAATTTCATCTTTTGGGAGCATTGGTTTCCTTGGTTTTGAGGATCTGTTTACTTGTATACTTGTACGAATGGTCATATAAAGTGGGGATAATAATCCATATTTGAATATAAATGATATTAATGATATTGTATAAATTAACATTGTGTTATGTGTCCCTTGGTTTTATGTGAACTGGATGTATCATTAGATTAATAGTATATGATACTCATTTGGGTTTACACATGTAGTTTTTGAACATAACAATCTCATTATGGGTTATACATTTATATCATGTTTATAAAATGTCTCTAAAACATTAGATAATATATAATACATATATTAGATTATATTTCAACAACAAAAATGGTTTCATGACCAGCCTTAAGGAATGTAATGTTAATTGAAAACATCATCGCCCATGAATGAGATAAATTAACACACCACGAACAATGTATTCATTTTTAGTATTTGTAGAGGGGGCATGGAGACGATGATGAAATATTCCATTAGAGTATCAAATTTGAAATATATATATGGTTATAGTGTTTTAATAACATTTGTATTTGGGGATATGAGGAGAGAAAAAGGACTGAATGGAACTTGAAAAGAAATTAAATGAAAAAGAAGATGGTTTTAAATCTCGACTCTTTCTTCTTGAGAACCTTAATAAAGGATATGTTTTGACATTAATTATGTCCAAAATCTATTGGACGTGGGGGAGGGCCTTGTGAGGATATTTGAGAATAATTTGGACATGTATCCGAGGTTGATAAGTGTGAGGATAAGATGTGGTGAGAGGTTGTATTAATAGTGGTGGAGATTAGAGGTTTCTCATTATTTAATTAATTAGATTATTATTTTTCACAAGACAATAAATAATCTTGATTATTGAGAATATATAATTTAATTTGATCATGATAGTTCTATCCTATTGTTCTTGAATCCTCAGTGACTCAATGAATAGTTTATTTAACTTATATTGTATATATATGATAAATTACTGTATTTTACTGTTCACAAAAATCATGTATTTCAAAAAAATCCATAATATTAACCGTATAATTTTTTTGATGATTAGAATTCCAAAATGAACTCAATTTTATGAATTTTTTATCTAAAAATAAGAATTTTATTCTTTTAGAATAATTATTTACTTGAATTATACAGTTTTTAAAACTATAACTGATTTTATAACAGTTTCAGAAATTAGCTAATGTGACATAAATTTATCTTATAATTAAAATAAAACCAAATTTTAATTTGTGATTACATTTTAGGGGAATACATTTTCATTTAAATTATTAAATTATTCATAAAATTTTAATTAAATATTTACGACTTACACAAATAGATACACTTTATTAAAAGTTATTAAAATATTAATTTACTTATACTATGATATAATTATATCATATTGTTACTTATAATATGGATAAATTTTATTTATAAATTCATTGTTGAATTTACTATTCAATTGTCTGGTTTACTATTCATAAGGGTCGTGTTACTTTTCCAAAGCTTAAGTTACCATTCCTTTGGTATATGTTCATTGACTTTTAGAACTAATTTTATTTCATTATTTTTTATTTATAATGTTTTTATTGTTTACATATTGTTATTTTATGTTATTAGACTATATAATAAAATTATAAGAAGGGAATTTCCATTTATAGAATTCTCGGACCTGACATTCTTCTCCCCTTATGAATTTTGACCCACAATATTTCATTTTAAATTCTATGATGAAAATAGGCGTGGAAACATTTCCTTCATCACTTCCACTAGTTACCTTGATGCCTATTCATACATCTGGTTCTTCCATAGTACCTTAACCCAGTGAGTAGTCCTTTTTTGAGTAGAACGTTATCTCTACGATCCAATATCTTTAATGGATTCTCCTCGTAAGAAGGATAATTATCCAAATATACTACCTCTAAAGTCTATAAATGTGAAGGATATGATATGTACATCCTTAAGAGGTAGAAGTGGAGTACATCATGTACTTTAGACATAGTAGGTAGAAGTGCTAGTCTATAGGACAAAACACTGTAATGATCAATAATCTAAAATTGGATGATGTAAATGGTACATAGCTTTCCTTTCTTTATATATTTCAAGACCTTCATCCATGGATATATTCGGAGGAATACAATGTCTCCATCATTAAACTCAAGGCCTCGTCAATGATTTTCTACGTAACTCGTTTGTCAACTTTGGAATTCCATGATGTGTTACTAAACGGTTTTTAACTTTTCCACCATTTAATTGATCATTTAATTTCCTAAAATCTTACATTAACCCACTTCATCCCAACATTCCATTGATATATACATTACCCCATGAGTGGAATCACATGGATCCATTTGGATTCTAGAGCGGAAACTATTGTTGTAGGAGAATTCTATTAGAGGAAGATGTTTCTCTCATCCTCCATTGAAGTCCACAAAACATGCTTTCAACATTTCTTTTATTGTAAGAATAGTTTTCTCAGATTTTCCATCAGTTTGAGGATGATAGATCACACTAATGTCCAACTCATATCATATTTGATTTTTTTACCTGAACATAGAGGTGAATCTACGATCTTGGTTTGATATAATATATAGTTGTACTCCATATATCATTACCAATTATTTGGTACAGGTCTATGAAATTTGATATAATGGATAGTCCTATTGAATTGTGATGAGGTAAGATTTATTTGTATAAATATACATAATAACCTATCTATAATTGCTTCATATGGATGTATTTGTATGTATAGTGAAAATTCCCTGGTGATGTTTTCCCATTTTCATATTCGTATGGGTAATGGTTGCATCATACCGTAATAATTTTTCCTTTCATCGGTCACTTGCTTACATACTTGGCACATTGATGTATATTCACTGATCTCCTTTTTCATATTTTCCCACAAAACATTCTCATAAATATCTCGATACATATCTGTGTTCCCTAGGTGAAGAGAAAAGGTTGAGATATGGTCATCATTAAAATTCTCTTTATTTATCTCTGGATTATATGGTTTACATAGTCATGACCTAAATCTTATGACTATTTCCTTATCAAGCTTGAACATAGACCATATCTCATTCTGGATAGCTTCGACATTTTTTGGGATTTCCACATCATTTCCCTGAGAAAGCTATATTTTCCCCATAATAGATTTTTGAGAATTCATTTTTGAAAGGATTAATGATGATCCGACTATAATTATTGAAATTTCTACCCTTTCTTATGTCTAATAATATTGGATCATTCTCAATTATAATCATTGATAATGATGCTGAATAATTTTTACATAGAGAATATGCCACCTTATTTTCCTTACCAAGATGGTAGTTGATTTAGAAATCATAATACATGATGGCATATGACTATCATTGCTAGATAATATTAAGCTCCCTCTATATGAATATATACTTTTTTACTCTTTTAATCATTATACATCTCACACTTCTCCCCAAAAAGATAATGCCTACATATTTTCAATATGAATATCACATATTCCAACTCTAGATAATGCACCAGATAACTATTAATGTAAATTTTCAACTACCTTGAGTCATAGACAATCAGTTTATGCTTTTTCATCATCACACATCCAATTTTTTTTGGAATCTACACTATACCCCAAAAAGAGTTCTCCTCTTTTTGGGAGTGTGGGTATTGGCGCAGTGATAACCCTCTTTTGGGACCCTTAAATATTTCTCACATTCTTTTGTCCAGTCCATGTTCACCCCCTTCTATTTCATCTTGGTTTTCGGGTTTTAAAATCATGAGATGTTCACAAAAAATCATTGTTAATATGAAACTATGAAAAAGAAAACTACGGATCTCTAAAACATATATTCTCCTAGGCCACTCTTCAATTGCCATTGTCTTAGAAGAGTCCACATATATCCCATGTCTGGTGATTACATGAACTATGAATGATAATTCCCCCATCTTGAACTCATATTTAATATACATTACATATAGTTTCTCCCTTCAAAATGTATTGATAACGGTATTCAAATGCTCCTCATGTTCCTCCTTTCTCTTGGAGTACATCAGAATATCATCAATAAAGACTACCAAAAATTAGTCCATGTAATATTTAAAGGATATATTCAATAAATAAATGAAAAATCATGGAGTATTAATGAGTCCAAGTGGTATCAATATGAACTCATAGTTTCCATATCTCGTTCCAAAGTATGTCATAGGAATATCTTCCTTCCTCGCCATTAATTGGTGATATCCCAACAGAAGGTCCACCTTAGAGAAATAACTGCCCCCACGTAGCTAATAGAACAAATCATCTATCCATGGTGGGGATAAGTTTTCTTTATAGTGATTTTATTGAGCTCATGATAATCATTTTAGTGGTGAATTTATCCATCCATATTATTAAAAAATAGAACTAATGCACCCCATGAGATGCACTTTGGTGTATAAAACCCTTGTCCAAATTCTCCTATATCATCTTCATCTTTAGTTCATCCATATAAATTGTGGGAATTATAATATGTTTATTTGATATACATAGAGATAAATGATTAATATCCATTAAAAAATCAACCATTCGACCATGAGGTAGACTATAAAACTCTTTAGGAAAAAAATCTGTGTAATCCCTGATGATGGTCATTTCTTTGAAAATGATTCTCTCATTTTTTATAATAATTTGAGCTAGATATTCATTCTGTAATGTTATTTATATCCACACATGTGATAGATATTATAAAAGAAATATATCCTCCTACTTACACTTGTTCATAATTTGAGGATGCATCGGGATGTGAAGAGTGACCTCCCATTCCCAGCAGTTGATGTCGGATTTGTATAAAGATAGCTAATACATACCCAATATAGCATTGAAATACCCAAAAGAAAATATGATGAAATTTTATTGGGGGTTAGATCCATAATCATAAAATATAGAGGATTTATATACTTTTCATTAAACAATTTCAATTTTTATGGTTCTCATATATAACCTGACCACCATATACTGAGGCGGTATTTCAATAGTTATACTAAACATTATAGATATGAAAGAATGCATAGAATCAGAATCAAATAGTACCTTTTCTATTATTTAATAAATAACCAATGTTCATATCACCCATAATTTTCTGGATCTACCTCAGTAGTAATTATAGCATAAGCCCATGCTTATTTATTTTGTAGTTGTTGTTGATTGCCTCTGACAACTCTAGGGAGGGGTAATTGGTTTTAAAATTTTACATGTACCTAGTAGTTGAAACACTACACAACTGTATGAGTGTTGATATGAACCTTACTTTCTTCTTCTATGTTAGTGGGATTCTTCATGTACATTCATTAGTTCCAATCAACATTCCATATTCATCCACATTTTAATCATTTAATAGTTTTCATTAGACAGTTCCCGGGATATTTCATCCCAAATTTTTGACATATTGTATAGTTATTACTCGTTACATTTTGGGATTTATTTACAAATCCACCCATATTAGAATCCATATTACATTTTTTATCACCTCGACCATGAGGCCATTGAGTATCTCGAATCCCCAATTCAACATTTACGGCACAACATACAATCTTCTCAAAACTTTTGATATCTTGAATCACCAACACTTTTCGTAGAATCAACATTAGTCCACTGAAGAAGTGGTCTATCTTATACTCAATGATAATGAAAATTATGGAGGATTATTTTTCAAGCCTATTAATGATTTATTTTTACTCCCTGATAGACTCAAATTCGTTCAACTTATGTCTGAGGAACTCTCTTTCCATCTTGAGAGGGAGGGTTCAGGAAAAATATTTATTAAAAAGAATTATCATTAATAACTCACAATTACTGGAATTGATTTTCTCCTTGGACATCATATTATTGATTAGCCTTAACCAATTATCAGATTACAATAAAAATGATAGACTTATAACATAACATTCTCTTCTTTTGAGCAAAATAGTTAGAGAATATCTTTTCAATGGAGTTAATAAACTATTCATTATGGAGGGGATCAGAAGCACTTATAAACATGTTAGGACTTTTTCGTATAAAGTATTCGAGGATAAATATCTATTTACTTGGTGGTGGAGGGAGTTCTACATGATTCATGTTCTAATTCATAACTTGAACTAGCTGAGAAAGTACTTTCATAATGTTTTGAACACCTGTTACAATCATATTTTTCATTTCATTAAGGGAATCATCCCATTCCCTATATAATTTATTATTTGCACGTGTTCTTTTATTTTCCTCAATTAGCTAAGAAAAATAACATGAAATTATGGTTCTTGAATACAAAGATAATAAACATAAAAAAGACAAATTATATATAAAATTATAAAATTTAAAAGGAAATGTATATCATAACTTGTGGTTCGCTAGGAATAAATCATGGTTATCTATGATATGTTTCCAATCATATATTATTATGAGATTTTTAATTTTTCTCATAATATGGGCTGTTATTGTGCTTACGAGTTTACCAAGGTATATCCCTGAGTGTGTCAAAACATGTGTGTAGTAAGGAACATTTTCAAGTACCTGTTTACCTAGAGTCAAGCGCTAAACACCATATTGAAGTTATTACTCAAAGATATATATGTGCTAGAACCTCATACACTTGAAGTATCCGGATATTGATATATTTTCTTGATAAACTACTTACTCTATACTAACCAAAATTTACGTATATTCTCTCATACTTAGTCTTATCCCTTGGTGTATTGTTAAGTGCTCTATTCCTAGTCTCCAAAAAATAACTATACTATTCATCTAATACAAACATTAGTGACCATATACTTTTACACCTAATAATACATGATTTTAAGAATAATCTACCATCAAATTACAAGCCAAGGATCATAAAGTCTAGTGACATGGATATTAGGTAAATAATTAATCATAATGATTCAAAAATAAGAACATGAATTATTTAATCTTCATAAAGAGATCATAACTTCCATTTAGACCTTACATTAGAATAGGATAACCTACAGATAAATGAAGAAAAAGATAACATAAAATCCAAGTAAGGGAATAAACATAAGAATTAATCTAAGAATATGGGATAGAAGACACAACACAATGATATAAAAAGTCATGGAACATGATTAGACAAATTGAATCATAGAATACAAAAATGGGATCATATAACCATGGAATAATTGTATTGTGCATTTTATATAAAACATAACTTTAGCATGAGTCAAGGATTGTTTCACATAGTGGAGAATGAGTCATCGCTAACAACCAAGACCATTTCACATAATGTGTCATGAAACAAATCATTCGAAAATAAATTGGACTGTTATCTAGTCAACCCCTTAACAACATCTTCATGAATATGTGTGCCACATTAAAAATCAATCACCCGAAATCAAATATATGGTTTACCCCTGGATGTAATTGGGTAACATTAACATGTCATAAAGTATAATAAATGGGTGTATCATAAATGTGTCCATAAATGGAAGGTAATAAATGATAAATGGATATTGATAAATGAAAATAGGAATGAATCATGATTAGTGATTTCAAACAGAAGTTATAAAATGTAATATTGTATTTAATAAACATTACAATTATAACATTTTTCCACGGTTTAAGGAAAATATTTAAGATAAATTAAAGTAGAAAAGGGAATAATATTTTATATAAAAGAATAAGTGAAATAAGAAATTTTTCATATTAAAATTAGTCATTTTTGATATATATTGGTGGGAAAAAACATATTATAGAGTTCACTTTAAATGGAGTCATAATTTGGGATGTTTGTTTAAATCGATCTTACTTATCGGGAATAATTTAGTGGGTATCATTTTAAAAACATGTATATGCCTAAAAAAACAAGGATGAATGGATATTGATACATGATTTTGAAACATACACACAAAATTTATAATATGTACATAAACATAATATATAATTTCATTTGGGTAAAAAGAGGGAAGGAGTAACCCAATGGAATAATGGAGGTTCAGGTAGAGTCTCTTACATTAAGTCAAAATTTGGTCTTAACATGATCATAATGTCATAAATAATCAAATTAGATTTATTAATTAATAATTAAAAAACCAGTTAAACATTAATTAAAATTAATATTACATTATTATGTTCATGTATATCCCTTTTTCATGTTTTATGAGATTCAATATCAATGTTTGGGAGCATCAGTTTCCTTTGTTTTTGTGATAAGTTTACTTGTATACATGTACTAAATGTATTATAAAGGATGGGTAATTATAAATAATTGAACGTGTAATTTTTTATGATCTTCCATAGGTTATACTGTTCTTACATATTTTTCAGTTTTATGGACTAAGGATAAATCATTAGATAAATAAATAATGATAATTGTTTTGGTTTATTTTGGCGATTTTCAATCACAACGAACTCATTTGTTTTATAAATTAGTATCATGTGTACAAATGAATCTAGATCATTAAATATGATATTATACATATATTAGAACATTTTTCAACCATAGAAATTGTATCATGAATATCCATGAATATAGTAATAGAAATTGAAAACTTTGTCTCCCTTGAATGTGAAAAATTAAAACACAATAGACTATGTTTTCATTTATAGTATAAAATTAGGTGGAAGGAGAGTTTCTCATGAATTATTAAATTAGAATAAACAATTATATTATTTTCAATGTACTGGAGTTATCATAACATTTTTACGAGGGTAATATAGGAAGGAAAAATGAAATAAATGAACAAGATAAGAAATTAAAAGAAAAGGAAGAGGGTGTTACCTCTTGATTCCTCCTTCTTAAGAACCTCCTTAGGTAATCAGATTTGGTTTTTTATTAAGACAAAAATATTTTGAAGATGGTATATGGGATTGGAAGGATATTTAAAAAAATTACAGTGTTTAAGGTATGAGAGGTTTAAGGAAAATAGGTGGTGAGGGTAGTATTTACATTGGAGGAGAGGGGTGTTTTCTCATCATTTAATTCATTAGATTATTATCATACTTAATACAAGCAGTAGTAATGAATATTAAGACTAAATAAATTAATTCAATAATTTGAGTTATAAATAATTGTGTTTAAATAATACAGGGCTCATGGAATAGTTAATTTTACTTATAAGGTATATATACCATAAATTTATTTATTTTATTATTCCCTAAAAATTCTTGTATTTCTGAAAAATCGACACAAATCACCATAACCATTTTCTGATGTTTATAATTTAAAAATGAACTCTAATTTATGAAAATAATTTTCTAAATATGATAAAATTAATTTTTCTAAATAATTATTTACAAGAAAATTATAAATTTTAAAATTATAATTGATTTTATAACACTTTGAAAAATTAGATAAGGTCTCGTAATGTTATCTTATAATCATAAGAAAAAAATATTAATTTATGATTTTATTTAAAGAAATTATATTTTCAATTAAATTAATAAATTATTCATAAAAATGTAATTAAATATTTTTAAATTACAAAAGTACCAACACATAATTAATATTTTCTTACATTATTTATTTATTTGTAATATGATATAATTATACCATACTGTCACTTATAATATGCATAAATTTCAATTATACATTCATTTGAATAGTTACTATAAAATTTTATGGTATACTAATCATAAGGATCGTGTTTCTTTTCCAAAGGTCAGGTTATTATTCCTTAGTTATATGTTTCTTAACTTCTAGAAATTCTTTTTGTTTCATTAATTCTGTATTTATAATGTTTTCATTGGGTTGTTAATATGATTTTATGTGGTTATAATATATGAAATAATTACAACAAAAGAATTAGCATTGATATAATCCAGGTTCATTACATCGAAGGTGGATGTGATCAACATATATATTTGAAAGAGTCCATATAATATAAAAAAATTCACTTAGGCAGGTAGATGGCACCAAATGAATCCCATTACGAGAGGATCATTAAAATACATAACTGTTGGGAGGAAGTTCATGAATACAAGCTATATGGACATAAAATGATATAATAAATGGTATAAATTTTAATGTTTATTAAACTGTAAATCAGAACAACTAAAATGGTAATTGATGATCTATACTAATAATCATGGATGATGCTCAGTGATTAATGTTAGATAGAAAGTGTTCCACCACATATCTTCATGGAGTAGATTCAGGAAATTTTTGGAAGAATGGATTGCTAAATCAATGTTACATCAACCACTTTTATCTTCTCAATCATATAATAGTAGTGGCTTATAAGATAAAACATCCAAAATTAGAGATTCATGTCCAAGATTTGTTCTACATATCCCTCATTAGAATATCCTTTACATATCTCTCACATGTACTCAATTTATGGGTTTTAGTATTTGTTAATGGTCTCTTATTTCAAGAACATCTAGTGAAGGTTAATAATATAAAGATAATGTTTTAGGCAACAATACTACTCTCCCAGTTAATTTACAGTGGAGAAACAATAAGAATGTGGATAAATCTTTGGAAACTAAATAATAAATGATTTTTTTTAATATGAGGGTGGGGGGTGGGGGTAGCCCCCGAAATTGATCATAAAATCCTCTTTTTTCAAAAGGGTTAAGGGGTAACCCATAACAAAGAGGATATAAAATTCCACAAAATAAAACATGTAGAATGGAGAAAATTATTAACCAAGAGAGGATGTCAAAAAAGGATGGGAAGAGTTTCATCACCCCCCAAAGATAAAGTGTGCCAAAGAAATTGGTCAATGATGAGTGTCTCCGCCCCTATAAAGAGTTTGTACCATTCTAGCGGCACACCAGAGTAGGGAATACCTCCCCCCCACAGATATAAAATGTGGAGGGAGAACCGAATGATAGATTCCATCACTCATGAAAAAATCTATAGAAATAAAACAATTTAAAATATATTAATCACCCTGAAAGAATATATATTATTAATAAAAAATGGAAGTAAACAGTGAATTAATGAAAATGTGTGTATTTTTGTATGTTATGAAGCCTATAGTACCATTTTAAATATGATATTTGGAATTGAAATACTACTGTTATAATAGTTATATGACTTTTGGAATATAAATCATACAATTATGAATAGTAAACTAAATAATAAATTATTATCATCACTTATAGAGATATGAAATATTATTAATTTACCTTATAATATTAAATTATGACATATTTTTATCCGTATATAGGTAAATAAATGTATTAAAATTGAGAAAATAATTTAATTTTGTAAATCATACATGTTTTATTTAAATTTTTAAAAAATTTGTGATTTGAAAATAAATTTATTTATATAAAATGGACTTTTAAAAAATATTATAACTCATTATAATGATAATTTATTTTTATCTGTAAATTAATAATTATTCAAAATGTCAAAACATTGTTCATTACATTACAATTATCATTTTCATATGTAAATTGATTTTAATTAAAAATCCAATTTATCATATTTATAAAACTATTTCTAAAAAATGGACTTTATATTTTGAATATTCACATTGAAAACTGGTTCAGTTTATCCTTAGGTATTTTTCAAACATAATTGAATATTACTATATAGTAAAATTTTACAAATATGAAATTTTACAAATATGAAATTTTTCATTAAATGATAAATACATGAATTAATCTATCATGGATGATATAAGAACCCATTATTTCAAACCAAATTTCATAATTTACAATTTATAAAATAATTATTAATCATTGAACGTTGTTTTTAATAAATGTAATAAAATAATAAATATAATTTACCAAAACACCCATATCCTCAATTTATAAATACCACCCTCCCCACCAATTCTACTATAACGTATTAAACATCAGATATTTACAAATGTCTATCAAATAATATTTGAGATCCACTAGACCTGTTTTCTCATAGGTTTGCCTCACTAAAAGTCAATAAAAATATGCTTAAGGTGTATTTCAAGAGACACTGTTTAAGAGGTACTATTCTCAATCTATCCCATTTAATTTCATTTTTTCTTCTAACTTATCATCACATCCCCCCTTTTTCATTAAAAATGAATCATGTACTATAAAAATTATGGAATTTCATTGTGTGAATTAAATAACTATCATCTATCCTTCTATTTTATGTACTCATTCCAAAATTATAACATTTTACACATTATGAAGGGTTTACAACCTCTATAAACAACATATTTTGTATTTATAATAAATTTTTAGTGATTGTTATTGAATTATTTTCATTTTAAAATATAATATTAATATAAATAATATATCTTATATATTTATTATATAATTTATTAATTAAAATTGAATTAAAAAAACAAATGTAGTTCATAATTATCGGTAAAAAAATGTATATAAAAAACATTATAACATTATAATTTCTATAAGATGAGTATTTATTGTGTTAGATGATATATTTATTTTTTAGTTCATTTTAATTTCCTAAACTACATTAACATTTTTTCATTTTAGTTAGATAATTATCAAGTAATATATTTTTATTATGGATATAGTTAAGTGAATGTGAGGAATAATTCATGTAATAACATAAGAGATATATCTGAACCACCCAGAATTCATTGGGAAATGTCCATTATCTCTATAAATCACATTTTATCTCTCTTTTATATTTTTGGAAAACAAAACAATAATATATACTTTTCACATAAATATATACCTATCTTATTATCCCTCACTATAATGTGTTTATACAGGCCTTATGTTCATGTATCTATAGCATTCATTAAAATAAGACTCAATTATGGTAATAAATTATATCCACTAATATGTATTTGTACACCATTTTGAAGAGATTATTCCAATTTATGATTTTATTAAATAAAGATATATTTTAGTGTTGACCACAATAATTTACTTCTGGTTTTCAAGGATAATTCTATATTCATTCGTACTTCATTAGACCTTGATTGATTCCTTAAAACTCTATTTTTGAAGTTCATTTCCACACCCCATTTTCTACTTTCTTATGAAATATTCATAAAATAAACATTTTATTCTAAAACATATGATTTTTCAATTATGAATTTCTCAAATATTTAATTCCTTTGTCTATTTTGAATGAGTTTAAAATCACCCCTGATTTCGGTATGAGGAATGATTATAAACCCCATTTCTGTTCATCAATTATTATTATTTCAATGAATTATGTTTTAATATCATTTGTGGGACACATAGAATTCATTTTTTATTATTGGTGTTCTGAAATACTTCTTTAACCCATTGTGTAAATTTTATTTCTAATGAGATTATATTTATTAGATTAGGCAGTAAACCAAATCCGTGACGGTTCTCTACCAACTGTGTCATGTTACCCACAAAGTTATCCTAAAATTATGATTATATCATGCTTTATAATGTTTGAACAATCCTATAATTAAAGTATATTACTAGTTCTTTTTCATTATCATTTTCTATTTTTTTTTATACATGAGCCTTTTCTTTTATAACATCATTTTATTCAATCAGACTCATATGTTATGCTTTATTATCATTTCTTGTCCATTTCTTGTTATTTATAGCTCTACACATTTTATTTATTTATTTCCTAGGTTATATCACGGAGGTTTAAGAGCTCAATTATATTTAGGAGGACACTTTGTAGATCAAAATAAATATTTTTATTTTTGTATATTCTCCTTATTTTAATTAAAATGTTTTACAAATACACCAGTCCACATTATATTTATAATTCATTTAATATTATTTTTTATTAAATTTTTTATTAATATGTTTAAAAGTATTGGGTTTGTGCATATTTCCTCTTTGAAACAAGATATTTTGTATTTATAAAACATATATTCAAACCAACTCCATTAATATCACCTGATTTACAAGTGAATATTACCTCATTCATACATTTTTTATTTTCATAATATCATTTCTATAATCTCACATATTTTATTAATGTTCCAGTTATATAATAAAAAAGTCAATTTTCAAATTGTTTAGTATCAAGAATTTCTATCCTCTAGAAATGCCATTATTTTACTATAATATCGATAATTATTTCTGTGAGTCAATCATTGGATAACCCTATTTCACTCTATGAATATCAACTATTAATAATTTATATATATAGTTGATGTATTTGTGTCATTGTTTCTCCATGTATAAAATAAAAATCGTTATAGTTTTCTCTTAGATATTCTCTACATATTAAAAAAACAATACATGATCTAAAAAGTGTTTTCTCCAACTTTTTTAAATATCCCATTTTTTTCATCAGTATAGTATTTTTGTACATATGTAATTAGTCAAATAAAACGATAATTTATTTCCAATTTTATGATTTAAAATATATTTTTTTTTCTTGAGGGATCAATATGCCATAATTATATGATATTTTATAATTTCCTATCAGTATGATATAATTTAATCCATTGTTGTTAATGATATCGGATTTTTTTGATCCACCTAGTAATAATATTCATGTTTGTCAAAAATATCTGGTCTGGTACAATTTAAGTTCACTAGTATTCGAAGTACTAGTTCTACCATAAAAATGAAAGTAAACTTATTCAATGTGGATAGAGTCAGGAAAGTTAAATGATATTATAAAAAAATATACATTGATATAAAATTATATTGGAATTGGGGTAATAACATAATCTGATACATAAGGTTCTTTCAACATATTATAAGAAATTAAATATAATAATGGGTTATTTGTAGTTTTTTTCTAAACTCTCATCCTCTTGAGGTTTAATTTTCAAATATTTAAAAAATATATATATAAAAGATTTATTTGATTTCAAAAATATTAATATCATTAATGATTAGAGTATTAATATTATATACTCAATTGGAATATAAATTCCAGAGTAGAAATAATAATATTAGTATATTATATTATCAATTAAAAAGATAAATCATATGGACATTAAACTACTATATGGAAGCTAAAAAGGAATACAATTGACTAATATCCACAAATTATTAAATTTTATGTTTAATAATATTTTAATAATTTTTGGTTAACAGACCAAATACTAATTTAAAATGATATTTATAAAACCACCATTTTAAAATTGTATGAATAATATAATTATATACTAGATATAAGGCATACAAGTATTCTAAAAATTCATATTCTATCATTAATTTCATACATATTGGATGTTTCGTCTTGTTTTCTCTGAAATCCATCAAATATTCCTATTAGTAGAATCTAACATTTAAACTCCAGAAATACCAAATCTCTAACTTCCTAGAATTATAATTCCTGAATCGGACGATTATATTTTTAAAATTATTTTCCTCAAATTCCATTTATCAAATATGAATTAAATAAAACTTATTAAAATAGTTATTTTTGATAAATACAAGGAAAAACGATTCCAATGTTGGACAGTAGAATTGAAAAGTTGAAAAAAATTACGTTATTTGAAAATTCACTTAGAATCAATAAATTTTAAAACAAATTGATGAGCATAGAAATCAATAATTCTGAACTCATGTAAATTTTTTCAATTTATTCTTACCATATATATTTTTTTCTATGATGAATTTTTGAAAACACCAATGGAATAACTCTATAAAACATGGGATATTTTTTAACACCATCGATAACAACCTCTTTATCTACAATGAGATCTTTATTATTTATATCTACTATTGAGTTAGATTATTAACACTATTATTATTATAAATATGATTTTCATAATAAGATATTTGAACTGAAATTCAAAGTATTTTCGAAATTGTGTTTAATTTTGTTTAATTTTTTGTCAAAATATTATTCTTCATAAACATGAAAACAACATAACAATATTAATTCATATAATTTTTATTGGAATTGTATATTTATTTATAAAATAAATAAAAAATTGACTTATTGTCTTTAATAATTGCTTTATAAAATTTTCATTGGTAGCACCATGTTTGATCATGTAAAATTTCCCCATGTTATGGTTTGTTATGTGGTGTGAGTTGGTGTCGTAACTTCAATAGATAGTAAATTTTAAATTTTATTGGAATAATTGTTTGGTTCAATGTATATTTAAAGGGTCTGAAACATCGTTTTTTGTAAACGGAGTGGGATTATTGAAACAAGAATCATAACTAAAATGGGTTCTGATAGAACATATAAATGAATATGTTTATTGATAAGATTTTTTAATGGGATCTAAAACAAAATATATGTTTTCCTATGGGTATTTCCATGGAATTATAGATAAGTGGTTAGTGTGAGTAATCAAAAATATGAATCCATTCCCAAATTACTTTTAAGGGGGTATATTGAAATATAATTTAAATAGTAGGAGAGTGTATTGTTTGGAAAAAGATTTATTTTATTTTACCTCATGAATAATTTTCTTTATTTTTTCAATGATTTTAGACTACAATCAACATCATTATTTTTAGTTATTACATTTTTATCCCCTATAACATGAGTTTACTTGATAGAGTAGAAATCATATGGGAGACTATCACATAAGTATTGGGTTTGATTCTTGTTATAACATACCTTTCTCTCATACCTTTTATAATTTTTCATTGGGATAATTTAGATACCTTTAAAAATGAGTTTAGATTATGTATCTATATATACATTCCAACCACATATAATTTATAATGAGTTACAATGCTACATTATTAGTTTCATTTTTTACCACTGGGATTTGGAATTTTTTTTATTTTTCCACAGATGATGTACCTCAATTATTCTTGTAAGAGTGATATCATTATGAAATATAATTAGTTTTGTTATGAGATAATCCCATGAATTTTTCAATCAATGACTTATTCATGATTCATGACTAAGGGTACCATTGTAATGATGATCCTTAGCAAGGAACAATTGACAAAATATGAGATGTTGGATTTATCATTTATATTGATTATAGGAGTATTATATGTTCCATATTAAATTCTACTGTCTTATTCCAATTGAGAAATATTTATTTATAATGTATCATGTGATATTGTGGGGATCGTGTGATAATAATCATGTTCAAGAAACAATACCTATAGGTTTTGACATCTTGTATGTCCTCGATGTTCATTTTTTTACCTCAAGGATCATGTTAACCGTTAACTGTTAGGACATGTGTAGTGTTTTATATCTATACTTGGTATATAATTATACATTTATGTGCTCCTCTACAAGGATTTATATAAAATTATAGATCAACGAACTGGGATGTTTTCATAAACGTGGGAGTTGATTGAAAAATCTATGATATATAATTGATCTAGATACTTTCATTGGATAAACATAATGTATGCAGATGTCCATGAATCCCACTTCATTGGTTATGATGTTGAATTGTTTTATGAATTTATTTATTAGTGTGTATATGTGAACTGTACTATCATATAGTCACATGTGTCTCATGTGATGACTTATAAAACAAGGGACTGGCCTAGTTTTACTCTATATGGAGTTTAGAAGATTGATTTGGCAAGAAACGATGAGTTGTGATGGTGTACAGAATGTGTCCAATTTTATTCTAATTTATATGGTCTCAACCCTTTATTATGTTCCATATTTTTTATCTTGAGATATTATTTATATTATATTTTAAACTTTTACCCCCTATTTATTTTCTTTTTTAAGTGCTTCTTTAAAGACCTCAACCCTAGTATCCCAGAGTCAGTGGGTTACTTAATTAAATTAATACTATGAAAAAGTGTTTACATCCCAAAGGATTCAATAGATTAGATGATTTTGAAATCGAGATAAAAATATTATTATTTCATTACAAATTGAATAGGAATAAAAAATATTAACTCCATTAGAAATGCCAATAAAATCCTATCTTAACTCATCATATCAGCCATATATAATATACATATTCCGATTATATGAAAAATAAAACATAAGAAAGGGGGGAGCATAGATATGAACTAAGGGTAAAAAATACAGCAGAATATATAAACATATACAACAAGGCAATGTGAATATATTACAAAACGTATCATTGAGACATAAAGATTAACATAATATTTTAAGAATAAAATATTATAAAAATACTTATATAATCACATGAGAATAAAAAATAACCATTGATTTTCTATTAGTCAAATAATCACATAGATTATCTGTTACTAATATCATAATGAGGTAATGAATAACTCCAGACATCACAAACATACCATCAAAGAATCAGCTAAGATACCATACATAAATCATTAAAAACACGATTTAGTTTGTCTAATGAGACCTACCCATGCTTCGTGGGGATATATTTGTCCTTTCACGTCACATAATAAGTTAAATTCATACCTAATATGTTAAACAATCAATGTTAAAAATATATATTATTCATTTTTTCTCCTACCACTTAGAAATATTTGAATTCTAATTACACATGAAAATATTCTAATAAAATCATTAATAATTTATTGATAGAAATTCCATTTTATATGGGAAAGAAGAGTTCCTTTGGAAAATAATTTTTAATTCTCATAGAATTTGAATATAAAAATGAATATCCAAGTAAAGAAAATTTATGGAAAGCTAAATGTTTTTATTTATAAATGAAATCCAACTAAATTAAAAATATATCAAAGGTGTTTTAGAAGATTTCAAAAATAGGCCACTTCTGTGTTGTTTAATGGGAAACATAAGAGTCTTAAAAATGAAGGAAAGTAATAATTATTTGTATAAAATAAATAATTAACAAATATATATTTTCATTATAAAAAGTTTAGTTTTATAAAAATAATGGTGTCTTAAAAATATTATGGATGTTAAATGAAAATGGAAAATAAATTGGGTGGTTTTCTTTAATCGGGCTTGATTAGCAGGATGAATTGAAAAGGGAACCTTATAGAACATGTATTTACCATTAAATGAATGATTAAATGATCTGGATAAATATGAATTGGACATATAAAATGAATGAAAAGGAATTATATTAAAATAATGAAAAGTTACATTGTGGTAAATAGAGAGAAAGTGTAACCCAAATGAAAAACGGATGATTGAGAAGAAACCCTTACAAGAGTGAAAATTGTAAAATTGTACGCCGTATAAAATTAATAATTATAATTTGAAATATTAATTAACATGGAGATAAATATAATCATGATATCATATATAAAGTTCATGTATACATACACTAAAAATAATAAATAATGTGGAATAAGGCATATCTCATGGAAATAAAAGTGAGATGAGAAAACCCTTTCCTTTTGTCTGAAATTGCTCTTTACTTTTACATAACATCTTGGGTAATGAAATTATATTAATTAATAATTTATTTAACAATAATTAAACTTGTATTTTATATATTATAATTTTATTATGTTCAATTATATACTTTTTTGAGTTATAACATTCAGTTTTGTTTTATTGAAGCATTTTTTTCCTTCATTTTTATTTTTGGTTAACTTGTATATATATTTGAATGACTATGTATAATAGTAATAGTTATCAAGAATTGAAATTATATGTCATTAAGGATCATACATAAGATATAATGGTCCTATATATATTTTTTCTAGATATTAGTATTATTCATTAGATAAAATGTTAATGATAATTGTTTGGATCAATTTGGTGATTTTCTACTCATCACACACTAGTTTTATTTTATAAGTAAATATAATGTATATAAAGTAGGTATAGAACACTAAATAAGTGGTATATACATATTATAATATTTTAAATCCATAAAAATAGTTTTATGAAAATTAATGATGGTTTTATTATAAAAAAATGAATCATTGTCCACGAAGGTGGTGAATCGACACCTCATGGTCGACGTTATCAATTTTTAAAAAAGGGGGGAAGAGAAAAGAATTCATGGTGGATATAATATTAAAATAATATCATTCCATTATATATAAGATATCAGAGTTATCTGTATCTTTTTAGCATACGAGGAAAGGAAATGATAAAATAATAATAGAATGTGAAGGAAAATTAAAACAACGAAAGATGGTTTACCTCTTTAATTCATCACCTTGAGGTCCTCCTTAAGGAACATTAATATGGTTTTTTGCTTAAACCATGAATACCAAAAGGTGGGGTTGATTTTTTGGAGAGGAAATTGGATGAATACAATCATGTTTTATGGCTTTGGAGGTGTGAGGATAATGTGTGGTGAGGGGTGGTATTTATAGTATAGAGGGATGTTTTTTTGATTATTTTAATAATTTAACTGTGATTTTGGCTCAAGAATATGAATAGTTTGAGAATTCATACTAAAAATATTAAAATTATAAATTATATTTTTTTTGTTATTATATCAACAATGACTCAATGAATAGTGTATTTAACTCATAATGGATTTTTATTGTAAATTAACATATTATAATATTAACAAAAAGTCATGTATTTCTGAAAAAATAAAAAAAATTAAAACCAACAATTTTTAGATATGTAGAAATCGAAAATAAACTCAATTTTTTTAAAATTTTTTTTATAAATATGTGATACTTATTTTTAATTAAAATCATCATTTATTTGAAAAATAATATTTTTTAAAATATATTTGATTTTAAATCACTTAAAATTTTCATTAAGGTCTAATATAAGTATATTATTATCATACGAAAAAAATATTAATTTATGAATATAAATTGGGGAAACATATTTTCTTTTTAAATAATTATATTATTTATAAAATTTCAATGAAACATTTACGCTCAACTAAAATACCAACACTTAATTTATCATTTTTAAAACATTTAATTGCTTATTCAATGATATAAATTTATAATAATTTAATTTAAAAAATGCCAAAATTTTATATAAATATTAATAGGTTAGGTTACTATTCAAATCATAAATAGAGTATTAATATATTAAAACTGACATTTTAAAAAAAATGGATTTTTCTCTATGTACATGAAAATAAATATTTTCTGAAAAAAATAACATTAATATAATTTTTTGGAATTAATATTTTATAAATGAGGTTTCTTATGTTAAATATATTTTATTAATGTTTCAAAATTTGGTTTCAAAACAAGTGCTCTACTAAAATGCGGTAAAATTGACTTTAGAAAATATCGGCTTTTATGCGTAAAATTTGATTTGTTATGATATTAACCATATAAAGATTATTATGGGAATTTAAAAATATTTTATTGAATTTGAATAATATAAATTTAATTATGATATTTTAAATTATAGTAATTAATTTAATTTATTAATATAAAATTCAATTATGATAAAAAAATTATTCTTTTTCTAAAAACACATATTTTATGTTAAAGTATTTTTTATTTTTATTTCTAAATAATTTTTAACCAAGAAATAAATTTTATTAACATGTGTAAACTATATTTTCTTAACATAAATAATAAATTTTATTAATTCCATTGTAATGGATAGGTGTTAACAATCATATCAATAATATTTAATCATTTTTTAAGCTCATTATTTTATATAATGTACACTATGAAAATAAATTTAAAAAGATACACACCATAAAATCATGGTGTGTTATATTCTCCTGTACCTTAGTAAATTCAGTTCTATAGATTTAATATTTCACTTAAAAAAAATTATACTTGGAAACTTATTTATGAAAATCCCACATCATTAAAAGGGTTTATAAAACTTCTTCTTAAAAAGAGGTAAAGAGTAATGTCATGGTCGATAAAAAACAAGGTGTAGGATTGAAAATCATTAGAGGGAAATGATTAATTGGAAATGGAAGAGAAATATAACAATCAAATTATGATAGAGAAAGATAAGAACATGTTCATTAAAAAGTTAAACATCACTAAATCATAAATATGGTGATCAGATAAAAGGAAAATGATTTCTCAGAAAGAAATATAAATATATAATGTTATTGTTCGAAAATATTTTTCCTAGAGTTTAAAAGTTATTTTAATATTTAGATAAGCACATGAAAAAACAAACACAATTTATTACACTCCATATAATAAGGATGGTCTCATAATTTGGTTTTCTTTGATCTATTTTCAGTTCAGCCCTTACAACTATAAATTAAGGTTCAAGATTGATTTTTCATGCTTGAAGAAATTTTAACGAATAATATAGTCTTTAAGTCATTTTGTGAACATTTAAATTCTTAATAAAACCATGAAGGTTAACATATGTTTTTATTCAACAAAAATTAAAAAAGAATAACCAGACCCATTCCTCAAGTAGTTAGACTTAATGCTCCATTAAATCATGTTTGTCCAAAATCAATGAACAAAAACATAGAAGGTAGTTCATTAATTTTTCAAAAATACACATAACATAATATTAACCATATAATATAGATCATAAAACTATTTTCCAAAAAAATTATTTCCATGATAACCTTAAAATTATAATTAAAACAAACATACATCCAAGTGTAAAATATCAGTTTCTCCTCAAATCTAAACACCTAATAGTCCTAACATAACATAAAAAATAAGATCACTGTTATGGAAAAAAACCTTCCCCTAACATATATTTATCATTATATCAATCATAAATAACATATATAGTGTTTTCTTTCCCATTTAATGTTTTTTAAAAAATATCATCCAATTATAGAATAACATCTCTTGATAACCAGTGTTATTCATCTCATGGATCCTATTCATTAGAGGAGAAGTATGGTAGTACCATCTTAATATATCTCATGAATTTTATAAACAGGTAATTTTTTATAGTATAATCCAATTAAATAATTCTTGATTTCAATCTCAATCATATTTGTTGTTCCTCTTCTCTTGAGGTAGTTACATAAACATGACCATAATACATTCGTATCTTCAGAGAAATAATACCTTTATACATGGGAAATTAATATTTATCTCCCCATATCATTAAATATGAAGAATTGAATATTAGAATATTTATTCCTTATCTTGAAAGCATGAGAATGGGGGCTTGTTTCACCACAAATGAGGAAATATTCTTTTCTTATTATGCATATAACAAGTTGTTTCCTTCAGAACTAATCACTTTTGAAAAAATACATCTTTATCTTCTTCCCATTACCTATCATTTTCTTAGATTACCTCTTCCCCTATAACTTCACATAAAATCCATAAGACTTAGAAAATTCATTCCCTATATTTTAAGAACAATATATTATTTCCTCATATGATTAAAATATCTTGGAGGCTACTTACCTTTGAAATATTGGATCAAGATCATAATCATAGCTATCATTCTTACTCGTCAGGTCACGTGCATTGCTGAGGTACACACTCGTTCTGTTATGATCCATTTATAAAAAATGTAATACACAAAGTTATGTTATGAATCAGAATTCATAACAACAAACTAGAAAAAAATATTACATAAATTTAAAAATTATGCAAAACTATTCTAAGAATAGTAGACATGGTTTTTTTTGGATATATTTACTTAAGAACCATTTATAATCGTTTTTAATGGTAATATGACTTATACTACGAATATACAATGGGAGTTTCCAACTAGGTGTGATGTAAGGAAAGTTGTTTTGTAATAGTTTATGCAGAGTCTAGTCTTTCACACCTTTTCAGAGTTGTTACCCCTAGGTATATCTCATCTAGAATCAAATCCTCATCTATTATCAACATATTGATGTATTTATATGAATACCCACATAGTCTCTACCTTCTCTAAATTATATGATTTTCTTCTATGATTATTCTCAAATTCTACCTTGTGGTAATTTTCCATGTTCAATATTTTCTATATCTATTTTCCAATGTTTCTTCTAAAAGTTATTTAATACCAATTTTAATGACCTAGATCACAGTAGCCTAGAGAAAATTCCTTGTTTAATTAAATTGGTACTAGGAATAAGAGTTCGTATAAAAAATTACTTTATAGTATACAATATTTTCAAATCTATCTACACTCATAAATATTACATTACAAACTGAAAGAAAAAAAATATAAAAACTCCATTAGAAACACCCATAAACTTATAGAATAACCCTGCAAAACATTAATACATAATATTCATATTTTCATCCAAGTGAAAATAAGACATAATAAAGTTGTGATATAATATTCTTAGTAAGGGTAAAAAATACATCAGAATATATAACCGTAAACAATAATTAAATGTGTATATATAACAACACATGTCATAAAAACATAAACTTGAACTTAATATAAAAGGAATAAAATCTAATCAATACAATTTCATAATAACAAGAGAATTAAACCTAACCATGGATATTATAATAGTATAATAATCACATGGATTATAAATTACTAATATTATAATGATGGAATGCATAATTCCGTGAATCGTAAAATTAATATCAAGGCATAAACCAATAAACCACACATAAATGTGTACAAACCCAGTCTAGTTTGTCTCAAGAGACATATAGATGAACCGAGGGGCAATAGCGGTCCTTCCCATCACTAACTAAGTCCAATGCATTAATTATATACAAAATAACATATTTATAAAGATAATTTTGAATATAATTGTCCCATACCAAATTGAAATTTATTAATCATAATCATATATAAAAATAAATTAATAAAACCATTGATAAATTCATGGGAGATATAACCTTTTACAATGAAATATTGAGTTTTTTGGAAAATATATATTATTTTTTATGAAATAAGATTATAAAAATTAATATCCCTGGAAATGAAAGGGATGGAAAATGATATTATTTGTGGGGAATATATGATGTCATGCTATTGTTAAAACATGTATATTTCTTATATTATTTAGAAATGTAAAACATAAGTGTAGTAAAAGGGAATATATAAAAGAGGCTTTAAAATAGGGAAAGTTGTAAATATTTTTCTAAAAACATAAATGAAGAAAGATATTTTTAATAAAAAGAATATTTTATAAAAATTATGTTGTATTAAAATAGATAATGGACAGAACATGAAAATGGGTATATAATAGGGTTGTTCCCATTAACTGAGCTTTCTTCAGAGGGATAATTGAAAATTAAACCATACAAGACACATATTTCCACATCAAAGAATGATAAATAGATCTGGATACATGATTTTGAAACATATAAACAAATATTGAAATAATTATATAATGATAAACAATAAGAAAATTGGGGTAAATAGAGAGAAACATTGACCCGAATGAATGATGGTTGTTTAAGAAGAAACCCTTACCATTGTGCAAACAATCAAACCGTATGACCCATAAAATCAATGATCATCAAATGAAAAATTTACTAACATGAATATAAATATACGAGTGATTTTATAAATCAAATATAAGTAAACATACACAAACCAAAAATAGTGTTTAATAAGGCATATCTCAGGGAAAAAAATATTCCATTAGAAAATCCTTACCTTATGTCCAAATGTGTTTCCCACATGTATATAAAATCTAGATAATGAAATTAGATTCGATAATAATTTAATTAAGAAAACACAAAAAATATAATTTATTCATTATAATTTTATTATGTTCATATATGGTTTTCATTATGAGTTATAAGATTAAAATGTTTCATTCAAAATTGTTTGTTTCATTCATTTACATGATTGGTTCATTGTATTAATGCACAAAATACCATGTAAAATGGGAATAAATATTCAAAATTGGAATAATAATTAATTAATTACCATCCATATTTTATAATGTTATTATTTTAATTTTTTTTCAATATATTTTTATGATTCATTAGATAAAACGTTATTGATAACAGTTTTAATTATTTTAGTGTTTTTTCTGATCATCACAAAGTAGCTTTGTTTTATTAATTAAAATGATATATATATATATACAAGTTTCATAATAATAAATATTGTTTTTATAAACATGATATAATATTTATTAACAAAGGAAATGTTTTATAAACATATTTGAAAGTGTTATTTGAAAATTAAAGAATCAATTTCAAGGAAGGTGGTTAATGAACACCTCACATACAACGTTTACATTTTTAGAACAAAAAGGAGGAGATAAAATAATTGATGGTGGATATAACATAATCATGATAAAATTATAGTATATATAATATTATATAGTTATCAAGAATGTTTGGACAAATTATGTAAGTAGAGGATAAGGAATCAAAAAATAAAAAAATAACTTAGAGAACTATAGGAGATTTACCTCTTGAATTATTCACCTTGATAACCTCCATAAGGAACATTGAAATAGAATTTTCGTGACACCATTATGAATAGGACATGGGTTATTGGTATAAGAGAGGAAATGGGTATAATATAATAATGATTAAAAAAATTTTAGGAGTTATGAAAATGGGTGGTGAGGGGTGGTATTTATACTGGAGTAGAGGGGTGTTTTTGGAATATTTATTTCATTTGTTTATAATTTTTTATCCAGAATATGAATAGATATAGAATAATAAATAAATATATTAAAATAATTAGGTTTATTTTTATTTAATTTTGATTTAAAAATAAATTACTAAATTAATAGTGTATTTAAATAATAATGTTTTTATAATGTGTATTATAGTATTTTACTATTCACAATATTCATATATTTTAAAAATTCTCCAATAGACACCGTAACCATATATAATCATTTAGAATTTAAAATGATATATATTTTATGAAAATTGTTTTTTAAATATTCTCAATTTAATTATTAATTAAAATAATCATTTAATTGAAAAATTTGGATTATAAAATTAAAACTAATGTTATAACACTTTGGAAAATTTATCAAGGTCTCATAAACTTATCCTATAATCAGAATTGAACTATATATATTAATTTATTAATTCAATTGTTGAAACAAAATATTCTATTATATATTTATATTAATTATAAAATTATAAATAAACAATTATTCTTTACAAAACTACCAACACTTTATTTATAATTTTTAAAACAATTAATTACTAATTAATTGATATAAGTATATAATGTTTTAATTTATAAGATTGTTAAATTTTATTTAAGCTTGAATATAGGAATATAATATTTTAATCAATAATAGACTATTAAAATATTGAAAATTTAAACTTAATAAAAAATTGGATTTTCACTACTCACTTGAAAAAAAATATATCCCAAAAAAATTAAAAAAATTCAGCCCAATATAATTTTAAAATTAATATATTATAAATGAAAATTATTTTGTCCATTATAATTTCTAAATGTTTCAAAATTCTGTTTTAAAAAAACATGGCGCCATTAAATGGTTAGGTGATAACTCTCTCAATAATAATAGTTAATCATTTTAAATCTCATTGTTCTATTTAATGTACACTATTAAAGAAGATAAATTTTAAAATAAGCATTTCGTGAAATCATGGGGTGTTAAAAATTTATAATAATATCAGATTTGATTGATTTTTACAAATCATTGATTTCACACCATTTTATTTGTTTATGCCAGTACTATTTCCCCAGATATCGTAGCTTTTAGTTGTTTGATGTGAAGTGAGATGATGAGTAGGTTACGTCTAGATCCAATGGGTGAGTCCTGGATGACATCATGAGACACCATTTTATTTAAATCTAAGGATATAAAGTGATTATGGAAATCAATAAATGGTTTATAATTTTATTTAAATCATCAATTATAGGTATGGTAACTAGAATGAGTGGAGAACAATTAGTTGTGCATTTATGGTGTGTGTGTCCTTTAGATAAGATGGAATCAATTTATGACTTGTATAAGAATGAAACGACAACATTATTATTTTTGTGATTTTTAGTTGGAAAGTATTATAAGTATCCAAACATATTGATGAATATCCAATTCATTATTTCACTCATTACACTGAGGTGTATGGTTGAAACCTACTAGGTCATTAGATTCACCCCTACCCGCATATATGGTACATGTTTTGATATATGTGGGATGAAATTATTTAACACTTCAAGGGTTGGTATAATCTCAAATCTATAATCATGTATTGGTTTGAGCATGTTGTTAGATGATGGAGTACTCATGGGAGTTTGTTTGTGAATTGGAAAAAGTCCATTGTATTTGTTTTAGTTTTCTTATTTTATTATACTTGCATCACCAATATTTCCAGTTGATTATTTTTATATTGTGTAATATATATTTATTTCTTCTATATTTTTTCAGGATTTACTAAACTATTATATAATAATTCATCATATTTATCATTTAATTCATTCATATTACAGACCTATGAACACACTTTTGGATATTTGAATATTTTCAATAGGACTTCCACATGTAAATTATATTGATCGAGCAGGATTCAATTTCAACGAATTCATGATCGACCCTCATTCTTTATATTTCATTGAATATCCAGCCTAATACTTTTATAGTCTCTTTTTTAATGTTCAGGTCCTAGATTTTTTGAGGATGATTGGCCTAGGTCTTAAGGCACCACCAACTCAGGTATTATTTTAGCTATCCATGATGGGGAATTACAATATTATATCACGGTTTTGGATTCATTAATACTATGATAGTTGGGGGAATATAAATTTATGGAACACAAATTTATTACATTACTATTACATCTATTTAATGATAAGTTACATAATAGTAATACATTCCATTATCAATAGTTTTATTATCATAGAGAAATCAGGTTCATACATCACAAGTACATAATTAAACCTAAACTTATTTTATGTAATTCTTCATACCCCTCTAAAATTTATCACAATATTATTATTATATGTATTCAACAGAGTATATACATCAATGAAATGGATGTGATAAAACCCATGTAAGGGGAGGGACAACATATAAGGAACAAGACACATTAATCAATTGAACATGCATGATCATAGTCGTAATCATCGTATCAAAATGATTGGATCATCATTATTAAAAATATAGGATAATTTGAAAATGCAAGGAATATTGAAATACATAATAATGAAACATCATATTATTATTGTAAAAAACATTACATATTTTTGAACAAATATAGCATAATTGTTTACGTATAATATATATAATAAGAAATTCATAATTATGTACAAATCTAGAATAATATTTATTAATATTACACATAATCTCCATGGATATATCATATTATCTAATTAATTATTGGGATATAAAAGTCAAAGTACACCAATCACATCCTAAATTCTCATAATCATACATGCCTCATAGAAGTAGAGAATATAAAAGTCATAGTCATGGAATAAATCCCTGTAAATGAATGGGATTCATAAGGAATTTTGAATTAAATTTTAAGGTATATCCATTAATGTAAATAAATTTATAAGGGAGGAAATATTTTTTCCTAAAAATCAATTTTTATTTGTTAATAATCCTCTCATATATAGTCAAAATTATGTTATTTAAAAAAAAGTTTTTCTTTGAAAAGTATCTATATTTTTTAGAAACTTCATTTTGATAATGTATAAACATGTATATCACAATAAAATAAAAATGGAAACAATTGTTAATTTATATTTTAGGTAATTAAATAAATATCCATACATAAAATATTGTGAATTACATGATCACCAAGAATATAGATTTCGGTTTGAGAATCCCCTTATAGTTGATATCAATTTATTTCATCACTCTTGCACCTTTAGTATAAAAAACATTTTCTAATTAAAACATAGAACAAAAATTCAATTAGATTCATTTTTTTTCTCATGACCATTAATAAAAATTTGACTAGATATATTATTTCCCAGTGTTAATGGTGAAATATTTATAGTTGATATTTTTCTTAAAATATATCATCATTCATAAATTACGTTATTAAGCATTGTTACTATTTTAAATTTTTAATGTTAACTATAGATTCATAGAAATAAATATATTTATAAATATTAATATTATAACCATATTATTATAATCATCTATAATGGTTGTGATAATTAGAGAGTTGGTAGTTTCCCCATGGGTGGTTCAAAACCATTGACGAGAAGTTATCAAAAGGGGTGAAATAAGATGTATAAAATATTAATATGTTATAAATAAATCTATTACAAAAATATAAAATATAAAATATAATTTTAGCATAGTAATTAAATTAATTTTATATGGTTTCCTTTTTTGGGGAAAAGATAAAACTAGGTAGAGAAGAGGAAAATGAGAGAAATTTTTGAATATAACATACCCTCGTCTCATTGTTTCTTATTTTCTTTGAGACTAAAATCCATAAATTCATGGAGTTCAGTGGATCTAAAATGTACCTAAATATTATAATGTGATTATGATAATTAATTTTTGTATATATTTTTCTTTTTATAAGTTTATATAATGGTTTTTGAAAGGAATATAGTAGAGGCATTTATGTGTGAGGAGATAGGTGTATTTAGGATAAAATATTGAATAAAATATTACATATAAGGATGTTTTTTGAAATTATTAATTATTTTCATTAAAATTAATTTCTTTAAGTCTTTAAAAACATTATTAAGTTTAATTATTTAGTTTATTTAAATTACAAATTGAAAATTTGAAAAGAAAAATTAATTTAAAGCATTAGAATTTTGAAATTACATGTTTAGTGTTAGAAATTTAATTTTATGAGTAATTTAACATATTAATTATGTTTTTGGATGATTATGAAGTATATATTTAAGTAAGATATAATTACCTCTTTAATAATGAAATTAAAATACATATATTATCTAAAAATAAAATTTGTACTATTAATATAATTTTTTTTAAATTACCAAAAAATACCATTAGAAAATATTGATCTACTAATTTGAAAATTGTAGACAATAGTAAGAAAATAATTTTATAAAATTGGTAATTTGTAATTTTCAATATAAAAATTCTTTTTAAAAAAAAATTAATTAAAATTTAATTTATTGAAACATTCCATATAGTTTCTTTGATATTTTAATCATGTTTTTTCATTTATTTAATTAAAATATTTATATTTTTTAAATGACTTGTCACGAATATTACTTAAATAATTTTTTTGTTAAATTACCATATAAATGTTGGGGTAACTATTCCTAGTAGTCATGATAAAACCCCAAATGATTATATCACTATTTCAAATATTAGATTACATGTTATAAATTCCTCTTCATTTGTCCATACACCATTCAATGAAAATCCTCTAACTATTATATATTTTGTTTTTCAAAAATATTGATTGGATTTCCAAATTTTGATTTCTTTTCCATAGTGTTTTTGGTTAGTGTGATGATTCTAGTGAATTCATATTGTCAAAATTTTCCCATTCTATTTTTTATATATTTTTTTATTTTAGTCCATTTTTAATATTTAGAATTTTCATGTTTTTAATAATTAACTAATGTAATGATATACTTTAATAAAATAATTTGTTGCTGGTTATCTTTTGTTTTTTATGTGTCTAATTATATACAATATAACAAACATATATTTAGAAAAACTATCATTAAAAGTATACTTTATTAAATTCCCCCCATTAAAAATAAAATCCTTAAAATTTCAATTCATATTATCATGTAGCAGTAAATATTGACACATTGATTTCATTGATTCTCATGTTCCACTTTTCACTCTTTATATTTATGTTTCAACCATAACACTTTTATATGTTGTGTTTTATTGATTCATATAATAGTGTATCGATGGTCCATGATCTTCTCTAATTTCTAATTAAATGAGATGTAATCCTTTTGATTTACTTACTCCAGATTTACTATTTGTAATAAATATAGTATTTAATTCCATATGAGATATATGTGAAACACATCGTGAACGTGATCTGAGGGTTTTTTGTAAATTTTATATGATCTCCCACTACTCCTTTGAGATCATGGATTTAAAATGGCTAAATATACTAATGGAAAGTCATTACATTCATTCCAAACTACATGACTCTCTTCTATGGTGATATTTAAAGGAACATTTTTTTCTCCAACTTCAAAATCCATGCCAAATTTATGGCTATCAATGTAAACCTTAAGCCAACTCTAAGTATCATTTATATGTTTTTTGATATATTTAACCTTTTATATCATATATTGAACAAGATTAGTTCCATGTTGATTTCAATCAAAAACTTCATAACAAAATATATGAGCTTATCATTAATTCCCATGTATAGCATCATATGTAGCCATTTGAATTCGTGAATGAGATCTATTATTGTGTAAAGACTAAACTAGAAGGAAATATTGATCTCATACTCCATTAAATTCCACTGATGATTTTTTCAACATATCAGTTAGTGTTCGAATGGTTATTTTTTGTTATCCATATTTTTTTGGGAGATATGTTATACTTAAATTCAATTTAGTATTCGAAGAATGATGGAGATTTATTGAGAATGTAAAGGTGATCATTGGATAATGATTAAAGATTATCAAATGTGTTTACCCATGAAGTCTCACCCCTTCATATATATATATATATATTGGCATGTGAAATAATAGAGGAAACTTCATGAATAAAGTGGAAGTGGACAAAATTTATATGTTGATACACTATAACCCATGTAATGAACCAGCCTGGGTACATTGGAAAATTGATAAATGTGACAGACCTATTATATCCCAAATAGTGTTCCCAAACCCAACAAGTTGGTGACTAGCACCTGGAACCATACCACCTGTATGTGGGAATTGATTTTCCACGAAAATATAGTAGAAAAAATACAATAACGTTAATATGAAAATAATTGAAACTCCAATTGGAGTAATGTACTGGAATACAAGGATGGATAGAAATCCCAAACAACTATAAACCATGTACTAAAAATAGGAAAAATAATCCATGGTCCCTATGAACACAACTCACCAAGTCCAATCTCACAAGCTAGGCCCACCTCTAAGAGACCCCTACCCTTTGAACAAACCTAGAAAATAAAATTATATGAATACCTAAAGGAAAATGGTGTGTTTGAGACTATGCCTAGTAGGATAAAAAAAGGCTTCCATAAAAAATTTAAATATAGATTATCCAATGACAATCTCTCAATTTGAAAAATGAATAGGTTTTAAAATTCAAAATAATATTTAAAAAAACATTACATAATATTTAAAAATGATGGAAAATAATTTTAAAGCACATGATTTACATTACAAGAGACATAATATTTCTAAAATAATGGATTAAATTAAACAGTTACAAAAAATAGTTTATGGAAATATAGTAATGGTATTTTGAGTAGTTTTATATAATTGACATATATTTATAACTAAAATATAAATAAACAAGTGGTAAACTTGGTCATCTTCCAATTGGTATGATAATATTAACCAACTATAGGATTCCTTGACATATAAGTGATCTCATCATAATCGGAATACTCATGTACCCCTAACACTATCCTGAGTATAACCGTCACCCTCCCATCGGGAATGTGACCCACCGCAAGTATGTTTTAGAAAGTTGTAATAGCCTAGAGTGTATTAAAATAACTCACCAATTACCTATGTCTTTCATGTACTCTTATAAGATGGGAAATTTAGATTAAGATGGCATAAAATAAAATAAAATCCCATTCATCCATTTCAAAACATCAAATTTCTATCTATTTAATATCTAAATGGGTGTTAATAAAAAACATTCCATTTTCATAAGATAAAACCAATGGGTTTCTATCAAATCATTTTAAATCTATTTTCACAAGTTTGACATCCATTTAAAACCAATTTTAATTTTCTCCAAATTTATGTACACAATTAAATTACGAAATTTAATTGAATACATTTCCATTATATCCATAATTTAAATTCAAGAATTTGAATTATCTAATTTCCATAAACACACCCACATTAAATTGAATTGGGGGTTTTCTAAATTTCCATTCCAAAACAATTTAACATCTCATGATTCAATAAAAATCATTTGTTATCAATTTAATAGAATTAATATGGGAGAAATAGAATAGTAATCATAATTTAAAATAAATCAAGCAATATAAGGATAATCAATTCCGTAATTTGAGATGGAACCATTTACCTATTTCCTAAAACCTAAAACCCTAAACGATATCTTTCAACAAGAAAAAAATATTTGAAGATATTTAAAATCAACTGAGATGAAAAATCCAACATCATTGGGTGAAGATCTACCAATTTTTGGATCATCCATTGAAATATCAAGAGAGGAGAAAAATAGAAACAAGATAAACAATTATGAACACATACCCCCATATCACCCACCAAAAAATGATGAAAAACACCCAAATAATGGAACTAGAATGGTTTGACGACTACAAGGATTAATGGGGAAGGATTTGGGACAATGAAAGAATAATTGAAGTGGTGTGAATGAATAAAATCCAAGAGTGATGTTTCTTTTATAGTCAACTGTTGGGGAGTTACACGACGTTTACTCCAGTTAGACTTCATGACAAATTCAATATCTCTAACAAAAAAACACATCAAAATTTGTATTGCCTCTTTAAAAATCGGTATTATAGTATGTGTATTACCAATGAATATTTTGATATGATTATATATTTTAACCTTTAAAATGATTACCTTTTTTCATTAAAACCAGATGCTTTGAGTTAAAAACTATTCATTAACATCATTATGATGTGTCGTGACCACTCAAAATATGTACCAATAATAGTGTGAAGCAGTTCAAGACTTTCATGCAGAAAAATTACATGACATGTAATGATGTTATATGGAATGTAATTATCTATTAGTATACAAAATATTATTTTTAATATTAAAAAACCAGCATACCCTTGAATTCATCATTAAATGTATATTCCCAATTCAAAGTCAATACATTCAAAAAAATTGAAAATAAAAGCATGTAAATTTTTACGTAGTACCTTTTAGGATAATAATAGGATGTTACAACCTCCTCACCGTAAGAACTTTCACTCCCTAAAAAGCCTAAGAAGAAGCTTACTTGCCAAAGAGATGAGGCCACTGCTCTCTCATCATTGCATCACATTCACACATTTTTTGATTACCAGAACATGGCTTCTATATAAGATAAACCAAAGGTATCATTCTCCCACAATGTACATTGATCTCAGAATCAAGAACTCTGACTGAGGATTCAGTAAAAGATATATCACGCTCATTCTCAAGACCACTCTAGCTCAAGAAAAGAGATAGATCAGAAAGTTATCATCTCAGTGGCTATACATGGAACACATTATGCATCAATATTAGATACCATGGAAGTGATAGATTGTAGGCATCTTTCCCCACCTACCCAAAAACCTCGAAAGGTCAAAAAATTTAATAGAAAACATTCTTTCCATCCCAAGACATCAATGATCCTATCAAAGAAAATCATTCAAGAACACCTAATCACCAACTGAAAACACCAAAGGTATATGGAATTGATCAACATAAGAGTTATATTGATTTGTGCGGTCAACAATATCCAACAAATCAAATAATTCGTAGCTTTCATCACATGCACCAAGCTCGGTCCAACGAAGTAACATTCCCAACCCTCCGACCAACACAACATATATTTAAAAGGATGGACATATAAGGCCTCAAAAGGATCCATCTATATTCCATACTTATAACTGTTGTTATAAGATAACTAAAATAGTCCCAATTGATCATCCCAAGCCACGCCGAAGTTGATAAGACAAGCATGAAGCATATCCTCATGAATTTGTACTGTTGTTTCTTCCAAAATATATGAGTTTAGATGGTAGGTCATGATCAAATGAACATAAGACCCACATTACACCTGATGGCCTATACAATAGCAATATGTATACTAAGGATCCCAATAAGAGACTATAAGAAGATAGAATTCTGTGCAAACACATTATCTCTTTAACATAGTTATTCCACAACTCCTGAACCTTTACTATATCTCGAATGGGTATAATGTGAGATGACTTGGTTAACCTATCAGTTAAAACACATAGAACATTATTCCGTATCTGGGTATGTGGCATCCCAACTACAAAATAAGTATTGATATCATCTAAATTCCATGTATGGACTGGATGTTCATGATGTAAACCCAAATGTTTCTGGTGCATTGATCTCACATTTTAACATGTATAGAATTGAGAGAAAACTCCACATTATCTCTCCTCTTCTCTAACCACTAGAACTACCACCACATTTCATAGAACATTTTTGTGGTTCCTAGGTTCACCGCCCACTAGTAATTATGAATATCCCCCATCCAAGCCTTTCATACTAATATAGACACAACAGAACAATTTCTATAGCATAGAACACCTTGTTAGGAGAACGTCCATTGGGAAACCATATCCTCATCATAAAGATATTCATTAATGATACCGAATTAATCATAAAGCTATTTTTCTGGTATAATCAACTCAATATGATCATATTTCATCTAAACACTAGCTAAAAAATCAGGAATCTATTTCTATTGAACTCCAATATGAAATTGTGAAAAGGGATCTGTCAAATTACACTCCTTTGAATATTCCTTAATTTCATAGGTTGGAAGATTCTTTCTCAACACATTTGCAATGAAATTCCATTTCCCTAGAGTATAGTTGATTTCAATGTCAAAAGACCAAATGTACTCCACCCAACATATTTGGAAAAGATTCTAATCTTTTTTAGTGACGATATAATGTAGGATTTGTGGTCTAAATATATATTTTGCCTTACTCTATAATGTTAGGGCCACAATATTTTATGTGTTTTCGTCGCATATGAAATTTCTAGTTCATGGGTAGGATAATTCTTCTCATGAGGAAAAGGCTGAGGATATCCATATGAAACAACATGACTACCTTGTATAAGATCACAACACAAACCTATGCGTGATGCATCAAAAAATAACACATATCCTTTCATAGTATCTGGAAGTGTAAACAGAGACATAATAGTTAAAATATGATTCATCTTAATAAATGAAGTCCGACATTTATCATTCCATGAAAACTACTACCCTTCCTAGCAAGAGCAGTCATCGTAGAAGCCAACATGGAGACATCCTTCATGAACCTACGGTAGTCTCCAACTGTGCCCAAGAAGCCTCAAATTTTGATGACATTTCATGGATACACCCATGTCATAATAGTATTTACCTTATTATGTTCAACTGATATACCACGTTATGACACCACATATCCCAATAATTTCACTTATTGCATCGAAAAATCTCCTATTTAAAGATTGGCATAACTGCAGTGATTTTTTAAGAAGACTCAGATTTATTGGCAGATGTTGCATGTTTTCTTGCTCGGATTTAGTGTAAATAAGGATTTCATCAAAAACGACTACCACAAAAATATACAAATACTCATGGAAAATCCATTTAATGAAATCTATGAAAACTGCAAGATCATTTTTCAAACCATATGGAATAACAAGGTACTCATAATAGAACTACCTACTCCAAAAGGCAGTTGTATGAATGATAGATTCTTTTACCCTTTGCTGATTGTAACTAACTAGATAGATGTTTGATATTTGAAAAAACTTCACACCTTTCTACTAATACAATAAATCATCAATATATTGAATCAATTAATTTTTCTTTATCATTTAATGATTAAGATTTCGATAGTAAATACATAGGTGAAGAGAACCATCCACCTTATTGATTAAGAGAACCAACTCCACCCAAAGAGACACACTATCGATTATAAATACATTTTCAATAAAGATCATATAACTAGGACTTTAGTTATTTTAGTTCAGCTGAATCAATTCAGTTAGAGGAAATTGAAACTTCTTTAGTTGAAAGAACTAAGTCAATGGAGAACTCAACTTCCCTTACCACTAGAAGTCAAGAGAAATCCAAAAGAAACACATCCGAAAACTCAATGAATACTGAAGAAAGATCCCCACTCACTGAATCCTGGTCTAGATAAAAAGAATAAATAGACATCACCTTCCCCAACTCTACCTAATAATGTCTGCATCTGCTCGACCATGTGTCCCAACCTATTTTATGGACAAGTTAAGCACCAATTGGTGTACTAAAGTAGACCCATTGGAGAAAAAAATTAGATATTTATTAGAAATAATCCATTCCATCCAAAATATAACATCACAAGATTTCATGTCAAGAACCAGAAAATTACAAGTAATATTGACATCTGAAGGAGAGAGGGAACAAGAGGGACTACGATGACCCTACTCTCTCTTCATAAAAATCGGTGTACTAATATCCATTTCACATGATAGTTTAACCATAGGAAGATTAATCATATTAACAATACGGGTTGATATAAATTAATGTGATGCACTGATATCAAATAGAGAAGTCACTAAGGATGATGCTAATGTAATGTTGCATCTTTCTATCATTGGACAAATGTCTTCTTCCTTTATTGAATCATCAACTATTTGATGACTCTTAATTATTGATGTGTGTGGATGGAAATGTTTTTATGTGAATCATTGGTTTGACTCATACTTTAAAGAGGAGTTTATGATCTTGTTCTACTATGCAGAGTAGATAAATGATGAAATAACCTCTATAAGTTCCCTGAAATTTTGCATGTGCTAGAGTAATTGGGTCCCTCAGTTAAAACAATATTTGAATTTTCAGGATTTTTACACTAATAGAATGTCAATGAACATCCTCTAAGAACTGTATGAGATCTAGAATGACTATGATGTTGATAATATCGATTATAATTATTACACTTCTATTTTCCATTTAATGAAACAATTCATCCACATGGAGAAAAAGAAAATCCCATTAACCCTGACATTCCAAACAACTCGATCTAAACCATCATCACCCTATCCAACACATCATAATAAGAAATTAGTTTCAGTAAGAATACCTAATTACATATATATTATCTAATCCCCAACACAAATCTCCAATCTTTCATCATTTCATTAGATAATTTTATAGGAGAAAACTACATCAACATAGCATATTGATTTGAATATAGGGTCATTATTTTTACTGCCTAATCTGGATTGAAAAAATCATCAACCTTGGAAACACCATTGATTCTCGATCGAACTGTTTAGTGAAAATAACATTGTTTTCCTTTACTCTAAGTCCTCGTGAATACCTCTCATCACCATCGTATCCCACCATCTCTTGCTTGGTCCCTTCAGCACGAAGGTGGCACACTTCACCTTGATAACGTCATGTGTCTCCAAGAACTCAAAAATATGTTATATCTTTCCCAACCATTCCACAACAGTTTTAGGATCAATGGATCACTTGAAAACCTGAGGCTTTTGGTGAAGGTACTATGGAGAATGATTTTGAACAACATCTGGTTGAGGATCCATAACTACAGCTTGACCCGAAACTAGGGGTGGTCCTTATCCCAAAGATTTGATAGTGCACGTGATCACCTCAACTAGACTTTGGTTCACTGGAGGACTCACTTGGTATGGTTCAGTATAACATTCCTCCTTGATTTGATTAGCATGTCTTCATTGAGGCATGGTGTTGCACAAAATCAGTAAATAACATTTAAGAAATTCTAAAATTGAGCAATGATGGAAACATAAATCCCATCATATAAGAAAAAATGATTTGTGTTGCACTCCATCCAAATAAAAAATAAGAAAAAATATTATAACAAGTCCAAAATACATATTTACAAAACTACCCTTAGTGACATAAGGTCCATTGCGGTAAGTAATTTCTAGGCACTCAATCGTAACTACATTATATGTTCTGACAAGATTTTAAAACTGAATACTAACTTAAAGACAGATGTTGAAAAACCTCTTTCTAATTTTAATTTTTCCCGAACAATCCCAAGTACCCTAGTAATCTGATAACAGAGCCAACCATAATATATCATAAAGGGTGTTCCCAATACCCATGGGATGAAGACTAGCACCTATAACCATAAAACATGAAAGTGTGAATGAATTTTCAACAAACATAAAAGAACAATGACAAGAAAGTCAATATTAATATAAAGAAAACCCATTGGGAATAAAATAACAACATATAAGGAGTCATAAAAATCCAAATGTACAACAACCCAAGTACAAAAATCAAGTAAAATATCCCCAAGTTATCTAAGGGCACAAATTACAAAGTCCAAGATCAAAATCTAGATCAACCACCAAGAGATCCCTTCACATTGCTCTATCCTGGAAGGAAAATGTATATGCACACCTGAAGGAATAATTAGGGTGTTAGTCTAATTTGACTTTTGAAATAATTTTACAAAAAAAATCATATATACACACTAACTAGAACTAATTATCAGAGTAACGTAAGCACAACAGATAAATGTAAAATAGAGTAATGGAAAGATGAACTCAACGATTTAAACAAGAGGTTCAGTCGTAAGATAAGACCTAGTCCTCTCCAATTGGGGATCACCTGCCACCAATAAATTATATTAAAAAATGATACACAGCTTGTATCGGGATTTACAATAGTTTTCACAAATTGTCCATGTTTCGCAACCTCTACCACAGTTACACGTGGGAAAAATATAACAACCACGCCACACGAGGCTTCTTCCACAGTTATACATGGGAAACAAATGTAAATAGAGTTTGTAATGGAGATTTTCAGTATCCCCCAGTTCAAGCACAAGAGTCAGTTTTTGTAACACATACACAGTACTCACAAATGTAAAGTATTTAAACACAGTAGAGCTAAAGATAATAGGGACGAGTTTAGAATGCTCTGTTGTGTTGGAAAATTAGATTTGGACTTGTTGGAATGAATAAAATGATGTTTTGGTCCTTCTCTACAAGTTGACTCCAAAACAGAGTGTCGCAACTTCCAGGTTTTGACTTCCATATGTAGATACGATCAGCTTCTTGGTTTTTAAATCTCTTTACAGCACACCGCTACAACTTGAAAAAGGTTCTTTCAATAGATATTCATGAAGCTCTATGTTCTTCTGAATGATTTCTTGAGTGTTCTCTTCTTCATTATAGTGTATTCGGGTGCTATATGTCTCTCTTATGTGTATTCAATATATATCCACACTTGTCTTCTATTTTCATGTTTTCTTGATGTCTGTCGCCACACGTATATATATTTAAACTTTTACATCTGACCTTTTTCCATTTGGTTCAGCAGGGGATGATAAGATAACTGTTTCAACCACGTGTGGTCTTCCTCGTACATCCTACTGTCTCCTGGTATTCCGGAAAATAACATTAAATAATGTCAAGTGAATTAATTTTTCCAGACATGACCATTATAATAGTATTAATAAAACTGGTAAAGAAGAGAATAGAATATAATTAGACTGGTAGTAGATGCATGTCACATGGTAGACTTCAACTATGGTCTTTCCAACTATGGACTTCATCGGTAGACTATTCAATTATGAGATTCATCGGTAGGATCTTTTTCTGTAGGCTTGTAATGGTGTAATTTGTGTCAGTGGATGTCTTGTAACGGTAGTTGTTACCCTATGTAACAGTAACTCCTCATCAGTGGAATTTGAACAATAGTCGACTATCTCGATAGTGGACATTGTCTAGCGGTAGCCTTCTTCTAATGGTATATATGTCCAACTGTAGACTTGAATAGTGTGGTTCTCAATAGAAGACTTGAGAAATAGTCTGACGGTGAACTTCCAACAGAAGCTTTGTCATAGCAGTGACCTTGTGACGGTGACTCTTTGTCTTCGAGCATTTATAAGAATATCAACGGTAGACTTGTGACAGTAACCTTGTACCGGTAGCCTATATTAGTGATAGTCGATCTTCAACAGTTACTTTATAGGATTAGTGAATTCGTTTAATAGTAAGCTGTAGCAGTGACCTTGAACAGAAGGCTCTTACCAGTAGCCTTTAAAAGTGAACATACATTCAGATAAATGTAAACCATAAGCTGATGCCGCAAAGTCATGAGACATAAGATTATTCATTGTTCAGGATAAGATAGTTATAAATGTAGATTTAAAAGATTAGTAACTGACTTAATATATCATGATCAATATTTAAACATGATTTGGGATTCTCAAAATATGTGAGTCCAATAATCTCCCCCTTTTTTATAATCACAAATTCTGCCAGTATGTATTAGAGATAGATGTCATATATAATAGGGTTATTAAACTAAGATAAAAAATGTCTCAAGTATCAGAGATTAATAAGAGTCTAAGATGTGAAAATATTGGTACATAGTATTAGAGAGAAAGGAATATAAGATTCAACAAAGAATTATCATAGTATATTAGCACTTTTCTCCCCAATCACATGATTTGTCTAGAATTAGCACAATATTTCTCCCCCTTCTTTATTAGAAAAAAGAAGCACAAATAGAGAGAATAGAGAAAACTTATATTAATAAACAGTACATTATAGGACCCAAAAAAATACAGAGTCCCTATCAGAAGGCATAAACAGTCTAAATTCACACCATCCGTAGGTAAGGGTTCTTTATCATTGGAAGATGAAGATGAAGGGGGAGCTGGTGGATCAGTAGGTTTAGGAATTGCTGCAGGAATGACTGGAGGGGAAGCAACAGAAACTCATGTGGGTCTGTAGTGGGTAGCTCGCTAAGGTATCAATTGAGTAAGGATTCTGATAGCTTCAGCATGAGACATCGTAGAAGAACCACTGGGTTGAGATGCATGTAAGGCAGGAGGGATGATGACAGGGGTGCAGTCCACATGGAGAAAGGGTATAAGAAGGTTTCTGAAATCCATAATAATGCTTCCTCCTATTTCCATAGCAGAAAAAATCATCTTTATTATCCAAATACTTATCCAAAGCAGGGGTCAATTCTCTCAGCTTGCTGACCTGCTCCTTGAATGCCTTAGTCACGGGAGGCAACTTCATATTCTTGATCAAGATATTGAATTGGTTGGTCATTTGATTCTTGGTATAGACCTTCTCAATGTAATAACCAAAATTATTCTTAATGGCCTCTTGAGAAGCAGTATCTTCCTGCATGTGTTCACGAACAAAACTGCTGACTTCCCTAGTGGTAGCTAGTACATGAGAATCAAAGGTGCCACTGGTACTGGCCTTAACAAGCTCTTCCTGGATCACAGTTCTGATTTGGTCAAGGTTCAAGGAGGAGCTAGATGAGGGAAGCGGTTTGACAGAGAATGCTAATGTCTCTTTGAAAGATTGAGTCAAGTTACTAGTCACCTTCTGAACAAGTGCATCTTGATTGTTCATATTTTTTTGACTGTTTTCATAAAAGCCTCAAAAAATTACACAAACCGCTTGACTACTTCTTTGATATAATGAATCTCAGCATTCACTAGGCTTTGAGAACTGCACATGGAAGTCAGTGAATAAATCGATAGTCTCAGAGCAACCACAACTCCTATCCATCTTTCAATTTGAGAATGGCACACTTTAATCTCATTCATAATTTCTTTCCCTGGACATGACACATCACATCCCAATGATAACTCCATGGTTTTCTCCATACTCCTTAGCTCATCAACAAGTCTATTCTTCAACTCATCCACTGATTCGCTCACTGCCTCTTTCATTTCAGCTATTAAGGACTCAAGGTCCTCCTTGGTTGCCATGTTGTCAACCATAACTACTATAATACTTTCAGGTAGGATAACAGAATCCCTTTGAGGTAGGTCTTCCTCATAAAAATCTCCATAATTGAGTCCAAGTACCATGTACCCTGGATATGATGACCAACTTTCTATGTCATACAGTACAGAAACTAAACCATGATGCTCCCCCTCACTTAGAGCTATCTCCTGAGTATTCCCCTCTACTTGTTCTGCTCTTGGTAACTCCACAGCCTCCTTTGCAACTCTAGAAAATTCAAAAATCATTTGTTGAATTGGTCCACTAGTGGGTGAGTCAAAGACTTCAGTGAGTCATCAATGACATCCATATCAATGGTAGTAAATACCATTCTTGCTTCTTGACCAGACACAATCTTGTCTGTATTATCTATTAGAGGGCTCAAACTGAGCTCTTTTTCATCATTGTCCTCATCACCAGCTTTAGCAACAGCCTCCTTTCCTTCATCCATTTCACAAGATTCCTCCGCCTCATCCTCTTTAGAGGTGTCCTTGACAATATTCTGATATGATTCTTATTCTTCTTCAGTGGTCTAAGTATCACTGTCTTTCAGAACAACCTCTCTTCTTGGTAGGTCTTTTGGAGGGCTAGCTGCTCTGAAAGGTACTGTCCATACAAGACTGTGAGGAAAATCAGGATCACTCCCATCATCAATGGGGGTGTTCTCTCTTTCATGGTCCACAGCTTCTTCATCTTCCTCCTCATCTGAATAAGCTGGTTCTAGCTCATCAGGCTTCAGGGCTGATCTCTCTTGTCTTATTGCTGGGATGGATGTGTAGTAGGGTAAAATTTTTCATATACTTTTCTGTCATCATTCACCCATGCCTTCTTCTAGGAATTCCAGGTAATTTTCATGAATTTGAAAATCACCTTGTAGATACAAACACTATTCTTGGCCACTATCATCTCTTATTGATTTCCATCCACACCCTTTACCTTTAACATAACTGAAATGAGCATGGAATGGAATAGGGCAGTGGATTTTGAGCTTGTCTCAGTCATATCCTCCAATTGTGCCATCAGTAACCTACATAGGATAATCTTCTTCCCATGCTTCAGTAAGTACATCAGGAATATGTCCTGGTAATTCAGCACTGCAAAATATCCTCTCGTGGGTCTATGTACATTCTGAATGAATTTGAATAAAATCATTTCTTCTCCATTCATCTCAGCTGCAATGATCATCCTTGATTTTCCATCTCCTGTCAGTTCTTCTAGAGCTTTTTCATATTCAAAAACAGCACTGTCTGGAGGATCCACTCTAGAGTAGTAATCATATACTCCTTCATGAGGAACTCTCAAACTGGAAGCCCACTCAGCATATGAGAAACTGAAATCATTTCCATTGACTCTGGATATTAACTTATGCACATCATCTTTCTCTTCGAACATCATATATTCATAGAATTATTTCAAAAGATTTATGTTTTATGGTCCATTGTTATGGGAAAAACATTCTTCCCATCCTTGGGCATCTAATGCTTTCAGCACTAACAACTTGATCGTCAGCATCCATTCTTCACTTAACTGCTTCCCAGCAAAGATTTATCTCTTGGTCAGATGCGGGTTGATAGGTCCCGTTGAAGTATTACTGGCTCCACTGGATTCGGCTCGAGTTCTATTTGGCCTTGGCACATCCACATTGACACTCGGGGGTCGCTTGGTTCTAGCCATAGCGATTGAGAGAGGTTCTAGGGCTTAGGTGAAGGGTTAGGGTTTAGGAATTTCGAGAGAAAGGTTTGAGATCGAGAGAGAAAGGTGGATTGAGATATGTTTGTTGCCTTTGGTTTTATCCTTTAGGGATTAAAACAAAACAAAATATAAATAATAAGTAGGAATAAAATCGGTTCAAATTCCCACAAAAATAATGACAAACAACAAGGTATCCAACAAGGAGATGACCTCGTAAGGTACACTAGTGAGGTGAAATGGTGAGGTGTAATAGTTGAGTTTATCAATGAGGTCTAACGATGAGGTCCAACTATGAGGTCCAACTATGTGGTCCAATTGTGAGGTCCAACTCTGAGGTCCAACTATGAGGTCCAATCGGTGAGTTCTAACAGTGAGGTATGACTGTGAGGTCTAACTGTGTGCTCTAACATTGATGTCTCCTATGATAAAGTTAATCATACCTAACTCATGTTTGATGTAATTTAACCTCTCAGAATTCAAAGGCTTTGTGAATTTATTATCCAATTGATGTTCAGTGCCAATGAATTCAAAATTGATATCACCCTTTTCATAATGATCCTTCAAAAAGTGATGTCTCACATCAATATGATTTGTCCTAGGATGAGATACATGTTTTTTGGAAATGTAAATAGCACTTTTATTGTCACACTTTATAGAGACATGTTTGAATTCATATCCATGGTCTAGTAAAATGTGTTTCATCCACATAATTTGAGCACAACAACTACCAGCAGCTATGTACTCAGCTTCGGCAGTGGATAATGAAACAGAATTCTGCTTCTTACTACACCAAGATACTAGTGATTTGCCTAAAATGTGACATGTCCCAGAGGTGCCTTTTCTATCTAACTTGCAACCGGAAAAATCAGTATCAGAATAATTCAATAGTCCAAATTATTTTCCTTTTGGATAAAATAATCCTAAGTTGGGAGTATGTTTGAGATATTTAGAAATCCTTTTTACAGTTCTTAAATGAGATTCTTTTGGATTGGATTGAAAGCGAGCACACATGAAAACACTAAACATGATGTTAGGTCTACTAACTGTAAGATATAGTAGACTCCCTATCATACCTCTGTAGTTGGTTTGATCCACTGGTTCTCCTGCTTTATCAGTATCCAACTTACAGGTGGTACTCCTACGTGTGTCACTTCCTTTACTACCTTCCAAAGAAAAACGTTTTAAATGATCCTTAATATATTTACTTTGATTCAAATTAATGCCATTTTTATTTTGAAAGATCTGAAATCCAATGAAAAATTTGAGTTCTCCCATTAAACTCATTTCTAATCTTTTTGCATCATTTTTTAAAAATCAGTACATACTGAATTTTTAGATGAACCAAAAAGAATATCATCAACATAGGTTGGTACTACTAAAACATCTTTAGAAATTTATTTAATAAAAAGAGTTGGATTAGCAATCCCTTTAGTAAAAATTTTTTAAATAAGAAAAGAGAAAATCATATCTTACCATGATCTTAGAGCTTGTTTTAAGACATATAAAGCATTAAATAGTTTTAAAACATGATTGGAATAATGGGGATTTGTAAAACCAGGAGGTTGTTCAAAAAATACATCATCAACCATATACCCATTTAGAGAAGCACTTTTAACATCCATTTGATAAAGTTTGAAATTCAGGTGAGCTGCATATACAAGTAGTATCCTAATAGCTTATAATTTGGCAACAGGTGGAAAGGTTTCCTCATAGTGTATTCCTTCTTCCAGACTATATCCTTGTGCAACTAACCTAGATTTATTTCTAACTATATTCCCAGACTCATCAACATTGTACCTAAACACCCATTTAGTGATTGTGGTCAAGGTGTCCTTAGGTCTTTCCACTAATTCACATACATTATTTCTTTCAAACTGGTTTTGTTTTTCTTGCATAGCCATTACCCAAAATTCATCATTGATAGAATCATTAATATTTTTGGGTTCATGCTATGAAGGAAAAGCTTGATGTTCAAACCGGTTTCTTAGAGAAGCTCTAGTCTGTGTTCCTCTATTTAAATCACCTACAACATTATCTAGAGGATGATTCTTGAGAGTCCTAATACCTTTAGGATGGTTTGATCTTGATTCCCCATTGTTGTCTGTTGGATAAGAATCAGTAGGAGCAGATTCTAGAAAATTTCCAAAACTGGATACTTTTACAGGGGATTCGGTATACTTATCATTAAGGTTCAGATTTGAAAAATCTTTATCAAGATTATCAAGTGAGATTTTAGTTTCATGTGGATCAGTATCATCAAATTTGATATGAACTGATTCTTCCACACATTTGGATTTCATATTGAACACTCTATAGGCTTTACTTGAGATAGAATAACCCAGGAAAATTCCTTCATCACTTTTGGGAGCAAATTTGTCAAGATTATCTTTAGTATTAAGAATAAATACTTTGCAACCAAAAACTCTAAAGTAATTAACTTTAGGCTTCCTATTATTCCAGAGTTTATAAGGGGTCCTTTTTAAAATATTTCTAATTAAAACTCTATTGATAACACAACAAGATGATTTTACAGCTTCATCCCAAAAATAAATAGGTAAGTCATACTCATTAATCATAGTTCTAGAAATATATTGAAGGGTCCTATTTATTCTTTTTACAACTCCATTTCATTGAGGTTTCCTAGGGGTAGAGAAATTGTGACTATACCCATTATGTGAGGAGTAGGATTCAAACTCATGATTTTCAAACTCATGGCCATGATCAATTCTCAGGGTCTTAATCTTAACTCCACTATGATTTTCTACAGATTTGGAATATTTGACAAAATAGGAACAAGATTCACTTTTGTGAGCTAGAAAGTATAGCCAAGTATACCTAGAAAAGTCATATACAAGAACATAAATATAGTGATTACCATTTAGACTTCAAAATCTTGATGGCCCAAACAACTCCATTTGAACCAATTCAATTGGTCGAGAAGTTGAAACTTCTTTCTTTATTTTGAAAGAAACTTTGTGTTGTTTTCCCTTTTGACAGGGATTACACACTTTGTCAATTGGGATTTCTAATTTATGTAAGTCTCAAACTAAAAATCTCTTAGATAGCTTCCTATGTGAGTTAACATTACAATGTCCTAATCTTCTATGCCACAACCAAGACTCTTTATGAAAATCATTTAAGCAAGAAACATTTTGATTGGCTATGGAATTTAAATCAACAACATATACATTCTCATTTCTACATGCAGTAAAAGAGAAAATATTTTTCGAATTAAAAATGTTGCATGAATCATTTTCAAATTTAACATAAAATACATCATCACATAACTGAGATATGCTAAGTAAATTATACTTTAACCCATCAACAAAAAGTACTTTAGAGATTAATATTGTATCAGGGTTACCAATCGAGCCTAAGCCGATGATTTTTCCATTGCATTGTCACCAAAGGTGACATGCCCACCATCAACATTAATTATACTCTTGATGTTAGAATAGTATCCTATCATATGTCTTGAATATACACTATCCACATACCATAGAGTGTTACAGGAACTCTTTAAACAATATCCCTGCAAAACAGATTAAACATGAGATAATTTTGGTACCCAGATCTTCTTGGGTCCAGAGAGGTTATCTAGTAAAAAATTGGGAACCCATATTTTATTTAATGGTTTTCTAAAATCCTCAAACATATTTTGAGATATAAATACCATGTTAGTCCCTTTAGAAATTTTTTCTCAAAATATGGTCCAGAACTAGTAGTGAACTTTCCATATTTTGGAACAAATTTTGTTTTCCCGATTTGTCTCTGTCCAGACTGATATTCTAGACCAGTTGTATATTTTGGAGCAATATATTTTTCTAATAATTGTGTCAAGGTATCCCTACCGGAAGTAAACTTCACAATATCCTTTCATAAGTTTTATTATATAATTTTATCTATTTATTTTCCTTTAGCAGTGTAGAAAATTTCTCCTTTTCGATGTTAATATTTGACTTGTAACTCGCATTTAAAGCATGATGTATTTTTATTTACTTATATTTGTCCTTGAGTTCATTAAAAGTGTCCTAATGCATTTTTCAATATTCAAATAGTTCATCCATAGACATATAATTATCTAAATCAGTTTTATTTCCATATTAATAATCATTTAGAACCGGTGAGATAGATACCTTAGATATGTTATTCATGAAGCACATGTCGGCATGATTGTTTTCAGAATCAGTAGCTTCTGGTTCACTTGTGTTGTCTTCCGATGCACTCTATGTTGATGTCATGGATTTCTTATACTTCTTGTCATTATAATAATATTTTTTTTTGAATTTTATCTTCAGACAGTCAGCCTTGATGTGTCCTTTCCTCATTCATTAATAGAAGACTATATCATCTTCCTTAACAGATTTCTTCCAATCCTTCTTCCAATGTCCCTTGTTGTCATACTATCCTTTGTAGTTTGATTTTCTAAAAAACTTCTTCTTCCTATAGATCTTCTTAAATCTCTTGGCTATTTGAGCCATTTCTTCATCACTGTCTGAATATGAATCTTCACTAGTTGAACTTTCAGTATGTACATGTATTTTGTCCTTGTCAGTGCTCTTTGAAGCAGTAGACTTGAATGCTACAGATTTTCTCTTGGGTTCATTATCTTCTTCTTTGTTCACCTTCAGTTCTTCTTCATACATCATTAGTTTTCCAATCAACTCTTTGAAAGGTAGTTTGTTGATGTCACAAGACTCTCGGAAAGACACAAAAGTTCCGCTCCATCTGTCTAGAAAACATCTCAAAATTCTCATGATCTGCTCCTTTTCTGGAACAGCTATTCCCAGTGAACTCATGTTGTCGACAATCTCATTAAACCTAAGGTACATGTCAGAAATGGGTTCATCAGGTCTCATTTTAAAATTATCATATTCAATAGTATAAGTATTCAATCTTATTTCCTTCACGTTGGTTGTTCCTCCATGAGAAACAGCCAAGGTGTCCCAGATTTCTTGAGCTATTTTACATGCAGAAATTCGTTTAAATTCCTCATCTCCTAAAGATAAGTAATGGGAATTCATAGCATTATTGTTATTGTTATATTCAGAAATTGTAGCATCATCCCAGGTAGATCTAGTAGTTTTGGGGATCTCATATTCTGATTCTATTGAAGATGAAATATCAAAACCAATACTTTCCAAATGAATTTTCATTTTAATTTTCCATTGAGAATAATTCAAACCATTAATGAAAGGTGGCCTGTTAGTAGCAGCACCTTCTAGTATATTTTCCAAATCTAGATTTTAGAAAATATATTAAAGGGAGAAATTTTAGAACTAACAGAAATTGAAGATCATTAAGATAAAACTAAAATCACAGTTTGAAAAAACGATTTTATGAAATATTTTTATAAATAAGAATGTAAACCTTTGATACCAAATGTTGGGTGGAGTGGATACTCAAGAGAAGGGTTTATTGAGTTCCAATTAAAATTTCTATTAAAAACATTTTGGATTATACTCCTCTAAATTAAAGCAGACCAATTAATTTAGGTAGCAGATATATCAGTGACTTATTGTTCAACAGGTTTCTCAAAGGTTGATTACTCCTCAGTTGAATCAGTATGAGAACTAATTCCACTTTTGTAACAATTTTACTAAACATATCAGATATATACACTATCCAAAAATAACTATAATAGTAACTTGAGAACAATGGATAAATGTAAAACCGAGTAATGGAAAGATAAACTCAATGATTTAAACAAGAGGTTCAGTCTTAAGATAAGACATAGTCCTCTCCACTTGGTGATCACCTGCGACCAAGCAATTATATTAAAAAATGATACAAAACCTGTATCGGGCATTACAAATGTTTTCACAAACTGTCGAGGTTTCACAACCTCTACCACAGTTACACGGGGGAAAAATATTACTACCAAGCCACACTAGGCTCCTTCCATCGTTATACGTGGGAAAAAATGTAAAGAGAATTTGAAATGGGGATATTCAGTATCCCTCGGTTCAAGAACAAAAGGTAGTGTGTGTAACACATACACACTTCTCACAAATGTAATGTATTTAAACATAGTAGAGATAAAGATAGTAGGGATGAGTTTAGAATGCTCTATTATGTTGACAGATCAGTTTTGGACTTTTTGGAATGAATGAAATGAAGTTTTTGTCCTTCTCTGTAAGTTGACTCCAAAACAGAGTGTCACAACTTCTAGTTTCTGACTTCCATATGTAGAGATGATCAGATTCTTGGGTTTTAAAGCTCTTTGAAGCACACCACTACATCTTGAAAAATGTTCTTTCAATAGATCTTCGTGAAGCTTTGTGTTATTATGAATGAGTGATTGAGTGTTCTCTTCTTCTTTCTAGTGTATTCGGGTGCTATATGTCTCTCTTATGTATATTCAATATATATCCTCATTTTTCTCCTATTGTAAAGACCCGTAAAATTCAAGGGAAATTTTCTCTTCATTTTTTTTGGATTTCACAAGAACACAGTTTCTGATGGCACCTGATTCCGAGGCCCGGTGTGCCCGAAATGATATTCTGAAGTTTGGCTCGGGTACGTTCAGTAAACGAACGAGCAGGTTTTCCTAACTTTTAAACCATTGCTTGGAATCAAATTCTGAGGGCACCGATGGAATCGTAGTGCCGGTAATTGGTTAGAAACACCTTTTCTAGGGTTGCGTTTGCTGGGGTGTGGTTATTAAATTTTGGGGTTAAGTAAAGGAATAAAATAAAACCCAAGAATCTGATCATCTCTACATAGTGGGACCCACTATATCCTACTCCACTAGGAAAGATATTTGTGAGGTGGGGCCCACACGATCCCCACCTTTTTCAACCCCCTCCTTTAATTGAGTAACGCACCCGCACCCCATTTAAATGAAAGTCAACCCTTGATTTTATCTGTTATGAAATGCCTCTTTTAATAGGATGGTTTAAACGTTTCAATTAATTCAATTAATTGATGGATTCGTTTTTGAATTTCAAAATGCTTGGCAAGGGAAATAAAATAAGACAAACACTTAATTTATTATGGTTGTGATCATGTTGAGAGAGGCTTGGAAGAATTTTTTTCAAGGCTTGAAGTTCTTCTTCTTCATCGAAGAACGTGTAGAACGCACCGCCGCCGACAAAGAACACCGACCTCTGACGACAGACGATGGTGAGAGACGACTTCCTCGGAGATCGACGATGTGACGCCGTGTACCGCGACGCCAACGACCCTCTCCTTCCGCCACGCCTTTTTCCGCGAAGATAAAATCCGCGACGAACCTTCACTGAACGAATTCGACGAGGTAGGGGATTTATTGTTTTTATTCTTGATTTCATCCTTCGTCGCTCCTCGTTTCAATGGGACGGCTTGCTATCAATTAACTGGAGGGGACGGACCGCACAAACACGGCCGACCTCCTCCCTTGATTCTGTTGATTATCCTTGTTGTGGTTTGGAACGTAGATGGTGCGGTGTCGTCGCACCGCGCGGGATCATGCGGCAAGGACGCGTGGCACCGTCGCGCCTCGCCGTTGAAGTTGAACATGGTGGCGGCGCCATCGCGCCGCGCCGGAGAATCACGAAAACACCGCGGCCGGGCCGGGGCCGCGGCGGAGGGGTGCGGCGTCGTCGCGCCGCGCCGGATGGACCAAGGCCTCGGCGGAGCAGGGAACGACTGCTGGTTTCCGGCTGACGGCATCGGAGAAGGGGGACCGGACCAAGCCGGTCCCATGGTGAAGTAGCCGGCCGAATGGAGCAGGCCGGCCGGTCAGGGGGAAAACCGGGGGTTCGAAACCCCCGGCTGGAAGCAGGAGCGGCCCCCACGTGGGGGCGGCCGTGTTTCATTAAACAGGGGTGGCAGTGCCTCCCCCACAAACCACTCGGCCGTTTCGGCCGAGCCAACTGGCCGCGCCCAAGTGGGCCGGACCCAGATCCGGGTCGGGTCGACCCGGTTCGGGTTGACCCAGTGGGTCTCGGGCTGGGTTGGTCCGGGCCCGATACCCCCATTTTCAGACTTTTTTCGTTCTTTTGCCCATAGCATGGGCTACATACCTCCAATCGACGCACTTTCAGTTGGGATGTGATCCTTAGATCGATACGGGAATTTTGGTATATTACACTCAAGGTTTCGGAGAACTTTGGGTATGTTCGGGTTGGTTCGAACCTGAAACCAACCGTGCCCTTGGAGCTGAAACGCTTATATCTCGAACTCCGGACGTCCGATTGACGTGTCGTAGACTTGGGTGGATTACTCTTGATGAGACGTAACATTTGGCATGCTTCGCCTATGTTTTGGATGCAGTTGGACAATGGTCGGGTTGGATTGTACCCGAAATCCAACCGGGCCCCTAGAACAGAAAAGCAGATAACTTTCAGACCAGACGTCGATTTGACGAACCGTCACCGGCATTGGTGATCACATTGAGAAACGTTCCATATGAGTATACCCCATTAGAGTTCGGGGTAAAGTTGAGATTTGATCGGTTTGGTTCATACACAAAACCAACCGGGACCTTGGAATGAAAAGGATAATAACTCATAGACCGGGCATCTGATTGACGCGCCGTCTGTTGCGTTGAGACCCCTATAACGAGGCGGTCCTTTGAGAAACATCTTCGTGGAACTTTGTGATACTTGGAGTGTCGACCTATTGGCTCGTGTAGTGTACCCTCCTGAAATGGGCATGCTGTGGGCCAAAACCCTAGAGCTGGCTGAGACTTGACGACTGCTGATCGATCGACTCGGTGTGTTTCAAAAAGCCCAGTGGGGAGCGCTTGGTTGTAGCGGCAGACCCAGGGCGGAGGAGCGCTTGGTTGTAGCAGTAGACCTGCAGTACTCAACAGAAGGAGTACCTCTAGAGGCTATGAGGGGGAGCGCTTGGTTGTAGCGGTAGACCCACAGCGAAGGGGCGCTTGGTTGTAGCGGTAGACCCGCGGTATTCAACAAAAGGAGTACCTATGGAGGTTATAAGGGGGAGTGCTTGGTTGTAGCGGCAGAACCATGGTGGGAAACACTTGGTTGTAGTATTAGGCCCACAGTACTCGACAGTTGGAGTACTACAGCAGTCCAAGGTTAATGGGAAGCGCTTGGTTGTAGCGGCAGACTCACTGTACTCGATAGAGGAGGAGTTTCCCTAGCAGCTATTGTTTCGACATCATGATTAAATCCTGGTTTGAGCTGAGTCTTGACTTTCAATCATTATCTTCGATATGAATGACATTTGGATTTGGTTATGCTATCCTGTGTGGATGTGATCGAACTTGGGCTCGGATGTTGGAGCCGAACTAGACTAATGACTTGGGAATATGTATGGGCTTATAACTAAGTAGTGTTGGATGTTACTTCGTGATTGTATCTTTTCATTGTGGTTTATCCTTTGTGGATTCAGGGAGACCTTTAGGGGTCTCGGGGTCCCAACTGAGTAGCATATACTCACCCATACATTGGCTACACCTGCACTACTTTGTGCTGGTTGCAGACGACGGACAGCGCTGATCGTGGTTGAGGATTGCGGAGTAGGTCGGTACCTGGAGGTGGACCACTAGGCGGGACGTACACGGAGTAGACGGTTGGACCCGAGGAGATTTGGAGGCTATATATACCCACCCTTCAGGTGGGACTTCCAGTGGACAGCTCGATGTTGCAGCTTTACTTTTCAGTTGCTATACTCCCTTTTTCAGTTGTACTTTACATTCAGTTTGAGTTCGTATTCTGGCCCATTTGTTTTCCGCTCTTAAATGTACTCTGTTTACATAGTGTTTACTTCCGCTTACTTACTCGGTGTGTTTGTTTACTTAATAAAGGTAATGCCTTCCCTTTTTATCTGGAATTATGCCTTCGTGCTAGTCTCCAGCCTCTGGCCTATGGGAGGCAGGCTTGGGGTAGTCACGACATAGGCCCCGAGGGCGGGTCGTGACAAATTGGTATTAGAGGAGTTAGGTTTTACCTAATAACCCTGGACTCTGATCTTTCTTCCATATGAAGCAAAAGTGTTAAGGGTATTGTGTGTGGTTAATTAGTTCAGGGAGTCCAGTGTTGGTGCGGCGGCCGACGAATCCGTACACTAGGACTCTGACTTCTGATTTCTGACTCAAAGCACGAAAACATTGATTGGGTGTGTGTTTTGAAAATTTTTCTTTGTGATTACATGTGTCAGCTCACCAGGTATACTGTTTGACCATGTCACACCTATTTCTTTTCAAGATGGCCCCACAACGGCAGCCAGCTACAGTTCTGAGCGTTGTGCGTGACGACAGCCCACCGAGCGACGAGGACTCGGTGTAGGGCCCTTTGACAGCAGAGGCACTGACGGTACCTCTACCCGTCGAGCCACTGATGCTACCATCCCCAGCCGTTGATGGTGCATGTCACCTAAGTTCACTACACAAGTTTCAGCGTCAGTGATCACCCAGGTTCCGCGGGGAGACGGACCCTCAGGCATCCTAGGATTGGCTGGAGGCAGTTGTATGAGTTTTCCGTTTGGTAGGGACACCAGCAGACCTAATGGTGATCATTTCAGTGTGTCTCCTGCATGCGGAAATAGGCAGATGGTGGAGCATTATCCTCCAAGTGCTCGACGAGGCATCTATCCTATGGACGGACTTTGAGAGCATCTTCCGCTCGGAGTTCGTCCCAGCCACCCTCCGTGTGATGCGCATCCAGGAGCTACTACAACTTCAGTAGGGCAGCATGACCGTGGCCCAGTACTCGACGAGGTTTACTGATCTATCCCGCTATTCCACGGACTTGGTACGAGACCCATTCTTCAGGGCCCAATCCTTCGTGTAGGGGCTCAAGCGTGAGATCAGAGCTTCAGTTGTTTCTCACAGCATCCCGATGCAAACAGGGGTGTTGGAGCGAGCCCTCCTAGTGGAGATTTTCCTTGCCGAGCAGTCTCTAGCAGCAGGACCCACCACTAGGTGGCATGCGGTAGAGTCTTCTGCAGCGGGCAATAGACAGATGACGCAGAGGTCCAAATGTCTAGACCAATAGGTGGTCGACCGCATGACACAAGATCATTTGTTTGAGGCACCCGGGGAAGAGAATGACTTACCATGAGCAGACAGTGTTACTCCTGTGGTGGGGTTGGTCACATGTCTCGTGACTATCCGACCCGCCATATAGATGATCAGCAGATAAACGAAGGACCTCCCAAGCGGAGGCATAGGTTCGATCGAGGTAGACCGCATGGAGAAAGAGACCGTGGCAGGGGAGATGGCCGTGCAGCTGGAGTTGGACGACGCTTCGAGGTGTTGCCACCACAACCACCAGGAGGTCCACCCCGACCATAGGGAACATGTGGACATGGGAGAGCTCAGCTTTAGGCAGTTGAGGCCTATGATCATGGAGCTCTGGGAGCAGATGGACAGGAGCGGGACTAGTTCCAGACCTGTAGACTTTTCTACATGTTGCTTCAAGCATTGATGTTGTTTTTTTATAAAATCTTTGTGTCTTTGTACTTTGAGCTACAGTAATAAAAGACACCTTTCTTGTGGTGTTTACCTTCATGTCCTCTCTTTATGTTGTTACTAAGAGGTTCCGATTTAAAAACCATTGAATTGACCCTCACTTTGATATACCTACTCGAGGAGACCCAAAGACCTCACACCGAGGCTGACAGTGTGACTCAACCCTTGGAGGTGAGATTAACGGTTGGATCTCTTGGTAGTAGCGTTGAGGCCTTACGACGTCATCCATGGTATGGATTTGTATCATCCATGTCGGGATTCACTGTATTAGGCGAAGAATGTGGTTCATTCGAGGGATGATACCAGATTTCACTTATCAGCAAAGAAGAAATCTCAGCGGCTCTTATAGGACCAGAAAAGGTCCAAGTCATCCAAGAGCGGAAGAGGACAGCTCGGAGCTGGCAAAAGTCTTGTGCGGATAGGAGGCGGAGACCACTAGAGTTCGAGGATGGCGAGCATGTTTCCCTATGGGTCTCACCTCGACGTGAGTTACAGAGTTTTGGGTGGGGTGGTAAGTTTTCTCCACGCTTCATTGGACCCTTCTAGGTCCTCAACAGGGTAGGTGTGGTGGATTACCGCTTGACCCAACCACCTCAGTTGCACCTGGTGCACAACATCTTCCACACATCACAGCTGAGGAGATACATGCACGACCCGATGCATGTCATCGACCATGGGGAGATAGACTTTGACGATGGGGTGACATTCACAGAGGTTTCAGTGGGGATCGAGGATCGACAGGAGCGGATCTTAGGTAGATGGTCGATTCCTTGGGTGCGCATTTATTGGCAGTACGGTAACCTCTAGGAGAGCACATGGGAGCGGAAGGCTCAGATGCATGCTCAATACCACTTTTGTTTCCCTAATTTGTGTTATAGCTTTACGGGGACGTAACACCCTGTGGTGGGAGTAATTTAAAGACATGTAAAATAAAGGGAATTTTTTTGTTAATTTTCTATTGGATTTTACAAGAACGCAGTTTCTAACGGCACCTGATTCAGAGGCCCGGTGTGCCCGGAATCATTTTCTGAAGTTTGGCTTGGGTACGTTCAATAAACGAAAGAGAGGGTTTTCCTAAATTTTAAAACGGTGCTCAAAATCGAATTCTGAGGGCACAAATGGAATCGCAGCACTGGTAATTTCTTAGAAACACCTTTTCTGGCGTTGCTTTTGCTTGGGTGTGGTTATTAAATTTTTGGGTTAAGTAGAGGAATAAAATAAAAATGGTGCGACCGTTTCTTATTTTATTTTAAGTTGTTTAACCTATGATAAGTGATTGGATGGGGACCCACTATATCATACTCCACTAGGTAGGATATTTGTGGGGTGGGCCCCACACGATCCCCACCTTTTTTAACCCCCCTCTGTTAATTAAGTAACTCACCCGCACCCCCCTTTAAATGAAAGTCAACCCTTTCTTTTATTTGTTATGAAATACCTCTTTTAATAGGGCGGTTTAAACGTTTCAATTAATTCAATTAATTGATGGATTCGTTTTCATATTTGAAAACGCTTGGCATGGGAAATAAAATAAGACAAACACTTATTTTATTATGGTTGTGAGCTTGTTGAGAGAGGCTTGGAATAATTTTCTCAAGGCTTGAAGTTCTTCTTCTTTGTCGAAGAACACGAAGAATGCACCGCCACCGACAAAGAACACCGACCTCCGATGTCGGACGGCGGTGAGAGACACCTTCTTCGGAGATCGACGACGCGACGCCGTGTACCGTGACACCAACGACCCTCTCCTTCCGTGACGCCTTCTTCCGCGATGATAAAATCCGCGACGAACCTTTGCACAACGAATTCGATGAGGAATGGGATTTATTGTTTTTATTTGTGAATTCTTCCGTCGTCGTTCCTCGTTTCAATTGGACTGCTTGCTATCAATTAACGGGAGGGGGCCGGACCTTAAAAACACGGCCGATCCTCCTCCCTTGATTCTGTTGATTAACCTTGTTGTGGTTTGGAACGGAGATGGCGCGGTGCCATCGCACCGCGCGGGATCATGCGGCAAGGACACGCGGCGCGACGTCACCGTGCCTTTGAAGTCGAACAAGGTCACGGTGTCGTCGCGCCGCGCCGGAGAATCACGAAATCACCGCGTCGGCCGGTTTCCGACCGCTGGCATCGGAAAATGGGGACCGGCCCGTGCTGGTCCTGTGGTGCAACAGTCGGCCGGCCAGAGCGGGCCGGCCAGGCAGGGGGAGAACTAGGGGTTCGAAACCCCCGGCTGGAAGCAGGAGCGGTCCCCACGTTGGGGGGAGGGCGTTTCATTACATAGGGGGCAGCACCTCCCCCCCAAACCGCTCGGCCGTTTCGGCCGAGCCACCTGGCCGTGCCGGCCGCACCAGCGCGCTGGGCTGGGCCGCACCCAATCAGGCCAGACCCGGACCCGGGTCGGGTCGACCCGATTCGGGCCGACCCAGGGGGTCTCGGGACAGGTCGGTCCGGGCCCGAAACCCCCATTTTCGGACATTTTTAATTCTTTTCCCATAGCATGGGCTACAGAACTTTGATCGATGCACCGATAGTTGTGATGCGATCCTTGGATCGAGTCGGTAGTTTCGGTATATTACACTCAAGGTTTCAGAGAACATTGGTTACGGCCGGGTTGGTTCGAACCCGAAACCAATCGGGCCCTTGGAGCGGAAACAATATATATCTCGAGCTTCAGACGTCCGATTGATGTGCCGTCGACTTTGTTGGATTACTCTTGATGAGACGAAACTTTTTTCATGAAACTCCTGAGTCTTGGATGCATTTGGATAATGTATTGGTTGGATTGTACCTGAAATCCAATCGGGCCCCTAGAACAGAAAAGCTGATAACTTTCTGACTGGACGTCCGTTTGACGAACCGTTAGCAGCGTTGGTGATCACGTTGGGAAACGGTCCCTATGAGTATACCCTATGAGAGTTCATGGTACATTTTAGATGTGGTCGGGTTGGTTCGTACATGAAACCAACTGGTCCCCTAGAACGAAAAGGATAATAACTCACAGACCGGGCGTCCGATTGACGCGCCATCTGTTGCATTGAGACCCCTATGACGAGGCGGTCCTTTGAGAAACTTCTTCGTGGAACTTTGTGATATTTGGAGTATCGACCTCTTGAATCGTGGAGTGGACCCTCCCGGAATGAGCATGCTATGTGTTGAAACCCTAGAGCTGGCTGAGGCTTGACGACTGCTGATCGATCGACTCGGTGTATTTCAGATAGGACAGTGGGGAGCACTTGGTTGTAGAGGCATACCCACGGAGGAGGAGTGCTTGGTTTTAGCAGCAGACCCACGGTACTCAACAGAAGGAGTACCTATAGGGGCTAAGAGGGGGAGCGCTGGGTTGTAGCGGCAGACCCATGGCGGAGGAGCGCTTGGTTGTAGCGGCAGACCCGCGGTACTCAACAGAAGGAGTACCTATAGATGATATGAGGTGGAGCGCTTGGTTGTAGTGGCAGACCCATGGTGGGAAGCGCATAGTTGTAGTAGCAGGCCCACAGTACTCGACATGTGGAGTACTACAGCAGTCCAAGGTTAATTGGAAGCGCTTGGTTGTAGCGGCAGGCTCACTGTACTCGATAGAGGAGGAGTTTCCCCAGCAACTATGGTTTCGACATCATGATTAAATCCTAGATTGAGATAAGTCTTGACTTTCAATCATTATCATCGATATGATTGACTGGTGGCTTTGGTTGTGCTATCCTGTGTGGACGTGATCGAACTTGGGCTCGGATGATGGAGCCGAACTGGACTAATGACTTGGGTATATGTATGGGCATATACCTAGGTAGTGTTGGATGTTACTTCGTGATTGTATCTTTTCTTTGTGGTTTATCCTTTGTTGATTCAGGGAGACCTTCGGGGGTCTTGGGGTCCCTACTGAGTAGCGTATACTCACCCCTGCACAGGCTACGCCCGCACTACGCTGTGTTGGTTGCAGACGATGGACAACGCTGATCGTGGTTGAGGCTTGCAGAGTAGGTCGGTACCTAGAGGTGGACAACTGGGCCAGACGTACACAAAGTAGACGACTAGACCCGAGGAGCTGTGGAGGCTATCTGTACCCACCTTTCAGGTGGGACTTCCAGTGGATGGCTCAACGTTGCGGCTTTACTTTTCAGTTGTTGTACTCCTTTTTTCAGTTGTACATTGCTTTCAGTTTGGGTTTGTATTATGGCCCATTTGTTTTCCACACCTACTTGTACTATGTTTACGTAGTGTTTACTTCTACTTACTTACTCTGTGTGTTTGTTTACTACATAAAGGCAATTCCTTCCATTTTTATCAGGAATTACGCCTTGGTGCTAATCGCCGACCCCTGGCCTATGGGAGGTGGGCTTGGGGGAGTCACAGAACAGGCCCCGAGGGCAGGTCGTGACCCCTGTTTTCATGTTTTTTTATGTCTGTCTCGGCACATATTTATATATGTACACTTTTATAGCTGAGCTTTTTCGATTTGGTTCAGTATGGGGCTGACAAGAGAAATGTTTCAACCGCGTGTGGTCTTCCTCATACATCGTACTGTCTCCTGATATGCCTGAAAATAACATTAAATAATGTCAGGTGTAATAATTTGTCTAGAAAAGACCATTATAATACTATTAATAAAATTGGTAAATAAAAGAATAGAATATCATTAGACTGGTAGCAGATGCATGTCACACGGTAGACTTCAACTGTTGTCCTTCCAACTGTGGACTCCATTAGTAGACTATTAAATTGTGAGCTGCATCGTTAGGATATTTGTCTGTAGGCTTGTAACAGTGGACTTTGTGTTAGTGGATGTCTTGTAATGGTAGCTATTACTCTATGTAACTGTAACTCCTCATCAGTCGACTTTGAACAACAGTCGACTATCTCGACAGTGGATGTTGTCTAGCGGTAGCCTTCTACTAAGAGTAGACATGTCCAACGGTAGACTTGAACAGTGAGGTTCTCAAGAAAATACATGAGAAATATTCTGACAGTGAACTACCAACAGAATATTTTTCATTGTATTGACCTTGTGATGGTGACTCTTTGTCTTTGAGCATTGATAAGAAGATCAACGGAAGACTTGTGATAGTAACCTTGTACCGGTATCCTATATTAGTGATCGTAGATCTTCAGTAGTAACTTTCTAAGATCAGTGACTTCATGTAACAGTAAGCTATAGAAATGACCTTGAACAGAAGGCTCTTACCAGTAGCCTTTAATAGTGAACATTCATTCAGATAAATGTAAATCGTAAGCTCATGCAGCAAAGTCATGAGACTTAAGAGTATTCATTGTTCAGGATAAAATATTTATAAATGTAGATTAAAAAGATTAGTAACTGACTTAATATATGATGATCAATATTTAAACATGATTTGGGATTATCAAAACAGGTGAGTCCAACACCAAGTATTCTACAAAAAATTATTCTATAATAAGAGGTTGAATATTTCTAAAATAATTGCTTAATTTAAATAGTTACATAAAATAGTTTTTGTAAATCCACAACACGCATGTAATGTAGTTTTTGAAAATTGTAATACATTTATATATGAAATATAAATAAAAAAGAGAGAGACGTGGTCATATTTAAACATGTTTGATATTTGTAACACCCCATGCTTCCACAGTATGTTTCCCTTTGAATAATGCAATAGCATGCGGTGTATGCAACATAGTGTTTTAAAACACCATGACCAATCAAAATAACTGTTATGAAAGGTAATACCCACATTTTGAAATTTTATTAATTTTATTATTCAAAATGGACTTCATTTTTTGATTCGGAATATCAAAATTAGGGTAGGGTGAATTTATCATATTTTTCTTAAAACATTTAATTTTAGATTAATAGTGAAAAACATTGTGTTATTGTTTAAAACCAACTTTTTATTTACATAATTATTTATCTTATTTAAATTTATATTAGTTAAAATAGAAACATAATAACTATACATGTTAAATTAAATTAATTGAAGTTATTTTATAATAATATTATATATATAATTTTATTGAACATGTTATCGTCTTGAACCCACATTCTATGAGGATTTGAAAATTTTCATAAAATATAATTTTACTGTTTATAAGAATTGAATTTAAAATGTCTGAGAGACATGGTTGGTCTCTGTATGTAAAATTTAGTTCAATAAGATGAAAATAATTTTTTGTTGAATAGTAACTTTTGACTTTTAATAACCACTGTTAAAAGATAATAGTGTAATTAAAGGTAAAAACACATATTATAATTACAGTAACACATGTCCTCATTATATTGGATAAGTGTATTAATTAAAAATTCAAAAATAATTATAACATATGATCCTTTTGGTCCTCTTTGATTAGATTATGATGTTTATTATTATATTATTTAATGAAAAATTAAATGTGTTAAATTGATAGTTTAATAACTAAACCATTTTTAATATAGTGTTATACGTAAGATATATTTGACTATTAATATTTATTATAAATATAAAAATATTTACTACATAATGGTATTGTATATATAATTTTTAGACCTTGAATAACTAAATCTATTTACGACACAATGATGATACAATAATTACCTTATTATTGAAAGATTAAAAAATTGATATTATAAATATACAAATAAATGTAAATTGAGTATTTTTATGAAGTAAACTAATTATCCTGTTTAATATGACATGTTATGGTATATTAAATAGAACTTTCAAAGTTATAAAGTTGTTATGACTTTTCCAAAAACAAAATATCAAATAGTGCCAAAATTGACATAATTGAGTTTAAATAAAATACTATATTATTAATTTATATAATATTCATAAAAATTAATGGTTCATCAAAAGGACTTATATAGGGTTATATATATTAATAATTTACCGCATGGTGTTCTCTTGGATTTTTATAGTATGTTTATTAACCATTTTTTATAATAATACAACAATACATGGTAAATGTTAAACTATTTAACTAAGAGTTAAATATAAAAGATAAGGTTAATATTGTGATATAGTCATGTCTAAAACCTATTTTTTGAGAATTTTTCAAACCCTACCCACCTTATACTTAAAATAAATCATTTGGGAGCCATTATAAACTGAATATGATTTTATAATAAAATAATATTTCATGTTTTTTATAAAGCAACCCTCACCTCTCATATAAAAGTGTACATCCCCTTATCTCAAAATCACACATCCAAAGCCATTTTCCTCAGAAAAAACTACTCTAATATCCTACCAGTTACCCTTAATTAGACTTAGATTACGTACATTGATCAGATATCCATCTTAGGGATCCCTTTTGATCAACTCAATAGGAAACACCCGAGGAAGAGGTAATAATTTCACCACCTCATTCAAACTTAGTTTCTTCTTCCAATTTCTATTTTGTTAATGTTTACATAGAAAAATAATAAATCTAGTAACATATACATACTTTGATGTTATTATTAATATGGTACAACCATATTCATCATCCTATCCATCTTATAAATGACATGTCACCATACGTGTGTATGTACGACTTGCCATCTCCACGTCGTGGTGTAGTTTGTTATTCAAACACATCATTATGTAGATGGGTATAATAATGACATAACTGATGAAAATAATAACTATAAATTTCTAATTATTCCTTATATATGATATACCATCCAATTATATATGATTTCACATTCAATATATTGATATTGTCACTCGTGTGTATGTACAGATTACCGTCTCCACGAACGCGATGAAAGTCATTACCCATCATAAACGTTCAAGAATAATTTTTATTTTATGATGAAAAATAATATTTAATAACTTAATATAATTCATGGATATTAATCAAATACATACTATTCATAACAAACATGTATTATGTAACCATTGATATAAAGGAAAACGAACCAGTTAACAACTGAAACAATTATACTACTAAAATATTATAAACAACAAGAACTTAACATACCCTCGATCATGTAAAGGTGTAAAGTAATAGTGAATTATTCAATATCTTCATTATCTGAGGATTTTTATACGTGAGTATCTACTAGGTTTTCTTTATCATCCCCATCTGTGTTTCTTAAAAATGTATTTCAAAACATTTTACTATTTCCTAGAATATGTGTTATTTTCATTTATACCATTGGTTGAATTTTTTATAAATTTTTTTTATTAGATTATTTCCGTCACATTCCAAAAATAGGTCTTTTAATACATTTTTGTCAAAAATAAGGAAATAAGGATTTTGAAACATATATGGAGGGTGTAGCTATATTCCACTATTATAACACCTTTGAAGCTTCCCTTAAAATCTTAAAAGAATATTTTCAAAATAAAAATTTTCTTTTATTATTTTGTTAATTTTAAATGATTTCAATATAAAAAGAGATATTTCTTTATTTTTTTATTTCATCTCTGTCAACTTTCTTTGACAAATTTTACACTTGTTTGAAATTGATTTATTATGATAAAATCTTCCATATTGTATTGGATGTTTTGGGATATGTTTTACTTTGGATGTGTTGTTTTTATATATTTCATGGTTTATGGATAAATTATTGAAATTTCGTATGAGTGTTCTAATATGAATGTTTATGTTATGTTTCAACCTTTTCATATGAGCAATGCATTGGACTTAGTGAGTGAAAGGTGGAGGCCACTATAGATTCTCGATGCATCGGTAGGTCTCATGTGACAAACAAGTGTCTTGGCATAAGGAATTGAAAAAATATTATTTGTAGTCTTGGATCGAGGCCTTAAATATGTTTTATGATGTCTGGAATTATGAATTTCATCATTATGAAATTGGATATTGATATTACATGTGATTATTCGACCAGAAAAATATACATGTGAATAAGTAAATGGAATTATTGATATAATATTTCCATATTATGCTAATGTTAATGTTTAAAATCATTGTGGTTTAGACTCATACATCACCGTAAATGTTTATGATTATTTATGAATGTTTCTTCTCTATTATTATCCTTACTAGGCACCTGAGCTCATCCCTTTCTATGTTTTATTTTTATAATGATAAGAAGAATTATATTATGACTAACCATTCTGGATAGTCTAAGATAGATGATTGTGTTAAAATGAGACACCATGTTGTCTCTTTTATTTCGTGATGTAATGTAAAACTTATGTATGTATCTATTAAATTCAAGGCTACTAAACTGATCGGTATTTCATGATTTGATCCATTGTGATCATGAAAGAGTTATGTAAAATTCATCAACTCTGGTTAACTAGGTTTGGGGTAGTTTAATTAGTATAAGAGTAAGTTTATTAAAAATATTTGAAGCTAGATTTGGGAAAGCATTTATTTGAGAACATTAATCTAAGATAGAATTTTAGGATTAGTATAGAAGAAATTCCTAGAATTTTGGATAGGTAGCTATTTTGTGAGTTTTCCCAGAAATAAATCCATGTATGGATACGAGCGGGTAGGGGAAACTCTGGCACAGACGTACCTAAGAGTGAAAACTCTGAAGAAAAGGACTTTTGGGCTTGACCCGGGGAATCCTAGTACATGACAACAGGCCTTGATGAACTATTGGTTACGAAACTCGTGGGGGATATGCGTAGGATAATTCCTATTTTCATTAAAACCCATTTTGAAGGATTTATGAGTATATAAATCCTCATTGAAAACATTTTTTTGACTATGGGTTATATCCATAAACTGTTCAATTTATTTTAATTGTTTTACTTGTTTGGAAGTATGTATTGCGATTAATAAACTAATATAGTGGATTCCATTGTTTAGAAATGGTGCCTAGGGTATGGAATGGAAACTTTATCAATGCACATAATACATGTTGGGATTTTCCACTTAATCAATATAATTATAGTGGAGTTGGTGATGAAAATGTTGATGGTCAGCTTATCATGGTAATGTGAAAACTCGTTCAGGTTATGAAGAATAATCGTGCATGTATGGAGCACCCGGATTCGTAATGTGGATGGTCAATGTTAGACCGCATCATGAGGAAAAAACCACTAACATTCAATGGGAATAAAAATCCATTTGTAGTTGTGAAATGGATATGTTCCTTAGAGAAAATATTTTATTCATTGCATAGTAAAGAAAGGGAAAAAGTTGTCATGGTAGTTTATCATCTCATGGGAGATGCCGATCACTGGTTGTCATTAATTAAAAACACAATATAATATGAAAAAGAATAAAATATTAAATGTAAAGAGTTTAAAGATCTTTTATTTGAAAACAATACATTCCATGTGACCATCGAGTGGATATGGAAAAACAATTTTTGAGTCTGAGGAAAAATTAGGATGATAATGTAGTAAAGTATAAGGATAAATTTATAAAGTTACCAATACATGGAATAGATTATATACGTAAACCAAGGAGTAATATTGATCGATTCATTGATGGGTTAAAACCTTTTCTCCTTCTTCCATTAGTCTCACAATCCTACTCACCATATGAAGATATTGTCGCATGCGCTATCAAGAATGAAAAGAAATTACATAAGTCTTATGACTTAAATGAAAATCAATAGAAGAGGAGATCTACTGAACACTTCGGAAATAGAAAAAAGTGGAAGAAAGGTAGAGTTAAATTTCCATCCAGCAGTAAATGTGGTATGAAACACCTTGATACTTTCTTTAAGGGAATGTGAGTATGTTACAATTGAGGTTAAAAATGAAACCAAAATCATGATTGAAAGCGAAAAAAAGAGGCTATTAATTTTGAATGCTACAATTGTAGAGAAATGGGGCATTATGAAAATTAATGTCTAAATCTATAAGGAATATTACCTCTGAAAAGGCCATTGTAGAAAGGCAAAGATTATGCAATCACAACAGATGAGGTTAAAGCTCTGAATGACGTGGTGGCAGGTAATTTAATGGTTTCCTCAAATTTATCAAATGCTTTATTTGATTGTGTATCATCACATTGTTTAATATCTTCCCAGTTTTCTATGAAAATTATATGTTTCCAATTTGATTTAAAAAGATATTTGTTAGTCAAAAATCCTAAGGGGAGTATCATTGAAACAATGTTTTGTGGATTAGTTCTCATTAGGGCATTTAAATGTTTTTTATATTATGATCTCATCGTCTTACCCATGATTGAATTTAATATCATCCTCTGTATAGATTGGATTTTGGACCATGATGAAAAACATTTATAAGAAGACAGAGGTTACAATTTTAGAAGAGGACAAAGAGTACCTTATATTTTGAGTAGAAACCTCACCACCTGATTCTTATCTAGATCCACCATTAGTAGGTAAATTAAATTCAATTATTAGAGATGAAGAAAATGAAATATCTATGGGTGAGTAAAGGAATATTAAAATAGAGGATGTACCTACTACGAATGAATATGTTAATGTGTTTTGAAATGATTTACTTGGACATCCTCCAGAACAAGAAATTGGGTTTTCCATTGATTTAATTCCTGGTTCGAGTCCCATATCGAATACCCCTTGTAGAATTAGTGGAACTAAATAAACCACTACATTAATTGTGTAATAAATTATTTATTCCCCCTAGTGTTTCTCCATAGGGAGCCCCTATTCCTTTTGTTAAGAATAAAGATGGATCTATGAGATTGTGCATTGACTAAATGGAGATCAATGATATAAAAATAAAGAACAAGTATACCCTACCTCGCATAGATGACTTATTCGATCAAATTCATAGAGATAAATATTTTTCAAAGATTTTCCTTATAACTAGATAAAATTAGTTGTGTGTGAAGAAGGAAGACATTCTAAAAACAACATTTTGAACCAGGTATGTGCATTATGTGTTTACATTAATGCCTTTTGGACTGAATAATGCACCATGTGTTTTCATAGATAAAATGAATAGTGTTTTCAGGAAATATCTTGAGGAATTTTTAGTGGTGTTTATTGTTAATATCATGGTATACTCAAAAATCTATCAAGATCATGAATATCACTTGTGTACTATTCTAAAAACCCCCATATGAAATGAATTGTATGGGATGTTTAGAAATTGTGAATTCTGGATTAAGGAAATTTCATTTCATGGCCAAATTTTCTCAATGGATGGAATCCTTGTTGATCATTCAATGACCAAGGAAATCTACTAATGGCCAGAACCAATGAGTATAACTGAGTTACACAGTTTTATTTGTTTAGAAGGTTATTATCGGCGTTTCGTCTATAATTTTTCCCTATTGGAAAACTCATTAACCAAGATCATACGTAAAGGGGATAAATATTTTTGGAAAACGATTGTGAAGAATATTTTGAATAACTGAATAGAATATTTTTTCCATGATCCTATCATGGATCTACCATCAGGGAATGATGGGTTTGTTATTTATAGTGATGTATCAAAGAACAAACATGGTTGTGTTATTATGCAGAATTATAGGGTTATTACCTATGCATCATGATAACTAAAAATTGATGAACAAAACTATCACACTCATGATCTTGATTTAGTAGCTATAATTTGTGCTCTGAAAATTTATAGACACTCTCTCTATGGTGAAATATGTGAGTATTATACTGATCATAATAGTTTAGAGTATCATTTCTCACCGAAATAACTCATCATGAGGAAAAGAACAAGGATCTAACTACTCAATGATTATGATTCAAACATACACTACCACCCAGGGAAGGAAAATAAGGAGGCAGATGCTCTGAGAAAAAAAGGATAATGTAGTTTTGAAAAAGATGAGTGTTGAAAGAGATCTTATGTTCATGGATCTAGTAAATATGGATATGGGAATAATCATTGAAGGTGAATCATAAATAAATTTTCAAATGGTTTCCAATACTACTTTAGTTGAATGGATAAAAAGTTCTCAGACTTACGATGAGGAGTTTCAATTGAAAATTAATGCTATGAATGATAGGAGATTGATGGACATCGTATATGAAGATGATATTTTGAAATTTGTGAAGAGACATTGTGTTCTTGACATACCTGATCTAAAAAAGGAAAGGTTGGATGATGATCATAGCTCCAATTTCTCTACACACTCTGGTAGCAGTATGATGTATAGTGATTTGAAGGAAAATTTTGGTGGGACAAGTAAAAGAGAGAGATTACTGATTATGGGTCAATATGTATGTTTTGTCAACAATTGAAAGCTTAAATATAACATCATAGAGGATTCATGCGACCTCTTCCCATACCTGAGTGGAAATGAGATGATATTACGATGGGCTTTTTCATGGGACTACCAAAGTCTCCGAGAAGGAATGATGAAATATGGGTCATTGTTGATCATCGTACCATGTCAGCACATTTTCATGCTATAATAAAAGATTTACCACTTGAACGTCTAGAAAGACTATATTTTAATGATGTTTTAAGACATCCTATACTACCCCTATCGACTGTTTCTGATCATGATCCCCATTACAAAATGATTTTTGAAAATTCTTCAGAATGACTTGGATACTGAACTTCGTTTGATCACTGCATACCACCATCAATCTTATGGAAAATCATACCAAACTATTCAAAACATAGAAGAAAATTAGAGATGTTTCTTACATCACTTTCAAGGTATGTGGGATCAATATTTACTTCTTGTAGAATTTTCCTATAATACTAGCTTCCATTCATGTATTCAGATGGAACCATAGGACGCAATATATGGAAAGAGGTGTCTCATACCAACATGTTGGGATGATGTTGTTGAAAAAAACACAAAGGCCTAGAACGTGTTGAGGAAACAATGGAAAATGTTATGGTTATCCAAAACCACATCAAAGCAGCTCAATGTATGAAAAAGAGCTATGCGGATAACCGAAGGATGGATTTGAAATTTCAAGTAGGAGATCATGTTTTATGTAAGGTATCTCCCTGGAAGGGTGTTATACATTTTGGTAAGAAGTATAAATTATGTCCTAGGTACATTAGACATTTCAAAAAAATTTAACGAATTGGAGTTGTAGCTTATCGGTTGTTAATACCACCAAGTCTCTCCCAAGTTCATGATGTGATCCATGTATACCTTTTGAGAAAATACATGCCAAACTCAATGAATGTACTCACCTATGATGAAATAGAACTATAACCTAACCTGTGTTATTGTGAATATCCTATCAAAATTGTTGATACCAAAGAACAAGTGTTGAGAAACCAGACGACTGGTCTTGTGAATGTTCTGTGGAAAAATCATAAGCAGGAATAGGTGATGTGGGAACCCAAGGAACATATGATGAAGAACCACCTAAATCTATATATGTAGTAATATTCTAAAAAATTTTAGGACAAAATTATTTGAAGGACGGGAGAATGTGACACCCAAAGCATCCACGATACATTTATCTTTGAATAATTTAATAACTTACGTTGTACGCAACTATGAGTTTTAACACACCATGACCAATCAAACAAGCCGTTATGAATAGTAATACATGATTTTTGAAATTTTATAAATTTTATTTTTCAAAATGGACTTCATTATTGGATTCCGAATAACAAATTTGGCTTAGGGTGAATTTTTTGTTTTTTCTAAAAACGTTTGATTTTTAATGAATTGTGAAAAACACAGCGTTGTTGTTTTGAAGAGACTCTTTATTTAAAAAATAAGATATTTTATTTAAATTTATATTAGTAAAAATTGGTAAAAAATACATATATATGTTCAATGAAATTCGTTGGAGTCATTATATAATAATATTAGATATATAGTATTATATTGAAATTTTTACCGTCTTTTACCCAACTTCTAGGCACATTTGTAAATTTGCATAGAACATAATTTTACCATTTATGTGAATTGAATTTCCAAAATTCAATAGATATGATTTAAATCAGTAAGTAAAATGTGGTTCAATAAGATGAAAATAATTTTTGGTGAATAGTAACATTTGACTTTTATTTACCACCGTTGAAAATAAATAGGGAAATTAATAGTAAAAAATTATATTATAATTACCCTAACACATGTCCTAATTCTATTGAATAAGTGTGTTTCGACCAAAATCAAACATCGGAATAATATATGATCCTTTTGGATCAACATGGATTAGATTAGGACTTTTATTATTATATTATTTAAAGAAGAGTTAAAAGTGATAAATACAATGATTAATAAGTAAACCATTTTTTATATAGGGTTATACATAATATATATTCGACAATAAATATTCATTAGAAAGATGAAAATATTTCCAAAATAATGGTATTTTATTTTTACTTTTTAGACATTAAATAATTAAATTTATAAATGACACAATGATTATGTAGTAATTACCTTATTATTGAATGATTATAAATTTGATATTATAAAAATCGAAATATGTTTATATTGAGTCTTTTGATTAATTACACTAATTTATAATTTAATATGACATGTTAAGTTTGATTAAAAAATATTAAGTGATTATTTTGTTATGACTTTTACAAAAACAAAATACCAAATAGTGTCAAAATTGACAAAACTGAGTTTCAAAAAAAATACTATATTATTAATTAATATAATATTCATAAAAATATTAGGTTCGGAAAAAGGACTTAGATAAGGTTAGATATATTAATAATGAACCAATTGGGTGTCCCTTGTATTTTATAGTATGTTTAGTGACCATTTATTATAATAATACAAAAATACATGGTGAAAGATAATCTATTTAACAACGAGTTAAATCTAAAAGATAAGGTACATATGGTGACCTAAACCTTTATAAAACTTATTTGTTGAGGGTTTTTAGACCAATATCAACCTTATTTTCTAAATAAATCTTTTGGAGGCATTATAATACGAATAATATTGTATAATAAAATAATATATCATGCTTTTCTTAAAGTGACCCTCACCTCTCTTATAAAAGGGTACTTCCTCTCCTCTCAAAATCACACATACAAAGCCATTTTCATGGCCAAACCCTGCTAAAATATCCTCCAAACTACCCTAAATATGTTTATAGGCCTTACTTTGATTATAAAGACAACCTATGGAGCCCTTTTTATCAACTCAAAAGGAAACACCTAGAGAAGATTTAATAATTTCACCACCTCTTTCAATGTTCTTTTCTTCATCCACTTCCTATTTCGTGGTAGTTTCCATACCAAAATAATAACTCCATTAACTTATACATACTATTATATTATTATATATATGTTACAACCATATTCATTATTCTATCCATCCCATGAATGACAAATCACCATACGTGCGTACGTACGGCTTATTGTCTTTACATTGTGGTGTAGTTTGTTCTTCAAACACTTCATTATTTGGATGGGTATAATAATGAGTATAAATTATGTAAATAATAAATATAAAAAGTTAATGATTCTTTATATATGATATACCATCCAATTACATACGATTTCACCATCAATAAAATGATATTGTCACTCGTGTGTACGTACAAATAAGCGTCTCCACAAACGTGCTGAAATTCATTCCCCATCATAACCATTCATGAATAATTTTCATTTTATGATTAAAAATAATATATAATACTTAATATCATTTTGGATATGAATCAAATAAATCCTATCCATATCAACCATGGCTTCCACAACCCAGAATATAATAGAAAACGAATCAGTTAACACACGAAACAATGATACTAATGAAATATTATTAATAATGAAATATTAAAAGATCTTATATGATATCATATTTATGTATTTGTTATTTTTATAAATTAATAAAATTTATGTAACTATTATACTGGAGATTGACATAACCTCGATCAAGGAAAAATACAAGGTAAGGTTTAATTCTATAATCTCTTCATTATCTGAGGTTGTTTATATGTGAGTATCTGTTGGGACCACTATCATCCACATATGTGTTTCTTAAAAATGTATTAGAATTTTTTTTACTATTTCCTAGACTATGGGATAAATCATTTATACCATTTTTTGACTTTTTATAAATTTTTCATAAAGTAATCTTTCCTTCATTTTCCAAACATGGTCTTTTACAACCTTTTCTACAATATTAAGGAAAGGATGGTTTTTTAACTTATACGGCAGGTGCAGCTATTTTCCACCAATAAAATACATTAGAAGCTTCCTTTACAAACATATAATAATATTTTAAAAATAGATATTTTATTTTATAATTATGTTAAATTTAAATTATTTCAAAATAGAAAGATATATTTCTATCAAATAGTTTTGATTTCAGCTTTTTCAAAATCCTTTGATGGATTTTACATTTGTTTGAAGTTGATTTATTATGATACAATCTTCCATATTGTATTTTATTTTTTTGTGAAATGTTTGAATGTGGATGTGTTATTTTTATGCCATTCATGGTTTATGGATTATGTATTGACATTTTGTATGCTATTTTTCATTTGAATGTTTTTGTTAGGTTTCAACCTTTTCATATGAAGAATGCATTCAATATAGTAAGTGAAATGTGGAGGCCGATATAGCTCCTCGATGCATAGGTTGGTCTAATGAGACAAACTAGTGTCTTGTCATAATGCCTTGACAAAATCATATTTACAGTCTTGGAACGAGGCCTTGAATATGTGGTTATGATGTCTGACATTATTCATTCCATCATTATGAAATTGGAAATTTATATTAAATGTTATTATTCGACTAGTAGAATATCCATGTGCATAATTACAATGCATTATTGATTTATCTTCGCTATATTATAATGATGTTTACATTTAAAATGACTGTGTTTTATTCTTATACATCACCTTAAATGTTTATTCTTATATATGAATATTTCCGCTATAATTTTATCCTTACTGACAACCTGAGCTCACCCCTTTCAATGTTTTATTTTCCCCGTGATGCGAAGAATTATATTATGACTAACATTCTCGGATAGTCTTAGGAAGATGAATGTGTTAAAAAGAGAAACAATTTCTTTTATTTCATGAGGTAATTTAAGACTTATGTACGTATCTTGTACTTCCATGGATAGTAAAATGATCGGTCTATCGAGATTTGATCCCTTGTGATCATGCCATTGTTATGTAATAATGCAATAATTCTAGGTAACTAGGTTCAGGGCGTTACAATATTATTAACTATCTATATGATTACACAAGATCTACGTGATCTCGGAAGAATTTTTATATTCACATCCCCATAACACAGGCTAGATTTGACTCGTCACCCACCCATCTGGGATGCGACCTACAATAGGTATGTATTAGAATATTGTAATAGCATAGAGTGTATACATATAACTCACCAACTACCTAAGTCTTTCATTCAATCTTACATGATGAGAAATTTATTATAATTCTGCTTAAATTAAAATTAAATCATATTAAACCTTTTAAAAAATTCCAATTCCTTTCCATTTAAAAAGAAATGTTATGATAAAAAAACATTATTTTTTCACAAGATAAAACTACTGAGTTTCATTCAAATCATTTTTAATCCATTTTCATAAGTTTGAAACCCATTAAAAACCAATTACATCATTTTCAAAATGCATGTACACATTTAAATTTATAATTTTAATTGAAATACTTTCCGTTATATCAAAAATTTTAATCCAACAATTTAAATAATCCAATTTCCATAAACAAATCACAATCCAATGAAATTAGGGCTTTCCCAGAAAATTTTTCCAAAACCATTTTAAATCTTCCAATTTCATGGAATCGAATTTTTATCATTTTAATTAAACAAATGTGTGATAATTTTATTTTAAATGATAAAATAAAATAAAAAAATTAGTAGAAGGTTAATCAATTTCAAAATTCAAGACAGAACAATATAGCACTTTCCTGAAACCCGACACTGAAAAAAACAAACATCAATGAGAAAGAAGGCATAGATGATCCCAAAACAAAACCTAGAAGCAATATACAACATCATATAGGGTATATGAAACAATTTTAGAATGATTAATTTAAATAAAAATAGATAAGAAAATGATAATCAAAAATAACAATGAAGAAAACTTACTCGGATATCACCCACCAAAGTAATGATGACTGATGAAGAAAGAATGGATTCATAAGGGTTGTAAGGATCCAAAATTTCTAGACAGGTCATTGGGTCAATAGAAGATTAATTCAAGAGGATTGAATGAGGAAATTACAAGGGAACTAATAATTTTATATGATGTTGATGGGGCATTACACAGTGTGTACTCCAGTTACACGCCATGACCTATTTAATTTCAGTAAGAGAAAAATCACGTAGAAATTTGTAGTGCCTCTTCAAAATCAGGTACCACAAGATGTTTAATACCAATACACATCTTGAAATTATTATGTTTTATATCCTTCAATACGTATAGCATTTTTTCATTAAAACCCGATGTTACAAGTAAAAAACAGTTCATTAACATCATCATGACGTGTAGTGACCACTCACGATATGTACCCATCACAATATGAAGTATTTCACAACTTGCATGAAGAAGTTCACAACATGCATTAAGAAATAATCCATGATGTGTAATTTTGTTAAATGGAATGTAATTCTCTAGTAATCTGTAACAAAATATTTGTGAAGGTTGAAAAACCAACAATCCTCTTAATTCGACATTAAACGTACCTCGAAATTCAAACTCAATCCTTTCCCAAACAATAAAAAGGAAACCCACGATAAGATTTAAGGTGTACATGTTAGGAAGAAAACGGGATGTTATGATCCATGTAACATTTCATCAATAGGGTTTTTTTAGGATACCAGTTATAAGTTCCATGGAAATGATCCACAATTTCCATGTGGGTGTTAGAAATGGTTGCATCATCCCCTTATACATCGTTTACTCTCCTTTAAATTTTGGAAATGAAAATAAATTTGATATGTATATAATGATTTAATTCTAAATTATTTACCATTAGAAGTTATATAGATTATAATTTTACATCTTGGGTCATCATTGATGGATGAAGAAAAATAATCTATGTGAATTATTCAATAAATCTATATTTATATCATGTGATAAAGGAACAACATGTCTACTTCCTGACCAGATGAATCCATCATTAAAAAATTTTAATTCAAGAAACTTTACTTCCATTGTTCATATGAACTTTTGTTAATGATCCAAATCATCCATTTATCCCGCATTGATCATCTATTGAACATAATATTGGAAAATAATATGGGCATTATAAGGTGAATATTATGCCATTATGATATCCCAATCATGAAATTACATATCCATAAAGATAATGTTTATCATAATCCATATCAAATGTTATATTGTATGATCTATTTGTACGAGGGTATTATATACATTACTCATCATTCTAGGATTGTAGTGAGCAGATAAATCATAGCCCTTGATCGGCTCTAACCATCTTCATTGATGAATGCTAGTCTTTTAATTGTCAATATATAATTTTGAATATTTTGACTTATATATATGTGAAAAATATCTCCATAGTGGCAAATTTTCTATATATCCATTATAAAGATCATATCCACTAACTCTGGATCATGAATCAAGTAGTTTTTCTCACAAATCATGAACTATTATGGAGAAAAATCTATCCCTTTATTATTCCACATGAGTACCGAACATAAGAATTTCATGGGGAATCACTAAATATCTTAAATCCATATCCATATGATGGTAGTGTGAGTTAATATATAGGTATTATCTAGTTATTGAGATTCATAAAGCATTCCCCACATTCATCCATCAAGAAATACAATTCCCCTTTTCATGATAACTTTTTTAGAAATATAAAAAATAATTGTTAATTTCTCAAAAATCATTGGTAGTACCTAGATAATCTTGAAAATGAATAGATATATGGGACACTAGTGAGTATGGTTCGTTCTTATACATTCTTTTTTTAATAGTCTATAGAAATTTCTTCAATTGTGATCATGTGACCCAAGAATGTCACCCACATCATCCAAAAGTGAGACTTTATGAACATAGCAAGAGACATCTATTTTATTAATGAAAAAACACAATTCTTATGTTAACTACACATTCCTATTTTCTCTTGGATTGAATGATAATATCATTAATAAAGGAAAAATTAAATTTATAAGGTATTATGTAAAGATAATATTCATTATATCCCTCCATATTAGGTAGGTATTAGAATGAAAATGTACATTACTATAAACACATATATTCCATATCTTTTATGGATGAATATCATCACTAAATATTCCTTAACCACCTTTAGTTGATGATATTCACTATGAAGATACATCTTCGAAATTTATTGATCTCCTTGAATCTGATTTGAAAATTCATTATTCCTTCATAGGTTATACTTGTACTTTATAATGATATTGATACAAACAAATTAAACTAATCACAATAGTATTGATCCATCATTTATTTGTAAAAAAAAGAACCACTATTACAAAAGGCGAAACACTATAGCATGTGAACCCTATGGAAAAATTATCTTGTACTTTATTTTGCTAACTCCACTAGTTCGATTGGCATATTTGACAGGGTATATTGGAAATATGATTTTCCAACATAATATTTTAAATTAAGTAATATAACATTTGATTTGGGTAATGGATGTGAAATTATTTAGAAAATACAACCTTATATTTCCTCAAAAAAATTTAGGAAATATATTCTTCTTCAACGGGAATCAACACCCACACTATTGAGAGATTTTGTGAGGGAGATTTTTGATATTAATATCATTTTTACATAGTATTGGGATGGATTGGAATAAATAAGGAAATTTCAATTTTAAGAAGTTGATGTGAGAACTTTATAATGGGAGATAATTATTGACAAATATTGCATCAATTTACACAACCAGAAGGATTAAATGAATCATATGAAGAATATTCCCACATTAACTAATAATATAATATTCTTGTGAAATTGTTTAAGCGATCACACTCGTAGGTGTTTTTATTAACATAAGTACTTTAATGAATCAAGGATGCGACCCTAGAGATTGATAAATCATAAAAATAATGGAATGCATTGAACTAGGATAAAATAAATCATTTTTTATTCATGGGTAAATTATATGTTTTCCTTGTATAAATGAATATTCATGTTCCAATTTATGGGTGGTGATGTAAAAATAATCCCCTATATATAAGGACTCGCACTTTTAACCATACATAATCAGAAATTAAATGAATAATTCGCATTGAAAATCTATTCAGGTTTAGAGTTTTAGAGAATTAGGCCATAACTATTACATATCAACATGAAAATTACATGCACACACTAATACTCAGTGTCTGTGTTTTTCATAAAATAAAAAATTGAAAAAGACACATGTCTTATTCCATGTTTTAGAAAGCATGAATTTTCCTTGATCCTATCCCTGACCATATTTATCTTAAATTCCCGAGGAAAACATTTCAATAAAATGGGATGAGCATAAAAATCATAGTAAGGGTTATTAAATAAGGAAAAATACATTATCCCATCATTAAATACAAATCAATGAAACCATACATTTCAATCATAACATACCGTACAAAATCATATGATTTATGAATAACACACACAAATCATAAATAATAATGGCAAATTTTGGCATTCATAACATACCTACATTACAACTACGATAGTTAAATAGGGAGTTGCATTTGTAATACCCATCACATTATATTCACTAAATCAATTAGGAGAACATTAACATTTACCTCTGTCATGTTACCCAATTCACTGGAGAGATATCTCAGGATCACCCGATCTAGGTTTATCACGGAACCACTCGTATACACAAACACTTCTCAATAACCATAACATATAACACAAGTATAAAAGAAAGATAAAATTTCTGCATTCCAATCTATAAAATCAAGATATTGAAATAAACAATTCTTTAGCAACCCATTTTCAAAACCACTTAAAACATTTAATAAAGATATTTTTTAATCAAAGTGTCCCATACAACTTTGAAACATTTAAATAAATTATCATTTGATAACATTAATTTCCATATAAATAAACACTTAAAACCATTTTTAAAACATGGACATTAATAAGAATTATTTATAAGAATAAATCTTTAAAACATTTAAAATGATATTTTAGTTAAAGAGTTTTTAACAAAAATAGAGACACTTGAATAAAAATATTTGAGTAATAACATTTATTAAAAACATTATAATAGCATGAGAATAGAGGGATTCATGATATAATATTCCATATGAAATTATATACACCACATAATAGTGAATTGGTGCATAACAAAAATGAAGTCTCGATGGAATGTAAATTGAGATGAAATCCCTTATAAAAATTGTATCCTTTGATTAAGGATAAATCAATTACACAATAATATGTGGTAAATAAGAATAAACTCAATATAAGTGGACATTATGTGTGAAAAAGTCATATTTTATTCACACAAATTCATATAAGGACATAATCGAGAAGTATACGTTTAGCCCAATGAATTTAAATTGGGTGAAGAAGTTCCCTTAAAGAAATTTGACAGCCTAACGGTGTCCATTAAAATTCATAATTTGAATTGATGAGAGAAAAAGGGTATCTCATCACATGTACATAAAATTTATTGAATTAATCATATATAATAAAATATCCCAACAGAAGAAGATGTATATCAAAAGACATAACAAAAATAATTCTTTTTAAAAGTAGAGGGTGAAAGGTTCCCTTATCGATTTCGTAACTTACGAATCATAAACCCCATGAAAGATGAATCATACAAGGAAGATGTAAATACCCAATAATTTTAGTATATTACACAATTAATAAAATCGGGGTCACTACATAAACCACCCAAAAAGAAAATAGTGGCAATATAGCATCATTCTCATAGGAATAAAAAGTGAGATGAAAACCCCTTATCATGATGTAACCAATCGAGTCATATTACCAAAAGTTAATAACCACCAAATGAATCATATAATACCATGAATATAATTATACTCATTATAATATATATCAAATGGTATTACAATGTACACCACATGCAATAAATAAGTTGCAAATAATGGAAATCTCACAGAATTGAAAGTGAGATAATAAATCCATTACGTCGTGTCCGACGTGACTCGTTTGATCCTTGTTATTCCATACTAATAAAATAAAATAAATTTATACATAAATAATATCAATTTTTATGTTTTTTCCCTTTATATCAATTATTACCATTTTATTAACATTATGTAATCATTTATGTTTATAACCTCCGTTTTGTCGATATTTGGTACTTGAGTAAATATGGACTTCTTAAAATTAAAATTTGATCCCATAGTCTAAAATTCATTATATCCAGAATGTTATTCATGATTAATATATCATATATATCATATATATCCAGTATATACATGTATTTATAATATTACATAACATTTGGAAGTAAGAAATGGAATGAACCGTTCATGGAGACGGTAAGCCATACATACGCATGAACGCCACTTTCATTTCAATTTCATATTTTAATTGAATGAAAAAATAATGATATGTAGATATATTATAATTCTAGTATAATATCATATATAACTTCAATAACGTCATCTTTTATATGTCCCACATATGGTATGAACAAGTCATATCACTTCGAGGGGTGGTAGTCTGCACTTCCTCAAATGAAATTATCGTGTTTACTCAAAATAGAAACCATAAAGTTATGCTATAAATTCAAAATACATAAGAATAAAGAATAAAAAAACATAATATATATCATATATAAATGCAGTGTCATCACAGTGGCCACCATATGAGGTGGTAGGAGATAATTGAACAATCATCATTTTGTGTGGCGTTAGTTTTCCATCCATAGAAATAATATGTTCTTTACACATTAGATGGAGGTGTGTGTAAGTGTCATTTGAATTATTCTCATAAAAACATCCTAGAATATTTAGAATACTTTTTTGTAATAAAAAAGTAATAAAAAGAGTTTATGGGTTTTAGAAGTAAAATAAAAGAAAAGAAGTTAAGAGAAATTGTTACCTTTAATTTGGGTAACTCCATTTGGTTTAAACCAAAAGGACTTCTGGACGTGACTTCTACCTAAAGGAAGGCTTTTGATTAGAATAAATGGATCTTGAGAGATTATTTGGGTAGGGTTTGGACAATATAGAGGCTTTAGAGGTGTGAGTAATGTGTTATAAGTGTGGATTTTTTATAAGGGGGGGTGTGTGGCTCTTTAGGAAAGTGTGAAAGTATTATTTTATTATATAATTATTTTCTTTTTCAAAAGGATCAAAACACATTAGGGTATAATATATGATGAATAATGGATGAAATAAAATCATTTAATACATATTGTATAGGTTTTTTTATTTATTTTAATATTTATATTATTATTTATTTAAATCCTTTATTAATGAGGTAAATATTGTACCATTGTTGTGTCAGAAATAATTTTATTTCTTCAATGTAAAAAAATTATAAAAAAATACAACCATGTAGGAAATAAATTTATATTTACAATTAATATTTATAGTATAAAATATAACTTATATAACACCATGTAAAAATAAATTTACTATAATATATTTGATTGTGTCATTTTTGCCTTTACATTATGTTAATTAGGATTAATTGTCATTATCACTTCCAAGTGACTCTATGGGGTCCCAAAATCGACCCAAGGATGCCCGTGGTCGGAAATTACTCATAAAATATGGTTATGATAAGTGTTAAGGAGTTTTTGTATTAATATAATATTATTTTTATCTTGAATTACCCTATTTAACTTTAACAGTGTTAAATAAAAGTCCACAATTACTATTGACCAAAAATTGATTTCATCTTATTGAACCACATTTTAATTAATAATAACAACCATTTATGCCATATATTTGAAATAAAATCCACATATTTGGTAAATTTTCATTTAAATGAAAATGTTAGTTTTTAACTACTACATAGTGGTTTCACTATTCTTAAAAAATTGATGTTTTTTAGAAAACTAACAAAAATTCATCCTATGATATATTCGATAATCCAAATTCAAATATGATTTCTATTTTACCAAACTCAAAACATACATGTTGAATTAATTAATTTAATATTAAGTCCCGTTATCAAAACAAATAGCGTGTTTTTAAGAAAAAATATCTATCAAAAGATTAAAACTTTTTTATGCCCAATTACAATGTAAAATTAATTCCAAGGACAAAAATTGTATTAAATTATAGAAATATAATAAAAATACACATTAAAACCAATTAAAAAGATAATATAACCATATAAATTAATTATATTAAAAGACACTTTTTAATTAAAATACAGTATTTTTCACTATTCATAAAAAAATGAATTTTATGAGAAAAATACCAAAAAAATTCCCAGAGTTAATTTTGATGTCCCGATTCTAAAAAAGAATTTTATTTTGTCAAATGGACCATATAAAAGTGACCAAATCTAGATTTAATGAGGGTTATCCATTAAATGGTGGTAAATCAACCTTTAATGTAAATTATGTTTAATTTTATATTCATTCACATTTTAAGCCTCTAACGTTTATTGGATAAATTTAATAAAATTTGACAAACATATATTATCATTTTTTAGTTCGTTCTGATCATTCCTACCATTTTAACGTCTAGGTGTTAACTACCATATAAAATAAAAAATTATATTGTTAGTGTGAAGAGTAAGATTTCAAAGAAACCCATTTTTTGCGTATCAGTTATGCCATCGAACATAGCGTCTCCTTTAAAGTAGAAATAATATTTAGTTCACAAATATTAATAAATATGATCAATGTCATGTTCTTTATTTACCTAGGATGTTACATCCTTCCCCCCTTTTGGGAATTGCATCTTCAAAATTTTAAAACTGGGCTTGGAAACATCATTAAAAGTCCCAGATCAGAAAAGAGTAAGTAAAACAATCAGATTAATATAATGAAATAAAACTATAAATGTCACCTGAGAAAACCCATACTAGGATTCCATGTATAAAGACATGGATATTAAATAGAGAACAAATGGTAATTTTCAGATGTAGAGTAATATAAAACATGATTAAGAAAAAGTTAACCACTAGAAAATTACAAACATAAGATGTGTTAAACAGTCTTTGATAACGCAATAGGAAATGAAAACCAACAACATTTTGGTTTTACATTCCTTTTCATTATTTTTAAAAATTCATTTACTATACAGAATAAGATCATAATGAAATATACATACCATCAAGTAATTTTTCATCATTTAATAAGTTTCTATGAAAAACTAATCTTTTCTCCAAACAATGAGCATTAAAAAAGTCATGGTCGAGTAAAAATCACAAGAATCATCTTCTAGAGAATCACATAATCTACCAAGGAAGATCTAGATATTTCCATTTGTCTTTAGACATCAACTAAAACCAAAATGGTTAGTGAGAGATCAGATAATACCCAAAAAGGATAATCTTTTACAAAAAGAAAAACTACTCTTAATCTCCACAATTTGTCAAACAATACCCAATGTTCAACCAAGACCATTCAATAAACAACTGTCAATAAAATTCTTCAAAAGTAATCCAAACTAATATTGAAACCTAAATCTCATAAGGATTAAATTTCATATTCTTCCAAGATAAATCTTAACATTTATCTCCAAATAACATCAGTTACTCATAATTTCTAATATTGAAAATTAATTCACCTAATCACATATTATCCATGATATGTTAATCATTTCCAAAAATAAACCAAATAGTCATATGTCCACAATAAAAACAAAGATTCTTCCAAACTAACATTTCAATCATTATTCCACAATTTAAATCCCACAGTATTATATATTCCTTAGGCATATAGTGTTTCCTTAAAATATATAAAGTCTTCCACAACAACCTTTATCACTTAGTCTCCAAATAATTTTCTTATAATAAGTATATCCATTTAATAAAATATAAGTTCCCAAAATGAAATTATTCATGTTCCATAAAATAATTTTTATAAAATAATAAGTCATATTAACTAGGGAATTCATATAGGCTAGTGGTCGATGATGCACCCTTTTCACCCTTCGGTTGTGGGTTCGATTCCTGTGACCTTGCTGGATGCGACAGGTTGTCACCGATCCTACAAGTTTTACTTTTTATAAAACTCAAAAATAACCCAAACATGTTTTAAAATAAATGGTTTCCTTGTACCTATAATTTTCATCCCCCTTCATTATGTTCTCAAAATATAAATTCATAAAGTATTCTATATATTGTCTTTTTTTTATTTCACCACCATTTGATAAAATAAAATGATCCCCAAAATGATGAACATAAAACCTTGATCATGGTGTCCATTTGGTTTCATCGTCATCTTGTTCACATTAGTAGAAGGTCCATGAATTTCAATCATGATTTAATGATACATAAAAATCATTTTCTTCCTTCATCCAAATACACCTTGTACAACATGGGTAATATGGGTGTACACAGAAAAACAGTTTTGTAAAATAATCATGTATGGCATATAATTTCAAAACATCTGATAAAACTGGATTTCTATAAAATAGTTAGACCGAATTTGAGTTGAAATATTCAATTAATGGTCTTTTTAAAATACAATAGGTATGTTATAAGAGAATATATTGTAAAATCAAATATAAATAGGTTTCTCAAGGGTCTCCTTCTTCAGCAGCTTTTTCAAAATCATAATATTCTATAAAATCTTTTGATATGCTAAAATATATGAAAATGCTTTGATAATATTTACATTTCTTGAATATATGAGAATATTGTCAAAATAGGATTTGTTTAAATACAACCCCTGATCCACGATGATAAAGAGTTATAATGGAGGTGTTTGATATCTCAAACAACTACTTGTAATTGTGTTTTATGTTATAAATATTTTCACAATCATCTAAACATGACTTTGCAATAATTATTGCAATCAAGTCATTAGGAAGAGAGAGGAATGACATTTTATATCCTCATCCTTCCATTTGTACCTAACTATCCTTGATCTGAAAAAGATATAAAATAAGGATTTAATAGAAATAATACACTTAGGGACAAATCAAGTGTCTAACAAAAACTCATAATCCATAATGTTGCCTAAACCTACCTTTGATACCAACTATATGGACGCGACCTTAAACCCTACAAAATATTTAATTATATGAAGAATTCACATAAAGGATCATTTCTGATTTATTGTTTTAGAGAATTTGGCCATACCTATTGCATGTAAACATAAAAATTACAAGTACAAACTACTACTCAATATCTACATTTTCATATAATAAAAACTCTTAAAAAAACATGTCTAGTTCCATGTTTTATACAACAAGACATCTACTTGATCCAATCCTTGAACTTATTCATCTTTAAGCCGTGTGGAAATAATTTGAAAACTGGGGATGAGCATAAAAAGATCAGTATGGGTTATAAAATAATGAAGGAAAACATTATTCTATAATTAAATAAAAATAAATTAAACCATACTTTTCAATCATAACAAACATTAATAAATAATAAGATTTATGAATAACACACACAAATCAGAAAGTATAAAGTTAACTTATGGAATTAATAACATACATACATTTTAACTATCACAACTACATTGGGAGTCACATTTGGAATACCAATCAAAGTATATTCCCTAAATCTATTAGGGGAAACATTAATGTTTACCTCCGTCATGTTACCCAATGCATTGGAGTGCTATCTCAGGCTCACCCGCCCTAGGTTTGTCACAGAACAACCTGTATACATAAATAATGCCGAATAACCACAACATAATCATAACACATAACACAAGTATAAATAAAAGATAAAATTTACACATTACAATATATCAAATCAAGATATTGAAATAAACAATTCTTTACCAAACCATTTTCAAAACCATTTAAAACATTTAATAATGAGACTTTATAATCAAAGTGTCTCATGCGACATTGAATCTTTTAAAAAAAATATCATTTGAAAAATGTAATATCAATATAAATATATCACTACAACCATTTTTAAAACATGGACATTACTGAGGAATATTTATATGAATAAATCATTAAAACATTCAAAACGATATTATAGTTTAAGAGTTTTTAACAAAAATAGACACACTTAAATACCAATATTTGAGGAATAACCATTAATAAAAACATTATAATATCATGAGAATAAATATATTCATGATATAATATGCCAAATTACATTATATAAACCACATAAGGGTGAATTAGTGCATAACAACAATGAACTCTCAATGGAATTTAAATTGAGACGAAATCCATTATAAAAATTATATCCTTAGATTGAGGATAAATCAATTATATAATAATGTGTGGTAAATAAGAATACACTAAATATAAGTGGATATTATGTGGTAAAAAATCAGATATTTTTCGCACATATTCATATCATGACTTAGTGAAGAAGTAGAAGTTTATCCAAATGATTTAAAATTGGGTGAAGAAGTCCCCTTACAGAAATTTGACAGCCTAACAACATTCCTTATAATTCAGAAATTGAATTGATGAGAGGGAAAATTATATCTCATCACATGGATATAAAATATATAGAAATAGGGTTATTGAATAACATATCCCAATAATAGAAGATGTATATCAAAAGATATAACAAAAAAGAATACTTTTTAAAAGAGGAGGGTGAAAGGTTTCTTTCCGATTTGGTAACTTAAGAAACATAAACCCCATGAAAGATGGATCATACATTGAAGAATTAAATACCATTAAATTCAGTTATATAACATAATGAATACAATCATGGGATGTACATAAACCACACAAAAGGAAACAGTGGCAATATAGTATGAATCTCACGGGAAAAAAATGGAGATGAAAACCCCTTAATATGTTGTAATCATTCGATTCATATGACCAAAAGTTAATAAAAACGAAATGAATCAGATTTTAACACAAATATATATTGAATCATGATAATATATATCAAATGGAAGTACACAATACACCACATGACTTTAATAAGTGCCGAACAATGGAAATATCACAAAATTGAATGTAAGATAAGAAATCCTTACCTCGTGTCCGACTTGACTTGTTTGTTCCTTGTTCTTCCGGAATATTAAACAAAATTTAATTTCAACAGGCTTATGAACATTTTTAAGGTTAATTATTCATTTTATATTACTTATTACCATGTTATAAACATTATGTAATCATTTCTGTTAATAACACTCATTTTGTCGATATTGGGTACTTGAGTCAAAAATGGATTTCTTATAATTAAAAGTTGTTCCCATAATAAAAAGTTCACTATATATAGAATTATATTCATTATTTATATATAATATATATCATATATATTCATTATATAATGTATTTATAATAGTACATAACCTTTGAGGTAAGAAATGAAATGCACTGTTAATGGAGACGGTAGGTTGTACGTACGCAAAAATGCTAATTTCATGTATATTTTGTATTTTAATTGAATTAAAAAATAATGAAACATAGTTATATTATTATTATAGTATAATATCATAAATAATTTCATTTAATAAATCCTTTATATGTCCCACTTATGGTATGTACGAGTCAAATAACTTTGAGGGGGGGTAGTCCGCACTTCCTCAAATTAAATTATCGTGTTTACTCATAATGTAAACCATAATGGTGTGATATAAATTAAAAATACATAAGAATAAAGAAAAAATAAACATAATATATATCATATATAAAGACAGTTTCATCATAATGGCCACTATATTAGGTGTTCATATATAATTGAACAATCATCGTTTCGTGAGGCGTTAGTTTTCCATCCACAGAAACAGTATGTTCTTTACCCATCAGATGAAAGTGTGTGTATATGTAGTAATAATCCTTATCATAACAAAATACTAGTATATTGAGGATACTTGTTTTGTTATAAAATAATGAATAAAAAAATTATGTGTTGTATAAGTAAAATAAAAGAAAAGATGTTAAGAGAAACTGTTACCTTTAATTTGTGTAACTCCCTTTGGTTTAAACCAAAAGGACTCCTTGAAGTGACTTTATCCTAGGTTAAAGCTTCTAGTTGGAAGATAGGGATCTCGAGAGATTATTTTGGCATGGTTTGGAGGATCCAATGGACTTGATAGGTGTGAGGAATGTGTTATAATTGGGGACTTTTTATAAGGGGGAGGAGGTTCTCTTTAAGAAAGTGTTAAAATATTATCTTATTATATAATGATGTTTGGTTTATTCATTTCCAAAACTCATTATGTTCGAATAAAAGATGACTAATGGTTGAAATAAAATCATCCAATAAGATTTGGACAGGTTTTGTATGTTATTTTAATATTTATAATCTTATTTATTTAAATAATTTATTAATGAGGTAAATGCTGCATCATTTTTATGTCATAAAGAATTTTATTTATATTATGTCTAAAAATTATAAAAAATACCATTCTTAAAGAAATATTTTTAGATTTCCTATTAATATTTATAGTCGAAACGATAAATTCTATAACCCCATGTAAAAATTAATTTCTAAAAGATATTTGTTTTTGTCATTTTTTACTTTACTTCAAGTAAATTAAAATAAAGTGTCATTATCACTCCCATGTGGATCCATGGGGTCCCAAAGATGACCCAAGGAATAAAATGGGTGGCCATGACTCATCCAATCAAATTATTACATGTGTTATGGTAATTTTTATTGTTATAATATTTTATTTACCTTGAATTCCCCTATTTACCTTTAACCGCGTTAAATAAAAGTCAAAAGCTACTATTCACTGAAAATAATTTTCATCTTATAGAACAAAATTTTACTTAATAATAACAAATATTTATGTTTGATTTTTCAAATTCAATCCACAATAAGTTTTAATATTTCATTTAAATGATAATGTCAGTTTTTAACTACTACTTAGTGGTTTCACTATTCATCAAAAATCGATGTTTTTTAGAAAACTACCAAAAATTAAGCATACGCTATATTTGATATTATGAATTAAAAAATGATTTATATTTTAAAAAATTAAATAAATATAAGTTGCAATAATTAATATAATATTAATTTTTGTTATGAAAAAAATAGCGTGTTTTTAAGAAACAATATCTATCAAAAGATTAACACTTGTTTATGCCCAATTTCAAAGTGAAATAAATTCCAATGACCAACAATGAATTAAATTATAAAAATATAAAATAATTAAACCTTAAAAACAATTTAAAGGATAATATAACCATATAAATAAATTATATTAAAAGGAAATTTTGAATTAAAAAACAGTATTTTTCAATATTAAAAAAAAATTTATCAAATAAAAACAAAAAATTTACCCAAAGTAAATTTTAATGTCCCGATTCTAAATAAGAATTTAATTTTGTCAAATAGAACATATAAATGTGTCCAAAAATATATTTAATGAGGGTTCACCATTAAAAGGCGGTAAATCAACCTTTTATAGTAAATTATGTTTAAAATTAGATTTATTTGAATTTTAAGCCTCTAAAATTTATTAGATAAATGTAAAAACATTTAGAAAACATATATGATCATTTTTCAGTTAGTTTTGTATATTCCCACCATTTTAATGACTAGGTGTTAACTACCATTTAAAATAATAATATTATATTATTAGTGTACAACGCAAGATTTCTAATAAACCCATTGTTGTTTCTCGGGTACGCCATCGAACATAACATCCCCTTTAAAATAGAATTAATATTTAGTTCAAAAAAATTAATAAATATGAAAAATGCCGTTTTCTTTATTTACCTAGGATGTTACACTTTATCTCTTAGATTTTGTGGTTACTAACATTGATTCCCCTTAATGATTAGTGTTTTTGTGTATTTTCTTTCATAGTTAGATTCAATATTATATTTTAAATATTTAACAATTATTTTTTTATTTTTACGGTTCCTTATTTTTCCACAGTGATGTTAGTTGGTTTGTTCATATATCATTGACATTAATTAGCATTATGGTCTTATCTCCCACACATTAATTTTCATCATTACTTTGAAGAAATTCTTGTGATTCTTCCTCCCACATCATTTTCATGTGGGTGTATGGATATTCTTTCCTAATTTATCATTCCATACTCCTTGAAATTCAATTATTCTCTTCTTATCTCTATATCCATGGTTCTACTCTCTAATATTCTTCATAATTATATGAGAACATAAAACTACTCGATTATAACTCAAAAAAACCATAATATATAGATCCTTTTAATGAAGTGGTTTTTATAAACTAAAGAATCTATATAAATATCTATCAATATGGATAACAAAGCTATAAAAATATCTTAAAATACATGTAAAAGTTTCCACATTATCCATGATAGATTCAATATTCATTTTTATAATCTCTATGAATTTTTATCCATATTTCCCAATGTGTTCAGAAGAAATACAATTTATGAAATATATTTATAAGGTATTTCTACTCCATTTTTTCTATTTCACCTTTTGATATCACATTTTTTTTAACACCCAACATTGACCAGGATCCTAATATAAATTAATGATACAAAGAGTATCTTTATACTTCATATAATACAGGTGAAAACAAGGTCACTCCAATTTAGGTAACCAATTATTCATTGAAATGTTGATCATATTGTTAAATAAACATCGGTGGTCATTTATATATAAAAGACTTGATTGATGGATACTAATTCCTTAATTGAATAAGACTTTCCACATGATTTATTTTATTATTAATTGCCTCAGAATTATGGGTATGCATTTCCATGATGAATTTAATTCCAACTCTTATTACAGTGGTAATATTTTTTTTAGAAAATAATTGAATTATCCATCACATGGGTTATTAGTTGGGATTCTCTTTTTTATGACCATTTTATAAAATAAAAATGGTTTGAACAAAATATAATTCAATAAATAATGAAAATATAATTCATAATCAGTTTAAAATAAATTATAAATTGTATTATTGAGGGATACCGATGTTTAGAATAGCATTATTCTAAAACGATGCTTCTAGAATCATGTAAATTAATTATTTTATAACATTAAAACAAAATTTCATTAGTTATAAATCCTCAATAACAATTTATATAGTGATTATGACTAATAAATTCATATACCCATGGAGTGTCATGTCATATATATAGCAATGGAAAATTTTTCTACACCATGTATAATCCATGTTAAAACCTAGTGAGAACTTTTAGTGTTATTATCCTGATGTATATCAAAATTAGAGCCACATACAACAGTAGAGTCTAAGAATGAATTTCATTAATTTGAAAAAACACTAATCATTTACCAATACATTAGGATATTTTTATTAAAACTCAAACATATACATTACACTGTCACTGTCATTTTATGTTATAAATTCCCCAATTAACTAAACCATGATTTGATACCAACTATAGAGACCCAACCTATTCTTACATGAATATTAAATCAATTAATGATAAATAATAATTGAAACATCCATTTTCACTTGAGGATATAATTTCTCAATGATAAATATAATTTTTATTAGGAGGAAACAAAATAAATGGATAAAAAACCAATTTCTAATCAATTATCCCATGTGGAACTCATGAAAGGATAACCTTTATAGTTTAATATTGCTGTCTAACAACTCATTAATTTCAGAACAATGTGAGGATCTTCCTGAGTGACCAACATGAGTTACATATATGAATCATCTCCTTCACCTAGTGTCAAGAGATTGATTACTATTACAACACATTTTCTCCCCATTTGAAACAACTGGAATAATAAAAGAATCCTTGGTGATCTACACCCAATTCATCTGTACTCTCTGTATATATTCATCCCAAAATGAAGTTGGAATTAATGAGATTCTATATATTAGTGTTCTTTCAAGGATTAAAAAACAAATGAACTAAGCGAGGAGGAACTTACTTTTAGAATAAAAGAAGTAGGACGAAGCCACTTCCCATGCTAAAGAAATACATGAGAAACTTCCAATATATTTTGTGGATACCCTTGTAAGTATAATAAATTTATCTGTCAATATAGTTACTCATTTTTTTCTTCTAATAATTTCACCCAAATAGGACTTTCCTTAGATACCTCTAATTTCACTCTTGTAACTCCTTAGAAATGTAGCCTCCTAGATATCCAAAGAATCAACATGGTGAAGCCAATAATATATAACCTAGGAATCCCCTAGTAATATCACACATGAGACTCTATTTATAAATATTTAGTGATAGGGAACCCCTATTACCCCGACCCCTCATTAGAGGGGGGATAATCTGATTTTTCTAGGAAAGTCTCCAACCATATATAACTGGAACCTAGGGAAAACAAATGTGCTCACTCGATCATACTTTATCATGGTAATGGATGTACTAAATTTATCATCTATGATAGGATAAGTCCTTATAGTGTTTATAATCATACATTCTCAACAAAATGATGATCGTATCCTTAGCGATGGTGGAAGATGGATTCTATGGCTGGGTCATGATATTTGTTTCCTGGAATGTAAAGAGAATCAAATTTTAATATCACATTTTCATCTACTGACTTTCCCTATTCTCTTATTCCTCCTGTAAAAAGGGGAGTTTAAATGGGAATACCCCTTAGATAAAGCCTCTAGTACTTCTTATTGGATATACCCCCAACAACCATCCGTTTGGGACTGAAAATGTTTCTCACACGCCTAAAAGGACGGTTTTGAATGAACTATACATTGAATACTACCCAAAGAATCATTCCAGGGGTTTGGAGTAAATTTCATGTAAATTATATGGGTTACATGGAAATAGGTAGTTCAAAATTAATATTACTTGATCGAAAATGGTGATATTGAGTTCTATGAATTGTCCCATCATTGAAATGATGTCCAAGGAATAAGATTACAATAAATAAGACTTTCAGAAGAAGAAAAATTATTTGTGTGACCCAATAGTTTCATGAGAAAAGAGATGTTGTGGATAAGATATTCACAGGTACATCTAAATATCGAACTAATGGCCATATAATGAGTGTGAATAAAGAGAGATTAGGACCCAAAGATGTTGTGCATCAATCCAGTAGTGTGCCAAGGGTGATGTCGAACCTTAAATGTTGGGCAATCAATCTCCATAAGTAAAGGATTGGGAAGCTCGAGACTAAATTTGGTGCTATAGTCATATTTCATGACATCAACACTACTACAAAATTGAAGATTAAAAATGATGGAATTTTTCATTACTAGAAAAAAGAACTAATATATGTGTTCTTTATCATCACTTGTGTGTTGAACTAATAAAATATACTCTTTTTATGCGCTCTAGAATCAACACTTTTAAAGGGTTCCCTTTATTAGAACATTATATATAGAGATGATAAAGAGTTGACGTTGTGAACAATTATTTATCGTTGATTATGTTCGAGAATAATAAGAAATATTTTAACCAATATAAATTATTTGTTTTGACAATTTAATTAAATAAATAATTATTGATAAAAATGAATAAAATGAATATTCAAATATATAAATTATAAATATTAATATATAGTATATATTAAATACATTGATATGGAAAATTAATAAAATAAAATAATTAAACAAATAAAAATAAAAAATGAGTAAATTATAAAATTTATTAAAATTTATTTTAATTAAATAATTATTAGTAAAATTGAATAAGTTTTATAAACATATATATAGATTATGAATATTAAGAAATATTATATATAGAATATGGATATATAAAATGTATAAATTGTAATAATTAAAAATAATAAAAAAATAATAAACAATAATAATGAAACAAAAAATAAAAAAAATTAAAAAATAACAAAATCAAAAAAATATTAATTAATGAAAAATTATTAAAAAAATGTATAATTTTAATATACATGCATATATATATATATATTAATTATAAACCGTAACAAATATTATATATTTAATATAAATATATTGTAGTTGAATAATATGTAATAATTAAAAACATATTTTTATCTTATTCATTTGTATTGTTTTTCTAATCTATAATTAATAAATGTGTGTAACATTTCTTTCATATATATATATATATAATTCATTTTTATATACAATCCACACAAACAAATATATTCAAAATTAATGAAATCTTATATAAAACACATTCACCTAATATTTTTGTAATTTATTAAAATTTTATTATTTTATTATTTTATTATAACATGATGCATTTAATGTATTTGGTTTTTTAAATTTCAGTTTTATTTATTTCTTTATAATTATTTATTAGTTAGGTATAATTGATTCACGGTATATATTTTTTTTGAATTTAATCAATCTTAATTAATTATTTATGTATATTTGTTTAATATGTTTTAGTTTTTTCAATATGTATTCATATTTAATTCAATATATATCCAAATTTTTTTATATATTTTATTTAATTTCAAAAACTTATCTATTTATTCAATATTTTTAATGTGTACTCATTTTTTATTATTCAATTTCACAAGTTCTTAAAATACATGTATTTAAGATTACATATTCATTAATAATATTATATATATATATATATGTTTATAAATAACAATATTTATAAATGAACATCTAATATAGAAATACATTTAAATATTTATTAGTAAGATAAACAAATGAATATTATTTCATATTAATGTATTTATGTAATTATAAATAAATAATATTATATATATATATATTAATTTATGATAAAATTAATTAAATAATGAATATACAATATTTATATTTATATTTTTACGGACTTTGGCTTTACCTTGTAAGATGTAGAAATATTTCTACATATATTTTATGAGCTAGGCACTTAGATATCGTGAAATTTTGTGGCCCATTTTGCACAAAATAAATATTATAAAAATATTAGTAATTTTAATACTATGCACAAAAAAGAAAATAATTTATCTATTAAGCTGTAGCCCTGATATGAAAACTAAGGTCGTAGTTGAGTCTGGAGAATGCCATTTACCATATTCAAGGTAAAACTTTTGTGGGAGTATACCTTCTATGTAAAATGATATAGAGGACGTAATCATAAATAAAAGAATAAAAAAATAATTTTATTTTGACATCGGATCGAATAAATCCTTAACAGAGTATCAAGTCATATTTCTATGACATCAGTTGAGTTCATATCATCATGTTACCCCTGTGCATGACATAAAAATTGTTGATAGTGGGAGTTGGTTGGAAGCATTTTGGAGGGGCATGTGTGGATGAGGAGTTAAATGGGGAAATTGATTTAATAAAAATTAAATCAATCACTCCCCACACAATATTGCATAAGATAGATGATCGGAAGGCCTTCCCCTATTAATCTTCACCAACAAACAATATGAAGGATGGATAGATGAAACGAGGTGTTTTCGAACTTGAACCTTGAGGACAATCATTCTAGGATCATGCATCAACAACATTGAAGAACAGATTTGACCTCATAGCTTTGGTGTTTCACCCCGACGTAGGTGGTTTTGCATTTTAAACTCTATCCCCTTGTTTATGAATTGTTTTTTGTCCAAATAATCAATGTATCAATGATTAAATCTCATGTATATGTAGATCAGGTCTCGAGGATCCTGGATTTGGTCTCGGTCCTCGTTTTTAATCACCGGAGTGATCCCGGTGGTCTGCAAAAGGAACCACCGGCAGAGGATGTCTCGCGGCGGCTGCATTGAGGATGCAGTGGTCGAGCATGAGGGTAGCATAAGAATGTGGTTGATTGTAGGGGGCCAAGTGGCCGGCGGGCTGCAGCGGTAGGCCGACGGAGTGGGCCTGAGAGGTGGGCTATCGAGAGATACGCCGGTCCAGCTGGAACGAGCCGGGTTAGGCCGAGGTGACTTAAAACACACATATCATTCAAACATGATGTATGTTTTATGTACCATCTAGGGTAACATGACCTTTTCATTAAGGGGAACATTTTTCGCATGTATGATATCATTACTTTTTTGGTATTGAGGCTCGATGGAACTAAACGACCAATTATACTAAAAATATTTTAATAATTATTATTTAGAGATTCTTTTAGCTCATGTATCTCCTACATACAAAGTTCGAATGATGTGCCATCAGTAGAATTGCGACCCTGAATTTAATAAAAATATTTCAATACTAATTTTAAGTACATAAACAAAAATAGAGGTTTGGGACCCATGAGGCGCATTTTGGGCATTTCTGGTGAATTGTGACTTTTTCAATAGTTATCTATTTTGGGTTTGTATATAAAAAATATTGATTTTTTTCCATTTATAATCCGAGGGGGGACACAGTTTTGGTCTAGGATGCATGATGTTCAGGTTATATTTTGAGGGTCTGTTTGGTCCATGATGCCTTCACCAGCAGGCTACAGTGAGTCTTTCTGGTCCTTTCACTATGAGTGTTTTCAATATTAAATCCTTAGTATAGGATTGATATCCATTTGATAGGATGTTCTAGAATATAGTTTCTGAATCTCTCTGGTGTGGAAGGTGTGGGATCTACTAGATTATCTGTTCCATAGATCGTTTCCTTGGTATCATGTTAACAAACTCTAGACGGATGACGATCTCGTGTCTAGAATGAAAGACCTACAATATTTTGTGTAATAATTTTATATATGATACCCTACATATATGGTGATGAATGTAGGGTTTCTGTATGATCATTTATATTATCCACTACTCAGCATGTCTTCTCATTAGGGTTTGTTGTATCGTTAGTATGATCCCATACATTTCATGTTATACCAGATCGGGGTTTTTTTCATTATCATGACCACCAATACATAGATAAAAATCTTATATATGAGTGTTGTGATCTGTATAAAGACATATAAGGTTTTAGTATCCCCCAATGAGTCTTCGTGTTGATCCCATGTTTGAGAAATCATCAACTAATCGGATTGGGTTTTAGAATCCCCTAGTGGTCCATTTGAGTGATCCCCTTTTGGGGAGTTTTGTGTTACTGCTGGGTTTTAGTGTGTCGTTCATAGCAGAAATTTCTATAATTTTTGTTCTCTTAGATGATCTATCATGTATGGAGGTGTGAGACCCTATAGAGAGTACCTCTCAAACAGGTGTCATCTGAGATAATAGAGCTATTGGAGTTTGTTCTTTTGGTTTTGTGTTTCTTTTTATCCTCGAGTAGGAATCCGTCACTAGAAATGAGGTCGAAAACCCAAGAGGATTACTTCTTAAGATGAGTATATTGGGTGACATTTTTGTATTTCTTTATGGTGTTGTATCGTATGGGTCGACACACCATTTGGTATGACTTTCCCAGCTTTGTTTTACCAATGATAGTCTCAAGATGGATTTTTTCTCTCATTCGGGTTCCCAATAGATAGATCACTTTTACTATTGTATTTTAGTTACTTTTTTCTATTTGATGTTTTTTAAGGTAACCTACTATGTATGTTTATACTCATCATTGCATGTGATTTTCCCACATGTGTATTGTCTTTTTCAGACCATAGGCCTTTTTAAGGAGTTCTCGGAGGACTCCACGCAGGCAGAGCATAAGAAGCTAGGCTGATTGGATTGTTCACCAGATATAGTACAAGTATATTATCGGCGGGATTTTGATAGTGATCCTTTCCATTTGACTGGTTGTATTCTATTATAGTTTTATTTTTCTGGGACTAGTTAATTCCAATTTTTATTTTTTTTGAACTCTGGTTAGAATAGATGAATTCATGCATTTCTTTTCAGTTTTTATATTACATTTCAATTTTTCATGGAGGTTTATGATGGTTTGTTTTTATAGGTATTATAGTCTAAGGAATATCATTTGTGTGATAGAAAACTTGGTTCTAGTATCAAGCCCTTGGCCAATTGGATGTGGGATTGGGGAGTCATGGATCAAGCCCCATTAGGTGAGGTCATTATAGAGTGGTATCAGAGCTATTCAGTTCAACTTCAGGACTATAGTCATGATATGGGGTTGCGTTGCATAGCTACAATGTTTGATTTTTTTGAGACCAGCTTTCAGGCCAAGGACTCCACTATTGGTTCCACAACCAACGTATCCATTCACCCGGACTCTGATAATATGTTGTTGGACTCAGTATATTAGGGAACTGCTCAATGGGAAATAATGGTATATGCATAATAAAGGAATGAGTTTTGGGTTTTCCGTTTCCTTCTTGAGTTAGATACCCAGATATACTCTTTGTATGTGTTGTGTCTTGATGTTTTTTATGGATGCCTCCACAATAATAGCCAGATAGGGTTCCGTGACTAGATTGTGGTAATGATACAACCCATGGAGATGATTCATTGTAGGGCCTAGGTTCTGAGTCTAGACATCCAGGTGGTGTTTCAGTGGAGTCACCACCAATCAAGAATTCTGCCATGTCGGCCGAGAGGAAGGGGATGCACATAGTCTGAGGGAATTGCATGAGTTCCAAAGGTAGTGAACTATGAGTTTACTAGGTGACCCAAAACCCTAGGAAGTTAATGCCTTGCTCAAGGTAGTCACACACATTTTATGCCTTTTGAGTACACCTTCTGATTAGATAGTGGTACTAGCGATGATCATTTTTTATGGTTCAATATAGAACTAGTGGAGTGTTGTGACACAAAACCAAAATGAGGATATGCTCTCTTGGATATAAATTGAGAGGATCTTAAGTAAGGATCATTATCTTACAACATTATGGTTGGTGTGTACTCAATAGCATCAGCAAGTTCATTAAGGGATAAGGACCATGATGTAGTACTCAAAGTGGTTCACATACCTATCACATTACACACTGGATATGGTACATGATAAGTTCTTTCATGAACAGAAATTTAATAAGGGCTTGCACTGGGATATTAGGGAGTAAGTGGTTGGACTGTTCATTCCCAACAACGATGGAGTGTTGTAGAGGGACCTGGTGGTTTAGATATTTCTAGATGAGTAGATTCCTACAGTCAGTGATGGGAACACATGAGATGAGACCTTTCCAGCTGGTTCTATATTTGGCACCCGATGGTAGGATCTTGGGTCTGGGCATACGCACCATTATTGGAGGTGACCCATGATAGAGGATTTGAGGATCAGGGCTCTCATTCTCGTTTTGGTCATCTGAAAGAGAGGAAATTCTTTTCTTGTGATGGTTAGGGATGTACGACCCACTATTCCACTGATAGGGAGATGGTCGACAGACCACCGTAGAGGAGGAATAATTTCAAGCACAGATCTCGAGAGGGCGGAAGACAAGGTAGAGGATCATGTGTAGTTGTCGGAGCTGGTAGATGGTACCTGTTTCAAGAACCACCAACAGGTGGTACATTTCAGGCTCAATGATCTACTGGATGGGGGTGTGGTCAATTCCAGGCCTAGAGGTCATTGATCCAGAGTCTCTGCAGATGTACAGAGGTATGCTCTATAATTTTATCTACTTCATATAGTTGTTTGGATGTGTAATTTTTTTTATTTTCTTTAGATGTTTGTTCATAGTGACATAGGGTGTTGTTAAAACCATGTGTCAGTTTTGTTCGTTGTAGCATCAAAATCATGAGGAAGAGGGATACAACCTAACTGAGACAAATTTCTATGGTGGGAGTAAAACTGTGTGGGTGAGTCAATGCTGCCAAAATTGGAAACTGTCATGGTGTCATGGGTGAGTCCCTCTAACTTTTGTGTTCAGGTTGGGGTTGTGTGTTGGGATGTTTGTGTGAAGGGTCTGGTAAAACCCAGGGTGTATGCTTGGTAAGCCTTATTTTGGTCATTTATACCCTCACTTATTCAATGTCATTTTTGTATGTTAGTTGATTCAAAAGCTCATGGTGTAGTTGATGTGGCTTTGGAATCACAATATTGAAGGAATCATTCCATACTAAGATGCATATCTAAAATGTGATGAAAAACCATATGGGCGAGTCAATTCCTCCCAATGAAGATAGTATCAATCTAGTGTGAATGATCCCCTTTGGCTTTTGTGTTTAGGGTTGGTTTTTTGGTCTCTGCAATTTGTTAGTGAGGTGTCGTTCCTCTACACTCTATGACTATAGGAGACCAAGCTCTGGATGTTCCCCACCTATCGTGGCTGAGGAGACATGTGCCCATTTTCATGATGTAGACCAGGGATGAATTGGACATGGGTGTGGAAGCCCATGTGGTTCCCCTGAGTCTGTACTTGTCTGTAGTATGGGAAACCATGGTGGATTTTTGTTAGTTTATGGTGAACTCCATAGTGAGGGACACCCATTTGAGACACCAGTTTCTTTCCCTCATGCCTAGACATTTTCTTTTCTGGAATGAAGATATTTAAGTTGGGGAGGGTGAACTAATGTAAAAACTACATTTAACATCATTTTTTTTAAATTTTTCATTGGTTTATAATAGACGTCTATAACGGTGAAAAAAATAATGCTTTTGGTGTCAGTTTTTAGAAAACTGTTGCTGAAAAGAATGATGGGATTTGTTTTCATCATTCGTTTAATAAAGAAACCAATACAAGAAATCCAATATTTGATGTCAAATTTTATAAAAACCAACAGAAACAATTGAGAAGAGTATTGTTTTTCCATCAATGTATTAGATAAACTAACATCGAAATCGGTTTTTGTCATTCGTTATTATGAAAACCATTGGCTAATGTTAATTTTTTTAAGAAAATTTAGAATATTACACTACCAAAATATCATAATCCATATAATAGAAAAAAGAACCCCGTAATAAAACAACATGAATCATTGATTAAAAATCTATAAAAAAACATAATTATATCTAGATAATCACAATATTATCTACGCATTTGTATTATAATTTTCTATTAAAAAACAAATAACTAAAATTTACAACATTGTCATTATTGGTTATTTTTGAATCATTCATTTGATATCATTGCGATCAAAGACCTACTATAAAAAAGGGATTAATTAATTTAACACATGTTATTAATAAAATTTAATATTATTCCTAAAAATTGGAATATACATAACTTAAATCATAATCATAATTAACAAATAGTTCACAAAATATTTTTGAAGATGGGTAAGTTTATTTTTTAAATAATAATTGTAATAATTTATTGTCTATAACAACATTTAATGATATGAGATTAAATAAATAGAATACTATGACATGAAATACAATGCAATTAATATATCTAACCTTATCAAATTCAATAGTTACCTCAATTGTGATTATGTTTTTTATGAATCGTATAACATAACAACCACATTCAATATGACGTTGTTGATGATTACACTATTGTTGTAAAACATTAACTTGATAATAAAAAAAGTATATAAATATATATATCAAGAAAACATAATAATATGAAATATAAAAATGAATTACCATTACTTCCACATATTTGATTGCATTTGTTTTATTTATCAAAATATGTTCTTTGATAATTTTATTCCATGAAATTAAATTTCATATATATAAACAAATATTACATGTATAAACAATGGGAATTAAACATAACTTGATTAAAAAAACTTATAGTGGATATTATTTTATGAAAACCCCCTAATAAATAGAAAAACCAATATAGTGTTCATTCACATGCGAAAAATATACATAACATCCAATTCTCCCTACAATGAAAACAGTTCACAATTACTGATATAGTAAGGATCATTAGTTCATAATTATGTTTCTATTCTTATATATCATGAAATGAAAAAAACTAACTCCCAATAATCATCTTTGATAATCTATCATATATATATATATATACAAATCTATTAGGATTTTTCACATATTGCACATTTGTGGAAATTTATTAAAGATCAATAAAACCATAAGAATATGTGGTGTAATGTTTTATAATAAGTGTGTGTTGATACCTAATTAAAAAGGTAATTTACTTTTTTAATTTAAATATTCTTTTATTAATAAAATAAAAATTGAATGGTCAATTTACAACCATAGAAAACAACTACAGTACATTCATGCCGAGATCTTCAAAATCAACTAGAGTCATGATATCCCCTCTGAGTATTCTCAATGGATAGTATCTTCAACATATATCAAAAATCATCCGAAACTCATAGATATTATCAAAGGAAGAATAATCTTGAGATAATATGTGTATCCCATTAAAAATATTTGATCTATCTATAGTCAATTTTTGCTGAAACTTTTGTTTCATTTGTTGTATTTATTTTTTTAGATAATCATATATATATGTAAAATTCAGAAAATATTAAATCTAATTTTAAGTATTATGTATTTAATATAAAAAGAAACACGTACCTCAAATGAAATATAACATAGAAGACCTACTGGCCAAAGAAAAAAATGACCCATAAAATCTAAAACTATAGTAGCATCCTTTATTTGAGATGGTAGTAGAGGATTAAAATCAACAATATCAAGTAATGATAATCTAACATGTCCCATTTGAATAGGTTGGTGATTTAAATAATCACCAATAAATGCATGATTATTAATTCTACAAAATGTATATATGGATCTCCAGTATACAACTCCCTATATAAGGTTTGGTTCGAGAGAAGAGGTGGATGATAAATGTAGGTAGCCATAGTAGGGTAGTTTAGTTGGGATGGATGTAGAGGCAGCACAACAAGTCGGGCAGGCTGGGAAGGCTAGAAAGGCTTCCCACACTGTGACTATCTTTTCAAGTGTTATAATAAATCCTACTACATGGTTGATCAAATTTGATCACCCACATACTATTTCATAACTATCAACTCAGATGATAAAGATTCTATTTCTGGGTCTCTTTATTTTTTTACTCTAATGAAAAAAAATCTTAATACTAACACCATCCTAACATCCTCTAACATGACTGAAGAGTTCTATATTTACTAAAGATGTGGCTATGATTTCTATCCTACGATCAGATATAAAGGTTACATGTGTCTCTTAGCATTCTATGCAATATACATTTCATTTTTCATTATTCTTACTCTTATCCATTTTTCACGGTGAGTGGGGGAAGATGAAGGACCAAACTAGACCTCATCAGAACCACTAGGGGAGTGAGATATTAGTGTATAAAACATTTCCTCAATCATTGTTTGCTAAAAAATGATACATTTTACATTATAATGTGTGAGGGTTTACATTCAGTAACTAGATTTATTTATGGGATTTCTTAGAGTATTTTAATAAGAAATGTAAACTTATAAATTAATAGGTACATATATATGTCATTTTACAATATAATATAATTATTATACCATAAAGTCTTGAACATGTCAGCTAGAAAAAAATTTCTTCCACATATCTACTTCTATAAACTCATACATGAGGCATGAGTTTTTATTTTTTTTCTTTCTCCAAAAGCATATTTTTTTTTTCAAATACATTTTGAAATCTCTCCATTTGACTACTGCCAAAGTAAGAAATATTTTCTAAATTTATTTTATTTCATCAAATAAAATCTCATCTGTAATTGAATAAATTAATAATTAGTCAATTAAAATATATCATTTTTGTAATATAATAAAAACATATATCAATTGAGATATTATATCATTATGGCCCCCCAGATCTGATCTTTCCCCATATTGTCAATGACATTCTAATAAGGATATAATAAGCTAATCCTAAAATAGCACTTCATGGAGATATTACTAATAAATTTTATTGCATTGGTTCTAGTTTCATTATTATTATCATCAAAAGTAAAATGTAATTTCTCATCATCATGATAATGTGGTAGTTTTGGAAAACATGTAATGCCACATATACTAACGCGAGGACTTGATTTGAAAACAATTAAAGAAGGGGACTCCACCATTGAGCTCTCATTAGTAGTCCTGCATTTATTTTTTGTAAATTAAAATTCTGTTATTATTATATAATATTTTTAATGGATATTTAATAATATGAAAAAATAAATATAACTTCATAATTGATCCTCTGTCATTGTACAAATATCCATAATTGAAACAAATAATTGTAATGAAATATTTTTGGTCATCATATTAATATCCAATTAAATATTTAGAAAATATTAGAATTGAAATATGTAAATAAAAAATGAAAACATGTGTATGTTAAAGAAAAAATTTATGATTTTATTTTTTTAACAAAAAATTATTGAAGGAATACTATTGAATATATACATTACTTCTAAAATTGAAGAAATATTTATAAATTTTAATATTGAATAGTTAATAAATAATTCTGTTTTAGACATGTAAATTTCAAAAAATAAAGATAATGTAAATAATTAGCAGATCAATTAGGATAGTAATTTAGTTGTTTCCCATATCCCTTCAGCATGATAATTTTTTACTGTATGCACTATGTCTCGGTTATAGTCATTATTATTTTAGAATCGTGAAATTTATGAAGAAGTGTCATGTAAATCAAAAAAATAATCATCATCATTATCATCCTCATCAACCGGATAGATAACATTCCCTTGAAAAATTACAGACCACTGATCATTCAATGGATCAATGACATAAAATAATTATTTTGCATCTGTGGCCATGATTAATGGATTCACATTGCAACTAAAGTTTTTCATTTCAACTTGTTTGAACCCATATTTAAAATATTTCAAAATAATATTACATGAAACCCAATTACATATAAACACATTGACATTAAATTTAATACAATCAATTTTCCATATACCTTTAAGAACTCCAAAATTAGGCTATGATGCAAAAATTTAGTTTTTATCATTGGAACATGAAAAATGAAGTTATTTAGTGATGACCATTACACAAATATTCTGAATAATATTCTTGTAATCCATATTTTTTTTGTAAAATGTGTACCCATTAATATTGAAACCAGACCGTACGATGGAAGTAAAAGATGGCCCCCCACCCACCACATCAATGTTTCTAATGCGGATATATTTGTGGTGAATTTCAATTTAAACCATGAAACAAATGATTTTTATGCTCAACCATCATCCAATATTCATTTCATTCAAAATAATGTATTTTTAATTCTGCAATATGTGATGATATATATGATTGAACCTCATATCTATTGTTCAAAATGTAAAAATGTGTCTCCATCACATCATCACATGGAATAGACATTAACTTTAGGCCTAGAATCACTCTACCTTCACTATAAACTATCATATTTCACGATATATGAAGTAAACTGCGCTGCACATCATAAAAATAATCAGTACAGAACACAATCACCTCTTTCGGTACATATTTTCTAACAATAGAGGCCTCTGGTCGAAACATTTTGTAACATGACCCTTCAAAATTTTCATATATCTTTAAAAATGATTCTTTCATCGTATATAAATTGGCACACATATTCTTATGAAAGACACAAAATTTATCACTAGATTAACAATTATATCAAAAATTATTGGCGGGAAATACAAACTAGTTGAAAAATAATAAGATCATCTTCATTCTTATACAAATATTTAAAATTTTGGATCAACAAGTTTGAAACAAATGGTTCTGAAAAAATTAAATAACCTAATAATTGTCTTTATAAAAGTTTTCGGCAATATATGACACTATGTGATTGGTATAAGTTGTTGCATCCATACATGAAAATAATGATATTTCATACCAATTAATTTACAATCCTTCAATGACAAAAAATTAGTTACATTTGAATAATAACCATTGGGTACATTAATACAAGGAAGATGATGAAAAAAATAATCTTTCCAAACATGGTTAATGTTTGACAAGACAAAGTTAAATATGTTACAATTACTTTCATTGTGTGAGATAAATCCAAACATATTTCAAATTATATGAACTCCAATCCAGCATGAAAACCAAATTTTTTCTTTCCATTTATGTCTGAAATATTAACAATTAAACTATCACAATGGGTTTTCTAAACATAAAAAACATAGATGATATGTTCTATCTCTCAAAAGAATCAATAACGCGGTTTGAAAAAGATACACTACTTCTTATAGACATTATTTTGAATACCAGAACATTTTTCGTTGCAAATATGGAATGAATATTTTACTCACTATCGTAATTTTCCTTAAAAAAATGTTTGATGGGGAAGGTTGTATTCTTGTAAAAAATTTATTTATTTTTTCAATATCAGATAAGGAAGATAAATTCCCAAAAATAATAAATGAACCATGTATAGTTTCTTTCTTCCATTATATAATTGATAATATGAAGTCTCTTCTTCCCTAATTGGACATGCTTTATGTCCCCTAGCACTCTATCCCGCTAAGTTCCATATTCCAAAAAGACATTTATATTGAACAATATCATAACATGTGAAATAAACTACAATTTCTTGTAATCATTGAAAATGTAAACACATATCCCCCATAATAGTTTCAAATAATTTGTCAATGGTGAATGATAAACACCAATATCATTTCCCAGCTATTTTGGTCTATAAATTACTGTGCTCATCCTAACTTATTTTTTCTTCATACATTGATGTGAGGTCAAGTTGTAAACTACTAAAAAAATAGGTCATGAACTATATTGGATACATATTATATGATATAGATTAGTATCCTCATTACACTATCCCATTCAGATATTTCCAACTTCAATTCCAAAATCACCAAATTTTATATCAAATGTATTCAAATGGGGTGACTTAGTAGGGAAACATATGTTACAATCATACATGCACTTGTAAAAATTCCATATTAAACTTTTTTTGTCAATTGAACTTTAAATTGATTCATCAATCATAGAATTATTTGAAGGTACAAATTTCATTACCAAAAGTATTGATTCTGGGTATTAAGAATGAATTATTGTTGAATAGTCAGATTTTTTTGAAACAATTAGTGGATGATATCGTTAGAAAATAAAAAATTTATTTATCATGTGGTTAGATGAAAACACCTAATAATGAATCTCAATTTACCTTATTATCTATCATATAGTGTTACTTCCCACATGTAGAATAGATTGATAAAAATTCAAATTATTTCTTATACAAAACACAATAATTGGGGAATGCATGTATCTTTTTATACCCTAATCCCATTGGGAATAATATTTACTTCTCCTCATAATTGGAATCTGTAACCCCATTAACGTATGGATGTATCCCTTTTAAAAGATCAACTATGTTGGAGAATCTTTTATCACTACACTCATATCTTGCATTCAAGTTAACTAATCTCAAATCTATGGATATCAATGTATATTTCCATCAAAATGGGAATAATGGTTTCTCAGAATCTATGTAAAATCATTCAAGAGTTTTTATTTTTTAGTTGATTTTAATTCTTAAATCATGAATTAATTCTTCTATAGGATACTCTTCCTCATTATGAATATTGTTATCAACATTACATATAGAATCATCAATTCATTCCCCATACCAGATCCAACATGTATAATTATGGAAAAAACCATCGAAAATGAGATGATCGTTGATTTATTTGAATTTTAGCATTCACATATTCAATTTTATTAAACATGGAAATAAAATAAAATCAATATCATGATGATTTTATTTAGAAAATTATAATAATTAATCAAATAATTTTTCATATTCACTATTGGTTCTTCAAAAATTTATCAAATTACAGTCCATTCAATACCTGATATCTCAATATCATTAGTGAATATTTTAAAACATATAAAAATTTAAAAATATGTATATAAATAGTTAAATTTAAAGAGAACACATTTAGTAAAAATTATTGTCAATCAACTATAGTGTCTGTATTCTCGAAACATTGTTAATATGGAATACAACATCAATATTGAAATATGTCATGCCTTTATACCAAATAAATATCAAAATATAACATCATTGTGATAAACAAAAATAATTACATCAAGAATATATATTTTAGTGATATTTTTTAGATCACATTATTAAATAAATATCCAAATCAAAAGATCATATAAATGATTGAGTAACCCTTTCATAAAAATTATTTAACATATAATTACATAAAATCACATTTACCACCCATCAAAAATCATCATAAAACTATTTATCAAGTCAGGTGATCATTTCAAAACCACATTTAACCTATTATTATCATAATTATTAAGAAAATATTATAAAAAAGTATACTTAAAATCACAATATTTAGGTGAGTTTATCCAATTGCCATATTTTTCTCTATTTCCTATTATAAATTCATCTACATTCATCATCATCATAAGCTTACTAACATCCACTTATCCTTGGTTATCTAATATAATTAAATAGTACATATATCAAAAAAATAATCTAGCATCCCATCATAATAGATCATGTTCAACCACTTTGTCATACAAGTATCATCATAACATTAATTTATATATAACACACACCACAATGTCAATAAAATATGAAATATATGTATTTTACAAATAGTTTCTTAACCAAATCAATAATCAATATATATCTTCATGACCATTTGATAATTTCAAAAAAAAACATTTATCAAAATGAAAAATCATTAAGAATATCATTTACTATTAAGAATCAACTACTTAAAAACATTTGAAACACTAAATTAATAATAAAACCAAATGATAAATAAGATTATTTCATTTTTTAAAAAAATAATTAATATTTCACCAAGGAAAATGGATCCCTAATTTTAACGTTCTCCCAAAAATTCATTGGAAGAACAAACACTACATGATATACAAAAAATGTTTTTAGAAATTAACAATGAAAAAGAAAAAATAATGAAAATCAAACTGTGGATGATGGTCAGCTGGAAAATGGGCTGTGAAGAAAAATACATCCTTAGATGATGAAATATTGATATATAATGAATAATAAAAATATATATAATTAAATAATGATAAATATAAAATAAAATATTCAATAATCATCATTGGGACCACAAAGTCACTGCTGTTGTGTTCATCGTGAGTGAGAAATGGTTTCAACCATAACAAAAAATAAGGGTTTTTTGATCCCATATAATTTTTTAAAACCTTTGTATGTTGGTTATTAGGAAAACTTATGATGATGTATTTTTTTATTTACGGTGTCTATTTTTTATAATAATTAATTCCGTAAATGAACAATAAGTTTTGTTTTTATTATCATATTTTTTAAAAATTGATGCTAATAACAATATAAAATGATGTCTGTTTATGTTAAAACTGATGCAAAAAATTCAGCATAAACCTATTTCATTAGTTAATAAATAAAACTGACACCATTTCCTCAACATTAAAGCCTCTATTTCTACTATTGGTTTAGTGAATTTGGATTTTACATTAAAAATTTGGAATATTTTAGCATAAATTTCAAGAGCTAGGCACTGAGACAACGTGCGATTCCGTATCCCAGTGTGTCCAGAATAATTATTTTAAAAAATATTAAGTATTTATATACTATGCATATAGATGGAATGATTTCTCTCTTAAACAATTTCTCATATCATAAAAATGAGGCCATAGTTGAGTCTGTAATATATCATTTACCCTAGGAAGAGTATAAATTTAATGGGTTCTTGCCTTCTGTGGAAGAAGATATCAAGGACATAACCATAAATAAAATAACTAATTTAGATTATTTTATATTTATATCAGATCGAATAACTCATGAATGGAGTCTTTGATTGGATTTATGAGACCGCAGTTGAGTTCAAAATGTCATGTTTACCCTTGGTGCGACATAAACTTTTTTGATATTGGGTGTTCGTTAAGAGGTGTTTTGGTAGGGAATGTGTGGATAAAGAGTTAAATGAGGGAATTGATTTAATAAAACTTAAATAAATCCCTCCCCCACCCCTTGGTGCACACAGAATTGGAACAAAAGCACCCTCCCTCTATCTCTTCTCTAGCAAATGACCCGAAGGATGAATGGATGAAATGAGGTGTCTTCGGACTCAGATCTTGATGATTATCAGTCCTGAATCATGAAGTAGTAGCTTCATAGTGTATATATGACACGAAGAATCAATATTTTACCCCTAGGTAGGTGGATTCACATTTTAATCAAGATCAACTTGTTTATGCATCATTTATAATCATCAACAAATCAAAGAACGAATCTCATGTCTGTGTAGATCAAGTCACAAGAATCCCAAATCTGATCTCTGTTCTTTTTTTCGACCACCAGACTAATCCTAGTCGTTCATTGAAGGCACCTCCAATCTGGGAAGTCTGACAGTGGTGCGACCGTGGTAGGCAATGACAACCGTGAGGATATGGAGAGGGAGCAATGGGACAGCGGTGGAGTGTCGGATCAGCACAGCCATGGGGGAGAACGATGTATATGTAGGGGACATCAGGTTAGGAGGGATACAACATCATGATGGAGGAGTGGAATATTGAGGTGGGACATGGAGTGATGAGTTGGGATGGTCGGAGCGGGCCGACCAGAGTGGACTGGCCAAAGCAGACTGATCCATCTAGAATGGGCCAGTTCGAGTTGAGGGGACTTCAAACCAGATGTCTATTTTATGTGTTTTCTATAGAAACATGTCCCATTATTTGAGGACAACCATATAAGGAATGTTTTAGGACATTATTTTTTGGTCTTGGGGATTGTTTGAATGAAATGTCTCATTATACTAATAATATTATAATTATTATTATTTGGAGATTCTTGTATCAGATATATCTCACACATCCAATGTCTGATTGATGTGCATTCAGTAGCATTGTGACCCTGAATTTAATACTTATGTTTCATGACCAATTTTTTACATAAAAAAATTGAGTTGTAGGCCTAATAAGTCCCGTTTTCGGCATTTTTGGTGAAATGTGACTTTTTCACTCGTTATATTTTTTTTGTAAATAGCCTTTTATGCATATTTTTTCACATAGAACGAGATGGTGGACACATTGTGGCCTATTAGGTGTTGAGTGAAATAGAAGTTGTGTGGGTATTTTGGGTCACCAATGAATTTACTGGAAGGGTTGAGTGAGTCCCCTTAGTCCTTACACTACGAGGGTTTTTAGTATTATGTCCTCACAACAGGATTGAGATATCCTCGATAGGATGAGCTTGGATAGAGTTGTAGAATCACTTCGGTGAGGCCTTGGTATGATTCCCTATCTTATCATTTCCCTATATAATGAGCTTGGTATCGCTATGACTTACACTATGTCGGTGGGAATCCCATATCAAGCATGCAACTCTGAAGTGTTTTGTGGAATCATTTGATATAAAATCCCCTACATAGTAGACAATGATAGTAGGTTTTTGGTATCATTAATTATAAGATTCCCTAATAACCGTTTTGTTTCTGTAGGGTTTGTGGGATGGTCGATCAGATCAACTACTTCAAGAGTTATACTAGATCGGGGTTTTGGCATCTTCGTGACCACATGTACATTGGTTATGGTCCTCTATCTAAGTGGTGTGATTTATATAATGTCATATTGTGTTGCTGTATCCCCCTAAAGATCATGGGATTGATACCCTATCTGAGAGTTCTTCAAATTACTATATTTGGATATAGTATTCCTTATAAGTCTGTAGTAGTGATCCCCTATCCGAGGAGTATTGTGTTTCCACTTTGGTTCATCTTGACATTATTAGTAGTTATATCCGACAAGCATGTTCTCTTAGAGGGGACATCTGGTATGGTGGTGTGATACTTGATGGATTTTACATCTCGGTCGAGTGTTATCAAGGATGAAAAATCTCGTGGAGTGTGTTCTCCTTGTTATTTGTTACTTTAGTGCCTCGAGTAGGAACCTATCGCTAGAAATGAGGATGGGAACTCATGTGTCTTAATTCTTGAGATGATTATATTTGGGAGAAATTTCATGGTTTCCATGCGGTTTTACATGTCTGGGTCGACACATCATATGGTATTAGCTGAATAGTTGTGTTATGTTGAGGGTTGTCTCGAGATGGAGTTTCTCTTTAATTTGGGATCCCTCTGGGTTGATTGCGTTTATTGTTTCCTTTAGTTTCTTATTTTTCATTTTGGGGTTTTTGGGATGAATATTGAGTATCCTTATACTCACCCTAACATGGTCTTTTCTAGCATATTATGTGTCCTGTGAAAACAACATTCCTTTCCACAAAGTGCCCCGAAGACTTGATAAAGGTAGAGCATAGGGAGCTAGAATGATCAAAGTGTTGGCCAGCGTTGGGCCGAGGAGCTTCATGTTGGGTGTTTAATAATGATCCCCAATATCTGAATAGGTTTGACGCTTTTTTAGTTTTCTTTTGGTGGGTCTGTGGTTATGCTTTTTTTTTAATTTTAATGTCCTCTGGTTGGGATAGATGAATGCACACATCTCTTTTCTGTTTTTATATATCTCTGAACTATTTCATGGTGGTGTATGTGGGTGCATGTGTACATGTACCATAGTTTAAGGCCTCACATGTGTGTGATAGCCTACTCGGTGCTAGTCTTCATCCATTGGCCTATTGGAGGTGGGCATGAGGAGTCGTGGATTGAGCCCCATTGGGTTGGGTTATGACAATATTTATACTTACTAAATATATACAATTATATAAATATATGTATATATATACAGAGATAAATATATAAATATTATATTTTAAAAAATAATTCTTATATTTATAAATAAATAATTTTATATTTAAATATTTATAAAATTAAAATAAATATATTTATAAAATAAATTTTTTAATATGTTTATATTTAATTATATTTATCAAATATATATAATTTTATAAATTTATAAAACTATATAAATATATTCATATTTATAAATTTATAAAATTATATAAATATATTCATATTTATATATTTATAATGAATATATTAAAATATTGAATACATTTTCTATATTAATATTTCTATATATTTGTTAAATATATATATATTTATTAAATATATATATATATATTTATAAAAGTATATGTAATGATATAAATATATTTATAATTATAAATATTATATTATAAATATACCTATAAATGTATATTTACTACACTTATAAAAATATATAATTATAATTATAAATAAAAATATTTATTTTTTAGATAGATTATTTCGGTAATATAAATAAATAATTATATATTGAAATAATTGTAAATTTATAATAAACATATATATATATATATACTTAATTTTTTGATATAATTATTATTATAAATACTTTATCAACCTCAAATTTTTTTCACTAATAATGGATTATTTTATAAGTTCATTTTTATAGATGATAAAGATAAATTTTCTCCGCACTAATCAATTTAGGGCACATAAAAGTGACCTTCATCTAACTAAAAGTACTCTAACCACGATTTATTTAGTCATGATTCTGAATATTTCATGAAACTCCTCTATTGTTGGCACTCTACCTCAATGTTCTCTCAGATGATTGAAGGATAGAATCCAATGTCTGTTTTTTACCCTCTTCCTATCTAATTGATTTCTGGTATGGGTTACCTGGTTTTCTTATTTTTTTATTCTCCACCATGATGAATAATAATTCTCTTCTCACATAACTCTATTCTGGATTGGTCTCTGTCATTCTTCCTCATTCTAGCAATTATAATCACTACATTCACTCAAGGATCATGTCATAATTTTTTGTGCTTATTATTTCCATCATTGCATTCTTTGGCACTCCCTATGAAATGGGATATTCAATACTAGAGTATGTAAAGTGTTTTTGGTGCTAATTCTATTTTTCATCGATAAGGGCACCATCCCATCAATTTCGGTAATTGACTCTTCATTTTTTATATCATGTCCATATCGCTATGTACGACCAATTAGCCAAATTAACTACTTTATATATTGTTCAATGGTTTTTATTATAATCATTTGAGTCTCCCAAAAAAATTAGAGTGAAATATATTTATTCGAACATGCTATCATTATTTGGAAGGACCTAGGTATCCATGTATATTTTCCATGGTTGCAGTTCTCTCAATGATTTTTGTTAATGATATAAGAGTCCAAATTCACTCAAACTACACTATTATAGGACACCATGATATTTATTTGACATTTTCATTTATTTTTTTATAATAATTCTACATTGATTGGTATATTTATTTATATAATTATTTTTGTATTATATGAATTTAAATTTACTGTAATGTTTTTACTGAATTTTTTTATGAAATGATATTGATTCTCATCTTTTATTATTTGATTTAATATACCTTAGAAAATAATTTTTTCATTAATGGGATACAAAATGAATAGTTATATTTTTAGAATTAACTTTTTAAAATGTTATATGATTGAATACATACATAAAATTTTATTTAGGTATGTTTTTTACTAAATTTTACTTCATATTTTTTCTTGTTAGATGTAATAAATAGTTTCTTATAAAATTTCTATATTAAATGTTGATTTAAATTATTTATATGTTTATATATATTAATTTCACCAAATTTAGAACATTTAAGATATGTAAGAGTTTTTAATTTACTTATTTTTGAGTATTTTTTTAAAATATATAATTTATTTTTTACTAGCCATTAACATATCTTATTAAGGAGTTAAATAATTTCATATTGATTAAATAACTCCATTTATATGGGTTATATATTGGTTTTGAACATAATTAATGATATTTAATGGTTTTAATTATGTTTGTTTTTAGAAGGCATTGGTCGTATAGAATCTTAATCAATTATTATTTATCATGCATGCTATAATATAAATATTTTAGTTATTATCTTGTTTTATTATCCAGTTAACGAATTTAATATTGATAATACATGATTTTTTATAGTATTTATATATGTATTTAATATTTTATTTTTTAGATGAAATGGTTTGTTATATATATATATATATTTATAACTTTAATATATTTTTCAAATTATTTTACTGCAATTATACAAAAATATGGTTTTTATAATCTACATATTATAAAAGAAATAAATATACATTTATAAATATTTTTCTAGATAATATACTATATGTAATATTATAAAATGTATCATGGATTTTCAATAGATATTATAAATTTAGGAAATAATTTTTTAACTTTTATTACAGCTTTATTTTTATCTTTTAATACATTTTTTACTAACTATTTAACTACTGTATTTTCTTTACTGATCTAATTTTTTCCCTTGATTAATTTTCTTGAAATTTAATGTATTAAATGTAATATGTAACAAATTGTCTTTTTAAATATTTATAAATATATCCTTATAATATTTTCATTGAATAAAGAATTGATATTATTAGAAATTATTTTTAATATACCTCTTAATGTTTGATTAAAATATTTTCTATGAGAAGTAAATGTTTGGATGGGATAAAAATAATTTTTGTCATATACTATAATATGAAGGGTATTATTTAATGGTTAGGTACATTATGTTAGAATGTGTGTAATTATAGACTTTTTAGTGATTCATTGAGGGCTAGGGTGAGGGTGATGTGAAATTTGTGGTTTTGTTTGTTCTCCATTATGGGTTTTCAAAACATTTGTTAAACTAATGTATTATGGCACCCATTGTGTGGCTATTTCCTTAGGGAACCAACTATTTTATGTGTTACAGATATTTTAAATGAACATCTTAAGAAAAATGGAAATGTTACACCCATTTCATGATTTGGATGTAATTAATACATTTAATGGTTATATTTAATAGTCATTATTGGATTCTAGGGGTCTGAGGTCGAATCCCATGGCACATGTGATGAAGTTATTTCTAGAGGGAGATAAAATAATTTTTTTCCTCCTATGAATCAAATGTTAACATATTATTATTGAAATTATTTGAATGTGTGGTAACAACCATGTTATATACTTCTGGAATGATTAATAAAATTCACAGGTACAAAATGATGTCAGTACAGTTTATTTTCCTGGTATTCTCGTCAGGGAACAATGACTTTATTCACATGTGAATTTTTTGTTTTACTACTATAAACATGTAATCAAATATATGTATTGTTGTATATATTGGGGGCCTGCTAGTATTTACATGATTATTTTTATACTGACACTATATTCAAGAATCTCATGTGATCTAGAGAATTTATATTTGAGGTACACGTGATGAAAAAGGACTAGTAACATATATTAGAGTCATTGACACTTAAAGGGTATGATTTTATGTCCTCTTGGTATAGTGTGGGACCCTATAGAATTTTGAGATGAGACCTGAAATTTTAAATTAATATGCAGTAATTTTAAAAGATTTTAAGGACATAAATGTATTCTTTATAAAATTCATCTCCCAAACAATTATTATTAATTTTTTTTGTTCAGACCCATACCTTGTCTATTTTATATTTCATTACTAATACGATTTGTACTGATCCAAAATGATCATCAGTAACTTGTTTGGGATGACTATTGCTCAAAGTTTTTCCATAATCATATGCTCAAATCTATAAGAGATAGAGGATTATTATCCAAAATCAAAATTCAATAATTACTATTTAGGGGATGAAGATGATGAGGATGATTGTTTTCTATAACTTTCTCCTTTTTTTAATTCAAAGGATACCATCTATTATAGTGACATAAATATTTTCAAAAATAAAATTACTCATTTCCTTCAAAATGGATTCATGATAATCATTTGAAAAAATAGTATGATGATGAATTTATAGATTTTATGATGTTTTCAATAAATCAAAAATATTACCACTCACAAATTATTTATATATGTTTACATTGTTTTTATTCAAGAAAAATTAAATGTTTTACTAGTCGTGTAGACATTGTCTTCTATACATGATGAGGTTATAAATTATGAGGAATAATATAATGCTGATGATGAAATTGTATAATTATTAGGGGATCAAAAACATTTTAATGAAAAAATAACAATAAAATAGCATTACAGTGTCAAATAAAATTATCAAGGCAAAAAATCATTGTATAAATTTTTATGGTGGTTAGATGAAACTATGCCTACTTGTTGACCCCAAAAACACATATTTCATTAGTTATACTAGGGCCACAATGTGTATGAATGTTCCCATAGATATTGATTCATTGAACCATGAAAAACCTGTAATGAATGTAACCCATTGGAAATATATAACATTAATTTTATGATATACATTCTCTATTTTACATAAAAATTTTATAATTAAACATTTATTTAATTTTTATTATTCCATATAAAGGTATATTATTTTAAATGATTTATAAAATAATTTTTTTAATATCCACAATAAATCCCCATAAAGGCTTACGAACTATTCATACCATGTAACATCATGGGGATGATGAGGAGAATGTAAATCCCCAACAACCAGTTTGTTATGTACACATTATAAATAAGAATGAATAGATTAATTTCATCAAATTTTATATTGAGAAATCATTTCAGGTTCTTTGATGTAGATAATATATTATTCATTTTATCCAATTTGATTCCAAAATTATAATTTATTGAATAGAAAATGTGTTCATAAAATTATAAAATGTGGTCAATACAATGTACCTGAATCACAGAGGATTGGTAGGGTATGCATCACTATAGAAGATATTGGTATGTATTTAAAATCAACAAAAACGTTTATGTGTTATGAAACAACATATGATCCCTTATTCTATACAATTTTATGAATCAAAATTTGAATCCACTTTTATCCAACATCATGTGTTATAGAAGGATTATCACATAAATACGGGGGTAAAATAGTTGATGAAAATACAAAAGCAGTTTGGGAAACATATGTATTTATAAGATACTAGTAAATTCTTATTAATTATAACAGTGTTACAAAAATATATATATTTATTTTAATAATTTTTATATGGATTAGTGACATGATTCAAAAGTGATAATACCATAAGAAAAACTACATTCATTATATTTGATGTGGCTATAATAATATAGTCAGGTTAAAGGATTCCGTTTTGGAGTGTCTCCTCAAATCTGTTTTCAAAATATAAAATCAAATAAATACATATATAATATGTTCAACGTAATACAGACACAAATAAATTCTTGTTTGGATATTATTGTATTGTCCAGTTTGGATGACAATTGTCTGAGAAAGGATAAAAGAGAACCATCAGTGGAACAATGATCGAAACATGAACCAAATAACCCCACTATCATTGAGGCTCGTCATTCCCCTCAAACACATTCTATACCCACATAAATAAATTTATTTCATTAATATTTCTCCAAAATGTGAATCAAATAACTTATTATGTCATTATATTACTAAAATTATATAGGTTATAATTGTATGTGATTTTTATCTATCAACACCCAGGAACCACCTTGTTATGAGGGGAATAGTGGACCCTATCTTGAGAGAAAATATATACTAGAAAGGCCACATAAATGATAAAATGAGAGCGGGGATTGTGGTAGATTATGCACTAACTACTAATCATCTTCTTTCAATTGTTGGTCTAGATATAACAATGGTTAATTATTCAATTATACCTTTTATATCATGGTTATATCATCATATAAAGATACGTGGGGCATGCCTTTAAGAAATTTATTCATATGAGAAACCAATAATGGTTGAAAAATGAAGTTCTAAAGTGAGGTATGATATTACAGATGTATCAAATGATGGATAAATTTAAGGTCATATCATGACAATCTAGTGAGTTGACCATGATATTATGATGACCTTCCATGGGTACCTTCACCCCACATGTCCTATAGTGAAATTTATTATCATTAAAACATCTTTAAGAGGATACATTTAAAGAAGAAAATGTTTAATACATTTCATATCTAAAATTAATGTATGAAACATTCATGGAAGAACTTATTAGCCTCTATACTATAAATAATATTCTCAAGCATGAATGACTGGAAGTCTCAGTTGTGAATATATACATAAGGTTTCTTTTTTTGTAATACATGTGTCCAAATAGGGCATAAATATGTCTATTAAAGTTAATAACCATTCTTATTTTCTATATGAAATTATATAACTTCTATAAAAGTAATATATATGAGAATAATGGTTTGGAATCATTAATACATGTCTGATTCCAACGAAAAAACATTCTTTGGATAATGAAGTAGTTGAGAAGAAAATATATGAGCTTCTCGAAGTGATTGAAAAAAAATATCACGATACATACACTTTTTGGTGCCTACAATGCAAAGTTAGAACTCTACAATCAGATTAAATAAAATAAATTTTTTTATTTTTTTATTACATATTTTTTTGGCAGCATAGGATGCTGATCACATTCAATATGGAAACACGAAATATTTATTTTTTGGATCCAATGCATGGATATCGAACAAATTTACCACACATGATCTGTAATGTGATTTTATAATACACTAAAATTAAAATTTTATAGATAAAAATTGAGTTCTATGTTTAAGTATATGTTTTAAAAATAATTTTCTAATGATATGATATTCATTAAAAATAGGATAAATCATTACATGATGTCAGTGTAAGAAAAGATAAAGATAGTGGAATAGAAAAAATAGTAACATATTAAGGTATGTACAGAATTATTTAATTATCAAAACATATATCAACACCACTTAATTATTTAATTGAATGTTATTTCAATTTCCAAAGCATGATATTGTCAATGATTGTAGATATTATGTTTTTAAATTTATGAAATATATTATAATTCATGGAATGACCCGGATTACCCAACATGTATGTTGTGAAGGTAATTACATTTTAATTTACTATGTTTATTAATCATTTGTTTCACTATATTTCCTAATTATTATAAATATTTATAAAATCATTCTTACTCAAAAGAATATGTAATATTTTTAGGGAAGAGTGGGTGGTGTACATTATGTGATAATATTTTCTGAAAAAATATTTAGGTGACTATATTTGTGGATTGTGATCTACTATGAGAAATGAACTTAGAAAAATATATTGGGTGTGAATAATCATTCTCAAAATGGTTAAATTTTATTTTTGATCTATTTTTCAAGGATAATTATAGTCGAGGAATTAATTTGTTTAGAATCACTGACCTATAAAAAATAAAAATATTGGGGAATAGTGGATGCCATGGAACAGGTGAAGGTGGATGTAAAGGTGGATGTAGAGGAAGAGGGGGATTTGGAGTCAAAGACTGAGTTATAGGATGAGGAAGAGAAGAAGATTGAGGTATAGACCAAGGAAGAAAAGGAGAAAAAACCTTCTATTAAAAACCATAAAATTTTTAAGAAATGGATTAGAATGGGGATGATATCAAGGTTCTGCTTTACAATAAATATTGAAATGTGTGCACAACACTTGTTACGTAAGATAAGAGCCATTCTGAAATTGTTTAAGTGGATTATTGAAAAAATGTTTTTCACCACATCATTAAGTGATTTTATACATAAATTTAATTATAAAAATATTTTCAGAAACAATCAAAAAGATGTTTTTTATATCCCATGAATTATCTAAATATAATGAAAGTGTTTTATTTTTGGATCCAATAGTAACATGAGAGTCATAAGACACCATTAAAATCATCAATAAAGTATATAATCCAAATAAACATAATGAATAAATATTTGTGTATTCAAACACACAAGCCATCAGGTTTATGTAGAAACTATTTGAGTAAAACCATCATTAGGATATCATGGTCATTTAAGAGGGTTGGTGTCAAAGGAAACATGATATGAAATGAAAAAAAATCCCCTTATGATGTAATCCTTAAAAAAATATAACCCAATTAAAATAAAATGATTAGGATCCAAAATAAAAAAAAAGATAACCCCTTTGAAAAATATTCTACTTCCTTGATCCAAAACCTTATTTTAAATTATTAAATACAAAATTCCATTAACTAGATCACGCATTTTCAGAAAAGAACAATAAAGTGTTTTCACTTTGGCCTATGGTGAAATTATTTAGGCTATATTATAATCAATTAGATTATTGATATAATATAAAAAATTCTTGTGAAATCCATATAAGTAACATTCCATATGCATGTGAACATTCATTACGAAAACTAGTCTATGTTGACGGGACCATGAATAAAATAATCATAGTTATTCTCAAAAAAAAATACATGAGCATATTTATATTACATTTTTGATGAAAAAATAATTATTATGTTATTTTGGAGTTTACCACCACCCAAAATATTGAAAAGGATATACTAATATATAGCACAATACAATAAACATAATGGCTTCACTATTTTTCTATACCATTTGGATGCTATAAAGGGACATACAGATTTTTAATAGTGTTAAAACATGGTAAAAAAATTATATTGTAGTTTAGTTTATTTTGATAATACATTATGGTTAACCAAAATGTTTTATCCACCAAATAAGGTAAATGGTTTATTATAGAGTTGATACATTTTATGATGGTGAATGGGTAATATATAATTTATTATGTTCCCTAAAAACTAATAAGTAAATTTTTATTTCAATCTAATAAATGAATGATAATAAGTCTTTAGTAATAATTAATGTTTCCTATTAATAAATATCTTTTTCAACAAGGACGATTCACTCATGTACTATGATAATGTACTCAATAAGGATGATTTAGTCCTAATGTTAAAATAAATTTTTTTCCATATAATATAATAAACATTATGTGTTATGAAACTAAAATATTTTTAGATTACCTATAGTTTTGAATGGACTATAGGATACAAATACATTATGGAATCAATCACACATCAATGAAATACATGGTGTACCCAATATAAAAAAATATTTGTGTGATTAGATTAAAATTGACATTTTGGTAATGTATTATTTTATATTTATACATGACTAATTTATTTATATTATTACAGATATTATTATTGTTTTATTATATAGGAGGATTCTTTACATTGAGTTAGGGTGGGTTGTTATAAGATGCTAATTATAGTGAAAGATCAGACTACGAGAATGAAACTATGATAAGAAAAACAAGTAAATATGCCAAAAATCTATACATCCATCATTAAAAGGAAAATTACTTATACATATTTAGTTAATAATATTTACATTTTATATAATAATATTATTTTATTATCATGGTCATTTTTATCTAATATTATTTTTTGAATTTTTTTTGAGGAGTTGAATTTCTTCTTCAATCATCTACACGAGGACATAAAACAGAGAACCTAGTACTTTTGGATTAGTTGTTTAATATATAGTGTGGTTTCATATTCCATCCAAATAAAAAATTTCATTATTTTCTAAAATCATTCAGGTGATTTACTAAAAACAATACATCACATACTCAATCATTCATACCTAAATCTGACACATGGTGGGATTGATATGACTCAAACAGTATAATTATATTTTATTATTTACATTTTAGCTTGGAACAGACATCACATACTCAAAACCGAGAAAAAAATTATATTGTTTTGAAAATTTAGGGACCAAAATCATGATTTAATTTGAGAGTTGTGGGAATCATTTGCATGTCAATCTGATACACAACATTCATGGTACGTCTCAAAAATCTATTATCAGTTTAAAGTTGAATTTTATGTTCAAAAACATCACTCAATGAAAAATGAAAAAAATGAAATTATATATCCTTGATTAAATTGTAAAATTATTCATTTGTAATTTTTGATGTGTAAGATCAGTCTCATGACAAACAATCACAGTTTTTGATCGGTATGACTCAATGTGAAACTTTCCAACATAAAATGAAACCTTAGTTAAAAAAACAAGTTTTGTACTCAAAAAACAGGAAAATGAAATTGTATTATTTTGGAACATTAGTTAAATGATCCATATGTAATTTTTTAAATGTATGATTCATATTCATTGTAGTTGGACACATGGTGTGACCTGTATAACTCCAAGAACATTTTCAATTTAAAATTTACATTAATTTAACTAAAAAGAACAATTGACCATCTAAAAACTAAGAAAAACCATTTGCATTGTTTTGATACATTTGTAAAATAATACATAAGTTACTTTTTATATGTTTGAATCTGCAACACCTCAATCTGAAACACAATGTCCCATGTATGGATCTAAGTTTCTATTATTAGATTAAAATATATATTTTAGTACAAAAAAATAACTCACTAAAAACAAATAAAAACAATGATATTTTCATGATAATTTTGGAAAGTTATTCATAATTCATTTATAAAAATGTAGGAATTTGTATCAAGTAAAATCCACACATGATGTGATTTATATGACTAAAAGTGTGTGTTTTTTGTTTAATATGATATTTTAGTAAAAAAATACAGGTTTCATAATAATAAATTAGAAATATAATTCATATTGTATTCATACATTATTAAATTGGTCTATATATAATTGTGATTTCGAGGAATTATTCGTTATTCAATCCAATGCATGGCGTGACTGGTATGACTATAAGTACATATATTTTTTAAAATTAGACATTAAATTTTGTAAAAATAAAACTAACTTATTCATGATGAGAAAATGCATTCATATTTTTGATACATTGGGGAAACGGTCCATCAGTTATTTTTCATGTGTAGGAATCATCCACTCCTCAATATGATACATGATGTGATATATATGACTCAATGTGTACGTTATCAATCTACAATTAAAATATAAGATTAAAAATTGTCACTCACTAAAAACCGAGAAATATAACTTGGATTGTCCTGATAATTTCAAAAAAAAATTATATTTTATTTTTTATGTTATTTGTTTGTCTAACATAAAATCCATACATGATGTGTTCTGTATGAATATAAGTTCACATTTTTAGTTTGAATGACTGTTTGGTAAAAAAACACTTGTTATAATCTCAAAATTGAGTAAAATAATTTTCAATGATTTAACACATTATGAAAAAGATCAATTTTCATTTAGGGTGTGTAGGAACCAGCCTCCCCTTAATCCAATACATGGTGTGATCAATATGTCTCCAAGTGAATATTTTCAATATATAGGTTTCATATTTGTTTAAAACATGCATCACCTCACTAAAACTGAGAAAACAATCCTCGATTATTTTTTCATACATCTATCTTCTATTACATATTTAATTATTTTATCTTTTTAGTCTTATAATTATTTAGCTAATTTCATTGAGATAATTCATGAAGATGACGAAAAATTTGAGTGACCTGAATGAATCATCTAGAACTAAATCAGATAGATAGTGATCCTGGTATGACTCAATGTTTTGTTTAAAATTAACATATTCTATTTAATTTATTTCTTTATGTTATTACTAACATATGGATTCTTTTCATATATTGGTGTATTATTTTGATTGAGTATGGGTGGTTTATTATAGTATACAGGTGAATTGTTTTGGTCTATAATAGTGTTTCTTCATTTATAAGTGCTGTAAAATTTATTTAATTTAAATTATATATTTGTATCTAATTTTTCTAATTAAAGTTGTTGATTCTTGTTTTTTAGTGATCTATTATAGTACATTGTATAAGACCTATTTAATTTCGGTAGTGTGATGTCACAACATATTACATTATTCCCCATTATCAGCTTATTTATTAGCATTGATAAATGAAGCCTTTATTAGTGATTGGAGAATCACATATAATATTTTCATGTATTTGGGATAAATAAAATCTCTAATAAATGTTTGATTTTATTAGAGATTTTAAACTCTATGATAAAGGGGTATGTTATCAACACTTTTAAGCACTAATAATGGACACATTTATCATCTCTTTTATAGAGATGATAAAATCCTATGTCTTTTAACCATGCTATGGTAGTCAGTACATTTTTAGAACTGAGAGGTGCATATTATAGTTTTATTAATATCCATATTTGTTGTAGTGAAACTACCAATTTTGTGTATATATAGTACCTCACCTAAAACCTTGAGGCGGGATCTCCATAAGATGATGTGATGCCTTAGATCATCCAAACCACTCTCCTGTGAAATCATGAAACAACATAATTCTATGGAACTTCAATTGTGGAAAACATATGCGACCAACCTATCGTGGGCCAAAAAATCCCTTTTCTTATGGTTTATAGGTTCTCATTAAATACCTCTTGAGATTGATCACATTCATACATGATAATTAGCCTTCACATAAACCTAATATGAACACACCCAAATCCTGAATGAATAAACACCCCAAGAATCCATATGTTGTAATTGAGCTAGATACTATATCTTTGGAAACTCTATATTCATGAAATATAATAATTTTCCGTGAAGAATATATTATGGTACCTTTACAAACATTCCCTATGATTCTAGTGCATCCACTATCTTTTTTTTTTGTTACTAATTATAGGTACACTATTGCATTTTTCACCTATGAATATGTACCATAATATCAGGACTCCTGATTTACAATCCTCTATGACAGTGTCTATTCCATGATCTAACCAATGTCCCATGAGTAGTGGACATGTATACCACAAAGGTGGATCAATTAAAGGAAACTACAAACATACCTCGAAGGAGATTCCTTATGTCGGTTCTTCTTGTTGTCTATAAATAGAACACATCAGGGTGTAATCCCATTCCAAATCTATGTTTCATGATGTAATACTACCTTGATCCACATCATTTCCATATTATGTTAAACATCATGAATATTTCCTGAGCACATGAGATAAAAAATCAGCCTTAAATTTCTGATTAACAATAGATTACCAATGTAAGATAATCACGTGGTGCCAATCGCTTCCCCACCACGGGATGAAAAACCTACAATAAGAAGCTTCTATGGATAATACCCACACTATCCTCCAACCCCTTGGGATGAAACCCCACCATACATGTTGTTTCTACGTATAATAGCTAATTATATCATCATTTCTCATAGAAGAACCAATGATACTTCCACATTTAAGACCCAAACTATTCCTCATTAACTATCCTTCCACGACACATGCATCCTTGACAAATGATGTTAAACTACATGGACATATCCTGTCAGATGACCTTAAACTACATAATCAAACCGCAATAGTTTTGATTCATGTTTTCTAATACGGTATGCATGATACCTCCATAGTATTCAATCATAACAACCATTCTTGTATGAAATTACATCCCTTATAGGACACACTTGAAATACATATGTGAAATATCCCCCCATGGGGGTACACACTCCACTAAATTTAAGTGTGAAAAATCCCCCCTTGGGGGGGACACTCTAACAAATACAAGTGTGAAATATTCCCCCTTAGGGGGATACACTCCACCAAATCCATGTGTGAGATCTTCCACCTTGGGAAACACTTAACCACACAACTATATACACATGAAATTAAAATTCTGACCAAATATCAACCCTATACATTAATCTTTTGACTTTATCTAGAATCCCTGACACATATAACAAACATGTGATACCTTAGTTAAAAATGATCAAAATAATTTATCATATGTCATAAATTACATTGTGAAAAATATGGTATGTCTTGGAATCCATACCTATGATTTTCCACACATGAGATTCCCTCAAAAAATGATGAATTTATATTTTTCAAACCTACCCATCATCAAAAAATTCCAATAATTTCCAACGCTACCAGCTCCCATGAATAAAATTTTCTCCCTGTCAAGATAGTAGAAGCGTAATTTACCAGAATCAACCTCATGATGGTACTACAAACATGTTTCATGAACATGAAATAAATTTATGGGGGAGAAATAGAAAATGAAATAATATCCATGGAATAATCCATAGAATTATTAAACTAAATAACATAATCTCAGTTCGATTAATGAGAATAATTACCCAATACTCGTTATGTAAGACACCCACCACGGAAAAGTATGAATAGTAGGGAAAAATCATTTTACATGTCCTTCCATCCCCAATGAAAGTGTTAAAAAAACTGTTAAACCCGATGGAAAATAAGTCTACTAACTAGTAGGGGATAGTATCATAGGGGAACCACCGGGTTTTCATGTCACCAGATATAGATATTCAACTCCATGTCCCACCATGAAAATACTTGTCCCAACTTGAAACTAACTAGGTAAATGTGTTAGATAACACTTGGCATGCTTAGTCTTTGATGTTTTCATAATGGATCATTCTCTACATCATGATGAATGTATGACGTTGTGGAAGTGAGAATCACTTTATATATTAATATATTGAATTCGTAATAAACATTCCTTATAGAGCTATAGTTACTGGAAATTGATTCCCTTAAACCAACAGGAACATGGAAAGGTGAATCATTGGTGTAGAAGCCCCACATGACTGTACCCATACCATGACATCCACATCACCTTCAAAAAATAGGACTCCACGCATCATATCTCCCATTGAGATCATTTAGAATATCGTGATCAACACCCTTGTTTTTATGTACAATAATAATAGTGTCCTTCCTACGAGGGAGATGACCTTCTAAGATCTCGATGTATCAACGAATTGTTTATACCACCACTGATGTGGGGAAATATGTGGGAAATTACCCCTTCATTATGTTGTTGAGATTATTTGCGAGACTATAAAAAGATTTCTTTTATATACTAGTCCTCTATTCCATGGAGGAAAGGGATGTTTGAGCTATTTCATCTATGAACACTACTCATGATCTACACAAGAGGTCTCCCAACATTGTGTGCTAATGCTAGAACTGGCTATTCCCACGGTCCAATGAGCATGTTGATATCATCCCCACTCCACCAATCCTAGTATATAACACTTGAAACTTATTCTAATGGCCAACCCAAGAAATTTATGTATGTGAGATATATTATAGTACTCTTGTGGCCCCTTCCACCTCCAGTATATCCCATCAAATCCTGAAAACATGTTAACCTGGATATATTTATTCCTTCATTAGATCATGAAGCCAACCCATCCTAGGAACGACTAGGTGACTCTATAATTTTTTTATCACAGGCAGAATGTATTATGTGAAAAAATTTGATGACGAAAACTATGGTAAAATTCTTCTAGAAACCACCATCTACAAGTGAAGAAGTCCTCCCCAAACCTCCATCATCCAACATGGAGGTCCTTCCTAAGGCAACATCCACCAATAAAAAGTTAAACACCATACCCCTATAAACCATCACATATTAACCCCCATACTACCACCAATCAAGGAATAGGTCCCCCCCACCAACACCAATGAAAAAATATGTCCTCCATATGCCAATGATATGCCCTCCTCCAAGGAACCATCCTCGAGTAGGAGGGAAAATACCCTTTATGGGGTCTATTCTTACAAAAATGGCTGAAAAATACATGGGTGAAACCAAATAGTCTATTATAAGTCCTCACATGGAGAATTACCTTCCATATAATGAAGAACACTAGTAAGCCTAATTTCGTTATTGAAATCTTAGATTCCAATCTGATTGATGAATCAATGAGGGAACCTTCAGCTACACTGCTAGATTTTGCAGAAAAATATAGAAAACTAAATATTATTATTGGTGAAGGATGGTTATGCATGATCCTTGGATCACTTCATAGGTACAAGTAGGTGGAAGATTTTCTGGCCTCTATCTAATTAATTGAAGTACAACAATTATTTTCACCACTAGTTTCCATCCACTCTACCTCCACACAAGAAGTTGGATATATTTAATGGCCTTTGATGACATCCACTGATTAATTTGAGAACTCTGTTGAGAATCAAATGAATTCTTCCACTACCATGCATCAGGTAATGGTACGTACATCATCCTATGTGGACATGATCGTGGCGATAACTCTACCTTCAAGGGATTTCACATCATGTCATAGACATTCAACATGTCTGACACCCAATCATCTATTAGATCATCCACAAATGTGGGAAAAATCAATTACACAACCCTTAAATTGGTTTGGGACATTCGAGGCTTGGGAAAAAAATTATAGGACTCTTCCCTTAAGTAAGACGTCTTTTGAGAGATTTTATCCATTAAAAAGCTATCATTCATGTTCTATCAACATATAACTCCATAATTATTCATTACTGTGTCTATACATAAGTATAAAGTAACATGTTTTTTCTATATTATTTTAAAAACATTCCACTACCTATGATATTCGTAACAGACCTACCTTGGGAGGCACGAGAACCTCGATTCCATCAACAGATATTATTGGAGTTTTGATGTAACATCCCAAGTAAGTAATAAATAATAGATATTTTTATCTATTCATATTAATGAATTAGATAGTGTTTTAGAGTCTTAAAATGAAAATAATTTCAATCTTAAACATGGAATACACTAATATTTTTAAAAGATTGTTTTACTGCCTTTTAATGGAAAAACCATTTTTAAATATATCTTTTGACAATTTTAAAAGCTAGGTTTGTCAAAATAAACTTATTACTTATTATTGGGACATCAAAATTTACTTTGTGTGAATTTTTGGTATTTTTCTGATAAAGTTCATTTTTTAATGAATAGTGAAAAATGTTGTGTTTTAATTCAAAACCTCTTTTTAATCTAATTTATTTGAATGATTAGATTATCTTTTGAATTGGTTTTAAAGTGAAATTAGAATATATTTTTACCATTTAATCCAATTGTGGTCATTGGAATCAATTTCACATTGAAATTGGACTTAAACTACTGTCAATCTTTTGATACTTATTGTTTCATAAAAACACGCTATTTGTCATGACAGTGGGAATTAATTATTAAATTAATTAATTCATATTATATGTTTTGAATTTTTTAAAATAGACATCATTTTTGAATTCAGAATAACAAATATATCTTAGGTTGAAGTTTTGGAATTTTGCTGAAGAACTTTAATTTTTGATGAATAGTGAAACCACTAAGTGGTAGTTAAAGAAACTGATTTTTCATTTAAATGAAACTTTGCCACTTCTGTGATTTTATTTTCAAAAATCCAACATACATGGTTGTCATTAAGAAGTAAAATGTGGTTCAATGAGATTAAAATAATTTTTTTGGTGAATAGTAACTTTTAAGTTTTTAATCACGATTAGAGGGAATTAGTGTAGTTTAAGGTAAATATAATGTTTTAATAATATGAGATGAGCATGACACATGTCCTACCCTCATTTGATGTGTCATGGACGACCAAGACAATCCATGTTTCATCTTGGGGACCCCATGGAGCCAATTTGGTTGGGAAATGACATAAATAACGTTTTATTTAATGTTAAAGTAAAAATAACAAAAACATGAGATGTTTTACTAAAACAATTTTTACATGGGGTTATACAAGTCAGATTTTTTATTATAAATATTCATTGGAAATATAAAAATATTTCCTACATAATGATATTTCTTTATAATTTTTAGACTTTAAATAAATTAAATTATTTATGACATCATGATGATGCAGCGATTACCTCATTAATAAAGGATTTAAATAAAATGAAAAGATAATGTAAAATCTATGACCTACACATGTCCAAAACTTATTGGATGGGTGGATTTCGAACCCTTATCACCTTACCCTCAAATTATATCAATGTGGGACCTTTTGAATCCGAAAATAATTTTATAATAAAGTAACATTTCTTTACTTTCCATGTGTGCCCCTCCTCTGCTCTTATAAAAGGCCCCCACCTCTATCTCCTTACCCACACTTCCAAATCCTTTGGATCGGCCAAACCCTACCCATTTTGTCACTCAACTTCCCTCTCTTACTCCTTGAAGCCTCAATTTGGGCATAAGTATTCCCATGGAATCCTTTGAGATCAAGCCAAAGGGAGTTACCTGATTTTTAAGGTAATGTCTTCACTTGAGTCCTTTTGTTTTATTTTGCTTCTCCAACCCCCTAAAATCTTTTTATTAATTTCTTTTGTAACAAATCCAGTATCTTCAATATACTAGGATGTTTTTATAAGAAGTATTCGAGCTACACCTACACACACCTACATCTAATGGTTAAAGAACATATTGTTTCTGTGGTTGGCGAATTTCTGCCTCCCGAAACGATGATTGTTCAACATTATTTTAACACCTTCAAAGGTGGCCATTAAGATGACACTATTTTTATATATAATATATAATATGTTTATGTTTTCCTTAATCTTATGTATTTTTCATTTTGGGCATACCTTTATGGTTTCCATTATGGGTAAACATGATATCTTCATTTAAGGAAGTGCGGACTACCGCCCCCTCAAAGCGATTTGATTCGTTAATACCATATGTTGGACGTAGAAAGAATTAAGTTATGATATTATATATGATATTACACTAGAATTATAATATACCTTTATATCATTATGATTCCATTCTATAAAATACGAAATAGAAATGAAAGTAGCGTTCATGCGTACGTACAGCTTACCGTCTCCATGAACGGTGCATTTCATTTCTTACCTCTAAATGATTATGTAATATTATAAATGAATGTATATACTGGATATATATGATAAATATGATATATACATCATGATTATAATTCTGGATATAATGGATACATGAACAACTGGTAATTATAAAGGGTTTATTTTTTACTCGACTACCAATGATCGTTAAAATGACCGTTATTAACATAAATAATTACATAGTGGTCATGACATGGAAATAAGTGATATAAAAGGAATAATGAAATTTAAAAAGGTTCTTAAACAAGTAGGAATTAACTCAAGTTTATTATTCAAGAGATTAAATAACGACCGAGTCAAGTTAGACCCGAGGTATGGGACTTCGTCTCAATATCCTTTCATTTAGGCATATTTTGTTTTATACACAACCTTCTTTTATACGGTTTATAAACCCCTTTGAATTTTAGGTTTATCCAAGAGGAATCTTTTCTATACGAAGAATTTTACAAAATGACAAAAGGGAATGTTTTTGTCATACATATGCGGCGACAACGACTTCTCCGCCGCCGTGACCATAATTTGAGTTTCAGCTTCCTCTACAAGCCATACCTTTTTTTAAAAGAAAAATAATTACCATGTTTTAATTTTCTTTTATTTTGGTATTGAAAATGGTTTTCATAATGTTTTTATATCAATGTGTTGTATTGATATCTTGTGATTGAAAGGTGGAAATGTTTTGTTTCCTTTATGCATGTTTTATGTGATACGTTTATGTTGAGGTTCTTGGGAATTATTATGAAGACGGGTGGTTCCGTGATAAACTAAGGGCAGGTGAGCCTGATATACCTCTCCAATGCATTGGGTAATGCGAAGAAGTGAAATGTTATGGTTTCTCCGAAGAGATTTACGGAATATACTGTGATGGGTATTCCATACGTAACCAAGAGGGTTACTCCCTACGTAAGAATGTTATGAATGCCTCAAGTTACCTTTATGTCTTATGATTTCTATGATTTATTCATGATTTGATGAGGTATGTTAATGTGCTTATGTTTTATGGGTAAAGTATGATTTCATTCTTATGTATATATGAACTTATGTTTCCTTTCCATATTTTTATAACCCATACTGAGCTTTTTATGCTCATCCCATGTTTTTTTGAAATATTTTTCACAGGTCAAGGGAAAGGTACATGATATGATGATAGTGTCAAGAAAGTGTCAAGAATAAATCCATGTCTTATTTTAAATATGTTTCCATTGAAGGGAAAAATTAATACTATCTTTATGTAACCACTTTGTTTATATGTGGAATATAATGCAAGTTTTATGTTCTAATTCTCTAAAACTATAAACCTGAAAATATCCTCAATGTGTAATCTTGTAATAACTATAGATTAAGTAAGGTTTAAGGCCAGGGCCTTGTAGTTGGTATCAAAGGACGATTTAGATAACTTTAGGAGTTAGAATTATATTACATGATTATCAAATTTGTTTTTGAAATGATATAGCATTTGAAGATTACCATGTTTCCTCAACTAAGACATGTTTGTTCAGATTGGTTTTCTGCAGAGGAAACAGGGAAGCAGTGCTAGGAAGGCATACAAAAGGAAATAACCTTCTGAATCATAATCCTGAGATGGTCGGAATTGGAACTGAACTATTTGTTGCAGTAATGGCGCATTTGACTCAAGCGATAAATGGTGGTGGTATCCATGCACGAGATCAGCCAGATCAACCGCAGAGGAACATGTCAGTGGTGGAACATTTCATGAGGCAACATCCCCCATCATTTAGAGGATCATCTGACCCTGTGTTAGCTGAAGGGTGTATTAAAGCACTGGAGAAGATTTTCGATGTCATGGGGTGTTCAGACAATCAAAAGGTTAGTCTTTCTATTTACCGTTTGGAGGGTGAAGCAGATCAGTGGTGGTCGATGGTTAAAAATATCAGGGAAGCCGATGAGATTGATGCTCTTGACTGGGATGAATTTAAAGGTATGTTTTTTGAAAAGTATTTTACTAAGGTTGTTCGACTTAGGATGGAAAAACAATTCTTGGAATTGAGGCAAGAGGAAGACTCAGTGGATGCCTATGAATAAGGTTTCACTCGATTGGCAAGGTATGATCCAAATTTTATCTGAGACCTTGATAGTAAAATCAATCGTTTTTACTCAGGATTAAAGCCAAAATATTGAAGGGCATTAGCTTCTCGTGAGTTTAAATGTTATGAAAAGCATGTTCGATGTGCTGAGAAGGTGTAAATGGAGTTTGTCGATGACCAAGTGTTCTATAACAACCAACAGAAGTAGAGATCGAGGTGGCAGGAGAAAGGGAAGAATTCTACAAAAACGTCTGATGGTAAGAAATATAAGTTTCCAGTTTGTGATAAATGTGGAAAAAGGTATGTTGGGTAATTTCTTATGAATTCTGGAAAGTGCTACCGATGTGGTAAGATGGGACATAAGGCTCGTGATTGAACTGAAAAAGATCAAGGTGATGGTATGTTCAAATTTGATTTACAGTTAGTGAAATGTTTTAAGTGCAATGAGATGGGTCACTATGCAAACGAGTGTCCGAAAAAGAGCTCGAGTGATGGGAAGCAGTTAGACTACAAGCAGAAATAGGTGGTGAAATCCTTTGCAACTACTTCAGCAGATGTCGGGCTATCAAATGAAGTTGTATCAAGTACTTTGTTTGTTTCTTCAGATTATGCCAGTGTGTTGTTTGATTCGGGGTCTACACATTCTTTCATCGTGAAACCTTTTATAGTAAAATGGGAATACCATCTCAAGAAATGACTCATGAACTTGTGGTAAAAACACCTGGGGGAAATGTTGAGGCAAAAAAATTTATAAGAATCTTCCTATCCTTATCTGTGGAAAGAACCTACTTGCAAACCTTATTGTTTTACCTCTAATAGAGTTTGATGTTATCCTGGGTACGGATTGAATCTCTATTTACCATGCTAAGATTGACTGTATAGATAAAGAAGTTTCTTTTTAGAAAGTCTTTCAGTTTGTGTACAAGAAAGAGCCCTTATTGTTGATAACATATCAAGAGGCCTAGAAACTTGTAAAAGATGGAAATGAATGTTACCTTTCACATATGGTTGAAAACAAGGGAACTGTCCAGATTAATGATGTGCCACTGGTAAATGAGTATCCTGATGTTTTTCCTGATGTGTTTCCTGGAATAATACTAGATCGGGATGTTTAATTTACTGTTGACGTAGTTCTTGATGCTAAGCCAATTTTGAAACCCCTTTATCGAATTTCTCAAATTGAACTTTTAGAGTTGAAGGAGCAATTTCAAGATTTATTAGAGAAAGGTTTCATTCGACCTACCACGTCACCATAGGGTGCTCCTGTTTTATTTGTTAAAAAGAAAGATGGTTCTATGAGACTTTGCAATGATTATAGAGCCTTGAATAACATCACTGTTAAGAATAAATATCCTTTGCCTCATATCGATGATTTTTTTGATGATCTCCAGGGAGCTCAGTATTTTTCAAAGATTGACCTGAGATCGGGGTACCATCAGCTAAAGGTAAAGGAAGCAGATGTTCCGAAAACTGCGTTTCGTACAAGATATTGCCATTATGAATTTGTATTAATGCATTTTGGTCTAACCAATACACCTACTGTATTCATGGACTTAATGAATAGAATTTTCCAGGAGTTCGTGGATAAGTTTGTGGTGGTTTTCATTGATGATATTTTGGTGTTTTCTAAAAGTAAAGAGGAGCATGAAAGACATTTAAGGGTTATTTTTCATACCTTAAAAGAAAAGAAATTGTATGGGAAATTCAGAAAGTGTGAGTTTTGGTTGCAACAAATTTCTTTCCTTGGTCACATTGTTTCTAAAGATGGGATAACTGTTGATCCTGCAAAAACAAAGGTTTTTGATGAATGGCCAAGACCCACAAATGTAACAGAGATTCGTAGTTTCCTTGGTTTGGCAGGCTATTACCGAAGGTTTGTTAGAAATTTTTCACGGTTATCTAGTCCAATGACTAAGCTTACTCAGAAGGGTGTTAAGTTTATCTGGACAAAATAATGTGATGATTGTTTTTAGGAACTGAAAAGAAGATTGGTGAATCCTACGGTTTTGGCACTACCTTCCAGGAATGGTGAGTTTGTTATATATAGTGATGCTTCATTGAAAGGACTTGGTTGCGTCCTAATGAAGAATGATCAGGTAATTGCTTATGCTTCACGACTGTTGAAAACTCATGAGGTAAATTACCCTACACATGATTTGGAATTATCTGCTGTTGTTTTCGCTTTAAAAATTTTGAGGTATCATTTTATGGAGTAAAGTGTGAAATATATACTGATAACAAAAGATTAAAGTATCTATTCACTCAGAAATAATTGAACATGAGTCAAAGGAGATGGCTAGAATTAATCAAGGACTATGATTGTACAATTCATTACCATCCGGGAAAAGCAAATAAAGTGGTTGATGCTTTGAGTCTAAAAAGTAATGCTTCATTAGAAATGTTGCGTTTGGAACATGATACTTTGGTTAAGGATTTTATGAACTTGGGCATAGAAGTTTTTGGTACAGGATGTTCTTCTGTTTTGTTTCAGGTATCAGTGAAATATTCTCTATCAGACAGAATCAAGCAAGCACAGAAGCAAGACAGTGAGTTGCAGAAAAAGGTAGAGCTAGTTCAGAAAGGTAAGTTGCCTGAATTCAACACTAATAATGATTGTGTTTTGAGATTTGGGAAGAGATTGTGTGTGCCTTGTGATTCATAGTTGAAGAGAGAGTTGTTATGTGAAGCTCATAGTTCTCCACTTTCAGTTCATCCTGGCAGTACTAAGATGTACAGAGATCTGCCGGAGTATTATTGGTGGGATGGAATGAAAAGAGATATTGCTGATTTTACTGTGAAGTGTTTGACTTGTCAGCAGGTTAAAGAAGAGTGGTAGTTACCGAAAGGGATGCTTCAGCCTTTACCAGTGCCAGAGTGGAAATGGGAGAATATATCCATGGACTTCTTTGTGGGATTGCCGAAGACCCCTCGAGGTAATAATGCAATCTAGGTTATTGTTGACTGCTTGACTAAATCTACTCATTTCCTTGCTATACGAGATACTTTTTCCCTAGATCAACTTTCCCATTTGTATCTTAATAAGATAGTCAGGTTACATGTAGTTCTTCTATCCACTGTATCTGACTGTGATCCCAGGTTCACTTCTAACTTTTGGAAAGGCCTTCAGAAGTCGTTGGGTACTGAATTAAATTTTAGTACAGCTTTTCATCCTCAATCAGATGGGCAGTCAGAACGAACAATTCAGACCTTGGAGGATATGCTAAGAGCTTGTTCGATGGATTATCAGGGAAGTTGGGACTAACACCTTTCTTTGGTTGAATTTTCATATAATAACATTTTTCATTCCAGTATACAAATGACACAATTTCAAGCATTATATGGGATGTGGTGTCGAACTCAAGCTTTCTGGGATGATGTGGGTGAAAGGAAATTGATGGGACCAGAATTGGTAGAAGAGTTGGCAGAAAAAGTTCAGCTGATACAGAAACACATGAGAATAGCTCAGAGCAGGAAGAAGAGTTATGCGGATAACCGGAGGAAGGATCTATCTTTCGAGGTAGGTGATAATGTTTTTCTCAAAGTCTCACCAGGAAAAAGTGTGATGCGATTTGGTATGAAAGGAAAGCTAAGTCCAAGGTTCATTGGACCATATGAAATTCTGGAGAGAGTTAGATCAGCTACAAACCAGGTGGCTTTACCTCCGATTTTATCTCTGGTACACAATTTTTTTCATGTTTTGATGCTGAGAAAGTACATGCCAGATCCATCTCATGTTTTGAGTCCAGAGGTAGTTCAGCTGGAAGAGAACCTATCTTATGAGGAACAAATGGTCCAGATTCTTGACCACATGGAGCAAGTGTTACGAAATATGGTGATAAATCAAGTAAAGGTTTGTGGAAAAACCACATGATGGAAGAGGCAACATGGGAATATGAAAATGAAATGAGGGATAAGTACCCCCATTTATTCGATAAGTAAATAAATTGCGGGGACGCAAAATTCTAAAGGGGGGAAGGATGTAACATCCTAAGTAACTAATGAATAATAGTTATTTTATCTATGCCTATTAATTAATTAGATAGTGTTTTAGAGGCTTAAAATGAAAATAAATCCAACCTTAAGCATGAAATACACTAATATTTTTAAAATATTGCTTTACTGCCTTTTAATGGAAAAACATTTTTAAATCTATCTTTTGACAATTTTATAAGCTAGGATTGTTAAAATAAACTTATTCTTTATGATTGGGACATCAAAATTTACTTTGTGTGAATTTTTGGTATTTTTCCGATAAAGTTCATTTTTTTAATGAATAGTGAAAAATGTTGTATTTTAATTCAAACCCTCTTTTTAATCCAATTTATTTATATGATTAGATTATCTTTTGAATTGGTTTTAAAGTGAAATTAGAATATATTTTTACCATTTAATCCAATAGTGGTCATTGGAATCAATTTCACTTTCAAATTGGACATAAACTAGTGTGAATCTTTTGATACTTATTGTTTCATAAAAACACGTTATTTGTCATGACAACGGGAATTAATTATTAAATTAATTAATGCATCGTATATGTTTTGAATTTTGTAAAATAGACATCATTTTTGAATTCAGAATATCAAATATAGCTTAGGGTGAATTTTTGTAATTTTTCTGAAAAACTTCAATTTTTAATGAATAGTGAAACAACTAAGTGGTAGTTAAAGAAACTGATTTTTAGTTCAAATGAAACTTTGCCACTTCTGTGATTTGATTTTCAAAAAACTGACATACATGGTTGTCATTAAGAAGTAATATGTGGTTCAATGAGATTAAAATAATTTTTTGGTTAATAGTAACTTTTAAGTTTTTAATCGCGATTAGAGGTAGTTAGTGTAGTTTATGGTAAAAATAATGTTTTAATAATATGAGATGAGCTTGAAACATGTCCTACCCTCACTGGATGTGTCATGTCCGACCAATAAAATCCATGGGTCAACTTTGGGACCCCATGGATCCACTTTGGTTGGGAAATGACATAAATAACTTTTTATTTAATGTTAAAGTAAAAATAACACAAACATGAGAAGTTTTACTAAAACAATTTTTACATGGGGTTATACAAGTCATATTTTTTATTATAAATAGAAATTGGAAAGATAGAAAGATTTCCTACATCATGATATTTTTTATATAATTTTTAGACTTTAAAAAAATTAAATTATTTATGACATCATGATGATGCAGCGATTACCACATTAATAAAGGATTTAAATAAAATGAAATTATAATTACAATATATGACCTAAACTTGTCCAAAACCTATTGTATTGGTGGATTTAGAACCCTTATCACCTTACCCTCGAATTATATCAATGTGGGACCTTTTGAATCCGAAAATCATTTTAAAATAAAGTAACATTTCTTTACTTTCCAAGAGTGCCCCTCCTCTCCTCTTATAAAAGGCCCCCACCTCTACCTCTTTACCCACACATACAAATATTTTGGCTCATTCAAACCCTGAAAATTTTGTCTCTTCACTTCTCTCTATTACTCCTTGAAGCCTCACTTTGTGCAGAAGTCTTCCCAAGGAAGCCTTTGATCTCAAACCAAAGGGAGTTACCCGATTTTTAAGGTAATGTCTTCACTTGAGTCCTTTTGTTTTATTTTGCTTCTCCAACCCCCTAAACTCTTTTTATTCATTTATTTTGTAACAACTCCAGTATATTGAATATAATAGGATTTTTTTATAAGAATTATTCGAGATACACCTACACACACCTCCATCTAATGGTTAAAGAACATATTGTTTCCGTGGATGGTGAATTTCTGCCTCCCGAAACGATGATTGTTCAACATTCTTTTAACATCTTCAAAGGTGTCCATTAAGATGACACTATATTTATATATGATATATAATATGTTTATGTTTTCTTTAAGCTTCTGTATTTTTCATTTTGGGCGTACGTTTATGGTTTCCATTATTGGTAAACACGATATCATCATTTAAGGAAGTGCGGACTACCGCCCCCTCAAAGTGATTTGATTCGTTAATACCATATGTGGGATGTATAAAGGATGAAGTTATGATATTATATATGATATTACACTAGAATTATAATATACCTTTATATCATTATTATTCCATTCTATAAAATACGAAATAGAAATGAAAGTAGCATTCATGCGTACGTACAGCTTACCATCTCCATGAACGGTGCATTTCATTTCATACCTCTAAATGATTATGTAATATTATAAATGAATGTATATACTGGATATAAATGATATATATGATATCTACATCATGATTATAATTCTGGATATAATGGATACATGATAAACTTGTAATTATAAAGGGTTTATTTTTTACTCTTGTACCAATGATCGTTAAAACGACCGTTATTAAATTAAATAATTACATAGTGTTCATGACATGGAAATTAGTGATATAAAAGGAATAATGAACTTTAAAAAGGTTCTTAAACAAGTAGAAATTAACTCAAGTTTATTATTCAGGAGATTAAAGAACGACTGAGTCAAGTCGGACCCGAGGTATGGGACTTCGTCTCAATCTCCTTTCATTGAGGCATATTTTGTTTTATACACAACCTTCTTTTATACGGTGTATAAACCCCTTTGACTTTTACGTTTATCCAAAAGGAATATTTTTTATACGTAGAATTTTAGTAAATGACAAAAGGGAATGTTTTTGTCGTACGTATGCGGTGACAACGACTTCTCCGCCACTGTGACCATTATTTGAGTTTCAGCTTCCTCTACAAGCCATACCTAATTTTTAAAGAAAAATAAATTCCATGTTTTACTTTTCTTTTATTTTGGAATTGAAAATGGTTTTCATAATGTTTTTATATCATTGTGTTGTATTGATATATTGTGATTTAAAGGTAAAAATGTTATGTTTCCTTCATGCATGTTTTATGTGATACGATTATGTTGAGGTTCTTGGGCATTATTACCAAGATTGATGGTTACATGATAAACTAAGGGCGGGTGAGCCCAATATAGCTCTCCAATGCATTGGGTAACGCGAAGGAGTGAAACGTTAAGGTTACTCCGAAACGATTTAGGGAATATACTGTGATGGGTATTCCAAACGTAACCAAGAGGGTTACTCCCTACGTAAGAATATTATGAATGCCTCATGTTATCTTTATGTCTTATGATTTCTAAGATTTATTAATGATTTGATGAGGTATGTTAAAGTGATTATTTTTTATGGGAAAAGTATGATTTCATTATTATGTATATATGAATTTATGTTTCCTTTCCATATTTTTATAACCCATACTAATCATTTTATGCTCATCCCATGTTTTTTTTTTGAAATGCTTTTCACAGGTCAAGGGAAAGGTACATGATATGATGATAGTGTCAAGGAAGTGTCAAGAATGAATCCATGTCTTATTTTAAATACATTTCCATTGATGGGAAAAATGAATACTATCTTTATGTAACCACATTGTTTATATGTGTAATGTAATGCAAGTTTTACGTTCTAATTCTCTAAAACTCTAAACCTGAAAAGATCCTCAATGTGTAATCTTGTAAGAACTCAAGATTAAGTAAGGTTTAAGGTCGGGGCCTTATATTTGAAATAACAAAATTCCTTATATAATAGTAAACTAAATTTTACTATAACCAACATACCATCTAGAAAACCAACATTAAGATCCACACTATACTTTACCATTTTATTGAATTGTTGCATCCATATGTATAGATTTGAGGCAAGGTAAGTATGCCACCGTTTATTTATTCCTCGTACATTGCTAGCGATAGGACTTCTAGTCTAACCTATCAAACAATAGTGAATGTTCCTCTTTGGATACTTCCATTATAAATGTGGGCAACAACAACAACCCACTAAAGTATTATAGGAATATGTCCAAAACGACATGTCACAATTGGTAAAACCATCATAATGTTGGAAAAATTTACCAAGAAGATCCCTCAGTAGGAATCCACACTCATAATCTGATATAGGAATTGGGCCTCATAAATCCACCAAAAGAGATGTCACTTACAACTCATCTATATGTTGACAATATTAAATTATATGAAGAAACCTATAAACCATATTATTATTCATCAATAGAAGATTCAAACTCGATCAAAGGTTCCTTACATTAGTTTATCGAGTGGTTTGAAGAGGATCACTACATATCTAATTTTTTAAAAGGACCCATACCTTAATATCTCTATAAAATATCCCATCTCTTCTCCAGTGGGTCACATAGTACTCATTGTATAGACACCTAAAATTTAACATAGTGGTACCATGCACCCATTTAGGGATGAATAATGAGGTTATGGAAAACATCTAAGATATGAGTTATCAACCCACCAGAGTAGAATGATTATCCTCTTCGAGATTATGGTTGTATTAATTCTTGATTTGATAGGATCCTAAATTCCATGTTGGATACAAAATACCTACTATATAACATGATAGATAATATAATCTCTTATCTTGAGGTCGTGGAAATATGCCAGGTGGTATTTCCTCCTGAAGGAATGTCAACCCTAGTATTAGAGGATCATGGTTGAGAAACCCCTGTGTTTGTTAACCCCTGCTTTACCCCAATTAAAGGAATGTGTGATATGATACATTACCTATCCCATTTCTATATATGTTAATTTTTCCATATTGGGAATTAAATAATAATAAGACTTCACCAAGATCTGATGTTTTTTCTAGACATTCTAAAGGCCTATGTTTATTTGGTATAGTCATATACCGTAGGGTGTTTTACCATATGAGAGTTTCTCCATTTATTGTTTCTCTACATGTTCATCTCTTTTTCACACAAGATGATAATCACCAACCAATTAGAGTGATAAAACATGACTAATTAGTGATTCATTGACATTGTCGTGTGATGGAAGAGATTCACATACTCACTAAACATGCCACTAACCCATGAACAACATCTCATTATGTGCTAGGAGATTGTGCAGAATGAACTATTCCCTACCCTATCAAAATCTTAGGAGGATTTAAGGAATTTTTCAAAAAGGATATCCATGTGGGAGAAGCCTTGTACTATACTAGATAATAGTCATGCCCATTTCCACTTAGTACTCTCACAAGAAGGATCATGATGGTAGAGACTACCACTATAGTATATGAAGAGGCCCTTGATATGCTACATATTTGGCCCCTTTTTTGTATGGGCATCACTAAGTTCATCCCTACATATTGTAGACTCTCCCTTAACAACAACGTTAGGAATGGCCTCACTAAGAATAACCTCCATGATGAGAGAATATGGATCTTCACACCCCCCCCAATCATTAAGGAAAAGCACCAAGGATACCTTTTATATAGAAAAATCTATATGAATGACTCCATTGGGTATTAATAGGTCCCAAGATACATCTTTTATTTCTCTTAGAATGGAATCATAATGTTTTCAGAATGAGATTGACTTCAGGAGGCAATGATTCCTAACCATGCAGAATACATCCTGTATTAAAGGATTCTCTACAACACAATAAAATAATTATAAATTTTCAAATATTTTCTCCTTGATTATGTATATCATCAATTATTCTAGATGGATGATGTTCCATGAAACATGGGACATGTATCTGTGTACTAAATAGTGACAATAACAAAATTGGTGAGTGGAAACAGGTTCCTAGACTTGATTGATTGAAGTTAATGAATGGGTTTTTATAAGATACTATATTTTTCTCATGTAATTATATATTCCTGCTAGATCAATCCATAACCTCTTGTGGTTTTTTCGAACCTCCCATAATCTTTGCCTTTATATGTTCATCAGTAGATATATTTTTTATTATGTTAGGGTTTGTATCATCTTTCATCATTTCCATTTTTTCGCTTTCTAAATATTATTATTTACTTTTCCCCATTTTATAGAGTTTTTTTATATTTTCATCATATTTATTATTTTTCTATTTTTTACTTCTTACATATTATTTTTTCTTTACCCACATTTTATTCCAGGATTCACATTTTTTATTTCCAAAAAAATCAAGGATATTATTTAAAATTCAAGATGAATTTTTCTATATAATGTTTTTTATATTTTAGTTAATATTCGTTAACTAATGTAAATTGAATATTAGAATGAATTTAATATTTATGACTTATTTTTTTATTTAATTATTTTTTTTGAGGATAAAAATGGTTTCATATCTATGAATCCTTTGAGATAATTAATATGCTCTAAGTTAGTAGTTTATGCATTATTTATATCACTTATCATCTACAAACATCATTTCACCAGACTATGATGTTTGAATATTTATTATTAAATAGAAGGTAAATATATATTTTTTAAATATTTATTAGATTTACAAAATTTATTTGAAATAAATTCATTCCTTACCTAATATTTGTAATTACCGTACTTGATTGACCTATAAAAGTGTACCCTTTATCCCACTATTATACACACTAAAAAAATTAATAATAATAAATGTGAGAAGTGATGACATTTAAAACATATGATTATTTCCTCTTTGGGATTCTATGCTTTGACTTCAAAAAATTATTAATTGAGTGGGTCATAAAATTTTATTGCAAACGGTATAGAGTAGGTTCATTAGAATGAATAAGGTAAGTATTATTTTAAATAAATTACATATAAATACTATATAGAATGTGGAAAGAATAGTAAGGAATGGTTTTAAAAATCGAAATCACAGAAGGAGTGTTAGTGACATGGAATCCTGGTGAATTCTTTTCTAATAAATGTGTCATACATTTTATTGAATTTCATTCTCATGCATTTTATTATACATCTTTTTCCATGATAATTGGAAATAATTACATGGTGTGGTTATTTAATTTACAATATAGTTATCATGAATTTCATTTTCATTGATTGTTAAATATTAATGATGTTACCAATATCTCAATGAATTATTTTTAGAAATGTTACTTTTCCCGTGAGTTCAAATATTTTTATGTGGGGATGTGATCGCATCGTGATTCACAATTTTATTTCACCCATTCATCTTTATATAAACAAGTATTATTATTTAAAAATAAAAATATAATAAAAAATTATAATTAGCATATTATTGAATTTATTTAATTTTTATAATTATTAAAATGAGAAATTTTTCATGTTTTTTATAATTTACTTTGTGTGAGGAGGTTATTTGGAAGATCAATGATGATATGGAAAGAAAATATTCCAAATTTCAGGGATGCCCACAGACATATGTACATTATTTTACTGATTTTGTGAAATATGAGATAAGAGTAATGATATTCTATGATAATATCTACAATTCAATGGTATACAAATATTTTGAATAACGAAATCCCATATCATAAATCAATGGGTCCAATCAAACTGATATTATTTGTAACAAAATATCCTCTAAGTTAAATGATTGGTTCTTTATTTTAAAAATATCTCACAATTTATACATTAAATGACAATTAATATTTATAATGAGATATTCAAGAGGTGGTGGAATAACTTTTTCGTTTTTAAAAAATTGATAATATACTTTTTGGTTGGACTAAACCATGTCTCAACTAGAATTTAGAAATCAGATTACCCAAAACAACCTCCAATTTTGGCTTTAAAATTGATCCTTGGGAACCTTAATTGAAAGATTGATTATAAGGAATGGAGATTCTATTATGGAGTCCCAAAGGACTAATCTAATAGATTTTAGGCACTAGAGTTCCCAATCCTCATAGTGGTAGCTGAAATAAATAAGGAGATCCACACGACCTTCATCATCATCTCGATGGTGGGATAAATAGGGGGATTTCATTATGAGGGTTATAGAAACATTTAAAGAGAGTTATTACACATATATTATTTAATTTTTAAGATTAAATTTTGTTATAATAAAATTTATTCCATTTATATTACATTATTGATTATTTTAATGCTTGGTTTCATGCATGTGATTGGTATGCTATTAATTTCTAACCGATCGGTGTAAGGTTTTGAGTGTGTGGATTGTGTTGTTATGATTATAAAACATTGGAATCCTTTCCCTAGCCGCATTGTTGAAATTTCATTATTATTTTTAAGAAAATAAACAGTGCATAAGGGTTCTAACATGGATATATGATTGTTATGTCATTGTTTGGTTCTATAAGAATTAATATAAAAGAATTAAAATTATTTAATATTCCAATTAATTTTTACCAAAGATATACTCTATAAATAATTTAGTGTTTCTAAAAAATGAACTTGACTTATGCGTGGTGACCTGAAAATGCACCCTTTTTGATATTGATCAAAGTATACTTTTTTCAACTATTATATAATATTTAAATTCAGTTACATTCATAAGACTATCTTTTATCCACCCACATAATTTAGTTTTATATTGAAGATACACACTATAATCCACCAATAATCCTTTATAGATGACCAAGGGTCCCCCAAGATTAATATAATAATATAAAACCAATTATAATTCATGATTCATTAAAATGAATTTAATTTTTTTCACCCCACACATAACCATTTTCACTCCCATAAGAAGTAAAATTTCCAAAAACTTTTTATAGAGTTATTACCGACCTCTAGATGAATTAATATTCAAGGAAAATGTAATTCATAATGACAATGTGATCAATGAAAAAACCACACCAAGCAGTTAATATGAGTAAACATGGAAAAATATGTCTCACAAATTGTATTATAATGAAATTCAAGGAGACGTATTCTACTATTATTATTATGGAATTAACAAGTCAACAATTACACTAACACTCTACCAGTGTGTTTGACCTATTATTTCTTCTTTTTATACAGTAATTCGATTTTATTTGAAAAATATTATTCTTACCTGGTTCTGTCCACTAATCATTCATTACATATTTTTAAATCAAATTTCAAGACCCACTCACTTATGCATCCCATGAATCCAAAACATAATCTCTTAACCTAGATATACCAATATTTTTTACATTTCATACCTACTGTGATTTATTATTTTAATGGATTTTTAGGGAATTGAATAGTCAGAATATATGAACATAAGAATAGGTCAATCAGATATAATAATGAAAATTATTACATAAGTGATGATAATATGAAAAAATCATGTTATAATACAGATAAATAGAAACCTATGTTTTATTTACATTCAATTGAGTTTAAAAAATCCACACATCATGGTTCGATGGAAATATGGGTGGGTATTTTATGTCAAATTATTAACCCATAAACTACTTACCTATAGGGTATTAATAATATAAAATTATTTAGAGAGATACAAACATTAATATAATCTAGAAACAACCATGTTACTAAAAAATAATTTCTTAGTATAAAATTCTTTCTTAAACTCACATCCCATATGTGAACGGGATTTATTTAAATGTTTAGAAAATATGAAACAGGTAAATTCATCATGAAATTTAAATAACTTCCTTGATTAGGTGGGGATAAAAATTGAGAATTATGGAAAAAAATGGGATGGGGAGGTAATAATGCAATATAATAATAAAAAAAGTGGGAAATAAAAAAATATGATGAAAATACTAATGAATTATTGAATTTGATGAAAAGTATTGTACAATCTAGAAAGTAAAATAGAAAAAAATGAGGGAAGATTATAACAAATCTTAACTAACACTTGAATATATCCACCCCACACCTAGTGTGTTTAGTTTCCTCACTATAGTATAATATAATGTGGGAAGGAAGGATAGAATTTGGTGGGTTACACTTGTAAGTTGATTCGTGAAGGTGAATTTAAAATATAGGGGACTCCAGAGTGGTATCATGGAAGTGAATTAGTCATTTTCAATTAAAAATTAATGTGTGATCAGTTTTATCATCTTGAAGATGTATAACACCAAATTTACATGCATGAGTACTAGTTTATTGTTCAGTCCAATAGGAACAAATCTTACATGGGAGTAACAATAAAATTGTGCGATAAAAGAGCATATTTTTTCCAATGTTTAATTGAATATTATGTATTAGGACGTCATGGGATGTTTTGGTTTATTCCTTATATATCTATGATTTCTTTTTTGAATAACTTCAAATTTCTTCTAGATCCTAAATCAACAACATCCTATGATGGCCTGCATTTGAGAGGTTTATATTACACTATTTAACATCCCCATATAAAAAGTGATATAACTCTATTGGAATGTGACACGAATTTACAAAAACAATCTAATATGGTGAAATTCTTATTGTGGTTTTATAAAGTTTATGGTATGCCCAAATATCATCATCCAACCATTAAATCTAATCCTTCAAATCATGTTGTACCATTTTTTCCAAGATTTTCTTAACATCATGATTTGAAATTTATTCTTTTTAATTAGATTGCGGATAATATAAAATAGATAATTTATGTATAACCCCATATATATGGGGAATTATTTTTATATTTTAATTATAAAACATTTAATCCCTTGTCTCTAATGATGAATCTTAGAAAACCAAACCTATCGAGAATTAGAGATCCCACAAAATCAAAAACCGCTCAAGAGTCCTCAGTCCAACAACAATATTCTTCCCCCTTTTTATAAACATAATCAGAATAAAATATGGTACATTCATAGACAACTGAATTTGGAAAATTCCTAATGAATTTATTTCTTCATGGAACAAATATATCATTAAAAAAATGGTTTAATGGGGCATATCATTAAACTATGATATAATCCATGTGAATTGACATAATATGAATGACTTAAAAACTGATGGGGATACCTATATGAATTTTTCTAATAAAATTACAATGTTTAAGAACATTCAAGCTATAAATTGAGAGAGAAAGTGTCCCCCAAAAAATAGTTTGGAATAACCTCAAAATAGTGGTGTAATCTTGGTCAGAAACATACCAATGAATAACCTGGAAACTATAAATTAACCACAAGTAGGTGTCATCCCAAATGTACCATTATGACTAATTTAGATGACTTTAGGATTCTTATTTACTAGAATATATGGGGACCATAGATGATACCAAAAAATTAACAATTCCCACATATCATGGGGTAAGTCCCACTCTATCACAAATTTTCCCATCAATGGAGTATTCTTCTATGGTGATGGATGAGTCATTATTGTGGTCCAATGTTGGGGAAATACTAAAACAGTCACCTTCTATCACACTACCAACTTTTTTTCTATCCCAAATGATAATATTAATTTCATAAGAATGGATTATCCAGTTAATTACAAGTGGTTTGGTTATGAAAAACATAAAGAGATACAGGAGGGATATATTGTCGTAGAAAATTCTTTGTTGGACCCTAAAGGGTATGACCATACTTTATCATATGAATTTTTTAAATGAATTATTTTTCAGTTTTGGGTCGGCTTTCTCTAACAGGGTCTAGAGTATATGAATAACATTCTATGACATGTTCAGTTCGATCAACCTATTGTGACAAGACTACCATCAATACATAGTTAGAGGAATCCAAAATGATCTCAAATGGTAAATCCCACCAATGTGGTTGATTTACCATTGGTAATGTGAGAATCCATCTTCATTTGATGAAATATTCCTCACTTTTTTTAAACCTTATTTCTCTTTTTGGATTTATCAAGAGGGTGGGGACATCCTACTAATTTCATAAAGGAAATGATGATAAATCCAACTTGACCTAAGGATGACCATATGTACATGAAATGTTTGGGGAATGGATGTGTAGAAATGATGACTACATTTTATATATCTGCTTGTATACCATCCCCATAATCATCATTTCCATGTAATATACCATTTCACAACATGTAATGGAATTTTTCATAATTTGATACAAGATTATTTTCAGTATAGTGATGTAGAATTGAACAATGAATAATCAAATAATGATCAATAGTTAAACCATATACTGTGAAATCATAAACAAATAATTCAATGAAATTCTCCAAATAATCTAAAAAAATACTAACCATGCATCACTGGAATGTACCCGAAGCATTAAATTGAACAAATAGAATCCTACAATATAAAAATATGGAAGAAAACAAAGTAAATGTTTTCTGTTAATGATACTTTGGAGAAATATGGGTCTAAAAGTTTCTATAGATTCATTTATCCTTCTTTATAGATTTTCATGGATAATATGGTTTCTGTCTAACAGTATGGTTTTATGGGAAAACTGGAATGATTAAATCTCAACTCACAAAATATTCTCTCATTTACGGGCACTAATCGGAAATGTTGGTGTCAGTAGAACAAATAATTCAATGAATTAGAGGTAGGGGATGTGATATTCCTTGGGGCTGATAATTATTTTTGAGTTGGGTACTTACATATTTGTATTTTTTCCCCACCTTTTTCTCTAATTTATAACTTGTCACCACATGGGAATGTCTGATGTGTACACTAGAACATGTACCTATCTTTGTAGTGTTTAATTCCTTATTATTGATTAGATTTATTATAGTTATTTCCATATTGTTCATATGGGAACCACATTTAGATATATCAATAATTTTATAATCTATTGGAATTAATAAACCACAAATCTATTGTATTAAATCTATGACCCTTATTTTTCTGTATAAAAATCATTAAAAAAATTATATTAAAACATTATAAATATTCCTGAATCATGTCCCCTTTTCATTTTATTATTATAATAATCTTATAGTTATAGTTTGAGTGTAAGAGATGTTTTTTCAGGAAAAATGTGTTACATGTCGGCCCAACCTCTAATATTGGACTCAACACATTATAAACATCCTTTTTTTGTGTCTTCAAATGTGAATGTGAATTTCCTAAGATTAACCAATTCATCATCCACATTATATGGTTTTAAAATTTATCATATTGTAAGAAATTATTGTAAGTGATTATATGGGTCCTCTACAATATGTCCATGTAATATTTGTAATTGGTTAATTAAATAAATTTTAATTCGACATTTGTTACTTCTCATTATGTATTACTATATATAGGTTAGATATTAACACTATGAAAGGTGAACTCTCTATGTGTTCAATTATTTTAATCCATGTTATATATGGTTTGTTTCTATTTCAATTTTCAAAGAAGTTGTATCTAGATGATTCTAATGGTATGGTGTGTCATCCTTCAAGTTATTTTCATGTGTGTTTCGACATCCCTGGTGTAATATCCTCTTTAGTTTGGGGTCAATATAAGGTAGATATCCCAGAACAAAATTAATCCAACATAAAACCTACTAAGAGAAAAAAAATTATCAAACAAATAGATAAGTAAAGTTATGATATAATAAAAAAATATTCCAAAAAACTCACAAATATTTTATCGAAATTGAAAACTAAAAACAAAATCCCTCTAAAGAAGGTGCCAAAATATAATTGATATTTCATGAAACATAATATTAAACTTTTTATATGATTATATGTATTCTATGGTCAATTTTTGAAAATATATCAAAGATAATTTTTGGATTATTGGGTATATTTTTGATCAAAAGAACTAAAAGTTGGGGAATGATTGAAAAACATTTAATAAATAAAATGATTTTGAAAATTTTAATAGAAAAAAATGTGGAATTATAAGAAACAAAATATGGGATAAAGTGGTCATTTTGACTTCACTATAGACATTTAATGTTCAGTTTTTCTATAGACTCATCTGGGTTGGGGGTAAATCCTTGGTTGGGATTAAACATAATCCCAATTAATTTCTAATTTTTTATAATAATTCATGGAGAACCAAAACAAGATATAACAATCATATTGTCATGGTATATGCATTATTAATGCTATAATGTCAACCAAATAATATTGAAATAATAATAATGTTAATAATAAAATGTTTATTATGTTTTCCAATCAAATCAAGATAAGTCACCTACTCAAAACAACACACCTGTTGGTTAGAAATTAAGAGAATACTGTCAACCCCAAGCATAAAAATAAGAAAAAATGTAAGATAAATGGAATGAAATGATTTTGAACCACAATTATTCTATTAAAATATATAATATATGTTGTTGGACACCCTTGCCATGTGTGTGGTTTCTTCACAATGAACGTCCACCATTTATCCCACCATCGAGTGGATGAGGAAGATTCGGTGGATATCCTTCTTCATTCCAATTATCCCTTTGAGGATAGGGAGATAATGGACCTCCAAATTGATAATAATAATCATTTTGGACTCCATAATATCATCACCTATAATCCTTGTTGAACATGAAAATTAGGTACTCTTGGATCCCATTTATAGGCAAAATGGGAGCTAGTTTTGGGAACTCAGCTATCTAAATACCCCATGTGGCATGATTATAGTCAAACCAATTGTCTTCTATCACTTTTAAAAAATCTAAATAGTTTCTTTACAATATATTGAATATATACCTATCTTGTTCTGTGGGAATTTAATTTATAAAATAGTAGATATTCACAAAATAATGATCCAGTTTTTTTAAATATACCAGATTCTATTTCATGGAATGATCAATTTTTGTTGGTCCCCTTGTTGGATGGATGTTGATTTGGTGTCTTAATAAGATTTTTATTATAATTAATTTTATCAGATTACAATATTTCAGCCCAATTGGGATAATTTATTTCACTATATATGTAAAATAGTGGACACATGGATTTTTGCTTACCTGCAGTTTAGCCAATTTTGATTATACATCATCTATGACCCTCAAAATTACCTCCTCCTACAATTTCATTAACAAAAAAAATTAAAATTTCACTTTAAAATTGTTATAAAAATTAAATAATGGAATCATATTTAAAGTAAATTTTTTATTATATTTTTAATTTTCAATACAATATCAATTTAATATTGGGGTGTAAGGGTAAAATGAAATAATAAATCATGGTGTGGTTAGATGCAGATTTCCATGTATCAGAACGAAATAGTGCTATAGGTGAAACGAAAATTTGAGTCTTATGTTGATTACAAATCCAGATATCACCCTTGGAGACATCACACATCCTAAGATAGGATATTCATCTAATATTTACCTAACCTAGAATAATTCCCTAGATTAAGAGGAATAATATAACTCGATGAATGAAATGAAGCTGGTCGAGCACATCACAATGACCAAATGAAAATAATATGATGATATTACCTTAGGTGCCTCTAAGTGAAGTCATAGAAGGAGTGATAGTGGCTATGTTAGATTTCATAATGAAAAAATAGTTATTTTAATCTAGGATATTTATGCTACTAAATCAAAAAAAAAGACCCTACAAAGGTATCAGCTATGACAAACCTCTCGTTCTGTATGGTTAGGTATTCCCCCTCAACAGGCTATATTATATTATCATGAAACACACTAAGAACCATTATATTTTCACCCATTTCCATCCAGTTTTCAACCATAGGAAATTACAATCTAATAGTCAATTATTCAAAGAAGCCCAACTAGCAAGAAAAATAATGTTACCAGTACTATCCATACCCAAGCGGTTCATCCAATATACATTTATGTAACCTCTTCTAATGAATCATCATCTGTGTGAATCAATACGTCCATGGATTCAAAATAGGATGTGACAAAGCAACAAACTAGCATACCTATGATTCTTTCGACTCTCTATGATGTCTTCTTATCAAATGAAATTCATGAAGAAATTGCTGAAGCTTTAAAAATACTACGTCTATTCTATAATGAATTATAATCCAATGAGGCATATATTACATTGGAAGTCAGACAAGAGGAATGATGAGAAATTATATCATTTTTAATGAAATATGTGGTTGCATCTATGTAGGGGAACATATTCCAAAATTATATCAAAATTCAGTCCAATGGTGTCGAAATTCATCACATCCTACTAGATACTAGGTATAATTTAAGCCACAATCTGTAACACCCCAATCTTCCACGGTATGCTTCACTTTGAATAATACAGTACCGTGTGTTGTACACAACTTCGAGTTATAACATGCCACAACCAATCAAACTAGCCATTATGAATAGTAATACCCACTTTTTTAAATTTTATAAATTTTATCATTCAAAATAGACTCTATTTTTGGATTCAGAATGCTGAAATTAGCTTAGGGTGAAATTTTGGTGCTTTTCGGATAACTTTCATATTTTGATGAATAGTGAAAGTTACTAAATTGAAATTAAAAACAACTTCTTTAATTGAAATAATTAATAGTGATAAATTATTATTTTGAGTGGTTTTAATGTATATTTAGAATATATTTTTACCATTTAATACAATGTTAGTCATTGGACGTAATTTCACATTTAAACCAGAAATAAACAATTGTCAATCTTTTGATAATTATTATTTATTAAAATCACGCTATTTGTTTTGACAACAGAAATTAATTTTTAACTTAATTAATAAAAATTATATGTTTTGAACTTGGTAAAATAGAAATCATTTTTAATTCATAATATCAAATATATATTATGCTAGAATTTTTGTATTTTTCTGAGAAACATCAATTTTTCATTAATAGTTAAAAACACTGAGTTATTGGTTAAAACCGAATTTCTTATTTAAATAATTATTTATTTTATTTAAATTAATTTAAGTCAAAATAGATACATAATACTTATATAAGTTCATTTAAATTCATTGGAGTCAGTTTATAATAATTTATGATATATAAAATTTTTATTTGACTTTTCACTATCTTTAACCCACCTCCTATGAGAATTTGAAAATTCACATACAAATTAATTTTACCGCTTCTGTGAGTTGAATTTTTAAAATCCAAGAGACACGTTTAATATCAAGGAGTAAAATATGGTTCAATATGATAAAAATAATTTTTGGTGAATAGTAACTTTTTACTTTTATTTACCGCTGTTAAAGGTAAATATGGTAATTAATGGTAAAAAGAATATTGTAATAATTCAAAATTATCTAAACACATGTCCTAACCTTATTGGACGAGTAATTGAAGACCATGGTTGTCTTTGGGTAGATTTTGGACACTATGGAGCCACCTATGAATGATAATGACAGTTTAGATTAATTAATTTAATGTAAAGGAAAAATGGACACAAACAAAAACCTTTTTGTAATTAATTTTAATATAGTGTTATATAAGTAATATTTTTGACTATAAATTTTCATTGGAAATATAAAATGATTTCCTACATCATGGTAGTTTTTTTATAATTTTTAGATATCAAATAAATTAAATTATTAAGGACAATATAATGATGCAGTATTTAACTCACTAATAAATGATTTAAATAAATTAGATTCTAAATATACAAATAATATCCAAAACATGTCCAATTCTTATTGGATGATTTTCTTTCGACCATGAGGCATCCATTCTTCATTTATAAATATTTTTGGACCTTTAGAAACCGAATATCATTATACAATAAAATAATATTTTCACACTTTCTTAAAGAGCCCCTCCCCCCTTATAAAAAGACACCACCTATAACCAATTTCTCAAACAACTCAAGCCATTAGGCTCATCCATGCTCTGCCAAATTAAGCTCCCTACATCCCTCTCATACTCCTAGAAACCATACCTTAGGCAGAAGGCACTTCAAGGGGTCCTTTTGGTTCAAACCAAAGGAAGTTACCCAAATTAAAGGTAACAATTTCTCTTAATTTCTTTTCTGGTTCCATGCATAAATCCAATGGAAACCGACTAGAAATAGTGATTTTTAAATATAGAACACATGTTTAAAGGAAATACTAAATAGAGGTTTTACATTCCAGATTGCTAATTTGTATCTGGATTACAAGGGGAATTCAAATATATAATTTCCTCCATTGGTCGATCACTTATGGGATGTCTTTACAAATGACTTTTCAGGTTTTCCTTTACATCAAGAGGTAGAATTTTCTATTGAGTGTGTTCTAGAAGCAGAACCAGTGTCCATTAATCCTTATAGGATGTCTACCCCAGAGTTAACGGAGCTCAAGAAATAGTTAGAGGAGTTACAGGAAAATGGGTGTATTCGACCTTGTACTTCTCCTTGGAGTTCACATGTCCTGTTTGCGAAAAATGGGGATGGTATCCTTAGACATTTTGTGGATTATCGTAACATGAACTAGTTGATGGTCCTCAACCAATATCCCATGCCGAGGATTGATGATCTATTTGATCAGATTTGAAGTGGCAGGGTGTTCTCAAATATTGGCTTGAGATTTGGTTATCATCAGTTGCACGTTAGACCATCTGATATACATCTTATAGCCTTTCTGAGGAGGTATGGTCTATATGAGTATGTGTTTATGTCGGTTGATCTCACAAACGCTCCTGCAGCTTTTATGGCAGTGATGCACTAAGTGTTCCACCCATACTTGGATTATTTCTTATTAGTCTTCGTGGATGATATCTTGGGGTACTCTCACACTCGACATTAACATTCCATGAATCTAGAGATCTTTTTTAGTACACTTTGAGTGCATCAGTTATATGTTAATCTCTCAAAATTCCACTTGTGGGTATAATATATTCACTTCTTGGTTCTTATTATATTAGAGGTATGAGTATCAGTAGATCTAGAGAATGTGAAAGTATTAGTTTCATAGGAGAATCCAAAGAAAATCATTAAGGTAAAGATTTTTCTCATGCTAGATGGTTACTACAGACGTTTCATATATTACTTTTCATGCTTAGAAGCACCACATAAGATCTTGACAAAGAATGGTGTGATTTATCTATGGATATATTTCTGTGATTCATCCTTTGAGGAGCTGATGGGGAGGTTGACATCAGCACTGATACAAGTTTTTCCAGATCTGGGAAAGATTTATACTATTTAATGTGATGCATTGGGTATCTGGCTGGGAGCAGTGATTATGTACGATTATTGGTAGTTGAGGCCACATGAGAGTGATTTCCTGACACATGATCTTGAGTTGGAAGCAGTTTATTAGGCTTTACATTTTTGGTGACATTATCTGTTGGGAGAACATTTTGTTGTTTTCACCGACCACAAAAGTCTCGAGTACATATTGACTCAGTGTGATATGAAATTGAGACAGCAAAGGTGGGTTGAGTAACATTAGTCTTTTGTCATTGAGCATGCCTATAGTCATGGGAATGAAAATTCAGTGGCTGATGCATTGAGCAGGAGGACTCAAATACAGGAAATTCAGGGGGCTTAGCAGCTTATGGCTCAGTTCATTGAGATGCATTTTGAGGTGCATGAATGACATGGGAAATCCTTTATTTCTAAAGTATTTTTTAACTATAATCTACTTGATTGGGTATGAATGAGGTAGTTATCACATTCTGAAGGCCTAGTTCTATGGACCGATGTGTGAAGAGAGGACTCTATTCTCGGATAGGCCAAAGGCGATGATGAAGTATTGCATTTTCATGGATTCATATGGGTGTTAGCAGAAATATGCCAGGAGATGATCTAGGATTTTCATTCTTTATTTTGGAAATTTTATCCTAGTGTCACCAATAAGTATTGAGATATTCTATTTTATGTATTGGTGGCCCAATATAAAGAAATTTGTTGCAGGTTTTGGGATGAGTTTTTTCACCTGTCAGAAGGTAAATGCAGAGCATCAGCGACCAGTAGAGATTTCTTATCAGTTACCCATTCATGAGTGAAAGTGGAATGATGTCATGAAGGAGTTTGTGACATGTCTATCAAGGTCACCTCATGGTAATGATGGATTTTGGGTTTTCATTAACGGACTCATGAATGTTGCACACTTCTTACAAATAAAGGATACATTACATGTCGATGAGCTCGGAAGGTTTTACATCTGGAAGAATGTAAGCTGATATGAGGTTCCACAATCCATCGTTTCAGACATGAATTCATTCTTTTCATCATGGGTATAGTAATTACATATAGGGAATTGGGTACATATGTACTTTTGAGTACATCTTACAATCCCCAGATAGATCGCAAATCCAGCCATACGATTCTTGTCCTAGAGGACATTCTTCAAGCATGAATCCAAGATTTTTGAGGTTCTTGGGAGAAGCAGATACCTTTAGTGGAGCATTCCAACAATAGTAGTTTTGATGAAGATATTCAGATGGCACTTTATGAGGCTTTTTACAGTAGGCCATGATGATCAGCCCTGTGATGGCTAGAGGTAGGAGAGGTAGCTACGATGGGACGTTGTCTTGTCAAGGAGACCACAGAGCAGATATAATTGATTTAGAAGAAGATGGATTCTTCACAATCACAACTAAAGTCTTATGGTGATAAATAGAGATGACCTATGGAGTTTTAGGTAGTAGATCAGATCTTCCTATGTGTGACACTGAGGTTGGGACACATGTGGATTTGGAGACAAGGTAAGCTTTTATTGAGGTACGTCAGGTCGTTTGAGGTTTTGGAAAGACTCTGGCTGGTTGATTATCTATTGCAGTTACAGTAGAGGTACCATGAAATCCATGACGTCTTCCACGTTTCTCTTCTATAACATCAATTCTTAGACCCATATCTGGTTTTTCAACCCAAGTAGGTTGAGTTAGAGGTGAATGCATCATTCGAGGAGCATCCTATATGGATTGTTGATCACAGTGCGAATGTTCATTGTGGTTGGTCTGTCCATCTGGTATGAGTTCTATTATTGCATGGGAGAGTATAGGACGAGACATGGGGGAGGGAGGCCGATTAAAAATTGTAGTGGCTTGAGCTATTTGAGTTTTCTTCTTTTCCGCCACCTTGCTAGGAAAATTCAGGGGGGTGGGATTTTTTAAGGGGGGAAGCTTGTAAGAACACAGATCTTAATATTAGGTATGGATATTTATTTCTAGTGTTTTTTAGAAAAAAGCGAGTTTATGGAAATTTTTAGTAGTACTCGCAGGGTAATTTGGAGTACATACCATGTACAAAGGAGTACATGTCGTATACCATGTTTTTGTGGGTAGTTGTGTAATGACTTTGTAAGGGCTGGGTACATAGCCACGCGGGGTGACTTGGAGACCACCTAAAGTGGAGCTGGTAAAGGCATATACATGTCGTGTATCCTTAAGGAACATGACATGTATTTTTATTTTTATTTTATATATCTGTCCGAGGCCATGTCTCATTCCCAAAATTGACTTCTTCTAACCCCATCTCATCTAGGAGTGACCGGGAGCGACAATTATTTTTTATGCCATTGATAGACCTTATATGCTCCGAATATAACTATGATGATTGCATTGGTATAGAATTAGTGATTTATTCCATCCTCTAGATCCTATACTCTTGATTCCTCCACGTTCATGAGATATCCATGGTTGAGCATTTTTGAGGATTTTATAGATCTGCAGTGTTCTAGGTAGATTCAAATGTTGAGCTACAACTATATCGACTGTACAATGGAAATTTTGGTGGTTTGTGCCATTCCGTAGTTTTCTTTGAATTATATGTGTGAAAATATCCCAATACCTGAGTTTAGGGTATTGGGTTTTAAGTAATTTTACCCCATTAATTCATTCTATGCTTTTTTTGCATGAGTATGGGTGTTTGATAATGAATATGGTTTATTGGCATGCTATGGATGTGTTTACCAAGTTAGTTTGATATTAGCTGTTGGGTATAGAATTTCATGATTGGTTGTTTTCTTCCAATGCCTAATGCTTTAAGGATGGATTTAATATTATTATAAATTATCATTATATACATTGTAGTTTTTTTAGCAAAGTTATATTTTTGAGATTTACTTTGGGTGCTGGATACTATTTGTGCATGATTGATTACACATGGTAGTGGGAACCCGGGGTAGTTAGAACATAGGGGGAATGGATGATGAGGGCTTCCCTAGAGTGTCTATTATACTTTTCACATTGTCAGACCATAGGGGGATGGACGTAAGTGCTACATCAAAGTGTATGTAGTTCCACATTGTGAGACCACATGTGGAACTGAATGTTGACTGCTTCCTCAGAGAGTCTATAGTTACCGTTACGAGACCACATGGGGAAATAATAATGAGTTCTTCCTTATAGAGTCTTTGTCTAAGCTGAACTAGAGGGGTTAGAATATGAGTACATCCCATAGGTTTTCCTGTGGATGTTTGGTTGTTTATTTTTAAATGTTAATGAATGTAGCTTTAAATATAGGATTTTTTCCTTTGGATTAATTCCTTGTTTATTACTTCATTTATCATATTTTCAACTATATATGTTCACTAACAGTTATACATAGATATTTGGGTGGTTTCCCACTTGGATTCGTCTCACACCCTGTTTGGGATATGATTTTGGGCCCAAATAGATTATATTGTTGTAGGTATAGATAAGGGAAGGCACCCTTCTACATCGGGTACTTGATTGTTGTGGAGCTGGAGTGCATGTAACCAATGTGAGGCTTGCAATTTTATTGGAGTTATTTACTTGTTTTTCCCGTGTACTTTGGATTAGTGTTATATTTCAGCATTATGACAACTTTGGCTACTTTCCTAGATATTTGTGACATGAATCCTAATATATATATATATATATATACATATATATATATTTATGTTGTAGTTGATTATTTACTTTTAGTCTTCTGCAGTTTACTCATTTTATGTTATTACTACTTTTCCTATTCTTATATGATTTTCATTCCACTATTTTACTCTTCCAATGTGAGCATAGATTCCCTAGTATCACAGTCATGGTCCTCGCTGCTAGTCAAAAGCCTCTTGCTTTAGGGAAATTCTCTAGAGTCAATGTGACCAACTAGGTACGGGAAAAACTCTTGGTGACACCCAAAACTGGGATGTTACCGTAATATCAAATTATAATTTTGTTGATTTTTTTATTTTTCTATTAATTATTATTTTTTGGGAATAGTTATAAAATAATCTATTTTAATTGAAAAAAATTTCATCAAAATAATTAATAGTGTAAAATTATATTAGTTTTAAGGTATAATTAGACTACATTATTATCATTTAATCCAATTTTTTTTTCATTTTAATCAATTTGAAATAAAACTTGGATATAAATTTTTTCAATTTTTTAATGTTTTAACTTAAATAATATGTTTTCATATTTCATCAACGATATTAATTTTAAATCAATTAATTGAAATTGTGGAAAGTGAATTTTAAGAAATTGATTCCATATTTACAAATATGGGTTCTGAATTATGTAAATAGGTTTCTTTTATGTTTGGACATTATGAATGGTAACAATGGTAATTTTTATCCAAAAGGTAAAATGTAAATAGAGTAATTATGGGTAAAAATAATATTATAGATATTATAAAATTAACCTAAGAGTTGTCCAAATTTTATTGGATGAATGGGTGTTGACAAAAGGTATCCTTCATCCATGATGATAACCTATGGAAGCCACATGGATTAGATTATGAAATTTATTATATTTTATTTATATAAATGTTACTGTTGTCATAATCATATCATTAATATCTATACATTTTATAAAAAAGATAAATTCGTTTATAAATAGTCAATTAAAATCTGAATAATTTTTCTTTTCCATGATAATTTATTTCTAAATTTTAGGAAATAATTAATTACCTGAATGCCTTAAAAAATTATGATGTTGTAATTATTTAATAAAATAAAATAACAAATAAATGATATTAAAAATATTAAAATAACTATAATTTTAAATAATTAAAGTCATAAATGAATTTACTATATTATATTTACATGTTATTGATATGATAGAAGTTTTTTATTGATGATATATTATTCGAGTTTTTTTTAAAATTTCAACATATGGAATAGTTTGAAAATGTAATTAATTTAATATTAAAATAAATAATATTTTATTAAATTATAAAAATTTCATAAAAATAAATAATAAATGAAAATTGATTGAATTTAATTTGAAAATATCATCTATTAATCATTTATTGGTCTCTTGGAATTTTATAGTATCTATAGTAACCATCAAAGAGTAAAAATACATTTTGTCGCGATAAGAGTTAAGGAGTTCAAATAAATGATAAAATGATAAGATAAAGGTCATAATGAGAATTAAAATTTTAAAAAAATATTGGTTGAGAGTATTTCTAGCCATATTAATCTTAAAATCTAAATAACATACTTTTTGGACCTTTTAATTAAAAATTTATTTGTATTATTTTAATAGTTTGATAGTTTCCTAAATGTCCCCTCACCTCAATTATAAAATTCAACTACTTCCTTTCTACATCACACCAGATTGAGCCTTATAGATCGAACAAAACCTGTCAATTTCTCCTCCAATCATTCCAATTCATGTTCTTGAGGACATAATATTCTAAAAATACAAACTCTATATCCCTTAATAAGAGAGCTAATGAAATCACACCGAAAAATGTGTAATCGTTTTACCAACTCATTCATGTTCAATTAATATTCTACTTCCTATTAATGTGTTGTTTCAAATAAAAATTAACAAATCCAAAATCATATATATTCTATGAACATATTATGATTTTGGGGTAACCATATTTCACCTTTTATAAATCATACAGAAAAAACAAATGCATCACATCTACGTACGTACGACTTACCGTCTCCATGCCGTGGATGATTTTTTTCGAAACCACTTTATTTATATAAGCTTACTGATGGATATAATAGATACAAATACTAAATATGACATGAAATTGATTTTTTATAATTAATATAACATCCTATTATTTACTCTTTCACCATTAAGGGAATAATATCATTGCTCATTTGTATGTACGACCGATAATCACCATGAAGAGATGTGATTAATTATCAACTAAAACCATTCAAGAATGATTTAAAAAATGTATATAATTAATAAATAAAAAATAAAAATGGTGATGAAATAAATATATCCTATTCAAAATAAACATGACTTACTTGAGAAGACATGCATAGGAAAATGAAGCAGTTAATACCTGAAGTAGGGGTAACAAGAAAATATAATAACAAAATGATATAAAAAGATCATATATGATATTAAAAACCTTGTATATGGTTATTGAATATATTAATAACAATCATTAAACATTTATATTCATGATTAAAACACCTTTACCAAATTGAATATATTAGGAAAGGGTTAATTTTATAATCTTATTAATTTTTAGGATTGTTTATATATAAGTATCTACGGGGAAATACTTATCATCCATGTCCATGGTTTTTTAAAATGTTTTTAAAATCTAATTTTACAGTTATAATATAAATTATTTATATAATTTTTCCATATTATGCCTTTTGGAAAAAAGTTTGAAAGGTATTTTTTTATTCAAAAAAAGGATGTTTACAATTTTTAAAAAATATTATTGGAATTCATTTTTATCTTATATAGAATGAATGGATTATTTATTCCATCATGAAACCATATTGTATCAAAGGACCATTTCCATGTTTCTTAAATTACTTTCAAGGAAAACATTTAAAAAAATTGTGATACCTTTTAAATAAATTATTTTGATGTAAAAATGGGTATTTCTCTCAATAAAACATTAATGGTTTTGTTAGAGTTTTTTCATATATGTCCACATCCTTGGTAAGAGCCTATGATTTAATGGTATTGTTCTCATATGATACCATATACTATATATTATTAAACGTTTTATGATCAATTTGACTATAGATGTTCTATTTTGATACCAATCATGGTTGGTGATTGAATTTTTCACATTCTGTACGCTATTTATTTAATACAAATTTTTATGTTGTTTATGTTTCAAAATTTCATAAGAGGGATAAATAGGACGTAGTATGTGATGAGATGAGGTCTACTATATCCCCTTTATGAATCATATGGTATCAAGAGAAAAAAAATTAGGGTATTGGATGATGTCTTACTCACTTATATATGATGTCTTCGACAAATCCTTGACTTATGATTATGGTGTCCGACGTTATGAATTCCCTCATTATGAGTTTATTTATTGTTATTCCATATTATTATTAGGTTAATATAGTTTATATGTGGCGATTCAAAATTATTCTTTACATTTTATGGTCAAAAGGACATTTTAAATTTACTAGTAAATTTATACACCTGTTTAAATGTTTATGATTATTACTCATAATTGCTTCCTCTATACACTTATCCTTACCATGGACCTGAACTCAACCATTTATAATGATTAATTTTTCCATGATTCCTATATGTATATTAGGACTGATATGAATGGTTAAATTAGGAGAATATTTTTGTTGGCAAAGGATTATTTATGTTTTATTTTCTATCTTAAATAGTAATGTAAAGTTTAAGTATGTAATATAGTTTGTAGAATTTCTAAATTGGTCTTTCCATTGGGATTCAAATCTTGTATCTATGAAAATATAATAATGTGAGGAACTAGTTTTAGGCTACTGAGGTTGGGGTTAATAAAGATTCACCCCAAAGAGGAGGATATTTTCGGTTCACAACCTACCCAATATAAAAATAGGCCCGACGTGACATATGATATTACGTCCTGAAACCAAAGGTTTATTCCTTTTTAAGACAGAAGAAGTGTAATTAATCTGCATCCACCACTACATGAATCTTGGAATAAGATTCATTAATAATACATAAATATATAAGGAAAAACTAGAAAAGGATATGGGATCTGTGAATGAAACTGTGTAAGGAGGTATCAACATCTCATCATACTATTTTGATCAATGTGTAGACATTGAAAATTAACAATATAGTGGCTACCAGCCTTTCAAAGATGTGAATGCAGGGAAATAGAGCTATGCATGTGGCATGCCGGATGTATTAAAATCCTCATAGACCAATACCCTTACCCTTTTCCATGTGTGGATAAAGGAGAATATAAATATATCTAGATCTTCCACTTCCTATTATTACTCACACAAATCATGAATCATGTGGTTGTATAGCATATTGGAGACCTAATCACCAACAGAATAAAATTTCCTCCACCTATTTCTCTATGATGGTATAATCAATAGACCATATTTTTACAAATTCAAAGGGAAAAATTCCATTGGAGAAAAATATTCATAGGGTCGTATTCTTGATGATGAAACCTCAAGTTGGCCTCCCCCATAATATTATGCCCTGACCATTATGAACAAAATGGGTTTTGATTCCTGGGCTAAAAGGGTATGTTAGAAGCTTCCTTAAGGTTCAAAACCCACACCCAAAATTCACCATAATCTTTTATATTCTATATCCCTAGTAAGGTTATATCCATCCGAAAGGACCATACTCCATTTGGGTTTATCCACAACCATTTTCATTAGGACATATTCCTAGTAAGATAATTCCCCCTATATAAGAAGCAATATCTCTTCTAGGTTCCCTAGTTTATTTCTATAGAAGTCCAACACTAATTTTTTTTAGGCCCATTTTACCTAGAAAACATTACTGAATAATGTTAATCATATAGGTTTGGTTCCTATCACATGACCTTAAATGGTATGATGTGTCCCATTAAGATGAACTGAACTAAATGTGTTTTGTTTCCATTTGAGGGGACATGTAAAAATACATTATAAAGGGACCAATAAAATTATAGAAAACTCATTTCTCCCTATATTATAATAAATCACGGAGCACCTAAATTTTTTCATTTATACTAATATCACCATGCATTAAACATAACTAATATAAAGAACCTATGATATGTAAAAAAGATCTCCATCGACAGAAAAAATCAAATACATATAAACTATTTCCCATCAAGACATCTTCATAAGTGATTATAAATAAATAGGGGTGATTATATTAAAATTTTTAATTTAAAAGAGATTTATGAATATGACTTAAATCAATAAGAGATTTTTGAAGTAAATAATAACCCCCCAAATGGTTTTCAAGAGTCTGAAATCCCTTTCTATCAACCAGTAAGTGTCATTAAGAATCATTAGTAAAGTATCCAACAAAATCCTTCCTTTGGGAAGATATGTCTTGATCCATCATTAATATGGGAGACATTGGGTGTTTTTGGTTCCATAAATAAACCCCACTAGAAAATAAACAAACATGAAAATAGGTGAACCATAAAAAATGGTTAATCCAATGTGATTTTTCAACCAATATAGTTATGTACCCAATAATTTAATCCCATTTATACTATCAAGAAAATAAAAAAGGTTAAATAATGGTCTTTTATACAATTATTTTCACATGCATTCATCTAACGTAATGTTACTTTGAAGAGTTTTCATGTTTTTTTTCATGTAAACCTTCTAAGAATCATCATAATAGCTCTATTAAATTAAATTTAATACAAAATAATAATAATGTACATATAATATTTTACCTGAGATAGATCCTCATATATGTAGTGGGACACAACCTAACACATGTGGCTTCAACGCTATGTTTCGAATGAACTATTTCTGGAGAACCACCTAAATGGTACTATACTAACCATAGAGGCCACACATGGAACCATACAATATATAAATATTCTACTACCATCATCTTAGTTATGGATAGTGTCCAAAAATTAAATTTCATCCATCCCCATCTCAACCCATTTTGGGAGCCTTTCGCGGAAATGCAACAATTGGTTTCTCCATTATCTTAAGGAACTAGAGTGGGAGATCAATGATGGCATCATGTAAACATATATTCAGACTTATTTAAATGGTTTATTGAATCTATATGTGAAAATAATTACATTTCGTTCAATGGTCTCAAAATGATGAGATTATCGGCAAGTAATATTCTTCTTGGGTCACTCATATCTGAGTGCACAGGACAACCCACTAAGGGTAGTGATCAAAAAACATCAAAAAATCTCACATTACTATTATTTCTAGCTAACCCCAAGTATTATATGTATAAAAACTCTATAAGTACTCCCATATACCTTTTCATGCACCCCATTCTACCAAAACACTTTTCATACAACCAGAGAAACCCGTCAGCACGTCCTGACTGTAAATATGGGAAACCACAAATCTCTTCCAGATGACATTATGATTTTTTGTATATCCTAAAAAGAAATAGAGGATTGGAAAAGGATAAAATAACTTATCCAATTATGGAATGGAAATATATTCTCATTCCTTCTATATAATCCACCCATTACATCTGAGAAAGGATGGAAGGAAAAGTATCAATTCCTATCTACATTATATAATTAAGCATTGATATAATTATTTCATCAGAGGTTATGATGAGTAGGGAACCCAAAAACACTTATATTTTTTATGTGAACCATCGAAATTATTTTAATTTCACTTATGTTAGAATAAATAATCCTACACCTATCAAAGAGTGTCGTTGGAAAAATATAGGGATAAATGGATAACAAAATCGATGAGAGAAACCCATTCCAATAGAAGACTACTGGCCCCCTTCTACTTCTACTCCATGGTGGAAATATATCCATTTAAAAACACCACAATATTATTGGTACATTAAATAATAGTATTAATATTCTCTTAGGAAATCTATTGTATCTTTATGTCAATGTATTCAACTTGTGACTCCATCAGACTTATTAAGAGCACCAAAAAAGTTGTCTCACCAAAGGAAAATCAAAAACCTAAATCATATGAATGAAACTGGACTATATTAGTCTAGTGTTGATGAATCACTCATACATTTATCAAAAATTGTCCATGATCCTTATGAAAAAAGATAAAACTATGGAGACTATTGTAACAATTTATATAGTCTCACTATGATTTTTCAATAACCACCTATAATGTTTCCCACTACAAATATTATCATAAAGCTTCCTCCACTTGGATTATATGATCAATCATTATAACCATTATTCTCATGAGGATATCCTATAATCTCATCATGGTCATAATATCAAAATGTAAAAGGGCCCCCTACCACTATCTTCTATGATGGTCCTACCAAGCTTAAATTCCAAAGGATTAGTTGTCATAGTCAAACATCTTAACACACTGTTAGTACTCCCCCTGATGGGATTTATTGCTAAGGTCCTCCCCAGCATGATATTTTACTTTGAATATAATTTAATACTCTTATATAATAAATTATGTTAAATCGATCGAATCGTGAAGATATTTGGAAGATAAATCTAGTCTTGGAAGATTACTTTTCATTGAAAAGAGATATATGTTCTCTACTAGAAAAAACGAAAGGAAATTGCCTTTATCCAAGCCACACTTAGATCATTTATCTTATAACAATGAAAATTATATTCCCCTTTATAAATATATTTACATAAGGAAACTGGGAAATTAACACCTTTTTCAGATCATTTGTATGAATATCTTATAGAAGATAAAAGAAAAACATTTCTTATGAGGACTAAATTGGTTAAAGACAGCATACCATTCCAATTTTTTCCCTTATCCAATATTCAATATAGTGTTAATTAATTATTATTAGAATAACATGTATATGAAATTTTCCTCAATATATGGATGCCTCTTCATCCCCTAAGTTCTAAAGTGATTCCTTGTGATGTATATAAAAATAATATTTATGTAATTAAATGAGTATGTCCTCAAATTTACATTTGTCCCTTCTGAAAATGTTCCACCCTACATCTGGGAAACATATTGAGTGTATGAAATGCACATGTTTTGATGAATTAAGAAGACTATGAATTTTGGTCAACAATTCCTCATTCCATGTTTAAACTAGAGGATGGGGAAATCACATAGCATTTCATTTTATGCTGCTACATGATTAGTAGTACTCTCCATAAAGGATGTTATGAAAAATCATTTCTTCTACTCATATCTCAAAAACAAAATCTACACATGACAGATGGAATTCATGACAGTAATCTTCTCATAACAAATCTTAGAAGTATTAGGCATGATGAGAGGGATACATTAAAAGACATGGGCATGATGTATCCATGAATATTGACCAGACAAGGGTATTATAGAGAGATAACTGTGAAACAAAAATAATGACTTGGAAATAAAATAGCTCACATAAAGATCATGAAATTCACCCTAATAATTATTGACCAATGGTCATCATGATCAAGAGAGAATTCATGGAAGATGTAACTATAGTTATACAATAGCATCCCCGACTAATAGGGCTAGGGTTATTTTAATTCAAGACATCCAAACGATGTTTTCAAATTTTGTATGAAATGTTATAGTAGTATAATAGGAACAAACCTGGCCCACATGGATTGTATATTTTTTACCTTATTGACCACACCAACGAATTTCAATATTTTCCTCATTAGAATAAGTTTTAAAATGAGTAAATTCCCAATTTCACACATTTTAGGACCCGACATACACCATTAGAACACCCATGAAGAAACTATTGTGGGATTCCATTAGAGTCTTCATTCACTCTAAGTTTCAAAGAGTATCATTGAAGGAGAATGTGAGGCCCTATAAAGGGACACAATAATAGAGATGTATCTGGTTTATAACCACTTATGATGATCAAATTAAATTCATTAGATATTCTTAGGGAAATCATCATTTCTATCAATCCAATTCTAATATGACACCTATAATACATTATTCATCAATTAATAACAATAAAACCAGCCATATAGATGATACATAACATTATTCGTATATTTTGGAAAATGAGGATGAGATTTTTGTCTGAAATAAATTCTATATTGAAATTGATGAATATATTGTGTGTACAAGGAACCAAAGGTATGATATGAATTTAAAAACAATATATGAAAGGATCCTCAATGACATAATCAGTGATCATCATCCATGGAAAATTGTAATGGTGTGGTGGTCTCTCACCCACCACCCAAAGAGGTTGAACCCCTCACCCATTAAGAAATAATCACTCAGAATAAGGAAGAGATAATGGTGATGATAAATCTCAATGCATAACTATTGTAAGGAAACTTATCTTTTGGATAAATTCTTGAAGAAGAGGATCATCTCACACTTTCATCAGACATACCTCTGCAAAGAAGAATTTTCATAACTACCAAAGTAGATTCAAGAATATTCACACATTATGGGATACCAACAACCAATAGACGATGTCCCCGTGATGGTGAGAGATTAGTAGTTTCCACCATTTGGGATACACTCATGTCTATGTCAGATACATCCTCTTAGGATTTCCCTTGTATGTTACCAACTGTGATTACAAACGAAACCACTAAAGCTGGCTCAACTTATTGTTCCCATATTCAAGTTTCTAAATTTTTTCCATTCCACCCCTACTCATAAATACTATTGAGTAACTCATAACTCAAATAGAAGCTTTGGAAGGATGATGTGGAAAACTAATCCCTAAATGGATGTCATACCCTGAATGGCTGGATGCAACTAATACCCCACCAAACATTTGGAATCATACATTCCCAATATATAATGTCTTGGCATTCTAGAATAAAAACAGATCCAATTCATACATCATTGAAGTCACATGATAGGAACCCTTGAAAAGAAATTCAAAAACAATTCTTAGTGGTTTTTTGAAGACCATATAAGTATTGAGAAGCATCAATTATTTTGGTTTACTAGTTAGATCGATCAAGGTATGTGATGATATTACCCAAAGTAACACTATTAATTATTCTATACATTCTATAAAACTATATTCTAGACCTCTCAAGTTTCATGTACTGAGAGAAAAATACTATCTCAAATTTTATTAAGAGGTTGCAGGGTTTGACTTAATCTCTAAACTTGTACCTTTTTTAAGGGGACATGATGAGCCATTTAACTAATAAAATTTATGATGAGCTATGAAAATTTCCCATCCTAAAACTGGAACTTGGTGGGATTCATGATCTTGAAATTGATTCATATATATTTGAGGATTCCATTTTGAAAACTAGAGCCAAATCCAAACCAACAATTGTAGGTCATGGAAAGAGAATGGGGAATGTGGAAACCATGTACACCACTTGAAAACCATCTTATAAATCTACTAAATTCCTAAATCCCACACCCACACACACAAAACCTCATCAATAATCGAAAAATCAAATAATATCTCACTTAAGGATGAGTTAAGGGAACCTGAATGCAATAATTTTATATACTTACATAATAATTTATATTCCATACATGATGTGAATGTTATATGATAATTCATAGTAGCTATAGAAAATAACATTCTTAATTTTTCTAAGATTATGTGGCCTAACCAAGTGTGACTTGATTATTTCCAGAATTATTTTCCCTTTAAATAATTATTGGGACATAATCTTTGAGAATGTTTTTTATATACATCAAAAAATATATTCTTGTCCTTGTGAAAGTGAATTTTAGAAAACCACTAATACTAGTGGCATGTGTTTTTACTTCCACTCCCAAAAAATAATGAGAATTGAAAAAAAGTAGTAATAAAAAGTGAACAAATTTTTAATGAATTTAGGTCTAGGAAAAAATATACTAAACTTATTATAACCGAAGGGCATGACTAAATCATGAAATTGTACATTCATTTTCCTCTACAATAATATAATCAGTTCCATCAACACCAAATTCTTATAAAACCCAACCCTCCAAGAAATTTCATGGCAAGAAAATCCAAAAAAAATTATAGGAGGATGATATTATAGGGATTACAAAGTCAATCCAAAAACTCTCATTACTCATACCTATAACCCCAAGAGTATGGGAATCATTCTAAAAAATAGTATAGTGGTTATTGTCCCTATAAGAATAACTCTGATCATATAAAGAAAAAATCGTTGGTTCGAATAATTTTCTATAATTAATGAGTCCTTTATCTAATGTTGACAAAGACAATGAGCTCTATTTTATAATTACAGATATAAGGATTGTGGGTAGAGTACATAGAAGTTGAGAATGTAGGGGGAGGTGTAATATTTTTTAGACCTAATATTATATCCAAATTCCCACCCATGCCATTTATACATGCGAAAATCATAAAATATCCATTCAATAAGAATATTATTAAAAATTAATTTAACCCACATTCTTTAAGAGTCTTCAAAAACAAATTATTTTATAATATTGATTGTAAGGATTTCAAAAATCCCATCATCTAAGATTGGTTGACAGACTAAGGTGGACCATGTAATGAAAGTTCCCTTGAGGTTTTTTAGTATCTCAACTCATCGACCCCAAAAACCTCAACCATTAAAGGTCTTTCTATATAATATCCTCTCCTTGGAAAATGTGGAAAATTTAAAATGATTGGATGTCATTGATCATTTGTCCATAGTTCATACAAAACATTCAATAATTTATTCTCATGACTTATCAAGGGGTCAACAAAGAGTACTTAAAGAGGCCCTAATAATCCCTCATATTACATAATATAAGGTTATTACATCCCATATATTCCATGATGTGATTGAAGATATGGAATATAATGTTGTTATATATTTTATAGAGTAGGGGAAGATATTGTGATACAAGGATAGATCATGAACATATATATGCCTCACATGATAGAAAATATTTATATATTTTATGAATACATCTAAAATTGGTCAGGAGAAAATCTCATCCTAACAAAAACACATTACTATTTTGGATAAAATGATTCCCATATGTTTTATTTCCCATGAAACATCAAGGGTATGATAAATGAAAATAGAACCTCCATGGTTAGATCAAGATTAAAACTCAATTTGGGGGAAAAATGTCTGACACTAAATTCATTTTCAATATAGTTGGATAAAATATTAATGTTTCTACATGTAATGATAAGGGTTCACAAATGTAAATAAATCCCTTTATCGTATCACCAATTTTTAATCTACTATATCATTGGGAAAAGAAGGATATAATATCATGAAAAATATGCATTTGATTCTTAGGCTAATCAATACATTGATGCATTTTTCATATGGTGTATGGAATGAAACCCATGTAGGATGATGTTGTTTGGGTTACCTAAAAAATGTTCTGGAAATGAACCTATCAAAATCACTCAATGATAATTGTGATTAATTTTTAATTCCTATCAATCAGATTGAGGATATTAGATAAGAATTGGGAATATATTCATCAACCCTCATGATAACAGTCAAATCAACTAAAACTACTAGATGAAAAAATGATTATAGTAATTATATCAATGAAGTTCCTTCACATGAAAATTACCTCACTGTGTCCATAATAATTCAATATACCACATCATCATTAGTTGAATCTGAATGGGTTTTCTTATCACCTTTATGTAATAGAGACATCTTTACCATTTAATCACAGAATATCAAACATTATGCAAACTATAATGATTCCCCATCACCACTCATCCATCCCATTATGGTAATGATTTAATAAGGAAAGGATAATGGAGTGTAACATGTGTAGGGGGATTACCTCAAGGATTTCCCTGCATCATTTTAGGATGATGTCCCTACAACTATTGATGCAATTTGATAGGTAAATTAGGTCAAAAAAAAGATCCATTACCTACAAAAATTTATGAATAAATTCACATTCAATGAAAAAAGGAAAATACATATTTATAAAGGAATTAAAGAGATTTATTCACTTGTATTACATAAATATTCCATGAATTGAGTTGATGTGGCCTCCGACCACCTGGGTCTTCCAGAAGGTTAGCGTGGCCATAAGCATTCATCTAAGAGAAAACATCCAACTCATTCCTCAAAATTCAAACACAAATATGATTATATAATCAATGAAAAATTCATTAAGGAAGCCGAGAAACTAAAATTGTTCTCCAATATAGTCCTTGTAATGATGAAAAATTGGGAAAAAGATTGTGTATTAAATATATTTATCTCCATAATCATTTTCTAAAATATGACTTCCTTGTTCCAATTACAGTACATATGATTGATGAGATTACTAGATACAAAAACCATACCATCGTGGAATGGTACTTGGGATATAATTAAATAATAATATCCCTAGAAGATAGAGAATGAATTATATTTAAGGATCCCCATAGAGTCTCTTTTTATTGAGTTATTCCCTTCGGCCTGAATAATTTTAATGTCATAGGCAAGTGTTCCATGAACCACATCATGAAACCATTTCTAGGAATATCTGTTGAGATATAAGTTGTTGATCTGGTGGTAAAATCATGTAAATTCATTGAACATCATTCAGGACATATTATGGTTTTTAGCATAGAGTTACAACATAGCCTGAAATTGAACTCCAAAAAATGAGATATCAGTGAAACGTCAGACAATTATGCCAGCTTCATAGTACACCCTCTTGGAATTGATGTAGATCCTAAGAAGTAAAATTCTATCATAGACATATTACCTCCTCAAAACATTAAAAGAATGATATGAATACACTAATTCCATTATTAAACATTATGATTTATAATAAACCATGCCTATAATAGATTTTCATTCTTCATGTTTATTAAAAATGGAGTCATGACTAGTGTGCTGATGAGTATCAATAAGTTTTTGATAATATCAAAATGTATTTACAGATTCCAATGATGATGACTTTGTATTTCAAAGTATGCTTTCTAATATTATATATGATAGACGTAGTGTGACCACTATGTGACTTCATCACAAAAAATAATGATGCCTAAAATAAATGAATACTTTATTATCATATATAAACTAGACATGATTCCGAGAGTCATTATTCAGTTATCAAGATGATTTTTATAGAATCAAAATTGGTAATTTAGAAATCAATGCATTAAATGTGTTATAAAAAGGTCCATTTGGTCCATCAAAATGACTATCACTTGTACAACCTCAACTATGCTATGTTTACTAGATGTTTTACTTGGTGGACAATCATTATAAAAAATATTGACATCTTGATTGTAAAATAGAAGGTAATTTTTGGGATTTATTTTTAATATTACTCATCTAACATCCACTATTAGAAGATATTACTATGGATTCCAAATTATGGGTCCAACAAATTTTCTTTTTTAAGGATTAACCAAGAACATGGTATAAATACATTGATAGTGCATGAAAAATACACAAATGAAAAAGGATAAACATCCCAAACATAAAAAAACATATATTGAGTCATCCTCACTTCAAAAAAAGGAATTTTTCATTATTATTTATTATTTTCAGAAGGATTAACCAAAAATATAGAAGAATAAAATTACCTCATTGAAGGTTTAGAAATCACTATGTAAATACCAGTGCCCCATTTGAACACTCAGGGGGACACAAATCTTGTAATCCAGTAGCCCAATAGTGGTCACACTATTTTGAAATAAGATACAATCCCCCTACATGACTATGTCTGAGGATTGATGGATGAATTATCCTATAGTCCAATATTTTCTCATATCCCCCACTCATAGAATAATCATAAAGATTCACCACAGATTGAATATACATCATTAAAATATCTAGATAGATATCAAATAGCCATCATCATTTCACAACATAGTATTGAATACCCATTTGTTTTTAGTATCATGGAAGAGATAAACAAGGAAAATTCTACCCCTAAGCCAGATAATCTTCGATGTGGTTATATGGAACCCATCCTCATCTACACATAATGTTGGATTTTTTCATCTGAAAAATCCATGAAACAGAGAATATAAATATGGGTAGTTAACATCACCATCTACGACATATCAGTTCATCATGTAGTCCTATACAAATGAGGATTTTATGGGATCAACATATTATGCAATAATGGAGAGGACACAATTTCCATTATGTGAGAAGTACATGTCAGTTCATGTGGTGCCTATCAGTACTCAAGAAATATCTCTCACTAAATTAGAAGAATTAGATATTTAAGGGCTTAGATGTCGTAGAATTTTATAGTATTCTGAAAACATTTAATCCTTTTCAGGTGAATTCCAATTTCATCCATCAATAGAAATTATTTTTGTACACAACCATATACAGGTATCAATTATCCATATAGTGAATGGATGTTTCTGGACTATACCTTCACGTTATGGTCAAGACAATTACATATATCTTCATTAATATTACATTCCTCACCAATGGGGATGAATCAATATAACTAAAAAAATTTGTAAAAAGAAACAATAATCAATTACGTTATGTCAAAAATTATCAAAAGGATTGATTTCCTTTATAAAATACTAGAAGAAAATAACTCTATATTCTATTTTTCTAAATTAAAAAGTATAAACCAGGAATTTAACATCAATTCTAACCATTCATTAGATAATATTTTTCCAAAAATGGAAAGATATAAAATTTCAATATTACCATATCAATCATACTCCATATCATTTTTGATAATGATAAGAAACCATTGATCAAAAATCTTATACGCACCGTGTCAGACTACCATACCATAACCCAAAACTCTATTTAGGTGAAAACGTTTTCAATTGAATTATGGTAAAATGTATTTTTGTTTATTTTATAATAGTTTCCATCACTATATATTTCCATCAACAATCAATTATCCATATATTAGCAGACTCATGAAGCGATTTTGTGAATTAGAATGGCTAGATGAGAAATCATTGCTAATATATCATAATATTAAGGATTAATAAAATTAATAAACTCAATCATTCACAAGAATGAAAAAAATATTAATTACTAAAAGGGGAACTAGTTTTGGTCCTCCAGACCCCAAATATAAACAGGGAGAATCATATGAAGCATGAAAAAAAATTAGAACTACCTTTTTTCACCTATAAGGTTTATTTCAATGAATCATTTTTTGTTGATCACTAAGGATGGATAGCATACAATCCTCCCAAATAGTGAAATATTTCTTAATAAATATTTTTTCTAATTAAAAAAATATTTTTCTATTCATATAACCCAAAACCACTAGAAAACATTCATCCTTACTGTAGGATATTAAAATATAGAGAGTGTTACTTATTACGTGACCCTAAATGGCATGACCCTAAAAATATTTGTTAATAGATGTTAAAATGTAAGATGGTGTTATCATCGAATGATGATAAAACATTTATTTTCTATATGAAAAAATAATAGTATTCCCTTCAATAGAATTTTATAAATAGTCATGTGATGATCATGAGGAAATTATCATATTAGATGATTTCCAAAACACCTTTGAAACTCTTCTTATAAAACGATTTAATGAAATTCTAGGAATCTTTTCCAATGTGATGATTGTATAACTACCTAGTGATCTATTATTATATGATGATTTTCCAATTTTTTGGGATGCTTTTTAAGAAAAATCACCATATCTATTATTTCCACTCCTTACATTGCATGATGCTTCCGTATCACATGAGGTTAAACTACATTAAATTCTACAAAATATGAGACACCTGATTCTTATTGTGATGTGATAATTACTGAATCATGGGTACCTCATGTACGGACCATCTGCAAAAGAAAAAATTGAATGCTCCTTTCCTTGTGTATGCTTCAAATTAGCTCATGTAATATTTACATTGATCTATGTATGAAATTGTTATTATTAACACGTGATATGAAGAAATGACATGATATTCAATATTAGGCTCTACCATAAATTATAAAACCATGTGTGAATTTATTTTATAGTGTTTGACTCCACATAATTAATTCATGTAAGATATCACCATACCATCTAATTAGTCCACTCAATACCCACTTGTGTTAATCAGTCAATTCCGCATCTTTTTTCAACCCCCCCCCCCATGAAATAAGGGAAAAGACACTATTCTATGTTTCTCACACAAAGAATATAACATGTGGGATTGTGAATATTGGTAAGGGTCTCTTTTTTTGGTCAGGTCACTTTGTGGTCCATCCACCATAATCTTAATCTATATTCACTACATACCATTAGTGTTTACACAATATAGTACCTCATGCCTCCTATTTACATTAGTTAACCTACATATTTTCTTAATGATGTTAAAATGAAAGAATTTAATACCTTTCATATGATAATAAATTATCCATTATTGTGTCCCTCACATGACTGAGCCACCATTATGGATGTTGGTCCCTACCACACTTATATCCTATAAATGCATGTGGCTTTATTCTCATCTTGATTAGTTATGTAGTGACCAAAAAACTATGTGTCAATGTCTTGTAATTATTTTAATTGTACATGGAAGAAGTTATATTTTTATGAAACTTTTCCAAGGTGAACTCTCTAAGATAATTTCTCTTATGTGTCCTCTTTCATGTCACTTCATATAGTTGAGTAGGTAGAAGTTCATTACCGATGTCACACCAAAGATGATTCCCATTAATTTTAAGTCATATAGTGAGAACAAAAGGATACCAATCATGAAATGTATTGCATAAATAAATTATGAAATGAGATAATCTAGGCACTAAAATTATCCTAGTAAGAGTGGAACTGTTGGTATGTTGATTATATTTATGGTTGACTGGGTACCTGGATAGTCAACTTGTGTGACCCACCTGTACAATTCCCATATATAAATAACCTACATGGTCAATAAAATCACCACACCATTGTTGTATATAAAATCCTCAATTCACTACAAACACATTAACGAATGTATATGAACAGACACTGGACAAATAATGAGGTATTGATCAACATTCAAGTATCTCTCTACCTCAGGACATTATCCACATTAGATAATAACCATTCCTAGGTGGTGTGTTCTTTGATACTCAATTTATCCTAAGAGAATTAATTGTTTCACTGAAAAATATCATAATTATAAGGGGATTAAAATGTATAAAATGTTACCAAAAAAAATCTCAATACATTAAACTGATTAATTATCCCCTGTGTATAATATTTATGATCTACCCTGAGTGGAAAACCCCTCCCACAGGTCACACCTTCACGTGGAATTAAATGGCTATCCTACATGAATGAGCAATGTGAACAACCTACTTCAACTAGGGCACCATGATTTCAAAAAAATAGTACCCTTGATCTATGCATTGGAAGTTACTTTAAAAATAGGAGAAGCCTCAATGCTCTTCTCACCCTTTCTGTTCACCGATGTCCCCAAGGAACCAAATATATATCAAAAGGCCTACAAATAATAAGGAATTAATGGGAGTTCTGATATTATTGTTTCACCAAGGTATAAAAAAAATAACAACAATGTTATTATAAATATATCCTAATCTAAACTAATTATAATTAAATCCCCTTATCAAGATCGAGACATGAAAGGGGCCATTCTAGAAGCACATAAGGAGACCCTTGGAGGTCTGAGAAAGGTCTCACCCATGTTTTTCCAAGATTTTTCTTCATCTATTATATGCTATATATATAACTCTAATTTAAACCAAGTAACTCTTAGGTGAAGAAACGTTGAATCTCTACCGAGTATCACATAAAAAAATAAAAATCAATCTCACATATGTTTCACCTCGGTGATGTACCCAAAAGGTTCATATTTAACATCTCCAATGACTTTGAAACCATTTATCCTAGTACCACATATGAGGGGTTCCATGCCACAACTACCCCAAATCTTGTTGAAATGTATGATCAAAACCAAGGTCACACTAGTGTGCCTTATCAATCACACATGATTGTTATAATAGAAGTCCTACATTGAACATCCTCATAATGTTCCCAATCATATATTATCATTGTGATGAGGATATAGTCTATATATATATTTTAATATTCATTATTGGGATTAGAGGTGATATATTTTTCCTTGAAATGTGAAGAGAATTATATTAAAATCTCCCACTGTAATCTACCACCATTCCCCTTTTCCCCTCATCCACATGTCTGCAAGGGAGGATAATTATGATTCCCTTAAGGAGTAAGATACTTTTATTTCTTATGGTATATCTTGAACTTTTTTATCAACTCACACTTTTCTTACTTTGGATGAAGGATATTGTGTGTAATTATAGATCTTCATGTTCCTTTTATTTATCACAATGATCATGGCTCACATAGTATTATAGGTTTGGGGAAATCACATCATATCCATGATAAAATATCCACCTCAAGGTCTTACTACATGCTATAAGTCCCGAACTATGTTATCACCCCCTCAATGGGACATATTGTCCATGAGAAAATCATCAATAGGCCATATTCTCTATGAATGAAACAGAATTGGGCATCCTATGTAGGTGTAATCCTCAACCCTCCTAAACAACATGGTATCAGATTCTTGTCCAAATAGTATACGTAGAAGTCCACATTGATCTTCCAACCCAACACCCCCAAATCACACTAATATTCTCTAGGACATACTCCTAGTACAGTCATTTCCAACATAGATGGCTATATTAAAATTTCATCCCTCCACTACCATCTTTATTCGGACATATTCCAAGTCATATCATGCCCCTATATAAAAGGATATATAACTTATAGGTCCCTTGATTAGTGTCATCGTAAGTCCAGTACAGACTATTACTAGGCCTATTTTTACTAAACATACATACCTTATAGATTTAATTATAATGTCCTGGTGAATATCACATGGCCAAAAATGGTACGTTGTGGACCATTAAGTGAAAATTAACTAATTGGGTTTTAATTACTCACATTATTATATGTAGTAAGACCATTTAAAGTTCCCAATAAAAATATTTAAACCACTCTAATCCCCCAAGATGAAAAAAATTCAATACATCCTACCTATGTAACTTAAAACTAGAATTACAATGTAATAAGTGTTACTCATATGTAAACATATGATATATAAAAATGGAATACATATATAGGGAACCGAAGAAACATAAAGATTAATTCCCAATAAGAAATATCCATAAAAAATTGTTCATACATTGGGGTGACTAATTCCATATTTATATTTTAAAATGGACTCATCAATGTGTATTAAATAAATTGGTGTTTATATGAGTAGCAATAATTTCCCCCAAAAGGGTGTTATGAGCCTAACATCACATACTCTAGAATAATTAGAGTATAATAGAATTGTTGGTTATGTTACCTAATGAATGCCTACCTTTGTAATGTATTCCCATGAGTTATCATGGATATGGTAGTTGTTGGTTGCTTTTGATTCCATGAATAATTCCTGTTGGATGACAAAAAACCACAAAAAATAAGTTCGACACAATAAAATAATAGTAATATATTCTAGGAACAATAGATTAAATATCATAAAAATTTTAGGATCTTATTCAACATGCACAAAATTAAAATTATAAATTATTTAACTCCTTCTTCATTGATCTCCTAATACTCGAATGTTCACCTTAATTCATTTACTCACCTAAATGTATACATCGAATAAAAGAGATAGATAAATACCATTTGGAGGAGAGATAACATAGAATTAATATGTGTTATTAAATAATATAATATGTGTGAGAATAATCATCATCATAGCATAATAACGGGATTATCAATATAGTATTGAGGGATTCATTTGAAGAAGGCAAGCAATGAGACATTTGAAAAATAATGTAAAATTTAGCATAGTTGAAATATTCCACACCTAGTAATGAAAAAGGATAAAATCATGTTCATGGTCAACAAACACAATCAAAATAGATACATTAAACTACCCAATGAATTTTTGGGCTATATAATGCATGACCCACTATTAAAATCATTAATGTCTATGATCATGTATTTCATATGGGAATAACATATAAAAATTATAGAATTGAAATTAACCGATGGAAAGGAATGGGTTTCATAAGGATTTAATAAATCATTTATTATGAAAGAACCATTTGAGTTCCAAAATGAATAATTGAGATCATATTTTTAATAAAAAATAATTTTTCTTCAAATAAGAAATAGATTTAAAAGAATGAAATTGATTCTTAGAAAAAATGTAATTAGATTTTTTGAAACATATCTTTAGTTTCCACAGACATCATTTATTATTTTTATAAAAATATATATCCCAAAAAATGGAAATAAAAATCAATGGGAATATTAAGGATATTACTGAATTTGGAATACTCAAAATATTTTAAATTAATAGATAATGAAAATGAATTAGTTGGGATTGAGAATCCACATACGATAGATCTAGATTTAATTCATATTTTTCTCACCTATATTAATTTAAAAAGATTCAATTAAATGTGGAACTATAATTGAATTATTTCAAAAATTATCGCACTTTATTAATCATAAAAAATTTAATATATTCCGAAATCCGAATTTTTAAAAGTGAAACAATTAAATAATACTTTTTTATAAAATATATTGCCTTGATTTGATTTAATGATATTGATTTATTACTACATATAAATTATTAATATTAAATATATAAAATAAAAAATAAATCTATTTTTTAATGTATTTATTTTAAGAAATTTACTATAATAACATATTATTGTTTTGATAACTGGACATTTAGTAGTGTCCTTGTGGGTGGTTAACCCACTATTGAGAGGAAATTTTCCAAAGGAAATTAATGAGAAGTATGAAATTCAAATATATCACTAGTATAATCAATACAGTTGGAAAATATAATTTTTGTAATATTGGTATACTATTTAATAACTTTCATATGGTTTGGGTTTGATGAGAATAAAGAGAATGATGAAGATAAGAGTAAAATGAAACAAAATGTCGATGAATACATACCCTCTTCTCAGTGTGATTCTTCTCGATTTCACTAATCTCTATGAATACATGTAGTTTATTTACCCCATGAAATCAATACGAATGATAAAAATCTTTTGATTTAGATTATACTTGATAATGTGATTTTATATGGGAGATAGAATTTATTTTCCAAGGGGATCTATATAGGGTATTTACACTTGAGGAGATTGGTGATTTTAGGATAAAATAGTGAATAAAATATAATATTCAATGAAATCATTATAGTTGTAGAATTATTTACATTATTAATTATGTTAAATTAATAATTAATTTTTTTAGTTTTTTCAATCCCTTTATAATATGAATTTTTCTGTTTATTAAAAAGTAATGTTGATAGAAATTAAATTTGGATTTTTAATGAAATTATAAAAACATAACACTTTGGGAAATTGTTTATATTTTTTAAAACTATATTTAATTTATAATTTAAATTAAATAACAATTTTTTATTTGATCCAAAAAATATATAAATGATTTGGTTATTTTTACCTCTTGAAAGATGTTAATAAAATACAGTGGTTTTATAAACTTATAATTTAATATGATTCAAATAAAAATCAATATAATTCAGAATTCAAAAAAAATATCTTTTAGAAAATTATATCATGATTATTTCAAAATATAATATATATTTTTCTATAATAATTATACAACATATTTTATTTTAATTTTTCAATTAATAATTTTAATTTTTCAGAAATAAATTAAAATAAAATTATTGAAGAAGTTTATACAATTTCATGTTGTTTATAATGTATGTATCAATGTTTTGTTATAATAATCATTATATTAAATAAATATATATATATATTAACATAATCTACGCAATTAATTTAAGATTTTTAATGGGGATCACCCTTCGTATAGGCTATATCGAGCTCACTAAGGGGATATAATATGGACAAAAACCCTCTTTATAAGATATATTGGGCTCACCCATGAGCAATATTGTAGATCAAACCTTCATATAAGATATATCGGGTTCACATGTGAGCTATAAAGGGGATCAACCATTCATATAACCTATATTATGATTACCCATGAGCTATAATGTGGATGGAAACTTTGTATTGGTTATATTAGTATCACCCATGAACGTAAGTGAGGATCAACCAATCATATAAGTTGTATGAAGCTCAGATATCTCATATGGTACTCATTTATCATATCATGAAAACGCCATTGAAATATCATTTAAAACCATCTGAAAAACTCTACTGGATATCAATATACCAATTTGCTTTAGAATATCTTTTAGAATCTATAAACTATTTATAGAATAATGAAATAATTTTCCTTGAAAATAACTTTGAAAACATATAGTGGAATCATTAAAATATTAAAGTGCATGAAATTGTTAAATTCTATTAATTTTTTATTTATTAAAAATCATTTCTTTTGACCTTTTTAAATTGTGTTAAAAGAGAAACTTCAAAATATGATTTTTAAAAGAATGTTTTTTACATAAAAATATAAAAGGATCGCTTTTTGAAAACTATTCTATTAAATTAAAAGATTTTTTTAAAACATTAATTTACATATAAATACATTCATAAAAACCATTTTGAAAACATGGACATGAAATTGAACCATTTAGAGGAATAAATATTAGTAACATTTAAAATGTTTTTATTATAGAGTCCCTTACATTGAGTCTAAATCATCACGTGTATTCTTGATTTTAAAATATAATAAAATTATTATATCAATTTACATTATTGGGAACATTTTCATCTTCATTATTTCATTTTTGTAACATAATATCACATTATAAATATTACTTAATTGTTTAAGTTAACGTCACGCGTATCAATGTTATTCAACACTCGAGTCCAAAATGACATTAGTATGATCAATATAACACCAATGACATGTATGTTTAACTCAATGAATGGAAACTGAGTTAAGATCAAGTGTATATCAATGGATTTAGAAATTATCAATGGAATTATTATTTGTATCAAATGTATATCCACACAATGGGGAGTGGAAATTACTACATAAATTATAAATAGTGATTCCACACATAATCATTGAGTAAAATCATCAATGAAGTATGGGTAAAGCCCATAGAGTAGAAATTTAAATTTAAAATTCCCTTACCGATTTGGTAACTTATTAAACATACAACCCGTGAAAGAAAGATCATACAATGAAGATGTAAATACTTATTAATTAAAGTATATTACACCCAGAATACAATCATGGACTTTCACGACCCCGCCATACTGGTCTCGAGCCGCAACAACCCCAGGCTCGTCTCCATAGGCCAGGGGATGGAGATTAGCACTGAAGGCGTAATGATCTCGGGGAGGCCTTCGCCTAAGTACCTGTAAAAACACACACACAGCCCACTTGATGCAGAATTGCAGAGTAAAAAAACAAAGGACAAAAAACTATAACCCAACTATAGTCATGCAACAACTTCTAAATAGAACAAGTATAGTATGGAAAATTTCTGACAAGTAAATGATACATTAATGGGGAAAAAACACGCCCAACTTGAAAGGTGCCACAACATGGAAACAAGTAAACGAAAGTAAACAACAGGTGAGTTTCACACCTGGAAATTCTCCTATGACCATTGAACATAGTCCAAGCTCTTTTGCCCTATATGCTCCTCTGTAGTCTTGATGAACCTATCTGCCGTCTGCAAACGTATACCAAGTGAGGGAAAAGACCAAGCAGGGGTGAGTATAAAGATACTCAGTAGGATGAACCAATTGCTCGAGGGAGTAACAAAAGAGATACTAAAATGGTGAGCAGTAGACATAATAAGAACAGTGTAAGATTAAAAAAGAGAGAGTTTAGATCAACCTGACAGGAGAAAAGAAGAAGTCACCTCAAACCAAGAGGTGCTAGACACGGAAAGCATGAGGCATACTCTACGTGCCTTCACCCCTCCTAGAAGGAGAGTAATGGATCCAAAGGAGTGAGAACAAGAGTTGAGTGTATATATATTCTCAACAAGAAATCGGAACATGTGTGTAAGTGTATCTCTACCTCCATGATTAGCCCATGAAAATTTTCCAACAGTTCAAAAGATATCCATCACTAATGCCCTACAGTCCCGCACACCAAAGCTACCTCATCTCTGAACCGCACATCCTTGGGTTCCCACTCTGGTAATCATGGAAAAATTCACTAACTAGCCTCATAGAAAGGGCCGAGTCTAATAGAATTCATCTGGTAACCTAGTGAAAAGCCTAGTTGGAGGGTAAACCCTACAAGGACATCGGTTAACCCACTACCCAGCCCTGCTGGAGGGTAAACCCTAAAGTCAACAGGTAACCCACTGCCCAGTCCCGCTGGAGGGTAAACCCTAAGGTCAACGCGTAACCCACTACCCAGCCCTGCTGGATGGTAAACCTTAACATCAACAGTTAACCCATTTCCCAACCCCACTGGAGGGTAAACCCTAAGGTCAACGGGTAACCCACTACCCATCCCTGTGGGAGGGGAAACCCTAAAGTCAACGGGTAACCCACTACCCAGCCCCACAACAAGGTAAACCCCGAACTGGTCTGATAAGTCCGCACTGCTCGTGCCATCACTGGGTGTCACTAACACTGCAATCGTGCGTAGGTTCGTAGTGCATCAAAGGAACATCTGACCAAATCTATTTCATGTTTCTAAATTTAATGATATCTTGAAAAAGGCTCTTCTCACCCAAATATATTACATCGTTGTAATCCTCGTGGAAAAACACATGAGAGAGAATACTTAATCACTGTAAACAGAATCCCGACGAAAACGTTATTCAACGTCGCATTATGGTCATATGGCGTCTCGTGGGGCCCGCACCTTGGTCCAGAAAAAATTTCTGGAGAACTGCGCCATCATGATGCTCTCGAAAAAACACGAAAAATAAACTATTCATATGCCCCAAACAGACGTTTGATGAAAAGGACACAACATAGTGCACATAGCTTAAAGGAAGGCCCATGGGGCATATGCCTAAACTCCAACTTCAACGCCTGCAACCACCGTGGACAACATAGTCTTGTTGCCAGGGTCACAACGCCGCTGATGGCGCCTAAAATGGACTTCAGATGTCATAGCTACAACTCCCTGAGTTACGCATATGGGGCCCTGTGGGGCCCATATTCTTGACCCCAAAACACATCACACAGATCGTACCATTGTGTTCCTTACAGATAACCATGAGGCGTAGGCTATTCATTTGCCCAGAATGGAATTATGAAGCATAAGTCGTAAAAAAGAAGCATACGTCTGAAAGCCACCTCGTGGAGCCCACACCTCGGTCCCAAATGCCGGCGGGCAGATTACGCCATCGCAAACCCCTCAGAAGAACATTGTTAAACGATTAATCTGACACCCCAAAAGGATGTTGGGTGAAAAAGTTGTTTTTCACCGTAAACCGTGTGAACCAGGCCCTGTGGGTCCTACACCATGTCCCCTACCTGAAAACATCAGAAAGTGTCTCAAAAAGCCCGCACGATGACTGGGGTCACGCTGCAGATGACAACTCGTCTATCAAACTTCCCAAACATGAGTTAGGTCTGATGTAAGAATAATTAATTATTTATTCGCATTAAGAATTTAATACCACCTAGTAATGAAACCAACCCGCATGAGTTCCAACCCAGGTTTGAAAGAACGAGCTCAACTCTAGGGCCACATCACCTCTGACAACGCCTCAAACAGACATCTGGCTCGCAATGCACGTTCGTCGCAATCTTTAACAATAATTTAATATTATTAATTTAAAGAATCATGACTTACCCTCCCTCAGGAGAAGAACTCAAAACCCCCAATAAATGATTAAAAAAGTCATTCTCGCTGACACAGACCTATGTCCATAGACGACGCATCAAACGGACGCGCCGTTTAAATGATATGACCCCTAGAACACAAGGGGGGCCAAATGGGCCGGTCGTGAGTGGTCATCCTGGTCCAGACTGCCGGCCCGTGGGCCAATCGCTAGTTTTTCCTAGCTCACAACGGCTCACTGGCCGTGGCCCGAACCACCTCCACCAGGCCACGTGTCCTGGTATGTTTGAAAAGACCAACCATCCAGGCCGGTCCCTTCGCTTGCGCCAAGGACCCATAGGAGGCGGGGCCTGTTTCTCCCCCCCCCCAGGGTCAGCACCTCAGGGTCTCCTACCAACCGCGACAAGCCGAGAGAAAAATCCAGTTGGTCTTACCATCATCTTATGTTGGCGCTGCTCCACCCGACTTCACCACACACCGGCTGCCCGTGCAACCCTGCTCGGCTCCTCAGCCAAACGCCGCCTGCTCTAGCGTGACAGGCAGAAGTCGTCAGACGCCTGGCTCTCGTAGCGCAGCATCGCGCTCCTCCGGCTTCATACCACACATCCTCTATGCTCCGCCGCCCACACCGGCCATTCTTGATCCCCTCGTCCCCTGCTATGCCATAGCTGTAGCTGCAGCCTCCTGCTGCTTTGACTGAACCCCCGACCGCTCCCACTGCCTAACGCCCGACCTCCAGCCACTGCCCTTGCCAGAGCCGAAGCTTCTGTTGGCCTCTGCCACCACTCTGGTAGTCCGGTCTCAAAACTGAATGCAGTTTATAGATCCTTGATATGAGGCCTTCATAGTTCCAGCCCCATGTCAACGATCTGACAAGATTTTGGCGCATCCAAAAATTGGGACGAAGAACGCCCAAGAATGAGAATAAAAACGGGGCTCAGACAATGGTCGTGTTCATTTGGCCATCATCCTAATTATAGAAGTTTAGAATTAAAAGATAAATTTAATGAAATGTCATGATATCGATGAAGCTGTGAAAATTAACAAAAAACCCTACTTCTAATCGGTCATGCTTCATTGGTGGCACGTCCACGACGCTCCTTCTTCTATCCACCAAGGTTCTGGCGGTGGTCACTACTCGATTCGGTGAAGAATGATGAAGAATGCCAATGAACAAGAGAGAGAGATAGAGATAGAGAGAGATATATATATAAGGAAAAATTTATGGCTTTCCCTTAAATCCACCACTTAAGTGAATTTATAAACTCTTTGACACTCTTCCGACATGCGCGGAATCTCAAACCACATTCCCCTCTTATTTTTTGTTATTCCTAGGAAAAAAACATCATTTTGAACTCAACAGAAGTCTTGATTTTAAATTCTAAGACTTCGTTCGAATGTTATTTGAATGGAACGTCAGTGATTAAAATCAAAAAGTCATTATTTCAAAATGACAATTTTTCCCCTGGGTGAAATCTCTCACAACAGACCCGCGCCTGCAACATTTACACACCACCTTGGGTAAAAGGCACGCTCTAGATGCAACAATGCCATCAGAATTCCGATCTGAGCATCTGTTTAGGAGAAAAAAAACCCTACCATGTGCATAGTATAAAAACAGTTAATATTTTTGTACAATTTATTTCGGGCACACCAGGCCTCATAACCACACACTATCTTCACACCTAGCTCTGGAAATATATTTATAAATATTCCAAAGTCTAACAGGGTGAAACAAGGGTCCATAAATCATTCCCTCATTCAAGGTTTTCGTCCCCGAAAAGCTAAACTAGTAAAAACATCTCGGGATACAGAGCTCACACCTAGCTCTCCCACTCCCATGAAAACCTTCACAATACCATGCAAGCACAACACGCCATCCAAAGGGATGGTTCGTACTCATAAGTTATGCTAATTTTGATGACATACGTAGGAACACACACACACCTCATCAGGTGCGACACGTGGAAGACGTTGTGCATCGACACCTACTATTGAGAGGGTAGGGTGAGATAGTAGGAAACCTCTCAATCTCTTGCACGATTCCCTAATGGCCCAAAGAAAATCGGGGTACTTCCCTGGCTGAACCTCTACTTTCCACATCCCGACTGAAATCACAGTTTGTTCCTGGAACATGGTCTCGTGATTCCCTACATAAGAATACCCATCTGGTGAAATACCAATGGATATCCGGCCAGAAAAGTTTTCACAGTTGGTGCATCACAACCGAGACTCTCTTACATGCTCAAAAATCGGATGAGTCAACACTATCGACTGAAGAAAAGTTTCACCCTCCTGGTCCAACAGGGTCCATTTCAGGAAAGCTAACTACCACAAATCTTCTTACACATGTTTAGTATGGGACTTTTTACTAAGAATCCTCCTAAAACACTACCATTTTTTCAAAATAGAGACTACATAGAAATCGTAGTCCTTTAGAAATTTCAACCAGCACCATCGCCTTGGGTTCATGTCTCTCTAGGTGAGGACACATCTGAGAAACAGGTGGTCTGAGTGAACCACAAAGTGCTCTCCCAGAAGATAGTGTATCCACATTATCGGGGAAAAGACAACAACAACTAGCAACACATATTGAAATGCATTGTTTTTTCCATGGGTTTTCCATCACCTCAACCTGTACATGATAATGGTTTCAAAATTGATGTTGAGCACGAATGGTACCAACAAATAGGGCTGTTGAGAAAACTCATCCAACCGTCAGAGGCTAGACACGGAAAGCACGTGGCATACCCCATGTGTATTTTCCCCTATTGGAAGGAGGGTAATCCTCAAAACAGGCACTCTACCAAACCCAGTTGTGGCATCTCTAGCTAAGGGAGGTCAAGAAGAAAAGCTCCACTGGTAAATCCAGAACCTGCTTTGACACTCCACCTCACAACCCCACCATGAATGCACATGTCAGAGGGACTCATCGACCGCACCTCGATACTATCCACTTTGGGTGGTACTGACTCTCCCTTGTGGTTTTGATTTCATCACAAATATGTATCTTAGTGGGGGAAAACTCCTCTTTCTCGTGAATTCAATGCTACGTCGGACAACACCAACACTGGGTTACACCGACACCCTACGTCACCCTAAACAACCCCTCGAACAAGGAGTTAGATGAAAAAGAGTACATCAGGTAGTGTTTAACATGTTATACTGTGAAAATTATCAAAAGACATAGAGAATAACTCTTATCATCTCATGCGGTGCAAGATGGTAGAATTCCATAGCAAACAGCCGCCAGCAGCCCTGTCCATCATCTTCTTGAGCCTGTCATGGGCTGCCATGTGGTGGTGGAAGGACCTCAAAATGTCACCCGCCAACCACAGTTCTTCATTCTATTCATCCAAAACCACCTCCCGGGGGACCAACCTATCCTCACCTTGGAGTTCTCTGATCACGACACTCCCTCTGTCGTGGCGGTGTAACTACCATCTATCTGGAAAACTCAGCACATTTGGTCGAGTAGTTTAATGCCGCGTGACCTCACACATCAAAATCCTAACACTATTCCTCGCTGGGTTTTCTTGGTGCTCTATGCTACCCTCGACCATGTGCTTGAGTCTCATCAAAGGGAGACCTTCGGTGCCGAGGCCCTGCCAATTGACTTCCCTATGACTGAAATTTCTCTATTTCCAGTTCCTGCCCCAACACCATGAGATGGGTGAGGCTGCACAAGGGCACTACGCTGGCACAAATATTCTCTAAAATTACCTCAATCAATCATTTATGCATCAAAGTTTCTATCATGGACCACGTCCAAAGAGTACCACATAAGGCATGTGAACCTAGTCACGTAATCTGCCCCATTCATCACTCCCCACTGAAGATCTAGCAGCTCCCAAAACCATAAAAAGCGTAAGTAGGAGGGGTAGTACTCTTCACGAAACAACTGCTAGATTTCATCCCATGAGAGTACCAAAACATCATGCATCTGTGTAACCCCGACTCTACTAACGCCAAACGACTTGGTGGAAAAAATGGCTATCAAATCCACCATCTAACCTGTCAGTGTCCAAACAAGACTGATGAGGCAAACCCCTTACTCTAGCCAACCCTTCACTCTATGAGGGTAAGGCTCACCGTGGATCCTCAGCAGTCTCTAACACTGATACTCACGTAGCACGCCCAGCCTATGCCTGTCATTGGCCTTTGTTGTTCGTACTATCTGCTACTCCAAAGGTAGAGGTGCTACTACATGTCCTATTGGAAAAAGGGTATTCCTATGATGGATCTTTAACTAAGGCCTTGTCACTCACTCAGTCATCATTACAATACAGAGATATTATCCTGGCTGGTTATTATCACGAAGACATCCTGAATCCGATCAAGGAGTACTTCGGTCAATTGAGCCTATATATACCAACAACGATGGGGAGCTGACTCAAGAAGGACAGTCAAAGTCTCAATCCTATATGATGCACAAACCAAATTCCATGTAACAAGTGTCTAAGTGTTCTGAGTCAACAAGCGCGTTATCAGGGTCCTGCTGAATGGATACGTCGACCACCGCACCATCACCAGACTCCCTAGCCTGAGAGACACTCTTGAGACACATTGACACTATTGACCCAAAACTCAACCAATTCATTTTATGGACATCCAAAAAAACACCCCAATGAATGAACCTCCTCTGATATAACTTTGTCACAACCAGACGGTACCAGTCTCAAGCTGAAACTACCCCAGGTTCGCCTCCATAGGCTAGGGGATGGTGACAAGCACCGAAGGTGTAACGATCTCGGGGAGGCCTTCGCCTAAGAAGTTGTACACACACACACATCCCACTCGATGAAAATGTGCAGAGTAAAAAAAGAAAAACCCAAGGAAAAACAACTATAATCCAAGCACAATCATGCATATACTTCTAAATAGAACATGAATAGTGCTGAAAAGTACTAATAAGTAAACTAAACAGTAATGGGGAAAACAGGCGCCCAACTAGAATGGTTCTACAACCCAACAATAGGTAAACAAAAGTAAATAGCTGGTGAGTCTCAAACACAGAAATCCTTTTATGACCACTGGATGTAGCCCAAGCTCTTGTGTCCTCTACACTCCTTCAATGTCTTGATCAACATGTCTATCATCTTCAAGGGCACACCAAGTGCAGGAAAATCCCATGCAGGGGTGCATATAAAGATACTCAGTTGGATGCCTAGAAAGCTCGAGGGAGATACTAAAACGGTGAGAAGTATACATAAAATGAACAGTGTAAGAGTACAAAAGAGATAGTGCATATCAACCTAACAAGAGAAAGGAAGCACGATCTTCCATCCAAGAGGAGAAAGGCATGGAAAGCATGTGGCATACCCCACACATCTTCTCCCCTCATAGAATGAGATTAACTGAACCCAAGGAGTGTGAAAAATAGTAGGGTGTATATACATGATCAACTAGAAACTCGAACGAGTGTGTAAGGGGATCTCTATCTCTAAGCCAATCCCATGAAAAGTCACCAACCGTTCAAAGGATATCCATCACTATTTCCAAACCGTCCCGCATGCCAAAGCTGCCTCATCACTGCACCATACCACATAGGGTTCCCGCTCCGGAAATCATGGAGAAAATTCACTGACTAGCCTCATTGAAAGGAATGAGTCTAAAAGAAGACATCGGGTAACCCACTGCCCAACCCAGCTGGAGGGTAAACCCTAAGAGGTCGTCGGGTAACCCAATGCCCAGCCCCGCTAGAGTGTAAACCCTAAAGTCAATGGGTATCCCACTTCCTAGTCCTCCAGGAGGGTAAACCCTAAGTTCAATGGGTAACCCACTACCCGGCCCCGCTGGAGGGTAAACCCTAAGGTCAACGGGCAACCCACTACCCAACCCTACAGGAGGGTAAACCCTAAGGTCAACGGGTAACCCACTGCCCAGCACCGTTGAAGGGTAAACCCTAAGGTCAATGGGTAACTCACTGCCCAGCCCCACTGGAGGGTAAACTCAGAACTAGTATGATTACTCCGTACTACCGTGCCATAACTAGGTGTCACTAACACCGCTATTGTTTGATGGTTCATAGTGTGTGAATATAACCTCACATCAATGCCCTTTAATGTTTACACATTTTTTGAGATCTCAAAATATGATCCGCTTGACCAAAAAAAAATACATTGTCATAATCCTCATGGAAAAAAATGTGAGATAGACTACTTAAACAATGGAAACGGACTCCCGATGAAAATGTTTTTCAACATCCCTTTCTGCTCATATGACGTCTCGTTGGGCCCGCACCTCGGTCCCGATTAAAGGTCGAGTGAACTACTCCATCGTGATGCTCTTAAAAAAACACCCCAAACTGACTATTCATACGCCCCAAACTAACGTATGATGGAAAAGTCGCAGTACGCTGCACACAGCTTAAAGGACAGCATGTGGGGCCCACACATCAACTCTGGCTTCAACGCCTGGAACCACCCTAATCAACTTCGTCTCGCTTCTAGGGTCACAATGCCACTGATGATTCCTAAATTGGACTCCAGATTTCGTAGCTGCAACTCCCCACATTATGAAAATGGGGCCTTGTGGGGCCCCCATTCTCGACCCCGAAACACGTCATGCTGATCCTACCATTGCGTTCCTTGCAGATAACCACGAGGCATAGGAAATCCATTTTCCCAGAATGATCCTATGAAGCATAAGTCGTAAAAACTCAGAAAACATCCAAAAGCTACCTCGTGGGGCCCACACCTCGGGCCCAAATCTAGGAGGGAAAATTGTGTCGTCGCAAACCCCTCAGAAGAACAATCCGAAACGAGTACTCAAACACAACAAATGGATGTTGGGTGAAAATGTGGCATTTCACCGTAAAAGGTGTGAACTAGGCCCTATGGAGCCCAAACCTTGTCTCCAACATGAACACTTTGGAAGGCATCTCAAAAAGTCCACATGATGACTGGGTTCACGCTGCCATTGATAGCACGTCTATCAGACATCCCAAATAGTAGTTAGGTCCGACGCAAGAATAATTAATTAATTTATTTATTTATTTATTATTAGAATTAAGGATTTCATGCCACCGAGACACGAAAAAAAACCTCAAGTGTTTGAAACCAACTTTGCAAGGACCGGATCAACTCCAGAGCCACAACGGCTATGACGGTGCATCAAACAGACGTCCGGCGCATGAAGCACGTCCGTCACAAGCTTTAACAATAATTTATTATTATTAAATTAAAGAATATAGGGTAACCCTCCCTCAGGTGCATAACTCAAAAACCCCGAAATAGACTACAAAATTTTTATCTCTCTAACACGGACCTATAGCCGCAAACGGCACATCAAACGGACGCACCGTTTAAAAGATATTGCCCCTTGAACTCAGGGGGGCCCAACTAGGCCAGCCCAGCTCGCCGCGGCCAGCACCAACTCCACCGGGCCACGTACCCTAATTTGTTTTAACTGACCAGACATCCTGACCAGTCCCTCCACATGCGCCAAGGACCCGTAGGACACGGGTTCTATTTCTTCCGCCCCACAAGGTCAACGCCTCGAGGTCTCCTCCCGACCGAAATCAGCCAAGGGAGACAGCTGCTCGGGCTCGCCAACGCTACCAACCGGCACTACTCCGCCTGACGCCACTGCACACCGTCCACCCGTGTCACTCCACTCATCTCCTCTGCCGAACGCCTCATGCACGAGTGTGATAGGCCGATGTCGCCTCACGCCCGGATCCAGCAGCGCACCACCGCGCTCCTCCGGCCGCGCAACGTGCTTCCTCTGCGCTCCACCACCCACGCCGGCCAACCAGGCACCCCCGATCCCCTGCTACACCGCAGCCGTAGCTGCATCCGCCTACCGCTTCGACCGAACCCCCAGCCGCACCTGCTGCCTGACGCCCGACCTCCGGCCACTGCCCTTGCCAGAGGAGGGGCTTCCGTCGGCCTCCACCACCCCTCCAGTGGTCCGATCTCAAAACTGAATGTGGGTTAGGGATCCTCGGGACGAGGCCTTCATAGTTCCTTCCCCTTATTGAAGACCAGGCAATATTTTGGCACGTCTAAAAATTGGGACGAAGAATTCCCAAGAAAGAGAATTAAAAACCGGACTTGGATGATGGCCATGTTCGTTTGGCCATCTTCCTAATTCTAGAATTTTATAATTAGACGAAATATTTAATGAAAAGTCATGAAATTGACGAAGGTGTGAAAATTAACAAAAACCCTACCTCAAATCGGTCGTGTGTCATTAGTGGCGCGTCCACGACGCTCCTACTTCGATCTGCCAAGGTTCCTATGGTGGTCGCTCCACGATTCAGTGATGAACAACGAAGAATGCCGAAAAACAAGATGGTGAGAGAGAGCCATAGAGAGAGAGGGGGGAGAAGGTAAAATGTATGACTTTCCCTTAAATCCACCACATAAGTGAATTTATAAACTCTTTGACACTATTTCGATGGGCATGGATTCTGAAACCTCTGCACCCGCTTATTTTATGTTATGCCTAAGAAAAAAACCCCATTTTGAACTCAATAGAAGTCTTGGATTTCCATTCTGAGACTTCTTTCGAATGTTATTTGAAAGTAACGTTAGTGATTAAAATCACTAGGTATTTATTTCAAAATGATGATTTTGCCCCTGGTTGACAACTCTCACAGCAGGTCCGTGTCCGCAACTTTTACACACCACCTACAGTAAACATCACGATCTGGATGCAATCGTGCCCTCTGAATTCTGATCCGAGCTACCATTTAAGAGAAAACACAACCCTAATGTGCACATGGTATATACACAGTTAATATTTTTATAATATTTATATTGGGCACACCAGGCCTTAGAACCGCACACAGTCTTCGCTCGTAGCTCTAGAAATATATGTAGAAATATTCCAAAGTCATACAGGGTTAAAACTGGGTCTCTTCATAGACATTAAATACTCCACACAAAAGAATATAGTGGCCAATATAGCTTTAATCTCACAGGAATAAAAAGAGAGTTGAAAACCCCTTTCATCATTGTAGTCAATCGAGACATATGACCAAAATTTAGAAACCACCAATTGGATCATAGAATACCATGATTATAAAGATAATATTGGTAATATATATCAAATTTCAGTACACAATACACCACATGCAATAAATAAGTGGCGTACAAAGGAAATATAACGGAATTAAATGTGAGATAAGAAACCACGTACATCATAATTTTCCTTGGTCGATGGTAGGTTAACCTCTTGTATAATGGTAAAAATAATTTTTATTGAATAATAAAATAATAATATACATTAATATGATATCATATATGAACTTTTAATATTGCTTTGTTAATAATATTTTAATATTATCGTCGTTTCGGGTGTTAACTGATTCGTTTCCATTTATATGATTTGTTTCGTAAGTAGGGTTTTTTATGAATAACATGTAACTTATTCATATTCAGAATTATATAAATTCTTTAAATTTTATTTTTCATAATGTAATAAAAATTATTCTTGAATGGATTAGGATGGGGAATGAATCTCATCGCGTTCGTGGAGACGGTAATCCATACGTACGCACGAGCGACAATATAATTCATTTGATATTAAAATAGTATATAATAAGATGGTATATCATTATACATAATAATTATCATGTTAAATTTATTATTTAAATTAATTACAAATCATTATTATACCCATCCAAATAATATTATATTGAATAATAATTACACCACGACGTGGAGACGGTAAGCCATACGTACACACGTATAATTACATGTCATTAAAAGGATGGATACAATAATTAATATAGTTGTACGATAATTATAATAAAATTATAGTGTATAAAAGATACTGGATATATAACTTTATAATGGAAACAACAAGGAAATAGGAAGTAGAAGAAGAATGGAACTTGAAAGAGGTGATTAATTATTTACATCTTCTTCAGGTTCTTCCTTTTGATTTGATCAAAATGGATCTTTAGGTTGTCATTCTGACTAAAGGAAGGCTTATAGGATGAAAGGAGGAAATTTTAGAGGGAATTTGGACTGTGATTGTCTGAGACTAAAGGCTTTTAAGGTGTTAATTTGAGGGAAGGGGGAGTGAGCTTTTATAATAGAGGTGAGGTAAACCTTAGGAAAAGCCAGAAATATTATTTTATAATAAAATAATTTTCGATCTCTGATGGCTCAAAAGTGGATTATTTAAAGGCTAAATAAGTAATGGGTCAAAAATAACTCATCAAATAGGTTTTAGATAGTTTTGGGTCACTATATTAACCTCATCATTTAGATATAACACTTAGGTAAATAGTTTGAGATTTACCATGTCTCTTTGTATTTTTATACTATGTGGTTGATAAACATACTATATACTTACAAGCGAACTCAAAGAGGTTCATTAATGATACACATATAATTATATATGTATTTTTGCCGAACCATATATTTTTATGAATAGAATATCAATTAATAATATAATATTTGTTTTAAAAACTCTTTTATGTCAATTTTGACACTATTTGGTATTTTGTTTTTGCTAAATTCATAATAGAATTACTACTTCGAAACAAAATCATATTTTGAACCCATATATGACATATTAACCAAGAAAATTAGTGTAATTCATAAAAAGTCTTAAATTACATTTATTTGGATATTTATAATATCAATTATTTTAATATTTCATTAATTAGGTAATTACTACATCATCATTGTGTCATAAAAAAATAAATTATTTAAAGTCTAAAAAATATAAATAAAATACCATTATGTATGAAAATTTATTATATTTCTAATGAATGTTTATAGTCGAATTTATCTTATGTGTAACTCTATATTAAATTTTTTTATAATTAAAATATGACATTAACTCTTTTAAATTTTCTTTGAATTAAATAATAAGAAAAGTCTTAATCTAATCCAATTGAACCAAAGAGGTTCATATTTTATCCCTAAGGTTGTTCTTGGTTGAATTATACTTATCCATTAGAATTAGGACATGTCTCCGGGTAATAATAATATAATTTTTACGATTAATTGCCCTATATACGTTTAAATGTGGTAAATAAAAGTTAAAAGTTATTATTCACCAAAAAAATTTATCTTATTGAACCACATATTAAATCGTGATATTATCTGTGACACTCAAATTTTCAAAATTCAACTCAGAGTTGTGGTAAAATTATGTTTTATTTAAATTTCCAAATACTCATAAGAGGTGGCTAAAACACATTGAATAGTTCAATTAAATTTTATATATCAAATATTATTACAAAATGACTCCAATTAATTAAACTGAACATATATAGGTATTATGTATCTATTTTGACCTAAAATAAATTTAAATGAAATAATTAATTATTTAAAAAAAATTAGTTTTAAACTATAACTCATTGTTTTTCACTATTCATCAAAAATTTAATGTTTTCAGAAAATAAAAAAAATTCACCCTAAGATAATTACGATATTCCAAATCAAAAAATGAAGTCCATTTTGAATGATGAAATTTATAATATTTCAAAAACTGGGAATTAGTATTCATAATGGCTAGTTTGAATGGTCGTGGTATGTTAGAATCTTGAATTTGCGTACAATGCATTTTATTACATTATTCAAAGGGAATCATATCGTGGAAGCTTGGGGTGTTATGCTCTTCCCCACTTTTGGAAATTGCATCCAGGAAATTTTTAAAATTGGCCATGGGAGAATAATTTAAAGTCCCACATCGTAAAAAGAGTTAATAAAACTATCACTTTAAAAGAAAGAAAGAGTAGTACATAGGTCACCCGAGATAACCTATACTAGGATTCCGTGTATGAAAAAAATGGATATGGAACATAAACTAAGTGTCAAGTTCTAATAGAGTTGGATAGAAAACATGATCAGAAGAATGTTAATAACAAGAAAACCACAAACTTGTGATGGGACAAACAGTCATCAGTTTCCCAGTAGGAAAAGTAAACGGACAATGTTTTTTTTGTTTTATGTTACATTTCATAAATATGAATAATTTATTTATGATATTGACTAAGAACATAAAGAGATATACATACTTTTAATGTAGAGTATCATTCATTAATAAATTTCTACCACTAACCCATTTTTTTCAAACGATGAGTATTAAAGATGACTTGGTCACACCGGAACACCTAGAATCAAATTCTAGAGAATCACATGATCCAAAAAATATAAACAATAAACTTACCAAGTATTTATAAATTAATCAAAAATAAAACAGTTAGTACAAGATTAAATGTTCCCCTAAAAGGAAGTCCCTTTAGAGAAAGAAAAAATAATCTTAATTTCTAAAATTAAACCAACAATACCCTAATGTTAAATAAATACCATTCAATAGACAATTTTACTTAAAATATTTTTTTATAATCCAAACACATATTGAAACCCAAAACATAGAATAATTTGGTTATGTAGTCTTCCACATTAAATTTTATCTCCAAATGACATCGACTACTCTTAAAGTCACATACATAAATGTAATTAACCTAATCACATGTTCTCTATTGTAGGTTAATCATTTCCATAAATAACCCAAATCACTACAACTCTACAATAAAAACAATGATAAAAAATACACTATTACTCCTCAAATAAAATCTCATAGTATTTTATTTTCCATAGGAATATAGTGTTCCCAACATAGTAAATGACTTCCAAAATAAAAATTCTCACTTAATCACCAAATCAGTTTTCTATACTAATGGTATTCATTTGATAATACATAAGATCCTGAATAAACTTATTATTGATCAATAAAATCTTTTAACTAAAAATAATTAGTCACACTTACCAGGTAATTCATGTAATCTAGATCTAGGCTATAAATCCCAATCGCATTCTGGTTGTTGGTTCGATTCCGAAAGCTATGTCCTACGTGACGGGTTATCACACGATCTGTGAGTTTTCTGTTTTCAAAAACTATATTTTATAACATTACCAAAATTAGATAAATTCCTGATAATAAACATAACAGAATTTAACCAAGAATGTTTTCTCATACCTTTCATTTTCTTCCCAATATATAATAACTTCTAATTTCATCAAAAACAATGATCATATAAAACCAAATGGTAGTTTATAACTCCTTCCATAATAGAAAATGTAATTCTTTCTCAAAAATAATTTTCACATTACAAACTGAATGGTTACTAATACAAGGTAAAATTACTCCCATGTAATCCCATCAACAAGGTGAACTAATACATTTTAACATTTCTCAAACAATTTTTTTCCACAAAGCCTCTTCTTTGACCAAGAAAATATCCTATAGAATCGGGAATTCACTCAGTTAATGTCCATGTCCCCTAAATTTCTGTAAAATGACTATAAATGTATTCCGGGGACCATTTTTATTTTCTTCCATAATACTCTTCATTTTTCCTCGATAATTCATTACTTTATGTCCTTCTTTCCCACATGTAAATCATTTCTTTGTTCCATTGAGTCACTTTCCATAGTGTCTCCTTAAACATTTCCTACATGATGGAAATTGAGGATTCTTTTCTTCATGGTCTCCACTGCTAGAGCTCCTGTAATTTGTCACCTTTCTCTTCTTTGTTGAGTCTGGGAGTTGGTGAATATATATGTAGTCGATAATAATTTTGGAATAATGATTTTGAATGAACATGATATATTTTACACCTATCAAAATTCCATTTTGTTGCTCATTTCCACCACCATTCCAACCTTGTACATGATGATCAAAGTTACTATGACTTCCTTGCAATCTAACCATTGACTAAAACTAGAATTCATTGTGTGAGAAAAATTAGTCCTAAAATAATTTAGAGAATATCATGAAATCATATTTTCAATTTGAAATACATTAGGATTAAACAAGGTCATTAATTTTCATCTTATATTAAAATACATCAAATAATTTAGTAATGAAAATGTTAATTATGCTAATCATATTCCCTGGGAGTGTTGTAACGAAGAGTGAAGCAAGGCCTGTTCTCGTGCACCAGTTCTCATTCGAGTCTAGCTCAAAGCCGTGTTTTTGGGTTTTACCCCTAGATACACCTATGCCAGAGCCACCTATACCTGCTTGTATTAAGACAGGGATGTTTTTCTTGGAAAAAACAAAAAATCTCCACAATACCAAAATTTTAGGAAGTTATTCTATACTAATTCTCAATGTCTATCTTAGGGCTATGTGCTCTAATCACATATTATCTGAATCTAGTTTCCATGGTCTGTACTAAACTTCCTCTGATACCAATTGTAATGCCCCGACCCCAGAAGCCTAGAGTCGGTGCATTATTACGTATCATTGGCATAGTCACAAAAGATCAAGTCTCGAACAACCGATTAGTTTAGTAGCCTTGGAAGTACTAGATACATTCATAAGGTTTACATTACATTATAAAATGGAAATCTAAATCGACATTGTTTAAATAGAAAACACTGAGATCCCATAGTCTATCCTTGCAGGTTAGTCACAATATACTTATTCATATCATGGGAAAAAATAAAACATAGAAATGGGTGCGCTCAGATGCTTAGTAAAGATAAAAATATAGCAGAAACTTTCATAAATAAGCATAAACATTTAAGGCAATGTGTAGAACTAAAACAAAATCCTTTTCAATATAAACTTCATCGTAATATAGAAAATATAAATCAATATAATTCCATTTACATACACTCGTGAATATTCTACTAGTCGAATAATCACATGCAATATCAATAGCCACTATCATAATGATGGAATGCATAATGTCAGACGTTAATAACCACATAGTCAAGGCCTTGTTCCAAAAATATAAATAATATTTTGTCAAGGCCATATTCCAAGACAATAGTTTGTCTCATAATAACTAACGATGCATCGAGGATCTATAGTGGGATCCACCCGTCCCTTACTATGTCCAACTCATTCTTCATATGAAAAGTTTAAACATAACATAAACATTCATATTAAAACTAGAATAAAAAATGTCAATACTTTATCCACAAACCATGAGTGGTATAAAAATATCACATTAACAGTCTAACGTAACGAATTCAATACAATATAGAAGATTTTATTGTATCAGATTAACATCAACGGAGAATAATGAAGGATATTGACATAGATGAAAATAACCATCAAAACAATTTGAGATAAATAAACCCCCTTTTCTTGAAAACATTTAAAAGTCACACTATTTGTCAAAAAGTTGTTTAAAATTGATTTTTTAATCGAAGTGGCCCATACCACCTTGATGATTTTAATAGGAATTTAAATTTTACAAAATTAATGTCCATATAAATAAAACCTTAGAACCATTTTTAAATCATGGACATTAATGAGAAATATTTAGAAGAATAAATATTTGAAACATTTTAAATGATATTTTAGTGAGAGTTACAATCCAAATGAGAGACGCTTGAATACAATCAATTGGGGTAATAAAACCTTCATAATACCTTGTGAATAAAGGACTTCATTATATACTATGTCAAAGGATAGTATATGTACCATTTAAAAGTGAATTGGTGCATATCCAAAACAAGTCTCAAATGAATGTAAATTGAGATGAAATAACTTATAAAGACAATATCCTTAGGTAAAGGATTAATCAATGACATAATTATGGGCGTTAAATATAAATAAACTCAATATGATTGAATATTCTCTCTAAATAAAATAGAGTACATTCACACATATTCTTGTAAAAACAACACCAGTGGCATGGATGTTTAACTTAATGAATGGAAACTGAGATAAGATCAATTTTATATCAATGAATTGAGAAATTATCGATGGAGTGATTATGTGTATCAAATGTATATCCAAAAAAGGGGGAGTGGAAATTACTACATAAATAATAAATAGTTATTCCAGTCATAATCTTGGAGTAAAATAATCAATGAAGTATGTGTAAAGACAACTGAGTGGAAATTGAAATTAGAAATTCCCTTAACAATTTGGTAACATATGAAACATACAAAACATGAAAGAAGTATCATACAATGAATATTTAAATTATAATTAATTTAATTATATTACAACAATAATACAATCATAGACAGTACATACGCTACACAAAATGAAATAGTGGCCAATATAGCATGAATCTCACTGGAATAAAAAGTGAGATGAAAAAACTTTAGTTCATTGTAATCAATCGATTCATATGACCAAAAGTTAATAACCAAAAAATAAATCACAGAATACAATGAATATAATGATAATAAAGATTATTTATATCAAATAGCAGTACACAATACCCACATGCAATAAATAAGCTGTGAAAAATGGAAATCTCACAGAATTAAACAAGAGATACGAAACCCCTTACATCATAATTTTCCTTTGTCAATGATAGGATATCCTCCTGTATAATGATGAAATAATTGTTATTAAATTATAAAAGAATCATATATATTAATATTATATCATATATGATCAATTAACATCGCTATGTTAATAATATATTAGTATTATCATTGTTTCGGGTGTTAACTGATTCGTTTACCGTTATATGCATTGTTTCATAAGTAGTGTTTGTTATGAATAAGATGTATCTTATTCATATTCAGAATTATATCATGTCTTTAAAAATTATTTATAATCATCTAATGATAATTAGTTTTGAATGGATTATGATGGGGAATGAATCTCATCGTGTTTGTGGAGATGGTAATCTGTACGTACGCACGACTGATAATATCATTCTTTTGATATTAAAATAATATATAATTTTATAGTATATCATATATAAAGAATCATCATCTTGTTTTATTTATTATTTACATCAATTACACTTCATTATTAGACCCATCCAAATAATAATGTATAGAATAACAATTACACCATGACGTGGATACGGTAAGTCGTACGTATGCACGTATGGGGACATGTCATTTAAAGGATGGATAGATTAATGAATACGGTTTTACCTTAATTATAATAACATCACAATTTAAAGATTATACTGGATTTATTATTTTAGAATGGAAATAACATTGAAAGAGGAAGTGGAAGAAGAAAGGAACTTGAAAGAGGTGATGAAATATTTATCTCTTTATCAGGTTCTTCCTTTTGATTTGATCAAAAGGGCTCCATAGGATGGATTTATGATTAATGGAAGGCATCTAGGATGAAGGGAGGAATGTTTATAGGGTATTTGGGTAGTTTTTGTCTAAGTGAAAAGGATTTGAAGGTGTCAATTTAATGGAAGGGTGAGTGCCCTTTTATAAGAGGGGTGAGGGGAACCTTAGGAAACACAAGGAATATTATTTTATAATAAAATTATTTTCTGTTTCTAATGGCTCCAAAAAATATTATTCAAATGATAAGATTGGGTGGGGTCGAAATCCAATCAACCAATAGGTTTTATATAGGGTTGGCTCAATATATTAACCTTATATTTTAAATTTTTCTAATAGTTAAATAGTTTGTCATGTACGACGTCTCTTTGTATTGTTATATTATATGGTTAATAAACATACTATATACTTCTAAGAGAACCCCAAGTGGATAATTAATGATAAAACTATCATTATATAATTCGTTTGGCCAATACATTGATTTTTAGGAAAAATAATAAGTTAATAATATAATATTTCTTTTAAAAACTCTTTTATGTCAATTTTGACACTATTTGGTATTTTGGTTTTGATAAATTCATAATAGAATTATTTATTCAAAAACAAATCATCTAACAAACCCTAATATGTCATATTAACCTATAAAATTTGTTTCATTCCTAAAAAGTATCAAATTACATTTATTTGTATATTTATAATATCAATTATTTTAATATTTTATTAATTAGGTAATTACTACATCATTATTGTGTCATAAAAAATTAAATTATTTATGTTCCAGAAAATATAGATAAAATCAATTATGTATTAAATCAATTTAAATTATTAATTAATATTTATAGTCTAATTTATCTAATGTTTATCCCTATATTAAAAATTTTCTAGTTATAAAACATTGGTTTTTACTCTTTTAACTCTTCTTCGAATTAAATAATAATAAATGCCCTAATAAAATCCATGTGGACCAAAGAGGCTCATATTCAATTCCTAAGGTTCTTATTGAACGAATTATACTTATCCAATATAATTAGGATATGTTTTAGGGTAATAATAATTTCATTTTTACCTTTAATTACTTATTTACTTTTAACAGTGGAAATAAATGTTAAAAGTTACTATTCACAAAAAATTATTTTTATCTTATTAATCCATATTTTACTCCTTGATATTAACTGTTTCTCTATAATTTTCAAAATTCAACTTACAGAAGTGGTAAAATTATGATTTATTTAAATTTCCAAATGCTCCTTGGAGGTGGGTAAAAGACGGTGAAAGGTTCAATAAAATTTTATATATTTAATCTTATTACAAATTGACTCTAATGAATTACATTGAAAATATATAGGTATTATGTATCTCTTTTGACCTAAAATAAATTTAAATTAAATAATTAATTATTTATATAAAAATATGGTTTTAAACTATAACTCGGTGTTTTCACTATTCATCAAAAATTGAAAGTGTTCAGAAGAATACCAAAAATTCACCCTAAACTAATTTCGATATTTCGAATACAAAAATAAAGTCCATTTTGAAGGATAAAATTTGTAAAATTTAAAAAAGTGGGCATTACTATTTATAATGGCTAGTTTGATTGGTCGTATTGTGTTAGAGTCTCGATGTTGTGTACAATGCAAGCTATTACATTATTCAATGGGAAGCGTACCATTGAAGATTGGGGTGTTAAAATCATCATTAAGTGAGTTAATATGTATGAAATTAAATGTTATAATATCTCTTCATAATGCTAAATATTTCATTAATATAATTATTATATTATTTATATCAAATATATCTTTTAAATTTATCCTGATTACCATTCATGTAAAGCGTTATTGAAAAATGAATCATATCTATTTGAAGTCCTTCGTACACCAGTGTGATGTTATTGTATAACTTTTGTGATGAAATGTAAAACGTTATATATGTGTGTGTGTGTGTGTGTGTGATATTATGAATCCATATGAATTATTATTTTTTAAAATATAATATATTTAATATATTTCAATCATCATACCAAACAGTAAATTGTAGTAATTTAAAATTAATGACATCAGTTCACAAGGCAGTAGTTATCCTAACACATGATTACTGATTTCATTACCCATTTAATAGAAGGTGGGATGATTTTAGGAAATTCACATTACAAAAAAATAATACTATATATATTATTTTGAGAATATTAGATCATCATTTTTTAATAATAATTCAAATGGGTGGAGGAATAAATAACATAAAAAATACTTATTGAAGAGAATTACATTTTCATTGAGTATCCTATTTAGTTTAGGACCAAAAGGGATCGTATATTAGATTAATTCCACAAAAATTTATATAGAATGAATTTTTGAATTTTGTAATTGATTTATCTTGGTTTAGGACAGTCCAAAAGGGATTTGTGGTGTGAATCGGAGAGGAGCATGTTGACCTTTTATAAGTGAGGTGAGTGTGATAGTTGTAATTATTTATAATAAGATGGGGTTCCCACAATTTTTCACAAGAAAAAATGTTTTGAAATTTATTATTCTAAATTATTTGAAATTATTTAATCTAGAGAATTTATAAAATTCATTTTACACAATTTTTTAGGTTATATTAACAATTATCTATATATTTTACCCCATTAAATCCATTTCAACTAAAACCACGGTAACTAATTTTACAATTGTAATAATTTAGTTTTCTAAAAAATTAAGATATTATTATTAAATTAAATAATTTATTTTGAATATATAAATATTAAATAATATTCTATATTCTAATCACATGAGGTGAAAATTTAAATTTAAAAATATTCCCACGTACACAATTTGAAATCGTGTTTTAAAAGGAAAAATGATAAAAAAAAGTTTCATATTTTTTATATCAAAATTATTCATTAATGGGAATAAAATAGGTTAATATAGATTTATACATATATAATTTAATTAATTCCACTTTTAAACTTATTCAAATTTTAATTTCATTGAATAAATAATTTAAATGAAATATCTGTATTCAATTAAAATTCTGTATTTTTACAATTCATTGAAAATTTAATTTTTTTTTTGAAATATCCCGAAAAATTACCCAATGATAATATTGATATGATTAAATAAAAGAATTATTGTATTTTTTTTATTTTTTTGTAATAGTGGAAAAAATAAATTTGAATTTATGTGGAAAAAATATGTGTGATTCATCATTAAAAAAATACATATTTTCAGAAAAAGTCATTATTTTGAATGTTTATTATTTAATTTATAATTTCTAGATATCCATTGAATATATTATATACATATGTAAAACATAAATGTTTTATTATTTAGTTACTTTTATTCGTACCCTACACCTTAATGTCTATGTTATAATAGTCATGTTTAGATAATAATATTTTAATAATTTATTTTGTTTCTTTAGAACCCATTGTTTCCTTTATTTCATGACATCTAAGAAATTAATTTTTTTAAAATTACATACTTTAGTCTCAAGTCGTTTTATTCTATTCTAGGAAAATTTATCCATGTTATAAACACTATGTAATATGAATTTCCACTTATAATCTCTTCATGTTACCTTATACCCCTGGAATAAATTGTGTATCTCATAATTTAATAATTATTTAATTAATCAAGGGATTGAAATTTTAAAATTACATTCTTGAAAACCCACATCATAAAAATAGTAAATAAAAAATCCTCCAAATTAGAGAGATAGGTATGTATAACAATCATGTTGAATAACATATATAAGGAATCCAAATAATAGAATATAGGTTAGAAATGAAAACATGTATATACAATAGAAAACTAACACAATAATACTAATGGTGATTTATAGAGAGAATTATCTATAGGAAATCAACGACCAATAATCCATAAACTGGAGGTGTGGTAAAGTCCATTGATATAATAAAAATTGATAATAATTTGAAAATATTTCTGTCTTAAGATACACTTCCAATAAATGTATAATTTTTTTACTCTCTAATAATCTAAGGAGATATAATTTATAAACTTTTATTTCACAAGCACTATTTAATATTTTGATTGTTCATTTATCAATTTCCACTTTATCTCTTACTCCATTTTATAAATTTCAAAATAATAATAAATTTTTTTATTCCCAGAGTGCAGAAATTAATATTTAACGAATCGTAAGATCCAAAAAAATAGAAAAAATATATTTCTACTATATTTACTAAAAAATGTCTCGAAATTTATTTATCTAATAACAACCAAAGTTCTGCATAATCCCTTCAATAAATAGTTTACCTTATAACTCTTCAGAAATATGTATAGCCAACTATAACTGATTGACAAATAAATTAACATTATATCCCCCCTAAATTTTATGAATTAAATTAATATCATATTCCTAATATGTGAATTAACTTATCATAATTAAAATATAATGAATACATAAATACTTCCAAAATTAAAATCTCTTGTATTCAATATAGTTTATAGATAAAAAAATTAGTTGACTGAACAATCTATTTCATTAACCATTAAATCACTAACCAATTTCACGGTCACAAACACCATCGCATGTAAATATCATTTTAATTATTATCTCATCATTGAACATATATTAAGTGTTATCTCTATTTGAAAATATGTTTCTAAAATTTTTTATATACAACTAAATCAATTTTCCAAATACCATTCAAAGAAATATTTAAAATCTTATATGAAATAGTACCACAATACAACCCATATATGGTTCATTATTTTTATAGTGATAATATAATGTATAAAATTCATAACATCATATTTACTATAAGGTCCTCAATCCATGAAGGCTATCCCATTGCGGGCTTCTATGGATTTTGGAACTCAGGGGACACTCGGAGTGAGTCGAAAATGGTTCACTTATTAAATTATTGAATCAAGGAGAATACATGTTGTGTAATTAGTTTTCACAAAATGTCTGTGAATTTCATGGCTTGTAAAATATGGTTCCTAGGGTGATTCATGATATGAATTTATTTTATTATTAATTTCTTGATGTGAAAATTTTTTCTGTGATATTTGAAACTCGATAATAACACGATTTGTAAAAATTACACAACTTGTAATTCCCATATGAAATATGTTTATAAATGATTTAGTGCTCAAAAATTTCTTCAAATACCTATATCCATCCCAAATATGGGTGATCCAAAAACCATTTTCATAGTGGGTTGTTATTCTGTCGATGGGGATCAACCATTAGGCTTATATTGTTGATCCTTGGTTATCCAGGGTGAGTTTTACCTCTGTTTCTTGTAGATTATTATTGATCAGTGTCAATTTTCTCACATTTTTTATTTTCATGTGATGTCCCTCATTCTAAACTGTTTCTAATGGCGGGTTTCTTGGTATTTTGGTGGGGTTGTTCCATAGAGTCTTTGGAGTGATGATTTTACTGTTGGATAAGTGATCATGATCAAAAATGATGGTTCGTTCTTGTGAAGAAAGCATTTATCCCTTTGAGGTGGTGGAAATAGATAATGATTTATCCCATTAGAGGGTAATGATTTTACCATCTTAATATTGATCCAGATTATAGAATCAATTGTGATACCATTTTGATGATGTTTCTTCCTTGTAATGTTATATAGGATTCCATAATTTTTATCTAGATAATGTGATATCAATGTTATTATTTTATGGAATGTTTTTTTTCTTGGTGTAGAATGTTAAAATCGAAAAGGAATATAATGCAGAAATTAATTGAAATTATATTTCCAGATGAAACTAAAATAGTGGCATGTAGGTAATCTGGTTGTTGATATAATTTGATGATAATAAAATAGATATCAATAAAATGTGCAATTAAAAATGGTATCTTCTATATGATAAACATAAATGATAAATAATTTGAAAACTGATTATGATTTTTAATAATAATTAGAATGAATGATAATGATAATGGTTAGATAATTGGATGTATTTTTAAAATTGTTTCTTAATTAATTTTGGTGCCTGTTATAATTAAGTGACTGAGGTTTCCCATAGTTGGAACCTATTAATTGTGAATTAGTTAAATCATGATTTGATAAGAACCTATTTATTAATAATGATAATTTATAGGGAATGAGTTTCTCATCTTCCTGAAAATTCCCAGTTCCTTGAGTTTGAGATGAGAGAGATTGTTTATTTGTGAAGCCTTTATTCATTAATTTGGTGGCTAGATTTACCTTTTGTTTGTACTTATTTGTTTACTTAAATTTCTAAGATGTAATCTAAATAAAAGCCCTGTATTATGAATGTGGAATGGTAGATCCTGATATATATTATATGTTAAGGGGTGGGGTGTCCTAGAGGTGATATGATCATTGTATGTCTAATACTAGGAAATAATATGTGATATGTAGGTGGAGAGGCCAAAATGAAGTGGTGGTAGTTGGCATATGTGATGGAGAGATGCATCGGTATATGAATTTGGGTGTTGGGGGATGAAACTAGATATGATGTAACATGTTGAGGATGGGGTTCCTTTTTGATGTGATGTTGATACTATTGATGCTCACTTATGAATTTTTTAATGGATGAAATTCAGGATTTTTTTTCAATCCTTTTCTATAAAACCTATGGTAGATGGATGTGATTTGTTGCATGTTTCCTCTTGGTGGTAGATTAGAATGGTTTCCTATAGTTTCTGGTTAATATAATTATTCTTATAATAAATAAATATTTCGTGAACCCTGGGGTTGTTTATGATAGGATATTAATTCTAAAATATTTTAATCATGATTAACCATGTCCTCAGTTTGAATTATGATTGGTGGTTTAATACATTACACTAATGATTAAGGTTTATATAATTTAATTTATGTTTGAAATATATTAATCATTTATTAATTGATGAATTGTTAAATAATTAAATTTAATAATAAAATGTTATGTAACTAATGATTCACTTTTAAATTCTTATCTGTTTATTAGTTATCTAGTCTTAGCAGTTGAATCCAGGAGTTCAAGAGACATTAACAGTAGTTTAGTTTGATACTAGGTTATTCCCCTAGTGTGGTATTTATTTATATTTCATCTTTTATATTATATGATTTCATACAATACCCCACACATTTTGGTTATTGAAAATGAAACCCAATGGACTCTGGGAGCGTGTTTTCCTCAATATTCTAGTGGTAGGATAGATGGATGACTACCCCCTATAGCCCCACTCTCTTCACATGGTAATTACTTGTATTGGTATGCATGAAGGATAGTAATACGATATCTGTATATATTGATATGTAATGTATTATTTTTATTTAACACATATTTATTATAGGATATATTATCCAAATCCTTATTATAGGCATGATGTATAAGGTTTTTCAAGGATAGAGGTACTTACTCAATGTGTGGGTAGTAATTAGTATAGGTATAATACCTGATGTCTGATATGTGTCATATGGTAAATTGTGGAACCCGAAAACTACATGGTTGATATATATATATATATATATATATATATATGGATATGTAATATTATAGAATCTGGTGATGTGATTCCCTAGGTATATGTATTGATACCTGATGAAGGTTTCTTCGTGTTGTCTTACTTTGGGAGAGTGATGGTTTAGTGTGTATGATGTTGAGGCCAAGTGGAAAACAAGTGGGGAAGAGGGTGTGGGGTACCCTTTATTTTTAATTAATATATTATGTTATCTCTTGTTAGAGACACATTGTGAGATTTATCCATGGTAAAATTAGTATCATTTAATATATATTTAGGTGATGAGTTGTTTTCACTGTTGTTCTTTGTGCTTTAAAATGAAATAATAACCTTTTGCATGAAAAGACATGGAGGGGATCCCAGAATGTATATTACTATGTTAACCCAATGTATTTATGAAAAATTATTTTAGGTCATCTAGAGTAGGTTTTTGATTAGGATGGATATTAATAGCTATTAGTTTTGCAGGTGATGTTTGGGATTCAGGGTCAGTATCATCATTACTTTTAGTGGTTACATATAGTTATCATTTCAGTTTTTATAGTACTATATAACATTTCATGGTTGAAATTGGATACTAATTATATATATATATATGTATATATATATATATCTAATAAGGTGTTTCTTGTGTATCCATTATATCTCTATATTCAACATATCCCTCTTAGAGGGTAATGCATGTCATTTTCATGATTATTATACCCTCAGTTCTAGTCGCTAACTCGAGGAATACTAGTGGTAGGACATGGTAATTCACTGAAGATAGCCCCTTATTTAGGAATAATTGTTCATAGGGGGTCTGGAATGAGTGGTATCAGTGGTTTAGGCTTGCGGGATATGATGGAGTATGGAGTTCTGTACATGTGTGGTTTCATTGGGTAGTAGGTAAATGGATTCTTCTATGTTTAGTAATCATTGTAAACACATGTGGAAGGATGAGAAATAGGTATTTAAGGACCCATTTGGTATGATGCGTGGACCATTATTTTTATTGATCCTTCTAAACGATGTGATATTTATTATATTGTAGATATTAAATAATGGATCACGTAACATTCTTCCTTGCACCTTTTTTTTAAAATGGGTGGACGCTGGGATAAGTTAAAAACATTAAAAATATATTAATTAATTAATTATTATTACATATTTCATATTCTTGGTTTAGGAGCTTCTATTTATTTTCCTTTTTGTAGTCATCGATTTTGGGTGTCATCATTGTCAAGTTCCCATTGATGTTATTTTGTAAGATGTGATGGAAGATCACCATAGAGCGGAGGTCAATGAGAATGACCCATGGCGGTGGAATCTATAAGAATTTTATCACCTTATTCTATGAAAGTATTATATCTCCAACTCATATTTATTCATAGTGGACTTTTTTGAGGAGGGTGATATGTACTTATGTTTCATCCATCATTGGGAAGATAAATATGTTTTATCAGTTGTGACTATGATGCGTGGAGTAGCAAAGAATTTTTGGTTTTTATTTATTAGGGATCATGAGGAGTGGATAGTCTCATGGGAGAAGTTCAAAGGCCAGTTCATTGAAGTGTTTATTTATTCAACCTTGAATGCATCTAGTCACCAGGAGATCCTTACCCTTTGGTGTGGGAGATGTTGTTTGAGGGAGTTTTGGATCCCTTTTTGGACCTTTTTTTGATATGTGTAATGCCTATTTCCATATGAGGAAGTCAGGGTGAGAACTATTAAAGAGTATTTAACTACAGATATTGGTAAAATGTCACCAAATTTATATTAGAGACGTATCTAGAGGTTCAAGTAAGATAATATGTTATTTAAAGGATGCAGACTAGAATCAAATCATCATGAGAGGGGAGTCATTTGGATTCGTCATAATGAAATGTTATGGTATCAACCCTGTCATCTCATTTCTTCAAGAAATTTGGATCTCATACTTATACCACGGTATCATACAAATGTTTTTCTTATAGATCATGTGGTCATCAGTGGTTAGAGTTCCCAACCATTCTGACCAGTTACTGTGCGCTAGGTGGTCCACTTTATTTTCCTCCATTGAGGAATCGTCAACCAAGGAAGAAAAAATAGGTTGATTATGTATGGGATATTTATTGAGGGGATGGGGTAGGTTGAGTTCAACAAATATGAGATCATAATCCTTAGAGATAAGAGTAAAACAATGAAGGTGGTCCTTAGTATGGCCATAGAGGCCACAAAGAAAGACATGGCCACTTTTTGCTTTAAAATTTCTAGGTCCTTGAAAGCTAGATGCAGTTCAAGTTAACCTTATATTTTTTTCTATATGGGTACAAACATTAAAATTAATGTGTGACACACATCTTTATATCACATACCCTCATCTATTTTTTCGGAGATGAGGTACAGAGGCTACCATTTCTATTGGCATTGACTATACCAATTGATGGTTGAAATGACTTATATGTTTTATATGGAGAATGTGATCTACTACATGGAAACATCACTCTATACGTGATTAAATATCATCTCATATACATCCATATGACATCATCCTCATCATGGATTGGCAGTAGTCACTATAGGCAATCATGGAGTGCATAATGAGGTTGGATTTTAATTACAATGATGGTGGTGATTTAGTGGTGTTTTTTTTTGAGAGAGATACTTTTATGGGTCAATGTCATGATATATTTTTGGAATATTTGATTGTTGAGTTAATGCGCTTCCTACTGTAGTTTAATAAATTTTTGTTTCCCACAATAGGGGACAGTTCCCTGGTGTATTTCTAAAGGAGGTTATTGTATTTCCCAATCAGTGGGAGATTGAGTTTGGCATTAAGATATTGCCAGACATATCTCATATCTTGATGTATCCATAAGATGTTTCCTCATAGTGTAATGATACTTGAGTAAAAAACAATGATCTATTGTAGTGATGTTTTTTTTGGAATAGTGTCTCAACTTATGGTGATCTAGTTTTTTTGTGAAGAAGGATGATTCCATTTTACATCTTTCGTTTGATTATCGTCACCCGAACCATGTGAAATTGAAGAATTGAAATTATATTCCATGGATTGATGATTTATTGGTTAATATAAAAGGAGAATGGTGGTTCTCTAGGTTTTATATTTTGTATGGATATCATCAGATGTTTCTGAAGGATGGTGATATTCAAAAGATGTTTTTTTGTCTTCATAGGAATTTTAATTTGATGTAATTACATTTAGTGTATAAATGATCCAATGTTTATCATGAGGTTGATTAATGTATTTTGAATACATTTTCTTGTATATGTTATTAGTGTGTTTCCTTGATAATATCTTAATGTAATTCATATATGACATGAAAAATGTAAAACACCATTCTTCCTTTTTTGGAGTATTTATCTATTATCAGTTGTTAATAATGTTTTTGAGGTGTGAGTCATTGGAACATGATGTGTTTTATTTCAAAATGTGGTATCCCATTATGGAGGAGCTATAAATCCTTTTATGATAATAGAATTTATTTCTAGGGAGACCTAGAGAATGTGGAAGAGTTTTAGAGTTTCCCTTGGCGTTGTAGGACATTACTAGAGGTTCAATGCAAATTTTTCTCAGGTGGTGACTCCTTTGATAGATTAGAATAGAAATGATCAGATTTTCTAATCTACTGAATGGTGTCAAGAACCTTTTGAGTACCTAAAGGATAATTTGGATAGTAATCCATTCCATTGTTTTCCAATAGATGGAGTTATGTTAGATGTTTTCTATGATGCTTAAAATCATGGAATGTGATGTCACCTAATTATTTGTTGATTATTTATTTCATATGGTTCTTGGTTATTATACCTCAATGACTATATCTATGAAACTCATGATGTTAATTTTTTTTTAGTTGTGTTTTATTTGAATTTTTGGTGACTTTACCACATTGTACAACAATTTTTGGTTTTTATACACCATCACTGATAGAGTTATGTCTTCTAATAGCATTATATGAACATTATATTTCTATAGTGGATGTAATTATTATAGGATTGTGAATATTGAATTTCATATATTCCATGAAATGGATATTTTAATGCTAATGTGATATGAAGGATTTCATGTTGTGATTAAATGCGGTAATATAGGGATTCCCATAGAGTCGTGGAAGAAATCCCAGTTATGCATATTGATAGAGGAGAGGTTGGAGGTAGAGGTTGTATTTTCCAAATGATAGTGTCATATTAATTGGGGTATAATGTGGAGACCCGGTTGGAGGATTATAAGGTTGAGGTCTATAGATACTGAGGTTTTTCTAATGCCCCTGATTATTAGTCTAATGATAAAAAACACCATTTATTTTTATAGTTAATGTTTTATTTAATTTAATTATGTTTCTTATGGTTATTTAGAAGTTATATATTTCACCTTTTTTTGGCATATCCCAATATGAAAATGATGTACTATGTTATGAAAGCTCAGTTTTGGTGGCCTTGGATAAAGTGTACAATTATACAGTATTCGTATTCTTGCACTTCTATGTAGAAAATACCATGACACTTTCATAATGGGTTACTCCATCGATTTGATGTTCCCCAATGGATTCAGGGGGGGTATTGATGGAATTCATTACCATTTTACCTCAATCTTAGGGAGGCTATAATTATATATCGGTAATATTATATCATTTTATGAAATCCACCCACTTTATAGTGATACAGGTGTCAATATTAGTATAGGTTTTGTCGAGGTAGTATCTGGAGTTGGTGGTGTGACTCCACAGAGTATTGAGGATGATCATATCTGAACGGGATACTTTTTTTACCTCTACAGTGTGCACAGGTATCCAACATGATTTTGGTTCTTATTTAGGAATTATAAATCCATTTAATTCGTATATTGATGATTTAATAGAGTTGACTAACCGACCTTTTTAAGACATGTTATGCTCTTTTGTCTTGGATTGTTTATGTTTTTTGATGAGGAAGCACCCCATAGTATTGTTTTCTTATAATAATATTTTTCACTCCACCATGGGTATGGTTCTATTTTATTCTTTTTATGGATATACCTTATGTTCCCAATTGTCATAGACTAGGGTCGGTGAGGAAACACTTCTCATGTTGGAACTGGAATATAATAATATATATGTGGTTTATGTCATTCACGGGAGGATGAATACAATGTATGATCATCCGAAATCCTATGAAAATTATTAGAGGAAACCTCTGTAATTCTACGCTGGAAATCATGTGTTCCTAATGGTGACTCCTCATCATGGTTAGTGAAGATTTATTCATAGGTTTATGATTTTACCTTAGTTCATTTGGCCATTTGAAGTGTAGGAATATGTTGTAGCTATCACATATGATGTATAACATCACCCACAAATAATCTAGATACAAACCTTCTTGCATGTTATGTATCTGTCTCATTATCTTCATGGATAGTCTCATATCATTGAATTTATTTATATTGATGTTGATGATGATGTGAACTTTTAATAATGTCCTATGGAGATCTAGGACCACAATGAGAAGTGTTTTGTGGTCATGTTATTCAATTGGTTTATTAATTTCATTGGAATGGTGTCATAATAGAGATTATATAGGAATGAGTCATATAGGTGGATTTATTACGTTGAGTGGATTTATTTTCATCTCTTCTAATGTAACAATGTTTCCCTTATAGATGTTGAACTTTCTAGATATGATATTTTTCAATATTTACTTTTTTATCTTGATCAAAAAATATCTCTCTTGGGATAGTTTGTAGGATAATTTTTGTGTATGTTTTTTCACTTGTTTCCTATTATTTTATTGGTTTAACTAATATGATAATTATATCATTGAGAGGGTTCTCATTGGGTGGTTGTTCAGAATACACCATATAATTTTAAGTATAGGATTGGTTTTTGATTATCAGGGATGATAACTTTTTTGTAAGTGTGTAATGTAAGGTCTCAGGGCTTTCTATCTTGATGGTTTTCATATATTTGGGGCTTTTGGAGCTTGTATAAGGCATTGATTGAATCTAGAGGTGTGCGGCTATTAAAACTGAGAATCTGGAAGAATAGATGGCTTGTAAGGGGTTTTCATGATGTGTATGTAATGTTTCTAGATTTTTATAAATGGATGATGGGTTGCTTCATGACGTATATTTGTTCAAGGTTTAATTCCTCAATTTGACATTTTTTCGTTCATATTTGGAACACATAGTGATTCAAGATGTGTTCTACCTCATTTGTGTACGACTTCTTCTCAATCAATATCATTTTTATCATGTTCTTCTTTTCATATGGTGGGATTGATCTCCCGTGTTTCTAATGGTATTTTTATGGGTTATTTATTATTTTAGTTGTATCACGATGACTTTTTAGTGATGAAATTCTTTTAGGAGAGGTGATTATGATCTATAGTTTTGGTATGATCCTATGCAAACAACATAGACACATTTGATTTAAGGGATTAATTTCTTCCCAATTAATATATGTGGGAAATTTTAAATTGATCTTGATTTATCCCTTTTTATAGAAAAAATTTAACCAAATAAAATTCAAAAAAATTAAAGAGTTGGTTTAGATCACAAGTTGACAATGTTGTCTTTTTGTGCAGGGATTATAGTTTCCAACACGATTTTCAATATTTTTTGATATATTTGATATGATTTATTTGAATGTTTTTATCCTTGGATTAGACTATTGAGATATTTTATGATTTTAAATCCAGAATAAACCTATAATTAATTGTATTTAGTAATGAATGAAGATGCATATTTTTAACATAATGGTTTATGAAATATTAGGAAAACCAAATTGATGAAATGCACATGTGTATTTGAGAATACGATCTTTTATAAGATTTATTGAATTGATAAATAATGTGAAAATTTTTTATACATATTGGTATTAAAGAAATCATGATAATTATACTCTTTTTATCATACAATCATGTTCAAATTAATTACTTAATTAATTTTGAATCATTAAATATATCGATGCTTTAGTTTTCCCATAATCAGAACATGTTAATAATTAATTGGTTAATTCATCATGAAATACGAACGTGTTGTTTGATAATGAATATTTTTATGGGATGAGTTTCTTATCTATTTGACAAGGCCATGTTATTTGATTATATCATCTTGAGAGACAGTTTATGTGTAATGGTTGGATTCCTATATTTTGGTCCAGGATTTCTTTATTTGATGTGCTTGTTAGTTTCCAATTGTTTTTGGGAATTGATCTGGATACAACCATTTTTTTATTATCCTAGAATAGATGAGCCTTGTATGGATAAAAGTTTATGGGGTATGGAGTCCCATAGGTGAGCTTGGGATGGATGATGTGATATGCGGGTCAGGAGGCCCAGATGTTAGGACATAAGATGACACATGTGATAGCAAGATGCATTGTTGTATGCATGATGGTGCTAGATATGGAACTATAGATGATATAATTTGTTAAATATAAGAATTCATATTGATCTAACACTAATATTTGGGATACATTCCTGTGAATCTATTTGGTGGCTAATGTTCATGTTTTCTGTTTTACCTGCGTTACTTTTTCCCACTACATGAGTTAACTAAATGTTCCATGTTTCATGTCTCCCTTAGGTGGTAGCTTATGAAGGTTCTCTGTGAGTACCTATTTTATTAAATGATTTAAAAAATTAATACATTATTATTTACCCCAATTTTAGGTTTTGATTGAATGAAAATGTTGAAAGATGTTAATATTAATAAACCAAGTCATATGGTTGTATTCTTCCTGGAATGAATGTACTTTACTATGATGATAAATGTAAGGTTATGTATTGTAAGGTGGAATAATTTTAATGGTTAACTAATAGATAATTAGATAACTAATAAATGGAAATGGTAAAAATAAATGAATGAATTAATGTATCTCTTTTAAATTCATATCTTCCAATAGTCTTTCAAGTGTTAGCAGTGGCAGCTGAAAGTCCTTGAAATGTTTTCTGAAGTTGATTATGAGAATAGGTTTTTCCCATAGTGTGGATTTGCGCTACATTATTTCATGTATATTCTGTGATTTTATATGCTACCCATCCATGTCTATTAAGGTAACTAACATCTATTGGACTATGGGAGGGTGTTATCCAAAACATTCTGACATAAGGTTGGATGGATGATTTCCCACTATAGCCATGTCCTCTTCTATAGGTATTTACATGTGCTAGTATGCACATCAGTTAGTTTTCTAGTATATGTGTGAAAATATTTGTAATTTATTGTGGTTATTTTAAACTCATTTGATACTAGATATAGTATCCAATGGATTGTCATATGTATCACATGTATAGGTTGTAATGGCTTAAGGCACATACTCAGTGTATAGGATATAATTGCTTGATGTATAATAACCAATTATTGATATAAATAATATGGCCTATAGTGTCTCCCAAAAAAATATTTTTTACTATATGTTGTTATATAATATACGATGATTTAGTGATATGTCATAATAGGTTCATATTTTGATACCTCACAGAGGTGTCTTCGGGTTGGATTACTTTTGGGGAGATATTTCTCATGGCGTTCAATGTTGGGAAAGTTGGAAATCTTTAGGGTAGTAGTATAGGGGGTACCCTTGAAATTTTATTATTATATTAGAAGAACTAAATTTTCGATAATTGGTGAGATTTAATAATGGTGTGGCTGGGAACATATAATATCTATTTTTGAGTTGAGTTTGTTTCACTGTTGTTCACTATGCTTTAGCAGATTTTCATTATCTATTTCATGAGATACTCTCAGGAGGATCCTACTATGTATACTATTGTTCTTGATCTATATATATATTGTTTATGAGGTCATAAATGTCATTTTGGTAATCAAGATGGATATTATTATCTCATGGTTATGCAAGAGAAATTTGGGATTCATAGATTATGGTATCTTTAACATATTTGTGTACTTGTAGTTTCTGTTTTAGTTTATATAGTACTAAATGACATTGAATGTTTTCTATTTCTTTAAATGTTTATGTATGATGTATAAGATTTTTTTGGTGTGTCCTCATTATCTCATTATTCTATATGTTTCCCTTATATGTTAATACCTCCCATAAAGAAGATTGTTATACCCTCATTTCTAGTCACCTACCCCAAGCCTACTGGAGGTGGGACTCAGGCAGTCACTATCTCTCACACCACATTGTTGTATCTTCATGAGGATTGGTTCATGAAATTTCATAGATACAAATACATTGGAAAATTAATATTTAAATTTTTTTTCTAGATAACATTATCCTCATTAAGATTATATTCCCTTGAATCATGGGAAATTCATTTGAATAGTGAACTATCTAAAAATAGTAGAATCATTTTGTGTTAAAATTTTATTTCTTTCTCTAACAATCATGACAATAATGTTATTTATCTCCTAATTTTTTTAAAAACCCCCATTCACATAAATCAAGTACTAGATTTTTAATTTCTACATCAATCACATGTGTGAAATTCCGTATTTTACTTCTTTCCCTTTTCTATTTTTTGATATCTATTCATCTTTTAATCCATCCTTCCATTGAATCCAAAAGACATGTGAATCTATTTATCTATCAGGATAGTGCCTATAATTATTTCATTAAATAATGAAATATTTTGGGAGACTAACTCCCTTTAGAGACTTATCAAAACCCATTCAATGAAATTTTATTTATTTGACTCTATGTTACATATTTAATCCATACTATACAAAATAAAACATGTAAATGTAGACTTATCCATAGCAATACTATCTTCTTTATTTTTCTGTATGATGAGAAACATTCTCTTCATCTAATTTTTTCTCTCCTTAGAGAAATATTTATCAAATAATCTATCCTTAAAATATTTCCATTCAATGATTTATATTTAATCTTCCACCTTAGTATTGTACAATAATGTCCACCCTTGAGAAACATAGTCTTTAAAAAAATTCATTTCATGTATCATATTTTCATTTTCACTACACTAAATTGATATTAATATCCTTTCTAGAGAAATAATCCATTTATTAAATATGATTTAATTTTAATTACCACCAAATAATTAGGGATTCTATTGTATAAAGAGATCAAATATTTTAGAATAAATATTTGGAATAGATTTTCCATCCCTGAATGGTTATTTTCCATAACATGATTAATATACCGTAATATTTCCATAATTTTCTTAGTTCCAATACCAGCTCAATTATATTCCTTAGTAGGTAAATCTCTACATCATCCACTATTACTGATACCCTCATTTCATTTAGGTTCCATTCTTAAGAAATAGAATATTCTATATTAGTTCAAAAAATATGAACATTAATTCATAATGTATAATTATAAATATGGTGTAATGCTTAGCACATGTTAAGACGTTTATGCATCATAAACATAGTTTCTTTTGGGATTTAATTATTTTTAATGAATTCATAAGGGTTTGTATGTAAAATGAGAATTATCATATGAATATCCTCCTAGGGTGAAAAATCTAATGTGTATTACGTACCATTTTGAATACTGGGTGAAAATCATGTTATGTCAAAAATGACAGTTTCATAGTTTTTACCCCTGGGTAAATGTATGATAGAAAAACATCGAATGGTAGTATCCAAAAGGGTTTTATTTATATTAAAAAAATATTAATATCTTCTTTATCCAATCATTACGATGTTCCACTATACTTATTCACATTTTTTACTATATAGTTATGTTCCCTATCCTATGTTCTCTTAAATCATGTTCTTATGGTTTCTATGAAACTAATTATGATAAAACTATAATGAACCAAAATAAATTATTATAGAGCAAAAATATATTTCTTAAAATTTGAATAATATCCATGAAACGATATACCAATGGACTGAATAGTTTTAAATTATTGGTAAACTAGATACATGAATAAGGGATATATTACATTTGAATACAAAAGCTAAATGAATTATTTTTATAATAAAATTATTCCCTCTAGAATATTGTTGAATATAAATAATGTTAAAATTAATGGATTCCTAGGGAAGGAAAAAAATTTGGGTGACATATAACACTCCTTATAGGGAACATACAATAAAAGATATCAAGAGTAAATAAACGTAATTAACATGGAAATTGAAAATAAATGAACATGAATTCTATTTAAATAACAAAAATATCTTGATTAGATTTAGAATATTCAATAGGTAATGATAATTAAGTAAAAACACATTCTATTTAATCTATAATCTGATAATAAAATCTATTCAGATATAATATCAATGTGATAATCTCACAGATAATAATAACTAAATTATTAACTAAGGAAATGATTCTTTTATAAAAGTTATGTCTCAGAAAAATAATCTCTCTACCATTAAGAATATTCTCAAAAATGTCAAAACCTACTGGTTACCAACTCATATGGTTTTTCGTAATGATTAAAAATACACGGTACAAACTCATCTGGTTTGGACAATTCATTTGTCTAATCTTTACTGTCGATGATTCAATGGGTAAATATGACTAGGAACCATCCAAATATTCATGTCAAAAATAATTTTCCATATATATAATAATCTATTTAATTTATGACTCAATGTTCATTATTATCAGATATCTGTATTGATAAAAGGATAAATATTAATCAATATTTCACGAGTTAATCAAAAAATGTTAAAAGTAAACACCGTAAGTGAAAATTTAATATGGTATAAGTGAATGTATTATCCATCCTGAAATAATATTGATATTTAAAATAAATAAAACATATAATGATTAACTACCAAATTAATGTGATTGTTTCATTATAAACTTATTAATCATAAAATAATGAGATATTGTACAACAATTATTACCACTTGGTAATTTTGATGTCAAATCCCCTTGAATGAAATATTTCAATCATATACATAAAAAATCATTATGTATGAATGAATCATTATATTAGATGTAAAATGGGAATTATATTCACCACATACATTCTAATTTGATAATAATAGAAAATAGGTATCAATGGAGACCATGGGGTGTAAGTTTAGTGATACATGATAATTATACCCCTCACCCTTTATAGGAACTAGCACATTCTAGAGTTACACTAGAGTTAGACACTTTTTATATTTTATACAGTGAGATTCAAATACATTCCAAATCAGGGGAACTTGTATTGTGATCTAGGATTAGTCAGGGCCCCTATAGGGAGTTGAGTGTTACCCTTACATGTGTTCTTTTTTGCATTACACCTCAATGGTAATCAATGTAATCATACATTTAAATGAAATGGATTAAAATCATAGAAATCACCTAGGTGTATTTATGAGGTATGGGGTGAGTTAATGATGATGAAATAAATTCATGACCCATTCATGATGGGGGATGGCGGCGATTTAGGCAAGATGCAATCCTAGTGAATAATTTATGATGAAAAAGGCATGAAGATTCATTGGTACCCCATTAAATTTTCATAGTTCAGTTTTTCATATGAATATGAGCTATGATATGGATCTCCCTATATCCAAATAGAAAGAGATCATTTCATTCATAATATAACATTGCCTCATCCACAACATTAAAAATATAATAAAAAAATTCTTAATTAAAGGTCAATTTTTAATAAATCCCTTACCTCACCCTTCTTTTTAGTTGAATATGAAATAAAATCATATATATTGGTTTAATTTTATTTAATGTATAACAAAACCATAATAATATTTATAATAATAAAAATAAAACTTTTATAACATATTATCAACTATTTATTAATAATCATTAATTATTTTCATTGTTTTGGGTTTTCCACACATTGTTATTTTGGAATTTTCCATAAACCACTCTATGGTTCAGTGGGAACCACACAGTTTCCAAATTCCTTTTTCAAAACTCCACAAACAGTCTACACAATTTCAACAAAAGTCACATACCAACCCAAATATCATGTACTCTAACAAATTAAAAATTAAAACTAAGATACCACACAACTATATTTGGATATTATACTCGAGCTAACTACTTCCTCGAGAGATTATCCTTGACACTTATTTTAGGTGTTGATTTTCTTCTTTTCCCTTTCACAATTTGTCCTGAATATTCCATTTCATATTCATATTATATAGTTACATATTCTATATAATAATAATCCTAAAATAATTATCACATTTATGAATAAATTACTACTTTAATACTAATCATGATAGATGGTTGTTAGATTTAAATTACGTTATAATCATGGATATAGTAGGTCATACGTACGCAAAAGTAATGATTTCTTTTTTAATTATTCATTATGGAAAATAGGTATGTAATATTATATACATAAAAAATCATCATAATATCATAAATAATATATTATTTATTGTAATAGATATATATATATATATATCGTTAATGTGGTCTTGTGATTAATGAGAATCACATTTCGTTGTGAAGGTAGTACTTCACATGTGAATTAGTAATGTTATCATCTTTATTTGAGAAAAAAATGTAAGAATGAAATGAAGTATAATCATTCCAAAATGATAAATATGTCATTAATATAATAATTATATTATTTAAACCACATATATTAATTAAAAATATAGGTATTACCTTATATTTAAGGAGTTATTGAAATAAAAATTACATCACTTCATGAAGTGGTAGTTCGCCATATAGAAGAGAGACATTATCATATCTATTATGAAATGGAAATTGGAAATTTAAATCTACTATAATGACTAAATAAATATTATAATGTTATAAATATCATATATATATATATATATATATATATTATTTATACAGATATGAAATTGTAAAATGATGTAATGGACAAAACGAATGTGATCAGTTTGGGATGTTGTGCTCCCCCGTACACGGAAATGATGATATTGAAACCCAATTTATTGAATTGGGGATGATTGTAGGTCATTATCTGAACATAACAATATATCGGTATATTTTTTATATATATTTTATTATATAAACATGATTTATTAATAATTTAAACAGCTGGAGGAACACATTAATAAAAACACTCATTGAAGATTTGTACCCCTTTTTGGGTATCTTGCATAAGATAAAACCAAATGTCTTACCAGGATGGATTTATATCCAACAATAATGATAATAAAAATAGAGAATGAATTATTGGATGATATATTTTCAGGTATTTTCCATACCACAATGGTTTTATGGTGTGAATAATAGTGGAGAGGGGTGACCATTTATAAGTGAGGTGAGTTGGATACTTACAATATTTTAAAAGAAAATTTTTTACCCCCATATTTCACATTTCATACGGGTCAAAGTTGCATTATTATCAAGATTTACTCATTTAATGGTCAATATATGGACATATAATATATTTATTAATGAATGTTGGGTAATTTTAACAAATAATATTTCAGTTTAACTCCTTGTAAACACATTTTAACGCTTACTGCGGTAATTAAATTTCTCTATTTTAACTAATAATTTCTCTAAAAAATTAAATTGAACATATTATATATTATAATTATTTTTTATTAAAAATATTTAAATAATTTTTCTAAATACCATTCATTGTATAAAAATAATATTATAAATTAATATCATAGATTTGATGAGAAACCATGTTTTCGAAGCAACAATGTTAATCAGTTTATAATGTTTATATATCAAAATTCAACATGAAAATGACTCCAATGACATATGTATTATTAATATATATATAAGTGATATAATTTAGAAAAATTAATATTAAATTGTAACATAAAAAGATAATAAATTGAAAAATTAGTTTCCAATGAAAATTTAGTATTTCTCACATTTCACCAAAAATTAAAACATTTCAGAAAAATCACATGAATTAACTATTATATAATATGGATCTCATGATTTCAAATGTGAAGTGAAATTTTATCAATAAAAATTTTGATATTATTAAAAATTACTATTATATTATGTGCACAAATCAAGACTAAAAGTTCTTTTACAAAAAAAAATACATTTTTTTAAATCATTTCATTTTCATTTAAATGATTCTTATGTACTTTCTAATAAATAAGTTGAAATTAAATTTATTTTAAATCGTTTTAAACATAAAATTTTCTAACTTTATTAATTAATTTTCATACCCATCATCATAGTGTATATGTTATAATCCTCATCCTTAAATAATAATATTTTAATAGATTTATGTGTTTTATTTGAACTTGGTGTAGTGTGCATTAAAAGATGTTAAAGAGAAAGAATTTATTCAAAATTAAATATATAATATTGTATTGGGATATTAAATTTTCTTCTTAGAATTGTGTTTCTTTTTTTTCATTCTATCGAACATGATTCTCTCTTTTAAAATATTGGGGTTTCACTGGTAGAATTTGGTAAAAGATATAATTTTCTTATTATCTCCATATTCGAAATAGTAATATTTTAATCACTTTTATAAATCAATTATACTTTCCAGACAAACCAATAATGATGTTTTTGAATAATTGACAACCATAAAATCATGGGGATAGTAGGCTATATGTACACATAGGAAATGTTTTAAATTTTAAAATATCATTATGGAAATAAGGAATGTGTTATATTATCATAACATAATAATAAATATTTATTAATTATAATATTTTTTCTTAAATATATATATTTTATATAAGTAATCCATGGTATTTGGTGATGTAGAAAAAATTGCATCGCCTAATAAATGATGTTGACCACACGTACACATGAATAATGTGACCATTTTTTTTGAATGGAACGCTAAGAAATTAAATGAAATATTATATTTTAAGAATGGTAAATATTTAATGAATATCATATATATATATACATTAAATCCATATTCATAAAAAATTTATTATAAGAGTTGATGTAAAATGAATTACAGTAATTCGCCAGGCGGTAGTACGCCAACACAAAAATAATAGTTTCATTTCCAAATTGATTTAATTGGATATAGATGTAGGTTATTGAATAACCATAATTAAATATCAATAGTGGAGAGATATTATTGTTTTTATATCACCATGATTGTATAATTTTATTAGGAGGAGGAAAAATTAATTAACGAAAATACTCAATTAAGGATGATACATCTTCATGGAACAACCTCATTAGGTTTATAAGAAATTTCATCAAAGGATGGTTTATTATTAAAAAATTCATTCTATAAAATGTCAATGAAATTAATTATGGAATTTTTTCATGCATTGGCTGAAAAACATCCTTTGTAGTACGTATAAAAGAGGATAGTGGGTGCACTTTTACAAGAGGGAGAGGGAAACGAAATTAAAATTTCCTAATATAACACTAAATAATAATGCCATTCCCATGAATATAAATTTAAATAGAAATATATTTTAAGGTGTGATAGGAAATGTTTTGATGTTTTTATTATAGTTATAATTTGATATGATGAATTTTAATACCTAAAATTATATTTTTGGTTAACCCCTGGTAATCTCGTTTATCCATTAACCACAAAAATTAATTTTTTACTATTTTTACTATTCATTATTACCAGAAATAATTTTTATCCTATTATATAATTTTAATTCAGATGAATATAAGTTTTGAAAAACATTATTAAATTAAACTCATATTATATGATGAAAATAAATTGGAAAAAGTCCCCCAAAAGGTGTCAAAAAATGTGTTTTCACAAATTATATTTTTTTCATGCATAAGAAAATTGTATATTAACTCTATTACTACTAATAATATTTATATAAATTTAAATTCATATATATATATATATATATTTAAAAAATCATTTATCCATTCCTTATTATGGGTATTTTAAATTAATTAGAATAGAGAAATATCATGATATATTTTTTAAAAATTTATTTAATCAATATAAATAAAAACGTAATGAAATCATAAAAAAAATTACTAAAATGAAATAAAATATATTCATATAAATAAATTTAATAATTTTTTACATTAATAGTATCTCAAAAAAATGGACATTGAAATTAAATGAATAACCGAAAATAAAATAAAGTATTTCAAATATCTATAATTTAAAATATTCAATGAGAAATCAATCATTTATAAAAAATACTAAAATTCCAAAAACAATTATTTTAATTTGTTAAATTCGAAAAATAATTTCAATTTAACAAATAAATTTTTCAGTTATTTAATAATTAATTTGAAAATGTTTTTCCAAACCCTATATAAATTATTTTTATATAAATTCAGTTTTAGGAAACAATTGAATTATTTTATTTCCTTTGCCAAGAAAAACATTTATATGGACGATAAAACATTTTTTAATATGTAATATATAAATATCATTATATTCAATCATGAATATTGAATAATGTAATTTATTATGATAAAATCAGAAAATGTTTGAAAAAAATGTTTTTCAAAAAAATAATTAATTTATAATCAATATATTTTTATTATCATTTAAAATAAATTTATAAACAATGAGTCAATTTTATAAAATATTATACCATGTAATTTTATAATTTTTTCATCTAATTCATACATACAAATTTTTCATCTTGGTTATTTATGTCAAATTTATATATTCTTTTTTATGGTTCATTGAGGTAAGAAGTTTTGTGTCATAAATGATATAGAACATAGTTTTCTTTGTAAATTTTTGGATTGTAACATTTTTTCCACACTACAAATAATAAAATGGGTCCTCTCATTTTCATCTTGATCTTAGTGATCAATTTTTTTCAATCTGAAAATATATTTTTTTTATTTCACATTCTAAGAACAGTACATAAATATATCACTTGATAAGTGATAAAGAGAAGTGTGATGTTCATTTCGAAGAACACGTAACTAGGTTTCCATGATGGAAAATATTAGTGGAAAATAAAAATATAATAATATAATAAAATCATGTTATACAAAAAATTATGGATAGTAACATTGATCGTTAATCAGAAGAAAGTGGATTATCCTGATAAAGTTAATGACCACTAAATGTTAGCCCCAAGAGGTATGAAAAGAGTATTGATTCATCATAAAAAATAGTAATATGTTAAAATTTTAATTTCAATATTCATTTTATAGAGTTGAATAATTCCTTACAATAAACACCAACAACATAAAGAATATATATACTTACATGACAAGTAAAATTTAATCCATTTAACAATTTGTACCACAATCACATTTATTGGTATAAAAATGAGTAATCATGTTTTTGTGACCCAAGCCATTAAAATATGATTCTGAAAATTCACATAATTCAAAAACTAATTAAAATATATTTATACTATCATTATAAGTTATCCAAAAGATGTTTTCCCAAAATTATCTTTATTCCCAAATTGAATAAATATTTAATGATTAAATAAAACAATTATATCTAAAGAATCATTAATAAAAAAATCAGGTTTTTTTATTTTTTAAATAAGTTGTCATAAAATTATTGAAAATATCCCTTAATAATTATAATACATAATGAATTTACTGATTTGATCACATATCCAACCAAGATAAATTTAACATTTATTTCTATATAAAACTAGTCACTTTTAATATCTTATAAAAAATCTAAATAAACTATTTATATATTATAATAATTTATATAAAAAAATTTATCACCATAAACCCACAATAAAATTCTATATACTTCAAATATACAGAACAAAAATTATTTGTACCATGATCCTTATAACCAAGACAATATCTATAAAAATACAACAGAAGTATAATTATAAAATAATCATACATAAATACTTTCACCTAAATTACTAGTGTAACATTTTCCCTACCTTGATCTAGAAGTTATCATTTATAGGGGGATTGACTCAAAAAATGCACAGGTTGCCCACATTAATGAAAAAGAAATGTTAATGTATTTCTTTGAAAATATTTATTAATCTAGAGTTAAATGTTTATTTTTAAATAACATTAAATTTTCTTATGACTTTATTTTCGACACATATAACATTTTTTTGAGGGATTATCATTTGTCTTCCTTAAAAAAATTCTAACATGATAAAAACTAATCATTTTTTCATCCACGGTCTCATACAACAAATCTCTTAGGAGGCACCATCCTTCTCATCATTGTGGAGTCCAAGAGTTGTTCATGGTACATGTTTATAATCATATATCATTATAACTGATTATGAATAATCAAAATGGATTTCAATATTTTCATCATCCTGGTATTTCATAGAATAAATGAACTCTAAATAACATTTAACATTAACATCATCCCCTATAGAACCATCAATCGAATAAAACCCAAAACTCATGATGTAAAAAAAATTATAATAATCATGAAAACATTTTATATGATTTATAAATAATTTACATTTCATTTATATCTATGAAACATTATTTTAATATTAGGTTATCAATGAATATCAAATATATTAATTTGTTTACAATGGTTCATAATGAGATTATAAATATAAAAAAATATCCCCTGAGAGTGTGAAACTAACTGGGCGACATAAATAATTTTTATATAGTATATGATGATCAGTTCAATGCCATATGTTACCTTTTATAGGTTATTACCCTTATGTACAACTGTTCTAGATCCAGACCCACTTATAGTTTCAAAAGAAGGATGTAATTTTTTGTAAACCACTGGCTTTATCCTTCACCAAAATTCATGGATATTTTAATTTACAAACTATTATCCCATGGGTTTTCACTAGAATCATTTACTCATAATCCTAAATATGTTTAAACCATTATATGATACCGACTATAGACACCTAATACTTTTACATATATTATTACATGATTTATTAAACAAACATTAATTAATTACAACCCAATGATCATGAGGTGTATATTCCTTAGAATATTTATTTTATCATAAATAAAATGTAAATTAAAACATGTAGTCTTTATGTTAATCTCCATAATGTGTTTTTAAATAATTTTGGGCTCCTAAAAGTTCATAATATTACCTAGTTAACACATAAAACATGTAGGATATCTATGAATCCTTTTTATGTAACAAACATGATAAAGATAAATGTTTTATGAGTCAAAGGTATAAAATGTTATCATAAAACAAAAGGCTCAGGAGTAATCACACAAAACCAAAACTAAAAGATCATGAAATTATAAGATCATGAAAACATAAGGGACATGTTAGTAACGTTTTAGTAGACATAAACATGATTTAATGCTAACTAACTACACATTATCATATGGTGTAAAACTTACTATAATGGATTTGGTTTACTACCCAATCCCAAACATATGATCTCATGAGGAAAAATTTCTACTCAATTAATTGGATCACAATCTTTGAGAAACCATTATAACATGTTCATGATCATGTGTGCTACAGAAAGTAAATTTCTTATATGGAATAAATATAATAATTTCCCATGTAAAATAATATTGGTTGAATAATAATTCCTCTTATCATAATTGAAAAATATTTAATAATGAATAAATGTTCAAAATGAAAAAATAGTATAAATTAGACCATTAATGTAATGTAGAATGATCTTTTAATATGTTTAAGATATTTATATAATGAATTTATATTTATTTTAAAACATTTATTGTTTTCATCGTTGTTGAAACTATCTTTAAAAGATCACATGGAATATTTCTTGCATAAAATATAATTTTTACTTTGAAATCACTTCATTAAAATCTAAAAATATCCAAGATATTATTGAAATAATTTTTCTTAAAATAACAGTGGACACATTTAATGGAATATCCAATTCATTGAGTGATAATGAAGGTGGAATATTATGATAATGTTGTATAAATTACAATAAAACTTTCATTTCACACATTTTTAAAAGATCCAAAAAGTACATTATTCAAAAAATGATAGAAAGATTAATTTGAAAACATATTTTTAAAATAAATTTTAATATGAGTAAACAGTATTTTATAAATCATTAGATAATAGTAAAAACATCCTATAAAATATCTCATGAAAAATAATGATATTGCGGAGAAATATTACAGATCTATGTCATGACCCCCTATCTCAAAATTTTCCCCTCCTGAGATGGAAATTAAAGAGAGAGATAATGAACGTTGACTCCCACCTCTCGTAGGTCCTGGGATGGTGATGTGCCCCAAGGGTTCAAATATATCACCATTTGGGTGGCACTACCCTTTATAAGAAAATAAATATCGGGATATAAGATGGCCAGTTGTAATTCCCCAAACCTCGTTACCCATAGTCGGTGCATTATTACATAACATTAGCATGATCACAAGGAAATCATGTTTCAAAAGACCGATCAGTTTATTATTATTGGAAAGAAAATTCATACATATGTTTAATATTACAACATGAAAGGAAATACAACACGAATTTATTCCATTACAAACATCCAATCCTCCTAGATTATGCCTGCAAGTAACTCATAACTAACTTCTTCATATCCTCAGAATATGAAACATAAAAAATGGATGAGCTCAAATGCTCAAAAAGGGTACAAAATACATCATAGGATAAATATTTATCATGGTGAATAATTGAAACCACATGCCTTTACCAATAATAAACTTGAATAATTTTATGGCATGAATATGAGCTGAGTAAATAATGCCATAATAAAATATAATCATTGGTATTCTACTAGTCGAATGAACCCATGAACTATCAATATAATATTCATAATGAGGGAATGCATAATGCCGGACATTAAAGAACATTTTGTCTTGGCCTCATCCAAGAAGTCTATAAATAATTATGGCCTCGGCAAAAACCATATATCAAATTGGGAAAGGCCTCATCCAATTCCACGTCTAGATGTCTCATGAGATCTAACGATGCATCGAGGTGTTATAACAGGCTCCACCCGTCACTTACTAAGTCATATACATTCCTCATATAAAAAGGTTTAAATATAACATAAACATTCGTATTAAAACTAGCATATAAAATGTCAATACTTTAACCATAAATCATGAATGGTATAAAAATAGCACATCCACAATCAAACATATCACACAACCTTCAATGCAATATATATGTTTTGTATCATAATAAATCAACTTAAAATAAACCTAAAATCAATCAATGGATGTTGAAATAGATAAAATCAAATCCTTTATAGAGAATTATCTCTTTCTATTTTGAAATCATTTAAGAGTCACATAATTATAAAGAAAATATTTATTTTAAAAATATTATTATATTATTGTAAGGGAAGCTATGAGGATGTTATAATGGTGGAAAAGAGCCGCACTGCCCGTATAAGTAAAAAAAACATTTTTACATTAAATTTGTCAATAAGGTCAAAAGGTACATTGTTTATAAAATGACAGAAATATTCCTTTATAAAGCTAGTATTAAAGTCAAACAAGTTTTAAATGACATTAACCTATATTTTTGTAAAAAGTAATAATGTTTTGGAATACATTTTTAAGAAACTTGGATGTGGATGATAAAGAGGTCCCAGTAGATACTTACGTAAAAACAACCTCAGATAATAAATTGATTGTATAATTAACCATGACATTGTACTTTTCCTTGGTTGAGGGTATTATAACCACATTTATAATGGTTAAATTATTGTTATTAAATTACTCAAGATCTATATACATTAATATGATATCATATATTGTCTTCTAATATTACTTTGTTAATAAAAGTTTAGTATTATCATCATTTTGAGTGTTAACGGATTCATTTTAATTCATATTATTTGTTATGTGAGTCATATTTGTTATTGATGGGATGTATATTATTCATATGCTGAGTGATATCAAGTATTTAATCATTATTTGTAATCATAAAATAAAAATTAGTCTTGAATGGATAAGATGGGAAATTAATCTCATCGCGTTCGTGGAGACGGTTATCTGTACTTACGCACGAGCAAAAATATCATTCTTTTCATATTAAAATAATATATAATTGGATTTTATATCATATATAAATAATCATTATCATTTTATATTAATTATTTACATCAATTGCACATTATACCCATCCAATTAATAATGTATTGAATAATAATTACACCACGACGTGGATATGGTAATCCGTACGTACGCATGTATGGTGACATGTCATTCAAAGGATGGATAGAATAATTATTATGGTGGTAAAATATTTATAATAATATAACACTATATAGAAGATACTTGTGAAATTATTTTAGAATGGAAACAACAAAGAAATAGGATGTGGAAGAAGAAATGAACTTGGAAGAGGTGATGAAATATTTACCTCTTTTCAGGCTCTTTCATTTGATTTGATCAAAAGGGCTCCATAGGATGGATTTATGACTAAGGTAAGTCATATAGGATTAAGGGAGTACAGTTTAGATGGTATTGACACAGGTTTTGGCTATGGAAAATGGCTTTGAAGGTGTAAATTAGAGATAATGGGGAGTTCCCTTTTATAAGAGGGGTGGGGGCGCCTTAAGGAAAGATAGAATTATTATTTTATAATAAAATTATTTTCGGTTTATAATGGATCCAAAATAGATTATTTAATGTCTAATGTGGATATGGGTTTAAAAAAACTCACCCAAAAGGTTTTATACAGGTTTGGGTCACTATATTAGCCTTATCTTTTATATTTAACTTTTAGTTAAATAGTTTGACATTACCATGTCTCTTTATATTTTTATATTATATGGTTTATAAAGTTACTATATACTTCTAAGAGAACCCCAAGTGGTTCATTAATGACAAAAATATCATTATATAAGACTTTTGGCCGAACCTTAGATTTTTTGGAATAGAATATCAATTAATAATATAATATTTGTTTTAAAAAACTCTTTTTTTTCAATTTGGATACTATTTTTGTATTTTGTTTTTGATAAATTCAGAAAAAAATTATTACGTCTAAAATGATTCATATAAGAAACCCTAATATGACATATTAACCTATAAAATTAGTGGAATTCATAAAATGTCTCAAATTACATTTATTTGGATATTTATAATATCAATTATTTTAATATTTCATTAATTAGTTAATTATTTAATCATCATTGTGTCATAAATAAATTTAATTATTTAAGGTCTAAAAAATATAAATAAAATACTATTATGTAGGAAATATTAGTATCTTTATAATTATTATTTATAGTTGAATTTCGCTTATGTGTAACCCTATATTATAAATGTTTTAATTGTTAAACATTGATTTTAACTCTTTTAACTCTTCTTTGAATTAAATAATAATAAATGTCCTAATCTAATTCAAGTTGGACCATAAAGGGTAATATATTATTAATAAGGTTGTTTTTGGTCGAATTATAGTTATCCACTAGAATTAGGATACGTGTTAGGGTAATAATAATATCATTTTTACCCTTAGTTAACATATTTACTTTTATAATGGTAAATAAAAGTAAAAAGTTACTATTTAGTAAAAATTATTTTCATCTTATTCACCCACAATTTATATAATGGTATCAGCTGTGTCTCTCGTATTTTTTAAATTCAACCCACAGAAGCGGTAAAATTATGTTTTATGTAAATTTTCAAATTCTCATAAGAGGTGGGTAAAAGAAGGTAAAAGATCAACAAAATTTTTAATATATCCAAAATTATTATAAACCGAATCCAATAAATTACATTGTACATATATAGGTATTATGTATCTCTTTTTACCTGAAATAAATTTAAATAACATAAATAATTATTTAAATAAAAATTTGGTTTTAAACTATAACTCAGTGTTTTTCACTATTCATCACAAATAGAAAGATTTCAGAAAAATACAAAAAAATTCTCCCTAAGCTAATTTCGATATTCCGAATCCAAAAATGAATTCCATTTTAAAATATAAAATTTATAAAATTTCAATAAGTGGGTATTATTATTCATAACAACTAGTTTTATTTGTTGTAGTGTGTTAGAACTTGAAATTGTGTACAACACACGCTACTGTGTTATTCAAAGAGAAGCATACCTTGATAACTTGGGGTGTTACATTCTCCCCACCTTAAAATAATTTCATACTTGAAATTTCTAGATTATTACTTCACAAAAAACTCTGGTGGTTCTTCATCATAAGTTCCTTGGGTTCCCAAGTTGCCTCTTCCATCTTATGGTTTCTCAATAGAACTTTTACCAGACGAGTTGTCTAAATTCTCAACACTTGTTCTCTTGTATCAAGAATCTTGACAGGCTCTTCACAATAAGATAGATCGGGTTCCAGTTATAAATCCTGATAGGTCAGTACATGCATTGGATAAAGCATGTATTTTCTCAATTGTGATATGTGTAACACATCGCAAAATTTGGAGAGATTTGGCGAAATTTTTGACGGGTAAGATACAACCCCAATTAGATCTAGAATTTCGAAAGGTCTGATATACCTGAGACTCAATTTACCCTTCTTACCATAATGTACAACACCCTTCCATGGAAATAATTTCAAAAACATGATCTCTTACCTGAAATTCCAAATTCTTCCTTTGGTTATCGGCATAGATCTTATACCTACATTGAGCTGATTTGATGTGGGTTTGGATTACCTTAATCTTTTCCATTGTTTCCTCTAATAGTTCTAGTCCTACGAGATTTCTTTCACCAACATCATCCCAACAAGTTTTTGTGTGACATCCCTTTCCGTATAACACTTCATATGGTGCCATTGGAATACTGGAATGGATGCTATTGTTATAGGAAAATTCTATCAGAGGAATATATTGATCCCAAATACCTTGAAAGTCAAGTGAGCGTGGTCTCAACTTGTCCTCTAATGTTTGAATAGTACATTCTGATTGTCCATCTGTTTGGGGGTGGTAAAAAGTGCACAATCTAAGTTCTGTATCTAGGGATTTCTGAAGACTTTTCTAGAATCATGATGTAAAATGGGGATGATGATCTGAAATAATCGATAATGGTACTCCATGATGTCAAAAAACTTCATTAATATATAGTCTTGATAATCGTTCAAGTGGTAAATCATCTCTTATAGAAAAAAATGTGATCACTTGGTAAAACGATCCACAATGACCCATATTGCATAATTCCTTCTTGGAGTCTTTAGTAGTCCCCTGAAAAAGTCCTTCATATTATTATCCCATTTCCACTCATGTATAGGAAACGATTGCAAGACTTCTCAAGGCTGTTGCCTTCCAGCTTTCACTTTTTGTCAAACCATACATCCCGACACAAAATAAACAATCTCCTAATTCATGTTGTCCCACCAAAAATGTTCCTTCAAATCTCTATATATTTTGGTGCTACCATGGTGTATAGAGATATTGGAGTTATGAGCACCATCCAACAATTCCTTTTTTAGATCACGTATATTGGGAACACAAAGTCTCTTCCCAAATTTCAAAAATTCATCTTCATATACGATGACACTCAATATACCATAATTCACATCTTTAATCGTCTTTTAAAACTCTTTATCACCAGTCTAAGAACTCTTTATCCTTTCTAGTAATGATTGTTTTGCAACCATTTGAAAAATAATTGATGTTTCACATTCCATGGTTATTCCCATTTTTATCTTTACTAGATCCATGAAAATAGGATCCCTTTCAACTCTCATCTTGTTCAAAATTCCATGATCTTTTCGGATCAAAGCATCTTCCACCTTATTTTCCTTCCCCCGGTGGTAGTGTATAGTCCAATCATAATCCTTGAGTAGTTCAAGAAATCTCTTTTGCCTCATGTTGAGTTCTTTCTGTGATAAAATATACATCAACTTCTTATGATCGGTATATATCTCACATTTTTTCACCATAGAGATTGTGCCTCCAAATATTCAAAGCAAAGATTATAGCTGCTCACACAAGATCATGATTAAGACAGTTTTTCTCACGAATGATTAGCTGTCGTGATGCATAGGCAATAAATCTATTATTCTGCATTAGGACACAACCATGTCCTTTCTTTGAAGCATCACTATAAAGAATAAACCCATCATTCCCTGATTGTAGATTCAAGATAGGATCATTGTCTAGTCTTATCTTCAGTTCATCAAAACATTCTTCACACACTTTTTTCCAATCAAATTTAACCCCTTTACGTGTGAGAATGGTTAATAGGTTATCTAATCAAGAAAAATTCTGGATAAAATACTGATAATAACATGCTAAACTAATATAAATTTGTACCTCAGTTATATTTATTGATGTAGGACATTATTGGATTGATCTTCTATTAGAAATATCAACAGAGATTCCATCCTTAGAGATGATATGGCCAAGAAAAGAAATCTCTTGAAGCTAGAATTCACACTTTCTAAACTTCCCATATAATTCATGTCTTCAGGATAATGTGCAAGTGATTTAAATGATCTTCGTAGCTTTTAAATTATACCAAGATATTATCAATAAATACCACTAAAAAGTCATCAATATATTCCTTGAAAACTATGTTCATTAGATCCATGAAAATATATGGTTCATTAGTCAATCCAAAAGGCATTACTGTAAACTCGTAATGCACATACCTAGTTCGAAATTTTGTTTTCGGAATGTTTTCCTTCTTCACACACAACTGATGATATCCAGATCAAAGGTAAATCTTTGAAAAGTATTGATCTCTAAGATGTTGGTCGAATAAATCATCAATGCGAGGTAGGGGATACTTGTTCTTTATTGTTATAGAATTGATCTACATGTAGTCAATGCACAACCTCATAAATCCATCTTTCCTATTAACAAAAAGAACATGGGCTCCCCATAGAGAAACACTCAGGTGAATAAATCTCTTATTACTCAATTCCTATATTTGATTATTTAGTTACAATAATTCCATAGTGGTCATTCTATAAGGGGTTATCGATATGGGTCTTGAATAATGAATTAAATCAATGGAAAACTTGGTTTCTAGCTCTAGAGGAAGTCCAGGTAAATCCTATGGAAATACATCAACATACTCTTTCAAAATAGGTACATACTCTATTTGAACATTCTTTTCCTCACCCAAAATTATTTCATTCTCTTCCTCCCTAATAATTTAATTTAGTTGATCTATTGGGGGTGGATCTAGATAAGAATTAGGTGGTGACGATTCTGCACTAAAGATAAGGTGTTTTTTATCATCATCATAAAAAATAGAAACCTCATTCTTCTTAGAATAAATTTTTGCATCATGGTCCAAAATACAATCCATACAAAGGATTATATCAAATTAAATCATGTGTATGACGATGGGATTATTAGATAATAAACATTTAATTGCCCTAATGGGAACTGGTTCAAAAAACATTGTAGCAATGTTACTTCCCTTAGGAGATTTTACTCACAAATCCCTTGTTAAATCAAACTGAAAATATATAATTTTCATACAAAACTAGGAATATATGAAACAATGTGATGATCCAGAATCAAATAAAGAAATGTCTAAAATTGAGGAAACCATTAAATTACCTACCACCACATCGTTCAGGGCTTCAACCCCACCAGTAGTTATTGCATAATATTGGCCTTGATCTCTTGGACTTTTATGAGGTATGTTTCCCTGATGCTTAGAAAATTCATTTTCATAATGTCCCATATCCATGCAATTGTAGAATTGAACATTGGTAGAGTATTTATTTCCCGTACAATCACCAATAAGATGGTCTTTCTGTACACATTTGTAGCATACTCCTTTTCCTTTTAGACAGGAACCATGGTGCTTCCTTCCTCAATTATCGTAGGGTGGAAATTCAATTCTTCCATTCTTCCATGTTTCCTAATTTCCATTCCTAGAGTGTTCAGCAGAACTCTTCTTCTCTTTCGTTGCTTTAAAGTCACAAGATATAGATAATTTCTTTTCTATCTTGATATCACATGTGAAAATATCTTCGTATGATGAGAAGGATTGTGATACTAATACTCGATAGAGAAATGGTTTTATCCCATTAAAGAAATGGTCAATATTACTTCTTGCGTTACGTATGTAATCTGCAACATTCCACCCTAACCTTGTAAAGATAGCTTCATAGTTTGCGACATTCTCATCTTCCTTTTACCTCAGACTCAGAAATTTTCATTCTATATACACTCGATGGTCATTAGGAATGTATTTTTCAAAGAAAATTTCTTTAAACTCCTTCTATTCCATACTGAAAAAATCTTCATCTTTATTTGTGTTTTGAATCAATGACCACCGTTGTAAAGACCTTGAAATTCCATGGAAATTTTTTTCTTAAATACACGAGATTTTTACGAGTCTGTAGTTTCTGACGGCTAGTGATAGAGAAATTATTTTCAATTAATTTATATTGAATATCATTGTTTTAAACCCACAAAATTGTTCATCTAAGATGAATTGTTTCATTTTTATGATAATGGTGTTATTTTGAGCTGAATAGTAAAAATTGGCTACTTTGGATTTTTAACAGTTTTAAATTATATCGGTAGTTTGGCCATAACATTATCTAAACTGATCCAAATTGCAAAATTCTTTCTGTTCCAGATTCTAAACATCCAGGGATTAATTTAATATATTTGGACCAAAATCTGAATCGGCCATATTGATGCTCAAAAGAAGCTCACACTTTTGCTCAAAAAAATGTTTTCAGTTCTGCCTAGTTTTGATGTGGGATCCATAACTCATCCACTGTGGGCCCAAAGATAGTAAAATTCGGTGGGTGGACGCGCAAGGAGTTTTTGAGTATCTTTAATGAAGGAAGAACTGAGTGAATTGGCCGTTTATTGGGTCATTAAAGCACCCTAATCCGGAAGATTTCGTTTTGTAGAGTCTGACTGGACAGAATAAATTCTCATGGTAAAACGGCCATAACTCTCGTAATATAAGTCCACATCCACTGTAATGTTGAGGAGACACGGACAAGGGAATTATGAACAACATTCATGAAGGGATCAACGCGTGAAGATGTCATTTAATGGGGCTAAAACGCGTCGACATTTGGGGGACGCATTCTGGCTATAAAAGGAGTAGAGCTCCACCCTCTTAAAGCATCCATTCTTCACCCAATTCCTTCCGGGACACCAAGAAGAACTTTTCAGCTTTCTATTTTATTTATTTTCTTTTTCATTGTTTTTTTAATGCCTTCTTCGTCCCCATTCAACTCGATTACCCTTACCATGGTGGGGTAAACTTTTGGAGTGATTGGGGAAGGGTTGATTTTCTACATTGTAATGCTTGAGTTCTTGGACGCAATTGAATACATTTCTTTCTTCTTCAAAGTTGTTTTCAATTTATTATAGCGGATTTTATAATCAAGTGCGATCGTTCTTGAATATTAATTCCGTTATTTATTTTTTCCTTGGTAAAATAATCAATATCTCCCTCCACTAATTTCTTGTTTATATACGATTGAATAAACCAGGAATTAGTGGTGAAGTACTCGACGATCGTCAGTACGTGTAAAAGGTGTAGTGAATGTTTTTGATTGTTTGGGACAAACAAAACCTGATCGGGTATTGCCCATTTAAATTAAGGATATTCAATACCACTATTTTACACATGGAAGGAGAGTTGACCAAACCGAGATCTTGGTAAGGTTTTCTCTCACAATAACAATTTCACCAAGGAAGTGAGAGAAACGATTATGGAAACTCACTTTAATCAACTAAGAAGAAGAGGTTTGAATTAAATTGAACAAGGATAGCATTATAATTTGGAAACCGACCCCGACCTAATCACCCTTTTAATTTCATAGTTTTTTCAATCATTTGAATTTCAAATTTCTGTTCAGAACATTTTTACCCCCGTTTTAAAGTGACAACCCATTTTGTGTGCACTCTTCTTCAGGAGAAATCCTAGGTCAACCACATTACTACATTTTAACTTAGGAAAAAAATTGTTTTGCCACGCCCTACGACAGGCGTGCGTCAAACTTGGCGCCGTTGCCGGGGAGGCAGTGCAACAAAAAAAACAAAATTGAATGACCCGCACCTCAAAAGAACCATTAATTGAATTTGATCCAGAAATTGAAAGAACATTAACCCAACTAAGAAAAAGAAATCTACCAGAAATATTTGAAGAAATAGATCTCTCAGATTCAAGTGAAACTCTTATTGTTCACTATGAACCTGAAATCATGGCTAGAAATCCCAACCAAACCCTGCGTGATCTATGTGCACCACAATTTTCCATTCAAAATAACCAACATATTACACCCACTGAACCAAATGATTTTGAATTACGTGTCAATATGATTCCTGTTCTTCCAAAGTTTCATGGTCTTGCAGGAGAAGATCCAAATCGGCACATGCAAGAATTCAGATACACTTGCTCAAGCTTCAGGCCAAGAAGAGCACCCGAAGACCAATTTCAGTGGAGGGCATTCCCCTTCTCACTTGAAGGAATAGCTAAAGAATGGTTGTACAACCTACAACCAGGGGAGATCAGTGATTGGGAAGACCTAAAAAGAAGTTTCATGCAAAGATTCTTTCCCACATCGAGGAGCACTGTCATCAAGAATAGACGATGCTAAAGTTGTTTGTGATTTTGTCAGGTCTAACATATTTTGTAGGTTTGGAGTGCCTAGAGCAATCATCAGTGATCAAGGGAATCACTTCTGCAATTTGAGAATGGAGACATTGCTGAAGAAGTATGGGGTGCATCATAAAACAAAAACTCCCTATCATCCAAAGACTAACGGGCAAGCTGACGTTTCAAACAGGGAAATCAAGGGAATTTTTGAAAAGACTGTTAATCCAAACAGGAAGGATTGGAGCCAAAGGTTGGATGATACCTTATGGGATTACAGGACAGCCTACAAAACCCCGATTGGAATGAGTCCATATAGGCTGATTTTTGGGAAAAGCTGCCACCTACCTGTGGAATTGGAGCATAAGGCGTATTGGGCTGTGAGGAAAATGAATTTGGACCTTGAAAGTGTTGGGAAGGAGAGAAAATTGAAGTTGAAAGAGCTAGATGAAATAAGAAGGGAAGCATTTGAAAATTCAAGAATTTACAAAGAACGAACAAGAGTGGCCCATGACAAGCTAATCCAACCAAAAGACTTCTCTCCTAGAGACAAAGTGTTATTATTCAACTCAAGACTCAAGTTGATGCCAGGTAAACTTCGTTCCAGATGGGAAGGTCCATTTATTGTTACTCATGTATATCCTTTTGGTGCTGTGCAGATTATGAAGGATGGAGAGCAGGATCCATTCACTGTGAATGGACATAGGTTGAAGAAATTCCTTGGGACCCTACCATCAGAGCCATTGGAGGAGATCACGCTCCTCCAACCTATTTATCAATAAGATCCATCAGGTTGTACCTCTCCTTCACATTTTCTTGTTGTTGTGATTCAATCAGAATTCTTCTTACATGTTAAATCCACTTAAATGCATCGAGGACACTGCTTCATTTAAGTGTGGGGGAGGGAAACATTGTAGTATAGGATTTTTATTTGATGTTTGTTTTCAAAAATAAAAAATAAAAAAATGCGTGTTTTCAAATTTTTGTGTGTTTAATTTTCAATTTTTGGTGTGTTTCTGATACTTTTGAGCTGAAATGATTATCAATACCATTTTTGAAACCCATTTCAATGAGTAAACCAGTCTATTTCATGAAACTGATCTTAAATGAATGCTGAAATAACTTTGTTTCAAGTTCAAATCTTTTGGAAATTCATGAAAAGTACACTGATTTTTTAAATCTCATGCCATATTTCACTGTCTATATCATTGAAATAACTTTCCTGTGAGGCTTCTGAACCATTTTTGTCATATTATTTTCATTCACCTCATTTCATGAGAGAACCAGACCATGATTGCTTTAACCAGAAGTTGATTTATTACTTTCAAAACTTGAGGGTTGGGGTATGTGTGTTTTAAATGATTGAGGAACTTATTTTGTTTGAAGCCCCCTTTTCAAAATAATCCTTTTCATTATGGCCCACCTTTACATTTATCCTTCATTGTAGCCCCTAGTATCCATGAATTTCCTGTTAGGTTAGCCACATTACAAGCCAATTTTCCCTATCATACCTGCTCTTGAAGTAAAATTGCATGATCTAGTTGAACTTAAGTGTGGGGGAAGATGTCGTGTGGTGTACTACCTCATTTGGTTATACTTCGGGTGGAAACTAAATTGTGGAAGAGATGTGTGTGATGCTGAAAAATTATTCTGTTGAAAGCTGTGCCTTTTCTGGAGCTTTTATGACAAGAGAAGTTGTGCCTTTCTGGAGCTTCCAAAAGAGAAGTTGTGCCTTTCTGGAGCTTCCAAAAGAAAGTTGTGCCTTTCTGGAGCTTTAAAAAAAATTATGTCTGAAAAGATTGAAATGTTTGCTGCTGAGCTGATTGAATGATGATGAATCCTATTTTCAAAAAAGGGGAAGTGAAGGAGACCATATTTGAGTGAAAACTAGAATCTTGCAATTCTGCTTCAATAAGAGACAAGCCATCTTTTTTTCGGCCTCAGAACTTTTAACATCTAAATCCTGCCAACCGGAAGCCACAAAACAACCCTGAAAAGTCCTCATGAGAAACACATGTCCTTGACTCACATCGGGTGGAGAAGTAGGAATTTATCAAACCTATGGTGACTCTTGTGTGAGTTTGTATGAGAAAAGCCTTGTTCAGCCTTTACATTTATGAGATGAGAGAAAATTCATGTGAGGTAGGTGTTTTGTGTGCATGGGATAAGAAATGAAGTGGAAATATATTAAAATCTTAAATGGAGAACTTTAAATAACAGTTTTTGATGAGGCATGATATCTTTTTGTTTCTTGAAATTGATTTGATTCATCTCATTGATATGTGTTTTGATTTTGATTTGATTTGATTTTTACTTGTCCAGGAGTCCAAGTGCTAAGTGTGGGGTAATTGATAGAGAAAATATTTTCAATTAATTTATATTTAATATCATTGTTTTAAACCCACAAAATTGTTCCTCTAAGATGAATTGTTTCATTTTTATGATAATGGTGTTATTTTGAGCTGAATAGTAAAAATTGGCCATTTTGGATTTTTAACAGTTTTAAATTATTTCGGTAGTTTGGCCATAACATTCACGACACTGATCCAAATTGAACGATTCTTTCTTTTCCAGATTTGAAACATCCAGGGATTCATTTAATATATTTGGACCAAAATCTGAATCGGCCATTTTGATGCTCAAAATAAGCTCACAAGTTTTCTCAAGAAAACTGTATTCAGTTCTGCCTAGTTTTGATGTGGGATCCATAACTCATCCACTGTGGTCCCAAAGCTAGTGAAATTCGGTGGGTGGACGCGCAAGGAGTTTTGGAGCATCTTTTATGAAGGACGAACCGGGTGAATTGGCCTTTTATTGGGTCATTAAAGCACCCTAATCCGGAGGATTTCGTTTTGGAGAGTCTGACTGGACAGAATAAATGCTCAAGGTAAAACGGCCATAACACTCGTAATACATGTCATCTTCCTCTGTACTTTTGAGGAGACACGGAAAAGGGAATTATGAACAACATTCATGAAGGGATCAACGCGTGAAGATGTCATTTAATGGGTCTAAAACGCGTCGACATTCGGGGGAAGCATTCTGGCTATAAAAGGAGGAGAGCTCCACCCTCTCAAGGCATCCATTCTTCACCCAATTCCTTCCGGGACACCAAGAAGGAGAACTTTTCAGCTTTCTCTTTTATTTATTTTCTTTTTCATTGGTTTTTTAATGCCTTATTCTTCCCCATTCAACTCGATTAACCTTACCATGGTGGGCTAAACATTTGGAGTGATTGAGGAAGGGTTGGTTTTCTACATTGTAATGCTTGAGTTCTTGGACGCAATTGAATACCTTTCTTTCTTCTTCAAAGTTGTTTTCAATTTATTATAGAGTATTTTATAATCAAGTACGATCGTTCTTGAATATTAATTCCGTTATTTATTTTTTCCTTGGTAAAATAATCAATATATCCCTCCACTAATCTCTGGTTTATATACGATGGAATAAACCAGGAATTAGTGGTGAAGTACTCGACGATCGTCAGTACGTGTAAAAGGTGTAGTGAATGTTTTTGATTGTTTGGGACAAACAAAACCTGATCGGGTATTGCCCATTTAAATTAAGGATATTCAATACAACTATTTTACACATGGAAGGAGAGTTGACCAAACCGAGATCTTGGTAAGGTTTTCTCTCACAATAACAATTTCACCAAGGAAGAGAGAGGAAACGATTGTGGAAACTCACTTTAATCAACTAAGAAGAAGAGGTTTGAATTAAATTAAACAAGGATAGCATTATAATTAGGAAACCGACCCCGACCTAATCACCCTTCTAATTTCATAGTTTTTTCAATCATTTGAATTTCAAATTTCTGTTCAGAACATTTTTACCCCCGTTTTAAAGTGACAACCCATTTTGTGTGCACTCCTCTTCGGGAGAAATCCTAGGTCAACCACATTACTACATTTTAACTTAGGAAAAAAATTGTTTTTCCACACCCTATGACAGGCGTGCGTCAAAATTGGCGCCGTTGCCGGGGAGGCAGTGCAACAAAAAAACAAAATTGAATGACCCGCACCTCAAAAGAACCATTAATTGAATTTGATCCAGAAATTGAAAGAACATTAACCCAACTAAGAAAAAGAAATCTACCAGAAATATTTGAAGAAATAGATCTCTCAGATTCAAGTGAAACTCTTAGTGTTCACTATGAACCTGAAATCATGGCTATAAATCCCAACCAAACCCTGCGTGATCTATGTGCACCACAATTTGCCATTCAAAATAACCAACTTATTGCACCCACTGAACCAAATGATTTTGAATTACGTGTCAATATGATTCCTGTTCTTCCAATGTTTCATGGTCTTGCAGGAGAAGATCCAAATCGGCACATGCAAGAATTCAGATACACTTGCTCAAGCTTCAGGCCAAGAGGAGCACCCGAAGACCAATTTTAGTGGAGGGAATTCCACTTCTCACTTGAAGGAATAGATTAAGAATGGTTGTACAACCTACAACCAGGGGAGATCATTGATTTGGAAGACCTAAAAAGAAGTTTCATGCAAAGATTATTTCCAACATCGAGGAGCATTGCCATCAAGAACTGACGATGCTAAAGTTATTTGTGATTTTGTTAGGTCTAACATATTTTGTAGGTTTGGAGTGCCTAGAGCAATCATCATTGATCAAGGGACTCACTTCTGCAATTTGAGAATGGAGACATTGCTGAAAAAGTATGGGGTGCATCATAAAACATCAACTCCCTATCATCCACAGACTAACGGGAAAGCTGAAGTTTCAAACAGGGAAATCAAGGGAATTTTGGAAAAGACTGTTAATCCAAACAGGAAGGATTGGAGCCAAAGGTTGGATGATACCTTATGGGCTTACAGGACAGCCTACAAAACCCCGATTGGAATGAGTCCATATAGGCTGATTTATGGGAAAAGCTGCCACCTACCTGTGGAATTGGAGCATAAGGCGTATTGGGCTGTGAGGAAAATGAATTTGGACCATGAAAGTGCTGGGAAGGAGAGAAAATTGAAGTTGCAAGAGCTGGATGAAATAAGAAGGGAATCATTTGAAAATACAAGGATTTACAAAGAACGAACAAGAGTGGCCCATGACAAGCTAATCCAACCAAAAGACTTCTCTCCTGGAGACAAAGTGTTATTATTCAACTCAAGACTCAAGTTGATGCCAGGTAAACTTCGTTCCATATGGGAAGGTCCATTTATTGTTACTCATGTATATCCTTTTGGTGCTGTGCAGATTATGAAGGATGGAGAGCAGGATCCATTCACTGTGAATGGACATAGGTTGAAAAAATTCCTTGGGACCCAACCATCAGAGCCATTGGAGGAGATCACGCTCATCCAACCTATTTATCAATAAGATCCATCAGGTTGTACCTCTCCTTCACATTTTATTGCTGTTGTGATTCAATCAGAATTCTTCTTACATGTTAAATCCACTTAAATGCATCGAGGACACTGTATCATTTATGTGTGGGGGAGGGAACCTTTGTAGTATAGGATTTTTATTTGATGTTTGTTTTCAAAAATAAAAAATAAAAAAAATGCGTGTTTTCAAATTTTTGTGTGTTTATTTTTCAATTTTTGGTGTGTTTCTGATACTTTTGAGCTGAAATGATTATCAATACCATTTTTGAAACCCATTTCAATGAGTAAAGCAGTCTATTTCATGAAACTAATCTTAAATGAATGCTGAAATAACTTTGTTTCAAGTTCAAATCTTTTGGAAATTCATGAAAAGTACACTGATTTTTTAAATCTCATGCCATATTTCACTGTCTATATCATTGAAATAACTTTCCTGTGAGGCTTCTGAACCATTTTTGTCATATTCTTTTCATTCACCTCATTTCTTGAGAGAACCAGACCATGCTTGCTTTAACCAGAATTTGATTTATTCCTTTCAAAACATGAGGGTTGGGGTACGTGTGTTTTAAATGATTGAGGCACTTATTTTCTTTGAAGCCCCCTTTTCAAAATAATCCTTTTCATTATGGCCCACCTTTACATTTATCCTTCATTGTAGCCCCTAGTATCCATGAATTGCCTGTTAGGTTAGCCACATTACAAGCCAATTTTCCCTATCATACCTGCTCTTGAAGTAAAATTGCATGATCTAGTTGAACTTAAGTGTGGGGGAAGATGTATTGTGGTGTACTACCTCATTTGGTTATACTTTGGGTGGAAACTAAATTGTGGAAGAGATGTGTGTGATGCTGAAAAATTATTCTGTTGAAAGCTGTGCCTTTTCTGGAGCTTTTATGACAAGAGAAGCTGTGCCTTTCTGGAGCTTCCAAAAGGGAAGTTGTGCCTTTCTGGAGCTTCCAAAAGAAAGTTGTGCCTATCTGGAGATTTAAAAAAAATTATGTTTGAAAAGATTGAAATGTTTGCTGCTGAGCTGATTGAATGATGATGAATGCTATTTTCAACAAAGGGGAAGTGAAGGAGACCATATTTGAGTGAAAACTAGAATCTTGCAATTCTGCTTCAATAAGAGCCAAGCCTTCTTTTTTCGGCCTCAGAACTTTTAACATCTAAATCCTACCAACCGGAAGCCACAAAACAACCCTGAAAAGTCCTCATGAGAAACACATGTCCTTGACTCACATCGGGTGGAGAAGTAGGAATTTATCAAACCTATGGTGACTCTTGTGTGAGTTTGTATGAGAAAAGCCTTGTTCAGCCTTTACATTTATGAGATGAGAGAAAATTCATGTGAGGTAGGTGTTTTGTGTGCATGGGATAAGAAATGAAGTGGAAATATATTAAAATCATAAATGGAGAACTTGAAATAATAGTTTTTGATGAGGCATGATATCTTATTGTTTCTTGAAATTGATTTGATTGGTCTCATTGATATGTGTTTTGATTTTGATTTGATTTGATTTTTACTTGTCCAGGAGTCCAAGTGCTAAGTGTGGGGGAATTGATAGAGCAAATATTTTCAATTAATTTATATTTAATATCATTGTTTTAAACCCACAAAATTGTTCCTCTAAGATTAATTGTTTCATTTTTATGATAATGGTGTTATTTTGAGCTGAATAGTAAAAATTGGCCATTTTGGATTTTTAACAGTTTTAAAGTATTTCGGTAGTTTGGACATAACATTCTATACACTGATCCAAATTGAAAAATTCTTTCTTTTCCAGATTCTAAATATCCAGGGTTTCATTTAATATATTTGGACCAAAATCTGAATCGGCTATATTGATGCTCAAAAGAAGCTCACACGTTTGCTCAAGAAAACTGTTTTCAGTTCTTCCTAGTTTTGATGTGGGAACCATAACTCATCCACTGTGGGCCCAAAGCTAGTGAAGTTCGGTGGGTGGACGCGCAAGGAGTTTTGGAGCATCTTTTATGAAGGACGAACCAAGTGAATTGGCCGTTTATTGGGTCAGTAAAGCACCCTAATCCGGAGGATTTCGTTTTGGAGAGTCTGACTGGACAGAATAAATGCTCAAGGTAAAACGGCAATAACTCTCGTAATACATGTCCACATCCGCTCTAATTTTGAGGAGACACGGACAAGGGAATTATGAACAACATTAATGAAGGTATAAACGCGTGAAGATGTCATTTAATGGGGCTAAAACGCGTCGACATTCGGGGGAAGCATTCTGGCTATAAAAGGAGGAGAGCTCCACCCTCTCAAGGCATCCATTCTTCACCCAATTCCTTCCGCGACACCAAGAAGGAGAACTTTTCAGCTTTCTCCATTATTTATTTTCTTTTTCATTGTTTTTTTAATGCCTTCTTCTTCCCCATTCAACTCGATTACCCTTACCATGGTGGGGTAATCTTTTGGAGTGATTGGGGAAGGGTTGGTTTTCTACATTGTAATGCTTGAGTTCTTGGACACAATTGAATACATTTCTTTCTTCTTCAAAGTTGTTTTCAATTTATTATAGCAGATTTTATAATCAAGTGCGATCGTTCTTGAATATTAATTCCGTTATTTATTTTTTCCTTGGTAAAATAATCAATATCTCCCTCCACTAATTTCTGGTTTATATATGATGGAATAAACCAGGAATTAGTGGTGAAGTACTCGACGATCGTCAGTACATGTAAAAGGTGTAGTGAATGTTTTTGATTGTTTGGGACAAACAAAACCTGATCGGGTATTGCCCATTTAAATTAAGGATATTCAATACAACTATTTTACACATGGAAGGAGAGTTGACCAAACCGAGATCTTGGTAAGGTTTTCTCTCACAATAACAATTTCACCAAGGAAGTGAAAGGAAACGATTGTGGAAACTCACTTTAATCAATTAAGAAGAAGGGGTTTAAATTAAATTGAACAAGGATAGCATTATAATTAGGAAACCGACCCCGACCAAATCACCCTTTTAATTTCATAGTTTTTTCAATCATTTGAATTTCAAATTTCTGTTCAGAACATTTTTACCCCCGTTTTAAAGTGACAACCCATTTTGTGTGCACTCCTCTTCGGGAGACATCCTAGGTCAACCACATTATACATTTTAACTTAGGAAAAAAATTGTTTTTCCACGCCCTACGACAGGCGTGCGTCAAACTTGGCGCTGTTTCTGGGGAGTCAGTGCAACAAAAAAAAACAAAATTGAATGACCCGCACCTCAAAAGAACCATTAATTGAATTTGATCCAGAAATTGAAAGAACATTAACCCAACTAAGAAAAAGAAATATACCAGAAATATTTGAAGAAATAGATCTCTCAGATTCACGTGAAACTCTTAGTGTTCACTCTGAACCTGAAATCATGGCTAGAAATCCCAACCAAGCCCTGCGTGATCTATGTGCACCACAATTTGCCATTCAAAATAACCAACTTATTGCACCCACTGAACCAAATGATTTTGAATTACGTGTCAATATGATTCCTGTTCTTCCAAAGTATCATGGTCTTTCAGGAGAAGATCCAAATCGGCACCTGTAGGAATTCAGATACACTTGCTCAAGCTTCAGGCCAAGAGGAGCACCCGAAGACCAATTTCAGTGGAGGGAATTCCCCTTCTCACTTGAAGAAATAGCTAAATAATGGTTGTACAACCTACAACCAGGGGAGATCAGTCATTGGGAAGACCTAAAAAGAAGTTTCATGCAAAGATTCTTTCCAACATCGAGGAGCACTGCCATCAAGAACTGACGATGCTAATGTTGTTTGTGATTTTGTCAGGTCTAACATATTTTGCAGGTTTGGAGTTCCTAGAGGAATCATCAGTGATCAAGGGAATCACTTCTGCAATTTGAGAATAGAGACATTGCTGAAGAAGTATGGGGTGCATCATAAAACATCAACTCCCTATCATCCAAAGACTAACGGGCAAGCTGAAGTTTCAAACAGGGAAATCAAGGGAATTTTGGAAAAGACTGTTAATCCAAACAGGAAGGATTGGAGCCAAAGGTTGGATGATACCTTATGGGCTTACAGGACAGCCTACAAAACCCCGATTGGAATGAGTCCATATAGGCTGATTTATGGGAAAAGCTGCCACCTACCTGTGGAATTGGAGCATAAGGCGTATTGGGCTGTGAGGAAAATGAATTTGGACCTTGAAAGTGTTGGGAAAGAGAGAAAATTGAAGTTGAAAGAGCTGGATGAAATAAGAAGGGAAGCATTTGAAAATTCAAGGATTTACAAAGAACGAACAAGAGTGGCCCATGACAAGCTAATCCAACCAAAAGACTTCTCTCCTGGAGACAAAGTGTTATTATTCAACTCAAGACTCAAGTTGATGCCAGGTAAACTTCGTTCCAGATGGGAAGGTCCATTTATTGTTACTCATGTATATCCTTTTGGTGCTGTGCAGATTATGAAGGATGGAGAGCAGGATCCATTCACTGTGAATGGACATAGGTTGAAGAAATTTGTTGGGACCCTACCATCAGAGCCATTGGAGGAGATCACGCTCCTCTAACCTATTTATCAATAAGATCCATCAGGTTGTACCTCTCCTTCACATTTTCTTGCTGTTGTGATTCAATCAGAATTCTTCTTACATGTTAAATCCACTTAAATGCATCAAGGACACTGCATCATTTAAGTTTGGGGGAGGGAACCTTTGTAGTATAGGATTTTTATTTGATGTTTGTTTTCAAAAATAAAAAATAAAAAAAATGCGTGTTTTCAAATTTTTGTGTGTTTAATTTTCAATTTTTGGTGTGTTTCTGATACTTTTGAGCTGAAATGATTATCAATACCATTTTTGAAACCCATTTCAATGAGTAAACAAGTCTATTTCATGAAACTGATCTTAAATGAATGCTGAAATAACTTTGTTTCAAGTTCAAATCTTTTGGAAATTCATGAAAAGTACACTGATTTTTTAAATCTCATGCCATATTTCACTGTCTATATCATTGAAATAACTTCCATGTAAGGCTTCTGAACCATTTTTGTCATATTATTTTCATTCACCTCATTTCTTGAGAGAACCAGACCATGCTTGCTTTAACCATAATTTGATTTATTCCTTTCAAAACTTGAGGGTTGGGGTACGTGTGTTTTAAATGATTGAGGAACTTATTTTGTTTGAAGCCCCCTTTTCAAAATAATTCTTTTCATTATGGCTCACCTTTACATTTATCCTTCATTGTAGCCCCTAGTATCCATGAATTTCCTGTTAGGTTAGCCACATTACAAGCCAATTTTCCCTATCATACCTGCTCTTGAAGTAAAATTGCATGATCTAGTTGAACTTAAGTGTGGGGGAAGATGTCGTGTGGTGTACTACCTCATTTGGTTATACTTCGGGTGGAAACTAAATTGTGGAAGAGATGTGTGTGATGCTGAAAAATTATTCTGTTGAAAGCTGTGCCTTTTCTGGAGCTTTTATGACAAGAGAAGTTGTGCCTTTCTGGAGCTTCCAAAAGAGAAGTTGTGCCTTTCTGGAGCTTCCAAAAGAAAGTTGTGCCTATCTGGAGCTTTAAAAAAAATTATGTCTGAAAAGATTGAAATGTTTGCTGCTGAGCTGATTGAATGATGATGAATCCTATTTTCAACAAAGGGGAAGTGAAGGAGACCATATTTGAGTGAAAACTAGAATCTTACAATTCTGCTTCAATAAGAGCCAAGCCTTCTTTTTTTCGCCCTCAGAATTTTTAACATCTAAATCCTACCAACCGGAAGCCACAAAACAACCCTGAAAAGTCCTCATGAGAAACACATGTCCTTCACTCACATCGGGTGGAAAAGTAGGAATTTATCAAACCTATGGTGACTCTTGTGTGAGTTTGTATGAGAAAAGCCTTGTTCAGCCTTTACATTTATGAGATGAGAGAAAATTCATGTGAGGTAGGTGTTTTGTGTGCATGGGATAAGAAATGAAGTGGAAATATATTAAAATCTTAAATGGAGAACTTTAAATAACAGTTTTTGATAATGCATGATATCTTTTTGTTTCTTGAAATTTATTTGATTGATCTCATTGATATGTGTTTTGATTTTGATTTGATTTGATTTTTACTTGTCCAGGAGTCCAAGTGCTAAGTGTGGGGAAATTGATAGAGAAAATATTTTCAATTAATTTATATTTAATATCATTGTTTTAAACCCACAAAATTGTTCCTCTAAGATGAATTGTTTCATTTTTATGATAATGGTGTTATTTTGAGCTGAATAGTAAAAATTGGCCATTTTTGGATTTTTAACAGTTTTAAATTATTTCGGTAGTTTGGCCATAACAATCACGACACTAATCCAAATTAAAAATTTCTTTCTTCTCCAGATTCTAAACATCCAGGGCTTCATTTAATATATTTGGACCAAAATCTGAATCGGCCATATTGATGCTCAAAATAAGCTCACAAGTTTGCTCAAGAAAACTGTATTCAGTTCTGCCTAGTTTTGATGTGGGATCCATAACTCATCCACTGTGGGCCCAAAGCTAGAGAAATTCGGTGGGTGGACGCGCAAGGAGTTTTGGAGCATCTTTTAAGAAGGAAGAACCGAGTTAATTGGCCGTTTATTGGGTCATTAAAGCATCATAATCCGGAGGATTTCGTTTTGGAGAGTCTGACTGGACAGAATAAATGCTCAAGGTAAAACGGCCATAACACTCGTAATACATGTCCACATCCGCTGTAATTTTGAGGAGACACGGACAAGGGAATTATGAACAACATTCATGAAGGGATAAACGCGTGAAGATGTCATTTAATGGGGATAAAACGCGTCGACATTCGGGGTAATCATTCTGTCTATAAAAGGAGGAGAGCTCCACCCTCTCAAGGCATCCATTCTTCACCCAATTCCTTCCGGGACACCAAGAAGGAGAACTTTTCAGCTTTCTATTTTATTTATTTTCTTTTTCATTGTTTTTTAATGCCTTCTTCTTCCCCATTCAACTCGATTACCCTTACCATGGTGGGCTAAACTTTTGGAGTGATTGAGGAAGAGTTGGTTTTCTACATTGTAATGCTTGAGTTCTTGGACGCAATTGAATACATTTCTTTCTTCTTCAAAGTTGTTTTCAATTTATTATAGCGTATTTTATAATCAAGTGCGATCGTTCTTGAATATTAATTCCGTTATTTAGTTTTTCCTTGGTAAAATAATCAATATATCCCTCCAATAATTTCTGGTTTATATACGATGGAATAAACCAGGAATTAGTGGTGAAGTACTCGACGATCGTCAGTACGTGTAAAAGGTGTAGTGAATGTTTTTGATTGTTTGGGACAAACAAAACCTGATCGGGTATTACCCATTTAAATTAAGGATATTCAATACAACTATTTTACACATGGAAGGAGAGTTGACCAAACCGAGATCTTGGTAAGGTTTTCTCTCACAATAACAATTTCACCAAGGAAGTGAGAGGAAACGATTGTGGAAACTCACTTTAATCAACTAAGAAGAGGAGGTTTGAATTAAATTAAACAAGGATAGCATTATAATTAGGAAACCGACCCCGACCTAATCACCCTTTTAATTTCATAGTTTTTTCAATCATTTGAATTTCAAATTTCTGTTCAGAACATTTTTACCCCCGTTTTAAAGTGACAACCCATTTTGTGTGCACTCATCTTCGGGAGACATCCTAGGTCAACCACATTACTACATTTTAACTTAGGAAAAAAATTGTTTTGCCACACCCTATGACAGGCGTGCGTCAAACTTGGCGCCGTTGCCGGGGAGGCAGTGCAACAAAAAAACAAAATTGAATGACCCGCACCTCAAAAGAACCATTAATTGAATTTGATCCAGAAATTGAAAGAACATTAACCCAACTAAGAAAAAGAAATCTACCAGAAATATTTGAAGAAATAGATCTCTCATATTCAAGTGAAACTCTTAGTGTTCACTATGAACCTGAAATCATGGCTAGAAATCCCAACCAAACCCTGTGTGATCTATGTGCACCACAATTTGCCATTCAAAATAACCAACTTACTGCACCCACTGAACCAAATGATTTTGAATTACGTGTCAATATGATTCCTGTTCTTCCAAAGTTTAATGGTCTTGCAGGAGAAGATCCAAATCGGCACATTCAAGAATTCAGATACACTTTCTCAAGCTTCCGGCCAAGAGGAGCACCCGAAGACCAATTTCAGTGGAGGGAATTCCCCTTCTCACTTGAAGGAATAGCTTAAGAATGGTTTTACAACCTACAACCAGGGGAGATCATTGATTGGGAAGACCTAAAAAGAAGTTTCATGCAAAGATTCTTTCCAACATCGAGGAGCACTGCCATCAAGAACTGACGATGCTAATGTTATTTGTGATTTTGTCAGGTCTAACATATTTTGTAGGTTTGGAGTGCCTAGAGCAATCATCAGTGATCAAGGGACTCACTTATACAATTTGAGAATGGAGACATTGCTGAAGAAGTATGGGGTGCATCATAAAACATCAACTCCCTATCATCCACAGACTAACGGGAAAGCTGAAGTTTCAAACAGGGAAATCAAGGGAATTTTGGAAAAGACTGTTAATCCAAACAGGAAGGATTGGAGCCAAAGGTTGGATGATACCTTATGGGCTTACAGGACAGCCTACAAAACCCCGATTGGAATGAGTCCATATAGGCTGATTTATGGGAAAAGCTTCCACCTACCTGTGGAATTGGAGCATAAGGCGTATTGGGCTGTGAGGAAAATGAATTTGGACCTTGAAAGTGATGGGAAGGAGAGAAAATTGAAGTTGCAAGAGCTGGATGAAATAAGAAGGGAAGCATTTGAAAATACAAGGATTTACAAAGAACGAACAAGAGTGGCCCATGACAAGCTAATCCAACCAAAAGACTTCTCTCCTGGAGACAAAGTGTTATTATTCAACTCAAGACTCAAGTTGATGCCAGGTAAACTTAGTTCCATATGGGAAGGTCCATTTATTGTTACTCATGTATATCCTTTTGGTGCTGTGCAGATTATGAAGGATGGAGAGCAGGATCCATTCACTGTGACTGGACATAGGTTGAAGAAATTCCTTGGGACCCTACCATCAGAGCCATTGGAGGAGATCACGCTCCTCCAACCTATTTATCAATAAGATCCATCAGGTTGTACCTCTCCTTCACATTTTATTGCTGTTGTGATTCAATCAGAATTCTTCTTACATGTTAAATCCACTTAAATGCATCGAGGACACTGTATCATTTATGTGTGGGGGAGGGAACCTTTGTAGTATAGGATTTTTATTTGATGTTTGTTTTCAAAAATAAAAAATAAAAAAAATGCGTGTTTTCAAATTTTTGGGTGTTTATTTTTCAATTTTTGGTGTGTTTCTGATACTTTTGAGCTGAAATGATTATCAATACCATTTTTGAAACCCATTTCAATGAGTAAACCAGTCTATTTCATGAAACTGATCTTAAATGAATGCTGAAATAACTTTGTTTCAAGTTCAAATCTTTTGGAAATTCATGAAAAGTACACTGATTTTTTAAATCTCATGCCATATTTCACTGTCTATATCATTGAAATAACTTTCCTGTGAGGCTTCTGAACCATTTTTGTCATATTCTTTTCATTCACCTCATTTCTTGAGAGAACCAGACCATGCTTGCTTTAACCAGAATTTGATTTATTCCTTTCAAAACTTGAGGGTTGGGGTACGTGTGTTTTAAATGATTGAGGCACTTATTTTTTTTGAAGCCCCCTTTTCAAAATAATCCTTTTCATTATGGCCCACCTTTACATTTATCCTTCATTGTAGCCCCTAGTATCCATGAATTGCCTGTTAGGTTAGCCACATTACAAGCCAATTTTCCCTATCATACCTGCTCTTGAAGTAAAATTGCATGATCTAGTTGAACTTAAGTGTGGGGGAAGATGTATTGTGGTGTACTACCTCATTTGGTTATACTTTGGGTGGAAACTAAATTGTGGAAGAGATGTGTGTGATGCTGAAAAATTATTCTGTTGAAAGCTGTGCCTTTTCTGGAGCTTTTATGACAAGAGAAGTTGTGCCTTTCTGGAGCTTCCAAAAGGGAAGTTGTGCCTTTCTGGAGCTTCCAAAAGAAAGTTGTGCCTATCTGGAGCTTTAAAAAAAATTATGTTTGAAAAGATTGAAATTTTTGCCGCTGAGCTGATTGAATGATGATGAATGCTATTTTCAACAAAGGGGAAGTGAAGGAGACCATATTTGAGTGAAAACTAGAATCTTGCAATTCTGCTTCAATAAGAGCCAAGCCTTCTTTTTTCGGCCTCAGAACTTTTAACATCTAAATCCTACCAACCGAAAGCCACAAAACAACCCTGAAAAGTCCTCATGAGAAACACATGTCCTTGACTCACATCGGGTGGAGAAGTAGGAATTTATCAAACCTATGGTGACTCTTGTGTGAGTTTGTATGAGAAAAGCCTTGTTCAGCCTTTACATTTATGAGATGAGAGAAAATTCATGTGAGGTAGGTGTTTTGTGTGCATGGGATAAGAAATGAAGTGGAAATATATTAAAATCCTAAATGGAGAACTTTAAATAACAGTTTTTGATGAGGCATGATATCTTTTTGTTTCTTGAAATTGATTTGATTGATCTCATTGATATGTGTTTTGATTTTGATTTGATTTGATTTTTACTTGTCCAGGAGTCCAAGTGCTAAGTGTGGGGGAATTGATAGAGAAAATATTTTCAATTAATTTATATTTAATATCATTGTTTTAAACCCACAAAATTGTTCCTCTAAGATGAATTGTTTCATTTTTATGATAATGGTGTTATTTTGAGCTGAATAGTAAAAATTGGCCATTTTGGATTTTTAACAGTTTTAAAGTATTTCGGTAGTTTGGCCATAACATTCACGACACTGATCCAAATTAAAAATTTCTTTCTTTTCCAGATTCGAAACCTCCAGGGCTGCATTTAATATATTTTGACCAAAATCTGAATCGGCCATATTGATGCTCAAAATAAGCTCACAAGTTTGCTCAAGAAAACTGTATTCAGTTCTGCCTAGTTTTGATGTGGGATCCATAACTCATCCACTGTGGGCCCAAATCTAGTGATATTCGGTGGGTGGACGCGCAAAGGGTTTTGGAGCATCTTTTATGAAGTAATAACTGAGGGAATTGGCCGTTTATTGGGTCATTAAAGCACCCTAATCCGGAGGATTTCGTTTTGGAGAGTCTGACTGGACAGAATAAATTCTCAAGGTAAAACGGCCATAACACTCGTAATACATGTCCACATCCACTGTAATTTTGAGGAGATACGTACAAGGGAATTATGAACAACATTCATGAAGGGATCAACGCGTGAAGATGTCATTTAAAGGGGCTAAAACGCGTCGACATTCGGGGGAAGCATTCTGGCTATAAAAGGAGGAGAGCTCCACCCTCTCAAGGCATCCATTCTTCACCCAATTCCTTCCGGGACACCAAGAAGGAGAACTTTTCAGCTTTCTCTTTTATTTATTTTCTTTTTAATTGTTTTTTTAATGCCTTCTTCTTCCCCATTCAACTCGATTACCCTTACCATGGTGGGCTAAACTTTTGGAGTGATTGAGGAAGAGTTGGTTTTCTACATTGTAATGCTTGAGTTCTTGGACGCAATTGAATACATTTCTTTCTTCTTCAAAGTTGTTTTCAATTTATTATAGCGTATTTTATAATCAAGTGCGATCGTTCTTGAATATTAATTCCGTTATTTATTTTTTCCTTGGTAAAATAATCAATATATCCCTCCACTAATTTCTGGTTTATATACGATGAAATAAACCAGGAATTAGTGGTGAAGTACTCGACGATCGTCAGTACGTATAAAAGGTGTAGTGAATGTTTTTGATTGTTTGGGACAAACAAAACCTAATCGGGTATTGCCCATTTAAATTAAGGATATTCAATACAACTATTTTACACATGGAAGGAGAGTTGACCAAACCGAGATCTTGGTAAGGTTTTCTCTCACAATAACAATTTCACCAAGGAAGTGAGAGGAAACGATTGTGGAAACTCACTTTAATCAACTAAGAAGAAGAGGTTTGAATTAAATTAAACAAGGATAGCATTATAATTAGGAAACCGACCCCGACCTAATCACCCTTTTAATTTCATAGTTTTTTCAATCATTTGAATTTCAAATTTCTGTTCAGAACATTTTTACCCCCGTTTTAAAGTGACAACCCATTTTGTGTGCACTCCTCTTCGGGAGACATCCTAGGTCAACCACATTACTACATTTTAACTTAGGAAAAAAATTGTTTTGCCACGCCCTACGACAGGCGTGCGTCATCTAGTAGGGGGATTTGTGTTGGTTTTATTCTTGTTCTTTGGTGTTCTATTTTCTTTTTTGATTGTGAACATCCAATTGATATCACTATAAATGCAGATATTTTTGGCCAAACTCACACGGCCCGACACTCTCTGTCGATTTCATTGTGGTGTATTTCGAACCGGAAAAGTGGCGACAACGAAGAAGATGGCGAAAAAATACCGCTCTACCCGTGGCCTCTGCGAACCACACCATTGACCAAGCAGCACCTGACTTTCCCCTCGGCGCGCTGCTCGGGCAGCCTAGCACCCCCCAGTGCGCTGCCCTTCCAGACCGACACCCCCGGCGCCCTATCGCGTTGTCCCGACGCACTGCCCGCACCCCTGGCGGCCTGCCCAGCCCCTGCTGGCAGCCTTCCTGACCCCACCGCAGCCTGCCACACCCTACCCGGTGCAACTGCGGCCTGCCCATTGACCAGCCGGCCTACCTACACACCGCGCGACCTACCCACCGGCCTCCTGGACACCGGCCTTCCGAGCCGACCCGCAGCGTCCCCTACGTTGTCGCTGGCAGAAACGGCCCAGTCCATCGGGCCGAGTTATCAAGCCACCTACGTGGCGACTACCGGGCATAACCGCCCTCGTGGTCCACTAGGCTGCTCCCAGTAGAACGGGTCAAGACATAGCGGGATGACCCACCCAATGGGCCGGGACAGACCCAGTGAGCCAGACCAGGTCGACCCAAACTAGTTTTGCCCAGACGGGGTTGGGCCGAGTCGGTCCGACCGGGTCGGACTAGACCAAGGCACATTACTGAATCATTACCTTAATGGTCCATATTTGGGCACTCATCATCCATTTGACGAACCATCTGTGGTGTCGGTTTTCCTGGAGCATAGCCGTCCCTTTCAGAATACCCCATGGGAGTTCGGGGTATAGCTGAGATACGGTCAGTTTGGATTGTACCTGAAACCAACCGGGCCCCCGGGACTAAATGGATGATAACTGTTAGGTCCACTAGGATAGATACCCTAAGGGGGGGTGAATTAGGGTATGAACGATTAAAACAACTTCCCCTTTTGATCTTGTTTTTATATTAGAAAAAAACCTCTTCTCCCTTTTTTCTGATGCAGAGGATGAGAAAATTTTAAAGCATGCACATGACAAAGCGATTTTTACTTGGTTCACCTTTACTAGGCTATGTCCATGGAGCATACACGGGTAGTGTGCCGATGTACCAATTCCACTATAAGCACACATTTGTTTACAAGTTCGAAGCAGACTCACTGTCCCTCCTAGTTTACAACCACTCAAAATTTGAGAACTCACTACTCTCTCAACTAATGTGAGCTCACTGCTTCTTCAGAAGACCCACTCACAGTATATAGAACTTTAGGTCTCTTCATTTGCATGAAATAATGCATCCTATACTTTTTATAGATTCTCTATTGATGTTCAATGTTCATCCACTGATGAATACCCCTTTTCCACTGAACACTAGGAATCCACCATTCGATACACTATTGCAAAGTACCCTACTTCGCGAGGCTCCCAATTTCGTGAAGCTCAAACGAGCCTTCATGAAGCTCCTTCCTTTTCGCGAAGCACTCTCGCGAAGCACTCTCGCAAAGCTCAAGTCATCACAGAGAGACTTCCCTCACGAATCACAATGAGCCAACACAGAGCTCACAACTTTCGCGGAGCTAGAATAGCCGCCGTGAAGCTCTTCTTTTGCGAAGCACACTGCCTTCGCGAACCATCTTCGCGAACCGAGAGCAAAATATTTTCTTTGAATAATCTCTACTTCTCTCGAGGGGGTTGACCACTATTTATAGGCAATTCCACTGGGCCTCGACCCTTCCACGTGAAGTCAGCGCCACATCATTGCCAATCGAGAATCTCCAAAATTTCTGCCGGAATTATCTCAAAATAGAGAAGCACCTCGTCAATTATCATATCACAGAGCTCGTCGAAATCGTAGATCATTCCGTTAATTACCTCTCACTTCCTCCGCGAATCTCCCTCGCAGAGCTGTTTAACGCTGTGATGCGCTTGAACTCTAGACTTTGTGATGCTTGATGTAATCACAAAAAATCACTGCCATCATTCTTCTAGTCTTCGTGAATTCCAAACCATGAAGCATCATTTCGTGAAATTCATGCCTTTTCTATATTAAAATATGATATTCATGGATATCAAAATTTCACGATGCTCACCAACCTCAAAATTTAGGACCCAAAAAATTTGGCAAACAATAGGAAACAGTGACACCATGTACCACTATTTTGTACCGCCCCCAGATCATCCATTCCTTTTTCATCGTTCTTTGGAAACATGGATTGTAAAAAACTTCTCTGGAACTCAAAAAATCACTATGGAAAACTGCTCTGTCAACAAACACAATCAACCTAAAAATACTGCAATGTTACCTTGAAGGAATTTTTTCCAACAATAACTCATAGACTGGGAATCCGATTGATGCACCGTCTGTTGCGTTGAGACCCCAATGTCATGGAGGTACTTGGAGATACTTCCATGTGAGAGTTCATGAAAGATGGAGTATCGATCAGTAGCATGTGGAGTGGATCCTTATAGAGAAAAGCATGTAGAGTGCAAAGAACTATTAGCTATAGACCTGACGACTGCTTGACCGATTCGACATGGAGTGATTCAATTAGCCCAATGGGCAAAGAGCCTAGTTTGGCGGTAGACCAATGGTGGATGGAGTGCCTGGTTTGGCAGCAGAGCCACATTACATAATAGGAGGATTACCTCTGACGGCTATTAGGGGGAGTTCCTGGTTTGGTGGCAGACCCACAGCGGACGGAGCGCCCGGTTTGGCAGCAGACCCATGGTACTCGAAAAGAGGAGTACCATAACAGTCTATGATTAGTGAGTAGCGCCTCAGAGTCGCTATTGGGCCACTTTACTCGACAGAGGAGGAGTTTTCCAGCAGTCATGGTTTAAATAATGAAAATCCTCGGTTGAGCTGAGTCAATGAAATTTGTGTTTTTCCTCATGATTGAGATGGGTTAATTTATAACATTGGTATATGTATGGGCATATACCTAAGTAATGGTTATCCATTGATTCATACTTTGTGGTTTATCCTTGTTGGATTTTGTGAGACCTTGAGTGCCTTGGGGTCCCTACTGAGTATCTTTATACTCACCCACACACGGGTTTCGCCCGCACATTATTTTTTTGGATGTAGACGATGGAAAAGGATGACCGAAGAGGGGTGTACGATGACTGGATGGTTCCTGAGGTGGACCTCATGACGAGTCGATACACAGAGGAGACGAACATACGTGGAGAACTGAGTAGGCTATCTGTACCTAACCTTCAGGTGGGATCCATGGTAGACGATCCAAGAGCTTCTTGACACCTTCTAGTTGTTTTCATTTTTTTAGTTTTAGTAGTTTTGTATTTTCCTTGTACTTTACGGTTAGACATGTATTTCTATCCCCTTTTACATTCCGACACATCTTTTGTACACAGTTTCTACTAGTGTTTTACTTCCAATTGTGTACTCTAATAGTGTGTGTTTACTTTTTATATAGGCAATGCCTTCCCAGCATTGGGATTTACATCTTTGGTGCTAGTCTCCAGCCTCTGGCCTATGGAAGGCAGGCTTGGGGTAGTCATGGAATTGTTCCCAAGTAAGGGTCATGGGAAATTGGTATCAGAGGAGTTGCTTCTACCATATAACATAGGACTCTAAAATTTCATTTCTGTGAAGAAATAGTGTAAAGGGTACCAAGTGTGGTTTTCAGTTCAGGGAGTCCAGTGTTGATGCGGCAGCCGACGTATCCATACACCAGGACCCTGACTACTGATTTCCAACTTAGTACACAAAAACACTGATTGCGTGTATGTTTTCAAAAGTTATATTTTTGTCATCTCAAACCAGGACATCTCACCAGGTTTAGTCTTTTTACCATGTCACGTCTATTCAGGATGCCTCGACGCAGACAGCCAGTTAGTGTTCTGAGAGAGTACATGATGGCGGACCACCGAGCAACAAGGCTCTGGTGCAAGGCCCTATTACTATGATGGCACCTTTGGGTAGTGTACCAGCAGCAGCACCACCCATTGGGAAGCATATGTGACCTGTCTCACTATAGGATAGTGCATGATGACTTAGTGCATTGCACGAGTTCCAGTAGAAGAGGCCTTCAATGTTACGAGGCGAGACAGATTCCCATACAGCAGAGGACTGACCGGAGGCGATTTCTAGAGTTCTCCTCCTAGTTGAGAGACCAGAAGAAATGATGGTGATCATTGGTACTAGTTTTTCCCAGTGAGTGACCTTAAGGTTCATTCAAATAGTGATGAGGTATTGGTACTTTGATTGTTTTCTGAGATTATATCTTCAGATAGGGTGTCAGCTATATCACTACATGTTGGATAGGCATTTCAACATGCGGTACCAGTTGATGAAACATGAGGGATTAGCGACTTACATGTGTTTCAACATCAGATACCCCTTAGGTTCCGAGTCGAGCCTGACTTACATGCGGCTAATGAGTGGCTTGAGTAGGTGGTTGAGAGTTCTCTAGAACTTCTACAGCTTTGGCAGGATGACATGTCAGTAGTTGCGTATTCATCGAAGCATACCGATCGTTCTGGGTACTTGATGAATACGATACGACCAATGCTTCAGAGCATGAACCTCCAAGTGAGAAGTGTTTAGGGACATACGAGCCGTCACTTTATTTTTCCACTATACATTCCTAACAATGATAGGATGCTAGAGAGTACATTTGCGGTTGAATGTTCTTTGGAAGTGGGGATACAGCCAGTGAATGTTAGTAGTGGGAAAGAATGAAACTCGTGCGAGTATTAGATAATTGGGCGTGTAAACAGTTCTAGAAATAGGATGTAATAGGGAAAGATTAATCCGTAGGGTAGCAGATGTGGAAGTAGAGCTAGGAGAGCAGCATCAGGTGTTGTACATTTTGACATGTTAAAAACACCCACCTTTGTAGTCCCCACCAGGCTCAGGGAGTTGGAGGGAAGAGGATTAGAATATCTACATGTGGTCAAGGAGTGTGGCCCAAGGGCTCTAGGAATGATTCGAGGAACGGACGGTGTCTACTACTAGCTGGCGTATCAATAGACATAGTTACCAATCATTCATTCCTTCCATGAATCTTGTCCCAGACCTAGACCTTCCAGTTAAACTGTTGACTTGACCCTCACGCCTGAAGATTCCATTGGGAGGAGACTCGATAATCACAATTATGTCGATGGTCTGATCTGATCCTTGAAGTGAGAGTTTCGGTTGGAACCTCATGGTGGCGGCATCATGGCCTTACGACGTTAGTTTGGTTATAGAATGGGAAATCACAATTCAGACACATATTTACTGTATTAGGAAAAAGGTTGTGGTTTTTCTAAAAAAGGTTGAGATGAGGCTTTCCTTATTCGGTGAAAAAATGAATCCCAGGCAGCACTTGTTAAACTCTTGCATAGGAGGGTGTAGCCGATCAATCTTGAGTCGGTCAGTCTTACCCTCATGGGATTATATGTTTTGAGCTTCCAGATCCTCATGGACTATGAATTCGAGATAGTCTATACTCTTGGGAAGGGAAACATTGTTGCTGCTGTGCTTAGCATGAGGACAAGTATACAGATTCTAGTCGAGGCGTCAATGTAGCTGGCTGCCTTATAGACATCCTTCATTGATATAAATGGAGAATCCTTTCTACAGTTTCTTATAGTCACTCCCCACTTCATCAGTGAGTCAGGGAGGAAAACCGTGGAGACGCTGACTGCAAGACACAACGTGCTCAGATACCCACAGGGCAGGCAATTGATGGATTTTCTTGATGTTGGGGAGTATGTCATCTTCCTCAGAGGACTTACCATTGTACCAGTTTCACTTCAGGTGGAAGTGTTGAGGGAGTTCCACACATCCCCTCAAGCGGTACATCCAGGTGCGGTGAAGATGTACCAGGACCATCGACGATAGCACTGGTGTCCAGGTATGAAGAAGGTAGTAATGGAGTTTGTCTCTCAAGGCCTCACTTGTCTGCAAGTGAAGGCATAACATCAGGTACCTGCAGACTTGGTTCAGCCATTAGAGGTCCCAAACTGGAAGAGGTATGAGATATCCTTGGACTTCATGACGGGTCTTCCCCATTCGTATAGGGGACATGATTCTATTTGGGTGATTGTTGAACGACTCACCAAGTCGGCCCACTTCCAACAGACCAGAGATGGTAAAAGATACCATGAAGAAGGTGTCGATAATCCTGGAGCAGATGAAGACGGCACAGAGCAGACATAAGTCATATGCTGTCAGGAGACGGAGACCTCTAGAGTTCGAGGATGGTGACCACATCATTCTACAGGTCTCACCTTGATGAGGTCTTCTGAGATTTGGCCGAGGTGCCAACTTATCTCTTTGATTAATCAGACCTTTCTAGGTCCTCAGCAGAGTTGGCGAGCGAGCTTACCGCTTAGCTCTGCAACATCAGTTGCACCGGGTACACAACGTCTTCCATGTATCTCAACTAAGGAGATACGTGCACAACCCTTCCAACATCATCGACCATGGATATCTGGAAACTGATGATGGGGAAACATTCACGGAGGTTCTAGTGGAGATTGAATATTGACAAGAGCGGGTCCGACGTGGAAGATCGATACCTCTGGTGCGTGTTTGTTGGCAGCACGAGAATCTCCAGGATAGAACATGGGAGCGGGAGGCTCAGATACGTTCTCAGTACCCCCCATTTTTTCCCTTAGTGTGAGTTGTAGCTTACGGGGACGTAAAGCCCTGAGGTGGGGAGAATGTAAAGACCCAAAATTTCCGTGTATATTTTTTTCTTAAATACACAAAAATTTTACAACTACGCAGTTTTTGACGGCTAGTAGGGGGTATTGTGTTGGTTTTATTCACGTTCTTCATCGTTCTATTTTCATTTTGGATTGTGAATATCCAATTGTTATCACCATAAATGTGAAGAGTTTGGGCCAACCTCACATGTCCCAACACTCTCTGTCAATTTCTTTGTGGTGTATTTCAAAGCGGAAAAGAGGCGACAACGACGAAGACGACGAACAAAGTTCGTGCTATCTACGACCCCCGCAAACTTCTCAGCCCACCATGCAGCGCATGAACCGTGCCCTGGCGCGCTGCTCGGCCCACCTGGCGCTCGTCGGTGGGCTGCCCCGCCAGCACGACACCCCCCGGAACGCTGCCCGGCTAGCCCGGTGCCCCTCGGCGCGCTGCCCGCGCCCCTGGTGGCCTGCCCAGCCCATGCCGATGGCCTACCCGGCGCCACCACGACCTACCGCACCCTGTTAGGTGCAGCCGCGGCCTTCCCAGTGACCAGTCGGCCATCCAGCACCCCACGCGGCCTGCCCACTGGCCTTCCAGCCACCGCGCTTTCAAGCCGACCCGCAACGTCCCCTGCGATGTTGCTGGCCGAACCGGCCGTGTCTTCCGGGCCGACATACCGAGCCTTCTACGTGGTGATTACCAGGCTGAACCGCCCTCATGGTCCGCTGGGCCAGGCCCAGTGGATTGGGTCCAAAAATAGTGGGCTAACCAGCCCAATGGGCCGGGTCAGACTCAGCGAGTCTGACCGGGTCGACCCAGACTAGGCCGACCTAGACTGTGTAGGGACGAGTTGGTCCGCCCGGGTCGGACCGGACCCTGTCCCAATACCAACCCATTATCTTCTTGGACCATATCATTTGCACCAATATTCCATTTGAAGAACCATCTATGGCTCCAGTTTTCTTAGATCATATTCGTCCCTTTGAGAATACCCCACGGGAGTTCGGGGTATAGTTGAGATACAGCCAGGTTGGTTCATACATTATACCAACCGGGCCCCTGGGACTAAAAGGTCGATAACTCACAGACCGGGTGTCTGATTGACATGTTGTCTATTGGGTTGAGACCCCTATGATGTGGCGGTCCTCTTAGATACTTCCACGTGATACTTCGTGACACCTGTAGTGTCGAACAGTTTCTCTTGGAGAGGATCCTCCCGGAGATGAGCATGCAGAGTGCAGAGACGTAGTAGCTGTAGACCTGACAACTTCTTGACCGATTCGACTCGGAGGGATTCGATTAGCCCAGTGGATAGAGCACCTGGATTGGTGGTAAACGCACAGCGGACAGAGCACCTAGTTTGGCAGCAGACCAGTGGTACATGAAAGGAGGAGTACCCTTGACTTCTATTAGGGGGAGCGCTCGGTTGGGAGGCAAACCCATAGTAGACGGAGTGCTCGGTTTGGTAGCACACCCACGGTACTCAACAGGAGGAGTACCTCAGCAGTAAAAGGTTTTTGATTAGTGCCTCAGATTCACGGCAAGGCCACTATACTCGACGAAGGAGGAGTTCTCCAGAAGTCATGGTTTCAATAATGAAAATCTTGGTTTGAGTTGAGTCAATGACCATTGTGTTTTTCCTCATGATTGAGATGGGTTACTATATAACATAGGAATATGTATGATCATATACCTAAGTAATTATTATCAATTGATTCATGCTTTTTCGTTTACCGTTGTTGGATTTTGTGAGACCATGAGGGTCTCAGGGTCCCTACTGAGTATCTTAATACTCACCCCAGCACTGGCTTTGCCCCTACCTCATTGTTTTGGACGCATACGATGGACAATGATGACCGAGGCAGATTGTATGAGGACTGGATAACACCAAAGGTGGAACTCAGGATGAGTCAGTACACGGAGGAGATGTACTAATGTGGACCACTGAGGAGGCTATATGTACCTACCCTTTTGGTAGGATCCATGGTGGACAATCCAGGAGCTTCTTGACACCTTCCATTTGTTTGTCTTTTTTTAGTTGTAGTAGTTTTGTCTTTTCCTTTTACTTTACTATTGGGATTATATTTCCGACCCGTTTTCCATTCCAGCACATCTATTATATATAGTTTCTACTGGTGTTTTACTTCTTGTTGTGTACTCTAATAGTGTCTATTTATTTTTATAAAGGAAATGCCTTCCAAACATAGGGATTTTATCTTTTGGTGCTAGTCGCCAGCCCCTAGCCTATGGGAGGCGGTCTTGGTTAGTCACGGCATGGGTCCTATGGAAGGGTCGTGACAACCATTGATCTGCATCTCTAGTAAGGCGATAAACTGCAAGGACATCTTTTCCTCTTTCGCTACAACCTAAGGAGTGGAATATTTTCTCTAAAGAATTTATCCATTTCTCATTCGATAGTGGATTTTTAGTCCCATTTAATGTTGGTGGTTGTTTCCTCATGAAGCGGTCTAACATTGATCCTCCTCATTATGGATCAGGGTGCTCCATACGGGTAAGGTTACTATTCATAACTTGAGTGAGTTGTACAAATATAGAGATATCCTGATCAACACCAGTTGTATCACCAACTCAACTATAATTATCGTGAGAAGAAGGGAAATCCATACATGGAGTGCGTGTATTGATATGGTTTCCATTCCTTCCACTAGGTGCCATTTCTATACAATGGAATACACTAGATTAGTTTATGAATTGCAATACATAAATCCAAACTTGTAAAACACATAACATAAAATGAACAGTTTATAGATATAATCAATAATCAAAATAATGTTTTATTATTGGAAGTATATACTCAGAAACCCTTCATTGTGGTTTATATAGAAAATGATATTTATCTTATGCATATCCCCTTGGAGTTTTGTAACCAAGAGTGTATCAAGGCCCGTTGTCGTGCACTAGTTCTTGTTCAGGTCTTTCTCAAAGCAGTGTTTTAGAGTTTTACCCCTAAGTACATCTATGCTAGAGCTGCCTCAACCTGCTCATATCCAGATAAGGATTTATTGCTTGTAAGACTCACAATATCTCTACAATACCAAAATTCTTGGATGTTCTTCTATACTAAACCTCAAAGTCTATCTTAGGGATATGTTCTCTACTCAGAGTTTATATAAATCCAGTTTCCATGGATTGTACTAAAAATACTCTAATACCAATTGTAACTCCCCAACCCTAGTTACCCAGAGTTGGTGCATTATTACATAACATTGGCATGATCACATGTAAATCTTGTCTTTAATGACCAATCAGGTTAGTATTATTGGAAACAAGATTCATACATAAGTTCATCTTTATAACATAAAAAGAAATACAACACGAATTTATTCCATTAGAAACATCCATGCCTCCTAGATTATGCATGAAATTCACTCATAACTAATATCTTCATATCTAAGGAAAATGGAACATAATGAAGGAGTGAGATCAAACAATCATTATGGGTATGCAATACAACAGAAGATTAATATTAAGAATGGTGAATAATTGAATACACATTCCTTTACCAATAATAAACAAGAATACTTTTATGGAAGAAATATGAACTGAGTAAATAATAACATAATAAAACATAATCATGGGTATTCTACTAGTTGAATTACCACATGAACGATCAATATTTTTTTCATAATGAGGAAATTTATAATGATGAGGATTCTGAAACATTTTTCCAAAGCCTCGGCCATGACGTCTATAAATGATTAAGGCGTCAGCAAAAACCATATATCAAATTTTGGAAGGCCTTGACCAATTAAATGTATCATTGGCTCATAAGACCTTCTGATGCATCGTTGATCTCTAGTGGGATCCTCCCTTCACTTACTAATTCCAATACATTCCTCATATGAAAATTTTGAAATATAACATAAAAATTCGTATTAAAACTACAATACGAAATTTCAAAAATATAACCATAAATCATGAATGGTATAAAAATTTCACATCCACATTAAAACCTATCACAAAACCTTCAATACAATATGATTGTTTTGTATCAAAACAAATCAAATTCAAATAAACATAAAATTCATCAAAGGTTGTTGACATAGATGAAATCAAAACCCTTTTTAAGAAATAGCTATTAATATTTTGAAAAAATTAAGAGTCACATAATTATAATGAAAATATTTATTTCAAAAATATTATTATAATCTTTTAAGGGAGGATTTGATTATGTTATAATGGTGGAAAATAGTCTCACTCGCCGTGTAAGTTAAAAAACATTCTTACCTTAAATTTATCCAAAAGGTCATAAAGTATCATGTTTGGAAAATGACGTAATGATTCCTTTATAAATATCTTATAAATTTCAAACAAGAGTATAAATTACTTTAACCCATAGTCTAGTAAACAGTAAAAATGTTTTAGAATACATTTTTAAGAAACATGGATGTGGATTATAAAGATGTTCCAGTAAATACTTACGTCATAACAACCTCAGATAATAAAGAGATTGTAGAATTAACCCTTACCTTATACTTTTCCTTGGTCAAGGGTAAGTTAAACTCATGTATAATGGTGAAATTAACATTATTAAATTATTCATAGACTATATAAATTAATATGAAATCATATATTATCTTATAATATTGCTTTGTTAATAATATTTTAGTATTATCGTCGTTTCGGGTGTTAATGGATTCGTTTTACTTTATATTATTTGTTATGTGGGTCATATTTTTTACAGATGGGATGTATAGTATTCATATCTAGAATTATATCATGTCTTTAAAAATTATTTTTAATCATGAAATGAAAATTAGTCGAGAATTGATTTGATGGAGAATGAATTTCATCGTGTTAGTGGAGACGGTAATCCGTATGTACGCATGAGCGGCAATATCATTCTTTTGATATAAAAATAATATATAATTGGATGTTATATCATATATACATAATCAGTATCATGTTATATTTATTATTTAAATTAATTTAACATCATTACTATACCTATCAGAATAATAATGTATTGAATAACAATTACACCACGACGTGGAGACGGTAATCTGTACGTATGCAGGTATTGTGACATGTCATTCAAAGGATGAATAGAATAATGAATATGGATTTACCATATTTATAATAGCATCAATTTATATAGAAGATATGGAGTTATTATTTTATTATGGAAACAATAATGAAAGAGGAAGTGGAAGAAGAAAAAAACATGGAAGATGTGATGAAATATTAACCACTTCTTCGGGTTCTTCATTTGGATTTGATCAAAAGGGATCTTTATGATTACTTTATGACTATAATAAGTCCTCTAATATAAAGGGATGACAGTTGAGAGGGTGTTTGGGCAGGGTTTTGCTGAGTCAGATGGCTTTTAAAGTGTGAATTAGAGAGAATGGTGGGGTGCCCTTTTATAACAGGGCTGAGGGGCACCTAAGGAAAAGCTATAAATATTAATTTATAATAAAATAATTTTCCATTTTTCATTGCTCCAAAATAGGTTTTGTAAAGTATAAGGTGGTTTTGTGTCAAAAACCACTCAACCAATGGTTTTTAGACAGGTTTGGGTCACTATATTAACCTTATCTTTTAGATTTAACTCTTAGTTAAATAGTTTGACATTTACCATTTCTCTTTGTATTTTTATATTATATGGTTAATAAACGTACAATATACTCCCATGCGAACCCCAAGTGGTTCATTAATGATAAAAAATCATTATATAGGACTATTGGCCGAACCATATATATTTTGGAATAGAATATCAATTAATAATATAATATTTTTTTAAACTTTTTTTTGTCAATTTTGACACTATTTAGTATTTTGTTTTTTCTAAATTCATAACAGCAATATTACTTAGAATAAAATTAATCTAACCAACCATAATATGTCACATTAACCTATAAAATTAGTGTAATTCATAAAAAGTATCAAATTACATTTATTTGGATATTTATAATATCAATTATTTTAATATTTTGTTAATTAGTTAATTAATGCATCATTATTGTGTCATAAATAAATTAAATTATATAGTGTGTAAAAAATATACATAAACTACCATTATTTAGGAAATATTCATATCTTTATAATGAATTTTTATAGTCGAATTTAACTTATATGTGACTCTATATTAAAAATGTTTTAGTTATTAATCTTTGAATTTAACTCTTTTAACTCTTCTTTGAATTAAATAATAATAAACGTCCTAATTTAATTCATGTGGACCAAATAGGTTCATATTTTATTCCTAAGGTTCTTTCTGGTCAAATTATACTTATCCAATAGAATTAGGACTTGTGTTAGGATAATAATAATGTCATTCTTACCCATAATTTCCCTATTTACTTTTAACTGTGGTAAATAAAATTAAAAAGTTACTATTCACCAAAAAAATATTTTCATCTTATTGAATGACATTTTACATACTGATATCAACCGTGTCTCTCAGATTTTTGAATCAGAAAAATAATGTTTTATGTAAATTTGCAAATGCTCCTAGGAGATGGATAAAAGACGATAAAAAGTTCAATAAACTTTTTATATATCCAAAATTATTATACAGTGAATACAATATATTACATTGAACTTATATCGGTATTATGTGCATATTTTGACATAATATAAATTTAAATAAAATAAATAATTATATAAGTAAAAATTCAGTTTTGAACTATAACTCAGTGTTTTTCACTATTCATCAAAAATTGAATGCTTTCAGAAAAATACAAAAATTTACCCTAAGCTAATTTCAATATTCTGAATCAAAAAATTAAGTCCATTTTGAAAGATAAAATTTATACAATTTCAAAAAGTTGGTATTATTATTCATAATGGCTAGTTTGATTGATTGTTCTGTGTTAGAACTCGAAGTTGCGTAAAACACATGCTATTGTATTATTCAAAGAGATGTTTACTGTGGATGCATGGTGTGTTACACTAGTCTCAAAAAACACCATGTATTATATATATAAAATAAATCCAAAATCCATTCCACATGCATGTTTTAAATATAACTGATACATAAAAAAATCGCCAATGTAAATACCAAAAAACAAGGCTGAGTAATGAAAAATAAATTTTCCTAGTGTCCAAGCTAATAATGCCCAACATTGTCCATGTAGTCCTCATAGAAACATGAAAATAGTTGTATATATACATAAAATGATTAAAAAATGTCTCAAATGTATATTTTAGAGAAGCATATTAATTCCCCTTTGAGAAAACAACAGAAACCAACATCACCTAGCAATCAATACTATCCATCCCAACCACACAAAGGCATTGTCACCAAATAACATTAGTCTTGTAAATTATTATAATAATAACATAAATGTTTGGGATCCCCACATCACATCACACTGGTAAAATTCTAATATCATAATGAAAATTTTCCTTACACTTCCACACACTTCTACAAGATGCACATCACAACCCACTCTCTCACACATAGTCCTCAGAGTTAGTCCCACAACCTAGGAAAATGAATCTCACCACATCCTTCCCACAGACACCTAGTCCACAACTATACCCCATCCTGCCCATAGAAACCCAGTCCATAAACATAATTCATCTCGACCACATGCAAATGGGACACAACCATACCTCATCCCAAAAACACTTAGGAAAACACAACACATCTATTCTCATAGACACCAGGGAAAGGAGGCCTCGCCTGCAAACACATAGGAATCACAACCACAACATGACCGGACCAATGATTATCGGGATACCAATTCCTATAAAGAGTAGGGAAGATCCAATCACTAGCTATCCATTCTCCCACTAGGATATTGGGAAAAGAGACTCTCCCCCATGAAAATGGGCATGTTAGTCAAATAGTATTCAACTAGGGTGGGGTGAATATAGAAATCACAAGGAAGTAAAATTATATATTCAGGTGTCAAACACTAATCCTCACCTATGGGATTTTCCAAACAAACATCCTGCCCAAAAAACTACCTTTGAAGCTACCTCTAAATGCACAACTACAGAACAATCCATAAATAAATTCCTTACCCCAGTCAATGCATTTAACAAATAATCAGTCATTTTTAAGAAATAAATTTATTTATACTATATTTACCAAGGAAAATACTAACCACATAACAAAACCGACAACACAACCAGGCCAAAAAGAGGAAGAAAAATATTATAAAGGAATACCTCCACACTTCCTCCACACTTAGAACCCATGATAACAAATTCCATAATCATTATTCAAAGTAAATCCACCCAAACCATTATCTCAACAAATAAATCCCCAAACTCATATCAAAAAATAGAAAAACATTATATCACAACAATACCCATCCACCCCACTATATACCTCCATCAGAAACACCACATCTAGAAACACAAAAATCCACAACCCAATGTTTTCCCACTACACAACACTGCTCAACCATTTCATAAACAAACAATATCTCAACCTGAGATTTTATTTCACCACCCAAACCACCTGACACACAGATGTGATCTCAACCCCAACACCATACATCCACACAAGGAACAATAACAATAAACCACACACACCACATATCCACACAATATAGTGGATGGTGTATTCAGATATAGAAAAAAATCCATCAATTTCACTTTGATAATTCATAGGTTACCATAGAGAATGTTCTATCATAAGGAATCCATTTATATAATTGAAATTTTGTGGTTAAACAATTTCATATATACACACCAATTCACACAAGATAAAAAACAAGAATTCACAAGTAATCACATATGTGCAATCAAAGACCACCAAGGATTATTATTTTTGGTAGTAATATAGCTCATATAATTCAATATATATATATATAAAATAAGACATAACAATGCATTTCTTTTCCCCATACCCTTTATATGATTTTTTAACATATGGGATTTATCTTCATTAAATTTAGATATTACCATATTCAAAATTATACATCCGTACACCAACCCTTCATAATACCCAAAAAAAAGGAGATGAAGTGATCCCCCACTTGTAATTATAAATCATTTATACGATTGTATAAAAAATATGTTTTCCTACTTTGAGATTCTTTAATATGAGACTACACTATTTTTACAATTTTCATTTATTTTACAATATATTTTGGGTGTGTAATTTTCCCCTCACAAACATCAATACATCATGTTGGATTTCGAAAACTCTTCCCATATAATAATTCATATGACATGATTTGAATACTACAATGGTGACTATTATTGTTGGAAGGATCCACCAAAGGTAAATACTGATCTTCTACACCAGAAACATAATTTAAAAATGATCATAACCTGTATCTCATATTTTTAATAGTTCTTTTATAATTTCCTTCTTTTGAGGGTGAAAAAAGAATAATCCTAGTATGTATAGCATCCAAATCCTAATTAACACTCATCTTGAGTGTTGATGTAAATAGGAGATCTCAATCAGACACAGTCCATTGATGTAACTTCCCACCCCTTCCTAGTTGTATTGAGAATGGGGGAGAGGAGTTACAATACCTTAATCAACGTTCCCAAGGTGAAAATGGATCACAATAAATGCTGAGGTAATCAAGAATCAATTGGGGAAATATTTTTTCTTTAGATGAACCATCCAATGAAACAATATATTACTAACAAAAACATCAGGATATATGTCAACATAGCAACCTGAATAATATAGTACCAAGGGAAAACCAAAATAATTCACAATAATTACCAAAAAACATTACAACATGACCAAATATCAAAGTACCAATCAGAATACCATACAAGACACCCATAGTAAACTAGTCGAAATGGCCAGAAGGCCTTCATTTTTTTTTATTATTTTTGATAATTCACCTTTCAAGAAGTGAGGTAGAACCCTTACAAAGCCTGAAGGCTTAGAGTGAATTACATTACCTATTGTTCTTATAGGAATCACTCAGTAGGTGTTCCCTAAATGACTACCCTACACACACTACTAGTACATAACTATTTACATATTTAAATAAAGAGTTTATATAAATCATTTAATAGTGCTACCACTACCACAAGACAAACCCTCCCTTACGAAGACATGTAAACCAATAGAAAACCAAAAATATACCATATTCCATAGAACCATCACACATTAGCCCAAAAAATTCCATCTTGAAAGATAACACACAAAACAGTATCAAAAAAGATGAAACTTCCATCCAACCCATTCACTACATTCCAACTACTAGTACATCCCGAGCACTATCCGCAATGGTTTTTCTTCCATCCACTATCAATAACCTTTTATAACAAGACTTCCCAACCACATAAATATAATATAAACAATCCATAACACTTAATCAGCCAACAATCATAAATTACCAAGGACACATAATTACAACACAACCATTTCCAACACATTCCAATTCACTTTAATAAATCACCCATTTATTGAAGACACCCTTATTTCATATTCCATATAATTATTTTTTCATTAAACCCATATTTTTATTTAAAAACAATTTCTCAAACAATTTTCATAATCCGATTCAAGCCAAAAAAATTAAAATCTTCATTTTAAAATTTCACAATAAACCCCTCTTTCACCAATACCCATTTCTTGCAAAAATCCCCAAACCATCACCCAAAGTGTTCCCACCATGATTCTCGCAATACATTAAATATATATTTTAATAAAAAAATTCGACCATGTTCAATAGTTCAAACCAAGTTGAGTCGAGAGAGAAGCCACATAACTTTAGGGATTCGACAAAATCGACTAACAGGAAACTGTACCACAAATCCAGCGAATGCACATGCGAAACCTCTCTAGATCCTATGACCAATCATAAACAATCCCGAAAATAATCAATTTTGGCTAAAAACCATATATATACGTGAAAAAATGTAGATAAAGAAAACTAAGAAAGGGAGAAGATTATATATTTAGAGAAACAATGAAAAACCCAGAAGAGATTTACCCTGGAGGAACAACCTTCAAACCACCTTGAAAATCCATCGAATCACTTACAAAATTAGTGTGAGAGCCCCTAAAACCACTGAGAACCAAACATATTGAGTGACTGATCAGTGGGATAATGCATTTAGTGATTTAGGTTTATTCCGACTGTTCCTATTTTTAAAAACCTAAACATTAATGGGTTACGCAGTCAGCTCACATGGTTTGACAACCCGTGTGCTGACCGTATAGATTCTACTGCCTATAAGGCATCTCACATGACCTCCCCACATTGTTAGAAAAACCGTGCGCAAACCATATGGGACCCCAGGACCTCAAGATTCATAGTTTTCCTAGGATTCTTGCACATTTTCCCATAACTATGCTCAAAATGTGAAGTCCCAAAAAGGCCTCCAAAACCATCCAAAACCAATCAAAACTCCTCCAAACTCTTCCAAACTCATACCAGGAACATTAATCACATTACAAAGAATACAATTTCTAAAAACCAAAAACTAGGGGGTCAATATTATCCCCACCATTGGAAATTATGTCCTTTAAAAGTAGAAAACCATCTCTTTGCTAATTGTGATTGGGCCATTGCTTGACCATATATTCCTTTTACTCCCTAACTTCTCCAGAATATGTAAATACTAACAAAAACAAAAAATAAACTGATGCATTTCCATGAAAAACAATTTCGTCCCTATCCAAAATCTACACCGACACATTCACCAAAGAAGCATCAGGTCCTATTTAAACCTGATCCCTAAGAATCACATGGTCGCGATCCGGTTGATACTTTTTCGACTATGACACATGGAACACATTTTGTGCCACAATAAACCGTGGTGGAAAATCCAACCAATAATCAACCACTATAATCCTCTCTATTATCTCAAAAGTCTGAATATACCTTCTATATAACATACTCTTCCTTCCAAAATGAAGATGTCCCATCCTAGGAGAAAACATAAACAAAACAATTACCCACCTCAAATAACAACAATCAATGATGATAACATGCATAAAATTTTTGGTGACATTGAGCTATATCTATCATCTTTCAAATTTTCTTGATCTTCATTGTAGTTTGCTGGAAAAGGCATTGTTTGAACATCGAAGTCCTGCCCTTGTCCTCCCGAAATAGCAGAGAATGATATCCATCCCATACAATGCCTCAAATAGAGCCATATGTTTTGAATCCAGAAAACTTTTATAATATGAGAAATCAACCAATGGTATGTGATCCTTCCATGAACCATCAAAATTCATCACACAATCCCTGAGAATATCCTCCAATGTTTGTATTGTCCTCTCAGATTTTCATCTGTCTGAGGATAGTACATTGTGCTCATCATAAAATGTGTACTAAGGGATTGCTGCAAGGATTTTCATAACAGCGTTTTGAACCTATGATCTATATATTATACATTTGAAACTAGAACACCTTGACTCTTTACCACATCCTAGATATTGATTTTGGATATATCCTCTACCATAAGAGATTCATGAATTTGGATGAAATTGTCCGACATTGTGAACCGATCCACAGTCACCCATATGGCATCGTGTTTCATGACCCTTATCATAAGACTTGTCACAAAATCCACCACTATTTTATCCAACTTCCAAATTGGTATATGCAATGATTGAAACATTACAGCTGACCGCTTATGCTCTGCTTTGACTTGATAACAAGTCAAGAATCTCGAACAAACTCAACCACTTTCCATTTCATATCGTGCAACCAAAACCACGCATTAAATGCATTATACTTCTTATGAATTCCATGAAGGGAAGAGCATTTGGAATGATGATAAGCTCTAAGAAGTTCCCCCTAAATGATACTAGAACAACAATCTGATTATGAAAACAAAAAACTAGATTCCCATTCAGTTCTAGGTCTCAATTTTCTCCCCACTATTGAGTTTTGACCTCATCTCCATACATTTGGAATGAGGTGCATGTACCTCTTTAACCAATCCGTTCATGTTAATAAGCAATGAAACTGGAATGAATACCAATCTGTCACCTTAGTCCCCACATTCCAACAACATGTCAGTTATTATAGACAAAACCTTCCACTGATCTGATGTCTATTTCACCACCTGATCATATTATTTTCTATATAATGAATCTACCACCAAATTTCCCTTAACTGATGTATACATAAAGTCTAAATCAAACATCTGGAGATATTACATATATCTTATTTTCTTCAAATTCAAATATATCTATGAAAAAATATTTTTTATGATATTTTGATCGATAAACACTGTAAATTTATAATAGAAGAGATAATGACACTACATTTTTAAAGAATGAACCATTATCGCCAACTCCAAATCATGTGTCGGGTTTCTTTTCTCTTGAAACATCAACTGGCATGAGATATATAAAACCATATGATCCCCTTGCATGTGAACACACCCCAAACCTGATCCTTCTGTGTCACAATACACCTCATACCATTTCCATTGTAGTGAAAAATCATGATTTTTTTCTAATTTATGGTTACCCTTTAGCTCGAACAATAATTTATGAAACTTCTCATCCTATTGAAATAGGATATTCATCCTTGTGAAAACTGTCATTGATGAATCCAATCATTAGAAATCATGAACAAAATGTCGATAATAGCTAGCTGACCAATGAATCTCTATATTTTCAAAATGTTCTTTGGAGGTTTCCAGGAGATACCACCCTCTATATTTTTTGAATCAACTGAAACAAGTTTCTCATAAATAACATGGAAAAGGAAAAGAAACCCATGTATCCAACAATCACACTTTGTCAATTTGGAATACAACTGATGATCCCCCACAATCCCTAATAGTATCTCCATGTACTTCTCATTATCTACTATTTTCCTCAAATACACCACTATATCATCAACAAATACCACCAAAAAAATTATTTAGTTATCTATGAAATATCTTATTCATCAATTTCATGAACACTACTGGTGCATTCACTATATAGAAGGGAATATCCAAAAAATCATAATTTACATATCTACTTTCGAAAGCTTTTTTTGGGAATATCCTTTTTCTTCTCCTGCAATTGATGATATCCTAACCTCAAGTCGATCTTGGAGAACCACTGAGCACCCCTAAGATGGTCAAACAAATCATCAATTCATGGAAGTGGATGTCAATTTCTTTATCATGAGATGATTAAGTCTACAATAATCCACAGAGATCTATATATTTCCATCATCCTTTTTAACAAAAAAACCATCGCTGCCAATAGTGACATGTTTGGCCAGATTAACCCTTTTGTTTTCTATGTCCACTAACTGCACCTTTAATTCCTAAAATTTTCCAGGTTCCATTTGGCAATATGGAAGTGATATTGGACTGGTGCTCGTAAGGAGATCGATTGTAAACTCCACTTCTCTCATGGGTGGCAACCCTATGAATTATTCTAGAAAGACAACTATAAACTGATCCACAACCTCCAAAAAGAAAAATCTTCTCAAAAACTTCTAGTAATTAAAACTATAATCCCATTTACCGATACAAGATCATTCCAACAACTCGTGGCAACAATTCTGTTGCACCCAACATTTCATTCTTCATCCATCTAAATAGGTGTTCTACACCATCCTCCATCGTAAAACCGATCATTCACATATTGAAATTGATGTGGGACTTAAACATCACCAACCAATCCATAATCAGGATTATTTCATAAGCATCCATCTCAACAATTGAAAAATCCCTGATCAATTAAATGTCATCCATAACTAAGAAAAACACTATATAGAGGAATGATAGACAATCTCATTGACCTAAAAGAGTTTATAGTGAAATAAAAAGGTATTATTTCCACATGTATAACCAAAAAACTAATAGAATGTGATGAAATATAAGAATGTGAAGCACCCATATCAAAAAAACTTGCATCAATGTGGAAATTAAAAAATGGTATCTCACACATTGGATGGTCCCGACTGATCATTAATCACAAATTGTTCAGCTCCAAACAATTACTTTCGTTACATGCTCTTCTCTTTATTAACTACTGAGGAGTCATGGTTTTCTAGAATCACAAAGAATAACTTGGCTCTACTGATGAAGAGTATGTTGTTGGCCTCATCTTGTCAAGGCATAGGATGCCTGTGACCCTTGAAAAGTGTCATGATCACCAGACCTCATAGAATTACCTAAATATCAATGAATATGACCCATATTCTTATAGTTGTGACATGATTAAGGTTCTTAAATACGATACCTATTGATTTTCCCATAAATCCACAATGAAAACATCTGGTCTTAATCTAGGGCTCTAGAGTAAGATTCACCAATCCCTCCATCAGATTCTGAGATGTACTCCAACCCTCGAAATAAGTGTCCCTCTTCTTCAGGAACCTACCATTCAATTTTCTAATATTCCCCAGGGTTACCTACATAATTCCCCCATCTGTAGTCCCCAAAAGAGCCCACTAATCCACCATATCTCTATTCACCATCTCTATGAAATCATTTATACACAACACTACTATGTTGGAATGAATTTCCTATTTCAACCCAGCTTCAAAAATTCATGGCTTCAATAATGTACTACCTGCCACCTCTAGTGAAAACCACACTATGTTCATAAACCAAAACATATATTTTGTTACTAATCTTTTTCCTTTCTTGAAATTGAAAAAATCAATTTTATATTGAATTATAAATATATGATTGTATAATTTTTAATTAAATATTTCCTCAAAAACCTCCCATGTCATACATTGGTACGTACCATATTGGACTACTAGTTCCCACACCAGAATGGTAGGATATTACAAAATGTATAGGGATAAAATCTCTTTCATCTCTGTCGGTGTTCCCAAGAAATCAAATATCATATTTATACTATTTTCCACTCTTCCGCCCTTTCTGGCTCCGAATCACCACTAATGATGGTTGGATTCTACATTTTATACTGAACCTCGTGATCCACATGCTTTGGTTCTTCGTCTTTATTCACACGTTCAACAGACTGAAAACCATTCACTATACTCTGCACTACTGTCCGGTTCACCAGAGGATAAGGTTCAACAACATTTTCAACAGTATCCTTTGGTTAGTCTCTACGATACCTATCCATTTCCATTTCTATCAATTCAAAAATGACCATAAGTCCCTCTCCCTTATCAAAAAAATGGTTGCATTTTCAAATTCAATTCATTATGACTATCACAACTAGACTTTCCCATGTTCATATTTCCTAAATACCTCAAGTTTCCACGTTTCAAATCCTTCCATTTAGAAACCCAATTCAAAATTTACAAAATCTACACATTTATATCACATAATATATCATTATAACCCAATGAAATATGTATACTTGTTGGAAGTCATTTCTACTAAACATGGAATGCCCATCCCAATGGCTTCAACCATGAAAATGCGATTTACAATGCATATATGTGTCTCTAAAAACTTATGTACCCAATTCCTTGGTAAATTGAATTTTAGAATAAAATGGTTAGATACATCTATTTATGATATACCTTCCCTGTTCTTACAATCCTACACCTTTTTACCATCCCGAATCAAAGAATATGCCAAGAATGAATGTCTGCACCAAGACTAATGTTCAACTCCAAATGTTTCAACGTCTTCCTTCACATAAAATCCATGGACCGAAAAAAGTGATACCACTTGTAACATCTCGCCACTTACACATTGGCTAGATAAGGAAGAGTAAGAATTACTGGGCCCTATGCAACATTCCAAAGGTGCTAAAGGCTGGAAATAAATGTCTATGGATTGAAGAATAAATTGGGGAATGATTTTCCTTGAGATGAACAATCCAACCAAACAAGCTATTAAATTCAAAAAACAAAAGATGCATGTCAACTTAGAAACCTGGACCATATAGTACCAAAGGTAAACTACGATAATCCATAAAAATTCCCAAAAACCAATACAACCAAACCAAATATCAGTGTACCAAGAAGAAGCCTACACAAGAATACCATAGTAAAAAAATACACCCTCCACTACTCCACAATATGATCCATGCTCCAAGTGCCACCAAAGCGCCTAAGCATCACAAAGAGCCTCTAGAAAAAATTAGATGATTTACCCTAACCAGCATCCTAGAAAATGAAATCTGCAAAAGCACCAAAATTCCAATGAGGGGGGGGGGGGGGGTAAAAATACTATGTTGGTTTTCCCCAAATTAATTCCCTACACATGGCATTATGATAAAATGTTAGCACATTTAAATAAAGCTGTTTATATAAAGAATTTTACTATGAATCCAATACCACAAGACAAGAACACTTTTAACATGACATATCAACAAAGGGAAAACCAAAAATATTACATAATACATATAACCATCATACATTATCCCTAGAAAATCCATCATGAAAAATAACACACCACATGGAAACCAATATGATAGAACATCCATCCAACTCATTCACTACATTTCCAACTAGTGGTCCTTCCTGACCACTATACAAAATTGTGGCTCTTCCGACCACTACACATCACCTTTTATTGTGGTACTTCCCTCCCAATTCCACTCAATCCACACAATCCATAACACATAATCAACCAAAAAAATAGAGCACTAATGGCACTCAATAAACACACATCCATTTATAACAAATGGCAATTCACATCAATAAATCACCTATTTATTGAAGACACCCTTATTCCATTTTCCATGTCCAAGAAGATTTCAATAAAACTAGACTTTTATTTAAAAACCATCTTGTCAAATCGGTTTTATAATCAGAACCAATCAAAATATTTTTAAATCTTCATTTTAAAATTTCACAAAAAACCCCCTCCTTCACCAATACCCCATTTCTCTAAAAAATCCCCAAATATTTATTGAATGGGTTACCACCATGATTAACACATAATATTCGCAATTAATTTCAATAAAAGAATTATTTCAACCAAGGTCACTAGTTTTAACCATGTGGAGTCGATAGAGAAGCCACCTACCATTAGGGTTTCAAGGAAATCGACCCAATGGAAAATGCACCGCAACCCCGGCGAACACAATGCCGAAACCACTCAAGATCATCTTCCCTATCATCAACAAGCCCTAAAACATTCAATTTAAGCTAAAAACCCCAATATATACATGAAGAAGATGTATATCTAGAAAACATAGTAAGGGAGAAGGGTAGGCCTTGAGAGAAACCAAGACGAAACCATGGAGAGATATGTACCTGAGAGGAACCACATTCAAACAACCTTGAAACCTTTTTGAATCACATAAAAAATTAGTGGGAGACCCCCTAAAACCCTTGATAACCGAAAATACTTTTTGTTTCTTGAGTCAGATAATTTTTGGAGTTATTTAGGTCAATCCAAAGTGTTTCTGTTTAAAAAAACCCAATATTTAATCGGACGCCTGATTATCTCGCACAGTTTTACAAAATGTGTGCTAACTGTGCGGATGCTACTACCTCGAAGGAATATCAAACATCCTCCCTGCATGGTAAGAAAAACCATCCGCATTATATACAGGACCCTACTACCTCAATTTGTATTTTTTCCTCGGATTCTCACACAGTTTCCCCAAACTGTGCTCAATCCATTCTACACTAAAAAGTCCACTAAAGCCATACAAAACCATTCCAAACTACCCCAACCACATCTAAACTCAGCCCAAGCACATTAATCACATAAAAAGGTATAAAGAATACTACATACCTCAAAACAAGGGTTCGAAAAAATAGTTTCACCATGATGTATTACAACATAAAATATAAAGTGTCTTTTTAGGTTCTTAAAAGGTAAATCTTATATTATAGAAAGTAAATTCTCATATTTTGTTAGATGATAAAAAATAACCCATATTTCATCATTACATATCGGTTTCCTTTGTAGTATTGTGATGAATTATATTGTAATATCATTCCACTTACACATAAGAATTGGTAGTGCTTTCCTGACCCCGCTAAGATGCTGTCTATCAGACATTACTTTTTTGGAAAAACAGGAACCCTTACATAAATTTATTACTATACAACTTCATATTATCCCACTAAAAGTGTTCCTTATGATCTATATACTTATTTATATTACCAGGATACAATGAGAAGTGTGAACAATGAAATAATCTAATAGTTATATTCTTTTAACTCAAGTATTGATGGAACACATAACCTCTTTCCAAATTTCAGAACTTATTACTCATACACAAATTCTGTCAATAATCAATCCGTAATTGTTTTTTTAATTGTATTTATCATAGTGATAGATTTTTGTCTTTTCCAATAATTATTTTTTAGCAATCATTTGAAAAATGTGTGATGTTTCCTCATCCATAATAATTCACATATACAACTTTAGTAGATCAATGGAAATATATTCTTTCTCAATCCTCATTTGGGAAGAAGTCTATGATAATTTTTGATAACTGCATATTATAACATATTCAAATTTTTAGGGTGGTTGGGTATTGAGAAATCGTACTCTTTCAGTAACTCAATCCATTTTCTTTTCTTCATGTGGAGTTATTTCTGTGAAAAGATGTATTTAGTACTCTCTAGATAAATATATATCTCACATATTTCACAATATATATGGGGTCTCCAAATCATCAAAGAAAAGATTATGTATTTTATATCATGATCATGATATGGATAATTTTTTCCATGAGTCGTAAATATCCTTGATGCATAAAAAATAACATTATCAATTTTCATAAGGACACACCTTAGTCTATTCTTTGATACAACACTATATATCACAAACCCATCAATTCATGATGAACGATTCAATATTGGGGAATTTACCAATATTTTCTTCAATTCCTCATATAACTCCATACATTATTCTTTCCATACAAATATAACCTCTTTTCATGTGATCTTGGTTTGAATGTGATATAATCCGGAAAAATTCTGAACAAAATGACATTAGTAACTTGTTAAACCATTACAACTATATACCTAGGTTATTTTTGTTGGTATATGACTTTCATGGAATAAATTTTTCTTCATTGTATCGAATAATATTCTATCCATAGTTACAATATTGATATTATAGGAAGCTATTTGATTCTAGAATTCACACTTGCTAAAATTACCATGTAACACTTCTAGTCCAAGAGTTTTTAGAACAGTCCACAAGTGGTTTTAAGAATCCTCATAGATTTTGAAATATATCAACATATCATCAATAAATACCAAAAAAAATACTTATTATCATCTTTGAACATTTTTTTCATCCTGAAGTTCCCAGATCAGTGTGAATCACTGAGAGGGGGAGTGGGTGAATCAGTGATCCTTTAAAACTTTTTACTAATTGATTCTTAATCAATTAAACCTCTATGGCTGGTTAAAGCCTCGATCCACTCTTCTTGTATCTCTCAACCTTTCCCGGATAATGCTGTAATGAAAAGGCACAGGACACAAGGATTTACAAGGTTCGGCACCAAAGGCCTACATCCTTGCCATGCTCTCCCAGCATGGATTCTCCCATTATAACTTGTTAGAATTACAATGGTCGATACAGCTTCCCACCGTATCTCTCCTGAGTCCCACAAGAGGGTCCTTATACTGCGTCCCACAGTGTTACCAGTGTCCCACTGGCCTGCTCCAGAATCCCACTGAAGACTTCTTCTCCCTGAGTCCCACAGGGTCTTCTCCTGGCTCCTCGAGTCACACGAGTAGCTCTTCTTCTCTTTATCTCTTCAAGTATCCTCAGTAGTCTAGGATAACGACTGCTGGCCTTGCTCTGTACCTCTGATCACTTGTGATGATCAGGTCTTCTCGTCTGGCTCAGGCTTTATCTCCTTCTTCTCAGGATGACCTGGCCTCTCTCCAATTACTGAATACTCAGACAATTGATGTCTTTAACTTCAGTCTGGTCCAGTCTCACTTCACTTCACTTCATGCACTGAATTCATGGCAACTCTGAATACTTCAAGAACCTCCTCGTCTTGGTCAACTCAAATGCACACCACTGATTTATCTTTGTTCACGTGTGCACGTGCATGCATGCATGCATGCACTCTCCTCTTTCTCTTATTGGTGCAGTAAACCCACAAAGGGTGTAACACTTTAAGCACACACCTTCTTCCTCCTTCACAAACTTTATCCAATTTGTTTACACACTTAGAGTGTGTTCTACTTTAGTGTGGGTCACTCCTTATTTTACTTCTAGGTGTTTACACTTTTAGTGCACACACTAGGTTCGGCCTTTTAGTTCTTTTGCACACACAAATGCCTATGGGCTTCTTCCCTTCTTGTGAACACACCTAGGCTTCGGCCAACTTCTTGCTCACTTTTCACACACACTTAATGAGTGTGGTCTTCCAACCACTTGGCACACACTTGGCCTTCCACTTAATCTTGCACACAAAAGGCACTATGCCTCGGGTCTTCTTTCTTTGCACACCTACTGCCCGTAGGGTGTTCTTCCTTCACTTTGCACACAAGGCACTAAGGCCTCGGCCTTCCTCTTGTTTTGCACACACACAAATGTGGTGGCCACACTCCTTTTGCTTCAAACTTGCCCACGGCCTTCTTGTTCTTTTTCACTTAGCATGTACACACAAAATGTGTGATCCTCAAATTGCACACAAGAGATGCAAGTCTCGGCCTTCACTTCTTCTTGCACACACAACCCGTAGGGTTTCGTACTCCACCGAAGCTCCTGCCTTCTTCTGTTTTTGCACACACAGCCCAAACTCCTTGGGTGCAAGGTTTCCGCGCAAGTGCCAGTGGGTGAAAGGCACCTTCTTCTTGTATTCAAATGCCGCGCAGGCTCAAGTGTGAAAGGGTGCAACACTGCCGCGCAAGCCACAACAAACCTCGAGGGCGCGCAAGGTACTTGCGGCCTCGGGTACTTCCTGTCGCGCAAGGGAGGCGCGCAGGGAACTCCCCTTCACCTCTTTCGCGCAAGGGATGCGCAAAAGGGACTTCACGAAGCCAAGATGGCTCCGGGATTCTCTGCCGCACAGGGGACGCGCAGATCAATTCTTCGCGAGGCAAGGCACTCGCGGGTCTTCCATGTTTTTCAGCAAACATTTAGAATGCCTCGGCCTCTCTTTTTATAGGTAGAGGGATGCCTCGGATCATCCGCGTGGTTATAAATTCAAATCCCCGAAGTTTTCGGTTCTTTAAAGATTTTTTCAAATCTCGTTTCTTCATCTGTTTCATGCGGGTTCACTCATTTTTCTTTCCTCCTCGTGCATGCGATTTATAACGCATGCACGGCCTTCTTTAAACCCAATCCATGCAAAGGCACGAACCCACACAAGGCCTCGCACCTTCGGTTTGCTTCGGCCTTCTTCGAAATTTTCCATACGTTGCATGCATGTATATTTTTATACATGAATCTGTTCAGTGTGGCCAGACGAACTCCATGGACGTCTTAGATCCTTCAGAGGTGGCCGGGAGCTCGAAAACTATGCTCGAGGAGCCACTGGTTCAGTGGCGGCTTCGCGGGTGCCTCGGTCGAGCTCGAGGTAGAAGATGGACGGGGAGCCGTTGGATGCGGTGATCAAAAAGGCTTCGACGGCTTGGATCAGATCGGGGGTGCGGCGGATTAGATGAGCGGCTGCGATCCAGCGCGCGATGAGACGGACGGCTCAGATCTGCTCCCGGGTGAAAATTCCGCGTCCCACATCGAAACAGCGAGCGGAATTGCCGCGGTTTATCACCCTGGCGCTGCCGCAACTCGCCAGTTGAACTTCTCCCCTCCCGGTGCCGCCCCGCACCGGGTTCTCTCTGCGGGCGCGCTCTGCGCCCACTCACGCCTCCTGCAGGAGCGCTCCTAGCGCCCACTATGCACACTGACTCTCTCGGGGGCGCGCTCCTACGCCCCTGCCGCGCTTCTTCGGGCGTGCCCTAGGCGCCCAGGCGGTGTCTTGGGGTGCGTCCTGCCGCCCTGGCTCGCCCCACGGGTTCCCCCAGGCGTGGTGCCCTAGTGCCCATGCCTTGGGGTTGAACCCTCAAGGTGCCTTGGCTGGCTAATTTTTGCTTGAGGAAACACTTAGGACTTTGTTTAAAAACAAAGTAACCAAGTGAAAATGCCAAATGTCACTCCAAGCCATTCTTCTTCCCATCTCTATTCTTCTTCTTCTTCTTCTTAAGAATTCCTCTATTTCTTCTCCTCACATGATCTTCACTTAGGATATGGAATTCAAAAGGTTCATCTTCATCAATCGAACTCCTGAATTACTTATAATCTTCAATGTTATTTATTGATCTAATCAGAGATCAATTGGATCATCTTCATGTTCACATGCACTAAGTGATAGTGCATGGACTTCATTAATGCACATCATCCACTTAGTAGTTGTGGATGGATCTCCTTTCATCTCCTCATGCATTGTCAATACAATGCATGGTCTTCTATCATTGTTTGTGACTTTGTATCATCAGGATACAAGTTCTATGAACTAAAGATCAGCTCAACAATCGTCTGATATTCATGGAGAATGTTTCAACCATATTCTCCGATGCCACTTAGTGAATCTCCTAAGTGACATTCCTCTAAGTTCCATGGCCATTCCCCATTCATCACCAACACCATCACAAACATTGTCATTCACATCTTGACATTCCTTGACTTCCATTAATTCCAAGACAACTTCATGCCTCATTGACAACAAATGCAACACAGTTCACTTCAATCTCCCCCTTTGTATTTGTTGTCAATACACTCCTTCAGCACATATGAATGGGTCAATATGTGTGCCAATATTTCTCCCCCTTATTTGCAATCAAATGCAAAGGTGTGGTGTGGTTTTCTTTCACAATATCTATTCCTCCCTTCGAATAGCATCTTCTTGAAAAATACTCGGAGAGGGATGATGTCACATGTTCTTCTTTAGCAAAGAACCTTTAGTTGATCAACTCTAAGTCTACTTGGGCTAACCCGGTGTAGAAAACAAGAGTGATATAACCAAGGAACTCAATGCTGTCCAACATTCACAATACATGTGAGATCATGCTTAGGGGTTGAAATTTTCAGATATTCAATGAATTTGCTAAATCCTGCACATCTTCACAAAACTCATTAGAAAGTTCAGTGCAATGATAAAGCTCCCCCTTTCATCCATCTACCTTCAATCCATACACCCCCTTAATTGACAAGATAAACTCAATTAAGAAACAAGGGATGAAAGTATGATTGGAATACCTTCACTTTTCTCAAGATGGTATTAATCTAAGAATTCCATATTCTTCAGATTGGCTCCCCCTCAAGGGGTGCACTCCATTCTTTCTAAACCATCCTCCAGTTGAGAATGATCATCATCTTCAATTCCCTGCAATGTCAGCACATGTAAATACCAGAAGTATAAGGGAATAAGATGGAACCTCCTTGGTTCATCAATGTGAACAACAAGGTTGAGAAGATTCTCTCAACCGAGATGTCCCATTTTCACCATTCTTCAAACTTGCACATTTGATCTTCAATGATGTTGGTGCTGTTGTGGATCTCAATACATCTTCATGTGAAATATTCTTCTTCCCTCTTGCCTTAGCAATTGCCAGAACTTCATCTTCAGCTCTTTTCAGATCTTTGGCATGTTGCAACTGATTTGGCCATGTGACTAGTAAGTCACTTGGAAGTGTGGCCTCAGTTCTGGATATTCCACATGGTTCCTTTGATTCTGTCAAGCTACCTCTCTTAGGCAACTTGTTTTCAATCAATCCCTTCTGCTTCTTTTGGATTGATTGTCTGTTTGAGTTTAGTTGGCTTCTATTGATTTCCATGGCTTGTTCTCAAAGATCCATGGTATGAAATTTCTTCCCACAGTAGAAGCATGTCTTCTTGGTGGTCCTACTGGATGACTCACCCTTCTTGGACTTAGACTCCAAGGTCTTCTCTTCCTTTTTCATAATCTTCTTGGGAGCATCTTCCACTTTCTTATGCTTGCTTCCCAAGGATTCATTCTGAGCCAGGTTCTGTGATCTTTCCTTCTTTTGAGCTCTGGATACAGTTGGAGATTGACATGTATCTTTTTGACCACTTTTGCAATCATCACAGATGTTGTCAAGTAATCCAAATCTATTTGCAGTAAACAGATGTCTCTGGACCTGTGGATGCTGCTTCTTTTCTTCTGGCTTGCTCTCCCTTGGCATGAGCTTCCTTTGTGCTTTGACATTTAGTGGATTGTACCAACAATCCTTTGCACAATGCCCATACTTATTACAACACCAACATTGACCCACAAATCTTGACCTTTTCAGTCCTTCTGATTGCTGAGTAGTTTTCTTGATTTTTTGTGCTGCTTCAGGAGAGCTCTGCTTCTTTACTGCCTTCCTCCATACTTGTTTGGAATTATTTTTCCATCCTGCACTTTTTGTGGAAACACATTTAGAAACATGAGTACAAGATGGGATGGATGGTACCTTCTTTTTAGAAGTTGTTTCCCTTTCATTAGAGGATGTCTTTCTTTTAGAATCATCCTTCTCAAAGCACACTTGAGTAGCAACATTTCTTCTTCCAGTTGTCTGGGAGGCTTTGGCTTTGGGTGATTTCTGATTTTTCAATATCACCTCTAATTCTAAGCATTTCATGTTAAGGGAGTTCTTCTCATCCTCAACAGTTCTTAGCTTTCCTTCCCAATTCTCCACCAGTTGTTTCATCTGGTCTTCATGCTCCTTCTGTAATTCAAGCAATGAGTTGTCAAGCTCCTTCACCCTTTTTACTTTGTCTTCATGTTGAGCATCTTTAACAACCATTGATACTCTATGCCTCTTCTCCAGTGCATGGTAAACATCTTTGATCATTATCTTAAAGAATTCATTCTCAGAAAGGCTTCTTTGCAATTCTTCAGCAGTGTCTTCATATCTTTCGTTGCAAAGAGATATTGTTTCATCTTTGGCATTTACCAGCTTTCTGAGAGTGTTGGTTATGCCAACCCTTTTAGCCAATTGATCTTCCATTGCATTGGCTTCTTCTTCTAACTGTGATTTTTCTTCATGAAGATCATGGATGCCTGTAGCTATACACTTTGCCACTTCCATGGGAACTGTCTTCTGAAGATATTTGAGTGCACTCTGAAGATCATTCATTGTTTCAACTTCATCACAGCTAGGACAGGATTTCTACATCTTCTTGGCCTGTTTCTTCTTTCTATTTTTCTGAGTCTTGGCAGATATCTCTATTTGAGGCTGTTCATTCATTTCCTCAAATCTGCACTTCATAAAGACTCCCTTGGATATTTTAGAGGTAACCTCACTCTGATACCAATTGAAGTGCCCAGATCAGTGTGAATCACTGAGAGGGGGAGGGGGTGAATCAGTGATCCTTTAAAACTTTTTACTAATTGATTCTTAATCAATTAAACCTCTATGGCTGGTTAAAGCCTCGATCCACTCTTCTTGTATATCTCAACCTTTCCCAGATAATGCATTAATGAAAAGGCACAGGACACAAGGATTTACAAGGTTCGGCACTAAAGGCCTACATCCTTGCCATGCTCTCCCAGCATGGATTCTCCCATTATAACTTGTTATAATTACAATGGTCGATACAGCTTCCCACCGTATCTCTCCTGAGTCCCACATGAGGGTCTTTATACTGCGTCCCACAGTGTTACCAGAGTCCCACTGGCCTGCTCCAGAATCCCACTGATGACTTCTTCTCCCTGAGTCCCACAGGGTCTTCTCCTGGCTCCTCGAGTCACACGAGTAGCTCTTCTTCTCTTTAGCTCTTCAAGTATCCTCAGCAGTCTGGGATAAAGACTGATGGCCTTGCTCTGTACCTCTGATCACTTGTGATGATCAGGTCTTCTCGTCTTGCTCAGGCTTTATCTCCTTCTTCTCAGGATGACCTGGCCTCTCTCCAATTACTGAATACTCAGACAATTGATGTCTTTAACTTCAGTCTGGTCCAGTCTCACTTCACTTCACTTCATGCACTGAATGCATGGCAACTCTGAATACTTCAAGAAACTCCTGGTCTTGGTCAACTCAAATGCACACCACTGATTTATCTTTGTTCACGTGTGCACGTGCATGCATGCATGCATGCACTCTCCTCTTTCTCTTATTGGTGCAGTAAACCCACAAAGGGTGTAACACTTTAAGCACACACCTTCTTCCTCCTTCACAAACTTTATCCAATTTGTTTACACACTTAGAGTGTGTTCTACTTTAGTGTGGGTCACTCCTTATTTTACTTCTAGGTGTTTACACTTTTAGTGCACACACTAGGTTCGGCCTTTTAGTTCTGTTGCACACACAAATGCCTATGGGCTTCTTCCCTTCTTGTGCACACACCTAGGCTTCGGCCAACTTCTTGCTCACTTTGCACACACACTTAATGAGTGTGGTCTTCCAACCACTTGGCACACACTTGGCCTTCCACTTAATCTTGCACACAAAAGGCACTATGCCTCGGGTCTTCTTGCTTTGCACACCTACTGCCCGTAGGGTGTTCTTCCTTCACTTTGCACACAAGGCACTAAGGCCTCGGCCTTCCTCTTGTTTTGCACACACACAAATGTGGTGGCCACACTCCTTTTGCTTCAAACTTGCCCACGGCCTTCTTGTTCTTTTTCACTTAGCATGTACACACAAAATGTTTGATCCTCACATTTCACACAAGAGATGCAAGTCTCGGCCTTCACTTCTTCTTGCACACACAACCCGTAGGGTTTCTTACTCCACCGAAGCTCCTGCCTTCTTCTGTTTTTGCACACACAGCCCAAACTCCTTGGGTGCAAGGTTGCCGCGCAAGTGCCAGTGGGTGCAAGGCACCTTCTTCTTGTATTCAAATGCCGCACAGGCTCAAGTGTGCAAGGGTGCAACACTGCCGCGCAAGCCACAACAAACCTCGAGGGCGCGCAAGGTACTTGCGGCCTCGGGTACTTCCTGTCGCGCAAGGGAGGCGCGCAGGGAACTCCCCTTCACCTCTTTCGCGCAAGGGATGCGCAAAAGGGACTTCACGAAGCCAAGATGGCTCCGGGATTCTCTGCCGCACAGGGGACGCGCAGATCAATTCTTCGCGAGGCAAGGCACTCGCGGGTCTTCCAAGTTTTTCAGCAAACATTTAGAATGCCTCGGCCTCTCTTTTTATAGGCAGAGGGATGCCTCGGATCATCCGCGTGGTTATAAATTCAAATCCCCGAAGTTTTCAGTTCTTTAAAGATTTTTTCAAATCTCGTTTCTTCATCTGTTTCACACGGGTTCACTCATTTTTCTTTCCTCCTCGTGCATGCGATTTATAACGCATGCACGACCTTCTTTAAACCCAATCCATGCAAAGGCACGAACCCACACAAGGCCTCGCACCTTCGGTTTGCTTCGGCCTTCTTCGAAATTTTCCATACGTTGCATGCATGTATATTTTTATACATGAATCTGTTCAGTGTGGCCAAACGAACTCCATGGACGTCTTAGATCCTTCAGAGGTGGCCGGGAGCTCGAAAACTATGCTCGGGGAGCCACTGGTTCAACGGCGGCTTCGCGGGTGCCTCGGTCGAGCTCGAGGTAGAAGATGGACGGGGAGCCGTTGGATGCGGTGATCAAAAAGGCTTCGACGGCTTGGATCAGATCGGGGGCGCGGCGGATTAGATGAGCAGCTGCGATCCAGCGCGCGATGAGACGGACGGCTCAGATCTACTCCCGGGTGAAAATTCCGCGTCCCACATCGAAACGGCGAGCGGAATTGCCGCGGTTTATCACCCTGGCGCTGCCGCAACTCGCCAGTTGAACTTCTCCCCTCCCGGTGCCGCCCCGCACCGGGTTCTCTCTGCGGGCGCGCTCTGCGCCCACTCACGCCTCCTGCGGGCGCGCTCCTAGCGCCCACTATGCACACTGACTCTCTCGGGGGCGCGCTCCTACGCCCATGTCGCGCTCCTTCGGGCGTGCCCTAGGCGCCCATGCGGTGTCTTGGGGTGCGTCCTGCCGCCCTGGCTCGCCCCACGGGTTCCCCCGGGCGTGGTGCCCTAGTGCCCATGCCTTGGGGTTGAACCCTCAAGGTGCCTTGGCTGGCTAATTTTTTCTTGAGGAAACACTTAGGACTTTGTTTAAAAACAAAGTAACCAAGTGAAAATGCCAAATGCCACTCCAAGCCATTCTTCTTCCCATCTCTATTCTTCTTCTTCTTCTTAATAATTCCTCTATTTCTTCTCCTCACATGATCTTCACTTAGGATATGGAATTCAAAAGGTTCATCTTCATCAATCGAACTCCTGAATTACTTATAATCTTCAATGTTCTTTATTGATCTAATCAGAGATAAATTGGATCATCTTCATGTTCACATGCACTAAGTGATAGTGCATGGACTTCATTAATGCACATCATCCACTTAGTAGTTGTGGATGGATCTCCTTTCATCTCCTCATGCATTGTCAATACAATGCATGGTCTTCTATCATTGTTTGTGACTTTGTATCATCAGGATACAAGTTATATGAACTTAAAGATCAGCTCAACAATCGTCTGATATTCATGGAGAATGTTTCAACCATATTCTCCGATGCCACTTAGTGAATCTCCTAAGTGACATTCCTCTAAGTTCCATGGCCATTCCCCATTCATCACCAACACCATCACAACCTTTGTCATTCACATCTTGACATTCCTTGACTTCCATTCATTCCAAGACAACTTCATGCCTCATTGACAACAAATGCAAAACAGTGCACTTCACATCCATAAAAAGAGAGAGTATAATTATTTGTCCCAACTAACATTATTGAAAAATCATAATGTCCATACCTAGTTTAAAGCATTTTCCTAGGAATATATACCTTTATCAGATGAAATTTATGATATATATAATGATGATTAATATTAAAAATATATTTACCTCTATGTATTTGATCAAATAAATCATCAGTGTGAGGTAGAGCGTACTTATTCCTTATTATAAAGGAATTGATTTCTCTAATGTCAATGCACAATGCATTTAATCTGTATTACCTCTTCATAAATTCAAATAGGGATCCACGATGACAAAAAAATCGGAATATAAATATCTTATTACCCAAATATGATATTTCATTAATTAAATCCACTAATTAAATAGTTTTAATTCTATAAATAGTCTTTGATATTATTCATTTATAATGGATTAGATCAATGTCGAAATCTGCATCATGCTTTGGTGGGTACTAAGGTAGTAATTTAGTAAATAAATCATTGAATTCATAAAAAATTGATACATAATCAATTATAATATTACATTACTCATCTCTATATGTTGAATTCTCTTACACCCCAATATTTTCATTTAGAAGATCTATTACCGGTGGATATAGATAAAAAATCAGATGATGGGGTTTCTACACTATAGATAATGGATTTTATATCTTCTTCATAGATCCTAATTTCTTCTTCTAGATATAAATTTTAACAAGATATTTTGAAATTAATTCCATAATAAGGATTATATAAAACTCAATCATGGTTTTGGTGATAAGGTCTAAAACTAGAGAATTTTAATGTATTATAAAAGTGAATGACATATGCAGTTTTATTATAATGAGGCTTACATTATGAGTTTTTAATGATAGATCATCTGTTATGTTAAAATGGAAGAATTTATCATTTTTATAGATAATAGGGTATATGTAAAATCATGAAATGATAAGGAATAAAATAAATTATTGATAAATTTGAAAATAGGATTCATGTGTCGGATACCCCATCATTTGGTACTTGTAATTTAGTTCTGGTGATCATATAAAATTTTCCTTGTCCCCATGGCCTCTTATGAGGTAGATTCTGTAACACCCTGAGATTTTATGAAAAATATTCTTTTAATTTCATTAATTTCTTGTGTTGTATTCTACACCAAGATTACCGTGCGCTATACGCAACACCGTATTATCTTGCAGTATATGCAACACTATTCTTGGATCGTGTTACACACAATTTTGATAATAGTTATTCTATGCAACATTGAGTATATATATATATATATATGTATATTCAATGTATAAATGAAATATGGTTGGATTATGTTATACGAAACAATGAAGGATTCTTTCACAACACGCAACCCTGACTTGGCTTGCATTACACGCAATCGCGACCTTCCTCGATAGCGTGTGTTGTAAGCAATACCAGGTTTTACTAAACCACGATATATTATTATAATATTATTATGAACCAACCATTATGAATAGTATTAACTAAATTTTTAATTTTATAACATTATTATTCGTCTTACACATTTTCTAGAACATGGTATAATAATAAAATAAATTTTTTCGTGTAAAATAAGTATTTCTCAAAAAATGAAGTTTTACCGCCTTTTGATGGTGCACCCACATTAAATCTAGTTTTTGAAATGTTTATAAGTTCAATTTGACAAAATAAAATTCTTCTTTGGAATCATGAAATAATAATTTACTTTGGATAAAATTTTCCTTTTATTCTGGTAACTTTCATATTTTGATGAATAGTAGAAACACGCTATATTTTATTTAAAAACAACTTTTTTCATCGCAATAATTTATAGGGTTAAATTATAATATTGAACGGTTTTAAATTATAAATAGAATATATTTTTACCATTTAATATAATTTATTTCATTAGCATTGATTTTACATTAAATTCGTAGTCTTAATCAATTCAATCTTTTGCAATGTTTTAATGAAAAAACCCGTTTTCTTTCGACAACGGGATTAATTTTAATTTAATTTATGAAACTTTTGTGTATTGAATTTGGAAAAATGGATTCCATACTTGGAATAAGTGGGTCCAAATTATGTCAATAAGTTACTTTTTTTTTGGGAATTATAAATAGTAACTACGGTAAATGTTATTTACCATAGTTAGAGTTAAATTGGGTAATTAAGGGTAAATATAATATTATAAAATTACCCTAACACATGTCAAAATTATATTGGATGGATAAAAGTATACCCATGTCACCTAATAGTCGGATTAGATTCATTTAATGGACTTTTTCCCATGAAAATAACTTAATTATTATTAAAACCAAAGAAAGTGACAACATGCCACTGTCTTAAATCTTATAAGTATATTAATTTTAATTTAGTGATAAAATTCATGAAACTTCGAACATGAGTAGTCTCCAGAATAATTATAAAATTATCTACATCATATGAATTTATTTATAATTTTTAGGGATTAAATACATATCATTAATTATGACACAATAGTGATGCAGAAATTGTTTATCTAGTGAAAAATCAATAATATAGATTTTATTAAACTAATAGTGACCATACAATGCACAAACCCCTGACCAAAACTTATTTTACATGTAAATGTAGACCATAATAATCCAATGGTCTAGTATTGGACCATTTGGAGCCTTATAAAAGTGATTATGACACTTATATTATTTTATTTTAAATGATGCCAAAGTTGTCACCTTCATAATTTAATAAATATAAAAATTTAAAAAAATTTATTTTAAGATGATAAATTCGAGTAAAAGTATTTTTGTTAAAGTTAATAGATTTATATTCGTCATAGGATTTTTATTTTAATTTTTATACAACAAATAAGTATATTAAATAATTATACAAAAATGTTGTAGTATTTATTTTATTAAGAGATAAACCAAATAAATGGTTTTAAAAATTATAAAATAAATATTATATGAACTATTTAATGTGCTACAGTAATTTTCTATATAAATATGACATTTTATGAATCTATTAAAGATTTTATTTTGAACATATCTTCTGTATATATTTTATTTAAATTCAAATAAATGAATAGTGTCAACATTGACACTATTGTTATTTTATAAAAATAACATATTATAAAATTGTTTAAAAATCACAAAAATATTTAAAAATTATAAATTTAAATTTATATGGTCTATAATGTTATAAAGTAAACAATTATGGAAAATTCACAACAAATAAGTAATTATTTGTTATAATTTAAATTTTAAATTTTATTACCACAAATAAACTTAAATAGAAATGATAACGTTTAAAATAAGATCCAAACATGTCTAAATTTGATTGGTTGATTAGATTACAACCCTATAGAATCCAATATTTGAATATTTGTCATTTTTGGGGGTTTTTAAGTGGGGTTAGATTTATTATAAATTAATATTTTTAAGAATTCCAAAGGTGCCCCTCTCCTCCCTTATAAAAGGGCACTCCCTCCCTCTCTTCCTCACACCACTTTGAGCCTTCAATCTCGGCAAACCCCTGAAAAATTCTCTTCTAAACTTCCCTAGAAACATCCTAGAGGTTTTGGTCTACCTCAAAGACCAATTTTAGTGCCCTAAAAGTAGATCTCAAAGAGGCGCTTCAAAGAATAGGTAATGTCTGTTACCGATTCTTTCAACTTTATTTCTTCTTCCACTTCTTATTATTAGGTTGTTTCATTATGAAGTTATAACATCAGTACCACTCATATACTGATATTTTATGATAAGTATGAAACAACCCTATTTCACCATCTATCCATCCTATTGAAAATGAAATCACCGCGCGTGTGTACGTACGGAATACCGTCTCCACGCCGTGGTGTAATCTATTTTCCACCACCACCTTACTTGGATTGGTATAATGGTTTAAATAATAACTATATATGATTATTTTAATGTGATATTTATTCTGAAATAGTATACATACAGTCTAATATAGTCCCACGATCATGAGAATGATATCATCGCTCGTGCGTACGTACGGACTACCGTCTCCACGACGCGATGAGATTCATTCTCCACATTAACCATTCATGAATGATTATGAAGTATATATAATAAGTAATCATGAATTATATGACATAATAATGATACTGGATTTATGTTTATATATATTTATTTCATCTAATTAATTCCATTCAACTCAATAAGGAAACGAAAACATCGTTCATGCGTACGTACGACCTACCGTCTCCATGAACGGTGTATTTCTTTCCATTTATTGATTTATTATATATATGTACATTATGAATATATACATTATATATAAATCATGTTTTATATTCTGGAATTACTTAATCATGATCTAAGTAATCATATGAATAATTACAAGTCAAGACACGAAAGACAAATGAAACAATTTTACCCAAAACGCTCTTTAACATGGAATTTACAAAAGAACGGGTAATATAAAGTCATCAGTGAACCATATATGATATCATAACAATGAGTATGATTCTGGAATAAGTCAATGACATTATTTAAATCATTATACAGGAGGTTCGTACACTTACGAAGAAAATCGGACCTAAGGTATGGGAAAATATCGCAATCTCAATTTTTATCTGAGATTGTTTATACTTCAGAATTTACTGGGGAATATTTATCATCCACATCCATGATTCCTAAATATGTAATATTTATATACTTATACAATAGTTTATATCCAATTTTACCCTTGGGTGTGTTTTTAGTAATAGATATGAAAGGAATCTTTTGTCGTTTTTCGTACGAGGTACTTTTTGACTTTTCCGACAAAAGTACGAGAAGAATGTATTTTTAAACTTATACGACATGAATGGATTTTTAAAACATTATTTTCAAGAAGCTTCCTTTAAAAGTTTTCATGTTTATTTTTAATCAACTTATTTTAGTTTAAAATTGTATGACATATTATGAAAGGAATAAGTTTTTGAAGTAGAAAGGATATTTTCCTCAAGAATGGAGTTCAAGTGTTTTATCAAAATTATTTTCCATATAAGATAATATAGGGTTCTGTATCTATACATATTATTAAATTTATTTGATTATGTTGTGATGGAATTATCTTTATGAATTCGTTTATCTTATATAAAATGTTTTATGATGTCATGTTGTTTAAGAATCCCATTTTTATTACATGGGTTATGCAATGATGTATGATTTATGAATTTGTGGCACAAATAAGAATGATATCATTATGAGATGGGTGGTACCTATATCTCCCTCCAATGCATTGGAAAAAGATTTTATATCTCATGAGATAGACATGGCTGGAACGGCAGGTTAAACCGGTTCAGTGAAACAGGACTGAAACGATGAGTGAACTCCGTTCAGAATTGGACTTTTCCACTAAGATAGTCTTGAAAATGAGTCTTGACTAATAAGAAATGATTCTCTATGATTATGTGTGAATGCTGCAATGTTTCATGTTTTATGTTATGATTATTGGAATTACATTTCACTACCATGATTTATCCCATGTTATGAAATTATGATCTCTTTTGTAGGGTAATATTTCCAAAAATGTTATGTTCTTATGAATATGATGTGATTGATATTTCTTTTGTTTACCCTTACTGAGCATTTGAGCTCACCCTTTTATGTTTTCTTTTCCCCAGGATATAAAGAAAGGTTTTAGGTATGAAAAAAAGGAAGATCATTATGGGAGATGTTGAATATATTTCACCATGATTAGAAGAGTACGTTCCGAGTTTCCAAAGACACTAAACTATTACTGTCCTTTTGTGTGAGTTTTTGTTATGTACTAAGTATTCTGCAAAAGTAATGTAATGTCCATGTACGTCAGGCTTCAGGTCTTTACAGATTCCCCTAACACATGGAACACTTATTTGAATAATGACCCATTTTATTATATTTGATGCATGTAACATCATTGATTTCTTTTATTTCATTTCATTCATTATCTCGATGACCCTTTTCTCCATCTTATAACAAACTCTTAGGCCATTCAAGCATTTAATATACTGATTATTTCCATAATCATCACATAATGGAAATATCTCCATTCACATATTATTAGTTCACACTAATCCTTTTTCATTACTATCATAAGACCATTTTTTCTATTGAGTTACCTTTAACACATAGGATCTATAAAATTACTTCCCTATTTTGAAGGCGCATAATACTATTTCATGATATATTGAATATTTTTAAGATGAATGTTCCCTTAGGATACATGGTTTAAAACCTTTAATGAAATGATCAATCATATCTTCCAAATCACGAATGTACTATATATCAAACCTAGACTGTCTTTTCAAGGTATTCTCATACTTCACAATACTCACTTTTTCTATTTCATTTAAGACCTGTAATTTTACCTTTCTTTTAGTTCATTTCTCATGATAGAAGTATTTTTTGATGATTATTCTTAAAATTTATCAATTGTTTGTCATTTATTTTATCTTCCACTTTAGTATATTGGAAAAATGACCACCACCTATCAGTATTTCCATGAAGACAATATACTACCAGTACTAACTTTTCATTCCCATTTCATCCCAATTCCATAAATATATTTCCATGGGTCTTAATCCACTGTTCATCTACCACATTATTTGTAGTCCCAATAAAATAATGAGGCTACTACATTATGAAATGATCCAACAAATGTGTAGTATTGATATTCATCACAATAAAAGTTATGTTTCCTAATATAGACATGACACACTCGACTCCAACAGATACTATTTTGGAGTACTCATTGGGGGAATCCAAATATGTCCCATTGGTATTGATTCATTTCCTTTTATTAAGAACCATTTCTAAATAATAGTATACATTAAATTTGGATATGAGTCATAATTCATATTGTTAAACTACATTAAAACTTAACATAAATTACAAATATATGAATAGTCAATCTAATAACCAGAAAAATGGTTTCTTTGGGGAAATATTTAATTTTATATCCTTCATAATGATATGTTAATAAAATGTGAGTTATCTTAATAATATCAACAATGAGTGATAAACTAGGTGCACAGTAAGGTCTATTTTTGTGTATCATGTTATTCCCTTTAGGCCCGACACACCTAGTCAGAGTTGTTACCACTGGGTACATTTGTTCCAAAATCACATCACCTTGTAGTATCCACACATGGATGTATTCAATATAATACTAAAGAAATCTATACCATAAAATAATTATAGGATGTAGATATATGAATATCCCTAATTTCTATATTTGGGTTATGTTCCCCAGACTATGTTTTGTAAATATAGTTCCCATGGTATCTAATAAGCATTCTCTTACACAAACTATAATAACCTCAACCTCGGTAGCTCAGAATCAGTAAAACTTTTATTGCAAGGACAAAGATATAATATATCACATATCTATGTATCAATTAGATTATTAGTTTTTAGGAAAGTATATACATACATTGTTCTGTTATTATGTTGGTATGTAGAACATGACCAAGGAAATTAAATTTATTCCTTGTCAATTATTCAAATATTTCACATTTAAAACCTAGGAAAATTATAAAAATTATAGAGTGAGATAAAATTCATACTAATGAATACATATATGGTAAAAATTAATCAATATTAAGAGAATAATAACCAACTAGATATAATAAATATGTTTTGGTAAATAACTAAAAGACCCCTTCCATCTTTACACTAAAAATGAAAATGAATCCATATATTTTTTCACAGTGATAATCCTCTATATAATGATAAATGAATGATGAATGAATACAATTATTATCTTTTGTGGGTCATGTTACTTTCACATAGACCACCATACCATTAATACAGTTTATGTTTATGGGTAGGTACCCATATGATGATGTTTTGGAAAAAACACGAAGGGGTTATCACCAACTATTTGGTCTCATGAGATAGGTCAATGCGTCGAGGGGGTATAACGGTACCCACCCATCACTTCAAGTCTAAATAATTATACATATATATTTTTAGTTCATGAATAATATTACTAAACAATATATCTATATTGATTATGAAATACATATTTAAAAACATATTAACATTCAATGTAAATTCTGGATGTAAAAAAATTGTATATCGTCTAAACAATAATCATATACATGTTACCCTAATATATGCATATTTAAGAAGAATATAATTTAAAATGAAAATTTGTCACAAAGTGTTAGTAGATAAACCACATAAAAATGATTAGGTGCACAATACCATTTGATTCTAAATGAAATTGTTATTGAGATGAAGTCCCTAACATGATGTTTGAATGTGTTCTACACTTGATATTATTATCCACGGTAAAAAGAATAAATCTAGTAATTAATTAGTTAAAAGCATTATATAATTATATATTATTTAATATTGTTTTTTAAGATAATTTATGTCAAATTTTATGCATTATAATTTACCATTTTATAATAAAGGAGTGTTTTTTCCGTATTTTTTATGACAACATTTCTTGTATATATGTATAGAAAATAATGTGAATTGAGAATATTTTTCTAGAATTGAAATTATATGTCATTAATGAAATTAAAGAATATTTAATGGTAATATATTTTATTTTTTGATATATAATGTTGATGAATTGATAGATAAAACATTAATGAAAGTCATTTATATTATTTTGCTATTTTTTCGATAGTCACGAAATAGTTTGTTATATTAATTATTATTATTTATATATAATAAATCTAGAAAATTAAATAAATTTTAATAAATATATTATAATCTGTTCTAACCATATATATGGTAATATGGCCAGACTTGAAGGAGTAATTGAAAAATGAAAACGCATACTCCACGCAGGTAGTAAATCGACTCCTCACAAATAATGTTTCCATTATTAGAGTAAAAGATACAGGAGAAGGGGTTTGAAGAATAATATTTCATTATCATAGTGACACTCCATTATATATAATTTAATATTTCAAACATTCATGTTTTGATAGAAGAGGTAAGGATAGAATAATAAGAAATAAAATTAAATGAAATTGAATGAGAACAAAAAGGATTTACCTCTGGGATTCTTCTAATTGATAACAAACTTAAAGAACAAGGAAATCTTCTTTTAGTGAAACCAGAATTACCATAATGTATAAGGGTGTTTTTGTGAGTAAATGGGTAGAATATATTCAAGGACATAATATTTGGATGTGTAAGGAGTAGGGGTGCTATTTACAGGGTAGGAGTGGGGTGTTTTTTGAATATTTTATTCAATATTTTATTATTTTCGATAAAGAAAAGAAATATTAATGATTCATATGAATATAAACATTAATAGGCACATTTCAGTTTGAAAACATGGTGATTACATTTTATATGACTATAGTAATATATTATTTTACTTATAATGTATATATATATCATAAATTGTGCTATTTTACTATTCACAAAATTGAAATATTTTATAAAAATCCATAAAATTTACCCAAAAATTTTTTCGATGTGTAGAATAGAAAAATGATATCCATTTTGTAAATAAATTTGTAAATAAGAGAAATTATTATTTTTAATTGAAATAATCATTTACTCAAACAATAAAAACTTTTAAAATTATAACTGAGTTTATAACACTGTGAAAAATTACATAATGTCTCATAAATAATGTTATAATCATAAGAAAACAAAATATTAATTTATGAATCTACTTTAGTAAAATAAATTTTCTTTTCAATCATTCTATTAGTTAAAAAATTAGAAATAAATATTTACATTTTAAAAAAATCCATACAATTAATTTATCATTTTCAAAATATTTATTATCATATACTATGATACAATTAAATAATATTTTCATTTTTTATATGCCTAAATTTTATTTATAATTTTGTAGGTGAACTATCTATTCTGTTGGCCGAATAACTATTCCTAAGACTCTCATTACTATTCTGAAGGTCAATTTACTATTTCATTGGCACGTGTTGTTTAGTTTCTAGAAAAAACGTCTTATTTTATTAATTCTCCATTAAATAGTTTATTTTTTATTTTCTGTTTTTTAATTTATTTGTAATATATTAAATATTTTAATGTTCTATATAATTTATAGAATGATTGACTGAAAATTAATTTTTTTCCAAACACTTTTAGGAAAAGTGAGAAACCATGGGTCACAAACAGCACAAGAACACAACCGACACAAACCAAAATCTAAGAACACAAAAACAAACAACAAGAAAATACTAGCACAACCACTAATAATCATAATAAACATACTCATCACCACACTCGACACACGATTCCTCCTCTGCAATAGTCAATTCCCATTCAAAATCATGATTATATTGCCTCCAGAGAATATCACCTTGGTCCCGACTCCTCATTCGATTCCAGGAGCACTACCCCTGACACGATTTCATGGATGTGATGTCTTTTTTGAAAGCATGGATTACCCCACGATCTCGCTTAAATGAATATCTAGTATTTTCCGGATGTGGTAGATAAGAATAATCCTTCCTTGTTCTCCTTCTTGGGTTAGCCGACAATGTTCCAACAACCTCATTCATCATCTTTTCCCTACCTTGAACAATATCACTAAAGGTCCGCGTTCCCAAGTCACTCAGGTTTTCTTTATCACAAACAAAGACATTTTTTAACCCCTTTTCCTTGCCCCTCCTCAGGTCAGGCCTGTTGCATGAGATCACCGAAAGGCACCTAACCGCAGCTCTATTGTCTTTAGAGGCTTCCTTCCCCACACCCTATGAAACTATCCTAAGATCTTCTTATTTGTCTTGGAAAATATATAAGTCATGACTACGGAGATCCTCCAGCGGGATAGAGATCTCATCTCAAATCCACCCTTCATTCATTTGGTTCTCTTGGTCACCCTCAAACACACCTATGGATTCCACATGATCAGTGACCAAACCAACTTCTGAGAGACCATCTAACCTGTTACTCAGTTGATGTAGAGGCCTCACCTGTAGAGTAGGACGCCCATCTTCTCTGTTCCTGCCTGATCTGACCACCTCCATGGCAGGAAAAAACCCATTCTCCATCAGCCAGTTGTATTCTCTCCTCCACAGCTCCGTTCCTATGATGTTCTACATGACTCTCTTTATGATTAGAATTGGCCTCCTTCCATGAACACAGCCTGGAGGGACCCTCTAAGTCTTGCTTCAGCCTTCTAAACACCTCAGACACCACTGGGTTGGGAACCAATCCTTCCATCGCCACAGGACCAAGAACACTCACCTCAAACACCTTTCTAACACTCTCCATGACATCCTTCTCCAACAGACGCAATGACTGTACCCCGCCACAACTATCTGAACCATGCACCCTCTGTTCTCGATCAGCTCCCTCGAAAACTGCAGGTGATTTACCCTTTTAACATTCCCCCCTCCATGACAGGACTAGAGAACCCCCACAATGATTCTCCACTTCTGTTGATGGTATTTTTCAGAAAACCTCCAGAGAGTGACCCCGACGGTTGCATAATGATCAAAAGTCAGTCCAATTTTCATAAATTACCCTTTGCTTGTTTCTATATTCTTCTTCAATGGTAATCCAAACAAAGTCAAAAGGTAACCAGGAAGCATCAACATCAACAAACACCCAGGGATTAACTGGATGACACATTGCCTCTGTTCGGATATCAGTGCATAAGAGCCTCCCGATAAGGTTACCCAACATTTTGATAATAGATTCATTTCTCAATAACTACTCACTTCTGTCAATAATATCTATAGGCTATTAACAGTATGAAAAATTACCTATTAGTTCTATTTCTTCATAGTCAAGTACATGAATTGGGTTTTACATGTACTTATTTAATAATGATATGTGGAAAAAATCATAAAAATTAGAGTGACCTGGTGGCATTGATAATTGGATTTGAAGATCTCTAATTCGTTATAGAATTTCAAATAGATTGATGTTCATGGGGATAAATTTTCCTTTCTCAGTAAACCTCATGACTCCATTCCATGGAGATACTTTTAGAAATACATGATCTCCAACTTTTAATTGCAAATAGGTTTATTGGAAGTCAGTAAATATCATTTTCATACTTTGATTTGCTTTAATATGAGTCTGAATTGTCTTTACATTTCTCATCTTTTCATCAATATGATTTGGGGCTATAACGTTCCTCTCACCAACTTCATCCTAAAAATGTTATTGTTCAACATATATTGACATATAATGCATTATACGGTTCAATCTAAATACTAGAAAAGAAACTATTATTTTATAAAAAATAATCCAAATGAAAATACTGATCACACATACATTGAATGTCAAGTGAGCCTAATCTCAAAATATATTCCAATTTTTTAATAGTCCTTATCAGACAATTCATTTAATTGAGGGTGATAAGGATTACTCACATGGTTCATCATATCCGAATCCTAATGTAGATTCTTTAAGAATTTTGATATAAATTGGTGATCGTGATCTACCAAAATAAATAGTGTTGCACCATTAAGTCTTAAAAATTAATTAATATAGATTCTTGATTGGAATTCAAGAGGGAAATATTCTCTTATATTTAGGAAATGTGATGATGTTTTTTAATTATCAACAATAATTCATATTTCATCATTAATTTTATTTTCCTTAGTAGTATGGTGATAAATTCCATTGCAATTTCATTCCACTTCGATATAGTAATATAAAGAGGTTGTATAACCCCTCTATGATGTTGTCTCTCAGACATCAAATCTTTAAAAACAAGGAACCATGATATATCAAAATTTTCCACTTCATATTTTCCAAAAAAACTATTCCTTCATATATATATATATATATACTTATTAGCACTACTATGGTTTATATAGAAGTTTGAGATATGTGCATCATCAAATAGTTCCCTTTTTAGATGTTGTATTTTTGGAACACATAACAACATTTCTAATTTTCAAATTATATCTACATACATCATGATTATCAATATTCAATCATTAACATCATTAATTTTCATTTAAAATTTATAATAATTAGATTGATATATTTTTATCTTCTCCAATAAAGATCATTTAGGAAAAAATTAAAAAAGGTTTGATGTTTCCTCTTTATTAACAATTACCATATCAATATTTACAAGATCCTTGAACAAAAGATATTTATCAATACTCATTTGGTTTAGATTTCCTTGATCATTCCTACTTAATGCATCATTTTCCTTATTTTCCATTCCTGGTGGAGGAGTATTGAGCAGTCATAATCTTTGAGTAAACCAATATATCAGATTTTTCTCATATTGCGTTATTTCTATGTAATAATTTTTTTCAATATCCAATGATCCATATATATTTAAAATCATTCAGCATAGATATAGTGTCTCCATATCATCAGAGAAAATATTAAATATTCTAACTCAATATCATGATTTTGATAAATTGTTTCATCAATATTCAACTTCATTGATGCATAATAACTAAAATTATTGTTCTTCATATGAAGAAAACTTATTCCCTTATTCAATGTATCGTTGTATATCAAAAACCGATCATTAAATAATGAAATAATCTATATTGTAGCACTGACCAATCATCTCTTCAATTCCCCAAAAAATTATTTACATTATTTTTCCCATATTAACATAACCCCCTTTCATGTGACCATTGTTATTTAGATTTCCAATTAAGAAAAATTATGAATAAATTGAAAAGAGTAACCTACTAAACTAATAAAACTATTTACCTTAGTTAGGTTATCTGGAATAGGCCATTTTTTCATTACCATTGTCTTCATAGGATCATTTGAGATTCATTCCATAGAGGAAATATGGCCAGGAAAAGAAACTATTTGAATCTAGAATTCACACTTTCTAAATTCCCATATCACTCTTTTCGACTAAGAGTCTTTAGAAAAATTTTCAATTTGTTTTCATGATCATAAAATATTTTGGAATATATAATGATATCATCAACAAATACCACAACAAAACAATCAATATATTCCATGAAAAATCTATTAAATAGATCCATAAAATAGAGGGTCAATTTTCCAGTCGAAATTGAATTACTGTAAAATCATAATGCCCATAATTGGTTTAGAATGATATCTTAAAAATATATTCCTTCACAACATGAAAATGATGTAATCCAGAATGAATTTTCTTCTTAAATAAATAAAATTCATTGTCCATTTAATCAAATAAATCTTTAATTTGATGGAGAGGGTACTTGTTCATTATTATAATAGCATTGATTTCTCTATAGTCTATGCACAACCTCAAGAATCCAAATTTATTCTTCACAAACAGAACAATGAAAACCCATGGAGAAACACATGGGAGAATAAATCTATTATTAATCAAATAATATATTTGTTTCTCCAACTTAAAAAATTAAAACAATTTCATACTATAAAAAGTATTTTAAATTGTTCATGAATCATATATTAGATCAATGGTAAATTCAACTTCACACCCTTGGGGGTGCCTATGTTATTCCTTAGGAAATACCACAACATATTCATGAAATATTTGTACATCCTCAATTCAAAGATTAATTTTCTCATCAATTGATGGTTTTTTTCTCTTCCACCCCAAGAGTTTATTTTTTAGAGCTACTAAAGGTCGATATAGATAAGAATATGATGATGAGGTTTCTTCTCTAACAATAAGGGATTCTAAATCTTCCTCAAAGATTATAATTCAATTCTTTTTAAAATAAATTATAACATTATATATTGAAATATAGTATATGATAAGTATTATATCAAGTTATATAAAGGGTATTATTATAAGTTTAGAAACTAAATATTCTTTATGTGACATAAAAGGGACTAACCCACACATTTTTTTATCATTGACAATTCCCATAAGATTTTTTACTGATAAATCCTTTTTTAAATAAAAAAAATGGATGATGTTTATGGAAAACTGGGTAGATATAAAAGAGTGTGATGACCCAAAATCAAATAAAGCATTGGCTAAATTCGGATATAGGAGTAATGTATCTTCCACCACATCATTTGGAACATCAAATTCAGTTTTTGTTATTAGATAAGCCTGTAAATATCATTTTGGACTCTTTGGTAGTATGTTCCCATGACACATCGGATAATAATTATACTAATTACCCACTTTAATGCAGTTAAATAATTTTAAATTATTGATTTTTTTATTTTCCTTTAATTAATTAGTTTTATGAACTTTTTATCCCCATATTTCACTATCTCCATGCCTTTAAATCATTGTCCATAAGGATTCTTTGAGTTATTTTCACATAATTGGAATTTATACATTCCAATATTCTTCTATGAATCTTCAATAATTTAATTATTATCAGAAGACCACTTTTTCTCTTGATTTCCACTGAACATATAGAATAAATTATTTTTCATTTTCATGATAGTTAATACTATTTCATGATATGAAGAGAATTTTTTATAATCCATTACCTTATAGAGACATGGTTTTTGACCTTTAAAGAAATGATTATTCTTATCTTATGATTCAAAAATTTAATATATAGAATATTTTCCATTTCTTGGGATGTTATCCCCATACAACTCAACACTCCCTTATTTACATTCCATTAAGAAAATGATTTTTTTCACCATTACAATTCATTGCTTGTGAGGGATGTTTTTTTAGAAGATTGTTTCTTTAAAATTTCACCATTCATTTTCTTCTATTTAATATTCCTAATTATTATTTTATTCAATGACCACCATTTATTACTGTATCACTTGGGATACTATTCTTGAACATCTACCTTTTCATTTTAATTAAGTCCCAATGCAAGAAATTTCTTTTTATGGGACTTAATCCACAACTCAAATGCCACTGTACTACTATTAAAACTAAATTATGGGAGAATATTCCACAAATAAATATCCAACAGAGTTATAGGATTATTATTCTTCATAACTTGAGTAACCAATCCTACTATTTTCACCGTCTTCTCAGCTCCAACACTAACTGTGTTGACATGATCAGTGTAGAAATCTGTACATTTTATGCGGGTATTGATTCATTTCCTTCCATTAGGTAGAATTTTTAAAAAATGGCTCCTTAAAAATTAGGTTATGAGTCATAATTCATAATTTCAAATATGAAAAAATTTAAAAAATTTAAAATTTATGGATAGATAATTTCATAATCATAAAAAAGGTTTCTTTGGGGTTATATTTGTCTTTAAATCCATCATAATGGTTTTCAAGAAGAATGTGAATTATTCTAAGAATATTTCCTCAGAAATAGAAACATGTTGTTCTATAATGTTCATTTTCATATTCTAGTTTTCACAGATTCAGGCCTAACACATCATGTCGATGTTGTTAACCCTAGGTACATCTTTCTAGAACAACATCCACATGTAGTATCCAGACATGGATGTATTTTTAAAATACCCAAAATATGCCTACCTTTAAAAAATTCGAGGATGTTATTCTATGATTATACTCAACTTATATCATGGTATTATGTTCCGATAAAATACATTTTCTTAATCTAGTTTCAAATGTCTGTACAAAATATGATATGATAATAATTGTAACAACCTTGGACCTGGTAGGCCAGAGTCGGTGGTCGTTTTATTACAATGGAATGAATACAAGAGATCATATTACCCCAGATCGATTAGTTTAGTAATCTTGAAGAATTAAGGAAAATATATGTTTCCATTATTATATTAGAACATAAACATAATTATGGAAAATATACTTCTTCCTTGTCACTTATTCAATGACTTCATCTTCAATAAATGCGGAAAGAAAAAAAGGGTGATCCTAAATGATCTATAAGGGTTACATATTGCAAAAACATGAAATAATAATAAGTGAGTCCTAATAAATTATTCATAATTAATATTTAATGGTGAATGACTAAGAAAAAGACATCATTAATACACTAAGAATGAATATATATCCATAGATTTTCATAATTGTAAAAATCTTCTGGAAGATGATAACTTAATGCTAAATAACGAAAATTTGTAATTATTGGTTTTCATGTATCTGTAACATAAACAATCCTATCATCACGGTTGTTTAGATTATTGGTATAGATCTATATAGATATGTTTTGAAAATAAACAAGAATAGTTTATCATCAATTTGTTTGTCTAAAGAGACCTATCAATGCATCAAGGGGAAATAATTGGCTGAAACCATAAATAGAAATAGAAATACTTATTTATAAATAGATTTATATAAATAAATTTGTTTAATAAAAATATATCCATATTGAGTTTGAAGTACATATTTATCAATATTTAAACATTTCATGTAAATACTGTATAAAAAATGTCATACGGAGTAGACAATAATCATATGTGTAATACAAAAAATATCGATATTTAAGAGGAATGTAATTTTAATTGTAAAATGATTGCAAAAGGGTAATATATAAACAATATACGAATTATTAGGTGCACAATACCAGGTGACTGTCAATGAAATTGAAATTTAGACTATGTCTTTTACGTTATGTTTCAATGTGTTCTCTACATGATATTAATATCCTGTATAATCTGCTTAAATCCAATAAATAATTAATTCATAAGCTTTTATACATTTATTTTATTTTTTTAAAATTTATTGATTTATTTTAGGTCCTTTTTTATTATTTAAAAGATATAATTTTATCATTCAGGGGATCTCGTTTCCTTGGATTTCATGATCGGTTCACATGTATGAATAAATGGAAAATAATGTTAAATGAGAATATTTTTATAAAATTAAAATTATATGTTATTAATTAATGTCCAGAATATTGAATGGTTATATATTTAATTTGTTTATATGGTATGAGGATTAGTCATTAGATAAACATTAGTGATAATAATTTATATTATTTTCGCATTTTTTTTATTATTGTGAGCGAGTTTTTGTTTTATTAATTAATATAATCCTTATATATTGGTTCAAAAAAATTAAATACTATTTAATACATATATTATATTATATGTTAACGATAAATTTTTTTTTGTCCATACTTGAATTATTAATTGGAAAATGAAAACACATCATCTAAGAAGGTGGTAAATCGACACCTAATGAATGATGTTTTCATTTTTAGAATTAAAGGTATTGGAGAAGGGGTTTGACAATGAATATTAAATTAACATTATAAAATCATAGTACATATAATATAATGGAGTTATAGATCATTTTTTATAGAATATTGGGGATAAAATTAGAATAAATGAAATTAAAATAAATTGAATGAGAACAAAAGGATTTACCTCTTGAATTCATCTTCCCGAGAACCTCTTTAATGGAAACAACAATGCTCTTTTGATGAGACTAGAAAGACCAAAACATGGGGGAGAGGATTGGGAATGAAAATTTATATAATATAATTATGATTCAAGGCATTGTGCATGTCAAGAGAAAGGTTGGTATTTATGGTGGAGAAGTAGTGCATTTTTGAATATTTTATTCATTATTTTTTTATATTTTCAAAGTGAATGAAATATTGTTAATTATATAGAATAAGTATATTAATTTTTTAATGTATATTTTAACAAATGTTTCTTACATCATCCATGATTCATGGAATAATTCATTTAACTTATTATGTATATACACCATAAATCACCCTGTTTTACTATTTAAAAAAATAAATTATTTTAGAAAAATCGACAAAATTCACCCAAATTATTTTGTCATTATAGAATTCAAAAATAAACTCCATTTTACGAAAATATTTTTTAATTTATTTAAATTTATTTTTTAATTAAAATCATCATTAACTAGAGAAATACCAAATTTACAATTATGACAAATTTTATTACACATTATGAAATCAATCAAAGTCTCATAAAATTATATGATAATAACAATGAAAAAATATTAATTTTTTATTCTATTTTATTAAAATAAAGTCTATTTTAAGTTTATGTTTTATAAAAATAACATTAGAAAATTTATCATTTTCAAAATATTTATTTCCTTATAATAAGATACGATGAAATCATGTTTTTATTTATAGGATAACTAAATTGTATTTATTATTTCATAGGTGGGTTTACTATTCTATTGGATTAATTACTATTCCTAATGGCCACATTACTATTCCAGAGGTAAAGTTACTATTTCATTTGTTTATGTTCATTAATTTCTTGAAAAAACCTATTCTTTCATTCATTCTTTATGATAGAGTTTATTTTGAGTTCACTATCTAATATTTTATGATTTCTACTATATGAAACAATTTTCTATAAAATTTACAATATTGAATAAATGAATTTATTAATGAGGATACATTCCATGAAATAATGGTGTGTCAAATACCTTCTATAAATCCTTCAATAAATAGTTCTATCACAAGACACTAGGTGTAGAGTCTGTGTGAAGGGTTCATTTATTTGGATTAGGGATATCATTTTTTATGGATTATGGTACTCAATTTTCTAATGTGTTTCACCTATCTCAAAAACATGTATCTAATTGAATTTTATAGGAATAAAGGATGGATACTATTTTCAATAATTATATTTAGTCGATGATGATTTATTTGTTCATACCCACCATCACTTGTGTTTTAGAAATAGTAGTAATGGATGATCAAAATATAGTAATGAATAATTTACTCTTTATTGTATTTATGGATATAGGAGGTGAGAGTTTACATTATTATCATAAAATGATTCTAGATGACCACATTTGAGGTGAAAGATGGAGTTATCAATGGATATTTGGATAAAATTAAGAAGCATATTACTAATGTGGTGAAAAGTAGAACCATAAAAACAATTTAAAGAAGAACCCTTAGTATTTCAATAAGGTGGTAAATTTGTTCATCTTTAGCATTTTTCTGAAAGTTACCCCCAAAGAAGTACTTCTAGATCAATATTCACTGTGGTCTCTCAGCTTAAACCTATAAAAAAGGGGTTATATCAAAAAACTATGACAAGAGTGATGCTTATGTGGAAATGAAATGGAATGATGGGGCTAAGTGTTTTTATGAAAATGATTGTGGACTACTGGGGTCAGTGGTCGCACCTTCCACTGGAGAGGTACTATGTTTATTTCATCATCTACAATTATGGATTTTTTTTATACTGGTGAAAATACATCCATTTTCTCAACCAAGTTGACAAATATGTTTCGGTTGTGATGAATTAATATTTATTTAATGATGACTCTTTCAACACTTTTTTTATATATTATAAATTAGTTATCTATATGTCCAAAACATCAGGTAATGATAACATACCAAAAATATATATGGGAATTTTCCATTCTTGATAAAACTATCATATTCATTATCATTGGAACTAATTTTGTTACTAGATATAAATCCGAGATTGATTACATTTATTATCAGGTATAGTTTGATTATATCAATGAATTCAGACATGTATTCTATAATAATTGGGATTCGATATTTGAAATAGAAGGCTTCCTTTATACACACGATAATATGATCACATGCTAGTTTTCAAAGATTCTTCTTGATTTTTAATATCCATATATTCATTATCATATTCCAGTGGATATGAGTGAGTATCCTGAAATTTTACATCATGGTTTTTCAAGGGTACCTCATATGTGAGATGTTGAGTTTTCTATAGAAAGTATTTTGAGGATTAAAAAATTTTCAATACCGTAATATCATATGGATCACAATAAATTTATACAATTATATATTCTATATGTGGATACTAAGGATACGAGATTTATTCCTCAATAATTTCACCATAAGAACAATCATTTCTCTTTTAAATGAAGGATGACAAGCGTCTAGTAATTTATAATGATTTTCAAAAACACAAAAAGATTAATATGGTGAAAAAATATATCTTAATTAGATTGATAACCTTTTTATCATCTTAACGAATCCTAGTGTTTCTCAAACTTTAATTTGAGATATGGGTACCACCAGATGAGGGTCTAAGAGGAATATATTACCGAGAAGATGTTCATGAGTAGTTATGGAAACTATAAACATTTGGGACGTATCTTTTTTCTACATAGATATTAAAAAAAGATTTATAACCATTCATTAAATTACACAAACACATGCATGATAATAATATAGGTATAGTTCATTTATAATCATTGAATCAAAAAAATATGAACAATAGGAGAACTAAATCATCTCTCATTATTTTTTTAATAACAATCAACATTCTAATAAAAATATACATTATACATTATATAGAATATAGTAAAATGAAAAAAATTGGGTGATATTGGATTCCTAATATGGGAAATCACGTATATATAAGATCATTAGAAGTGTGTGAGAACCTAATAATAATATTTGAAAATCATAACATGCATATCAATGAACATAATCATGGGTAACATCATAATTATTCACATATCATAAGATGTGAATCCCAATGTAATCATAGAACATGTTCCGTGAGAGAATAATAATAGCATAATACATTGATATATGGGGCACACATAGGCAAATAAAATCAATTCCATAATAGTCAAGGATCTATTCCAAGGGAAACATAAATAAATAATTACAACCAAATTATTCAGGAGGATTAATTTATTAAATAACTATACATATATAACCTTACAACCTTAAAAAGGATATGATGAGGATTTAAAAAGATAAATCAACAAAATCCTAGTGAAAATTGTCGATAATCTTATGAAATATTTGAGGAATATTTTAATAGGATCCTTAATGGATAATATTATATTTTAACATTTTATCTCCCTACTATTTATCGTATATTACACTTTCATAAATTTTATGTGTTTAATAGCTTTCTTTAAACGTAACATCGAGTTTAAACAACACACGATATTCTACTAAATTATTATTATTTAATGGGGTAATTATCACATTATCATTAAATCAGAGGCTATAAACATTACTAAATGAATTATAAAAAATAATTCTTTTCTACACTCATTTTGAAATTAATTCATTATTTATAAAGTGGTTATAAAATAATTTTAATGTATTTTAATATACAAATAGATGTATTTCGGAAAATAATTTTTAAACAAAAACATTTTAATTTAATAGATTAAATTAAAACATTATTGATTAGTGATTCTAAATAGAAGTATAGATTGTATGTTCAATAAATTATTTTATCATTCATTTTATATAATTTACTATTAAAGGAACGATTATAAACCTAGTTTTATGCATGACATTTTATTTTTGTAAAAATGATTTTGTTGCATTTTGTGGACTTATTATGAAATAAATTTTCACTACATAATGATATAAGATATTTTAATGTGTATTCCATATTTCCAATCACCAATGTTAATATTATATAATAATTAAAACATATTAATTTTTCATTATAAATATAAATTTTTGTAAAAATATTTGTTTTCAATGTAAGATTTAAAACTGTTTAAAAGGTTTAAAACTAAAATTCTAATGGTTTTTTAAATAAAGCATCATTAAAGACATTTTTTTTGTAATATATCAACCCTATCTCAAAAAACATTGAACATTATTCATTATTGTTCTATTCTACTTGAGTAATACATTATCTTGTTTCTAATATTTTGATAATGTCCATTATTATCCTCTATTTCCCTTATAAATGGACATCACCTCTCATATATTCCTCACTCATTAATAGCTTATTATATTAGTTATTAACCCCCATAAAATTTTCTTAAAATACGGAAAAATTCATACAATTCATTTTATTTTTTTTAAAACCATCCTATTAGGGCTCCATGTGTATTCTAAATGAGGATTCTCATTAACGAGGAATAACTCTTAACTGATAATTTTCTATATTATTTCTTCTTCCACCTAATATAAATATAATATTGAAATATTTTGAATAATTTATAATAAATATTATAATTTTTTTGTGGATGATGTAAAAACATTTTCTATCCCCTTTACGTTAAATGTTAAATTAAGGAACGATTGATGTGTACGTGTGGACTACAACCTCTACTTAGTGATATGATTAATTTTACCCCACATTCAATAATAATTTATTATTATGATATATTTAATGTTTATGTATGTTATATTTGAAAAACATATCAATTCATTATTCATAATTACTTTATAATTTGTTTCAATTCCAACTGTTCGGAATCCATAATTTCGCTTGTGTGTGTCTGTGGACTACCACCTCCATAGAGAAATGTAATTCCATATTCATTAATTCAATAAATAATGGGTAATTACAAGATATTTAATAAATAAATATTTATATAATTTCTATGATATAATGAAAAAATTAATGTCTAATTATTATTTATGTTCCCTTCATTCGAACCATCGAAAAGTTGAAACATCACACGATCGTACAAACATACTCCTTTCTCAATGAAGTGATGCAAATCATTTTTCCTCACATAGTTATATGGATACTTATATAAGATTATATATTTAATAAATATTATACTTATTCTATAAATGATATTATTAATATTATGATACCATGAAAAAGGTACATCTACTAGATCTATCGAACTGAATCATGCATAGAAAATGTAATAGTTTTCCACTGAATATTAATTTTAATAATTACAATATTAATAAAATGGTAGATGAAAATTATAATGGAATAAAAAATATGATATTTATAAAAATATTATTAAAATATATGTATAATAAGACTATAATTATTATATTAGATATTTTGATGTTTGTCAATCAGGATATATACTAAGGTAAGGGTTTATATTACAATGAAATTTATTTTAGAAATTGTATATTCTAAATTTTTATTATGGGAAATTATAGTTATATTATCCTTCAAACCCATTTATTTTTATTCCATAAGAGAAATAAAGTAATTTTTAATCATTTTAATCATTTTAATCTCATTGTTACATAAAAATATTTGTAAAATGTAAAAAACGGATGACCTTATTGAATCTTTGATAAAAAATAATTTTCCTCCACAACCTTAATATTAGAAATATTTTTTTGGATATATCCACCTATAAATTAAATGTTATAAAAAATAATTTTATTTATAATATAAATTTTTTTACATTGGATTCAATAGAAGATAATAAAATGAATGTTTCATAAACAATATTTCATAATTTTTTTCAAATGTGTAAAATTAATGATCTATTATAACATGTATGATATGAGTGGAATTTATTTTCATCGTGATCAATCCATTCATTGAAACATACATTACATGTTTTCATTATTATTTTCAATATTTTTTTTCTTAATATTCTAAGACAATGTAGTAAAAAAAATTCAATTCAAGAATATGTTTCTTATGTTATCAAATAGAGAATTGAATGTTCTTATAAAAGACTTTTTTGTCAATATTTACAATAATTCAGGATTTTTAATCAATATTGGGGAGATCATCTTATGATTCTCACCACATTATTTACTAGGATAATTTATTATAATGATGCTTTAAGGATGATTATTTGAAACCAATTTCATACCCAATTCTTGATTAAATTAAAATGAAAAAATCCCAAAACCCATTTTTTCCCTTCATTTAGCCTATGATGAAACGATGAAATGTTTAAGAACCCCATTTTTATTTATATATGGTATAATTGTATGATATAAATATTGTATTAAGATATTGAGGAACACATATCACTGTAGTTCATTATGTGTTTGTCGATCTATGAATTATATATCCATATAAACCATTGATTGAATATGGATATCTCTTTAGATAATAAGGATAGTAATGGCGATTGAATCCAGTCTAGTAAAATACTCTATCTAATAAGATTTTCATGGGAGTGAAACTTGACCAAGAAATTGATATAAGAGGAAGTGAACAAATCCACTATGAGGGTATTTTAATTGAGAAAATATCCAATAAAAGATAATATATGTATATTTGGATGATAAAAATTATATTTTATACATATAATATGAATTCATTTTTAGGAATGATTATTTACGATTCAACAAAGATATGATTTCGGTTTTTTTAAAAAAAAATTGTTATTCCATGATTAATTATTAATTATCTTCATCAAATTGGGAATTATATTTAAATTTTATTATCATTTTCTCAAACCCTATTGTTTATATAATAATTAAAAAACATCATTGATGGATATCATTTATGTTTTTATATATTGAGAACATTCCCTTATCAAATCTTTCATTTCCGTTCCCTGAGGCATGAAGAACGTTTTTATGTAATGTAGGTGTTACAAATATAGTACAAGAGAAGATCATGGGGGGGATTTTGAGGATCATTCATTAAATAATATGATTATATTTACAGTCTGAAAATACAATAATCTATTAGGTTCCTAAGTCATGTATTGTTATGGAATGTATTTATGTTCTGGTAAAATTATATAATATATATATATGATATAATTGAGGAACATCAATTAGTATCAGAGAAAATTTTACTTATTTTTAGAGACCATGATTACAAAACATTGGAAAACTCTAGTGATAATTCTATGTATATGATAATAACCTAAAATATTGATAGTTAGATATTTTTTGGGTTTCATAGAAAATGAAACCATACCATGATTTATGAAACTACATCCATTTGGGGAATAGATTCACCTTGGGGTAAAAACTTAGAAAGGGACTAATTGGGTATTAAATTAATGGACACATCTCACAACTCGACCCTTCCGGCATCAAGCCGTAACTACCCCAAGCTCGCCTCTATAGGCCAGGGGGTGGCGACAAGCGTCGAAGGCATAAAAATCACGGGGAGGCCAAGGGCTATATACCTGCACACACACACACACACACACGTGGCGCACTCAATTCAGAAAAGGAGATCATAAAGGAAACCAAAGGACATACATCTATAACCCAACCACTTTCATGCTTCAACCTCTAAATAGGAAAAGTAAAGTGCTAACAAGGTGCTAAAAAGAAAAGGGGAAAAACAAGTGCCCAACAAGAAAAGTGCCACAATCCAGCAACATGTAAACAAATTTAAACAATTGGTGGGTCTCACAATTGAATGTCTTACTACATCTACTGAATGTAGCCCAAGCGCATGTGTCCTCTACGCTTCTCTGTTGTCTTGATCGACCTGTCCGTCGTCTGTAAGGGCACACCATGTGTGGGAAAACCCCAAGAAGGGGCGAGTATAAGGGTACTCCTTAGTATGCCCCGAATTATCTATAGAGAAACAAAGGAGGTACTAAATAGTAAACGATAGATCAAATAATGTATAAGTACAATAGAGTGAGTGGAGCTCAACCTATAAAAATAAAGGAAGTAGACTCGTCTCAACCAAGAAGAGATAGACACGGAAAGCACGTGGCATACCCCACGTGTCTACGTCTCTCCTAGAAAGAGAGTAACAGGACCCAATGAGTGGGAAAAAAAGTTGGGTGTATATATATATATGCTCAACAAAAAACCTGAACACGTTCGTAAGGTGATCTCCATCTCTAAGCTCAGCCCAGAATACAAAACTGACTGTTCTAAGGATAGCCATCAGTAATTCCCAATAGTCCTTCATGCCAAGGTCACCTCATCGATAAGTCGTACTACCAACAGTCTCACTCCGGTAACCAAGGAGAAAACCCACTGACTAGCCTCCTCAAAAAGGGGTGGAGTCTGATATAATTAGACGGGTAAGCCACTGCCCAACCCAACTGGATATAAACCTCAAATGGTTGTCTACTGAACAACTACCCATCCCTGATGGAGGGTAAACCCTAAAAGATCATCTGGTAAACAACTTCCCAGCCCTACTAGTGGGTAAAACCTAATGTCAATGGGTAACCCACTACCTATCACCGTTGGAGGGTAAACCCTAAGGTCAATGGGTAACCCACTGCCCAACCCTGCTGGAGGGTAAACCTAGAACTTGTCTAATAACTCTGCGTTGTCTGCGCCATCACTGGGTGTCACTAACATCACGACCGTACGTTGGGTCAGAGTGAGTAAAAGAAACCTCCTTCCAACATCATTTCATATTTCCACATTTAATAATATCATGTAAGAGGATTCACTAGCCCGAACAGATTACACCGTTGTAATACTCAGAGAAAACAGCGCGAGATAGACTAATTACTCATGGGAAATGGGCTCCAGATGAAATAGTTACTCAACGTCACTTTACGCCCATACGGCATATCGAGGGGTCCAAACCTCGGTTCCAAAAGTGGTCAGGCGAACTGCACCATCACAATTCTCTCGGAAAAACACGCCAAAACGAGTACTCATTCACACCAAACAGACTTTTGATGAAAAAGTTGAAAACACTCCAAACAGCTTAAAAGAAGTCATATGGGGCCCACTCCTCAAATCCGAAATCAATGCCTAAAACAACCTTGGAAGACTTCGTCTCGATGCCAGGGTAACAATGCCACTGACGGATACTTAAACAGACTCCAGATTTTCTACTCCATCTGAAGGAAGAATCATGGCGTAGTACATAACGAGCGTGGCGCACCACCGCGCCCCCGTCTTGTGAATTAAAATTTTTTGAGACCATCTAAAATTCATTGCATCAAGCCAAGGATTGGAATTCCATAGATAGAAAAAAATGGACACACATAGTGAATGTTACGGCAGTCCGAAGTCGGGGGGGGGGGTGAATCCCTTAGGTTGGCCAGCCCTGGACTTGTCGGTCCCCCCAGCCAGTGTCAGCCCGCGCTGGCCAGCCCAACTCGTAGTGTCGTCCGGTAGCTTAGCTACGCAACACATCCATTGACCCATCATCCAAACTTGTTCCGACCAGACCTCATGGCCCGTCATGGTCTCGTACGGATACCCGCTGAAGGCCGGTCTCTCTCCCCGCACGGGGTCACGCGCTGCGACCCCTCGTATTGCCCGGCGTCATCGACATCACCCACCGCCTAGAGACGCTGCCTAGAGCCACCGCTTGGAGCCACCCCCTAGAGCCTCCACCATGCCCCCGGTTTCCTCCAACGCACTGTCTTCCGAGAACCATGTCGTCGCCACCTAGAATGACCCGTGCCGCCACCGTCGCCCGTCAGACCTCCCTAGAATCTACAGAAAAAGAGGAAAACGGCCAGGAAACTTCACGAGGCCACCATGGATGCCTGAGGACTCAAAATTTTATTCCAAAAGGATTGTTGAGAATATAAAATCAATACCTATGAAACCAAAAGATTTTCTCAATGATCGGACAAGATTTCAACGCAAGAAAAAGCATTTGAAGGTAGTTTGGGAAATAAAATTTAAAACGCATGAGCCTACCTTGTAGGGCGTAGCCCATAGCTTCGCCAACGATCCGCCAGAGTCGTCATGCCTTGATGGAGAGGTGTAGAAGAGGGGAGGAAATTATTGATAGGAATCCTCTAGAGGAGAGGAGAAAGGGGAAGAAGAGGGTGGGGTTGGTGTTTAAATAGAAAAACACTTAAACCCCCCGCCATTAGACCCCATACCTAAACTTTCTACGGGGTCGGGGTTGGGTCGCCTCCAGGGTAAACTCTACATTCTAAACGCTACGGTGGTCTCAGAATTTTAATCTGATCCTTTGTTAAGTAGTTATAAAGTTCACTCCTGAGGCCAGTAAATTACGAAATCACCCCTGGTGGCGTTTTTTTTCAAAAGGGTCATGCCCGCGAAAGTTATACGCCTCCTAGGGTGAACATAACTTTCCAGACTCAACAGTGTCCTTAATATTTCCATCCGAGCAACCATTTAGGAGTTATTTCGTTTTTTTGGCATGTCTAGTGTGAACAAACTTAAATTTTAAATATGGTCACACCGTGGATCAGAATCACACACCGTCTGAACGCCCTTGCTATGGTATAACATTAAGAAAATTTTAAAATCCTATAGGCTCAAAACCTGGGTTCTTACATCATTCCCTCCTTCACGTTTCTCATCCCCGAAAAAAAGACTACAAAAAAAACTTCGAATATTGATCCTGCATCTGGCTCACTCATTCATAGGTTCTCTCATTCACTCTCTTGTGCTAAAACAACACACGAACCAAAGGAATGGTCCGCCCATGCAGTGTCCGCTCCTGCCGGTCCTTAATATCCACCGGGTGCTCTGCGAAAGTGGCTCTATCCTCAATGTCTAGCTCTCCCCAGTCGATAACATGTGTGGGGTCAATGCATGTATTTTCTCTTCTGTGACACGTAGAAGAATTCATTCAACCTATACAGTTGTGGGGTCACGGCAAGATGGTAGTCCACCTCAACAACCCTGTGCAAGATCTCAAATGGCACGATGAACTACAGGGATATCTTGCCTCCCCGGCCGAACCTCTGAGTACCACGCCACAGGGAGACCCTCAAAAAGACATGTTCTCCCTGCTTGAACTCCAATGGCCTGTGAAAACGATCTTCGTATGAATTCTTTCTAATATGAGCCATCCTCATCATCTCACGGATGACATGCACCTTCTTCCTCGTCACCTAAACCAACTCTGGGCCCACAAGGGAGGTCTCCCCAACCTTTTTCTTGCACAACGGTGACCAACAGGGTCTCCTGTAGAGAGCCTCAAAAGGTTCCATGTCAATAGTAGAGTGGTAACTATTGTTGAATGTGAACTCAGCCAAGGGTTGTTGATCCTCCCAGCTCAGGCCAATGTCTAACACACACACCCTAATCATATCCTCCAACACCTAGATAGTGTGCTCAGTCTACCCATCCGTCTGGGTGTGAAAAGCTGTACTCATACGCAGCTGGGTACCAAATTACTCTTGTAGGCCTCAACACAATCGTGACATAAACCACATGTCACGGTCGGAGACGATCGTCGAAGGTACTCCATGACAGCGGACAATCTCCTGAACGTACAGCCGCCCCAGACTCTCCACCGAACTCTGCTCCCTGATAGAAAGGAAGTGCGCCGACTTTGTGAGTTGGTCCACTATCACCCAAATAGAATTTGGGCCCTTCGATGTTCACGATAGCCCTATGAGGATGTCCATAGATATGCCATCCTACATCCACTCTAGGATATCAAGGGGCTGCAACAACCCTACCAGAACCTCATGCACTGCTTTCAACTACTGACAGGTAAGACACCGAGAAACAAACCCAGATACGCTCTGCTTCCGGACAGACCACCAAAACTGCCACTGAAGGTCTCTGTACATCTTCCCCACACTGGGATGTACAACCAAGGGAGAAGTGTGGAACTCGTGCATCACCTCTTCCCGCATCTCCATTGGTACCACAACTCATCCCAGGAATAGGATCCCATGATTCCCACCTTCAGAATACACATCGGGTGAATTGACCATGGATATCTCAGCACGTTGTACCTCACTGCTGACATCGCCTAGTTGCGACTATCTCATACGCTCAAGGAGCGAACGAGTCAACATAATCGACTTCAGAAATGTTGTACCCTCATGCTCCACCAAGGTCAGCCGTAGAGAATCCAACTGCTCTAAAGCTTCCCGTACTAACCGAGCTTGAAACTTCCTTCTATGAGCATCTGATACTACGTTGCACATTCCTAGAGTGTAGACTATCTCGAAATCAAAGTCCTGTAGAAACTCCAGCCAGCGTCTCTGACTCAGATTCGAATCCCTTTGAGTGAAGATATACATGAGTCTCTAGTGGTCTGAGTAGACCACAAAATGCTCACCCAGAATTTAGTGTCTCCATATCCTCATGGCGAAGACCACTGTTGCCATCTCCAAATCGTGAGTCACATAATATTTCTCATGGGGACTCAACTGCCTTGACCCATATGCAATCACTGCTCATTGCTGCATAAGCACGCACCTGATCCCAGCTCATAAAGCATCATAGTATACTATGAACACAATTCCATCCATTGGAAGCCTCAACACTGGAGCACTATTTAGCCTATGTCTCAACTCTTTGAAGGCCTTCTAGGACTGATCAGTCTAGGTGAACAGTCATCCTTTCCACGTCAATGCAGTCAACGGGGAATCAATCCTGAAAAAAGCTTCCACAAACCTCATGTAGTACCCTACCAAGCTAAGGAAGCTCGACACCTCTGATGCATTCTTAGGTTGCTCCCAAGCAAGCCTTGCCTCTACCATTGCAGGATCTACGGGCAATCCCCACTTTGTAATTACATGCCCCCAGAAGAGAACCTCATGATTCCAGAAATGACACTTCGTGAGCTTCCCATAAAGCTGGTGCTCTCAGAGTAAGTCTAGAACCATCCTCAAATGCTCTGCATGCTCCTCTTCCATTGCAGAGTAGATGAGTATGTCTTAAATAAAGAGAACCACAAACTAGTCTATATATGGCTGGAAGATCTAGTTCATTAATGCCATGAAAACGGAGGGGGAATTCATCACACCAAAGGGCATCACCAGAAACACGTAATGGATATATCGAAAATGGAAGGAAAAATTTGGGATATCAGCCTCACGAACCCGCAACACGTGGTATCCGGATCAAAGATCAATCTTGGAAAACCACATCGCACCTCTCATCTATTCGAAGAGGTTGTTGATCCTTGGAAAAGGGTACATGTTGTTTATCGTGGCCTGATTCAGGCGACGATAATCCACAAAAATCCTTAGACTACCATCTGCATTTTTCAAAAACAAAACTAGAGCTGCCCAGGGGGACACACTAGGCCTGATGAATCCCTTCACATGAAGGTTGTCCGGCTAATGTTGTAGCTCTTGGTGGCCTGTGGGTAAAATCTGATAAGCCACACATGATATCGGGGTAGTCCCCAACTGCAAGTCAATGCAGAACACCATCTCTTGCCTTGGAGGTAGTACCGGGACTTCCTCAGGAAAGATTTCGATGTATTCCTCTACAACGGTAGGTATCCAGGTGCATGTATATTTGTTGCTCTGAGAGCCATGCTCGCCAACTTGTGCAAAAAAGGTCAGGGTATCCTGCTCAAAATACCCATATGATCTTCCACGAGGACTTGTTCACTAAGGATGGTGATCCTCGTCCCATCAGAAAACACACCTCTTAATCGTCTGTGACGAGAGTTGATCTGGGCGTGAACAATAGAAATCCAATCCATGCCCATGATGATATCTTAAAGATCCATCATGATGACGATAAGGTTCCACATGAAACTCCCTCCTCCGAACAACAGTTCACACTATCTGTGGATAAATGTCAGAAATGAGGCACTTCCGTATGAACCTTGAGGCTAAGTACAGGTGTCAGCACCTCTACTTGAAGCTCCAACTCCTGTACCAAAAGCAACAATATAAAATAGTGTCTTGCGCCTATGTATACTAGTACCGAAGCAAGAGTAGAGTGAACACAAAGAGTACCTCGAACCATCTCATGTTATGGGGGGTTATGAACACCCATAGCCCGAAGCAGACCACGACCCCTACCGCCATCTCCCTGAGTCTGGTGTGGGCCACCTGGTGGTGGTGGTGGAAGGACCTCAAAGCACCGTCCCAGACCTCCAGGTCATGCCGCTCTGCCTGTACTGCCTCCCTGAGGACCACCCAATCCTCTCCTGAGGGATCCGTAGTCACAGAGCTACCTCTGCCGCTGCGGTGTGCCCCCTGCCTACCACGGCTACTCGGTACACCTAGTCGGGTAGTCCCATGCTAGGTGGCCCCATCTATAAAAGGCATAGCACTGACTCTCTCCAGCCTTCCCCGGGGCTCAACGGTGCCACTTTGGTGTATGACCCTGCCCCTGTGTCTACTCATGGAAGGGCCTCCTCAACTGAGGCTCTGCTCTCAGCCGCCTGTCTGCCACTGAGGACTCTCCTCTGAAGCGACCACTACTAGGCCTTGTTAGTTGGCGTCCCTTATCCAAGAATCTCTCCATCATGAGCACCTTCTCTAGCTTCCTAGCCTTATTAGGGATTCATTAGGGAACTAAACTAGCACGGATCCCCCCTGCAAAGACCCTGCTCAAACTTTAGTGCCCAAAAGTAACTATTAGGGATCATATACTGCGAGTAGCATGTCAGATCAGTAAATCGGGCCGAGTAATACGCCATAGTCATCCCCCCTGGTTTAGCTCTAGAAGCTCTTGAATCCGAATATATAGTAAGAAAGAGGGGGAGTAAACCTCCCAGAAGTGCTACTGGAAGATATCCCATGTGAGAGTCGACTAGATGGGGGTCTACGTAACCAACCCCCACCAACGCCCGACCATCCGGAGGAAAAGGCCGGCAGATAGAGCTATCATTTGTTCTGCTGGTGTCCATACCAGTCTAAAAAGTCGGTCCATGGAATCAAGCCATTCATCCACTGCCTGATGATCCGAGTCCCCACGGAACATCTGTGGTTACTGACGCTAAATGTCTCAGAGCGCACTCATCCTGCGCTCAACCATGACCTGTGCTGTCTGTACCAAATACCACTATCTAGGTAAAGGGGCCACTACTGAAGCATTGAGAGGAAGGGGATCACATGAGGGTCCCTGAACTGATGCCTCGTCGCTCGCCATATCATTTTCACGACCTGGAGAGGGTAACCATGCTGGCTTCAATCGTGGGGGTAGACTGAAAATTATCAAGGACTATCGCGATCAGATGAGTATATATATATATCTGTAATAAAAAGGGGAACTGACTCAAAAAAAGATAGTCAAAGACACAATCCAACAAGATGCATATTCCAAACTTCCCTATAACAACTGTCTTAGTGTGCTGAGTTGACAAGCGGGTTACTAGGGTCTTCGTGGATGGATACGTCGGTCGCCCGTACCATCATTGGACTCCCTATCCCATGAGATTCTTTCAAGACATGTCGACAACATTTCTATAAATCCCAACCAATTCCTTTTTAGGGACGTCCGAACAACACACCATGGAACGAACCACCTTGGACACCACTTTGTCACAACCTGACCCTATTAGCCTCGATCCGCAACTACACTAAGCATGACTCCATAGGCCAGTGGCTGGTGACAAGCGCCAAAGGCGTAACAATCAGGGGGGCCTTTGCCTAAGTACCTGTACACACACACACAACCCACTCAATGAGGAAAATCAGATCAAAAAATAAAACCAAATGAAAAAGAACTATAACCCAACCACAGTCATGCATCAACCTCTATATTTGAAATGTAAAGTGCTGACAAGGTGGTAAATAGAAAAGAGGAAAAACACGAACCCAAATAAAAATGTGCCACAACCCGGAAACAAGTAAATTAAAGTAAACAATTGTTGGGTCTCACACTTGAAAGTATTACTATGTCTAATGAATGCAGCACAAGCTCCTGGGTCCTCTATGCTCCTCCATAGTCTCGATCATCATGTCTGTCATCTAAAAGGGCACACAATGTGCGGGAAAATGCCAAGAAGGGGTGAGTAATTGGATACTCAGTAGGATGCCCCAAAAGCTTGAGGGAGAAACAAAGGAGGTAATAAATGGCAAAAGATAGACATAAAAAGTAAGAGTACAATAGAGAGAGTTCAGATCAACCAAACAAAAGAAATGAAGTAGATTCATCTCAACCAAGAGGAGCTAGACACGAAAGTCCCATGGCATACCCCACGTGTCTTCGCCCCTTATAGAAAGAGAGTAACTAGACCCAACTAGTGGGAACAAAAGTAGGGTGTGTATATATATATGCTCAACAGGAAACCCAAAGGAGTGGCTATTGGGATCTCCATATCTAATATTAGCCCAGAATACGTCACCAACAGTTCTAAGGATATCCATCACTGATGTAAAACAGTCACGCAAGCCAAAGCCACCTCATCGCTAAGCCGTACTTCCAAAAGTCCCACTTCAGTAACCATGGAGAAAAACCACTGAATAGCCTCGTAAAAAAGGGGAGGAGTCTGAAAGAAGTCTATGGGTAACCCAATGCCCAACCCAGCTGGAGTGTAAACCCCAAAAGGTTGTTGGGTGACCCACTGCCCAACCCTGTTTGAGGGTAAACCCTAAAAGATCATCGGGTAACCCACTACCCAGACCTATTAGAAGGTAAACCCTAAAGTCAATGGGTAACCCACTGCCCAGCCTCGTTGGAGGGTAAAACCTAATGTCAATGTCTAACCCACAACCCAGCCCTAGTGGGGGTAAACCCAGAACTTGTCTAATAACTCTGCCATGCCCGTACCATCATTGGTTGTCACTAACATCACGACTGTGTGTTTGGTCGAAGTGAGTCAAAGAAACCTTTGTCCAACATCCTTTCATATTTAAACATTTAATAAGATCATGTAAGAGTTTCTGCTCACCCGAATAGATTACACCATTGTAATCCACATGGAAAAACACATGAGATAGACTACATACTCACTGGAAACGGGCTCCCGATGAAAAAGTTACTCAATGCCCCTTTACACCCATAAGACATATCATGGGGCCCACACCTTGGTCCAGAAAGAGGTCGGGCGAACTTCGCTATTGTGATGCTCTCGGAAATACACACCAAAATGACTACTCATTCGCCCCGAATGGACGTCTAATGAAAAAGTCACAAAACGCTGCTCACGGCTTAAAAGATGGCCTGTGGGGCCCAGTCTGCAACTCCAGTTTCAACACCTGAAACCACCTTGGACCACTTCATCTCAATGCCATGGTCACAATTCCTCTTACGGCTCTATAAACGGACTCCAGATGTGTCTTCCCCATCCGAATGAATAATCCCGGCATTTTACTTGATGAGGGTGACGCGCCACCAAGCCCCCGTATCGGGAATTAAAATTTTCAGAGACCATCTCAAAAGCTTTGTCTCGCCACGAGGATTGTACTTCCATAGATGACTTGAAAAACGTACACCCGTAGTGAATGTTACTGGTGTCCGAAGTCGATGGGGGTGAATCCATTGGGCTGGACTGGCCGTCCTGCGGCTCAGCCGTGCGGCCCGGCCACTGACCCCCGATCCATGCCCCTACCGACAGGCCCACATGGCCAGTCATGGTCTCACGCGGAGACCCGCCGAAGGCAGATCTCTGTCCCCACATGGGGTCACGCACCAATACCCCGCATCTCAACCATCTCCGTCGACCTCGCCCACCACCTAGAGCCTCCGCCGCGCCGCCTGGGTCCGCCACCGTGTTGTCGTCCCCTGCCGGTTCTCCTTGGAACTGCTGGATAAAGATGAAAACAATCGGGAAACTTCCCGGGGCTGCCCCAGATGCCCCGGAGCTCAAAATTTTGATCCGGAAGGATAGTTGGGAAGATAAAATCATGCCCTACACAACTAGGGGATCTTTCTGATGATCAGACAACATTTCTATGCAAGAAAAAAATTTGAAGGGGGTTATGGGAATTATAATTTAAATCGCACGAGCCTACCCTGATGGTTGTAGCCAATATCTTTGCCGATGATCCTCCGAAGTCACTACGCCTTACCGGAGAGGTGGAGAAGAGGGGAGGATCGTTTAGAGAGAAATCCGCTAGAGTAGAGGAGCAAGGGGGAGAAGAGGGTGCGGGTGGTGTTTAAATAGAAAAACACTTAATCCCCCCGCCCGTAGACCCCGTACCCAATCATTCGGTGAGGTCGGGGTTAGGCCACCTCTAGGGTAAAATATACATTCTGAACGCAACAGCGGTCTTGATACGTTAATTTGCGCCTCCATTCAGTAGTTATAAAGTTCAAATCCAAAGCTGCTAAATTACAAAATCACCACTGGTGGCGTTTTTCATAGAAGGGTCACGCCTATGAATGTTATAACCCTATTAGGGTAAACGGAACGTTTCAGACTCAAGGATTCCCACAGTTTTCCCATTCAAACAACTTTTTAGGATTTATTTTGTTTATTTGGCATATCTAGTGTGAAAGCACATAAAATTTAATTCCGGTCACACCGGGGCTTGGAATCACACACTGTCTGAATGCCCTGCTCTGGTATAACATTAAGAAAATTTCAAAGTCTTACAAGCACAATACCTGGGTTCTTATATCACTGGTTCATGATGTGTAGTTCAATGACTCCATGCCAGAATAAACACTCTCTTTAGATATTTCTGGATAAAATAACATTTTCTTTATAAACCATTGTCAAGTATTTGAATAAATTATTTTTTTCAATGAACTATTTTAAACCTAACGTGTCATATGTTTATAAAATGGTACTGTGATTTAGAGATTATATAAATGACATTTAATTATTACATGAATAATCAATATATGTAATATTGATCACATTTTCCTATTTTGGACTTAATTAATGGAAGACACCTAGAGTATCTTTTAAAATATGATTTTTTTGGAAATGTAAAGATCATCCTTATAATACAGTAAATATAATTTTTTTTGGATGTGAAATATTGTAACTATGATCACGAAACACTCTCAAGCTATGATGAGTAACATGAATTTTTTAGAACTTTTAAATTTCCAAAGGAATGAACAACTGATTATTGATCCCTTTTTGTTTCCTAGTCCACCTTACATCAGTGGTTCCTATGATCCACTTATTGATGAGTAATTGATTAATTTTGTAGAAAACATATTCTATATTCTCCAACGATCATACAACGAGAAGGTTAATGTGGCATTGTACTGTTTGGACAGATAATTTTATCAATCATTGAATCTTATCAAAAATATGAAGATGGAGGAGGAAATTGAATCTATTATATTGTAAATGTTTAATGAGGTGTTTTGCAATAATTATTTTCCATAAACTCTTACCATGAAGATGAAATTGTAGTTAAATGTTCTAAAGATGTAATTTTAAAAAACCATTAGTACCTAGGGTCAAATATTAACCTTACCTACAAGTTATGCTACTGTTTTTATCATTAATCATAAAGGAAATTTTAATCAATTCTTTAGTTTCTTGAGATAATATCTCTATAATGAATTTTATATAAGTTAAAGTAACACAAATAAAGAAATTATTTGATGTTCTCTCAAGAGGGAATTGAAAATAATTTAAAATTAGTGTCCCTGTTATTTTTTAGGTAAAATTGAATGATTAAATTTTTACTAATTTCTAATAATAAAACCCAAGGAAGAATGAAATTTTTTGTTCCTTTATTTTAATGGTTTTTAATAAAGCGTAATATAAATTTCATTATAAGGTCAATAAAATGTTTTATGTTTCAAAATAGTGACCACCAGGAAAATTCATGCCATTGTGAAGTGAAGAGTCTAGTGAATCAATTGATTTGTGAAAAAGGTAAATTAATTGGGACACCCAATGTAAAATGATATAATTCAATGTTATATATACATTATGTTGACGATTGAATGAATTAGAGTGCGAAATATGAAAGGTTCTATTAAAAACCCCTAATACGAGAGAAAATGGGATTTCTCATATGACCACAACTGTTAATGGGGGAATGGGAAAAAACTGGTGAAATATTCTCTTAACTTAAAACTATAAAACTATCAATGTTTTATGTGAGTATGGATCTATTATTTATCTTATGATATGATTTTTTGTAAACAAATGATCATAAGGGGTCATTGCGAATTAAATTAGTGTATCGCTATTGTAACCCCTCTAACAGGATCAATACCCTCAGAGACGGGGAATTCAATATATTAATGTAATTAAACAAAAAAACATTGGTGGAACTCGAATTACGTATGATATCAGCTTCAATTCCTTCATTACATGTGTGGAGATCATCCTCTTGGTTTTTAATAAGAATCTTTCCTCTATGATTGTGGTAATAAATTTACCATGGAGTGGAAATATTCTCTTGTAGAGTGTTGTGGATAAGAGAATAATAAATTTCAATTCCCTATTTTATATTTATAGAATTTGATAAGGGTATCTTATCCCTACATAAATGATTATATTTCGAGTATTCAGTATAAAAAATTAAAATTGGAATATGATAACATGGATAGTTTATATATCATCACAGAGAAGAGGATACATAAATAGATATTACATATTTTATATTATGATTCCTTACATTATAAAAACTCCCACATGGAGATCATAAAGGTATAATGAATTTATAATATTTGAAGAATAAAAAGGTGGTTTACAGGTGAACTATGTAAGCATGCACTACATTTTTTATCACTAGCACCATTATGATAAAATTCATAAATTATACATTTATTCATAACTTAGATAAAATAAAGATAATTAGGTGATATTAGATTCTCAATAAGGTTTAACAAGGTAAATATGTAATTATAAATTGATTATAAGTGTATGAGAACCTGTGAATGATATTTAAATGACATACTTTGCATAAAAATTTATAAACATGGTTCCTGGCCTAATGATTGGAATCTTATAATACATAAATAAAATGGAATCAAATAAAATAATATATGAGAGAATAAAAATGAAAAATTCAATGAATTATGGAACTCACATAGGCATAGAATATAATTTCCATAGTAATAATGGCTCACTTATAGGTCTGTCATTATAGAGTGGGTTCAATCCACAAAAAACATAATAGTCAAGGTTTCCTCCTAATACTATAATAGTGAACAATGTCACTTGATAAAATTAGTTCACTACCCATTCGAGTCATGTTTATCTCACGATATATCAATCATTACACAAAACATAAGATGTAGTAATTGGTTACACCTATCAAATAATTAAATTCATAAATAAGTTGTCCACAAGACAATAAAATATTTATAATATCACAATACATGGATTTATGTTGAATTTATAAGCATTTCCTTATTGAATACCCCATGGAAAATAAATTGGTTTCATATACATTTCCTCATAAAAGATAAAATGTAATAGAAATGGTTCATAAACATATATTCATTGTAATCATAATCCATCATATAAATGAATAAAAATGGTGCAATTAGATCTAATCCCTATAAATTTACAAGGAACAACAAATTTTGTTTCCATTGGTGAATAACAATTCAATAAATAATATTTAAAAAACTCTTGAGTAAAATATCTCATCCATTACGAAAACACATCATTAAAATAAAAAATTACCATATATTAAAGGAAAAAATTTATTTCAATATAATTTAGGATAACTATATTTGAATCATTAAGAAACGGATTGGTCTAGATTGTGAAAAATTATGTTCATGTTGGATACTTTAAAACAAATATTCTAGTCAAATTTTTAGTAAATATAATAAGTACCTCATAAAAAATGAGAAGTGGAATCCTTTTAATAATTTTTTTGAAAATTAAAATAAGGGTATAAAATAATATAAAAATATTAAATGATTTTTGAAAGAAAATATTTATAATATTCTTTTAAAATAATATATTTAGAAGAATAATCATTTTCGACTTAAGAGAGAAATAATGAAAGATTTTCATATGAACTTTCATTAGAACTATTATATACATAAATAGAGTAAAATGAGTAGAAATAACTTATTCTAATGAAATATACATAATATAATTAATGTTTTAGTATCATGAGAGATTTATAATGATATTTCATCATTAGAAAAATAATCATATAAAATTGTGATATGTGATGAGATGATAATAGAAAATAATTTATGACATTGGTATATTTTATATCATAAGATACATTAATTATAATTAAAAAAATTAAATATAATGAAATGGAGGATAATAATGATATAAATTTAAAATTTTATTTATATAAATCTCATAAAAGATGATTGGTCAATAATATATATTGTTTCCCAAATAAATAAATTTGAATCAAAAATCCATTACATTAATTTTCATGTTCGATTGTAGAAAATTGATCATAATGTATAATAAATATATGTCTATTATAGATATATTACAGTACCATATTAATATTTATCTTACCATATATGATTTATTTATTAAATATTTTTTAATAATTACTTGATAAAACCATATTTATGGGAACAACTACGTTTGTATGTGTGTTTTGATTTTCTAATTTTATCCTATTACATTGATTGTTGTTAAATAAAATCTAGATTGCTAATAATGAAATAAATATTATAAATATTCGTTATAAATTTATTAATATTAATTCTTAAATGTTATATATATAATGAATAACATATTTTATGGAGATGTTTGGTCATATGTATGCATAAACATTGTTTCCTTATTTTAATGGATGAAATGAATGAAAGATAAAAAATATATTACAATTGAAGTATTATTTTAATATAATATATATCACATATATTTATTATATTTATCATTATTACATTCCATGATATATATTAGTGAAAAATTAATAACATTATTTTGCAATACGGTAGTCCAACATACATGTGAATGATATTAACTTATTCTGTATGAAATGGGAGGAAAAATGTTATATATGATATTTTAGTTAAATAAAAATTATTATTTCATATATAAACTATATAAAAATTTTATAAAGAATTATATTTATATGTGATAAGTAGTTATAGAAATGGAATTTCATTGGTTCAAAAGCGGTACTCCCCCATACATATTATCATCAGTTTTGTTTCCCATTTGAGGGATTAGGGGATAGTTGTTGGTCACGAACATAATATAAAAATAACTAAATATCATTAAGATACTATTTTTATTATATCATCAGGTATAAGTAACATTTTATTTTGGTGGAGGAAGAAATAAAATATAATTCATAGTTTAGACATACCTCTTCTTCGGAAAAATTCTTTTGGTTTGCACAAAAACCCTTCCTATGTTTTATTTTTTTGAACAAACACAATATTATAGGATTGTTTAAGTGATTTAGGTAAGGAATTTGGGTTGATATTTTCTTGAATGAATGGGTTTTTGAATTTTGGGAATGAGAGGAGTGGGGGTGACCTTTTATAACTGGGGAGAGGATACAAATGGAATTTTTAAAAGAAATAATTTCACCCACAATTTAATAATTACATTAGGATTATAAAGTATATATATAACATCCTTGAATTATAAGGTTATATTCTAGCCGTAAAATAGGTATTTGGAATGTTTGGGCTCCTTACTATGTCTTGACAGTTTAGTGTAACCCATGGTATACTTGTATTTACCTACTCCATAACAATTAATTTTTACTGCTTTTATTAGTCATTATTGTCCAAAAATATGTTATCCTTAACAGATAATATAAATTATGTCGACATAAAATTTGGAAATAATTTTCATAATATACATTCCCATAAGTGTAAAAATATTATTTAAAATTAAGCCATCATATATAAATGAAATTTTTTTCCAAAGACAATCTTTCCAATTGATTAAAATGTTTTTATAACAAAAAATCTAAATGAAATTATTTATAATGAACAAAATTTGTTTAAAAATAATATAGTTGAACTAATTTTTATTTTAAACTGATTTTATATAAAATTTAACCTTATAAATTCATTAAACGAAATGAAAGAATAAATAAACACTTGTATTTTTCAAATTTCATTGAAAAATTAATCTTTTCAAAAATTCTCAAATACTCACCCTCAAATATTTTTGACATTTTTATTCAAATAAACTAGTTTTATTTTTAACATTAATTTACTAAAACATTCAACAAATACTTATATTATTTATCCACAAAATGAAATAACATCATTTTTTATAAAATAGTGTTTTCAAAAGATATAATGACTTATAAAAAAATAAATATTTTTCAGTAATTTTTCATTATATTAATCTATTATTTTTAATTTTTTTATTTTTTTATTCCTATCAAAATATTCTTATTTAATATCTAGGTAATAGTGACTATTTTAAATAGTAATATAAATATAATATTGGTGTTCATTAGAATGGAATGTTGCATGCAGCGTAAGCTATCAAGGAACTTAAATTCAATAAAAACACTATAAATTTGCAAGTTGTTACATTATAGACTTCATAAAATGAATATATATATATAAATATTAAAAATTTGGTATAAGAAAATAATGTTAATTCTACATCATTTCATCCTTCAATTCGTATGTATATTCCTCATACTAGTGTTTTTTCTACAAAACATTGACCAGATGAGAAGTCTTATTTATGAAAAATATCTCACTATGATAAAAAAACTATAATGGTTGCTCTTCATAAAAATGTTAATGATTCAATGGTATGAAATCTATTTTTATTTCATGTTATGGTTCAGAAATGTACTTCCTCAAGATAGCAACATGGAACACTTCATGGACTTGAGAGTGGTTTGTAGGAAGAACAAACTAATATGAATCCATGTTGAATCAATCATAAATTTAAAATGGAATGATATACCTAAAGCATAGTTTCCATTTTTCTAAAATCTCATGACCACCATCCATGGATAAGTTCATAGAAACAACTTTTCAAAAATATCAAATTACAGAGCATGGTAGCGATTGTTAGTATAACTTTTCTATTGACATTTTTTCACTGTTATTTGTTTTAAAATTGATCTAACCTTACTATTAATTTCATAAACTACATTATATACAAATAGCATTATTTTTCCAACATAATTCTATAATGTTGTATATATACACATCATTTTATACAGGGATTCATATGGAACCATCTGAATACTCATGTGAATGTTAATTTTTTTTTCTGAAAACTCAACTTGCAAAAGATGTTGCTCCAACCACCTTTTAAATATAATGAAAAAGATCTCAACAAATCCTCTAGTATTTGAATTGATGTATAATTCTTAAAATCTATCATAGAGTGTAACATAGTTAACAAAATCAAATCTATATTCATAAATTGATGTTGAGGTATCTATAACATCATCATAAACCTTATATCACGATCAAACTAAAGTAAGGTTGTCCTCTATGAAACATTCCCATTTCTTTACTATATATCTTGTCCAGCTGATCCAAAGAGATATCATCAACAATAGTGATTTAGTATGATCAATATTTAAGGATATTGATGAAATCTTATATACAATTGTTCACTATATACATTTGGGGGAGTCTGATGAAAATATTAATTATGATGTTTTCCCATTATAATTATGGTATGTGTGTGGGATGTCACATCCATGTATAAATTTGTTTCCTTTATTTAAATTTCCAATAATACATTAATCAATATAAAAACAAATTGATATATCTCATTATATAATACAATTAAAAATAGTCTTTCAAATATATATATATATATATATTTGATTAATATTGAACAAATAAATATCAGCCTCCTTTATCCACTCCTTCAAATTTGGTATAGATGGAAAGCACAAAATGTTCTGAAGCCTTAACATTCCATCATAATCGAATATAATCTCCCGGACATGTATCGCCTTCTTCTATGACTCAATAACATCCTTTAACTCCTCTTTAATCTTCCCATGGATTGTTTTTTGAACAATACTTTTAAAAAGATAAAATATACCCCCTTTCTTCATTATTTCCACATCCATCGTTTACTAATGGAGAAATATATGATATTTTTTTCCTTATCATAGATATGATAGAATTATCTATTAAACTAAATTTATTAGAAACCATATTCACATTACAAGGGTTGTAATTTATTGATATGACATAATCATTAAACATATCTATCCATTTACATTGGATCATGTTAAAATCCTTATATGTGAATATATACATTAATTTTTTTTGGGTAAGTATATATATCACACGATTACTAATAAAATAAATTCCTCCATATCTATAATTGAAGGATTTCCAATTCTAACTCAAATCAACATGTTGGGTTATTTTGTTAATTACCATTAAATTTTTAGGAGGTTAATGATATAGCCATTTAATTTTGAACATAACACATACAAACCCAATTATTGATCCCTAAATAATGATTACAAACCCTTCTATAACCTAAGATAATGTTATTATAGGTTCATTAAATAATGTTCTCATTAGTTCAAATAATTTTTCTTAATATTAATCTATATAAATGAACAAGGATCCCATATATTTTAACTTGGTGTTGATTAGATAATGATTATATATTCTCCAGAAACAGTCAATAATATCTTTCCGGTCCATGAAAACAACAGATCCCATTCAATTTAGTTGGTTTGGTAAAACATACAATATCCTACATGATTGAGGAATCCACCAATATTTCCAATATTTAGATAATGTGACCCAATAAAGAATCCCATTATTGAAAAAAACCACACATTGTAAATATTTTAGAGTACTTCTCATTACTCATCTTATTAAGAACAATTCTCATGTGATATTAAAAATCAACATTTCTCTTGTAATTAGAAAATATGTTTGATAATGAATACCAAAAACCGATCAATATTATCTATAATGATTGTATTCATTAAACTCATGAATATTTATGGGGTGTTAGGAAGACCAAATAGAATCACAATATACTAATAATGTACATACCTTATAAAAAATGTAATCTTAGGTATATCCTCCTTATTGACACTATATAGATGATATCTAAAATGAAAGTCAATTTTATATATATATTGTTCTCCATGTCGTCGATCAAACAAGTCCCCAGTAAGGGGTATATTAAACTTGTTCCTGATTTCGATCATGATCATCTCTTGATAATCAATAAAATGTAACATCATTTTGTCAAAAAATTTGACAGAGGAAATAGCTCCACCCTAAGGTGACACAATTGGATAAATGAGTCCCATGTAAAGATTGTCCTGGAGATTCTTCTTGTATTCTTGAATCTCAATCGTGTCTATTCTATAGGGTGTCTTTGAAACAGGTGTTGAAATAGGTAAGAGTTTTATTGAAAACATGACATCATGATTCATTGGAAGACTAGGATAATCTAATGGGAAGCTATGAAAAAATAATCACACCGTTGACACATCATCGATATTTATTTTATCCCCAATCATTAGTGTAACGACCCAAAGTTTCATTAATTGAAATCCCTATTGATCTAATTAAAAATCTCTTTATGTAAAATGTCTATATAAAATTTCATCTTCTTTGGTTTTATGTTAAGAATTGTGACCATTTCATTTAAAGTCATTGAACAGTGATCACATGATTAGTATAAATATAGGGATTTAAAAAACCCAATTTACTCAGACAAAGGAAGTGATGGCCTCATCCAGTAGAATTGATCCATACGAAGACCATTTGTCAGAGCTCAAAAAAGAGGTGGAGTCTTTGGGATTCGATTTGACCAACCCCAATATGAGATTCATCATGTCAAGCTCGAACGGGACTGTCTATGGGAAAAGTGGAATTTTATAGAGATTACCACTCGAGCGATGGTATCTCAGCCACCCAAAGAGTCTATCACCATCACACACCTTACCCTTAGTTCATATGTGGCTGTTTTATGAGGTTATGTAACAAATCACTACTACTATGTTCGTGTAACTTATTTTTTTATATAATAATGATTATACATTTTTGTCATTATTGATACATTGTAAATAGTTTTTAATGTAAAAATAGTGTTTTTAGTTATTATCTAATTAAGAATTATATTTTATTAAATTAAGGTATTTTTGAATCAAATAATATTTTAATAAAATAATAATATTATTATTAATTTAATTTTTATTAAATATAAATTATCTTATAATTTTATGAATGCAATTGTAATATTTATTATGGTTTGAAATCCATTTTTGTCAAAACCTATGAATTTTTTATAAATGTCAGTTTTTATTTTAAAAGTGAAAATTAACATATTTAGAAAATTATTTATATAAAATAAATGTTATTTCTGGAATCAGGACGTTGAAAATATCCAACGGTGAATTTTTTTTAATTTTCTGAGACAGTCAAATGTTTGGGTAAAAATTAAATACTGTTTAAATATATAATGTGTTTTATGACATCATAATGACCCAATAGTGATGTAATAAAATACTATACACTTTATGTTCGGCCAATATATGTTTTAAAATTAAAATAATGTGATTTTCGGTTTGATTGACTTATGTTAAAAAGCATTAATGGACCCCTCAAGACATATTAAACATCTTGTCTTTTTAAATTATTTTCCCATGGGAGTGTGACTCCGCTCCACATAAGCAACCCCATTATTTTAAGAAGATCAGACTTTGGCCTTATAATTTTTTTTTCCTCTTACCATTTCCAAAAACCATGGTCAAAAACCATGAGATTATTTGTGGTTTGGATTAGTTTAATGTAAGGGGTCCCAAACCTAAATAATAAAGAATTCACTCCCCTTTACTTTATAATCCCACCCAAGCTCCCACTTCCTCCTCACTCAAAGCCTTTGGAGTTCGTCCAACCTCTTTCCTACTCTCTCTAGAATCATCCCAAGGTGCCCCAAGCTCCCACGAAGCCTCTCTCATGCCTCTCTCAAGCCTTTGGAAGCACACTTCCAAGTAAGGGTTTTTCTTCTTTTCACTTTTTGTCCAATTTTCTTAATATTTTTATGCCCTTTTAATTTCAATTATAAGTTCTATGGTATGGTTTCTAACCTCCCACATAATTCCCTATTATTTTTTTAATGATGGGAGACCCCTTTCTCTCTCATTAAATGCCTCCCATGTACACCCGATATTATGCCAAAATTCCGAATGGAACTTCTCCCTCCTCAGTTACATTCAAGCAATACATTTTTATCATGAATTCAAATTCCATTACAGTTTTTGGGACATGTATCTATATAACCCCCCTTACATTCAATTTCATGTAGATATGATGAGACACCCATTTCTCTCTCATCAACCATTTTTTATGAATTCTTATATCACGCCTTTACGCTGCCGAAATTGCACCGATTTTCTAAGCCAATGACATTGTGTAGTGAATACCATGACCATTTCACCATCAAGGGTATTCAACTTCATGGACATTTACTTATTGATTATAAATTTTCATTCCACATTCCTTTTTTGTGGAACAAATGATTATTTTTTATGAATCCATGTTTTATGATCCATTTGGCACACTTATGCATGAAATGAAATGTTTAAGAAGGGTGTGCCCTTATAGAACTCCAATGCATTGGGTAAAGTATAGTATCATGATATGTCATGTGCAATGAGTTTTGTTAAACAAGGGTTTACTCATGCTTCATGTGCAATGAGGATTTAATCATGCTCCATGTGCAATGAGACTTGGCTCATGCTAATTCCATGTTAAGTGTTGTTGCCACATTTCCATTTTATGATTATCATGCTTTATCATGCCTTTATGTTCGTGTTTCTATTGTGATATATTGATATGCCTATTGTCTAACATGTATTTTACTCTTTATGTATTCCATGTTTATTCCCTTTCTGGGATTTATAGCTCACCCCTTTTCTTATGCATGTCCTTAGGTTATCCCATGAAATGCTAAGTATGAGGGAATCTAGTGTTCATGTAAAAGAATTTTTCAATAAAGATGTTGTATTTGATGTTTTAAGATGTTATGTAATGATCCTAAGCCCTAAAGACAGTAGACCCATCCATCATTCATGTCGAATTACGTGAATAGATTATGTAATAAATCATGTTTATTTTTGTAATAAAAGCAGGGTTGTCATAGTTGGTATCAGAGGATAGGTTTAGTTATTTTTTGGGATTAGGATTAGAAAACCCTACTAAATCCTTCGATACAAGACTATGTACAATAAAAACTTCCATATCTTTTGGTGAGTATTGAGTTAGTGGGTTATCAAGAAAATACATCCCTGTCTGGATACGAGCAGGTAGAGGCGGCTCTAGCACAGATGTATCCTAGGGGTAAAACTTGAAAACACCGCTTTGAGCTAGACGTAAACGGGAACTGTTGCACAAAAATGGGCCTTGATGCACTCTTGGTTATGATACTCCAGGGGGGATATGTTTTGATAAATTCACAAGCTTAGTATGAACCCTTATGAAGGGAATTAAAAAAAGTCACCTATGAATATATGTTATAAATTAGATCATGAAAAGCCTAGATTGAAGCCCATAGACTCATGTGTTAAGGAAATAAAAGTTTAGTTATAATTTATCAAGTTTTTTCTTTGGATTACCCTTTATGTGTTACCCCTAACGTTCCTTTTATTCCAGAAAATGGCTGGTAATAGGAGGAATCGGGCTAACAACCGATGTGAAGATTAGTGTGATGACTGTACTAATGAGATGCCCAGTCCAATGGGATCGGGAATGGAGAACTTTTTCATGCTTCTCTCTCATCTAACTCAATCTTTGAATAGAAACATGGGTCAAGAGGAATGTTCAACCCCCCCCCCCCCCCAAGAAAGAACAAGTCGCTATCGAGAGCTTCATGAGAAAAATGCCTCTTACTTATAGTGGATCGTCTGATCCCACGATTGTTGAACAATGGATCAACTCCATTGTAAAGATATTATCCATCCTTCAATGTTTTGAAAAAGAGAAGGTTCTCCGGGAAGCATATCGTATAGAGGGTGAAGCTGATCAATGGTGGACGTTGATCAAAAATACGATGCCCGAGGAGGAGATCTAGGTGTTGGAATGGAAGGATTTTTGAAAGATGTTTTCCAATAAATAGTTTCCACGCACACTCCAGCTCAAGATGGATAGGTACTTCCTTTCCCTCAAGAAAAAAAGATGAAGAATCTGTTGGAGCGTATGAGGAAAACCTCACAAGGCTTGCACGATACGCTTATGTCTTTGTCATTACCCACAAATGCAAAGTTGACCGCTTCTTTGGTGGGCTGCAGCCTAGCCTATGGAAATCATTAGTGATCCGTGACTTCGACAGCTATGAAGAAATTATATGATGTGCCCTCAAGGTCGAAATGGAGATCGGAGAATCATAGGGGTATCTTGGGGACAAGAAGCATAAGGTGGACTTCAATACTGGTGGTACGGTGGATAAATCCAATGGTTCTAAGAAGATCAAGCACCCCACTTTCCAAAAGTGCGGAAAGAAGAACCCCGGAAATTGCCTCAAGGGGTCGAGGAGATGCTTTATGTGAGGAAGAGAAGGGCACCTAGCTGTTAACTTTCGGCATGAAAGACCCGCAGCTGCAATAGAGGAGAGGAACACATTGTTTGAACCTCAAAACGTTTTTCATTTCTACAACTGCAAAGATCCGGGGCATTTTGCAAATCAGTGCCATAATCCAAGGGTTTTCAGAGGCAACCAACAACCTCCAAAGCAGCAAGGAAGATATTTTCCCTTCACTTCTGCCGAATTGAACTCCGACAATGAAGTGGTGACAGGTACGCTATTTATTCATTCAAGAATAGCGAATGTACATTTTGATTTAGGTTCTACACATTCTATTATATCTTGAATGTTTAGTAGAACAATCCCAGCACCACCACAAATCGTTGATGTGAAGATTTCGGTGAGTACGGAAAATGGGGAAATCATTACATCCCATGAATATAAGTCCTCCCCTATTATAATATGTGGAATGAATTTCCTATAGAACCTCGTCATACTACCTCTGGTCGAATTTGATACAATTCTTGTTATGGATTTTCTTTCCTTATATAGAGCCAACAGAAATTGTTGGGAACGGTAAATCACACTCTATATGGAGAATAGACCCCCGATTCTTTACAAGTGCAAGGAGGAAGATGAATCTCCTTTAGCTTCATCATCTAAAGCATTGATATTACTTCCCTATGAGAACTCGTATCTGGCACAAATGATTGAGTCCAAGGAAGAAACCATCCTTGAAGAAATACCCATTGTGAGAGAATTTGCTGAAGTGTTTCCCGAGGATTTGTCTGGTCTTCCTCATATAAGAGATGTTGAATTCTCAATTGAACTTATACTAGGGGATCTACCGATATCCAAGATTATATATAGAATGGTTTTCATGGAGATTTAAGAGCAGAAGAAACAAATACAGGAGAATCTGGACAAAGGGTTTATACGCCCAAGTGCATCACCATGGGGTGCACCATTCCTCTTCGTCAAGAGGAAGGATAGGTCAATGCGCCTTTGAATTGATTATCGTGAGCTCAAAAAAATCAAGATAAAGAACAAGTATCCTCTCCCATGAATTGATGACTTGTTCGATCAGCTACGTGGATCACAATTATTCTCCATGGTGGACTCGCAGTCGGGATATTATCAAGTGAGGGTGAATAAAGAAGATATCCCCAAGGCTGCTTTTCGCACAAGATATGGGCCCTATGAATTCATAGCAATGACTTTAGGACTCACTAATTCTCTAGAAATCTCCACAGACTTGATGAATAGAGTCTTTATATATTACCTTTCCAAATTTGTGGTAGTCTTTATAGATAATATTCTAATATACTCTCAAACCAAGGAGGATCATGAAGGGCATTTAAGAACGGTACTAGAGACTTTGTACAAGGACAAGCTCTATGAAAAGTATAGAAAGTGTGAGTTCTGGTCGAAGGAGGTCTCATTCATGGGATATATCATCACAAGCAATGAGATATCTATGGATCCCACTAAAACAGATGCAACTTAGGGATGACCAAGGCCAACATCGGTAACAGATATCCTTATATTCTTGGGGTTAGCTAGATATTATCGATGATTTTTGAGAAATTTCTCACGATTTTCCAACACTCTTACGAAGATAACTTGAAAGGGAGTAAAGTTTTCTTGGAGTGATGAATGCGAAGAAAGCTTCAAGGTGTTGAAAAGGAGGTTTATCACTGCACCCCTGCTCACTTTAACCACAAGTGGGGAACCTTTTGTGATATTCAGTGATGTTTTGAAGAAGGGATTATGAAGTGTGGTGATGCAGAATGTTAAAGTGATATCCTTTGCCTCATGACAGTTGAAAATCTTGGAGAGAAACTCTCCAACTCATTATCTGGAGTTTACAGGAGTGATATTTTCCTTGAAAATTTTGCGGCATTATCTCTATGGGGAGAAATGTGAGATATATACTGACCACAAGAGTCTTAAATATATATTCACACAGAAAGAGCTTAATATGCACCAGATAAGATGGATAGAGCTCATCAAGGTCTATGACTGTTCAATACATTACCACCCTGTGAAAGCGAACAAGGTGGTAGATGCCCTAAGTAGAAAGGACCCAACAATTCTATCAATGATGAGAATTGAGAAGGATCCAATATTCTTAGACTTGAGGAAGATGTACATGGGAATCATAAAGAATGGAACATCATCAATCCTTTCACAAATTATTTCTCAACCATCTCTTTTGGAAAGGATAAAGGATACTCAAAAGGATGATGTGGGATTTCCTGAAAAATTAGAAGCGATCGAAAAAGGGAAATCCTCAGAGTTTAATGTTAATGAAGAAGGAATTGTGCGATTTTGGAAAAGACTATGTGTTCCATCATGTCTGGAGCTGAAAAAGGAACTTTTGGATGATGCACATAGTTCAAATGTTTTTATTCACCCAGGGAGAAAAAAGATGTATCGAGATCTCCAAGAAAAATTTTGGTGGGATAATATGAAGAAGGAGACCGCTATATATACATCAAAGTGCATGGTTTTCCAGCAAGTGAAGGCAGAGAGGCAGAAGTCTTATGGGATGATGCAACCATTTCCCATACCAGAATTGAAATGGGAGAACATCACCATGGGCTTTGTCACCGGACTTCCGAGGAAATCCAAAGGAAACATTGCAATGTTGGTTGTAGTGGATCGTCTTACAAAGACTGCACACTTCATTTATATTCGAGAGGATTTCTAATTGGATGAACTGGAATAGATATATATCAGGGAAGTGGTAAGGCTGCATGGAGTGCCACTATCTATTGTGTCTGACTGAGTTCCAGGATTCAAATCTATGTTTTGGAAGAGTCTTCAACATGCTCTGGATACTGAACTGAACTTCAGTACGGCCTATCATCCTCAAACTGATGGTCAATCCGAGAGGACTATCCAAACACCGAAGGACTTGTTGAGATCATGCTCAATGGACATTAAACGAGGATGGCATCAACATCTTCTCTGGTTGAGTTCTCTTATATTAACAGTTTCCACTCGAGCATCCAAATGGACCCTTATGAAGCCCTGTATGGGAAAAGGTGCAGAACACCGACATTTTGGGATGAGGTCGGTGAACATAAGCTGCTTGGACCAAAAATGGTCGAAGAAATAGTGGAGAAGGTGAAAAGAATTAAACAGAATATCAAGGCATCCCAGAGTCGACAGAAGTGTGATGCAGATAATCTTCGATGAGACCTTGATTTTAAAGTTGGAAAAATGGGTTTTCAATGCATATCTCTGTGGAAGAAGGTCATTAGGCTTGGGAAAAAAATCAGAAGTTAAGTCCAAGGTACGTCGGCCCCTTCGCGATGCTTGATTGTGTAGGGGATGCGGCCTATAGACTAGCACTTCCACCTACCATGGACAAAGTACATGATGTCTTCCTTGTATCCCTCTTAAGGAATTACATACCAGACCCTTCAAATGTACTCTCTTGTGAGGTGGTACAGCTGGATGATGGTATTTCTTATGAGGAGCAACCAGTGATGATCATAGATCGTATAGAAAATGTTCTATTAAATAAGATTGTGCCCCTCGTCAAGGTATTGTGGTGAAACCACAAGTTTGAAGATGCGACTTGGGAATCATAGGAAATGATGAAGCTGAGTTACCCACATCTATTTTAGTGTGGGAAAAGGAAAATTTGAGGGTGAAATTTATAAGGGTGGAATATTGTAATGGCACAAAGTTTCATTAATGGAAATCCTTCTTGATATTATTAAATGTCTATTTATGTAAAATGTTTATATAAAATGTCAACTTATTTTTTTTATGTTACGAATTGTGACTATTGCTTTTATAGCTGTTGAATAGTGTTCACATGATTAGTATAAATATAGGGATTTAACAAACACGATTTACTCAGAAAAGAAAGTTATGGCCTCATCCAGTAGAATTGCTCTATACGCAGCCCATTTATTAGAGCTCGGAAAAGTGGCGGTGTCTTTTGGCTTCGCTCTTGAACAAGCCCAAGCTGAGCATCATCATTTGAAGCTTAAACGGAACCGTCTATGGGAAAAGTGGAAGTTGATAGACTTTACCACTCGAGCGATGTTTTCTGAGCCACCCCAAGAGTCTATAACCATCGCACACCTTACCCTTAGGTCTTATGCGGTGGGTTTAAGGGGTTATGTAACAAATCACTAGTACTATGTTCATGTAAATTATTTGTGTATATATAAATTAATATACTTTCTTGTCATTATTGATACATTGTAAATAGTTTTTAATGTAAAAATAGGGTTCTTAGTTTTTATTTAATTATGAATTCTATTTTTTTAAATTATGGGATTTTTTAATTAAATAATATATTAATAAAATAGTATTATTATTATTAAATTAATTTTTATATAATATAAATGATCTTATAATTTTATGAATGCAATTGTAATTTTTATTAAGGTTTGAAAGCCGTTTTTGTCAAAACCTGTGAATTTTTTATAAATGTCGGTTTTTATTTTAAAAGTGAAAATTGACATATTTAGAAAATTATATAGATAAAATAAATGTTATTTATGGAATCAGGATGTCGAAATTATCCAACGTTGAATTTTTCATAATTTTCATAGACAACCACATTTTTTGGGTAAAAATTAAATACTGTTTAAAAATATAATGTGTTTTATGAAATCATAATGACAATATAGTAATGTAATAAAACACTATAAGCTTTATGTTTGGCCAATATATGTTTTCACATTAAAATAATGTGATTTTGTGTTTTTTTGACTTATTTTACAAAGCATTAATGGACCCCTCAAGACTTATTAAACTTCTTGTCTTTTAAAATTATTTTCCCATGGGAGTGTGACTCACCTCCACATAAGCAACCCCATTATTTTAAGAAGTTCGGACAATGGCCTTATAGAATATTTTTTCCTCTTACCTTTTCCAAAAACCATGGAAAAAACCATGAGCTGTTTTTTGTTTTGGATTAGTTTAATGTAAGGGTCCCAAACCTAAATAATAAAGAATTCACTCACCTTTCCTATATAAACCCACCCAAGCTCCCACTTCCACCACACTCTATGCCTTTGGAGTTTTTCAAAACATTACCCTATTCACTCTCGAATCCTCCAAAGGTTCCCCAAGCTTCCAAGAAACCTCTCTCAGGCCTCTCTCAAGCCATTGGAAGCACACTTCCAAGTAAGGGTTTTTCTTCCATTCACTTTTTTGTCAAATTTTCATAATATTGTTATGCCCTTTTAATTTCAATTATAAATGTCAGGGTATGGTTTCACACCTCCCCCATACTGCCCTATTATTGATTTAATGATGGGAAACCTCTTTCTCTCTCATTAAATTCCTCCCATGTACACCTATTACTGTGCCAAAATTCCAAAAGGAACTTCTATCTCCTCATTTACATTGAAGCAGTACTTTTGTATCATGAATCTAAATTCCATTAGAATTATTGGAAAATGTAACTATATGACCCCCTAACTGTCCATTTCATGTAGATATGATGAGACACCCATTTCTCTCTCATCAACCATATTTTTATGAATTTATATATCACACCATTACGCTGCCGAAATTACACCGATTTTCTAATCCAATGCCATCGTGCAGGGAATACCATGCCCATTTCTCCATCAAGGGTATTCACCTTCATGCACATTTACTTATTGATTTTAAATTTCATTCCACATTCCTTTTTCATCGAATAGATGATTATGTTTTATGAATCCATGTTTTATGATCCATGTGGTACACTTATGCTTGAAATGAAATGTTTAAGAATAGTGTGCCCTTATAGTGCTCCAATGCATTGAGTAAAGTGTAGTATCATGATACATTATGTGCAATGAGTGTTAACTCGTTCTAATTCAATTCCCAAGAGGGTTTAATTTTTCTTCATGTGAAATGAGGATTTACTCCTGATCCATGTGCAATCAGCCTTGCCTCAAGATAATTCCATGTTAAGTCTTGTTGGCACCTTTCCATGTTATGTTTATCATGTTTTATCATGCCTTTATGTTCATGTTTCTCTTGCACTCTATTGATCTGCCTATTGTCTAACATGTATTGTACTCCTCATGTATTCCATGTTATTACCTTATTGGGCTTTATATCTCACCCATTTTTTATGCATGCCATCAGGTTATCCCATGCAATGCTAAGTACGAGGGAATGTAGTGGTCATTTAAAAGAAGTTTTCAATAAAGATATTTTATTTCATGTTATAAGTTGTTATGTAATAATCTAAGCCCCAAAGACACTGGACCTCTTGACCATCCATGTTGTATCATGCAAATACATTATGTAATAAATCATGTTTATGTTTTTAATTAAAGCAGGGGTGTCATAATTAGAGATAAATACTCCTTTTGAATAAAAATCAATACCCACAAAATAAATGTGATTTACATCAGATATTTAATATTTTTCATTCATTTGTTTAACTATTATTGGTCGGTTTAGAATATTAACAATGACTTAACTTTCATTGAAATTGATCTCTTCATTATATAGAGAAATCGAATCCATGACTAAGATAACATCATATTCATCTATAGTAAGAATGACAAGATTTACAAAAATTGCATTCCCACAAACACTAATTGGATAGGATTCCTATTTTGTAGTTGTGATCATGGTATAAGTTTGAGATTTCTGAACTAATTCTACATATAGTAGTGTGGGAGTCATCTAGTTACCCTTATAATATTCTTTATATATATAATAATTGGTAGATCCACAGTCATGTAAGACAATAGAAATTTTAGAGGTGATGGTAATAGTATCTTCACTACATCATTATCACAACCATCATCATTAATTATCCCATGAAATTTTCCATTTTCAATCATCTTAATAGGTTTTCGACATTGATCGTCATCATTCACTATCATATTTAAGGACTAGTTATCGTAGTACCCCTACTACCTACATTTGAAACACTGGAATAGAGTTCATTTATTATGTGTAGATTACTCTCTATTCACAATATTAGTTAACTTCTACCTATCACATTGAAAATAAAATGACTGATGAAATTAACTTTCACATATAAAGATTTACCAGTCCCTTTATAGTATCATCCTCTATGTTTTAATCCACACATAAAGAATAAATGGAAACTCATTTTTATCAAGGATTACTAGTGTTTCCCTTGACCTCCATGTTTCTATTCTTATCAAAACTATTTGAATAACGTGTAACGTCAATCTGAATTTTAACCTTTATAGAATTTTGAATGATTTATTCATAAATAATTTAGTCCTATATATATATAATTCCCCTTAAATACTTCATTTTAATACCCTAAAATATCAATATACATACTATGATGTTGTATGATAATTCTAAATTCCTAACTCACGTGCCCTATAAAATTATTCGCATTGGTACCGAATTATTCATCATCATTTTCATTTATCTCAGAGAATTATATATTTATTTTTGTATAATTATTGTAAGAGATATAATTATAAAATAATAAGAACTTAAACTCATCCAAATCCATGTGATCAAGTTCAATTTATTGTCTTGTATTATTGACATACAACCACTATTGATCCTCTTCAACATTCCAATGATTTACAACCAAATTAGAATTTTCATGTCTTCAAAACTGGATAATATAAAATTTTATTTTTTAAATACTAATACATTTATTAAAAACAAGTAGATTAGTGTAACCAGTAGAATATATTGTATATTTCTTCATTATTAACTCAATATAATTTTTCCCTCATTCTCTCGTCTGAAATTTCAACTTGGTTCATATATTTTGAATGTTATGTGAGTATATCAATGATATTTGTTATTCTAGATTCCATAAAATTTGGTTTTATGGGAGAAAAATCATTGAATTGTCTAATGAATTTAGTATAAAAAGGGATTGTTCATGTTCCAAAAATCAAATAAAACAGAAAATCATAGTTTGATAGAAAAAAATTATAGGGGAAACACATAGTCATGAAAAATAATTATTCTATGATGTATTAATCAAGACTAATTATTTTACATCCACGAAACATAAAGTTTATCCTAGGTTTTTCATGGCAATAATAGACTAAAATTATTTGTGATTGTTCTTAAAGAAAATAAAATTACCTAAATAATACTGAAAATGATTGTCGAAATGGTTGTGTAGTATGAACCATTTTCTTGTTCTAGGTAACACTTGAGTCAAGACTGATGAACATTATTGGATATTTAATCACTGTGTTAATATGTTCTTGATCTATGTAATATTTTAGTATCTACTGAGGGATATTTCTCTATGTAAAATACATAATATTTTTTTAATGAACATTAATAAATTTTTGAAAACCTTCTCATAAGTATATTGAAGGTATAATTAATTAATAAACATTGAATCATAAATAACTGATTTATAGGTTAATTACATCATCTCTCACTGTGCTATTCAAAATATGAGCCCTTATTAGATAAATAATACATATTAAATTTAGTAATAACCTGTGAATATGATACATAACTTATAGTTATATCAAATTTTTTATCATGGTAATAAATGAAATATATGAACATAAAATGATAGAAAATTGTATGGTAACATGATCATAATATTTGAAAACCATACAACTCATATCAAATATCATAATCTTCGGCCATGGAATAACAATTAGATTTTCATTATACATGAATCATAATGGATTCTTAGAATATAATCCATGACAGGAAAAAAATGGCCTAATACATTGAATTTTGGAATATATATAAACATATAAAATAATTTCAATAGTACTCAAAGATAGTTTTAAATTTTATCATATTATAATGTATCCTCTACCAAATCAATCATTTCTTTCAAGGTTCACTCCTGAGAGAATCATAGTTGACATTGTACCTTACTAACTTGGTCATGCCTAATCCCGGTTTAAATTGTATCTTATGATTAATATTATTACCTAAAGAATTTGATATAGATAGATTTGAAAGATATTAAACAATGACTCATTCAACAATTCTCCAAAATATCATAAAAATCATTATATTTGAATACATAAATAGATGTGTGTTTCTTAATCATTACATCATAGCATTGCCCATGTAAGAGAAATCATTGTCTTATATATTTAATCAAATTATAAAACAAGTAAAACAAATGGTTTCAAAAAATATTTTCTTCAAAACCATAAAACATATAGATAAAGAATAATAATCATACGACTGCATCTGATCACCAGCAAAACACAAAAAAAAAACAAATGTTTTTTCATTAATGAATAGAAGTTCCAAAAAAATTATTAAAACATACTTGATGAAAATATCATATCATCTTTTAAAAAAATTCATTAATATATAAAATCATACAAAATTAAAAATAAAAAAAATTAATTTTTTTTGGAACATTTTAATTTAATAATTGAAACATTTAGTGGTCATGGGGGTGGAAAATTATGTTCACGCAACACACATTAAAATATATATTTCTTTTTTATTTTTGGTAAAAGTCAAAATAGCATCATTAAAATATTATAAGAACATATATTCTAAAATTTTATTTTAATTAATTATGGGATTTAAAGGACATTAAACAAAAAATAATTTATTTTCAGAGAAATCTAGAAAACATTTTTCATGAATATAATGATATGGGAAAAATCATGTTCGGTCGAAGATAAGTTTAAATTTGATTTCCCATAAAAACATTTTTTTAGATCATTATATCATATAGTAAGGAAAATAATGTGAAAAAATGTATTCTCAAAGAATTTCATTAGAATAAAAATATATAACAGTTTCATAATATATGGATCATAATTTTTCATCATCATAAACATAATAAAAAAAAGCATTATAAATGATGATATTGTATCCAAAATTTTGTTATGACATAAGTATATTTTGAATCATAAGAATCATAAAATATCGAAAAATATGAAAAATTAAAGATAATTAAAATGAGTATATTCAAGATATAAAATTTAAAATGCAATTATATACACAATATAATAGATTATAGGTGCATAACATATATATTTTTCTAATGAAGAAAATTTGAGAAAAAAATCTCTTACATTAAGTTTCAGTTTTCTTAATACATTATTGAACATACTAAATAATAAATAAATTTTCTTATGAACCTATTAAATAGAAATTATTATATTTATAATACAATATATTATTTTCTTATTCCATTATATTACATGATTATCAATAATTCTAAGTTAAATTCCCATTTTGGGAAATAACTACTTCATTTTTTGAGTATGTTTTTTTGGTATTTTAAATACTTCTAGATTTTTTCAAGGTTCAATCATGTATTTTTTGTTAATTTTAAAAAATATATTATATATTATGTATATGTTTATTTAGTGCAATCCTTAAAATTTATTGATATAAAATAAAATAAACCATTTTTGGAGATGGTAAGATATACATATGCATGAACACTATTTCTATAATTTCATATATGCAAAGAATGAATGTTAAATAATATATTACATTTAATGAAATAATTATATTTCTTAAATAACACATATATTTATTAATCTTAGCTTTACTATTTTTGATTAAAATTTTTATTGAAAAACTAATCACATTGATTCGCGAGGCGGTAATCTGTCATCCACATGGACATTGTTATCATATTCTTTATAGAATGGAGCATAAGAAGATATACATATATATATATATATATGATATTATAGTTAAAAAATATTTATTATATCATAAATATCATATGTAAAAATCTGGTACATCATTAAATATACCCTTTAAAAGTGGTGATGGAAAAAAATTTCATTGGTTCTTGAGGCGACATTCCACCATACACATGATTAATGATACCATTCCCGTTTTAGAGAGGGTGATATTTATTGGGACATTAACATATCATTTAAATTTATTATTAAATATAAAATACCATTTATTTTATGAAATCATGGTTTAATATTGTTATAATGAGTTGGAGGAATAAATAAAATGAAATGATCGGTTAAGGATGTTACTTTTTTTTTGGAAATCTTTTTTTAGTTGTCATGAAAATAATTTCTAAAAAGACGTTTGGACTAATAAAAGACTTATAATATGAGATTATAGATGTATTTAAGATATTATGGAAGATATTTTCTAATAAAATTGGTTTTGGATGTGTGTAATAAAGTGGTGATGGGGAATCCTTTTATATTTAAGGAAGAGGACACACTTTCAATTTTTTAAAGAAAATAATTCCACCTATATTATTTTCGTTCCAAAAATATATAAAACTGATAATTATAGAAAATAATAATATATAAGGATTAAATATTTCTAAAAACAATGAATTATAGTTGTTTTTGGTAACTTATAAACTTTATTTTTTTATTTTAACCCATTGTAAATCTCTTTTTCCTTTACTAAAGTAATTAATTTTTATTATTTGCTTCATTAATTATAGTAAAGGATTTAGATAAATTTTAATATAATATAAATAACTCTATATAAAAATAGTTAATTAATTATATCAATTTCATTTAATATACTTGGAAAAATAAAAATAAAAATTAAACCCACAAATGCGGTGAAAATGCGGTTTTCCAAAGAGAAATTTTCCAAACGATTTATAAGTTTTTTTTAATCCAAATTTAATATTAAATCGATTAAATTAAGATATATTTGTTTAATAATAATAATATATTTGATCAAATTTTTATTTAAAAACATCTTAAAATAAAATGTATTCCAAAAAATTATTTAAATGAATATGGAGTTTCTAATAAAAACTAGTAATTTTCACTATTCATGAAAATATTAATCGGTTCAGAAATATCTCTAAACTTTACCCTAATATAATTTAGAATTATTTATTACAAATATAATGATAAAATTTTAAGATAAATTTTTAATAAATTTCAAATAATTATTTTAATATATTTTCACAAAAATAAATAAATGTATTTTTTGAAATTAGTTTTTAATCAAAAAATATTTTGAATTTATCAAGAGTTAAGTACTTTTTTATCAATGCGTTATCATTATTTAAAAATATCACATATAATATTTTAATTATTTTATTATTAATCTTACAACCATGTTTAATAGCTCTATTAAAAAATACTAATAAAAATATTATATTGTAGTTCATTAGAACTCAGTGTTGTGTTTAGAGATATATATTGATGAAATTATTTTTAATTGAAAAAAATTCATAAAATATTGGGGTGTTACATAAATTTTTGGTTTAGTTTCATCGAATTACTAATTCTAATGTGGTGTTTATTACATTAATGAGTCAAATATTCCTTCAATTCAAGGAATATTTATGGTTTTCATTATATATTATATTATTTTTTATTACATGCCATATAATGATCTTATTGAGAATATAATTATTTTCTATGAAATCCTAAGGAAAAGATATCTATATAAAAAGCTATACAAATGTTATTTCCTGATTAATGAATAAAAGTTTTTAGGTCATGTAATTTTTGAGAAGGGAGTCTTAGTGGAACGTAAAAATATATAGATAATGATGTCTTAAGAAAGGCCCATAATTATGTCTGAGATTAGATATTATTAGGATGAATTTGTTATTACATGTACATTGTTTGGTACATGTCTATGATTTCATCCCCTATGAATGATTTTAACCATAAGAGTTTAAATTATGTTTATAGTGATCTGTGCTTGATATTTTTTATGATATTAAAGTGAGATTTACTTTAGATTTTGTTTTTTTATCACTGAGTCAGGTTTTGGTTACGATGATTAATGTGAAACCTCTAGTTTTGGGATAGGTTTTTCTTCTCATATAGGGTAGAAAATGAGAATACTTTTTATCTCATTAGTTATTCCCTTATGAGAATAAATTTTCCATTTCTAATCGTGAGATTGTAGCACTGATATATGCTTTTATGACTTGGTGCAACAACATCTTCTATTGGTGGTTTAAATTATATTTAAAACATAATAGTCTGATGTTTATATTGAATCATATGAATATGAATTTGCGACAAATATGATCGGTGTAATAAATTCAGAACTTTAATTTTGATATTTCGCACCCATATGAATATGGGAATGTGGTTACTGATACATTTAGAATAAAATTATCATATCTGGAATTAAAGGAATTAGTTGAATTGTGGTTCTTTATAAACATATTTCTGGAGATGAACTTGAATTATAAGATAGTTTAATGATAGTTTTTAGTATATTTTTCTAGTTCTATATCATATATTGATAATAAAATCTTACATGGAAAGTACATGGATGAATTTTTTTAGTTATTTTGTAATTATATGCTCTATGGAGATATATTGGGTTCAGATTTCATGGTATCTAGATGCATTTTTATGCTTATGGGGAAAATAATTTCTCTAAAAACTGTGAGACATGAGTTGTTTTTTAATATAAATTTATTAACTTTTTATGTTTACCATCATGCCTCTAAGATGTACAATTTTTTGAGTCATCTTGACTAGTTTCCAAAAATAAGATGGTAAATGTCAGGTTTTGAGTCTTGGTCCTTCACATGATATTGATTTTAGACGGATACCAATATTCCTACTAGTTTACTTTAACCATTACCCATCGCATGAAGTAAATGGGATGAGATATCCACGAAAATTATCATAAGGCCACCTTAGATACGTAATTATATGAATTCCATGTCATTATTTATTTTTCATCTCATGATGTTTTCTAATCTCTTACCTATCCAAGAGTTGTTGTTGTTAGAGGACCATAAGTATTTATATTTTTATGGGGCTTTTAGAAATCATGGAGTTTGGTTTACAAATGTCTCGAATTGGGACCCTTGCTTCAAATTCTAGTTTTAGTGTAGATTTTCGATGTAAAAAAGATAACATTTGTTGTTGATCATGACTAATCATCCACATATAAATTTCCAATATGAGTGATCCATCATTATTGTTGAATAAATTTTCTATTCATGTGTTATTAAATTTATTGGTTCTGGTGTGAAATATATTTCCGTAGTATAATTTTCACATTTAAACCATTAATATTATTTTAAATGTATTTATTAATTTTATTATTTGTATGGGAGGCCTTGTATATTACCTTTTTTGGGGAAGATTTTAGAGAATTATCCTTATACATAAAAAAGAATCATTTAGCATATAATAGATAACCTAACATTGATCTAGAAGTAGTTGTTGATAGCACAGTGTCTTAAAAAATCGTATTTTAATCAGAATTATATTCAATTAGACATTGAAGTTGGTGGTGAGGGATTACTTTGAGTATTCTCTTAGTTAGAACATAAACTTTTTGGGAAGTAGGGTATGTTAACCGCTCCTTATGTCATAAATTTTGAGGATGTGGAGCGGAATGGGGAGTTGGATTATCGGTTAGACATGAAATGTTATTTTAATTCTATCCATAACATGTTCTCTATTTCCTAAATTAATAAAGGTCATCTATATTATTATAATGGGATGGATTCTCTATTATTTTATTTTAGATCCAAAAAATTTCTATTATTTTATGGTGGGGGAGAATTTTCAACCAAAAAATTATCTATAGAGATCCCCTTTTATTTATTATTTTTTAATTTTTTGTCATAAATATATTAGGAGATCGTTTTCACATATTGGTGAAAGAAGGATGCCACCAGGTAGCCTAGAGATAAAACTAGTTAGCTGGTGATGGATAGAATAACACATGCATATATATTTTTTCCATAAGAATCCAAAGGGATGAATATGGGCATAGTACTTCTTCATGCATCCACTAACAAGCTCATGCGGCAAAATTACTTCCACGTGAATCTTATGAGCATGAACATAAGTAAGAAGATAAAATTTTATTCAGAATGAACTTATTTTTTATCTCATCTTATCATACACTTTGTAAGATCCCAATTAAATAATGAATACTAAATTATTATATTAATTAATATTTGTTAATTAAATATTAAAATTACATTAAAAGGGATTCTATGTTCGATGGTGTAGCCGATACGCAACAATGGGTTTCTCTAAAATCTTGTGTTTCACACAATGCTGAGTCATATTAAAAAATAATAATATAATATTATTTTAAATAGTAGTTAACACGTAACCATTATATTGGCAGGAATGAATAGAACTAACTAAAATATGATTATTCATGTTTGTTAAATGTTTTTACATTTATTCAATTAATGTTAGAATCATAAAATGTGAATGAATCTAATTTTAAGCATAAATACTCTAATATTCCTTAAAAGGTCGATTTACAGCCTTTTGATGGAGAACCATATTTATATATAGTTATGGTCACTTTTATAATTTCTATTTTAAAAAATAAAATTCTTTTTTAAATTCAGGACAAAAATATTTACATTCAGTATATTTTTGGTATTTTTCTGATAAAATCTATTTTTTAATGAATAGTGAGAAATACTGTATTTTATTTGAAAACTGAATTCTAATATAATATATTTATAGGGATACATTATCATTTTAATTGGGTTTAAAGTGTAATTATATTATATTTTTACCATTTTATCCAATTTTTTTCATTGGATGTAATTTCGCAATTCAATTTGACATAAATAAGTGTAAATTGTTTTATATTTATTATTTCTTAAAAACCCAATTTTTTGTTTTGACAATGAGAATTAATTTTAGATTAATTAATATAAATTCTAGGTTTTTTAATTTGTTAAAATTGACATCATTTTTGAATTCTGATTATCAAATATTGATTATGTTGATGTTTTGATATTTTTCTGAAAACCTTCAATTATTGATGAATACTGAAAACACCCAGTAATAGTTAAAAAATCAACATTTTCATTTAAATGTAATTTTACCACTTCTATGAATTGAATTTCGAAAATACAACATTCAAGGTTTTTATAAGTATGTAAAATGTTATTCAATTTGATGAAAATTATTTTTGGTGAATAGTAATTTTTTGACTTTTATTTATCGCGGTTAAAGTTAAAAAGGGTAATTCAATGTAAAAATAATATTATAATAATAAAAATTACCTCAACAATTATCCTAACCTTATTCTATAAGTCATGTCCAACCCATTCAATCCTTGGGTGAGATTTTTGTCCTTTTAATGACATTTTGGTAAGATAATGACATTAATAACTTTTTACTTAAAGTAAAAAAATATCATAAACATGTATTGTTTTTCTAAAACAATTTTAATGTGGGGTTATAATATATATATATATATATTTGACTATAAATATTAATTTCGAGACATCAAATAAATAAAAAAAATTATGACCCAATGATGATGTTGTTTTTAACTCATTAATGAATGGTTTAAATAAATGATAATATTAAAATTAAAATAATATCCAAAACCTGTCCAATTATTATTGGATAATTTTATTTAGAACCAAAATCATATTATATTTGACATTAATATGTTTTGGATCTTTAGAAAACGAAAACAATTAAATAATAAAATAATATTTTCAAATATTCATAAAGAGCCCCTCCTCCCCCTTATTAAAAGCCCTCACCTCTAACCCATTACTCACACCTCTCAATCACATTCTATCATCCAAAATCTACCGAAATTAGCTCTAATGATCCCACTCTTCCACTTATCAGAATTTCCTTAGGGATAAGGCACTTCAATAAATCATTTTGGTTCAAACCAAAGGGAGTTACCCGATTTTATGGTAATGTCTTATTTTAAATTATTTTATTTTATTTTACTTCTACAACCCCCAAAACTCCTTTTATTCCATCTTTTTTCAATAAAACCGGTATTCAAAATATAATAGGTTTTACCTATGAGTAGTATTATAACTAAACATACACACACCTACCTCTAATGATTAAAGAATATTATGTTTCTGTGGATGGCGCACTAACGCCTCACGAAATGATGATTGTTCAATTATCTCCTACAACCTATTATGTTGGCCATTATGATGGAATTATATTTATATGTGATATATTATATATATACATATATATTTTTTCTATATACTTCTGTATTTTTCATTTATAGAATACCTTTATGGTTTCCCTAATGGGTAAACGCAATAATTTCATTTGAAGAAGTGCTGACTACCGCCTCCTCAAAATGATATGACTCGTTCAATCCATCTGTGGAACGTATATTGGATGGAGTTACTAAAATTATATATATATATATATATATTCTATTATATTGGAATTATTATATACATATGTATCATTATATTTTTATTCAATGAAATATTATATAGAAATGAATGTAGTGTACAGGCGTACATACGACTTACCGTCTCTAGGAATGGTGTATTTCAGTTCTTATCTCTAAATGTTATGTAATATTATAAATAAAAATATAACTAGATATATATTGAATATATTATATCTAAATCATGAATATCATTTTGGATGTAATTTTTATTTGACCACATAAACAACTTGTAAATATAAGAAGTTCATTTTTGAACCAACTTACAAATATCGACAAAACGATTGTTCTTAACATAAAGGATTACATAATGTTTATAAAAAGTAAATAAGGAATATTAAAAGAATAATATACATGAAAATGTTTCTTAAGAATATAGATATTAACTTTAGTTTATTATTCTGGAGATTAAAGAATGAAGGAGTCAATTTGGACATGAGGTAAGGGACTTTGTCTCAATCCCCTTTCATTGAGGTGTATTTTGATTTATACATGAGTTCCTTCTAGCAGGTGTATAAATCCATTTGGATTTTCTTTTCATTCAAAGGGAATCTTTTCTCTATGATGCTATTAATAAATGTCAAAAAGAATGTTTCTCTTTAACGTACGTGGCGACAACGTCCTTTCCGCCACCTCGATTATTATTTTATCTTTTTCTTCCTTTACAAGCCGTAGTGTTTTTTAATCAAAAATAAATACCATATACCCTTTTTACGTATTTTGGTATTGAAAATGGTTTTGAAAAAAATTTATTATTTCAATATCTTGAAATAATATATTGAGATTTCAATGGGGAAATATCATCTTCCCTTTATTCTTGTTCTATGTGGTATGGTTCTCTGTAATTGTTTATATATACGGGTTGTCCTATGATAAAACTAGGGCGCGTGAGATGGAGATTACTGACTAATGCATTGGGTATGCAGACGGAGGTAAACATTAATGTTTCTCCAAATATATTTAGGTAATATACTGTTATGGGTATTCCAACTTAACTACCTACATATCTATGATAGCTACAATGTAGGTATGTTATTGATTCCACAAGTTACCTTTATGATTTATGGTATCTATGTGTTATTCATAAATCTTATGATTTCATCAGGCATGATAAAAAAATTATTATTTTACAGACAAGTGTTATGTTTCTTTTTTTTACAACCCTTGCTATGCTTTTTATGTTCATCCCATGTTTTGAAATCTTTTTCACATGACATAAATATAAATAGGGTCAAGGATATAATCAAGGAAAAGTCATGTTGTCTAAATTCATGGAACTAGAAATGGTTCTTTTTTTCATGAGTTTTAATTCGATGAAAAATTGATAATTTTTAGAAGTGACTATATGTATTATTCAAGTTGTTATGTATATGTTATGAACTAATTCTATAAGTCTATAAACATGAAAATAACTACGATGGTAATTATTAATTTAATTCAAGATTATGTTATTTTAATGGTCGGGTACATATTGATGGTATATCTTTTACATATTACCATGTTTCTTCACCTAAGATATTTCTATGTTTACTAGTTTGATGGTTAATCTGATCAGTGGATGTCGATGATGAAAAATATCATTGAGAGTGAGGAGATTAATGCTCTTGACTGGGATGAATTAAAAGATATTTTTCTTGAATAATATTTCCCTAAGGTGGTTCGTCTTAAGATGGAAAAACAATTCATTGAATTGAGGTAGGAGGATGACTTGGTGGCTTATTATGAAGAAATATTCACTCGACTACCAAGGTATGCACTAAATATCATACGAGATCTTGATAGTAAAATAAACCATTTTATCTCATGATTGAATCCAAAGTATCAAAGGGATTTAGCTTCTTGTGAGTTAAAATGTTATGAACAAAGTGTTTAATGGGCGGAGAAGGAGGAAATGGTGTTTTTAGATGATAAGGTGTTCTTTGAAAAACAATAGAATAAGAGGTTGAGGGGGTGGTTGAAAGGGAAGAACACTTCAAAAAATTATAATGGTAAGAAAATTAAGTCTACAATTGGTGAAAGTTGTGGAAAAAAGAAAGCTGGGGAATGTATTTTGAATTATGGTAAGTGCTACCAATGTGGTAGAATTAGACATAAGGATCGTAATTTCACTTAAAAAGATCAATGTAATGGTAATAAAAAATCTTATTTAAAAACTATAAAATGTTTTTTGTGAAATTAAAAGGTTCATTATCAAAATATGTGTCAAAAAACAACTAAAATATGGGAAAGTAGCCGGACTACAAGATGAAAGGGGTGGTGAGACCCTTTGAAACTACTTCAGCAGATGTTGGGCCATCAAATGAAGTAGTATCAGGTACACTTTTTTTGTTCTGATTATGCCAATGTGTGGTTTGATTTAGGGTCTACACATTCTGTCTTTTCTGAGAAGTTTTCTAGTTAATTGGGAATTCCATATTAATTTATGAATCATGAAATTATGGTAAAAACACCGTGGGAAATGTTGAGACAATAATAAATTATAAGAACCATCCAGTCCTTGTGGGTGGAATTAATCTACATGAAAACCTTATTGTTTTTCCTCGAGTATATTTTGATTTTATTTTGAGTATGGATCAGAATTCCATTTTTCATGCTAGGATTGAAAGGAAGGCTAAAGTGGTTTCTTTTCAGAAAGATTTTTAGTTTGTGTACAAGAATTAACCCTTAAATTTGATAACATATCAGGAATCTGAGAAACTAGTAAAATATTGAAATGAATGTTACCTTGCACATATTTTTGAAAATAAAGGAACGATTCATAATAATTATGTTCCAATGGTAAATGAGTATTTTGATGTTTTTTGTGATGATTTTTCTGGTGTCATACCTGATCGGGAATTTGAATTTATTGTTGAATTAGTTCCTAATTCTATGCCAATTTCAAAACCCCGTTACCGAATGGCACAAATTTTACATTAAGAGTTAATGAACCAATTATAAGATTTATTAGATAAAGGATTCATTAAACCTAACACATCACAATGTGTGCTACTATTTTTTTGTTAAAAATATGGTTCATTGAGAATTTTCATTGATTATAGAGCTCTGAATAACATCACTATTAAAAACAAGTATAGTTTAACTCATATAGATTATTTGTTTGATCACCTCCCAGGAGCTCAGTATTTTTAGAAGATTGATTTAAGGTTGGGGTACCATCAATTTAATGTAAAGGAAGTGGAAATTCTATACACCACGTTTCTTTCTAGATATGGCCATTATGAAATTGTATTTATGCCTTTTGGGTTAACCAATGCACCTGTTATATTCATGTATCTTATGAATTTAATTTTTCATGAGTTCTTGGATAAGTTTGGGGTTGCATTCATTGATGATATTTTGGTTTACTCCAAACATAAAGAGAAAAATTAAAGTCATTTAAAGGTTGTCTTCCAAACCTTAAAAGAAATTAAATTGTATGGGAAATTCTGAAATGTGAGTTTTGGTTTCAACAAATTTCATTCCTTCTCACATTGTTTAAAAAACTGGCATAACTTTTGATCCTTCTAAAACAAAAGATGTGGATTAATGGATAAGACCTACAAATATAACCAAGATCCATAGTTTCCTTTATTTATCAAGTTATTACCAGAGGTCTGTTGAGAATTTTACACAGTTATATAGTTCAATGAATAATTTAATTTGAAAAGGGGTTAAGTTCATCTGGACATTTAATGTGTTGATTGATTTATGGAATTGAAAGTAATATTGGTTAATGCTCTAGTTTTGGAACTGCCTTCCAAAAATGGTGAGTTTGTTTTCTACAATGATGATTCATTGGAAGGACGTGGCTGTGTCCTTATGCAGAATGATCAAGTAATTTTTTATGGTTCTCATCAGTTAAAACCTCATTAGTTAAATTACCCAATATATGACTTGGAATTAGAAGCAATTATTTTTTATTTAAAAATTTGAAGGAATCATTTTTATGGTGTAAAATGTAAAATATATACTAACAATGAAAGTATAATGTATATATTCACTTAAAAAAAATTAAATATGACACAGAGGATAGGGGAACAATTAATCAAGGATTATGACTGCACGATCCATTACAACCGTGGAAAAGAAAATAAAGTGTTTGATTATTTGAGTCAATAAAGTAATTCTTCATTAACCATGCTACAATTAGAATGAGATCCTTTTTTATGAACATTGGAATAGAAGTTTTTGATGATGGAAATTCCGCTATTTTGTTTCAAGTGTCCGTGAAATCATCTCTGTTAGATAGAATTATGCAAGAGCATAAGGAAGGAAGTGACTTGTAGAAAAATGGTAGAGTTGGTTCATAAGGGTATTTTTCCTGATTTTAAAATTGATAATGATTGTGTTTTGAGATTTTGGAAGATATTATGAGTTCATTTTGAATAATAGTTGAAGAAAGAGATATTATGTGAAGCTCGTAGTTCTCCGTTTTCAGTTCATCCTGGCAGTACAAAGATGTATAGAGATATTCGAGAGTATTACTGGTGGGATGGAATGAAAATTGATATTTTTAATTTTTCTGTGATGTGTTTTACATGTCAACAGGTTAAAAAAGAGTTTCAATTACTAAAAGGAAATCTTTAGTCCTTACTAGTGCCAGATTGAAAATGGGAAAACATATCCATGGAATTTATTGTTCAATTTCCAAATACATCTCAAAGTAATAATGTAATCTGGGTTATTGTTGATCGATTGAAAAAATCTTCTCATTTCCTTCGTATTCAAGATATTTTTCTCAAGATAAACTATCTCAATTTTATGTTAATGATATAGTAAGGTTGCATGGATTTACCCCCTCCATTGTATCTGATAGTGATCCATAGTTAACATATCACTTTTAGAAAGGGCCAAATAAGTAGTTGGGTACTGAAAAAAAATTTAATACTTCTTTTCATCCTCAATCAGATGGACAGTCTGAATGAACAATTCGGAAATTGGAAGATAGGATATGTGCTTGCTAAATTAATTATCGGGGAAGTTCGGACCAAAAAATTTATTTGGATCAGTTTTATTATAATAACAGTTTTTATTCTAGTATAAATATGGATACTTTTGAGACATTATATCGAAATCAGTGTCAAAATCCTTATTTTTTGAATGAAGTAGCTGAAAGAAAATTGATGGGACCAAAATTGGTTGATGAGATGGTAGAAAAGCTACAGTTTATTTAGAATCACATGACAACAACTCAGATCAGGCCAAAAATATATGAAGATAACCAGAGGATGGATATTTCATTTGAGTTTGGTGATCATGTCTTTCTATATGATTATCCCTGGAAATGTGTGATGTTTTTTGGTAAGAAAGGAAAGCTAAGTACGAGGTTCATTAGACCCTATGAAATCCTAGAGAAAGTTGGATCAGTTGGTTATATAGTGACATTAATTCCATGTTTATCTCAGGTACTAAATTTTCTTCATGTTTCAATATTGAGAATGTATATTTTTGATCCATCTCATGTTTTCAGCCCAGAGGTAGTTGAGTTTGAAGAGAATCTCTTTTATGAGGAACAACCAGTCCAGATTCATGACTGTAGAGAAAAAGTGTTAAGGAATAAAATAATTCATTAGTCAATGGTTTTGTTGAATAACTATATAGATGAATAGGCAATGTGGGAATCTGAAAATGCTATGGGGGATAAATACCCCCACTTAATTGATAAGTGAATAAAAATTGCAGGGATGTAATTTCCAAAAGGGGGGAAGGATGTAGTATCCCATGTAAATAAAGAATAATATATTATCAAAATAACTAATTATTTTAATTAAATATTAATTATAATTTTAAGGGGATTTTATGTTCGATTGTGTACTCGATATGCAAAAACAAGTTTCTTTGAAATCTTATGTTGCACCAAAATGCTGAATCATACTGAAAAATAATAATATAATATTATTTCAACTAATAGTTAATGACTAGACATTTTATTGAAGAGAATGAATAAAACTATCTAAAATATGATTATTCATTTTTGTTATATGTTATTACCTTTATTGAATGAATGTTAGATGCTTAAAATGGGAATGAAACTAATTATTAACAAAAATAATCTAATATTTATTAAAAGGTTGATTTGACACCTTTTGAGGGATAACACTCATTAAATTTGGATTTGGTAACTTTTATATGTTCTATTAGACAAAATAAATTTCTTCTTTAGAATCAGGAAATCAAAATTTAATTTGGGTAAATTTGTTTATATTTTTCTGAAAAAACTCATTTTTAGTAAATAGTGAAAAATTCAATATTTTAATTCAAATATTTCATTTAATCTGATTTATTTATATGGATAGATTATCTTTTTAATTGTTTATAAGTTTAATTAGATTATATTTTTACCATATAATTCAATTTTGGTCATTTTACGTAATTTCACTTTGAAATTGGATATAATCAAATGTCAATCTTTGATGGTTATTATTTTTAAAAACACGCTTTTTGTTTTGACTACAAGAATTAATTTTAAATTAATTAATGGAACTTCTTTGTATTTAATTTTTTAAAATAGAAATAATTTTTGAATTTGGAATATCAAATATCTCTTAGGATGAATTTTTGGTATTTTTTTGAAAACATTAAATTTTTGATCAATAGTGAAAACACTATGTAGTAGTTAAAACCCCAAAATTTTCATTTAAATGAAATTTTACTACTTTTGTGAATTTAATTTAGAAAATCCCATAGACATTGTTGTTATCAGTAAGTAAAATTTGGTTCAATAAAATGAAAATTAATTTTTGCGAATAGTAACTTTTGACTTTTATTTACCGCGTTTAAAGGTAAATAAGGTAATTCAGGGTAAAAATAATATTATAATAATATAAAATTACATTAACACTTGTCCGAACATTATTTTATTAGTAATGGACGACAAATTCAATCCTTGGGAGATATGTTTTGACGTTGAAATCCATTTGGGTAAGATAATAACATTAATAACTTTTTATTTAAAGTAAAAATAAATATATCATAAACATGTATTGTTTTCCTAAAACAAAGTTATTGTTGTGTAATATAATTGATATATTTTACTATAAATATAATTAATAAAGATAAATATATTTCTGAAATCATGGTATTTTATTTATAATTTTTAGGCATCATATACATAGAAATATTTTTGACACAATGATGATGCAGTGTTTACCTCATTAATGAATGATTTAAATAAATAAGATAATAAAAATTAAAACAATTACCAAAACCGGTCCAATTATTTTAGGATTATTTTATTTCGAACAAGAGTCATATTATCATCTACATTAATTATATTTGGACTTTTAGAAACCTAAAATCATTATATAATAAAATAATATTTTCAAACTTTAGTAAAGATCCCCTCACCCCCCTTATAAAAAACCCTAACCTCTAACCCATTACTCACAACTCTCATTCCCCATGGCTCATCCAACCACTTCCAAAATAAAATATCATGATCTATTTCTCCTATTTAGAAGCCTCTTCTTAGTAATAAAGAACTTCAAGAAATTCTTTTGGTTCATACCAAAGGGGGTTACCCGATTTAAAGGTAACAACTTCTCTTAAATTATTTTCTTTTATTTTACTTCACAAACCACCAAAAATATTTTTATTCATTTAATTTATAACAACACTAGTATCCTCAATATAGTCAGTTTTTTTATGAGAAGTATTATAAATACACATACAACACCTCTATCTAATTCTTAAAGAACATATTGTTTCAGTTGACAACGAACTCAGACCTCACAAAACGATGATTGTTCAATTATCTCCTACCACCTCTTAGGTTGGCCGTTATGATGATTTGTATTTTTTTGTGATATATATATTATTTATATTTCCTCTATAATTCTGTATTATTCATTTATATAATACCTTTATGGATTCCATAATTGGAAAATGCGATAATTTCATTTGAGGAAGTTTGCACTACCTCCCCCTCAAAGTGATACGACTCGTTCATTCCATTCATGGGACATATAAAGGATGGAGTTACTAAAATTATATATATGATATTATTAAGTAATTATAATATACCTATGTATCATTAAGTATTTATTCCATTAAATATAAAATACAAATGAAAGTACCATTCATGCGTACATACAACTTACCGTCTTCCTAAACGGTGCATTTCATTACTTATCTCCAAATGTTATGTAATATTATAAATAATTATATATATCAGATATATATGATATATTTGATATCTCGATCATGAATTTCATTATGGATATATTTGAATTTTGACAACAAGGAAATCCTGTAAATACAAGAAGTTCATTTTTTACTCAAGTACCAAATATAGACAAAACAACTATTACTAACATAAACGATTAAATAATGTTTATAACAAGTAAATAAGTGATATAAAGAGAATAATAAACATGAAAAATGTTTTTAGGAAATTATAAATTATATTTAGTTTATTTTTTATGATATCAAAGAATGAACGAGTCAATTGGGACATTAGATAAGCGACATCGTCACAATCACCATTCATTAGGGAATATTTTGATTTCTAGACAACTTTCTTTATTAAGTTGTATAAATCCATTTTAATTTTCATTCCATTCAAAGAGAATATTTTGAATAGGAATCGTTTTACTAAATGAAAACAATAATGTTTTTTTAACAAACGTAGTGACAAAGACCTTTCCACCGCTGTGATTATTTTTTGATCTTTGGCTTCCTTAACAAGTTGTAGTGTTTTTTATTGGAAAATAAATTCCATATACCCATATTACATATTTTGGTATTGAAAATGGTTTTGAAAAATTATTGATTATTTCAATATCGTGAAATGATATATTGTGATTCCAATGTGAAAATGTTCTCTTCCCTTTATGCTTGTTTTATATGTTATGGTTCATTGGAATTGTTTATGTATTGTGGTGGTTCTGTGATAAACTTATGGTGTGTGAGCCCGAGATAGCTCTCCACTTCATTGGGTAACATGAAAAAGGTAAAAAATACTGTTTATTTTAAGATATTTATCTAATATATTGTGATTGGTATTCCCACGTAACACCCTACGTAGCTGTGATAGCTAAAATGTAATTAAGATATAAATGCCACAATATTCCTCTATGATTTATGATTTCTATGTATTATTCATAAATCTTATGATTTTATGAGGTATTATAAAAGGCTTATTTTTTAATGGACTAAATTTTTCTTTCTTTATTTTATAACCCTTGATGAGCTTTTTATGCTCATCCACTATATTGAAATGTTTTTCATAGGACTTAATGATTAATAGGGTCAAGGATGGGATCATGGAGAAGTCATGCTATATAAAACATGGAACTAGACATGGATATATTTTCAAGAGTTTTTATTTAATGAAAAAATGGATTCTATATAGAAATGTATGCATGTAATATTCAAGTTGTTATGTATATGTTAGGAGATAATTCTCTAAATCTGTAAACTTGAAAAGATCATCATTGTTAATAATTAACCAAATTAAATATTATGTATTGTTTAAGGCTTGGTCCTTATACCCTTACATACTTTGTTAATTTTTTCATGGTTTTTGAGTTTTATGGTCTAATTATTGATATCTCCCTCAACAAATTGGTGAATATTTTTGGTGGATGTGTTATTCATTCCCTATTATATGTAATATGATATGTGTGATTCAGTCCATCATGTATTATTCTCTTCTTATCCATATATCGATGCCTATTTAGTATAGAGTGCAGGATCTAGTAAAGACATGAAACTTTAAATTTTTTTAGTAAATATATATTCTATTGGATCAAATATCTTCCAAAATCATTATTGTTCGATAAGGATAGATATTTTTAAATTTTCTTGATGTAAGTGTCTCCATCATATGGTTTATCTCATTGAAATAATTTTTTTTTGTGTTTTTTTTCTTTATATATTTTTTCTTATTGAATATTAAAACTATATACTAACTTTCAAGGAAAAGAGACTAGTTTCAAAATTATTTTTCATTAAAAACATGATTTATGAACAAGGTATGTTTAATAGTGGTCTTGAATGTTGCTTTAAAAATTAAAGTGGTTTTAGAAACAAGTAATCATTGTGTAATATCTATAGAAAAAGTCTTATGAAAATTTCGGAATATATTCCAATGAAAATTTATTTGAAACATGAATTCAAATTCATTGAACACATTTTAAATTTAATATCACATTGTGATACCTTGATAAATAAGTGAAAATATTCATGTATTATTCCTATTAGATTTAGCTATCACTATGGAAGGTTTTCATGATTCCATGGTTAGAAATTTGTTTTATATTCTTGAAACTGAGGTTCTTGGTCATTATAATTCACTCATGTTAGCTAGTGTCATGGGAATTTCATTGTTTTCTACACCATCATATCTAATAATTTCATATAATTATTTATTTATAAATTATGTTAATTTTTATTGATATGGTTATTTTCCCACATGATCATAATATGGATGTTTTTCTATAAAATTGTTTATTTCATATTATTCTTCCTCAAAGATCTTTTTTGGTTATATTTTTTTTGTATAGAATATGTCATGTTTTGGAAAAAAAACCAAAATATTTTTTATATGTAAAATGATATCTTTTGAAATTCTTTTGAAATAAGATTTATATAATAAGTATTAAATTCACACAGTTAGTAATTGTGTATATTCTCAGTGGTATCCTATAATGCCTTAGTTCTCACAGCCATATTTTTATTTGGGGTGTTTTTAGCCCCAATCTTCATGATATAGGTAATGATATGAGTTCTATATTGAAGAAATAACACGAATATCATTTTTCCATTATTGTTTTTTAGGATAGTGGATATATATATAGTCATGATTAGATAGTCAAATGGATTTATTCTCATTCTATGTTTATAGTTTTCAGTTGTTTTTTCTGTTATGGCATGAACCCACCTGGTCTATTTCATTTCCAAAACGTGGCTCCACCGAAACGGTGGCACCGATCAAGGGGTCACCAGTGACGGTGGCACCGTGAAGGTGGAACCGTGAAGGTTACACTGTGATGGTGGCATCGTGATGGTGGTACCATGGTAGTGGGAACGTGTGGGTGACACCGTGAGGGTGGCACCGTGACGGTGGCACCATGTGGGTGGCATTGTGATGGTGGCACCGTGAGGGTGGAACCGTGACAGTAGCACAGTGTCCTCACCATGTCTTCAGTCTTTCTCCAGCTTCCGACTTTTTCCGCTCCCACAACGTATCTTTTGTTGTAAAAATGATTTAATTCCCATTTTAAATCCATTTAAAGACCATAAATTATATCTAAAATTCCCCAAGGGTCAAGAAACCCTAACTTACCAAAACGTGTGGTTTTTCCTCTATGTCACGCCCTTCCCCGTACCTTCCAGATCCGCCCCTTTTAAAATTTTCTTGTGGTTAATGAAAACTGTTTAGCGTAGAGGCATTTTGAACACCCCTCCGAGGATAATTGTTAGAAGACAATTAATTCCATCATGCATTACTGCCCAAATGCATAGTGAAACCACGATCCAAATTTTTAGCCATTCAAAATTCCATATCCCGTAACAGCAGGATCTCATCCTTATATCGCACGAGAATTCATTCTTCTTCTTCCTCTTGGATGGTCTCGTTTTCATCCTGGTGCGTTTGGAGGTCCCCATCCCGAGGCTTGTGGTGCGCCTGTGCTGGAGTTTTCGGATCGTCCTTGGAGTCCCGAAGTTCCTCCCCTACAAGTCGTGCATCCCCAAATCTTGGCATGTGGATAAGAACTTCGTTCCTTGATCAACCAAGTAGTTTTTTTCCTTCGTATCACCTTACTGTGTATCATGCGGGGTGGGTACACTACTTTTTCTGTGGGAATGGATAAAATCAAACATTAAAAAAGATAATAAACAAATTGTTAAAGAATGGTGGGGTGCATTTGAAATTTTTGTTGTAATCTATCATATTGCTATATTTTTTGAACTGTATGGGAATATTCTCACAGAAAATTATGGCCGTTGGTGGTCTTTTATTGCGCACTAATGAACACTTGTCTTCTGTGATGATTTAATAATTGTAACATGGAAATTGGTTAATCACCTAAACTCGATTGGTTAAATGTATTCCCAGTGAACATAAATCCGTGTATGGTCACCCCTATTAACCAATAGAAAAAAGAATCTAATGAATGATGTGCTTGAACCGGGAAGTTTCCCTAATCTATTTTGGTAGTAGGTGTGTAGTTATGTTTGATGCTTATAGGGTGATGTGGGTGAGGATGGGATCCTCTATCATGGAACGGTTGTTGGCTTAAAATCTGAAGCACTGTGGGGCTGTATCTCAAAGAATTTTTTGGATTCAGTACTTTGAGGGATCTCACTGATCCCTTTGTTGTTGTGACTTCACAAGAGAACCGAGTGTAACTGCTTAAATTTCTATTTGGATGTTTCTCTTTCTCCGGCTTGTGGTTATGCCTATTATTTTCCCGGTAGTGAAGAATTTACTAAAATGGGATCACTTGAACATGAAACCCAGAATGGGTTAAATGGGTAATTAGTTTTGGAATGAGTTGTGACTTGGCCGTGAGTGTTGTTCCCTTCTTTTATGAATGCATAGTAACAGGGTGCTTGTTCTTAGGTTGGCTTCAGAAACCCTATGCTGGGATGAGTGTTTTTTACATATACATATATATGTAGTTTTAATGTTTCTTATTCCCACCCCACCCAAGTTGAGCACTTGGTGCCGAACACCCCCATTTCATGGGGGGAGTTCTTCCCAAAAATCCTATGAGTGCGTAGTTATTAGCTCCTTTTTTACTCTCTTTCCAGAATAGCCCAAGACTCTTCAGGCAAGATGTGATGGACTCAGGTCTGTTATATTGCACAAGACTATTCGGCAAGGGTAGTTTTGGTGGTTGGACTAGGTGTTTGCGGATGAGTTGTTTCCAAGAATCTTCGGAATGAGGCATAGGTGTCTTCGGTCAAGGTAGTAGTTGTTCTGGACTAGGTTTTTGTGGGCATGGTTACATGTGGTGATTGGGGCCGATGTGTTTGCGGGTGGGATTTGTGGTTGTGACCTAGGTGTTTACGGGCGGTATGTGTGGTTTTGGACGCGGTATGTGCGGGTGGGGTGTGGCAGTGGGACAGCGGTGAGAATGGTAGGATTTGTTCGATGCATAGGATGTCTTTAATAACCAGTGGGAATGTGGTGTGGGGTACCCAAATGTCGATGTGCTATTACTATACATTTCAAGACTTCTGTTATTTGGGGAGTGTGCCTTGGGGTGGCTTGGGAGGATAGTTTTCCTTACTAGGTGCTTTGGTTATCTCTTTTCTCATAGGGAATTATAATGCCCCCCCACTTGTGCACGAGAGCTTTTGGATTCCCTACTGAGTATACTTGTATGCTCACCATATGTATATAAAACTGTATTCAGGTTTTCACGAGGACTTCAGGGATCATGAACGGTCGTACTAGTTAAGACATTGGGATGATTGATGTTGCTTTTTTTCATTATTTTGATACTTTTTTTGTGTTTTATTTCACTTTTGAATCACTTACTTTTGGAACATGCATATGAGAATGGTTGTTTTGGCTTTACTATTACCTCCAGTTTTGGTGTTGTTGGGATTTACCATCTTATCTCCCGATCCGAATAAATAAAAAGGTGAATGCATTCCATCTTGTCTATGATTCTATACCATGGGTGCTATTTGCCACTCTGGGACTTATTGAAGGCGGGTCTCGGGGGGTTATTATTTGTCCTTCAACTTGAAGAAGGGAGGGTGTGGAAATTTCATTTATTTCTCTCATCTTGGTGAAAGTGGGTCATGACATAATGGTATCAAAGGAAATGAGGTTGAGAGATAGGATTGAGTATAGGGTTAGGCCCAGTGAGGATTACATGGGATGGTAGGGTGACAATGTTGGGTGATCTTGGTGCGTGAAATAGGAAAGGGAAGACCGGCAAGGACACAGGATTTGAGGGACCCCCGTGATCTGATGCAAGGATTCTGGGCCTACCGAACGACCAAGTAAGGCTACACTAATTGTAGGGTAGAGACCCTAGGGAAGGTACATCCATCATAATGACTTTTTTTCTTGTGTTTCATGGGTAATTGGGGATTTAAAATGAATAATAAGTCTAAGAAAATTTAAGAAAAATATTCTACACTACTCGGGCTTAGGCATTCATTGTTTACCTTGCAGTTATGGCACCTGGGAGATGACCATGAGTAGTGCAGGTGATTGGAAAACAAGAGGATGACTTGGATGATCGGCAGAGGTCTGACCAAGAGGAGGAGGACGATCAGTAGCAGAGGACGCTTCGAGCCTTTCAGTGGCATAACCTTAGGAAGTACGAGGGTAGCATCTTAGACATGGAGATAGTGAGCTGGCTAGAGGGGCTGGTGATAGATTTCAGCTTGATCTAGGCTCTGATAGTGTACTGGGTTCCTCTAGTTGTATGCCAGATGCGTGGAGCAGTGCGTCAGTGGTGGACACTTTATATTGGGAAGAAGATGGAGGTTGAGGTTACATGGACTGACTTCGAGAAGGAGTTCCGAGTGGAATTCCTCTCTTCCACAGTGAAGGCTGAGAAGCGGGAGGAAGTAATCTCCCTCCAGCAGGGGAGTATGTCAGTGAGAGAGTTGTGGATCAAATTCAGGGACCTCCTTTGCTTTTCTCCCAACCTCTTTCCGGATGAGTATTCTCAGGCAAGACATTTGGAGGAGGAACTTCGACCTTCTCTCTAGTATGCTGTTACTCCCATCACCCTACCGACATACATGGAGGCCCAGAAGAAGGTAGAAGTGGTGGAAAAGATTCACATGATGGGAGGTGTATCGCGAGAGGGAATCTAGTTGGGCTCGTCGAAGGGGAAAGCCTTCAGCATCAGGCCTCCCACATCCGGGTCCTCTAGCTTTCGACCAGTAGGAAGAAGGCCTCAGCAGTTCTAGTTCTGATATCCCAGCCATCTCCATTTTCTTTCATTCACAGGGCCGAGATGGTTCATTTGTGGAAGCCATGGGCACCTTCGGAATCAGTGCCCAGACAGAGTGAAGTACGGCGGTGGTGGGTAGGTTCAACACCCACCTCAGCAGCAGCATTTTTCAAGAAGACCCTTTCAGCAGGAGCAGCAGGGACAACAAGCTCCCACTCCTCCAAGGGCAGATGTCGCAAGAGGAGGTTGACCACAGGGAACTCCTTAGGGACATCGACCATGGCGCGCTAGGGGAGGCGACTGACAACCAAGGGGCAGGGGAGCTGGGCGTGGGTAGCTGCACGCTGTAGAGGAAACCGTTCCAGCAGGGCCAGAAGTCGTTCGAGGTATGATCTGCTTATTTAGTACTCTGGCATATGCCTTGTTTGATACAGGAGCTTCTCACTTCTTTGTTGAACCGAGTCCATCCCGTGATCTGGGTCTAGATGCTGAGAGACTTCCGGTGCCCCTGGTGCTGAGCACTCCAGTCGGAGGTCAGACAGACTTGTTTTATGTTTGTCGAGGGTGTAGACTGATGATAGGGACACATCAGTCAATCAGAGATCTTCTACTATTGGAGATACATCTATACGATGTCATCCTAGTAATTGAATGATTTTTCTCTGTGTTTTCCATCATTGACTGCTTCCATGTAATGATTGTGTTTTCAGATTTGGGTGGCCAACGCGTAACATTCATTGGTGAGTGGGGTGGCCAGAAAAGAAGTAGGCGAGAGGAGCCCCTCCTTTCCTTGTTAGCAGAGCTATCAGTGGAGTCAGTGGATGTAAAAATTGTGTAAGTCTTAGTGATCGTCCTTGAGTTTATAGAAGTCTTCCCTGAAGAGGTGGAAACTCTACCCCCTCGATGTGATGTTGAGTACATGATAGACTTGTAACCTAGGACCCGTCTGATTTCGATGGCTCCTTACCGAATGGTACCTTTTGAGTGGCTGAATTTGTGGATTCAGATGGACGATCTGATGAAGAAGTGTTTTGTTCGACCAAGTACGTCACCATAGGGTGCTCCAGTCTTGTTTGCTAAGAAAGCAGATGGTGGCCTCAGGCTGTTCATAGACTACCGCAGACAAAATCAGGTAACAGTCACGAACCGTTACCGTCTTCTGAGGATAGAAGACCTTTTCAAACAGTTAAAAGTGGTAGGGTGGTTCTTTAAGATTGACCTACGGTCAGGATATCACCAACTAAGGGTGATGTAGGGTGACATCTTGAAGACTACCTTCAGAAGAAGATAAGGGCACTTTGAGTTTGTAGTCATGTCGTCTGGCATTACGAACGCTCCAGTTGTGTTCATAGGAATCATGAACTTCGTCCTCTGGGAATACTTGGATCGGTTCATAATTGTATTTATTGAATAAATCATGATCTACTCAAGATCAGTGGAGGATCATTCTATGCACCTGAGAATGGATTTAAAGGTCCTCCGACAACACCAACTCGATGGGATGTTGTCCAAGGGAATGTTTTGGATGCGAGAAGTGCACTTCCTTGGGCACGTGGTATCTGAGCAGGGAATAGCGGTGGACGCATCGAAGGACAAGGTGGTTGTTTTTTGTGAAATGAAAAAGAATGTGGTAGAAGTTCATAGTTTTATTGGACTATCAGGCTACTATCATAGGTTCGTGCCCAACTTCTACTAAGTTGCGGCACCTTTGACAACCTTGACTGAGAAAGAGAAAGATTTCCTGTGGATTGGGCAGTGCAAGGCGGCCTTCAGATATCTGAAGGCTAAGTTTGTAAGTGCCCTAGTGATGAGGTTTCCAGATGAAGGGGCGGCGTATGAGGTATTTTGTGACACTTCAGGACAAGGCCTTGGGTGTGTGCTGATTCAATGACAAGGGGTGATCTCTTATGGGTCTAGGAAGTTATTTCCTCATGATAATAATAATGCCACCCATGATCTGGAGCTTGTGATGGTCGTTTTCACACTAATTTTGTGGCGGCATTACCACATCGGGTAATGCTTCATGGTCTTCATGGATATAAAAATATTGATGTATATCTTCTCCCAGCAGGACTAGAACATACAACAGTGAAGGTGGATGGTGTTCTTATAAGACTATGACTTCGAGATTTCCTACACCTCAGGAAAATGGAATGTGGTGGCTGATTCTTTGAGCATGATGTCATAGAAGTATGTGGTTCGAGAGTCGGTAGGTTCTTGGAAGGCGATGGAGGAGTTGGATGCCCTTCACCTGGATGCGAGGATGGATAGTGGTAAAGGTTGCTTTTATCATATGATAGTGCAGTATTCTCTGTTGCAGCAGGTAGAGGAGTTTCAATGGGAGGACTCGTAATGTGAATTGATGTGTAAATAGATTAACCATGGTGATGCCCCGAAAGGGTGGATTCAGGATGATCAGAATCAGATGCTTTTCCAAGGGATGTTGTTTTTTTCAAAGGTGATGGTATAGAGAGTTCTTGGTGTGTTCCAAAACTCACCCATAGAAGTGCACCCAAATGTTTATAAGATGTACCAGGATCTGAGGAGTTAGTTTTTGTGGCCTGGGATAAATCTTGCAGTTGCAGAGTTCGTAGAAAAGTTTCTAGAGTGTCAGTAGGCGAAGGCTGAACACTGTGTTCCAGGCGGTTTGTTGGAGCCTTTAGACGTCCCCGAGTGAAAGTGGGATGACATATCAATGGATTTTGTCACGTGAATACCTAGATTTCAAGGGGGTTAAGATTCTATCTGGTTATTGGTGGACCGACTGATGAAATCGACTCACTTTTTGGTGATCAAGGAGTCGAGTGCAGTGGATTCCATAGCACGAAGATACATGGATGAGGTGGTGCAGTTTCATGGTGTTCTATGGTACATAGTCTTGGATAGGGATTCGTGGTTTACCTCATGATTCTAGAGAGGATTGCAACATGATTTTGGCACGCTGCAACGTCTTAGCACTGGTTTCCACCCCCAGACAGATGGAAAGACAGAGTGCACCATCCAGACAATAGAGGACATTCTACGGGCATGTATTTTGGATTTTGGGGGATTGTGGGTGCAACACTTGCCTCTGGTAGAAGTTTTTTACAATAATAGCAACCACTCTACCATTGGCATGCCTATATTTGATGCTTTGTACGGGAGACTATGTCACTCACTCGTGTGCTGGACAGAGGTTGGGGAGGTATGTGTTCTTTGCTCGGAGGTGGTTCAGAGCATGATGGAGAAGGTTAATCTTATACTGGAGAGGCTGAAGGCGGCTCAGGACCGACAGAAGTCATATGCCGATAATAGGAGGAGACCCTTGGAGTTCGATGTAGGGGACCACATATTCTTGAAGGTCTCCCATCAGCATGGGAAATAGAGGTTCGACAGGGGGAGTAAGATTTCTCCACGGTTCATTGGACCATCGAAGTGTTGTAGTTGGTGGGAGAAGTGGAATATCAGCTACCTCTACCACATCCTCTACTGAGAGTACAAGACGTCTTCCATGTGTCACAACTCCGACGGTATCTACACGACGATTCACATGTCTTAGACTGGGGAATTCTAGACATCGATGCCGATGTGTCTTTTATGGAAAGACCAGTGAGGATCGAGGATCACGAGGATAAGGTGCTCCGTGGACGGACCATCCCTCTGGTTCGTGTGTTGTGGAGGTATAGAGGGCTCGAAAAAAGTACATAGGAATGGGAGACACATATGTGTGCGAAGTACCCAGAGCTATTTTGAGTTTTGTTCATTTTTTATTGTACATTTTTGTGATGGAACTATTTACATTGTTAAATATGGAACATGCGGTTTTCCTTATTCAATGGATGTGTGAAGAGAGTCCTGACTATTGGGAGGGTAGGACCTGATCCTTAATCAAGAAACATTAAGGTGGATGTGATTAAACCTGTACGGTTGAGTCAATGCCACCCAAAGTGGATAGTATCCTGACATGGTGGAAGAAACTCCCTAACCCGTATGACTGAACAGTTTGACCTTCGAATGTTGCCTGGTTACTCAAGGGGGAGCTGTTCCTAAATGTCTATAAGGTTCAATCTTGAGAGGTATCTTTTGAGGTGTTGTTCAGAACCCCTATTTTCTCTGGGTCCGGTTTTGATTCTTGAGGCCGAGAATAGTTTGAGGGGTATCTGATGTAATGGCTCGAACACACCTGGTCCATTACTTTTCAAAAACATGGATCCACTTAAATGGTGGCAGTGGTCGCGGGGGTTTTGGGGACGGTGGAACCGTGAGGGCGGCACCGTGACAGTGGCACAGTGTCCTCACCATGTCTTCAGTCTTTCTCTAACTTCCGACTTTTTCCTCCCCTGCAACGTATCTTTTGACGTAATAATGATTTAATGCCCCTTTAAAATACATTTTTAGTCCATAAATAATATTTAAAATTACCCAATGGTTGGGAAACCCTAACTTACCAAAACGTATGGTTTTTCCTCAGTGTCATGCCCTTCTCTGTACCTTCCAGATTCGCCACTGTTATGATTTTCCTTATTGTTAAAGAAAACTGTTTAATGTATAGCCATTGTGACCACCCCTCCGAGGATAATTGTTAAAAGACAATTAATTCCATCGTGCGTAACTGCCCAACCGCATAATGAAACCACGATCCGACTTTATAGCCATTCAGTATTCCATATTCCGTAACAACGGGATCAAATCATTATATCGCACGGGAATTCCTTCTTCTTCTTCTACATGGCTTGTCTCCTTTTATTCCTAGTGCGTTTTGAGTTCCTCTTTCTGAGGCTTGTGGTGCGCCTGTGCTAGAGTTTTCCACTCATCCTAGGAGTCTCCGGAGTTCCTCCCCTGCAAGTCTCATATCCCCAATTCTTAGCACGTGGAGAAGAACATCAATCCTTATCAACCAAGTAGTGTTTTTTCATCGTCTCTCCTTACTATGTATCATGCAGGGTGGGTACACTACTTTTTATGTGGGAATAGATGAAATAAAACCTTAAAAAAGATAATAAACAAACTATTAAAGAATTATGGTGTGCGTTTGACATTTCTGTTGCACTCTTTTATATTTCTATATGTTGTGAGCTGTTTGGGATTTTTCTCACTGAAAATCATGGTCGTTGGTGGTATTTTCTTGCGCACTAATGAACACTTGTCTCCGGTGATGATTAAATAACTGTAACATGGAAATTGGTTAATCACCTATAATCGATTGGTTAAATGGATTCCTAGTGGACATCAATCCTTGTGTGGTCACCCCGGTTAGCCAACAGAAAAAAAATATCTAATGAATGATGTTCTTGAAACTGGATGGTTCCCTACTATGTTTTGGTAGTAGGTATGTTGTTCTATTTGATGCTTATGGGGTGATGTGGGTGAGGATAGGATCCTCTATTGAGGCATGATTGTTGGTTGTGAATCTGAAGCATTGTGGGGCTGTATCTCGAGGCTTGGTTTGGTTCCAGTACTTTGAGGGATCTCACTGATCCTTTTGTTGTTGTGACTTCACAAGAGAACCAGGTGTGAATGCTTTAATTTATGTTTGGCTATTTCTCTTTCTATGGCTTCTGGTTATGCCTGTTAGTTTCCCAGTAGTGAATAATTTACCTAAATGGGATAACTTGAACATGAAACCAAGAATGGGTTAAATGGGTAATTGGTTTTGGAATAAGTTGTGACATGGTCGTGAGTGTTGTACCTTTCTTTTATGAATTCACAACAACATAGTGCTTGTGCTTAGGTTGGATTCAAAAACCCTACGTTGGAATGAGTGTTTGTTACCTATACATATATCTGTAGTTTTTATGTTTCTTATTCATGCCCACCCAAGTTGAGCACTTGGTGCCGAACACCCCCCTTTTCATTGGGGAGGGTGTATTTTGCAACACTCTTATGAGTGGCTGGTTATTAGCTCCTTTTATACTCCCTTTCAAAAATATCCCAAGACTCTTTGGGCAGGCTGTGATGACATGAGGTGCAATATATAGACCAAGATTCTTCGGGCAGGGTAGTTGTGGTGGTTGGCCCAGGTGTGTGCAGGTGGGTTGTTTCCCAATAATCTTCGGGATGAGGCCCATGTGTCTTTGGGCGTGGCAGTAGTTGTTCTGTCCCAGGTGTTTGCGGGTGTGGTTTCATGTGGTGATTTTGGCCCAGGAGTTTGCGGGCGAGATGTGTGGTTGTAGCACAGGTGTTTATTGGCGGGATGTGTGGTTGTGGCCCAGGTGTGTGAGGGTGGGGTGTGGAAGTGGGACTGCGGTGAGAATGGCCGAATTGGTTCGATGTGTATGATGTATTCAATAACTAGTAGGAAAATGGTGCGGGGTACCCAAATGTCGATGTGCTATTACTATACATTACTTGACTTGCGTTATTTGGGGAGTATTCCTTGGTGAGGCTTGGGTGGATAGTTTTCTTTACTAGGTGCTTTGTTGTCTCTTTTCTCACTGGGCAATAGATTGCCTCCCCACTTGTGCACAAGATATTTTGGTTTCTCTACTGAGTATACTTGTATGATCACCCTATGTATTTAAAACATTTTTCAGGATTCTAGGAGGACTTCAGGAATCGTGTAGGATCCTACTAGTTCAGATGTTGGGATGGTTGTTGTTGCTGTTTTTCTTTATTTTGGTACTTGTTTTTGGGGTTTTCTTTTACTTTTGTATCATTTACATTTGGAACATGCATATGATAATGGTAGTTTTGGATTTACTTTTACCTTTAGTTTTGGTGTTGTAGGGATTTACCATCTTATCTTCTGATCCAAAAAAAGAAAAAGGGCAATGCCTTCCATCTTGTCTGTGATTCTATACCCTTGGTGCTAGTCACCACTCTAGGTCCTATTGAAGGTGGGTCTTGGGGGTCATTATCTCTCCTTCAACTTGAAGAAGGAAGGGTATGTCAATCTGCTATTTTTTCTCTAATCTTGGTGAAGGTGGGTCGTGTAATTTTCATACATTGATATACAGTTGTGCGGTCTTATAATTGGGATTGATAGTTTATAAATTGATTTATTTTTTGTATCTCCTATAAAATTTTATTTTTATCCATTCATATTTTAATTTATGGTAAAATTTTACCCAAATTTATTTGTATGAAACTATTCTGACTATCACCAGCCCATGGGGACTGGGAATGCACTTTCTCCCATTTAGTGGCCCAATTCATGTTAAATTATTTCTTGACCCATATTAGTATTTTAATGTTTTTATGTTATACAATATTAATTACTTCAAATATCTATATAATAAACTAACCATGTTGAAAAAGAAGAGAGCCACATTCTATTATGAAAATGAATATGTTAAAATTTACAAAGTTATGAAATAAAGAATGATCAGAGTACCTATGCATGTCACACCCCGACCGCAGATGCCCTTATTTTACTCCCTTCATGGTCTCGGTTGGAATGTTTTTCATGTTTATTTGTGTTTACGGGTTTCACGCCGGTGCACGGTCACCACATCATTAGCGGTGACCGTGTGTTCGGCTCGAGTGACTGTGCGTTCGCCCGACCATTTTAAATATTAAAATCTTTATGTTGATATTAATGTAATTATTAGTATTAAATTGATATAAATATTATTTTTATTTTTATTATTAGGATTGTTATATTATTATTTTAATTACTGTTATTATCAATTTAGTATAATAAAAATAATTATTATTATTATTATACTTATTGAGATAAAAAAGGAGTCTTGGGTTAGGGTTTGCGCACAGCCCCCCCCCCCCTCCCATTTCTTGGCCGTGGGCCACACCCCCTTTCCCCGTCATCCTCTCCCCCCTGCTGCGATGTCCCCGCCGGCTTCCCCTCTGCTTCTGCCAGCGCCCTCTGCCGCTCCCTGCATTCCTCTCCGACCCATTCCTATTGTCGACCCTTGCCCCGACGCCACCCTGCTGCCCTACACCCGCTGGCGCCCTCAAGCCGCACGCCCTGGCCCTCTCCTCTCTTCCGCCGGCGCCCTCCACCACTCCCCTCTACCGGCGCTCCTCCGTCCAGCCGCAACCATCTCCAGTGGACCCGACTCCGGCCCCCCGCTACCTAAAACCCCCTTGTGCGCTGTATTTACTGCAACCCAAACCCTTGCGTGCACCTCCACCTAGTTCCAGTGCAACCCGACACCTTGCAAAGTGCCTTTGCCTTGTTCCGGCGCGACCCAACCCTCTTCGCAGCACCTCCACTTTTCTCGGGCGCGGTCTCGTATCCTCTCGCAGATATTTGGGTAAGGATATATTTATACTTTGTTATATATTCTTATGCTAATTTAAATGTGAATTGAGTTGCGGACTCTTGATGTCTTTATCTAGTTCCGAGTCGGTTCCTGGTTTATGTCAGCATGCATCTACGGTGTTATGCTTGTTTAACTGAAAAAAATTTCTTTGTTAATTTTTAAAATGTGATTCACATGCTTATGGTATCCTTTTACATATTATGTGATGATTTGGCATTGGTGGAATTGGTTAAAATTGGTCTTTGTTGGGATTGTTTAATTATGTATATGTTAAAATAAATTGATGTGATTTTGGGGGTTTTTCCTTTAGTTGTTTTATAGAAATGCTGAAGATGTGATATGAGTTTTACTTGTGAACATGGTGATCTCTATAGAGTTGTTTTTTGACTCGTATTTTGGTTCCTTTGTTTGGATTAATTTTATTTTATTGTCTTATGTTGTTTTGAGTCCCTGGTTTTCTTTTGGTTTGTGTTGGTCTTCATCGCACTGATTTTGGGTGACGACTATTTTGTTAAGGTGTGGCGATTTTAAATTTCTAGTGCGTGCGATTTAGTGGGAGTCCGTGTACGTGAACATGTGGCCATGTTAGTTTGAAAGTGTTGGCTCAGCCAATTCATTGAGGTAGGTGTTTCCAACTATTTCCCTTTTTGATTCAAACCTGGAGCACTTGAATGTTTTCAATTAATTCTTTTATATCATTGCATTTCTGTTGTGTTTATAAAAAGCATCTGAAGTAGTTGTATAGTTGTTTTAAATTTCTGAAAGTGGCTTTTGATGTTGGTTTATATGAAATTCTTAGGCTCTTAGTAAAGTTAAATTGCGGTCTTTGTGATGTGTTTGGTTGTAACTGATAGTGATTGTGTTTTGGAAATCTAAGGTTTGGTTTGGTCTGTTTGTTTGACAAAATGATGAACCAATAGGTTGTTTTAGAAAAAATTTAGAAATGGTTGTTGGTTTGAAAGATGCAATTTGCTTTTATAAAGTGTTGTGAAAGAATTGGGTTTGGTTTCAATGCTATGTGTTTTAGGAAAATGGTATCTAAGGAGATTCTTCATAAAACTAGATGTGTCGTTTGATGTTGATGCATCCATGGGAGCACTAGGTGCTCCCATGGATGTGCCTCCAAATGAAAACGACACCTAAAAACTATATTTTCTTAAAGATGGGTTTTTGATGAAATGGTTTGGTATTTCAAGAGGGATAAAAAGAAGATGGCCCGGTTGTCCTTTTGTGTGAGTTGAATGGTTGTTCGGTTTGAAGGACCTTTTGGTATTGGGATTTGAATGGGGTGTTTATACTAACTTTTGGGGAAAACGTGTGTGCCCAATTTGCAACAAAACGCATTTATGAAATGTTTAGAAATTGCACATGTTGTGGAGGCCCGGTTGGCACCCTGTTGATTGTGAAATAATTTCATATATATATATATATATATATATATATATATATATATATTTGTGGGCATCTCTACAGGGGGACTTCCCTTCGAGGGTTGTCATGTGGTGGTGTCCGTGTAAGGGGTTGGAAAGTGTGGTGATATGAGTCACGTGTACGAAGGCCTCTTACTTACACAGTATTATCGAAATCACCATGGGTTCCTGGGAGTCATATAGATTATTGAGTGACAGTTTCTTGCTAGCCCTGATTGGATGGGATAGTACCCCTAGAGTCGTGGACAGGCCAGGAGGGATGTGCCACTGGTTGTCTATTAGGACGTCCAGTTGGTTATTGACTATGTAGTACCACACTGGCAGGTAGTCTGAAATCGAGTACGTCTAGGGGTTTCTAGGGATGTTTAGGATCACCCATGCTTATTGCTTATATCTGCTTGTTTACTTTTACTTGCACTTGGTTTCCAGCATTTACTTATTACCTGTTCTTCTTTTGCAAAAATGTGTTAAACATGGATTTCAAATTCTGTTTTCAAGAAATGCATTATTTTGGGGAAAACGGGTTGTGGCGTGTGTTGGTTTTTAAAATGGTAAATCATGATCCTTTTTTCATTAAAATATGAAAACCTTATTTTCTATCTTTGTATGTGAAAACTAGTGTTTTGGGATTGTTTCTGTAATGTTTTCTTGGTTGGATTTTGTGGTTTACATTGGCATCCCTACTGAGAATTCTTAATGCTCACACCTATTTTTATCATTTTAGTCGTAGGTTTCCCTCGTCCAAGTTTTCTTGGCCGAGTTGCTCATTTTGGAAGCAATGTTGGCCTTGGTTGGGAGTTTACCGAAGGGTCACATGGAGGTACGTCTATTGTTTGGTTTTATTTCTTTCAGCTGCTAGAGTTTAGTGCTTTTGTTCTGTTTATTCTTATTTACTAATTTATCTTTTTGGGCCAAATCGTTCCCAATGTTTTAACTTTGATGCCCGAAACTGGTTTCCATCCCGAGGGGATCGGGAACGCCCCTCTGGACTTGCCAAGAGCCGGCTCGGGGGACCGGTTCAGGGTAGACCCGGGTTGATTCGTGACAAAATGGTATCAAAGGATGCCCTTGTTATTTGGGATGTCTGGTAGAAGGAGATTAGGATTTTCAGGGCTCATGAGGTAGATTACGGGTCGGTGCTTGATCACCATCGCCCGTACCGGACCTGAGTTACCAGGGGTGTTCTGGGTTTTGAGTCTTTTTCCATTGATTTTTATGGTTTGACAGATGAAAATGAAGGAAAACCGGTCCATGTTGTGGCCTCACGTGGGGTGGTGACCCATGTGGAGTTCAAGTGCCCGATTTAAGGTCCTCTTGGTGTTATGTCTTACTTGGGGCATGGCTCACCACCATGTCGTCGGGTCAAGCACAGACACTAGTCCCTCATTCCGATGGTTTATAGTTGGTTGTATTTCGTTTTGAACTCTGTCTCTGTGTGTGTGTGTGTGTGTGTGATGAAAAAGAAAGTGATTTCGAAATGAAAAAAGAGTTTCATCCAAATTGTTTTTGAAATTAGTAAAGGGTGTTTTTTAAAGAGAAAGTGTATTGGTTTGGAACAATATGGTATGTGTTTGGATTTGGTAAGGAAATAAGTGTTTGAACATTGGAACTCTTATAGAGGGTCACACATGTATGGGTATGTATGGAGAGTGCATAGGGGAACTCGTTTGCAGATGATGTGAGCGAGATTGAATGAACGCACATGTGACGATTCATAAGGTTCCATGGGTGGGTTTTAATTTTTTTTTAAAGAAATGATGTTTTTGTAAAGTGATTTATGCTTGTGTTTGTATATGTTTGGCTTCTGGGCCTATTGAACTTGGATTATGTTTTTTCTTTGATCGAGTTTTGGCTTAATGCCGGTTTCGATGGTGTTTCTCGTGTTGTCATGAGTATGCCACCAAGAAAGGACGCTAATGTTTCAATGAGTCCTGCCCAGTTTTTAGTTCTTTTTTCATGTTGCCTATCGATCAAAGAAATCAATGTTCGTGAGGGGTAGTTGTGTGGTTATGGAACTGGAGTGGGTCTTTAGGTTGTTGGGATCTCCTAGGGTTGTTAGGGTGCGTACCTTCTCAAGTTTATTTGAGGGTTCAGTTCTGGAAGAGTAAAGGTGGGATGTCTCATTGTCGTTAGAGTCTCGGGAGTAGTTTGTGGGAGTCGTCTCTTCTAAGGATTCCCCGTCTGGCAAGGATATTCGTCTGTATAGACTCCCAGTTTGTTGGAGCATTCTCTCACCTGCTGGTAGTCTAGCCAGTTTAGGAATTCTAACCGGCTTGTCACATCCCTCTGAAGTTTTCCTACCGTGCGACTGTTTAGGCCACCAGGGAGAAATCTGGAAGAATCATCGCTCGTGAAGGAGTTAGAGACTAGAAGATGAAAATGCATGACTGTGAGGCAGGAGATGCTTCAGCCATCAGGACCCTAGCCACAGGTCTCCTTTTGAAGCTCACACACAATCTGGAATTGCTGAGAGTGTGTGGAACCTTTGTTTAGTCCATGTTTTTAGCCTTCTGGAGGGGAATATCAAAAGTGTTCTTGTCCTATTCTTGTCGTCATTATAAGCTCATCCTTATTATGGTCGCATGATGAGCTTGTTCTTCCGCAATCGAAGTGGCCTCAGTTTCTCTTGGTATAGTTTCTAAATCTTTCATATTATTTGAAAGGTGTTGGGGCACTGACTAAACGAACCTGTTTTGATCTTGAGGATGGTCTCACCTACGTACATTAGGGGGATGATTGGTTATGTGAAATTAATGGGTGTCATTTCTGGGCTTGTTATTAGGACGGACACCTCTCTGTGAGTTTTCATTTAGTGTGTTTGAGTTTTTTATGGGTTTCCTCTTTCCCATTGTCTCAGTGTGCCAGTTTCATTCCAGAATACTTTTAATCCTAGTGATGGAGTTGTTCAGTTAGCTTTGATAAGGTAGGATGAGATTAGTTGGGGAGTTCCCGCATTCCCCCCTTGGGGTGGTGTATTCGAGTTTCAAGGTTTCCGTGTTAGTAAATTTTTGTGGTGGGGAGATCCTTTCTGTGTTGTCCCCTCAACCTCGGATTTCAGTTTTCTCTTGAATCGTTCGGGTGTGACATGTATAGAGTAAGATCATTCTGAGATTCTCAGTTCTCTTTGGTTCTTCTGGTTCCATTTGGGCATGGACTTAAATCTTGACCGGCTTTTGGGTAGGTGACTTTCTGGGGGAATAAATTGTCTGTGGTAGGGAGAATTGCCACACCCTCACCGTAGATGCCTTTATTTTACTCCCTTATTGGTCCTGGTTTGAATTTTTTCATAGTTTATTTGTGATGATGGGTTTCGCACCGGTGTGTGGTCACCACATCGTTATCGGTGCCCGTGCGTTCGGCTCGAGTGACTGTGTGTTCGCCCGACCTTTTTAAATATTAAAATCCTTATATTTACATTAATGTAATTATTAGTAATAAATTGGTATATATTATTATTATTATTATTAGGATTGTTATATTATTATTATAATTAGTATTGTTATCAATTTAGTATTATAATTATAATTATAATTATTATTATTATAGTTATTGAGATAAAAAAAGAAAAAAAGGAGGCTTGGGATAGGGTTTGCACGTAGCCCCCCCCTTTTCCCCTTGGCTGGCTCTGGGCCGCACCCCCTTTCCCCGTCGTCCTCTCCCCCCTACCGCGACATCCCCGCCGGCTTCCCTCCTATTCCGATGACGTCCTCCGCCACTACCTGCCTTCTTCACCGGCATGTTCCTGTCACCGACCGTTGTCCCAACACTTCCCTACTACCCTACACCTGTTAGAGCCCTCGAGCTGCACCCCCTGGCCTTATCATCCCTTCCACCGGCGCCCTCCCCCGCCTCCCTCTGTCGGTGCTCCTCCGGCCAGCCGCAGCCATCTCCGGTGGACCCGACTCTGGCGACCCGCTGCCTTGAACCCCCTTGTGCGCCCTATTTCTAGCAACCCGAACCCTTGTGCATGCCTCTGCCTTGTTCCGGCCCAACCTGGCCCATTGCGCAGTGCCTTTTCCTTATTCCAGCGCGACCCGACCCTCTTCGCAGCACCTCCACTTTGCTCGTGTGCGGTCTCATTTCCCCTCACCGATATTTGGGTAAGGATATATTTATACGTTTTTATATATTCTTACGCTAATTTAAATTTTAATTGAGTTGCAGACCCTTGAGGTCTTTATCTGGTCCAGAGTCGGTTCCTGGTTTATGTCAGCATGCATCTACGGTGTTACGCTTGTTTAAGTGCAAAATCATTATTTGTTAATTTTTCAAATGTGATTCGCATCCCTATGGTATCCTTTCACATCTTTTGTAATGATTTGGCATTGGTGGAATTGGTTAAAATTGGTCTTTGTTGCGATTGTTTAATTATTTATATGTTAATGTAAATAGATGTGATTTTGGGGGTTTTTCCTTTAGTTGTTTTAAAAAAATGCAGAAGATGTGATTTGAGTTTTAGTTCTGAACATGGTGATTTCTATAGAGTTGGTTTTTGAATCATATATTGATTCCTTTGTTTGGTTTAATTTTATTTTATTGTCTTATGTTGTTTTGATTCCCTGGTTTTCTTTTGGTTGTGTGTTGGTCTTCGTCGCACTGACTTTGGGTGACGGCTGTTTTGTTAAGGTGTGGCAATGTTACTTTTCTTGTGCGTGTGCATTAGTGGGAGTGTGTGTACATGAACAGTTGGCCATGTGAGTTTGAAAGCATTGTCTTGGCCATTTCATTGAGGTAGGTGTTTCCAACCATTTCCCTTTTTGATTCAAACCTTTAGCAGTTGAATGTTTTCAATTAATTCTTTTATATCATTGCATTTCTGTTGTATTCATAAAAAGAATCTGACATAGTTGTATAGTTGTTTTAAATTTCTGAAAGTGGCTTTTGATGTTCATTTATATGAAATGTTAAGGCTCTTAGTAACGTTAAATTGAGTTCCATGTGATGTGTTTGGTTGTAACTGATAGTGATTGTGTTTTAGAAATGTATGGTTTGGTTTGGTGTGTTTTTTTGAAAAAATGATGAACCAATGGGTTGTTTTAGAAAATGTTTTGGAAAAGGTGGTTGGATTGAAAGATGCAATTTTATTTTTATAAGTTGTTGTGAAATAATTGGGTTTTGTTTAAATGCTAATTGTTTTACGAAAATGGTTTCTACGGTGATTCTTCAAAAAAATAAGATGTGTCATTGGATGTTGGCACATCCATGGGTGCACTAAGTGCTCACATGGATGTCCCTTCAAATGAAAACGACACATTAAAACTATATTTTCTTAAAGATGGGTTTTTGATGAAATGGTTTGGTATTTCAAGAGTGATGAAAAGAAGTTGGCCCGGTTGGCCTTTCGTTTGAGTTGAATGGTTTTTCGGTTCGAAGTCCCGTTTGGTATTGGGTTTTGAATGGGGTGTTTGTACTAAATTTTGGGAAATATGTTTGTGCCCGATTTGCAACATAACTCATTTACGAAATGTTTTGAAACTGCACATGTTGTGGAGGCCTGGTTGGAACCTTGATTAATGTGAAATAATTTCATATATACATATTCGGGGGAATATCTATAGGGGGATTTCCCTTCGAGGGTTGTCGTGTGGTGGTGTCCGTGTAAGGGGTTGGCAGGTGCGGTGAGGTGAGTCACGCATTTGAGGGCCTCCTACTTATACAATATTATCGAAATCACCATGGGATACTGGGAATCTTATAGATTATCGAGTGAAAGTTTCTTTCTAGCCCTGATTAGACGGGCTAGTACCCCCTCAAGTCGTGGACAGGCCAAGATGGATGTGGCATCGGTTGGCTATTAGGGAGACCAATTGGTTATTGACTTTGGAGTACCACACCAGTAGGTGGTCTTAAACCGAGTACGTCCAGGGGTTTTCTAGGGATGTTTAGGATCACCCATGGTTATTTATTATATCTACTTGCTTACTTTAACATTCACTTGGGTTCCAGCATTTACTTACTACCTGTTCTTATTTTGCACAAATGTGATAAACATAGATTTGAAATTTAGTTTTCAAGAAATGCATTGTTTTGGGGAAAACAGGTTGTGGCATGTGTTGGTTTTTGGAATGGTAAATCAGGGTCCTTTTCCTTTAAAATATGAAAACCCTATATTCTATCTTTGTATGTCAAAACTAGTGTTTTGGGATTGATTCTAGAAAGTGTTCTTGGTTGGATTTTGTGGTTTACTTTGGCATCCCTACTGAGAATTCTTAATGCTCATGCCTATTTTTATCATTTTAGTCGCATTTTTTCCTCGTCCATGTTTTCTTGATCGAGTTGCTCATTTTGGGAGCAATTTAGGCGTTGGTTGGGAGGTGACTGAAGGGTCACATGGAGGTACGTCTGCTGTTTGGTTTTATTTCTTTCTGCTACTAGAGTTTAGTGATTTTGTTCTGTTTATTCTTATTTAATTATTTGTCTTTTTGGGCCAAATCGTTCCCAATGTTTTAACTTTGATGACCGGCACTGGATGCCATCCCGGGGGGATCGGGAATGCCCCTCGGGAATTGCTGCATGCTGTCTTGGGTGACCGGTTCAGGGTTGACCCGGGTTGGTTTGTGACAATGCATATACTAACCCACATTGGAGATGGGTTTGTGATATATAATGATCCATAAAATATGTTAAAATGATGCATTTACACCTTTAATTATATGGTGATAGTTTGTACCATGTGTAAATTGAAAATTAATCAAACAAATAACATAAATATTGATTTTTAGTTAGCAGAATGAATTCCTTCCTTGAAAATATGGAGGTGTTAAATTAAAGGTGAAATACATAATTTTTTTACTTGTCATTAACGTTTGATGTATATATTCACATGGAAATTTTTGAATATTCACCAATTGGGATAGTTGGAATTCATTAAATACTATAAATGGTAAATAAATTAAAAATATAAAAAAGAGAACATTGTGGATGATTCTATCAGATGTTTAGATCATTTTAGTTTATCCATTATGATTATCTCAGTGGATCCAATATTATTTTATTTTCATAATATAGATATTTAAATCCTCATTGAACGGGATAGATCATAAATTATTGAAATTAATGTTCAATAATCCATTTAACAGAACATTAAATAGGAAAAAATGGAATATGTTTAAAATTAGATAAATGTGGAAATTGATCCTAATTTCACCCACGAATTTTATTGAATAATAAGGCTTTGTAACTAATTATGTGACCCATTACTACCATACTTGTAGACTGAGTTGTCAGGTGAACCTAATTTTTCATTATTCAATATTCGTCGTAGAAGTATGATGCTATATTGAGATCAAAAATATTATTTCCTATGGGATAATATGAAAAGTTATATTTCATAGTATGTGTCTCAATTTATGGAATGTTAGAAATTTAAGGATAAGAGACCAATGTTTTAGATGATGTTAAAACCATTACCGAGACTATAATATAAATGGTAAAAAACACCATTGATATCATCATTAGACTCACCAAAATAGGAAATCGGAACATGAATATTTATCAAAGAGTCTATCTCCTTAAGAAATTAACATATTTCATTACTTCCATAGAATATAACTCTATTGTGTATCTTTATCAAATATACCATTAAGTAACTTCTATGGTTTCGCATATTCAAAAATTCTATTGTACCTAATTGGGATTTATTTTATACCTTAATGTTATTGAGAATTCTCCATAAAGCAATGAATACAGAGTTTGGATATCGCGATGCATATCAAACTCATACTAATAATTAGAACGAGAGGAAAATTAAAATCCTAGAGGATACATAGAGTCATTTTTTATTTGTTTTTCAATGTATATTATGATCAAAAAAATAAAGTTTTCATAATTTCATTATGAGATTATATTTCACTCGAGATATTACATGGCTACTTATGAAGCACTATATTATATAAAATAAGGACACGACAATAAATATAATAGAACATTGATTTTCGTTAAGGAATTTACATTCATTCATATAAGGTTAATTTCATGATTATAGTTTTAATGAATTATGTATGAACTCATAAATAGATATACCATAATTTTGTAAAATGGTGACTTCTAATCAGTATGTAATTTTTCCACAAAATAAAGAATTAAAAAAAAGTTTTATTTTCATGAAAATTCCTCATCAAATTCAACATGGATTATTATTTTTTATATCACAATTTAAAACCCTATAAAACATTTTTAAATTTTTTATGATAATAAAATTCCTAATACCGGACAAAAAATGATGAAATAAAAAAACCCATTAGTCTATGAGATCTTATAAAAAAGTTCATTATATAAATAAACATTGGCCTCAATTTATTTTATTATCGATAAAATTACCCACTCATCCCAGTGATTTTCATATTATATTTCAATGATAAATAAACGGAAAAATTAAAATCATAACGGTTTATTTTCTATCATAAAATCTCATAAAAGGTTTTTTTTAAAAAGTTATTCTTTTTATGAAAAATAGAAACATATAAATTCATTTAAATATAATATCAATACATTACCATTAGAAATCAAATGAAATTCACAAAACAAAAAATAATTCATATATAAAACATGTTTGTAAATTGGGACATAACTCTCAATACCAGTCTTACAAATGGAATACCTATATAGTCATATTCCATACCCAATGTATTTGACGGATTTTAGAGACCCACCAATTCGTGGTTTATCAGGTCACCACCCATCCGTGTTAAATAACATAACCACCCATCCTAGATTTATAATGTAACAACCCATCCATGTTTAATAATTTAACAAAAAAGCCTTGGTTTATAACGCAATCACCCTAAATTATAAATAATTCCAAAGAACGATATAAAAATCATACCACATAAAATATTACATCATAAAAACATTCATTTCACCCATATGTAATCATTTTAAGATATTAGTATATCCATTTTAATTAAAAATAAATTTTTAAAACAAAAATTTCAAAACTAAATAATAATATGGGTTTCCATTGAAGATAACATTTAATATTGTAATGGCGGAAAAAATTAAAATAATGTTTAAAGAGGTAGAAAATGGTTTTTTCACCGTAAATTTTAAAACAGAATAGACATATGTATTTTGTAAATAATATCAAATAATTGCATATAAAATATGTAAAAAGACTCAATTCAAAATAATTTTAATGAAGAAAAATATCCAAAACATTTTATATTATGATTATTTTATTTCCATATATTGAAATCCCTAATATATTTTTCATAATATCTACAATGAAGAGAAGGAGTTTTGATGGAAACTGTAAATGTGTAATTTAAAAATAATGCCCCTTAAATTGTGTCTAAATCAACACAAGTGTTTATTATATACCTCAAAAATAACCTTGTATTAATTATTTATTTATTTAAGAAAACTATTGATGTTGTTTTTATTACATTTACAATATTATAATTGATTTCATAATCAATTAAGTTCATGTTGGGAGTTTTGATGATATTCAACTAATATGTCAAAAACGTCTTCAGTATGTTTACTATGTTTAAATATGATATGATTCCAATATATTAAAAATAAATACAATTTTATAAATATAATTTTTTATATAAATTATACATTAAAAAAATCATGAAATATGGTTATGAAAAAATAAATATGTTGCAATCATGGGGATGGAAGATTGTACTTACACACGAGTGACATTTCAATTTTTCAATCATAATTATGGAAAGAATTTAAGTAGAATATTATATTTTAAAAATTATAATTACAACATAAATATTATATTAAATATCTAAATATACTCTTATATATTATCTATGGGAAGATGTAAGAAAAAAGTAATCACATCGATGTGTAGAGGAAGTATCCTACACATACCCATGAACAGTGCTATAGATTTTTAGTGGGAGGAAAGATATAAAATTAAATTACATAATATATTTTATTAATTACAATTAATTAATTGTTATCATATATAAATATTAATCGATTATTATAACCATTTTTGAGTGGTGATGATGAGAAAGAATTAAATTTATTCCCGTGGATGTAGTAATATATATACATGAATAATGGTTTTGCTTCCCATTTGATGGAAGATAAAATGGAATTAGGAAATTAAATAAGAACAAAATTTATAATATTGAAGATAATATTTTGTGTATATCATGTTGTTTTAAGAATATATTTAAAATTCAGATAAGGAAAAAACATTAAGAATTAATTGTAAAGGATTATACATCTTATTTAGAAAACCACTTAGTGTTTACAAGAAAAGCAATCCTATGATATTATTATGTTAAACAATTCCATTAGGATGGTATTATGAATGCGAGGAATGGATTTTTGGATGGGATAGATGATTTAAATGTTTTATTATGTGTGAATAAAATATGATTGTATGTTCCCTTTTATAAGTGATAATAATTGGTATTTTTAAAATAAAAAAATATATTCAACAATGTGGAGTCATGAACAATCCAATTTATTCTATAATTGAAAAATGTGTTTTAATAAATATAAGGTTTATAATCACCTAAATAATAAATAGAATCATTTTCTTAACATTTTATCCCTTAACTACAAAGGTTGCCCACTTTTACCATTTTGGGTTTCATCTACGGTAACTATTTTTTATTGTTTATGGGTCATGCCAATTAATATAAAATGATAACTATCAAATAAAGGAACATTTGATGAAACTAACAAACATATAATAATAACATGGATGAATATAGGGTTTCTAGATATTTTAAATCATTAAATAATATATTATTTACTATAAAATATCATTATAATCACATTTTAAATGATTCATTTAATTTATCTTTAGAAACTGCCAGAATAAGTTGTATTTTGATTGTATTCAATTCAAACATATATTTAATTTTATAATTATATGGAAAATTCATTGAACCTAATAATTTATTAAATGTATAATACTTTTTATATTTTTAAAAAAATTAATTTTATATTTCAATTAATGAAATAATTATTGTTTCATTGTTCTGTAGGTTCTTATGGTAATTATTTCATCACAAAAAATTAGAAATAAATTACCATTATAATAAAAATTATATTTAAAATTAATATATATGACCAACAATATGTTTTATTTATCCCTATTAAAATATATTATTGATATTAAAATCAAGGAAGGTTTCATTGTGTCTTTTCTGCTTATTAAAGTTTTTTATGTAGTTCATAATGTTGCTATATGGATACAAAATTGATATATTCAACGAAAAAAAATGATATTGGTTCAAATATGGCTATATAATTGAAATTTTGGGTGTTTTTAGTAGTTATAGCACTTATCCGTATAGTTTAACCCATAGTAAACTTGTTTACCCTTCTCTATAGTGACAAATGTTTTATTGTTTTTGTCTCTTCATTAGGACCATAAATTTATTCGAAACTAATAACTCTTATTAATAATGATGGATTAAAATTCACAATAAATTATATAAAATTCATGTAATATAAATTGGAAAATTTAAATTAATATAAATTTGACATATATGATGAAAAAATGGGTTTTCAAGAAATGTATTTTTCAAGCATATGATGATCATATATTAAAAATTTGAAATGTAATCATCATTATAAGAATTCTATATTTGAATTATTGGATTATAATATATACATTTCCTAATTATCATTCCTCTTTAGGGATTATTATAATCAATTAAAATAGAGAAACATTATTTAATTTAAAATAGTATCTAGAAAAAATCATATTTATGTCTAAAAATAAACTTATTGTAAAATCTTATATTAAGATGATTGAAATTTAATTGATTATATAAAATATAAATAAATAATTATTATGTCACATTAGTCAAATAAAAATAATAATAGGACTTATAAATTTCATAATTTATTAGAAATGATTTATTTATTTATAAAAATCATTATTTTTCACTATTCAAAGAAAAAAACCAAAATTTACCCACAAGATGGTTATTATATTATGATTTTAATAATTAAATAAATTTTACCAAATAGATTTTATAAAATATTTTGAATCTTATTACTATATTTTCTTATAAGAATAAATAAAAATAATTATTGAAAATGTAGTTTAATAAGAAAAAATGTATTTATTAAAAAGTGAGTTCATTTTTCCAAATAATTTGTCAATAGGTATATATTTAGTTGGAAATTTAAATTAATTTAATAATGTTAAAAATATTATTAATACCTCCTAGTTATTTTCTAGGTTGTAAGACCAAACATTTTGTGAGACGTTTACACATAATGTTTTGTGTCGTATATGCTATCAGTCATAATGTATATCTTTTAAAATAATGTGGTGTTATATTTTACCCCATTAATAATTTTTTAGCCTAACATTTTTAACATGATTGTTTTAGTTAGTGATTTTTCATTTACAAAACGTTTCTTGAAATATATCATCGAAAAAGGCGTTAACATAACATCATCTTGATAAGAGAGAGTGGTAAATACCAAAACTTATAGAATAAAAAATAATTAGGTTTCTAAGTAGGAAAATAATGTTTTCTAAATAAATATTTGAACATGAAATGAAAAATTTATTCCTGAATGATTATTGAGATTGAGAAATATTCATTAACCATAAGGATTTGAATGATCATGTGGAAGTTAGAAAAAGCAAAACTATAAAAAAATAGTTATGAAAAGATCATCATCTCAAATTAAATGAATATAATTGAAGCATATTTTATTTTTCAATATCATTTTATGAAATTATAATTATTTGTAAACATCTATAATAACAACATAAAGATAACGTAGTTAAATCAAAATTATAATTTCATCATTCCTATAAAATCATCCACAAAATCATATTATTCTTCAAATGATGAGTATTCAATATGAGATATGTAATGTATGAAAAACTAAAATCGAATTGTAATGAATAAATTAATTCAAAAAGGATAATTATATATTTTCATAATATTTATGATTAAAAAAATATAAAATAGTCAACCTATGATGAGAGAGTTCCCAAACTGAATAATCCACATTAGGGAGAAATAAAGCATTAATATCAAATTCCATAATAATAACAACCAATTTTTTTTGAACATTTGATAAACAATATCCATAACTGTTTTTAAAATATTATTCTTGATTATTGTTTTTAGAAAAAACATCATAAGGGTTTTATCACAAATATTTTTAGGAAGGATTTAAAATTTTCCACTAACTAACAACAATCACTATTAAAGTCTCAAAACAAAAATGAATACTACATAGTCACATAATTACTAGCATATACTTATAGTTTCCATAAATAACTGTGCTTTCTAAAACCCCCTTTTAAAATCATATATGATTCCAAAACATAATTCACTATTATTCCTAAAGTAAAATCTTATAATTTTTAGTCTACCATAATCATATATGGTTCCAAAAATCATTTTATTTATTTAAAACAACATGAATCACATTACCAACAAATAAATTTTCAATCCCATGGTTAGTTATGTGACAAAAAATATGTTCAAAAAATAAATAAAGTCATTGTATTTCAATCTTATTATGTAAAAAGATATTTTCATACAAACCATTAAATGACATAGGGAATTTTTAGGCATTGCACAATTATCTCCCTTCAGTTATTGGTTCAAGTCCCATGACCTTTTCATATGTGGCATGTCTTAATATTTCTAAAACCATAAAAATATAAATCATATAAAATTCCTAGATATATGATGAATATCCTAAAATGTAAATAACAATCGAGGATCATATAAATCATAATAGTTTTCAAATAATTTAAACATCTGTCCACAAATTGAAAAATAAATTCATCATCAAAAAAAGTTTTCACTAGTTAATTTTAAGTAATACAATTACCAAAACCATATATAAAAACTAAAAAAATTGTTATATACTTCCATCACATAAAACATCAAAATAGTATTAATTGTTTTAAAATAGTGATTATCCTAAATTCTACCACTACATCGTAACTCTTAAATCCCTATATGTTAACACATTATCATCCAATGTTATTTATAATCACATTAGTAATATATTATATCTTATGGATATTAACATTGAATAAATACCATACAATATGTTTTAGGATAATTTCCCAACACAATTAAACTAATAAATCTTACCATTTGAGTTTCATTATTTTTATGATAATTTTCCTTACAGTCATGAGGCATTTTTTCCAAACATTCCACATCAGAATCATTTCAAAAAATAATAATAAATCATTAATATGGGTTTTTTACAACACCCATCAATGGATTGGACATTTACATTCTTACCTCCTGATTTATTTGAAGATTTATTCCCAAAATACTTAAAATCATAACTTCTATTCTTCATTTTATCATACAATACATGATCATTTCCAGAATTTATTTCTCCTTTCTCAGAACATCTTAAAAGTTTCCTGAGACATTTTAATTCATGATATTCTAATGAAATTCTATATTATTGTTTCAACCATGAGTAATACAATTTAATCATATTATCCTGATCCCAAACAACATTTGGTACGAACCACTCCAATTTGGTGATTTTTTATTCATATGTGGACCTATAAATATTCCATCATTTGTCTCAATTCGATGAATTTATTCTTCATCGTATGTCGAACAACCATATTATATTATTTTCCAATGAAAATATTTTTAAATTCATCCCATTACAGGGAATAAAATATCATCCCTCTGTCTGATTTTATCAAACATTGACCACTATAGGTTTGATTCAACTTCAAAATGACAAAATAGAATGATTTTAATTTTTAATGATCTGAATATACCATGAAATAAAAAAAATCTATAGGGTTTTTGTTCAATCCTCAGATACCATAGTTCAAGACGATCCATTTAATATTGGAGTGTATTTCCACATAATATGATCCCATACTAATATATTAATCTATAGTAGATTTGGAAAATGTATAGAGTGTATTCCAACACTATTTATTTCATGTATCAACAAAACCAAAATAATAAAAAAAACTTTTCACTTCCAATTCAAACCAATCCATATGGATGATTTGGAATGATATTTTCCCCTTTAGGCCTTCCTACTACACATCCCTTATTTACTATATAGAAAAACATTTTGACTGATCATTTTTTCGACAAATCCACAAGGAAATCATCAAATGTTATAATAAGATATCCATAAATTAAATCTACTATATATAATTTTAAACAGTAAAGTAACCTCTAAAATTATCTAAACTCTTACTCTACTAAAAAAATAAGAAACCAAAATTAAACAAATCATAATATTGATTTTTTTTCCTGAAATTAAAATCATTCAACCTGGGGATATTATCATGTTTGGATATTTAGAGAATTATTTCATAACTTATGCATAAAAAATAATAATTTTATAAAGTGATAACTTCTAATTATTATACAGTTTTTCACAAAATAATACTTTTAAAGGGAAACATGTTTTATTTTCATGAAAATTATTCATTACAACCATCTTAAATTATTATTCTTTCTTAACCATCCCTAAACCCTATAAATTATATTTTTAAAATGGCATGATCAAAAAAATATCAGTGCATGACATGTCATAATGAAATAAACAAACATGTTAGTACAAGATAAATTGTAAAAAATATATTTATCAAAAAACATTTTTCTATAAAATAAACATTTTTATACCCAAGAAATGAAATTATATACTGATTTATTATGATAAATAATTTGATAGTAATATCAATGGAAACATGAAACTCTTAATGGTTTTTTCAAGTAAATAAAATTCAGGAAAAAATTATATGAAAGTAATTATTTTTACTTTCAAAATTATCATATAAATTTATTAAAACATAAGATAATTATGATACAAGGATAAATAAAATGATATCTTTTAAACATCATTGAAAAAATAGTTAAATCTTGTTGGTAAATTTATATTTTTTTCAATATCACTCATAGAAATGGAAGACACATATATTTGACATCCATAACCAATGTATTGCATGGTTATCACAGGCCCAACAACGTTGGTTTATCATAGAACCATCCTTCATTAGTTAATAACAAAACCACTTATCCTTTGTCTATAATAGAAGCACCCATCCTTGTGTAATAACATTACTACCATACCATAGTTTATAATTGGACCACCCGTCATTGGCATATAAAAGAACCAACCATTATAATAAAAAACTAAAAACACTATAACATAATCATAATTCATAATATATTTCTTCCTAAAGACATTATTTTCACCTAAAAGAATGTACTATTCTAATATTTATATATACATTTTCTTTAAAATCAATATTCAATAAGTAGATTTTCCAGAACAAAGTGAAACAAGGTTTTACATAAAAAAACCTGATTTCATGTAATGAAATCCAAAAAAATAATATTTAAAATGAAACGTAATGTCGTCATCACTATAAGATTTAAAATAGAACATACATTTTGTCTTTTGTAACGAAAGTCAAGTAATTTAATATAAAATAAATAAAAATTCAATTTGAAAACATTTTAAATAATGTAAAAAATGTAAAATAAAAACAATTATTTATTTATGCCAATATAAATACATAAATAAAATAATATTACACATATATATAAAGATAAAACCAATTTTTATAGGAAACTTTAGAAGTGGATTTTTAAATTAATGTTTCCTACAATTAGTCTAAATCATCACATAATGTTATTATCTGGTTCAATAATAAAAATATATTCATTATATACTTGTTTAAGAAAGGTTTTCATGTTTAACCTTAATTTTATCATGATATATTTAAATAATAATGATTATCACATAATGATTAGAACATAATTACTTTCACATAATGATTATCACATAAAAGAGAAAAAAATTTCAACAAAAAAAACGATTATCACATAATTACTATTTAATACCGAAATTATAAGCTTAGAACTAATCATGGTATATTTTTATGAAAAATAAAATATATTCCAATCATAGAGATGGTGGGCCATATGTATGCATGAGTAAAATTTCTATTTATTTAATGATCATAATATATAGAACATAAGTATTATATTATCATTCTATAAGGATTATTAAATCATAAATACCATTTATTAACATTAAATATACCTATACATATATATATCATCTATATTCTCTGTCGATGAAAAATGAATCAAATCTCTTTATGGAGGCGATTGACCAAACATACTAATGAATGACATAATTATTTTTCAGTGAGTGGTAGGATAAGAATGTAAATGATATTTTATATTTCATTAATGATATATATTTCATGATTATAATATATAAACAGTATTAACATCTATATAAATAGCCATGTGAGGTGAAAAAAAAACAAATTTCCATTGTTCGCACTGCGGTAGTCCATTGTACACAGAAATGGTTATTTCATTTCAAATTTAACGAGATATTAGAATGATTAAGGTTATAATGTCAAAATTATAAAATCTAATTATATATTATGTAATTTTATTTATTATTTCATCATATTTTTTGAATTTTTTTAGTATTAAATAATTGAAGAATATGAAAACACTTGGATAATAACTATACCACTGTTTTGGACATCCTCAAATGGTTTACACCGAATTCATTTCTTGGTTTTTTAGAAACAAACATGGCCCTTAGGATGTGTCTTGGGATGTATGGGATATATTTCAGTCATTCTTTGTTGAACAATAATGATTTCAAAGTGTGAATGAAGGTGGAGAGGAGGTGACCTTTGACAATTGAAAATGAGTGGCATTTTTGTTAATACCACAACCAATTCCATATTATAGAGTCACACATTACACAAGTGCCTCTATAATTGAAAAAAATAGTGTAGGTATGATAAGGTCGATCGATAAAATCTCTACAAAAAATAAAAAAATTTAAAAGTTGATATTTCATAGCCAATATGGTTACCCACTTTAACCATTTGAGTTTTCACCTACTAGAAATCGTTATCTAAAAATTTGGGGGAAATGGATGTTACTATAAATGAAATGTTTTCACATAATTGGAATATAGTTAATATTTTAAACCTCATCCTAACAATACATCCAAAAATATGTTTTTTTTATAAATTTTAAATAATTTAAAAAATAATTTTCATTATAATATATCATTAATGTCAGTTTTGAAAATATTAATTTTATCTGAATTTAAAAATACAATGTGAATTATGAATTTAAAATATCTAAAATTTGATAGTGTATAATACTTTCAATTTATTTAAAAAAATACAAAATAGACTAAATACTTCAATTTATATTACTTTTAATAGTTTTAAATTCAATTAATTTTTTAACAAATGAAATATTTATAATATCATAATTGTATAAATTCTTTGAGAAATTATTTCATCATAAAAATTGAGAAAAAAATAACATGATAAAATATTAAACGTTAATTTTTATATTTAGAACTAAAAATACCTTTTCATTATCTGTATAAAAATGTATTATAGATATTAAATGTAAGGGAGGTTTATTTTTTTCCATTTTCTTTTCTTAAATTATTATATAGCTCATATTCAGGAAATGTGGTTCCAAAGTTTTATATTTCTAATAACAAGATGATTATATATTAAATATGTATAGAAAATTAAAATTGCACAAGTTTACATGTCATCACAAATGATATCACATTAGTTTAATGCCCTGTAAATAAGTTTTAACTTTAATTTTGGTAACATATTTTTATATTGTTTTCCCTATTCATTATGAAAAAATTTAGGATGAAAATATTCCATAATATTAGTTATTATAATTAAATAAATTTAATCCTTGTTATTAAATTTCATTCATATTTTTTTATAATTGAATTTAAAATAAAACCTACATATGGAACGAATGAGTGGTTTTCGAATTAGTATTTTTCAATCATTAGATGATATTATATTAAAATTATGAATAGTAAAAAAAATTATGAAATTAAATTAAATTAAATTTATATATTATCTATATATTTCATTTATATCAGTTCTTATTGAAGATTAGTTTGTCTAATTGAAATGGAGAAACATTATACACATTAAAAATGTTTTTAGAGTAATTGGATTTTAATCCTAAATATAAACTTCAACTATAATCCAAAATAAATAATATTAGAAAGAGATTTATTATATTAAATATAAATAAGGAATAATTATTTAAATTTAATGAAAAATACATTAATTATGGTAATTTAAAATTAAATGAATTAAAAAAACATATTAATTTTTAAAAATCGATATATTTAATATTTACTAAATAATCAGTATTTTTATAAAAAATCAAATATTTCCCCTAAAATTAAATTTTATATTTTAAATTATATAATTATTTTCATTTTATCAAATTAATGTATTACAAATATTGAAAATTAATTATAATTTATACATAAGAATATCAATAAAAATAATTTTTTAAGAAAGAATATTTCTATAATAATAAAATATCATTATTTAAAATTGTGTGCTTATTTACAAAAAAATTATCATTACATATATATTTCTTCGTACCATTATATTAATTTCATAAGGTAAAAAACTATTTACACTGAAAAATTTAAAAGCACGGTTATAACGGTCATATATTTATTGGGTGGTTTAGGAATGTTGTTGCATGTTTTATAATCTGTCAAACATAATTTTTTTATTCAAAAATATTAGGGTGTTAAATAATATGTATCAAAATAAAATATAATATATTATAATTAGGATAATGATATATATTTTGACCTAATCTATATATGGATAAAGAAGAGCATGATATATCAATTCTGTGACTCGTGAGGACAACTGAGAGATGAAAAAAAGATATGCTGAAAATAATTCGTGATATTTGGGGTTCTCTATTGGGGTAAATGAGTTCTAATAAATATATCATTTGATGAATTTTATGAGATTTATAATTATGAAAAATATCATTCCATGATATATTGGCCTATTTAATATTCTATACTATATCAGTATGTTTTCTTATAACATGACACTTCCAATGTATTTCCCTCAATTTCAAAATCTTTTCCATGTATTTAGGCCAAAAAAAGTAAATACCAAATTTTTAATATGTATATAAGTCGGATTTAATACCACTCGAACATGATCTCTTCTATGAGGAACAACTAGGTATAATTTTACATTAATTATAGATGTTCTTTCAAAACAATACCACTCATCAGGTTAAAGTTTTATATTAAAAACATATATTTGAGGAACCTTTATATGAAATATTGGATTTGATTAGCAATAGGTATCCATAGTTTTTTGTGTCATAGTGGTAATATTTTGAGTGTCAATTTTTTAGAATATTGTGGTTGTAATGTAACTCAACATGATTTTTGGATATTTTTCTCTTAAAAATATAAATTATTCAATAACATTATTTAAACAAAACACTCAGTTTATGAGAATAAAGATATATAATTGAATTTATATTATTTTATATAATATTCATATCCATGATATTTTATGGGTGGATATGCGTATAAATTCCAAAATTATGATGAACTATTTTTTACACATCTATGAATGTAATTAACTGGTCAGAAATTAAAATGAAATCATATGATTCAAAAAATAATAATAATTTTTATTGAAAATATATTTTTATACACTGAATGTGTTTGGATTTTAATATACTAATTTTACTGTTATTATAGAATTTATTTAATAATATTTATTGAAATATATTTAATAATATATTTCGACATGCATTTTATAGTTTTTAATAGGGGTGGGACGTATGAAATTCAATTTTATGATGAAATTGTAATTTATTAAAAATGGAATTATTTAGTTTTTCAAACAAAATTTGAAATAAATTTATGAAATTTATAGAAATAATTTTTTTAATTTATTCCATATTTTTAAATATAATAATTATTATATTTTAATATGCTTAACATAATATATGATCATTCTAAGTGGAAATATTTGATGAAAAAAGTAAGTTATAAAGTTAAGATTTTAAATAGTTTAAAAGGGTAAAAAATTAAATGATAAATCATAAAGTGACCTACAAATAGAAAATAATATTTTTTATTTAGATCATATATCAAATTATATTTTAATATGATTAATATTTAATCTATTTGAATTTAGAAAGACATTAATAAATATTAAACAATTGAAAAATTTCAAGTGTGTCTAATATCCCTTTTATAAAAGAACACCACATATCCTCTCTAACTCACATGTAAAGAGAATAATAATTTGGAAAATAAATTCTAAAATAATTTCTTAATTTCCCTATACATATCCTAGATTATAAATATTAATCTAAATAAAATTTATACAAAGATAATGTTGTATTCCAAATGACGTTTCTCAATGAAGAGTTATAAATCTAAAACAATATGTATAATTTTATTTCAGATTATTACTTCTATAAATACCCATTAAACATAATAACTTTATTATTATAGTATATTAAAAATTTTCAGTTTTTATTATTATTATATGACAACCACTCTCTTTACCTCCACTCTCCAAATAGGAATTAAAAATATCACTCATGCATATGTTTCGACTACCACATCTACATAGGGATATAATTGATTTTCCAAAAAAATCATTCACTATTAGTTATTATAAATTATGAAACATTTATATATGATATTATTGACATTATTGTTTATATTTGTTTATGTGATATTAATCAGCTTCTTATATTTCAAACCATAGGACAATGATAACATCGCTCATGAGTATGTGTAGACAACCAATTACATGAATTGATGTGATTCATTTTCCTTTTCAATTTACATGGATAGTAATAGGGAAATATATTATTAATATATATGATAAATAATATATTTTAATGATTCTATGTATTTATATTTATATTTACCAATTTTTGTTCCCAGAATTGTGAGGTTAAATCACATTATATGAGTATTTATGGACTATCATGTACAGATAGTGATGTAATTCATTTATCATCACTGATTTATATGATTTTTTTTGAAACATTATACGATGAATAAATATCATTCTTTTGTAATGAATAATATTCAAGAGATTATTAAACCATGATCAAGGTGTATTTGTAAATACCTTGACCCCATTAGCCAGGAGTAGGTGGATTAATTTATTACATTAGCATGATTAAATGTAAATGATTTCCCAGATGAATGAATAGATTGGTGGTTTTATAAAAACATATAAAATCCTAATATTTACATTATAACATGAAAGGAAATATAGTGTAGAAATTCCATTGGAAATATACATAACTCCTAGAATTTCCTTAAAAGTCATTCATAATATACATATTCCAATCCAAAGAAAAATTAAATCATAAAAAAGGAGTGATCTTAGAAGCTCAGTAAGGGTATTTAATATTGTGTATGTTATCATAAACAAAACTATTACGCATGTTGATTAACTAAAAACACATCCCACTTAAAAATAAATTTTAACATAATATGGAAGAAATGAAATTTGAAAAAATAAAGTCATATAACTTCTCATAAAAGAATGAACCATAGTTCGGGATATTTTATTAGTCAATTATCACACATTTTATCAAGTAATATAATCATAATTATGTAATACATAATGACCGAAATTTTTGACAAATCGTCAAGTCCTCGGCCAAGATGTTTGAAAATACTCGGTTAAGGCCTTTACCAAAACCAAATTCTATTTTCTCTCATGAGACATACTAATGAAATAAAAAGATATTTAAGGACCCACCCATCACATCCTATGTCCAAATAATTCCTCATATGAATGGTTCTAAACATAAGATGTATGAACATATTAAATGTAAATAAATTTCCTTAATCTGTAATCAAAATCACTAACCAATTTAAGTAGCATGGTGAATGGTATCAAGCTAGAAAATTCATAGTCAAATCATCTATAAACCATTTAATAACATAAACTAGATAAAAATAATGGAATATAAATCTCAGAATAATCAATATAGCTTCTTAAATAAATGAAAATACTCGAGTAAAATAATTGGGGAATTCATGAGTGAAATACCCCTTTTACTTTTCAATGAAGGGTTATTCTGGAAAAATCATATTTATTTGTCATAACTTATTTTATAAAACCATTAATGAAAACATATAATTTTTAATAAAAAATTTAGTAATTTTAGAAAAATAATGGTGTCCTCAAATAGATTATGGGTTGTAATTGAAATGTTTAAGCAACCGATACATTCCCTTTAATCAGGCATGCATGTCAGGAATAATTGAAAATGGAAAATTGAGAACACATTTAATTAATATAAATGAAATATAAATTATTCTCGAACCATGAATTTGTAATGTATACATAGAATTTATAGGAATTATATAAATTTAATGAAGAATACTATTTTTGTATAGAGTAATAAATAGTAATGAGAATGAAATCGGAGGTTCGGGAAGAAACACACAACCTTATGTCTGAATGTGTTCATCACATGACGTTAACAGTCTAGATAATCTAATTAAATAATTTAATTAATTATATAAAAAATTATAATCTTGTATTTAATTTATTATAATATTTTTAAGTTCATTTACAGATTTTTTATGGGTTATATGATACAATTTTGTTTCTCGGTAGTATTTGTTTCCATGGTTTTACTGATTAGGTACTTTTATATGAGTATGAAAGTTCTTGTGGAATGGGTATATTTCCCAAGAATTTAATTAATATAACATTAATGAACATAAATAAGTGTAAATGGTTATATATATATATATATATAATTTTATATATGTTATTATAATGAATCATTAGAGAATACATTTAGCGATAATAGTTTAAATTATTATGGCATCAATGGTTTACAACAAACTCATTTTGTTTTATCATTTACTATTATGTATATATGTTACATGTTGAACCTAATAAAAGTTTTAATACATAAAGTATTGTATGTTTTAACAATAAAATGTTATATTTGCCATACCTGAAGGATAAATTAAAGGACGAAAATATGTCATCCATGACGGTTTTGAATCGGCCCCTCTCAGACGTTGATTTCTTTTTAAAAATAAAATAGAAAGGGAAATGATTTTGATGAATGGTATTTCATAAAAATATATCATTCCAATAAATATATGTTATTGGATTTATAATTATCATTTGGAAATTAGATGATAGGATTGAATAATAAAATAAAGCTACATAAAAATAAATTTTTAGTAAAAGAAAGATAATTTTACCCCTTGAATACCCCTCCTTGATATCCTCCTTAATGAGATTGGTTTTAGTGTTTTCTTAAGACTAAGAGCTCCTTGATGTCGGGAAGATACTTGGGAAGGGTATTTTGGCTGAAAATGGACAATATTTAGGGAATAGAGGTGTGAGGCTAAGTGGTGGTGGTGGGTGGTATTTAGAGTGGGGGGGGGGGGTTATTTTTGTATATTTATTTCATTTGTTTATTATTTTAAACAAATAATTAAATAATGTTGATCATTATGAGTAAATATAATAACAAGCTCTTTTTAATTAGAACCAAGAAATATTACATCATCCTATCATTAACTATGACAGAATGAATTATTTAGTTATCATTTATTAAAAATTATATTATTTTATTATTCTCAAAAAATTCATGTATTATATAAAAATATGAAAATTTCACCGTAACCATTTTTATATGTGTGTAATCCAAAAATGAAATTATTTTTTAAAAAAAATTATCAAAATAAGAGAAAATTTATTTGTATTTAAAATCATTAATTTTATGAAAAAATCAGTTTTGAACATTATAACATATTTAATAATAGTTTAAAAAATAGAAAAAGGGACCATTATATTATCCTTAAATCATAAGACATAAAAATATTTATATAAGAAGACAATTAAAGAAAATGAATATTCTTTTAATTAGTTTTATTAATTATAAAATTGCAATTTAATATTTAGGACTCCAAAAACACCAATATTTATTTAGACACTTTTTAAAATATTCATTTACATATATTTATATCATAATTTCATTTATGATATTTCAAAATTTTATTTATAATTTTATGGATGATGCTACTATTAATTTGGTCATTTTACTATTCATAAGGGTTAGATTAGTATTCCTAATTTGAAGATACTATATCATCGATATATGTTCCTTAACTTCTAGAAATATCTTTCATTTAATTCACTATTAATTTATAATGATTTAATTGTGTTCTATATGTGATTTAATTTGATTAATACAACTTGAAATAATTATGAGAATAGAAAATTTCATTTATTGAATTCTAGGTTATTAAATTATCCCCTCCAACAAAAATGTTTTCTTCAATGTTTCTATAAGGTTTCATCAAAAAATGATTTAGGTATTTCATCAGCATATGTTACTCAGGCTCCCATATCGCCTCTTCAATTTTATGATTTTTCCAAAGTATCTTTTCAAGCCAAGTAATCATATTTCTCAAAAACTATTCTCTAGTATTTAAAATCCATATAGTCTCTTCAACGTATGTTAATTCAGGTTCCAAATCAATTTCTTCATAAGTGTGGATAGGCATTGGTCCTTGCATGTACTTCCTTAAAAAAGAGACATGGAACATATTGTGTACTATAGAAAGGCTTGGTGGAATTTTTGATGGATAACCCACATCTCCAATTCACTTTAGAATTTATTAATGACCAACATAACAGGGGCTTAATTTTCTTTTCATTCATAATATTTTATCTCTCTCCATAGAGATACCTTTAGGAAAAACATGATCTCCCAATTGAAATTTCAAATCCATCCTTCGATTATGGACAAATCTATTTTTACAACATTGATCTACTTTTATATGGTTTTGAATAGTATTTAACTTCCCTATTATGTCCACCACATGTTATGGGCATACAAGATTCCTTTCACCCACTTCATTGCGCCATGATGGTGTAAAAAATATCCTTCTATACAATTATCTATATGGTATCATTTGGATTTGTTAATGAAAATAGTTATTGTAGGAAAACACTTTCAAAGGAAAATATTGATCCCACTTACCTTGAAAGTCAAGGGAGTATGGTATCAACATGTCTTCTAATGTTCGAATAGTCCTTTCAGACTGCTAGTCTTTTTGAGGTTGATATGCATTACTTAAGCGATGCCCAGTATCCAATGAATTTTGAATATATTTCCTAATTTCAATATAAAACGTGTATTATGTTCAGAAATAATAAAATGATGTTCTCCATGATGTATTACAACTTCATTAATATAGATAAATATAATGTGTACTAGTGGAAATTTCATCCAATATAGTGAGGAACTATGTGGATTTGATAATTCGATCAACAATCGCTCATATTGTGTTATTATTTCATAGGTTTTTTCGATGTATAGTGATAAAATACATAGTGATTTCATCCCATTTAAATATAGGAATTGTTACAGGTTTCATGAATCCTTTAGCATGTTGCCTTTCAGCCTTCCCGTATTAATAGACTAAACATCGTGATACATAATCATCAATTACCTACTTTATGATACCCCACAGGAAATGTTACATCAAGTATCTATTCATATTAATTCCACTAGGGTGTGTTGAGAAATTTGACCAATGTAAATCATCCAATATATCTATTTTTTTCTCAAGTATATAATGATTATATATCCCCCTCTCACATTTCACAATTCCATTCTCACACACGATGTCTGGAAACTTCCCATAATTCACAGCTTTAATCTTTTTTTGAAGAATATTATTATCACACTACGAACTTTTACTTATTCTTAATAAATATGTTTGGGAAACCTGTTGAAAAAGGTAATTATGTTTTACATTCCATGATAATTTCTAGATCCATCTTTTCTAGATCCATGTACACCAGGTCCTTATCAGTCATCATTTTGTTTAGAACTCCATTATACTTCATTCTCAATTCATATTCTACCATATATGGTTTCTCATGGTGGTAGTTTATTAAAAAATCATAATCCATTAGCATCTCAAGCCATCTCATTTACCTACAGTTCAGTTGTCTCTATGACAATATATATTTTAAAATATTTTTATCTGTATATATCTAACTTCCTTCCCATAGAGATAATGTCTCCATACATTTATAGAAATTATTATAGACGCTAACTCAAGATCATGAGTTTGATAGTTCTATTCATGATTATTTAACTACCTTGATGCATAATAAATAAATAAATCATTATTCATAAGTAAAACCTGATTACTTTCATTGATGCATCACTATATGTCACAAATCCAACAATTAATAATGGTAGTGCCAAGATCACGGAATTCACTAATCTCCCCTTCAATTCATAAAAACATTCTTCATTTTGATTTGTCCATATAAACAGAACCCCTTTATGAGTATGTTTGGCCAACGAGTTATCTTATAGGGTGATGTTATGAATGAAACACCGATGATAACATGATAAACCAATAATACTATGTACCTCGGTTATGTTCATTTTTTTATTACATTATAGAACAACTTTTTTCATCGACGGATCAACTGAGATTCCATCATTTCAGATAATATGGCAAAAAAAAGAAACTGCTTGAAGCAGATATTAACACCTTCTAAATATCCCATATAAATCATTTCCTATATGAGTAATTCTAAGAATAATCAAGTGATTCTAATTATCTTCACAAATTCTATAGTATAACAACTTATCATCAAAAAATACCACAATAAAGACATCATGATATTCCTCGAAAACACTACTAATTAAATCCATGAAAACAGAGGGTGTATTAGTCAGTCAAAATTCAAAACTCACAATGTACATGCCTAGTTTAAGATGTGTTCTTTATAATACCTTACTTTAGCATAGATAACTAAATATATCCATAGAAAAATTAAATATTCCAAAAAATATTGAGCTATTTGAATTTGGTCCTGAAAATAAATACGAGGCCAGGGATACATATTATTTACTGTAATATCATTGATTTATCTACATTCAATGCATATCATATTGGATCCATATTTCTACATGAAAAGGAGAATATAGGCTCCCGTTATAGAAATAATAGTGAGGATAAAATCTTTTATCACTCAATTATTCTAGTTGTTTTATCAGTTGTACTAATTACACTGTGGACATTATATAAAGTGTATTTTATATGGACCTTGTAACATGATTTATATCAATGGAAATCTCAAATTCATTCTCCATATGATGTCAAAGTAAATTCTCTGGAAATACATCAACACATTCTTTCATAATATGAGAATGATCATTTTGAATATTTATTTCCTCACCCATCGATATTTTATTCTATTCCTTTATAATAATATAATTTATTAGGGAAAGTAGGGGTGGACATCGATAAGAATAAGATGGAGAGGTTTCCACTCAAAAGATAAGTAATTCTACAATATTCCCAAAAAATCCACCTCATTATTAATAAAATAAATATTAGAATGGTAATTTGAAATTCATTTAATACTGAGGATTATTTTAAATACATTCATATGTATAATGATATGGTCTATGAATAAATCATTTCTATGTGTCTTGAATGGTATAGATCCGCGTATCTTTTTTGTAATGATAGTTCCCTTAAAAGTTTTTACTAAAAACTCAATTATTAAATCAAAAGTGAAATGTATTATTTTATTGGAAAATAGAATGATATAAATTAATGTGATGATCTATAACCAAAAAAGAATTGTCTATGTTTGAGGAAATGATTGATGTATGTGTTACCATAAAACTATGAAATTCACCCTCAGTAGTTGTGATTATATAATCTTTTATTTTATAAAATTTATTTTTCTATGGAAATCATAAATGATGCATAAGAAAATCATTTGAATAATGCCCCATATCATTACTATTGTGTCATTGATCATTGGTATCTAATTTCATTACCATGCAATCACTGGCATGGTGGACTTTTCTCTAGACATGTAATAGAGTCAGTTTCCTTTTAAGGTGGCTCTGGGGTGTTTCCATCCAAAAGTATCACATATTGGAATATTTTATTCTTTATCCGTAATATTATGAATTAAATCCTACACCTCTATATTATTATATTTGATTCCCTTCATGTTATAATATGCAGAGAATAGTTTCAATGTCTTGATAGCATATGAGATTATATCTTTATACGACGAGAAATTTTGAGAGAATAGTGCCTTTTGGAGGAGATATTTGAAACCACGAATGAATTGATAAATAAATATCCATGGATTATCTATGTTGTATATAAAAATACTTATTATCCTTTTAATTCTTCATTCATACTTAAAAACACTTTCATTTTACTTTTCCTCCGACTCATTAACTGCCTTTCCATATCTACTCATTGATCCTGAGGGAAATATTTTTCTAGGGAAATTTTCTTTAAAATCAATACGTTATATATTTTTAATTTCTTCATCCTTATTTTTGTTTCTAATTATTATCCACAATTGATTCAGATACCATTATAAACGATAATATTTCTTTAAAATATTTCCCTTTTGTTACTTCATAAGGAGAGAAATATCTTCTCTAAAACTCATTACCACTACTCAGCTACCAATGGGTTGGTAGTCCCATTGAGTGATGATAGTTATTATTGTATAATGTAGTTTATCATTTCTCCTCTATGTTGTTCATCGGTATTCTCCATATATGTAATGTTATTGTTCATAACCTGAATTATCTTTCTATAGTATAGTTATAAGTTCATCAACAGCAGTCGTACCACCAATACCAACATCATTTTATTGATTCAGATAGAAATGAATATATGGGATGTGTGCATTGATATAGTTTTCATTCATTGACCAGCCACCATTTTAAATAATGGAATTCACTAGATTAGGTTATGAATTATAATGTATAACCTCAAACTAGAAAAACACATAATATAAATTAATTTTTCAGGACTATATAATTTAATAACCATAAATATGGTTTACTTGGGGACATAATTAATTTTAAAAACATAATAATTGATTATAAATATAATGTTAATTATCCTTTCAATATCCCCTAGACTGTAAAAACATATGCGCAGTAAGGCATTTTTTCATGTACTATGTTACTCCATGTCAGGACAAGAACACCATGTGGGAGTTGTTACCCATAGTTATAGCTGTTCGAGAAGCACATCCACATATGGTATCCAAATAAAGATATATTTCTATGAAGTTCCACAGAAACACTATATTACCAAAATTCTAGGTTGTTCTTCTATTATTATCCACAATTCTTATCTTTGGGTAATTTTCCCTAATCTATGTTATATAAAACTGTTTTCCATGGATTTTACTAAACATACTTTTATACTAAGTCTAATGACCCCGAACCTATTAAACCGAAGATATTGGAATTATTTTGTACATTAGTATGATTACAAGGAAGTAATATCCTAAAATACAGAATATTTTACTAGTTTGTAAAATAAGATATAAACATAATATTAAAATTACACCATTAAAGGAAATACAATGTAGAAATTTCATTAAAATCATCCATAACTACTAAATTGTCCATATAATTCATTTATAATATTCATCGTCGAATTTTGGGTAAAAATAAAACATAATAATGGAATAAATTCATATTCCTTGAACAATTTTGTAATATTGTATTTGTTATCATAAACATAAAAAAATTTCATTGTGAATAACTAAAAATAGATGCCTTTAATAGTAATCTTTAGAATAATATGGTAGGTCTGAAATAATTGAAAATAAATCCATATAACTGATCATAATAGAATGAACATTAGTCATGGATATTATACTATTCAAATATCACATGGTTTATCAGTTAATAAAACCATAATGATAGAATGCATATTTTCATTCATCTGAAACAAATCGTCAAGTATTCGGTTACAACGTCGGAAAATACTAGGGTAATGCCTCATCCAAAACCCAATTATGTTTTGTCTCTAGTGACATACCGATGAATTGTGGGGCTATAGCAGTATCCAAAAATTACTTTATCACTCCAATTAATTCCTCATATTAATGTAGATAAACATAAAAAACATGAACATAAAAAATTTAGATAACGTTCCCTAATATTTAATCATAATCATTAACCAATCTGAGTAGCATAGTGAATGGTATCATGATTATAAATCAATAGACAAACAGGTCATAAATCAATTAATAACATATGGTAGACGAAAATAATAATATATAAATCTCAATAAATAATAATATTCAGCAGATTTATTTCAATAGATGAAAATACTCTATTAAAATCATTATGGAATTCATGAGATAAATACAACTTTTATCTTCCAAAGATGAGTTCTTTTGGAAAAATCACTTTTATTTGTCATAATTGTTTATATAAAACAATTAATTAAAAAATATATTTTTTACACATAAAATTAGTGAATTTATAAAAATAATGGTGTGTTAAAATAGATTATTTATGGTACATGAAAATGTGTAAGAAAACAATATGTTCCATTAAATTTGGATTGTGTATCAGTAAGAATTGAAAAAAGAACCCTGAAAAAAAACAAGTATTTAATATAAAATAAGTTGAAATGATCCAGAAACATGAGGTTATAAGGTAAAAATATAAAATAAAATATATTTATATAAAAATAATTAACAATTAAATTGGTTTATTTAAGAATAAATAATTACATAAATGAAAATTCATGTTCAGGAAGAAAACTCATACCTTATATCTAAATGTATTCTGCACTTCACCTTAACATCCTAGATAAGAAAATGAAATCCATTAATTACTTACTTAAAAACAATCTATAAATATATTGGATTTATTAAAATTTTATTATGTTCTTTTATGGACTTTTTGATGAGTTATAAGATACAATTTTATTGGACGGTGGCATTAATTTCCATGGTTTTCATGATCAGTATACTTTTATATGACTATGGAAGTTCATGTGAAATTAGTAAAATTCCCCAGAATTGAATTTATAAGATATTAACGAAAATAATAATGTTTAAATGGTTATATATATATATATATATGATTTTTTATATTGAATGTTGTTGAATAATTATACAACTCATTTAATGATAATCGTTTGCACTGTTATGGTGATTTTTGATCATTACAAACTCATTTTGTTTTATCATTTAGTATTATGTTAATAAGACTTCATGAACATAATAAAAGAGTTAATAAATATATTACAATCTGTTTTACTCAGAAAAATGGTTTCAAACCCATCTTTTAAGGGTAAAGTGATGAAAAAAAATTCGATATCCATGATGGTTGTAAATCAGAACTTCTGAGACATTCATATAATTTTGAAAAATAACAGAAGGTGATAAATGAGTCTCATGATATATATTTAATTAACTTCATATAATTTAATTATATATATGATATTGTATTAATAATGATAATTTGATTCTGAGTTGAGAATAACAAATGAATGGAACGTGAATATAAATTAAAATGAAAATGAAGAAGACTTTACATCTGGAATAATTATCCATGAGAACCTCCTCAATGGTATTCGTTTTGGTCTTTTGATAAGACAAAAAGATAAGAGAAATTATGTAGAGTCTCTGAAAGTTTATTTGGTCATAATTATAACAACATTCAAAGAAAATATGTGTGAGGATATGTGGTGGTGAGGGGTGGTATTTATAGTTGAGGAGAGGGGGTGATTTTTGAATATTTTATTTATTTCTATATTTTCTCATCATGAATAGAAGTGTTGTCTATTATTATGTCTAAATAAATTAATAAATTCATGTGAGGTTTAACCTAGAGTTCTTTTATTATCGAAAAATAATCTATGACTCAATAAATCATGTATTTATGATTTATTGTAAATTGTCGTACTTTACTATTCATAAAAAATTCATGGGTTTTAAAAAATATTAAAAATTCACCCTAATTTTTTTGATATGTATAATTCAAAAATGAACACAATATTATGAGAATAATATTTTAAATATGTTGAAAAGAATTATTTAAATTTTTTATTTACTAAAAAATAGTTTTTCAAATAATAACTAATATTGAAACACTACAAAAAATGGACTTAGTTCTCCTAAAATTATCATAAAAACATAAAAACAATTTATTAATCAATAGATATTATAAAAATTTATTTTATTATATATCATTTTATTAATTCTAAAATTGTAATAAAATATTGATGACTCAAAAAAATACCATCACTAAATGAGTAGTTTTTTAAATTATTCATTTACTTATAATTATTCTATATATTTATTTACAATATGCCTAAATTTAATTTATCCATTCATGGGTTATTATACTATTCATTTGGCAAGAATAATATTCATAAATATCATATTACAATTCCAATGTTTATATAATTATATAATCAGTAATGGTTACTTAACTTCTATGAACACCTCTCATTTCTTTCATCCTTCATTTATAATATTTTTATTATGTTATATAAGTGATTTAATTTGACTAATATATATGAAATAATTAGGATTATAAAAAATTTCATTTAAATAATTATAATTCATTATGGTATTTAACAAAAACTTTGAACTCAAACAGGTATATAAAATGAATAAATTTTCAAATGAATGTTCATTTTAATGAAGAATTATTTTCAAAATTATAATTTCAAATTATAAAGGAATTATATATTTTATTTTATTTATAAAAATCATTATGTAATATATTTATAATAGAAATATATATATTATGTTATCTATTTGAACATGTATGATAAATTATAGGACTTGTGGAAAGAGTTTATGTTACAAATTCATTTCATTTACATATTGTCCATAATAAATGTATGTTGAGGGAAATTTGGGTGGGATATTACACTATAAACCCCATATATTTTCTTCTCATATTTTTATTTCTTGTATTTTTGTCTATTATTACAATTTTACTCTCTTTAGTATTTAAAATGACCATGAAATTGTTTTAAAATAAATGGTGACCAAATTTTTTATTCAGAAGATGAAATTTTTCCTACATTTCCAAACTCTTATTAATTGTTTTACAGAATTATTTTCCAACAAATGAAATTTTTTAATATTTTTATTTTAAATATATTTTACTATATATAAAAAATTTTAAAAGGAATCTTTTTATTGAATCAGTTTTTAGAAAGTAATTTTTTTCTCTTTAAAAAAGTGTAAAAATAAAATTATCTTTTAATATATATTTTCTAGGTAGAATTATCTATTCTTATTATTGTTACATGATATGATGCATAATTTTCACGATTGCATGGTTATTTTCAAAAAAATATATTATTTAAATTTTCATTTAAAATGTTATGAAAAGAAAATGATATTATAATCTTGTTTTCAATATAATATTTTAATTTTATTTTAATTATATTCTTTCATACATGACAATATCCTTTAAAACATTTATACATCACTAAGGATATGAACAAATGATAATATCCAATTTCAGTCTATGGATTTTTTACTACAGTGATAATTTAAAGATGATTATATTACACTAAGTTCTTCCTCATTGATTTATTATTTTATAATAAACCTTAATACTAATTGTTTTTCATGATTAATGCAATTGTAAAATTATAAATCAATATTCAAACATATTTCATATATTTTCATTATGATATGATGATATAGTGAATCTTTTATGATCATGTGACAAATATATATATATATATATATAATTTTATTATGTTATGGGTTGTTATTGAACTACATATCAGTCAAATGTACTGCTTATAGATGGATATCTCATGAGATTATAAGCAATTTAATGGGGAATAAAAACAATTCTGTGAGTGAATATTTATAAAAAAATGGCTTTGAGAGTGATACTAGACCATGTAAATGATGTAATATGGAGTGATCCCAATACAATATGATAGTTTTGGTAGTGATCCTTTACTATGGAAAAGATTTTCTAATCCTATTTGGTTGTAAAAAATGTATAATTAATGTAGTTGACATATTCTCATGGATCATGATTGATTATTGATTCTTTTCAAAACACATGACTTGTAAATTTTGACATTAAAAAGCATGATACTATGATATATAAATAATTATACTCGGTAGATTAGTTATGATTTTCATAGGTTATGATCATGTTATCACACACTTATTATTATATTACAGTAAATTACCGTCGTTGATTGATACCTCTTATGTTTCCCTTCTGAACATTTGAGCTCACCCTTTATTATGATTACGTTCCCTAGTTTATAAAGAAATAGTTTATAAGGGTATGTTTGTTATGTGTAAAGTATGAGAAGATAATTTTAGGATATGTTTAATATCATTAAGTAAATTAGGTGATTATGTATCAAATATCTGAATACACTAAACCTTTATAGTAAGGAACCATGTATTTTTATGAGATTTATTAAATAATCATACAAAATGATGGAATACATATGTATGAAATACCTCGATCATATAAAAAACATCAATTTTAATAATTTGACTTTTAAGGTTTTTTGGAAGAGTTTTCTCTATCCAATGGATGTTGAACACAAGGAATTGATGTCCACGATAATGAAGAATCTCTCTTTAAAAAAAACTAATGTATTTTTGAATTTATAGTCATCGGGGTTGAAATAATTCATAATATTAGAATTTGAAAACACAAGAGGCACAAATGACGAATATTAGTTGCTCATAAAGAGAAAATATTATAAGAATTATTCCACACTAGGGATTAAGGGTTGCAATAAAAGTAAAGAATCAATATGATACAAGGTATACTTTATTCAAGAAGGTAGATCACTTTTATAATATCTCTTTTCTGTAATTTGGTTGTTTTTTAGGATCTGAATAAATTATAATATAACATATTTTCTATTAATTGGAATGGGATTAAGATATTTTTTAGAAACATGGGAGATGAACTAGCACAAGAGATCACAATCCACCTAGAAGACTATCAATAAAAATACATATTTTATAGACATCCTTGAAACATAATGTATTATTTTAATTCCATGGAAATATATTTTCATTTGTAAATCTATTATAATTAATATAGTATACTAAATCATTAATTTTTGTTGATAGGGAAACATTATAGATTAATTGTATATTTTAAAATTTATGTTTTTTATTTCCAATTTTTCACATCTTTTTCATTTTTGTCTATTTTATTTTATATAATAATATTTTTTGAAAACTATTGAGATAAATTTGAGTGCTCATGAATATGTTTAATGTGTTCCAATGTTTTCAATATTATTCGACTCATCTACTAAATTTTTATAATGTTCAAATGAAGTCATTTTAGTTTTCTATGTGATTAGTATTCATGAAAAGTCCAATTATTTTCTAATATTATACAATGAAATATTTTATAACATTTGAATCACTTATGTGAGAGGATTATCATCCAATTTTTACATATTATTACAAGTACCACCTTTTTTATATCACCAATTCATGTATGAGTAAAAAAATTATGAATAATCTATTCAAACCCTAGGACCATTCAGAACATTTTTATATATATGATTGATGCATTCATTTAATTTTTAAAACCCATTTCATAATAATATCAATTTTATACCCTGTCATGGTATTTTATCATTGAAGTAATTATTAGTAACAAATTATCTCAAATGTATTCCACATTACATACTAAAAAACCATATCTACTTCACCCTAGAGACTAGTACATGATCTTCTTTGAATTCCAATATAAGGGAGGAAATAGGTGTAATGGAAAATTCTATTTTGTAGAATATAACTGTGTTAAAGTGAAAAATATGGAATACCAAATAAAAATATTAAAAAGTTTTAAGAGGAATATGTTGGAAAAACTAATGTAATTTGGATTCTTTAATTTGATAATCCATTCTCAGAGTGCTCCTAACAAATATTATTTAATCACAAAAGTCCCTAAAAATCCCCAAAGGTTAATAGTAATAAGGAATATATATCCAAATAAAAGTCAAGGAAGATCAAATAAATATATTAAAATTTTATCTACCACTCATACATCAACATCATACCAACACCATAGTATTAATTGTGAAATATTATGAAGGAAAAAAGTGTAATGTTTAATACTACAAAAGAGATTAAGGTGTAAGATATCCAATTAAAAAATAAAAAGGTTCGAGTTATGTCAATTATTGAAAATGGTGATTCCATTCATGATGTAAGTGTATAATTTAGCCTTATGATACAATTTTGATTCAAACCCTCTAATCTACATACAAATATTCTCAATAAAACACACTAATACATTATCCCCAAGAACAATGATTAAATTACTGCATGATATTCTAAATCACATAAATTAATAGGTGGATATGAGTACATACATAAAAACTATCATGATAATTACATGAGTAAAATAATCATTGAAGGTAAGAATAATTAATAATGGGAGGATTGAATAAGTAAAAAAATAATTTATTGAACTCAATGAAGAAGGTATAATTTAGAACATCAGAGAGTTATGATAACATTGAGAGGCATTTTGTGTCAATAGAAACTCCAAAATTTATTTCATATAATTTTTATTGATAATAATTTTAATTTATACTTATCTATGAGGAAAAGGATTATGTCAACTTGAATTGGTAGAGCCAATATTTTCAGATATTACACCTCATAATTTAATGACTTTTATCCTTCCCGTTCAGAATTGAATGGGTAATCATCCTTATTTTGATCCCTAGAAAATTTATTATATGATTATGAAATGGTTAAATTATTTATTATTAATAATATTTTAAAAAATTTATTTTTTTGAAAATTAATTCATATATTCCATGTTCAAATAATTTTCAATTAAAATGAATTATTTTGAACCCTATTGAAATTATTTTATGTATATTGAATTTAATGAAACTAATTAAATTTTTATCCAAGTATGGATTGTCTAGTACATTGTATTTCTGATTAACAAAATTATAGATTATTTTAAATATTAAATTTCAAGTATGTATGGATGAATTCACAATTAATATTAGAAGGACATAATCCTGAATTCCCAAAATGGATAGTTTTTTCAATAAAGGGGGATACCGTGTAAGCATCATATGTGAACTATTTTAGAATAATCAATCTAATATAATCATAATTTCAAAAATAACTATTACAATAAACAAAATATTTAAATATCTTTTCAGTGTCTTGAAATGTTGAATATATCCCATATAAAATTCATTCATGCTCTGTAAGCATGATTCTAAGTCCATTATAAGTATACATATAGATCATAATATTGTATCTATATAAGAGTCAATACTATTCCATATGAATGAAGGTATTTTCTATATAAGAACCATTATATTGTATAATGTGATAAAATAAAGGCGTGAAGGATATCATAGAGTTTGGGATGATGATTTCTAATTTTAAATTAGTATTCATGCAATAAAAATATTTAGGAAATTCATTTTAAAAATAATAATATTGCTATCGAAAAAATGGAGAATTCAATATATTTTGTGGATGATGAGATCCCCTATGAGAAAAAAGGATAAGGGATTTGGAAATACTATATAGTTTCTTAGGAGTAAGGATATCGTTTTTGTGACTGCATAATGAACAAGGATGGAATTGAGGATCCATAAGAAAGAAACATGTTTTCACATATAAGGGAGTCATCTTGGACTGTTGGTATAACTACTTTTGTAATTTAATTTTATTATTTTATACATTTAATTATTTTTAAATGTCTTCTTATTCTTCATAAATCATTATTTCCTCTAATATTTATTTTTAATTCTAATAGGATATTTGGAAGGGAAATGATACCATTAAAATTTGTAGACTACTAAATTTCATTAATAAACCTCTCTCTTTTGTTTTATAGTTATTGTTTTCTATATTTTTCCCCAATATTTTGTATTATTTTTTGTGTTTTAATTATATTGATTATTTATTTTAATTTTTTATGGATATTTATCCCCTATCTCTATGTTCTAATATATGTATGATAAAAAAATTAGGGATAAATGGTGAAGTTCGTTTGAATTGATGGCTTGTATGAAAGTGTAGTGGAACATTACTGGATTGAACTAGAGATATAAAACCAAATTGGGACTTACATGAGTACACATAAAGTGATTTTATGTATTAAATTACAAGAAAAGAAAGTGGATATACCATGATGCGCTATCTGATAAATAAGTTTACACCGAATTCATAAAATTTTGTGTGAGACGTAAAATAATTGTTGAATCTATCACATTATAAATTAATAAAAAGTAGAGAAAAATTATTTAAACATGATATTGATATATAATTGAGAATACATACCTAGTCCATAACCCACTCTTAATTTTATTTTGATACCTTAATTTCATGATCAAAATGTTACATTTATATCCTTTAAACATTTATTAATCATCCCCCTTTTTCGAATTTAATCTAACAACTAATTTTGGGAACAACACTATGAAAACAAGTATAGGTTCCATGTAGACTACATTTAACTAGGGAAAATAATATATATTTCACACCTCATGATAGTTTTTCCTATTATCCTCCCATATCTTATGAAACATACATTTTTGGGTCTCCCCATGGCTAGTCCTAACACAAGACAATACCTATTAAAAATATCATGTTATCTTAGACACGTTATAGGATGATTTGTTTTCATTCCCCAAATTTCCTCATTCTTATGTATCTCAAGATATATTGAATAATCCTATAACTTATCCATGACTATTTTTTAAAACATTACAATTTATAAAAACATTCATATACAAGAATGAATCTCCTCATGAAATTAGGCATGGGAGGCCCATAATATATTGGTTATCAAGAACCACAACATAAGACTGAATTGTGTTCATGAGATTTTGTAAACACATGATGTATGATTACTGATATACTCATCATGTCATAGTTGAGATTAATTCATTTCACCTTTTTTCAATCGAAATCGTTAGGAGCATCAAAAAGTTCATTAATATCCTCCAGTCATTAAAGACTCTTCAATAACTCTATAGATCAACATTTCCCAAAAATATATTCATCGATTTTTATCCAATGATCTAGTATGAGAAATTAAATGTGGAATTCCTCCCAAAAGAAATTTTATTATAGTATTTTCATATTTTAATTTAAAGTACATCATTAGGATTATTTATTAAATGATATGTATTATTTCATATTGTGAGGGTGATTCCATATTATTATTAATCTTTTATATTAGTGTGAGGTTTTTTATAATTATATGACAAGTTATTATCCTGTATTTATTGATAATACCTGGTGAAATATAGACTATGTGTGAGGCAATCACATTGGTAATTTGATATCTAGTTGATTTTGTAATAGTTTCATATTTACATTTTGGAAATGAACTATTAGTACATTTAGTTAATATTTGAAAATATGATATGTGTACTGATATTGATATACTAAAAATTCTTAAAGTGTTTCACGGGTTTTTTGTTTAATTTTAGAGTTAGTTTTATTCTATTTAAATATGAAAAATTATTAATGTTTTAATGAGTGATGGAACTCTCGATTCCTTTAATGAGTTCCCTATTAACAATTTCTCATTAGTTGAGGTAAGTGATAGTCCCTTTGATTACATGAGTAATGTATTAGAATATATTAATTAGTAGTGGTTTTGGTGTGGTGATTGTCTCTAGAATGCATCCAAATATGCATGTGTAGATTTGAAATGACTCTTTAGTCGTATTGATAGGTGGAGTGTATGTACCCTCCAATGTTTCATTATCTTATTCCACATTAGATAGAGAATATCATAGAATAACTTGTTAGGATTTGAGAATTGTACGACGGGACTCATGATGGAGATACAATATATAGGGGAGTTTACATAAATAATATACTCGTGTGTTTATTTCCATCTTAAAGAGTATGATCAATTTTACTTGTGATGTTGCGTACAATATTTTATTTTCAATTCTAGGATATAAACCTAGTCTACATATTATTCTCCTAGAAGAAATATAAAAATATTGTGATGAAATTATATGACCTTTTTGGGATGGTTTGCAACTATATAGAGGTGATTATTGGGTGCATGATCTAGATCTGATGACCATCCTCCCTCTGACATTTCTAAGGTAACTCCATGATGATGGAATGAAATTTTTTATTTATGAAAATTATGCGTTATATAACTAAATTGATAACAGTGCATCCATATAGATTTATATTAATGTAGTAGGATCCATTCTATGTGATAATTCTAATATATAGGATCAATCCATAGGTACACTATCAATTATCTAAATTTTTTCATTTCTGTGTATTACTGAGATGATATTGGGATAGGTATGAGAGATGGGTTATGTTTTTATTTGGATGAGTACCATTTATATTTTTCCAAATCATTATATCATGGTATTATTAATGGAATGGTATTTGATACTTCAGAATCTTTTTTAAATCACTTATTTTATTTTATTTATCAATTTTGTATTATTTTAATTTATAGAACCTATTTTATTTCCAATTTTGATTATTTTTATTACACCATTATTTGACATGATATTTTATATTTTCGTAATTTGGTATGGAGATAGGTTAATATATCATATGTTCGGGATATAATGTGAGATTAATGAAATGGATAAAATGATATAACATGATTTACTTTTGATGATGATTTATGGTTTACTCTCTTCAGTGGTAATGTTAACTACGGTTCATTTTGATTCTAAGATATCATCGATGATTTTGATCCAGAATGGGAATGAGCATACCAAGTTGGTGATTCCAAAGAAAAAAAATGAAGATTCTCCTCTGGTAAATATATCTAGAGTGATGAATTGTGTGGAAGCACTCAAAGGTTTGGGCCTCTTCAAATCTTCTGCGATGAAAGCCCCATTGTGAAAGCGACTGGAGGACGGTAGATTTGTAGTGGAAGCTAATCCTGAAGTACTACAAAAAATATCACAACTATGTATGTTCTCGGTTATGGGTCATGTTTCTTACATAAAAGAGGATAAACCTATGTCAAATGATGAGTTGAAGATTAGGATTTCCCATGTCTGGGGGTTTTCCGGATGGAAGCTTGTGCCAATCGGAAGGGGCTACTTCCATATGCTTCTTAGATCCCAAGATGAGTTCGATAGAGTCTAGAACCATGGGAATCTACATATTAAACCTGGTGTACATATAATTTCTGAATGGGGCTATACTTTTAATCTGAATACCTTTAGGAATAGTATGAGACAAATTTGGGTTATATTGCAAGGTCAGAGTTGGTTTTTCTGGCACACCAAGATTATAAATGATTTGGTGTCCTGCAATGGTACTCCTCTCAAGATTGATCAGCGAACATTAAATGCTGAAATTGTCGAATATTCCAGAGTTATGGTTGAAGTTTATATGGACTCTATGCTCCTAAAGATCACCTGTTCCAATGCTAATGATTACAAATGAGAGTTCCGAGTGGAGTTTGAGCGCAGACCACCATTCTATGATCTCTGTAAAATTATAGGTCATACATTATTGAACTGTAGAGTTATGGAGAGTCAAATTTCTCAGCCAAAGGACGATGGATGGATAGAAATTAAGAAGGGAATAGTGGGGAAATAATTATGTCATGGATAAGTCTGATACTCACCTCAAAAAGACATAAATGTTGGTGAAAAATTCTACTAATGTGGGTGAGACATCGGGTAAGAATTGGGATCTACTTATTGAAGTAGAATAGGAGGCCATCCTAGAATAAAAAATTCAATAGGAAAGTGATCAATTAGTTCTGACAACTTGTGAGCATTCCAATGAACTTCTGGATGTTTATGATCTCGGTGCCCTAGTTAGTATACAATCTAATGTCGGGATCGAGGGTGCATCCTATCGGAAAGTCGTGGCATCAGAAATGGAAAACTATTAGCCTTTTTATAATGCAGGACAACATATTAATGCTTCAGCTAGTCATGAGACAGGGTATGAGGTAGTTAGCGACTCAGTTCTGGAAATCAGCAAAACTTATTGCATTAGGATGCATTCAGACCTCCTTTCACAAAAGGAAATGGATAGCCCTCTAAAAACAAAGACACAACTCTTGATTCCACCACATCTCTCATATGTGACGTCCCCTATTGTTGAACTACTCTGTCTCATGATAAGGTCACCAAGGAGAATATGGATAGTGGATCTTATTATGGGCTACCCCTAAACTCTATTGCTTTGTCCCCCCTAAATGAAATCTCAGCTGTGAGACCTCAACCTTTCATAGACATAAACAAAGAGAAAATAGTTGCAGTGGAGGTTCAAACACACCTAAGTATACACCCTTCTATTGTGTTGAATACTCCAAGCCATGTTATGATTTCTCATAAGGGAATTATTTCAAAACATTTAAGGGACAGTCCCCTGGACACTCCTCTAAATGCTGAGATTTTAGAAACAAACCAACCCACTACCAATTTAGGTGCTTCTAATATATCTTATGTCTCTCTTACAAGTAAGGAATAAAAATATCAACTTCAGATTCTTCGTAAATTATCCCAAGATCAAAAAATAAGAAGGGTTAGGGTGGCTCAAAAAAGAAAAAGGGAGGTTCTGCCTCCAAAAACTTGTTCTAATGGATTTATTTTTCTGGAACTGTCAGGGCTTTGCTAATAATGAAACTTATAATGATCTTAAAATATTATTTTAGATGGATCTAACTAAATTATTTTCTATCGCTGAACCAAAAAATAATTTTTCATTGATGTTTATGAACCTTTGTACTTATGGTTATAATTTTTTAAGTGCTTACAATGAGAGGAATACTGTTGAATCTCTATGGGTTTTTTATCATGTTTCCGTACAAAATGTTCATGTTTTCATAAGATCTAGACAATTGTTCACATGAGATTTTTCCCAAAATGGTTATCTTATTTTTTTTATAACATGATCTATGCCGAGAATAGATATCCTAATAGAAGGACCCTATAGCATGATCTTTATAGTCTAGCTAATACCATTCAGGATCCCTGGTTTGTGATCAATGATTTTAATGATATTCTTTACTCTAGTGAAAAAATTGGACCATCCCACTCTCCCATTTCCTCCTCTGAATTTAAAACTACGATTGAAGATTGTGACCTTGTATAAACTAACATCATTGGTTCCATGTTCACTTGGTATTAAAGACATTACAATAGGGTTGTTTCCAGTAAATTAGATAGGGCCTTCACAAATATCCTTTTCCTTGACACTTGGGAAGCCATTTGTAGCACCACCTTTCCCAAAATCAAAACAGACCATCATCCCATTCTTGTCATACTTTTTTCCAAAAAGGTGAAATCCAATCTTCCTTTCAGATTCAGCACTTCTTGGTCAACTAATCAAGAATTTTTTGAAATAATAAAAATGTTTTGGGATTTTATGAATCATCTCAATGATGCTTTTTCTTGTGTTACCAAATTGAATCATCTCAAGCTGTGTATCAAAGGTTGGTTGTAGTGATAAATATAAAAAATGTACAACGACATTTCCAAACATGAGCATGATCTTAACAAACTCAATCCACTTCCACTAGATCTAATTTTTCCTTGGTACCTCATGTTGAAATAAACACTTCCATGAAACTTAATTTTCTTCTTACTATTAATGATAACATACAAAAACAATTTTTTAAAACTAAATGGCTTGCATATGGTGATAAAAATACGATGTTCTACAATTATCTTCAATGTATCAGAATGGTCTACAGACCCCTTTCTCTCCATGTGCATAATGATATCATCATTGACTCATAAGAAGGAATATAAAATAATGTGGTCTCTTACATTGATGGTACTTTCAATGGACAATTCATTGGTAAAGACCTCCTCCCAAAGGTTTTCCCAGTGATGGTGAATAAGGAAGTCAATGTTTTTCTTCTCAGATTTCCTCTTGATCATGAAATCAAATAAAATGTTTTCAACCTTAATCTTAATAGTACCATTGTCCCTGATCTCTTTAATAATGTTTTTCCAACAATATTGGGAGATTATTCATACGGTCGTTTTCAAACATGTAAAATCATTTTATTCTAATAGAAATCTTACTCATGGTCTAAATTCTCAATTTCATACTCTAATTCCAAAGGAATACAACACCATTGAAATTCTTCTTTTCCGATCTATTGATCTTAATAATTATATTTACAAAATCATTAGTAAATTTCTTGCCAATTGAATTTTGATTCTATGCAATAGAATTGTTTCTTGGAATCAGTTTGGTTTTATCAAAGAGTGGTATCTACAAGAATGAATTTTCCTAGACATTGAATGTACCAATTCCATCAATAAAGAGGTCAGAGGTGGAAACATTTCCATTAATCTTGATATTATGAATGCTTTTGATTCCATTGATTGGGGTTTCATATTCAAATATCGTCAATCCTTTGGTTTTAATTTCACGTTCATCAATAGAATGAGTTCTTTATTTAAATCATCCCACATCTCTATCCTTTTCTATGGTTCCCCAAAGGGTTACATTAAATGATCCAAGAGATTTAGAAAAGGGGATCCCCTTTCTGCTATTCATCTTTCTATAAGAGTGGATTATCTAAGCAGACTGCTCACATACCTTGTAGATCAAAACAAGATGAAACCTATCTAAGATTATAGAAACTCTAATGTCACTAATAATATCCTTTATTCCAAGGACATAACTTTTTTTATCAGAGGAGACAAAAAGAATATTGATATCTTAATAGATACCTTGTCTCATTATGGAGAAATTTCTTGTCAGTCTGTTAGATGGAAAAAATCCTATGTTATCTTTGGGAAAAAAAATTCTTCTAATAGGAAAAATAATATCATTAATAGTCTTGGAATAAAAGAAGGATCATTCCCCATGACCAACCTAGGAGTTCCTATCTTTTGGGGTAGAGCCAAATCCATGTACTTTTCCAATGTGGTTGATCAGATCATTAAGAAACTTCCTCTTGGAAGGGTATTTCCCTTTTCAATGGCTCGTAGAATCTATCAGGTGAAGTCTACTATTGTCTCCATGTTGGTCTATTTGACGATGGTCTACAAATTTCCAGTTTATATTCTGATGAAAATCAACATTTACATAAAAAAATTTGTCTAGACATGCATCATTTTTTGAAAGGAAGTTAGTCATGATCCCCTTGGTAACCTATTGTAAACCTTTAGAAAAAGGTGGTCTTGGAATAAAAAATCTCAGACTTTTTAATGATTCCCTTCAATAAAGACTCACCTGATGGATAATACATAACAATTCAAACTCCATTTCTTTTCTAAAAAAAATATTTCTCATGAAGTTAAAGAATGTAAATTTTAACTAAATTAATTCTTCTATCGGGCTAACTATTAAGCATTATTTTACTAATATTATGATTATATCTATATGGATGGTTAGCATGAACTCCTCCCTGAAATATAGGCTAGATAATTGGTCCGGAACCCCATAATTTCTATGATCTCTACTAATTCTCTTCCAGATAATACCAATACTTTTATTAATGATGTTATCCAAGCTGGTTTCTACAATATTTATGATAAAATCATCCATGTGTTTGATAACTACACCTTCGAGAACTCTGATGATTTATTTATCTGAGGGAATTCCCAAAATGGTATTCTTGATTCTAAAATCTTCTATAACCACAATTTTTCAATATAATCTTGCTTTATGTTGGCTAATATCTTTTGACAAACCCTTTATTTAACCCTCATGATTTACTCAATTTTGGCATCACACCTATAACCATGTCCCCACCGATGTCTGTCTTTAGTCTTTTGGGGTCCAACTTTGATCCAGTTGTTCCTTCTGTCATCAACATAGTGAGGATACTTACCATATGTTCTTATCTTGTTCTATAGATTCTGCTCTTGGGAATTATATTGATGAGATTTTTTACTGTAGATGGATTCTCATTGAAAATATCAGTATACAATTAAAATGATATGTGAATCTAGATCTCTCTAAAAAAATATATAACCTATTCCTCACTGTTATTGCTAAACTTCTCCATGTGATCTGGTATGATATAAATTCTAATCTCAACCTCAATTACTCATTCAATCATAATGCATGTAAGATGCGAATTCTCAACGCAATCAAAGTGGTAGCTTTGATATAGAAAGCTTAGTGTGACAAAATTGTCAGTGACTTTGGGATCCTTCGTCACCTTTAGATTGATGGGCTTTACAAACAGCTGAGCCGCACTTTTGAGGTTTTTTGGCAAACCTTGCTCCTAGGATGGATCAAGGTGAATGTGGATGGTGCTTACAAAGGCAATCCAGGACCCACAGGATGTGGTGATATCATCAGAAACTACCTTACCAGTGTCTTGTGTGCTTCTTTGGCGGTTGTGGTATTGATTAGTCTCTGGAGGCGGAGATTATAGGGGTGATACATACCGTCAGATTTGTTATGAAAAATAGATATAACAATATTTGGATTGAGATTGATTCAACCACTATATTTCATGCCATTTGGCAGGGTGTGGTGCATCTTTCCTGGCCTCTGACCACCCGATGGATAAACTTCCTTGATTCTCTTATGGGGTTTAACTTCATTTCCATGCATGAATTTCGTTAAGCGAACATGGTTGTTGATGGACTTTCTAACAAAGGAATTACCCAGGACATAACTTGGAAGGACGAAATGTCAGTTGAATTTCTTCTTATTTATGATAAAGTTTGTAATAAAATACCCTATTTATGAGTTATGTAGTTATGCTTTACTTTTTTAATAAAATGAGTCTCTATCTTTGATCAATGCACCAAAAAAATGTTTTACTTTTGATGATATGATAGTGAGTATGGGTATAAATATTTTTGTCAAATGGCTATATGAATCCTAAATATTCTGAAGGGGTGAATTGCATGACTTGGTAAGTATAACTTTCATAGATGTGGAGTGGTCATATTGATGAAATAAGAACACAATTGTATGAAATTTATGTTAATTAATACATTAAGTTAGTATGTGAGTGTGTTTTACTATGCTCTAGATTTCACCCTCTCATGGTATTCATGCAAATTTACATGAACACCCGCACTCAGTGTGTAATGGTTAGTGTAATAATCCAACTGGTTAATTGGATTCCCCCCGACTAACATTCATAATTAGGGTTTTGATGTATTTTGGTAGACTATATATTTCATTTCCTTGACAATTATCACATAACAGCCCCATCATTTATAAATTAAATTTCACCATTCAATTTTGTAAATACCATTTTACGAAATTATGTTATAGAAAACACATGAACTAAAAAAGTTATTTTTGACTCTTATGTTTTTTTTATTAAATTTAAAGGATTGTATAGAATCATAATCATTGATAATAATTTCATTCTATAGTGACCATTATAATTAGTATATTAATGTATATGATAAAGTAAACTTGACACCGAAAAACAAACAAAAGACCTCAACCAATATGATCATTCCCTATAAAGCCCATTTATCTGAGCTTCCAAGGAGATAACATCCATAGACTTGTCCTTTTACCAATTCTGATATGTTATTGAGAACATAATACTCAAATGAAAATGTTTATCTTATATGTTCATTTTTATCAAGATTTTATCCCCAAACATGTACACTAATTCACCCCATAAAAATATCATTATTTCACCCCATTCCCTAAAGGAATTTTCTAGGGTAATAAAGGGATGTATATCTAAAACTGAAAATTATAAATTTCTTTATTTTATATTTATAATTTTTTAAATATTATTTACTTTTAAATATTTATTTTTAAAAGGTTAAATAAAGAGTTTGATAAAAACTAGTTTATTATTCTATGAAACAAAGATTATATTTTTGAAAAATATATTGTTTCAATGAAGACAATATTTTTCACGAATTTAATAATTTTTTATATAAGAGATATTTTAGTAATATTATTTTTTTTAAATAATTATTAAATAATAATTATAAAATAATTTTATGAATTCAAGTGTAAATGTTATAATGGTAATAAAAAAGTTATCTTAAAAATAGTGTTTTTAATTAAATATTATTTCATTTTAAAAGATTTAAATATCATATTTAGAGATTTATTTAGGAAATATAAGTATTTTTTAAATAATCATGTTGAAGTTATCCAACAGTGATTTTTCATAAAAATTTATGACTCTATAAATTTTGTGTAAAAATTAAATATGGTATAATTATACTGTATATCTTATGTTATCCTAAAAGCACCAAAGTGAAGTAATAAATAATAAAAAGTTTATCTTTTAAAAAATTTATGTTTACCCATTAAAATAATTCTATTTCAGATTATTTGAATAACATTAAACACATAACGAATCCTCAAAAATGTATATTATGTTTCAAAGGTTTTAAAATCAATTTTTTTAATCATGGATCACTTAAAGATGACCAATAGATCAAATTTAACATGTTTGGTTCTTATCCATATAAATTAATGAAATAATGTCTTGTATCATAGAATCCATGGGAATAAATTATGTGATAGTTTGTATATTTTATTAATTTAATATATAGATTCCAAAAACTCTGTTTAGTAACTAGTAAAGAACTCCAATATATTTTACTATATAAACCCTCCGAATATCCTTTTTTCTATTCAATCAATGTCCTTGGAGAATGTCATTACTCTATCCCTCATTCCCTAAATTACTTCCATGGTTCCCCCAATATCTCTAGAATCCCCGCCAAGGATTTTAGTGGAACCCTATAAATTTAATTGATCTTATCATCCTCCTCCCTATTCAATAATATTCTTTATGTAATTCCATTTGATATCTAATTTTTTTGATTTGGGTTATATTTTTTCCAATTTAGTTTACTTTTTATATGATTCTAATGTTATTATAAACCCCATAATATTTCATTTAACACATATATAAACCTTTATATACAAATGTTGTGATTACAAACATATCCTAGGATTTCAAATTCAATAATTCTGTATTGAATACCAATTCCCATTTAAAATCAACGGTATCCACCAAGTTAAAAAGACCCATAATTTATTGGTGGTTTAAAATTATGTTACCTACACTCTATCTTCATGGTGTTAAAAGTGATTATATACACCCTTATGTTGTATGATATGTGTGGAACACTTAAGAATGTAAATGATATGATTTTGTCTACTGGGAATAGAATTTTATAACCCCCAATGTATTTGGTAATGATTTTAATATGATAAGATTCCACGTATAGTGAAAATGAGGATATACTAAGAACAGTATAATATTTTCTCCGGTGGTTATCCTTTACATGTCTTTAAGATGTTGTGTTTTATGTCTTTGACACATTACAATGTTTCTTTTATCCTATCATGTTATATCTAGCTCATTGTTCATGATTAAAATTATCACCCCTTTAATGATACATTGATATTTCCCACGGATAACATGTACTATAATATAATATTTTATCATTTTTTATTCAAATGTTGGGATTTATAATTCACCCCTTTCTTATATAATTGCCTAGTTTGTCATGATTAGTTTATTAGGTTGATCATATTTTTTGAGCATGTAAAATAATTTTTCAATAATTTCATTATTATTGTATTGAAAATTGTTCATATATAAACCTAATTTCTTTTATACACTAGACTTTATGATATTCTGGTCACATAGTTTGTTAGTTTATGTAATAAATCATGAACTAATATGTCTAAAAATATGTGTTGTCATAGATAGAATCACAGGAATGTATATTTATTTTGGGATTATGATTTGTAAACTCTAAGAAAAATCCTTATAAAAATAATAAACAAAATAAACAAAGTCCCTATTTTTTAATTATAGAGTTTGTTAATTCTATGAAAATAAATCCATATTTGGATACAACCAATGGATATATCACATGAATAAAATTACCATGGTGTAATAACACCAAAAGCGTTCATTGAGTGGGAATTGATCATCACCTAGCACATGAATAAAGGACAATCTGCACACCACATTTGAAACTCTAAGGGGATATTTTAAGGACCCTACCTTAAAACATTACATAATATTGAATTAAATAAATAATTCACATTAAGGATATTTTTAGGTTTAGAGTTTTATAGAATTAGGAAATAACAATTGTATCTCAAAAGATTACAAAATAGACACTTCTACACAGTTTCCATTTTTTTATAAAATAACAACTCTTGAAAAAAAGAGTCATGTCTAGTTCCATGTTTTAGACAACATGACTTTTTCTTCATCCCATCCATGACCCTATTCATCATTATGTCCTGTGAAAACATTTCAAAACATGGGATGAGTAGAAAAAGCTCAGTAAGTGTTAGAAAACAAAGAAAAAAACATTTTTTCATAAATACGTTCAAAACATGAACTCTTTTACTTACCTCGTGAATTAATAAGATTTTATGAATGACATATAGAAATCATAATTCATAAAGGTAAGTTGTGGCACCCATAACATACTTACATTGTAGCTATCACAGCTAAATAAGAAGTTACTTTGGAATACCCATCATAGTATATTCTGTAAATCTCATTGGAGAAACATTCACGTTTACCTTTGTCACATTACCCAATCCATTGGAGAGCTATATCGGTCTCACCCACCCTTGGTTTATCACGAAACCACTCGTATAAATAAATAATACCCACGAAACATAACATGATCATAACACATAACATAAGAATAATAGAAAGATAACATTTCCACATTACAATAAAATAATATCATTTCAAGATATTGAAATAATAAATCCATTCTGAAAATAATTTTTAATACCAAAATACATAAAAAGATTATATGGTATTTATTTTTCCTTTTAAAAACATTTCGGCTTGATAAGGAAGCCAAAGATCATATAATACTCGCTACGGCGGAAAGGTCGTTGTCACTGCTTACGAAAAAACCATTCTTATTTTTCGTAGAGTAAAATACTTCATATAAAAATATTCCCTTTGAATGAAATGAAAATTATAAGGGTGTTATACACCATATAAAATAAATCTGTTTGTAAAACTAAATATGCCTCAATGAAAGGAGATTGAGTTGAAGTCCTTTACCTCATGTCTGACTTGTTTCGATCATTCATTAATCTCCTGAATAATAAACTAAAGATAATTTCTACATACATAAGAACCTTTTTCAAATTTATTATTCCTTTTATATCAATTATTACCATGTTATAAACAATATTTAATCATCAATGTTAATAACGTTCATTTCTTCTATATTTGGTACTTGAGTCAAAAAATGAACACCTTATATTTACAAGTTGTTCACATGGTAAAACGTTTATTATATATAGAATTATATTCATTATTTAGATATAATATATATAATATATATACATTATATACATGTATTTATAATAGTACATAACATTTGGGGGTATGAAATGAAATGCACCATTCATGGAGATGGTAAATCGTACGTATGCATGAATGCTACTTTCATTTATATTTGTTATTTTAATGGAATTAAAACATAATGATACAAAGTTATATTATGATTTCAGTATAATATAATATATAATATAATGAAATCCATCCTTTATAAATCACACATATCGCATTAACGAGTCATATCACTTTGAGGGGGCGGTAGTCCGCACTTCCTCAAATGAAATTATCGCGTTTACCCATAATGGTAACCAAAATGGTATGCTACAAAAGAAAAAATACAAAAGTATAAATAAAACATAAACATAATATATATCATACATAAATATTTTTTCATCTTAATGGACACCATGAGAGGTGTTATGAGATAATTGAACAATCATCATTTCGTGAGATGTTAGTTTGCCGTCCAGAGAAATAAAATGTTCTTCAGCCATTAGATGGAGGTGTGTGTAAATGTAGTTCGAATACATATCATAAAAACATCATAGTATATTGAGGATAATAGTTTTGTTATAAAATAATGGAATAAAAAGAGTTTAGGGGTTCAAGAAGAAAAATAAAACAAAATAAATCAAAAGAATTTAAGTGAAATTTTACCTTTAATTTGGGAAACTCACATGGTTTGACCAAAATGGTTTTTGAGGTGCCTTCTATCTAAGGAAAGGATTTTAGTTAGAATATAGGGTTTTAGGGGGATGAATTGGGCAGAGTTTTGACGATCCAAATGGCTTGATAGGTGTGATGAATTGGTTAGAAATGGTCTTCTTTTATAAGGGGGAGAAGGGGATCTTTAAAAAAATGTGAAAATATTATTTTATTATACAATTTTATTCATTTTTTAAAGGTCAAAAAATAATTATAGTCAATTATAATATTACTCATGGTCTAAATAAAGTCATCCAATAGAAATTGGATAGGGTTTGGATGTTATTTTAATATTTATAATCTTATTTAATTAAATGATTTATTAATGAGGTAAACATTGCATTATTAATAAGTCATAAATAATTTAATTTATTCGATGTATAAAAATTATAAAAAAATACCAAGATGTAGGAACTATTTTTATCCTTCCAATTAATAATTATCGTCGAAAAACTATCTTATATAACACAATGTAAAAGTTAATTTAAAAATAGATATTTGTTTAGGTCATTTTTGTCTTTACTTTAAATTATTTAATTTAAAGTGTAATTATCAATCATAAGTGGCTCTATGGGTTCCAAAAATCGACCCAAAGATGATAATTGTCGGCCATTAATCATCCAATAGAGTTAGGACAAGTTTTATGGTAATTTTGAATTATTATATTTTTTTACCATGAATAACCCTATTTACCTTTAACCGCAGTAAATAAAAGTCAAAAGTTACTATTCACCAAACAATATTTTCATCTTATTGAACCAAATTTTACTTAATAAGAACATCCATGTATGTCGGATTTTATAATTCAATACATAGAAGGGGTAAAAATTAATTTAATGGAAAATTTTAATTTATTAATTACTACTAAGTGGTTTCACTATTCATAAAAAATTGATGTTTTTCAGAAAAATACCAACAATTCATCCTAAATTGTATTTGATATGAAAAATTCAAAAATGATATCTACTTTTTCAAATTCAAACCATAGAAGTTTCATTAATTAATTTAAAATTTATTCCCGTTGTCAGAACAAATAGCATGTTTTATTGAAACAATAACTTTCAAAATATTGACACTAGTTTATGTCCAATTTCAAAGTGAAATTAATTCCAATGGCCAACATTGGATTAAATGGTAAAAATATATTCTAATTATACATTAATACCAATTTAAAATATAATCTATCCATATAAATAAATTATATTAAATTATAGTTATGAATTAAAATACAACATGTTTCACTTTTCATTAAAATTTGCATTTTATGAGAAAAATTCCAAAATTTCATCCTAAGTAAATTTTTATATTATGATTATAAACAATAATTTTATTTTCTAAAATAGAACATATATAAATGACCAAAACTATATTTGAAAATGTTTCTCCATTAAAAGGTAGTAAGTTTACCTTTTAATGTAGACTATGCTTAAAATTAGATTCATTCACATTTTAGGCCTCTAAATTTTATTAGATAAAAGTAAATACATTTAACAATAATGTATAATCATATTGTATTTAATTTTGAACATTACCACAAATACAATGTCTATTAGTTAACTTCCATTTAAATTAATAATATTATATTATTAGGGTGCAACGTAAGATTTCAAAGAAACTCGTTGTTGCGTATCAGGTACGCTATCGAACATAGAAACCCTTTTAAAGTAAAGTTAATATTTAATTAGAAAATATTAATAAATATGAAATTATCTTATTCATTATTTACATAGGATGTTACATCATTCCAACCTTTTGGAAGTTGCGTCCTCGCAATTTTACTTTCCAAAATAAGTGGTGGAATTTGTCCCTCATAGCATTTTCAGATTCCCACGTTGCCTCTTTAACCATATGGTTTTTCCAAAAAACATTTACCTGGTGAATTACCTTGTTCCGGAACACTTTCTCTCTTTCCATACAAGAATCTAAACTGGTTGTTTTTCATAAGAGATATTCTCTTCTAACTGAACTACCTATGGGCTCAAAACATGAGATGGATCTGGAATATGATTTCTTAACATCAAAACATGAAAATCATTGTGTACCTAGGATAAACTTGGAGGTAATGACACTCTTTACGCAACTGATCCGACATTCTCCAGGACTTCATAAGGTCTAATGAACCTCATATTCAACTTTCCCTTCTCACCAAAACACATAACACTTTTCCATGGAGAAACTTTGGGAAAGACATGATCACCTACCTCAAAAATAAGATTCCTTCCTCTAGTTATCTGCATAACTTTTCTATCTGCTCTGAGCTATTCTCATGAGCTTCTGAATCAACTGAACTTTCTCTACCATATCTTCTTCCAATTTTGGTTGCATCATCTTCCTTTCACCTACTTAATCCCAAAAATATGGAGTTCGACAACTCATTCCATATAATGCGTCAAATGGATCTATATGTACACTGGAATGAAAACTGTTATTATATGAAAATTTAACCAAAGAAAGTTGTTGGTCCCAACATACCTCGTAATCCATCGAGAAAGAACGTAACATATCATCTAAGGTATAAATTGTACATTATGATTACCCATATTATTGAGGATGAAAAGATGTACTAAAATGTAATTCAGTACCCAATGGCTTCTGAAGGCCTTTCCAAAAGTTATAAGTAAACCTGGGATCACGATCAGACATAATAGAGAGGGGAACTCTATGCAACATGACTATCTCTTTAACATAAAACCGAGAAAGTTGATCTAGAGACAATGTATCTCGAATAGGAAGGAAGTGATAAATATTAATTAATCGATCAGCAATATCACAGATTGCATTATTAACCCGAGATGTCTTCAGTAACCCCACAACAATGTCAACGGATATATTTTCCCATTTCCACTCTGGAACCAGTAAAGGACGAAGAATCCCTTTCGATTACTATCACTCTTCTTTAACCTACTAACAAGTCAAACACATCACATTAAAATCAGCAATATCTACTTTCATTCCATCCCACCAATAATACACCCAATGATCTTTGTACATCATATTACTACAAGGACGAACTGAAAACGGAGAACTATGAGCTTCACATAATAACTAATTCTTCAACTTTGAATCAGAAGGCACACACAATCTCTTCCCAAACCTCAAAACACAATCATTATCAATTTTAAAATCAGGCTACTTACCCTACTGAACCAACTCTACCTTTTTCTGTAACTCACAGTCTTCTTTCTGTGCTTGCTATATTCTGTATGATAGAGATGATTTCACTAACACCTGAAACAAAATAGAAGACTTTCTTTCACCAACAACTTCTATGCCAAAATTCATGAAATCAAAAACCAAAGGATCTTTTTCCAGACATATCATGGTTAATTAGACATTACATTTTCAACTCAAAACATCATCCACTTTATTTGTTTTTCCCCGATGGTATTGGATCATGGAATCACAATCCTTGATTAATTCCATCCATCTCCTATGTCTCATGTTCAATTATTTTTAAGTGAATACATACTTTAAAGTTTTGTGATTAGTATATATTTCACATTTTACTCCATACAAATGGTGGCTCCAAATTTTTAAATCAAAAACAACAATAGCTAATTCTAAATCATGTGTAGGGTAATTTAACTCATGAGGTTTCAACTGATGTGAAGCATATGAAATTACCTGATCATTCTAGATTAGGACACAACCATGTCCTTTCAACGAAGAATCACAGTATATAAAAAAGTCTCCATTTAATGATGGTAGTGTCAAAACTGGATCATTCACCAATCTTCTAGTCAATTCTGTAAAACAATCATCACATTCGTTTGTACATATGAACTTAACACATTTTCAAGTTAAAATAGTCATTGGACTAGACACCTGTGTAAAATTGTCAACATACCTCTGATTGTAACCTAAAAACCAATATAAATATGAATCTCGGATATAATTTTGGGTCTTGGCCATTCTTCAACAACTTCTGTTCTAGCAGGATCAACCGTTATGACATTTTTTGAAACATTGTGACAAAGGAAAAAAATTTGTTGTAACCAAAACTCACACTTACTAAATTTCCCATACAAATTATTTTCTTTTAAGGTTTGAAACAAAATCCTTAAATGACGTTCATGTTCCTCTTTAATATTGGAATAAACCAAATTATCATCAATGAACAAAATCACAAACTTGTCCAAGAACTCATGGAAAATTCTTTTTATAAGATCCATGAATACAGTGGTTGCATTAGTTAACCCAAAAGGCATAAATACAAATTCATAATGGCCATATCTAGTACGAAACATGGTCTTCGGAATGTATACTTCCTTTACATTCAAATGATGGTACTCTGATCTCAAATCAATCTTCGAAAAGTACTGAGCTCCCAGAAGCTGATCAAACTAATCATTGATATGAGGAAAATGATACTTATTCTTAACTTTGATGTTATTCAATGCTCTATAATCAATGCAAAGTCTCATTTAACCATCTTTCTTTTTAACAAAAAAGACAGGATCACCCTATGGTGATGTTCTAGGTCGAATGAAACATTTATCTAATAACTCCTAAAATTGATTCTTTAATTCTAAAAGTTGAATTTGAGCCATTCGATAATAGGGTTTTGAAATTGGCTTAGCATTAGGAACTAAGTCAATAGTAAATTCAACTTCTTGATCAGGTATAATATCAGGAAACTCGTCAGGAAAAACATCAAGGTACTCATTTACCACTGGCACATCATTAATCTGAGCAGTTCCTTTTTTTCAACAATATATGAATGGTAACATTCATTACCATCTTTTACTAGTTTCTCGTCTTCCTAATATGCTATTATAATAAATGGATCATTTTTTTATAAAAACAAAAAATCATTCTGAAAAGAAACCTGTTTAGATCTACAGTCAATCTTAGCCTAATAAACAGAAAGCCAATCCATACCCAAAATAACATCAAACTCTACTAGAGGTAAAATAATATGGTTTGTTGCTAGATTTTTTCCGCACACAATGATATGAATGTTATTATGTTTTTTTTTGTCTCAACATGTCATCTATGTTTTTTTACAGTAATTTCTATATTCATATTTGAGATGGAATTCCCAATTTACTAGAAAACTTCTCAGAAATGAAAGATTTTGTAGACCTTGATTCAAACAAAACATTGGAATAATTTGAAAAAAGAAATAGTGTACCTGATACTACTTCATTTTATGGCCCAACATCTGCCAAAGTAGTTTCAAAGGATTTCACCACCCCTTTCTACTTGTAGTCTGGCTGCTTTCCCTCAGTTGAGTTCTTTGTTGGACACTCATTTTTATAATGACCCATTTCATTGCACTTAAAACATTTTATTGACTGCAAATCTGATTGTGTCTTACCATTACCCTTATCTTTCTCTGTGCAATTACGAGCCTTATGTCCTATTTTACCACATCAGTATCCCTTACCAGAATTCGGAAGAAATTCCCCAGAATGCTTTTTACCAAAATTTTCACAAATTGTATACTTATGTTTCTAACCATCATACTTTTTTGAGGAGTTATTCCCTTTCACCTACCACCTCGACCACTTATTCTGATGACTTTTAAAAAACACATGATCATTATTTAACTCAATTTCTAACTTCTCTACAAAATGAACAAGTTTTTCATAACTTTTTAACTAACGAGTAGCTAAAGCCCTTCGATTTGTTGGCTTTAATCTAGAGTAAAAATGATTTATTTTACTATCAAGATCTCAAAAGAAATTTAGAGCATACATTGCAAGTCGAGTGAATGTTTCTTCATAAGAACCCACCGATTCATCTTTCGGACTCAATTCCAAGAATTTTTCTTCCATTCTAAGACAAAACACCTTTGGAAAATATTTCTCAAGAAAAATACCTCTGAATTTATCCCAATCAAGAGAATCAATCTCCACACTATCCCTAATATTATTCACCATTGACCACTACTGATCAGTTTCACTTTCAAAATAGTAAACAATGAGACTAATCATTTGATGTTCTGAACAACCCATGACATTGAAAATCATTCCCAGTGCATTAATCCACCCTTCAACTAGCACTTGGTCAGATAATCCTCTGAATGATGGGGGATGTTTCCATATGAAATGCTTCACTACAGACATGTTCCTCTGTGGTTGATCTAGCTGATCTCTTTCATGGATACCACCACCAATTTTAGCCTGAGTCAATTGTTCCATCACTGCAACAAACATTTCAGTTCCGATTCTAACCATCTCAGGCTGCTGATTTGGAAGGATGTCTTCCTCTTGATGTCTTCCAAATATTGTTTCTTTGTTTCCTCTGTGGAAAACCATTATGAAAAAAGAAATATTTTTGGTGAAGCAACAATGTAATCTATAAATTCTATATGATTTAAATATTAACACAAATTAATTTATTGACATTTACTTAACAATACCCTAACTCCTAATGTTATCGAAAACAACCTCTAATACCAACTGTAAGGACCCAACCTTAAAACAATACATAATATTGAATTAAATTAATAATTTACATTGAGGGTCTTTTCAGGTTTATAGTTTTATAGAATTAGGACATAACAATTACATCCCAAAATTTTAAAAATTAAACACTTTTATACAGTTTCCAATTTTTTTTAAATAAAAACTCATGATAAAAGTGTCATGTCTAGTTCCATGTTTTAGACATCAGGACATTTCCTTGATCCCATCCTTGACCGTATTTAACTTTAAGTCATGTGAAAACATTTCAAAACATGGGATGAGCATAAAAAGATTAGTAAGGGTTATAAAACAAAGAAATAAAACATTTGTTCATAAATATATACAAAACATGACATCTTTTACTTAACTCATGAAATCATAAGATTTTATGAATAACATATAGAAATCATAAACAAAAAAGGCAGGTTGTGGCACCCATAACATACATCCATTATAGCTATCACAACTACACAGGGAGTTACTTTGGAATACCCACCACTGTTTATTCCCTAAAAATCTTAGGAGAAACATAAACATTTACCTTATTCATGTTACCCAATGCATTGGAGAGCTATCTCGGGCTCACCCTCCCTAGGTTTACAAAAGAACCACCCGTATACATAAATATTTCCCCAGAACCATAACATGATCATAACACCTAACATAAGAATAAAGGAAAGATAACATTTACATATTGAAATAACATAATATCATTTCCAGATATTGAAATAATAAATCAATTCTCAAAATTATTTTCAATACCAAAAAAATTAAAATGATTATATGGTATTTATTTTTCCTTTTAAAATATTACGACTTGTTAAGGAAGCCAATGATCAAATAATACTCAGTGCGGTGGAAAGGTAATTGTCACCGCTTACATAAAAAAATCATTCCTTTTTGTGATTTAGTAAAATGATTTATATAAAAATATTCCCTTTGAATGTAATGAAAAGTCAAAGGGGCTTATACACAGTATAAAATAAAGTCGTTTATAAAACTAAATATGACTCAATGAAAATAGTTTGAGACGAAGTCCCTTACCTCTTGTCTAACATGCCTCGATCGTTCTTTACTTTCTTGAATAATAAAATAAAGTAAATTTCTACATTCTTAAGAACCTTTTCCAAGTGTACTATTCCTTTTATATCACTTATTACCATGTTATAAACATTATGTAATCATTTATATCAATAACGTTCATTTTTTCAAGATTTGGTACTTGAGTCAAAAAAATGAACACATTATATTAAAAAGTTTTTCACATTGTAAAATTTTCATTATATCCAGAATGATATTAATGATTTAGATATGATATATATCTTATATATCCAGTATATACATGTATTTATAATAGTACATAACATTTCGAGGTAAGAAATGAAAGGCACAATTCATGGAGACAGTAAGCCGTACGTACGCATGAACGCTACTTTGATTTTTATTTCTTATTTTAATGGAATTAAAACATAAAGATACATAGGTATATTATAATTCTAGTATAATATAATATATAATATCATTAACTCTGTCCTTTATACATCCCAAATATGGAATTAATGAGTCAAATCACATTGAGTGGGCGGTAGTCCGTACATCCTCAAATGAAATTATCGCCTTTACCCATAATGGAAAACATAAAGGTCAGCTATATAAGAAAAATACAGAAGAATAAAGAAAAAATAAAAATAATATATATCATATATTAATATAATGTCATCTTAAAGGCCACCATGATAGGTCGTAGGAGATAATCGAACAGTCATCATTTCGTGAGGCCTTAGTTTGTCATCCACAGAAACATTAATTTCATCACCCTTTAGATGGAGGTGTGGGTAAATGTAGTTCGAATCCTTCCCATTAAAACATCCTAGTATATTGAGGATACATGCTTTGTTATAAAAGAATGGAATAACATGAGATTCAGTGTTGGAGAAGTAAAATAAAAAAAATAAAACCAAAGCATTTAAGGTAAACTGTTACCTTTAATTTTGGTGACTCACTATGGTTTGACCAAAATGGTTGGTTGATGTGCCTTATTCCTAAGGTAAGGCTTATAAGTAGTAGATAGGGATGTAGGGAGTTTAATTGGGAATTTTTTGGTTGAGCCACATGTCTTGAGAGGTGTAACGAATTGGGTAGAAATGGTCTCCTTTTATAATGGGGTGGAGAGGCTCTTTAGGAAAGTGTGAAAAACTTATTTTATTATACAATGGTATTTGGTTACTAAAGTTCCAAAAATTATTAATTTTTAAAATAAGATGACTCATGGTTGAAATAAAATCATCCAATAAGAATTGGACAATATTTGGATGTTATTTTAATATTTATAATCTTATTTAATTAAATGATTTATTAATGAGGTAAACACTGCATCCTTATTTAGTCATAAATAATTTAATTTATTTGATCTCTAAAAATTATAAAAAAAACCATGATGTAGGAAATATATATATATTTCCAATTAATATTTATAGTCGAAAAAATAACTTATATAACACCATGTAAAGATTAATTTAGAAGGGATATTTGTTTATGTCATTTATGTCTTTATATTAAATTAATTAATCTAAAGTGTCATTGTCATTAATAAGTGGCTCCATGGGGTCAAAAAATCTACCCAAAGATATGGTCGTAAATTACTCTTCAAATAAGGTCGGGACATGTTTTAAGGTAATTTTGAATTATTATAATAGTATTTTTACCTTGTATTACCCTATTTACCTTTAACCACGTTAAATAAAAGTCAAAAGTAACTATTCACCAAAAATTATTTTCTTATTATTGAACCACAATTTACTCACTAATAACAACCATGTATGTCGGATATTCTAAATTCAATTCAAAGAAGTGGTAAAATTTCATTTAAATGAAAAAGTCAATTTTTTAACTACTACTAAGTGATTTCACTATTCATCAAAAATTGATGTTACTCAGAAAAATCCCAAATATTCAACCTAATATATATTTGATATTCCGAATTAAAAAAAGATGTTTATTTTACCAAATTAAAAACATAGAATTTTCATTAATTAATTTATTATTATTTCCCATTGTTAGAACAAATAGCGTGTTTTTTCGAAACTATAACTACCAAAATATTGACAGTTGTTTATGTCCAATTTCAAAGTGAAATTAATTCCAATGACCGAAATTGGAATAAATGGTAAACATATATTTTAATTATAATTTAAAACCAATTAAAAATACAATATATCCATATAAATAAATTATATTAAAAGGTAGTTTTGAATTAAAGTACAACAGGTTTCACATTTCATTAAAAATTGAATTTTTTCAGAAAAATACAAACATTTCATCTAATGTAAATTTAGATGTTTTGATTCTAAAGAATAATTTTATTTGGTCAAATAGAACATATATATATTACCAAAAATAGATTTAAAGTGGGTTCGATATTAAAATGCTGAAAATTGGCCTTTTAATTTAAATTATGCTTAAAATTAGATTCATGCACATTTTAAGCCTCTAACTTTTTTTTGGATAAAAGTAAATAAATTTAAAAAACATGTATAATGATATTATAGTTAGTTTTGTTCATTCCTGCCAACAGAGTGGCTAGGATTTAACTTCTATTTAAAATAATATTATTATATAATTAATGTGCAATGTATGATTTCAAAGAAACTCGTTGTTGTGTATCAGGTACACTATCGAACATAGAAACCCTTTTAAAGTAAAATTAATATTTAATTCACAAATATTAATAAATATGGAAATATATTATTCTTATATTACATGGGATGTACCAAATATTCTTTGGAAACATTCAATCTCACTATAAACCAATATAAAGGGGAAAAATTCCTTAAATAATTGACATTATATAATAGATCATGAAAATGATAGATTAAAAAATATCAACTTATTTGTTAAGAAATATATTTTATTTATGAGTTATCCATTTAATGTACATGCCCTCTCATTATATTTTTAATTGTATACAAATATTCTACACACAGTCTATTTTTGACTGTGTAAATGATTAAAACCTGAATCAAATGGTTAATGGTAGGGTTATGTTCTATTTTGCTACATATTATTTAACCTCAGGAATGTATTGTATATCTATTAGAACACCAACTCAAATCCTAGAAGTTGAGTAATCAGAAAACATGGTTACTTTTTAAATTATTGAGTCATTAGAATATAACTAATATTTTATTTTTATTTGTGGGCATAATTTCACAAAAGCATTGTGATACTCCCCTAAGAGTAATGAGAATCAATTCTAGTCATGGATATGATTTAGTTGTATATAGATAATATAATCATCCAACCAAAAGAAATAACCCTCTGTATATTGAATCTTCCTATGAATCTCTATATGTTCGAGGAGGAAGATGAATCTTATTTGGCACTAGAATATAAAACAAGGATATTATTTCCTTGCATGAAAACCTATCTACCTAAAATGATTGATAGTATATGAATGTTCAACCATTATGGAATTTTCATTAAAAAGGAATTTGATGATATATTGATAGAATAATTACACGGTATTTCTTCTATCCATGAGGATGAGTTCACAATCGAGCTTATACCTATATATTTAATTATATCAAACACTCCATATATAATGGAGTTTATTAAACCTGAATATATAAATAATAAATTACTAGATATTTTGGATAAATGCTTTATATACCCATGTGCATTAACATGGGGTTAATATGACCTCCTTTTCAAGAATAAATATGTGTCAATGTTCCTATATATTTCTTATTAGTAGATCAATAATATAATGGTAAAGATAACGTATATGCATTGATGGGTCTATGAATTATTCAATCAGCTTTGTGGATCGACACGCATATTCGATATTCATTGGAGATATTATCAAGTAAATGTAAGGAAGGATGATGTCACACACAATTTTTTTCATTCATGGTATAATCATTATGAGTTCATATTTTTTTAGAACTAAATGATGATCCATAAATCAGCATAGGCTTTATGAAAAGAGTATTTAGGGACTACATCATCAATTTTTAGTCTTTAAAAATTATATTCTTATCTACTTCAAGAGATTGATAAATCATGAGGAGTGTTTATATACTATACTTAAGACCATGTTGAATGAAAATTTATATGAAAATAATAGTAAATGTAACTTTTAGATAGACATTGTATATTCATTGAGTCATGTTATCACTATCAAATTCATATCACTGGATCCCTAAAAAAACATAGGCAATCGAAGGATGGTCCGAAAAATTCTTTTTTGGTAATACATAGTTTATTTCAATTGCATCTGATTATAACCAATTTTGTAGAAACATATCACAATATTCATGCTAAATATACACACATACTCATAATAGAATCACTTTTAGCTAAAATTTTGATGGTGAAGAAAGATTTTTTTAGCGAAAGAAGTGGATTTTCAACACATTGGTGCTCACAATACCCAACAATATTGAAGTATTTTTTATCCATATTGTAGTATCCAAAAATTAGTTGGGATGTGTACACATGTAATATAACAAAGTGATAGGATATGGTTCCTCTCAATTAATTATCCATGACTATAAATACCAAATACATTATCTAGAATTGGAAGTTGTGATCTTCCCATTGAATACATTGAGATATTATCTATAGGAATAATAGTGTGAAATATATATGGATCATAAAATCCTAAAGTATATATTCATTGAGTATGAGATTAATATTCACCAATAGCTTTTTTATATTTGATCAAGGATTATTATTTCTAAATCTATTGCCATACGGTAAATGCAAACATATTCGTTGATTGTATGAGTAGAATAAATCCCATAACAATATCCATGATAAGGCTTTCAAAGGATCCAATCATCTCGAACATGAATATTAGGGAAATGATAATCATAAAATGATATTAATCATACCTTTATCAAATAACTAATCAACGATCACTTCTTGAGAGTTTCATGGTGGTCTAGAAAGAAAATGATTTTCTATTAAAGAAGGAAATGAAAATTTTAAAGATAAACTATGATGAAGATGGATTTATTTTTCTTTAAACATAGTTATTTTTCACATCAAAATAAGAAATAAAGAGGAAAATTTTAGATTATTCACATATCACATCAATATTTAATAATTCATGAAAAATCGATATGTATAGTTTTCTGAAGAAAACTATCTAGTGGGATAACAAGAAGATAGTGATTATAGAGTTTGTTTCTAGATTCTTGTTGTTACAATAAGACAAGATGGAATGACATAATATCAAGAGTATCATGAAGTTGTTTCTCTTACCGATATTTAAATTGGAACAGAGTTTGTTTCTAGATTCTTGTTGTTACAATAAGACAAGATGGAATGACATAATATCAAGAGTATCATGAAATTGTTTCTCTTACCGATATTTAAATTTGAACAAATAACCATGGATTCTGTCACATGACTCCCATGAACAATTAATACTAATAACACTATATGGTTTTTATTTTATAACCGTAACTAGTGTGTTCATTTTTTTTTCTATTGATGAGTATTTATTTCTCTAACTACTAACTAATATGGACATAAAGGAAGTGTAATGACTATATAGTGTTCCTAAATATATATTATAGGTTTACATTGAGGTTTTGAGGAATCCATTAGAAATAGTTGGATACATAACTGACCTATGAAATTGTTTATCAATGATATACTAATGGAATGACTAAAAAGGCTAGAAAAATACTAGTGGTTATATATAATCATTTTCAATGGATTTTCATGGATTTTGGGATCAATAATTTCACTTAGTGGAACTCTAATATGACAAACATTTCCATTCTAGAATCCAAATAGAACCTTATGACGACTTGTATGAGAACTGATTTTGGAATCCAATATGTTGGGATGATGTTTACGAGTGGAAGATAGTGTGACATGATCGTATTTATGTGATCAAAACTAATGTTCAAACCATTCAGCTTCATATGAAATCCTTTTAAATTAAACAAAAATCATATTTATATAATCATCAATGAGGAATGGCATTTTAAGTTACAGATAATATGTGAGTTAATATATTATCCTAGAAGAGAGTCATGAGGTATGGGGAGAATGAATGTCATTATAATATATACACACACCCCTACGATCCTTGATCACATCATAGTGGTGATATATCAACAAGCACTCCCACCTATCTTATCTCATGTACATGATTTTTTCCATTTATCCCTCTTGGGGAAGTTCATTCCAACCCCACATATTTACTTAATCTAAAGGTGGAACCATTGGATAATGATTATACAGGCGAGGGGTATCCTATGAGGAACATATTTTTTAGATACAATGATTTATGAAACCAGACAACTGGCCTAGTGAATGTATTATGGAAGAACATCATGTTTTAGGAAGCAGCCTAGGAACTGGTAGAGATGATGAAGAAGATGTAATATAATATTTTTTAGTTTATTAAATGATCATTTATATAGAGAGTTTTTTTGGGGGGTTTAAGGAACTAAAAATTTGTAACTAATTCTCCCCTTTTAAATGATTAAAATTCTTATTAATAAATAATGTTATATAAAACAAATGCACTTCATTGGTAACATTGGATCATAATATGGCATGTAAATTTTAAATTCCCATTAATAATTATAAATATTGTTAATATATCTATTTTATTATGATTATTAATATTAATATTTAATAGGGTTTGATAAATTCTATTTGATACAGAAAAAATAAGCAACAACACCAACCAGTATGATCATTCCCTTTGAAGGCCATTAATAAGAGTTCTCTAGGGAGAGAGAAAATATGTGAATAACCCCTTACCAATCCTAATAAATGAACCAAAAACAAAATAATGAATTAAACTATTTATGGGATAATTTCAATCTCTGGGAGATCATAACCCAAATCTTGTACACTACACCACCCAATCAAATCATCACAGTCATTCACCTTACACTTAGTGAATTCGTTGGTGAAATAAAGAGATATGTAACGGGAATCTGATAGTATTAATTTTCATATTTTATTTTTAGAATTTTATTATTTAATATTTTTTTAAATATCACATTTTAAATGATTTTGTAGCACGTTTTATAGAAATTAGATTATTATTTGGTGTAAAAAATTTATTTTGTAGAATTATATATTTTCAATCAAGACATGCTTTTTGATTAACTTATTAATATTTTAATTAAATTATATTTTAGAGAAAAATTGTTATTAGATATTATTTATTATCTAAAAATGATAATATAATTTTATGAAGTCAAATATAATTTGTATTATGGTATGAAATATATTATTGTAAAAAAACATGTATTTTTTAATAATCAGGTAATTTGATTTAGATGTGTACAACATTATATTTATATAATTATTTTATATAGAATGAATATTATTTTTCATGTAAGAATTTCTACATTTTCTCATTGAATATTTTTCATAATTTAATGAGAATTTTAATTTTTTTTATAAAAATTAAATATAGTATAATAATTCTCTATGTGTTATAAATTTATAAAAAACCCATATGTTATGAGGTAAATAATATAAATTGAATCCTCAAAAAAATATCACATTTAGAATAATTTTTTTATTTTTTTTATTAATTTTATAACCCCTTAATTAATAATCTGAAACATATATTTTATTTTTTAAAAACAATTAATTAATTATAAACAAGACACAATTCCATATAACCAAAGGAATTATTTAAATATGTTCGGTTATACCATTATAAAATATTTAAATCCTTTCTTCTCTGGAATAAATTATGTCAATAAAACCCTTAGATGGTTTTTGGCATGAATTAAATATTTATATAGGGTCGAAACAATAATATTAGAAAATAATATAGAACTGAAATATGTTATCCTATAATCTCCCAATGATCTAATTTCTATTTACTCAAAATCCCATGGGAAACAAAATTATTATGTCCCTCCCAATATAGTTTCTTCCCAAGGTTCCCCACTTCCCTCAAGAACAACCTATCATAATTTTAGAGGCACCCTTTAAATGCAAGGGATCCTCTCCTACTCTATATTCAATCACCTTCTTTATGTCATGCCATATAATTTCTATTTTTCTTGTTGGGATATGTTTTTACAAATCTATAATTCGTTCAAAATAATTTCCAATTATTAAGAAACCCATTTCTTTCTCATTCACCACTTTTATAAACCATTATTTACACTCTTTATGTTTCCAATCATGTCATGTGATTTTCCATGTAAATATTTTATATAGTAAAAAATAGTCCCCATTTAAATTAAAGGGTATTCACCTAGTTGTACCCATTTATAGTTTATTGGAAATTTACAAGTATGTTACTTTGACTCCCTAGTAATGTGGTTAAAAAGTATGATATACGTTCTTATATTGTATGTTCTACGTGGAACACATAAACATATACATGATATAATGTTACATGTCATCCTATAATTATCTATATCTCCAATGCATTAGTTTGGGTTTTTATGTCCTGATATTATATATATGGTGCAGTAGATGTTATCTTAAGAAGACTATGTTATGTTTTCTTGACGGTTTTCTTCAGAATATTATTATTAAATCATGTTCTATATTTCAACCACATTCCCAGGTTGCGTTTATTCTATAAGGTTATACTATTTTTCATTGTTTCAGATCATGATTATCAAACATTTTATGCTACCTTCATTTTCATATTTTATAACATGTACTTATTTCCCTTATTTTATACTTTTTTTCTTCCCTTACTATATTTTATAGATAATCCCTTTATAAGCTATGTACCTAGATTATTCAGGGCCTATTTAGTAGAATAATGTAATTTTAGGATCATATTAAATACTTATTCAATAATTTTATTGTACTTTTAATGGATATTATTTTTATATATACCTAATTTTCAAAATACACTAGGCCTCATCACCTTTTGTGTTGTATTAATTATTATTTTATGTAATATATCATGAAACAATGTTTGTTAAAATATTGGTAGTCAGATATCAGCTTAAAGATTCAATTATGTATTGGGATGGGTCTCCTATTAGTTTTTTATGTATAATAATGAATCTGAAAGATGATTTACGGAAGAGGGTATTATATATAGTTTAGTTATCATATTGAACTAAAATATTTTATCAAGTTTTATAATTATTTATTATTATGTGTTCTATGTTTCTAGGATTCACCATTATATATTTTATATTTTTATTATTATTACTATGCTAATATATGATGAATCATATATGTCATTTTATACTTTTATAAATGTGACTTGTGAATTACCTATTAGATTCTTCTATGTTGCTGATGGTGTGGGATATTTTAACACCCTAAGAGGGGAGGGGTGAATGAAGGTGTCAGATTTTTCTTTTAAATTGAGAGACCATGTTCACACATTAGTATGATCTTGTTAAATATATCTTATAGAATTGTGGAATAATAAGAAATTCACATATTTTATTGAAAAAACAATTTTAATTGCCTCACCACAATGGGATTGACCAAGGAGAGTACGTCAATATTATGTCGTGTTCACCTAATTCAAATAATAATTTCTATCTATGGAAAATAGAAGTTCAGACACACTAACTCTTTGACAAGAACATTGTCTTTACATAATTTTAGAGACAGAAAATTACCTCCATAAAAACTAATCCATCATCCCCTATCCCACTACATTGGATTCAGTATCACTTAATTTAATTACTGAAATTTTGCCTCAATAGGATGAAATTTAATTCTATGTTCTTGAGAAGTAGGATACATTGCTCACACCTTAAACCTGAGTTAATTCACTTGAAAGAACATTTAAATTAAACTAGATGTTTTTATATTGCTATTTTTTAAGCTCCTCCATGAATATATTTCATGAATCACACCCTTTATGAATATAACTAACTTCACAGAACACATTGTCTTGGAAAATCTTATTGATTCATCATGGAATACTCAGTTTTTTTAAAGCCATTTTTTTGGGATACATAAGAATTAGTCAATAATAAGACTATTTTTACAATGATCATGATCACAAAGAGTACCTGATTTTTGAAGCCCTTGTCATTCACAAATTTAGAACAATTCATTATTTTTCTATATATTTTCTTTTCATACTGAAGTGGGTGTTTCCTCATATTTATAATATCATCCATTCGTAGTGCTACCATCAATATAGATGATTTTTCATGAACCAAAAAATTCATTTTTGTGATTCTCATTCACACACTAAGCTCTAATGAAATTTTACATACATGATAAGATTCTTATAATCACAGAAATACTATCAACCATTAATGTAATTGTGAAGCCCAAATTCTAATAGTCGCAGATATTATAGTTGACCCATTACATTTATGATGGTGCTTTTTTGAGGTGCTCCACATATTTATTAATCACATCCTTTATGAAACCCATACATTCTGAACCCATGCCTTTACCATATTTTTTATGATTCAATTCTAGAAAACCACATTTTATGATACTTTTCACTTCCAACTGATTTTGAGGCCAAAATTTTGGAAAACATGTGGAAATTATTCCACCTTCAACATTATTGTTAGATTTTACTATAAGATCACATTTCATATATACTCACTGATCAACTTAGAGTGGATTAAAAACAAACACAAAGCTGACTCTATTTCTAGAAATGAACATCCTGGGTTTCAATTGAAATTTTTTGGATATATATGTAACATGTATGGGTAATTTTAGAATTTATGTATATTAATAGTCAATCCTTATAAATTATAGTTTATGGAATGACCACCCTATTACAAATATAGATCCATCTACAAGTTAGAGTCCTCTAGTATATGGGAACACTCACCTATGGCCTTTTGGGACCACCTTTTTAATTTCAGTTTACATGTTCTTGATTGGAGTTTTTCATTACTGGCCGAATTACTATGAACATTTTTTTCCATAAAATAAAAAACTAAATATAACAGTCTAATCATTTTCAAATTATCAACAACTAACTAACAATATTGGAGTACTATTTAATATAATTATTCTATGTTTTTTCAATGTATAAATACCTATGTATACTAGTATCATAATAAATTAAATATAAGAGGTGTGGGTGAGTCAATATACCACATTATTGTTCATTTTAAAACTCAACAAACATTTTCTCCTTTTAATGGTATCAAATTTTATATTTCTTATGTTTAAAACCACTTTATGAAACAAAAAAATAATGAAAATTATAAATTTCTAGTATTACATCATGAATTGAGTAGATATATCCTTATAATGATTCAAACAACCCATGATCACATTATATTTTAAATCTATTAAATTATAATTGAGAATGGATTTATAATTAACCCAAGTTATATGAAAATTTTCTTCATTAATGCAATCTTTTCATGTAGAATAAAATAAAATTCCAATAAGGATATATGAATTTTAATCATTAAATTCAATTAAAAGAACATGTTTTTCATTAGTTGAGTTTTAAATATCTCACAATTACATAATAATTAATCATGTAATCAAGATGAGAATTTACACAATTTTTAAATACCCAAATCATTCACCATTTCTTCAGTTAAAGATCATGAATAAAGGGAAAGTCACTATACTCTAATTAACATGAATGAACTCAACAAAAATACAAAATATACTAATAAACATACATGTATTTGAAGAGTCTCCTTAATAATAACATAATATTACTCATACATCAAGATATCATTTTCATAATGACCATATACTATTAATTTTTCTCTTGAATCTCTTATAGATTCTTTACCATTGTTAACCACACCCATCTTTTGGACAAAATTTTATTTACTCTTACTCTCCCACATATATCCTTGTTTAATAGTTCCCTCACATTCACATTCATTACAAAATGAATTTAGAATCAAAATTATATGAAAAAAATGTAATTCAACTACCCCCACTACAATATATGTTATTAGATCAAGATGAAATTTTTTTTCAGTATTTATATTGTATAGGAAAATTAAGGACTTATTTGGAGTATCGACAGAATAATCCTAGATGCTACATCATAAAACCCACCCAAAAATGAGCATTGTTATTGAACATGGGGTGAAAATAAATATTATGTTATGTTTATTCTAATAATTTAATTGTATGGGTTTTTTAGGAAGGACCATGTAGTTACCAAAATGATTACTTACAGTTTATAACAAAAAACATTATCTACTGATATTATCATTTGTAACTATACGATGTGACATGATCTCAGAATGTATTCACAATCACAGGTTCATAGATACTCTATGGCCTCTAATTTTTCATCATAGTTTGATTATTAATTTTATTACCAATTGCAACCTGATACAATCCACTTTCCATTACCAAATATAAAAAATACATATAATCAATGTCTTATGCTTTTTTTATGATTAAAGGATTTTCAACATAATAATAATATTAACACTTTAATTATGTTAATTATAATAAATTCAAAAGAAAACATATTCGAAATTCTACTAGTACTGGATTAGTCATAAATTAAAAAAGAAACCAACTCATGCATCCTCATATTTATAACAAAATAATGGACTGGGAAATGCAATTAAGGCATGATTTTTTTCTCAATATTTTTTATCTAATTAAAAATCATTACTACATGATGAAATCACATTCTGTGTGATTGTTATTTAAAAACAAAACCCTTTAATTTAATTATTCTTCAATGATATTAGAAATATCTAGAAAGCATTTTGATCATTTGAATTTCTATATGATTCCCTGGTTGGTAGTGTGTTGATAATCTATTGATAAATAAATAGATTTGATGAAAATAAAATCCAACACCAATATTTTAAATCAGTTTCATTTTATTTATAAATCAATCTGTTATAGTTCTTTTTTAATAATATATTCTATTTAAAATGAAAAACCGTCTAGGGAACCTTGTACCTTAATTAACATATTGGTCACACCATCACTATGCAAAAAAAATTCATTCGCACATGATGTTTGTAAAAAAATTCCATTGACCTTAATTTTAATTAAAATCAATTTATTATGGATGTTTGCTATTAGAATTGTGTTTATAATTACAATTTCATGTGTTTAATCTATTTTAATATTTGAAAAGGAATAATTTCTATAATTGATACCATTGTTGAATATTTTAAATCAGGTATATTATGCCCATTGTATTATGGATATAAATGCTGAATGTAGTGCTATTAATCAATATGATATATATTTGATAAAATATCCTTCATTGGATGATTCTGGGATATTTCATGTGAGATTACTTATTTATTCTTCTTGTAATTATATATATTTATATTTTAGTATGATTACAAGGGAATCATGGGTTGTTATGTAATATATTTTGGATGAGTGCTGCAATAGTTTTTCACTACAGTCTATATTGTATCCCCTTGAATAGTATATAGAAAAAATATGTGTTTGAAACCCTGTATTAATAATAAGGATAAATTATATTCAATATTAATAGGATCACACCATTTTCTGACATATGTGTCCCATTACAAAGGTCTTACTGAGGCATTATAGGTATAAGGAATTTATCTGAAGTCAAATTTAATCATGTTATATTTTTCGTCTTTATTATGTTACTCTATATATTTTTTGTCAATGTAACATGGATATAATTACACTAAATCAATGCAGTTTTGATATAAAATGAAAAGTTAGAAATAAATTCAATTTTTAGGACTCATAAAATGAAACAAATTTAAACATTATTAACAAAATATAATTTTAATGTTTTTAAAATAATTTTTTTTCATATATTCATTATGGAATCCTAATGAGAATTTTATGATAACCAATATGCATGCACTCTTGTGTGTACGTGTTTATGTAGGGATTGGTTTTTATGATGTAATAAAGGGGGATGGATCATCATCTTCAGTGGTATTCCACATATACCTTATTTATTTATGTGATGTTGGTGATTCATTGGAAGTGACCTCCGATCCAATTATACTATTAAATGTAGTATTTTGGTTCTTGGTGAATTTTTCTTCATGTGTATTGTATTATCCAAGTTACTTATCTCTGTATATTTTGGTCTTTTTGTATCTTTTATATATTATGTATCACTTTACTATATATTTTTAGTAATTCCTTTTTTTGGATGCTTATGCAATTTTTTTTTGAATATGCATATAATTTTTATTTATTATTCGATAATTTATTCTTTATTTTATTAGAATGTTCAACTTATTAACACCATATCATAGATTCTTAGTAATAGTTAAATAATAATATATTTTTTTAATGTTGTTGAAGTAATTTCCAGCGTATATATATAAATATCTTTAAACGTTTTTTGTGGCCAATAGTTATAGAGGGTTTACATTAGAAATTTTGAAAGGAAAAAATATGTTTTGTGTTTTGATGACAATGGTTGATTTGTTATATATTTGGAAATATATCATCTAGATAAAAGTATAAAAAATTATATTTCTATGAACCTAGAATAATTCAATGATTGGAGTTGATGGTGAGTCATTTTTGAATTAATGGGTCTTGATTCATAGAATGGTATTATCATATTACTAGAATGGTTGGTTCAGAATCATGATACTCAAATGGACCAAAAGAATAAGAACAATTTTATGGAGAAATCACTTTTGGTTGAAGTTACAAGAAAATAATAAAAATATATATGTATTTTGAACATGTTTGTTCATAAAAAATGATAGGATATTAGAAGATTTTAATTTTTTTTTGAAATGTAAATGGAAGAATTATATACACTTGGTGGTTGAATTAACATTAATAAAAGTGTATAATTGAACATTGTTGAGAAAAAAATGATATCAAAAATTAAATAATATGTAGATGTGCTGGATTAAAATTTCCACCATTATTATAGAATTTCAGATGAAGGTAATAAATTTATTTTTGAAAATGATAAATTCTTGATGAAGAGAACCATGTGTGGTAATAATAGGTCTCATGGAAGGTGAATAATGGTTGAATTGTCTGATGTGATAGATTATATAAGTTCATTTTATTCTTTTGTGAAATAAGAGAAATCATTATCAAATTTAAGGCTTGGGCACCATTGAGAAAACGAAATGAAAAAAATAACCATTTTTTAAAAATTCTCTTCTACCTTGATGATAAATAATGAATGGAATTTGTTATTATGTAACAATTTGAATGTGTAATTTTGTTTACTCTCCATCCAATATAAATGATATTTATACTCCTCTTATATTTTAGGATATTCATTCACACATTTATGTGTGTATAGGGATGATGTCATTGTATAGATATGAGTTGTAAATTTTATTTTATATTGTCTTTTCTCAGATATCAATTATTATATTGTTGATACATAAATAAGTGTCCTTGAGTATATTCAGGTGTTTTAGGGGTTGTACTGAAAAAAATGTTGTAATTATCTATATATAATTAGAGTAAAAATTCGAATAATTATACAAGTGGAAGGATAATGATTATTTGGATAATGTTTGAATCAACATTAAGTATTGTTCCTCATATACGCAATAAAAATTGATTCCATGAAGGTAAGAATAGAATCATTTGGGTGATTTCTCAAAAAAAATTGTGGAGTATATCACATCACATTTTTTAGAGACAAGAAATTGTTAAAATGAAGTATATTTAAAATAGTCTTTTATATATTACAAATTAGTATATTTATCTTTATGATATATATGAAAACAACTCCCCTAGATTAACATATTTTAGTATATTTTATGAACATGGATATTTTCAATATAAATGTTTCCAAAATTGCTATGTTTGAGGAAAATGGATTCAACAATATCTTCTATTATTATCATCAAAATGGATTGGGTTATTATGGAATTTGTTTAAGAAATGATGATGATTGATTATACAGGTGTAATGGTGCTTTAATATTCATTAATTTTTTGTTGTAAAAAAAATATATCATATAATAAGTTGATAGGAAACATAATTTATGGAAAATATGATGATTTTTTTTAAAAATATAGAATATTTAGGTGAATTTAATGAGGAAGTTAAAGATTCCACCATATTTATTGTTAAAAATCACCAAATCCACTGTTGACAAAATGTGTAGAGTCTTATAAAATATCTTGTGAAAATGGAAAAATATTAAACATGGAAACAATGGGAGGAATTGTTGAAATACTATTTGATTTCTAAAGTTGAAAAGGATGAATGAATATATAATTAAAAAATCAAATATCATTAGATCAGAAAAATAATGAATTATATCAAATTTAGAATAAAAAACATTGGATTTCGTTCATAATCCAATACAAATCATTTTATTAGGACAACTTGTGTGATCAATAACATATTTAATGAAAAAATAGAAGCGATGAAAAATAAAATAATGGGTTTTTACATGAATTATTCGAATATGGAATGTACTGAATTTTGAAATGTCACATTGTATATGTTCATGTATTGAAACTATAAGGATATTTTGTTATATCATTATATAAAAAATTAAATATGTTTCTTAAGAATTTTCAGATAGCCTACCTCACCATATAATTAAAAGAGGATGTGTATATTGAGAAAATGAAGGATTCATTCATAAAGATAATCAATTATGGGTTGGTATGTTAAATGAAAAAACACATTGCTTATAGTATTCAATGATTGACCCATTGATGAAGGCACTGAGTTTTATAAATGTAACATTTTCAAATAAAATCTACATCATTGAATAAAGGTTGTACATTTCATTTTCTCATTATAGTCATGATTTAATATTTTATTTAAATAAATAATTTTATTTCAAGGAGTTTTCACATCAAATTAAATATTTAGTTAAAATGGTTTTATCGTAGTGGATTGATTATTTAATAGGTATCTAAATTTCATAATAGGGGTATTTGATTTTACCAAATAGAGAGATGTATATCCTCGGTCTTTTATATAAGCATAAAATTAACAAAATTAAATTTCTTTTCTATACTGATTATATGGAAAGCTATGTGTTCTAATGTATATATAAAACAAAATATTGTTATTAATAATCATTGGGAGTTTATTATAGTATACTATTTCAAGACCATATATATTATATAGTTTTAGATATGTCCCTACTATCAATGTGCCCTAATTGAGCCTCAAATTATTAAAATATGGAATATTTTATGGTGCTTCATTGTTATATTTTATTATCGGATACCCTATTATAAATTTTGGAAGTAAAATATAATAGATTTTATAATTAATATTAGGTTAGTTGTGTTGTTTATTTGAAAAATACATCTGGTAGTGTTTTTTCATCAACGATAACTGGGTAGCTTGGAATATAAATAAATAATAATCTATTAGACTAATTTCATTAATATAAGAGTACATTTCTCTTACCCAAAAAACACTAAAATTATTTTGGATGTGAAATAAACATGAGTTTTATGAGGACAAATTTATGATATATTTATTATTGGAATGTGAAAATAAATGTGATATTAATATTTTAAGAAAATTAATTTGAATTTCTCATTTTATGATCTTAGATAAAACATATACCTTTATAAAGGAAATGGTTTATCATAGTTTTTTTATGTCGAACATTATTATTACATCGGATGAAGAGGAATATGATTATTCCAAATCATTACCAAAGGATACATTTTAATATTTATGTTTATTAATGAGGCCTTATCCTCGTGTTTATTTTGGATAAGGTATCGTGTCTCATTCCCACAATCACTTATCTCTATATATTTTTCTTCCGAGATGAGGATAACACGTTAAATTAAAAGAATACATTTTTCTATAAATATATATTAATTTATAATTTAAGGATAAATGTATTTAGTTTGATTTTTATAAAAAGTTGAAATATATGATTTTAATATATGTGTTTGTGTGTCATTAAATTTATGTGTGGACTATTCTAATATAATATTGTGTATTTGAAAATGTATTTTTCTTGGTACATGTACAAAAATACTCTCATGATTTTTAAATGAGCACATATGTTACTGTTTATATGAAATTGAAAATGAGTTATTAATGAATGGTTTTTTTATTATTTAATTTTTATTCTATTTTATATTTTTTTATTCACTATAATTCCCTGAAAATATAATATTTGATTAGAAATAAGTAAATAAATATATTTTAGAGTTTTTTCCCAAACTATCATCTAAAAAAAATCAATATTCATTGATTTTAACAAATCTAGACCATGAATTATGATGAATGAATAGGATTAAGCACTTTATAAATTATATGTATATAGAAAATAAAAAAAACTTTTAAAATGAACGATATTCAATTATTTGACCTAAAATTATTAAGAATATAATTTATTTATTATAATTTATTTTTCTAAGAAAATAACTTTAATGTGATATAGACCTCTATTTCCATAAAAAATGTCTAATGAAATTTTTTTTTCTAATAAATTGATAACCCCAATTCAGCTGGTAAATGATGTTAAATAAGAATAAGAATATGTAATATTGATAATTTCATTTTGAAATTAAAATGGATTATCAATTCTATATTATTATTTTACTAAGAAAGTAAATATATATATATATATATATGAATTTGAAATTATTAAAAACTAACTACATTTTTTAATTATTCATATCAAAATTAACGTGGTATGAATATTTTTATCTATTTTTGAAATTATTTTTTTTTTCAAAACATAAAATTTTCATAGAACATGTAATTTTATTGAATTTATTGTTATATAATAATGAACATGAAATTTGTAAAAATATTATTGAATCAAATATTAATTTTAGGAAAGTAATTGTTTAGTTAATAAAATTGAACATATAAATCTTATGGGAAATAATTTATTAATAATTAAAATAATAATGTAATTTAAAAAATGCATTCATTCATTTCATTGAATCAGTTATTTTGAATAGAGGCTCAGTTTTGGCATACCATGAATGTTTTCATAACTTATTTAGATTATTATAAATCAATTTATGCCTTTAAAATAAATATCCAAGACAATATTTCACTATATATAAGTAAATCATAAAAATATTATTTCTCTAAAAATTGTTTCGATGTGATTAACAATATTTATTTTGAACATAACATTTTACACCATAATAAATTTTATTTGATAAAAATATTTTAAAATTTTCAATTATATGAATCATATTTGGTAAAAATTTCAATCTTTATATTTTTCCATAAAATTAATTACTATCGATATAGGTAATTAACCATGGTAAAAGTAACTATGGGTAAAAAAAATATTCAAAAAAAATCTATAAAACACTCAAATTCATCTAAAAAGCAGTGGTTGAGGTCAGTTTCGACCAAATATCATTTTTCACCACTTTATTTATCTTTTTCCCTATTTAAACATTAATAGAAATATGAATTTTGTGAAAATTAAAAGGTTATACCAATACAACCCTTTTATACACTAAAAATGAAGATATAATATTTACTTCATGACACTCCACTAAAATTAATTTATACATTAATAAATACTATTTTTCATCCTCCTATTATTCTCTCCCATTTTTTAGTATTTTAGTCACCATTAGTTAGCATATGTTAATTTTTCCATGAAGATATAAAATAGAAACTCAAGTCCCAAATATGATTATTATCTACTACATTGTCAAAAAATTTAATTATGTTAATTATAATTTATTCTATCATAACTAATATAATCATATTTTCATAATTTACATATATAATTTTTTTTATTATGGTTTTTATACTTATAAATTTAAATACCTAATAAATTAAGGAAAAAAGAGTCGGTCATGAGTTGTACGGACTGTCTCCTCCATCAAGTAACATGTTTCATTTTCTTTAAATGAATTAAATAATTGATATAAAGATAATATAAATAGATAAATATTATTTTTATGATATTATTGTTGTATTGTAGTGGAATATTATGTATCCTAGTAATTATAAGACAAGAAATTGAGCATCATAAATTTAATCACTTAAAATAAGAGTACTAATAGGAAAATATTATTTTTAAATTGGGTTACGTTCTCAATTCAATGAAATGTCATTATTATACCATGGAATTCTGACATATAACACTAATAATCATTAAATAAGTTCATTTTTTAAGATTAATAATTATAATTCCATAAAACAATGTCATATTCATTATTAAATTGGGATATGTACATGTTTAGGTTGGTCTTACGAACAAATTTAACAATACTATGAATTTATATCATCATTGAACATGGGAATATTGTTAATATTATAATATTATATTAATGTGTAAATATTTTATTTTTATATGTTTTATATTTTTTTCATTAATTCTATAAAAACCATTTGATTATCAAAAATTAATGAAATATGCAACTTATTGATTTAAAATTCAAACATACAGACTAAAAACTCTCAAATAAAATTTCAAACATTATAAAAAAGTAAAAATAATCAATAATATAAACTTTAATGATCATTTATAGATTATAATTAAAATTATAATGAATATAAACACAACTATGATGAAACTAGTATAAAAAATCAAAAATAAACAACTGATATGGAGAAGTATTAAAATTCATATTAAGAATGATTATTTATGATTTTTATAAATTAAAATATATATGATTAATATTATTAATTACTTTATTAAGATATCTATTTTTTGTAAGGGTGTATGCTGTATGATTTTTAAGGTCATGACAGAGGTAAGGGGTTTCCCCTTAGATTCATATATTGGAAGTGTGTTTGTTATTATAAAATTTTTTACTTTATATGATTTATATACAACCTATTTGAGATATAATATCTAGAATTATATTTTAATCCTAATATTTTTAATTCAATTACATTAAATCTCACTCAATTGATTTTATTTGGTTTTTTTAATTTTCAAGGATTTCATGGGTCTCATTTCAGATTCTTTTTGAAATAATACATTTTATGCATCGTGGTTTCATTATATTGATTATTCTATACACATGGATAAAATTTTATCACATTATTTATATTATATAGTATTAATACCCAAACCATGTAAGCATATTAATGTTTTTATTGAATCAATTTTTTCCTAGTATAGATTATTTTTCCTAACTCAACATTTATTTAATCAGTTATAATTAATCTCTTGAAAATATATCAGTTATTTTGTTTACAATTTTCTTTTATGATTAACATTTATGGTATTCTATCATTTTTTTCAATATATAATAAATAAAACTATATAAATCATTTTTCATATACTTTTTACTCTTTGGGATATGTTCTAATAAAACCATCCAATTTCATTCCTTAGATGGATAATGATAATTTTATGGTAGTGAAAACATAGTTGTATACCCATTGATCCACATTATGTTAACATCAGCTTTTAAATAATTTTGATTAGACGGTGTTATCCTATAAAATATTTAATTCTATTTACATAGGAGAATGTATTGAAATTATTTATATTATTATTCTAATGTAACACCCCATGATTTCGTAGTACGCTATTTTTTCAATATAATTCAACAACTTGCATTACACACAACATCGAGTTATAGCGCACCATGACTTACCAAACTAGCTGTTCAAAAGCAGTTTTGAATAGTAATAACTGAATTTTGAACTTTATATAATCCTTATAATTTTAGAATACATTTTATGTTTTTTCTTAGACATAATGTAAGAATAAATACATTTTTTCTGATTAAAGAAGTATTTTTCAAAAAATGCAATTTTTCCACCTTTTAATAGAGAAGCCTTTTTAAATCCAATATTTGAAACATTTATATATTTAATTTGACAAAATAAAATTATTCTTTAGAATCGGGACATAATAATTTAGTTTCATTAATGTTTCCTTTTTTTTCGGATAACTTTCATATTTGGGTGAATAATGAAAAATACTACATTTTAACTAAAAGCAACTTTTTTAATCTAAATAATTTATAATGTTAAATTACTCATTTTAATGGTTTGGAAGTATAAATAGAATATATTTTTACCATTTACTTCAATGATGGTCATTGTAAGTAATTTCACATTGAGAATGGACATAAACTAGTGTCAATCTTTTGATAGATATTGTTTCTTAAAAATACCCCTTTTGGTTTTGATAACAGTAATTAATTTTAAATTAATAAATGAAACTTATATGTTATTAGTTTGGTAAAATAGACTTTATTTTTTAATTCGGAATATCCAATTTACCTTAGGGTGAATTTATGGTATTTTTTTTGAAAACATTCAGTTTTTGATGAATAGTGAAAAATTCTAAATTTTAATTAAAAACAACTTTTTTAATAAAAATAAATTATAGTGATAAATTATACAATTTAGTGGTTTTAAAGTATAATTATATTATATTTTTCCAATTTAATCCAATGATGTTCATTGGACATAATTACACTTTTAAACTGAACATAAGAAAGTGTCATTCTATTGATAGTTATTATTTGTCAAAAACAAGTTTTTTCTTTTGACAACATGATTTAATTTTAAATTAATTTCTGCCACTTCTCTGTTTTGAATTTGGAAAAATGGATTTTATATTTAAAATCAGGTGGTCCAAATTGTGTAAATTGGTGACTTTTATTTTTAGATATTTCGAATAATTATTTCGGAAAATATTGTATTTACCATGGTTAAATGGTAAATCCTGTAAATATGGGTAAACAAATAATATTATAATAAAATTCAATTACCCTAAAACGTATCCTAACCCTATTGGATGATACATTTCCGACCATGGGCATCTTTGGGTCAAATTTGGGACCCCATGGAGCCACTTATAATTGATAATGACCCTTTATATTAATTAAGTTGAAGTAAATAAAAAAATGACATAAGAATATATCATATAGAAAAAAAATTACATAATGTTATATATGTTATATTTTCAACTATTAAAATCATTTATAAAGATTAAATGATTTCCTACATAATGGTATTTTATTTATAATTTTTATATATTGAATAATTAAATTGATTTATGACACAAAAAAGATGAAGTATTTTCCTTATTAATGAAAGAATAAAATAATTGGTATTATAAATGTTAAAATAAATATAATTTGAACGTTTTTATGCCATACAAAAATTTTATTGGTTAATATGACATGTCATGATTAATTAAATAAATTGTTTTCGAATTAATAAAGTTTTTATGACTTTAACAAAAATCAATTATTAAATAGTGTCCAAATTGACATAAAAGATTTTTTAAAACAAATATTATAATATTAATTGATATTCTATTCCTAAAAATATAAGGTTCGGCCAAAAGACTTATATAATGATATTTTTTTTATTAATGGACCACTTGTGGTCTCTTGGAAGTATAAAGTATGTTTATTAACTATATAATATAAAAATACAAAGAGACATGGTAAATGACAAACTATTTAACTAAGAGTTAAATCTAAAAGATAAGGTTAATATAGTGACCCAAACCTGTCTAAAACCTACCGGTTGAGAGGTTTGTGACCCATACCCACCATATACTTTAAATAATCCAGTTTAGAGCCATTATAATCTGAATATGAATTTATTATAAAATAATAATTTATGTTTTCCTAAAGAGCCCCTCCTCCCCCTTATAAAAGGACACAACTTCTAACCAATTCTTCAAACTTTAAAAGACTTTTGGTTCGGCCAAACCCTAACCAAATATCATATAATCTTCCTTAAATTCAACCCAGAGCCTTAGTTTTATCATAATGCTAACCTAAGGAGCCCTTTAGATCAAATCCAATGTAAGAACCCGAAGAATATGTAATGTTTTCACCACCCTCTTTCAAGTTCCTTTCTTATTACACTTCTTCTTTCTTTGTTCCTTCCACTCTAAAATAATAACTCCAATATATTCTATATAATGTGATTTTATTAAAAATATGGTACAAACATATTCAGTATTCTATCCATCCTTTTAATGACATGTCACCATACGTGTGTATGTACAACTTACCGTCACCACGTCGTGGTATAATTGTTATTAAAAACATTATTATTTGGATGGGAATGATAATGATCTGTAATTGATGTAAATAATAAATATAACATGGTAATTATTTTATATATATATTACATACCATCCAATTATATATTATTTTAGTATCAAAATAATGATATTGTTTCTCATGCGTACGTACGGACTACTGTCACCACGAACGCGATGAGATTCGTTCCCCATCGTATCCATTCAAGAATAATTTTTATTTGATGAATAAAAAATGATTAATGACTTTATTTCATTCTAGATATAAATATGATACATCCCATACAAATAAAATATGACTGAAATAACAAATAATATAATGGAAAATAAATCTGTTAACATCCGAAATGACGATAATACTAAGATACTGTTAACAGAAAAATGTTAAAAGATCATATATGATATCATAATGATGTATATGATTCTTGTATAATTTAATAAAAATTATTTCACCATTATACATGAGGTTAACCTACCCTCAACCAAGGAAAAGTACAAGGTAATGGTTTATTTCATAATCTCTTCATTATCTGAGGTTGTTTATACATAATTATCTTCTATGACCTATTTATCATCCACATCCATGTTTATTAAAAATGTATTTCAAAACATTATTAATATTTCTAAACTATGATATAAAGTCATTTATACCCCTGTTTGACTATTATTAGATTTTTATAAAAGAATATTTCTGTTGTTTTCCAAACACGGTCCTTTTTAATCTTTTCGATAAAATTAATGTAATACTGTCTTTTTTTAACTTATACAGTGGGTGTGTCTATTTTCCACTATTATAAAATCATTGAAGGTTCCCTTAAAAACATATTAGAATATTATCAAATTAAATATTTTATTTTATTATTATGTGAATTTTAAATGATTTCAAAAAATAGATATTTCTCTCAAATAGTTTTAATTTCATCTATGTCAACATCCTTTGGTTGATTTTCTGCTTATTTGATGTTGATTTTTTACGATACCAAACATCTATATTGTATTGAAGGTTTTGTGATATTTTTAACTGTGGATGTGTTATTTTTATACCATTCATGGTTTATGGATAATGTATTGGCATTTCATATGCTAGTTTTTATACTAATGGTTATGTTATGTTTAAACCTGTTCATATGAGGAATGCATTGGACTTCATAAGTGACGAGTGGACCCCTATATAGCTCCTTGATGCATCGGTAGGTCTCATGAGACAAATTAGTGTCTTGGAACAAGGCCTAAACAAAATAGTTTTTGTATTCTTGGCACAAGGCCTTGACTATGTGGTTATGATAGTTTGCCATTATGCATTCTATCATTATGAAAGTGGTTATTGATATTGCATGTGATTATTCGACTAGTAGAATATCCATGTGAATATTTAAATGGCATTATTTCATTTTATTTTTTCCATATTATGCTGATGATCAATTTTTAAAGGGTTTTGTTTTATTTATACATTGCCTTAAAAGTTTATGCTTATTTATGAAATTTTTCTCTATCTTTTTATCCTTACTGAGAATCTTATCTCACCTCTTTCTATATTTTATATTTCCCATGATGTGAAGAAGTATTTTATAACTAACCTACATGGATTTTTTGAGGGGATATGAGTGTTTACTATGGAGACTATGTTGTTTTAGTTTTTCATTTTATGATTTATTATAAACCTTTTGAATGTATCTTGTACTTTCAAGGATAATAAACTAATCGTTCTTTCGAGACATGATCTTTTGTGATCATGCCAATGATTCATTATAATGCACCAACTCTGGGATTCATGGGTCGGGGTGTTACAGTTTGTATTAGAGGATGTTTAATACAATCCTTAGAAGCTATATTTATATAATATCTGATTAGGTCACATAGACCAAACATTGAATTTTAGGATTAGTATAGAAGAATTTCAGAGAATTTTGTTATTGTAGAGATTTCGTGAGTTTTTCGAGAAATACATCCATGTCTGGATACGAGCAGGTAGAGGCGGCTCTTGCACAGATGTACCTAGGTGTAAAACTAGAAAACACCGCTTTGATATAGACTTGAATGGGAATTGGTGCACAACAATGAGCCTTGATTCACTCTTGGTTACGACACTCCAGGGGGATACGCTTAGGACAACTCTCATTTTCTTTACAAACCATTATAACGGGTTAATGAGAATATACTTCTTCAAAGAAAACATTTTTATGATTATGGATTATATCCATAACCTGTTCAATCTACGTTATGTATTTTACAAGTTTGGAATTGTTCATTGTAATTCATAAACTAACCTAGTGTATGCCATTGTATAGAAATGGCACCCAGTAGAAGGAATGTGAACTCCATCAATACGTATGATCCATAGAGTAAGAAAGATCATATCTTTCATGGTATTAAGACCGAATTTGGAAGGGAAATTATCTCCCATGTATTCTCAACATATGAATAAATAGTATCATGTGTTAAAAAGATAAGTATATAATTCTCTGAGTCCTATGGATTTGAAGGGAAGCAAGAGAAGAAAAGGATGAAAGAGAGAAATATGGATAAATGGAAGAGGGAAAAGAAGAATTTTTTCATATGTGATAACTGTGAGAAGAAACACCCAGGAACTTTCCTAAAGAGAAAACGAGTTTGTTATAAGTGTGGAGAAAAAGGACACCATGTACGTGACAACAAGGGTAATAAAAAGGTTTCAAATTTACAATCCTTCATCTGTAAGGAGTTGGGACACTACGCGAACCAATGTTAAAATCATAAGAGTATGCCTCAAATGTTTCTATTTGATAATAATTACGTTATGATACTACAACAGACGAGGAGGAGTGATTAGAGTTATTATGTTGTTATTAAATAATTATATCATCTTGTTGTTGTATCGACGATTTATTGGTTATAATTATTATGGAGTATATAAGAATTGTACTATAGTACTATTTCATTAAGGACTTGATATTGTGTGGAACCACGTAAAGTGATGCAATAGGAGGCTAAATTATTTGGAAAATATGTGGTTGAGAGAATGATAGACCATAATATTGTTCTGATACTGAGGTACTGATTTTGGAATAATATAAGATTTATTTGGATAAATTATATTGGATATTCATGACTACCTTGAAACTGATAAATGTTTTTTATATTCCATCATTGTTAGAGTTTACAACATTTTTGGATAGAAGGTGTATATCTAGTATTCTATAAGCAATAAGGGATCATGAATGTAATCAATAAGGTTTTATGGTGATTCAGGATGTTGTATTGCTTTAACAGAATAAATGATGAAGGTGTTCACGTGTTATTATGTAGAAAAAAGGATCTTCATTGTGTTTACCTTCCATGTAAATTTTGGACTGTGAGATTGGATAGATGTATTTTGGATAATTATAGTTTGAGATTATTTTTGTATTGCCATAAAAGGACAACCTGGAGGTCGGGCGGCAACCCGTCGTGTCTGGCAAGTCCACGAGACTTGAACCCACAACTGAAGGGTTACAAGGGTGTATCACCTACCACTGGCCCACATGATGTTTTGGATTGAATAATGTAGTTTGTTTAAAAAAAATCTGGTAGATGAATTATAAATTCATTTTTTTAACCCTATAAAAATATGATAAATAGAATATTATTTTTATGTTCTATTATCTTTTAGAGTGAAAGATGAGTTTGTGGTAGAAATTCGTTAAAGGATGGGACTCTACTTGTCAAGTATATAGTTTTCTTTTTCTCTTATTCTATGAAGAAATTAGTTCTTATACATTAGTGAAGGGATCTTTAAACAAAAAATGTGTTTTCCTAATACCATATGTTTTGTTGAACCGAAGGTATTCTAAGTTATCATAGATTGATGAATTCAAGGCTCTCAATTTTAGAATTGTATTTGATTAATGACCTCAATCACTACCTAGAAATATTTACATTTTTACTCCAATTATATGTCTCTAATTTCCACCAATGTTCTCCTAATAGATATCATAATTTGGTGGTGACCCTTTCATTTCCCTTTTCCTCTTATGAAGTCTAAATTTTATAATCCTAAGTTCCGATGTGGGTTTTCCCAAAGGTATTTTCTATTTTCAACCTTTTCTTGTCAAAAAATAATTTCAAATTGCAGGGATACAATTTATTGAAGGAGGGAATAATGTAACACCACAAGATTTTTTAGTACGTTATTTCTTCAACGTAATTCAATAACTTGCATTACACGCAACACCGAGTTCTAGCGCACCAGACTTACCAAACTAGCCGTTCAAATAATGTTATGAATAGTATTAACATAATTTTGAACATTATATAATCCATATAATTTTAGAATCCATATTATGATATTCTTAGACATAATTTAATAATAAATACATTTTTTCAGATAAAAGAAGTATTTTTTAAAATATGCAATTTTACAACCTTTTAATGGTGAAGCCTTTTTAAATCCAATATTTGAAACTTATATATATTCATTTTTACAAAATAAACTTATTATTTAGAATTGGGACATAATAATTTAGTTTCAATAATGTTTTGGTGTTTTTCTGATAACTTTCATATTTGGGTGAATAGTGAAAAATACTATATTTTAACTAAAAACAACTTTTTTTAAAAAAAATTATAATTATAAATTATAAATTTTAATTGTTTGGAAGTATAAATAGATTAAATTTTTCAATTTAATCTAGTGATGGTCATTGTAATTAATTTCACTTTGAGAATGGACATAAACCTCTGTCATTCTTTTGATAACTATTATTTCTTAAAAATATGCCTTTTGGTTTTGATAACAGGAAATTATTTTAAATTAATAAATTCAACTTCTATGTTTTTAATTTGGAAAAATAGACTTCAATTTTGAATTCGGAATATCAAAATTAACTTGGGGTGAATTTTTGGTATTTCTCTGAAAACATTCAGTTTTTGATGAATAGTTACAAATACTAAATTTTAATTAAAAACAAATTTTTTAATCAAAATAACTTATAGTGATAAATTATAATATTGAGGGGTTTTAAAGTATAATTAGATTATATTTTTAACATTTAATCTAATTTTATTCATTTGACATAATTAAACATTTAAACTGAACATGAGAAAGTGTCAATCTTTTGATAGTTATTATTTGTTAAAAACACGCTTTTTTTACAACGGGAATTAATATTTAATTAATTTCTGCCACATCTATGTTTTAAATTTATAAAAATTGATTAAATATTTATAATCAGGAGGTAAAAAAATTTTAAATAGGTAAATTTTACTTTTAGACATTTTGAATAATTATTTCAGTAAATATTTTATTTACCATGGTTAAAGGGTAAATCCGGTATATAAGGGTAAAGAAATAATATTATAATAATATTAAATTACCCTCAAACATGTCCTAACCCTATTGTTTGATACATTTCCGACCATGGACATCTTTTGGTCGATTTTTTGACCCCATGGAGCCACTTGTAAGTGATATTTACACTTTATATTAATTAAGAAAAGTGAATACCAAAATGACATAAGCATATATCTTTTAGAAATGTTTTTTCATAAGGTTATATATTTTATATTTTCAACAATAAATATTAATTATAATGATAAAAATATTTCCTATATAATTGTATTTTATTTATAATTTTTAGACATTGAATAATTAAATTTATTAATGACACAATAATGATGCAGTATTTTCCTTATTAATGAATAAATCAAATAATTGGTATTATAAATGTTAAAATAAGTATAATTTGAACGTTTTTATGCCATCCAAAAATTTCATTCGTTAATATGAAATGTTAGTATTAATTTGATGAATTTTTGTTGAATTAATAATGTTTTTAAGACCTCAACAAAAATAGATTTTTAAATAGTTTCAAAATTGTCAAAAAGGTGTTTTTAAAACCAACATTATATTATTAATTGATATTCTATTCCTAAAAATCTAAGTTACATCCAAAGAACTTATATATTGATTGGTGTATCATTAATGGACCACTTGGGGGTCTTCTAAAAATATATAGTATGTTTATTAACTATATAATATAAAAATACAAAGAGACATGGTTAATGAACAACTATTTAACGAAGAGTTAAATCTAAAAGATAAGGTTAATATAGGGCCCAAAACTATCTAAAATATATTTTTTGAGTGGTTTTAGATCTATACACACCTTATAGTTTAAATAATCAAGTTTAGAGCCATTAGAAACCAAATATGAATTATTATAAAATAATTCTTTAAGATTTTCCTAAAGAGCCTCTCATCCCCCTTATAAAAGGAAACCCTTTATAAACAATTACTTATAATTTAAAAGCCTTTTGGTTCAGCCAAACACTTCCCAAATATCCTCTCAACTTCCCTCACTTCAACCTAGAGTCCTTAGTTTGATCATAAAGCCAACCTAAGGAGCCCTTTTGAACAAATAAAAAGTAAGAACCCGAAGAAGATGTAATGTTTTCACCACCCTCTTTCAAGTTCTTTTCTTCATCCACTTCTTCTTTCTTTGTTATTTCCACTCTAAAATAATAACTCCAATATCTTCTATATACGGTAATGTTGTTATAAACATGGTAAAAACATATTAATTATTCTATCTATCCTTTGAATGACATGTCTCCATAGGTGCGTACGTACGGCTTACGTCTCCACGCCGTGGTGTAATTGTTATTCAAAACATTATTATTTGGATGGGTATGATAGTGATGTGTAATTGATTTAAAAAATAAATATAAGATGATAATTATTCTGTATATATTATATAGCATCCATTTATGTATTATTTTAATATCAAAATAATGATATTGTCGCTCGTGCGTACGTACAGACTACCGTCTCCACGAACGTGATGAGATTCATTACCCGTCGTATCCATTCAAGGCTGATTTTAATTTGATGATTAAAAATAATATTTTAAGGCTTGATATAATTCCTGATATGAATAAGATACATCCCATACATAACAAATATGACTCATATAACAATGAATATAAAGGAAAATGAATTTTTTAACACCTAAAATGACGATAATAGTAAGATATTATAAACAGAACAATGCTAAAAGATCATATATGATATCATATTAATGTATATGATTCTTGTATAATTTAATAACAATTATTTCACCATTATACAGGAGTTTAACCTACCATAAACCAAGGAAAGGTACAAAGTAAGGGTTTCTTTCACAATCTATTCATTATCCAAGCTTGTTTATATGTAATTATATAATGGGACCTCTTTATCATCCACATCCATTTTTTTTTAAAAATGTATTTCAAAACATTCTTACTACTTACCAGACTATGGGATAAAGTAATTTATACCCTTGTTTTACTTATATAAGATGTTTATATTGGAATATTTCCATTATTTTCCAAACAAGGTCCTTTTTAACCTTTTCGACAAAATTAAGGTAGGAATGTCTTTTTTTTAACTTATACGGAAGGTGAGGCTATTTTCCACTTTTATAAAATCGCCGATGCTTCCCTTACAAGATTATAAGAATATTTTCAAAGTAAATGTTTTATTTTATAATTATGTGACTTTTAAATTATTTTAAAAAAGAGACATTTCTCTCATATAGTTTTGATTTCATCTAAGTCAACATCTTTTGATGGATTTTCAGCTTATTTGACATTTATTTATTTTGATACAAAACACCTATATCATATTGAAGGTTTTGTGATATGTTTGATTGTGGATGTGTTATTTTTATACCATTCATGGTTTATTGATAAAGTATTGACATTTTGTATGCATGTTTTAATATGAATATTTATGTTATGTTTAAACGTGTTCATATGAGGAATGTATTGGGCATAGTAAGTGATGGGTGGAGCCCGCTATAGCTCCTCGATGCATCAGTAGGTCTCATGAGAAAAACTTGTGTCTTGGAACAAGGCATTGAATAATTATTATTTGTAGTCCTGGCACAAGGCCTTGACTATGTGGTTCTGATAGTCTGACATTGTGCATTCCATCATTATGAAAGTGGTTATTGATTTTGAATGTGATTATTCGACTAGTAAAATATCCATGTGATTATGTAAATGAAATTATTTCATTTTATTTTTGATATATTATGTTCAAGTTCAATTTTAAAAGGATTTTATTTTAGTTATACATTTCCATAAAAGTTTATGCTTATTTATGAAAGTTTCTGCTATATTTTTATCCTTATTGAGTATCTGAGCTCACCCATTTTTAAGATTTATTTTTCTAGGATGTGAAGAAGTATTTTATGACTGACTTGAAGGGATTGTCTGAGGGCTTATGAGTGTGGACTATAGAGACTATGTTGTTGAAGTTTTTCATTTTATGATGTAATTTAAACCTTTTTAATGTATCAAGAACATTCAAAGCTATTAAACTAATCAATATTTCGAGACTTGATCTTTGTGACCATGCCAATGGTACATAATAATGCACCGACTCTAGGATTCTAGGATTGGTGGGTTACATCTAATTTATATTTTTACTGGAAATTTAACTTCATATCGTATGACTATCTATCATCTTTTCATGTATGACTTATTACCTAGACATTCAATTTATTTAAATTGGAAGAGAATTAAAAATAATTTTTATCAAATACTTCTTAGTTAGTTTGATTATGTATTTATTTATTTATTCCACATTATATATAGATCCATATTTTATTCGGAAATAGATTCCAATGCTAAGGGTATTAAAGGTATTGATACCCCATACAATGAATGTATTAGACTTATTCAATAGATTGGTGTTCCTATAATTATAAATACAATCTTTGAATAGAGTGGTCTAATGTGAATAAATATTTTTATTTATTTAATTTATGCCTTATCAATATTGAAATATTTCTTAACTATAGTCCAAAAGACAAGTTCATTTTCATGGGAAAAGGTAGTGAAAAAAGGTTTTCCTTGTATGGAATCGGTAATTCCACTAGTATAAGTTCGACATTACTATTATTAATGTTTCTATTTTATTTAATTAATATAGATTTATACTATTTTCATGTTTATAATGGATTCAAGTTGTTTACTTAATCCTTCCCTAAATATTCTTCAATTTTTATATTGTGGTTTATTCAGTTATATGTTTTCCTTATGAAGAGTTTTAGGTCAACCCTTCTTTTATTTATATTTCCCTATATTTTGGAAAAAAAATTACATGTGAACAATATATTTCGATCAATATTAGCTCAGTATTTCATTATTTATACATAATATTTGTTGAATAAAATTGTGATTTCCATGAAAGATTTTCCTTGTGGAATGATCTTTGGTGCATCAATCCTGAGGATATTCCATGGTTTTTGGGTTGGATAAAAACATTATTATGTATGGAATAGAAAAAGAAGGGTCGTGTTTCATATTACTGAAAGTTCATCCTTGACATTGCTTCCTTTTTATCTGGTAATAGACTCTAGGATTTAGATTATACATCTATCTCTTCATTTTGTGTTACAATAAGAATGAAATTAATATTACATGGTGTCATATTGATATGAGTATAGATAATACTAATGCCAAATATTCTTAATTGTATGTCAAAGTAAATCAACTCATTAGAGATATTTTATACTAGTCCCTTATCGTTCTGGACATGTATCCTAGGGTGGATAGCAGGGGGTTATCTTTATGAAACAATGGGTTGTTTCCTTTTAGAGTCATCATGTAGTGGGATCTTCATGACCAAACTAGTGCATGGTCATTGGTGGACTTATATTCAAAAAAATAACTTTTGTGTCTCAAGCATAACCTCCAATATTTAATCAATAATCCACCCCCATTCTTCTAGGAATTGTATTAAATGAAATATGAAATCATATTATTGGAATCTAGATTGGGAAAAGTATTAAATAAGGATATATTTAATGATCTCCATTACTATAAGAACACCATGAAATAACTTTTACTCAAACAAATATTACAGTACAAGGAGAAATCCATGATCAAGTGGATGAAAGAGAGATATAACAATATGGTGTTCTTCAATACATCTATTCATGAATGAAAGTACCATTAGGAAAAACATTATCTTATAGTATATACCTTTCACTAACGAATATGATGTAGTTAGAGGTATTGAGATTTTCCATTATAAACCGCTACTTATAGTTACAAATCAATGCATGCATATAGGATATCCTAGGGGTAGCCCCACATTGTTTTATGTTATCCCATTCAGTGTATTTTCATGGGATAATGAGTACTTTCAGTCCATGCCAGATGGCCTAGAGATTCTCCAGAATGTGTAAGGACTTAACCCTAAGAGTATGGGGGCCCGAAGGAGACTTAAGAGAATTAAATAATTCTTTATGGGAATTCATTAATAATTACATAATGGGTTTTATCAATTACTTCTTACAAGACAGGTACGATCCACAGTTAGCGAGATTTACTTATTTGGTGATTATTATGAATATAAATGATCTATCCTACCTAAATCATTATCTCCCCGTAATTATTTGAAACCTCCCAACAAATAACTTTTGATAGTCTTTAACAGGCTTGTATCATTGAATTTATCTATTTGCAGCTCTGAAAAACAACACAGTTTAATTTTAGGGAGATCTATCCAGAGTGATATAGGGATTGAACATGAGATGGTCATGGATATTCATCAAAATGACGTTGGTTATGATTTTATTATAAAACATGATATGAATTAGGAATACAATTTCATTGAGTTTAACATTATCCGTAGGTTAGTTGCATGCTTAGGTTTAACCTCTAGGTTATCTGATCCCATTTATAGGTGTATTAGCACATCATGGCTCACCATTTTCATCATAGGGAATTGATATATATTATTTAAAGTAGTGAGGAGGATTAAATAGAGATATAATTTAACTTATATCCTCTCTATAATGATATAGGACTCCCTCAGTAGACTCATCAACAAGATACTCCATGATGTAACTACCCTCTCTTATCAGTTTGGGAAGCACTTCAGTGGAATCTCTCATCTTATATATGATGAGGAATCATAAAATTTTATAAACAAAATCAAACTGTTATCTTAGGTTTTATAAAATATTATTTAGGATTACTAAATTTGGTGTGTGAAAATTGTCTATTATAAGATGAGTAGTGTCTATTCGTTGATGTGGTGTGCAGACAGTAGGGCTTGCTACATTGGTAGACTCCTGAGATCTAATAGATGAAACCTCAAAATAAGTTATCTTGGTGATCCTTTATACCCAAAAAGGGTTCTCTGCAAAACATCAAGAGAATGACATAAAATATAATTGGACATGTTATCAATTTAAAAAAACCAGTATCTATCCTTCGGTGACAACATCATGCTCATCAACAATATCCTCATTTAAATTAACATGTACATATTAGCAGTTCACAAGTTCTTAAAATTGGTGGATAATAATGTTTTGAACATCCTCATTTACTTAATTTATGAATCCAAATAAATCATTAAACAAAACTAAGAATCTTTTCCTACAATGGTAAATATGGTGGGTAAAGATGTTTTTAATGTCAGAAGCCTCCATGGTGCAATGCAAGGTGCTGATGGAAAGCTTTCATGGGATGTTCTCGAATGCTGAAATCTATGGGGATGAATCATGGGAAAAAACTAGTAACCTCCAACCCCCCCCCCAAATAAAAAAATCATGTACTTTATTGAACACCATTCAGCCATGTATGTCACTTCATCGCTATCATAATAGTTGGATCATCAGTAGGGGTGATGTCAAATTTCAGTGTCAAAATTGGGTGAGTAACACTATTTAATTACTAGGATATCATACGTGGAACCTAAGGTTCAGTCCTATGAATGAGAATCTATACTTATCCCATTACATTGGTAACGAGGATTATAGTTAGCTCTTATATCTCATAAAATTATATTCTGAATCATACATATTCATTTTTTGAGGTACATCAACTAGTTTTTATTCTACGATATAGTATCTTTAGGAACTAACACCCTCAACCAAGTTAGGAAATTGGGGCCACACACGTTGGTGTAAATAAATCTCAATAACGCACAACTTCATTTTTTGGTATATACAGAACAATGATATACCCATTGATGAGCTCCTCCAGTGTATTGGTATTTACATAACATCTAGATTCTCATGTTGTCAAATCCCCAAAGAGGATACCATTTTCACTTATAATATGTAGGTGAATGTAAGCCAAAATTTGGAATGTCTTCAGTGGGTTTACGAGTCTGGATCTCAGGAGTTGTGGGATTTATTGTTTCTCAATTGCTGGTTCCATTGATCGGATCATAAGAACATAAGAAAAAAAGAAAGTGCATTCATCTTAACAACGGTCTTTTAGTGAATCGGTAAGGATGAGAATGAGTCTTGTTTTGAATCACTCCCTTGTGTGAGGTTGTCTCTTTTCTCTAGATCTCGATGTTTTTTGATTGATTATTACAAACATATCTGGAATTAGAATGAGGCCTCCTCCCTCAATCACATCCTTCACTCCATATATCATTCTCCCTTACCCTCAAACGGCTCCTCGGGATAGTGTATCTAGAGTCCCCCTCACCAAAGAAGCCTTACACCGAATAAAGATTGTTTATGATTTATGGTATGTATGAGGTGTGGAGGCCTATTCTGGGGTACTAGGTTCTCCTTTATCCTTGTGTTCTATTTATCCTTTGGTTTATATGATTCACATTAGGATTATGGCATGGAAATACTTATAGGTATCTCGTTATGTAGTGAGAGAATAATTGATCTGGTTGTGGTGGAAACAGACTTCAAAATCTACTAAAAATCCTTACCAAGAAATTGCAACATTTAGTGGGATATATTTTCCTATATAAAAAAGTGTTAATGATTAATCACTTAACACATGCACATGGAATAATGGAAAGTGAGCCTCATACTATCTAGAATATATAGCTTCTTATGATGTGTCGGTCATATACCACTATAATTTGGGCACCCTCTCTCTATATAGTATAGGAAAAATTCACAGGGATATCACTTGTCGTCATTATTTTCCCCCTCATATCTTCCTATTTTATTGATTGTAGGAATATGGTTAAATAGTATTTTTAATAAAAATGATGATGGTAATTCTTTGATGTTACAAATGTGAATATATTCTTTAGGTAAATGGGATTCAAAAATTATTATCTATTTTATAATTATGAATTATTATACCTAGGACTTTATAGATTTTATCATTTTTAGAATGTAATGTATGTGTCAATAGAATATGATCCAGGACTATGGGATATGATAATCACACTCACATAGTCATGAAATTGAAAAATGTATATATCGATGCTAATAATGGGAGATAATATCATAAAGAATATTTACATGAATGGATAAAAAATAAATATAGTAAATTATGAGGATATTGATTTAAAGTCATAATATCCTTTGAGCTTGTATTAACTTTCTAGGTTTTGTTTCTAATACATGTCAATGCATTTAAAAAAATTATTAACATGGATAAAAATATAGAGGAAATTTTTCTAAAATTGTTGAGATATATACTGAATGATGTATATTTATGGAATAAGATTTAATTTTATTTTCAATGTTTAGGAAAATTTATATATTTTGTTAGAAAAACATGTTGTGGTTATAATCATACCACTCGGTGGTTTGAACAAAATAAAAGAGATTTATAGAGTACAAGATAATATATGTGGTGATGTACATGAATTGTATGACAATTAAAATTTACCTTAAGGAAAAAATACCAAAGTATATCAATGTGGAGTTAATCAAGGTATAATGATTAAAATAATCATAGATTAATTATATGAAAAAGAAAATGATCTATGAATGAGGATTACTAATAGTGGACAAAAATATTGAACCCCTCACATATTATAAATCTATTCATGGTCAATATTACATATTAAATAAGTCATGTCTCTTCAAACCATGTTGAATAAATGGGTATTTTTTAATTTAGATTAGAAAATTTCTATTTAATATACCAATAATTTTTTTTTCAGGGCATGAGTACTTAATACATTAATATGGATTAAAATAACATTTTTATGGGGATTACCTTTGGATCCATAACATTAGACCTTTTTAAACTATACTTTTTACATTTCCACCCCTCAAATTAAAATTTATAATTTTTAGTTAAAATTTATTAAATTAGCATGCAATGTATTTACCATACAATGTCATGGTTAGTTGAAAAGTTCTGAATCAATTAATATTATTGGGGTAGATTGTTTCATTACCTATATTTTTCTCATTTTTTCTCCTAGACATCAATATCTAAAATCAAAGTTAATTTATGGACTGGAGTGATATAATGTCTCTTAATTGACTAGGTAATTATTATAGATTCATTTGTGTATATTATTTTTATTTTTATATTAAAAATTCATTGTTGAGGAATTTTATTGTTTATATTGTGGTGGGATTCTTGTTTTTGGCTATTAATAATAAATAATATACTGTAAGAATCCACCAAAGAGTGAATATTATTTCATAATATGTATATAAGATAATTTATGGATGATGAGCTACATCAATTTAAAAATTGAAGATTGTTTTAAAAATGTGAGTATTTTTAAATTTTCTATAGTGTTGTGTTGAGATGTTAATAATTTATCTTAGAATAGATGAATTTTATTTCATTATGATTATATAGGAAATAAGTGAAAAATATATTATGTAGTTATATATGGATTTATATCTACATTTTATTAACTAATTCGGTGTCAAAAGAAGTAAAGGAAAGTTGGTACTCATTTATAACAATATGGAGTTATATTATTGTAGTTAAATATTAATATTCATATACCATTTGAAAAAAATATTTTATATTTTTAGAAATCTTATTACATTTTTTAGAATATATTTTTATGTTTTTAGGGTTCATGGATAAGACATAGTCTTTATATCCATTATGATTGAACTGAATTTATAGATCTCATTATTTTCCAATCATGCTGAGGTTATAGATATTAAAAAATAATGTTGAATGACTTTAAACATTATTATTATTAACTTATCTTTGTTTTTTATAGGTTGTTACATAATAATGTAATTAATCTCATTTAAATTTATTAATAATGTTGAAGGAATATCAAAATAAAAAAAATATTCATTTATTGAACTAATGATGAAGGCTTTTTATTTAATGAATATAATTGAAACTTTTTCACTAATTAATTTAATATCAATGAATAAATGAATATTGTAATAGGTTTTTCAAGTATTGTATCTAAAATATATAGATACTTTGTTATATAAGAGAATGAAGGTTCACCTACCTAATGACTCGGGTGCATACAGATGATCAATATGAAAAGAATATTATGGAGGTACTAATGGTATTCATGGATGAGAAAACACTCACATATTAATATGATTTATATACTAAAAATAAAAATAGATAATTTATGTTATTAATGAGATATGACAATAATATAGAATACATGAAGATCAAGTGGTCCCCTTTATAAAAATTAATATGAAATATAAAAAAACACAAATATTAACACTAAATGTATGTCAAAATAAATATTTTGTATTTTTGAAGATTATTTTAGGACTAATTAGATGGTATCATAATTATAATTAATTGTAAATATAATAAATAATTTCTATAATAAAATAAAAAATTTATAATATATATGAATAATTTAGGAGTGTCTATGTGTGTGGATGTGTATCTATATATATATATTTGATTGTATATAAATATGTTTAATTATGACATATATATATATATATATGTATATATATTTCTATTTCTATTTTTTTATCTATACATATCTATCTATATATATAACACTCATACTTATAGTGACCTAGAGATAATGGTTAGTTATTAAAATGATACAAAATAAATAGCTCACACTACATAAGAACTAAAGAATAGTAGTCTCATGAGAATATATATAAATATATTAAGAATAAATTTTATTGAAAACACCATTTCAATATATGAATCATTGTTATTCTTTAATTGGTTATCCATAGATCATTCATATAATTATTTATGTTTTCCTATGGAAACTAGTAAAAAATATGTGTGTGAGATCAAATGCTCAAAAATATGTAACATAGGTTGGATTATATCACAACCTAAATAAATCATTCTAAATTAAAAATAAATTAAAAAAAATACAAAACAAAACTAAGAATAAGAAAATAATATATCTAATGACGAAATAACAATGGAATTAAAAATTAAAATAGATTGTAATAACTTAAATTCCCATATCAGAGTGAATCACTAAGAGGGGGAGGGGGAGAATCAGTGACCCCTTTTAAACTATTTACAAAATTATTCTTGTCAATTAAACCTTTATGGATGGTTAAAGGCTCAATCCACTCTTCTTGTGCCTCTCATCCTTTCCTTGAATGATGTTGAATATGTAAATGCACTGAACACAATAAATTTCAAGGTTCAGTTCGATGCCTTACTCCTTGATATTTTGGTTATTATCCCCATCACAGAGTCTAGACTATAATATTATTATCAATAAAAATATTCAATACAGAGTCTATTTGTATCTCTCTTAAGTCCCACAATAATTTCTATATACTGTCGTCCACAGTGTTACCATAATCCCATTGTCCTGTATCAGAGTCCCACAAATGAAATCTTTTTCCTATATTTCACAAGAGATGATTATTTATTAACTATATATGGATCTTCTGATCTTCCCTCACAAAAATTATAAATAACACTTTCTCTTGTATCTCTTCAAGAATCTTAAATATCCCATGTTAAGGTCTATTGTTCTTTCTTAATAACTCTACTCATTTTCCTGATGAGTCCTTAGTACAATGATGCTCATGCAATTCTTTCTTCTTCTGATGAAGAGCTGACCTCACGTAGATATGGGCCAATGGTGCGTACAAATTATTTATGAATATAATTTTAACAAATTATCTTGCACAATATCAAAACTACATCTCTTCATGGATTATCAAACACTATAAATATAGATAAAAGAACTTATTTAGCATGGTCTGGATTTAGTCTCAATTCTCATTCACTTCATGCATTTATTACATGGAATAAAAAATTCTTGTTTTTTGATATTTCATTTAATTGTTCATCATGAATGAGTTTCACGAGATTGATTCTTCTTATTTAAACAAGTTCACTCACAATATTTATTCTTCCTTTTACTTTTATTTATTAGTGCATGTCCATGAATGCAAGAATGAAAAATCTCCTTCTTCTCTCTTGCTTGTGTGAAAACCCCACTTGGTAAAACCTTCTGAGCATTCACATTTTCCCTTTCTTTTCCTCACATAATATCACAAAAAAAATCTTCTCTTTTTTTCTTTTCACATAGACACTTAATATTTAATTTAGGTTCAATATAATTGTGTAATTATTCATACAATAATGGATATGTTGTTAGAATTTTATATACATCTTTCTTATTCCATCTTCACATGTGCACACATACATTGTTCTTATGTTTTAATTGCATTCACATGGACTCCACCGTACCATCACCATCCTTATTTTACACACACTATGTTTTCTCAAATTACATGTTTTATTTCATGTAGATCACATTTACCTTATTCTTCTTCACCTATATGAGTGCATGTAAGCATGCATTACTCTTTATCATGAGTTCATTTATTCACAAAACCATACACACCCTCGATTCCTCCTTTTCTCCAAGGGTATGTATATGTACACTATATATTTATAAAATATCATTATATTCATGAAACCAAGGTGGTTCACTACTCTGGGACAATCACAGGGTATCACAAGGGTGAATGCATCCGTTGTGTACCCACGGGAATGCCTCCACAATACAAGATATGGGATTATTAAAACCTGCCACGTGTTTATGGGATTACATCTCATAGAAGGTGTGCCTTCATTCGCAATCCAAGGGTTTCTCAGTTCTTCTCTTTATGAACCATGAGTGGGGCCTGAATCTCCTTCCCATAAGTGGTTCATGGGACTTCTTCTTCGTGAGACCCATTGAGTGTGCAAATCACTTATCGAAGGGAAGAGAGGTCCTCTTCTCCTTCACGTAGAAAAGTTTCACAGAAACCCATCTTCATTTCAAAAAAGATAGGGCTCTGTGTTTCCTCGGTTAATTCAGAGAAACTATAGCAAATTTCTTTTGAGAATTGAAGCAAAATATTTCAGCCTAGGTATACTCCATTTATAAGCGGAGGATTCTCATTCAAATTCACGTATATGACAAGAATATTTGGGATTTGAATTCCTGAGATATTTGGTATTAATATTTCAATGTCGTGGGTCAAATATATGCCATTTGTTTGGTTTGTTTTCATTCAAATAATATCATTAACTCTCGGTGAGAAAATTACATACATGAACAAAAAAATGAATGAAAACTTGAATCATGAATGCCTGAGGTCCATGACGTGGCCTCAGATCATTGGTTTCTTCAGCCTCCTGAAATCTTCTACATTAATTTCATGATTAATAACTTAGTTTCATGAATGGTATCATGTTACTCAAATAATCATTATGCAATGAGGTTAGAGATTCAACGGTGGCCAAAGTTCGATAAAGAGGCTAGTCAGTGGCGATGACGTACTAGTTCATGTCATGTGTTTGGAGGTTAATGACGATACAGTGAAGGAGATCATACGGTCATCGATCAATCCCATACCATAGAGATCAGATGGACGTCCTAGATATGCATGATTGATTTCGTGAAGATTAGAAATTGATGTTTTACTGTGGAATGAGATTAAAAACGTAGAATTTTTATTTGTTTTTTTTATTTTCATCCCACATCGAAACATGATAGTTGTGGAGCGATTGTTTATAACACTGAGTGCTCTAGCCTCATCTTAGAATCACCCCCTCTATATCTCCCCACACCGCTGTTATGTGATTGTGCTTCATCACCATATCTTGCCTCCTGTGGCACGATCTAAGCCCCACTATTCCTATATTACACACAGGTTTCTCTATTGGTGTACATGGCATGCACTTATGCCTCATGTACGGATGGATTCAAGTCCTTCCCTTTGGGCGCGGTAGACTCTTAGGCCCCATATATGCCTTGTGTGAGGGTTTCAGCTAGATTTCATGGTTGGCCTACTTCTTTTGATTAATTTAAGGACTCAGTTGGTTAAAAAACACATGAAATATAGTTCATGGACACATTCATATTTGTCAAGGCCTCCCCCTCTTCAAATTTTCATCATCCACCATCTTTCATTCCTTTCCTTTTTGATCATGAATCCCAAATGTCATTAATACATTCCATTAATAAAATAATGTATGATTCATGGATCATTTTTTCATTTCTCTTGAATTAAAGAACAATGGATATACCTCTTTTTGTGAGGGATGTGTTCTCCATTAACACATATCAGGGACTTTGAGGATTAGCACAAACAATCATCTAATTGTTATACTTCATCCATATAGATTTAATGGATATATCTTCAAAACCTAATCATCATAGTGAATATATATGGATCATTACATCCTTCCTCATGCAGTTGAGTATTTCATGGAGTTCATTAAGTGTTCTTACAATGTTTCACCTTGATACATGTCTTTGAACATTGGATCTGTTCAAAGATAATCTGACTTTGTTTAGAGAATGATCAAGGATTACATCAAAAGTCAAATTGTGATCTCCAAATATTATGGGCATTTGATTTGGAATAACTTCCCATCTTCAATCATCATCACCACCACTTTTCCATAAATATTGAAAAATGATACCTTTTTAAATGTTATTAGCAAAAAATGAAACACCATGATCAACAATAAGAAATATCATAGGGATTAAAGCTATAATTTCTACCAACACGACTATGATGCCAAAGACATGTTTCATGAGCCACCCTAATTTATACTTTATCGAGAAATGGGAGTTTGAAAATGAAAAATATTGAAGGGATCCTTGATCTAAATAGTATAGATAAAATTGAAATATAATAAATAATTACAATTAGGAATGATTTATCCCAAATAAAATTATAAATCAAATTTTTTCATATATTTATGAAATATAACATTGAAAAAAATAATGATAGTAGATGTTAATGAGAATATAATAAATACAAGATTCATATAGAAATAAATTAAAAAAAGTACATAAATAATAAAAACTCATATCCATGTGATATATCGATCATCATGAAGTCGATTCACCATCGAACGACCACACATAGATTATATAGATACACACCACTATCATAAAGAACCTTTCCTTGTGTATGTCATAGAAAACAAGGGTATTATGAAATACTCCCAGTAGGATCCCACTGGTTTTATAATGGAAAGACCCATCCATGTTTAAACATTTAACAAAAAATCATTGGTTTATAATGGAACTACCATAAATTATAAATAATTCCCATGAACAATATAAACATCATACGACATAAAATATTACATCATAAAAACATACATTTCACCCATAGGTATGAATTTTTAGATATTGGAATGTCAATTTTCATTAAAACCAATTATTCAGAACTAAAATTTCTTTACTAAATGAAAATATAGGTTTTCATTGAAGAAAATATTTAATATTGAAATGGTTGGAAAAAAATAAAATAATTGATAAAGAGGTGCAAACTTTTGTTGTCACTAAATATTTTAAAATAGAACAGACACTATGTCTTTTGAAAACAATGTCAAATAATTCCATATAAAATATGTAAAAAGACTTATTTCTAAATACATTTTAATAAAGAAAATATCAAAAGGTTTTACATTAAGATTATTTTATTTACATATAAAAACACCACTAATACTCTTATTGAATATCAACAATGAAGATAATAATATTTGAGGGAAATTGTAAAAGTGTAATTCTAAAATAATACCCATTACATTGAGTCTAACTCATCACATGTGTTTATTATATACCTCAAAAATAACATTGTGTTAGTTATTTAATTATTTAAGAACATTGTTGATGTTTTATATTACATTTACCATATTATAATTGATTTCAAAATCATTTAAGTTTATTTTGGGTTTTTTGATGATATTCAACCCGTATGTCAAAAATATCTTCAGTATGTTTACTATGGTTAAATATGATCTAATTCCAATATATGAAATAAAAATATAATTTTATAATTATAATTTTTTTATATAAATTAAACGTTAAAAACCAATAATGAAATATGGTTATGAAAAAAAAATGTTACAATCATGGGGATTGAAGATTGTACTTACACACGAATAACATTTCAATTTTTCAATGACCATTATGGAAACAATTTCTGTAACATATTATATTTTAAAAATTAAAATTACAACATTAATAGAATAATATATCTTTAAATATACTCATATATTTTATCTATGTGATGATGTGGGGAAACATTAACCACATCGATGCATAAAGGCAATATCCTAAGAGTACACAAGAACAATGAAATAATTTTTTGGTGAGGGGAAATATATGAAACTAAATTACAAAATATATTTTATTAATTATAAATATATAATTATTATCATATATAAACATTAATAAATTATTATAACCATTGTTTAGTGGTGATGATGAGAAATAAATAAATATATTCACGTGGATGTAGTACTGTATATACAAGAATAATGGTTTTGTTTCTGATTTGATAGAAGATAAAATATAATTAAGAAAAAAATAGAAAAAAACATATAATAATATGGAATATAATATTTTCAGTATTTAATCTTGTTTTAAGAATATTTCAAAAATTTATAAAAAGAAACAAATTAAGAATGCATGGTAATGTCTTATTCATCATCTACAAGAAACCTCTTAGTTTTTACAAAAAAAGAATTCATAGGATGTTAATATTATAATAGATTCCCTTAGGATGTTGGTATGAATGTATAGAATGTGTTTTTGGATGTGTTAGATGATATAAATGTTTGTTTATGTGTGAATAAAATATGATTTTATATTCTCTTTTATAAGTGATAATGAGTGTTATTGTTTAAATAAAAAAAATATATTCAAAAATGTGGAGTCTCGAACAAACCATGTGCTTACATAATTAAAAAATGTATTTTAAAAAATATAAGGTTTAGAATCACCTAAATAAAAAGTATAATCATTTTATTAACATTTTATTTCTTAACTACAATGGTTACCCACTTTTACCGTTTTAGTTTTCAACTACGGTAAGTATTTTTTAATTGTTTAAGGACCATGAAAATTAATATAAAATTATAATTATCACATAACAGAACATTGGTAGAAATTATAAACTATATAATAATCACATGGATGAATATAGGGTTTTTAGATATTTTAAATCATTAAATAAAATATTTTTTACTCTATAATTTACTTATTTTTACATTTTAAATGATTCATTTAATTTATCTTTAGAAACTACAAGAATAAGTTGTATTTCAAATGTATTCAATTCAAACATATATTAAATTTTATAATTATCTAGAAAAATCATGGAACCAAATAATTCATTAAATGTATAATACTTTTAATATTATTGAAAACATTAATTTCATATTTCAATTAATGAAAAAATTACTGTGTCATTATTGTGTAGGTTCTTATGGTAATTATATAATCACAAAAAAATTAGAAATAAATTACAATTATAAAAAATATATATATTTAAAATTAATATATATGACAAAAAATAAGTAGTATTTATCCATGTCACAATATATTATTGATATTAAATGCAAGGAAGGTTCCATTGTGTCCTTTTTTGTTTACTTTTTTTTCTAGTTCCTAATCATGGTATATGGCTACAAAAATTGATATATTCAAAAAAAATATGATGTTGGCTCAGATGTGCTATAAAATTGAAATTTTGGGTGATGTTAAGTAGTTCTAGGACTTATCTCATTAGTTTAATCTATAGTAAACCTGTTTACCCTTCTCTATAGTGACAAATGTTTTATTTTTTTTCTCTTTACTAGGACCAAAAATTTATTTGAAACTATTACCTCTTATTAATCATGATAGATTAAAATTTTTAATAAATTTTATCAAATTCATGTAACATAAATTGGATAATTTAAATTAAAATAATATTGACAAACATGATGAAAAAATGGGTTTTCAGGAAATGTATTTTTCAAGCATATGATGATAAGATATTAAAAATTTGAAAAGTATTTATCATTATATGAATTAAATGTTGGAGTTATTGGAATATAATATATAAATTTCATAACTATCTTTCCTCTTTAAAGATTATTAAAATCAATTCAAATAGAGAAACATTATTTAATTTAAAATTGTTTCTAGGAATAATCTTATTTATTTCCAAAAATTAACTTATTCTTAAATTTTATAATAAGATGTTTGAAATTTAATTAATTCTATAAAATATAAATAAATCATAATTATTTCACATTAAGCCAAATAAAATGAATAATGGGACATCTGAATTTCATTATTTATTGGAAATGATTTATTTTTTTTATTAAAATCGTTATTTTCACTAATAAAAAAACAAATATTTCCCCATATGATGTTATTATATTATGATTTAAAAAATTAAGTAAATTTTACCAATTACATTTTATAAAATCTTTTGCATCATATTAAAATATTTTTTTATAAAAATAAGTAAAAATAATTATTGAATAAAATGTACTTCATTTTGAATAAAATGTATTTATTAAAAAGTGAGTTCATTTTTCATTATAAATTATCAATACTTATATATTTATTTGGAAATTTATATGAATTTAATAATGTTTTAAATATTATTAATACCAATCTTATTATTTTCTAGGTTGTAGGACCATACATTTTTTGAGACATTTAAGATTAATGGTTTGTGTCATATATGCAATCAGTTATAATGTTTATCTTTTAAAATAATGTGCTATTTTATTTTACCCCATTAATAATTTTATACCATATAATTTTGATCTTAATCGTTTTAGTTAGTGATTTTTCATTTACAGAACGATTCTTAAAATCTATCATTGAAAAGGGGGTTAATAAAACCTCATCTTGATAAGAGAAGGTGGGAAATAACAATGACTTCTAGAATAAAAAATAATTAGTTTTCCAAGAAGGAAAATAATATTGGGAAATAAATATTTGGAGTTGAAATGAAATTCTTTTCCCAAATAATGATTGAGATTGGGAAATATTAATTAACCGTAAGCAATTGAATGATCATGAAAAATTTTAAAAAAATAAAACAATAAAAATATTGTTGTGAATAGACCATCATCTCATCATAAATGAATGTAATTGGACCATATTTTCTTTTTAAATATCAATTTACTATATTTAAATTAATCTGAATCTTCTAGAATAACAACCTAAAGTGAAATTATTTACCTCAAATGTATAATTTCATCTTCCAAACTAATTCATCCACAATATAATCTTATTCTTAAAATGATGTGTATTAAATATGAGATATTTAATGTATGAATAACTAAAATAAACTATTCATAAATAAATAATTTCAAAAATGATAATTATATATTTTCATAATATGTATATGTGAAAAAAATAAAAAATAGTTAACCTGTGGTGAGAGAGTTCCCAAACATAATAATACCTTTTATTGTGAAATAAAACATTAATATCAAATTTTATGAAAATAATAGAATTTTTTTTCTTAAAACATTTCATAAAAAATATACATAACTGTTTTTAAAATAATATTAATGGTGATTATTGTTTAAAAAAATATCATAAGGGTTTTATCGCATATTTTTGTGGAATGATTTATAATTTTCCACTAAATAAGAATAATCAATATTAATGTCTCAAAAAAATGTATAATACATAGTCACACAATTACTATGATATACTTATAGTTTCCAAAATAACAAAGTATTCCAAAACCCCCTTATTAAATCATATATGATTCCAAAAGACAATTCAATATTATTCATAAAGTAAAATCCAAAAATGATTAGTATAACATAGTTATATATGGTTCCAAAAATCATTATCTTTTTTTCAAACAAAATTAATCACATGACCACCAAGTCAATTTTCAACCCAATGGTATGTTATGTGAAAAAACATATGTTTAAAAAATAAATATAGTCATTGTATTTCAATATTTTTATGTAAAAAGTTATTTTCATACTAACCATTAAATGAAATATGAAATTAGTAGGTATTGCACCCTTATCGCACTTTGTTTGTGGGTTCATGTCCCATGACCATTTCATAAGTGACATGTTTTAATTTTTCTAAAACCAAACCAATATTAATCATATCAAATTCCTAGATATATGATAAATATCCTAAAAATGTAATTAATAATCAAGTATCGTATAAATCATAAAGGTTATCACATCATTTAAACTTATATCCACAAATTGAAAATTAAATTCATCATCAAATAATGTTTTCACTAGTTAATATTAAGGAATAAATTTACCATAACCTTATATAAAAACTAAAAAAATTGTAATATACTTCAACCACATAAAACATCAAAATAGTATTAATAATTTCAAAATCATGATTAACATTAATTATACCACTGCATCATAACTCTTCAATCCCTATATGTTGACACATTATCATCCAATGTTATTTATAACCCCATAACTAATATTTGCTATTATATGGATTTTCACATTAAATAATTAACATCCAATATGTTTTAAGATAATTTCCCAACTTAATTCAACTAAAAAATATTACCATAAGAGTTTCATTATTTTTATGGTCATTTTCCTTGTAGTTATGAGTCTTTTTACAAAACATTACGCATCATAATAATTTCACAAAAAAATTATTAATCAGTAATATGGGTTTTTACAACACTCATCAATGGATTAGACATTTATTTTCTTACCTCCGGATTAATTTGAATAATTATTCCCAAAATACTTAAATACAAAACTTCTCTTAATATTATTATAATATAATATATGATCATTTAAAAAATCAATTTTCTCTTTCTTAGTACATCTTCCAAGTTTCCTTCGCCATTTGAATTCATGATATGCTAATGACCTTCGATATAATTGTTTCAACCATGATTAAAACCATTTTATCATACTATCCTAATCCCAAAAAACATTTGGTATGTACCATTATAATTAGGATATTTTTGATTCACATGTGGCCCTAAAAATATTCCACCATTTATCTCAAATATATGAATTTATTTATTATCTTAAGTCAAACAACCATATTATATTATTTTTCAGTGAATTTGATTGAAATTCATCCCATTACAAGGAATAAAAAATCACCCCTCTATCTGATTTTATTAAATATCGACCACTATATATCTAATTCATCTTCAAAATGATAAAATATAACGTTCATTGTTTTTAATGATCTAAATATGCCATGACATCAAATATATTCTATTGGGTTTTGGTTCATTCCTCATATATCATAGTACAAGACATATCCATTTAATATGGAAGTGTATTTTCACATAATTTGATCTCATACCAACATAGTCATCTATAGTAGATTTGGAAAGTTTCTAGAGTGTATTCCAAAACTATTTCTTTCATGAATCAACAAGCCATAATAATAATAAACTTTTCACTTCCAATTCCAACCATTCCATATGGATTATTTAAAAAGATATTTTCTGCTTTGAACCTTCCTACTATACCTCCATTATTTACTATATTGAAAAACATTCTGACCAAAAATATTTTAGAAAAATCAACAAGTAAATCATTAAATGTTATAAAAAGATATCCATAAATTAATATCTATTATGTATATTTTTACACATTAAAATTACCACTAAAATATCTAAACAGTTACTCTAATAAAAAATAAGAACCCAAAATTAAACATATCATAATATTGATTTTTAGTCATGCATTAACAGTCATTAAACATGGAGATATTTTCAGGTTTTGATATTTAGAGAATTATTTAATAACTTATACATAAAAAATCATAATTTTATAAAGTCATAACTTCTAATTATGATACATTTTTCCACAGTATAATTCTTTTAAAGGGTAACATGTTTTGTATTTCATGAAAATTATTCAATACAACCATATTAACTTATTATTATTTCTTACCCATACCTAAACCATATTTATTACATTTTAAAAATTGAATGAGCACAAAAATATCAGTACATGACTTAAAAATGAAATAAAGAAACATGTTAGTACATGATAAATTTTAGATAATTTATTTATCAAAGAAACATTGGGCTAAAAATAAACATTTTTTTACCCAAGAAATGACATTCTCTACTGAATGATTATGATAAATAATTTGATAGTAATATCAATTGGAAAATAAAAATCTCAATGTTTTCTTTTATGTAAATACAAATCATGAAAAAATTATAAGAATGTGATGATTTTTACTTTTAACAGTATCATATAAATTTATTAAAAAATAATATCATTACCATAAATTTTTTAATCCAATGGTTTCAATTAACCATCATTGAATAATAGTTAAATAATGTTTGTAGAATTAGTCTTTTTTTTCAAAATAAATCATAGAAGTGGGATACACATATATTTGAAATCCATAACCAATGTATTGCATGCTTATCATAGGCTCAACATCCTTGGTCTATCATAGAACCATCCTTCCTTAGTTAATAACACAAAAACTTATCCATTGTTTATAATGGAACCACCTATCAATGTATTATAATATTACTACCCTACCATAGTTTATAATGGTACCACCAATTGTTGGTATATAAAATAACCAACCATTTTAATAAAAAAACAAAAAAGTACTATAACTTAATCGTAATAAATGAAAATTTTCTTCATAAAAACATTCTTCTCATCCATAAGAATGTTCTTTTCTAATATTGATATATACATTTTGATTAAAATCAATATTCAAAATTTATATTTCAAGAAAAATGTGAATGAATGTTTTACATAGAAGAAGAAATGAATTCATGTAATGAAATCCAAAAAAAATAATATTTACAATGAAACGAAATGTCGTTTCCACTATAAATACATAAATAAAATAGTTTTAAACATAAATATAAAGAAGAAATCAATTTTTATAGTAAACATAAAAGTGAATTTTTAAAATAAAGTATCCTAAAGTGAATATAAATCATGGAATAAATTTATTAATATGTTTAATAATAAAAATATGGTAATTACATACTTGTTTAAGAACATTTTACATGTTTAAATTTTTTTTATCATATTATAATTAAATAATAATGATTACAACATAATGACTATAATATAATGATTATCAGATAAAATTGGAAAATTGATACAGTAACAAAAAATAATGATTATCACATAATTATTATATAATTCAGAAATAATAACATTAAAACTAATCATTGTATATTTTTATGAAAAATACACTATGTTTCAAACATAGAGATGGTGGGTCATATGTATGCATGAGTAATATTTTCATTTATATAATGATCATTATATAAGGAAAATAATTATTATATTATAATTCGATTAGGATTATTATATCATAAATACCATATATTATCTTTAAATATTCATATACATATATATATCATCTATGTTATGTGGCGATGAAAAATGAATCACATCTCTTTATGAAGGTGATTGACCAAACATACTAATGAATGACATAATTATTTTTCAGTTAGTGGTAGGATAAGAATTTAAATGAAATCATATATTTTATTAATGAAAAATGTGTCCTGATTATAATATATTAACCATATTAACCTAAATATAACTAGTCATCGGAGGTGACAAAAAAACAAAGGTCCTTTGTTTTCACTATGGTAGTCCATTGTACACGTAAATGGTTGTTTCATTTCAAATTTGATGGGATAGAAGAATGATTAAGGTTATAAAATGAAAATTATAAAATCTTAATATATATTAGGTAATTTTATTTATTTTTTCCTCATATTTTATGAATTCTTTTAGTATTAAAAAAATGGAGAATATTAAAACCCTTGGTTATGAACTATACCACTTTTTTGGACATCGTCTAATGGTTTACACCAAATCTATTTCTTGGTTTTTTAGAAAAAAACATTTCTCTTACGGCATGGCTTTGGATGTATGGGATATATTTCAGACATTCTTGGTTAAACCAAAATGATTTCAAAGTGTGAATAAAGGTAGAGAGGATGTGACATTTGAAAAGTGAAAATGAGGGGTATTTTTGTAAATAACACCACTAATTCAATATTGTAGAGTCACACATAATACATGTGCCTCTATAATTAAAAAAATAGTTTATAGATGATATGGTCGATCCAAAAAATACCCAAAGAAAAAAAATAAACTTCTTAAAATGTCATTTTTCATAGCCAATATGGTTACCCACTTTAACAATTTGGGTCTTCACCTACTAAAAATAGTTATCATACTCTTTAGGGGAGATGGTATTTACTATAAAAGGAAATGGTCATATAATTGGAACATGGTTTATATTTAAAACCTCATCCTAATAATACTTCCAAATATATGTTTTTAATAATTTATAAATCATTCAAAAAATATTTTTTATAATAAGATACCATTAAAGACATTTTTGACACTATTAATTTTTTATGACTTTAAAACACAATGTGAATGATGAATTTAAATTATATTAAATTATATAGTGTATAATATGTGTTAATTATTTAAAAAATTATGGAATAGAGTAAATACTTCAATTTATATTACATTAATAATTTTAAAAACATTTATTTTTTTAAATAATGAAATATTTATAATTTCATAACTGTATATTCTCTTTGTGAAATTATATCATCATAAAAATTTAGAAATAAAATAACATTATAAAATATTTAACATTGATTTTTATATTTACAAGCGAAAAAAATTTGTCGTTATCTCTATAAAAATTATTATATATATTAAATGTGAAGGATGTTTATTTTATGTCTTTTTCTATTCATAAATTATTATATAGCTCATATTCATGTAATGTGGTGCCAAAATTTTATATTTCTAATAAAAAATGATTATATGTTGAATATGTCCAGAAAAGTTAAATTACACAAGTCTACATGTCTTCATAAACGATATCACTTTAGTTTAACGCCCATTAAATAAGTTTAACTTTAATTTTGGTAACATATTTTTTTATTGTTTTCCAATTCATTATGAAAAAATTTACAATGAACATATTCTCTAATTTTAGTTATTCTAATTAATAACATGGAATCCTTGTTATAAAATTTCATTCATATTTGTTTAATAATTTAATTTCAAATATAACCTATATATTTAACAAAAAAGTGGTTTTTCCCAAAGAGTATTTTTAAATCATTAGATGATATTATATTAAAACTATGAATAATAATAATAATTATATGAATTTAAATTAAATTATATTTATATATAATCTATAAATATCATTTATATTATTCCTTATTCGATATTAGTTTGACTAATTGAAATGGAGAAACATTATTCACATTAAAACTGTTTCTAAAAAATGCGAATTTTAATCCTAAAAATAAACTTATACTCTAATCCAAAATAAAAAAGATTTGAAATAAATTTATAATATTATCTATAAATAATGAATAATTATTTATATTTAAATATAAATAAATTAAATTTATGAATTTTAAATTAAGTAATTTATAGAAAACATATTACTGTTTAAAAATCGATACATGTCCTATTTACTAAAAAATAAGTGTGTTTATAAGAAATCAAAATTTACTCCCAAAATTAAATTTATGTTGTATATTATATATTTATGTTCATTTTATCAAATTAATGTAATAACAATATTAACAATTAATCATAATTTTAACATAATAATGTTAATATAAATAAATTTTTAATAAAACAAATTTCTAGAATAATAAAATTTCATTATTTAAAACTGAGTGCATATTTCCAAATAATATATCATCACATATATATTTATTCGTACCATAATATTAATTTCATAAGGTACATAATACTATTTACACCCAAAAGTTTTAATGAATTGTTATAACAGTCATATATTTATAGTGTGGTTTAGGTATGTTGTTGTGTGTTTTATAATCTATCGAACATAATGTTTTTATTCAAAAATACCAGGTTGTTAAATAATACGTGTCAACAATAATAATATATTATAATTAGAATAAATATTTTTTTTACCTAATCTATATATGGATACAGAAGAGTAGGATATATCCATTCTCCGGATTGTGAGGACAGCTGAGAGATGAAAAAAAGATATGCTGACATTCAACCGTGATATTTAGGGTTCTCTATTGGTGACAATGAATTCCTATTAATATATATTTTGAATTATTTTATGATATTTATAATTAATAAAAATATCATTCCTTGATATACTGGACTATCTAATATTCTATACTATATCAAGAAATTTTCTTATAACATGACACTTCCACTGAATTTCCCTCAATATCAAAATTTGTTCTAGGTATATATCCCATTGATGTACATACCAAATTTTTAATATGTAAATAAGTTTGAGTTAATACCACTCGAATATTATCCCTCTTGTGAGGAACAAATAATGATGATTTTACATTATTTATAGATGGTCTTACAAAACAATACCACTCCCTGGGTTAAAGTTTATGTTGAAATCATAAATTTGGGGAAGCATTATATGAAATATTGGACGTGATGAGCCATAGGTATCCATAGTTTTGTGTATCATAGTGGTAAAATTTTAAATGTCAATTTATTAGAATAACGGGTTGTAATGTAACTAACCTGGATTTTTGGATAATTTTCTCATACAAATATGAATTTTTCAGTAACTTTTTTTACACAAAAGACACAGTTTATAATAATAAAGATATATAATTGGTTTTATATTATTTAACATGATATTAATCTCCAAGATGTTGTGTGGGTGGATATGAATATAAATACCTAAATTAGGATGAATTGTATTTTATACATCTATGTCAAGACCCCTCCCACCAAAGATTCCCCTCCTGAGCTGGCAATGGTGAAAGGGAGATAATGGACCCCGAGTCCCGCCTCTAGTAGGCCCCGTGGTGGTGACTAGAACCAAGGGTATGAGTTTTTCACAATATGGGCGGCATTACCCATTTTATATATTTAAGATCGGGTAATAGGATGAGTCAAAAACCAAAAGAATATAATAGAAAGAAAAATAATCCCAAACCAATCCCACATGTATGTTTAAATAGTTTTGAAACCAGGTACAAGTACAAGAAAGCTCAAAAGTACAATACCAAAAGAAAAAAGAGTACATCAACTGCAAAAACTCCAACTGTCCTGACTAGTAGGGTCACGCACGGCCCTGGTAGTCCTACTGGAAACCTGAAATTAAACGTAGGGTGAGCATACAAGTATACTCAGTAAGGAAACCTAAAGCTCTCAGGAACAAGTGGGGAGACATCCTAATGTCCGGTGAAAATGAAAAATGAATGAAAAACCTAGCATGGAATTCTATCTACCCAACCTTACCAGCCACGCTCACCAAAACACATAGAAAAAGGTAGTAGTAGCATCTAAGAACAAGAGTATTGGGTACCCCGCACCATTTCCCACTAGTTAGCTGCTCTTCTTAACGGCGAACGTCATGATGCTACCACACTCTTCCCACCCGCACACACCAGGGCCTCAAGAACCACACATCCCTCCAGCACACACCTGGGCCTCACAACCACGTATCCTGCCCGCACACACCTGGGTGTCACAACCACTTATCTCGCCCGCACACACCTAGGCCCCACAACCATGTATCCCACCCGCACACACCTAGGCCTCATCCCGAAGATTCTTGGGAAATAGTAAACCTGCCCGAAGAGTCTTGGGTTAACACCACCCCAATAGAAACCTACCTGAAGAGTCTTTGGTGTAAGGTCGCCTCAAGCCATCACAGCATATGGAAGAAGGAGCAGGAAGGAGATAGTAACTAAGGGGAAAAACCCATCTCCCATGAAATGGGAGTGTTCGGCACTAAGTGCTCAATATGGGTGGGATGCGACAAAACACAAAGATACATACATATATATATATATATATATATATACAAAACACACAACCCAACCAATGGCTTCTAAATAGAGAAACTGAGCATGTGCCTTGGAAATGCTATGTCGAAGCATGCATACAACAAACAACCCCAACCCCATGTAGGTTTTCATGTTTCAAAAGAATTAGTTTATTAGTTCCTTAACGACTAAGAAATTATCCACCACCAACCATATCAATCGTCCATAAAACATATCCCTGCCATCCACAAATCCAGTTAGTAAAACACAAGTAACAAAAACAAGACTCTTCTTATTAACCAACCATCCCCATTTATTATTATTCACATTCCATTACCATTACCCACCATTCATTAAATATTCCACTTTTATTTATTACTCACAACCCATAGTTCGTTCACATTCAAACCCATCCCTGCAGCCCCGCTGCCAACCACCATAACCACAAACACACTGAAACACATACATCATCATCCCTTGATACCATTTATCGCAGCCTCTCTTCCCATCACCAATATATAATTCACACCAACCCACAACCAAGTCAACCGCAGCCCCTGTAACGACCCAAAATTTCATTAATGGAAAATCCCTCTTGATCTAGTTAAATGATTCTTTATGAAAAAAAATGTTTTTATAAGATATCAACTTTTTTAGTTTTACTTTAAGATTTGTGACCATTACTTTTATAGTTGTTGAACAGTGATCATCTGGGTAGTTTAAATATAAGGCTTTAACGAACCAATTTTCTACTCAGACAAAGGAAGCGATGGCCTCATCCAGTAGAATTTCCCCTTACGAAGCCCATTTGTCGGAGCTCGGAAAAGAGGTGGTGTCTTTGGGCTTTTCCCTTGACCAAGATCAAGCTGAGCTTCATCAAGTCAAGCTCGAACCTGATCGTCTACGGGAAAAATGGAAGTTGATAGAGATTACCACTCGAGCGATGTTATCCGAGCAACCCCAAGAGTCTGTCACCATCGCACACCTTACCCTTAGGTCTTATGCATCTATTTTAAGGGTTTATGTAACAAATAAGTAGCACCATGTTCATGTACATTTTTTTTTATATAATAATGAATATAATTTCTAGTCATTTTTGATACATTGTAATTAGTTTTTAAAGTACAAACGGTGTTTTTCGTTATTATTTAATTAAGAATTATATTTTATTAAATTAAAGGATTTTTGAATTAAATAATATTTTAATAAAATATTATTATTAATATTAAATTAATTTTTATTAAATATAAATGATCTTATAATTTTATTAAAATTTTTATTAAGGTTTGAAAGCCATTTCTGTCAAAACCCGTGAATTTTTTATAAATGTCGGTTTTTATTTTAAAAGTGAAAATTCACATATTTAGAAAATTATTTAGATAAAATAAATATTATTTTTGGAATCAGGACGTCGAAATTATCCAACGGTGAATTTTTCATAATTTTCTGAGACAGTCAAATTTTTGGGTAAAAATTAAATACCATTTAAATATATAATGTGTTTTATGACATCATAATGACCCAATGGTGATGTAATAAAATACCATAATCCTTATGTTCGGCCAATATGTGTTTTATCATTAAAATAATGGGGTTTTGGGTTTGTTTGACTCACTTTTCAAAGCATTAATGGAGCCCTCAAGACTTATTCAACACTTTGCCTTTTTAAATTAATTTCCATGGGAGTGTGACTCACCTCCACATAAGAAACCATAATTTTTTAATAAGTTCGGACCTTGGCCTTGTAAAATATTGTTTTCCTCTTTCCTTTTCCAGAAACCATGGGCAAATACCATGGGATGGTTTGTGGTTTGGATTATTTTAATATAAGGGGTCCCAAACCAAAATAATAAAGAATTCTCTCACCTTTCCTATATAAACCCACCCAAGCTCCCACTTCCTCCTCACCCAAAGCCCTTGAATTTCGTCCAACCTCTGCCCTACTCTCTCTATAATCCTCTCAAGGTGCCCCAAGCTCCCAAGAAGCCTCTCACAAGCCTCTCTCTAGCCTTTGGAAGCACACTTCCAAGTAAGGGTTTTTCTTCCTTTCTCATTTTTGTCAATTTTCTTTAAGTTGTATTGCCCTTTTAATTTCATTTATGAATGTCGGGGTATGGTTTCACACCTCTCCCATACTGCCCTCTTATTGTTTTAATGATGGGAGACCCCTTTCTCTCTCATTAAATGCCTCCCATGTACACCCGTTACTATGCCGAAATTCCGAAAGGAACCTTTTTCTCCTCTTTTATATTCAAGCAATACTTTTGTATCATGAATCTAAATTACTTTTCAATTGTTGGGACATGTATCTATATGACCTTCTTAATGTCCATTACATGTAAATATTATGAGGAACCCCTTTCTCTCTCATCATCCTTTTTATGAATTCTTATGTCACGCCGTTATGCTGCCGAAATCACACCGATTTTCTAAGCCAATATCGTTGTGTAGTGAATACCATGCCCATTTCTCCATCAAGGGTATTCACCTTTATGCACATTTACTTATTGGTTGTAAAGTTTCATGTATGAATTACACATTCCTTTATCGTGGAATAAATGATTATGTTTTATGAATCCATGTTTTATGATCCATGTGGAACACTTATGCATGAAATGAAATGTTTAAGAAGGGTGCGCCCTGATAGCGCTCCAATGCATTGGGTAAAGTATAGTATCATGATACGTCATGTGCAATGAGTGTTGACTCTTTCTAATTCAAGTGCAACGAGGGTTTACTCGTGCTTCAAGTGCAATGAGGGTTTACTTATGCTCCATGTGCAATGAGCCTTGGCTCATATTAATTCAATGTTAAGTGTTGTTGCCACATTTCCATGTTATGATTATCATGCTTTATCATGCCTTTATGTTCATGTCTCTCTTATGCTCTATTGATATGACTATTGCCTAACATGTATTTTAATCCTCATGTTATTCATTGTGTACTCCCTTACTGGGCTTTATAGCTCACCCTTTTCTTATGCATGTCCTCAGGTTATCCCATGCAATGCTAAGTACGAAGGAATGTAGTGGTCATGTAAAGGAAGTTTTCAATAAGGATGTTGTATTTCAAGTTTAAAGTTTTTATGTAATGATCCTAAGCCCCAAAGACACTAAAACTCTCGATCTTCTTTGTTGTATCAAGTGAATTTTTATTTAATAAAGCATTTTTAAGTTGTAATAAAAAGCAGGGTTGTCATAGTTGGTATCAGAGGATAGGTTTAGTTATTTTTGGGATTAGGAAACCCTAGTAAAGCCTTAGATACAAGACTAAGAATAATAAAAACATCCCTATGTTTTGGTAAATACTAAGTAAGTGGTTTATCAAACAAATACATCCCTGTATGGATACGAGCAGGTAGAGGCGGCTCTGGCACAGATGTATCCTAGAGGTAAAACCCGAAAACACCGCTTTGAGCTAGACTCGAACGGGAACTGGTGCACGACAACGGGCCTTGCTGCACTCTTGGTTATGACACTCCCGGGGGATATGTTTTGTTGAATTCACAATCTTAGTATGAACCCTTATTAAAGGAAAAATGCCCCTAAGTATATATTTTAGAAGGAAGATCATGAAAAGCCTGGATTGAATCCTATAGACTCATGAGTTAAAGAGATTAAAGTTTATTTATAAGTCATCAACTTTTTTCTTTGGATTAACCTTTATGTGTTACCCCTAACTTTCTTTTATTCCAGACAATGGTCGGTAATAGGAGAACTCGGGCTAACAACCGTTGTGAAGATCAGTGTGATGATTTTACTTATGAGATGCCCAATCCAATGGGAGCGGGAATCGCGAACTTTGTCACGCTTCTCTCTCAGCTAACTCATGTTTTGAATATAAACACTGGTCAAGAGGAACGTTCAACCCCCCATAAGAAAGAACAAGTCGCTATTGAAAGCTTCATGAGACAAAGGCCTCCTACTTTTAGTGGATCATCTGATCCCACGATTGCTGAACAATAGATCAACTCCATTGAAAAGATATTCTCCATCCTCCAATGCTCTGAAAAAGAGAAGGTTCTCCTGGCAGCTTATCGTATGGAGGGTGAAACTGATCAATGGTGGACGTTGATCAAAAATACGAAGCTTGAGGAGGAGATCGAGGCTTTGGAATGGAAGGTATTCCGGAAGATGTTTTTCGATAAATATTTTCCACGCACCCTCCGTCTTAAGATGGAAAGGGACTTCCTTTCCCTCAAGCAGAAAGATGAGGAATCTGTGGGAGCGTACGAGGAAAACTTCACAAGTCTTGCACGATACGCTTCGGGCTTTGTCGTTACCCCCAAATGCAAGGTTGACCGCTTCTTTGGTGGGCTGAAGCCTAGCTTGCGGAAAGCATTAGCGATCCGTGACTTCGACAGCTATGAGGAAATTGCCCGATGTGCCCTCAAGGTTGAAATGGAGATCGGAGAATCACAGGGGTATCATGGGGACAAGAGGCGGAAGGTGGACTTCAATGCTGGTGGTCCGATGGATAAATCCAACGGTGCTAAGAAATTCCAGCACCCCACTTGCCAAAAGTGTGGAAAAAAGCACCCTGGAAATTGCCTTAGGGGGACAAGAAAATGCTTCAAGTGTGGAAGAGAAGGGCACCTAGCTGTTAACTGTCAGCAAGAAGGACCCGCGGCTGCGACGGAGGGGAGGAACGCTCCGTTCGAACCTCAACGCGTTGTTCAATGCTTCAAATGCAAAGAATCGGGTCATTTTGCGAATCAGTGCCCTAATCCAAGGGTTATCGGAGGCAATCAACAACCTCCAAGACAGCAAGGAAGAGCTTTTGCCATCACTTCTGCCGAAGTGAACCCCGACAACGAAGTGGTGACAGGTACGCTAGTTATTCATTCAAGAATAGCGAATGTACTTTTTGATTCAGGTTCTACGCATTCTTTTATATCTCAAAAGTTTAGTAGAACAATCCCTGCACTACCACAAATCATTGAAGTAAAGATGTCGGTGAGTACGGAAAATGGGGCAATCATTGCATCCCATGAGTATAAGTCCTCCCCTGTTATAATCTGTGGATTGAATTTCCCGGAGAACCTCATCATACTCCCTTTGGTGGAATTTGATGCAATTCTTGGCATGGATTGGCTTTCCTTATATAGAGCCAACATAAATTGTCGGGAGAGGGAAATCACACTCCATATGGAGAATCGACCCCCGATTATTTACAAGTGTCAGGAGGAAGATGAATCTCCTTTAGCTCCATCATCTCAAGCATGGATATTACTACCTTATGAGAACGCATATCTGGCTCAGATGATTGAGTCCAAGGAAGAAACCACCCTTGAAGAAATGCCTATTGTGAGGGAATTCGCTGAAGTATTTCCCGAGGAACTTCCTGGTCTTCCTCCAAGAAGAGATGTTGAGTTCTCAATTGAACTTATACCTGGGGCGCTACCAATATCCAAGACTCCATATAGAATGGCTGTGGTTGAGCTTGAAGAACTGAAGAAACAACTACAGGAGAATCTGGATAAAGGGTTTATACGCCCAAGTGCATCACCATGGGGTGCACCAGTCCTCTTCGTCAAGAAGAAGGATGGGTCAATGCGGCTTTGCATCGATTATCGTGAACTTAAAAAAATCACGATAAAGAACAAGTATCCTCTCCCAAGAATCGATGACTTGTTTGATCAGCTGCGTGGAGCACAATACTTCTCCAAGGTCGACTTCCGGTCGGGATATTATCAAGTAAGGGTGAAGAAGGAAGATATCCCCAAGACTGCTTTTCGTACAAGGTACGGGCACTATGAATTCATAGTAATGCCTTTTGGACTCACCAATGCTCCAGCAATATTCATGGACTTGATGAATAGAGTCTTTAGATATTACCTAGATAAATTTGTGGTAGTCTTTATAGATGATATTCTAATATACTCCAAAACCAAGGAGGACCATGAGGAGCATTTAAGAACTGTACTGGAGACTTTGCACAAGGAGAAGCTCTATGCCAAGTACAGCAAGTGTGAGTTCTGGTTGAAGGAGGTCTCATTCTTGGGCCATATCATCACAAGCAATGGGATATCTGTGGACCCCTCCAAAACAGATGCAATTGAGGGATGGCCGAGGCCAACATCGGTAACTGATATCCGTAGCTTCTTGGGGTTAGCTGGATATTATCGACGATTTGTGAGAAACTTCTCATGATTGTCCAACCCTCTTACCAAGCTAACTCAAAAGGGAGTAAAGTTTTCTTGGAGTGATGAATGCGAAGAAAGCTTCAAGGAGTTGAAAAGGAGGCTTATCACTGCACCCGTACTCACTTTACCCACAAGTGGGGAGCTTTTTGTGGTATTCAGTGATGCTTCGAAGAAGGTCTTAGGATGTGTGCTGATGCAGAATGATAAAGTGATATCCTATGCCTCAAGGCAGTTGAAAATCCATGAGAGAAACTATCCAACGCATGATCTGGAGTTGGCGGCGGTGATCTTTGCCTTGAAAATCTGGCGGCATTATCTCTATGGAGAGAAATGTGAGATATATACTGACCACAAGAGTCTTAAATATATATTCACACAGAAAGAGCTTAATATGCGCCAGCGAAGATGGATAGAGCTCATCAAGGATTATGACTGTTCAATACATTACCACCCTGGGAAGGCGAACAAGGTGGCGGATGCCCTAAGTAGAAAGGATCCAGCAATTCTATCAATGATGAGAATTGAGAAGGATCCAATCTGCTTAGACTTGATGAAGATGGATGTGGGAATCATAAAGAAGGGAACATCATCAATCCTTTCACAAATGATTGCTCAACCATCTATTTTGGAAAGGTTAAAGGATGCTCAAAAGGATGATGCAGGAATCCAAGAAAAAGTGGAAGCTATCAAAAAGGGAAAATCCTCAGAGTTTAATGTTAATGAAGAAGGAATTGTGCGGTTTGGGAAAAGACTATGTGTTACATCAAGTTCGGAGCTGAAGAAGGAACTTTTGGATGATTCACATAGTTCAAATTTCTCTATTCACCCAGGGAGCACAAAGATGTATCGAGATCTCCGAGAAAACTTTTGGTGGGATAATATGAAGAGGGAGATCGCTGAATATACATCAAAGTGCCTGGTGTGTCATCAAGTGAAGGCAGAGAGGCAGAAGTCTAAGGGGATGATGCAACCATTGCCCATACCAGAATGGAAATGGGAGAACATCACCATGGACTTCGTCATTGGACTTCCAAGGACATCCAAAGGAAACAATGCAATCTGGGTTGTTGTGGATCATCTTACAAAGTCTGCACACTTCATTGCTATTCGAGAGGATTTCTCTTTGGATCAACTGGCACGGATATATATCAAGGAAGTGGTACGGTTTCATGGAGTACCACTATCTATTGTGTCTGACCGAGATCCAAGATTTATCTCTAAGTTTTGGAAGAGTATTCAACATGCTCTGAATACTGAACTGAACTTCAGTACGGCCTATCATCCTCAAACTGATGGCCAATCCGAGCGGACTATCCAAACACTTTAGGATATGTTGAGAGCATGCTCAATGAAATTTAAAGGAGGATGGGATCAACATCTTCCTCTAGTTTAGTTCTCTTATAATAATAGTTTCTACTCAAGCATCCAAATGGAACCATATGAAGCCCTGTATGGGAAAAGGTGTAGAACACCGGCATGTTGGGATGAGGTCGGTGAACGTAAGCTGCTTGGACCAGAAATGGTCGAAGAAATGGTGGAGAAGGTGAAAACCATTCAGCAGCATATCAAGGCAGCCCAAAGTCAACAGAAGAGTTATGCAGATAATCGTCGACGAGACCTTGAGTTTAAAGTCGGAGACACGGTGTTTTTACGCATATCTCCGTGGAAGAAGGTCATGAGGTTTGGAAAGAAAGGGAAGTTATGTCCAAGGTACATCGGCCCCTTCGAGATTCTTGATCGTGTTGGGGCTGTGGCCTATCGACTAGCACTTCCACCTACTATGGCCAAGGTGCATGATGTATTCCATGTATCCCTCTTAAGGAAGTACATACCAGACCCTTCACATGTACTCTCTTCTAAGGTGGTACAATTATAAGATGATCTTTCTTATGAGGAGCAACCAGTGAAGATCTTGGATCGTAGAGAAAAAGTTCTACGAAATAAGACAATGCCCCTCGTCAAGGTGTTGTGGAGAAACCACAAGTTTGAAGAAGTAACTTGGGAGTCGGAGGATATGATGAAGCTAAGTTACCCACATTTTTTTTAGTGTGGGAAAAGGAAAATTTCGAGGGCGAAATTTCTTAAGGGGGGAATGTTGTAACGACCCAAAATTTCATTAATGGAAAATCTCTCTTGATCCAGTTAAATGTTTCTTTATGAAAAAAAATGTTTTTATATGATATCAACTTTTTTAGTTTTACATTAAGATTTGTGACCATTACTTTTATAGTCGTTGAACAGTGATCATCTGGGTAGTTTAAATATAAGGCTTTAACAAACCAATTTTCTACTCAGACAAAGGAAGCGATGGCCTCATCTAGTAGAATTTCCCCTCACGAAGCCCATTTGTCGGAGCTCGGAAAAGAGGTGGCGTCTTTGGGCTTTGCCCTTGACCAATCCCAAGCTGAGCTTCATCAAGTCAAGCTCGAACGTGATCGTCTACGGGAAAAATGGAAGTTGATAGAGATTACCACTCAAGCGATGTTATCCGAGAAACCCCAAGAGTCTGTCACCATCGCACACCTTGCCCTTAGGTCTTATGTGGCTATTTTAAGGGGTTATGTAACAAATAAGTAGCACCATGTTCATGTACATTTTTTTTGTATATAATAATGAATATAATTTCTAGTCATTTTTGATACATTGTAATTAGTTTTTAAAGTACAAACAGTGTTTTTAGTTATTATTTAATTAAGAATTATATTTTATTAAATTAAAGGATTTTTGAATTAAATATTATTTTAATAAAATATTATTATTAATATTAAATTAATTTTTATTAAATATAAATGATCTTATAATTTTATTAAAATTTTTATTAAGGTTTGAAAGCCATTTCTGTCAAAACCCGTGAATTTTTTATAAATGTCGGATTTTATTTTAAAAGTGAAAATTCACATATTTAGAAAATTATTTAGATAAAATAAATATTATTTTTGGAATCAGGACGTCGAAATTATCCAACGGTGAATTTTTCATAATTTTCTGAGACAGTCAAATTTTTGGGTAAAAATTAAATACCATTTAAATATATAATGTGTTTTATGACATCATAATGACCCAATGGTGATGTAATAAAATACCATAATCCTTATGTTCGGCCAATATGTGTTTTATCATTAAAATAATGAGGTTTTGGGTTTTTTTGACTCACTTTTCAAAGCATTAATGGAGCCCTCAAGACTTATTCAACACTTTGCCTTTTTAAATTAATTTCCATGGGAGTGTGACTCACCTCCACATAAGCAAACCTAATTTTTTAATAAGTTCGGAACTTGGCCTTGTAAAATATTGTTTTCCTCTTTCCTTTTCCAGAAACCATGGGCAAATACCATGGGATGGTTTGTGGTTTGGATTATTTTAATATAAGGGGTCCCAAACCTAAATAATAAAGAATTCTCTCCCTTTCCTATATAAACCCACCCAAGATCCCACTTCCTCCTCCCCCAAATCCATTGAAGTTCGTCCAACCTCTGCCCTACTCTCTCTATAATCCTCTCAAGGTGCCCCAAGCTCCCAAGAAGCCTCTCACAAGCCTCTCTCTAGCCTTTGGAAGCACACTTCCAAGTAAAGGTTTTTCTTCCTTTCTCATTTTTGTCAATTTTCATTAAGTTGTATTGCCCTTTTAATTTCATTTATGAATGTTGGGGTATGGTTTCTCACCTCTCCCATACTTCCCGCTTATTGTTTTAATGATGTGAGACCCCTTTATCTCTCATTAAATGCCTCCCATGTACACCCGTTACTATGCCGAAATTCCGAAAGGAACCTTTTTCTCCTCTTTTATATTCAAGCAATACTTTTGTATCATGAATCTAAATTCCTTTTCAATTGTTGGGACATGTATCTATATGACCTTCTTACTGTCCATTACATTTAAATATGATGAGGAACCCCTTTCTCTCTCATCAGCCTTTTTATGAATTCTTATGTCACGCCGTTACGCTGCCGAAATCACACCGATTTTCTAAGCCAATATCATTGTGTAGTGAATACCATGCCCATTTCTCCATCAAGGGTATTCACCTTTATGCACATTTACTTATTGATTGTAAAGTTTCATGTATTAATTCCACATTCCTTTGTCATGGAATAAATGATTATGTTTTATGAATCCATGTTTTATGATCCATGTGGAACACTTATGCATGAAATGAAATGTTTAAGAAGGGTGCGCCCTGATAGCGCTCCAATGCATTGGGTAAAGTATAGTATCATGATATGTCATGTGCAATGAGTGTTGACTCATGCTAATTCAAGTGCAACGAGGGTTTACTCGTGCTTCAAGTGCAATGAGGGTTTACTCATGCTCCATGTGCAATGAGCCTTGGCTCATGCTAATTCAATGTTAAGTGTTGTTGCCACATTTCCATGTTATGATTATCATGCTTTATCATGCCTTTATGTTCATGTCTCTCTTATTCTCTATTGATATGACTATTGCCTAACATGTATTGTAATCCTCATGTTATTCATTGTGTACTCCCTTACTGGGCTTTATAGCTCACCCTTTTCTTATGCATGTCCTCAGGTTATCTCATGCAATGCTAAGTACGAAGGAATGTAGTGGTCATGTAAAGGAAGTTTTCAATAAGGATGTTATATTTCAAGTTTAAAGTTTTTATGTAATGATCCTAAGCCCCAAAGACACTAAACCTCTAGATCTTCTTTGTTGTATCAAGTGAAGTTTTATGTAATAAAGCATGTTTAAGTTGTAATAAAAAGCAGGGTTGTTATAGCCCCACTGCTCACTCGATCCACAAAAACCCACAAAACACTCCCTTTACATAAACCAAGACCCACATGTTTATTATTTCAGTTTTGTTCAACCGGGGTGATCACACAAGGGTTCCATTTATTCTTTTAATAATCCATCTTTACTTGATTAGCCAATTCCCATATTACACAAAGTTTCCATCCATAAACAGTCTAGATTGATAGGGAAACATTTAATTGTGCAAGAAAAAGCCCCCAACGACCGTGATTTTTAGTATGCATAATCCTATTCAATTCACAACATAATATCACAGGATATAAATAATGTAACTGCATTCACAAACATCATATCCCCATTATATAATCCAGTTATTATCTTTATTAGATCGGTTCAAATGTGTTTCACATAAACAACAAGAAAACCCACCCTGCATGATGCATAATTTAGAGAGAGAAGGTAAGATCTCTACCTCCACAGGTTCTGATCACAACGCTCCCCCGGATCAACTTTAGAAGATGTTTTTCGGCATCCGTCACTTTTGTAAAATCTTGTAAAAACCTCCTCGGGTGGAAGTTGGGAAGGGAAAGCCGAAGGGAAGACAACAGATCCAAACTCAGAAGTTCCACCTCGTCGTTACGATCCCGTGGCCACTGACATATCGTAAATCGGAGCTCAGATGATGAAGTTATGGAAGAAAAGAGCCTTCGAGTCTCTTGGGAGAGCTCTTCTCAAAGGAAAGGGGAGTAGAGGAGTGATTTGAAAAGGAGGAGAGGACCCCTCCTTTTATAGGTGAAAAAAACAAAAGTACATGGTGTGTACTTTCTAGTACATGACGTGTACTAGACAATATCACACGGTCACCACACGGCTTCCAACATGGCCTTCAACATGGTACACGACTGTTGACTGGTCAACACACGATTTGAGGGTAACGCCTACGTGGGAAGGTACTACACGACGTGTAGTACGGGGTACATGGAATGTACCCATTTATTTCACACGGCAAGGACACGACTTCAACACGGCACACGACCGTTGACTGGTAAACACATGGTTTGAGGGTAACGCGTACACGGGGAGGGACTACATGGCGTGTAGTATGGGGTACACGGAGTGTACCCATTTATTTCATGTGGAAAGGACACGTCCTTCAACCCAGGGTATACTGGCCGAGGGGGTACGCGGCGTGTACTCACACTACACGGTGTGTACTTAAAAAATTCTGGAAAGTGTGGGAAAAGTCCATTTTACCCTCCAGAACATTTCATAAGCTTTTTTTTAAAAAAAATTAATGGGTCGGAGGGGTCCATACCATTACATCAGATACCTCTTAAAACATTACCATCCCCAAGAATTCAAAAACCAACACAGAGGAACCCATCAAGATACCTCTTAGGGCTCTTGTTATAACAGGAACTCATCCAAGAACCCTAATCATATGTGTTAGGAATTCCTTCTCCTATGTCGATATATTATCAACTTTAGGCCGCACTGACTCGCCTGTATGGGTTTAACCACATCCTCATTAATGCGTATCGATTAAGAATTGGGACTTCCCACTTCCATACATTAGTATTTTTCAACTCGCACTACCCCCGACATCGTACAACCATTACACTGCCCAAACACGTGGTTTGGGGAAATTCCTTCTCCTATGTCGAGATATTATCCACTTTATGTGGCACTGACTCCCCCACATGGGTTGAATCGCATCTGCATTAATGCTTATCAATTAAGGATCAGGTTTTTCCCTTTCCCCACACATGCAGACATGCTACACACTTCTAGAGAACAAGGAGAAAAAATCTCTCACAACCAACAATCCAAGAATTCCATATCAAAGGTATAGAGTATAACATCAAAACACTGGTCAGAAGAACAAATAAAAACACAATTCAAAACAACTTTGGGTACTTAGAATGCATTTGAGCCTCCCTCTCCCAAGTGCTCTCCTCGCGGCCGCCATGCCTCCACAACAAACGAACCAATGGAATGGTTCATCCACATAGTACCTTCACTTTACGATCCTCGATTTTGATTGGTCGTTCCTCGAAGGTCCCATCATCTCCCATATCTAACTCTTCCTAGTCAATAATGAGAGAGTCATCTTGCAAGTACCGACAAAGTAGGGAGACGTGGAAGAATTCATGAACCTTCTCCAACTGAGGTTGTAGGGCTAGCTGACATGCCACCTCACCGACTCGCCTTAGAACCTCGAAAGGTCCAATGACCCGAGGGGAAAGCTTACTCACTTTCCCGAACCTCTGCTACCCCCGTCGAGGGGAAACCATCAACAACACATGATCTCCCACCTCGAACACCAAGGGCCTCCTCTGACGATCAGCATAAGACTTCTGTCAGTCCTGAGCTGCTTTCATCCTCTCACGCACAAGCTGGACATTCTCTATGGTTCTCTTTACTACCTCTGGCCCCAGAGCACCTGTCTCACCATCCTCTCCCAGAAAATGGTTGAACAACATGGTCTTCCATACAAAGCCTCAAACAGTGCCATGCCAATAGTAGAGTGGAAGCTGTTGTTGTAGGCAAACTCTACTAATGGAAAGTGTCGCACCTATGATCCTCCAAAATCCAGAACGCATGCTCGCAACATGTCCTCCAACGTTTGGATAGTCCGCTCTGCCTGCCCATCGGTCTAGGGGTGGGAAGCAGTGTTAAGGCGTATCTGGGTGGAAAAAGCATGTTGTAACCCCCTCCAAACTCGTAAGGTAAATCGAGTATCCTGATCTGAGATGATAGTCTTAGGAACTCCATGAAAATGCACCACCTCATCTATATACCTCTATGCTAAGGTACTCACCGGGCCTGACTCATTAATTGCTAAGAAGTGAGCTGATTTCGTCAGTCGATCCATCACTACCCAGATAGCATCATTACCACCCTGATCTCTAGGTAGTCATGTGACGAAGTCCATTGAGACTTCATCCCATTTCCACTCGGGGATATCTAAAGGATGCAACAATCCACTGGTAACACTGTGTTTAACCTTCACTTACTGTCACACTAGGCACTTAGCCAAAAACTCTACCACTGCCTGTTTCACCCTGGGCCACCAAAACTGTTCCCTCAAGCCTCGGTACATTTTTGAAACTCTTGGATGTACCACCAAGGCTGATATATTGAACTCACAGAGAACTACCTCACGCATCGCCTCTGGAACAAACATCATTCCATGATAAAGCATCTGATGTCGGCTGTCCTCTGACCATCCTTCTGGAGCGTTTCCTTGATCGATACGATCATGCATTACTTCTGCCTCAGAGTCTCCCCAATGAGAATCATCCACCTACTGCAATAAGGAGTAATGCACCGTCATCTGAACAAACAGCCTCTAACACCCTCTACCCTTGCATCCAAGTGCAAGGCAGCCAACTCTCCCATCGCTCTCCAAGTATCAGTGGATTCCTGAACCACTTCCTTATGTGACTTTTTTTCACAGGGCATCAGCCACAACATTTCCCTTACCTTCAGTGTAATAGATCTCTAATTCATAGTCTTGGAAAAACTCAACCCATCTCCACTACCGTAAGTTCAGGTCACGCAGGAAGAAGATATAACGTAAGCTCTTGTGATCAGAGAAGACCACAAAGCGATCCCCAAAGAGGTAATGTAGCCAAAATTTCAGTGAAAACACTACTTTTGCAACTTCTAGGTCATGGGAGTCATAGTTACTTTCATGAGGGCGTAACTTCCTAGACCCATAACAGATCACACCCTTCTTCTGCATCAGTACGCACCCCAAGCCAAGGCCAGAAGACTCACAAAAAACCTCATACAATAACCCTTCCTCTAGAAACATGAGTACAAGAGCACTGAAAAACTTCTCCTTCAGGTAGTTGAAAGCTTGATGGCACTGCTCGCTCCATAATAAGACCTGGTTCTTCCTAGTCAAAGTCGTCAATGGAGCAGCAACTCAAGAGAAGTCCGAAAAGAACCTCTGATAATAACTTTCCATCCCCAGGAAACTACGAACTTATGAAACTCTCTTGGGTTCCACCCAAGAAACAACTGCCTCCACCTTCGACGGGTCCACTGACACTCCATGCTGAGACACTACGTGCCCAAGGAAGTGTACTTCTCATGTCAATAACTAACACTCCCACAATTTACCATAAAGCTGATGGTGACGAAGGACTTCCAAGTCTGCTCTAAGATGCTCAAGGTGCTCCTCCTATGATCTTGGGTAGATCAAGATGTCATCGATAAACACAATGACAAAACATTCCATAAACTCTCGGAAGAAAAGGTTCATAAGTCACATGAACACAGCTGATGCATTTGTAACTCCAAACGGAATCACTAAAAAATAAAATATCCCATAACTGCACCTAAAATCCATCTTTGAGATGTCACTTCCCTTTACCCTCAGCTGATGATATCCAGATCGTAGATCAATCTTAGAAAACTGACCTGCTCCTCTCAACTGGTCGAAGCGATCATCTATACTTGGAAGGGGGTAATGGTTCTTGACTGTTACCTGATTAAACCTTCGGTAGTCTATGCATAACCTGAGACCACCATCAACCTTCTTTGGGAACAAAACTGAAGCACCCCATGGCGACATGCTGGGTCAAACAAAACCCCTCTCCATCAGATTGTCAATCTGAATCCGTAACTCCCGCAACTTCGAAGGTTCCATCCGATAAGGGGCCACCAAAATCGGACAGGCACAAGGCTGTATGTCTATCCCGAACTCAAAGTCATTTCGGGGGGTAGAGTCACAACCTCCTCGGAAAAAACATCAAGGAATTCCCCCAAAACCGCGGGGACATCCATTATCTCTGTATCAGCAGAAACCACTAATAACCCACCTAACAAGGAAAGTAAAGGGTTCACATTCCGGCTTCCCACCTGATAGCTCATCTCGTCAACAAAATATACACGCTACCCATCCACATCCGAGAACACGACCCTTCTTTGGAAGAAGTCAATAATGGAAATAACAGAAAACAACCAGTCGATGCCTAGGATGACATCGTATAGCTGCATCTATGGCAAAAAAAGGTCCTCAATAGATCGATGTGGTCCCAATGTCAGCTGACATCCCCAAAAAGCACAAGATACATTGATCTGGCCTCTAACTGGTGTACTCAACACCAGGGGTACGGAAAGTATCTCTACATATAGGCCCAAATCATAGGCTAGACTGGGTGCAAAAAATGAGTGCGAAGCTCCTGAATCGAATAAAGTAGAAACAAGAGTTCTGAAGAAAAAAATCGTACATCGCACCACCTCTGGTCCTGTAGGACCTGTCAACTCTGATGTGTGAAACTGTCCACGCCCAGCTCATCTGACTCTCTGATGTCAACCACCTCCCAGACCACATCCTGGTCGAGGTCTCTGAGGAGCAACCTGAGGTCAACCTCCTCCTGCGATGTCTGCCCTCAGAGGAGCGGGTCATGTTGCTGCTAGAAGGGCCTCGCCAGCAACTGGTGCTGCTGAGGCAGGCGTTGAACCTACCCACCTCCACCGTACTGAGCTCGGGTTGGGCACCGAATCTGAATGTTCTCGAAACCTCCACAATAGAAACACTTCGGTCATGGGATCGTGAAAAAGGGACGAGGACCCGAAGATATGAACTGGAACTGCTGGGGCCTGCTCCCTACTGGCCTGAACCTGGAAGGTCCCGTCGTAGGAGACCTGCTGCTGACTGCCTTCCCCTTCGACGAACCTTGCTAGATCCCGTCTTGTGATGCACCTCCCTATGAGTGGATCCTCTCTATAACCTCTGACTTATTCTTTACTACCAAGTACGTCGAAAGAGTTAAGGGGGTAACAGCATACTAGAGCGAAGGATGAAGCGCCTCCTCCAAACGTCTCGCTCGAGACTCCTCATCCGGAAAGAGATCCGGAGCAAAGCGTAGGATATATTTGACCTTGATCCCTAACTCTCGTACTAACATACTCCCCTGCTCAATGGAGAGTAACTCCTGCCACTTCTCTACCTTGATCATGGAATAAATGAATTCCTCTCGGAATTCCTTCTCAAAGTCAGCCCACAGAACCTCTGTCTTTGTCCTCTCTCTGAGGTAGAGCATCCACCACTGACGCGCCACACCTCTCAGCTAACTGACTACTAGGGGAACCAAGTACTCCCTCAGAGCACAGATCAATGTAAAATCGATCCCTAGCTCCTCAAGCCACCCCTCTATCTCCATATCTGAAGTAAAACCCTCATAAATATTGAGTGTTTGTCGCTGGAAAGTATGGAGAGTATTATTCCACTGGTTATCTTCCCCCTCTCGGTCAATCCTCAACTGATCGACCACCTGAATCTGCTGAGCCTCGGATGTCTGAGCCACCTAGGGACGACGTCCTGGTGCCATAGCTGTATGGTAAACAATGATCGCCTAAGCCCAAGTAATAAGGAAATTTCTCAAGGTTTTATTTTATCATTTTATTCAATTTCTTTCCTAGAACACTGAAACCACGTAAAACACAATCATGATGATCCATGTGCATTCCTTAGGGTCTCTACCCTACAATCAATGTAGTCTCACATGGTCATTCGGTAGGCTCAGAGTCCTTCCATCGGATCACGGGGGGCCCTAAAATCATGTGTCCTAGAGAGTCTTCCATGGCCTATGTCACACACCAAGATCAACCAACATTGTTGCCCTACCATCCCATACAATCATTATTGTACCTAACTCCAGAATTCATCCTATCTCTCAACCATCAGCTCTGATACCATTCTTTCATGACCCCCTCCCACCAAATATGCCTCTCTTGAGCTGGAAATGGAGAAAGAGAGATAATGACCCCCGAGTCCCGCCTACAGTAGGCCCCGAGGTGGCTATTAGCACTAAGGGTATGAGTTTTTCACAATATGGGAGGCATTACCCTTTTTATTTATTTATGATCAGGAAATAGGATGATTCAAACACCAAAAGAAAAGAAAGGAAAGACAAATAAACCCAAACCAATCCCACATGCATGTTTAAATAGTTCTGAAACATGGTACATGTACGAGAAATCTCAAAAGTACAATACCAAAAGAAACAAGAGTACAACAACTACAAAAACTCCAACTGTCCCGACTAGTAGGTTCCCGCACAGCCCTGGTAGTCCTCCTGGAAACCTGAAAGTAAACGTAGGGTGAGTATACAAGTATAATCAGTAGGGAAAACTAAAGCTCTCATGTATAAGTGGGGAGATATCCTAATGTCCCGTGAAAACGACAGAAGAAACCAAAACCTAGCAAGGAAATCTATCCACCCAACCTCACCATCCAGACTCACCAAAACACATAGAAACATGTAGTAGTAGTATATAAGAACAATAGTATTGGGTACCCCACACCATTTCCCCCTTGTTAGCTGCTCTTCCTAATGGTGAAAGTCCTGACGCTACCACACTCTTCCCGCCCGCACACACATGGGACTCAACAACCACACATCCCGCCCACACACACCTAGGCCTCACAAGCACGTATCCCACCTGCACTCACCTGGGCCTCACAACCACATATCCCGTCCGCACACAACTAGGCCTCAGAAGCATGTATCCCGCCCGCACACATCTGGGCCTCACAACCACATATCCCACCCGCACACACCTGGGCCTCATCCTGAAGATTCATGGGAAATAGTAAACATGCCCAAAGATTCATGGGCTAACACCACCCCAATCGAACCCTACCTTAAGAGTCTTAGGTGTAAGTTCACCTCAATCCATCAAAGCCTATGGAAGAAGGAGCAGGAAAGAGCTAGTAACTAAGGGGAAAACACCCTCTCCCATGAAATTGGAGTGTTCAGCACTAAGTGCTCAACATGAGTGGGGTGCGACAAAACACAAAGATACAGATATATATATACAAAACACACAACCCAACCTATGGCTTCTAAACAGAGAAAATGAGCACGTGCCTCAAAACTGCTATGTCGAAGCATGCATTCAACAAACAACCCCAACCCCATTTAGGTTTTCCTGTTTCAACAGAATTAGTTTATTAGTTCCTTAACTACTGGGAAATTATCCACAACCAACCATACCAATCATTCATAAAACATATCCCTACCATCTACAAATTCAGTTAAGAAAACACACACAACAAAAACAAGTCCCTTCTTATTGACCAGCCATCCCCATTGATTATTATTCTCGTTCAATCACCATTCCCCGCCATTCATTAACTCTTACAATTTTATTTATTGTTCACAACCCATTGTTCGTTCACATTCAAACTTATCCCTACAGCCCCGCTGCCAACCACCATAACCACAAACATATCAAAACCCATAAATCATCATCCCTTGATACCATTTATCACATCCCCACTACCCATCACCAACATAGCATTCACACCAACCCACAACCAAGCCAACCGCAGCCCCGCTGCTCACCCAATCCATAACAACCCACAAAACACTCCCTTCACATAAACCAGCACCAACATGTTTATTATTTCAGTTTTGTTCAACCGGGGTGATCACACTAGGGTTCCAATTATTAATTTAATAATCCAACATTACGTGATTAACCAATTCCAATATTCTACAAATTTTCCATCCATAAAGAGTCTAGAAATATAGGTTAGCATTTAATTGCGCAAACAAAGGCCCCCAACGACCATAATGTTCAGTAGGCATAATCCTATTCAATTCAAAACATAATATCACATGATATAAATAATGTAACTGCATTCATAAACCTCCCATCCTTGTTATATAAGCCAGTTATTATATTTATTAAACTGGATCAAATGCGTTTCACATAAACGAGACGAAACCCACCCCGCATGATGCACAATTTAGAGAGACGAAGGTAAGATCCTTACCTCCATAGGTTCTGATCACAACGCTCCCCAGGATCAACTTTAGAAGACATTTTTTGGCGTCTGTTGCTTCGATCAAATCCCGTAAAAACCTCCTCGGGTGGAAGCTGTGAAGGAAAGGCCGAAGGGAAGACAACAGATCCAAGCTCATAAGTTCCTCCTCATCGTTACGATCCCATGGCCGCTGAAATATCGTAAATCGGAGCTCGGACGAAGAAGTTGTGGAAGAAAAGAGAATTCAAGTCTCTTGGGAGAGCTCTTCTCAAAGGAAAGGGGAGGAGATGATTGATTTGAAAAGGAGGAGAGGACCCCTCCTTTTATAGGTGATAAAAAAAAAGTACACAGTGTTTACTTTCTAGTACACAGCGTGTACTCGACAATTTTACACGGTCACCACGCAGCTTCCAACACGGCCTTCAACGCGGCAAGCGGCCGTTGACTGGTCAACACACAGTTTGAGGGTAACATGTATGCAGGGAGGCACTACACAGTGTGTAGTATGGTGTACACGGCGTGTACCCATTTATTTCACACGGAAATGACACAGCTTCAACACGGCACACAGTGGTTGACTGGTCAACACACGGTTTGAGGGTAAAGCGTACGCGGGGAGGGACTACATGGTGTGTAGAATGGGGTACACGGAGTGTAACAATTTATTTCACATGGAAAGTACATGGAATTCAATAGAGGGTATACCTGGTGAGGGGAACACGACATGTACTCACACTACACGGTGTGTACTTACAAAATTCTAGAAAGTGTGGGAAAATTCCATTTTATCCTCCAGAACACTTCATGATCTTCTTTTTGACAAAGGAATGGGTCGGAGAGGTCCAGGCCATTAAAATCTAGGAATGTAATTAACTAGTTAGAAATTAAGATGAAATCATTTGATTCAAAAAATGAATTTTTTTCATTGAAAATATATTCTTATACACCGAATGTGTTTTTATTTTTATATACTAATATTACTATTATTAGAGATTTTTTTTAATAATATTTATGGATATATATATTTAATAAAATATTTCAACATGCATTTGAATGTTTTTAATAGGGGTGGAATGTATGAAATTTAATTTTAGGATAAAAATGCTATTTATTAAAAATTGAATTATTTTGTTTTTCAAAATTATTTTGAAATGAATTTATGAATGTTATAGAAATAAATTTTTTAAATTTATCTCATATTTTTAAATATAATAATATTTATATTTTAATATGTTGAACTTAGTATTTGTTCATTCTGAGTTGAAATAGTTGATGAAAAATGGATGTTATAACGGTAAGAGATGAAATAGGTTAAAAGGGTAAAAAATAAATGATAAATCATAAATTCACATAAAAATAATAAACCATAATTTTTTATTTAGATATTATATCGTATTATATTTTAATATGATTAATATTTATTCCATTTGAATTTAGTAATACATTAATATATTTTATCCATTAAAAAATTCCACATGTGTCTAATATCCCTTTTATAAAAGAACACCACATATCCTCTATAAATCTCACATAAAGATCATAATAACATGGAAAATAAATTTTAAAATCCTTTCATAATATCCCTATCGATATCCTAGATGTTAAATATTAATCCAAATAAAATTCATACAAAGAGAATGGTTATTCCAAATGGTTTTTCTCAATGAAGAGTTATAAATCCAAAACAATATGTATAATTTTATTTCATATCATTCCTTCTATGTAGACCCATTAAACATAATAACATGATTAAAATAGTATATTAAATATTTTCAGTTTTTATTGTTATTATATAAAACCCCTCCCTACCTCCACTCTCTAAATGGGAAACAAATATATCACTCATCTGTATGTGTTGAGTACCACCTCTACATATAGATATGATTGATTTTCTAAAAACATCATCCACTATTAGATATTATAAAGAATCAAACGTTTATATATGATATTATTGACATTATTTTTCATATTTATTTATATGATATTAATAAGCTTCTTATATTTGAATCCATAGGACAATGATAACATCGCTCGTCGGAATGTGTAGAAAAACTCTTCCATGAAGTGATGTGATTCTTTTTATTTTAAATTTACATATATAGTAATAGGGAAATATTTTATTAATATATATGATACATAATATATATTAATGATTGTATGTATTAATATTTATATTTACCCATTCTTGTTCCCACCATTCAGAGGCTGAATCATATCTTATGAGTATTTATGGAGTATCGTGAACAGATAGTTTTGTAATTCATTTTTCTACACTGATTTATATTAATTTCTTTGAAATATTATATGATGAATAAATATAATTCTTTTGTAATTAATAATATTCTTGAGATTATTAAACTGTGGTCAATGTGTATTTGTTAATACCTCGACCCCAGGAACCTAGAGTAGGTGGATTACTTTTTTACAATAGCATGATTAAAATTAAATAATTTCCCAAATAAATGAATAGATTAGTGGTTTTATAAAAAACATATAAAAACCATATTTTTACATCATAACATGAAATGAAATATATTATAGAAATTCCTTTGGAAACATCCATACCTCCTAGATTATCCTTATAAGTCATTCATAATATAAATCTTCTAATACATGGGAAAAATAAATCATTAAAAATGAGTGATCTCAGAAGATCAGTAAGGATATTTAATATAGTATATGTTATCATAAACATAAATATTACACATGTTGATTAACTAAAAGAACATTCCTTTTAAAATAAACATGAACATAATATGGAATAAATGAAATCTAACTGAATAAATTCATATAATTTGTCATACGAGAATGAACAATAGTCATGGATATTTGATTAGTCAAGTATAACATGTTTTATCAACGAATATAATCACAATGATGTAATTCATAATGACAGAAATCTATGATACATCATCAAGGCCTCGACCAAGTTGTTTGAAAATACAAGGATAATGCATTTACGAAAACCAAATTCTCTTTTTTCTCATGATCCTTACTAATGAATTGTGGGGATATTGATGGACCCAACAATCACATGTCATGTCCAATTAATTATTCATATGAATGGTTCTAAACATAAAAAGTTTGAACATATGAAATGTAAATAAATTTCCTTAATCTGTAAGCATAATCACTTACTAATTTGAGTAGCATGGTTAATGGTATCTAGATAAAAAATCCACAATCAAATCTTCCATAATCAATTTAATAACATATGTTAGATAAAAATAAAGGAATATAAATCTCAAAAAAATCAATATATGTGTTTAAATAGGTGAAAATACTCTAATAATATAATGGAAGAATTAATCATAGAAATACCCCTTTTACTTTGCAAAGACGGGTTATTTTGGAAAAATCATTTTTGTTTGTCATAATTGATGGTATAAAATGATTAATGAGAAAATATAAATTATAATGAAAAAATTAGTTATTTCAGAAAAATAATGGTGTCTTAAAATAGATTATGGGTTGTACATGAAAATGTTTTAGCAACAGATACATTCCCTTTAATCAGGCATGCCTGTCAGGATGAATTGAAAATGAAATCTTGAGAACACATTAAATTATTATAAACGAAATATGAATTATTCTAGAACCATGAGTTTTTAATGTATACATAGAATTTATATGAATTATATAAATTTAATGAAGAATAATATTTGTGTATAGAGTAATAAATAATTACCGGAATGAAAATTGTTGTTAAGGAAAAAACCCACTACCTTATCTTCGAAAGCGTGTTCTGCAGATAACCTTAACACTCTAGATAATCTAATTAAATCATTTCATTAATTATATAAAAACTTTGTAATATTTTATTTCAATTATTAAAATATTTTTCTTTTAATTAATTAATTTATTTACAAGTTATATGATACAATTTTATTTCTCGGTATTATTCATTTCCACGGTTTTAATGATAATAAAACTTTTATATGAGTATGGAAGTTATTGTGGAATGTGTATATTTACCAATAATTGAATTAATATAACACTAATGTACATAAATAAGTGTAAAATTATATATATATGTGTGTTATTTTTTATATGGTATTGTAGTGAATCATTGGAGAATACATTTAGCGATAATAGTTTGAATTATTTTTGCCTCAATTGATTATAACAAACACATTTTGTTTTCTCATTTAGTATTATGTATATATGTTACTTATAGAACATAAGAAATGTTTTAATAAATAAGTTATTATATTTTTTAACCATAAAAGGTTTTAATACCTTTCATTAAGGATAAATATAAGGACGAAAATCTTTCATCCATGAATGTTGTAAACCAGCACCACTCGGATGTTTATTTCGTTTTAAAAATAAAATAGGAATAGAAAGGATTTTGATGAAGGGTATTTCATAAAAAGATATCTTTACAATATATGTGATATTGGATTTATAATTATCATTTGGAAAGAGGATGAGAGGATATAATAATAACCTAAAATTACATGAAAATAAGTTTATAGGAAAAGGAAGATTATTTTACCCCTTGAATACCCCTCCTTGATAACCTCTTTAATGAGATTGGTTTTACTATTTTATTTAGACTAGGAGCTTCTTCATGTGGGGGAGATACTTGGTAAGGGTATTTTGTCTGAACATGGACAATATTCACGGATTATATTTGTGAGTAGAAGTGGTGGTGATGGGTGGTATTTATAGTGTGGGGTGGGGGTGAATTTGTATATTTATTTAATTTGATTATTATTTTTATCAAAAAATGAAATAGGGTTGATCATTATGTGTTAATACAGTAATAAGAAATTGTGAATTGGAACAATGAATTATTACATCATCCAATCATAACCTATAACTGAATTAATTATTTAGTTATCAATTATTATAAATTATAGTATTTTATTATTCACCGAAAATTCAAGTAATTTATAAAAATCCTTAAATTTCAACATAAAATTTTTTATATGTGGGTAATCCAAAAATTAAATTAATTTTAAGAATTTTTTTTATAAAGGGGTGAATATCTATTTTTATTTAATATCATTATTTTCATGAAAATTGTAGTTTTGATCATTATATCAAATTTAATAGTAGTTTGAAAAATTGAAAAGGGGATCATTACATTATCCTTAAATCATAAGATAGAAAAATATTTATATAAGAATACAATTTAAGAAAATAAGTATTATTTTAATTAGTTTTATTAATTATAAAATTGTAATCAAATATTTATTACTCCAAAACACCAATTTTTATTTAGAAACAATTTAAAATTTTCATTTAAATATAATTATATCATAATTTCATTTATTAGATTTCAAATTTTTATTTATAATTTTATGGATGATGCTACTATTAATTTGGTAATATTACTATTTATAAGGGTTAGATTAGTATTCCTAATTTGGTGTTACTATTTCATCTATATATGTTCCTTATCTTTTAGAAATACCCCTCATTTAATTCACTATTAATTTATTATGTATTAATTCTGTTCTATATGTTATTTAATTTGATTAATACAATTTAAAATAATTATAAGAATAGAAAATTTGATTGATAGAATTCTGAGTTGTTACATTCCCCCTTCCAACCAAATTTTTTTCCTCAAAATTCCTATAAGGTGCCATCAAAAAACGATTTGGGTTGTTCATCATCATATGTTACTCAGGCTCCCATGTCACATCTTCAATTTTAGGATTTTTCCAATGTACCACTACAATTCAAGTCATCATATTTCTCAAAACCAATTCTCTAGTATCTAGATTCCATATAGTCTCTTTAAAGTAAGATAAAATAGGTTCCAAATCTATTCCTTTATAAGTGAGGATAGGAATTGGTCCTTGTATGTACCTCCTTAATAAAGAGACATTGAACATATTGTCTACTATAGAATGGGGATATGTGGAATTACCAAATGATAATCCATATCTTCAATTAACTCTAGAATTTATAAATGACCAAGATAACTAGGGCTTAATTTTCCTTTCATTCAAAATATTTTAACTCCCCCTATAATGATACCTTTAGGAAAAAAGATCTCCCAATTGAAATTCCAAATCAATATTTAGATTATAGATAAATCTATTTTTTCATCATTGATCTATTTTGATATAGTTTTGAATATTATTTACCTTCTCTGTTGTTTCCACAACATATTCTGGGAATACAAACATCCATTAACCCACTTCATCCCACCAAGATGGTGTACAAAATCTCATTTTATACAATGCATTATACGGTACCATTTGGATTTGTTATTGGAAGATATTATTGTAAGAAAACTCAACCAAAGGAAAATACTGATCCAACATACCTTGTAAGTCAAGGGAGTATGATATCAACATGTCTTCTAATGTTTGAATAGTCCTTTCAGACTGCTTGTTTGTTCGATATTAATATGATTTAATTAAATAATTCACACCATCCAATGATTTTTGAAAAAATTTCTATAATATCAATGTAATATGTGGATTATCATCAGAAATAATAAAATTTGGTTCTGCATGATGTATTAAAACATCATTAATATAGATCAATATAAAGTTCTATAGTGGAAAATCATCCCATATAGTGAGGAAATGTGTGGATTTGATAACTCGATCAACAATTTCCCATATTGAGTTACTTTTTCTTAGGTTTTTTCGAAGTATTGTGATAAAATACATAGTTTTGTCATCCTATTTCAATATAGGAGTTGTTATAGTTTGCATGAATCATATAGCATGTTGTCTTTCATCCTTACCATATTTATAGACCAATCATCATGATAGATAATCAACAATTTCCTACTTTATGTTACCCCACCTGAAATATTCCTTCACATATGTATACATCTATGTTCCACCAGGGTTTTTTTAGAAATTCGAGCTATTGAAATCATCCAATAACTCCATTTTTTCTCATATATATAAGGATAACATATCACACCCTATTATTTCCGAATTCCATCCTCACACACAATGTCTGGAAACATCCCATAATTCATGGATTTAATCATCTTTTTATGATTATCAATATCACACTAAGAACATTTAATTATTCCCAATAAATATGTTTGGGTGACTAGTTGAAAAAGATAATTATGTTTCACTTTCCATGATAATTCTTAGATACATCTTTTCTAGATCCATTTACACCAGGTCCTCATCAGTACTCATTTTGTTTAGAACTCCATTATCCTTCTTGCTCAATTTATCTACTACCTTATATGGCTTCATATGGTGGTAGTGTATTAAATAGTCATAATGAAAAAGCTTCTCATTCCATCTCCATTGCCTCATGTTCAGTTGTATATATGATAATATATATTTTAAAATAATTTTATCTTTATATATCTCACATCATTCACCATAGAGATAGTGTCTCCATATTTTTAGAGAAATTATTAGAGACGCAAACTCAAGATCATGAGTTTTATAGTTATATTCTTGAATATTTAACTACCATGAAGCATAAGAAATAAATAAATCATTCTTCACAAGTAAACACCTGATTATATTCTATTATGAATCAATATAATTCATAAATCCACCAATTCCTAATGGCAGTGTCAAGATCAAAGAATTCACTAATATCCACTTCTATTCATAACAAAATTGATCATATTGCTTTGTCCATATCAACATAACCCCTTTATGTGTTTGTTTGGTCAATGATTTAGCTTATTGAGTGATTTTCTGAATGAAACGTTGAGGATAAAATGCTAAACCAATAATACTATGTACCTAGGTTATGTTAATTTGTGTAGTACATTATAGAACAACCTTTTTCATCGAAGGATCAACTGAGATTCCATCATTTGAGATAATATGGTCAATAAAAGAAACCGATTGAAGCAGAAATTCACACATTCTAAATATCCAATATGAAATCATTTCCTATAAGAGTTATTGTAACAATTATCAAGTGATTATCATTACCTCCATATATTTTATAGTATAACAACATATAATTAAAAAGTACCACAAAAAGTCCACATGATATTCCCGGAATACACTGCTCATTAGATCCATCGAAATAGAGGGTGCATTAGTCAATCAAAATTTTAAACTCACAATGTTTTTACCTAGCCTAAAATGTTTTCTTTGTAATACCTTATATAATCACACACAACTAATTATATACATAGAAATGTTAAATATTCCAAAAATATTGAGCTCTATGAATTTGGTCAAAAAAATCAATATGAGGCATGTGATACATATTATTTATTATAATTACATTAATTTTTCTACATTCAATGCATATCCTATTGGATCCATATTTATACTTCAAAAATAGAATATGGGATCCCCATTTAGAAATACTAGGGGGAAAAATCATTTATCACTCAATTCTTCTAGTTGTTTATTAGTTGTACTAATTACACTGGGGACATTCTATAAGGTGTATTTGATAGGGGCCATGTAACATGATTTATATTAGTGGAAAACTAAATTTCCTAATCTATATGATGTCAAATTAAGTCCCTTGAAAATACATCAACACATTCTTTCATAATAGGTGCATCATCATTTTGAATATTGTTTTCCTCACCGATTTAAATTGCATTTTATTCCTCCGTAAGAATTTAATTATGTTGAGCTACTAGGGGTGGATGTCGATAATAATAATATGGAGAGGATTCCACTCTAAAGATAAGTAATTCTAAATTATTCTAAATAATTTCTACCTCGTTATTCTTACAGTAAACTTTTGGATGATAATTTGAAATTCATTCCACACTAAGGATTATATCAAATACAATCATATGTATAATTATATGGTCAGTGAATAAATCCCGTTTATGTGTCATTATTGATATATATCAAAAAAATATTTGTTGTAATGATATACCCCTTTAGATTTATTGATAAAAACTCTATTATTAAATCAAAAGTGAAATGTAAAATTTTCGTGGAAAAATGAATGATATAAAATAATATGATGATCTATAACCAAAAAATAATGTTATATGTTTGAAAAAAATTATTAATGTATGTGTTACAATAAAACTATGAAATTAAACCTCATTAGTTGTGATTATATAATCTTGTATTTTCGCAAATTTATTTTTCTATGGAAATCATACTTTTCACGTAAAAAAATCATTTGAATAATGTCACATATCATTACTATCGTAGCATTGAACATTGGTAGCTTATTTCAATATCATGTAATCCCTGGATTGGTGGTCCTTTTTCTAGAAATGTAATAGACTCATTTTCCTTTTAAAGAGGCTCTGGGGTGTTTCCTTCCAAAAGTATCACATATTGGAAAATTTAATATTTTATTCTTAACTTTATGAATTCAATCCTCCGCCTCCAAATTCTTATATTTGATTCCCTTCATGTTATAAGACATAAAAAATTGTATCTTTTTCTTCCTAGAACATGAGACTATATCAACGTAAGATGAGAAATTTTGGGAGAATAGTGCCCTTTGGAAGAATTGTTTGAAACCATGAATGAATCGATCAATCCATATCCAAGGATTATCTATGCTATGTATGGAATTCCTTATTATCATTTTAAATTTTCGTTCATACGTAGAAACATTCTCATTATACATTTTCCTCCAACTCATTAACTTCATTTCTATATCCACTCATTTTTTTGTGAGGAAAATATGTTTGTAGGGAAATTTTCATTAAAATTAGTATGTTCTATATTTTTAATTTTTTACTCTTTATTAGTGTTCTAAATTATTGTCCAACAATGATTCGGATCCCATAAAAAATGATAGTATTACATTAAAAAAATTCTCTTTTTTTACTTCATAAGGAGATAAATAACTTCTTTAAAAAACTTTACCACTACTCATCTACAAATGGGTTTGTAGTCCCATTGAGTGATGATGGTTATTGTTAGATAATGTGGTTTATCATTTCTCCTCTACATTGTTCATTATTATTCTCCATATATGTAAGGTTATTGTTCATAACCTGATTTATCTGCCCCAATATAGTTATGTTTTGATTAGCACCAGTCGTACCTCCAATACAGACAACATTATACTGAATAAGAGGGAAATGCGTATATGGGATATGTGCATTGATACAGTTTTCATTCATTAAAATAGGTACCAATTATAAATAATAGAAGACACTAGATTAGGGTATGAACTATATTGTATAATATAAAACTTGAAAAACACTTAATATAAATTAATGTTTCATTCATAGATAATTTAATAACCATAAACATCGTTTATTTGGGGATATAATTACATTTAAATCCATAATAATGGTTTATAAATACAATGTTAATTATCCTTCCAACATCCCATGAATTTTAAAATAGGTGCGCAGTAAGGCATTTTTTCATGTACTATGTTACAACAAGTCAGGCCTTGGACACCATGTTGGAGTTGTTACCCCTAGGTATAGATTTTCCATAAACACTTCCACATATTGTATCTAAAAAGAGATTTATTTCTAAAAGTTCTATAAAAACTCTATATTACCAAAAATCTATGTGGTTCTTCTATTATTATCCATAGTGTCAATCTTTGGGTAATTTTAGCTAATCCATGTTATATAAATATTTTTTCCAAGGATTATACTAAACATCCTTTGATACCAACTCTAAAGACCCTGACCCTAGTAACCCGAAGATATTGTAATTATTTATTACATTAATATGATTACAAGTAAGTCATATCCCAAAAGACAAAATATTTTTCAAGTTTGGAAAATAATATATAAACATAATATTTACATTACAACATGTAATGAAATACAATATAAAAATTGCATTGAAATAATCTATAACTATTACATTATCCCTATAATCCATTTATAATATTCATATTCTAATTTTGGGTAAAAATAAAACATAATAAAGTAATAGGGTCATATTCATTGAACGAGTATGTAATATAGTATATGTTATCAAAAACATGAACAATAGTCATTGTGAAAAAACTAAAAATATATGCCTTTAAAAGGAAACTTTAGAATAATATGGAAGGAATGATATTTTAGTTAATAAATCCATATAACTGATCATAATAGAATAAACCTTATTCGTGGATATTATAATATTCAAATATCACATGCTTTATCAGTTAAAAAACCATAATGATGGAATGCATATTTTCATTCATTTGAAACAAATCGTCATGGATTCGGTTACAATGTCTGAAAATACTAGGGTAATGCCTCATCCATACCCAATTATGTTTTGTCTTATGTGACCTACCGATGAATTTTGGGGCTATACAAGGACCCAAAAATCAATTTATAACTCTAATTAATTCCACATATTAATGTATATAAACATAAAAAACATGAACATAATAAATTTAAAAAACATTCCCATATATTTAATCATAATCGTTAACCAATTTGAGTAACATGGTGAATGGTATCAAGATTGTACATCAACACTCAAACCAGTCATAAACCAATAAATAACATATAGTAGACGAAAATAATAATATATAAATATCAATAAATAAAAATATTCAATATATTTATTTAAATATATTAAAATACTCTAATAAAATCATCATTGAATTCATGAGAGAAATACAAATATTATCTTCCAAAGATGGGTTCTTTTTGAAAAATTATTTTTATTTGTCATAATTGTTTGTATAAAATAAATAATTAAAGAATATATTTTTTTACATATAAAAATAGATAATTTATAAAAATAATGGTGTATTGAAATAAAATATTTTTTGTACTTGAAAATGTGTATGAAATCAAGATGTACCCTTTAATTGGGACTGTGTATCAGGATGAATTGGAAAGGGAGACCTGAAAAAACTAGTATTTCTTATAAAAAAAGATTAAATGGTCCAGAAACATGAGGTTATATAGTTAAAATATAATTTAAATAATTATATAACTATTATTAATAATTAAATTGGTTTATCTGGGATGAAACAATTACCTGGATGAAAATTGATGTTTGGGAAGAATACTTGTACCTTATATCTAAATGTATTCTACACTTCACCTTAACATCCTAGATAATAAAATTAAATCCATTTATTAATTATTTAAAAACTATATATAAATATATTGGATTTATTAAAATTTTATTATTTTCTTTTATGACCTTTTTGATGAGTTATAATATATAATTTTATAGGACAGGGGCATTAATTTCTTTGATTTTCATTATCAGTATACTTGTATATGTGTATGGAAGTTCATGTGAAATAAGTAAAATTCACCAAAATTGAATTTAAATAATAGTAATGAAAATAAAAAATTGTAAATGGTTATATATATATATATATATATATATCATTTTACAGATTATATGTGGATGAATAACTAGACAACTCATTTAATGATAATTGTTTTCACTGTTATAATGAAATTTTATCATTACAAAATCATTTTGTTTCATAATTTTTTATTATGTAAATAACACATCTGGAACATAATAAAGGAGTTAATAAATATATTTTAATCTTTTTAATCAGAAAAATGGTTTCATAACGAACTTTGAAGGGTAAAGAAATGAAAAAAAAAACATTTTATCCATGGAGGTTGTAAATTAGAACCTCTCAAACATTTATTTAATTTTGAAAAATAAAAGATGGAGTTAAAAGAGTTTAGTGATGGAAATTCCATTAACATGATATAATTTAATTATATATATGATACTAGAGTAATCATGATAATTTGATTTTGAGTAGAGAATAACAAATGAAAGGAACAACAAAATAAATTAAAAGGTAATTGAACAGTAAATTACATCTTGAATACTTCTCTTTAAGAACCTCCACAATGGTATTGGTTTTGGTATTTTGAAAAGACCAGAAGCTCCTAGAAATTTGGTAGCAACTCTGAAAGAGTATTTGGTCATAATTTGAACAATATTAAAATCATATATGTGTGAGATGATGGTGTGGTGAGGGGTTGTATTTATAGTGGAGGAGAGGGGTGATTTTTGAATATTTTATTTATTTCTATATTTTTTTCTCATGGAAAGAAGTATGGTCGATTCTTATGACTAAATAAATTAATTAATTCATGTGGTATTTAACCAAGAGTTCTTGTATTATCCAAACATCATCTATGACTCAAAGAATCATTTATATACCATTTATCGTAAATTTTTTTACATTATTATTCGTAAGAAATTCGTGTATTTTAGAAAAATATTAAAAATTCTCTCTAATTTTTTTTCACATGTATAATTAAAAAATGAAAACCATTTTATGAAAATAATATTCTATATATAAGAAAAAAATTATTTAAATTTAATATTTACTAACAAATAGTTTTTAAAATTTTAACAAATTTTAGAACACTACAAATAATTTACTAAATTCTCCCCAAATTATCAGAAAATCATAATAATAAAAATTGATTCGTCAATGAATTTCATTAAAATTAATTTTATTATATATCATTTTTTAACTATAAAATTTTAATAAAATTTTTATGACTACAATAATACAAACACTTAATGAGTAGTTTTTTAAATTATTCATTTACATATAATTATTCCATATATTCATTTACGAGATGCCTAAATTAAATTTATAATTTAATGGGTGATTCTACTATTTATTTAGCTGGAGTAATATTCATAATGATCATATTACTATTCCAATGTTTAGGTAATTATATCTCCTATAATGGTTACATAACTTCGTTAAATACCTCTCATTTCATTCAACCGTCAATTATAGTGTTTTTATTGTGTTACATTAATGATTTTATATGATTAATACTATTTGAAATAATAATGATAATAGAAAATTCTATTTTTATAATCTTAAGTCGTTATGGTATTTAAAGAAACCATCTAACTCAAATAGGTACCTAAAATGGATCAATTTTTACTAGAATGTTCATTTTAATGACGATTTTTTTCAAAATGATAATTACAAATTATAAAAGAGTTATAAATTCTCTGTTATTTATAAATATTATTATGTCATATATTTATAATAGAAATATATATATATATATATATATTATGTTATCTATATGAACATGTATGATAAATTATAGGACTTGTGGTAAGGGTTTATGTCACAAATTCCTTTCATTTAAATATTGACAATACTAAATTTATGTTGAGGGAAATTTAGGTGGGATATTACCCTATAAACCACATATATTTTATTCTAATATGTTTATTTCTAGTATTTTTTTTGTATTATTACAATTTCACAATCTTTAGTAGTTAAAATGACCATGAAATCGTTTTTAAATAAATGATGACCTTATTTCCTATTTAGTAGATGATATTTTTTGTACATTTCTAAAAAATTATTAATTTTTTTACAAGAATTATTTTCCTAAAATGAAAATTTTTAATAATTTAATTTTAGTTATATTTTACTCAATTTACAAATGTTTAAAAGGGATATTTTTATTGAATCATTTTTTTCAGAAAGTAATTTGTTACTCTTTAAAAAAGTGTAATAATAATGTTCTATTTTAATATATATAGTCTGAATAAAATTTTCTATTCTTATGAAAGTTACATGATATGATTCTACCATTACAAGCATCTGTTGTTATTTTCAAAAAAAAATTATTTGAATTTTCATTAAAAAATTTATGACAAGAAAATGATATTATTATCATGTTTTGAATGAAATATTTGAATTTTATTATAATTATATTCAATCGTCCATGTTTATATACTTTAAAAATTATATAAATCACTAAGGATATGAAAAAATGTTAGTATCCAACTCTAGTCTATGGATTTATTACTATAATGATATTTTATGGATGATTATATTATACTAATTTCTTTCTCTTGGATTTATTATGTTATTATAAACCTTCCAACTAAATTTTTTCATGATTAATGCAATTGTGAAATTATAAATCAATTTTAAAACCTATTTCCTATATTTTTCTTATGATACGATGATATGATGAATTTTTTATGATCATTTGACACAAATATATAAGAATTTTATTATGTGATGGGTTGGTATAGAACTATATATCCCTCAAATGTACTGCATATAGATGGATATCTCATGCGAATATAAGGAATTTAATGTGGAATAAAACCAATTTTTTGAGTGAATAATTATAATAAAATGGTTTTGGGAGTGACACCAGGCCATGTAAATGATGTAATATGGAGTGATCCCAATCCACTATGACAGTTTTGTAGTGATACTTTAAAAATAAAATGATTTTCTAACCCTATTTGGTTGTCAAAAAATATATAAATAATGTGGTTGACATTTTCTCATAGATCATGATTTATTATTGATTCTTTTAAAAATAACATGACCTATAAATTTTGAAATTAAAAACATGATACTATGATATATGAAAAAATATATTATGTAGATTAGTTATGATTTTCATAAGTTATTATCATGTTATCACACACTTATTATTATATTACAGGAAATTACATCCATTGATTGATACCTCTTATGTTTACCCTTATTAACATTTGAGCTCACTCTTTATTATGTTTTCTTTAAATAGTTTATAAATAAATATTTTATAAGGGTATGTATGTTATGTGTAAAACTTTAGGGGATCATTTGAGTATATTTTTAATATCATCTAGTAAATTAGATGATAATGTATCAAATATTTGATGACACTAAACTTTTATAGTTATAAACCATGTATTGTTATGAGATTTATTAAATAATCATATAAAATGATGTAATAAATTTGTATTAAATAATTTTCTCAAATAAAAAATCATTAATTTTAATAATTCAACTTTGAATGTTTCTTCGGAAGAGTTTTCACCAACCAATGGATGTTGGACACTAGGAATTCAAGGCCATGATAATGAAGAATCTGTATTTGAAAAAAAACTATATTATTATAGATATTATAGTCACCAGGGTTGAAATAATTCATAATATAATAATTTTAAAACTCAAGAGGCACAAATAAAGAACATTAGTGGCTCATAAAGAAAATATATTATTATACTTATTCCACCCTAGGGACCAAGTGTTGCAATAAAAGTAAAAAATCTTTCTGATACAAGTTATATTTTATTCTAGAAGGTAGATCCTTTTTACAGTATCTCTTGTCTATAATTTGGATGTTTTTTAGGATCTGAATAAATGATAATAAAGCATATTTTCTACTAAATGGAATGGGATTGAGATATTTTTTGAAACATGGCCGATGAACTAGTATTGGGGATCATAATCCTTCGTCTAGTCTATCAATAAAAATAATTATTTTATAGACATCCTTGAAAATTTATTTCTTATTTTAACTCCATTGAAATATATTTTCACTAATAAATATATTATAATTAATATATTATTTTACATCCATAATTTATGTGGCGACGAAACCATTATAGTTTAATTATTGATTTTAAATATTTTTTTTATTTCTAATCTTTCACATCTTTTTCTTATTTTTCCAGTTTTATTTTATATAATATTTTTTAGAACAATTGAGATCAATTGTTATGATAATGAATATGTTTAATGTGTTACAATGTTTTCAATATTATTTGACATGTCTACTCAATTTTTTTGAATGTTCTAATGAACTCAATTTAGTATTTGATGAGACTAGTTTTCAAGAAAAGTCCAAATATTTTTAATATTACACTATGAAATAATTTATTTCATTATAATCAATTATGTTATAGGATTATAGTCACATTTTTCATCTTCTTACAAGTACCACATTCTTTAGATAACCAAGTCATATATCACTAAAAACAAATTACGTATAATCTAGTCAAACGATAGGATCATTCAGAACATTTATATATATATGATTGATGCATTCATTTAATTCATAAAACCCATTTCATAATAATATCAGTTTTAAACACTACCATGGCATTTAATCATGTAATTCATTATCAATAAAAAATTAATTCAAACGGAAGCCACCTTACATACTAAAAAACCATATCTACTTCACCCTGTAGACTAATACATGGTCTTCTTTGAATTCAAATGTAAGTGGGGAAAAAAGATGTACTGGAAAATTCTATTTCATAGAATATAATTGAGTTAAAGTAGAAATTATTGGATACCAAATATATATAGTGAAAAGTTTTAACATAAAGAAGGTGCAAAACTAATTTTATTCAGATGATTTAATTTAAAAATCTATTCTTTGAGTGCTTCTAAAAAATATTATTTAATAATGAAAGACCCTGAAAATCTCCAAACATTAATAAAAATAAGGTATATATATCCAAATAAAAGTCATGGAAGATCAAATACATATAAGAAAATATTATGTTCCACTCGTACAAAAACATTATACCAACAACATATAATTAAAAGTTAAATATTCTAAATGAAAAAAGTGTAATGTTTAATACTACATAATGGATTAATGTGTGAGATGTCCTATTAAAAACACAAAATGGTGGAGTTATGTAAATTGTTGAAAATGGTGATTCCACTCATGATTTAAGTTTATAATTTGTCCTTATGCTTCAAATTTTTATTCAAACCCTCTAATCTACCAAAAAATATTCTCAATAAAACACACTAACACATTAACCCTAAGAACAACCATTAAATTACTGCATTATATTCAAAATAACATAAATAAGTAGGTGGATATGAATAAATTCATAAATTATATGATGATAATTTCAAGAGTAAAATAATAATTTATGGTTAGAATAATTAACAATGTGAGGATTTAATATGTAGAAAATAATTTATTAATCTCAACGAAGAAGGTATAATTTAGAACATTGGGGAGTTATAATAACATTGAGAGGCATTTTGTTTCAAGAGAAACACAAAAAATTACTTCCATGTAATTTTTATTGATAATATGCGTAATTTATACATATCCATGAGGAAATGGTTTACGTTTACTTGACTTGGTAGAGTTAAGATTTTCTGATATTTTACCTCATAATTTAATGGCTTTTATCCCACTAGTTTTGAAATGAATGGGTAATCACCATGTTTTTTGATCACTAGACTATCACCTATTTAATTATGAAATTGATAAATTATTTAATATTAAAAATATTTTAATAATTTTTAATATTTTTGAAAATTAATTCATATATCCCATGATCAATGAATTGTCAATAAGAATGCAATATTTTAAACCCTATTGAATTTTTTTATGACTAGAGAATTTAATGAAACTAAGTTAATTTTTAACCAACTAAGGATTATATAGTACATTGTATTTGTGATTCATATAGTTATATATTATTCAAAAAAATGAATGTCATGGTTGTATGGATGTATTCATAATTAATAATGAAAGTACCTAAGCATGAATTCCCAAAATGGATATTTTTTTAATAAAGGGGGATACCCTGTAAGCATCATTTGTGAACTCTTTAAGGATAATCAATCCAATATAATCATCAATTCAAAAAAATAGTACAATAATCCAAATATTTAATTATCTTCTCACTATGTCTAAATAATGAATATATCCCATATAAAATTCATGTATTCTCTATAAGCACGAATCTAAGTCCATTATATGTATGAATATAGATTATAATATTGTATCTATAAGAGACTCAATATTGTTCCATATGACTAAATTTATTCCCTATATAAGAACCATGATATTGTATATTCTGATAAAATAATGGTATGTAGGATATCATAGGGGTTGGGATGATGACTTCTAGATTTACATTATTATTCATACTATAAAAACATTTAGGAAATTCATTTTAAAACTCGATTAATATTTCTATTGTTAAAAATGGGGAATGTCATATATTTTAGGGACGATGAGATCCCTAGTGAGAAGAAAATGATAAGGAATATGTAAATACTGAATTGTTTCTTATGAGTATGTATATAATTTTTGTGACAGCATAATTAAAAATGATGGAATAGAGGATCCATAAGAAGGAAATATGTTTCCACATATAGGTGATTCATCTTAGACTGCTGGTATAACTACTCTTTGTATTTTAATATCATTATTTTCTACATTTAATTATTTTTAAATGTCTTCTTATTCATCATTAATCTCTATTTCCTCTAATATTTATTTTTAAATCCTATATGATATTAAGAAAGGGAATGATACCAATGAAATTTGTGGACTACTAAATTTTCTTAATAAAACTCTCTCATTTGTTCTCTAGTTATTTTTTTCTATATTTTTCCCCAATATTATAAATTATTTTGTGTGTTTTCATACTAATTATTATTTATTTTATTATTTATTGATATTTATCCACCCTCGCTATGTTCTAATCTATATACGATTAAATAATTAGGTATAAATGGTGTAGTTCATTTGAATGGATGTTATGTATAAAAGCGTAGTAAAACATTCATGGATTGATCTGGAGATATAAAACATAATTGTGACATACATGAGTACACGTAATGTGGTTTTATGTTTTCTATTACAAAATTGGAAGGTGGATAAACCAATTTAAGCTATGTGAAAAATAAAGTTACACCATATTCATTAAATATTTTGTGAGACGTAATATAGTTGGTGAACCTATCACCTTATAAAGTAATAATAAGTAGAGAAAAATTATTTAAAAATTATATTGATGTATAATTGAGAATAAATACCTAATCCATAACCCTCTTGTAATTTTATTTTCATACCTTATGTTCATGATCAAAATGATACATTTATTACAATTAAACATTTCTTAATCATCCCCCGATTACAAATTCAATTTGACAACTAATTTTCGGAACACAACAATGAAGAAAACTATAGGTTCCATGTAGACTACATTTAACCAGATAAAATAATATATATTTCACACCTCATGATTGTTTTTCCTGTAATCCTCCTATATCTTATGAAACATACATTTTTTGGCCTCCCCATGGCTGTTCTTAACAAGAGATAACACCAATTGAAAATATCATGATTTTTTAAACACATTATAGGATGATTTGTCTCCATTGCCCATATTTACTCATTTCATTGTATTTATACATATATTGAATGACCCTATAACTTATCCTTAACTATTTTGTAAAAAATTAAAATTTATAAAAAATTCCATTAAAGAATGAATCTACTCATGAAATTACGCATGGTAGGACCCTAATACGTTTTTTTTCAAAAACCAAACAATAAGATTGATTTATTTTCATGAGATTTAGTAAACACATGATGTATGATTACTGATTTACATAGCATATCATAATTGAGATTATGTCATTTCACCCTTCTTCAATCCAAATCTATAGGATCCTAAAAACCTTATTTATATCTTCTGGTCATTAAAGACTCCTCAATAACTCTATAGATCAACATTTCCCAAAAATATTTTCATCATTTTTTATCCAATGATCTAGTATGAAAAACTATATATCAAATTACTTTCAAATTATTTTTATTATAATATTTTCATATATTAATTTAATGGACATCATGAGGATTTTATTATTAAATGAACTGTATTATTTTATATTTTGTGGGTAATTCAATATTATTATAAATATTTTATATTACTGTGAGGTTTTTAATTTTTATATGAAAAGTTATCATCCCGTATTTATTGATAATACCTAGTGAAATATGGACCATGTGTGCGGCTATCACATTGGTATTTTGATATCTAGTTTATATTGTAATACTTTAATGTTTTTATTTTGGAAATGAACTGTTAGTACATTGAGTTAGCATTTAAAAATATGACATTTTTATTGATATTGAATTACAAAAAATTCTTAATGTGTTTCATGTGTTCGTTTGTTTAATTTTAGAGTGACTGTTATACTATTTAAATATAAAAAATTATTAATTTATTAATGAGTCATGGAACTCTCAATTCCTTCAATGAGTTCCCTATTAATAGTTACTCATTATTTGAGGTAAGCAATAGTCCCATTGATTACATTATTAATGTATTGTGATATATTAATTAGTAGTGGTCTTGGTGTGGTGATGATATCTAGAATGCATCCAATTATGCATGTGTAGATTTGAAATGAATCTTTAGTCGTATTAATAGGCGGAGTGTTTGTACCATCCAATGATTCATTATCTTACTCTACATTAGATATATAATATCATAGAATAACTTGTTAGTATTTTAGAATTATATGATGGGCCTCATAAAAGAGATACAATACATATGGGAGATAAGATAAATAATATACTCATGGTTTTATGTTCATCTTAAAGAGTATGACCAATTTTACTTGTGAGGTTATGTAAAATCTTTTATTTTCTAAGATAGGATACAAACCTAGTCTAGATATGCTTCTCTTAGAAAAAATATAAACATAGAGTAATCAAAATATAGGATCTTTTTGGTATGATTTGAGACCATTTAGAGGTGATTAATGGGTGCAGGATTTAGATCTGATCACCATCCTTCCTCAGTCATATCTAAGGTAACACCATGATGATGGAATGAAATTTTTTATTTATGAGGATTATGTGATATATGATTTAATTGATAAATGTGCCTCCATATAGATTTATAATCATCTAGTGGGATCCATCATATATGAGAATTATAATATATTAGATCAATCTATAGGTACACTTTCAATTATATATAAATCTTCTTTGGTGTGTATTACCGAGATGATATAAGGATAGGTATGAGAGAGGGGTTATGTTTTCTATTGGGTTGGGTACAATTTATATTTTTTCCAATCATTATATAATTTTATTGTTAATGTCATGGTATTTAATACTTCAGACCATTTTTTAAATCCATTATTTTATTTTATTTTTCAACATTTTATTATTATAATTTATGGAACCTATTTTATTTTCAATTTTTTTATATTTATTACACCATTATTTCACATGATATTTTATATTTTAGTAATTTGGTATGGAGTTAGGTGAATAGAACATATGGTGGGGATAAAATGTGAGAGTCATGACATGGATACAATGATATAACATGATTTACTTTTGATGATATGATAGTGATTATGGGTATAAAGTTTTTTGTCAAAAGGCTATATAAAGCCTAAATAATATGAAGTGGTACATTGCTTGAGTTGGGAAGTATCACTTTCATAGATGTGGTGTGGTCATATTGATGAAATAAAGACACCATTGTTTGAAATTTATGATAATTAATACATTATTTTTGTATGTTGGTGAGTTGTATTATGCTCTAGATTTCACTCTCTCAGGGTATTCATGCACATTTACCTGAACACTCGCACTTAGTGTGTAATGATGAGTGTAACAATCAAATTTGTTAATTGGATTTACCCATAAAAATATTCATATCTAGGGTTTTGATGTATGTTGGTAGACTATATATTTCATTTCTAGGGAAAGTATCATGTAACGACCCCAACATTTATAAATACAGCTTCACCATTTAATTGTGTAAATACCATTTTATGAAATTATGTTATAGAAAACACATGCACTAAAAAATATATTTTCTAATCTGATGGGTTTTTCTTAAATTTAAAAGACAAAGATGATTTATAAATGTTGATAATAAAATCATTGTATAGTGACCATTATGATTAGTATATTAAGGTATATGAAAACGTACACTTGACACCGACAATCAAAAAAAGGCTTTAACCAATATGATCATACCGTTTGAAGCCCATTTATTAGAGCTTCCAAGGGATATAACATCCCTAGACTTTTCCTTTTACCAATTCCGATATGTTATTGAGAAACTAACACTCAAATGAAAATGTTTATTGGATATGTTCTTGTTTATCAACATTTTATCCAAAAACATGTGTACTAAATCAACCCATAAAAATATCATTTTCTCACACCTTTCCCTCAGGGAAGTTTCTAGGGTAATAAATGGATTTTTATCTAGAACCTAAAATTATGAATTTATTTATTTTTTTATATAATTTTTTAAATTTTTAATTTTTTAATATTTATTATTAAAATGTTAAATAATGAGTTTGATAAAAACTAGTTTATTATTCTATGAAATAATGATCATATTTTTGAGAAATATATTGTTTCAATGAAGATAATATTTTTGACGAATTTAATATTTTTTTATATAAGAGATATTTTAACAATGTACTTTTATTAAAAAATAATTATTAAATAATAATTATAATGTATTTTTATGAATTCAAGTTTAAATTTTATAAGGGTCATAAAAGGTTATTTTAAAAAATAGTGTTTTTAATTAAAAATAATTTTATTTTAAAAGATTTAAATATAATATTTAGTGATTTATTTAGGAAAAATATGTATTTTTTAAATAATCATGTTGAAATTATCCAATGGTGATTTTTCATGAATATTTATGACTGTAAAATGTTTGTGTAAAAATTAAATATTGTATAATTATACGGTATATCTTATGGTATCCTAAAAGCACCAAAGTGAAGTAATAAATAATATATAGTGTGTCTTTTAAAAAATTTATGTTTACCCATTAAAATAGTTCTATATTAGATTATTTGAATAACATTAAACACTTAACGAATCCTTTAAAACCTATATTATGATTCATAGGGTTTAAAATAAATTATTTTAATCATGGATCACTTAAAGTTCACCAACACATCAGATTTAACTAGTTTGGTTCTTATCCTTATAAATTAATGAAATAATGTCCTCTATCTTCAAATCCATGGGAATAAATTATGTGATGGTTTGATGATTTGATTAATTTATTATATAGATTCCAAAAAATATATTTAGTATCTAATAAATAACTCCAATATATTTTACTATATAAACCCACCAAATATCCTTTTCTCTATTCAATCGATGTCCATAGAGAATGTTATTACTCTAACCCCCCCCCCTTCTCTATAGCTCTTCCATGGTTCCCCCAATATCTCAAGAAGCACATCCAATGACTTTATAAGCACCGTATAAATTTTATTGATCTTATCATCATCCTCCTTATTCCAGAAAATTCGTTATGTAATTCCATTTGATATATAATTATTTTATGTGGGATATATTTTTTCCAATTTATTTTACAGCTTTTATTGTTCTAATGTAATTATAAATCCCATACTCTTTCATTTACCACTTATATAAACCATTATATACACATGTTTTGATTCTAAACATATCCTGTGATTCCCAATTAGAAACATTTCTGTAGTGAATACCCCATCTCATTTACAATCAAGGGTATCCACCTAGGTGTATAGATTCGTAATTTATTGGTGATTTACAATTATGTTACCTACAGTCTATATACATGGTGCTAAAAGTGATTAAACAAATCGTTTTTTCATATGATCTCTGTGGAACAATTAAGCTTGTAAAATATATGATTTTTTCTGGTGGGCATATATTTATATAATCTTATAATGTATTGGGTAATGATTTTAATATGATAAGATTCCATGTATAGTGAAAATTAAGATATCCTAAGATCACTATAATATTTTCTCTAGTGGTTATCCTTGACATGTCTTTATGATGTTGTGTTTTATGTTGTTGACACTTTCATATGTTTCTTTTTCTCATTGTTCATGATTAAAATTATAACCCCTTTAATGATACACTATTATTCACCATGGATAACGTGTACTATTTTACAATATTTTACCATTTTTTATTCACATGTTGGGATTTATAATTTACGCTATCTTTATGTACTTCCCCAGTTTATCATGTTTAGTTTCGTAGTTTGATGAAATTTTAGGAGCATGTCAATTAAATTATCAATAATTTCATTATAATTCTATTGAAAATTGTTCTTCTATATACCTAATTTCCTTTATACACTATCCTTTATGATATTAGGGTCATACTATTTGTTGATTTATGTAATCAATCATGATCTAATATAACTAAAACTATGTGTTTTCATGGATAGAATAAGAGGAATGTACATTAATTTTGGGGTTAAGATTTGAAAACTCGATCAAAACCCTTATGAAAATACTAAACATAATAAAAAAATCCCTGTTTTTTAATTATAGAGTATGTTATTTCTATGAAAATAAATCCATATTTTGATATTACCAATGGGTATATCTCTTACATAAAATAAACATCGGTTAATAACCCTAAAAGTCGTCATTGAGTGGGAATTTATCATCTCCTAGAGCACAAAAAATTGACAATCTACACACCACATTTTAAACTCTTAGGGGATATTCTTTGGAAACATTCCAGCTCATAATAAACCAATATAAAAGGGGAGAAATTTATAAAAATAATTTACATTATATAATAGATGATGAAAATAATAGATTAAAATATATCAACTGATTTTTTAAGCAATATATTTTATTTATGAGTTGTCCATTTAATTTACATTCCCCATCATTATATTCTTATTTGTATTGAAACGTTCCACACATGCTCTATTTTTTGTTATGTATATGATTAGAACATGAATCAAATAGTTAATGGCAGGTTTATGTTTAATTGTGCTACATGTTATTTAACATGAGGAATGTTTTGTAGAACTATTTGAACACCACCTCAAAACATAAAAGTTGATTTATCATTAAATATGGTTAATTTTAAAATTATTGAGGCACATGAATATAACTAATCTCTTATACTTATTAGTGGAGTTAATTTCAAAAAATCTTTTTGATACTCCCCTTAGAAGAATTAGAATTAATTCTAGTTAGGGATATGATTTCATTGTATATAGATAATATAAATATCCAAGATAATGAAATAACCCTATGTATTGTGAATCTCCCTATGATTCTCTATATGTCCAAGGAGAAAGATGGCTCTTATTTTTCACTATAATATCAAACATGGATATTATTTACTTGCCTGAAAACCTATCTATATAAAATAATTGATAGTATGCGAATGTTCATTCATGATGACATTTTCATTGTAAAGTAATTTGAAGGTGTATTTGTAGAATAATTACATGGTATTCCTTCTATCCATGATGTTGAGTTCTAAATATATATTATACCATAATATTTAATTATATCAAACACTCCATATATAATAGACATTATTGATCGTGGGGAGACTAATAGTCAATTACAAGATATTTTGGATAAAGGCATTATATACCCACGTGCTTTGGCATGGGGTTGATCTGAAATATTTTTCAAGAAGAAATATGTATCAATGTGCCTATAGATTGATTATGAGTATATCAATAAGATAATGATAATGATAACATATATGCATTGATGGGTTGATGACATATTTATTCTGATTTTTGGATCGACACACATATCCATGGTAAATTTTCAGTCGAGGTACTATCATGTAAAGGTAAAGAAATATGTTATCCCAAATAATTTCTTTCATTCATGGTATAAGAATTATGAGTTCATATTTTTTTATTAGAACTGAATGATGATCCGAAAGTCAGTATATACTTTATGAAATGAGTCTTTATGGATTAAATCATCTTCTTTTAGTCTTTATAAATTATATTCTTATCTACTCCAAGAGAATGATAAATCATGAGGAGTGTTTATATACTATACTTAAGACCATGTGTAGTTAAAATTTATATGAAAATAATAGTAAATGTAATTTTTAGCTAGAAATTTTATATTAATTGAGGCATGTTATCAATTTCAAAGTGATATCTTTGGATCCCTAAAAATATAGTCAATAGAATGATTTTCTAAAGATTTTTTTTTGGAAATACATAGTTTCTTTCAATTACCTATGATAATAACGAATTTATCAAAAACATATCACATAATTCATGATTATTATACACACATACTCATAATGGAATCACTTTTTTCTAGAATTTTTATTATGAATAAATATTTAATTAGTAGAAGAAAAGAATTTTCAGTGCACTGGTGGTCACAATACACTACATTATTAATGTATTTTTGATCCATATTGAAGGATCAAAAATGAGTTGGGATGTGTACCCATGTAATATAACAATGATATAAGATATTTATTATATCAATTAATGATCCATGACTATAACTACCCTACCCATTATCTAGAATTAGAAGTTGTGATCTTCAAATTGAATACATTGAGATATTATCTATATGAATAATATTGTGAAATTTATACGGATCATAAAATCCTAAAGTATATATTCTCTGAGTATGAAATTAAAATTCACCAATAGAATTTTTAGATTTGATCTAGGATTATGATTTCTTAATCTATTACCATCCGGTTAATGCATACATATTGGTTGATTCTCTGAGTAGAATGGATCCCAAAACACTATCCATGATAAGGATTTCAAGGGATCCAATTATATGGAACATGAAAATTATGGAAATGATAATAATAAATTGATATTAATCATACCATTATAAAATAACTAATAAACCATCAATTCTTTAGGGAATAATTATGGTCTAAAAATAATATGATTTTCAGTTGAAGAAGGCAATGAATATTCTAAAGTATAACAATGATAAAGATGGATTTATTTGGTTTTAAACATAGTTATTTTTCGCATCAAAATCAGAATTAAAGTGGTAATTTCTAGATGATTCACATATGACATCAATATTTAATAATTCATGAAACATTTATATTTATAGTTATATGAAGAAAAACATCTATTGGGATAACTAGAATATCGAGATTATAGGGTTTGTATCTAGATTCTTCATGTTACAACAATACAAGATGGAATGAAATAATTATTAGAGTTAATGATACTGTTTCTCATACCATCATTAAAATGGGAACACATAACCATGGATTCTGTCATATGACTCCCATGAACACTTAAAGCTAAGAACACTATATGGTTAGTAGTTTATCACCTTATCACGTATGTTCATTTTATTTCTATTGATGTTATTTTATTTCTGTAACTACTCACTAATATGGACATAAAGGAAGTGGTAAGACTATATGGAGTTCCTAAATATATATTCAAGGTTTAACTTGAGGTTTTAAGGAATCTATTAGCATGAGTTGGATACATAACAGACCTACAACATTTTTTTATAAACAATAAACTAATGGAATGGCTGAAAGGACTAGAAAAACACAAGTGGTTATTATAAGATCATTTTCAATGTATTTTCAAGGATTTTGGGATCAATAATTTCACTTAGTGGAGCTCTAATATGAAAAAAAAATCCATTATAGCATCCAAATATAACCTTATGAGGGAATTTATGGAAGAACCACACGTTTTAGGAAGCATCCTGGGAACTGGAAGAGGTGATGAAGAAGATGTAATATAATATTTTTTATTTTATTAAATGAAAATTTATATAGAGATTTTTGGGGGGGGGGGGGGGGGTTTAAGGAAAATAAAACTTGTAACTAATTCGCCCCTATTAAAGGAATATATTTCTTATTAATAAATAATGTTATATAAAACAAATGCAAATCATTGGTAACATTGGATCATAATATGGCATGTAATTTTCAAATTCCCATTAATAATTATAATCATTGTTAATATATCTACTGTATTGTGATTATACATATTAATATTTTATGGGTTTTGATAAATTCTAATTGATACAGAAAAAGAAGCAACAACCCCAAACAGTATGATCATACCCTTTGAAGTCCATTAATCAATGTTCTCCTGGGAGATAGATTCTATGTGAAATACCCTTTACTAATCTTAATAAATGATCCAAAACTAAATAATAATTGAAACTCCATGTGGGAGAATTTCAATATCCTAGAGATCATAACCAAACTCCTAGACACTGAGCCCCGCAATCAAAATATTACAAGAAATCACATTACACATATGGAATTTGTTGTTGAAATAACGATATATGTATCTGAAATCTGACAGTATAAATTTTCATATTTTAATTTTATAATTTTATAATTTATTTTTCTTTAAATATATTATTTTAAAAGATTATGTAATGAGTTTTATAGAAATTAGATTATGATATTGTTAGAAACAAATTGTATTCTTTAGAATTATATATTTTCAATCAAGACACTCTATTTTATTAATTAATTAATATTTTAATTTTATTATAATTAAGAAAAAATTTATAATTATATAATATTTATTATCTCAAAATGAGAATATATTTTTATAAAGTCAAATCAAGTATATATTATGGTCTAAAATATATTTTTGTTAAAAATCTGTATTTTTTAATAACCAGGTAATTTGATTTAGACGTGTAAAATATTATATTTATATAATTATTTAGATAGAATGAATATTATTTTCCATGTAAGAATTTCTAAATTTTATGATGGAAATTTTTTCATAATTATATGTGACTTTAATATTTTTGGGTAAAAATTAAATACAGTTTAATAATTCTCTATATTTTATGACCTTATAAAAAACCCAAATGTGATAAGGTAAATAATATAAAGTTAATCCTCTACCAAAATTTTATTTCACATTTTAAATAATTGTTTTTATGTTTTTTATTAATTTTATAAACCCTTAATGGATACTTCGAAATAAATATTTTATTTTATTATTTAGAAATAATTATTTATAAAAAAGACACACTTCCACATCACCAAGGGAATTAATTTAATCTATTCTGTTATACTATTATAAAAAATATAAATCTGATCTTCTCTTGAATAAATCATGTGAATAAAACCCAATGATGGGTTTGGCTTGAATTAATTTTTTATATTAGGTCTAAACCATAAGATTAGAAAATAATATAGAACTCAAATATTTTTTCCTATAATCTCCCAAAGATCAAATTTCTCTTTATTCAAAATCCAATGGGAAACAAAATTAATATGTACCTCCCACTATAGTTTCCTCCCAAGGTTACCCAATTCTCTCAGGAACCACCTATCATGCTTTTAAAGGCACCGTCCAAATATAAGGGATCCTATATTACTCTATATTCAATCACCTGCTTTATGTCATGCCTTATAATTTCTAATTTCTCTTATTGGGATATGTTTTTACACAACTATAATTCATTCCAAATAATTTCCAATTATTGAGAAACCCATTTCATTCTCATTCCCACTTTTATAAACCATTATTTACACACTTTATGCTTACAAAAAAATTATGTGAACTTCCATGTCAATAAATTATATAGTGAAAACTAGTCCACATTTAAAGTAATGGGTATTCACCTAGTTGTACCAATCCTTATTTTATTTGAAATTTACAAGTGTGTTACTTTCACTCCCCAGTAATGGGGTTCAAAATTATGACATACATTCTTATATTGTATGATATATGTGGAACACTTAAACATATACAAGATATAAATGTGACATGTCATCCTACAATTATATATAACTCCAATTCATTTGGTAGGATTTTTATCTCATGATATTCTATATATGATGCAATAGATGTTATCTTAATAAGAATATGTTATCTTCTATTGATGGTTTTCTTCATAATATTTTTATTACATCATGTTTTATATTTCATCCATATTCCCATGTTGCATTTATGCTATCATGTTATATCATTTCTCATTATTAAGTATTATGATTATCAAACCTTTTAAGATGCCTTGATATGCATATTTTATAACATGTACTTTTTTAACTTATGTTATACATTTCTTTATCCCTTACTGTCCTTTATAGCACACCTATTTACTATTTATGTCCCTAGATTATTTTGTGCCAATTTATTAGAATTAAAGATTTTTATGATCATGTTAAAGAGTTATTTAATAATGTTATTGTACTTTTAATGGATGTTATTTTTATATATACTTAATTTTCCAAATACACTACGCCTCATCAACTTTTGGGTTGTATTAATTATTCTATTATGTAATAAATCATGAAGAAATGTTTGTTAGAATAATGGTAGTCATATATCATCTTAAAGATTCAATTGTGTATTGGAATGGGTATATTATTAGTGGTTTATGTATAATAAATTATCTGAATTATGATTTATGGAAGAGGGTATTATAAATTTTTAGTTATCGTATAGTACTAAACTATTTTATCATGTTTTATAATTATTTATTATTACGTGTTATATGATGCTATGATTCCCCATTATGTAATTTCTATTATTATTATTACTATTATAAATGTGATGAACCATATAATTCATTTTCTACTATTAGAATTGGGATTTGTAAATTACATATTAGATTCTTCTATGTTGCTGATTGTGTATGATCATTTAACACCCTAAGAGGGGAGGGGTGAATGATGGTGTCAACTTTTTCTTTTAAAGTGACAGACCTTATTCACACATTAGTAAGATCCTGTTAAATATATCTTATGGAATTGTTAAATAATCAAACATTCACATTTATATAGAAAAAAACAATTTTAATTTCTTCACCACTATGAGATAGACCACAGAGAATACGTCAATATTGTGTCAGGTTCACCTATTCAACTAATATTTTCTATCTATGGAAAATAGAAGCTCAGACACACTAACTCATTGACAAGAACATTGGCTTCATATGATTTTAGATATTGAAAATTTCCTCCCTCTTAACTAATCCATCTTCCATTATCCCACTACATTGGATTAAGTCTCACTTAATTAAAATACTTGAATGTCGCATCAATAGGATGAAATTTAATTCTTTGTTGTTGACTAGTAAGATGCTTTTATTACAACGTAAACCGGAGTTGATTCACTTGAAAAAACTATATAATTAAACTATATGTCATATACTGCTATTTTTGAAGCTCCTCTATGAATATATTTCTTGAATCACACCATTCATGAATAAAACTAACATCACAAAACACTTTGTCTTGGAAAATCTTAGTGAGTAATCGTGGAATAATCATTTTATGTAAAACTCCTTTTTTTGGAATACATAAGAATTAGTCAAGAATAAGACTATTTTCATGATGATCATGCTCACAAAAAAATACCTTATTTTCGAAGGTCTTGTCTTTCACAAATTTAAAAAAATTCATCATTTTTCTTTAAACATTTTTTCAATACTGAGTAGGGGTTTCATGATATTTATAGGCTCATCCTTTCGTGGTGATACTATCCATATAGATGATTTTTCATGAACTTAAAAATTCATGTTTGTGAAGATCATTCACACACTAATCTCTAATGAAATTTTACCTACATGAGAAGCTTCTCATAATCACATAAAATACGGTCATCCCATAATGTATTTACGATGATAAAATTCTTATTTTCGGAGATATTACAATCGACCAATTTCATTGATCATGATGCTTTTTTGAGATGCTCCACATATTTATGAATCTCAGCCTTTGTGAAACCCAATCATTATGAAACCCATGCCTTTACAATATTTTTTATGATTTAATCCCAGAAATGTAAATTTAATGATGCTTTCCACTTTCAATTTATTTTGAGGCCAAAATTCCAGAAAATACGTAGAAATGATTCCACCTTCAGCATTATTGTTAACTTGTACTATAAGATCACATTCCTTATATACTCACCGATCAACATAGTCTGGATTAACAAAAAACACAACACCGACTCTATTTCTAGAAATGAACATCCTGGGTTTCAGCTGAAATTTTTTGGATATATATGTTACATGTATGGGTCATGTTAGAATTTATGTAAATTCATACGCAATCCTTATAAATTATATTTTAGGGAATGACCACCCTATTACTAATATAGAATATATCTACATATTGGAGTCCAGTAGTATATGGGAAAACACACCTAAGACCTTCTGGAACCACCTTTTTAATTTTTGTTTACTTGTTCTTGATTGGATTTTTACATTACTGACTGAATTACTTTTATCTTTTAGGGCCATAAAATAAAAAACTAAATATAATAGTCTAATCATTTTCAAATTATCAGAAATTAACTAACAATTTTTGAATTATTATTTCATAGAATTATTCAATGTTCTTGGATGTATAAATACCAATGGATACTAGTATCATAGTAAATTAAATCAGAGAGGTCTAGGTGAGTCAATATAACACATTATTGTTCATTTTACCACTCAACAAACATTTTCAGTAGTTAATGGTATCAAATATTATATTTAGTATGTTCGCAACCACTTTATGAAACACAAAAATTATGAAAATTTAAATTTTATAGTATTACCTCTCAAAATGAATTGATATATCCTTATAATGATACAAAAAACCCATGATCTCTTGATATTCTAATACTCATAAATTGTTTAGGAGAATGGATTTATAATTAACCCAGGTTATAAGAAAAGTTTAATCATTTAATGCAACATTATCATATATAATAAAATAAAATTCCAATGAGGATATATGAATTTTAATCATTATCCTCTATAAAGATACCCTATCATTCATTATTGGAGTACTAAATCCCTTAATTTTACTTAAAAATTAATCAAGTAATCAAGATTATAATGTACCCAATTTTTAAATAAACAAAACATTAACCATTTCTTCAGTTAAATATAACGAATAAAGGAAAAGTCACTATACTCTAACATAAATGAACTCAATTAAAATATTACATATACCAATAAATATACATCTATTTGAAAAAAGTCATATATAATTACATAAATGTACTCCTACAGAAAGATATTATTTTTAAAAGTACCATATACTCTCTTTTTTCTCTTGAATCTCTTATAATTCCTCTACCATTGTTAAACACACACAACATTTGGACAAAAAATTATTTACTCTTACTCTCCCACATATATCCATGTTTCATTGTTACCTCACATTCACATATATGGAAAAATTAATTTCTAATTGAAATAATTAGAATAAACTATTAATTAAACTACCCTCACTTCTATATGTGTTATTAGATCAAAATAAAAATATTTTTTAGTATATATTTGCTATAGTAAAATTAAGGACATATTTGGAGTATCGAAAAAATAATCCTAGATTCCACATCATCATATCCACCCAAAAATGAACATTTATATTGATCATGGTTTGACAAAAAACAGTATTCTATGGTTTTACTAATCATTTAATTGTATGGGTTTTTTCCAGAAGGAACATGTAGTTACCAAAATGATTACATATAGTTTCTCACCAATAATAATTTTCTCCAAGGATATTCTCATATGAAACTATACGTTGTGACATGATCCACTTTCCTTTATCAAACACAAAAAATACATATAATAAAGGTCTTATGCATTTTTTTATGATTAATGAATTCCCAACATAATAATATTATTCACTATATAATTATGTTATTTATAATAAATAAAAATGAAAACTTATATGAAATTCTATAAGTATTGGCTTAGTCTTCAATTAAAAAAGAAACCAACTCATACATCCTCATATTTCTATAAAAACAATGGAATGAGAAATGTCATTAAGGCATTATTTTTTTCTCAATATGTTTTATCTAATTAAAAATAATTACTATATGATGGAACCCCATTCTGTGTGATTTTTCTCTAAAAACATAACCCTTTAAGATTATTATTCTTCAATGATATTAGAACAAACTAGAAATCATTTTTATCATTAGAATTTTTATATGATTTCATAGTTTGAAATGTTTTTATAATATGTTGTTAAATCAATTGATTTGATGAAAATAAAATCCAAAACAAATATTTCACATCAGTTCCATTTTATTTATAAATCAATATATAATCTATATTTTTTAATAATTGATTCTATTGAAAAATAAAAACCTTCTTGGGGGAACCTTGTACCTCAATTAACATACAAGTCACACCCTCGCAATGCAAAAACAATTTCATTTTCACCTGAAGTTTGTAATAAAATTCCGCTAACCATTATTTTAATTAAAATTAATTTATAAGGGATGTTTGATATTATTATTGTTTTTAAAATTCCAACTTCATGTGTTTAAAAAATATATTTGAAAAGGAATACGTTCTATAATTGATACCATTATTTAATATTTCAAATCCACTATATTATTCCCATTGTATTATGGATATAATTTCTGAATATTGTGATATTAATAATTATGATATATATTGGATAAAATATCTTTCATTTGAGGATTGGTATATATTTTATGAGAGATTAATTATTTATTCTTCTTTTAATTATTTATATTTCTATTTTATTATGATTAATAGGGAATCATGGGTTATTATGTAATATATTTTGGATGAGTATTGCAATAGTTTTTCACTACACATTATATGGTATTCCCTTGTATAGTTTATGGACTTGAAATGTGTTTGATACCCTGTACGAATAATATGAATACAATATATTCATTTCTAATAGGATCACATCATTTTCTGACATATGTGTCCCGTTACAAAGGTCATAGTGAGGCATTTTTAGTATAAGGAATTTATCTGATGACAATTATATTAATGTTATATTTTTTTCCTTTATTATGTTACTCTATGGATTTTTTTCAATGTAACATGGTTATATTTACATTAAATAAATGTAGTTTTAATATAAAATTAAAAATTATAAAAAAATTCATTTTTTATGATTCATAAAATGAAACAAATTTAAAAATTATTAACAAACTATAATTTTAGTTTTTTCATAAGAATAATAATTTCATAAATTTATTATGAAATCATAATAATAATTTTACCACAACCAATATGAATAAACTCATGTGTGTGTGTGTTTAGGTAGAGACAAGTTTTTATGATTTAATAAAGGGGGACAAATCATCCACTTTAGTGGTGTTCAATATATGCCTAATTTATTTATGTGGTGATGGTGATTATTTTGAAGTGACCTCCGACCCAATTATACTAGTAACTGTAGTATTTGGGTTCTTGGTGAATTTTTCTTCATGTTTTATGTATTATCCAAATTACCTATCTCTATATATTATGGTCTCATTTTATATTTTATATTTTATGTATCACATTACTATATTTTTTTAGTAATTATTTTTTTTGGATGCTTATACAATTTTTTATGAATATGCATATTTTTTTTATTTATAATTTGATAATTTATTCATTATATTATATGAATCTTCATCATATTAACTCCTTATTATAGATTCTCTGTGAGAGTTTAATATTAATATATTCTGTTAATGTTGTTGATATAGTTCCCAAAGTATATTTCTAACTCTCTTTAGAAAAAATTTGTATCCAATAGTAATATATGGTTTACATTAGTAATTTTGAAAGGATAAAATTTGTTATGTGTTTTGATGACTAAGGTTTAGTTTTTTATATATTTGGAAATATATTGTGGAGATAAAAGTTTAAATAATTATATTTATATGAACATAGAATATTTAAATAACTGGAGTTTATGGTGAGTCATTTATGACATAATGGTTCATGATTCATTGAATGGTATTATCATATTACTAGAGTGGTTGGTTATGAATCATGAAACTCAAATGGTCCAAAAGCATAAGAACAATGTTAAAGAGAAATCACATTTGGTTGAAGTTACAATAAAATCATAAAAATATTTATGGATTTTGAACTTGTGTGTTCATCAGAAATGAAGAGATATGAGAAGATTATAATATTATTTTGAAATGAAAATGGAATGATTATATAAAAATTTGGTTGAATTAACATTAATTATGTTGGATCAATAAACATTCTTGAGGAAAATATGATATCAAAATTAAATTATATGTAGATGTGATGAATTAAAATTTTTACCATTATTCTAAACCTTTGGTTGAAGGTGATAAAGTTATTTTTGGAAATGATAAATTCTTTTTTAAGAGAACCAAGGATAGTAATATTAGGGCATGTTGAAAGTGAATAATGGGTGAATCGTCCAATGTGATAAATGATATAAGTTCATATTATTTTTGTGTGAAATAAGATAAATAATTATGGAATTTAATTTTTGGGAACCATGGAGAAAATGAAATGAAAAAAAATAATCATTTTTGAAAAATTATGTTCTTCTATGATGATTAATAATGACTGGAATTTAATATTATTTAACAATTTGAATGAGTAATTTTGTTTAATCACTATCCAACAAAAATGAGATTTATACTTCTCTTATATTTTAGGATATTTATTTGGACATTTATGTGAGTATAAGGATGATGCAATTGTATAAATATGAGTTGTAATTTTTCAGTAATATTGACTTTACTCAGATATCATTTGTTATATTTTTTATACATAAATAAGTGTCCTTGATTATATTTTAGTGTTTTAGGGGGTGTACTGAAAAACAATGTTGTAATTCTCTATGTATAAATAGAATTTAAAATTGGGATAATTATACAAGTGTAAGGCTAGAAGATTATTTGGATAGTATTTGAATTAATGATAAGTATTGTTCATCATATACCCAATAAAAATTGTTTCAATGAATGTTAGAATAGAATCATTGGGGTAATTTATCATAATAAATTTGGGAAGTATAGCACATAACATTTTTTTAGAAACAAGAATTTGTTGAAATGAAGAAAATTTAAAATATGTTTTTATATATTTTAAATTATTATATTTAACATTATGATATATATCAAAACAACTCCCCTAGATTAACATATTTTAAGATATTTGGAGAACAAGGATATTTTTAACATAAATGTTTCCAACATGTCTTTGTTTTAGGAAAATGGATTCAATATGATCTTATATTGTTATCCTCAAAATGGATTGAGATATTATGTAATTTTTTCTTAAAATGAATATAACTAAATAAATAGGTGTAATGGTGTTTTGATATTCATTTAATTTCTGTGGTAAAAAAATAATATATCATAAAATTAGTTGATAAAAAGAATAATTTATGGACAAAATGATGATTTTTTTAAAAAAAAATAGAATATTTAGGTGAAATGTTTGAGGAAGATGAATATTACACTATATTTATGATAAAAATCAACAAATCCATGGTTGGAAAAATGTGTAGAGGCATGTAGTATAACTACTGAAAATGGAAAAAATATTAAAGATGGAAACAATGGGGGGGAATGAATGAAATACTATTTGATTTCTAATGTTAAAAAAATATGAATTATTCTATAATTAAAAAATCAAATGTCATTAGATAGATAAATAATGAATTGGATCAAATTTAGAATAAAAACATTGGATTTGGTTCATAATCCCATTAAAATAATTTTATTTGAACAATATGTTTGATCAATAACATATTGAATGATAAAATAGAAGGGATGAAAAATTAAATAATGGATGTTTACAAGTATTATTTGAATATTGAATGGATTGAATTTGAAATGTCACATTGTCTAAGTTCATGTATTGAAACTATAAGGATATTTTCTTATATAATTATATATATAATAAAATATTATTCTTATAGATTTTAAGACAGCCTACCTCACCATATAATTCAAGGAGGTTGTGTATATTATGAAAATGAAGGATTCCTTAATGAACATAATGACGGTTGGGTTTGGAGGTTAATAGAAAAAATCACATTGCTTATGGTATTCAATGACTGATCAATTTATGAAGGCATAGAGTTTCATAAATGTAACGTTTTTCAATAAAATATAAATCCATGAATGGAAGGATATATATTTCATTTTCTCATCATTGGTAATGGTATAATATTTTATTTAAATAAAGAATTTGATTTCAAGGAGTTTTCACATCAAATTAAATATTTAGTTGAAATGTTGTTATCATTTTGGATTGATTATTTAATAGGTATCTAAATATCATAAGAGGGGTATTTGATTTTCTAATATAGAGATATGTATATCAATGATATTTTATATAAGCTTACAATTAAGGAAATTCAGATTTTTTTTCTACACTATTTATATGGGAAACTATGTGTTCCAATGTATCAATGTAAATATGTGTACGAAATACTATTATTAATAATCAATGAGAGTTTATTATAGTATACTATTTCAAGACCATATAATTTATATAGTTTTTTATATGTCCAAACTATCAATGTTCCCTAATAGAGCCTCAAATTAAAAAGATATGGAATATTTTATGATGTTTTACTGTATATTTTATTCTTGGATAACCTATTATAAAAATGTGAAGTAAAATATCTTATATTTCATAATACATATTGGGTTAGATGTGTTGTTTATTTGAAAAATACAATTGGTAGTGTTTTTTTCTTCAATGATAACTGTGCAGCTCGGAATACAAATAAATAATAATATATTACACAAATTTCATTAAAATAAGATTAAATTTTTCTTACACAAGAAAAAATAGAATTATTGTGGATGTGAAATCAACATAAGTTTCCTAAGAGTAAATTTATGAAAAATAAATTATTGGAATGTGAAAATCAATGTGATATTAATATTTTATGAAAATCAATTTTAATTTATCAATTTATGATCTTAGATGAAATATATACCATAATAAAGGAAATTGATGATAATAGTTTGTCCATGTTGATCATTATTATTACAAAGGATCAATTGGAATATGATTTTTTCAAATCATTACCGAAGGATACATTTTAATATTTATGTTTATTAATGAGTCTTTATCCTCATGTTTATTTTGGATAAGGTATGTTGTCCTATTCCCACTATCACTTATCATTATATAATTTTTTCAAATATGAGGATAACAAGATAAATTCAAAGAATACATTTTTCTATAACAGAATATTAATTTATAATTTAACAATAAATGTATTTATATTGGGTTTTAAATTTTTTTGAAATATATGATTTCAATATATGTGTTTTTGTGTCATTGAATTTATGTGTGGAATATTATAATGTAATATTAAATATGTGAAAACGAATTTTTCTTGGAACATTTAGATGAATACTCCCGAGATTATGAAATGAGTACATATGTTACCGTTTCTATGAAATTGATAATGAGTTTTTAATGGATGAATTTTTTTATTTTATAATGGTTATTATTTTCTATATTTATTTTATTCACTATAATTCCATAAATATATAATTTTTGATTATAAATAAGTAAATAAATATATTTTAGAGCTCTATCCCCAAATAACATTTAATAAAAAAACATCAATATTCATTGATTTTAACAAATATAAACCTTGAATTAAGATGAATGAATAAGATTAAACACTTTAAAATTATATGTATATAGAAAATAAACACAACATTTAAAATGAACTATATTCAATTAGATGACTTGAATTGTTTAAGAATATAATTTATTCATTATAATTTATTTTTCAAATGAAATTACGTTTATGGTATACACACCTCTATGTCCATAAAAAATGTCTAATGATAAATTTTTTTTTTATCATACTAAATAGATAACCACAATTCAGGTGGTAACTGGGGTTAAATAAGAATAAAAATAATTAATATGTTAAAATTTAAATTTGAAATTAAAATGGATTTTCAATTTCATATTGTGGTTTTACATAGAAACTATATATATATATATATATATATATATATTTGAAATTATTAAAAACTAACTACATTTTATAATTGTTCATATCAAAATGGACTAGGTATTATATTTTTACTTATTTTTGAAATTATCTATTTTTTGTCAAAACATAAAATTTTAATGAAACGTGTAATTTAAATGAATTTACCATTATATAATAAAAAATGAGAATTTTATAAAAACAATTATTTAATCAAATATTAATTTTGGAATATAATTCTTCATTTTAAAAAATTGAACTTATAAATCCTATGGGAAATAATTTATAAATAATTAAAATAATAATTTTATTTTAAAAATACATTCTTTCATTTTATTGAATCAGTTATTTTCAATGGAGGATCAGTTTTGGAATACGATGAATGTTGTCATCAATTATTTATTTTATTATAGATCAATTTATGCCTTTCGAATAAATATCCAAGATAATATTTTCGTATATATAATTAAGTCATAAAAATTATATTTCTCTAAAAAAATTCAATGTGATTAACAATATTTATTTTGAACATAACATTTCACACCATAAGAAATTTTATTTGATAATAATATTTTAAAATTTTCAATTACTGGAATCATATTCGCTAAAAATTCCAATCTTTATATTTTTACTTAATATTAATTACAATCGAGAGAGGTAAATAACTATGCTAAAAGTAGTTATGGGTAAAAATAAAACATTCAAAAAAATATATAAAACACTAAAAATGTTCAAAAAAAGTAGTAGTTGTGGTCAGTTTCATCCAAAAATAATTTTTTACTACATTTTTTTCTTATTTTTCTTCTTTAAACATTAATAGAAAGATTAATTTGTGGAAAACTAATGTTTTACCCCAAAAAAACACTTTAATACACTAACAAATGATAATATCATATTTAATTCATGATACTCTACTAAAATTAATTTATACTTTAATATATTCTTATTTTTCTCCTCCTATTATTATATCCCATTATTTAGTATTACTTCATAATAGTGGTGTTCTCTTCACCATCAATGCATTTGAGAAGGATCCCATCAACGCCCTAAATATATATGTCATTTTTTTAATTTTTACCATCTTTCAAAACAAAATTAATTATTTATCTCTGAATTTTCTCCATTTTGGAACTATCTTGTGGGAGTTCTCTCTTTTCATGACAATCTACAATTGGAGTCATCATATAGGTTGAAAGGACTTATAGATTATGTACAGGACTGATTTCATCAATTTCTTTTGTGTTAAACTAAATTTAAGGTAAGATCATCCAACATTGGGAAATGATGCTGACCAACTCATCTCGATACGGGTTATCCATGGTTTGGCTACATTTTCTAATGCATCGGCCAATGCATTTTGTTACTGAGAGATAGGAGTTAATATTGGATCTAAGGGAAATTCATCCATTAACACTTTTATGAAGTCAAATAAATGGATTAAATCTTCCCTTTTTATAGAATAATCTTCATTGACTTTGTTGATAACCTGTAACACCCCGAGATTTTATGAGATATATTATTTTTAATTTCATTGATGTCTTCTACTATACATCACACCAAGATTAGCTTGTACTATATGAAACACCATATTAGCATGCAGTATATGCAACACCAAACGGAGCATTCACTACACACAGCCCTGACTTGGCTTTCATTACATGCAATCCAGACCTTCTTTGATATTGTGTGTAGTACGCAATACATTGTTTTACTAAAAGTGATATTATTATTATATTATTATGAACTGGTTGTTATGAATAATAATACCCACTTTTTGAAATTTTATAAATTCAATTTTTCAAAATGGACTTCATTTTTGGATTCAGAATATCAAAATTAGCCTAGGTTGAATTTTTGGTATTTTTCTGAAAACTTTCAATTTTTTATGAATAGTGAAAACAATGGGTTAATTTTAAAAAACCGACTTTTTATTTAATTAATTATTTATTTTATTTAAATTTATTTTAGGTAAAAATTGATACATAATACCTATATATGTTCAATTTAATTCATTTGATTCATTTTATAATAATTTTAGATTTATAAAAAATTTATTGAACTTTTCATCGTCTTTTACCCACCTCCTAGGAGAATTTGAAAATTTATAGAAAACATAATTTTACCGCTTCTGTGAGTGGAATTTCGAAAATCCAAGAGACACGGTTAATATCAAGGAGTAAAATGTGGTTCAATAAGATAAAAATAATTTTTGGTGAATATAAACTTTTTACTTTTTTTACCACGGTTAAAAGTAAATAGGGTAATTAAGAGTAAAAATGATATTATTATTACCCTAACACATGTCCTAATTCTATTGTATAAGTTTAATTCCACCAAAAAAAACCTTAGGAATAAAATATTACCATTTAGGTCCACTTGGATTAGATTAGGACATTTATTATTATTTTATTTAAAGAAGAGTTAAAATAGTTAAAATCAAAGTTTAATAACTAAAACATATTTAATATTGGGTTATACATAAGATAAATTAGACTATAAATATTTATTAGAAAGATAAAACTATTTCCTACATAATGGTATTTTATTTATATTTTTATACATTAAATAGTTAAATTTTTTATGACACAATGTTGATGCAGTAATTACATTATTAATGAAATATTAACATAATTGATGTTATAAATACCCAAATAAAGATAATTTCAGACTTTATATGAATTAAAATAATTTTATAGGTTCATATTACATGTTAGTAGTTATTTAATTAACTCATTTCGAACCAATCATGATGTTATGATTTTCAAAAAAAACAAGTACCAAATAGTGTCAAAAGGCCATAAAATAGTTTTTAAAAAAAATATTTTATTATTAAATTTTATTTTATACATAAAAATATTAGGTTCTGAAAAATGACTTATATAAGGATATATATATTAATAATGAACCACTTGGGGTTTTTTTGGCTTATTATAGAATGTTTATTAACCATATAGTGTAAGAAAACAAAAAGACACGGTAAAAGTAAATTTATTTAACTTAGAGTTAAATCTAAATGATAAGGATGAAATAGTAACCTAAAATTGTCTAAAACCTATTGTTTGAATGGATTTAGACCCATCCCCACCTTAGCTTATAGATAAATCAATTTGGATCTATTAAAAACCGAATATGACTTTATTATAAAATAATATTTTAATTTTTTTCAAAGGTGCACCTCTCCTCCCTAATAAAAAGGGCACCCCTTACCTCTTCTATTTACACCCTTTTGAGCCTTTAAGCACGGCCAACACCTTCCAATTTTACTTATCCACTTCCCTAGAAACATTCTGGAGGTTCTGGTCTTCTCAAAAGACAACCTCTACTCCCTTAAGAGAAGGCTTAAAGGAGGTGCGTCGAAGAAGAGGTAATCTCTTCTTCCGATTCTCTCATGTTTGTTTCTTCTTCTACTTTTCTTATTTAGTTGTCTCATTATAAAGTAATAACATCAGTATAATTCATATACTGATATTTTATTATAAATATGAAACAACCCAAATTCATATTCTATCCATCCTATGGAAACGAAATAACTGCACATGTGTACGTACGGAATACCATCTCCACGCTGTGGTATAATTTGTTTTCCACCACCACCATACATGGATGGGTATAATGGTGTGAATAAAAAACTATATACGATTATTTTAAGGTGATATTGATTCTAAAATATTATACATATACTTCAATACCATTCCACGATCTTGGGAATGATATCATCGCTCGTGCGTACGTATGGACTACCGTCTCCACGACGAATTGAGATTCATTCTCCATTTTAACCATTCATGAATGATTATAAAGTATATATAATGAATAATAATGAAGTATATGAAATAAAAATTATACTGGATTTATGTATATATATATGTATTTCATCAACTTCATTCCATTAAATTCAATAAGAAAACGAAAACAGCGTTCATGCGTACGTATGGCCTACTGTCTCCATGAATGGTATATTTATTTCCATTTATCGATCTATTATATATATGTATATTCTGAATATATATTATATATAATCATGTTTTATATTCTGTAATTATGTAATCATGATCTAATTAATCATATTAATAATTATAAGTCAAAACATGCATGATAAATGAAACGATTTTACCCAAAAAGCTGCTTTAACATGGAATTTACAAAAGAATGGGTAATATAAAGTTATAAGTGAACCATATATGATTTCATAACAATGAATATGATTCTTTAATAAGTCAATTACATTATTTAAATTATTATATAGGAGTATAGGATACATACAAAGCAAATCAGACATAAGGTATGGGATATCTATTCCAATCTCGTTCTTATCCGAGATTGTTATCCATAAGTATTTACAGGGGTTATTGTTATCATACATGACCATGTATTCTAAAAGTGTTTTCATGTATGTTTAAAGTCCTTTTTACCCATTTTGACTTTTACCTCATGTTATGAAAGGAATCTTTATTTTGTTTACCATATGAGGTACTTTTTGACTTTTCTAACAAAAGTACGATGAGTTTGTAATTTTTTTAACTTATACGACATGAACGGATTTCTACGGTTTCATAATGCCTTATTTAAATAAAGCTTCCTCAACATGATTTCCTGTTTATTTTCAAAGAAATAATTTTATTTTTAAATTACATGGCATTTTTTGAAAAGAAAACGATTTTGAAGAAGAAAAGATATTTTCCTCAAGATTTCATTTCAATTGTTTTATCAAAACCATTTTACATCTAAGATGATATTATATCATATGTGTATGTTTCAAGTATAATGTTTCTATGATTTACATGGTTTCACTTTTCTTATGATGAAATATCCATTTTTTTATGTGGATTATGTGATGATGGGATGATGTCTATGAAACCCATTTTATTCTTTCGGTTATGATGAATGTTTTAAGTTTATTTTGTGGCACAAGTAAGAATAATTTCATTATGAGATGGGCGGGACCTATATCTCCATCCAATGCATTGGGTAATGATTTATATATCATGAGATAGACATGGCTGGAACGGTAAGTTAATTCGGTTCAGTAATAAAGGACTGGAATGAGGAGTGAACTCGATTTAGAAAGGGACTTTTTCCACTAAGATGGTCTTGGCAGCAATTCCTTGGCTAGTATAAAAATAATATCAATTGCTTAATGGTTTCCACAATTAAATGTTTTATTCCTATGATATTTTATCATTATTGATGTTCCATTATGATCTTTTCCTTACGTACTTCCATGATTTATTTCACACCTCAAGATTTTGATGTTTAGATTTTATGTTCATGTTTTTGCATTCAAATATTTGTGGATTGTTTTATGTTCTCTATGTTCACCCTTACTGAGCATTCGAGCTCACCTTTTTTATGTTTTCTTTTCCCTAGGATATAAAGAAATGTTTTAGGTAAAAAAACAAATGGGGAATATCTTTATGGGAGATGTTGAAAATCTTTCACTGTGATTAGAAGATTATGTTCCAAGTTTCCAAAGACACTAAACTTTTACGGTCCTCGTGTGTTTGTTTTTGTTATGTATTAAGCATTCCGCAAAAATAATGTAATATCCATGTACGTCAAGCTTTGGGTATCTATAGTTGGTATTAGAGGAAAGGATTAGTTAACCTTTGGAAACTAGGATGAAAAAACCTTATTGAAATCCCTTGAGATATTTCTATGGTATGTCTGGGGATGTACCTAAGGTTAAGTATACGTATCGGATAGAGTCCTAGAATTATTTTGATGATCATGAATAACCAAGGGTGAATCTATGGTGTCATGTATTATATAATTTTTGATAATTTATACAACCCATTAGTGACTTTTTATCATTATGTGGTTCCTCGTTATTTTAATTGATTCTTACACTATGGTTTCTGGTCTTCGTCAATGGAGGGAATGAGAAGGAATTCAGTTAACATCTATTCCAATGGACAAATTGGTGACTATAATCAATGAAATTATTTAACGCCTTGAGATAAAGATAGTGTGATTATGCCGAATCAGTCATCTCGATATATGATTAACAAGGTGAACTTTAGTTGTATTCCTAAGTCATCAAATAAAAGGAAGATGGGATTTTATAAATGTTCGCATGGTGAGGAGAATAGAGAAAGGAAGATTGAGATTTCAAAAGAAGGGAAGAAAAACCTTTTGGAATACCTCAAATAGAGGGGAAGATGTTATCTATGTGGAGAAAAGGGTCATAGAGTGATATACTATTATGGAGTCCAATGTCTTATCTACAGAGAACATGGGCATTACCCAACACAATGCCCTGACCTAATAAGTTACTTCTAAATCAAGGAAGGACCTATTCCACACCAATCATTGAAGATGATGGATTGAAGGGCTTATGTATTGGAATTCAATAATAATGTTGTTGGGGTACTTTTATAGTATATTGAAATATCTGTGTATTGTTCCATTGTGGGTTTCTATAAGAATATGGAACCGGTAACCATGAAAAGTGATTCAAATATTTTGGAAAGTAGATGATATGTGCATAATGAAGGGATAAAGAGATAATGAAATGTTTGATAGTATTCATGAGCTCATGATTGATATAAGGACTAAGTGATATCATGGTTTGAGGATATAGAATTTTGGGATTTTGGTATGTGGAACGAGTTAACTTTTGATAGCACTCATGTTTTCACTAATGTTCTATGGTAATTCATGTTTCAAAAGAATACATTATTAAGGTATTCACATGTTTGGAGTGTGACCAAAAAGATATATCGTATGATATATGGGGGATAAATGATGGTATTCATGTGCTTGTTATATGACCTTTCAAGTAACCATTTTCTTTATACTATGAGATTGGACAGATATATTTTGTATAAGACTAAAGAATAGAATGAATTATGTTGGACAGAAGATAATATTATTTTAGGTTAGAACTTTTTTTCGATATTATTTGTATAATGTTATAATACTATAGTTTTAGAAAAAATACAACCCATAGGACGAGCGAAAACTCGTCACGTCGGACAAGGCTGTGGGAATTGAACCCACAACTGAAGTGTGGCATGCCTTTATCACATACCACTAGCCTACCTTGGTTAGTAGAAACTAGTTTTATTATATTAAGTGGTATGATAGATGAATTATAAGTATATATTTCGAATCATATATGATTAACCTCCCCATAGATGGAGTTATGTATATTTGATAACTTTTGCAAACCTTATGTTTGAGATAGAAGGAATGACCTATCATTCTATCGCATAATATGTTAATACGTCATGGAAGACAAATTCAAGGTCATTTCTTTAAGAGATGAAGTGGAAATTGTTCAAGGAAAAAACAACAGTGAGATTGTACGAAAATCAAGTAAGAATTTCTTTTAATTCAACTATTATTCAACATTAAGGAAATGATATTGAAAACCAAAAAGGTTGTCCTAATGCTCTTATATCTGATGAATCAGATGGTACCTTAGATCATCAAAAATTTATGGATTTGTGATTTTTGGATTTTTTCATAGCCATGTTCTCTACCACTCTCCATCAGAACTTGATGGTTATATTTCTCTCTCATATCCATATTTTCACCTATGTTCTCCTATGCGGAAACCCAGTGATTAGTTAATTTGGGTAACCGTTACGTTTCATAATTTAGTTTTAAATGTTTAGTTTTGTTATTCCTTTTTACGATGTGGGTTTCTATGAAAGAAACCTTAAAGTAGAAAAACATGTATAACCTCGATGAATTTCGAGGGAGAAATTCATTTTAAGGGGGGTAGAATGTAACACCCCAAGATTTTATGAGATATATTATTTTTAATTTCTTTGATGTCTTCTACTATACAACACACCAAGATTAGCTTGTACTATATGTAACACCGTATTATCTTGAAGTATACGAAAAACAAAACAGAGCTTTCACTACATGCAGCCCTGCATTGGCTTGCATTAAACGCAATCAAGACCTTCTTCGATAGTGTGTGTAGAACACAATACGAAGTTTCACTAAATGTGATATTATTATAATATTATTATGAACTAGCCATTGTGAATAGTAATACTCACTTTTTGAAATATTATAATTTTTAGTTTTCAAAATGGAATTCATTTTTGGATTTGGAATATCGAAATTAGCCTAGGTTGAATTTTTGGTATTTTTCTGAAATCTTTCAATTTTTTATGAATACTGAAAACAATGGGATACTTTTTAAAAACCGACTTTTTATTTTAATAATTATTTATTTTATTTAAATTTAATTTAGATAAAAATTGATACATAATACCTATATAAGTTCAATGTAATACATTTGAGTCATTTTATAATAATTTTAGATATATAAAAATTTTATTGAACTTTTCACCGTCTTTTAGCCACCTCCTAGGAGAATTTGAAAATTTACATAAAACATAATTTTACCATTTCTGGGAGTGGAATTTCAAAAATATGAGGGACACTGTTAATATCAAGGAGTAAAATTTGGTTCAATAAGATAAAAATAATTTTTGGTGAATAGTAACTTTTTACTTTTTTTACCAAGGTTAAAAGTAAATAGGGTAATTAAGGGTATAAATGATATTATTATTACCCTAACACATGTCCTAATTCTATTGGAAAAGTTTAATTCATCCAAAAACAGCCTTAGGAATACAATATGGCAATTTAGGTGCGCTTGGATTAGATTAGAAATTTTTTTATTATTTTATTTAAAGAAGAGTTAAAATAGTTAAAATCAAAGTTTAATAACTAAAACATATTTAATATAGGGTTATACATAAGTTAAATTAGACTATAAATATTCATTAGAAATCTAAAACGATTTTATACCTAATTTTATTTTATATATAACTTTTAGACATTAAATAATGTAATTTATTTATGACACAATGGTGATGCGGTAATTACCTTATTAATGATACATTAACATAATTGATGTTACAAATGCCCAAATAAATGTAATTTTAGACTTTTATGAATTCCACTAATTTTCTAGGTTAATATGACATGTTAGTATTGATTTAATTATATTTTTTTGAACCAAGCATGATGTTATGATTTTCAATAAAATTAAGTACCAAATAGTGTCAAAAAAGACATAAAATAGTTTTTAAAACAAATATTTTATTATTAATTGTTATTTTATTCTTAATAATCTAAGGTTCATCCAAATGACTTAGATAAGGATATATATATTACAAATTAACAAATTGTGGTTATTTTGGCTTGTTATAGTATGTTAATTAACCATATAGTGTAAGAATACAAAAAGACATGGTAAAAGTAAAATTATTTAACCTTGAGTTAAATCTAAATGATAAGGATAAAAAAGTAACATAAACTTGTCTAAAACCTATTTTTTGAGAGGATTTAGACCCATCCATACATTATCTTCTAAATAAATAAATTTGTAGCTATTAAAAACCGAATATTACTTTATTATAAAATAATATTTTATGTTTTTCTAAAGGTGTCCCTCTCCAACCATATAAAAAGGGCACCCCTTCCCTCTTCTCTTAACACCCTTTTGAGCCTTTAAGATCTGCCAAAACCTGCCCATTTCTATTCTCCACTTCACTAGAAAAATTCTGGAGGTTTTGGTCTTCACAAAAGACCAACTCTACTTCCCTAAGAAAAGTCTTAATGGAGGTGCGTCGAAGAAGAGATAATCTCTTCTTCTGATTCTCTCAAGTTTATTTCTTCTTCTACATATTCTTCTTTATTTGTCTCATTATAAAGTAATAACATATGTATCAATAATATACTGATATGTTATTATAAATATTAAACAACTCAATTTCATCTTCTATCCATCCTACGGAAGCGAAATCACCGCGTGTGCGTACGTAGGGAATACCGTCTCCACGCCGTGGTGTAATCTGTTTTCCACCACCACCGTACATGGATTGGTATAATGGTGTAAATAAATAAATAAATATGATTATTGTAAAGTGATATTGATTCTAGAATATTATACATAAAATTCAATACAATTCCACGATCATTGGAATGATATCATCGCTCGTGCATACGTACGGACTACCGTCTCCACGACGCGATGAGATTCATTCTCCATGTTAACCATTCATGAATGATTGTAAAGTATATATAATGAATAATAATGAAATATATGAATTAATAATGATACTTTATTTATTTATATATATATTTTGGTCATCTACTTAATTCCATTCAATTCAATAAAAAAATGAAAACAATGTTCATGCGTACGTACGACCTACCGTCTCCATGAACAATGTATTTCGTTCCATTTATCGATCTATTATATATATGTATATTCTGAATATATATTATATATAATCATTTTTTATATTCTGGAATTATGTAATAATGATTTAATTAATCATATTAATAATTACAATTCGAAACATGTATGATAAAGGAAACTATTTTACCCAAAAAGCTGCATTAACATGGAATTTACAAAAGAACAGGTAATATAAAGTCATAAGTGAACCATATATTATATCATAAAAATGAATAAGATTATGTAATAATTAAATGATATTATTTAAATCATTATACATGAGGTTCGGATACATACGAAGCATATCGGACATAAGGTAAGGGATAACTATTCCAATCTCATTATTATCTGAGATTGTTATTCGTAAGTATTTACTAGGGTTATTGTTATCATCCATGTCCATGATTTATAAAAGTGTTTTCATGTATGTTTAAAGTAATTTTTACCTATTTATTACTTTTACATCATGTTATGAAATGAATCTTTCTTTTGTTTACCATATGAGGTACTTTTTTACTTATCCGACAGAAGTACGAGGAGAATGTTATTTTTTTAACTTATATAGCATGAACGGATTTTTACGGCTTCATAAAACCTTATTTAAATAAAGCTTCCTCTACATGAGTTCATGACTATATTCAATGAAATAATTTTCTTTTAAAATTACATGGAATTTTGTGGAATGAAAATGATTTTGAATAAGAAAGGATATTTTCCTCAAGATTTCATTTCAATTGTTTTATCAAAACAATTTTCCATCTAAGATGAAATTATTTTATATGTGTATGTTTCAAATATAATATCTCTATGATTTACATGGTTTCACATTTCTTATGATGAAATATCCATTTGTTTTATATGGATTATGTGATGATGGGATGATGTCTATGAAACCCATTTTATTCTTTGGGTTATGATGAATGTTTTATGTTTATTTTGTGGCACAAGGAAGAATGATTCCATTATGAGATGGGTGGGACCTATATATCCCTCCAATGCATTGGGTAATTATTTATATCTCATGAGATAGACATGGATGGAATGGTAAGTTAATTCGTTTTAGTAATATATGACTGTAACGAGGAGTGAACTCGATTCAAAAAGGGACTTTGTCCACTAAGATTGTCTTGGAAGCAATGCATTGGCTATTCTGGAAATCATATCATTTTCTTAATGGTTTCCACAATTACATGTTTTATTCTCATGATATTTTATCATGATTTATGTTCCTTTGTGACCTTTTCCTTACGTACTACCATGATTTATTTCACAACTCAGGATTTTGATGTTTAGATTTTATTTTCAAGTTTTTGTACTCAAATGTTTATGGATTTATTTATGTTCTCTATGTTTACCCTTACTAAGCATTCGAGCTCACCCATTTTATGTTTTCTTTTCCCTAGGATATAAATAAAAGTTTTTGGTTAGAAAAAAGGGCAATATCTTTATGGGAGATGTTGAAGATCTTTCACCATGATTAGAAGATTATGTTCCGAGTTTCCAAAGACACTAAACTATTACAGTCCTTGTGTGTGTTTTTGTTATGTATTATGTATTCCACAAAATTAATGTAATGTCCATGTACTTCAAGCTTTGGGTCTGTACATAACCTGTTCTGAGTCACCTTTTATCTTCAATTATTTTAATTATTCTAGAATAGCTAGTTCTAGTCCTACAATGAGGTCCTGATAATAGAATTTATTTTTGGGGCATTTTTTCAACAACAGGAAGGAGTAAGTCATGAATTACATTTAAAGAGATATTATTATGACTCCCAATCCCACTATATTGAGTTTGTGATCTTCCAACATTTTTCCTGGGGGACATCTATATACGCTGTGAAAATGCATCTCCCATATTTGGGGATGTTTCGTTATAGAGAAAACTCCTTCATTTGGAAGTTCATTTTATAATGGATTTATTTCATCTGAGATGTATTCCTTCATGAAATATGATAATTCCTGGAATTTGGAATATTTATAAGGCATTAAATGTATTTAAATTTGTTCCAAGGTGAATTCCCACCATGAATAAAATTCGGTTAACATTGGATAACTAAGCATTTACTTGAGTGGGTTGACACATGAGACCAAATGGTGATCATGGTTCTATAGATAATTCCTCATCTTCAAGACCACAAATATTAGCACCAAAAATCACTTTTTGAGATTTTAATACCAAGTCTCATCATTGATCATGCTTGAATGAGATATTAAATGTTTTTTTTCTACTGGAAGCATTATTCTATGCAAGGAAGGCACCTAGGGATTTCTCCAAGGCAGAAACATACAAAATTAGTGGTCTTCCATTTATGGGTATCACTAGAATTAACATAATTAAGAGATATTTCTTTATGTGGTCATATTATTCTTGATAATCATCAAACCATTATTATTTGACCCCCTTTTTATCAATCTGGTAAAGGGAAAACATTTTTCTATAAGGTTTCCTATGAAATAAAAAATATAGTCCTAATTTCCTTGAATTCTTCTCAACCTTGTGTGAATGTGAGGATATGAAATTTTTAGGAAAAACTTTTCCCTTCTTGAGGTCAACTTCAATGCCACAATGACATATAATGATGCCGAGAAATTTCACTAAGGTAATGCCAAAAGCACATTTTAAGGGGTTCATTTTTCAGCTGCATTGTCACGGTTTATTTATTACAAATTCAAAATCCGATAGGTGTTATGATCATTTTCATGATTTAACCACCAATTCATAAACATTTCATTTAACAAAATTTCCTAGGAAATTCTTTATTAAGCAATTCAAGGATGGTTTATATGTGGTTCTAGTATTTTTCAAACAGGGGGCATTACCTGGTAGAAAAATACTCCTTGAATCGACCTGAGGTCAGTGTATTTTATATATTTCTAGTCCATTCATATTTTATTATACCTTAAATATCTATCCATAAAAATTAGTGTATGATATCCAGTGGTTTCATTGATGAAGAATTCTTTTATTGCGGCTATTAATTCATCTTTTAGATATTGCCGATTGAAATCCCTAATGTTGATGCAGACTATGATTTTTCCACTCATATTTTTTATAAGTTTAATATTGTCTATATAGATGGCCTATTGGACCTCCCAAATGAAGTTTTCTCTGATGGGATTGTTTTCATTAGAATCTATCAATTCATCATGTGTCAGCTGTGTCCTTCTGGTTTCTTGTTTATTTCCACGATGATCTTCTAGCAGTCCAAAGTAGTGTGTGGCCAGTTCAAGATCGAGGCCTAACATTTTTTATAGTTCAAGTTGAAACAATATAAAATCATCTATATTATGAATGTGTATACATATTTTTCCTCAGATGACATGGCTACACATACTAGAGTGGGTTGTGGGTCTTCTTCTTAACACGTGTTTATACCCCTGAGTTCATCAATGGTAGTGGAGACACCATCCTCAAATGTTTAAGGGGATTATCTAAGGTCTTGTACCTATCCTTATTCCTCCTTCACATTAACCACATAATATTCTTCTTCTAATGGAGAAATAATACATGAAATGATATTTTAATATCTAAGAGAAGAGTCACGATTTGGGTATTCGGATGCTGGAGCGACTTCTTTAACCCGATTAACAGTGGGAAATTTTCTGGAGAGGATGGAGTGAGGAACGTGGGAATGTATTCCTTCTCTTATCCCTTATCTAGATAGGTTTGGATTATTTGGACCTATGGGTATGTATTGAAAGCATTTCCAATCTATAATTACCCATTATTGTGGGGTCCAGTGGACTTTTCCTCATTGCTAGGATTGGTGGCCATGATTGAAATCATGTGTAACGCCCCGACCCCAGTTACCCAGAGTCGGTGCATTATTACATAACATTGGCATGATCACAAGAAAGATCAAATCTCGCAAGACATATTGGTTTAGTATCCTTGGAAACACTAGATATATTCATAAGTCTTACATTACATCATAAAATGAAAAACTACTACAACAACATATTGTCTCCATAATCCACACTCATATCCCCACATAATATCCCTGCAGGTCACTCATAATTTACCTTTTCACTTCCTGGGAAAAATAAAACATAGAAAAGGGGTGAGCTCAAATGCCCAGTAAGGATAACAATATAGCGGAAACTTTCATAAATAAGAATAAACATTTAAGGCAATGTATAACTAAAACAAAAGCCTTTAAAACATGAACTTTCAACATGGTATGGCATAAATAAAATGAAATAATGCCATTTACTTATTCACATGGATATTCTACTAATCGAATAATCACATGCAAAATCAATAACCACTTTCATAATGTTGGAATGCATAATGCCAGACTATCATAACCACATAGCCAAGGCCTCGTGCCAAGACTACAAATAAGATTTTTCCAAGGCCTTGTGCCAAGACACTAGTTTTTCTCATGAGACCTACCGATGCATCGAGGAGCTATAGTGGGCTCCACCCATCACATATTAAGTCCAATGCATTCCCATATGAAAAGGTTTAAACATAACATAAACATTCGTATTAAAACTAGCATACGAAATGTCAATTCATTCACCATAAACCATGAATGGTATAAAAATAGCAGATCCACAGTCAAACAAATCAAACAACCTTCAATATAATATAGACGTTTTGTATCATAATAAATCAACTTTAAATAAGCGTAAAATCCATCAAAAGATGTTGACCTAGAAGAAATCAAAATTCTTTTTAAAGAAATATCTCTTTTTATTTTGAAATCATTTAAGATCCATATAAAATAAAACATTTTCTTTGAAAATATTCTTATAATCTTGTAAGGGAAGCTTTGAAGATTTTATAATGGCGGAAAATAGCCGCACCCACCGTATAAGTTAAAAAAAACATTCTTACCTTAATCCTGTCGAAAAGGTTATAAATGAACTTGTTTTGAAAACGACAGAAAGATTCCATTATGAACCACTTATAAAAGTCAAAAAGGGTATAAATGACTTTAACTCATATTATAGTAAATAGTATAAATGTTTTGAAATATATTTTTAAGAAACATGGATGTGGATGATAAGGAGATCCCAGTAGATAATTATGAATAAACAACCTCGGATAATGAAGAGATTGTGAAATAACCCTTACCTTGTACTTTTCCTTGGTTGGGGTAGGTTAACCTCCTGTATAATGGTGAAATAATTGTTATTAAATTATAAAAGAATCATATACATTAATATTATATCATATATGATCTTTTAATATTGATTTGATAATAATATCTTAGTATTATCGTTGTTTCGGGTGTTAACTTACCTGTTTTCTTTTATATGTTTTGTTACATAAGACATGTTTATAATGGATAGGTTGTATATTATTCATATCCATAATGATATCAAGTCCTTAAACATCATTTTTAAATCATCAAATGATAATTATACTTGAATGGATACGATGGAGAATGAATCTTATCGCGTTCGTGGAGACGGTAGTCCGTACGTACGCACGAGCGACAATATCATTCTTTTGATATTAAAATAATATATAAATGGATGTTATATCTTATATAAATAATAATTAACATGTTATATTTATTATTTACATGAGTAACACATCATTATTATACCCATCCAAATAATAATATATTGAATAACAATTACACCACGACGTGGAGACGGTAAGTCGTACGTACGCACGTATGGTGACATGTTATTCAAAGGGTGGATAGAATAATGAATATGGTTGTACCATATTTATAATAACATCACAGTATATATATGATACTGGATTTATTATTTTAGAATGGTAACAACAAAGTAAGAAGAAGTGGAAGAAGAAAGGAACTTGGAAAAGGGTGGTGAAATCATTACCTCTTCTTCGGGTTCTTCCTTTTGATTTGATCAAAAGGGCTCCTTAGGATGGCTTTCTGGTCAAACTAAGGCCTATAGGATGTAGTTATGGAAGTTGGTAGAGTATTTGGGAAGATTTTCGCCGAACCAAAAGGCTTTGAAGGTGTGAAGAAAAGAGAAGGAGGAGTGCCCTTTTATAAGAGGGGTGAGGGGCACCTTTGGAAAAGCTAGATATATTAGTTTATAATAAATTCATATTCGGTTTTCAATGGCTCCAAAGTTGATTATGTAAATGTTAAGGTGGGTATAGGTCGAAAGTAACTCAACCAACAGAATTTAGACTTGTTTGGGTACTTATATTAACCTTATCTTTAAGTATTAACTCTAAGTTAATTAGTTTCACTTTTACAATGTCTCTTTGTATTTTTATATAATATGGTTAATAAACATACTATATACATCCAAGATACCCCCAAGTGGTCCATTAATGATTAACATATCATGATATAAGTCTCTTTTCCTAACCATAGATTTTTAGGAATTTAATATCAATTAATAATATAATATTTGTTTTAAGAACTCTTTTATGTCAATTTTGACACTATTCAATAGTTAATTTTTGTGAAACTCATAACATATTGATTACTTCAAAAAAAGTCAATTAAATCAATCATAATATATCATATTATCCTATAAAATTAGTTTAATTCATTAAAAGTTTCATATTATATTTATTTGGGTATTTATAATATCAATTATTTTAATTTTTCACTATTATAGTAATTAATTCATCATCATTGTGTCATAAATAAATTAAATTATTTAATGTCTAAAAATTATAAATAAAATATTTTTATGTAGAAAATATTTTTATCTTTCTAATGAATATTTATAATATAAAATAAAACATATATAACCCTATGTAAAAATTGTTTTACTAAAAGATATATGCTTGTGTCATTTTTGTATTCATTTTAACTTAATTAAAATAAAGTGTCCCTATCACCTACAAGTGGCACCATGGGGTCCCAAAATCGACCCAAAGATGCCTATGGTCGAACATGTATCAACAAATAATTCTAGGACACGTTTCAGGGTAATTTACTATTATTATAATATTATTTCTTTAACCCTTATTTACCGGATTTACCCTTAACCATGGTAAATAAAATATTTACCGCAGTAATTATTCAAAATGTCTAAAAATAAAAGTTACCTATTTACACAATTTGGACATCCTGATTCCAAATATGGAATCCATTTTTCTAAATTCAAAACACAGAAGTGGCAGAAATTAATTTAAAATTAATTCCCGCTGTCAAAACAAAAAGCGTGTTTTTAAGAGATAATAACTATCAAAAGATTGACACTTGTTTATGTTCGGTGTAATTGTAAAATTATGTCCAATTACCAACATTATATTAAATGGTAAAAATATATTCTAAATATAATTTAAAACTACTCAAATTAATAATTTATCACTATTAATTATTTTGATTAAAAAAGTTTTTTTTAATTAAAATTTAGTAATTTTCACTATTCATCATAATATGAAAGTTATCCGAAAAGTACCAAAATTTCACCTTAGGCTAAATTCGATATTCCAAATCCAAAAATGAAGTCAATTTTAAAATATAAAATATATATAATTTGAAAAGGTAGGTATTACTATTCATAACGGTTAGTTTAATTGGTTATGGGTTATTAGAACTCGGTGTTGCGTACAACACACGCTATCACATTATTCAAAGAGAAGCGTACCGTAGAAGCTTGGAGTGTTACATTCTCCCCTCCTTCAAATAATTTCGTCCTCAAAATTTCTAGAATACTACCGCATGAAAAGACTCGGGTGGTTCTTCATCATATGTTCCTCGGGTTCCCACGTTGCCTCTTCCATCTTATGGTTTCTCCACAAAACTTTTACCAGATGCGTCATCCAGTTTCTCAGCACTTGTTCTCTCGTATCAAGAATCTTGACGGGCTCTTCGCAATCAGACAGATCGGGTTCCAGTTCTAACTCCTCGTAGGTGAGTACATGTGTTGGGTCAGGCATGTATTTCCTCAACAGAGATACGTGGAACACATCGTGAACTTTGGAGAGACTTGGCGGCATTGCCAATCGGTAAGCTACAGCCCCAATTTGTTCTATAATTTCGAAAGGTCTGATGTACCTGGGACTCAATTTACCTTTCTTACCAAAACGTATGACTCCCTTCCATTGAGATACCTTCAGGAAAACATGATCACCATCTTGAAATTCCAAATCTTTCCTTCGATTATCAGCATAGCTCTTCTGCCAACTTTGAGCTGCTTTGATGTGATTTTGGATTACCTTCACCTTTTCCATCGTTTCCTCCACCAGTTCTAGGCCTACATGTTTTCTTTCACCAACATCATCCCAATAGGTTGGTGTACGACATCTTTTTCCATATAACGCTTCATATAGTTCCATCTGAATACTCGAATGGAAGCTATTGTTATAGGAAAATTCTACGAGAGGTAAGTATTGATCCCACATACCCTGAAAGTCAAGTGATCAAGATCTCAACATGTCTTCTAGGGTTTGAATTGTCCGTTCTAATTGTCCATCTGTCTGAGGGTGGTAAGCAGTACTCAAAAGAAGTTCAGTATCCAGGGATTTCTGAAGAATTTTCCAAAATTGTGAAGTCAAACGAGGATCACGATCAGAAACAATCGATAGGGGTACTCCATGAAGTCTCACAACTTCATTAATATATAGTCTTGCTAAACTTTCCAGGGGAAGATCTTCTCTTATAGAAAGAAAATGTGCTGACTTGGTAAGACGATCAACAATAACCCATATCGCATCGTTCCTTCGAGGAGTCTTTTGGTAGCCCCATGAAAATGTCCATCGTAATATTGTCCCATTTCCACTCCGGTATGGGAAGAGGTTGCATGACTCCTCCAGGCTGTTGCCTTCCAGCTTTAACTTGCTGACAAACCATACATCTTGACACAAAATCAGCAATCTCCCTCTTCATATTGACCCACCAAAAATGTTCCTTCAAATCTCTATACATTTTGGTGCTCCCATGGTGTATAGAGAAATTGGAACTATGAGAATCATCCAGCAATTCCCTTTTTAGATCAGGTATATCGGGAACACAAAGTCTCTTCCCAAATTTCAAAATTCCATCATCATACACAAAGTCTCTTAATCTCCCATCATTCATAGCTTTAATCTTCTTTTGGAATTCTTCATCATCGGTCTGAGAACTCTTAATCCTTTCTAGTAACGATGGTTTGGAAACCATTTGAAAAAGCATTGATGTTTCACCTTCCTTGGTTATACCCATGTCCATCTTTACTAGATCCATGAAAATTGGATCCCTTTCAATTCTCATCATGTTCAAAACTCCATGGTCTTTTCTGCTCAAAGCATCTGCCACCTTGTTTGCTTTCCCCGGGTGGTAGTGTATCGTGCAATCATAATCCTTGAGTAATTCAAGCCATCTCTTTTTCCTCATGTTGAGTTCTTTTTGTGAGAAAATATACTTCAAACTCTTGTGATCAGTATAAATCTCACATTTTTCACCATAGAGGTAGTGCCTCCATATCTTCAAAGCAAAGATCACAGCTTCTAACTCGAGATCATGAGTAGGATAGTTTTGTTCATGAATTTTCAACTGTCGTGATGCATAGAAAATAACTCTATCATTCTGCATAAGGACATAACCAAGTCCTTTCTTTGATGCATCACTATAAATAACGAACCCATCATTCCCCGATGGTAGAGTCAATAAAGGAGAATTGACTAATCTTCTCTTCAGTTCTTAGAAACATTCTTCACACTCTTTTGTCCAAACAAATTTAACCCCTTTACGTGTGATCTTTGTTAATGGGTTAGCCAATCAGGCAAAATTCTGGATGAAACGTCGATAATAACCTGCCAAACCAATAAAACTACGTACCTCAGTTATACTCGTAGGTGCTGGCCATTCTTGGATTGCCTTTGTCTTAGAAGGATCAACAGAGATTCTATCTTTAGAGACAATATGGCCAAGAAATGAAATCTCATGAAGCCAGAATTCACACTTGCTAAATTTTCCATATAATTCATGTCTTCTTAGAGTCTTCAAGATAATGCGCAAGTGATTTTCATGATCTTCGTAGCTTTTGGAGTATACCAAGATATCATCAATAAATACCACCACAAATTCATCGAGATACTCCTTGAAAACTCTATTCATCAGATCCATGAATACAGAGGGTGCATTAGTCAATCCAAAGGGCATTACAGTAAACTCGTAATGTCTGTACCTGGTTCGAAATGCTGTCTTCGGAATGTCTTCCTTCTTCACACACAACTGATGGTATCCAGATCGAAGGTCAATCTTTGAAAAGTATTGAGCTCCATGCAGTTGGTCAAATAAATCATCAATGTGAGGTAGGGGATACTTGTTCTTTATCGTTATAGCATTGATCTCCCTGTAGTCGATACATAACCTCATAGATCCATCTTTCTTTTTAACAAAAAGAACAGGGGCTCCCTATGGATAAACACTAGGGCGAATAAATAATTTATTACTCAATTCCTCTAGTTGTTGCTTTAGTTCAAATAATTCTACAGTGGACATTCTATAAGGGGTCTTCGATATAGGACTTGATCCCAGAATCAAATCAATGGAAAACTCAACTTCTCGTTCCGGAGGATGTTCAGGTAAATCTTCCGGAAATACTTCTACAAATTCTTTCACAACAGGTACATCCTCTATTTGAACATTCCTTTCCTCACCGACAGTTATTTCATTCTCTTCCTCACCAATAATTGAATTTAGTTGATCTACTAGGGGTGGATCTAAATAAGAATTAGGTGGTGACGATTCTGATCTAAAGATAAGGTGTTCTTTATCATTATCATCAAAAATTGTAACCTATTTCTTCTTACAATAAATCTTCGCATCATAGTCTGAAAGCCAGTCCATACTGAGGATTATATCAAACTCAATCATAGGTATGACGATGACATCAGCAGATAACGAACATTTATGTGCTCTAATGGGGACTGATTCACAATACTTTGTTGCAATGATACTTCCCATAGGAGTTTTAACTAACAACTCCTTTGTTAAATCAAATTGGAAATATCTAATTTTCTTAGAAAACTGGGAAGATATGAAACAATGAGATGATCCAGAATCAAATAAGGTATTTTCTAAACTTGTGGAAACCATTAAATTACCTTCCACCACGTCTTTCGGAGCTTCTACCTCAGCAGTAGTGATAGCATAAGTCTGGTCTTGATCCCTTGGCCTTTTCTGAGGTAAGTTCTCCTGACGCTTAGGAAATTCATTTGCATAATGTCCCATCTCCCTGCAATTGTAGCACTGAACGTTGGTTGCTTCCTTCTTCCCTTTGCAATCACGAGCTTGGTGGCCTTTTTCACCACACTTATAACAGACTCCCATTCCCTTAAAGCAAGTACCAGGATGTTTCTTCCCACATTTACCAGAGGATTGATATTCAACCTTTCCCTTCTTCCCCTTATTTACATTCCCAGATTGATCAGCAGGTCTCTTCTTCTCTTGCTTTGCTTTAAAGTCATAATACTTAGAGAATTGCTTTTCGGTCTTGATAGCACATGAGACAATGTATTCGTACGACGAAAAGGATTGTGAGACTAATGCTCGACGGAGAAATGGTTTTAACCCATCAAAGAAACGATCAATCTTTCTTCTTGGGCTACGTATATAATCACCAGCATACCTTGCTAACCTTGTAAAGTTAGCCTCATACTTTGTGACATTCTCATCCTCCTTTTGTCTCAGACTCAGAAATTGCCTTTCCATATCTGCTCGATGGTCGCGAGGAAAGTATTTTTCTAAAAACAGATCTTTGAACTCCCTCCATTCCATATTTGATACTTCATCATCTTCCTTTGTGTTTTAAATCAATGACCACCATTGATCAGCATCTCCAGTTAGAAGGTAAACATCCATGATAACTTTTCCCCTTTCATTGCTCCCCAATGCCTGAAATATTTTCTCTAGGAAATTTATCCATTGCTCAGCTACTAAGGGATTTGTACTCCCATTGAACATTGGTGGTTGTTTCCTCGTGAACCGATCTAACATTTATCCTCCACGCTGTGGATCAGGGTGCTCCATACGGGTAAGGTTATTATTCATAACCTGAGTAAGTTGTCCCAGTCTGGTGATTAGCTGATTGGCACCAGTTGCATCACCAGCTCCACTATAATTATCTTGAGTAGGAGGGAAATCCCTACATAGAGTGCGTGCATTGATACTGTTTCCATTTCTTCCACTAGGAGCCATTTCTAAACAATGGAATAAACTAGATCAGTTTATGAATCAAAATACATAATCCCATGCTAATAAAACACTTAACATAAATTGAACTATTTATGGATATAATCCATAATCATAAAAATATTTTCTTTGAGGAAGGATATACTCATAAACCCTTCATAATGATTTGTAAAGAAAATGAGAGTTATCCTAAGCATATCCCCCGGGAGTGTCGTAACCAAGAGTGCAGCAAGGCCCGTTGTCGTGCACCAGTTCTCGTTCGAGTCTAGCTCAAAGCGGTGTTTTTCGGGTTTTACCCCTAGGTACATCTGTGCCAGAGCCGCCTCTACCTACCCGTATCCAGACAGGGATGTATTGCTCGGAAAACTCACAAAATCCATACAATACCAAAATTCTAGGAAGTTCTTCTATACTAATCCTCAATTTCCATCTTAGGTCTACGTGATCTAATCAGATTTTATCTAAATCTAGCTTCCAAGGTTTGTACTAAACCTCCCTCTGATACCAACTGTAACGCCCCGACCCTAGTTACCCAGATTCGGTGCATTATTAAATAACATTGGCATGATCACAAGAAAGATCAAATCTCGAAAGACCGATTGGTTTAGTATCCTTGGAAACACTAGATATATTCATAAGTCTTACATTACATTATAAAATGAAAAACTACTACAACAACATATTGTCTCCATAATCCACACTCATATCCCCAGATAATATCCCTGCAGGTCATTCATAATTTACTTCTTCACTTCCTGGGAAAAATAAAACATAGAAAAGGGGTGAGCTCAAATGCCCAGTAAGGATAACAATATAGCGGAACCATTCATAAATAAGAATAAACATTTAAGGCAATGTATAAATAAAACAAAAGCCTTTAAAACTTGAACTTTCAACATGGTATGGCATAAATAAAATGAAATAATGCCATTTACTTATTCACATGGATATTCTACTAATCGAATAATCACATGCAAAATCAATAACCACTTTCATAATGTTGGAATGCATAATGACAGACTATCATAACCACATAGTCAAGGCTTCGTGCCAAGACTACAAATAAGATTTTGCCAAGGCCTTATGCCAAGACACTAGTTTGTCTCATGAGACCTACCGATGCATCGAGGAGCTATAGCGGGCTCCACCCGTCACATATTAAGTCCAATTCATTCCCATATGAAAAGGTTTAAACATTACATAAACATTCGTATTAAAACTAGCATACGAAATGTCAATACATTCACCATAAACCATGAATGGTATAAAAATAGCACATCCATAGTCAAACAAATCTCAAAACCTTCAATATAAAATAGAAGTTTTGTATCATAATAAATCAACATTAAATAAGCGTAAAATCCATCAAAGGATGTTGACATAGATCAAATCAAAATTCTTTTTAAAGAAATATCTCTTTTTATTTTGAAATCATTTAAGATCCATATAAAATAAAACATTTTCTTTGAAAATATTCTTATAAGCTTGTAAGGGAAGATTTGAAGATTTTATAACGGCGGAAAATAGCCGCACCCACCGTATAAGTAAAAACAAAATTCTTACCTTTATCCTGTCGAAAAGGTTAAAAGGGACCTTGTTTTGAAAACAACGGAAAGATTACTTTATAAACCACTTATAAAAGTCAAAAAGGGTATAAATGACTTTAACTCATATTCTAGTAAATAGTAAAAATGTTTTGAAATATATTTTTAAGAAACATGGATGTGGATGATAAAGAGATCCCAGTAGATAATTATGAATAAACAACCTCGGATAATGAAGAGATTGTGAAATAACCCTTACCTTGTACTTTTCATTGGTTGGGGTAGGTTAACCTCCGGTATAATGGTGAAATAATTGTTATTAAATTATACATAAATCATATACATTAATATGATATCATATATGATCTTTTAATGTTTATTTGATAATAATATCTTAGAATTATCGTTGTTTCGGGTGTTAACTTACTTGTTTTATTTTATATGTTTTGTTTCGTAAGACATGTTTATAATGGATAGGTTGTATATTATTCATATCCTTAATGATATCAAGTCCTTAAAAATCATTTTTAAATCATCAAATGATAATTATACTTGAATGGATACGATGGAGAATGAATCTTATCACATTCGTGGAGACGGTAGTCCGTACGTATGCACGAGCGACAATATCATTCTTTTGATATTAAAATAATATATAAATGGATAGTATATAATATATATAGAATAATTAACATGTTATATTTATTATTTACATGAGTTACACATCATTATTTTACCCATCCAAATAATAATATATTGAATAACAATTACACCACGACGTGGAGACGGTAAGCCGTATGTACGCACGTATGGTGACATGTTATTCAAAGGGTGGATAGAATACATAATATGGTTGTACCATATTTATAATAACATCACAGTATATATATTATACTGGAGTTATTATTTTAGAATGGTAACAACAAAGGAAGAAGAAGTGGAAGAAGAAAGGAACTTGGAAAAGAGTGGTGAAATCATTACCTCTTCTTCGGGTTCTTCTTTTTGATTTGATCAAAAGGGCTCCATAGGTTGGCTTTATGGTCACACTAATGCCTCTAGGTTGTATTGAGGGAAGTTGGGAGAGTATTTGGGCAGAGTTTTTCCGATCCAAAAGGCTTTGAAGGTGTGAAGAAATGAGAAGGAGGAGTTCCCTTTTATAAGAGGGGTGAGGGGCACCTTTGGAAAAGCTAGAGATATTAGTTTATAATAAATTAATATTCGGTTTCCAATGGCTCCAAAGTTTATTATTTAAATTTTAGGGTAGGGATAGGTCGAAAACAACTCAACCAATAGAATTTAGACAGGTTTGTGTACTTATATTAACCCTATCTTTAAGTATTAACTCTAAGATAATTAGTTTCACTTTTACAATGTCTCTTTGTATTTTTATATAATATGGTTAATAAACATACTATATACATCAAAGAGACCCCCAAGTGGTCCATTAATGATTAACCTATCATGATATAAGTCTCTTGGCCGAACCTTAGATTTTTAGGAATTTAATATCAATTAATAATATAATATTTGTTTTAAGAACTCTTTTATGTCAATTTTGACACTATTCAATAGTTGATTTTATTGAAACTCATAACAGATTGATTACTTCGAAAAAAGTCAATTAAATCAATAATATTATATCATAGTATCCTATAAAATGAGTTTAATTCATTAAAAGTTTCATATTATATTTATTTGGGTATTTATAATATCAATTATTTTAATTTTTCACTATTATAGTAATTAATTCATCATCATTGTGTCATAAATAAATTAAATTATTTAATGTATAAAAATTATAAATAAAATACGATTATGTAGGAAATCTTTTTATCTTTCTAATTAATATTTATAATATAAAATCCAACATATATAACCCTATGTAAAATTTTTTTTTCTAAAATATATATGCTTGTGTCATTTTTGTATTCATTTTATCTTAATTAAAATAAAGTGTCTCTATCACCTACAAGTGGCACCATGGGGTCCCAAAATCGACCCAAAGATGCCTATGTCCGACCATGTATCAACCAATAAGTCTAGGACACGTTTTAGGGTAACTTAGTATTATTATAATATTATTTGTTTAACCATTATTTACCGGATTTACCCTTAACCATGGTAAATAAAATATTTACCGCAGTAATTATTCAAAATGTCTAAAAATAAAAGTTACCTATTTACACAATTTGGACATCCTGATTCCAAATATGGAATCCATTTTTCTAAATTCAAAATACATAAGTGGTAGAAATTAATTTAATATTAATTCCCGCTGTCAAAACAAAAGGCGTGTTTTTAAGAGATAATAACTATCAAAAGATTGACACTTGTTTATGTTCGGTTTAATTGTAAAATGATGTCCAATTAACAACATTATATTAAATCGTAAAAATATATTCTAAATATAATTTAAAACCACTCAAATTAATAATATATCACTATTAATTATTTTGATTAAAAAAGTTGTTTTTAATTAAAATTTAGTAATTTTCACTATTCATCAAAATATGAAAGTTATCCGAAAAGTACCAAAATTTCACCTTAGGCTAAATTCGATATTACGAATCCAAAAATGAAGTCCATTTTAAAATATAAAATATATATAATTTCAAAAAGTAGGTATTACTATTCATAACGGCTAGTTTAATTGGTTATGGATTGTTAGAACTCGGTGTTGCGTACAACACACACTATCACATTATTCAAAGAGAAGCGTACCGTAGAAGCTTGGGGTGTTACATCTTGAGAACTGTAGGATACACATCCAAATTTGGACTCGTGCAAACAACTAGAATGGTGGTCAGCAGGTATTCTTAATTGAGATACATGAAGGGGTTGGTAGGGAGCATCTAAAAAAAATTGGGTGGTGACCCATTCAACACCATCAACTGAGGGTTGTTTCCCTTTCTTATTGTATAATCCTACATCGACATATTATGAATAACATGATTCAAACAAGTCCTTATCATCATATAACATCACATTTTTCAATTACTGCAATATTTGATGCAATGGTTGTATGATGAATGAATTTCCTCGTGAAGGTGCAAACACGAACTGCTTAAAAGAACACTGAAAACCATGTTTTTATAAACCACCATAAATTCTGAGTCATATACAAGGTCATTTAATCACTCTTTGATCTTCATTTGTACCAACGATTTCATCTCACTTTTTTCATAACCGAACAGGGTTGTGTTGGATGGTGTCAGTTTATCTTTGTTATAGCCCCATCAACAAAGTGTTCACACTAGGAGGATATTAACTCTAAATAATTCATCAACAGAGACTTTCCAAGCATCAATACAATATATCATTTCAGACACATATATGGGTTTGATGTGTCCATGAATAATGGTGTCTTAATCTTGATCTGTAAAGGATATAACCATGTGGAATTATATAGGATTGGAATTTGTCCGATAGACATTAGTGGTGGCCGCTTTATTTTTAATATCATAGAGGATTAGTAAATATTCTATAACTACTTCCCTGATATCATTTAAAAAGTTTAGGGCATCCAGGATTGATAGCCTGGCTGGTACTAAATCCAATTGCTTTAGAATGCCATATTTCTAATCTGAAGTACATTGCTTCCCTCTATTGGGATGATTTTTTAATGGTTCCTCAGAGGCTTCAATGTCTGATAAAGATTGGTCGGCCCTTAGCTTCAATACCTAGAGGTTCTTCTACACATTGTGGTTTCAGCTGTGTAGTTATGCCTACATGTCATGGGAGATTAAACATCCATTCATCTTCTAATGGAATTTCAAGGATGATCTGGAACAACGGTCTTCTAGAAGGGGTAGGGGAATTTTAATGCTCTTTTGGGGTCCTCCCAAGGGCCATTCCATTGGTTTTTACAAAATTGATATTTTATGTTCGGGTGTGGTAAGAAATTTTGATTCTACCACAACTTCATCTTCATGGGTATCCATAACTTCTGTGGTCTCTTCCTTCAGTTTCCTAATTGGTTGTAGGGAACTCAATTTCATATCCATACTCTTCATTAAAGAAGTTATCAAATAAGTTAATGAAATTAATAGATCCAGAGATTAGTTCCTCATCTGATGATGATTCTTCCAGATAGGCTCTTCTGGTGGTGTCATTTGGTGGGGAAGTTCCTATGCTTTTAGATATATTTGTATAAACTCTAGGAAGTTAAAATCTAACTTTGGGCTTGACATGGGTCCATATTCTTACACTTTCTCTCTACCATTCTAGTCAAACTACTTCTTGTACAGTCAACTCTTGGATGATTGTGTGGTCGAGGATTTTTTTGGTGTTTCATTAAGAGTTGTTTGGGGAACAGTTAGTTACATCAAATACTCTTGAAGTATTACATGAGTTTTGTGGACAATTTTTTGATTCATCCAACAACATAACATCTAATCCCTTTTTTAATGACTTTTTCCACTCCTCTAATTTATCCAGTTCAGTGGTGGAAACAAATTCTACATGTTCTAACGATGGTCCTAGTTTTACTTGTACGGAATCTATCACCCTTTTTGGAGGTCTTTCAAGATGAAACACTCCTGGATGGTTTGTCCTAGTATCTGGTGGAAGAGTCAATAATTTGGATGGTCATTGAAGATGAATTAATAAGCCCTCTTTGGTTCTGTTAGGTGGAGAAAGTTGAAGTTCATGGAGGATAAAATGTAGTCGTAGTCTTGGTCATCTCAGAAAGAGTAAACTTTATTTCTCTATTCCTTGAATTTTTTTCACCAAGGTACCATATGCTTGTCTTGTTGAGTTGGGGTTTTCTATTAACACGAAGTAGGTCCTATATAATTTGGTATAGTACTTAGAGTAGGCGCTAGTACATAGGATTTCTAATCAATACAAGAGGCCACTTTATATTTTCCCTCCATTTTTCTTGGGGGAGATGAGGCTACCCGAGATTTGTGGTTAGTTCCTATTAAGGAATATTATATTATTTGGGAAATGGAATAAAAATATTGAAACCCACTTGCATATTTCAAGGAGACCAGTGGTTTTCACATCTCATCATTGAGGTAATCGATTCACATAGAAAGAATCTCATCTTTGATTAGTGGTAGGTTTAAAGAGTATGTCACTCCATTCCATTTGGAATGGAAATTTTATAATCTCTCATTAAGCCATTGTCTCTAGTTCATGATGTTCATTACTACTATATTTGGAAACATTGAGCTAAAATTAAATGGAACTATCATCATACATCCCTCTAACCTATTATTGACTGATCTAGAAAACTAGTATACCATAAAAAGGCTGAACCATTCAATGTTCTTATGAAGCATCTAAGTTTCACTACTTCTTGTTGCTCTGGGGTAACCATCATGGGATCAAAATAACATTCATATTTAATGAGATATTTTTCTGGGTCACATGAACCACTGAATATGGGGAACACTGAATTCTAGAAATTTGGTGGCGGTGGGACGTTACTCACCTAGCCGGGGTAAGGATTCTGTTTTGGTTATATCAAAGTGCATCATATTTTTATGGATTCTCATCAGCTACCAATGAATTGATGGTATTAGTGAGACATTGATGTGTGTTCTCTTAAACCTTATCATGAGTGGTGCGGTAGAGGAAAAAGTGGACATGCTAGAGATACTGGTACATGAGGTGGATACTCGACTGGGGGGATACTTTTTGGATTTTATTGTACCTACTTCGGTAGTTTCCGTAATGATGGGAAATGATGATTTCCTTATATGATTGGATTTATCTAAATGGATTGTCCCAATGTGGTCTTATATTATCATTCTAGCCTTTCTTCATTCACCAGGAAAACCCCTTATGGCTAAGGTACGCCAACTAGAAGTTTATATTATGGCTCTTCCAAAGGAACCTAGGGAGAGTATTCAATAGGATGGGTTACTTCGATAAGCTCAACATTGATTCTCCTCAACTCCATCATTTCTTCCTCCTACCAAGATAATTTCTCCCTGATTGTTAGGGGCTCATTCTCATGGAAAGGCAGAACTAGTTCATGCGTGAAATCTTCATTATTATTCACAATGTGAGAGATTCACGAGGGAAGTAATGAGGTATTGATAGAAGTAGAACCCAAATTTAGGGTGGACCTCTAGTTTGGGGTATTCAAATCTCTAGTTTCGATGTGGATCAAATTCTTGGAGAAATATTTTATCCACGTTCATCTGCATTTGAATCATTTTCTATGTGGTACTTAGGATTGATGTTTGTGATGGTCACCGATTTTTAAGTCATTTTAGATGTTGTTCTAGCAACTGAATGTTAGGAGGGATCTTTTCATCTTTTTTGGGACTTCTCGTTCCATTTCGGGTACCTCTTTGTGTTTCTCAGGGAAGGGTAAGTCATAGGGAACCTTTATATGACCTTTTGGTTTTCCACCTTTATGGGGGACATGAATTTCGAGATATGATCGAGCTAGGGACTTCCCTACTCATAATCCTCCTCAATCAAGAATATACTGATGTATGTAGGCATTGGGTTGTGGTAAAAATACCCCCATCCATATAGTATCGGGTTGATCCTATTCCCTTATTATGATGCTTCATCCCAGATTTGTTGTTCTTACGTGTGCATTCTATGTTAAAAATTCCCCTTCCCTATGGGCTAGGCATCTTACCATATTTCACACATTGGTGCTATAATTTCCGATTTCATGATCCCAAATATTCCAATTCGAGTTTGAAATAGATCTAGTACTAGGTGGGTATGTGAATTACTTATCTCTGAGGATATGATAAATTATTTCGTATTGGATTCCCTTAAGCGAGAAACTTTGTAAATGTTCTTGGTTGCCTGGTTTATGAGATTTTTGATGGATTTGTCTCATCGAGCCCAATGATATGAGGACTTACTCAAGGTCATTTCTTATCAAGTATGATGTGTTTCCTAAATAGAATGTTTATTTGATTTCCATCGTGGGATAAAGACATTATAGGATTTCATTTCCAATGGGTTCAATTGGAAATGAGGTATGGTTAATTGTAATACTCCATTCTCTCCTAAACCCCAAATATAAACACCAAATGGGGATTTTCCAAAAATGAAATACAACTTCTATAGATATTGGAGGAACATGAGTTTATGATATTCTGTCTACCTCTTTTATTATGGTCATCACACGGACGGAAGGGCATCTAAGTCAATCTTTCAACAAAGATATCCAACTATTTTGACATGGTATGCATACCCATAATAGGGAAATAATATTATTTCAACTGGAAGAGAGTTTTCCAAATATTTAGATTAATGTAATGTATGAATTCCTATGAAAATTTCCTTAGTATGTCTAACTTTTAAGTGGATATGGGAAAAACATAATGGGTATGTCAACTTTGGATAATTTACTTCTCACGAGAATCATATCCATTTGTTCCCCACCAGAGATTCCTCTACATGATCATCCCAAATTTAAAATATCTTTACAACTTTATCTTAAGAAGAAGATCTAGTAGGTGTCTTACAAACTTTTCAATAGTTCCTAGGTGGCTCAGAGGATGGGTCTGTCCCCTAGAAATATCTTGATTGAGAAAGGATATTTCATGTTGTTGTATGTGTTTTTGACATACTTGAACCCATCCTTCCAAAAAAAATATTATGAGGGATTTATTTGATTTGAATCTGTAAGGGGAGGACCTTCCTATAGATATGGAAGTTAATTGAAGGGCGGACCATCGTTGTTGGTGCTACAATGGTGATGATTACAATCATATGTTTACATCTTAATTTTGAGGTAATTTTTTAAGTGCATACCATAGGGAGGGTCATCAAGGAAAACATTATAAATGGGAGTTATTTATTTCTAAATCAAGATGAAAACATGAGGAGCATCTTTTCAATTGATTATATTATGGTGAGGGATACCATTTCCACATTGTATCTATTTGCAGGAAGAATTTATAACTTTTGTATCCTGAGGTGGTACTTTTGGATGGACTGCAATAAGGGGGTGACATTCTTACTGTTTGATGTCATTGTGGGGAGATCATTTGTAATGAAATCCATCATGGTGAGAAATACCATCATAGCTTGATGTATGACTGTAGGGAGAATTCATACTACATATACCATGGGGAGGACTATCAGAGTGAATGATAGCATGGGGGGAACATCTTACTATATTTTATTCTATCGATGATGAGGGTTATCAAGATGCTCATCAAGAAATATGATCACATGATCGACCATTTCATTACCACAAAGTAATCCTTCATGGTTTCTCTAAAGAAATCCTTCAGAGCTGCTGGTAATAATATTGATGGAAGGACCTCAACAACTTCTAATGTTACTTTCATCATTTAGTAATGGATTGACAAGATCCAAGGCCTCTGTTGATGGGTGGTTTTTTGTAATGCTGAACTCTAGCTACTAAAAGAGTAGGGTTATGAATAATATCTTCATTTTAATGTTTCTTTCTGTGTAATTTCTTTTTTGGAACTATGTTATAAGTGACTAACGATGCCTATTTATGATAACGACCTTTATACAAGGATTCCTAATTGAGTGGTTCCCATGTTGTTTTCGGGATAATCCAATGATATTTTTAATTCTAGAAGGGATATATGTCTCCCCAGGAGGGGTCACCATGGTGGACCAGTGTCCCCTAGTTGGAATGCATATTTTTTTCCCAATATGGTTGTCTACTTATCATAGAATATGGTTGGTGACCATCCTCAACTGGAGTAGGGATGGAGGATTACTCTGGAGTGACCATCTTATTTTTGTATGAGTCGCAAAAATTGGAGTGATGGGGATGTGGGCCCGAATACTTACTATTTTTGTAGAAATGATTACATATTTATGATTCTAGATTATATGATATGAAAATTATGTGTGATCCTCCATCATTTCTTGGATGTTTCGAGATACATCTTTGGCTAGAACGAGGATATATGCACATTCTGATGTCATAGAAGGATTTTGTGCCCGCTCTGATCCTCCAAGTTCTATCACTGGCTACTAGAGGTTATCTTATGTCAGTGTAGAGTAACATGTCTACTCTGATTTATAACGGGGTTTAACCAACTATTTTTTATGGTTTCTGTTGTATTTGACAGATGGGCTTTATATTTGTGAGAAAGGACTTGTGTCTTCATGTTTTCCTCTATATTTTTCTTACGGGCAAGATTTTCATCCACATGATTTTAAATATTATTGTATTTGATTTCCTTTATATTTCACTAATTAGAATTATATGATGGAGCACAGATTTTACTACACCTGTACTTAGTTTCCACCACATTTGATTGAGGGGCTTCGTGCTCCTTGTCATGGCTATGTGTCAGCCTATAGTTTGTCGTCCAATTTGGATGATAGTATTTATATGAATTAGCATGATTTTTCTTCTTATCATAGCTTGTTTCCTCCCATTTTTGATGATGGTATTCATACACATTGGTAGTTATTTTCAACTACCTATTATATTCTTCTATATTTTTGTGGCGACCTTGGAGTTCATTGGTCGGATTTTTCACTTTCTCGTAATTATCCTCCCAATTTTTATGGTGAACATCTTCCTCAAGAACAAGGGGATGATCAATTCCTGATTAAATGCTCATCACCCTTGGAGGGAATCCTGGGGGATCTGTGTTCATTGTACATCAACAGGATCCCTCGGTGTGATATCCTATTCATAATGGGGATACTTAATCATGTGGTATTGGTGGTGATATCTTCAAGTAGGGGACCTTGAGGTGGACCCATATGTAGTAGGTAAAAAATCATTTGTGACACCTTCATCCACCTCCTTAAGAAAAGAGAGGTACTCATTTCCACATTTTAGGTATATCCTCCCAAATTAATTAGAGATGGATATTGGAGCCTCCATGTTCTAGTCCCCCGACCACTATTGAGTGGGCGGTTAGTGGGACTTCATTAACTATAGGGTCTATGTTTCTGCCTCTAATGTTGGGAGAGTACCTTTCTAGTGGTACTCCCAGGTTATTTTATTTGAGACCCATCGTTGGAGACACTTGGTGGGTGACAGAGTCCCTTGCTTCTTGGAGGACTTTCCTGGTGCATTGGTTGACATGTGTGTCTATAATAACTTTTGGTATTCCATTGGATTGATGGATTCTCTGAAGAATTCATGCAATATATGTGACCAGTAAATAAAAAACCCATCAAATTATCATCTCATGACCATGTGTATGATTTAGGACCTTTATTGTCCCTCTTCCATTTTAGATGTGAAATTGGGAATGAGGTGGTGTAACACAACCACCATGGTAAAGGATTCACATCAGTTTCACTATTTCTTTTCAATGTAAACATTGTGAACAATGATGAGTTACAGGGATTGGGTATGTGAAAAAATTTGTGTCGGATTTACCATTTTTTATGGGTATGGGTTTATTTATGGGTGAGCTTATTTCAAGGGGTATTCTTGTCTGCAATTACATATGTCGAGCACAAAATCTTTGAATGGCATCTAACATGGTTTTTCACAATGCTAAAAACACCAAACAGATCTCACATCCATAATTTGTGGACCATCATTCTAGAGGTAGGCATTCATTAGATGATTTCTCCAAAGATACTTAAGAATTCACATTGATTGATAGGAGTAGAAATCGGGCTCACCTCAACATTTTGGGGGTAATTATCGCATATCTTGAGACTCTATTATAGATTTAGGATATGTTCATATGTTTTTGAACCCTAGGTTCATTCCCAAGCAAGCGTCTAAGGGTTACCCCTAGGTAAGATAGATCATAAATATATATGGGTTCATAATTATATATATGTATTTATAGTTTTCCATTGATGAATATATTTATATATATCTGATGTTATTTATTGATGTTAACCTTTTTTTGGAAATATTAAGAATTCCATAGTCGTTCACCATGACAATTCTTGTTTTAAGACATATTGGATGGTGCACTAATGTTTATCATAATCATGGGGTATGGGAGCTATTTTTATGTAAAGATCAATCCCATGAGACAATCATACTATATATCCTCATGAATGGAATCAGAACTCATGTAGTTCGGTGTCTCTTTACTGGGCACATCAACTTTTACGGTTGTGTGACAAGGACCTGATCATACAGTTTAACATCATGTGGCAAAGAGATCCAGGTGAATTTTTACATAGAAAATATAGTGTGGCACTTATTCTTAGGCATCCCATGATACAAGGAAGATATATGGTTTCGTAGGGGAAGCTAAACCTATTGGGGATGTGGCCCATATAACATTTGGGTGATTTGGGTGCAATGTTTGGCCATTAGGGAGGCTTCTTATGTATCCTATGTAGTTGGGTATCAATTCCCTCATAGTTTGGTTATCTCATGTAGTTTAACATCAAACGATAAGGATGAAAGTGAAAATCTATGAATATGACACTATTAGGATTGAACCTCAAGGAGGTTTCATACCTAACACATTTAGTTGGGAATCAAAGACCATGTAGTTTTGAAAGGTGGAATTTGGACTTATACCTAAAGTGTCAGTCTCGATGTGGAATTTGATAGGGTCTTACACATTCTAGGAGGACCATTTAGATTGAATTTGGAGCTTACATTTATGGAGAAGGCCCATGCTTTTGGATTCATGCATATTTCATGATCTTCACTAGCATCTAATCCCATTTGAGTCATTCTCAATATATGAAATAAGAGGGGTAGTGGATCTGAAGATCGCACATCCCACTTCATCTATTAATAGATTGTTCTAGAGCCCAAATTGAGGAAGACAGAGGGTGTTGAAAAATCCTAGTTCCCCTCTTATGTAAATATCCTAGATAGTCATGTCTAGTGATCCATCTGAATACATACTAGGTGGAGGCATAGAATAGAGAAGGAGCCACATCCGACCTGGAAGGATAGGTCTTTCCTCAATGGGAGTGCCCTTGATTTTATTATGGTCAAAAGGGGGGAATGTTCAACACTAGATCTCAACGAAGACTAAGGCCAGTGGTTCCCCTTAATCCCCAAAATGGGGAGGTTCATGGGAGCATCAAAATGTCAAAAACCTTGATACTATGGGAATGTAAACTCAAGGTCATTATAGGGGTCTACCTCACTATTGGGGTAACCAAAATGACTCCACATACCATGGGTATATAAACTCAAAATGGAATGCTTGTATTCCCTATGATTTTATCATAGACATCTAGAGGATTTGGAAGAGGCCATGGCTAAATGTCGATTGATTGGTTCCTAGAGGGGCCATCATGGGGGATGACGATGCAACAAAATGGAATGATCAGAGTCTGAATGTTGAACTCCTTGCGGTATCCTGGTCCCTGTAGCATGTTCTTACATGGGATAATGCTTCTCCTGTGTATTAGATTTCTATGCAGACAAAGGGGTTTCCCATATACCATAGTGGTACTGGAACTACGTTTAGTCTGCGTACCATTTTTTTATACAGGGCTAGGTTCCATCAGTGTAGCATGGTGTTTCACAAACTCTAGTTCCATCCATGTATCGATCTCCATCAAAAAGTAGGATTCATACCTTGTAGTAATTTTTTATGTGGGGTTCCTAGTTGAAAATAGTAAATTGGTTCTGTGCCTCACGGGGAATATACACATAGATGTTTTTTAGTTCACGGACGACCAACTGACTTTTGTTTTTCCTCATTAATACTATGCATAAGAGTTTTACCTATAGTGAATCATCAAATGAATATGTCTCTTGTGGTGCTATCGGTCCCTATATTTATCCATTCCGTAGATCCCCTATCAATCTTCCAATTTTTTATCACACCAAACTCCTACCTTGGAATATATTTATAGGTAATTTGGAAACTCGATATTGTTGTAGCTAGTTGGTTGTGATGAGGATATGATCCTCCTTTTGCAGAATCCCATGGAAGAAACCCAGTCTGTGCATTACTTACTCGATGGGGGAATGGGTTACTTTTATTTAGAGGGGAGATTCACCACCTTGGTCCCACGAACTACTTCATTTTGTCTGTATGGAGCTGTTGGTCTCGCCTTGCCCAAGATAATTTTGAGTTTATGGTGGATGTTTTGTGCGGAGTATATTTTTCTACCTCTTTCTTGCAAATGATTTGCATCCCTTTGTGGGTTTGGTGTCTTTTTTTCCTTCTTAAAAACAATTTTAGTTCATGGGAATCTCTAAAAGAGGATTTCCATGAAGAGTGGTGATCTGTGGAGGGTTTCATACATCACAGTTCTGACTTTTTCATTTTTTATTTTTCACACCTTTAAGCATTTTTACTTCCATTCTTCTTTGTTTCATTCTTATTCCTTTACCAAATTCATGGGATAATTTAAATTCCCTTCATAAATGCTTTAGGACCCATAAAAAATTTAACTAATAATTTTTTGTAAAATACTTCTCCCTTATAAAATGTAATATTTTGGCCTAAAAATTTAACATGTTATATACTGTTCAAGAACTACATCGGTAGTAAAAATGATGTCAATAGTTATCATGAAATAAATTATTTTTAATAATTTTAAATTTTTATTTATAGTTTTCTTAAGTTATAATACATGATTTATTCCATATGATTCATTAATTTTTCTGTTATACTTTTTTCTTCAATCAATCATAAAATTTAAAGTATTTCATAATAATAATATTTCTATACTATTCAGAAAAATTTAAATCTTTAATAAAAAATCACAAATTAATCCTCTGATATTTTTTTTGAATAAAAAATATAAAATATTACATCCAGTTTAATTCCTCTATGATATAGAAATTAATTTTAAAATAAACCCGTAAAATTTGATGAAAATGATTTACTAGAAAAATAATTTTTCTGTATAAATGTTTATAAAAACAAGAATAAAGTAATTTTCGATAACCTTAATTTGATTATTCATAATAAAAATGAATTAATGAAATCTACAAAAATGGGATTTTTAAATACTTGAAAAAAATGATGGTTTTTATAAATTCAATAAATTCACCATTCATTGAGAAATTTATATTTACAAATAATCCCAAAAATTTACCCTAAGATAATTATGATATTATGATTTAAATTATTTCATCCTTTTTATCTAATTAGGTTTCTTAAAATGCTATGAAATAATTATAACCTTTAAAAACCAATAAAAACTAATTTTCATGACAATGCTTTTTTCAAGAATCAAACAACTTTACTAAATATTGAATTATTATTTACTAATAAATTATCAATAAATTTTATTTATCTAAAATAATTTTAGATACCATTATATATATATATATCATAATTTAGTTACTCATATACTAAGCATAAAATTCAATATCTAGTATGTTATGTTTATATTTAACTAATTATATTTCTTGGTTCTTTTGCCCTCTTTGTTGCATGTCATATACAAATTTGAACATGTTGGGTCGATATATAGATGTATATGTGTATTAGATGGATCAATACAAGAGGGGTGAATTTTAGGTATACAAACCTTTGTGTTAAAACAATTAAGAAATTAGTTTAAATGATCTTAAACTAATAAAATTCACAACAAATACAACTAACCCCAATTGTCTTGGATATAAAAGGTATGATATGATGTAATACTATAATAAGTGTAAATCAATTGTATTCAAAATGAATACAATAATCTAAGTAACACAATAATGAAATATTCCACTATAAATCATATAGAATCTATTAATACAACATGTAACAGTATAATTGTAATTGAAACAATTACAATTGAATATGAAATGAAGGAAATAATACAATTTCCTTTGTAATACAAACAGTAGAAGAAATGTAAAAGTATTGCAATTATTTTATCCAAAAGAGAAGGGTATCCTTTCACCTAGGATAAGAGGTCTATATTACCACTTCCTTGGTAAGCCCATGATACGATGATCGGTACGTCTGTCTTGTTATCCCCGCAATACCTTGATATGATGATCGGTACGTCGGTCTTGCTATCCCCGCAAGCCCTCAATTTTGTAGGTAATTAATACATATGTCTTTCAAACACTTGAAAAACCTCAACACAAATATCGGTAGCACCATCTACCTATCCTCAGTTTCCCTCAATCATTATCACCTGATCGGTTGCACAAAGAAAAACAAATCACTCATTGAAATTAAAAAAACTAAGAATGAGCCGTTCACATTAAGTAAATTTAAGGCATTCTCACAAAGAAATAGAGAAGTCCAATAATCACTCTCTAGAACTTGATAGCAGCAAAAAATGATCATAGTCTCTCGTTTTTATTCTCAGCATCAAATGACCTCTTATTTATAGGTCTAAGGTTCCAATGGTCATATTTCCTCCAATAGTCATATTTCGTCGGAAGACTTGAAGGGACTTGGACACCTGGCATTATAACGATCATATTGAAACAAGAAACACGAAATTGTTTTTATTAGTTTATAAATTAATCCATGAAAATTTTTTGGTTAAAAAAATTATATATTAAAATGATAATCATGAGTATGGTTGATATGAAACATGTGTCTTGATAAAGGATAAAAACATGCATGTAATAGAAGTAAAAAACAGTATGATTAGTATTACTTAGTGCAATGTATTGATATGATGCAAAGTGAGTATGATCCACAAAAGTCAGTACAATTGACAGAGTCAGTACGATTGATAGGTTCAGTACGATAAACATAGCCAGTACGATAAACATAGTTAGTATGATAAACATTATCGGTATGATAAACATAGTCAGTACAATAAGCATAGTCAGTACGATAAACATATTCAGTATGATAAGCATAGTCAGTATGATAAACATAGTCAGTATGATGAGCAATTATGAATAGATTTGGGATTTCCAAAACAAGACATAAAAGTCAAAATAGGACTTTTGACTTAACAATCTCCCCATTTTTGGAAATCCCAAAACATAAAGTAAAACTACGAAATAAGTGCTTTGAGTTATGAAAACTCTTCTGAAAAAGAGATTGAATACAACTAACTCGCCCTTAGAAATATATTTTCTTTAGGATGATATTCTTATATTTTCCTTGATTAATATCTATTTTGTTAAAACATTATTCCTCTTATAAAACATTTTCCCCCTTTGTGATTTACAAAAAGAACGGGGTAAAATTGAGTTTCCTAAAAATGATATAGAGAATCAAAAATTCAAGGCGATTGGAAAGAGAAAAGAAAACTTATTGAGATAACAAAAGTATATAGAATTTGAAAAGTGAATAAATAAATAAAGATACAACAAAACATTCATTTGTTTTTATTTTTATTTTTGTTTCTTGATCAGCTCATGGAGAACAGCTTTCATCTTCTTGATTTCTTTCTTGTCTTCTGAAATAGAATATCCCTAGGATTTGAGAAGATCTTGATGATCAGAAAAAACCTGATCCTGATTCTTGATAGTCTCTTCTTGAACTCTTATTAATTAATCAAGAGTTTCAATTCTATCTTTCATGTTCTTATTGTCTTCAGAAAACATAGAATTTTTCTTCTTCAATAGATCTATTTCATATTTTAACGTTGAAACCTTCGAAATCATTGACTGGAAAACATTCATTCTCTCTTGTATCTCTTTTATTAAAGGAGTATCGGCTCCTTGAGTTTTTGACATCTGATTTATCCTTTTAATAGTTTCTTTGTCAAGCTTAATAAAAGCAATAACAAGATAATTTTAAAGCCTCCTTAAGTCTTCAATTGATACCTCATGTTCATTCACTAAGATTTCTATTTTGTATAACCATTTAGTCATCTTATTGCAGTCCTTATTATGGGAACTGAACATTCAGATATTACTTTTCAATCACCTTCTGTTGACAATACTCTCTTTCTAAGTTCCCTTACTGAACCAAACTTCTTCCTTTGATTCTCTGTGATGAAATAAATTTTCCCTTTCAATTCTAGATAAATAAGGAACAATAGTCTCAATTATCCTCAACACATGAACAATGTAATCACTTTTCTTGAGAGAAATTGTGTTTTCTGAATAAGAATCCTCATCATATAAATCCAGTTCAGTTGACCAGCTTGAGTCTTTAACTTACTGTTTTCCTTTTGATTTCTCTTTTTTCCTTTCTTTATTCTTCTATTTTGTAACTGATAGCATTTACTTTTTCAATATGAGAAGATTGAGCACCTTGCTTTAATTGAGATAGAAATCTATATGAAAGAGTTTCAAGGGATTTAATTGGTGCTTTATCAGCATGAGGAACATGTTGAATACATTCACTTTGTTTTTTAATAGATTCTTCTCTAATCAATTTTGAACTCTGATGAAATTCCCAATGAAAATCTTCTTCCTCTTCTTAAACTTCTTGAACATATTTCAATAATTGTTTCTCATTAACTTTTTCTGGAAGACTCTATAAGATCAGTTTTTCTGGAAGACTCTGTAAGATCGGTTCTTTTTTCACTTATTCTTTTAATTGATCACTTTCCAACTCAACTCCTTTCACGATTTTAGTGTCATCAAAATCTTGATCTTTCCTTTTCAAGAGAGTCTTATTTTTCTTCTCAGCTGTTAGAGTATCTTCTACCCTTATTTTCTCAACTAAGGCCTCAGCTGGATCTAGGAAGAACATATGATCTCCCTCTTTTCTTTGTTCTCTATCCTTCCTACACTTGGTCGCAACCTCCTTTCTATATTTTTTATTCTTCTTCGGCTTAGTATTGATTTTCATATCGGACTTTTAAGGAGCAACAAAAGTGACATTTTCATCGATTGGCATAGGTGCTGATTGATTTGGTGTTAATTCATCTTCTACATCTTTAACAGAGCTCTGAATATTTATCAAAACATACATAAAACTTCTTCAGCATATTCTTATATATCCAAGATGGACTTAGTTCTTTCAACTTCCCTTTCAGAGGAATATTACAAAATGTCAAGCTCTCAAGAATGAACTTAGTAATAATAGAAGGATACATAATAATATGAGACTTGATTTCTCCTGACTCGACATTCTTGATTGTTTCAAAAATGTACCCCATGAGATTTACCTTTCTCATGTTTACAAGATATCGAGCATAAATATGTCAGATACTTTTAGGGTTTCTCTATCTCTTTTCCTTGGGATAATAAATCCTTTCATCTAAATCATCCTGAACCTTTTACCTAGAGATAAATGTGATACTTTTATCTTTTCTTTATTTATAGGTAATAGTGATTTTTCAGCTCTTTCTCCAATAAACGTACCAAAATTCTCTGTTAGTTTATGAGATAGAAAAAAAGAATCACCTACTGTTGAAACATTGAGAAAGTGAGCTACTTGTTTCATAGAAATTGAAATTTTATTATCTTACACAGCAAAGTTGATCATCATATTTTTTTTCAAAAGACACCGTTTTGTAGAATTGACTAACTTTTTCAACAAGAATTGGGTCTTGAGATACAGGTTTCTCAATACAAATATGTTCCCATCCTTGAAACAAAATAATCTTCTTGATTGTTGAATCAAATGTGATAAACAAGTCATGAGAAAAAAACCTTTCTCTGAAGAAATGTTTCTCTAAAAATGTCTTCGAAGACATTTAGGTAGGAGTGTTGGCAGAGGACTGAGACATATAGGTGTAACAAAAATAAGATCGTACAGAATCTTAAAACAAAGAGGAAGACCTTTACCAAGAAATTTGAAAAACCGATGTGGGGATGGGGAGAGGGGGTCTCTATTTAAAGGTGAAGAAAGATGACCATTGATCTTCTAAGGATGATATTGCAAGATATATAAATCAATGGCTAAGATTTAAATGCGTAAAAAACAAGAAACAATTAAACATAAGAAAGACAAAACAAAACAATGAAATAAAATAAATGATAGAGATTCTAAATAAATCGTTGGTTTAATAGTATTAACGTTGTATAAAAGAAAATACAAGTGTACATAGAAACAATCGGTTGGGAGACCGATGGAAAAAAAAAGTAATTACCATGGATTGTCATACTGATGGAAAACAAAGTTGATACAATGGATTGTCAAACAGATAGAAAAACATTCATTACCATAGGTTGTCATGCCAATGGAAAATAAAGTTATTACCATGGATTTCCAAACTAATGGAAAACAAAGTCATTACCATATGTTGTCATGCTGATGGAAAACAAATTTATTACCCTAGGTTGACATGGTGATGTAAAAGAATGTTGTTACCATAGGTTGTCATGCCGATGGAAAACAAAGTTGTTACCATAGGTTGACGTGCTGATGGAAAACAAAGTTGTTACCATAGGTTGACGTACTGATGGAAAAGAAAGTTGTTACCATAGGTTGACATGCCAATGGTAAACAAATTTTTTACCGTAGGTTGATTTTCAAATTGACACAAATTCAAGATGGTAACCGGTCAGACATGATGATAAAGTGAAAGATAAAATGATATTCAAATTGTCAAGATGAAAAAAGAAAGGTAGAATAGAAAATCAATAGATATAGAAAGTCATTAAAAACATCAATTGAAAAAAAATGTTCTCCCCCTTTTAAGGGGTGTATTTTAATGTAATGGTAATTGTAAAACATGAAGTAGATATGAATGATTACTTTAGTGTAATCATTCCTAGCTTCTGTTTAATGAATTCAAATCTATTGGAAGATAATGGTTTTGTGAAAATGTCAGTAAGGTGTTCTTGTGTTCCGATGAATTGTAAGATAATATCTCTATTTAGTGTGTGATCCCTGGGAAATTGATATCAAATATCAATGTGTTTTGAATGAGTGTGATGTGATGGGTTTTTACTAAGAGCTATGGAACTAGTATTATCACATTGAATTTGAGTTTTGGAAAAGCTCAATCCATAATCCGTTAGTGTGTATTTCATCCACAACACATGAGCAGAACAACATCCAGCTGCTACATATTCAGCTTTAGTAGTGGAAACTGATACAGAGTTTTTTTCCATGCATGACCAAGAAACTAAGGAATCTCATAAGAAATTACATGTTCTATATGTACTCTTTCTATCTATTCTGCAACCACTAAAGTCGGCATCTGAAAAACTTTTTAAAACAAAATCATTTCTAGAATAATAAAAAAGGTCTAAATCCAAAGATCCTTTTAAATACCAAAATATCCTATTCATAGATCTTAAATGTGAATATTTTGTATTTGATTGATATCTTTCACATAATAATACAGAAAAAATTAAGTCTGGTCGACTAGCTTTCAAGTATAACAAACTACCTATCATACCTCTAAAAGTTTATTGATCTACTAGTTTCCCATTTTCATCAAGATCAAGTGTATTTGAGGTATCAATTGTAGTGAAAATACTTCTAATATTGATGTATCCATACTTTTTGAGGAAATAATTGATATACTAATGTTGGGATATATAGGTTCCACATGGTTTTTGTGAAATTTGAAACCCTTAAAAGAATATTAACTCACCCATCATGCTCATTTCAAACTCAGATTTCATTATATTCGCAAAATAATCAGCTAGTGGTTGCTGAATTGACCCAAATTTGATTTCATCAACATAAATTTGAACAAGAAAAACATTTTTATTTTCCATTTTTTAAAAAATGGTGGGATCAGTTGTACCTTTTGGATAATTGTTTTGTAAAAAAAATAATGTATGTCCTTCATACCATGCTCTAGGGGCTTGTTTAAGGCCGTATAAAGCTTTGATGAGTTTAAAAACATGATTACGATATTTTGAATCTATAAAACCAGGTGGTTGTTCAAAAAATCTTCTTCTTGAACAAAACCATTTAGATAAGAACATTTAACATCTGTTTGAAATAATTTGAAATTAAAGTATGCTTAAAAGGACAATAGAATATGAATTTATTCAAGTATATCAACCGAAGCATATTATTATTTATATTATATTCCATATTGTTGATTATAGTCCTTAAAAACAAGTATTCCTTTATTTCTTACAATTATTCCATTTTCATCCCATTTACTTATGAAGACCCATTTTACACCAATTAAAGTTGTTTCTTTTGGTCTTTCAACTAAATTCCAGACTTGATTCCTTTCAAATTTATTTAGTTCATCATGCATTACTTTAATAAAAAATTCATCACCAATGGCCTCCCTTGGACTATTAGGTTGGAATTGGGAATGAAATGAAAGGTGTTCTATTACATTTCTCAAGGAATTTCTGGTTCTTAATGGTCGGTTTACATCACCTATGATATTATCACTGGGATGATTCCTAAGAAACAATTGATTTGGGTTTTGTAAGACATGTTCATCTACATATGATAGAAAATCTTATGGTGAAAAAGATTCTGATATACATTCTAGAACATTTCCTTATCATAAATATTTTCTCTCACGGGTGGATAATCAGTTTTAGAAAATACATCTGAAGATGTAGGTTGAGGTTATTTAAAAAAATGGGTTAGTTTCATCAAATTTAACATGCACTATTCCTTCAATAGTACATGTGTTTTTGTTAAAAACTCTATAAGACATTGAAGTTGAATAATACCCTAGAAATATTCGTTCATCTGATTTGGGTGAAAATTTATATACATTGTCTTTTGTATTCAATATGAATACTTTTCATCCAAAAACATGATTTGTAGTATAAAAAGCACAACTAACAGCTTCAGCCCAAAAATGATTAGCAATTGAGTATTCACTCAACATGGTTCTTGTCATATCCTGAAGAATAAAATCTCTTCTCTCAATGACACCATTTTTCTGAGAAGTTCTTGGAGCTGAAAAGTTTTGAGAAATACATATCATACTACAAAAAAATTCAAAATATGAATTTTGAAATTCACCACCCTGATCACTATTGATATTTATCAAAGGTAGGTTTTTCCCATTTTTAACTTGGGCTCTGAAAATATTGAAATATAAAAAGGCGTCAGATATCTTTGTTAGAAAATACACCCATGTAAATCTAGTAAAGTCATCAACTAAAACAAATACATAGTATTTGACTATAATGATTCCAGTTTGTGAAGGACCAAAAAGAACCATGTGCACTACCTGTAATGAATTGGATGTTGAAACTTCATTGATTGATATAAATCTAGTTTTATGTTGCTTAAAAAATTGACAAGGATCACAGACCACTGAAAAATCATATATAATATCTGGTAGATCCTTTACAAGTCTTTTCTTTGAAATTTTACCAAGGTTTATTAGGTTTCAGTTTCCTTGTATTCTATGCAATATCCAATATTAGACTTCTATTTCACTTAATAAAGGTAAATTTTGGCTCCAAAGGTCTTCTAAGTTTATAGTGTATACATTATCTTTCCTATGGGAAAATATAATGAATTTATCCTTGGAATTTTGAACTAAAAATTTATCATTTATAAAATTCACAAGCTATCCTTCATCACATAATTGAATTATGATGATGAGATTATTCTTAAGACCTCTGAAAAACAAAACATTTGAAAGTATAACTTTTCCAAGAAAAACAATATTACCTATTCCAACAATCATTCCTTGAAAATTAACTCTAAAGGAACCTTTTCCACCTTTTGTTTCGATAATAATGTCAAAGAACGTTTTGTTTCCGGTCATGTGCCAAGAATAACCACTATCCATGTACCAAATGTTCTTAGTATTTCTTCACTTCTTATTTTCCTGAAAAAGAAACAATTAGTGTTTTGAATTACAAACATTTTTGGATCCATAATGATTTGATAAACGAATTTTAGGAATCCACATTTGTTTTGAAAAATGAGCTTTTTGAAATCCTAAAGACCGTGTTTTATTAAGAGAAAAATTTCTTTCCCTATGTCCACCACATTGACAATTAGTAAAAAATTGAGTACATTGAGGAACAAAATAATTATTACTAACAACCAGTTGAGAATGAGTATATCAAAAACCAGAATGATTCTTTAATGGTAGAATTTGAGAATACATTTTATCAAAGTTTTCCTTGCCATAGGTAAAGTTTGACAAACACTTCTTCAAAGAAAATATTTCTGAATTTAGTTTTAAAACTATGTTTTTATCCTTGAAAACATTATTTTTGGAACTTGAGTTAGTTTTAAAAATATTTTTCTTAGAAATCACATTTTCAAAATCTTTAGAAATTTTATCCTTATTCAAATTGACTTTCTAAAGGGTTTTTAAAATACTTTATAAATCATAATTTTTCATATCAAGATCATTAGAAAGATCTGATACTTCATTACATAAAATAGAAATTCTAGAATTTTCTTTATCAAGCTTTTTCATGAGTTTAGAATTTTCATTCTCAAGTAGTGTAACAAACTTAGAACCTTCTTCATAAGAAGGTAATTTATTATCATCTGATGACGAAGACTCATCATTTGAAGATTCATAATATTTATTATCAACATAATTCTCATTCAAGGATACATTTGTAATATCTTAAGCATTTTGTACCTTATCCACGAAAAAATGATCATCAATTGGCAGTCTGGCTATAAGTCCAATATTCCTTTGTCCTGAAGATTCATATTCTGAAGAATCATCTAATGAATCGCACCCACTTTCACTCCAAGAATCATTTTCCTTCAAGTCTTTCTTTTTCTTTTTCTTGTAATGCATTTTCTTATTTCTTTCAGAATGTCTCTCCTTTATATCTTTTCTTTTCGGTACAGGACAATCATATCTTATATGACCTACTTTCTTGCATTCATAACAAGTTACTTCTAAATCTTTCTTATCCTTTCTATCTTTATTTTTGAATATGTATTGAAATTCATTCGTTACAACAATATTTTTCATCCTTCGAGCAAGATTGGATAACTCATTATCTGAGTGATCACTATCAGTTGATGTTGACATAACAACTTTCTTAGCTTTGGATATTGTTATCCTTTATGGTGTTTTAGCTTTATATGTAGTCATAAAAGCTACACTTCCACTTCCATTTTTCTTCTTACTCAAAGCTTTTCCCTTCATTTTTCTATAACCATAGATGTACCAAAATGTGTGACTTCTAATTTCCTCCAAATATAGTCAGCTGATTCACAAGATGATATGTGACTATATATATACCAAGTCAAAGAACAGAATAGAGTATTGTGTACCTTGTAATTCAGTTGATATTCTTGCTTCTCTTGATTGGTGAAAGTACTAACTTCTTTGTCATAGATTTTGTAACCTCCAGAAAAAATAATAAAATTGTCTACACCAGTATTAAAAACAAATGTCTTCATTTGATATCTCAAGTACTCATAATCATTCCCATCAATGACAGGTGCCCTAGTTGGGTTTTGATTTTCAATTGAACCAATATTTATTCCTTCCATCTAATAAAACAACAAAATTATTTCCACTCCACACATTAGTGCGGTATGTAGTTGAAAACAGAAATTTATAAAAAAAACAAAATTATTTTTAAAAATAAATATATCAAGTAATATTAAATTGTGGAAACCACCACTAATACCAATTTTTTAATCGATATATAGATGTATATGAATATTTGATGGATCAATACAAGATGGGGGTGAATTGTATGTTTAAAAACATTTGTGTTTAAATGCTTAATAAATTAGTTTAAATGATCTTAAACTTATACAATTAAAAACAAATATAATTAACCACAATTTTCATGGATATAAAAGGTATTATATGATGTAATACTATAATAAGTACAAATAAATTTTATTCAAAATTAATACAATAATCATATTAATACAATAATGAAATATTATTCCATAAATCATATAGAATATATTAATAAAACATGTAACAATATAATTGTAATTGTAACAATTATAATTGAATATTAAATGAAGGAAATAATACAATTTCCTTTTTAATACAAAAAGTAGCAGAAATGTAAAAGAATTACAATTCTTTTATCCCAAAGCGATGGGTATCCTTTCACCTAGGATAAGAGGTCTCTCTTACCACGACCTTGGTAATCCCTCGATGCGATGATCGGTACGTCTATCTTGCTATCCACGCAAGCCCTCGATATGATGATCGGTACGTCTGTCTTGCTATCCCCGCAAGCCCTCGATTTTGAAGGTAATTGGTACCTATGTCTTTCAAACACTTGAAAGACCTCGATACAAAGATCAATAGAACCGTCTACTTATCCTCACAAGCCCTCGATCTTTATCACCTGATCGGTTGCACAAAGAAAAAAATTACTTATGGAAATAACAATATATAGAATGATATGTTCACGTTTTGTAATTTCAAGGATTTATCACTAAGAAAGAGATAAGTCACAGCATGTCTCTCTCGGAATTGATAAAATCAAAGAATGATCAAAGTCTCTCTATTATATTCTCAGCTTAAAATGACCTCTTATTTATAGGCCTCAGGTTCCAATGGTCATATTTCCTCCAACGGTAATATTTATCTAGAAAACTCTAAGTGACTTGGACGCCTGTCATTATAACAGTCATATTTAAATAGAAAATATGACATCATTTTGATTAGATTATAACTAACTACACGATATCATTTTGGTTAAAACAAAAGATATATAAAAATGATAATCATGAGTATGATTGATATAAAACATGTGTCTTAATATAAGGATAAAAATGCATGTGATAGAATTAATAAAAAGGGTGCTATTAGTATTACTTAGTGCAATGTATTGATATGATGCAAAGTGAGTATGATGCAAAAAATTCAGTACGATTGACAGAGTCTGTACGATTGAAACAGTCAGCACGATTTAGTCAGTACGGTAAACATAGTTAGTTAGATAAAGATAGTCATTATGATAAACATAGTTAGTATGAGAAACACAGTCAGTATGATAAGCATAGTCAATACGAAAAACATAGTCAGTATGATAAACATAGTGAGTTTGATAAACATAGTCAGTACGATAAGTAATTATTAATATATTTTTGATTTCCAAAACAAGACATAAAATTAAAAAGTGGACTTTTGAGTTAATAGAACATAATGTATTTAAAATATAGGGGTGTAACATTCTCCTACAAATAAATAAATTATTTCCTTAAAAATATATCCTAATCTCAATAATCAAGGGATTAATATTTGAAAATTTATTTATTGAAAAACCAAATCAAAATAGGGTTAATAAATTTTCATTTTGAAAAGAGTGGCATAAAAATGATGGTAATTTGAATTACACAAACCTAGGTTTCCAAATATGAGAAAATTATTGGGATGTGAGTATATGTACATGGAAAAAATAAATTTACAAATAGGGATGGATAGTTAAAGAGAATATGTATCCCAAGAATGTCAATGATCATGATAATTCCAATAACCATAAAATCATAAACCAATGATGTGTTAAGAAGATAATAAATTATAGAAAAATGAATTTAATATGATAACATTTATGTTTTTTGATCAATTTTCTATATTTGATGATTTCTGCACTATATAGACTATGATTATAGATAAATTTATTTACAAGTTTTTCTTTTAATATATAAACATAATTTAATCCTTTGAGAGTGTGCTTATATCAGTTCCCACAATTATATTAATTTTTAATAAAAATGATGAATATAATTTTTTAATTCAGAAATAATTATAATCAACTTCTCATTCACCATGATGTATATAAATGGATGAATACTTTTTCAGAATGTCTTTACTAAATAAACTGTTAATCACAATGTCAGAAATTAACCAAAATGAATAAACCATAATGTAAATAAATAATACATTAATATCCAAAATTAAATAATAATACGTGAAATGAATACACCTTCATATGAAGAAAAAATACATTAATCTCCAAAATTCAACAATAACACCTAAAATTAATATTAAATTATTTTACAAATAATTAATCTTATATCCTCAATAACCTAAATAAAAACATATTAACCTTAAAGAATATATCATAACTTATAAATTACATCACCAAAAAGGTAACGTAATTATTTATAAATAATCCTTCAAAATAAAAGAATTTATCATATATTTCATCCTAATAAAATGCCTATCGTAATATAATTAATCATTTTAAAGTCCCATTAATTAAAACCTCATAAATGAGGTATATATATATTTGATATTATGATAAAACATACAATTATAAACCCATTATGTCATCTATAACTCTTAAGATTACCATCCCTAAAAATATTAATATCCAAAGTTATCTAAACCCCACTATGATACCAACTATAGTAGACCCAAACTCTAATTCTATAATCTGGTACCAAAAACATAATCAGTAAATTTTTTCTCCGATACCAATAATATTATTAATTAACCAAATTTAGTCATCCAAAACACAAAACATCATAAAAAATTTTGTATCTCTTATAAACCCAAGTAACATTGATTCTTATTGTTTTATAGATTTAGTAAATACAATAATATTACAATGAAAATGTTTTCAAGAAATCATTTTTCCACTACTACCTACTTGTATTAGTTACCCTTAAATCCTTAAAACATCCAAAAAAATTCATAAATTAATCCTTTATAAAAATAATTCATTTATCATTTTTATTTATAGATATATAATATAGAATACATAAGAAGTGTGATCTCAAAATCTCAATAAGGGTAAACACAAGTATTATATATTGAATGGCATCTATGAGTATAAGATGAGCATAAGGGTATGATGACACAATGAATGTGTATGAGAATATAATAAAAGAATTCATAACTATAAAATGGGGGACATAAATAATGATAAATGGAATAAAACATTAAAATAATATTACATTTATATAATTCATTAATAATGTACCATGTGATAATAATCCTTAAAGAAAGTTTCTTTTATAACTCATATCAAGAATTTAAAATAAAGTATGGTTTCATGGAATATTAGACATTCATCACAAAACCATAAAAATTGATAATTATTATATATATTAGGTGTAAACCATAAATATTAAATTCTATCATCACTTATGAGAAATATATATTCTATTAACATAACTAGGACATCTCTGAAGAGTAACATCCATCCAGTTAACTTCTTCCCATTACAAAATTCAATGAGCGGATGAAATGGGAATTCCCATCACATATCTTACATAGAAACTTAAATATTTTAGTTCCCTACACAATATTTCATTATTCAGGACTTCATAAGTACCACATAATGAAACAATGAAAATTGATCCCGTATTTCATAAAAAACATTTGTTTATTTTTCCCATGAAAAGGAAACATAATTCCTAAAAATATCATAAAACAATTATCATAAATAATTCATAGAATAGAAATTAATGGTATAATTATATTATATTTATAGTGAATCATTTCAATCATTATATTATTTTAATATACATAAAAAATACCTTTAAAAGATCACCCAAACATTTCTTTGAAAACATTCCAAAATAAAAAATTTATTTAATAAAATTTGAAATTAAATTTCCATGAATATTGAGAAAATTTATTTTATTAAATAACCATACAATCCATTAAAATATTATTCAATTAATTGAATGTTAATTATTATGGTAATATTAATCCATTCAATATATGTAAAAATAAAATATTCGTTTCAACTTTTGAAAACGTAAAAAATAGCTTGTTTGAAAAATGATTTATTAAAATATTTATTACAAAGAAGAGAAAAAAATAAAAGTTATAAAAAATTTTGTTTTTAAAAAATATAATTTATATGTAAAATCTTTAATAATATAATTTTTATATACATGTAAACTGATGAAAATTATCATCGCCCAAAGTGGAAATAAGGTTGTCTTCTAAAAAACATTAATCAATCATTTTAAAAACCTATGAGATGAAAAATATAATAATATATAAAACATATATTAATAAATATATTATAATCAAATAAACATTTATAAATGATAAGTATAATATAATTTATATCAAAAGAAATTTATCAAAAAAAAATTCTGATAACAAATGAAATTGTAATGTAAAACCATTATTGATTTGGAATCGTTAAAATAAAAATCCATTGGAATAATGTGATATTTCTTTAAAATTATATTGAATTAATATTTAATAAATAATTCATGGGTTATTAATTACACCACACAACAAAAACATGGTGCATTCTAAAAAATCTGTTTTAAATAAATGAAATTCACATGGAGAAAAAATATAAAAAGTTCAAAACATTTAAGGTGATAACTATTCCATGATTTGATTTTATATACATATGTAAAACCACATGAACTAATTTTAAATACCATCTAATACAATTTATTGATTAATTCATACATAATCATGGTATAAAAAGTTAATGAAGTAGGAGGATAACTTAGTGAATGTAGGTTGAGTTAAAAAACCATTACCCCATCTTCTGAATTACTATGAATTTCATTTAACTCCAATAAAAAAAAATATATTTATTCATTAATTTTTTAAGAACTTTATATAGTTTTATTAAATTATCATTAAACCATTTATTTCAATTTAATAATTAATCAACTAATCTATTATGTTTAAATCATATTTTATATGGATGTTATGTTTGTTTTACGAAAATGACATCACTAGGTTGATCCAAGAAAATGGGGTAATTATTACATAATAAATGGACTAAAAATCAGTATGGGACTATAATTTTTTTAAATCAAATAAAATTTTAAAATAAACCATGAAATTTTGATGTGAAAAATGAATCACATCGTTTCATGGAGGTGTATTCCAGAAGTATGCACAAGGGACGTTGCAATTTTTTTTAACAAATTTATGGATAAGAAAAAATATGATATATTTTCCTTAAAAAAGTATATTTATATCATTAATAATATATATATATATATATATATATATATATTTTAACTAAATCATTATAAACACCTTTGAGAGGCAGTGATGGAAAATGAAACACATTTCTTTGTAGATGTTGTAGTCCACTCATCGACATGAACAAACATTTTAATTTCATATATGATTTAATAAGAGGTGAATAATGTTATTAAATGAACATAAGAATATATAATTATATTTTATATATTGATGTAATTATATTTTAATTATATAAAAAAAATTGATTAAGGTGTTTGATGAAGAATATTGAAAAGGCTCAGTATATTGGATTGTCGTCTCTTTGAAGAGCCTTCTTTGTATCCATCCTTAATGAACATATGAATGATGTTTTACAAATTATAAAACAACTAGAACATGAGAATGTATTTTTAGATGTAGTATTATTAGGGTTTAATTTAACTACAATGTTCAAACAGGGTGTGAAATGTTTTGGGGATCTGATGTACATTTATCACAAAGGAAATGACACACATGGAATTATTAAAATATTTAAATAAAATAAATTATTTTTTATGTTAAATTTGAAAAAAAAAATTAGAAAAATACAGCATAATATATATTAATTTCTAATTCATTTGAAAACATTATATTTGGAATATTATATGTGTAATTTTAATCCTTATAAGGGGGTTTAACCCCATTGCTAACCAATTTTAACCATAACTATAGTAAAAAATATTTGAATACAAAGGGGATATAAATATAATTGTATGGTAACTGAATTGAACAAAAAACGTTGAAGGTGTAAAATATAAGACTGTATCCCATACCAATTATCATATTTATGATTTTTCATTATTTTAAGTCATTTCATTATATATTTTTTATCATTAAATACACATAATGTCATTTATATTGTTATTATATTAACTTAACTTTATAAATATCATGAAAACCACCCATTTAAAATATAATCACATATATTATATATTATCATTCATAAATATCAGTAAAATTTATGTAATATCTAAATATATCTAAATATTTTAATTTTTCATATTTTTATAATCCTTTAGTTATTTTTTATTTTATTTTCATAAGCATTGTTCCATCGCGACATAAATCATTCTGATAATTATATAAATTTTAATAATTTAAAATAATTTATTACCATAATAATACATTTTTTATTTCATCATGACTAGTTATTTCCGTTAAATATTTATATTTACGCACATATATTTCATTACAACTTATTTATTATGTTATTTTCACTTTTCTCACCGTGAGTATGAACTGAAAAAGAATTAGGGTATTATTAATTTTATATAGAATATTAATTTATAAATATTTGGAAATTAAACATTATAATAATTAATAAATTAGATAAAATACTTTATCCTTCAAAAATATTATCATTAGGGCATCAATTTATACTTCTCTAATGATCCAGAAGTATTGCTTCAACACTGAAATTCATTTTCATATTTATCCAGGAATAAATTAAAATTTATATCTTTTGAGATACTTTTAATGAAATATTTCTAATATAATAATATATTAGTGGTTTAATATTATTCATTAAAATTGATATAATATTTTTTTCATTTCGATATCATAAAGACAATGTATTTCATTAAAATTGTATTTTTTTACTATTCAACCATAATTTAACTTTCCTACGAAAAATATCAAAAATTAATCCTCAGATAAATTTTAATTTACGAATCAAAAAAATTAAGACCGTATAATCCAAATATAATCCAATAAGTTGGAAAAGAAAAATTAAAATAAACCTTCAAAACCAAATGAAAAATGATTCTCTAAAAAGAATCAGTTATTTTGTATAGATATATTTTATACCAAAAGTAAGCTTAATATTAATATATATAACATTAAGTGTATTATTATTTATAAAAATGAATAATTGAAATTTTAAAACCAACATAAACCTTAATGGAGCTTTGTAAGAACTTGAAAATAAATAATATTTTTTTTAAGTCTGTATTTCTCACTAATCCATAAAACATCAAACCTTTCACAATTATCCAAAACTTTCACTATAATATACTTTGGATATGATGATTTTGGAAATTATATGCTTTTTTAAATTTCAATTTTAATAATTGATGTAAATAAATTATATGTTTTTCTAAAAAAAATCAATATGCCCCATTTTTGATGAAAACATATTTTAGATAGATAAAATGACTTTAATGAGAATTGACTGCTTATTTACTAAGTATTAATCAATAAATGTTTTTTAGTAGAACCATTTTATATACGATTTTATATATATTTCAGAACTATTTTTCTCCTATTCACATCTTCCAATTCAATAGTTGTGTTATACTAGTCATATTTAGATTGTTATATTTCATGGTGCATTTAATCTTGATGTTGAATGTTGTATATGCTAAATAATTATGTGTTATTTAAAAAAAATTGGAGTATTTATATATTCTATAAAGAACATAAGAATTAATCTCCATACAATAGCAGATGTTGACTGTTTTCAAGGGTCTAAATGGATATATAGTGTATACTCTACCCTCTGTTCAATGATCTAATAATGGTGGAAATTAATCAAAACATAAAAAATAATAATGTATTACATCACAAGATCTATAAGTTCTATGATAGAAATATATAATAAAGAACCAAAAGTAAAAAATATGGGGAATATGATACAATCCATACGTGATCCTAGAGGGGAATAATGAGTACATATTGGATATACATGACATAAAAGGCATAATATTCTTGAGTGAACTGGACCTAAGTACAGGCCCAGTCCCATTGCTAACTCCATTCATAGCATTTAAGACAATCCACAATGTTCATGACTTTCCCAACACTTGTCCGATAATGAGAAACATGTAGTTCCTTCTTAGTTACCTATTAGTGTCCTGAATAGGGTGTAAGTACATCTTAGAATGTCACTGCAAACGATATACCATAAAAACTAATACATGTTCCATGATTATACATTATTTCACAAAATAAACTATTAATTATATAACAATTAAAAAATATCATTTATAATATTCAAGAAAACACAAAACCTGGAATCCCATGTTGACACCATGGAATAGTACATACATACATTGGAAAATGTTTAGGTTTGTCAAAACATTTCATGAAATCTATGCCAACTATTCTCCCATTGTTGGTAATATTTATATACTTAGACAACCAAATGGAGTCTTGTGGTAATATAAACATATTTTAGGCCCCATAATCCACTACATCAATTGATTCACCCTAGTTTTAACAATAAATTACTAATAAACATCCACTCATGGGCTACTTTCACCTCAGATCCATTGAACACAAACATTAAGGGAAGGATTCAACCTAATGTCTAAATATGTCACAATAAATAATTGAATGAACATGGATAAGAAATTTTACCAATTACACAACTAATAACAATTTACCTTTTATATGTTGTGATATTTTATTCCATTTCAATATTTTAGTGACACATTACAAATTACTATTTTATGTTTCCATATTTAAAAATTACATTATTTAAAAACAAATTTTCATTAATTTATCACCATTAAATGTTTTTCATATGATTATATTGAAACCAAGAGTTTATGAAATCCATATTCATTGATCGTTGTTAATTTATATTTCAAAAAAATCAATTAAATTAAAAAATTCACCTTTATCTGTTTAAAGATAGTTACCCATTTAATAATTCCAAGTCACATTAGGGATAATTTTCAAATAGGAGCTATTTCATTAGTGTTAAACATTTATTTTTTATTAAAAATGTTTACAAAAGTTAAGTATAATTTAAAATTTTAATATTATTCAAGGTTTATTCATTGGGTATTAAATATTAAACTATATTCTATGAAATTTTTAATGTGACCATTAAATAAATATATACTCTATTTTAAAATTTAATTTAAATTAGTCAAGTGCTTAGGGAAACCATTGTGACTAGACATTCCACAAACATTGAAAATAGTCTAACACTATTCATTAATTAAAGATACAACCTTCCTTATTCTAGAAATTTTCTACTCACTCATCATGAATAATCAGTTCTTCATAAAATGGATGAAATTGGGAATCATGGAAAAGACCTAGAATAAATGTAATTTTACATTTAATATCTATAATAATCAAGATAGTAATGGGAAACCAGGAAGGGATCATGATGAGGGAGAGACTTACCACAAAATCATTATCAAATAATGCAAAAGATGTAACAGCCTAATATGATTAAATCACCATCAATAACCATGGAGAAGGAGAGGATTTTAATAATTTCTTGATTCTAGTTGTGAATAATTGCTATTATCAAGTTAAATTAATAGGGGTAAAAGGGGATAAAATATATCATTGAAATATTTGAAAAACAACATTCCCAAGTCTCTCAAGAACATCGGTGTAGTTCACCACTAGTCAATGATTCGTTTATAGGATACACAATTATAATATTATGGATACTCAACTATGATATTACCTTCTGTAATCAGGTGGCCTATAGCTGGCAAGACGGTGGTAACTCACTAACCTCCAACCTTTCACTCAAACCCCAAGACCCATAGGAACACCTCATTAAGGAATATTATACATTTTTTAATGTGTTTTAAAATTTTCCATAACATGATGAGGGGTGGTGGTATTAGAAACACTTGACAATATGATATATCATGCATGAGATGTACTTATAAACATCAGTGAGCATCAAAACACAATACCAAATAAACAAAACCAAAAGTTATGGACTTGTTAAATGAACCCAATAGATTTATTCAATGTAATCCAACATCTATTAAAATATCCATATTCTAAATATTCACTGACAACATGCCTCTTAAGTGAATTCCATGACTATATCAAACCATCACCACTGGACCATTATCCTATAAATGCAAAAAATTCTTCTTGAGACTAGAGTAATCATTTTTGATGAGTATATTAAATCATTTCATAAAACCATCCCATTGATCATATGAGAGTTTAGACATTGTATAAATAACCAGAGTACCATTAATTGGAAGATGTACCTATGACATTCTATAAATGTATTTGGAAAATCACTCATATTTGGGTGACATAACAAGATGATAAGCACCACCAAGTTGGACATTGTTTATTAAACTTCTAATAATTAGAAACTAATTCACACACTCCTACCAAATATCCAAGACTATAGATATATAAATTTTCTCTTGTTCTACTCTTTCTTATATAGAAAAACATTATAACAAAATCTTATTTACACATACCTAACAAATTGGTGTTCAAGAAATGTAACTCCCCGACCCTAGAAGCCTGGAGTCGGTGCATTATTATGTTTCATTGGCATGATCACAAAATATCAAGTCTCAAAAGATCGATTAGTTTAGAAGCCTTGGAAGTACTAGATACATTCATAAGGTTTACATTACAGCTTAAAATGAAAAAATACAACAACATTGTTTCCATATACCACACTCATATCCCCTCAGACTATCCCTACAGGTCAGTCATAAAATACTTCTTCGCATCCTGGGAAAAATAAAACATAGAAAGGGGAGAGCTCAGATGCTCAGTAAGGGTAACAATATAGTGGAAACATTATAAATAATCATAAACATTTAAGGCAATGTATAAGACTAAAACAAAAGCCTTTTAAACTTTAACTTATGCATAATATGGCAAAGATAAAATCAAATAATTCCATTTACTTACTCACATGGATGTTCTACTAGTCGAATAATCACATACAATATCAATAGCAACTTTTATAATGATGGAATGCATAATGACATACATTCATAACTACATAGTCAAGGACTTGTTCCAAGACTAAAATTAAGGTTTTTTCAAAGCCTTCTGCCTAGAAAATAGTTTGTCTCATGAGACCTACTGATGCATTGAGGTGGTATAGCGGGCTCCACCCATCACTTACTAAGTCCAATGAATTCCTCATATTAAAAGGTTTAAACATTACATCAAAATTCATATTAAAACTAGCATACGAAATGTAAATAATTTATCTATAAACCAAAAATGGTATGAAAATAACACATCCACATTCAAACATATCACAAAACCTTCAATACAATATAGAAGCTTTGTATCATAAAAAATCAACTTCAAAATACGTTTAAAATCCATCAAAAGATGTTGATATTGATGAAAATAATTTGTAAAACTCATTGAGAGAAATATCACTTTTTCATAAAAAAATTTAAAAGTCACTTAGTTTATAAAGGAATACATTTGAGGACATTTTTTAAATCAATGTTTCCCATACCACTTTGAAGCTTTTGAAAGGAATTAACATTTTAAAAACATTCATGTCCATATAAATAAATCTGTTAATACCATTTTGAAAACATGAATATTTATGAGAGTGATCTAGAAGGATAAATATTTAATCCATTTAAAATGATGATATAGTTAAAAGGTCCCTTAAAATTTTCCTTTTGAAAATATTTTTATGAAACTCGGATGTGGATGATAAAGAGGTCCTAGTAGATACTCACGTAAAAATAACCTCGGATAATGAAGAGATTGTATAATTAACCCTTACAATGCAATTTTCTTTGATCAAGTGTAAGTTATACTCCTATATAATATTTAAATAATTGTTATTAAATTATAAAATAATCATATATATTAATATGATATCATATATTATCTTTTAACAGTGCTTTTTTAATAATATCTTAGTATTATCGTCGTTTTGGGTATTTACTGATTCATTTTCCATTATATAATTTGTTATGTGAGTCATATTTGTTATGGATGGGATGTATTTTATTCATATTCAGAATGATATCAAGTATTTAAACATTATTTTTAATCATCAATGGAAAATTAGTCTTGAATGGATACGATGGGGAATGAATCTCATCGCGTTCAAAGAGACGGTAATTCATACGTACGCACGATTGACAATATCATTCTTTTGATATTAAAATATTATATAATTGGATGGAATATCATATATATAGTATCATTATCAAGTTATATTTATTATTCACATCAATTATACATCATTATTATACCCATCCAAATAATAATGTTTTGAATAACAACTACACTAGAATGTAGAGACGGTAAGCCTTACATACGCATGTATGGTGACATGCCATTCGAAGGATGGATAGAATAATGAATATGGTTTTACCATATTTTTAATAACATCACAGTATATAGAAGACATTGGAGTTATTATTTTATAATGGAAACAAAAAAGAATGAGTAAGTGGAAGAAGAAAGGAACTTGAAAGAGATGATGATATATTTACCTCTTCTTCGGGTACTTCCTTTTGATTTGATCAAAAGGGATTTTTATGATGGATTTATAACTAAAGGAAGGCCTCTAGGATGAATTGAGGGAAGTTTAGAGGATATTTGGGCAGGTTTTTTCTGAGACAAAGGGCTTTGAAGGTGTGAATAAGAGGGAAGGGAGAGTTCCCTTTTATAAGAGGGGTGAGGGACACCTTAGGAAAAGCTAGAAATATTATTTTATAATAAATTAATTTTCGGTTTATAATGTCTCCAAGGTGGATTATTTAATGTATAATGTGAGGATGGGTAGAAAACCACTCAACTAATAGGTTTTAGATACGTTTGGAGCATTATATTAACCTTATGTTTTAGATTTAACTCCTCGTTAAATAGTTTGACATTTACCATGTTTCTTAGTATTTTTATATTATATGGTTAATTATCATACTATATACTTCCATGAGAAACCCAAGTGGTTCATTAATAATTCACCTATCATTATATAAGTGTTTTGGATTATCCTTATATTTTTTGAAATAGAATATCAATTAATAATTTAATATGTGTTTTAAAAACTCTTTTATGTCAATTTTGACACTTTTTGGTATTTTGTTTTTGCTAAATTCATAGTAGCATTATTACATAGAAAAAAATTCATATAACCAACCCTAATATGTCATATTAACCTATAAAATTAGTTTAATTCATAAAAAGTCTCAAATTACATTCATTTGGATATTTAAAATATTATTTATTTTAATATTTCATTAATAAGGTAGTTACTGCATCACCATTATGTCATAAATAAATTAATATATTTAATGTCTAAATATTATAAATAAAAAACCATAATGTAGGAAGCCTTTTTAGATTTGAAGTGAATATTTATAATCGAATTAATCTTATGTATAACCCTATATTAAATTTTTTTTAATTATTAAACATTGATTCTAACTCTTTTCACTCTTCTTTGAATTAAATAAAAATAAATGTCCTAATCTAATAAATTGGACCAAAGTGGTTATTATTTAATTCCTAAGGTATGTTTTGGTCGAATTATACTTATCAAATATAATTATTACATGTGTTAGTATAATATTAATATAATTTTTACCCCTAATTACCCTAATTACTTTAAACTGAGTTAAATAAAAGTAAAAATTTACTATTCACCAAAAAAAAATTCATCTTATATGAACCAAATTTTACATACTCATATCAACCATGTCTCTCAGATTTTTGAAATTCAACTCACAGATGTGGAAAAATTATGTTTTATGTAAATTTTTAAATTCTCTTAGGAGGTGGGTAAAAGACGGTAAAAAGTTCAATAAAATATTTATATATCTAAAATTATTATAAAATGGATTCAATGAATTAAATTGAACTTATATAGGTATTATGTATCTATTTTGACCTAAAATAAGTTTAAATAAAATAAATAGTTATTTAAATAAAAATTCGGTTTTAACCAATAACTCGTTTTTTTCACTATTCATCAAAAATTGAATGTTTTCAGAAAAATACCAAAATTTTACCCTGAGATAATTTTAATATTATGAATTCAAAAATTAATTATATTTTACCCAATTCAAAACATATAAGTTTCATTTATTAATTTAAAATAAATTCCTGTTTTCAAAACCAAAAACAGTGTTTTTAAGAAATAATAACTAACAAAAGAATGATTCTTGTTTATGTTCAATTTCAAAGTGAAATTACATACAATGACAATAATTTAAATAAATGGTAAAGATATAATCTAATTATAATTAAAAACTTTTAAAATGTATAATTCAACACTATAAATTATTTTGATTAAAAAAGTTGTTTTCAGTTAAAATGTAGAATATTTCACTATTCACCAAAATATGAAAGTTATCAGAAAACACCAAAAATTTATCGAAACTAAATTATTATGACTTGATTATAAAGAATAAGTTTATTTTTTCAAATCCAATATATATAAGTTTCAAATATTGGATTTAAAAATGGTTCTCCATTAAAAGGCGGTAAAATTGCATTTTTTTAAAAATACTTCTTTTATCTGAAAAAATTGAATTTATTCTTAAATTATGTCTATGAAACTAATAATATGGATTAGAAAATTATAATGATTATATAAAGTTAAAAATTCTTCTAATAATATTCATATCCACTTTTGGATGACTAGTTTGGTAAGTCAAGGTGCGCTTGAACTCAGTGTTGCGTGTAGTGAAAGTTATTGAATTATATTGAAGAAATAATGTATTAGGATATCTAGGGGTGTTACATTCTTCTATACATAAATAAATTGAGTCCTCGTAATTTGAAAATTTTCTTTGAAAATAAAAGGTTGAAAATAGGAAATACCATTGTGGGAAAACCCAGATAAGAAATTTGATTAATAAAATTTAGTCTCAATAAGAGAAAAGGGGAATGAAAAAGCCACCACCAAATTATGATCCTGATTAGGTGAACGTTAGTTCCAATTAAAGAAACATAATTTGGGGAAATACGTTAATATTTATATGAAGTGATTGAGGTCATCAGTCACAAACAATTGTATAATTGAGAGCCTCAAATTCATCAATCTATGATGATTTAAAATATCATCGGTCCAAAAAAACATAAGGTATTAGGATAATACATTTTTAGTTTTAAGATCTGTTACCTAAAGATAAATAATTAATTTCTTCAAAGAATAAGAGAAGAAAAATATATATATAGATGACAAGTATAGTTCCACCCTTTAACTAATTTCTACCACAAACTCATCTTTCCCTCTTAAAGATAACAGAACATAAAAAATCTATTTATCCTATTCATATAGGGCTCCCAAAATATGAATTTATAATTCATCTACCAAAAATTTTAAAAAACTACATTATTCAATCTAGGAAATAATGTGGGCCAGTGGTAGGTGATACACCCTTTTCGCCCTTTGGTTGTAGGTTCAAGTCTCGTGGCCTTGTCAGTCGCGATGGGTTGCCGCCCGACCTCCAGGGTGTTCTTTTTATGGAAATCCAAAAATAATATCAAACTAGAATTATCCAAAATACTTCTTTCCAAACTCACAGTCCAAAATTTATAAGAAAGTTAAACACAATAAAGATCCTCTTTTCCATGTAATAACATGTGAACACCTTCATCGTGTACTCTTTTAAAACGCTGCAACATCCTGAATTACCATAAATCCTTGTTGATTGCATTCATTCTCCCTTATACCTTAAATAGTACTAGATATACTCCTTCTATACAAAAAAATTTGTAAACTCCAACAATGATGAAATGTACAAATCATTAATCGGTTTCAAGGTAGTCAAGAATATCCAATATAATTTCTCTAAATCAATCATGTATTATTCCAAAATCACTGCCTCGGTATCAGAACCATATTATGGTTTATCATTATCTCAACCATATAATTTCAAAAACATTAACTTATTATTGAGTCACTTTTCATTGTTCCACGAAATCTCAAGTCCTTAATGAAATAGTACTACAGTACAATCCTTATATAATCCATAATACTTATAATATGTACATCATTAATACAATACTCAAATGACACAACAATTTAATAACATCATATGAACTCTTAATCATTCCTCTTCATCATTGGTAGTATCATAACTTGATTATTATCCAATAGCATCATTTGGGGTATACTCTGATGATTTGGACATTGATTCACGTAGTGTCCCAACTCCTTATAGATGATGCATTGTACATTTCAATCTTTTTTCATACCATTTCAATCGTGTACATGGTGTCCTTTTTCTCCACACATATAACAAACTCCCGTTCTCTTCAAGCATTTACCAAGGTGATTCTTTCCATAGTTATCATATATGGTAAAATTATCCTTTTCCCTCTTTCCTTTATCCATATTTCTCTCTCCCATCCTTTTCTTCTCTTGCTTCCCTTCAAAACTATAGGACTCAGAGGATTCTTTAATTATCTAATTAACACATGATACTATTTCTTCATATGTTGGGAATACTTGAGAGACTATTTCCCTTCTAAATGTTGGCTTAATAAAGTGAATGATATGATCCTTCTTACTATTTGGATCATACGTATTGTTGGAGATCACATTCCTTCTACTCAGCACCATTTCTATACAATGGAATACACTAGGATAGTTTATGAATTGAAATAAATAATTCCAAACTTGTAAAATACCTAATGTAAATTTAACAGTTTGTGGATATAATCCATAATCATAAAAATATTTTTTTTGAGGAGGTATATACTCATAAACCCTTAATATTGGTTTTTAAATAAAATGAGACTTATCCTAAGAATATCCCCCATGAGTGTCATAACCAAGACTGCAGCAAGGCCCGTTGTCGTGCACCAGTTCCCATTCAAATCTAGCTCAAAGCGGTGTTTTCGGGTTTTAACCCTAGGTACATCTGTGCCAGAGCAGCCTCTCCCTGCTCGTGTCCAGACAGGGATGTATTGCATGGAAAACTCACAAAGTCTCTACTGTACCAAAATTCTAGGAAGTTCTTCTATACTAATCCTCAAAGTCTATCTTAGGGATATGTTCTCTAATTAGAGTTTATCTAAATATAGTTTCCAAGGTTTGAGCAAAAAATCCTCTGATACCAACTGTAACACCCCGACCCTAGAAGCCCAGAGTCGGTGCATTATTATGTATCATTAGCATGATCAAAAAAGATCAAGTCCTGAAATATCGATTATTTTAGTAGCCTTAGAAGTACTAGATATATTCATATGGTTTAAATTACACCATAAAATAAAAAACTACAACAACATTGTTTCCATAGACCACACTCATATCCCCTCAGACTATCCCTGTAGGTCAGTCATAAAATAATTCTTCGCATCCTGGGAAAAATAAAACATCTAAAGGGTTGAGCTCAGATGCTCATTAAGGGTAACAATATAGTGGAATCTTCATAAATAAGCATAAATATTTAAGGCAATGTATAAGACTAAAACAAAAACCTTTTAAACTTGAACTTCAACATAATATGGAAAAGATAAAATCAAATAATTCCACTTACTTACTCACATGGATATTTTACTAGTCCAATAATCACATGAAATATCAATATCCACTTTCATAATGATTGAATAAATAATGTCGGATATTCATAACCACATAGTCACGGCCCTGTGCCACGACTAAAAATAAAATTTTTTCAAGGCCTTGTTCCAAGACACTAGTTTGTCTCATGAGACCTAATAATGCATAGAGGAGTTATAGAAGGCTCCACCTTTCACTTACTAAGTCAAATTCATTCCTCATATGAAAAGGTTTAAACATAACATAAACATTCATTTTAAAACTAGCATATGAAATGTCAATAATTTATCCATAAATCATGAATGGTATTAAAATAACACATCCATATTCAAACATATCACAAAAATATCAATATGATATGGAAGCTTTCTATCTTAATAAATCAACTTCTAATAAGTTTAAAACCCATCAAAGGATTTTGATACAGATGAAAAATATTTGTAAAACTCTTTGAGAGAAATATCCCTTTTTCATAAAATCAATTAAATGTCAAACAATTTACAAAGGAAGAAATTTAAAGACATTTTTTTGAATCAATGTGTCCCATACCAATTTGAAAATTTTGAAAAGAATTAACATTTTAAAAACATTCATGTACATATAAATAAATCCTTAAACCCCATTTTGAAAACATAGACATTAATGAAGAATGATTTAGAAGAATAAATATTTAAACCATCTAAAATTATGATCTATTTAAAGACTCCCTTAAAATATTCCTTTTGAAAATATTATTATGAAACATGGATGTGGATGATAAAGAGGTCCCGGTAGATACTCACGTAATAATAACCTTGGATAATGAATAGATTGTAGAATTAAACCTTACCTTGCACTTTTGCTTGATTAAGGGTAGATTAACCTCCTGTATAATAGTTAAATAATTGTTATTAAATAATCTAAGAATCATATATATTTATATGATATCATATATGATCTTTTAATAGTGCTTTTTTAATATTATCTTAGTATTATCGTCGCTTCAGGTGTTAACTGATTATTTTTCGTTGTATACATTGTTATGTGAGTCATGTTTGTTATGGATGGGATGTATCTTATTCATATAAATAATTATATCAATTATTTAGACATTATTTGTAATCTTAAAATGAAAATTTGTCTTGAATGGATACTATGGGGAATGAATCTCATCGCGTTTGTGGAGACAGTAATTTATATGTATGCTCGAGCGACAATATCATTCTTTTGATATTAAAATCATATATATTTTGATGGTATATCATATATAAAGTATCATTATCATGTTATATTTATTATTCACATCAATTATACATCATTATTATACCCATCCAAATAATAATGTATTGAATAACAACTACACACAATGTGGAGATGGTAAGTCGTACGTACGCACCTATGGCGACATGTCATTCAAAGGATGGATAGAATAATTAATATGGTTGTACCATATATATAATAACATCACAGTATATAGAATATACTGGATTTATTATTTTATAATGGAAACAATAAGGAAAGAGGAAGTGGAAGAAGAAAGGAACTTGAATGAGGTGATGAAATATTTACCCCTTCTTCGGATTCTTCCTTTTGATTTGATAAAAAGGTATGCTTAGGTTGGATTTATGACTAATGTAAGGCCTCTATAATGAATTTAGGGAAGTTGATAGGATATTTGGGTAAGGGTTGGCCGAGCCAAATATCTTTGATGGTGTGAATTATAGAGAAGGTGGAGTTCCCTTTCATAAGAGAGGTGAGGGGCACCTGGGAAAAAGTTATAAATATTATTTTATAATAAAATAATTTTCGGTTTCTAATGGCTAAAAATTGGATCATTTGAATTCTATGGTAGGTATGGGTTTAAAACCACTCGACCAATAGGTTTTAGATAGTTTTGGATCATTATATTAACCTTATTGCTTTATTTAACTCTTATTTAAATAGTTTGACATTTACCATGTCTCGTTGTATTTGTATATTATATGGTTAATAAACTTAATATATACTTCCAAGAGAACCCAAAGTGGTTCATTAATAATACACCTATAATTATATAAGTCTTTTGACTGAACCAGAGATTTTAGAAACACAATATCAATTAATAATATAATATTTCTTTTAAAAACTCTTTTATGTCAATTTTGACACTATTTGATATTTTGTTTTTTCTAAATTCATAACAGCTTTATTACTTCAAAAACAATTCATATAACCAACCCTAATAAGTCATATTAATCTATAAAAAAAATTTAATTCATAAAAAATCTCAAATTACATTTATTTGGATATTTAAAATATTATTTATTTTAATATTTCATTAATAAGGTAATTACTGCATCACCATTGTGTCATAAATAAATTAAATTATTTAATGGCTAAAAATTATAAATAAAATACAATTATTTATTAAATAATTTTATAATTCTAATGAATATTTATAATCGATTTTATCTTATATATAACCCTATATTAAAAATGTTTTATTTATTAAACATTTATTTTAACTCTTTTAACTCTTCTTTGAATTAAATAATAATAAATGTCCTAATCTAATCGAAGTGGACCAAAGAGGTTCATATTTTATTCCTAAGGTTTTTTTGGTCTAATTATATGTATCTAATAGAATTATAACATGTCTTAGGGTAATGTTAATATCATTTTTACCCTTAATTGCCCCATTTACCTTTACCCATGGTAAATAAAAGTAAAAAAGTTACTATTCACCAAAATTATTGTCATCTTATTGAACCACATTTTACATAATGATAACAACCGTGTCTCTCATATTATTGAAATTTAACTCACAAAAGCTAAAAAATTATGTTTTATGTAAATTTTCAAATACTCCTTGGAGGTGGGTAAAAGACATTAAAAAGTTGCATAAAATTTTTATATTTCAAAACTTTTTAGAAAATGGATCCAATGAAGTACAGTGAACATATATAGGTATTATGTATCTATTTTTATCTAAAATAAATTTAAATAAAATAAATAATTATTTAAATAAAAGACGGTTTTAGCCAATAACTCAGTGTCTTTCACTATTCATCAAAAATTGAATGTTTTCAGAATAATTACAAAATTTTACCCTAAGCTAATTTTTATATTCAGAATTCAAAAAATATGTATATTTTACCAAATTCAAAACATAGAAGTTTCATTTATTAATTTAAAATTAATTCCCATTTTCAAAACCAAAAAAGCGTGTTTTTAAGAAATAATAACTAACAAAATATTGATACTTGTTTATGTTCAATTTCAAAGTGAAATTACTTACAATGACCATCATTAGAATAAATGGTAAAAAATATAATCTATTTATAATTCCAAACCATTAAAATGTATAATTCAACCCTATAAATTATTTTGATTAAAAAAGTTGTTTTCAGTTAAAATATAGTATTTTCACTATTCACCCAAATATAAAAGTTATCAAAAAAACATCAAAAATTTATTGAAACTAAATTCTTATATCCCAATTCTAAATAATAAGTTTATTTTGTAAAATAAAATATATATAGGTTTGAAATATTGGATTTCAAAATGGTTCTCCATTAAAAGATGGTAAAATTGCATTTTTTTGGAAAATACTTCTTTTATCTGAAAAAAAAGAATTTCTTCTTAAATTACGTCTAAGAAACTCATAATATGGATTCTAAAATTATAAGGATTATATAATGTTAAAAATTTAGTTAATACGATTCATAACCGCTTTTGAATGGCTAGTTTGGTAAGTCATGGTGCGCTTGAACTCTGTGTTGCGTGTAATGCAAGTTATTGAAATACATTGAAAAAATAACATAGTATAAAATCTTGGGGTGTTACAAGTAACCACCTTCCATGGTGTATAGAATTATTCTCCGTCACATGGCCTTCATTTTTAATTGATATGGGCCCCATATAAACTTTTTAGTAGTTCATGACTAAATTAATACTCATTGAATTCATCTATCATGATTCATGATGACTCATCTTACCAATTCATTTCTAGGTCATGTTTCATCCACACTATATATTAATAGTTATAATAAATTATCTCAAGACTCAGTGATCACACTATAATATCTTCCTACAGAATGAGATTCCAATGGTTTATCAATATATTGGTTATAGTTAACAACTTACATTACCTTCACATTAATGAAAAAAACCATTTGAGGTCAGGTTCACCCCCTCATTCAAAATTTACAATAACTTTCTAACACCTACCAATGCATATGTACCCAACCAATTAATTTTATTTCCTTGGTAAATCTCATCATAAACTTGGAATTCACCTATCATATCCCTCAAATCATTCTAAAAGTGGTTCCCATATACTAAAACCTCTTATGAATGAAAAAAATATAGTCAAACCACCCTCAGTCAAATGATTCCTAGAAACTCAACTCTAATTATAGACTTGCCACATAATTTCCCAATAATGTTGCTTTAATTTCTAACAACACATGATTTTCTTTAAAAAATACCATAGTCACTATTTCAAATCCAGTGTACAACCATGTAAATAAGATCACCCACCAAAATTTAATGTCATATGTATCATATGAACAGATTAAAATCTAACCTAATTTAAATTCAATCCTCAATAAAGTCATATTGAACATCACAAGTAAACTCACTAGATCAATGATTTTAATTTCCCTCTCTCATCATCCACCAACTACTTATCCACCATAATGACCATACTAAACAAATGGTCATTCACGCATAAATAATAAGTTCTTCTCCTCCATCATTGTGTTCTAATAATTTCTTTAGTTATAAATTCATTTCTCCTCAACCCTCATATTTTCATCACCCATAAAAATGGATGGAATTGGCCATCTCATCCCTATTTGAATTTTATCAAGGAATAACAAATACAACCCATTCCTGATTCATTGTAATGTCTCCCACAAAGTTTTTTATAGAATACATCGATTAATAGAGTCATAATATTAATCAAAATTTCTAAAATTCCAAAATAGTTATCTCGTTATCATTCCTGAAAATGGCCATCAATTCCTACTCATCACCTCACAAGAGAGAGACCATGAATTGATATTATTAAGGCCCATGTATTTGGACTAGAATTTATTATTTAACCTTAAACACAACAATATAACTACCAAATCACCTAAGATATATTAAATTTTTTTTACCCGAATTCTTATCATGAACTACATTATTTCAATAGAAAACAATATGTGTCAACTCCTGAACCTGAAATTCCTATCAAAATACAAGGGTTGTTTTCTATGTTGAGACCATTTACAGACCCTAACCCCTACTACCTTAGGCTATAAAAAATATTTTTAATATAAGATGCATAATAGTTGAACATGACTCACAAATATACCATTCAAATAATATAGACACACTTTTAATGATTCTATCTTATAACTGAGTTAATCAAACAATCATTTTTCACCTGGCGTCGGTGAACATCCAAAAGAGTCTGCCTACACTTTCGCAGTTCTGATGTTCATATCAAATCTAATAAGGTGAGTTACTCGTTCAACCAAACTCTTTATGGAAAACATTTTTAACAAAGGATACAAAACTACTTTATCTGTAGAAAATTATCAAATAAGTCATCTTAATGCCTTTCTATATACCCTGAGATCTCTCAAATCATATATCTCAAGATAAAATTTACAATTTATCACCAAACTTCTGACTGTTTGTTGAAAATATCCATCAAAATGTTAACTAGAAATGAAACCATGGAATGATATTTTTTGGCATCATAATGTCCCTACACTCACAAAAAAACATTAAAACCAGAGCCCTGAAACAAAACTCTTGAACTAAGGAAACTATGCCACCAGACAATGCATCATCGGTTAACATGAATATAATGAAAATCTCGACTCAAATCCTGAATACCTCCATGATCATGATCCATTGCACTAATTTTCAATTTGAATAAGAAAAAAAATCATCTCTCTTGAATACAAGGGTCATAACTCACACATACATTGGATCATAAAAACACAAAAGATTCCAACTCAAAATATAATAACAAAAAACATGATGACACCAACCACTAATATGAGGGGAATACATAACCAAAATGTGACCCAAATATAAATGTGGTCATAAATGAAAATTTCATATTATCTTACATAAAATAAAACACTAAATTCTCATAGTTTAGGCTCTCTCTATCCGCCAAAAATCCAAACCCTAGAATTCAGAAATATATAAATAATGAACCACATCAGAGCATGACCACTATAATAAAACCTAACACCCACTCCAATTATTTAACCACATATAATAAATTAAGAAATGTGTTATATGATCCCATCCCATTACTCAATTCCATTGGTCAAAAGTCATAAGACTAACACATTCACATTTTAGTTACTTCATTGCACATTTAGAAAATATGTTTTAATCCAAACCATAATTTTTTGACAAGATAACACATTTCATGAATCCCATTTTTTAATAATTAAATACCTTTATGATTAAAAAAATATGACTAATTTTTAGACATTTGATATACCATTAAGATTTAATCATTTTAATGGATTCACCAATATAATTTCATTATTAGTAAAATTTTACATGATAAATTTCCATTATTAATTAGGCAATTGGATTACCTCATTAGAATTACCAAATTTTATGTCTTGGTCAGAAAATATTGAATGTATAATATATGAGTATAAATGATTTAAAAGTTTTATACTGACACTTTATTTAAATGAAACCATCATTTTACATTCCATTTATATTGCCCATGCCTCAAGTAGTAATCTAGAAATTATTCAAGTTCAATTCAACAATATTCTTATATAGGACCACACCGTATAACACACTATTAATATGTTAATTGAAAACCCAGATTATCCCTAATATTACATTTATAACATAGTGTAATATAAAAATTAAAATTTTAATAATAGTGAATATATTATTCATAGATATATGTGATAAAAAAATAGAAACAAAAAATTGGATGAATTTTGGTGATAACAAATTTTTATGTCAATAACATGATGTGTGTCATCTGAAAACCTATGAATATGTAAAGTTACCTCATGTATAAACTCCCCCTTACCGTACTAACATAATAGATGAAATTACAAAAAAAATAACTTTAAAAAGAACAATACACATCATGTTGATCACTATAGGTGAAATAATATAATCACAATAGGTGAACTCCATGAAAAGTAGCTTCATTTTCATAGACAAACTAAAATGCCCCAGTACATTTATACTCGAGGTGGCTCAGACATAGCCCAAAGGCTATTCTCTATCTCTAAGATCGGGAAGGTGATTTTTGGAATCATCAAATAGTTAAATGGAACAATTTTTCTAAAAGAAAAAATAATCAATATAATTAAGTATAAGATATAAAATTAACATTAGGTATTCCAAACACTCTAGTGGAACAATTTACCACAGGTAGAAAGATATTAAAACCAAAATGATATACACTTATAAATGAAAAAACATCCATCTAGATAATGTGTCCAAATATCCATTTAATAAATGAATCATAGCTCCACCAGTCACTACCATTAATCAAGGTCCGATGAATCATGATAAACCATCACCTCCTAGTGAAGAATTATCTTTCCATGGACTTGGTATGATAATATATAAAAACTATCAACGTAAAATGTGGGGTTTGATAAACAACAACCTAGTAAGATTTCACTAAATGTCCCATAAAAAGATTCAATATAAATAAACCATTATAGATTGATTTTAAATTATGAAAATACAAGGTAACTCCCCATACATTTTTGATCAACAAGATTTCAAATTAACAAGATAGTATATAAATAAAAATAATGCTAAAATGAAAAATTTTCAAATAACCTAAATGGCTGGTGTAAATAAGTTCAGTAAAATACTGTCATGTAATAATTTAGTAAAAACAAAGAACCATGGACAATTTCTCTATGGTTAGTTAGTCTATATATCTAGGATTCTTTTACTATACCATTAATCACATGGGATCAAGTGTGTGTGTGTTCACTTCCATAATTATTAATCCATGGGGATTTAATTAGTTAACAAACCATTGGGTAAAATCATTCTGAACTTTGTTTTGTGAGTGTTGTTATTTTCAATTAGTTTCTAGTGGGTTAGAGACCATGTACACATGTATTAATCCACCTACCAACAAAGGAGGCTCATATATACTTAAATGAATCAATCAATAAATCATGGTAAAATCATTCATTTGAAATGAATTCATTATTGAAAATTTAAATTCCCACCTTCGTGATTCATTATAAAATATCATGTTCAAAATTATATCGTATGTTTTTTACACATTGTTTTCTTTTGGAAAATTATATTTCATTCATATCCTATTTCCCCATTATTCACCATTAAATAATTTCAATCCATACTCTTCTCAAAATATCCTCAATGCTTTGAAATCCATTGAAAAGGCTTTTTCTTTGAAAAAAATCCATTCATTTAAAATTAGTCATCACAAGTACCTTTATTCATTGTTAAAAAGTAAATTAAAAATAAATTTAAAATCAATAAATAAATTAACGACTCAATTTTGGGTAAATGCATTATTAAACTTCTTTGGTTTTTTTCAAATGATCAATAAATCATATAAAATGGGAAACACCAACTAAGATTCGAATGAGAGGAATCAAAAAAGGGAATACCATAAATTTACAATCTATCAAATCAGGGTTAAGATCCACTAAAAAACATGTGGATCCATCAATCTATAAGAAGATGAGAGAATAATATGTAAGAGGTATAATTTTTAATTAGATATGTTTTACTTAATGAAGCAATATCAATCACATCCCCCCCTATGTCCTAGAAAATAAGAAGACCCAGGATCAAATTCCCTACTTTATAGCCTCCAAAATCCAAAGTATCATATTGGGGTTGAATTAGAGGTGGATATAATATAGAATGGTGTTTATTTATTTTATTCATTGGAAAATAATAAACCACAATGTGGCTAACAAATCAATGAAATAAAACTGATTAAAATGGGTCGGACCATGCTCTTGTGTTATAGACCATGTTTTAGTGTTGTTGGTAAAAACCATATCATTGAAATGTGGGGATATCTATACTATATATTTGGATAACTATCAAAATAAACAAATTTCAGGAGGAAATAACAGCTTTAGAAACCAACTGCCTTTAAGGGGATACACCACATCCACCCATTCACGCCATAGCCAAGATAAAAAACCTAAAATCACCCAAATAGACATTGGTCCTCAATAATATGGCTTCTTTTACCATATTTTATTTGTTCTAAAAATTGTATAACCACTATAGGTATCTATCCCACAAAAATCTAATTCACACTACAGTCACGCTCTCAACATCTCAACCCGTCTCATCCACGGCACAACTGCAAATAAAACAATAAATTCTTTCAGAATACACCATAAAATACCTAGAACAACTCCCAAAAAATTGATCAATGATACGAGGTCAAATCTGCATAAATGATACTAAAAGTGTCTCAAAATCTCAACATTACTAATGGTTTCTTCCCCCATAAATACTATCAATAAGACTCTATGTTAATGAAATGAGGACATTGCTTACCCATTGATGTATCACACTCCCAAATCTCTTGTGAATGAGAACCATGATTCTATAACACCTAATCTATGGTTATAGAATTCCCATGAAGAGAAATCTTCCAAAAATAGTCAATAAAAATATGATAATAATTCATGGATAAATTAGGCATTACATTAATATTTTCATGAATCATGAAATTACATAGGTTTTTAAGTTTCACTATGAGTCATGATAGAGGAAATATAGTTTTTATTTACATCAAATGATTTTGAAAAGACAATTGGTAGGCCAAAATTCCAATATAATGAATAAATTAAAAGCTTCCCATGTATCTTAGTACATGTTTTTAATATATTCAAAACATCAGTGACCCAACTAAGGTGAATCTCTCAAAAACACCTAGTTTCCAACTAAAAAATCTAAAGGGAATCAATTGCGTTCAATAATAGATTTATACCATATCTGATCTTTAACCATTCTTTAATAAATCAAGTGAGTAATTGATGTCATTTTATAAACTAAAAATAGTACCACTAGAGAACCTTCACCAATATATGGCCAACACAATGGAGATTTGCAATTTCAGTCATAAAATTACTCAAATTATGCAATCCTAGTGGAAGAAGATTAACTTTTATTATAATAAAATTCAACCAGACCTTTGTGTTTATCCCAATCTCCACTATAATTAGGAAATAAAAAATGATTCATGTCTTCCATGATATATATAGATCATTATTTATGGCCATCCATATGTGGATGATAATTCATGATCAAGATAACCTGAAATATCAATGCATCCTCTAGGCCTCTCTAAAAAAAGAAGTGAATCTAGGTCCATATCAGGAAAACATAGTAGATGGAACTCTCTATAATATGATAATATCATGCACATAACAATTTATAAAGTCCTTAACATTGGTTGTATCTTTATTTTTGATAAAGTGACAAATTTTGTCATATTTTCAAATACTACCAATAATTCATTCATCCCTCAATGGGTATAAAGCAATCCAACCCTGATATGCATCAAAATAATTTCCAAGTTCTATGATAGTAGAGGAAAGGGATGATGTAAATCCAAATATTTATGGTGCTCAAGCATTATCTGTTAGCGGGAATAATTGTGAAAAAAAAAATTAAAAATGTTTTATATCATACTTATCCCCTAGAAGCTTATCCATATATCATAAAACATCCTCATAGTGATAGGGTGTACCACCCACTGTGAATTATGGGAATACACTATCATAAATGTTATAAGTAGAAATTGTACAATATACTAGATCAAAAATAATTAGATGCACTCATTTGTGAACAACAACTCACTGATAATTTCCCCTCCATAAAGAGAGTCTGTAAATCTATAGATTCCATCTAATGTTATTGTTCTTGAATAATAATATCTTGAAGACATGTGGTTAATTGAATTATTTCTAGAAAAATATTTGTCTAATACTCCTAAACTCCCAATGAATCTGAGAAAATATAGTCATCATATTCCACTATTTTAATGATTAATACACATTTTATATTATATTTCATCTAGAAACTATTGATCCTAAGGGAATATGACCATGGTGCCTTCATTTAATTTTATTATTACATGGTAGTGTTTTATTAACTTGACTAACTCATATCATTTTCCGATGAAAAAAATTTATTTGGGAATAATTTTGATATACCTAACATCTAAAAATTATGAATGAAGGAACCATGGTCATATTCTTGAATATATAATGATATTTATTAATTGATCATTCATATTGATTGTGTATTAAATATTGGATTAATTATATTAAAAATTAATTAGAAATTTGTAAGGGATGTGTGGGTCCTCATCATATATCACCCAATAATGAATCAACAAGTATTATGTCATGATCTGCACCAGTGAGGCCCATACAATAAATCCCCATGCCTGCCTCTAATAGTCCAGGTGATGTTTACTTGTTTAGAGTCCCCATATCACAAAATTGGGATGCCTTGTCTTAGATTACATATACATAGGCACACATCTCTATGAACATGCGATGTTGAAATGTAAAAAACAACTGATAAACTATGAATTTATACATATAAATCCCACAATAAGAGTATGAAAACAAGTGCTGGAAATTAATCATGTCCAAACATAATACCACCATAATGAGTTAGAAAAAAAGATAAAACTGAAAGTAAATATAAGTAATTCTATGAAAAAAAATGCTAGTACACACCTCAAACTAAGTGGCTCACTAAGAACCACCTATTCCATGACCCTGTCAGACTCTATTAGAAGGTTGATCATCTAGACAAGACATGACATGTTCCAGAAAATCCCATCCAAGGGTGAGTATAAAAATAACTCAAAGGAGACCTCGAAAACACATAGAATATAAAAATAATAATAATAGTCACTTCTAACCTGGTATATGTCTGCAACACATATATCAATAATATCTATATATACTTGGAACAATATATAGTCTCAAGGTAAAGTCACAACTGTAATTCCACTCTAGTATTATTGTAAAAACGTTCTTCATAATACTCGTCCAATAGAACACACGCCTTGAGTTAGATAACACTAATATTTTTCATCTGAGATGTACTACTCAATGTGTCCCTTCATAATAAGTATATGATGTAAGTATAATGAGAACAATACATATATGAGGATCACACCAAAAGATATTCAGTTTACTAAAAACTCAATCTGGAATATCCAACTAACTGGAGAATCGTCACCCATGATTGGTTTGTCACGATGATACCGCGTAATCCACCTAGGGAAATAAAGTGATTAAGGATCTCACTATGGGCCTCATAGAAGGATTCTAATAACATTATACAAGATTTCTTGAAAAACATATTGTTATACTATGTATAGGATTTGATTTTATACTAACCCTCAGGGTATGGATGGAATTCACCTTAACAAAACTTTTCCTAACAGATGTGGAAAAGGGATCAAAGAACTCTTTGAATGATTGTATGGTGTGTACTTGTAGTATGTGATATTTCATATCATCACAAGGTCTGTCCCATATATCATTGAAAGTTCATGTGTTTGTGTCCAAGATTACAATATGTCCCTACCTGTGTACTTATGACATTGTCCATGTACATGGTTGTACGCATTTACAACTAACCAAGATGTTTCAGAGTACACGGTGTGTCCATTACCATATAATCAAGGACATTTCTATGTACTCTCCTTGGTAAACAAGGAATTTCTAGGTCGATTCCTAGGTCGTGTGATAGAGCCACACACTATGTGTTATTTACTTTTTTCATGGAAAACCAAGCCACCACATAGGGGTCCCACAAGGTGTGTTCCTATAGAACACACGTGATGGAGGCGGGATGAGCCCGTAAAGGGCATGACGCATTAGGGGTTTTTTCCCTCGTAGAGGCCTCCTTCGACTCCGGTTGACGCGGTGACACTTCTGGTGCTCGGCGAGATCTTGCGGTGAATCCTTGGTTGCAGTGATGCTTCGTGAGCTCGGGTCGTCTCTTCCTTGGCACCGTTGCTGGCCTCTCTCACCCAATTCCTTCATAGCTGGATAGGGTCCCCATGGCGGCGTGATGATGGTCCATGACTGAGTTTCCAGATCCAGCGGCCTGAGGTCACCGCCTTATATCTGGTGTGTGTGGTTGGTGCTTTATCGTGGTCTTCGAGATCATTATGGTTGGCGGTGATGGGATATGGGCGGCGGATCTCCTTCTGGCAGACTGGTTATATCTTCTGTTTTGGTTTTATTACAGCCGTTTTGGTTTGGGTTGTGATGGTTCGTGTTGCTGAGTCTGCGCGACGGGTTTGGATTTTCATTTTGTTGAGTCCTTTATTGGGTGTTGATCTTCCGGTTCATTAGATATTGTGTATTTGATGCTCCCAACATCTCTTGCTGACAAGGACACGGTTTTGATGCTGAAGCCTCTATTTGATTTTCATTTGGAAGCATGCTTGTTGTTTGGTTTCTGTTTGATTTTTCTTTATGTTCTTGTCTGATTTTGGATGGAAGGAGGTAATGATTTCTATTCGGTTTGAGGATGTTCGAGGCTGGGAGTTGGTTTACTGTGGAAGTGTGTTTATTTTGATGAAGGAGGTCTGGTTCTGTTGAATTGTGATGTTGTTGCCTTGGATTTGAACCAATGGTTCTTAATTTGGTTTTTGGAAGGCTTTTCCAGACTATCTACATGGATTTTCTATAGAAGATTATTAGATAAGGTGCTTTCACTGGGCCAGACTATCCAGATTTGAATGTTTGAGAGGGTATGGCTCCGCCATCAGTACCAGGCCCGTGCATTTATGCACAGGACAGCTTGCTGAATAGTCATTCTTTGGTGGAGGTTTTTCGTATTGATGATTATGCTAGGGAGAAGTTTGTCTATGTAGTCTAGTTCTGGGATTTGTCCTGCAATTTTTGTTGATGTTTTATTTCCTTGAAGTCTTGTGAGTTTTCCCCCATTTTTTCCCTTAAAAAGGGGATTATCCAAAAATTAATAAAAATTTAGGCCTTTGGGCCATTCAGTCTATATAACACACGCCATGTACTATGAGATTTCATATATCCTATATGTTTCTTTTTTGTATCTTGTTACCATCCTCCAACCCAAAATACACTTTGAATTACTCCATTAAGCACGGATCTTCTCCGGCCGAGCCTTTCTGCCCCTACTCATTGGAATCTGGTCATCCAATTTTCACATGAATCGGTTATCGTTCACCCTCTTCATCATTGTAAGAACCCCTCAAACATGGAGGTCTCCACTATATACAAATTCACCCACAACAACCTCTATCTCAAGATCTCCATTTCATACTGAGTCTGAATCTGTAATATTGAACCCTTGAGCCATGAATCGAGTGTACAATGGTTTATTCTTCAATATATTGGTTGGACCGAGGGTCAAAAGAACATCCAATTATGAACAGGCGAAAACATAAGGGAGAAATACATAAAAACATTCAAATTGGAATTATCCTCAGCCATGTCTAGTTTTCCTTCAGTAATTTCCATTAGAATGAAAAATAGAGAACCAATTATAAATAAAAAAATCTTCCAAAAAATATCATTCAATAAAACTATATGTCAATACGATCTATCTGCAAATAAATCTGTCCATTATTTGATTTCATTTCGTCATAAAATTAGTCAACATGGAAATAATATCCAAAAAAATTACTACTACATCGATTTGGATCGATCACGGATGAAGAATGTAGTTGGTTCATTATCATTAGAGAGATCCTTGGATTCTATTTCACACTAGACTTCAATCCTCAATCATGTTATCAATCATTAATGTTTGTTCCACCAACAACTCCCCAATGGTTCCCTGGATCTCCGTTTCATATTAAATAAACATGATATTCCACCATACCCATATATTTATATGAATTTTAAATGGTCAGAAAATAAAATAATTAATTTAATTTATTTATTTAATTTTCATTATCGTCATCACATGATCATGCATCGACCCTGATTCTCAATGTGTTCCAAGGTTGTATTGATTTGAGGTTAATACACAAATTTTTAATTCAATAGTTCTCTCATATTTCAGATCTAGTCTCCTTTTAGATGTTATTCAAATATTTATGGGAAACTATGCATGCATGTATTTAATATATTTAATATATTTCAAAAATTAATTACAATCACATCGGGAATCAGAATACTAGACCTTCTTAGTTCCAATTCATGAAAATAATCCATACAATATCCAAAAGTAATACATGGGGAATCTGAGTCACTATATTATTCCAACATTGGGCTTTACATCCTGAAAACCCAAAAAAATATGGATGCACAAAAAGATATGGGTAATGATCACACTATTGGTTCTCCTGGTACTAGGTGACAGCCTAAATATTTCAATCCAGTCATTGGACATTCACTAAAGGAATTTTTTTACCATGAAAGATTATATCCTATTGATCCTTGATCTCTATCGAGTTCTCATCAAAGTTATCACTATACTCGATGTCTATATAGCCCTAGTAGATAATGAATGATGGATTGTTCATGTTCCTCCTCACCTGTGACACATAGAAGATGAAATGTACTTATTCTAACTACAATGGTAGAACTAATATGTACGCCACCTATCCAACTCTATACAGTATCTGAAAAGTGCTAATGAATTTATATGATAGCATAATGCCCCGACCATATTTCCATAATCCATATTAAGGTCAAACCATTAGGAAATTATGGTGTCCCTCCACAAACATCAAAGACCTTTTTCATCAGTTAACATAAAACTTCTAATGGGACTGTGAATTCCTCACCTTTTCCTAGATAATCTGCACCTTCTCAGTTATGGCTCGTTCCATCACCTAGCCCAAAAGTGTTGAATATCTATTGATAGTCCCGAAAATATGTTACATGTAGGGACACCCATATAAGTCCAAAAATGGTTTCATACCAATGTAAGAGTGGTAGTTTTTTGAATTAAAACACCACCAAAGGTAGGTGATCCTACTGACCCAATACAATGACCAATATGAGAGCTCTCAGCAAGTCCTCTATAACCTAAATGATATGCTCAGTATGGGGGTGAAAATATGTGATCCAACACATATGAGTTGCAAAGGTCTCCTATAATGACTTCCATATCCAAGATAAAAATCAATAATCATGGTTATAAATGATATCTTAGGTAACTCAATGCAGTTGGACTATCATCTGTATATAGAGGAATCCCAATCTCTCTACGAAACGTTTCTCTCATATAGATTTGAAGTGTTATGACTTGGTGCGTCGATATGGTCACCTCGATGGAATCATTTAACATTTATATATATCATAATACCATCATGATCTCCATTGAAATCCCATCCCACATCCACTTAGTAACATCAAGGGGTTGATCTAAACTCACTAGAACATGCTGATTAGCCTTCACTAGAAGATAAATAAGGCATCGAGATACATTCCATGATACCACCTTCTTCATCCGTCTCCACTAAAACATATGTACGAGGTCAAGGTATATATTTTACACTCATTTATGTAACATAACATTATAATTATGATACTATCATAGAAACACTTCCTACAATGTATTTGGTACCATTGTGTGTCCTTTTAAAATAAAAAAAAATCTCCCCACCTTTGTAAAATCCATCAAGAGCATGTCTTGTAGATATCTGGGTAGGTAGGGTCTCATAGTCTGTATCCCCACATTGTGCCTCCTAGAATAGCTATAAAATAGTAGGTATGAAAACCATCAACTAGAGGTAAGCTACTTTGTATCCATCCATAAAGGATAGCAATAATGAAGACAATTTCTCTGATATCTTACTAAGAAACAACGAAAATGATCTTCTATTGAGATCATCTGCAATCATATTCACTATACTAGAAATATAGAAAAACAAAAAATTATAATCCTAAAGGAACTCTATCTATATCCTTTGTCTCAAATTAAGATCATTATAAGAGATGATTTACATGAGACTCTTGTTTTTAGAATAGGATCTAAACTTCTTTCCCATTAGGTAGCATCACCACATATTTATTGTGAATACTAGCACTATTAACTCAAGATTGTGGTAAAATAGTTCATCCCATTTCATCTCAATTGATGTGAACCATAGAAAATCACTACCTACCTCTGCATCAGAACACTACCTAGCCAGGTTTTTGATGCATCATAAAACACTACATACTGAGCACCATCCTCCAGAAATCTCAATATGGGTGTGATCGTCAATATTGATCTAAACACTTATAAATCCAGTTGGAACCTATCTATCCACATGAAAGGTAACCTCTTTTGGGTCAAATATTACATGGGTGATGATATCCTGAATAAGACAGGTATAGATCTATAGTAATGGCCTACCAACCCAAGGAAGCTCCACATCTATTATGCTCTTTGGTCTCTCCTAAGATAACACTACCTCAACCATTGTCGGGTCAACTGTCATGCCATTATTTAGGAAAACATGTTAGTGAAATAGAAACTTCAAAACCCAGAACTAGAAATTAGAGAGATTCTTGTAAATATAGGGCTCTTAGATTATGTAAAAAATCATTATCAAGTGTCTCGTGTGATCCTCCTTATATTCCTAGTACATAAAGATATTATCGATGAAAACTACCATGAACCGATCTGAAAATGGATGAAAGATCCATTTCATGGGTCCCATAAACACGGATGGGGAATTTTTCCTTCCAAATAGAATCCAAAAGTATTTATAATGGTCTTACAGATTTATTAATAACATATTCAATATATCCTCATCTCATAATCACATCTGGTGATAGCATAATATAAGTTCAGTCTTCAAGAACCATCATAACCACATAAATTGATAAAAGAGGCAATCAACTCTCAGTAGAGGATAATTGATCTCCATAGTCACCAAATATAGGAATTGGTATTCCACAGATAACCTCAAACATGCATCCACCTTCTTGGTGACAAAATTTGGGGTTTCCTAGGGTGAATAACTGGGTCTAATAAATCTCTTCTTCTACAATTTCTCTAAATGGTCCCTTAAATCATAATGCTCTTCAAGAGTCATCTGATATGTTGGCATATTTATTGGGGTCATACCAAGGCATAGATAACTGAATAAGTATTTCTATATTATTGGAGGTATTCTTGGAATATCCTCATGAATGAAATCCGCATACTCTTCCACCAAAGGGAAAGACTAGGAACTAATAAAATCCACTACACTAAGGGTCATTCTAGCCTACTGATGTGTAATTAGCTACACCCTCCTATGAATGAGTCCATCTAGCACAACAAGGGCTTAATTTTCACCCACAATGTAAAATTTTGTCTCACCGTAGCGGACACATTGCCTCCCCCTCCTAAAATAGCCAATCTAGACATAAACTGTAGATTTCCAGTCTATACCTCAGATAAAATCATAAGGAATAATCACTACTATAAGGAGATCCCAATAGAATATCTCACCTCTATGATCGAGGACACACTATCAGAACATGTGTGTAATTTATAAGTTATCTCTAGTGTCTCCAAGCATATGGGTTAAGTTAATGGATCACCTTAAATATCAATGTCTCAATCCAGATAAGTGGAAGTAAAGGAATGAAAAGAAACTAGGTCTACCAGTAATACATATATATTAGAAAAGAAAAATAACATACCTTGTATAATCCCCAGAGCCTCTAGGTCATAACCCTTAATCGCATGCACCTGCTCCCAACCATATTCTCAAACTCCCGGAGCATGGTGTTGGCCACCTCGTTGTGTTGGTGGTAACAAGTCAAAGTGTTTACCATAAATACCTTCTCTCCTAAACCCTTTTCCATGACACATTCCCTACTGACTTATCTACTCTAGCCACAACCTCTTACATTGTGGCACACCCACTATATTCCTGTCAAACCCACGGTGAGTCATACAATCTTTTGAAAGATGTCCCCTTCCATCAAAAGAATACCAATGCCTATCTCTTGGCTATCGAAACACATATTTCGAGCCTTGAATCATGGACTCTCTATCATGAGTCCACCTCTTGAAACTCCTTGATTGTACAGGTTTCTAATAGTAACGTTATCTCTTTTCTAGAAAAGTCTCTTCTCCTATGTTCCCACTATTGGTTACGACTTTATTATTTTATCAACCAGAAAACACACCACCACCAATTATTTCCCTGACACACCCAAATTAGAAGGAATGCAAACCATCTTGAATGATTATATGGAGTCCTTTCTCAAAGGATTGCGAAAAAATAATCTGATCATGAACCATATCCATCGAGTACCATGAGATTTTTTTGAAACTTAATGAATACTCATAAATTGTTTTACTACCTTGATGAAGCTACAAAAGATCTTGGATGTATACATACCTCAAATTAACTAGAGATAACTCCACTTTGAAATTTTTCTCAATATATGACCATGATAGAGTCACCTTGTTATAGAACTAGATCATCAAACCCCCACAATTATCTTGGATATCCATAGAGAACTGTCTCTTAAAGAACCATCATTTGATATACGAGTTTCTGAAAAAGATAGAGCTCAACCTGTGAACCTCATCTGGTGGTACTATGGGTACCATCTATTTATCTATAGGATTTAGTATAACTAATCCCCAAACTAGAGATAACACCTCTAGAAAAACACCATGTGTCAATGCCTCATCACTAAGGGGATAATTCTCATGATCCTGAGGTTGAATCCTAGATGGCATACATTTTTGAGTAATCTTCAAACAAAACAATATGTACCATGGTAAACTAGTATATCTTGAGAGCTAAATCAAGAAGGACATGGAAACCGCCAATAATTCCTATTTGAGGCATGAACCATTTTCCACTTGAAACCAATTTTTGTCTTTTTTAGTAAAATTAGAGACCTGCTGTATGGATACGTCGACCACCACACAAAAACTAGAGTATGTGGCCAGAAAGATGAACTGAAACTCAAAACATGGTAATCTCAAACCAATCTCATATAATCTAGACCTATGGTAGAACCGACTCATTTAATACCACTCTATCATGACCCGTCACAATGGTTCCTATGTTGCAACTCCCCATGATCGACTTCAATAATCCAGGGGATGGAAACCGGGGTTGAGTAGGCATATCATTAAAATGGGAGGACTTATCCTAATATACATGTACAAAAGCACACATTTTCAGGAGTATAAAATGATGAAATGTAAAAAAACTAATAACCCATATATGAATACATCTAAATCCCATAAACAGAGTATGAAAACATGTTCTTAAATGTAAACACATCCAAACACAAGACCACCATAAAAAGTCTAAAAACAACACCAACCTAAAATTAAATATGGGGAATATTGGAAAGATAACCACATGAACACACCTTCGATTGTCTAGATCACTATGAACCACTAAGACTTTTCCCCTCTAGAACTCCTTAAAAAATATGATTTTATACACAATACATGACTTGTAGACAAAAATCCCGTGTAGGGCTGAATTTAAGAATACCTAGTAGGACTCTATGAATACACAATGAATATAAAAACCATAATAACTGTCTATTCTACATAGGTATATGTATAAACAACATTTTTCATGAATATATAGATAAATTCAAAAGAGACACACCGTCTCAAGGTAAAGTCACAACTATAATTCCATTATTGGATTCCCTGTCAAAGGATCCATATAGCACTCATCGGGGAGAAAAAACTCCACAAGCCAGATAACACTGATGGAGTCTGTCCATGTTGTAAAACTCCTAGGGTCCCTCTATAAGTAGTATATAATTGAATTTCAAAGATAATGATACATAGATGAGGAACGAACCCAAGTCCATGGGTTATACTCAAAGATCAATCTGTAATAATCTTAAATGTAGAGGATCTGATCCCGCTTAGTTTTGGTAACTAAGTTACCAAGACCACCACTAGGGAAAGAAAGTGATAGATGGTAATATTCACTACTGGAAAATGGACCTATACCCACGGTTTGGCACAAAACCGTGGGTATAGGGTACCCCTATACCCACGGTTTTCGCAAACCGTGGGCATAGGAGTAAAATGGTGACCTATACCCACGGTTTCATAAAACCGTGGGTATAGATCACCTATACCCACGGTTTTGCACAAAACCGTGGGTATAGATTATTTTTGAAGACCTATACCCACGGTTTTGAAGAACCGTGGGTATAGGTGTTTTTTTTGAAGGTGTATACCCACGGTTTTGGCCAAACCGTGGGGGTAGAGTTTTCCAGAAGACCTATACCCACGGTTCTTCAAAACCGTGGGTATTGGGGTTTATTTTTTTCAAGACCTATACCCACGGTTTTCAAAACCGTGGGTATAGCTTTCCCGCCATTAGGCGGGGAAAAAAATTACGCGGGACAATGGGGAAAAATTGGCGGGAACACGATTTTTATTAATATAAATACAAATATAAAAATATATGTTAAAATGACAATAAAATGCCTTAGCCCAGTCGGTCCCTTTGTTCGACACTCTCAGGAGATTGTGCATGAAGCCCGAGTTCGATTCCCGCCTGCCTTTATTTTTCATAACAGAACTAATATTAATATATATATAAAGATGTATACGCTATACAACGAATTAAAATGTAGCTCGGTTGGTCATTGCTGCGGTGCTTGGACGGGGTGCGGTAGGAGACGCGTTTTCGAAACCCGGTGGCGAAATATTTTTGAAAACGTGAAGTTAATTATATTCATATATATGTATAAATATATATTAGAATTTCAAGTAAAGTGAGTAGCTCGGTTGGTCTGTTGGTTTCCGCGGACACGAGGTCTTGCGCGCGACGCGGTTTCGAATCCTGCAGGGATCGATTTTTTGAATTTAAATACTTTATATTAATATATATACAAAGATATATCTATATTAAGCAGATAAAAATAGTGGCTGGGTTGGTCTGTTAGTGCGGGACGGCCGTAAAGGTTGATGTGCTGCACGGGTTCAAAACCCCCTGAACCCAATTTTTTTGAAAAAAAAAATTACCCACGGTTTGAAAAACCGTGGGGTCTGCTATGTGCCACGCTGGAACAGGGTTGTGCCAAATTGGACTCTCCTATACCCACGGTTCTCCAAACCGTGGGTATAGGCTGAGACCCCTATACCGACGCCATTCCAGCCCACGGTTCCCAAAACCGTGGGTATAGGCTATACCCACGGTTTTGGGGGCTATACCCACGGTTTTGAACCGTGGGTATAGGTCGTTTTTCCAGTAGTGATTTTAGGCCTCACAGAAGGATTCCAACAACTCTATCAATGAATTCATGATGAATTGATTATTATCCTAACTGTAAGATTTTATTCCAATCTAACCCTCATGGTATGTATATAAGGAATGTACACTAACAAATCAAGTCCAATATAATGTGGAAAAGGGCTCTAAGCCCTCTTTGAAGGAGTACATGGTGTAAAATAGTAATACACAACATTTCCCTTCAGTAGCATGCCTGGCCCACGTATCACGGATAATGATTAGGTTTATGTTAATGAACACAGTGTGTCAATACCCATGTACTTATGACCATTTACAAGTACACTACTCTGCCTATGAACACCTTGCCTTACCGTGTCAGAGTACACGATGTGTTTGTGCCCAAGTACTCCTGATCATTTCTACATATCCTTTTAGGAAAAAAATGAGTTTCTAGGTCAAGAAAAATGTTGTGTGAAATTGTGACATTCAATGTGATATTTAATTCTATCACAAAAATACAAGTCACCACATAATGTTCCCACATAATGTGTTCCTCTAAAAAACATGTTGTCAATTATGCGGTTTCACATATCCTTTGGGTTTCTCCTCTATGTTTTTTGGTTGTTTCTTCCCCATGATCAACCATTAATTATCCTATGAATCATGGATATTTTATATTATGGCTCCGATTTCACGTCCCACCAGAATCTGTTCATCCAATTAGCACAAGAATCATCTATCATTCTTCTTCATCATCATCAAACACATACCTCGAAGATGAGGTTCTCTAATACAATATAATTGAGTAGCTTTTGTCATCATCACATTATCCCAATGTCATTCTATGTCTAGTTCTATAGTATTTTACTATTGTTCTATGAATCATGTGTCAAACGGTTGATTCCTCAGTATTTTTGTCGAACCACATTTCAAAAGAATTTCCTATGATGAACATATGAAAAAGAATGGGAGAAATTTAGAAAAACATGAAAAGAGAAACAATAATCAACATTGTTTTGTTAGCCTCAATTTATTTCTTTTAGATAGTCCAATAAAGAACAAATAATAAATAAATAAATATCAAAACCAAAATCTTGTAGAGAAACCCATCTCACAATATGACTGATCTTCAAATCAATTCATTCATCGATTGATTCATGTTCTTCATAGAATTAAACAGCGAGGAAATAAAATCCCAACAAAACATAAATCTACCCTAATTTAGATCAATCGATGATGAAAAATAAAGATTAATTGTTTTCATTGGCGATATCCTCTAATTTTTTTGCACACCAGATGTCGATCTTTAATCCAAATGTCATTTTTCATCAGAAGTTCCACCAATATCTCTCTGGAAAAATCTATGGATCTCTGTGGTTTAGTGGCTCAACCTTAGAATCAAACGTAATATCATATTAATATATCTCTAACTAAATCGGTAGACAAAATAAATAAATTTATTTATTTATTTTATTTTCTTTAATATCCACTCGTAATTGTGCCTCAATAGGAATTCCTGATTTATTCTATGGTAATATCATTGCTAGTATAAACCATCACTCAGAACCAAATAGTGCCTTTAGATATCTAATTTAGGCCTCCATTGAGAATTCATTAATATTTTTTTGGAAAACTGTATGCTTATGTATTTAATATATATCAAAAATTGATATCAGGCACACTAGGAAATAAAATCAATTTCTATATAAGTGCCTTATCTCAGAATTAATCCATAAAACAACCAAAAATAATACATGTAAAATATGATTCTCTATATCTCATTAGAAAAACATCTCACCAAATTAGTTATATATTTTGTGTATACCAATTTGTTTCATGAATTTCGTTGGAAATATACCGTCAAATTATGGTGCATGGTGTCATGGAATTAATATGTTAATATAAGCTCATGTCATCCTTCATAATTAATTTACTACATCATTGTTTCTATTATTTTTATCCATGTGATTATTATGTTGATATTTTACATGGATACATTTTGAAATTCAAGTTCAGGATTAAATTTAATATATATTTATTATTCAAACACCCATATTGTTAATGATTTATCTACTCATGATAGATTAAGTTGTATTATTTCATATACTATGCATCTAAGATCCAGTTTTATTATTTCTTTCTTCACCCAAGGTTCAAATAAATGATCACTGATTGATGGTTAATTATGTAAGAATTTGTTTTGGGAAATGTTCTATTTTATTAAATTAATATTTTTTGGTGTTGGTTCCCAAGATCAAATATATATAAATATATATATAATATCATTATAGGTATTAAGGTTTTTCAATATTAATAGAATATTTTCCCACATCATGATTTTTCTTCTATGTGAAATAGTATGTGATAATTAAATAAGTGTAACATTAACACAAAAAATTCATAGGGTTATTACTCTCAAATGAGGACCAATAAGGTCCAAGAAATTTTTATTAAATATTAGTAATATAGAAGGTTGATTTCGAGGAATAGATGGTTCCTCACTCACCTTGCCACTCTCGAGGTCTCATATTGTCTCTTGTCTCCTAGGGTTTCATATTTCCCCGGCGGCGATGTTTCATCCTCACTGATCCTCTAAACTTTCTCTAGCAATGATGTTTCCTCCATGCTACACTCTCTTTATTTTTTTATCTCTCATTATTTGATCTCTCTCCTCTATGAAAACATTCTGGTTTTCTTTCTATCTACCTATTTGCACTCTAATCTTTAATTCCTTAGATTCTCTTCAGGTCGGATTTGGAGAATGGGATAATATAAGATTTTGTTCTTACAGTTTGATGGATGACAGATCTCAAGGAATTTCTAAAGTTGTCCATTATTCGTAGGGTTTCAATCCCATGTAATGTATGGTTTTTTCTACTTTATTTTTTCCAGTTTGGTTTTTCTATAGTTCTGGATATTCTTCTATGTTTCTGTTATTTTAGGTTTCTCCCTAGGGTTTCAATCCTAAATTCTTATTTAGGTTTTGTCCCTCTTTCTTCCTCTTTTCATTATTGTTTTTACTGATATTTTCAATCAATGTTGTTTTCTCGGTATTTTATTCCAGTCGTATCTCTCAGAGTTTTTCGATGGTTTGGACATCGTCGATGATGATGATCTTTTGTACCATAGTGGCAATGATTATGGATTCTCTTGGAATCATCGGATGGTGTCTCTTGATGGGTGGGCCCTAACATTTCTGGTGTCAGATATTTGTGTCAATAACAATGTTTGTGGTTCATCAAGACATTAGGGTCTTTGATGGATGATTCCCAAGGGTGGCCAAAGTATTCAATGTCTGTTTTGATCTTCTTGTTTTCTTCCTCACTGGAGGTTCTAGCTCTCGATTGTGGTTTCGTTTTCTGGTGTTGGTCATTGGTGGTGATTTTATGAGATAATGGCGATGGGGTTTGATGTTCTTGTGGGATGTCTGTACCACGATGACAATGTGGTAGTGGATCGAAGTTGGATATGATTTTCTGTTCTGGGGGTGACCATCAGAGAAGTGGCTTCCAGTGTCTACTCAAGATGATGATGTCGACGGTGATGAATCAATGTGATGGCAGTGGCGGTGGTGAAATGATTAGGTCAGTGTTGCGATGTTTGTAGACTTTCTTGGGGAGTGGTTTTCTTTAACAGGGATATTGATGGATGTTGGTAGGCAGTGACGAGGTGTGTGAAGCAGGCTGCATCATAGACTGAGTTCAGTGGAGTTTCCTTTTGAAATTTGAAATTTGAAATCTGGGAAAAACTTTGGGTGGGGTTCTTTTTTTTAGAGTGGTGGGTTATGGATTGGAGTTTTTTTATTTTTATTGGACTATGTTGGGTCCACACATATCCTTCGAAAGTGTCACATGAAAATACCAAAAAAATATGAATTGGGTGTATAGAAGGATAATGTAATTTGTTTGAACACAAATGATAAAAGCTATCAAGAGTGGAGACATACTGGACTTTTAGAAATTTTTACATAATTTTCACGCATATTGATCTTCAGGGAAATGGATTATTAGAACAGGACCCTCAAATAATAAATACATATTTATATGTTCAATTGGATTTTTCATTCTACATAAATGTCCACAGATCCGTGGATTTTACTATTATTAGTAATATATTTCATGATTTTCCCACTATTTTTTATGGGTTGAAAATGTGTGACATGCACTATTGGATTTGTATAATATGTTGGGAATATCATGAGTGGTGTTGTATTAATCAATAAAGTGACAAATTATTTTCCCCTTATATTACATAATGTGTGTTGATATCTTTGGACCTTAAATGAGAGTCAAACTATTTGATTAAGGCAATAACCATGGTCGTGTTGTCAATAAGTTCATATATGGTATGTCAAAGAAAGATACATAAATCATGTAGTTTGATAACACTAGAATACTACCATCTTAATTAGATATATTGATATAAATGTATTAAGTTACATATTGTACATTAATATGAGGTTCTATATCAGTGGAACATCACCATCATTCTTTATTGGAGCATTTTCATGATACTAGATACTAACTTGGAGAGTAGGTTATAAAGCCTAATGAAATAGAAAAAGGGACTTGAAGGTCATACACTATGAATATTTAGATCCTATATTAAATTTCATATGAATATAAAATTTTGGATATATATTATTCTCATAAGTGATTTAATACTTATTCATGTTTTTTTCATTACAAATATTCAGTCACCATATTTTCGAGAGAATATATATCTATGTTGAATATTTATTAAATATTTAGTCACTGTGTAATTATAAAATTAATTACATGAATAGAAAAAATTAGTTTGTTTTGGTTTATTAATAATGTAACAAAGTATTTATTTTTAAGTTACACAAATATTTATTTAATATATATTATTTATTTTTAGTGAACTTAAAATGTATATATTTATTGGTGATAATTTTTTTTATAAATATCATTAAATAAATAGTCATTATTCAAGGATCACTTAATATTATGGTGCTTTAGAAAACTAAGATTAAGGGACTTGTGATAAATGTAATAAGTAATTTTATTTTTATAAATATAATTTTCTTATTTAAGAAAAATAATATTTATTTCATCTGTCAGTTTATTGAATTTTATGTATATGAGAAAATTATTATTCTTATATAGACATGGGATTCAATAATAATTTATAAAAAAATAATGTACCCAAGAAAATTATTTATATTTTATACATAGTAGTACATAAACCCTTTTAGGGATGTTTTTACATTCCCTGGATTCATTCCATTATTGTAAAAATATATATATAGAGAATCTTATCAAGACATATAGTTGTCCCTCCGTATAATTTTACGAATAATGCAGAAAAATTATACTCCTTATTAAGAATTAATTATTCTCCCCAATGACATTGTATCAATAAACATCGATCACCACATGTGATATATTAATATGTCTTAGCACCTGATAAATTGAATTGTGTTGGTCAAAGGTTTTCACAACACATGTGGATCACTAGTATATATAATCTATAATTGATTAATTATACACAATGATCATATGATAGGAGTGGCCTTCTGATTCACCAATTCATAAATAATATTATCCAATATTTTTATCAAATAGAAAAAAAATTATAAATTTTATAATAAATTATTTTATATTACTGTATTTTTTTAATGTTTTATTATATATTTATGAGGATAAATCTAAAAATGTTGATGGAGAAAAATTTGATGGGTATCACAATACCTATTTTTTCGTTTTGGAACCATTAATTCATATTAGAGAAGTGAAATAATAATTTATAATAATTTATTATTAATTGATCAAATATATAAAATTATTGTTTTTTTTATTCTAGTTAATTCATTCATTAGTCGAGAGATTAATTAACATGTTTTTGAGATGTTAATTTTATTTTTTCTTGTTTAATATCATATTAAAAATATTAGTAACAAGTGAATATTCCATTGGTAAGTGATGAGGATTCTATCCTATAAACATAAATACATAGTGTGTGACTAAAAGTACATACTGTGTACCCAATTTCTATTCACCTAGATGTGTTGTGGGACTCATGATGCATTGATTTTTACCCCAAAATATACAATTTAATTAATATCATGTGTTAAATGGGACTTATTGGGATACAGAATATTGAACCACACAATGTGTCGATAGTGTTATCATTGTGTCATTAACCTATATTATTGGTTAAATTGACCCTAATCATATAGTGATATATATGGCATAATTCCATATGATACTGATATCATGAATCACTAATGAGATTCATGTTATATTTTTGGTGTAAAACAATGTGGATTATTAGTCGCTTCATTTTAATACACATCGAGTCAGCGAAATTGTTATATGGAAACACGAAAAGAATAACACGTAGCATGTAACCCATTAGTACATGTCATGTATTCCAACCAAGGTACATATGAGTACATATACATTTCTATTAGCTATATGGAAAATGGGGAATATGATGTGTAGCTCCTTAGTACACATTGTGTCGTCATCCATTAAATATTATAATTTATTTCCATAAATTAAAATTAATTTCATTATTAAAAACATAATTACATTATTGAAATTTGATGTCTTAAGTATGTAATAATTTTTTTCAGATTTTCTAAATTCCTAATTAAATCAATTTAATTTTGTATAGTTATCAGCAAGTCACATTATCTTTAGTATTTGATTTATGATGGGTAACTCATAGATACATCATATTTTCATTCTGATAAAGGGAAACAATTAATTAATTATATTATAATTTAATTATTAAATAGTTTTAATTAATGTACATTTATCTTATTAAAAATGAATAAATTAGTGAAAAAGATAACTAATGTAAATTTTTATATCCATTTCATGTTATTTGGTTTAAAATTATAATAGACCATTCTATATATTTTATTAGTTTATTTTACTTATTATTGATTTGTTTTCATAATAATTTATTGAATTAAACACTTTTATGTGATTAATTACAATCTTATTATTATGTACATGACTGAATCCTAATATTTTATTTTATATGAACCATATTGTACCACTCCACTATTTCCCATCACCTATGTTATATATAGTTTTGTAATGGATGGATCCCCTTATTTAGTGGAGGAAGATCATGTTTTGAGTTGATTTTAAACTTATCTAGGAGGTACATATGACTATATTTGGAATGGTGCAACATAAAGCCATAATGGTTCATGGGTTTAACTACCTAGGGTAAAGGGTTATTCTATATTATTCCAGATAAAAAATAGAATATATAATGGCCATTATATTTTATTTATCTTATTTCAGTCAATTGCATTGTCAATAGGTTATATATGTATAAATCATTAAATGAATTAGTAAACAAGAATGTAATATGGAAATAAAATAAACATTATAATACATCTAAAATATATGTATACATTGTTAATAACTTATCTGAAATCCACTTGATATTAAAAAGAACTTAATATGGCTAAATGGGTAGTTTAAACATAAAGAAAAAAATCCCTCAAAATTAATATTAATTTGGTAAATCCTTTCACTAATGTTGTTAAATTCGTACCTTATATCAAAGTACTTTCCATGTACATGTTAGGGTGATTTCAATTATCATGGAATTATGACAACAATTATTATATTTAATTAAATTATTTCACAATAATTATTGACTAACTAATATACACATATTGTAAATAATAGGAAAATCATTCATACAATTCTTATACTAGAAATTTGGATTAGTGAGTACACTTATCAGGTCACGGAACATCAAGTTAATTATGTTTTTATGTTACGACTACCTAAAACCCCTAAAATAACATTTAATACCTCTGTATGGGTTTTGGGAAGGGGATTATGAATAATTTAAAATATAATATACATGATATTAGATATTCCAAAACTAATTTTGATGGATATTAGGCTTTAAAAAATAATATGGTATTAATAAATTAATTTAAAGTTGTTATTTAATATGTAATAAAGATAAAGTAATAAAAATTTAATTCAATTTATTATTGAATTGAAAACCTATATAACTTTAATAATATTACTTCAATCCACTATAGAGATGGATAACCTTCCCACTAGCATGATTTTTTGATAAGGGTATGGAAATTTAAACATTATGAAACCACATGAATGAATATTTTTTGTTCATAAAAACCCTATTTCTATGGTTATTGGTAAAAAGGCCTATGATTAATAACTCCCTCTATATCATAAAAACATGTAAAGGTCCACATATTTCTTATAACCCCATGTTATTATAATAAAGTATTCCACACTCGATAGCATAAAAGACATGCTATACTGAGCTTAAACAAACCATGGAATAATATTAATTTACACATGATTATTATATCCTATCAATTAAATTAGTTTCTGTGAATAATATTAACAAATTTACGAAATATATATATATATACTAATCAATATAAATTAAATTATAATTTTTTAGTAAATAATCAATCATTTTTTATAAAGTAATTTTATTCATCAAAAATAAGATTTCATGAAAAAACGATTTCTAATTATTTTGGTGAGAAAATATTATAATTAATTTCAAAATATTCTAGAAAATAAATTTTAAAAACATAACTTCATTTTTTAAATAAATATATCAAAAATAATATTGGTTTTATATTTAGGATTATTTTGGAAAATATTGATTTTTTAAGAGAATAGTGAAAAATACCGCTTTTTTAAAAATTTCATTTCATTATAGTAAATTAAGTATCATAAAAGTCTCATTATGTGATAAATATAATTTCATGTGATATAATTGTTATTAATTTTTATGTAATAAAAATAATTAAATTTTAATAATATTTAAATATTATTTTTTATAAATTTAATTTTGGGTTTAAAAATAATTTTTTTATAATAACAATTTTAACGTTGATAGTGTTCCTCAATTTTAATTAATTAATATAACCCCCATTGATGTATGATTTTAATAAAAAAAATATTATACATCTATAAAAAATAATTTAAATACATATAATTATTATTACTTGGCATAGATTTAATATAAAATCAACTTATGCTTGAAAAATACATTTATCAAAAATCAACTTTTCTATTGTGTCTATAGGGTTTATTTTAAATATAATTATTTTACATATATGAATTGGACATGGTTAAATGGATTAAATAATTATAATAAGAATAATTTATATTATCTAATAATTTCATCTTAATTTTTTCATAATGAACAACTAATATATTAGAAATATTTTTCATCGATTATGGTAGAAACAAATTATCCGGGGGTTAAACTAAACAATACGAGTCAAAATGACATATAAAATTATATAAAATATATTTTATGGACATATTTTGATATTAACTTCCCTAATCCTCTAGAAGAATCCATTTTGGAGCCTTATATAAAATTTAAAATGTGGGCACACCTTTTTCTTTTCAAAAATTCCAAGTGTGTCTTATCTTCTACTTATAAAAGGTCATCGCCTCTCCTCTTCTCTTCACACCACAAAATCCCTTTGGATCAACCAATAAATGAACACATTCATTTCTTAATTCACTCCCCATGACCTAAATCCCATGGTTTTTTCGAAAAGCCATTCTATTAAGGTGCTCGCTCCTATCCATATGAGTTTTTCCAAAGAAGAGGAATTGGGCTTAACTTTGCATTTTAATTTTATTTATTCTTAAAAATACTTAAAATATTTTTCAATTAGGATTTTTTGTAACACTAGTACCAGATATATATATATATATATATATATATATATATATATTATTTTCAAAACCATCATCCATCCTTTATTCAGTTAAATTGGAAATAAAACCATCGTTCATGTGTTTAGAGGACTTCCGCCTTTCACAGTGATGTAATTCATTTTCCAGCATCAACTCATAAATAATTTACATATTGATGGATTTAAATTACATATTTTATACTTAAAACATAATCATAATACTTCAGTTACTATATCACGTATAAATTTTTACTTTCTGTTATGTGGGAGATATGATCAAATCACTCATGTGTATATTAGACTATGACCATACAATATATGTAATTTGTTTTTCACAAATGATTATCAATGAAGGTAATAAGGAAAAACATAATTAATTTATGTGATAAACACTTTAAATAATTATTATAATCATGAAATATTAATGATTATAAAAACAAAATATTTCAATTTCTTTCTTACCATTTCATTCACTGAAAAATGGTAAATTTGTTTGTGCGTACGTGTGGACTACCACCTCTATGGAGCGATGTGATACTTTCATCATCACCAATTCACATGGATTATATATACATATAAATATATCTATTTATATAATTAAATAATATAATGTGTTTTAAATTTATATCATTGTGAAAATATAAAATAATACATAACTTCTTTCAATATTGATCATTGAAAAAAGTAAACGTTACTCATGTGCTTGTACGACATACCTACTCCTTGATCATAAAAAATTTAATTCTTCAGAAAAAATATTCAGGGTTTATTTTAAAAGTTTAAATCATTTATGAGAATAATTATTATTTAATTATTATTATTTGATACATGTTGAAATAATGGCCACTTTGACCTTATCAACAGACTAAATCTATTTTGAAAAAATTAATTGAGGACCCTCATTAAAGCCAATATGGATTAATTTAATTATGTATTTAAATATTCCTAAAAAATGATAAAAAAATAAATAATGTTTCAAAAAAATTTCAAAAATTAAATATTTTAAAATTTTCTAAATGCGTCAATTTTAATCCCTCTATAAAATGTTTAAATTGTTTTTACTTGTAACATTTACATCATGAATGCATTTTTCTTCCTTCATGACCACTAAATTCTAATACTTTCTTTTTATGATTCAAATATTTTTTCAATTAAAATTTATTTCATTAATTTTTTTGAAATTTTTAGATTTTAAATAAGATTTATCAAAAATATAACATATATATTCTGCAAAAAATGCTCCAAGTGATCTTTCAAAATCGATTCCCATCTAAGATGAGATCATGTGGTGTTACTCAAAGAGAAAGGGGTATTTTTATGAAGAAAGTTTTTAATAATATTTAAATGGTATTTTAATTTAAAACAACAAAAAAATTATGATATTACTTAGGATCTAGTGGGTATTTTTTATAATGATACCATCTTTATTCTCTCTCTGGAAGGATTATAATTATTTGAAAGTCATTTTCATGGATCATATTTCTTTTCCACATGTAAATTATGTTTCAAAGTTATTTCCATGGAACCATTTTCATTTCCATAGGTTAATAATTATTTGAAAATAATAATGATTATTTTTCGGTGTTTTATGATGTGATTCATGTTTTATATATTTTATTCATGTTATATTTTTCTTCATTGTTTACTAAGGGTTGCACCCCATTATATTTCACTGGTTATCCCAATAAAGAATATACAATGAGTGTTCCTAGATCGTAAAAAAATTTAAATTTTTCTGAGGTAAAAATATATATATTTTTTATTTATAAAGGTTCTTAAGGGGTTTGTTATGGATTATATAAATATAATTTTTTGACATACCAATACTTTTTCTTCTTTCTTACAATGGATTTTAATTATTCTGTTGAACGATATTTATATCTCACGTATCATGATTATTTATTATTATTAATAATTATTTTGTTAAAAACATATTCCATTTTTTATGACTTATCATTCATGTATTTATGTGTAGTAATATTCTTATTTTATGATCGTGAACTTTGATTGTGTCATCATACCATTATTATATTCTTAGGATCACTTATGAATTAAACTACTAATTATTAGGTTTACCCTAACTGAGAATTTAAGTTTATTATTATTTTTTTTCCTCAACCACGAGTTATCAATAATTTTGTTAAATGAAATATTTATAGAAGTTTTTCATATGGATGATGATGATGAATAACTATGAAATATGAAATGATGGGTATAGTGGTAATAACACTCTTTTAATGTCTTGGGTGTAGTTTTCTGGAAGAGTTATTCCTAATTATTTAAAACTCTAAAACTAAGAATTAATTATATTTTAATTAGATATAATAGTCCATTTTATATTGTATGTTTTAGATGATATGTATTGGGCCACATTCACTAGTATTAAATCCATAAATTTAATTTTTTTAATTTTTTCATCAGATCTGAGGGTGTGGGTTCAGGGCTATTATAGTTGTTTTCTATTGAATGTTTTATATTACTTTGGATATTATGATATATTCCTATCATGTTTTATTAATAGTTTTATATTAAATCATGGTTTTAAAATTTTAGGTTAATTATAAGTTCAATGTCAAAGACACCCATTTTGAGGTTTAAAGTAGAGAAAATTTGAGGTTATTAGTGACATTTTGGAAAATATTATTTGGGGTAGAGGTAAATATAACCCCCAGGTTTAATGTGATTTATTATTTGAAGAATAATATAATTAAATGTTTTGACATAATTTTAATGGTATTTTTACCTTTAGGTTTTATCAATTCTTTATTCAGGTAATTATAGGTTATTACACATTGGGATAATATGATATAGGTAACCAAGGTAATCAAAAGAGATTTCTTATCTATGCGCCTAATGAAGAAATTCATTATTTTGGGAAACATTATATGATAAAGGAAAACATACAAAATAGGATTTAATTTTAGGAATAACAGTTGGATTGTCATTTTGGATAATATATGATTTTAGTGTCGTATTATTAGGATTCATGTTAATTATATAAATGATTTGCATATTTTATAGAAAAATATTAAATTTATAAAGGATTAATATTTCACCAAACCATTATAATTTTTTGATTTAAATCATATTTATGATTATTTTGTATAATTTTAGGGATAATTATCTAAGGAATGATTTAGTTTGAACTTTGGTTATTACTATTTAATTTTGTAGAAAAAAGTATTTTTTTCATCATATGATGATTTAATAATTTTTTTAACTATCATACAAAATGCTAATGATTTTTTTGTTGATATTGTATAAAAATCGGTGGAATATTATCCTATCCTTTTATAGTTATTTGATCCTTTAAATTTTATTTCATTTCTTAAGGTATGAAAAATTCATCTTGAAAATTAATATTTTTAGAAAAAAGATGAGATTGTGGTTGAAAATTATTAATGTATTAAATTTTACTTTTCAAATAATTATATTTCAATGTGTTTCCAGTATATATGTTAATATAATTACACATCACTAGGAAAATAATATTGAATCAAAAATAATCCTAGTGTATTTATTTCAGGTGAATCAGTTGTATTTTCACCCATATTATATTTATTGATTTGTGGTCATTAAGTAATCTAGATCATTCATATTACTGGGATCAATGATATCTATCACTCTTTATAATTATTTAAAAAAAATCCATGTCATATATTCACCACCCACAAATATTTTCTTATATGGAATCCATGATAAGTGTTATTCCATATTACCTTCATATATCCCTTTCTCTCTTTTTCAAGTGGATGTTTTACTAACCCTTTATATGATATGGGTTTTCTCAAACTATATATGAAAATATTAAACCATTAATTATTTATAATAAGTTAAAATTTAGATGATTTAAATTATTAAATGGAGCTAATGTAGTATCCTAATATTATAAAAAAGGAATCTATGTTTGATAGCATAAAAGACACAAACACCGAGATTAAATGAACGATGAAATAATATTATTTTAAAAACTAATTGTTATAAACTATCCATTAAATTGGTGGGTATTAATAGCATTAACTATATATATATATATATATAATTCTGTATAAATATAAATTTATTTATAAAATAATAGAAAATAATTAATCAGTTTTTACTAATGTAATTGTATTCATCAAAAATATGTTTTTTCGAAAATGATTTCCTTTTTTTTATGACGAATTATTATGATTAATTTTAAGATATTTTTAAATGTATTTCATAAAATGAAATTAATTTTTTAAATCATCATATCAAAATTATAATATCTTGAAATTTTTTTGGGAAAATTTAATTTTTCAATGAATAGTGAAAAGTAATGATTTTTTTAATTCCTTTTATTTTCAACAAATTAATTAATATAAAAGTATCATTATGTAAAAATTATGACTTAAAATAACATAATTATTCTTATGTTATATTTAATACACACAATTATATATTAATCATCCTATATAATATTTTAATATATGATTATTTTTTTGTTTAAAAACGGGGTTTTCTGAAAACTATTTTGAAGTACATAATATTTCCCCATTTTAATTAACTAGAATAACCACTAATCTATGATTACAAAAATAAAAAAATTATATTATATTTCAAAACATATTATTTTATATTCAAATAAATATTTTATTTTTTCATATAGTTATTATAAAATCATCTTATTATTGAAAAATACATTTATTGAAAAACCTATTTTCTGTCATGTCTTTGGGTTTTATTTTAAATTAAATTGTGCCACACCTAAAATTTGAATTTTTTTAAAAGATTCCATCTTTTTAAACTGAGTAATATATATTATTTAATAAATTCAACTTATTTTTTTGTCATATTGAATATTGAAAATTGTAAAAATAATTGTTCTTTAGGTGAAATAGGTTTACTTGGGGTTAAACTAAATATATTGGTATTTAAATAACCATAAAAAATAAGAAAATGTATTTTATGGTTGTATTTAGACCTTATATCATCTAAGTCTTAATAATGATAATTTTTAAGCATTTTCTCGTCTAACAAAACTTGTGTACACATTTTTATTTTCAAAAGTTTCAAGTGTGTCTTCTCCCCCAGTTATAAATGACCACAACCTATCCTCTCATATTCACAACATCAATTCATTTTGGATTGACCAATCCATTATAAATGATTTTATAAAAATATTAGTATCTTTTATGACTTTTTAAAAACCATCAAAAAAATAATAAACATGTTGATCCTATCATTCCAATCTCTAAGACCCTTTTTTAAAACCATAGAAAGTGTTTGTTAATTTAATAACATGATTTGTAACATGAGGATTCTAAAATCCATGGGGTTGTTCAATAGAAAAATCATCAAGTATATAACCATTTAAGAAGGAAGTTTTGATTTCCATTTGATATAAACTGAAATCTTAATGTGATGCATAGGCAAGAAGTATTCAAATGGCTTCACATCTAGCAAATGGTTCAAAATATTCCTCGTATTAAATACCCTTTTATTTACTATATCCTTATACTACCAATATAGATTTATTTCTAACAATAATTCTTAAATACTCAAATATATTTCTAATCACCGACTTTTTCCAATTTGTATCATGTCCTTAGGTCTATATTCATTTCCCAAACTATATTCCATTCAAATTGACTAAGTTACTCTTCTAATTATACCACCTAGAATTCATCATTAATTTCATCATTTATTTTTTGAGATTCATGTTATGACAAGAATGCATGATGATCAACATGATTACTAAGAGAATCTCTAGATTTTTACCTCTATCTAGTTGTCCAACTATAGTATCTAAAGGATGGTATCTATGTTTCCTAAAATATATCAAAAAATAATGTATGGAATCTCATTTTCTTATATAGGTTTTGGTTTAGGATGTTCTTCAAAACTAGATGATTTTTCTTCTTATTTTACCGATTATTAATAATTATTATCAATGATATTTACAATTTTCATATTATAGATAAGGTTTTATAATGTGTTATGAGAATCATGTTTATCTATTTCATAAAATTTGACACTAAATGATTATTACACAATCTTGGTTCTTTCATAAAAAACAGTCTATGATTTAGTATATTTTTAATAAACAAGGGAAATTATTTCATCTCTATTAGAAGAAAAGTTTTCAAGATTATCTGTATTATTATAAAAGAAGTCTTTTCAACTAAGAACTCTAAATTAGTTAACATTTGGATTTTAACAATTCCATATGTCATAACTTTTTCTCTTTAAGACTGGTCTATATAAATGTCTATTATTAATATTTCAAGATGTATAAATAACCTCTACCAAAAACATAGAGGTCTGTCATGATTATTAATCATAGTTTAGGAAATTTATAGAGGTGTACTATTTATCCTTTCTAAAAACCATTCTATGGTGGGTTACCAGGAGAAAAAAATTAGAATTATAACCATTTCATGATAAAAAATATTTACGCCCTTTATTTTTATACTCAAATCCATGATCAATTCTTATTGTCTTAATCATATGTCCATTATAAATTTTATGGATTTAGTATGCTTGGTAACAAAAGAACATGGTCCACTTTTTCAACCTAGTAGGTATACCTATGTAAACCTAGAGGAGTGAATATTGAAATGTCCTAGTCACCAATTCCAAAAATATGAATTATTTTCAATCCACATTGAAAGGAAATAGTTTGGGAATATAAATAGTCTAAATTAAAAGAATAAATATTTTATTTTCATAAATAAGTAAAAAATAAAACATTCTTTCTTTCAAAAACATTGTATAAATTATTTCCAAATATCACATAAAAACCATAATCACATAATTATGAAATTATATGAACATTATAATTTTAACCATCTATAAATAATACATTATAAAATAAAATAGTGTTATAATTATCAGTTTGAAAAAGGAAAATGATTTTTCTTTTTAAATTTTCACCAAAAGTGACATGTCCACCATCCACATTTATAAATTAATTAAACATAAATAACTTTAAGTCATATGTACATAACGTCCACATTCCAAGTACTATAAATTCCTTCTATTTCTTTTCAATTAAGTTTCCTACAAAACAAATATTACACCAGAAATGATTTTGGTACCCAAATTTTCTTGGGTCTTAAAATGGTTGTTATCAAAGAATTAATAACCCAAACTTTCTTAACATGATTCCTATTATAATATTTTTTTTCTATTATAAATAATAACATTGGTGAGTCCTGATAAATAAAAAACGAGTGTTAAAACTATAATTTGTAATGATTGTATTTTTAACAATCCCCCTATATCTTGGTTGATAAACTATACCAATAGTGTACTTAAGAGAAGTATTCTTTCCACGCATCTTGGTAAGATATTTTCATCAATTGGTGAATCATTCTTCATATTTATTTGGTTTTTCATTATAAAATTTTATCCCATTATTTAACTTTAACATTAGAGGTTTTTTCTAATAGTAAAATCAAATTTTAAATTATCTGTCAACACATGCTTATTATTTAAAATATTATATTAATCCCTAAGATCATTAAATTTATCTTATAACATTTTAAATTACTAAAATATATCTTTATTAGGAATTTTATCAAAATTATTTTCATTATTATAATTAGTATATATATGTATAGGAGTTGTATGAAAAACATTGGATTCCTTATATGTGTTTGTCATAAATCACATGTTAGATTTTTCATACTTAACCACTTGGGTTGTGTGTGAGTCACTCCAACTATCTTTATGAGCACTACATGTTTCGTCCAATTCATTCTTGTATAATTTATCATTATTTTCATATTTATTTTTGTATTATATCTTACTACAGTCATCTGTAACATGCCTTTTACTTTTACACTCATAGAATATTATTTCATTTCAAGCATCATCTCTCTTCCAAACCATTCTCTAGTTTACTTGATTATCATATTTACCATTATAGCTTGGTTTTATGAATTAATACTTCTTCTTATAAAATAATTTGAATCTTATGAGAATTTTTTCCATCTCCTCATCACAATAAACATGCGATTATTCATCACTTGAGGTATCAGGTTGAATTTTTTCTTTTTTAGGAAATGATTTTGAAGGATATGGATTTTCTATTTTGTACGTCCTAATATTATCTATTCACTTTTATTTATTCCTTATAAATCCTCATATTTCTAATAATCTCCTTGATATTTAGTTTTCCAACATCACACAAATCCTTGATTGACACTATGGTTCCTCTCTATCTATCTGGTAGACACCTTAAGAGGCACATCACTTGATCTTTATCAGAGTCATTTTTCCCCAATGAGTGCATTATATTCATGATCTCATTGAACCTAATGTACATATCTGAAATATACTCATCATTTTTCATTTTAAAATTATCATATTTAATACTATGGGTATATAAATTAAATTATTTAATGTTAAATGTTCTCTACTTAGAAATAGTTAATGCGTCAAATATTTAAAGAGTAGTTTTACATGCAGATAATCTATTAAATTATTCATCAAATAAGGAATTATATAGAGAACACAGGTATTTACAATTATTATTATTATAATCTTTAGTTTCATAACTCCATGTGACTATATCAGTTAGAGGTAGTTTATATTGATTTTCAATTACTATCCAGATATCAAAACTCCAATTCTCTAGATGTATTTTCATTTTAAATTTCCACGATGAATAGTTTGTGCCATTAAAATATATAGGTCTATTGGAAGTACAACAATATATTCTATTATCTATAAAGAACTAAATTTATAACTGATAATAATTTATGATCATTATAATACAACAAAATCATAGTTTAAACAACTTCGAAAAGGGCTTGATTATGAATAATGGATATAGTGAGTAACACAAGAGGGGGTTAATTTAGTTCAAAATAAAATTTTTTTAAAAAAATTAAGAAAAAACCCACCTAATTTAAATAAATCCCACCATTTCCTCAAAAACATATTTTCTTATATGTTTTATTTTTCAAAGAATTTCTTAAAAACTTGATTTTGTCTCAGTTAGAATAGTGTATGAAATTGAATTAGCTTTTAAAATATATTTACATAATCAATGTATTTATATATAAACTTGTCACGATCAACTACCAAAGTATTTTTTTCCTTTACTATTTAAATAAAAATTATGTTTCATCTATGAAAGAATGAAAAAAAGCACACAACAGAATAAACAAGTGGGTCAATCTCAATCCAAGACTTAATCCCCTCCACATGGAAATCGCCTACTACCAAGTCGATTATTATAACGAATAAGTTGATCTACAACCTAGATCGGGTATAAAATCAACAAAAAAAATTCCTAGATAAAAAAACATTCTATATTTATATGTTGGATGAATCATAACACAATCCATATATTGAGATCATCCATTTTATATGGTGGTATAAAGATAACAATGGTTGAGACAGTTTTTGGTTTTCTCTTGTGTAAGATCAAGACCCATTTTTTGTAAATAAACTTAGAAAAACTATCAAAATACTAAAATGTGATGAAAAAATAGAGAGATAATTTAAGAATATATGTATGATGTAGTGTTCTCGTTCTGTAATGCTCCATCTACACGAATATGCTTATATTTTTCTTTTTGATGAGCTCGATATAATTTCACTGTATGTGATGACAAATAGAGTTCCATGGAGTTAAAATTTCTCTATAAATATGATTATGAATTTCTTCTCCTGATTAAGTTTGAGGATAGAATATGATCATTGATATGTTCCACACTATCAGACTAGTGTTTTAGTATGCATACAACATGTAGTTTATCTCTCTTTTTGTATTCATCAACTCTCACGCATGAGGGACATATAATGAAATATATACCATATAATATTATTATTGATTAAATAATAATCATATTTCCTTCCTAGATTCCTAAATTGAATTGTTGAATTTTTTCATGAAAGACTTCGTGCAATGATTTTGGAATAATCATTAAATTCTCTCACTAAATTAACTCACATAAACTTACCATTGGAATAATTTAACTAAAATGTATAAGAAAAAGAAATTGTAGAAAATATAATGGAGTATAATAAATTATGGAGGTAAATATCATTAGTAATAAGATAAATGTGGAATGTTCTAGGGGTAGGACATTCCAATTACTGAAAAATAATGGTGGTTGCACCACTTTGTTTGAAGTAAGACTCTTGTAGTTGTCGATTCCTGGTTGTAGAAGAGAGATGGCGGTAGCACATTTATAGAGGTAGGACACATACCATGATATCATGAATCTTAGGGTGGAATTATTCATGTGTCTTCATGCCAAGCTACAATAGGATTTTGATGGTACCATGACTCCAGTGGTAGTAGAGTTCTTGCAATGGAAAATCATGTTGTATTAAAATTTGAAATTACGGTGGCATGTTTGTATACATAGAAAAAAATAATTATTTTCAATAATAATATACTATCATACAGCATTAAACTAATTATAAACATATAAATCATGATTTTTGATCAATAAAACAAGGAGGTTCCAAAATTGACCACTTTGACTCGGTCACGCTAAAGCCGTTTGGAAATATTGAAATGAACATCCTAAAAACACCCATTGTGGCCTCAGATGGTTATGTATTTGAATATATATTTTAAAATAATAATTATTAATAAATTATTAGGTATTGACCCATTAAATGGTTCTTAATAATTAAAATAATTTATTGATGTTTATTGAACATGCATATAGAACACATGTTGAAAATATGGACTCAAGGTAACTGACTTCACTTTGATTTTCCCTCATTAGGGAATATTCTAATTTTACGTATCTAATTTATTTTATATAGTGTATATACATCCCATTTTACATGTGATACTAGGAATCCTCAATACATCACGGTATTTAAATTTTCTACTTTTATAATTTTTTAAAAAGCCTTTTATTTTCATAAAAATTTATTAAATCATTGTTTGAAAAACATTCATTATATTACACAAACACACACCTATGGATATTAAAGGAATTGAGCCTTTAGAGAAATATAATAATAAATAATTCATTCATAGTGGAACTGTGTAATCTCTTACTAAGTTTATCATTACCGTATCTCTTACTATACAAATCACCCATAATACAATTCTTCAAAAATTGGGAAAATGAAATATAAGAAATGGTGAGCTCGAATGCTTGGTAAGGGTAAACAAGGGTTATATGTAAGCATAACATGAGAATAAGGGTCGGAAAACTTGAGTATAACAATTCAAAACCATACCCTACATTTGAAATATAATAATCTTTGGTCATGGAATATATTTATTATGTCCATAAAACATGAATCATAAGGGAATAAAATAACATGATCCTACAGATCCTAATAATCCAATAATAAATAGAATTGTTTCATACATATAAGCATAAAATATAATTTCTATAGTATTTCAAGGATCATTGTAGATACTATCGTAATACGTTGGGTTCTCTCCCGGAAACATCGTAGTAATAAATGATCACTCCCAATAATATTATAGTAGACAAAAATCCTTACTGAACTATGTTCATTCCTCCTTCTGTTCATTTTTATTTCATGATATATAAATATATACTAAATGGATTGGAGGGAGATATAGGTTCCACCCTACACATAATGAAAATAAAATATATTTGTTCTAAATGTTCATAAAAACTCATCGTATCAAAACCCATAAAAAGGTTTTTCATAAACATTTATCATAACCTAACCTATTGAAATGAAATAGTTTTCATAATCTTTTCATCATTTTACCAAATCATTCCCTAAGGAAAAATAAGTGGTGTTATAATCATTTTATAATTCAATAACACGTGGAAAATAAATGGGTTTCATAAAAAACGTTTCATAGTAAATATTATCCTTCCATAGAAAGAATGAAGGTTCAACCATTGGATAATATCCCTAGTAAATATTAAGAAAATATCAAAAGTTTTAATCTTAAATAGAAAACGATTTTGAAATACAAATCACTTCAAACATTTCTTGAATAAAATAACATGCCATTGAAACTAAAAAATTTTACAAATAAAAATTCATAAAATATTTTAAAAATACATTTATTTAAAAATAACCATTATAAAATATAAGTTAATCTTCAATGAAAATAATTTTCATGACATCGTTAAATCAGTCAATGTCGTACAGGTTAAAACAATGTTTCCAATCACATATTTTTTAAATGTCAAACGGGTTTTGTTTTTGGGAAAAGAGATAAAAATTTCAAAAAATATGTTTTATAAAAATTAAAACATGGGTAAAAATATATTAACTAATAATTTTGGGTATTGTTAAAAATATTTTTTTGGAAATAAATGTTTTTTTAGATAAATATTTTTTGACTCAACTAGGATATAAATATGATTTCTATTAAAAGGTTTTTTTGGAATATAGAGTTTATAATGAGAAGAAAATGAAGTGAAAAATGTATTACCATGGAATGACTAGTGGATAAAAAATTTAACTCTTTTCTTCATTGATGGATCATATGATTTACTTATCTAGATGATAATCATACACAATCTAAATAATTGAGCAGATTGTAACATAAAATCATTACTACTTTTGTATATTTTGAATTCAAAGAAACATTAATGATTAACATGAAATGAAATATTAAATATCCTAAAAATAAGGATTTTCATGAAATGAAATGTAAAATTGGTTGTATATGCACATAAAAAAATCATATTAGTGAATAACATAACATATGCCACAAAGATGGAAAATTTGGACAAAAATCCATTTCCATAAGTCTCAAAATCCTTTATAGATATTCAAATTTTTAGTTTATTACACATATATAACATAAAAATATATTAAATTTCATGAAAAATAAATATTTCATATATATCAATTGTATTATATATATATATATATATATATCTCTTTACTGCATTCCATATAAAATATCCGGGAAAAACATATCACATCACTTCACATGGTGGTAGTCCACCCTACACTAGAATGAAGTTATCGTATTATCCATGGAATTTAATGTAATAAATTTTTGTATGATAATATATTTATAAAATTATATTGTTTTTAAAATAACATATAAATTGTTTATCCCCCATTACACCCAACCATGATAGATGTTGATGGAAAAAATGGCACACTAGTTCGTGAGGCGGTAGTCTGCTGGACACACAAGTGACGTTATCATTTACCATTTAAGGGAAGAATAGTTCTATGAAGTTAATACCATTCACTTAAAAACCTATAAATTTATATAAGATAATAATTTTATTAAATCACCATTATTTAAATATAATCAAAGGAGTTTTAGAAATAAATATAACAAAAATTCTCATTGAGGTACGTTACCTCTTCTTCGGGTGACCCCCTTGGGTTTGCACCAAAAACCATCCTAAAATGGATTAATGATAAAAATAAAGGATTATAAGATGATATTAGGTATGTTCGGAAGAGATTCGGTTAGGTATCTTCTCAACCAATGTGTTGTTTTGGTGAGGAGGGAAGATTATATGGTGTGGCCTTCTATAAGTGAGGTGGGTGGCACAGTTGTTATTTTTCAAAAGAAAAAGGTGTACCAACATTTTTCATCCGAATGAAGGATAAAAAATAGTAAAATATCAATAATATAAAATATAATGTCTATGTATGTCAATATAATGGGTGTTGAACATATTTTGGGTCATAATTAACCATTACCTTTTAGTTTAACACCCGATAAACCCATTTTTACTTTTACTATGGTAAATAATTTTTTATGTTTTTATTATTCATTATTGTCCAAAATGAAGTTGAAATTATTATATAATAAAAATTATCCTTAATAAAACTATTTAATCCTTTTTCTATATTCTATTAACATAATTTTAAATTTTTTAAATTAAAATTAAACCCGTTATCGCAATGAGAAATCAGTTTTCCAAAGAAAAAATGATCAAACATTTAAAAAAAAATATATAAAAATTAAATATAAAATATTTTCCAATAACCTAAATGTTTTAATATATATGTTATTGCAATAATTTTTATTTTAATTGTATTTTAAAAAATGGCTTTTTATATTCTTTAATTAAATATGCATTTTTCAAAAAAAAATTAGTATTATCACTATTCATTGAAAAAATAAATTTTTCATACAAATTAAAAGAATTACCCATATGGTAATCCTGATATAAAGAATTAAAAAGGAATTTTATTTGTCAAAATTAATTTTATAAATGTTTCAAAAAATAATTTTATTATTTTTCACATAAATAAATAAGAACTTTTATTTATTAGTTTTCTAGAAACATATAATGAACACACCGAAAATTAAGTACTTTTTTATCAATATCATTTTTTTTATATTAATAAATTATAATTTGTATTTAGAATATTTTTATTTCTATTAAATATTCCATTTTTAACAACATAGTAGGGATAGTTGTTTTTAAATAATAATGTTAATTGTTTGTTGTTAATAATCCCAAATTTTATTTGTTGGGACATAAGTTTACTATACCTTCCAATATTACATTTTAAGAAGTAGAAATATAAATTTTTAAATTTTATATCATTTCTAAAAAAAATCATGATATTTAATTTATCATTTTATGTTATTTATTCAAGTAGAATATGATTGAAGAGTAACCAAAGTGGAAAAGTCTTTGTGTTACAATCTCATTTCCTTTTGATATTGTTTATAATCATTGTTATATTAAAGTAAATCATGGGATCTTATTTTCTTAACAAAATATAATTATTTTCTAATGGATATGAATGTGTTTAAAATGTTTTATATCCATTTCATCCCTTTTTTATTAATGAAACTTAATGAAAGTTGTTTGTAAGTGATATCGATCTTATATATTTCTTTTAGATAGAGAATATTTATCTTCGATATTCATGTTTTATAAAATGTTTTAAATGGTGATCATTTCAAAAAAAAATGACTTATTAAAGATATTTTTATGATCTTTGACCATATTTTTATAGTTTTTAAAATTTATGTTTCTTACCATTTTACAAATGGTTCACTTTAACTCCCTTCACAAAATATTTTAAATGAATGATTATTTTTATCATTTACAATATGAATCAATTTTTCAACCATCATGACAAATAAATGTTTTAATGAAAATATTTTATTTAATATTTGAGATAGTTTTAGGTTTTAAAGAAATGTTTTTAAAATGGAAAAGATATTTTATCAAAAAAATTCCATGTGATCTTTAAAAATAATTTTCCATTTAAGATAACATCGTTTGATGTTACACAAAGTGAAATGGTATTTTTATTAAGAATTTCGTTAGAATATTTTAATGGTATTTACCTTAATAAATGTAATAAAATATTGAATTTAACTATGCTCCATTGGGGATATTTTTTAATGATACCGTCATAATTATCTCTCTAGATGGATTATGATTATTTCGATGTCATTATCATGGAATTCATGTCTTTTATAAGGGTTAATAATTTTTCAATGATATTTTCAAGGAATAAATTTACTTTCCATGGTTAAATCAAGTTATGAATGTAATAATTGACATTTTTATGATTTTTATGATGAGATTAATGTACTTTTTACTTTATTCAGGTTATGGATCTTGAAAATTGTTTTTGAAGGGTCCTATCATATTGCAGCTCACGGGGGAGAAAGATGTAGCTTATACGATGGGTGTGACTCGATAGATCTCCAATTAATTGGTTATATAAGTACATTTAATTGTTATTCCATTTTTAATTGGTTTATAAGGGTTCTGTAAGGGTTCGTTAAGGGTTCTATGAAGATAGTTTTCTATGATACCAACACTTTTTATTTATTTCTTACAATCGGTTTTAATGATTCATATGATCAATATTGTTATCAGAGGGTGCATTATTATTAATTATTATGACTCTTTTATTTTTCAAACCCATATACTATTTTTTTTACTAATGATACTGTTACATATGTGTATGATTTTTCTTATGATTTTCTCATGCACTTTTTTGTCTTCGTACACTTATTCACTTCTTATACACATTAATGAAATTCAATTGTCATTGATTATGATTACAATTACAAAGAAATTAAACTCACCCTTTTTTGTTTCCTCTTACACAAGATATCAGGAATTATGTAATATGAATTAATTATATAAGGGTTTCATATGGATGATAACGATAACATATTGTTAAATATGAAAATGTGGGTATTGTGGGAAACTAACTTTATTGAAGTCATGTGTATTTTTAAAAAAGGGTTTTTCCTAATTTTTTAAAACTCAAAACTCTAATGATATTTGGGAATATATGTGATCAATATTCATTCTTATGTTTTATATTCTAGATATCAAAAATTGGCTCAAATACATCGGTATCAAATGCAGAAATGTAATGTTTATTATTATACACACGGATCCGAGAGTGTGCTTCGGGGAAATTATATGTCATATTAATAATTCAATTTTTCTTTTTCATCTGATATTTAAATTTAACATAGGGATATGGAATAATATATCATCATTTAACACCATTATAATCTTTATCAAGAGATGTAGAGGTAAGAGAAGAATGAGATCACTACTACACCATTCATGTCCAATCATAGAGAGTCAGTACCAAGGTGGCCTCATAGATTCAATATGATTCAATACATTAAAAACATAGATATATTGGGGATTATTATAATTTAGGAGTTTTGAAAATATATTATTTTATCCACCCAATAAAATATATTATCTTGTTATACTGTAAATTATAAAAAAATTACTAAGGAGATCTAGAAAAATCTTTCAGGACATCTTAAATACTTTCACCTAGTTGATAAATTAATGGGAATTGAAAAGCTTTTGGTCCTTTTTCTGAATAATATAGAAATTAAGTAATAGTATCCCATGAAAATTTCCATTTCAAATGTTCCAAAAACATTTCTTCCAAGAAAAATGATATCTAAAGAAAGAAAAAGGATCAAAATTAGTATGTTTCTCGTATGGCATGTTGGCCCACTGGATGAAGAACTGCACCCAGTTGATGAAACCTGGGGAATCCTCAGATTACAATATTATCAATTAAAATATTTATATATCTACACATTGGGTATTAAATACGACTTTTGATTCTCAAATATATATACAAATTCATTAACAATATAAATTTTCAATGATTTTAAGAGGGGAGGTAGATTTGTGGGATTTCAATGGTGAAGGGATAGATGCACATACCATTAGAGACTACCATATTCAACTTCTAACTAGTATGTTAATTGTTTCAAAATATTTTTATTGTGTACCTTCTATTAACAATTAAAAATGTTCTCTATCCTACCAAAACACAGTTGGGTTTATTTTCATGTTCAAAAATAAATATTATTTCTTTTATTAATATATAATAAGTTATGATGTGGCATAATTAAATGATGATATTTATATATTAAATTATGAAAACATGGTATTATAAATTGATAATAAATAATGTTCATATGACTCATTTCAGTCCTAGTTAAGGCTTCACCCTAATGGTAATGTATACTATATGGTTTCAAAAATTATATATCAGAACTGTTACTTAAAATCTATTGAGATGAAACATATTCATAGTTCACATTCATTTTTTAAAAGGAAATATTACAAAGTCATGTTTTGGTTTATAATGTGAAAGGGCTAAAGGGATTCTATAATTATAATTCCCAGATGTGTGTGAATTATTCCAAGTAGAATCTAGTGGAATGTTTTATTAATTGAATATAATAAGTAATTATTTACATAGATATGTATATTTTTATATAATTATGTATTAGATAAAATCCTTTTAGAAATTAAAATATTTCATTGAGAAATTACATAATAAACATTATAGGAACACTGTTAATATTATATTTAATTGGGGAGGTTAATACATTAACTAATAATTGAATGACATTCTATGGGAATGTGGGATTATTTCCCATCATACTTTTCTGTATTCATTATAGTGGAATGGTGTTAGTGAAAAGAAGAATATACCTTTAATGAAATGGTAAGTTCAATGATTCTAAATGTAATTATTCAATTAACATTCAACATATATTCATTTCACAATAAATCATACGCACTAAAATGCATTCTATATATTGTGGAAAATGGAATTCGTTTCATATTATGGAGTGGAAAGAAACCTATTTTTCATATTTTCATGCGTGGGATGTGAGGAATTTGATAAGGTCAACTCTAGAAAAAAACACATTCTCTAAGGAAAAAAGAGTATCTTTATAAGGTAGTCCTAGGAAATAAGAGGATACTATTTATAATATTCCTTGAAATTAATGTAAACATTATATGATATGATATATTTCATGAGAGGGGGGGCATACCCATGGAAGATAGTGGGATAAATAATGACTTCATTAAATTTAATGATCAATATATACATGTGTTTTTATATCGAAAAAGTACATAGGTCTCCATATAAGATGTTATTCATGAAACACATGTACTGTATAGAAGCATCTGGGAAGTTATAGAATATGAAAAATATGGATTTCTAGTATTTGAAGATTGTAACTCATTATTGGTTGAAAATAGTGATCAAATTTCCTAAAATTATTTAGTAAATAGGCCAAAAATAAGATATAGAAAGAAAAAAAATCAATTTTCACATGGATTCCTTATATCTGAACCATGTTTTTGTTTTGTTCAATCTTCCAATTATTGAAAATACCGTAGATGGAAATGATTATTAAAGATAAAATTTAATATAACAGGTTAATAATGTACCAATTAATCAAGTCTAGTTGATAAATTGTCTAAATATATTCAATACAATGTCTATGATGAAACAATTTCTCTATTTTCCATGTTTAAATCCATTAAAAATCTCAATATCATAGTTTCATTCCATGAAAATGTGATCATTTGGATTGATTCCAAGAAAACTGTCATTAAAAGAAACCCCTATAAATTATTTTACATGACATATCCTCACAGTTTTGTGAATCCAAGAAATGTAAATAAGATATTAAAGTTGTAGAGATCTATTTATGGGTTAATGAAATCATTGAGGTCATGGAATATTTGGTTTGATAAATATGTAAGAGTTTTTGGTTTCATTAAAAATTAATGTGATCCATGTGTTTACAAGTTGATATTTCAGACTGTAGTAACATTTTTAATTGTATATAATAACAATATATTATTTATTAGAAATTATTTACTAATATTAGAGTAGGTTAAGGACTAGTTAAACAAGTAGTTATCTTTGAAGTACTTGGTGAAGTAATATATATTATTCAAATAAAGATAATTATAGATAACTTCAAAAGGATACATGAACTATTTCAGTGTAAATTAATTAACCAGATACTAATCTATCTTGGTATAGAAAAATCCATGATGGATTTATTCTTGTGTCATATGTCATATATTTTCAATGAAAATTATTCCTTAGAGACAATTGGAGAGAGTCTATGTGTGTAGGATCCCACAAACATATTTAATATGATCTATAAGTTATTACATGTTATTTATATGGTATAATGTTTCATAATATTTAATTAAGGTTTTTAGATATCAATGTAATATAGAACAACATTATATGGATATTAAGGATATCCATAGGTACTTAAGGTGTACTAATGATATATTCCGAGTATTTAGAGGAGATTAGGAACTAGTCATCAAAGGAAAAAATTATTTATGTTTCTAGAATGATCAGAAAGATTTGAATTCATATTCAGGATAAGTCTTCCTTCTCAATGGTTGGGATACGCGATGAAATAGTTTAGTTCGACATGTTTTCACTGATTATACATATGATATAGAGTATATAGTGGATTTTGATTAATCCACATATTCTAATAAGATTAATCTATTATTTATACACCATAATATTTATCATATAAGTAGATACCCTATCACATTGTATTGTGATAATATAATATTATTGGATCTCACAAATGATCAAGGGATACATTGATGGATAAAACACATTCTCTTTAAATATCACATATTTAGGGGTATTTCTCAAATGGGTGAAGATTCTATGATAAGTGTTTAAATGAATAAAAACATGTTGCATCCATTAATAGATCCCTTATCTTAGTAGAATAATGAAGATATTTTCAGAGATTGAGAAATGAATGTTCTTAGCAGTTGCCTCTATTGAAAGTGGAAATCTATTAGTGTATGTTTCCTAAACACAACAATTATTTACATTATCATTAAATATATTCCTATTATTGGTTATTAATAATATATCTTACCATATCATGAATTCTATTATGTTTTTTATAGTATGTGATGATGAAATATGTGTACATGTCTCACTAAAATGTAATCGTAGTTCCCCGCTATGATGATAACATTGAAGTCCCACGATATTATTTTTAAGAAAAAGTTCTATAGTTGGATGATATCATTTAATGGGAAAAATAATATTGGATATCATGGGTAGATGATAATTGGTATTTTAGACACTATTAATTTTTATACCCTTGTAATAATCATTATAGATGATAATGGGAACATGACCCTCCTATAGGATATCTATATTTATTTGTTTCATTGGATATTCCAATATGTAGATGTTTGTAATTATCCATAGACTATAATATTATTATCAATAATTTATATTGGTTTTGTAATTTTATGTATTGAAAAACCCATGACAATACATGCTCATGTAGATGTAGGATATGTTTATTGAATCCTGGGTGATGTTGTATTAATGAATAATTTGATAAATATTTAAATCATCTTCTCTATAATTCAAGATGTTGTCTTCTTCCTTTTTTGAGAGTTGAACAACCTAATTAATCCCATGTACATTGATATTTTTTTGGAATGTTCGGTTCTATAAAGTCAATGAAATATGAATTGTTCACATAGTTTTATGACACTATATTTAAACATGCTTCATTATAGATATCATGATTAAGGCTCTATATTATACAGTGTATTTTTATAGGAGGTTTCCTGAAATTGAAACATAAACTTTTGTCTCTATGGGAGTCTTAAAATTATACTAAATGTCAATCATGTACATTTGGTAGTGAGGCCTAATTTCATATATCATGGGGTCTATTGGGTCGCACACATTGTTTATTAGGAACCAAAGTAAAAATCCAAATGAATTTAATATATTGGAATCATATTATTCTCTATTGATTTTTAATAATTATTCATGTTAGTTTGATAGGAAATATAAAATATTATGTTATTCATAAAAATATATTCATTATTTGAATATTCAAAAATTATTTATTCACCAAGTAATTATTTATTTAATTATGGGAATATAAAATAATTATTTAATATAGTTTTTTCGTAGAATAAAAATATATTTATTTATTTGGTTACATGATTATTTAGAAATACTTAATCACTAATTTTTTTATATAATTTTTCATTAATTATTGGTGACTAATGAATGTTTATTTATGTTATTAAATAATTTGTAAGTATTGAGGGGATAGTAAATATTTATGAAGATTATTGGATTTTTTTAATCATCCGGTGAGAAATACCATATTCAATATTATTTTTATTTATTTATTTTATTTATTTATACAAATAAAAAAATATGTTTCCATGTGTTTGGCTCTTATCAAATAAATAATAATAATAATAATAATATCATTTTTATTTCGACATGGGGTTCAACAAAAATTATGTAAATAATGATGTCCCTTACACAATTATTTACTCTCAAACCCTTTCATTATATGAACTTGTTAATGACATGTTGTGTATGTTATAGAATTATTTTGTCCTTATGAACCATGAGTTATATAAAAATCATATTAATCCTTATATATATCCCTCCCTATAATTATTTATATAATGTATCGAAATTATCTCTCATCACCAAAATGAGTGCTTCTCCCAATGAAAGATCTGGATTCAATAAATAGTTATCATAAAATATGATAGATTCATCTAGAATAACACATAAGGAATTCTATAGAGATGATCAGAGGTTCTTAAAGAATGTGGATCATTGATTGAGGGAATATAAACTTCATTAATATGAAACAATGATCATATGAAATGATTTTTCTACTCATTCTTGAATGAGGAAAAATTCCATAAATGGTAATTTAAAAATTAAATAAATAAATTACAAATTAAATAGAGAAATTTCCTATTAGTGTGGATTTCAAGAATTACTTTTGATTATCTTTTGAAAAAAACGATCCAAGGATGTTAATGGTAATTGTTTTAGACATCGTCCTACCCACATCCCCTTCATGCGAGATCATTTAATATAGAAATAATGAATGTGTCTAGTCTCCTAAGACATTTAAACATTTTAATACTTCTTGTCTTGGTACCTTGTAACTTACTCAAATGTAGTAAAGTAAACCTTGGATCTAGATTACAATATTAGGGGTTACTAAAATTGGTATAAAAATTATGTTTAGTATGACCCTTGGTAACTAGATTATAAAAGAATATATGTACTTCATGAAAATCATGATAAAAACCTATATTGTTTAATAAAAATTGGTGATATTTATGTTATATATTTCTATTTATCATGTTATGAGATAAAAAATATGTCAGCCATTATATAGAGATGGATCCTATACAAATGAATTGAAATTATGTCAACACTCATAGTAAATGTAGAGATTACCCCCATATATATTCAACATGACTAGTGTTTTAGATGAATACATTATATTTATATTACTTCATTTGTATCAGTGTATATCTAATAACATTTCATGTATGGAGAAACATGTTTTTTCAACATAGTGTAATGATGATAGGCCACGTTATGCAGTATAAGCCTCTATTGTTTAGTGGAAATACTAATCCATTAGTAAATAATAAATATATAATTTCTTTTATCATTATATATCTATAATTGGGATATAATGAAAAGGAATGTTTTTTGGAATTAAATTTTTTAAAAGGTCAGTTAGATCAATGGTGTTCATTGATATAGAATAATAATGAGGAGTAAAAGGCAGAGGGAATGAAATAGAAGACCATTAAGGTAATTTACTAAGAGAAATATTTTCATCAAGAGAAAAAAGATGATATGGAAAGAAATTATAACAATTTAATACTTCTAGAATAGTAAATTTTTGTTGTGTATGAAGAAAACATTAAAGGATTAGAAATCCATGCTATAGACTATGTAAAAAATCCTAAATGTAAGGTTGATTATTACTTTGATAGACTTAATTAAGTTGGAGTCTCTAAAATTAAGGGTTTCTGAAACAATTCACGGTATGATGATATGGTATCACATTCCATCAGGATATAGAAACAAATCCACATGTCATATATTTTCAAGATAAATGAATTGTAAAAAAATAGGATTGAGCACCATGTAAAGAAAAAGAAGGAAATAGGGAAGAATGGTAGGGAAAAATCACACATGTGATAACAACGGTGCTGAACATCCTAATAAATATATATATATATATATATATATAATGAGGATTTATTAAATGAATTTAGATAATTTCAATATGTATAATGAATGAAGTGGAAAAAATAAATCATGCATATTCAGTATTTCATCTATAAATAGATGGGGCACTATTCAAACTGATTCTGCAAGTATGAAATATTCTCATGACAATTTAATTATGGTAATTATTGCGGTCATATAGGTATAATAATAGGGATTATGAACTTTATAATTAATTTTTAATAATTCATTTGACTATCAATGATATCGAGTTATTTAAAAAAATTAGAATTTAGGAATTTTTTCTTCAGTGTGTTTTGTTTTTTTGGAAATTTTATCTCAAAGAATGGAATTCTTATCGATGATTCTATGATGAGTCAGAACCTCACCATCAATATAATATTTTTGATATTATGTGTTTAAATGTAATGGTATTTATATTCAATTTTTGTTAATCTATTATTATGAGGTATTCAATTTTGGTTTTTCATATTCATAATAGTACTATGTTTTAATGATTAATGTTGAAATTTTGGGGTTATTATTGGATTTTAAATTATATTACTTTTAAACTTGATTGTTTACATTGTGAAAAATTATTTTTCTATTAGTATCCTCTATTTTTTATGTAAATGGATAGAAATAGAATGAATCACCAATTAGAACATAATTCATATAAAATATAATAATATACATTAATATATGTCATGATCCTTTTAATGTCAATTTCAGTGTTGTAGAAATTAATAATTAATCATTTTGAATTTAAGATGAACTATAGGTATAAAAAAACCAAAACACAACTAACAAATGAAATAAAATATCTATATTTTTTATAATTCTTAAAACTCAACCATCTAAAGATTATACTTTCATGTTTTTTATAGAATGTATCGCTCAATTATTATGGTACCAATCAAGAAACAAATTAAAAAGTGTATGACATATAATATTATTTCTGAAATATTTATTAATTAAATAATATGTGTCCTAGTCCTAACATAGATATTAAAAATCTGTATAAAATCTATTACTATTTAATGATATACTAATTTTGATACAAATAAATTCATATTGTGTTGATAAAACTTCTATAATGAGTTGATAATTTAACATGAAATGATTTTAGTTTATCAATACTATGTATGATATTTATTAATAAAGGAAACACTAAGCTTAAACGAACTGTAGAATAATCTAAAGATATTATTATTCAAATATGACTGTTATAACATATTCATTGGATAATTGGGTATTAATAGGTCTCACCAAATTATAAAATCTATTTTGAAACTATTTATTAATAAAAATATATGGATTAATTTATAGTAAATAATTTCTAATTTTTTAATGATTATAATTAAATAATATAATTCTAGGAACAGTTATTATTTTAATGTTTCATTTTTTCAATAAAAGAAGATTTACTGTATAATTATTTAAAATGTAAATTTATGAATATTAGAAATTAAATTTGATAAAAAGTGTTTCATTTTTTGGATTTTCATAACAAAATTATTAATGGATGAATTTGTGGTTTTTTATGACATAGATGTTTCTGTATGAATAGTAAAAAATACCAACTTTTACAAATTCTATCACTTTTCTAAAATTATCGGGATATAAGGGCTTTAATTTTTATAAACCCATTTATCTATAAAAGTTATATAATTACTAATTAACATATTTATTGTAATAATATTATAATTTTCATAAAATTCTATGTTTCAAATTTTGGAAATCTAGGTAAATTTTTTATTCAAATAAAAACTATTAGTTGTTCTTATCCCTTAATAATGAAATAAAAAAGACCCATTTGGTTATGATTTAGTTTTAAAGGAAAAAATATTCTAATATGTAACATAATAAAATTAATTTCTTTTTAGTCAATATTATTCATTATTCTGACCTAAAATCATTTATATTCTTAAGTGTGTTTTTTTCAAAAAATGGATATCCATTTATGCTTTGTGAACTTATATTAAAATAAATTTTTCCACATTGAAGAATTGAATATTTATAATCATATAAATTAAAATATGGTAATTAGTTTTACTTTTTTATAAGTAAAAATTAATTGTAACGGTGCTAAAAATATTTCACCACGATTAAAGTTAAAATGAGTTAAAATGGATAAAAAATGGGATAATGCGTCAGGATTAAAAATAAACAATATTAAATATCATTGGATGTTTTTACTCTTAAATTTATATATTAATAATTTAAATTAAAACATTTTTTTCAGTATAAATTTTTATGAAATATATTACATAATAATGTTTAAAGTATTCATATATTTTAACCACATATAACTAAAAATGGGAACCTACCCTCCTCACTTTTCCATATGTATTATACCACTTAGATCAACTAATACCTTCCCAAATACCTTTATGACAATTTTTTTCTCAACCAATATATATTATCCCCCCACAAATACCATCTTATGAAGTATTGTGCTGTATGATAAATATGGGTTTCCAAAGAAAAGTCGCAACTCTCAATGATGTTCTTTCACATTTATTTCCTCTTATACCTACATAAAAAGAAACCCAATAACTCATATGAAAAAAATATAGTATATATAATATTTTGAAATGTTATTAAATTTTTTAAATGCTTTTCATCTTTATCCGTCCAGTGTTAAATGAATGTATTTCTACTACATATGTGTAGATAACCTTCTCCTCAAATCGATGTGTATAATTTTTCATCATTGGATAACATGGTGGGTTATAATTATGTATTAAATATATATATATATATATCTATGTGTGTGTGTTTTTTATAAAAAAATTATGATTCATTAAATAATAAATATCTTCAAAATACTTATCGTACCCTCCATTATAAAATGATAACATCGGTCATGTATATTTGTGGAAAACAACCTCTATGAACATACGTGATTGTTTTTTCATTTTTGATTTATATATATGACAATAAGAATATATTTAATGAATATATATGATATTATATATATATATATATAAATCATTAAATACAATTATTTATATACTTTATTTCAATTTCAACCATTATGAAAATAAAAATTTCATTAATAATTTGTGATGACTACTTCCTTCATTAATGAAATATTTGGTTCTTTTATTACGACATTTCATTTTTCATTTTGAAATTAATTTAAATTATAAATATGATGTCTATTTTATATTTAAAATTATGTTGATACTATTACCATTTCCTAAAATCATTAACCAAGGTAAATATACCACAGAAATTTTGTAAATTTTTCCCAACCAACCTTAATTGGTCAAAATAAGTAAAAATTACACAATTAATTGATCTTAAGTGAATATAAAATGATCCTTTTAAATTATTGTATAAATTAATGTTTCTGATATAGTCAAATATAATATTTTTGGGAAATTTGGGGTCTAAGGTAAGTACATTTCCTCTAATATCCACACCAATGAGAGATATTTTATATTATATTCCTTTATTATTTTATATGTAATATGTACTACACATTTGAAATATTATATCATTAATTCCACAATGATAGTTTTATTGAAATTTTACCATTAATATTTCATCTGTAGAATCATTATTTTTAACTACATTATGCTTATTACATAATTTGATATTATATAATTCTATGGTTAAGCATCAACATGTTTGGGGAGGTTTTCGTTTGTTTTAGATGAATTTTTATACATTCATGATTAGAATAAAAAATTAACAAACGATGTGAAACCATGAAACATGTTCGAGGTTCACTAGGTTAGTTCATAGTTTTGAAAATCCATGTGAGTTCTTAGTGGATCTATGGAAATGAAAATGGAGGGAGAAGCATGGTTGGGGCGTAGTTTTTTCTACCTATGAAAGACAACCATGTGGGTATGGAATTATGATAGTATCACCACACTGTTTTTTATAGTTTTCCAAACATTTTGTACCAACCCATGTGGATACTTATCCTTTCCAATACAATCGACACATTTGTTAAAAGATTTATCAAATCCTACAGCTTAACCATGTGGAATGTAGTTAATTCCATAAAGTTTTTGATTTAATCAAGATTAAGGGATTGAAATCCTTGTTTTCTATATTATTTCATGTTCTTGAATTCTTATTCCTCTATATTCTCCCAATACAATTCCATTGTATACAAATAAAACTTTAATAGGATCAATGTGCATTGGAAATCTAGATTCATGGGTAAGTGATCAGTTTCTCCCACTCAGCTTAGATCATCTCATTTTCTCTCACACATGATATTAGATTTATCCCTCCATGGATATATATATATTCTATGTTTATGATCTTGATGATATCATATAGTATCTATTATTGTAAATAAGATACAAGGATACATCTATAAAAACTTGGTATTGTTATTTACTTTCTCCGTCTTTTGAAAGGCTGGGGGTTTCTATCTAAACTCCATCATTGTAGAACTTGATGTCTTTTTTTATAAATTATTATTCCTGAAATGATGTGACAATTTTTTGGTATTTCTGAAGGAATCCCATTTTGATGGGTCGGAACAAACGGGGAATGATGGCAAGAGGGGGGGTGAATTGCCTTTTAAAAAGAGATTGACAAATTTAAAATCAAAGTGAAAAATGCAGTGGAAATAAAGAGGCAATCACACACAAAATTGATAACGGAGTTCGGCCAAAACCCGGCCTACGTCTCCGCTCCCAACTCAACCGTTGAGAGATTCTACCGCTTGCTTTTCAATGGTTTTAGCAAGAAACCCACTAGGCTTTGAGGTAGCACTAGGAACTATTACAGCTTGCTTTTAGTGGTTAAGCAAGAACCCACTTACTTTTAATTGTTTAGTAAGAACCCACTAGCCTTTTTAACGGGTGAAGGCTAGCTCACCGAAAACTCAAGCCTTTTAAAAGGAAAGGCTTGAAGAAACCTCTTCACACCTTAATGGTGGTGTGAAACCCAAAAGAAAGGGGGATGAGAAAACGGTTTGGGGTTTGTAGGCACAAACCCAATTTTAAAGCTCAAAATGAATATAAAATAAAAACCGTATTGGAGGAAGACTTGGGCGCCAATTGGATGATGGAGCTGATGTAGCGTGCTCTCCCAAGCTTCTTGAGGTGCTCCTTGGATTGGAAGTTTGTTGGAGCACTTGAGGTTCCTTTGAAGGAAGTCGTCGTAGGTTGGCCAATTGATCCAAAATATGTCCGTTGGCTTCGTATATGATCCGGTAGGTGTCCGGGGCTTCCTCAGCCTTTATTTATAGGCATGGAACCCTTGGGGAGGCTTCGGAGCCGTTGGAGAGGTCTTCGGAGCCGTTGGAGGCCAAAAGAGGGTTGACTGGTCAAACCCAACGGCTAGTTTGACTGGGCTACCGGCTGGCCGGTGCAGGGCCACCGGATGGCCGGTACCTTGCAAAAAGGAAACATGTTCTGCCCAGGAGCCACCGGCTGGCCGGTGCTGAGGCCACCGGCTGGCCGGTGGTGAGACAGTAGGTCTCACTGTTGGGGCTGGATGCCACCGGCTGGCCGGTGACAGAGCCACCGGCTGACCGGTGGAACCTGGCAGTGGGCAATGCCTCTGCCAGGTCCACCGGCTGGCCGGTGCCATCACACCGGTTGGCCGGTGGACTGAATTTCAGTCCACTTGAGATGCTTTCTTGGGCCATTCCTTTGGCAATCTCTTGCCTATCATCCACAACACTTAAAACACAATATTAGATAAATAAGAAGGTGATTGTGATCATGAAAATCAAACAACGAGGGGAACGAGATGTACAACAATCTCCCCCTATTTTGATGACCACAATCACCAAAACAATTAAAGTAAAAAACTGAAATTGAAAGGAAATGCTAAGCATGATGAAAAGGATTCTCCCCCAATCAATCAAGAAATTCCTCCCCCTTTGTGATTATCAAAATAGAATGGGGCATAAAACTTGATTGAGGGAAAACTTTGAAAAACAAGAAATGAAAATTTGAAATGAAAATTGTAAATACAAATTGAATTGAAAAATGAATTGAAAATTGAATAACAGTTTGAATTGAAAGTTTTGAATCAAAATTGAGATGAAAATTTTGAATTGAAAGTTTTGAATCAAAAGTTTGAACTGAAAGTTTTGAATGAAAAATTCGAATTGAATATTTTGAAATGAAAATTTTGATACCAAGAGTTGAAAAATTTGAAATGAGAATTTAATAGAAAATTTTGAATTGAAAAAATTTGATACCAAGAGTTGAAATCGAAAGTTTGAATCGAAAATTTTGAATTGAAAATTTGAAATGAGAATTTTGAATGAAAATTTTTAATTCACAAAAAGGCTTAAAAGAACCTAACTCCCCCTAAATAAAGACAATAAATCACCGGGGAGAGGAAATAAATTTTGGCCCGGAGAGACTCGCAAGAAGGGATTTTTCAATCCATACTTGTCTCATAGCGGGTCTTCTCCTATAGAACTCGTCCGAAAAGAAAATAGACTTGGGTTGGCCATACCGGGCGTTTTTACAATTACATTCATAAATAAGGTGCCCGGGTTTCTTACAATAATTGCAAAATTTAAAACTAGAGCTCCCCCTTACAAAAACAGTGGGTGCATGGGAGGAGGAGGCTTGCTTGGAATAGCCAAGCCCTTGGGTGGTTCTAGAAATTCGTTGGGAACCTAGGATATTGTTCAAATTTTGTTTCCCTTGGGTGAACTTAGCTAGGGTCTCCCTTAGGTCTTTGATGGTTGATTCCATGGAATCAACATTTGGAAAATTTTGGATTTGAAGGGTCAACTCTTCCTTCTCTTTAAGAAGTTGTTCTTTTTCGGAAGAGAGTTTTTTGAAATTCTTTTTCAAAGAAACAAATTTTGAAGATAAAGCATGAAAACCTTTTTCTAGTTGGTCTCTAGCGTGTGAGAGTTCTTCATAAGATAAATGATTTAAAGAATTTGAATTTGAAGAACATGAGGAAGAGGAATCGGAAGATGTTACCTCATGAAATGCCATTAGGCATTTGTTACCGTTGTCGCTTGAGGAGGAGGAGGAGGATGAGGTGTCACTCCATGTGGCCTTGAGGACCTTTTTCTTACCTTTTTCCTTTGGCGTGGCCCGTATTTTGTTGAGTGGGCAATCGGGCTTGTAATGGACCTTTTCGCCACACCCGTAGCATTTTATCTTGGGCTCGGATCTTGCGGTGGGTTCTTGCTTTCGCGCCTTGCGAGATTTCTTCTTCTTCTTGTGCTTCTTCATAAATTTGTACATTTGGCGGGCGAGATTCTCTATTTCTGAGTCGCCGCTTGATGATGAAGAAGATGAAGATGATGTTGAGGATGAGGAGCTTACTTCTTTTTGTACCTTGAGGGCGATGTTCTTTGGAGTTTTGATAGGGGTTCCCTCCTTTTGTGCTTTCCTCCTCATTGTGATTTCGTATGTCATGAGAGATCCGATGAGCTCCTCTACCGGCATATTTTTGACGTCCTTAGCTTCTTGGATCGCCGTCACCTTTGGTGCCCATGAGCTCGGAAGGACCCATAGGATCTTTTTGACCATCGTTTCTGTAGAAATGTCATCTCCAAGAGATTTTCTACCATTGCACATGTCAGTAAATCGTGTAATCATTTCAGAAATTGATTCATTTGGGTGCATGGAGAATGACTCAAAATCTTGTCTATACATATCTAATCTAGTATCTTTGACTTTATTAGTGCCTTCATGGGTCTCATCTAAAAGCTTCCAAATTTCATGTGAAGATGTGCAAGTGGATACACGATTAAATTCATTTCTATCTAACCCGCAATGAAGAGCATTCATGGCTTTTCCATCAAGCTCGAAATTCTTAATATCGGCGGGGGTCCATTTGGATTCGTCGGGGGAAGACAAAGAATAACCTTGCATGACAATTTTGTAAATAGGATATCCTATGCTTCTAAGAAAAGTAGTCATGTGGGTTTTCCAATAATTATAGTCGGTCCCATCAAAAAATGGAGCCCGACCCAATGAGTAGCCCTCGGGGGAGAAAGAGGTAGATGCCATCAAAAAGGATCTTTAATTTGAAACCAGGTTAGGGAATTATTCAAATACTCCCTCTGATACCAATTGATGGGTCGGAACAAACGGGGAATGATGGCAAGAGGGGGGGGTGAATTGCCTTTTAAAAAGAGATTGACAAATTTAAAATCAAAGTGAAAAATGCAGCGGAAATAAAGAGGCAATCACACACAAAATTGATAACGGAGTTCGGCCAAAACCTGGCCTACGTCTCCGCTCCCAACTCAACCGTTGAGAGATTCTACCGCTTGCTTTTCAATGGTTTTAGCAAGAAACCCACTAGGCTTTGAGGTAGCACTAGGACCTATTGCAGCTTGCTTTTAGTGGTTAAGCAAGAACCCACTTACTTTTAATGGTTTAGTAAGAACCCACTAGCCTTTTTAACGGGTGAAGGCTAGCTCACCGAAAATTCAAGCTTTTTAAAAGGAAAGGCTTGAAGAAACCTCTTCACACCTTAATGGTGGTGTGAAACCCAAAATAAAGGGGGATGAGAAAAGGGTTTGGGGTTTGTAGGCACAAACCCAATTTTAAAGCTCAAAATGAATATAAAATAAAAACCGTATTGGAGGAAGACTTGGGCGCCAATTGGATGATGGAGCTGATGTAGCGTGCTCTCCCAAGCTTCTTGAGGTGCTCCTTGGATTGGAAGTTTGTTGGAGCACTTGAGGTTCCTTTGAAGGAAGTCGCCGGAGGTTGGCCAATTGATCCAAAATATGTCCGTTGGCTTCGTATATGATCCGGTAGGTGTCCGGGGCTTCCTCAGCCTTTATTTATAGGCATGGAACCCTTGGGGAGGCTTCGGAGCCGTTGGAGAGGTCTTCGGAGCCGTTGGAGGCCAAAAGAGGGTTGACTGGTCAAACCCAACGGCTAGTTTGACTGGGCTACCGGCTGGCCGGTGCAGGGCCACCGGCTGGCCGGTGCCTTGCAAAAAGGAAACTTGTTATGCCCAGGAGCCACCGGCTGGCCGGTGCTGAGGCCGCCGGCTGGCCGGTGGTGAGACAGTAGGTATCACTGTTGGGGCTGGATGCCACCGGCTGGCCGGTGACAGAGCCACCGGCTGACCGGTGGAACCTGGCAGTGGGCAATGCCTCTGCCAGGTCCACCGGCTGGCCGGTGCCATCACACCGGTTGGCCGGTGGACTGAATTTCAGTCCACTTGAGATGCTTTCTTGGGCCATTCCTTTGGCAATCTCTTTCCTATCATCCACAACACTTAAAACACAATATTAGATAAATAATAAGGTGATTGTGATCATGAAAATCAAACAACGAGGGGAACGAGATGTACAACTCATTTTTGGTTATGACTTTGGATTTTTTGTAAACTAGATAGATTTTAGTAAACCCTCATTACATATATTTAAAATTATTATTTTAAAATTATGGTATTGTTTTTATGTATTCAATTTAATTTTTGAATACGTTTTGAGAATAATTTGATTTTATGTTAAATGAAAATTTTCATACATGGTGGGTGTGAGATTATTTTAGTACATGGCCCTAAAAATTTGGTGTGTTCCATTGGGGGACCTGGATATTGGTCACCTTATGAAAACATTGTGGATCATTGAGAAACCACCCATAACTATGGAACTATCACTTCTGTAGGTTTGTTTTTTATGAAATAATATGAATTAGTGTTCCAAATAGACATTAAATGACTTAAAAACTATTTATTATTCTACATGGAAATTTTATATGGATTTTATGTACAAAATTTAACATTTTTTATAATATTTTATATAAATGTGTTGACTATCCATTTTCTATATATCTTGAGTTTGGTAGTGTTTTTTAAAATCTTTCTGATGTTATTTTCACCCAAGATTTGTTAACTTTGTTTTATTTGTAGATATCATATATTGGAACATGGGAAATATAATTTCATCATAATTATCTACTAATTCACCTTAATGATGGTGGTAGGGTAGTTGGAGTAAGATATTGTAGTTTTTTTAGGATTTATATGTGAGGATACCATATGGGTGTTATTGGATCTTGTTGTTTAAATTTTTTAAGAATATGCTATCATTTTTATATTGTCACTCTGTTGTTGTTGATTTTTTTTACGATGTTTTATTACATTTAATCATGTAACATATAGGTTTATTGGGTGTTTATTGATCTATGTCAAAATATTGTTTTATCTAAAAAGGAAGAATCATTCCTCTATGTGTTCCAAATACATTTTATTTTATTTCCAACCATTGTTGTATTGGGGATGTCACCTAAGACCAAAATCATCCCATCACATCTCAAACTAATGTGGAGGGGCATGATATTACTAATGGTATCAGACTTTTTTGTTCCTTATGTAAATTAGTAATGGTAACATGGAGATAGGAATATTGTATCATGAAAAATATATCTTAAGAATACGAATCTATCGTTTTTGTGATGAACATAAAGTTACCAAGTTGTTCTGAATAGATAATTATTTTAATACCCTTTTAAGTATTTTTTTTATCTCCTCTTCATGTGTTTAGCGGATAAGTATTTCATTTCATGAATTAATTGTGAGACTTTCTATTAGGACAACATTAATCATCATTGATTTTAGGATTTATGAATAATTTTGAAAATTCACACAATGGTTGGATTATTAAAATAGTTCTTTTGGGAATAATTTATCTTAATATGAAATTTATAATCCTTAATTTGATAGTGAATGAGACATAGTTATATTTTATTCTTTTTATATTGAATGGAACCAGGTAGTTAAAGTAAGAATTAATTAGAAGTGGTAGTAGATAATGTTGTATCACATGATCCAAAAGTGACCCAAACATTATTTTTAGGAATTATTCGTGAATTTCAATACCTATATAGAGGAAATGATAAGTATGAACCTAGACTGGTGGACAACTCCTTTTTGTTTCAATATTATAATCCATCCATATTTTTCGGATATTCTAAAGATAAAAAAGTATACTTATTGATGAATATGATAAATTGAATCTTTGATTTCATGAGAACATCAGCTAAGTTTAATGTCACATTTGAAATGTACATGGTTGACGATCCATAATTACAATATTAAGATTTATCTTTTCAGGAAAATATTGGAAAAGGAATTAAATGGGAGGATTTTGAAGAACTATTCAATAAGAAATTATATCCTCACAGCTTATAGATCGTTATAATTTTTGATTTCTTTACATTGAAGTAAGATTATCTATTTATAACAATTTATATGTATAATATTATGAACATTGTTCAATTTTCATTAAAATTTTCCTCAGGTGAATCCATGAAGTAATTCATGTTTTAATGAAAGATGTCATTTTAAATTTTCACAAAAAAAATATTCATTTTTAATATTGACTATAATGTGATGGTAAATTGAGGGACAATTGAATAAATTGATAAATTATGAACTATATTCTGAGGATGCATGTTTATCCCCACTGGAACTGGTGGGAACCTTGATGTTGTAATTAGAAAAATAGGGACACCAACATCCAATTTTGGGGTATACCTCAGAATCATTCAATGGTATCAATAAATTTTCTTCTATGTAAAAGTATATCGATATGCTCTTAATATGTTTCTTTTAAACCTATAAAGAGAGATTGTATGAAACCACCTATTAAATTTCACTATTATAACCGTATGTGACATCTATTTTTTTACTTTCATATTTCCCTAATTTTTAGTATTGGGAATATATCTTATATATTTGAGTTATTTTATTCATCAATTGGACTATACCAGGAGAGTAACCCTCTACCTTATAACTGATTGAGAAAGGGTAATTCTAGATACACCATGACTTATAAGGCTATCAAATTTTAGTCATGAAATAAAAAGTAAGGGGAAATTAGTATAAAATATCATAGTTATGATAAGGTGATCACAAGCATTCAATCTATTAATTTAATGTTTTGAGGTATGATTTATATAAATTGAACCATTGTTAAATCCATGATTGATATGGTTGAATCTCACTATTTTATTACTTCTCAGGTCATTAATATTTTATTTTTCATGTTTAGATGATGAATTTTATTTTTGAAACAAAAAAAACTCTTGACCTATTAGATTGTTAAGATTTTATATGTTCTGTATGTATAATAACTATCTATGGTGTTGAAGTGTTTTGGGACTTCTCTTTTCTTGAGATGGATTGTTATGACCAGATTTTTGGGAATGGACTCTTTAACAACACTAAAATACCACATAGATTATTATTCTTACAAAATTTGTTTCATATCTTAAACTAGTATTGTATATCTCCCTAAAGGATAATGGGATGAAAATGATACTACAGAAGTACCTTGTTGCTTGTGTTTGTGACTATCTCTTATAAGTTTTCAGGGATTACCTAGGGATCTGTTAATGATATTCAAAATATTGACTTACCATCCATCATTGAATAAATTTATGAGGTCTTACCAAATAATTTCACTAGGATGCCACCTAAAATAGATTGGTCATTTATTATTGATCTCTTACTAGGGACTAGTCTTACTTCACTTCCATCCTAGAGGATGGGACTGATGAAATTAAGGAAATTTAAATTCAAGTTGGAAGAGTTGAAATTTATAGGGTCCATGAGACCTATTAAATATCCTTGAAAATCATGGTTTCTTTTTTATAACAACGGAATATATATCTATAAGGATTATCATGTATTTTCCTAAAATTAATCAAGTTAGTTTAATAATTGGTACAAACTTTCATGAATTAATGATATGTTAGATCAGTAGAGGGGAGTTTTATAGTTCTCTAAGATTGATTTGTGATTTAGATATAACCTACTATGAGTTTGGGAAGAGGATTTTCGAAAAAAAATTATTCATGTGCTGATATGATCCTTTATATATATATTATTATGACTATGGGCCTTATAAATTAACCAATGATGCTTATGGTATTGATGAATCATCTCTTTTAATGGTATATTAATTCTTTTTTATTTTTTTATTTCAATGATATTTTTGGGGTTATTCTAGGACCAAGTCGGATGATAAGAAACACATGGTTATAGTGTTGGGTATCTTATAGAAACATCATATTTATGCTAAGATTTCAAAGATTAATATATAAATAAATGTGGTATGTTTCCTTGGTCATTTTATTTATGAAAAGGGTGTTATATTATATCCGGAAAACCATTAAAGATTTTATATGTTGGAAACCATCTAAAAATTCATTTAAAATATAAAGATTCATTTGAATATCATGATATTACCAATGATTTGTTTTAGATTTTCTACATTGTTCCTCACCAATGATAGTTTGGACAAGAAAAGGTGTTCCTTTCTTGTTGAAAGATGAGTTCCATAAATATTTATAATAATGTAGTGTTAATATTATTTCAGAACCTTCCCTCATGATTCAAGAATTAGTACAGAACTATATTTTCTTTTGTGATGCATTAGAATCTATGTAGGGTTGTATTCTCAGACATAAAGATCATTTCATATATTATGACTCATGATAGTTATGGTTTCCAGAGAAAAAAATTACACGTGATTTGGAATTAGTTTAAGTATTCCATTATTTTAATACATGACATCATTAACATTTTGATAAGATATCTATTGTCATTACATATCATAATATTTTTAAAAATATTTTATAATAAAGGGATTTGAATGTAATGAAATAAATATGGATGGAATATCTTTAAATATTTGAATTTTCACTGATATATATACTAGATAAGAGGAACTCGGTGGATGCTTAATTAATTGGAATGTAATATTACCATCTGGATAAATATGCTTCATACAATGGATTCTAGTGAGTAAAAAAATAGATATGTATATGAAGTGTGCTAAAAATGGTGACTCTGTAAATTTCATTTCACTTTAGTTTATTCTAGATTTCATTTTAAATTTTATTGATGATCATACATATGATCCATAATGATTTACTTTCATGAAAAAACACAATGTTGGGAGGACCATTGAGGGGTGTAAGAAGGATTGGAGATCCATACTGTAGTTTTGAAATCAGATTATATATCCTCTATTCTATTGGAAACAACTTATTTCTACCTACCACCATTTGAGATGTGTTTTTTATTTGAGAATATGGATGTTAAATAATGCATTTATATCATAGTTTTGGTCGGATGGTATAATGATTAAAGTGGAAGAGTATGTTTTTATATACCTAACGTGTTAGCAGGCTAAGGGAGAGCACTAACAACCAGTAGGTATGTTGCATTCATTACCAATTCTCATATGTAAATGGGTGGATGTAATGATGGATTTCATGAAGATGCAAAAAAATTCAAAAACACGATTCAATATGGATGGTTTTGGATTCGTTCAAAAAATTCATATAAATCCATCTTTATTAATTATCCCAATAAAGTGAGGGATTTTTCAAGACTCTAAATTCATGATTTTTTAAAGATTCATGTGGTTCTTGATTCGATAGTGTCAAAAAAGGATACCATATTTAGAACATGATTTTGGAAATCCTTGTATAAATCCCTGGGATAAAAATTGACTATAAGAATATCTTAACATCCTCAAATGGATAGAAAATTCAAAAAGAAAATCCAAACATTGTAACACATTCTTAGGGCTTGTATGATGGATTTTAGAGTCTCATGGGAGTAGAATATACTATTAGTGGAGTTTTTATATAATATTAATTATTAGTCCATGGTGTATATATATGTATCATTTACAAGTGTTTAATGGGATCCCTTATTGTTCTCCTCTTTGTTGGGCTAAAATAGATGAAACTTCACTTATTGGTCCTAGTCTTGTGTATGATATAATATAGTAGATTATGTTGATTAGAAATAAAATTTTGATGGATGAATGTTGTAAAAAATTGTATATAGATCACTATAGACAACCATTATCATTGGTGGTTCCTGGTATTTTTATCATGAGAATATCACCAATGCTCGAATTTAATCGTTTTGGTAAACAATGAATGTTGTCTCAATAGTACATTATCCATTTTGATATTCATTAAAAAGTCGGTGATTTAGGTTATCAGTTGGATTTACCACCAATGATTAGTTTATTGTATAACATGCCTTATGTGTCTTAATTTAAGAAGTAAAAAACCTAACCTTATCAATGTTAATTGTTGGGGCCATGTGGTTCTTTAATGGGAGTCCACATTGATTCATGTATCTATATTAATTATGGATATGAAAGAGAAGTTTTGTCTTTGTAAATACATCAGTTTAGGGTGGGTTCTATGGAAGCATGTCCAAGTAAAGAAGATATGTGGGATTATGAAAAGGATATATTAGAGTAATATCTCAAACTCATAAAAACCACCACCAGTCTACTGCTTTCCATAGACAGAATGAACAACTGTGGGGATAATGTAGCAATCTTTGTTTCAGGTAAATTACCATTTATTTTTTAATATGGTCTTATATAATTATTTGGAAATATTTCAGGAGGATCATAGAGGTTTTGGAATGCTTTTAAGGTGTTTTGGGAGGTGAAAGGTTTATGCATGGTCAGTAGAAATCGTGAGATGTCTCTAAAAATGGTAAAACATATATTCATGGTCACCGAGTAGGCTCACATTGGTGAACAGTTCTTTCTAACCATGTGGGTTCCAAGGAGGAACCGTGCAAAGGGTAATAGAGGAAAAATCCTGTTTTGAACATTTTTTTCTAACTATGCACTCTAACCCTACGAGGTGTGGGATTGAGGCAATAGCATTGCACATTTGAATTATGGTGTGAGAAATAGTGTGGCCCAACCCATGAAGCTACATGGAGTTTCCCATATAATGTGCATGTTTGGAACATGGATTGATACACCATGTGACAAAACCATGTGGTGTGCAGTTAATTCCTAGAAATGTTTGGTTTAACCATTTTTAATGCTCCAAAACCCATCAATATTTCCCTATTTATTCATGGTTTTGAATCCATATCCTCCCAAGGTTCAAAATGCAATTCTTTTAAATCTATAAATAACTTTTTTTCAAATCAATGTTGGTTGGATATATGAATTCATAAGAATTCATAATTTTCTCCCTCTTTCCTTAGATGCTCTCATTTTCTCTCACTTAGGGTATTATATCTATTCATCTATGGATCAATGTATATTACTTGTCGAATACATTGATGAGACATTGTTTGATATATTTATGTTAATAATATATATGTCCAAATCAAGAAGATCTTACTATTGTTCTTTTATTTTTTTATTAGTTTAGAGGTAGGTGGATACACTTTCATCTCCACTACTCTTGATCATAAAGGATTATTTTAGAATAAATTTTTATCTCGAAATTTTTTAGAAAAGCATGGTTGATTATTTAAGGAAACCCCTTTTTGGTTCTGGATATTTTATTTTTTAAAATTGGATATCTTTCTAAAAACCATATTTTTTATAATTATAAAATTAATGTTCTAAAATTTTAGTATCTTATCAATGCTCTCAAGTTGTCTGGTGGCATTTTTTAACAAAGTAATTTTATTTTATATGAAATAGAATTTGTAAAGAAGTTTAGATATATGGTTGAAATGATTTAATTTTCAAATGTGTCTTAGAGAAAAGAGTGTGTTTCATTTGGGAACCTAGATATTGGTTACTTTATGAATAAATTATTGGATTAATGTGAAATCACTCATAATTACGGAAATGTCTCATGGAACACATGTGTGTGTGTGTGTGTGCGGGTTTGTGTATGGAATAATGGTAATGGGTTTTACAAATATATATGAAATAGATTAATGACATTATGTATTTTTTTATGGATCTTTCTTATTTTTTATATAAATTATTGTAAATACTTTTAAACTATTTTATATAACTGTGATAACTTGTTCTTGTCCTAATGGCATGAGTTGGAAAGCCTTTAGGGAAACATTGCTGAAGTTATACTCATCCCATACATGGGAACCTTATAGAATTTTCAATATATCATATATTGGGACATAATAGAGGGAATGGTATCATACATCTCTAGTGATGAAACTTGTACCACTGATAGGACAGGTGATGTTGGAGCATGGATTCTATTCGAGATTTGATTTTGGGGATACCACATGGGTAGTTTTTGGTCCAATTGTATTTCTTTCCTTATGATATGTTTCATTATTACTATTTTCACTATGATATTTGTAACGACCCAAAATTTCATTAATGGAAAATCCCTCTTGATCCAGTTAAATGTTTCTTTATGAGAAATGTTTTTATAAGATATCAACTTTTTTAGTTTTACTTTAAGATTTGTGACCGTTACTTTTATAGCTGTTGAACAGTGATCATCTGGGTAGTTTAAATATAAGGCTTTAACGAACCAATTTTCTACTCAGACAAAGGAAGCGATGGCCTCATCCAGTAGAATTTCCCCTTACGAAGCCCATTTGTCGGAGCTCGGAAAGGAGGTGGCGTCTTTGGGCTTTGCCCTTGACCAAGCCCAAGCTGAGCTTCATCAAGTCAAGCTCGAACGTGATCGTCTATGAGAAAAATGGAAGTTGATAGAGATTACCACTCGAGAAATGTTATCCGAGCAACCCCAAGAGTCTGTCACCATCGCACACCTTACCCGTAGGTCTTATGCGGCTATTTTAAGGGGTTATGTAACAAATAAGTAGCACCATGTTCATGTACGTTATTTTTGTATATAATAGTGAATATAATTTCTAGTCATTTTTGATACATTGTAATTAGTTTTTAAAGTACAAACGGTGTTTTTAGTTATTATTTAATTAAGAATTATATTTTATTAAATTAAAGGATTTTTGAATTAAATAATATTTTAATAAAATATTATTATTAATATAAAATTAATTTTTATTAAATATAAATGATCTTATAATTTTATGAATGCAATTAAAATTTTTATTAAGGTTTGAAAGCCATTTCTGTCAAAACCTGTGAATTTTTTATAAATGTCGGTTTTTATTTTAAAAGTGAAAATTCACATATTTAGAAAATTATTTAGATAAAATAAATAATATTTTTTGGAATCAGGACGTCGAAATTATCCAACGGTGAATTTTTCATAATTTTCTGAGACAGTCAAATTTATGGGTAAAAATTAAATACCATTTAAATATATAATGTGTTTTATGACATCATAATGACCCAATGGTGATGTAATAAAATACCATAATCCTTATGTTCGGCCAATATGTGTTTTATCATTAAAATAATGAGGTTTTGGGTTTGTTTGACTCACTTTTCAAAGCATTAATGGAGCCCTCAAGACTTATTCAACACTTTGCCTTTTTAAATTAATTTCCATGGGAGTGTGACTCACCTCCACATAAGCAACCCTAATTTTTTAATAAGTTCGGACCTTGGCCTTGTAAAATATTTTTTTCCTCTTTCCTTTTCCAGAAACCATGGGCAAATACCATGGGATGGTTTGTGGTTTGGATTATTTTAATATAAGGGGTCCCAAACCTAAATAATAAAGAATTCTCTCACCTTTCCTATATAAACCCACCCAAGCTCCCACTTCCTCCTCACTCAAAGCCCTTGAAGTTCGTCCAACCTCTGCCCTACTCTCTCTAGAATCCTCTCAAGGTGCCCCAAGCTCCCAAGAAGCCTCTCACAAGCCTCTCTCTAGCCTTTGGAAGCACACTTCCAAGTAAGGGTTTTTTCTTCCTTTCTCATTTTTGTCAATTTTCTTTAAGTTGTATTTTCCTTTTTATTTCAATTATGAATGTTGGGGTATGGTTTTTCACCTCCCCCATACTACCCTATTATTGTTTGAATGATGGGAGAACCCTTTATCTCTCATTAAATGCCTCCCATGTACACCCGTTACTATGCCGAAATTCCGAAAGGAACTTCTCTCTCTCTTCTTTTACATTCAAGCAATACTTTTGTATCATGAATCTAAATTCCATTTAGATTGTTGGGACATGTATACATATGACCCCCTTACTGTCCATTACATGTAAATATGATGAGGAACCCCTTTCTCTCTCATCAACTTTTTTTATGAATTCTTATGTCACGTTGTTATGCTGACGAAATCGCACCGATTTTCTAAGCCAATGTCTTTGTGTAGTGAATACCATGCCCATTTCTCCATCAAGGGTATTCACCTTTATGCACATTTACATATTGATTGTAAAGTTTCATGTATGAATTCCACATTCCTTTATCATGGAAGAAATGATTATGTTTTATGAATCCATGTTTTATGATCCATGTGGCACACTTATGCATGAAATGAAATGTTTAAGAAGGGTGCGCCCTTTATAGCGCTCCAATGCATTGGGTAAAGTATAGTATCATGATACGTCATGTGCAATGAGTGTTGACTCATGCTAATTCAAGTGCAACGAGGGTTTACTCGTGCTTCAAGTGCAATGAGGGTTTACTCATGCTCCATGTGCAATGAGCCTTGGCTCATGCTAATTCAATGTTAAGTGTTGTTGCCACATTTCCATGTTATGATTATCATGCTTTATCATGCCTTTATGTTCATGTATCACTTATGATCTATTGATATGCCTATTGCCTAACATGTATTGTACTCCTCATGTTATTCATTGTGTACTCCCTTACTGGGCCTTATAGCTCACCCTTTTCTTATGCATGTCCTCAGGTTATCCCATGCAATGCTAAGTACGAAGGAATGTAGTGGTCATGTAAAGGAAGTTTTCAATAAGGATGTTGTATTTCAAGTTTAAAGTTTTTATGTAATGATCCTAATCCCCAAAGACACTAAACCTCTCGATCTTCTTTGTTGTATCAAGTGAAGTTTTATGTAATAAAGCATGTTTAAGTTGTAATAAAAAGCAGGGTTGTCATAGTTGGTATCAGAGGGTAGGTTTAGTTATTTTTGGGATTAGGAAACCCTAGTAAAGCCTTATATACAAGACTAATCATAATAAAAACATCCCTAAGTTTTGGTAAATACTAATTAAGTGGTTTATCAAACAAATACATCCCTGTCTGGATACGAGCAGGTAGAGGCGGCTCTGGCACATATGTATCCTAGGGGTAAAACCCGAAAACACCGCTTTGAGCTAGACTCGAACGGGAACTGGTGCACAACAACGGGCCTTGCTGCACTCTTGGTTACGACACTCCCGGGGGATATGTTTTGATAAATTCACAACCTTAGTATGAACCCTTATTAAGGGAAAAATGCCCCTAAGGATATATGTTAGAAGGAAGATCATGAAAAGCCTGGATTGAATCCTATAGACTCATGAGTTAAAGAGATTAAAGTTTATTTATAAGTCATCAACTTTTGTCTTTGGATTACCCTTTATGTGTTACCCCTAACTTTCCTTTTATTCCAGTCAATGGCCGGTAATAGGAGAACTCGGGCTAACAACCGTTGTGAAGATCAGTGTGATGATTGTACTTATGAGATGCCCAATCCAATGGGAGCGGGAATCGCAAACTTTGTCACGCTTCTCTCTCAGCTAACTCAAGTTTTGAATAGAAACACTGGTCAAGAGGATCGTTCAACCCCCCCTAAGAAAGAACAAGTCGCTATTGAAAGCTTCATGAGACAAAGGCCTCCTACTTTTAGTGGATCATCCGATCCCACGATTGCTGAACAATGGATCAACTCCATTGAAAAGATATTCTCCATCCTCCAATGCTCTGAAAAAGAGAAGGTTCTCCTGGAGGCTTATCGTATGGAGGGTGAAGCTGATCAATGGTGGACGTTGATCAAAAATACGAAGCCTGAGGAGGAGATCGAGGCTTTGGAATGGAAGGAATTCCAGAAGATGTTTTTCGATAAATATTTTCCACGCACCCTCCGTCTTAAGATGGAAAGGGACTTCCTTTCCCTCATGCAGAAAGATGAGGAATCTGTGGGAGAGTACGAGGAAAACTTCACAAGGCTTGCACGATACGCTTCCGGCTTTGTCGTTACCCCCGAATGCAAGGTTGACCGCTTCTTTGGTGGGATGAAGCCTAGCTTGCGGAAAGCATTAGCGATCCGTGACTTCGACAGCTATGAGGAAATTGTCCGATGTGCCCTCAAGGTTGAAATGGAGATCGGAGAATCACAGGGGTATCATGGGGACAAGAAGAGGAAGGTGGACTTCAATGCTGGTGGTCCGTTGGATAAATCCAACGGCGCTAAGAAATTCCATCACCCCACTTGCCAAAAGTGTGGAAAGAAGCACCCTGGAAATTGCCTTAGGGGGATAAGAAAATGCTTCAAGTGTGGAAGAGAAGGGCACCTAGCTGTTAACTGTCAGCAAGAAGGACCCACGGCTGCGACGGAGGGGAGGAACGCTCCGTTCGAACCTCAACGCGTTGTTCAATGCTTCAAATGCAAAGAACCGGGTAATTTTGCGAATCAGTGCCCTACTCAAAGGGTTATCAGAGGCAATCAACAACCTCCAAGACAGCAAGGAAGAGCTTTTGCCATCACTTCTGCCAAAGTGATCCCCGACAACGAAGTGGTGTCAGGTACGCTAGTTATTCATTCAAGAATAGCGAACGTACTTTTTGATTCAGGTTCTACGCATTCTTTTATATCTCAAAAGTTTAGTAGAACAATCCCTACACCACCACAAATCATGGAAGTAAAGATGTCGGTGAGTACGGCAAATGGGGCAATCATTGCATCCCATGAGTATAAGTCCTCCCCTGTTATAATCTGTGGATTGAATTTCCCGGCGAACCTCGTCATACTCCCTTTTGTGGAATTTGATGCAATTCTTGGCATGGATTGGCTTTCCTTATATAGAGCCAACATAAATTGTCGGGAGAGGGAAATCAAACTCCATATGGATAATCGACCCCCGATTCTTTACAAGTGTCAGGAGGAAGATGAATCTCCTTTAGCTCCATTATCTCAAGCATGGATATTACTACCTTATGAGCACGCATATCTGGCTCAGATGATTGAGTCCAAGGAAGAAACCACCCTTGAAGAAATGCCTATTGTGAGGGAATTCGCTGAAGTATTTCCCGAGGAACTTCCTGGTCTTCCTCCAAGAAGAGATGTTGAGTTCTCAATCGAACTTATACCTGGGGCGCTACCAATATCCAAGACTCCATATAGAATGGCTGTTGTTGAGCTTGAAGAGCTGAAGAAACAACTACAGGAGAATCTGGATAAAGGGTTTATACGCCCAAGTGCATCACCATGGGGTGCACCAGTCCTCTTCGTCAAGAAGAAGGATGGGTCAATGCGGATTTGCATCGATTATCGTGAACTTAACAAAATCACGATAAAGAACAAGTATCCTCTCCCAAGAATCGATGACTTGTTTGATCAGCTGCGTGGAGCACAATACTTCTCCAAGGTCGACTTGCGGTCGGGATATTATCAAGTAAGGGTAAAGAAGGATGATATCCCCAAGACTGCTTTTCGTACAAGGTACGGGCACTATGAATTCATAGTAATGCCTTTTGGACTCACCAATGCTCCAGAAATATTCATGGACTTGATGAATAGAGTCTTTAGAGATTACCTAGATAAATTTTTGGTAGTCTTTATAGATGATATTCTAATATACTCCAAAACCAAGGAGGACCATGAGGAGCATTTAAGAACTATACTGGAGACTTTGCGCAAGGAGAAGCTCTATGCCAAGTACAGCAAGTGTGAGTTCTGGTTGAAGGAGGTCTCATTCTTGGGCCATATCATCACAAGAAATGGGATATCTGTGGACCCCTCTAAAATAGATGCAATTGAGGGATGGCCGAGGCCAACATAGGTAACTGATATCTGTAGCTTCTTGGGGTTAGCTGGATATTATCGACGATTTGTGAGAAACTTCTCACGATTGTCCAACCCTCTTACCAAGCTAACTCGAAAGGGAGTAAAGTTTTCTTGTAGTGATGAATGCGAAGAAAGCTTCAAGGAGTTGTAAAGGAGGCTTATCACTGCACCTGTGCTCACTTTACCCACAAGTGGGGAGATTTTTGTGGTATTCAGTGATGCTTTGAAGAAGGGCTTAGGATGTGTGCTGATGCAGAATGATAAAGTGATATCCTATGCCTCAAGATAGTTGAAAATACATGAGCGAAACTATCCAACGCATGATCTGGAGTTGGCGGCGGTAATCTTTGCCTTGAAAATCTGGCGGCATTATCTCTATGGAGAGAAATGTGAGATATATACTGACCACAAGAGTCTTAAATATATATTCACACAGAAAGAGATTAATATGCGCCAGAGAAGATGGATAGAGCTCATAAAGGATTATGACTGTTCAATACATTACCACCCTGGGAAGGCGAACAAGGTGGCGGATGCCCTAAGTAGAAAGGATCCAGCAATTCTATCAATGATGAGAATTAAGAAGGATCCAATCTTCTTAGACTTGATGAAGATGGACGTGGGAATCATAAAGAAGGGAACATCATCAATCCTTTCACAAATGATTGCCCAACCATCTCTTTTGGAAAGGTTAAAGGATGCTCAAAAGGATGATGCGAGAATCCAAGAAAAAGTGGAAGCTATCAAAAAGGGAAAATCCTCAGAGTTTAATGTTAATGAAGAAGGAATTGTGCGGTTTGGGAAAAGACTATGTGTCCCATCAAGTTCGGAGCTGAAGAAAGAACTTTTGGATGATGCACATAGTTCAAATTTCTCTATTCACCTAGGGAGCACAAAGATGTATCAAGATCTCCGAGAAAACTTTTGGTGGGATAATATGAAGAAGGAGATCGCCGAATATACATCAAAGTGCCTGGTGTGTCAGCAAGTGAAGGTAGAGAGGCAGAAGTCTAAGGGGATGATGCAACCATTGCCCATACCAGAATGGAAATGGGAGAACATCACCATGGACTTCGTCACTGGACTTCCAAGGACATCCAAAAGCAACAATGCAATCTGGGTTATTGTGGATCGTCTTACAAAGACTGCACACTTCATTGTTATTCGAGAGGATTTCTCTTTGGATCAACTGGCACGGATATATATCAGGGAAGTGGTAAGGTTGCATGGAGTACCACTATCTATTGTGTCTGACCGAGATCCAAGATTTACCTCTAAGTTTTGGGAGAGTCTTCAACATGCTCTGAATACTAAACTGAACTTCAGTACGGCCTATCATCCTCAAACTGATGGCCAATCCGAGCGGACTATCCAAACACTTGACGATATGTTGAGAGCGTGCTCAATGGACTTTAAAGGAGGATGGGATCAACATCTTCCTCTAGTTGAGTTCTCTTATAATAATAGTTTCCACTCGAGCATCCAAATGGCACCATATGAAGCCCTGTATGGGAAAAGGTGTAGAACACCGGCATGTTGGGATGAGGTCGGTGAACGTAAGCTACTTGGACCAGAAATGGTCGAAGAAATGGTGGAGAAGGTGAAAACCATTCAGCAGCATATCAAGGCAGCCCAAAGTCGACAGAAGAGTTATGCAGATAATCGTCGACGAGACCTTGAGTTTAAAGTCGGAGACAAGGTGTTTTTACGCATATCTCCGTGGAAGAAGGTCATGAGGTTTGGAAAGAAAGGGAAGTTAAGTCCAAGGTACATCGGCCCCTTTGAGATTCTTGATCGTGTTGGGGTTGTGGCCTATCGACTAGCACTTCCACCTACTATGGCCAAGGTGCATGATGTCTTCCATGTATCCCTCTTAAGGAAGTACATACCAGACCCTTCACATGTACTCTCTTCCGAGGTGGTACAATTAGAAGACGATATTTCTTATGAGGAGCAACCAGTGAAGATCTTAGATCGTAGAGAAAAAGTTCTACGAAATAAGACAATGCCCCTCGTCAAGGTGTTGTGGAGAAACCACAAGTTTGAAGAAGCAACATGGGAGTCGGAGGATATGATGAAGCTAAGTTACCCACATTTGTTTTAGTGTGGGAAAAGGAAAATTTCGAGGGCGAAATTTCTTAAGGGGGGAATGTTGTAACGACCCAAAATTTCATTAATGGAAAATCCCTCTTGATCCAGTTAAATGTTTCTTTATGAGAAATGTTTTTATAAGATATCAACTTTTTTAGTTTTACTTTAAGATTTGTGACCGTTACTTTTATAGCCGTTGAAGAGTGATCATCTGGGTAGTTTAAATATAAGGCTTTAACGAACCAATTTTCTACTCAGACAAAGGAAGCGATGGCCTCATCCAGTAGAATTTCCCCTTACGAAGCCCATTTGTCGGAGCTCGGAAAGGAGGTGGCGTCTTTGGGCATTTCCCTTGACCAAGCCCAAGCTGAGCTTCATCAAGTCAAGCTCGAACGTGATCGTCTACGGGAAAAATGGAAGTTGATAGAGATTACCACTCGAGCAATGTTATCCGAGCAACCCCAAGAGTCTGTCACCATCGCACACCTTACCCTTAGGTCTTATGCAGCTATTTTAAGGGGTTATGTAACAAATAAGTAGCACCATGTTCATGTACGTTATTTTTGTATATAATAGTGAATATAATTTCTAGTCATTTTTGATACATTGTAATTAGTTTTTAAAGTACAAACGGTATTTTTAGTTATTATTTAATTAAGAATTATATTTTATTAAATTAAAGGATTTTGAATTAAATAATATTTTAATAAAATATTATTATTAATATTAAATTAATTTTTATTAAATATAAATGATCTTATAATTTTATGAATGCAATTAAAATTTTTATTAAGGTTTGAAAGCCATTTCTGTCAAAACCCGTGAATTTTTTATAAATGTCGGTTTTTATTTTAAAAGTGAAAATTCACATATTTAGAAAATTATTTAGATAAAATAAATATTATTTTTGGAATCAGGACGTCGAAATTATCCAACGGTGAATTTTTCATAATTTTCTGAGACAGTCAAATTTTTGGGTAAAAATTAAATACCATTTAAATATATAATGTGTTTTATGACATCATAATGACCCAATGGTGATGTAATAAAATACGATAATCCTTATGATCGGCCAATATGTGTATTATAATTAAAATAATGAGGTTTTGGGTTTGTTTGACTCACTTTTCAAAGCATTAATGGAGCCCTCAAGACTTATTCAACACTTTGCCTTTTTAAATTAATTTCCATGGGAGTGTGACTCACCTCCACATAAGCAACCCTAATTTTTTAATAAGTTCGGACCTTGGCCTTGTAAAATATTATTTTCCTCTTTCCTTTTCCAGAAACCATGGGCAAATACCATGGGATGGTTTGTGGTTTGGATTATTTTAATATAAGGGGTCCCAAACCTAAATAATAAAGAATTCTCTCACCTTTCCTATATAAACCCACCCAAGCTCCCACTTCCTCCTCACTAAAAGCCCTTGAAGTTCGTCCAACCTCTTCCCTACTCTCTCTAGAATCCTCTCAAGGTGCCCCAAGCTCCCAAGAAGCCTCTCACAAGCCTCTCTCTAGCCTTTGGAAGCACACTTCCAAGTAAGGGTTTTTTCTTCCTTTCTCATTTTTGTCAATTTTCTTTAAGTTGTATTGCCCTTTTTATTTCAATTATGAATGTTGGGGTATGGTTTTTCACCTCCCCCATACTGCCCTCTTATTGTTTGAATGATGGGAGAACCCTTTCTCTCTCATTAAATGCCTCCCATGTACACCCGTTACTATGCCGAAATTCCGAAAGGAACTTCTCTCTCTCTTCTTTTACATTCAAGCAATACTTTTGTATCATTAATCTAAATTCCATTTAGATTGTTGGGACATGTATACATATGACCCCCTTACTGTCCATTACATGTAAATATGATGAGGAACCCCTTTCTCTCTCACCAACTTTTTTTATGAATTCTTATGTCACGCCATTATGCTGCCGAAATCGCACCGATTTTCTAAGCCAATGTCTTTGTGTAGTGAATACCATGCCCATTTCTCCATCAAGGGTATTCACCTTTATGCACATTTACATATTGATTGTAAAGTTTCATGTATGAATTACACATTCCTTTATCGTGGAAGAAATGATTATGTTTTATGAATCCATGTTTTATGATCCATGTGGCACACTTATGCATGAAATGAAATGTTTAAGAAGGGTGCGCCCTTTATAGCGCTCCAATGCATTGGGTAAAGTATAGTATCATGATACATCTTGTGAAATGAGTGTTGACTCATGCTAATTCAAGTGCAACGAGGGTTTACTCGTGATTCAAGTGCAATGAGGGTTTACTCATGCTCCATGTGCAATGAGCCTTGGTCATGCTAATTCAATGTTAAGTGTTGTTGCCACATTTCCATGTTATGATTATCATGCTTTATCATGCCTTTATGTTCATGTCTCTCTTATGCTCTATTGATATGCCTATTGCCTAACATGTATTGTACTCCTCATGTTATTCATTGTGTACTCCCTTACTGGGCTTTATAGCTCACCCTTTTCTTATGCATGTCCTCAGGTTATCCCATGCAATGCTAAGTACGAAGGAATGTAGTGGTCATGTAAAGGAAGTTTTCAATAAGGATGTTGTATTTCAAGTTTAAAGTTTTTATGTAATGATCCTAATCCCCAAAGACACTAAACCTCTCGATCTTCTTTGTTGTATCAAGTGAAGTTTTATGTAATAAAGCATGTTTAAGTTGTAATAAAAAGCAGGGTTGTCATAATATTTTTGATTTATTTGGTTTTATTTATTTTAAAAGTGTGTCATATATGATGGTTAAATAGCTATTGTTCTATATTAAGATGTTATTTTATCATAAATGGGAAAATATTCCTCCAATTTGTTTCTAAGTAGTAAAAATTTATTTCAAACCTTATGATTCATTAATATGAAACATAATTCCATTGGAACCTCATCTCTTCTAAAGATAATTAAGAGAGTCATGATGTTACATCCTTTTTTAAAGAGCATTTATTCAATTTTAATTAATGATGTAAAGAGGTATTTTACGATCTCACTCTTATTGGGGAATATTATTCATGATATTTACATCAGAATAAAAATATTCTATTTAATAATTAAAATATATACCATTTCATTTTATATAGTTATTTATGAATTTTCAATGTTTTTGTTTCAAGTTTTCCTCTCTTTGGAACAAAATGATATCGAAAAAAATGTTTTTAAAAAAATCCAACATTATTTCTATTCTATTGGTAAGGAATAATTTTCATATATATCGATATTTTTTAAATTGATTCATAAAATCTGGTATTTAATTCTAAATTAATGGTAATAGAAATTTTCTTACCCTTTTTACATTATATACAAATTATTAAAAGGAGTTATTTTAATTATTTCCAAAGAAGTAATTTTTTAATTTGGGAAACATTTTCAAAAGAGTGTTATTTTTAACAAATATTTTTGGAATGGATTTTCTTACGTCCATAACTGGTATTCAGTATGTATATTACTATACAATATTATATGGGTTTTCAAGTAATATCTATTACAAATTTTTCTATTAATGTTTTTATATAAAAAGAAATGTGTATTAATTGCATTATAGATTGAATGTAGTTTTGGTACTATATAATTATATTTTATGTTGCACTCCACATTAATCTTATTGGAAATGAATCTTTTTAAGAATATATTACATTGAAAATAATATTTTTATAGTCACTTTAAAAACTAAGTAAATGATTTTTGAAATTATTTAAAAAATTATTTTTATAACAATGTTACATAATCACTAAAGATTATTATTTTTAATATTTCACTTCAAAATTACTATCTAATTCTCCAAATACATTCCCTTAATTAAAACCATTATTTCTAATTATTTGATAGTATTATATCATCCATTACTAATGTTTGGATTATATAACCATTTTATAATTTTCATGATGATATGTTTCTATTTTTGAGGGAGGACTGTTGGCCTGACAGTTGATTGATGGGGGTTGAGTTTTGTACAATAATTTATATCATGTTCAGTACATTTGAACAGTATCAACCTAGATTTGTTCTTAGAGCTAAAAACACCCAAAGAAACTCATAAATATGACTAATCATGGACTTAATTTCCAAATCTAAGAGTTTATTAAGGAACTTGTCCAACAATACTTAAAAAATCACATTGGACAAGAGTTTGGGAATTCAGTCTCGTAAAATCATTTTGGGTTTCAAGACAATATTCTATATTTAATATTTGTTCATAAAATTCTTGGTTCATTCCCAATTATTTATACATATATCACCCTATATTAAAAATCCAATAGTGATAAAATACGGTCTTGAATCATCAAAATGTATATGAGGTTCTCTATTGATAGGTACATTTTTTATGTAACTGATTTTTTCAATCAATGGTACCCATTATGGATGGATTTTTGATTATTTGGTCATTTATTTGGAGGATACTAGTTTAATCCATGTGGTTAGGAGATCTAGTGTTTTTTTCTATCTGGGTAGATTGTAACGTCCAGATTCTGGGAGCCTCCCAAAGGTTCCCCATACCAGATAGGTCACATGCCCTCAAGCACATTTCCCCAAATGTCAAAGGTTGCCGACTAGTAGTGAGGTACTTGGGTGCGATAGTAGGGAAACTATGCCTTTATTAGTAGAGTAATGCACCAGAAAGAGACATATTACAAAAGTGGAAGCAGTAATAATATGAAATAAGTAAATAGAGGAAGACTAGAAGTAATAAACAACTGGAGCACACATATATAAATTATGAATGATACATATGTCTAGAAAAGAATAAAAACAACTCACAATGTTTGAATGAAGTAATAAACCAATGTATAAAGAAAACAAATAAACTCTAGTAGCAACGCAAGCCTCAGCTTAGTCACGTGATCTGCAGCTCCAAAACAATCAAGTGCCTAAAGTAGAAGAGCACTTGCTCTTATCTATATATATGAAAATATAATCTGTTTGAGTCCAAATGCATGACCCAAATAGTGTGGGATATTAATCCCAGTAGGAAACCACCCAATGATATGTGACTAACAATCAGTGAACATATATGGTAGGTAATAAGAAAAATGAAGCAGTAAACAAAGAAGTAATCAAAAGTAAACAATCACATAGTTTCAATTCCATTCATTTTTCTCATATCAAGTAAGCAGCTAATCAAAAACAAGTAACCCTCTTGGAAGTACTCACATCCTATCCCCTATGTTTCGACCAAAAAACCACAATCGACCCTCTACGATGTACTCACAGTCTATCCCCCCTGGTTCACCTTTAGCAAAAACTCTCTGAGGAAGAACTCACCATCAATTCCCCATGTGGTCTTTTATTGGTAAACGAAAGTCACTTTGGGGAAGGAATCAACATCTAATTCCCCATGTGGTCTCACAACGTGGATCTAAAGACACTATAAGGGAGAACTCAAGTCCACCCCCCCCCCTCCTATGGTCTTGCAATGTGTAACGCAAACAGACACTCTCGGGAAGCCCTCAACATCAATTTCCCCTATGGTCTACCACACCTGGTTCCCACAACCCTGTGTAAGTAAATCATGCATAGTGATGTTCAAATTTAAAATTATTCCTTAAGAAATACATGGATAACTACTTTTATGAACTACTTGGCTAAACAACTACAATCATAAAATAGCATCAGATAAATTACACCATCCAAACAACACTAGGCATGGAAAGAAAGAAGCCTAACCGGAAAAGCTATACCAAACGGTCAAGATAAAAAACATTGGAAAAAACATAGCATTTGAAATAATCCTATTCAAAATAAACAACTGCTACTCATGCACATAAATCGTATCATGCATTAACAGGGCTATAATCCATAAACATGCAATACCCCATTCTAGGGTATTGGGAACGTTTGAACATAATATTCAAAGACTAACTATGGAAAGACAAAAACCACCTACCTCTATGTTGTACAATCGATATACTTCAGCGTCAGACCATTAATCAACCTAGAACATAGTAAATCTATAAACACATTTGAAACGTTCAACCAAGGATATCTCAAGAAAAAGGATAAATCAAGATAAGAGGCTTGAGAAGAAGGAATACCACATCTTTCCAGTTCTAATCTAATAAACAGTGGTCGATTCAGAGAATGGACAGTGAGTTGGGGGGTTAGAGAAGATTTGTTTTCTCCAGTCGCTCTAGGAGAAGATGGGCGGAGAATAAGAGGTTTCTGTTAATTATACGTGACCTCGATCCGTTTAATCAGTTAAAAGAAATGTACATGGAGTTTTATTTAAAATTAAACATTGTGTATTTTCCTTAACTGGCCCCTGATTTTGAAGGTCTCTAGGTCACCCCACATGGCCATGTACTAGGCCATTACACAGCTAGTACATGATCACCTGTGGCAGCTGGGTACATGGAATGTACTCTAAATTACAAGGCATGTACTCCATAAATTTCCATATTATCCTATTTTTCTCAAAAAGCTCTGTAAATGGAAAACACATACCTAAAATGAATATCTGGTTTCAAAAAAACATCCCCCCTTAAATAAAATTATCCCTGAATTTCACTAGAAAGTCAGCGTAAAAGAAGAATCCTCAAACATCTCTCACCACTGTGATATTATGTCGGCCTCCCTCTCCCAAGTCGCATCCTGAACTCTTATGTGCTTCAATTGCACTTGTACCAGAGGAACAGACCAGTTACATAGAACCTTTGCAATGGGATCAACAAACCAGATAGGATGATCCTCGATAAATGCATCCACCTCTAACTCAACCTCCTCAGAACGACAAACATGAGAGGTTTCTGAGAAGTAACGTCGTAGATAATAAATATGGAAGACATTGCGCAAAGCCCGGTACCTATGAGGTAACTGAAACTGATAGAAAACTTCCATGACTCTCTCTAAACCCTCAAAAATTCCAATATATCTCAGCAAAAGTTTTCCCTATCTCTTAATCCTTTTATGTCCCAACCTTCGTGTGACATACATAAAAATATGATCTCCAACATCAAACTGCAGAGGTCATAATGGTTGATCAACATAAGAATTTTTCCATGACTATATAGTAGAAATAATCTTCTGAATCAACCTTAGCTACTTTGTGGTCTCCTGAAGAAGATGAGGTCCTAGCATAGTTTATTCTCCTACCTCAAGCCAACAAAAAGGGTGATTGGCATCTCCTACCATGAAAAGCCTCGTAAGGTGCCATCTGAATAGTTGATTGAAAACTATTATTGTAGGAAAATCCACAAGAGGTATGTCCTTCTCCCAAGAACTGCCAAAATCTAGGACACATGCTTGCAGCATGTCCAATAGCACCTGAATTGTACTCTCGGACTGGCCATCTGCTTGGGGATGGTAAGTTGTACTTAGAAGTACATGTGTACCAAAAGCTCTCTATAATCCCTAACATACCCGAGAAGTAAAATATGTTTCCCTATCTAAAAAAATGGAGTGTGGAACCCCATGTATTCGTATAATCTCTCATATGTACAGAATTTCTAGTTTATCTACACTGAAGGTCTCCTTGATCGACAATAAGTGAGAAACATTCGTGATTCTGTCAAGGACAACCCAAACTGCATTATTTCCTTGAGGTGACCTTGGTAAACCTATCATGAAGTCCACCGTGACATCATTCCACTTCTACTCAGAAATGGGTAACTGTTGCAAAATCCATGCAAGACATTGATGCTCCACCTTCACCTCCTGACAGGTGGAACATCTCATGACAGAAAATGCAACATCTCTCATCATACCTGGCCACCAATACTGACTGTCCAGATCTCAATACATCTTGGTGATACAATGATGAACATCCCAAATAGAGGAATGAAATTCCCACATCATCTCCTCAAGTATGTTTGTGGACACCCATATGCTCCCGTGAAAACGCAAGATCACATCCCCACCTACAGTCCATCTAGAAATAGGGTCCTCTTCTGACACACCCTCCCATAGGACTAGGCCTTCATTATATGATAGATTCCTCATTAAAACATGATCAAGTAGAGTAGAGGTATCAACTACATAAGAAAAAAATGCCCCCCCCCGTCAATCGTGTAACTCCAAATGTATCTCATAGAAAAACGACATAAGCTATCACTCACTACAAGCCTCCTAATCTACATGTATCTGAGTCCTCATTATCAATGCATAAACAACTATGTTGCCTTTCCCATATGTATATTCAAGCTCAAAATCTAATGACTAAAGGTACTCAACCCAACTTCGCTGTCTAAAATTCATATCGCGCTGTTTAAAGATATACTTGAGACTTCTGTGATCATTGAAACCCAAAAAATGATCTCCCAAAAGATAATGTATCCCTCTGCGTAAGGCATGAAAAACTGTAGCCAACTCGAGATCATGTGTTGAGTAATTCCACTCATGTGGCCTCAACTGTTGATACTCGTACGCAAGGAATCCTTCCCCCCTGCATAAGCACTGCTCCCAACCCGATACCAAAAGCATCACAGAAAATAGTATAGCTCTTAACTAGCTCTGGATAAACTAGTATTGGTGATGAAGTCAACGTCCCATTCAGTTCATCAATGTCTAACTCACAAGAATATAACCACAAGTACTTCTCACCCTTCTTAGTTAGGACTTTTAGTGGTGCCGGTAAGTGTAAAAAGTCTTGAATAAAATGTTTGTAGTATCTAGTGAGCACTAGAAAACTTCATAACTCAAAGACATTCTTCGGCTTCTCCCAATAAACTATTGCTCTCACTTCCTCTAGGTCTACTGATACTCATGTATCTAAGATAACATGACCGAAGAAGTGAATTTGGTCCATCCAAAAGTGTCATTTTTAGAGATTATCATATAACTAATGCTTTCTTAGTGTACACAAAATGATCTCCAAATGGGTATCATGGTTGGGTCGAGTGTGAGAGTACACCAAGATATCTTCCATGAAGACTACCATGAAAGAATCCAAGTATGGATGGAACACTCATTTCATCAGTGCCATGAAAACTACAGGCACATTCATGAGATTGAACTACATAACCACGTACGCATATAGACCCTACCTATTCTGAATAGCTATAAGAGGTATATTAGATGGTATAATGAGAAACTTATGATAACTGGATCTTAATACAATATTCAAGAACACACGGTCTCCTTGTAGCTGATCAAAGATATCATCAATCCTAGGCAAGGGATATCTGTTATTGACAGTCAAATAGTTTAGCATCGGATAATCCACACAATGTCTGAGGGTACCATCCACATTTTTCGCAAAAAGGAAAAGAAAACCCCAAGAAAAATTACTGGTTCAGATGAAACCCTTTGCCTGCAAATCCTCCAACTGCTTCTTGAGCTCCTGTAACCCTGGTATAGCCATCTTATAAGGGGGAATGGGAACTAGTTCCACTCCTAGAAATTGATCAATAGAAAAGTCCACCTCTCACTCTGGAGGAAAACCCGAAAAGTCATCTAGAAACAAATCCCTGAAATAATCCACCACTTGAGGAAAGTTCAATTGTGAATTTCCCTGGTCATTTAGATATAGACTATCAATCAAGGATGTAACTCCCCCCAACCCATGATTCTTGGTTCCTACTCTACTCGCCTGAACATCCCATTCTCCCTTATGTAAAAAGGATCTTCCATACGGTGACCTAAATCTCACCCTACGATGATAGAAATCAACCACTTCCTATAAGGTAACCAACCATTACATTACAATAATGATATTATAGTCTGTCATCTCTAGGACATAGAGGCCTTATAGGAAGTGACACCCACCAACCTCAAGGGGGGACTCCTTGCACTGATGTACACTAGCAATTCTAGTCCCCAACATAGTGTTCAGAATTAAGACATCAGTAGAAGTAAAGAAACAGAGCCCAATTATCTTCACAATATCAACAGATATGAAACTATGGGATGCCTTTGTATCAAAATTTGGAGAAGCTAAGACTGAGGAAACTAGAATTGTGCCTCGAACTGTAGAGGGTTTAGGATCCTACTTTTGTTGGATCTTCTCCACTGCAGATGTCTGGCCAGAACCGTGGCTTTGTGACCCTACCTCTCCACCTTGAGATGATCCACCCTATTGATGCTGAAATCCTGGAGACTAGCAACCACTTCCATGACCTCCACCTTAGCCTAAACGGCCAGAATAACTCCAATTCCCAGACTGTTGAGAAATTGGTGGTGCCGCTCCAATATGATAAGTTGAAATAGAACAACTATCAACCACATATAGTGAAATGATATGAAAGAAATGTAGAAAATGGCCCATATTACTTCAATATCAGCACTCCACCAAGTCCCTCGGGTAATGTGGCCTTGTATGACTTCTCATCCCACATTGGTAGTACACAAGCTGGCCACCAAAAGATGTATTTCACCTTCTCAGATCTCCATGAAGACACTCCATGCGGCGCTTCCTATTGTTAGACTGGGGGTACCAAATCCGGATGCTGATCCACCCTGGATCACAACTCTAGAATCCCTATGAGTTCACTCTGTGATCAGCACCTATTTGACTATATAAGTGACGTAAGTCATCCTTAAGATGTTCATCTGAGATTATATGTCATTCCTGAGACTATCCTCATACTTCCTCACCAGAAATAACTCATGACATCATTGGATGGGTGTGAAGCACTATAGTTCTGTCAAGTGAAAAGTATACTCCATGATTGAGAGAGTACCATTATCCAAACTCATGAGCTCTCAAGCTCGATCATCAGTAAAATTATTCAGAAAAAAAGTAATCATAGAAGGCATGTAGGAACTTGTCCCACTCCATAACCTACTGAAATCCCTCCTATCAGATCACATCCCATCATATCGTAGGGGAATCTTATAGAATATTAGTAGAAATATTCACCCTCATCTCTGGATGCATATCTATATTCTTAAAGATCAAAATCATGGCCTCTAACCATGATTCTGTATCATGAGGTCCTTTATCCCCCGAGAAAGTAAGAGGATGTTGCTTCTGAAAGAACAGCGTCAAATCTTCCATAGACGATGTAGGAGACGACACTCCTCGGAAGGTCTGCATAAACCTCATGAATCCCTCTCAAAACATTGCATCAGCACCTGTGTCCAGAATGACTCCAGGTTCCAAGACTATCATGATGAGAGGATTTGTTGGCAGTTCCTAGTCTGTCATGTCTAGCTTCTGGTCACTTACCTAAAACTGGCGTAAAACTAGAGGATGTCTCGGTGGCATGACTTTCCAAGCTCAAATTCACCCCTTAGATCCAGATTATCATGGAATAAAACTTAGAAGTGTAATAAATAAACAGTATGAGGAAAGAATTTCATTCTTTTCAAAAACATGTATACATGTCCTGTATGACCCCTACACAGTGTGTTCCATTAAGCCTTCACATGGGTGTGTACTCTAGCTATCCAAGGTTGTGTAACTCCCCATACACAAGATGTGTTCTCCCAAGACATGGTCTGTACAAGAATCGGGCTCCCCTTATTATGTTCTTCTATATGACTAACCCACACAGTTATCCTAAAACTAGAATACATAGCGTGTTCGTTCAAGACATGGAATGTACCAAAAGGAACTTCACCGACTCGGTTTGTTAGTCACACGACCAGTTACATGGCTGACTCTACATGGTGTGTTTGTGCCAGACACGACGTGTACAAACTAACCATAATCCACCAATGTCATTAGTCACACTATTAGACACATGGTCTATACACATGTTGTATATGTCCGGTACACGACGTGTTCCACCAAGTATTTCCCAACCCCATGTCTCTGCCCACACATCCAGTGACACTGTTAGAGACTACATGGAGTATACATAATGTACACGTCATGTACTTAATAAAAATAGTTCCTTCCGAAACAGAAGGATACATGGTCTGTATTAATCATTACATTCTGTGTATTCTGGGTTTTTTCATATGTTAAGCCTCAAAAACTTCTCCAAAACCTAGAAAAAACACTGAAATGAACAACAAAGTGCCAAATTCCGATCTGTGGGGCCCATACTCCCAGCGAATCAAAGTTTGGAATCATATAAATGTCATTAAGAAGCATAAGAGTGCAATGAACCACCAAATTATGATTCATGAAGTCCCATAACACCTCAAAAACCAAAGTTTGGCATTCATTCACACGAAACCATACACAATCCAATACCCCATAAAATAACAGGTATTCTATCAAGGAATCTATCACAACAACATGCATATCTAGAACATCATATATCACAACAACATTCAATCAATATTGCACCCTAAATTGAATGTCAATAATCCATAACATGTGATATCAAAAAAGTTTCTATATGACGCATGAGATGGAATACCTTTATCTCATCAGGTTGCAAAAGAAATAGAACCTCGATAATATCAACAATAATAGCAAAGAACATGTGAATCACACAATGGTTAAATCAAATATAACTTAATAATAACAAAAACCCTTATACACTAAATATACGTGGTAAATTGGAATTTACCTATACACGGGTTAGCTACTATTGGGAAAATCTTATTACTAAGTACCTATTCCTTCCTATCCCAAGCTATAGGATCTAAATAGTAAGTCAAGAATAAAATAATCCTTTGATACCACTCTGTAGTGTCCTGGTTCCAGAAGCCCCCCAGAGCTGCCCCATACCCATTTAGTTACATTGGCTCAAGCACATTTCCCCAAATGCCATAGCCTACTGACTATCAGTGAGAGCCTTGGGTGTGATAATGGGGAAACTATGCCCACATTGGTAGAGTAACACAATTGAAATAGACAAATAACAACATAAGAAGCAGTAATAACATGAAACAATTAAACAATGGAATTCTGGAAGTAATAAACAACTAGAGAACACGTATATAAATGATGCATGATACATATGTCTTGGATAGCATCCAAACAAGTCACAATGTTCGAATTTAGTACTAAACCAAAGTACAAAGAAAATAAGTAAACTCTAGCAGCATCACAAGCCTCATCTTGGTCACATGCTCTTCGGATTCATAGAAATCAAGTACCTAAAGTAGAAGGGTGCTTTTCCTTATCGATACATATAGCAATATAATCTTTTTGGGGCCAAAAGCATGAACCAAACAGGGTGTGAGATGAATCATAGTAAGAAACCACCCAAATATTTGTGCCTAACATTCAATGAATATATATGGTAGGCAATAAGAAAAATAAAGCATAAAACAAGGAATTACTCAAAAGTAAACAATCTTATAGTTTCAATTTCATTCATTTTTTCTCATATCAAGTAAGCATCTAATCAAAAACAAGTAACCCTCTAAGAAGTAATCACATCCTATATCCTCTGGTTCGACCAAAAAATACAATCCAGTCTCTCATTTGTACACACAATATAACCCCTCTGGTTTATCTTTAGCATAGACTCTCTGAGGAAGCACTCACCGTCAATTCCCCATGTTGTCTTTTATCAGTAAACTATATACACTCTAGGGAAGCACTCAACGTCCAATTCCCCATGTGGTCTTGTAACGTGGATTTATAGTCACTTTGAGGGAGAACTAACATCCATTCCCCCTATGGTTTCATAATTTGAAAACTAAACAGACGCTCTGGGGAAGCCCTCAACATCCATTCCCCCTATAGTCTACCACACAAGGTTTCTACAGCCCTTTGTAAGTCAAACCTACACAGTTATGTCCAACGGATAAAGTAATCCTTAATAAATATTTGGATAAAATCATTCAAGAACTATGTGGATAAACAATTTCAAGCACAAAATCTCACCAGATAAATCACTCCATCCTAACAACATTAGTCATAGAAATCAAGCGTCGTAACGGGCAATGCTAGTCAAAATGGTCAAGATAAAAAAACATGGGAAAAATTCATAGCATGGGATGTAACCCTATTCACAATAAACAACCTATACTCAAGGAAACAAGGCATAGTAGGCATTAACATGGCTAAAATCCATAAACACTCAATACCATGTTCTAGGGTATTGGTCACTTTTTCACATAATATTCAAAGACTAACTATGGAAAGGCACAGACCACCTACATCGACATTGTATGATCAATATACTATGGATTCAACCATTTAATTGACCAAGAATGAGGAATATCTACAAAAACATATGAAACTTTGAACTAATGATATCTCACAAAAGAGAAAAAAATCAAGATTCAGGCTCTATAAGAAAGAATAACTCACTTTGTTGATTCCAACGCAATCGACACTAGTCGATTTGGAGAACGGATGATGTGTTGGGGGCTTGGAGAAGATTCATCATCTTCGGTCTCTCCTGGACAAGACAGGCTGAGAAGAAGAGGTTTTCTTCATTTAAACGTGACCCCGGCCCGTTTAATCAATTAAAAGAAAAGTTCATGGAATTTTTTTCAATTTACATTGCATGTACATACATTAACTGGCCCCCGCTCTAGGAAGTCTCCAAGTCACCCCACATGTCCATATACTCGGACGTTACACAGCCAGTACACAGTCACCTACAAAAAAAAAGGTACACAACGTGTACTCCAAAGTACTCAGCTTGTACTCCTTAAATTTCAAGATTATCCTTTTTTTCCTCAAAAATGCCATAAATGGAAAACTCACACCTGAAACAAATATTCGGTTTCTTACATAGATGGAAGTTGTTTTGATTTCAGGATCAAACTCAAAAGATGTGCTTCCTATATATCAATGTGAGGGGAATCAGAACCCACATATTTTGATGCCACTTAATTGGACACTTCGCCTTTTATGTTTGTGTGACTAGGACCAAACCATTTAGTTAAATGTCATGCAGAAACAAAATCTAAGTGAACGTTTCCTAGATACAATTTGATGTGGCAATTGTATCATGCCCAACCAAGGGACCCGTAAGTGATATGGTCTCTTCAGTGGATATGAACCTACTGAGAATTTTGCCTAGAATACATTACGCTGAATTTGGGTGTTGGGTTTGGACCTCATGCGGGCTCACTATGTATTCAAGTTATTTGGGAATCAAATAACACATAGTTTGGAAGGTTTTTCACTCCCTCCTATAGAGGAAGTCCATTTTAGAGGACATGATTGGGGATTACACCTATGAGGATTCATATAAGGTTCATATTTGTTATGAATATGTAAAATTGAATGTTGGGGCATGGTTTTGGAGATTATACTGTATAGGAGGCCAGATTGAGTGTGTAATATTGGAACCTATACCAAATTAGAGGAATATTTGATTCAAGACCATGTGTATTTAATGATCACCACTAACATCAAATCCCACGTGATTCGTGATTGGGGTGAGAAATGAGAGGTAGATGTAGATCAGAAAATCACACAATCTACATTGTCCATCGATGGATGGATAATAGAGCTTAAATAGAGGGATAGGGTGATTTGAATGTATCCATGTCCTCTATTATTATGGTATCTAGGATAGTCACAATTAGTAATACATCCTAATAGTTCCTAGGATATCGAAGTGAAGAAAGAGCACCACCTCCAGGAAGAAAGGCTAAGGAGTTACTCCAAGAGGGATTCTCTATACTGATTGGGTCTTTCTCCAAGGAGGATTCCCATTTGAATGTTTTCCATTCAACTCATGATCATTTCCTGAGGAATATTATGATTGATGCATTAGGAATCTCATGTTTTTTATAGGATCCATGTTATGTTTTTTTATATCGTATACTTCAATTTAATTTCATATAGCTAGGACGATGAAAAAATAGTTTAATTTTATGTTTTTAGAAAAATGGAAACACATATTAATTTCATTTTATGGGGAGGAAGACATCATAGTTTAACGTCATGTTGTGGGGATGAGTTATATATTGTTAAATTCAGTTTAATGGGATGATTTCCACATAATTTAATGGCATGTGGTTAGGACGATTTCTTTATAGTGAAACATCATGTGGTCATGATGATTAGGAGGAATATTCCTAGAAATGTCTAATGTGGGAATTATGCAACAGGGCCCTTTCTAGTTTAATCTAGCATAAGAGTTTTGTGATGGGATTTCAATAGGTTTATGTGGAATGTTTCAAATCATAGTATTATATGGGGTGAACGTTAGGGTGGTATAAGTAGGAAACTAAAATGTGGTTGACGCCCCCAGAAAATTACATGGTGTGGCCATCCATTTTTGTTGGGTAAGTGACAGAAGCAAAAGGATCGGCCCAGAAGATCAAGATCACAGCGTGTCGCTAACCTAAAGTTGGGGTGTGGGGGGAAAGCCCCATTGTATAGACCATCAGGGGTGAATTGTTTTTTAAATGTTCGGTTAGTGATGGACACATTGTGTTCTTTATAAAGGACTATCTGCAAAGGGAATCTATAAAGATGGTGAATGCAAAGGGTCATCCTCAAAGAAGTGTCCACAAAGCCTTGTCTGAAAATCGTTTTCTACAAAGGGTTTCCCTTAATGGGTCATCTGTAATGTGGTTTCCATGATGGGAGTCTGAGAAGGGAATTATGTGATGGACCATCCATAAAAGGGGGCAGAAAGGGATATCTTTGAAGGGGAATTCACATAGGGTCGGTCATAAAGCCTTTGCACTATGCAAAATATTTCTCTATTCATGAGAATATAATCATGCCTCATTTCATAAATGACCAAGAGCTCCATAAAGGATCATCCGCCTATGGTTCATGGGATGGAATCCACAAAGGATTTTGGGTATGTGGATGGTTGGTCGATTTTACTATAAAGAATAATTTCTCCAACACCATATATTAAATTTTATCATTATTCCTCCCTCATCTCCCCCTATCATATTTTTATAAAGGAATGTCCAACCGATAACTGGTTTTTCCAGTTATGGTGGGCTATGGGGCCTCTATTTTCAGGATCCTAGAAAGAACACCCATGCTTGTGAATGATTTTTTTCCTATGTGAAGGAAAATACAATCACCACCTGCAAATGAATTTTCATTTACAGGGGATATAAATTACCATTTGGACCCAAAAAAAGATTTTATTTCCATCATGGGAAACAACAGTTTTTGATATTCCTCATAGTGTAGTGGAACACCATACAGAGCGGTGGTCTGCATAGTATTTTGACTTCATAAGACCAATCCTTCCTCTATAGCATCTTGTCCTTTTAAATATTTATTCAAAATATTATTTCAGATAATTATTTTACCATTTTCTAAATTCATGGAATTATATTATACTATAATTCAGAGTTTCTAGGACCCAAAAAATTCCCCACAATGGAATGTGTTCTGGTTAAGATGAAGATGAGGTTGTTCGGATAAATAAAGAGTTTCTATTTTGATTAGTTTTGTGGTTTGAATGTAGACCCTCCTTGCTCTAATTTTTCCTAATCCAAGGGACTTAAAAATAATTCTTTCACCAATTTATGAGTTTAGATTCAAAACTCTTAAAACATTCACTATTTTATATTACTGTTATAATGTTTTCCTAACACCACTATTGTGTGGGATTAGAGGTCATAACATGGATTTTTTATAGCTCTCCCTTTGTTGGTTTTCAACCTAACATGTTTTTTTTATTTTTAATTATATTTTTGTTGATTGTTTTCCTAAAACCTATGATGAATATGTTTATAAGGATGGTACTCGACTTTTACCCAAGGTTCCATATGTGGGTTTTCCACCTGGAAATTTTTTTTTCTGTTTTTGTGGGAAATTTAGAGTTTTGAAAATTGGACTAATGAAACTATTGGTTTAGCTAAAATATATTTTAAAATATATTGTAGGGTGAGGACCCCAATAGGGACTACTGGCCAATAGTGTCCCAATATTATTCACACATAAATGGGGTATTTTTGGGCCCTTATTTTATGATTTATAATTCCAATACTTGATATGGGGAATGTACTCAAATCATAACTAGAATAAAGGTTTCTAGAATGATATTTCATGAGAGTATAAGTATATGAGAATCCTCTTATTAGAAGGAATTTTAATTTGGTTGACAGGCCTTTTGTGGTAAACTTATGCTGATCCGACTAGGGCATATGGTAAATAGTCAAATAAAGGTTTCATTAGGACACTAACCCTCCATATTCGATGGTTAATTTTTGAAATTTTAATTTCTAAAGACTGTGATGGGTGTCTTGATAAGGGAATGATGTCAAACAATTATGACAAAATCTATATCCACATATCCGTGAATAAGAAACCACTTTTACATGAATTCATCTTATATAATGGAGGGATGGATCATGATGTAGTTAAATGTCATGGAACTATGACATGGACTATGAATTTTAACATCTTTTGGAAAAGGCATTTGAGGTTCAATATTTATGGTCACTTATCTTTGATATATGGATAATGATTTACCCTTTTTCAAAAAATATTTCTAAGAATATTCCATTATCTTCATGCATGAATTGGAATGGTAGTAAGATCTAATCTTGGGGTTTTTGAATCCTAGGGAAGATATGGGATGGAAAAATCATTAGGTCATATGGAAATAGGAAAATCAACTCTTAGGGATGTATTTTCATTTTGTTAAAAGGCCTTTTTTGGGGGACTTATATAGATCCAACAGGGGAATATGGTGTATAGTCAAACATTAGTGTCCCTAAGACACTGAAACTCTTTTTCTGAGGGCCATGGTGGTTTATGGGAGATTCAGACTTCCCCGTACCTAGATTTTGGCCTTTGAACGTAGTGCTACAGAACATAAAAGTAGCATTCCATGTTTAAATTTCTGGGGAATGATAATATCATTTTACTTATATAGGTCTCCCCCAAAATTATGATGGATTTATTTCATGATGGTTCATCTCGAGATACTTGTTCTGGGTGTCACTATGTATCTCATCGAAATGAGAATAAATCCAAACATATTTATAATATTTTTTCCCATGCATCAATTGAAATATTTTGTGGGGAAGGGGAATTTTTATTGAATGGGAAATCAAAAGTGATTTGGGACACATATTAAACCTTCCCATATATAGATCCTGATAATGAATTTTAAAGAAGCAAATTATTTTGTTTTATCTAGACTGGGATATAAGATCTATGTGTCAATGTGTATCCTATAGAAGAGAAAATCATGCCACACATAGTTCTTATAGGGTTATCCATGTAGATTTGACACATGAACTCAGAATAGACATTATTAACTTATTTTTTGATGGAACCAAGATTGGAAAATTGGGTGTCACTAAGTATCCTTTAATGGAAGGAATCCTTACACACTTAATTATTTACATTTGGTAGCTTAGTGTCATGTGGTTAGGACATCATCCTTGTAGATTAACATTTTGTGGTGATGGTGGTATGGGTCTTATAGTTTTAAGTCATATGGATTAAATCATTTTTCACTTTTACGATGTGTAACATGAGGCTCATCAAGATAGAATGTTCTAACATGCCTCAGATGTGAGGTAGAAAGAAGATGTAATCCATGATTCCAGGGATTCTTAGATCATGAGAATTTATATTTGGAGATACACCATTGGGGATTAAAAATATCGAATAGGCCTCTCCTGGGGAATAATTTTCCTTTGTTTGATAGTACTTTTTTATGGGAAACTTATGCATATCCAACTGGTGCATATTATTAATTTTGAAAAAAAAATGTGTCCTCCGGACACTGACCCCACATTTAGGATGGCTTAGTGAAGATTTTTAATATTCAAAATTGCACAGAGAATAGAGTTTGATTAATGGAAATAATATGTCTGAGTATGTATGAAACATTAAAACCATGATTACATATGAATTTCGAAAATCCCTAGATAGATCTGACTCAAATGTAAGGGGTCATTTCATTTTGCTTGATAGATCCTTGAATGAGGAACTCAAACTAGAGATCTATTATATAGAAATATCTTTGTATATAGAAGATGATGATAATTTTTTTTCCTTTATCCAGTGGATGGGACTAGGATATGAGGTCTATGTGCCACACTTTATCTCAAAAAAATGAGAATCAAGCCACATATAGTTTAAGAGGTACTGCACATTTTAATGTCATGCGTCCAAGAAATTTCCCATGAAGTTTAGCATTATGAGGTTAGGACATAGGTTCCTGGATGTGAAGAGTGAATATTATGTCTGGAGCTAATATTAAATACATGTGTCTCACTACGTATCATGTGATGTCAGGAATCAATCAATATGTACTTATTAATACTTAATGAGACTATAAAGTTTAACATCGTGTGGTAAGGGTATTCGGCATGTCTTTTAAAGTCCTTATACCATGAGCATGGAAACTATAGCATGGATTGGTAAACCTAGGCCATTAGGGTAATCCCTTCACATGACTCCTAATCCGACATGATCTATGGGTAGTGTGATGAAAAAGGGGTGGAAAAAAGATTATTACATCGTACAGGTGTGATAAATAAACAAAGGATATGGATGTTTTGATTTCTAGGTGGTTGGACTTGGATTGGAGATCTGGGCATCACTACGTATCACATTATTGTGAGAATAAATATATATGTAGTTATTGAACTGAATCCCTATGCAGGTCCAACCCATACACTATAAGGTGGAAATTTTTCCCACTGATTATTTTGATTATTGTTTCCAGACCCATGATTGGAGACTCAGGAATCACTGTATATCCTATAGTGGAATGAATCAAGCCACACATAGTATTGGGAAATTTTTCTATCAAACTTCATGTGGTGTGGGGATAGGTGATCCAATACGAAAGAGGGTTAATGTTGTGTCAAAGCTTGAAATTATAAATTTTGGTGTCACTATGTTTGTTGTGATGACAGAAATCAAACCACATGTAGATATGGGGAAGACTCCCAATGTAGATCTAACTCGTACATAAGGAAGTAGTAATTTTTCCCTTTTTTTCAACTAGACCCAGTATTACATATTTGGGAGTCATAATATATGCTATAATTTCATGAATCAAGCTAAAAAAATTACTAAACATGCTTAATTGTACATATCTGACTCATGTGTAGGAAGAGGGCACTTTTCATGAAATGGTCTAGTAAATATGACCCAATTTTGTTCCACATTCATTGATTTTGCTCTTATGCAGGGGATGGTGAATTTCTTATATTTCGTGGTTATGGACCTGACATGAGGTATGTTCGTCACTATGTATCTCATAGAATGACAATCAAGTCACATGTAGTTCTTGATAACCATGTAGTTTAACACATTTTGGTAAGGATGGTGGGTCACTCGACATGAAAGAAGTATCATCAGGTCTAGGACCATGAATAAAGATCTGAACATCACTGCATATCTTGAAAGGGAAGGAATCAATCCATGCATAGTACTTGATGTAAATATCATTGCATAGGTCTGGCCCATATACAGGGAGGGGGATTATTTACTTTTGGGGTGGCTGGACCTGGATGAAAATTTTAGGTATCTCTACATATCTGATGTGGATAGGAATCAATTATTACATATTTCAGGAGGTACCATACAATTTAATTTCATGTACAAAGGACATTCCCCAGGTATTTTATCTTAATGTGGTGAGGAAACACTATATGTTGGTCAAGACTATACACAGAGTGGGTATTTTTTATGTTTTTCATAATTTGGCACAATAGTTAGAGGTTTGGGTGTTACTACGTATCATGTGTGGGAAGAAATCCTGAAAAATATAGATATTTAGAAATATACATCTTGTGTAGATATTTCTGTCAAGTTGAGATAGTTGAGTTTTAACTTTCTATGGCATAGATCTACCTCATGTGTGGTTAATAATTTATTAAAACAATGATTCCCATGAATATTAATGTCATGTGGTGTAGAGTTTGATGTCATGCTATTTACTTTTTTTAAAGTGGAAAATGGTTTCTTGATTTTTTATCATCATGAGAGAAATACCAACCATGCAGTTTAACATCTTACAACTGGGATAATTTTACCTCTAATTTTAATGTCATGTGATCAGGATTATGATTTCATTTGATTACAAAAAATAATAATTCATTGCGAACCAGGTTTTGATGGGAGTCATGGTCAGTTGTTTATTCCAAATTGTCTTGAATGAACAGCGAGACAATATGATGATATGAAATGCTGATGAATTTTTCATCCCAGTCTAGATAAGCTAGATTTGTCGATTCATTTTCCAATGCATAATCCAAATAATTCTATGATGGTGGTACACGAGTCAGTGTTATCTCTAAATGGAATTTCACCTTCAATCCTAAAACATATATTAGTAGGGGGATTATTTCTTCCTTCATGATAGCTTAATCATCGATAACCTCTTTAATGACCGGTAAAAAATTGGATTTTATCTTCAATTAATTTGCATGTACCAGAATATCAATCTCTAGCCCTGCAATGAGAGCCTGATGTTCTAATTCATTGTTCTTACACCCCTTCGATTGTAGGAATGAGTAAGATTATAATGCCTTTTCTGAAGATATGAACATGACTCTCATCCCCAATTTGTAGAGCTTGGTTTCTTCCTTCTTTTCTCTATCATATTTCTTCATGGAACATTGAAATAAATCTCCCATATCTAGGTTCCCGCATGAACAGATAAAAACCCATCATCATGTTATTCTGTATCCAATTAAATCATTTCTACTAATGGGTTATCGACCATGAAATCTGATAATTTCTGGCCTTTGACCACTTTATAAGGCATCAACTAAATATAAAACTGCTCAAGGATGATCGACCATCATGATATATGTATATAAACATTGAATGGATAAGAATGTATTTGTTTTTGTTGTTACGAGAGACCAAATGGACCTTGTGATGGTACAGGTAGTGCCTCATTTTTTGGACTGCAAAGAGTATTATCATTCATCTCTTCTTGATATCTGAATTTTGATTCTCATCATCAATCGTGTTTTGGATGAGATAATAAAGGTTATTTTCTCAACCTTGGTCATTCTATTGTGTGAGAAGGCACCCAATAATTTCTATAAATTAATCATATACAAAATAAGCATCATTTCTTTGATAGGATGAAATATCACTAGCTGCCTCAACAGATATCTCTTGAGACTATTTAATTCTTCTATACAATCATTTTCCACTAATATGTAACCCATTTTTCAAAAACCTAGTGAAGGGAAAGGATTTTCTAGTAAGGTTGGAAATAAAGAACCAGATTTACACTAAGTTACCTTGATGTCCTCCCAACTATTTGAGGTTGTGAGGAGCTAACAAGCCAAGGATAGACTTTACTTTCTCTAGGTCAACATTGACGCCACAATAGAATATGAAAAATCCATGTAATATTCTAAATTTAATGCTGAATGTTCATTTCAAAGGGTTCATTTTCAGGATGTGATATAATAATTTATTGAATAAAGTGTCAACATTAGCCAGTTAGTCCAATAATTGTCAATATTTAAACATTATATCATCAATGTAACATTCGACGAAGTTCCCCAATAATTTTTTGAAGATGTGATGCATGGAATATTGAAACATAGTGATGGAATTATTCAAGAAAAAGGGCATTACCCAATAGAAAAATAATCCCTTGTGGCCTTAAAGGAGGTGTCTTCTTCATCTTCTTGGGATATTCATATTTGATTATTTCTTAAGTATCTATCCATGAATAAAAGGGCTCGATATCTGGATGTTGCATCGATTAGTAGTTCTATGATTGGGACTACAAAATAATCAATTGTCTAGAGTTAGTTAAGATCACTGAAATCGATTTTTACTCTTATTTTCTAATAATTCTTCTTGATAGGGATTATATTTTCCATCTAATTGGGATATTGGACCTCAAAAGTTAGGTGCGTCTGATGACCATGTCAATATAATCCTAAATATGGTGTCATGTGTTAGGTGCGTCCTTCTAGGTACTTGTTTATAGCCATGTTGGTCCTCTGGAAATCCCATCTAGTGAGTGTACAACATAGGATCAGGGCCCAAAATATCTATGTAATTCTTGGAAAATAAAACCCAATGATACTTAGAGAATGAAGTATACACCTCTTGTTATTTGTAATACATGGTTTCACTAATAAAGGTTGGATTTGGGTATTCTTTTTAACCTATATTAATTTCTCTAAGTTCATAAATGATGGTAGAGACACCCTCTATAAATCCTGGATGGGAATCCCTAAGGACTTCCCCTCTTCTTATTCCACCCCTTCAAATTTTCCCTATTGTATATTAGGGGTAGAAAGTAGGAGGATAAGATCCCAGAGTTGGGAGAGAAGCTGATATCATGGCATTCTAAAGAGGAAGAAGCTTCCTCTAAACCTACAAACAATGAAGGATTCCCTCAAAACTCTAGAGAGGATAGACTAAGTGATGTACAAGGAGTGTATTTTTCTTATTTGAATAATTATAAGACATACTCATCCTCATCCATTAAGAAATGGATTTCCCAAAGCCTTGAGGATGGAATTAAGGTATCTTAATCCAATCATTCACTATTTTTAGACGAGTCTTCCAACTTTTCAACACTTATGGACTCAGTTTTCATAATTGAAACCATAAATTTTTCTGAATATGCATCCAAATTTAGACTCATATACTCAACATTATTATTAGTATGAACATAATCATGGCTTATATGTTTTTTAAGGGGTCATCTAGGATCATTTCCAGACTATTCGTTGTGGTGAACTAAGAAACAAAATCAACCATGTCTTTTTTCCATTCCCTTGATAGAATCTTGCATCGATATAATGTGACTCGTAGGATTTTATTGGTTCCTTATCAGTATTAAACATCAATGTTTTCCCATTAAGGAAGTATTTGATGAGTGTATACTATCACTAGGGGATTTCAACGTGTTGATGAAATTGGGGACTTCCTCGAAATATGAACATGGCTATATTCTTTCGAACCACCAAAAAATATGAGTTGGCGATGAGGAATCCAATTTGGGACTTGAGGTTTATTTAGACCATATGTCTTCTAGTACCATTTTTCATATCCCTACAATGTTATGTATAAGGCCCCAGCCTTAAACCTTACTTAATCTTGAGTTATTACAAGATTTCACATTGATGATCTTTTCGGGTTTAGAGTTTTAGAGAATTAGATCATAAAACTTGCATTTCATTCCACATATAAACAAAGTGGTTACAAAAAGACAATATTATTCATTCCCATCAATGGAAACACATTTAAAATAAAACATGGATTATTTCTTGACACATCCTTGACTTTATCATCTTATCATGTACCTTTCCCTTGACCTGTGAAAAACATTTCAAAAACATGGGATGAGCATAAAAACTCAGTATGGGTTATAAAAAAACATGGAAAGGAAACATGAGTTCATATATACATAAGAATGAAATCATACTTTACCCATAAAACATAGGCACTTTAACATACCTCATAAAATCATGAATAAATCATAGAAATCATAAAACATAAAGGTAACTTGAGGCATTCATAACATTCTTACGTAGGGAGTAACCCTCTTGGTTATGTTTGGAATACCCATCACAGTATATTCCCTAAAATATCATTGGAGAAACCTTAACATTTCACTCCTTCGTGTTTCCCAATGCATTGGAGAGCTATAACGGGCTCACCCGCCCTTAGTTTATCACGGAACCACCTGTCTTCATAATAACGCCCAAGAACCATAACATAATCATATCACATAAAACATGCATAAAGGAAACATAACATTTCCACATTTCAATCACGAGATATCAATACAACACATTGATATGATAAAAACATTATGAAATCCATTTTCAATACCAATTTAAAACATGGTATTTATTTTTCATTTTTTAAAAAAAGGTATGGCTTGTAGAGGAAGCCGAAACTCAAATAACGGTCACGACGGCGGAGAAGTCGTTGTCGCCGCATACGTATGACAAAAACATTCCCTTTTTTCATTTAGTAAATGATTCGTATAAAAAATATTCCTTTTGAATAAACGTAAAAGTCAAAGGGGTTTATACACCGTATAAAAGAAAGTTGTGTATAAAATAAAATATGCCTCAATGAAAGGAGATTGAGACGAAGTCCCATACCTCGTATCCGACTTGACCCAACCGTTATTTAATCTCCTGAATAATAAACTTGAGTTAATCTATACTTGCATATGAATCTTTTTCAAGTTCATTATTCCTTTTATACCATGTTATGAACATCATGTAATCAGTTAAGTTAATAATGTTCATTTTGTCGGTATTTGGTTCTTAAGTCAAAAATAGACTTCTTACACTTACATGTTGTTAATTTGGTCATAGGTTCGTTATATCCAGAATGATATTAATGATTTGGATAACATATATATCATATATATTCATCATATACATGTATTTATAATATTACATCAGATTTAGAGGTAAGAAATGAAATTCACTGTTCATGGAGACGGTAAGCCGTACGTACGCATGAACGCTACTTCCATTTCTATTTCATATTTTATGGAATGGAATCATAATGATATAAGAGTATATTATAATTCCAGTATAATAACATATATAATATCATTAACTTTATCCTTTACACATCCCACATATGGTATTAACGAATCAAATCACTTTCAGGGGGCGGTAGTCCGCACTTCCTAAAATGAAGATATCGTGTTTACCCATAATGGAAACCATAAAGGTATGCACAAAATAAAAAAACAGAAGCTTAAGGAAAACATAAACATATTATATATCATATATAAAAATAGTGACATCATAATGGCCACCTTTGAAGGTGTTAAATGAGTATTGAACAATCATCGTTTCGGGAGGCAGAATTTCGCCATCCACGGAAACCGTATGTTCTTTAACCATTTGATGTAGTTGTGTGAGAGTGTATCTCAAATAAATATTATAACAACATCCTTGTATATTGAAGATACTGGTGTTGTTACAAAATAAGTAAATAAAAAGAGTTTAGGGGGTTGGAGAAGAAAAATAAAACAAATGAACATGAGAGAATGAATTACCTTTAAAAGTGTAACTCCTTTTGATTTGATCCTAAAGGATTCCTTTGAAAGGCTTCTGCCCAAAGGGAATCCTCTAGGATGAGGAGAGGGATGTGGAGAGAGTAAATGGGCAGGGTTTGGCCGAGCCAAAGGCTTGAGGAGTGTGTGAAATGAGGTATAGGTGGGGGCCTTTTATAAGAGGAGAGGAGGGGCACTTTTGGAAAGTAAAGAAATATTACTTTATTTGAAAATGTGTTTCGGTTTTAAAAGGACCCACATTGATATAATTCGTGGATAAGGTGATAAGGGTTCTAAATCCACTCATACAATTGGTTTTGGCCATGTGTAGTTCATAGATTTTACATTGTCCTTCCATTTTATTTAAATCGTCAAATAATGATGTCATCGCTGCATCATTATTATGTCATAAATAATTTAATTTATTTAATGTCTAAAAATCATAAAAAAATACTATGATGTAGGAAATATTTTTATCTTTCCAATGACTATTTATAATCAAATATCTGATCTTTATAACCCCATGTAACAATTGTTTTCGTGAAACATATTATGTTTGTGTCATTTTTACTTTTACATTAAATAAAAAGTTATTTATGTCATTTCCCAACCAAAATGTCTCCATGGGGTCCCCAAGTTGACCCATGGCTTGTCTTGGTCGTCCATGACACAACCAATAAGGTTGGGACATGTTTCTAGGTCATTTCATATTATTAAAGCATTATTTATACCTTAAACTACACTAATTACCACTAATCGCGATTAAAAACTTAATAAGTTACTATTCACCAAAAATTTATTTTAATTTCATTGAACCACATTTTTCTTATTAATGACAACCATGTATGTCGGATTTTCAAAATTCAATACACATTAGTGGTAAACTTTCATTTAACTGAAAAATCAGTTTGCTTGATTACCACTTAGTGGTTTCACTATTCATCAAAAATTGAAGTTTTTCAGAAAATTACCAAAAATTCACCCTAAGCTATATTTGATATTCTGAATTCAAAAATGAATTCTATTTTACAAAATTCAAATCATATAAGTCACATTAATTAATTTAATAATTAATTCCCGCTGCCAGAGCAAATAGCGTGTTTTTACAAAACAATAAGTATCCAAAGATTGACACCGGTTTAAGTCTAATTTCAAAGTGAAATTGATTCCAATGACCACCATTGGATAAAATGGTAAAAATATATTCTAATTTCACTTCAAAACCAATTCAAAACATAATCTAGTCATATAAATAAATTAGATTAAAAAGCAGTTTTGATGTAAAATGCAGTATTTTTCACTATTCATTAAAAAATGAACATTGTCAGAAAAATACCAAAAATTCACACAAGGTAAATTTTGATGTCCCAATCATAAAGAATAAGTTTATTTTGACAAACATAGTTTATAAAATTGTCAAAATATAGATTCAAAAATGGTTTTCCATCAAAAGGCAGTAAAACAATCTTTTAAGAATATTAGTGTATTCCATGCATAAGATTGTATTTATTTTCATTTTAAGCCTCTATAACACTATCTTAATCATTAATAGACATAGATAAAAATATCTATTATTCATTACTTACATGGGATGTTACATCCTTCCCCCCTTTAGAAAATTGTGTCCCCGCAATTTATTTACTTATTGAATAAATGGGGGTACTTATCCCTCATTGCATTTTCAGATTCCCATGTTGCCTCTTCAATCATGTGGTTTTTCCACAAAACCTTTACCTACTTAATCACCTTATTCCGTAACACTTGCTCCCTGTGGTCAAGAATCTGGACCGGTTGTTCCTCATAAGATAGGTTCTCTTCCAACTGAACTACCTCTGGACTCAAAACATGAGATGGATCTGGCATATACTTTCTCAACATCGAAACGTGAAAAACATTGTGTACCTGAGATAAACTCGGAGGTAAAGCCACTAGGTATGCAACTGATCCAACTCCCTCCAAAATTTCGTATGATCCAATAAACCTTGGACTCAGCTTTCCATTCTTACCAAATCTCATCACACTTTTCCAAGGAGAAACCTTGAGAAAAACATGATCACCTACCTCGAAAGATTGATCCTTCCTCCGGTTATCCGCATAACTCTTCTGCCTGCTCTGAGCTATTCTCATGTGTTTCTGAATCAGCTGAACTTTTTCTGCCATCTCTTCTACCAATTCTGGTCCCATCAACTTCCTTTCACCCACTTCATCCCAGAAAGCTGGAGTTCGACACCGCTTCCCATATAATGCCTGAAATGGTGCCATCTGTATACTGGAATGAAAACTGTTATTATATGAAAACTCAACCAAAGAAAGATGTTGGTCCCAACTTCCCTGATAATCCATAGAACAAGCTCGTAGCATATCCTCCAATGTCTGAATTGTTCGTTCTGACTTCCCATCTGATTGAGGATGAAAAGCTGTACTAAAATTTAATTCAGTACCCAACGACTTCTGAAGGCCTTTCCAAAAGTTAGAAGTAAACCTGGGATCACGATCTGATACAATGGAGAGAGGAACTCCATGTAACCTGACTATTTCTTTAAGATACAAACGGGAAAGTTGATCAAGAGAAAAAATATCTCGTATAGCAAGGAAATGAGCAGATTTGGTCAAGTGATCAACAATAACCCAGATTGCATTATTACCTTGAGATGTCTTCGGTAATCCCACAACAAAGTCCATGGATATATTCTCCCATTTCCACTCTGGCACTGGTAAAGGCTGAAGCATCCCTTTCGGTAACTGCCGCTCTGCTTTAACCTGCTGACAAGTCAAACACTTCACAGTAAAATCAGCAATATCTCTTTTCATTCCATCCCACCAGTAATACTCCCGCAGATCTCTATACATCTTAGTACTGCCCGGATGAACTGAAAACGGAGAACTATGAACTTCACATAATAGCTCTCTCTTCAACTGTGAATCACAAGGCACACACAATCTCTTCCCAAATCTCAAAACACAATCATTATCAATGTTGAATTCAGGAAACTTACCTTTCTGAACCAGCTCCACCCTTTTCTGCAACTCACTGTCTTGCTTCTGTGCTTCCTTGATTCTATCTGATAGAGATGATCTCACTGATACCTGAAACAAAACAGAAGGACTTCCTGCACCAACAACTTCTATGCCAAATTTCATCAAATCCTTAACCAAAGGATCACGTTCCAAACGCAACATTGTTAATGAAGCATTACTTTTTCTACTCAAATCATCAGCCACTTTATTTGCTTTTCCCGGATGGTAATGAATTATAAAATCATAATCCTTGATTAATTCCAGCCATCTCCTTTGTCTCATGTTTAACTCTTTCTGAGTGAATATATACTTTAAACTTTTTTGATCGGTATATATTTCACACTTTACTCCATACAAATGATGCCTCCAAATTTTTAAAGCAAAAACAACAGCAGCTAATTCCAAATCATGTGTAGGGTAATTTACCTCAAGAGTTTTCAACTGTCGTGAAGCATAAGCAATTACCTGATCATTCTGCATTAGGACGCAACCAAGTCCTTTCAATGAAGCATCACTGTATATAACAAACTCACCATTCCTGGAAGGTAGTGCCAAAACTGGAGCTTTCACCAATCTTCTTTTCAATTCCTGAAAACAATCATCACATTCTTTTGTCCAGATAAACTTAACACCCTTCCGAGTTAGCTTAGTCATTGGACTAGATAAATGTGAAAAATTTCTAACAAACCTTCGGTAATAGCCCTCCAAACCAAGGAAGCTACGAATCTCGGTTACATTTGTGGGTCTTGGCCATTCTTCCACAACTTTTGTTTTTGCAGGATCAACAGTTATTCCATCTTTAGAAACAATGTGACCAAGGAAAGAAATTTGTTGCAACCAAAACTCACACTTGCTGAATTTCCCATACAGTTTCTTTTCTTTTAAGGTTTGCAAGATAACCCTTAAATGTTTTTCATGCTCCTCTTTACTTTTAGAAAACACCAAAATATCATCAATGAAAACCACCACAAACTTATCCAAGAACTCATGAAAAATTCTATTCATTAAGTCCATGAATACAGCGGGTGCATTGGTTAGCCCAAAAGGCATTACTACAAATTCATAATGGCCATATCTCGTACGGAACGCGGTCTTCGGAATATCTGCCTCCTTTACCTTCAGTTGATGGTACCCCGATCTCATGTCAATCTTTGAAAAAAACTGAGCTCCCTGGAGCTGATCAAACAAATCATCGATATGAGGCAAAGGATATTTGTTCTTAACAGTGATATTATTCAAGGCTCTATATTCAATGCAAAGTCTCATAGAACCATCTTTATTTTTAACAAATAAAACAGGATAACCCCATGGTGATGTGCTAGGTCTAATGAAACCTTTCTCTAATAAATCTTGCAATTGCACCTTCAACTCTAAAAGTTCAATTTGTGCCATTCGATAAGGGGGTTTTGAAATTGGCTTAGCATCAGGAACTAAGTCAACAGTAAACTCAACTTCCCGATCTGGTATTATTCCAGGCAACTCATCAGAAAAAACTTCAGGATACTCATTTACCACTGGCACATCATTAATCTGAACAGTTCCTTTATTTTCAACGACATGTGCAAGGTAACATTCATTTCCATCTTTTACAAGTTTCTCGACTTCTTGATATGTTATCAAAATTAAGGGTTCATTCTTGTAAACAAACTGAAAGTATTTCTGAAAATAAACTTCTTTAGCTCTACAGTCAATCTTAGCATGGTAAATAGAGAGCCAATCCATACCCAGGATAACATCAAACTCTACTAGAGGTAGAACAATAAGGTTTGCAAGTAGGTTTTTTCCATAGATAAGGATAGGAAGATTCTTATAAATTCTTTTTTCCTCGACATTTCCCCCAGGTATTTTTACCAAAAGTTCAGGAGTCATTTCTTGAGATGGTATTCCCATTTTACTAGAAAAGGTTTCAGAGGTGAAAGAATGTGTAGACCCCGAATCAAACAACACACTGGCATAATCTGAAAAAACAAACAAAGTACCTGATACCACTTCATTTTATGGACCGACATCTGCTGAAGTAGTTGCAAAGGATTTCACCACCCCTTTCTGCTTGTAGTCTACCTGCTTCCCATCACTCAAGCTCCTTGTCGGACACTCGTTTGCATAGTGACCCATCTCATTGTACTTATAAAATTTCACTAACTGTAAGTCAAATTTGTTCTTACCTTCACCTTGATCCTTTTCAGTGCAATCACGAGCCTTGTGTCCCATATTACCACATCAGTAGCACTTCCCAGAATTCAGAAGACATTCCCTAGCATGCCTTTTTCCACATTTATCACAAACTGGAAACTTAGTTCTCTTACCATCAGACTTTTTTGAAGAATTATTACCTTTCTCCTGCCACCTCGGTCTCTTCTTCTGCTGGTTGTTATATAAAACTTGGTCATCGGCAAACTCCATTTCCACCTTCTCAGCACATCGAACAAGCTTTTCATAACTTTTAAACTCACGAGAAGCTAATGCCCTTCGATATTTTGGCTTTAATCTTGAGTAAAAACGATTGATTTTACTATCAATGTCCCGGATAAAATTTGGAGCATACCTTGCCAATCGAGTGAACCTTTCTTCATAGGCAGCCACTGAGTCTTCCTCTTGCCTCAATTCCAAGAATTACTTTTCCATCCTAAGTCGAACAACCTTAGGAAAATACTTCTCAAGAAACATACCTTTGAATTCATCCCAGTCAAGAGCATCAATCTCATCGGCGTCCCTGATATTTTTAACCATAGACCACCACTGATCTGCTTCACCCTCCAAACGGTAAATAGTAAGACTAACCTTTTGATTGTCTGAACACCCCATGACATCAAAAATCTTCTCCAGTGCTTTAATCCACCCTTCAGCTTGCACAGGGTCAGATGATCCTCTGAATGATGGTGGATGTTGCCTCATGAAATGTTCCACCACTGACATGTTCCTCTGCGGTTAGTCTGGCTGATCTCGTGTATGGATACCACCGCCATTTATCACTTGAGTCAACTGCGCCATTACTGCAACAAACTGTTCAGTTCCAATTCCGACCATTTCTGGATGCTGATTCGGAAGGTTATTTCCTTCTGTATGCCTTCCTAGCACTGCTTCCCTGTTTCCTCTGCGGAAAACCATTCTGAACAAACTTGTCTTAGATGAAGCAACATGGTAATCTTTAAATGCTATATCATTTCGAGAAAAAAAATATTTTTGGATAATAATTTAATAGAATTATAACTCCTAAAGTTATCTAAACCGACCTCTGATACCTACTATAAGGCCCCAGCCTTAAACCTTACTTAATCTTGAGTTATTACAAGATTTCACATTGAGGATCTTTTCGGGTTTAGATTTTTAGAGAATTAGATCATAAAACTTGCATTACATTCCACATATAAACAAAGTGGTTACAGAAAGACAGTATTCTTCATTCCCATCAATGGAAACACATTTAAAATAAAACATGGATTATTTCTTTACACATCCTTGACACTATCATCTTATCATGTACCTTTCCCTTGACCTGTGAAAAACATTTCAAAAACTTGGGATGAGCATAAAAACTCAGTATGGGTTATAAAAAAAACATGGAAAGGAAACATGAGTTCATATATACATAAGAATGAAATCATACTTTACCCATAAAACATAGGCACTTTAACATACCTCATAATGTCATGAATAAATCATAGAAATCATAAGACATAAAGGTAACTTGAGGCATTCATAACATTCTTATGTAGGGAGTAACCCTCTTGGTTACATTTGGAATACCCATCACAGTATATTCCCTAAAATCTCTTCGGAGAAACCTTAAGGTTTCACTCCTTCGCATTACCCAATGCATTGGAGAGCTATAACGGGCTCACCTGCCCTAAGTTTATCACGGAACCACCCGTCTTCATAATAATGCCCAAGAACCATAACATAATCATATCACATAAAACATGCATAAAGGAAACATAAAATTTCGACATTTCAATCACGAGATATCAATACAACACATTGATATAATAAAAACATTATGAAATCCATTTTCAATACCAAAGTAAAACATGGTATTTATTTTTCATTTTTAAAAAAAAGGTATGGCTTGTAGAGGAAGCCGAAACTCAAATAACGGTCACGACGGCGGAGAAGTCGTTGTCGCCGCATACGTACGACAAAAACATTCCCTTTTGTCTTTTAGTAAACGCTTCGTATAAAAAATATTCCTTTTGAATAAACGTAAAAGTCAAAGGGGTTTATACACTGTATAAAATAAAGTAGTGTATAAAATAAAATATGCCTCAATGAAAGGAGATTGAGACGAAGTCCCATACCTCGTATCCGACTTGACCCGACCGTTCTTTAATCTCCTGAATAATAAATGTGAGTTAATCTCTACTTGCTTATGAGTATTTTTCAAGTTCATTATTCCTTTTATACCATGTTATGAACATCATGTAATCAGTTAAGTTAATAATGTTCATTTTGTCGGTATTTGGTTCTTAAGTCAAAAATAGACTTCTTACACTTACATGTTGTTAATTTGGTCATAGGTTCGTTATATCCAGAATGATATTAATGATTTGGATAACATATATATCATATATATTCATCATATACATGTATTTATAATATTACATCACATTTAGAGGTAAGAAATGAAATGCACCGTTCATGGAGACGGTAAGCCGTACGTACGCATGAACGCTACTTCCATTTCTATTTCATATTTTCTGGAATGGAATCATAATGATATAAGAGTATATTATAATTCCAGTATAATAACATATATAATATCATTAACCTTATCATTTACACATCCCACATATGGTATTAACGAATCAAATCACTTTCAGGGGGCGGTAGTCCGCACTTCCTAAAATGAAGATATCGTGTTTACCCATAATGGAAACCATAAAGGTATGCCCAAAATGAAAAAACAGAAGCTTAAGGAAAACATAAACATATTATATATCATATATAAAAATAGTGACATCATAATGTCCACCTTTGAAGGTGTTAAATGAGTATTGAACAATCATCGTTTCGGGAGGCAGAATTTCGCCATCCACGGAAACCGTATGTTCTTTAACCATTTGATGTAGTTGTGTGAGAGTGTAGCTAAAATAAATTTTATAACAACATCCTTGTATATTTAAGATACTGGTTTTGTTACAAAATAAGTAAATAAAAAGAGTTTAGGGGGTTGGAGAAGCAAAATAAAACAAATGAACATGAGAGAATGAATTACCTTTAAAAGTGTAACTCCTTTTGATTTGAGCCTAAAGGATTTCTTTGAAAAGATTCTGCCCAAAGAGAATCCTCTAGGATGAGGAGATGGATGTGGAGAGAGTAAATGGGAAGGGGTTGGCCTAGCCAAAGGCTTGAGGAGTGTGTGAAATGAGGTAGAGGTGGGGGCCTTTTATAAGAGGAGAGGAGGGTCACTTTTGGAAAGTAAATAAATAATACTTTATTTGAAAATGTGTTTCGGTTTTAAAAGGTCCCACATTGATATAATTCGTGGATAAGGTGATAAGGGTTCGAAATCCACTCATCCAATTGGTTTTGGCAATGTGTAGTTCATAGATTTTACATTGTCTTTCCATTTTATTTAAATCATCAAATAATGTTGTCATCGCTGCATCATTATTATGTCATAAATAATTTAATTTATTTAATGTCTAAAAATCATAAAAAAACTACTATGATGTAGGAAATCTTTTTATATTTCCAATGACTATTTATAATCAAATATATGATCTTTATAACCCCATGTAAAAATTGTTTTCGTGAAACATATTATGTTTGTGTCATTTTTACTTTTACATTAAATAAAAAGTTATTTATGTCATTTCCCAACCACAATGTCTCCATGGGGTCCCCAAGTTGACCCATGGCTTGTCTTGGACGGCCATGACACAACCAATTAGGTTGGGACATGTGTCTAGGTCATTGAATTTTATTAAAGCATTATTTATACCTTAAACTACACTAATTACCACTAATCGCGATTAAAAACTTAATAAGTTACTATTCACCAAAAAATTATTTTGATCTCTTTCAACCACATTTTACTTCTTAATGACAACCATGTATGTCGGATTTTCAAAAATCAATACACATTAGTGGTAAACTTTCATTTAACTGAAAAAGCAGTTTACTTGATTACCACTTAGTGGTTTCACTATTCATCAAAAATTGAAGTTTTTCAGAAAATTACCAAAAATTCACCCTAAGATATATTTGATATTCCGAATTCAAAAATGAAGTCTATTTTACAAAATTCAAATCATATAAGTCACATTAATTAATTTAATATTTAATTCCCGCTGCCAGAGCAAATAGAGTGTTTTTACAAAACAATAAGTATCAAAAGATTGACACCGGTTTAAGTCTAATTTCAAAGTGAAATTGATTCAAATGACCACCATTGGATAAAATAGTAAAAATATATTCTAATTTCACTTCAAAACCAATTCAAAACATAATCTAATCATATAAATAAATTAGATTAAAAAGCAGTTTTGATGTAAAATGCAGTATTTTTCACTATTCATTAAAAAATGAACATTGTCAGAAAAATACCAAAAATTCACACAAGGTAAATTTTGATGTCCCAATCATAAAGAATAAGTTTATTTTGACAAAAATAGTTTATAAAATTGTCAAAATATAGATTCAAAAATGGTTTTCCATCAAAAGGCAGTAAAACAATCTTTTTAGAATATTAGTGTATTCCATGCATAAGATTGTATTTATTTTCATTTTAAGCCTCTATAACACTATCTTAATCATTAATAGACATAGATAAAAATATATATTATTCATTACTTACTTGGGATGTTACATTATGGATGAAGGCACTAGGTTATCCTTATTACAACTAAATATTTTATGTATTTGAATTATAATGATTTTAACTCCAGATCCAATTTTAACGAATAATTTTTGGATATCGACACCATTTATCCTTCGAGACAAAAACAATGGCCTAATATTTCCATGTATACAGGAATTTCCATCTTGATATGTAAAGGAGATAACCATATGGAATTCTACCAGATTAGCCTATGTCTGATTGACCTCAGCAACTTCATCCTCATCTTCAAACTCTTAGGTCTATTAAAACCCACTAATGGTGCTTCCATGAACACTTTAGATAAATACAAGGTATCCATGATTGATAGATTCATTGTTACTAAGGATAAATATTATAGGATTTTATATTTATCACCTAAATTATTTCACTTACCTATGTGGGGATTCCCTTTCAAAAGAACCTTATGGGATTCATTATCTTATTTAGATGGATCGACCCTTGAAACATGAGTTAGAGGTACTCTTGTCCTTGGTGGGTTGGGTTGGGTAGGCCTTCCTACCAGCTGAGGGTGATCTGACACATGTTTTTATTTAGATTGATATCACAATGTGACAAGGTTTTGGTGGATTTTTTCAATGTATCATAATTTTACTATTCCTATACAAATTTCTAAAGGGTTATTCTATTAGTTTATACAACATTGATAGTCGGAGTAGGGCTGTGACTAGATTTCTAGAATCTACCATGACTGCTCCATCCCTAATATCCTCGGAACTTGTGGCCTCTTCCTCTATTTACCCAATAGTATTTGGTGAAAATGGGTTCTTAGTTATACTCATCATCGGATAAGGGATCCATTAAGTGAATTACATTAATGGATCCAAATAAAAACTCCTCATCAGATGAGAAATATTTCTGGAGGGCTCATTGTAGTGGTGTTGTTTGGTGGGTTGGTTCATGTTTCCTCAAATCTGTTGATATAAATTTTGAGATAGTCCAATCCAATTTTTTCATCAGTGAATGTTTACACTCCAGCACATACTTTATGAATTTTATACCATGATTATTTTTTAATGGATGGTTTTTGATGTTTTTGGGGTTGATTATGTCAGTTGTATTGCAATAGAAGTACCAAGGGCTTAGTTGGTTGTTTCAACTATGCTTACAAAATACCATGAGTTTGGTGGATTTTATTCTTAGTTATATAACTATAAAACTTTTTTTCTTCTTAAAATCAAATTCTTTCCACTCACTTTATTCCTTGGTGGTAGTGGAAGAAATATAATCCACTTATACTGGTGTCCTTCCTGACATTACTTACCTAGAATCTACCATTTTCTACATAATGTATTTTGAGACAAAGCATTCATGAATGGTTGGTACTAGTACCCTATAAAAGTTAAAGTAATTTGTATGGTCATCATGACCTACCTATATGAGATTCATGGGCTATGAAAGGTAGAGTAGATCATGCTCTATAGATTCTATAAAATAATCGCGGATGTGATCATCTGGAAATGAGTAAACATTTTTCATTAACTCCTCGAATTGACTTCACCTAGATCCCCTCCACTCATTCATGTGAGGAGGGAGTTCCAATAGATTCCCATTGGGTGTTGGAAAATGTAGTGTAGGTTTTCTATCTGCTTTAGGAATAGAGGATATTTTAATATTGAATTATGATGCCTCCTCCTTTCATACTCTTTTCCTAGGGACATGTGGAGTTGTCTATGAATTGAGCATAGTCTATTTTATAAGTTATTCTATTATTTATTCAATGGAGAACAAATATTGAACCCCACATGTATACATCCAAAATTACTATCTCATGTTCTGAACATTGTTGAATGGAAAAAATATTTTTAGAAGTGTTGATCCATTTCTCATAAACAAGAATACTAGTATAACCACTAAAAGTTTTTGGAATTTTCCTCATAAAGGACTCAATAGAATATTGTTCCCTCATTTTTTCCTTTGGAAGTACATCAGGATGAATATCATGGTAATTTATCCTCAGTATAGAAAATTGATTTTATATTCTAGAACTCAAAACAATTTTTTTCCGGAGGAAAATCATTATAGTTTCTATTTCATTCATCAGTAACATAGTTCCCTTAGATCCAACCATTGACCAAAACAAAATTCATAGTGTGATTAGAAATACTCATAGTGGGATTCCACATAATCATGAAGAATAACTTATAGGACACCTAAATCATGAAAAATTCATCACAATCAATGGAACACTAGGCTTAACCTATGTTATTAAAGGTAAATATTTAAATTCTTCATAATGTAATGATAAGATATTTTTTAATTTCAAAAAATATCTCTTAGGATTTTCAAACTCGATTCACAGTAAGGCATATTGTCGGGTGATAGGTAGTGCTTGAGTCAAGTCTAAGACAAATGTTTTAGAGTTATTCACCTCAATATCATATATTCACAAATAATATCATCTTGTAGAATCTATACATGGATGTATTTCTGTGACACCACTCCCTATACCATAAATTAATATTCCATGATATTTTCTTATACATAGAATTACCCTTAAAATTATCCTTAAACATAACCCTAGTAATGTAACTATGGTTTCCTCATCCTAGTTTTCAAAGGTTAACAAAACATATCCTTTGAACCAAATTATTATGACCCCATGTTTCCATACATGGATACTAAATATTTTTTGATGAATATTCTTTGGATTATACATACACATTCCTAAGGATCATAAAGGTACAATGCTTTTGGAAACATGGAATAACAAATAAGTAGTTTATAAGAGTTAAAAATTGTCTCCAATATAGTTACTCATAACTTTCAACCTTCATATAAATATTATATAAAATTAATGTAATCATTACCTAGGGAAAAGAAGCAAAATAATGGGTGAGACCTGATTATTAGTGAGTGTAAACAATGTAAATTCAAAAACATAATGTCATTATAAGTGTATGAGAACATGAGTATAAAATAGAAAACCATTACCCAATATATCATTGATCAAAATCATTAGTCATGGGATATATATTGGTAGTTTATAATACATGAATTATAAAGAAATTAAATAACATCATCCCTGAGACAATAAAAAAACATAATACATAGAATTTTTCCATACAAATAAACATATAAATCATTTTGTAATAATCGAGAATCATTTCCTTAACTATCATGGTTGATTGCGTTTATTACCCAAACTATCATAGTAGTCAAAGTTCACTCCAAAGTCAAACATATTGGATTTTTTTTACTCCCCAAACCATTGAAGTAGTCGTGGTTCACTCCTAGAACTATCATAGTGGATGAAGTCCATTATTGAACTAGGTCCACTCCCTATTCTATTCTAATTAATCTTATGAGATGTTGATCATTACTAAATGCATTGGAATGCGATATTGGTCCTATACATCTTTTATTCTAACGTAACCATCGTCTTTAGTTATAACATTACAACTATAAATTAATGAAAACCATACATAAGTATTCAAGAAGATCATAAATCATTCGTCCTATCAAAACCCATGAAATAAAATGTACATTATAAAACTTTTGTCTTATAAAATCCCATGAAAAGAAAGGGGCTTCATAATAAATTTCAACATAGTATAATACATGAAAAATAAATGTGTTTCATAAAAATATTTTCATCGTAAACATAATCCTTTTATTAATGAATAAATACGGTATAATTGTATCATATCTCTAGTAATGATTATGTAACATCAAATAATTTCCTATTATATGGAAAAAAAATTTGAAAGATACTCACTTGTAAAATCTCTTGAGGAAAATAACATTTCAAAGAAAAATATTATTTAAATAAGATATTAATAAAATATAATTAAATAATTTTCTTTATAAATAAAATTAATATTCTATAAAGAATTATTTAGAGAAAATAATTTTCAGGAATGTGGGAAATTATATTCATTTTTTACGTGTAAAAACAAAATTTTGTTTCACATTTTTTGTAAAAGGGGAAAAGGCCTTTCTTAGAAAATGACATAAAGATCCCTTTTAAAAAAAATTAAAAAAAATATGGGTAACCTTTTCTATAATAAATCATATGCATAATTTAAAATAATTTTTTAAATTATTTTTAGAATACATAGATATGAAAGAAAAAGGGTGTATGATCAAAAAGAGAAATAAAGAATATTTTTCTTAAAATCATTATTTTAGTCTCTATAATAATTTTGGACAGTAAAATGAAAGGAAAAAAATGTACTATATAGATATAAAAATAGTAAAAATAATACATGGTTTTATATTGAGAATTTTTATAATAATTCATCATTATAAACACAATCATAAAAAATCCTGATAAATAGTGATATTGCAACCTAAAACAATTGCCACTTTGGTATATTTTGAATATTAAGCCCCATTAAATAATATAATAAAATAAAACAATAAATATCATTAAATTAAGGATATTTATTTTACAACATGTAAAATGGTTACTATATACACCTTATGAAATATTATTGGTTTATATCATAACTTATGTACTAATGAAGGCACTTTAATACAAATATTTATTAACATTAGTCTCAACTACGTTTTCATAAATTTTAACTAACTGTATAGGAACTATAATTTTATTAATAATATTTTTATGATCTATTATTATATATATCATACCATATATAATTTACATATGAACTTTTTTTACCCATTTATCCATAATTCCTTCTTAAAATCACTTTTTGGGTAATTACTGCTTTGTTTTTCATTTATGTTTTAAATTTTTATTTTTTATCCTCTTACATTGATCATGGTTCCATTATCTAAATGTCATTTAGCATGAAATAAATATCATATAAATTTTTTTATATATGTATATATAGTAATATGTAAAAGTAATAGATATAAAATGAAATACATTGTTCATGGACACAGTATGACATACGTACGCATGGTCATTGTTTCAATTTTCTAATAGATGGAACAAAAAAAGTTAAATAATTATTAATCAATAAATAATAATTATGATTTAATCTCTTTCACATATATTTAATAAAATTATCCTTATTAACTCCCATGAAAATTATCGGTAAAAAAATGTATCACATCTCCTCATGAGGCAGTAGTCTGTCGTACACACCAATGATGTTGTCATATCCCCGGCAGAATAAAAATTATGATGGTATTTTTGATATGATAATTTAATAAGTGTAATTATATTAAAAATATAATATATATTAATTTAATATATTCCTATTATTATAAAACTAAACCAAAAATGAAATACACATCACTAATGTTTGGGAGGTGGTAGACTATCATACACACGATCCACATTATTGTTTTCTAAATGGTTGTAATGAAAGAGGTAAGGTGAGATATTATAATTCCATATATATAATAATATCATAAAATTATAATATAAATATTAAATTCCTCGTTATATTTATCCATAGGAGATGTTGATGAAAAATGAATAACATCAGTTCGTGAGGTAGCAATCTGATGTACACACACTTGACAGTTTCATTTCCCATTTTATGGAAGTGGTTTTGAATATAATTTATGGAATTAAAAATATAAAATCTAAATATTTTTTCGATACTTGTTTTATTATATCATCAAATTTTAATAATATTATATGTACTTAGAGGAAGAAATATAATGAAAACAAATATTTGAGAACTATAACACTTTGTAACACCCCAAGCTTCCACGGTACGTTACCCTTTAAATAATGCGATGGTGTGCATTGTAAGCAACTTCATGATTCTAACACACCACAACCAATCAAACTAGCCATTATGATTAGTAATACCTAGTTTTTTAAATTTAATAAACTTTATCTTTCGAAATGGACTTAATTTTTGGATTCTTAATATCGAAATTAGCTTAGGGTGAAATTTTGGTACTTTTCAGATAAGTTTCATATTTTGATGAATAGTGAAAATTACTAAATTTTAATTAAAAACAACTTTTTTTATCAAAATAATTAATAGTGATAAATTATTAATTTGAGTGGTTTTAAAGTATATTTAGAATATATTTTTACCATTTAATACAATGTTGGTCATTGGATGTAATTTCACATATTAACCCGACATAAACAAGTGTCAATCTTTTCATAGTTATTATCTCTTAAAAACACGCTATTACTTTTGACGACGGGAATTAATTTTTAAATTATTTAATGAAACTGATATGTTTTGAATTTGGTAAAATAGACATCATTTTTGAATTCATAATATCAAATATAGCTTAGGCCTAATTTTCGGTATTTTTCTGGAAACTTTCATTTTTTGATAAATAGTGAAACCACTAAGTGGTAGTTAAAAAACTGAATTTTTCATAAAACATAATTTTACCGCTTCTGTGAGTGGAATTTCAAAAATCTGAGAGAAACTGTTAATATCAAGGAGTAAAATCTGGTTCAATGAGAAGAAAATAATTTTTGGTGAATAGTAACTTTTTACTTTTATTTACCGCAATTAAAAGTAAATAGGGTAATTAAGGGTAAAAATGATATTAATATTACCCTAAAACATGTCCTAATTCTATTGTACAAGTGTATCTCGAACAAAAACAACTTTAGGAGTATAATATTATCATTTAGATCCACTTGTAATAGATTAGGACATTTATTATTATTTAATTCAAAGAAGAGTTAAAAGAGTTAAAATCAATGTTTATTTACTAAAACAATTTTAATATAGGGTTATACATAAGATACATTCGATTGTAAATATTCATTAGAAAGATAAAACTATTTCCTACATAATGGTATTTTATTTATAATTTTGAGACCTTAAATAATTTAATTTACTTATGACACAATTGTGATGCAGTAATTACCTAATTAATGAAATATTACAATAATTGATATTATAAATATCAAAATAAATGTAATTTGAGACTTTTTATGAATTACACTAATTTTCTAGGTTAATATGTCATGTTAGGATTGATTATATAAATTGTTTTCGAAGTAATAATTCTGTTATGAATTTATCAAAAACAAAATACACAATAGTGTCAAAATTGACAAAAAAGAGTTTTTAAAAAAAATATTATATTATTAATTTATATTCAATTCCTAAAAATCTAAGGTTCTTCCAAGAGACTTATATCATGATATGTGTATCATTAATGGACCCCTTGGGGGTCTCTTGGATGTATATAGTATGTTTACTAACCAAATTATATAAAAATATAAAGAGACATTGTAAAAGTGAAACTAATTAACTAAGAGTTAATACTTAAAGATAAGGTTAATATAATGACCCAAACCTCTCTAAATTATATTGGTTGAGTGTTTTGTGACCCATCCCCAGCTTAAAGTTTAAATAATCCACTTTGGAGCCATTAGAAACCGAATATAAATTTATTATAAAATAATATGTTTAGCTTTACCAAAGGTTCCCCTCACCCCTCTTATAAAAGGGAACTCCCCATTCTCACTAATTCACACATTCAAAGCCTTTTGGATCGGCCAAACCCTACCCAAATACTCTTCCAACATCTCTCACTACAACCTATAGGCCTTAGTTTGATCAGAAATCCTACCTAAGGATCCATTTTGATCAAATCAAAAGGAAGAACCCGAAGAAGAGGTAATGTTTTCACCACCCTCTTTCAAGTTCCTTTCTTCTTCAACTTCTTCTTTCTTTGTTATTTATATTCTAAAATAATTACTCGAGTATATTATATATATTGTGATGTTATTATAAATATGTTACAACCATATTCAGTTTTATATCCATCCTTTGAATGGAATGTCACCATACGTGCGTACGTACGGCTTACCGTCTCCACATCGTGGTGTAATTGTCATTCAATAAATTATTTTTTGGATGAGTATAATAATGATGTGTAATTCATGTAAATAATAAATATAACATGATAATTATTCTGTCTATATGATATACCATCCAATTATATATTGTTTTTACATCAAAAGAATGATATTGTCGCTCGTGCCTACGTACGGACTACCGTCTCCACGAACGCGATGAGATTCATTCTCCATCGTATCCATTCAAGTATAATTATCATTTGATGATTAAAAATAATGTTTAAGGACTTGATATAATTATGGATATGAATAAGATACAATCTATCCATAACAAACATGGCTTACGTAACAAAGAATATAAAGGAAAACAAGTAAGTTAACACCCGAAATGACGATAATACTAAGATATTTTTAACAAATCAATGTTAAAAGATCATACATGATATCATATTAATGTAAATTATTATTGTATAATTAAATAACAATTATTTCACCATTATACATTAGTTTAACCTACCGTCGACCAAGGAAAACGTACATAGTAAGGGTTTTCTTATCTCACTTTTAATTCCGTGAGAATTACATTGTTCACCACTTATTTATTACATGTGGTGTGTTTACATACCATGTTTGTATTCATTGTGTAATATACTTTAATAAATTTATATTTAAATCATTGTTTTATGATCCTTCTTTCACGGGTGTATGTTTTGTATGTTACCAAATCAATAAGGGAATTTGAATTTTCAATTTCTACTCATTCGGCTTTACGCATTCTTCATTGATTATTTTACTGCAAGATTATGTGTAGAATCACTATTCATTTGATTATGTCATAAATTCCACTCCCCTTTATGTGGATTTACTTTTGATACACATAATCACTCCATTTATAAATGTAAAATTCATCGGTATGAACTTGATAAGAGTAATTTTTACTCAATCCCCATTTGTTGAGTTAAATATCCAATTCATTGGTGTTGTTTTTACAAGAATATGTGTGAATGTCATCTGATTAATTTAGACTAAATATACAGTCATATTTTGTGTATTTATATTTTTCACACATAATTATGTCATTTATTTTTCATTAACCTAAGGATATGGTCTTTATAAGAGAAATCATCTCAATTTACATTCCATTGAGATTTCTTTGTTGTTATACACCAAATCACTTTTATATGGTGTATATAATGTACTTTGACATAGTATATCATGAACCCCTTTATTCTCATGATATTTTAAAGTTTTGATTACCTCAATTATTTTTATTCAAGTGTCTCTCTTTTGGTTATAAACTCTAACTAAAATATCTTTTTAAAAGTTTTAAAGATTTATTATTCTAAATCTTTCTCATTAATGTCCAAGTTTTAAAAATGATTTAAAAGATTTATTTATATGGAAATTAATGTTTCAAAATTAAAACTCCTTTTAAAAGTTATAATGTGGTATGGGACACTTTGATTCAAAAAATCTATTTTTAAATGGCTTCTTGACAAATATTGTGACTTTTAAATGATTTCAAGAAAAAGGGGGATATTTCTCTCTAATAGTTTTGATAATTATTTTCATCTATGTCAATATCCTTCATTTTTATCTATTGAGGTTAATCTGATACAATACAATCTTCCATGTTGTATCGAATGAGTTATGTTTGACTGTGGATGTGTTATTTTTATACCATTAATGATTTCTGGATAATGTATTGCCATTTCGTATGCTAGTTTCAATACGAATGTTTATGTTAAGTTTAAAACTTTTCATATGAGAAATTCATTGGACTTAGTAAGTAACGGGTGGAGCCCTCTATAGCTCTTCGATGCATCGGTAGGTCTCATGAGACAAACCAGTGTCTTAGCACGAGGCCTTGACAAAATCTTATTTTTAGTCTTGGCATGAGGCCTTGTCTACGTGGTTATGATAGTTTGGCATTATGCATTCTGTCATTATAAAAGTGGTTATTAATATTTTCATGTGATTATTAGACTAGTATAATATCCATGTGAATAAGAAAATGGCATTATATCATTTTATCCTTGACATATTATGGTGAAGTTCAAGTTTAAAAGGCTTTTGTTTTAGTTATTCATTGCCTTAAATGTTTATGTTTATTTATGAAAGTTTCTGCTATATTATTGTCCTTACTGAGCATCTGAGCTCACCCCTTTCAATGTTTTTTTTTCAGGATGTGAAGAAGTATTTTATGAATAACCGGTAGGGATAGTATGAGGGGATATGAAGACAATTTTTTTTTTATTTTTTCACTTATTGATGTAATGTAAACTTTATGAATATATCTAGTGTTTCCAAAGCTACTAAACTAATCGGTCTTTTAAGACTTGATCTTTCTTGTGATCATGCCAATGTTATGTAATAATGCACCGACTCTCGGTATCTAGGGTCGGGGCGTTACAGTTGGTATTAGAGGATTTTTAGTACAAACCTTGGAATCTAGATTTTTATAAACTCTGATTAGAGCACGTAGACCTAAGATGAACTTTGAGGATTAGTATAGAAGAACTTCCTAGAATTTTGGTATTGTAGAGATTTTGTGAGTTTTCCGAGCAATACATCCCTTTCTAGATACGAGCAGGTAGAAGCGTCTCTGGAACATATGTACCTATGGGTAAAACCTGAAAACACCGCTTTGAGCTAGACTCGAACGGGAACTGGTGCATGACAACAGGCCTTGCTGCACTCTTGGTTACGACACTCCCGGGGGATATGCTTAAGAAAATTTACATTTTCTTTACAAACCGATTTGATGTATTATATATATAAGATGAGAGTAAATAACATTGGTTAATCCTAATTTGTTTCAAATTGAGAATATGGTGACATGTTAATCTCTAAATGATTTTATGACTACTGTTACTCACACAATGCTTTCTGGTCTTAGTCAATGGCTGGATTCCAAGGAAGTCATAGTGACATTGAGAATGGTGTACAAGGTGGGAACGGTGGTGGAAATGAGCAACCAAATGGAATGTTGATAGGCGTAAAAGATATCGTCTTTATGACAAATCAATTTTCCAAAAATATGATCAACAATAAATATATTAACCAATTCCCGAACTCAACAAAGAAGAGAAAGGTGATGAATGATAAGAGCTCCAGTAGTGGAGACAATGGAGAAAGGAATCCTCAATTTCCATCATGTAGGAAATGTGGAAGGAGACACCCAGGAAAGTGTCTCAATGGGACAAAAAAATGCTTTACGTGCGGGAAGGGAGGACATAAAGTGAAGAATTGCCGAAGAAAAATGAAGAGTACTATGAAAGAAGATAAAAATGGTCCCAAGAATCCATTTACAGTCATTTGCCATAAATTTTGTGGACTTGTCCATTACCCAAGTGAATGACCTATTCTATAGGATATTTTCTTGGTCAAAGAAGAAGCTATGTGGAAATAAATGATTGGAGAAATGTTTAAAAATTATTAGTGCTCCTTGTTGATGGGTTTACTTTCGAATAATTTTCTCTTGTATTTTTAACCCTGCAGTTTTCCATGTGAGAATGATATTTGAGGAAGAATTATCTTTTCTCTTGTGGATATAGTTATAAATAACCATTTGGTTATATATGGTCATTGGGTTTGAGGAAATTATAAGTTTTTATAATTTGGGATGAAAATGAAAGGTATGAGATAAGATTTGTGGTTAAATTATGTTATAGTTATTTTGAGAAATTTATCTCATTTTGGTAGTGTTATAAAATATTGTTTTTGAAAAAGGATAACACGCAGACCGTGTGACAACCCATCGCGTCGGACAAAGCTGTGGGAATCGAACCCACAACCAAAGTGCGATTGAGATTTATCGCCTAACACTGGACTACGTGAAGTCCCTAGTTAGTGTGACTATTATTTTTAGTTAAATGATTTTATTCATCAATAATAATCTGATTTGGGAACTTATGTCTTGTCAAATGAATACCCTTAGTATAGGAAAATGATTTGGTGATTAAGTGATAAATGTTATTTTTGGAGTTGTTCGCTTTGTTGTGAACACTATACGCCCAAGGAAAAATAGAATAGTATGGGATTTCATTTGAGGAGTAATGGTGGATTTTTATCTATGTTTTTATTGTGGATTTATAGTGATTTGGGTAATTTATGGAAATGAATAGGTTAATTACTTTTAATTATGTGACTTTAAGAGTAATTAATGTCATTTAGAGATACAATTTAACCTGGAAGACTACATTCTTATACGTTTTGGGTTTCAATATTAGTTTTGATTATATTGAAGGATTTTAAGGACAATTTATTGTTGAATGCTATTTATTTAACTTTGGGGTATTGATGGTTCAATTTTAGAAATTAAGATTAGTGTTTTATTCTCTAATGAAATATCCATTTAGGGGATCATCAGATATTATACTAACCATTTTGGTTTTGATTAATATCTAAACACAAGGTAAATATATATTTTATCCTACGTGGATCATGTATTTCTATAGAATTTTATTCTAGCTCTTCCATTGTGACCAAATCTTCTTTAATACTCATTGTTCAAAAAAATGAGTTATTGGTAAAAATTTATTAAAGAATGAAACTCTACTTAAAAAGTAAGAATATCTCTTTATGTTCTTAGTCAATATCATAAATGAATTCCTTGTCCTTATGTTATGTAACTTAAAACTAAAAAATTTGTCTGTTTACTTTTCCTACTGGGAGACTAATGACCGTTTGTCCCAACACAAGTTTGTGAATTTCTTATTGTTATCTTTCTCCTGATCATGTTTTCTATCCCTCTCCATCAGAACTTAACACTTAGTTTATCATCCACATCCATATTTTCCTACATGGAATCCTAGTATAGGTTATCTTGGGTGACCTTTATACCTCTCTTCCTTTCTTTTAAAGTGATAGTTTTATTGACTCTTTTTCCGATGTGGGAATTTCTATTATATTCTCAAGCCCAATTTCAAAAAAATTGCAAGGACGTAATTTATTGAAGGAGGTGAGAATGTAACACCCCAAGCTTCCACGTTATGCTACCCTTTGAAGAATGCAATGGCGTGCATTGTATGCAACTTCGAGATTCTAACACACTACAACCAATCAAACTAGCCATTATGAAAAGTAATACCTACATTTTGAAATTATGTAAATTTTTTCATTCGAAATGGACTTCATTTTTGGATTCTTAATATCGAAATTATCTTAGGGTGAAATTTTGGTACTTTTCAGATCACTTTCATATTTTGATGAAAAGTGAAAATTACTAAATTTTAATTAAAAACACCTTTTTTAATCGAAATAATTAATAGTGATAAATTATTAATTTGAGTGGTTTTAAAGTATATTTAGAATATATTTATACCATTTAATACAATTTTGGTCATTGGATGTAATTTCACATTTAAACCATACATAAACTAGTGTCCATCTTTTGATAGTTATTATCTCTTAAAAACATGCTATTTGTTTTGACGACGGGAATTAATTTTTAAATTAATTAATGCAACAGATATGTTTTGAATTTGGTAAAATAGACATCATTTTTGAATTCATAATATCAAATATATCTTAGGCCTAATGTTTTGTATTTTTCTGGAAACTTTCATTTTTTGATGAATAGGGAAACCACTAAGTGGTAGTTAAAAAACTGAATTTTTCATAAAACATAATTTTACCGCTTCTGTGAGTGAAATTTCGAAAATCTGAGAGACATGGTTCATATCAAGTAGTAAAATGTGGTTCAATGAGATGAAAATATTTTTTGGTGAATAGTAACTTTTTACTTTTATTTACCATGTTTAAAAGTAAATAGGGTAATTAAGGGTAAAAATGATATTAACATTACCCTAACACATGTCCTAATTCTATTGGACAAGTGTAACTCGTCCAAATACAACCTTAGGAGTAAATTATTATCATTTAGGTCCACTTGTATTAGATTAGGACATTTATAATTATTTAATTCAAAGAAGAGTTAAAAGAGTTAAAATCAATGTTTATTTACTAAAACAATTTTAATATAGGGTAATACATAAGATACATTCGATTGTAAATATTCATTAGAAAGATAAAACAATTTCCAACATAATGGTATTTTATTTATAATTTTTAGACATTAAATAGTTTAATTTATTTATGACACAACGGTGATATAGTAATTACCTAATTAATGAAATATTAAAATAATTGATATTATAAATATCAAAATAAATGTAATTTGAGACTTTTTATGAATTCAACCAATTTTATAGGTTAATATGATATATTAGTATTGATTATATAAATTTTGTTCGAAATAGTAATGCTGTTATGAATATTACAAAAACAAAATACACAATAGTGTCAAATTTGACAAAAAAACGTTTTTAAAACAAATATTATATTACTAATTTATATTCAATTCCTAAAAATATAAGGTTATTCCAAGAGACAAATATCATGATAGGTGTATCATTATGGACCACTTGGGGGTCTCTTGGATGTATATAGTGGGTTTATTAACCATAAAATATTAAAATACAAAGAGACATTGTAAAAGTGAAACTAATTTACTAAGAGTTAATACTTAAAGATAAGGTTAATATAATGACCCAAACCTGTCTAAATTCTATTGGTTGAGTGTTTTTTGACCCATCCCCACCTTAACCTTCAAATAATCCACTTTGGATCCATTATATACCGAATATGAATTTATTATAAAATAATATTTTTAGCATTTCCAAAGGTGCCCCTCACCGCTCTTATAAAAAGGCATTCCCCCTTCTCACTAATTAACACATTCAAAGCCTTTGGGATCAGCCAAACCCTGTCCAAATACTCTCTAAACTTCCTTCAATACAACCTATAGGCCTCAGTTTGATCAAAAAGCCAACCCAAGGAGCCCTTTTGATCAAATCAAAAGGAAGAACCCGAAGAAGAGGTAATGTTTTCACCACCCTCTTTCAAGTTCCTTTCTTCTTCAACTTCTTCTTTATTTGTTATTTATATTCTAAAATAATAACTCCAGTATATTATATATACTGTGATGTTATTATAAATATGGTAAAACCATATTCAGTATTCTATCCATCCTTTAAATGGCATGTCACCATACGTGCGTACGTACGTCTTACCGTCTCCACATCGTGGTGTAATTGTCATTCATTAAATTATTATTTGGATGGGTATAATAATGATGTTTAATTCATGTAAATATTAAATATAACATGATAATTATTCTTTCTATATGATATAACATCCAATTATATATTATTTTAACATCAAAAGAATGATATTGTCGCTTGTGCGTACGTACGGACTACTGTCTCCACGAACACGATGAGATTCATTCTCCATCGTATCCATTCAAGTATAATTCTCATGTGATGATTAAAAATAATATTTAAGGACTTGATATAATTCTGGAGATGATTAAGATACAACCTATCCATAAAAAACACGGCTTACGTAACAAAGAATATAAAGGAAAACGAGTAAGTTAACACCCCAAATGACGACAATACTAAGATATTATTAACAAATCAATGTTAAAAGATCATATATGATATCATATTAATGTAAATGATTATTGTATAATTAAATAACAATTATTTCACCATTATAAAGGATTTTAACCTACCATTGACCAGGGAAAATGTACAAAGTAAGGGGTTTCTTATCTCACGTTTAATTTCGTGATAATTCCATTGTTCACCACTTATTTATTACATGTGGTGAGTGTACTGCCCATATTTGTATTCATTGTGTAATATACTTTAATACATGTATATTTAAATCATCATTATATGATCCTTCTTTGATGGGTGTATGTTTTTTATGTTACCAATTCAATAAGGGAATTTGAAATTTCAATTTCCACTCATCCGGCTTTACGTATACTTCATTGATTATTTTACTCCAAGATTATGTATAGAATCACTATTCATATGATTATGTCATAAATTCCACTCCCATTCATGTGGATATACTTTTGATACACATAATCACTCCATTGATAAATTTTCAAGTCATCGGTATGAACTTGATAAGAGTAATTTTAACTCAATCTCCATTTGTTGGGTTAAATATCCAATTCATTGGTGTTGTTTTTACAAGAATATGTGTGAATGTCATCTGATTGATTTACACTAAATATCCAATCATATTGAGTGTATTTATATTTTTCACACATAATTATGTTGTTTATTTATCCTTAACCTAAGGATATGGTCTTTATAAGAGAATTCATCTCAATTTACATTCCAATGAGACTTCTTTGTTGTTATACGCCAAATCACTTTTATATGGTGTATATAATGTAATTTGACATAGTATATCATGAAACCCTTTATTCTCATGATATTATAAAGATTTGATTACCTAAATTATTTGTATTTAAGTGTCTCTCTTTTGGTTAGAAACTCTAACTAAAATATCATTTTAAAAGTTTTAAAGATTTATTATTCTAAATCTTTTTCATTAATGTCCATGTTTTAAAAATGATTATAAAGTTTTATTTATATGGACATTAAAGTGTTAAAATTAAAACTCCTTTTAAAAGTTTCAAACTGGTATGGGACACTTTGATTCAAAAAAAAAATATTTTTAAATGGATTCTTGACAAATAGTGTGACTTTTAAATGCTTTCAAGAAAAGGGGGATATTTCTCTCTAATAGTTTTGATGATTATTTTCATCTATGCCAATATCCTTTATTTTTATCGATTGAGGTTAATTTGATACAATATAATCTTCCATATTGTATCGAATGATTTATGTTTGACTGTGGATGTGTTATTTTTATACCATTCATGGTTTGTGGATAAAGTATTGACATTTAGTATGCTAGTTTCAATACAAATGTTTATGTTATGGTTAGAAATTTTCATATGAGGATTGCATTGGACTTAGTAAGTGACGGGTGGAGCCCGCTATAGATCCTCGATGCATCGGTAGGTCTCATGATACAAACTAGTGTCTTGGCTTGAGGCCTTGACAAAATCTTATTTGTAGTCTTGGCACGAGGCCTTGGCTACATGGTTATGATAGTCTGGCATTCTGCATTCTGTCATTATGAAAGTGGATATTAATATTTTCATGTGATTATTCGACTAGTAGAATATCCATGTGAATAAGTAAATTGCATTATTTCATTTTATCATTGCCATATTATGCTGAAGATCATGTTTAAAAGGATTTTTTTTAGTTATACATTGCCTTAAATTTTTATGTTTATTTATGAATGTTTCCGCTGTATTGTTATCCTTACTGAACATCTGAGATCACCCCATTCAATGTTTTTTTCCCATGATGTGAAGAAGTATTTTATGAATGACCTACAGGGATAGTATGAGGGGATATGAAGACAATATTTCTTTGTAGTTTTTTACTTATTGATGTAATGTAAACTTTATGAATATATCTAGTGTTTCCAAGGCTACTAAACTAATCGGTCTTTCGAGACGTGATCTTTCTTGTGATCATGCTAATGTTATGTAATAATGTACCAACTCTGGGTATCTAGGGTCGGGGCGTTACACACTTCTTCGGAGAAACCCTCTTTAGTATACACCTAAATCACTCATAAAAGGAATTACTAATAAAAATTAAGTATCTTGGATTTGGTAAGGGAATTAATGATGATATTTTGGTAGGTATTGTCCAAACAAAATATTTTGGGATGTATGAAGTTGAGAGAAGACGGGGTGGCCATTTATAATTGGTGGAGAGGACACACATGAATTTTTTTCAAAAGAATAGTGTGTCAACATTTTTCACCAGAGAAAAAGGATCAAAATGGATAAATATCAAAATTATTATGTTAAAATGTTGAAATATGGCTAAATACGTAATTTTGTACAATTTTATAGGTTATTTTACATCTTATTATTTTAGTTTAACCACCCTGTAAATATGATTTAATATTAACCGCAAAAAAATCATTTTTTTTTTTTTAATTTTCACCAAAACATATGTTAACCTTATTATATAATATATATTATGATGACTGAAAATATATATTATATTTTTTTCAAATTCCATTCACATAATTATGATAATTTAATTTCAAATTAAACCAACAAAAGGGTTGAAAAATCGGTTTTTTAAAGAAGAATTTTTCAAATATTAAACATGTTCGTATATCATAATTCAATATAAATTTGATTAAAATAACATAAATTTGATTAAAAAATATTTAATTGACTAATATTTTATATAAATACATATAAATATATATTTTATCATGTAAATATTTTGAATGAAAAGTCTATTGTTAAAAAATAAGTATTTTTCACTATTCAATGAAAAAATCATCTTTTTTGAAAATTCACAAAAATTAAATACAAGATAATTTTCTAATTTTGATTTCAAATTTGAAGTTAATTTTCTAAAATAAATTTTCCAAAATTGGAAATACATAATTTTAAAATAAGTGCACAAAATTTGAAAAAACAACACTCTAGAGAAATACAGTTTTAAAGCATAAAATTTGATTATCATGTCTAAAAAATAATAAGGGGAATTTATATTTTTTATTTAATATATAATATAAAATTAAAATTAAAATCATTCACCAAATTGTGTGTTTTTAATTTATTTAAGAAATATATGTTTGTACGAATAAAAAAATAGAAAAATAATTCCTTTATATTCAAAATGTTCTTATATTTACTTATAATTAATTAGTCACTAATTAATTTATTTTATATTCATATATAAACCATATATTTAATTTCAATTTCTATATGATAAATATCATATTAAATAGAAATATTTTAATAGTATTTCATGTTTCATTAAAACCTAGTGTTTCATATCGCACAAGCGGTTGAACAAATAAAATTTAATTTAAAACAAATCATAAAATATCAGGGTGATTCAATATTTTTTACCTTTTGATGAATTGGTAGATCAATGAGAGGCTGCTCATGAGTATGGAACTATCACTTGGCATGTATGCATGGGTGTGTGTATGTTTTTATAGAAACTTGTTAATGGGATTCCATATGATTGGAAATGGTTTTAAGGATTATGTACTTTTTTAAAATTTAATTTCTTATGGTTTTGATGTATTATATTTCAAAAAGATGCTATTTTTTATATAAAATGTTATAAGATGTTTTTTCCTTGTGGAGAGTGTTGTTAATTCTTTATGTAATTCCTACTACACACCGTATTCTTGGTAACTTTATTGTGTTTAAAATTTTTTTCTATCATGGCACATGAATTGGAAAGTTATCAAACTTATATATTGATTCACCATACCCCCATGGGTAGGTTAAAATTTTTTCGATCTTTTATATAGTTTGGTAATTAATGGTGAGGATAATTCACTATTTTTTTAGCTTTCAATTTTTTCTTTCATTGTAAATTGTAATCTTTATTTCCATTTTTACATGGATGATTTCATTTCATTGGATTTAATTTGAGATGTATTATTTTTTACCCATGAATTAAATAGTAGTATTGAATGTTTATATTTTAGTATTGATAGGTGTTATTATATTTATATGTAAAATTGTCTCCCAACTTGTTCGTAATCCCTGAGAATTTATTTCAAGAATTTGGTGTCTTTTAGATGACAGTTAAGGTCAGTAACACCTCTTAGCATCCCAATAAAAATAGTAGGGGTAAGATGTTACAAATGGTGTCATTATTTAGCATTCCATATATATTTTTAGGATAAAATAAGGAGGTAGGAATGTGGTAACTTGAATTGAATATCAATTTTTTTTATACTGAACATCATTTTAAAATGGTGGATTGGGGAAAATGTATTTTAAATCACTTCTAGGTGAGTTTTAACTAATCGTTGTAGTTTTAGCTAATACACATTTCATAAAATGAATTATTTGCAAGACTTCCCATTAATAAAAAATTAATCATATTTAGATTTCTGATTTCTGAATCATGTTCAAAATTATTACTATGGGTTGATTTTGAAAAAAACGATTGTGATAATTATTGATTTAGTAATTTGGAAAAATAGTGAAATACTTCTGTTTCTAGTGAATTATAACTAAATGGAGTTTTTTATTCTTATTGAAAATAGAAATTGGTAGAAATCATAGTAATTAATAGGAAGAAAAATAAGTAAATGTTGTTTCACTTGAGATAAAGGAGAACCAACAATTGGTTCAATTTATTGTTCAATATTCGTAATCCATAGATAGATTAAATAAGAATAATGAACATCGACACATCGACCACTCAGTTCAGTTTCAAAAGCAGAATCTACCCATATTTTGAGGGGGATCATATCCTAAAAATCATAGGTGTAGATGAATATGATGAATCAAATCATCATTTTCCAAGTAACACCATCCACGTTGAATGTGACTTTTTCATTCTATGTGCTTGAGGATCTGTAATGCCAAAGGTTTGACATTTTAATTAAGTCAAAATATGAGCAAGGAATTACATGGGAGGATTTTGAAGTGTTTATAAATAAGAAATTATTTCCTCAAACCTTTTATATTTCTATAAAAATTAGATTTCTTCATCTTAATGAAATATAATATATTAGTGATATAGTATTCAGATGAGTTTATTAACATAGGTCACTTTCTACTAAAACTAAATGTAATTTTATCTTTGATGGAACATTTTTTTGCATTTGGAATATGATTGAAAATTCACTCAATGATTATCATCCTTTCTATGATGAACTATATGGAGATAGCAAATAGATATACTAGTGAAGAAAGATATATCTCAAGAAATATAGTCATAAGGAGAATGTTTATCCCCAGAGGAAAAGGTAGGGAAAATAAGTTTATGAATAACAGGAATTGGGATGAATTCTTCCATTGTGGTCTTATGCCTCATAATAAGAAAATGGGAGCATTAATCTTCCCTTCGTGACCAAAAATTAATCAATTTTGTTTTTAATGTGGTTCACCTGAGAATATCAAGAGAGATTTCATAGAACCACCTAGAGCATTTCTCAACTATAACCAGATTATACATCTCTAATTTTATTTTTGTTTCACTCCAAATCATGGTTCCAGTAATACATATTATATCTCTAAAAGATCATAAAATTTAAATTTATGATCTCATTATAATAACTCTCATCTTTAGAAGATAGTGAGTGAGGGTGATTGTAGAAGCACCATGACTCCTTGGGATATGAAAGCTCAGTAGAGAAACCAACAAAACGTAACAGAAAAAAAGAAACTTTATTATGTTATGAAGGTGTTCATGAATGGTAAATAAGATTCTGTGATTGTGTCAGGTATGATTTTTGTGAATTATACACATGTGAAAAAAAAAATTTATACATGGACGTCACACTCTTTTATTTTTTATCATGTTGTTTATCTTACGGTTTTTCATGTTTAGTTTATGACTTCTTTATTGAAATTGAAAACACATCTTGTTCAATTGGAGTGTATATATTTTAATTGAACATATTGTGAAATTACTGTTAATGGGTATTAATTAGTTTTTTGTAATAATTGGGTCTATAAATGGATATCTATTATATTGTTTTGGAATGTATTGGTTACGAAAACTTATAGGCCAATATCAATGGTTGTGCATAGTACTTGAGCTTTAAAGATTATGATCTCATTTATAATATCATTAAAGGTAAATGGGTACTATATGCAAGATGAGTTGTACCATAAAAATAGATTTATAGATCCATCTCTTACCAATTAGTAGTGATTAATTTCTTATAACTAAATAATATCATAAATAGATATTTTCCAATCATCATTGACTAGTTTCCTAATTTTTTTCTAAAAACTTCTCATGGTTCCTACACAAAAGATATGTAGAATTTATGATTGATCACCTACTCGGGGTCAACATTATTTTTCTTCCATATCACAGGATGGAACCAATCGAATAAAGATAAACAAAAAACCAACTAGATGAGTTAGAATGTAATGATTTCCTTTGACTAAGCATGTCCCCATGGGTAACCATGATTCAATTTGTAAAGAAGGTAGATAAAATCCTTCATCTTTCGATATAATATTTTAACCTCAAATAAGTTAATATAAGGAATAGGTATCCTCTTCAAAAACAATTATGTACAATTTGATCAAATTATATGATCAGAGGTGTTTTCTATACTTTATATACAGTCAGGTTATCATCATCTTTGTTTTTAGAAAGAATATATTTCGAAAACAGACATTGTGATATTTTATTTCCATAATGAGTATGTGATCATGCCCTTTGGCTGAATTAATGCACCATTGGTGTTAATTTAATTAATGAATCAAATATTTAATCCATATATCGATTGATTTTTAGTAAAATTTATTAATTATATTCTGGTTTATTCTAGGACTAAGAGGATCATTATGAAAATATGGCTATACTGTTGAGTAACTTATTAGAACATCAACTTTATGCTAATATTTCAATGTGTGATTTCTAGACACATGATTTATGTTTACTTGGAAATGTCATCTCTTATAAAATAATTATATTTCATCTTAAAAAGATAGAATCATTTACATCATAGAAACCATCGATGGGTGTTTTTCAGATATGTGGTTTTCTTGGGATAGCAAGATACTACCAAATCCTTTTTCATGATTTTTCTCATCTTTCATTACTAATAAAATAGTTAACAAGGAAGGGTTTTCCTTACATGTGTTGTGATTACTGTCAATTTTCATTTTGAGAGATTAATGTTCACTTTATATCAGCACCCATCCTGGTATTTCTGGAATCGTGATAGGGATATGTAGTGTACAGTGATGCTTTTGGATCTTGTTTGGGTTGAGATCTCATGAAGGGAGATCATGTTATTTATTTTGGTTCGTGAGAGAAACACCTAAATGAAAAAAACTACCCAACACATTATTTTTAATTTTTTATCATATTGTATTCGTTAAATACATGGAATCATTATTTTTTTATAAACCTTCATTGTTTACGGATCATAAAAGATTGAATCACATTTTCTCACAAAGGGTTTTGAGTCTAAGGAAACAAATATTGTTTTAATATCTTAGAAGTTTTTAATTAATCTTGATGTATACATGGGTTAAAGGGAACTATAGGAGAAATTCAATAACTAGGAGGCCATATAGTCATCTAGATAATGATTATTTTTATTAGTGGTGGTCAATTTCCTTTATAAATGAAATTCATCTAAAGTATAATGAGAAAGGAAAAGTTTTAAATTTCTCTATAGTCACATTTTTTCAAAATTTGGTTGAGCATGTGAAAGATTATCAAAAATGTAATACAAAATGTATAACAATGTGTTCAAAACTCAATGGTGGGGAAACCATTTAGGGATGAAAACTATAAGAAATTATATGTTTTTGTTTAGGGTTCATAATTTAGTTCCCCCAAATTATCAATAAAAATTTCATAATTCATATCACCCATCGAGAAGGTTTTTATATCTTATTATTAACAAAAATTATAACACATTGGATGTGAAGTTAACATGGGTTGAAATAAAATTATTAGTGGACAAAATTATCTTGATATGCCTCACCTTTAAAAATTTAATTAAAGACCGCCATTGGTCAGTGGGTAATTTTTACTCATTAGTGATTTTAGTGTGCAAGTAGGATAAAATATCCATCGATTTTATCACAGTTCATCCAATAACATTTCAAATACATAATTTTATATGGTCATTGTGAATCGACTCATAATGTCAGCCCACATTATCACTATTCTTGAATCCAATATGAGGAAATACATGCCCAAACTAAACATATAATAAGTTTTGTCACTCTAAGAGCAATCCCCCCATTTCCTAGAGATGAGAACCTTCTGATATCTATCTTGTACTCCACTACCCTTCTAGAATTGTCCATTGGTGTTAGTCACATTGAGATACCTTGGTTGTTTCATAGACTCATAATTAACCATTATCTCATGCTGCATAGATTTTGATCCATTGACAACCTCCCATGAAGGAGGCCCATGCTGAATATCGTGCCTTCAGTCATTGGGATGTACACCTCCACATTCTCTTTCTCCAACTCTTGGTAACACTGAGCTCTTATCCTTGGAAAGAATGAATATATGACAGAGGTATGCTATGGTTCTGAAGTATTATAAATGTTCGGAATGGGAATCAGCTACTACGGAGGAAGCTTGCCACCAGGGATACAGAGATGGGTCTGATTTTAATGATATTTAATTGTATTTTTTGGCTTGTGGTACTTTATTACTATCCTTTTCTTTTATTTTAATAAACGGTCAGGGGGTTTTCTCCTGGTTGAGGTTCTCTGGTTTACATATAAGAAGTTTTAAATATTTTTGGTGTCTTATTTTTTATTGTGTTTTTCTAGGACACATGGTTTAATTATAGATTTTCAAAGGATTTATATAAATACCTTTAAACCTAGTTTACAATAACAAAATTTTATTATAATAAAGTTTATGGAGAATCTAAAGTACGTTGAAAACACTATAGGACACACATAGAGATTTTGTGGTGGATTCTAATGGCTCAAGGGAGGATGATATACCTCCAGTGATATTCATACTAAATAAAATATATCATGACTTCATACATATGGCTCTATTTGAAGCACTGAATTTCCAGCCATGTTATTAATTACTATGTTGGTTGGAAACTATTGAGACTTCACATATTAGGCCTAGCCTGGTGAAAAAAATAGATAATATTTAGTTCATTATAAAATTAATGGTGATGGATTAGAGTCATCAAAAAACATATATGAATCACTGGAATAGACCATTTTCCCTTGAGGTGAGTGACCATGTTTTCTTCTGAATCTCTCTTGATTGTGGGAATCGACATTTTGGTCAAAAAGTAATTCAATATCTATGTTACATTGGCCATGTTGTGAAAAAATACATCAATGTTTCCTATCAGTATGATTTGTGAGTTATTGTGTTTATTTACAAAGCCAGATCACCGTGAATGAGTACAGTTGGAGTTTTTTGAAGACAGGTTTTGACGGTGGTGCAGTTTCCTTATGTTTACCAAACCTTTGGGCCACAAAATCTAGATTTCTTGTTTGGAAACGAAAGGGGTTTATCATTAGAGTAAATGGTATAAATAACTGAGAATAAAATTATAAAAATTAGGGAACCACGTACCATAGAACATGGTTTGCGTACCATGTCTAGGAACGGTTTGTGGTGGCGTAGTAGGTGGTGGGAATGGTATACAGAGAAGAAGAAATGGTTCATGTCAATGATTTTCGGCGAATGGCATGTGGTGTGAGGAAGGTGTGATGGTTCTAAATATTGTGGAAAAGAATAGGGACATCTAGGATCAAAGGAAGTATGTGGACCGTGTATAAAAAATGGTTTGCTGGAAGGATTGTGGTTCATGGTGGTAGAAGCGGTACATAGTGAAGGCGGTGCTGAATCAATGATTTGGTAAATCTAGATTAAGTGGATTAAGAGGATATATTTTCCTATATGATTATAGATAACCCCACCGATTATAATTGAGAGTCAATATCATTAAATGACATATCATTGCTCTGTAAATTCGACGAAGACCGAGGGAAGGTCGCGTGGGAGAATTCTATGAATGCTGAAGTGGTTTGAGAAAAAGGAATTCTACTGATGGTTTTTGCGGGGTGCTGAAGGCCGAAAAAGAAGAATTTATACAGAACAATAAAATGGTACATGGTGGGGGATCTCTAGTTTAAAAAATTTAAGGTAGTCCATGAATAGATAATAGTTCCCAGACATCTGGTAGTTCACATAGGAATAGGTAGTCCTCGGATAGAGGATAGTTTGTAGAGAATATTTTCATAATTGGTTTATAGAGTATGTTCGTAGAGTCGTTATACAGAGGTGGTATGAAATAGAAAAGGTGGAGTCAATCCATGAATAGAGGGAGGTTCGTAGAAGCAGCAATGGTGCATGGAAGAGGTTTTCTGTGTAGGAAATACACTACACAGTACGTGGGAGGAGCAGGTGGTTCACAGAACACTCAAGGAATCATGACAATGTTTCAAATCAGTTTGAGGATGTATTTTCTAATATCTAACAATAACCTAAAAGGTGTAATTCATCTATGGGTGAAAAGTCACATCAATAGAGCATCAATATATATGGAGGATGTAGGAATTCATTCAAATAAAGGGACCTAAACATCCATAAACTCATTTCAACCTACACATCCATAAACATTGAGTGGATTCATTTACAAGAGTAGTGAGTGAAGGAAGAGGAAGACAGTGAACTTTTCCACTAGTAGTGAGATAGAGAAAAATGCATAAGGAGTGACCCTTAGTATTATAATGAGAAGACCCTAAACCTTGTAAAGGTATTGACCCTGGGTATAGAAGATCTATCTCGAATATTATACTCATTATTGGAAGTAAACCTTAGTAAATTAGTTACATCAACACACTGTCGTTTTATGCTCTTTAGACATAGCCCAGTGAGGGTGAACTATGTAAAAATTGATGTGTCTCTGGAATGATTTAAATTCAATTCATACTTTGAAATATGAACGATTGATAAGATAGTTTTATTAATAAAAAACTAGATCCAAAGGGGAAGAGTTTTTAATCAATAATACCCTAATCCCCCCCCCCTCAAGGTATTCCACCTAGTGAACCTAACAATTGATATCATAGTAAAGGTTGAAACTCCATGGACAACTCTCCCCAGAGAATAAATAGATGTGGTAAATCATAAATGAATTACGATCTTTGATGGATATATTTTTTAATTATGGAAGAATCAGATGCATCACTACTTTCTGTCATTAGGGATGGGTTTTTTTCATAGTAGCTATGCATGGAATATTAAATGACATTAAAAGTGGTGCTTTACCCGAAGATGAAAGAATGGAATTGGAAGTTGATGAAAAAGGGATCAATGCCTTAGGGGGTCCCTATTAAATTCACTTTATATAAAGCTGATATCCAATAAAACATTGCATTCTATATGAACAAAAATTGTTGAACATTTATGAGGGTGTCACAAAAGTCCAAGAAGAAAAGATACAGGTTCTGTGAGACATGTATGAGGATCTCAGAATTAACCCCAATGAGACTATTGATGCATTCTTCGACATTGTATATGTTATTGTGGATGACAAGCAGGGTCTTGGAAAATTAATTTAATATATAAATATTATGACACAAAACTTGAGGAAACTTCTACTATGGATCAATCCGAAAGTTACAATTTTGGAAGACAAAGACACAAAAGAGTAGAAACTGTATAACCCACACATTACCCCTATAGAGTATGAAATGAGAAATGATGATAATGATGTAGTGGAAAAGGGGAAGTCAAAAGAAGTGTAATTCAAGGCCATTATTGATATGGTTGAATACCACTATTTTATTACTTCTCAGGTCATTGATATTTTATTTTTCATGTTTAGATGATGAATTTTTTTTTGTAACAAAAAACAACTCTTGACCTATTATATTGTTAAGATTTTATATGTTCTATATGTATAATAACTATCTATGGTGTTGAAGTGTTTTTGGACTTCTCTTTTCTTGATATGGATTGTTATGATTAGATTTTTGGGAATGGACTCTTTAAAAACACTAAAATTCCACATATATTATTATTCTTACCAAATTCATTTAATATCCTCAAATAGTATTGTATATATCCCTAAAGGATAATTAGATGAAAATGAGCCTACAAAAGTACCTTGTTGCTGGTGGTTGTGAATATATCTTATCAGCTGTTAGGGATTACCTTGGGATCTGTTAATGATATTGGAAATATTGATTTACCATCCATCATTGAATAATTTCATGAGGTCTTTTCAAATAATTTCTCTAGGATACCACCTAAAATAGAAGGGTCATTTATTTTTGATATCTTACTAGGGACTATTCCTACTTCACTTCCATCCTAGAGGATAGGACTGATGAAATTAAGGAAATTGAAATTCAAGTTGGAAGAGTTGAAATTCATAGGGTTCACGAGACCTATTAAATATCCTTGAAAATCATGATTTCTTTTTTATAACGAATGAATATATAATTATAAGGATTATCATGTATTTTACTAAAATTAATCAAGTCAGGTTTAAGAATAGGTATAAAAATTCATGAGTTAATGATATGTTTGATTAGTTGAGGGGAGTTTTATAGTTCTGTAATATTTATTTGTGATTTAGATATAACCAACTATGAGTTTGGGAGGAGGGTTTTCCAAAAAAAATAATTCAGGTGCTTATAGGATCCTTTATAAATATATTATTATGACCATGGGCCTTATAAATTATCCAATGATGTTTATGTTATTGATGAATCATATCTTTTAAAGGTATATTGATTCTTTTTTTGTTTTGTATTTCAATGATATTTTTGGGTTTTTCTAGGACCAAGTTGGATCATAAGAAACACATGGTTATAGTTTTGGGTATCTTATAGAAACATCATATTTATGCTAAGATTTCAAAGTTTAGTATATAAATAAATGTGGTATGATTTCTTGGTAAATTTATTTATGAAAAGGGTGTTATATTAGATCCTGAAAACCATAGAAGATTTTATATTTTGGAAACCATCTAAAAATTTATTTAAAATATAAATATTCATTTTTATATAATGATATTACCAATGATTTGTTTTAGATTTTCTACATCGTTCTTCACCAATGATAGTTTTGACAAGAAAAGGTGTTCCTTTCTAGTTGAATGATGACTTACATAAATATTTATAATAATGTAGTGTTAATATTATTACAGAACCTTCCCTCATGATTTAAGAATCAGTACAGAACTATATTGTCTTTTGTGATTCATTAGAATCTATGTAGGGTTGTATTATCAGACAGGGAAATCATGTCATATATTATGACTCATGATAGTTATGTTTTCAAGAGAAAAAAATGACACCTGGTTTGGAATCAGTTTAATTATTCCATTATTTAAATACATGACATCATTAACATTTTGGTGAGATATCTATGGTCATTACATATCATAATAGTTTTAAAAATATTTTATAATAAAGGGATTTGAATCTAATGAAATAAATATGGATGGAATATCTTCAAATATTTTAATTTTATCTGATATATACACTAGATAAAGGGAACTCAGTGGATGCATAATTAATTGGAAAGTAATATTACCATCTAGATAAATATGCTTCATATCAATGGATTCTAGTGAGTAACAAAATAGATATGTATATGAAGTGTGCTAAGAATGGTGACTCTATAAATTTCATTTCACTTCAGTTTATTCTAGATTTGGTTTGAAATTTTATTCATGGTCATACATATGATCCATAATGATTTATTTTCTGGAAAAAACACAATGGTGGGAGGACCATTGAGGGGTGGAATAGGGATTGGAGATCCATACTACAGTTTTGAAATCAGATTATATATCCTCTATTCTATTTGAAACAACTTCTTTCTACCTACCACCATTTGAGATTTGTTTTTAATTTGAGAATATGGAAGTTCAATAATCAATTTATATCTTAGTTTTGGTCGGATGGTATAATGAATAAATTGGAAGAGTATGTTTTGATATACCTAACATGTTAGCAGGCTAAGGGAGAGCACCAACAACCAGCAGGTATGTTGCATTCTTTACTGATTCCCATATGTAAATGGGAGGATGAAATGATGGATTTCATGAATATGTAAAAAAATTCAAAAACAAAAATCCATATGGCTGATTTTGGATTCATTCAAAAAATTCAGACAACTCCATCTCTATTCATTATCCCAATAAAGTTGGGGATTTGACAAGACTCTACATTCATGACTTTTTTAAAGATTCATGTGGTTCTTGATTTGATAGTGTCAAAAAATGATACCATATTTAGAACATGATTTTGTAAATCCTTATATAAATTCCTGGGATAAAAATTGACTATGAGAATATCTTAACATCATCAAATGGATAGAAAATTCAAAAATACAATCCAAACATTAGAACACATTTTTAGGGCTTTTATGATGGATTTTAGAGTCTCATGGGAGTATAATATACAATTAGTGGATTTTTTATATAATATTAATTATTAGTCCATGGTGTATATATGTGTATCATTTAAATGTGTTTAATGGGATACCTTATTGTTCTCCATTTTGTTGGGCTAAAACAGATGAAACTCCACTTATTGGTCCTAGTCTTGTGTGTGATATAATATAGTATATTAAGTTGATTAGAAATATAATTTTGATCGCTGAATTTTGTAAAAAATTATTCATAGATCACTATTGACAACCGTTATCATTTGAGGTGCCTGATATTTTTTCATGAGAGAATATCACCAACGCTCGAGTGTCTTTATTTTGATAAACAATGAATGTTGTCTCAACAGTACATTATCCATTTTGATGTTCTTTAACAAGTTGGGGATTTAGGTTATCATTTGGATTTACCACCGATGATTAGTTTGTTGTATAACATGCCTTATGTATCGTAATTGAAGAAGTACAAACCTAACCCTAACAATGTTATTTGTTGGGGCCATGTGGTTCTTTAATGGGATTCTACATTGATTCATGTATTGCCAGTAATTATGGATATTAAAGAGAAGTTATGTCTTTGTAAATACATCAGTTTAGTGTGGGTTTTGGGGAGGCATGGCCATGTAAAGAAGATATGTGGGATTATAAAAAGGATATATTAGAGTAATATCCCGAACTCATAAAAACCACCACCAGTCTACTGATTTCCATAGATAGAATGAACAACTGTGGGGATAATTTAGCAATCTTTGTTTCAGGTAAATTACCCTTTATTTATGTAATATGGTCTTATATAATTATTTACAAATATTTTAGGAAGATAATAGAGGTTTTGGAATGATTTTATGTTGTTTAGGGAGGTTCAAGGTTTATGCATGGTCAGTAGAAACCGTGAGATGCGTCAAAAATGGTAAAACATGTATTCATGGTCACTGAGTAAGCTCACATTGGTGCAGAGTTCTTTCTAACCATGTGGGTTTCAAGGGGGAACCGTGCGATGGGTACTAGAGGAAAAATCATGTTTAGAACATGGTTTGTCTAACAATGCACTCTAACCCTGCGAGGTGTGGGATTGAGGCAATAGCATTGCACATTTGAATTATGGTGTGAGAAATAGTGTGGCCCAGCCCATGAAGCTACATGGATTTTCTAATAGAATGTGCATGTTTGGAACTAGGATTGATACACCATGTGACAAAACCATGTGGTGTGCATTTAATGCCTATAAATGTTTTGTTTAACAATTTTTAAGGCTCCAAAACCCATCAATATTTCCCTATTGATTCATGGTTTTGAATCCATCTCCTCCCAAGGATCAAAAGAAGATTGCATTAAATATATAAATAACTTTTCTTCAAATAAATGTTGGTTGGATATATGAATTCATAAGAAGTCATAAATTTCTCCTTCTTCCCTTAGATGCTCTCATTTTATCTAACTCAGGTTGTTATATCTAATCTTTTATGGATAAATCTATATTACTTGTCAAATATATTGATGAGATATTGTTTGATATATTTATGTAAATAATATCTATGTCCAGAACAAAAAGATATTATTATTTTTCTTTTATTTTCTTTATCAGTTGAGAGGTAGGTGGATACACTTTCATCTCCACTACTCTTGAGCATGAAGGATTAGTTTAGAATAAATTTTTATCTTGAAATGTTTGAGAAAATCATGGTTTATTATTTAAGGAAACCTATTTTTAAATGTGGATTTTTTATTTTATGAAATTGGATATCATTCTAAATACCATATTTTTTAAAATTATAAAATTATTGTTTTAATATTTTAGTATCTTATCAATGCTCTCATGTTGTATGGTGGAATTTTTTAGCAAAGTAATTTGATTTTATATGAAATAAACTTTGAAAAGAAGTTTAGATATTTTGTTGAAATGAGTTAATTTTCAGATGTGTCCTAGAGAAAAGAGTGTGTTCCATTTGGGCACCTAGATATTGGTTACTTTATGAAGAAATTGTTGGATTGATGTGAAATCGATCATAATTATAGAAATTTCTCATGGAACACATGTGTGTGTGTATTGGTCTATTTATGGAATAATGGGAAAGGGTTTTCCAAATATATGTGAAATAGATTAATGACATTATTAATTTTTTTTATGGATCTTTCTTATTTTTTATATAAATTATTGTAAATATTTTAAAATATTTTATATAACTATGATAAATATTTCTTGTCCTAATGGAATGAGTTGGGAAGCCTTTTGGGAAATATTTCTGAATTTATATTCTCCCCATACTTGGTAACCTTAGATCATTTTTAATATATCATATATTGGGAAATAATAGAGGAAATGGTATCATACATATCTAGTTATGAAACTTGTACCATTGATAGGACATGTGATGTTAGAGCATGGATTTTTTTCGAGATATGATTTTGGGGATACCACATGGGTAGTTTTTGGTCCAATTGTATTTCTTCCCTTATGATGTGTTTTCTTTATTACTTTTTTACTATGATATTATTGTATTATTTGGTTTTATATCTTTTACACTTGTGTCATATACGATGGTTATATAACTATTGTTCTATATTAAGATGTTATTTTATCATAAATGGGAAAATATTCCTCCAATTCCTTTATAAGTAGTCGAAATTTATTTCTAACCTTATGATTCATGTAACACCCCAAGCATCCATGGTACACTTCTCTTTGAATAATAGAGTATCGTGTGTTCTACGCAACCTCGAGTTCTAAAACACCGCAACCAATAAAAGTAGCCATTTTGAATAGTAATACCCAATTTTTGAAATTATATAAATTTTATATTTCAAAATGTACTTCATTTTTTTATTCGTTATATTGAAATTATCCTAAGTTGAATTTTTTGTAATTTTTGAAAACTTCCAATTTTCTATGAATAGAAAAAATACTTAAAATTTTTTTAATAAAAATAATTTATAGTTATAAATTATACTATTGAGTGGTTTTAAAGTATAATTAGAATATATTTTTACCATTTTATCCAATAGTGGTCATTAGAATTAATTTCACTTTGAAATTGGACATAAACAATTGTCAATCTTTTGATTGATATTGTTTCTTAAAAACACCCAATTTGTTTTGACAGTGGGAATTAATTATAAAATTAATTATTGAAACTTATATGTTTGGAATTTTTTAAAATAGACATCATTTTTGAATTAAAAATATCAATTATATCTTAGGCTGAATTTTTGGTATTTTTCTGAAAAACATCAATTTTTGATGAATAGTGAAACCACTAAGTGGTAGTTAAAAAAACTGATTTTTCGTTTAAATGAAATTTTTCCACTTCTGTGATTTGATTTGCAAAATTCTGACATAAATTTTTGTCCTTAGGAAGTAAAATTTTGTTCAATAGGATTAAAATAATTTTTTGGTGAATAGTAACTTTTAAGTTTTATTAATCGTGATTAACGGTAATTAATGTAATTTAAGGTAATTATAATGTTATAATAATATGAAATTACCTTTACACTTGTCTTACCCTTATTGTATGAGTCATGGACGAACACGAAAATCCATGTGTTAACATGGGGACCCCATGGAGCCACTTGGGTAAGAAAATGACATTAATGACTTTTTATTTAAAGTAAAAAATAAAATTGTCACAAACATGTGTTGTTTTACTAAAACAATTATTACATGGGGTTATATAAGTTAACATATCAACTATAAATATTCATTGGAAATAAAAAATAATTTCCTACATCATGGTATTTTTTATATAATTTTTAGACATTAAATAAATTAAATTTTTATAACACCATGATGATGCAACGATTATCTCATTAATTAACGATTTAAATAAAATGAAATGATAATGTAAAATCTAAGACATAAAATTGTCAAAAAACCTATTGCATGAGTATATTTCAAACCCTTATCACCTTATCCTAGAAATATATAATTTTGGGACCTTTTTAATCTTAAAATCACTTCATAATAATGTAACATTTCATGACTTTCCAAGAGTGCCCCTCCTCTCCTCTTATAAAAGGCCCCCACCTCTACCACCATATTCACACCATCAAAGCCATTTGGCTCGGCCAACTTCTGCCTAAATACTCTCTCAACATCCCTATATTACTCCTAAAAGCCTCAATTTGGTCAGAAGTCTTCCCAAGGAAGCCTTTGGCTCAAATCAAAAAGAGTTACACGATTTTAGAGGTAAGGTCTTCTCTTATGTTGTTTTGTTTTATTTTGCTTCTCCAACCCCCTAAACTCTTTTTATTCTTTTATTTTGTAACAACACTAGTATAATCAATACAATTTGATTTTTTTATGAGAATTATTTTATTTAAAATAACACACACCTTCATCTAATGGTTAAAGAACATACTGTTTCTGTGGGTGGTGAATTACTGCCTCACGAAACGATGATTGTTCAATCTTCTTTTAACACCTATCATGGTGGCCATTATGATGAAACTATTTTTATATATGATATATATTATCTTTAGTTTTCCTTATTCTTCTGTATTTTTCATTTATGGCATACCTTTATTATTTCCATTATGGGTAAACGCGATAATTTAATTTAGGAAGTGCAGACTATCACCCCCTCAAAGTGATTTGAATCGTTAATGCCAAATGATGGAAATATAAAGGATGGAGTAAATGATATTATACATGATATTATACTGGAATTATAATATACCTGTATATCATTTTTATTTCATTCCATACAGTATAGAAATGAAAGTAGCATTAATGGGTATGTACAGCTTACCGTCTCCATGAACGGTGCATTTCATTTCTTAACTCTAAGTTTTATGTAATATTATAAACGCATATATATACTAGATATATATGATATATATGATCTATACATCATGAATATAATTCCTAATATAATGGAAATTTTACCACATGAATAACTTGTAATTATAAGAAGTTTATTTTTGACTCAAGTACCAAAGATCGACAAAACGACTATTATTAACTAAAATTATTACATAATGTTCATAACATGGTAATAAGTGATATAAAAGGGATAATTAACTTGAAAAAGGTTTTTAAGAAAGGAGAAACTGACTCTAGTTTATTATTCATTAGGTTAAAGAATGATCTAGTCGAGTCGGACACGAGGTAAGGGAACTTCTTAAACCAATTTCCGTTCTTTGGATTAATCTCCTACTTTAAAATTATGTCATGCTATTATTATGTCCTATATTGTATTTTTACTTTATTTATGTGTACATATAGTGAATACACATAATAGATCTATTTTATTTAAAAAATTATATTTTTAAGGGACTTCGTCTCAATCTCCATTCATTGCGGCATATTTTGTTTTATACACAAATTTCTTTTATACGGTGTATAATCCCCTTTGAATTTTACATTTATTCAAAAGGAATCTTTTTATACGAAGTGTTTTACTAAACGAAAAAAAGGAATGTTTTTTTCTCGTACGTATGTGGCGACAACGAATTCTCCATCGACGTTATCATTATTTGAGTTTTGGCTTCCTCTACAAGCCATAACTTTTTTTAAATGAAAATAAATACCAAGATTTAATTTTCTTTTATTTTTGTATTGAGAATGGTTTTGAAAGTGTTTTTATTATATCAATGTGTTGTATTAATATCTTGTGATTGAAATGTGGAAATGTTATGATTCCTTTATGCATGTTTTATGTGATACGGTTATGTTGTGGTTTATGATTTGTTTAAACCTGTTCATATGAGGAATGCATTGGACTTAATAAGTGATGGGTGGAGCCCACTATAGCTCCTCGATGCATCGGTAGGTCTCATGAGACAAACTAGTGTCTTGGCATGAGGCCTTGGCTACATGGTTATGATAGTCTGGCATTATGCATTCCATCATTATGAAATTGGTTATTGATATTGTATGTGATTATTAGACTTGTAGAATATCCATGTGAATAAGTAAATGGAATTATTTCATTTTATTTTTACCATATTATGCTGAAGTTCATGTTTAAAAGGCTTTTTTAGTTATACATTGCCTTAAATGTTAATGTTTATTTATGAAATATTCCTCTATATTGTTATCCTTACTGAGCATCTAAGCTCACCCTTTCCAATGTTTTAATCTTTCTAGGATGTGAAGAAGTATATTATGAATAACCTGCAGGGATAATATGAGGGGATATGAAGAGAAGATGTTGCTGTAGTTTTGTTTTACTTTATGATGTAATGTAAGACTTATGAATCTATCTAGTGCTTCCAAGGCTACTAAACTAATCGGTATTTCGAGTCTTTATCTTTAGTGGTCATGCCAATGTTACGTAATAATGCACTGACTCTCAGTAACTAGGGTCGGGGTGTTACAGTTGGTATTATAGGAAGTTTAGTACTAACCTTTGAAGCTATATTTAGATAAACTATGATTTGATCACATTTCCCTAATATAGACGTTGAGGATTAGTATAGAAGAAGTTCCTATAATTTTGGTATTATAGATATTTTGTGAGTTTTCCGAGAAATACATCCCTCTCTGGATACGAGCAGGTAGAGGTGGCTCTGGCACAGATGTACCTAGGGGTAAAACCAGAAATCACTGCTTTCAGCTAGACTCGAACGGGAACTGGTGCACAACAATGGTCCTTGTTGCACTCTTGGTTATGACACTCTCAGGGGATATCCTTAGGATAATTTCCATTTTCTTTACAAACCATTATAAAGGGTTTATGAGTATATACTTCCTCAAAAAAACATTTTTATGATTATGGATTATATCCATAAACTATTCAATTTCAGTTAAGTGTTTTACAAGTATGTAATTATGTATTTATATTCATAAACTAATCTAGTTTATGCCATTGTTTAGAAATTGTGCCTAGTGGAAGGAATGGAAACCATATCAATGCATGCACTCCATGTAGGGATTTACCTCCTGCTCAAGATAATTATAGTGAAGCTGGTGATACAACTGGTGCTGATCATCTTATCACTATACTGGGAAAACTCACTCAGGTTATGAATAATAACCTTACTCATATGGATCACCCTGATCCGCAACTTGGAGGATCAATGTTAGACCGATTCATGAGGCAACAGCCGCCAATATTTAATGGGGCTACAAATCCATTAGTAGCTGAGCAGTGGATAAACTCTTTAGAGAAAATATTCCACGCCCTAGGGAGTAGCGAAAGGGAGAAGGTTTTCATGGCAGTTTACCACCTCACTGGATATTTCGATCAATGGTGGTCGCTGATTCAAAACACAAAGGAAGATGAAGAAGTATCAAATATCGAATGGAAGGATATTAAGGAAATTTTCTTTGAAAAATACTTTCCACATGACCATCGAGTAGATATGGAAAGGAAATTTTAGAGTGTGAGACAAAAGGAGGATGAGAATGTCTCAAAGTATGAGGCTGACATTACAAAGTTAGTGAGGCCTGAAACAGATTATATACATAACCCAAGAAGTAAGATTGATCGTTTCTTTGATGGGTTAAAAATATTTCTCCGTCATCTTTAGTATCACAATATTTCTCAACGTATGAAGATATAGTCTTGTGTGCTATCAAGACAGAAAAGGAATTTTTTAAATCTTATGACAATAAAGTAAATTAAAAGAAGAAGAGAACAATGGAACAAGATCTAGATAAAGGGAAAAAGGGAAAAAAAATTTTCCATTATGCGATAATTGTGGGAAGAATCACCCTGGTACATGCCTAAAAAGAATGGGAGTTTGATATAAATGTGGAGAAAAAGGTGGCCAGGCTCGTGATTGCAAGGAAAAGAAAGAGGCTATCAATGTTGAATGCTATAATTGTAAGGAAATGGGGCATTATGAAAATGAATGTCCTAATAATCTGGGAAACTTACCTTAGAAAAGGAAAAGGGATCAAGGCCAATCTTATGTTGTTACTACAGTTGAAGTTGAATAATTAATGTATTGGTGCTTTTGGACTCAAGGGTTATATTATAGTTATAAGAATAATGTGATATATATAAGGATTGTACTGCAGTTCTTGTTTTTTCATTAAGGTTTTAATATGATGAAGGTAATCATATTTTTAGTATGTGACAATAAGAGAAACTTTACTTTGTTTGGGGAATCTGATGTTACAATTGATTTTGGAATTTAGAGATCTTATAGAGAAAGTCTGGACAGAGGTATTTTGGATAACTATAAAGGTTGGAATGGATTAAGTTTAACTTTTAATAGTATTGTTTAAGGTTAAAACATTTTTTAAGAATATTTTTGGAATATTATAATACTATAGTTTTAGGAAAAGGACAACCTGCAGGTCGGGGGATAACCCGTCGCGTCGGAAAAAACCGTAGCAATCAAACCCACAACCTTAGTGAGACATGCCTTTATTTCTTACCACTAGCCTACAGGAAGTCCCTCGTTATTACAAAATAGTTTTCATAATCTAAGTGGTATGTATTAATATTTGGAACCTTATAAGATTAGGATAAATATAATATTTTTGAGTTCTAATATCTTTTTGAGTGAAATATGGGTTTGTGGTGAAAATTTATTAAAGAATGAAAAGTCTACATGAAAAGAATGTATATTTCCTTACATTCATAGTAAATCTCTTAAATAAATTACAAAACTTTATGAAAGGCAACTTAAAACAAAAATATTGTCGGTTAACTTTTCCTACTGGGGAATCAATGATCATTTATCCAATCACAATTTTGTGATTTTCTTTTAGTTAAACATTCTCCTAATACTATTTTCTAATACTCTCTATAAGACCTTTATGGTTTGTTTCTCCTCCATATCCATATTTTCATATAATCCTAGTATGGGCTATCTCGGGTGACCTTTATACTTCTCTTTCTTTCTTTTAAAGTTATATTTTTATTAACCCTATTTCTGATGTGGGTTTTCCACAAAGGTATTTTCTATTTTCAACCTTTAATTTTCAAAGAAAAATTTCAAATTGCGAGGACGCAAATTATTGAAGGAGGAGAGAATGTAACACCCCAAGCTTCCATCGTACTCTTCTCTTTGAATAATACAATAGCGTGTGTTGTACGCAACATCGAGTTCTAACACACCGCGACCAATCAAAGTAGCCGTTATGAATAGTAATACCCACTTTTTGAAATTATATAAATTTTATATTTCAAGATGGACTTAATTTTTTTATTCGGAATATAAAAATTATCCTAAGTTGAATTTTTTGTAATTTTCTGAGAACATCCAATTTTCTATGAGTAGAAAAAATACTTTAAAACAACTTTTAAATGAAAATCATTTATAGAGATAAATTATACTATTGAGTGGTTTTAAAGTATAATTAGAATATATTTTTACAATTTTATCCAACGGTGGTCATTAGAATTAATTTCACCTTGAAATTAGACATAATCAATTGTCAATCTTTTGATTCATATTGTTTCTTAAAAACACGCTTTTTTTTACAGAAAAAATTAATTATAAAATTAAATAATGCAACTTATATGTTTGGAATTTTGTAAAATAGACATCATTTTTGAATTCAAAATATCAATTATATCTTAGTGTGAATTTTTGGTATTTTTCTGAAAAAATTCAATTTTTGATGAATAGTGAAAACACTAAGTGGTAGCTAAAAAAAACTGATTTTTCGTTTAAATGAAATTTTACCGCATTTGTGATTTTATTTTCAAAAATCCGACATAAATTGTTTTCATTAGGAAGTAAAATTTGGTTCAATGGGATTAAAATAATTTTTTGGTGAATAATAACTTTTAAGTTTTATTAATCGCGATTATAGGTAATTAATGTAATTTAAGGTAAATATAATGTCATAATAATATGAAATTACCTTTACACTTGTCCTACCCTTATTGGATGAGTCATGGACGACCATGAAAATCCATGGCTCAACATGGGGACCCCAGGGAGCCACTTGGCTAAGAAAATGATATTAATGACTTTTTATTTAAAGTAAAAATAAAATTGTCACAAACATGTGTGGTTTTAGTAAAACAATTATTACATGGGGTTATATAAGTTAAATTATCGACTATAAATATTCATTTGAAGGCTAAAAATATTTCCTACATCATGGTAGTTTTTTTATAATTTTTAGACATTAAATAAATTAAATTTTTTATAACACCATGATGATGCAATGATTACCTCATTAATTAACGATTTAAATAAAATGAAACGATAATGTAATATCTAACACCTAAAATTGTAAAAAACCTATTGGATGAGTATATTTCGGACCCTTATCACCTTATCCTTGAAATATATAATTGTGGGACCTTTGAAATCTGAAAATCACTTCACAATAATGTAACATTTCATGAATTTCCAAGAGTACCCCTCCTCTCCTCATATAAAAGGCCCCCACCTATACCACCATATTTACACCATAAAAGCCATTTGTATAAGGCCCCAGCCTTAAACCTTACTTAATCTTGAGTTATTACAAGATTTCACATTGAGGATCTTTTCGGGTTTAGAGTTTTAGAGAATTAGATCATAAAACTTGCATTACATTCCACATATAAACAAAGTGGTTACAGAAAGACAGTATTCTTCATTCCCATCAATGGAAACACATTTAAAATAAAACATGGATTATTTCTTGAAACATCCTTGACTCTATCATCTTATCATGTATATTTCCCTTGACCTGTGAAAAACATTTCAAAAACTTGGGATGGGCATAAAAACTCAGTATGGGTTATAAAAAAAACATGGAAAGGAAACATGAGTTCATATATACATAAGAATGAAATCATACTTTACCCATAAAACATAGGAACTTTAACATACCTCATAAAATCATGAATAAATCATAGAAATAATAAGACATAAAGGTAACTTGAGGCATTCATAACATTCTTACGTAGGGAGTAACCCTCTTGGTTACGTTTGGAATACCCATCACAGTATATTCCCTAAAATCTCTTCGGAGAAACCTTAACGTTTCACTCCTTCGCGTTACACAATGCATTTGAGAGCTATAACAGGCTCACCCGCCCTTAGTTTATCACGGAACCGCCCGTCTTCATAATAATGCCCAAGAACCATAACATAATCATATCACATAAAACATGAATAAAGGAAGCATAACATTTCCACATTTCAATCACGAGATATCAATACAACACATTGATATAATAAAAACATTATGAAATCCATTTTCAATAACAAAGTAAAACATTGTATTTATTTTTCGTTTTTAAAAAAAGGTATGGCTTGTAGAGGAAGCCGAAACTCAAATAACGGTCACGACGGCTGAGAAGTCGTTGTCGCCGCATACGTACGACAAAAACATTCCCTTTTGTTGTTTAGTAAACGCTTCGTATAAAAAAGATTCCTTTTGAATAAACGTAAAAGTCAAAGGGGTTTATACACCGTAAAAAAGAAAGTTGTGTATAAAATAAAATATTCCTCAATGAAAGGAGATTGAGACGAAGTCCCATACCTCGTATCCGACTTGACCCGACCGTTCTTTAATCTCCTAAATAATAAACTTGAGTTAATCTCTACTTTCTTATGAATCTTTTTTAATTTAATTATTCCTTTTATACCATGTTATGAACATCATGTAATCAATTAAGTTAATAATGTTCATTTTGTCGGTATTTGGTTCTTAAGTCAAAAATAGACTTCTTACACTTACATGTTGTTAATTTGGTCATAGGTTCGTTATATCCAGAATGATATTAATGATTTGGATAACATATATATCATATATATTCATCATATACATATATTTATAATATTACATCACATTTAGAGGTAAGAAATGAAATGCACCGTTCATGGAGACGGTAAGCCGTACGTACGCATGAACGCTACTTCCATTTATATTTCATATTTTCTGGAATGGAATCATAATTATATAAGAGTATATTATAATTCCAGTATAATAACATATATAATATCATTAACTTTATCCTTTACACATCCCACATATGGTATTAACAAATCAAATCACTTTCAGGGGGCGGTAGTCCGCACTTCCTAAAATGAAGATATCGTGTTTACCCATAATGGAAACCATAAAGGTATGCCCAAAATGAAAAAACAGAAGCTTAAGGATTACATAAACATATTATATATCATATATAAAAATAGTGACATCATAATGGCCACCATTGAAGGTGTTAAATGAGTATTGAACAATCATCGTTTTGGGAGGCAGAATTTCACCATCCACGGAAACCGTATGTTCTTTAACCATTTGATGTAGTTGTGTGAGAGTGTAGCTCAAATAAATATTATAACAACATCCTTGTATATTTAAGATACTGGTGTTGTTACAAAATAAGTAAATAAAAAGAGTTTAGGGGGTTGGAGAAGCAAAATAAAACAAATGAATATGAGAGAATGAATTACCTTTAAAAGTGTAACTCCTTTTGATTTGAGCCTAAAGGCTTCCTTTGAAAGGATTCTGCCCAAAGGGAATCCTCTAAAATGAGGAGAGGGATGTGGATAGAGTAAATGGGTAGGGGTTGGCCGAGCCAAAGGCTTGATGAGTGTGTGAAATGAGGTAGAGGTGGGGGCCTTTTATAAGAGGAGAGGAGGGGCACTTTTGGAAAGTAAAGAAATATTACTTTATTTGAAAAAAAAAATCGGTTTTAAAAGGTCCCACATTGATATAATTCGTGGATAAGGTGATAAGGGTTCGAAAGCCACTCATCCAATTGGTTTTGTCCATGTGTAGTTCATAGATTTTACATTGTCTTTCCATTTTATTTAAATCGTCAAATAATGATGTCATCGCTACATCATTATTATGTCATAAATAATTTAATTTATTTAATTTCTAAAAATCATAAAACAAATACTATGACGTAGTAAATCTTTTTATATTTCAAATGACTATTTATAATCAAATATCTGATCTTTATAACCCCATGTAATAATTGTTTTCGTGAAACATATTATGTTTGTGTCATTTTTACTTTTACATTAAATAAAAAGTTATTTATGTCATTTCCCAACCAAAATGTCTTCATGGGGTCCCCAAGTTGACCCATGGCTTGTCTTGGTCGGCCATGACACAACCAATAAGGTTGGGACAGGTGTCTAGTCATTTCATATTATTAAAACATTATTTATACCTTAAACTACACTAATTACCACTAATCGCGATTAAAAACTTAATAAGTTACTATTCACCAAAATATTATTTTAATCTCATTGAACCACATTTTACTTCTTAATGACTACCATGTATGTCGGATTTTCAAAATTCAATACACATTAGTGGTAAACTTTCCTTTAACTGAAAAAATCAGTTTGCTTGATTACCACTTAGTTGTTTCACTATTCATCAACAATTGAAGTTTTTCAGAAAATTACCAAAAATTCACCCTAAGCTATATTTGATATTCCTAATTAAAAAATGAAGTCTATTTTACAAAATTCTAATCATATAAGTCACATTAATTAATTTAATAATTAATTCCCGCTGCCAGAGCAAATAGCGTGTTTTTACAAAACAATAAGTATCAAAAGATTGACACTGGTTTAAGTCTAATTTCAAAGTGAAATTGATTCCAATGACCACCATTGGATAAAATGGTAAACATATATTCTAATTTCACTTCAAAACCAATTCAAAACATAATCTAATCATATAAATAAATTAGATTAAAAAGCAGTTTTGATGTAAAATGCAGTATTTTTCACTATTCATTAAAAAATGAACATTGTCAGAAAAATACCAAAAATTCACACAAGGTAAATTTTGATGTCCCAATAATAAATAATAAGGTTATTTTGACAAACATAGTTTATTAAATTGTCAAAATATAGATTCAAAAATGGTTTTCTATCAAAAGGCAGTAAAACAATCTTTTAAGAATATTACTGTATTCCATGCATAAGATTGTATTTATTTTCATTTTAAGCCTCTACAACACTATCTTAATCATTAATAGACATAGATAAAAATATCTATTATTCATTACTTACTTGGGATGTTACATCCTTCCCCCCTTTAGAAAATTGTGTCCCCGCAATTTATTTACTTATCGAATAAATGGGGGTACTTATCCCTCATTGCATTTTCAGATTCACATGTTGCCTCTTCAATCATGTGGTTTTTCCACAAAACCTTTACCTGCTTAATCACCTTATTCTGTAACACTTGCTCCCTGTGGTCAAGAATCTGGACCGGTTGTTCCTCATAAGATAGGTTCTCTTCCAACTGAACTACCTCTGGACTCAAAACATGAGATGGATCTGGCATATACTTTCTCAACATCGAAACGTGAAAAACATTGTGTACCGAAGATAAACTCGGAGGTAAAGCCACTCGGTATGCAACTGATCCAACTCGCTCCAGAATTTCGTATGGTCCAATAAACCTTGGACTCAGATTTCCTTTCTTACCAAATCTCATCACACTTTTCCAAGGAGAAACCTTGAGAAAAACATGATCACCTACCTCGAAAGATAGATCCTTCCTCCGGTTATCCGCATAACTCTTCTGCCTGCTCTGATCTGTTCTCATGTGTTTCTGAATCAGCTGAACTTTTTCTGCCATCTCTTCTACCAATTCTGGTCCCATCAACTTCCTTTCACCCACTTCATCCCAGAAGCTGGAGTTCGACACCGCTTCCCATATAATGCCTGAAATGGTGCCATCTGTATACTGGAATGAAAACTGTTATTATATGAAAACTCAACCAAAGAAAGATGTTGGTCCCAACTTCCCTGATAATCCATAGAATAAGCTCGTATCATATCCTCCAATGTCTGAATTGTTCGTTCTGACTGCCCATTTGATTGAGGATGAAAAGCTGTACTAAAATTTAATTCAGTACCCAACGACTTCTGAAGGCCTTTCCAAAAGTTAGAAGTAAACCTCGGATCATGATCTGATACAATGGAGAGAGGAACTCCATGTAACCTGACTATTTCTTTAAGATACAAACGGGAAAGTTGATCAAGAGAGAAATTATCTCATATAGCAAGGAAATGAGCAGATTTGGTCAAGCGATCAACAATAACCCAGATTGCATTATTACCTTGAGATGTCTTCGGTAATCCCACAACAAAGTCCATGGATATATTCTCCTATTTCCACTCTAGCACTGGTAAAGGCTGAAGCATCTCTTTCGGTAACTGACGCTCTGCTTTAACCTGCTGACAAGTCAAACACTTCACAGTAAAATCAGCAATATCTCTTTTCATTCCATCCCACCAGTAATACTCCTGCAGATCTCTATACATCTTAGTACTGCCCGGATGAACTGAAAACAGAGAACTATGAGCTTCACATAACAACTCTCTCTTCATCTGTGAATCACAAGGCACACACAATCTCTTCCCAAATCTCAAAACACAATCATTATCAATGTTGAATTTAGGCAACTTACCTTTCTGAACCAGCTCTACCCTTTTTTGCAACTCACTGTCTTGCTTCTGTGCTTGCTTGATTCTATCTGATAGAGATGATCTCACTGATACCTGAAACAAAACAGAAGGAATTCCTGCACCAACAACTTCTATGCCAAAGTTCATCAAATCCTTAACCAAAGGATCACGTTCCAAACGCAACATTGTTAATGAAGCATTACTTTTTCTACTCAAAGCATCAGCCACTTTATTTTCTTTTCCCAGATGGTAATGAATTGTACAATCATAATCCTTGATTAATTCCAGCCATCTCCTTTGTCTCATGTTTAACTCTTTCTGAGTGAATATATACTTTAAACTTTTGTGATCGGTATATATTTCACACTTTACTCCATACAAATGATGCCTCCAAATTATTAAAGAAAAAACAACAGCAGCTAATTCCAAATCATGTGTAGGGTAATTTACCTCATGAGTTTTCAACTGTCGTGAAGCATTAGCAATTACCTGATCATTCTGAATTAGGACGCAACCAATTCCTTTCAATGAAGCATCACTGTATATAACAAACTCACCATTACTGGAAGGTAGTGCCAAAACTGGAGCTTTCACCAATATTCTTTTCAATTCTTGAAAACAATCATCACATTCTTTTGTCCAGATAAACTTAACACCCTTCCGAGTTAGATTAGTCATTGGACTAGATAACCGTGAAACATTTCTAACAAACCTTCGGTAATAGCCAGCCAAACCAAGGAAGCTATGAATCTCGGTTACATTTGTGGGTCTTTTCCATTCTTCCACAACTTTTTTTTTGCAGGATCAACAGTTATTCCATCTTTAGAAACAATGTGACCGAGGAAAGAAATTTGTTGCAACCAAAACTCACACTTGCTGAATTTCCCATAAAGTTTATTTTCTTTTAAGGTTTGCAAGATAACCCTTAAATGTTTTTCATGATCCTCTTTACTTTTAGAAAACACCAAAATATCATCAATGAAAACCACCACAAACTTATCCAAGAACTCATGGAAAATTCTATTCATTAAGTCCATGAATACAGCAGGTGAATTGGTTAGCCCAAAAGGCATTACTTCAAATTCAAAATGGCCATATCTCGTACGGAACGCGGTCTTCGGAATATCTGCCTCCTTTACCTTCAGCTGATGGTACCCCGATCTCAAGTCAATCTTTGAAAAAAACTGAGCTCCCTGGAGCTGATCAAAAAAATCATCGATATGAGGCAAAGGATATTTGTTCTTAACAGTGATATTATTCAAGGCTCTATAATCAATGCAAAGTCTCATAGAACCATCTTTCTTTTTAACAAATAAAACAGGAGCACCCCATGGTGATGTGCTAGGTCTAATGAAACCTTTCTCTAATAAATCTGGCAATTGCTCCTTCAACTCTAAATGTTAAATTTGTTCCATTCGATAAGGGGGTTTTGAAATTGGCTTAGCATCAGGAACTAAGTCAACAGTAAACTCAACATCCCGATCTGGTATTATTCCAGGAAACTCATCAGGAAAAACATCAGGATACTCATTTACCACTGGCACATCATTAATCTGAACAGTTCCTTTATTTTCAACGACGTGTGCAAGGTAATATTCATTTCCATCTTTTAAAAGTTTCTCGGCCTCTTGATATGTTATCAAAAGTAAGGGTTCATTCTTGTAAACAAACTGAAAGTCTTTCTGAAAAGAAACTTCTTTAGCTCTATAGTCAATCTTATCATGGTAAATAGAGAGCCAATCCATACCTAGGATAACATCAAACTCTACTAGATGTAGAACAATAAGGTTTGCAAGTAGGTTCTTTCCACAGATAAGGATAGGAAGATTCTTATAAATTCTTTTTTCCTCGACATTTCCCCCAGGTGTTTTTACCAAAAGTTCAGGAGTCATTTCTTGAGATGGTATTCCCATTTTACTAGAAAAGGTTTTAGAGATGAAAGAATGTGTAGACCTCGAATCAAACAACACATTGGCATAATCTGAAAAAACAAACAAAGTACCTGATACCACTTCATTTGATGGCCCGACATCTGCTGAAGTAGTTGCAAAGGATTTCACCACCCCTTTCTGCTTGTAGTCTAACTGCTTCCCATCACTCAAGCTCCTTGTCGGACACTCGTTTTCATAGTGACCCATCTCATTGCACTTATAACATTTCACTAACTGTAAATCAAATTTGTTCTTACCTTCACCTTGATCCTTTTCAGTGCAATCACGAGCCTTATGTCCCATCTTACCACATCGGTAACACTTCCCAGAATTCAGAAGACATTCCCCAGCATGCCTTTTTCAACATTTATAACAAACTGGAAACTTAGTTCTCTTACCATCAGACTTTTTTGAAGAATTCTTACCTTTCTCCTGCCACCTCGGTCTCTTCTTCTGCTGGTTGTTATAGAAAACTTGGTCATCGGCAAACTCCATTTCCACCTTCTCAGCACATCGAACAAGCTTTTCATAACTTTTAAACTCACGAGAAGCTAATGCCCTTCGATATTTTGGCTTTAATCCTGAGTAAAAATGATTGATTTTACTATCAAGGTCCCGGATAAAATTTGGAGCATACCTTTCCAATCGAGTGAACCTTTCTTCATAGGCAGCCACTGAGTCTTCCTCTTGCCTCAATTCCAAGAATTGATTTTCCATCCTAAGTCGAACAGCCTTAGGAAAATACTTCTCAAGAAACATACCTTTGAATTCATCCCAGTCAAGAGCATCAATCTCATCGGCGTCCCTGATATTTTTAACCATAGACCACCACTGATCTGCTTCACCCTCCAAACGGTAAATAGCAAGACTAACCTTTTGATTGTCTGAACACCACATGACATCAAAAATCTTCTCCAGTGCTTTAATCCACCCTTCAGCTAGCACAGGGTCAGATGATCCTCTGAATGATGGTGGATGTTGCCTCATGAAATGTTCGACCACTGACATGTTCCTCTGTGGTTGGTCTGGCTGATCTCGTGTATGGATACCACCGCCATTTATCGCTTGAGTCAACTACGCCATTACTGCAACAAACTGTTCAGTTCCAATTCTGACCATTTCTGGATGCTGATTCGGAAGTTTATTTCCTTCTGTATGCCTTCCTAGCACTGCTTCCCTATTTCCTCTGCGGAAAAACATTCTGAACAAACATGTCTTAGATGAAGAAACATGGTAATCTTTAAATGCTATATCATTTAGAGAGAAAAAACAAATATTTTTGGATAATCATTTAATAGAATTCTAACTCCTAAAGTTATCTAAACCGACCTCTGATACCAACTATAAGGCCCCAGCCTTAAACATTACTTAATCTTGAGTTATTACAAGATTTCACATTGAAGATCTTTTCGGGTTTATAGTTTTAGAGAATTAGATCATAAAACATGCATTTCATTCCACATATAAACAAAGTGGTTACAAAAAGACAGTATTCTTCATTCCCATCAATGGAAACACATTTAAAATAAAACATGGATTATTTCTTGACACATCCTTGACTCTATCATCTTATCATGTACCTTTCCCTTGACCTGTGAAAAACATTTCAAAAACTTGGGATGAGCATAAAAACTCAGTATGGTTTATAAAAAACATGGAAAGGAAAACAGGAGTTCATATATACATAATAATGAAATCATACTTTACCCATAAAACATAGGCACTTTAACATACCTCATAAAATCATTAATAAATCATAGAAATTATAAGACATAAAGGTAACTTGAGGCATTCATAACATTCTTACGTAGGGAGTAACCCTCTTGGTTACGTTTTGAATACCCATCACAGTATATTCCCTAAAATCTCTTTGGAGAAACCTTAACGTTTCACTCCTTCACGTTACCCAATGCATTGGAGAGCTATAACGGGCTCACCCGCCCTTATTTTATCACGGAACCACCCGTCTTCATAATAATGCCCAAGAACCATAACATAATCATATCACATAAAACATGCATAAAGGAAACATAACATTTCCACATTTCAATCACGAGATATCAATAGAACACATTGATATAATAAAAACATTATGAAAGCCATTTTCAATACCAAAGTAAAACATGGTATTTATTTTTCGTTTTAAAAAAAAGGTATGGCTTGTAGAGGAAGCCGAAACTCAAATAACGGTCACGACGGCGGAGAAGTCGTTGTCGCCGCATACGTACGACAAAAACATTCCCTTTTTTCATTTAGTAAACGCTTCGTATAAAAAATATTCCTTTTGAATAAACGTAAAATTCAAAGGGGTTTATACACCGTATAAAAGAAAGTTGTGTATAAAATAAAATATGCCTCAATGAAAGGAGATTGAGACGAAGTCCCATACCTCGTATCCGACTTGACCCGACCGTTCTTTAATCTCCTGAATAATAAACTTGAGTTAATCTCTACTTGCTTATGAATCTTTTTCAAGTTCATTATTCCTTTTATACCATGTTATGAACATCATGTAATCCGTTAAGTTAATAATGTTCATTTTGTCGGTATTTGGTTCTTAAGTCAAAAATAGACTTCTTACACTTACATGTTGTTAATTTGGTCATAGTTTCTTTATATACAGAATGATATTAATGATTTGGATAACATATATATCATATATATTCATCATATACATGTATTTATAATATTACATCACATTTAGAGGTATGAAATGAAATGCACCTTTCATGGAGACGGTAAGCCGTACGTACGCATGAACGCTACTTCCATTTCTATTTCATATTTTCTGGAATGGAATCATAATGATATAAGAGTATATTATAATTCCAGTATAATAACATATATAATATCATTAACTTTATCCTTTACACATCCCACATATGGTATTAACGAATCAAATCACTTTCAGGGGGCGGTAGTCCGCACTTCCTAAAATGAAGATATCGTGTTTACCCATAATGGAAACCATAAAGGTATGCCCAAAATGAAAAAACAGAAGCTTAAGGAAAACATAAACATATTATATATCATATATAAAAATTGTGACATCATAATGGCCACCTTTGAAGGTGTTAAATGAGTATTGAACAATCATCGTTTCGGGAGGCAGAATTTCGCCATCCACGGAAACTGTATGTTCTTTAACCATTTGATGTAGTTGTGTGTGAGTGTAGCTAAAATAAATATTATACCAACATCCTTTTGTATTGAAGATACTGTTTTTGTTACAAAATAAGTAAATAAAAATAGTTTAAGGGGTTGGAGAAGCAAAATAAAACAAATGAACATGAGAGAATGAATTACCTTTAAAAGTGTAACTCCTTTTGATTTGAGCCTAAAGGCTTCCTTTGAAAGGATTCTGCCCAAAGAGAATCCTATAGGATGAGGAGAGGGATGTGGAGAGAGTAAATGGGCAGGGTTTGGCCGAGCCAAAGGCTTGAGGAGTGTGTGAAATGAGGTAGAGGTGGGGGCCTTTTATAAGAGGAGAGGAGGGGCACTTTTGGAAAGTAAAGAAATATTACTTTCTTTGAAAATGTGTTTCGGTTTTAAAAGGTCCCACATTGATATAATTCGTGGATAAGGTGATAAGGGTTCGAAATCCACTCATCCAATTGGTTTTTTCCATGTGTAGTTCATATATTTTACATTGTCTTTCCATTTTATTTAAATCGTCAAATAATGATGTCATCGCTGCATCATTATTATGTCATAAATAATTTAATTTATTTAATGTCTAAAAATCATTAAAAAAATACTATGATGTATGAAATATTTTTAGATTTCCAATGAATATTTATAATCAAATATATGATCATTATAACCCCATTTAAAAATTGTTTTTGTGAATCATATTATGTTTGTGTCATTTTTACTTTTACATTAAATAAAAAGTTATTTATGTCATTTCCCAACCAAAATGTCTCCATGGGGTCCCCAAGATGACCCATGGATTTTCTTGGTCGGCCATGACACAACCAATAAGGTTGGGACATGTGTCTAGATCATTTCATATTATTAAAGCATTATTTATACCTTAAACTACACTAATTACCACTAATCGCGATTAAAAACTTAATAAGTTACTATTCACCAAAAAATTATTTTAATCTCATTGAACCACATTTTACTTCTTAATGACAACCATGTATGTAGGATTTTCAAAATTCAATTCACATTAGTGGTAAACTTTCATTTAACTGAAAAATCAGTTTACTTGATTACCACTTAGTGGTTTCACTATTCATCAAAAATTGAAGTTTTTCTGAAAATTACCAAAAATTCGCCCTAAGCTATATTTGATATTATGAATTCAAAAATGAATTATATTTTACAAAATTCAAATCATATAAGTCACATTAATTAATTTAATAATTAATTCCCGCTGCCAGAGCAAATAGCGTGTTTTTACAAAACAATAAGTATCAAAAGATTGACACCAGTTTAAGTCTAATTTCAAAGTGAAATTGATTCCAATGACCACCATTGGATAAAATGGTAAACATATATTCTAATTTCACTTCAAAACCAATTCAAAACATAATCTAATCATATAAATAAATTAGATTAAAAAGCAGTTTTGATGTAAAATGCAGTATTTTTCACAATTCATTAAAAAATGAACATTGTCAGAAAAATACCAAAAATTCACACAAGGTAAATTTTGATGTCCCAATCATAAAGAATAAGTTTATTTTGACAAACATAGTTTATAAAATTGTCAAAATATAGATTCAAAAATGGTTTGCCATCAAAAGGCAATAAAACAATCTTTTAAGAATATTAGTGTATTCCATGCATAAGATTGTATTTATTTTCATTTTAATCCTCTATAACACTATCTTAATCATTAATAGACATAGATAAAAATATCTATTATTCATTACGTACTTGGGATGTTACAATTTGGCCCGTCCAACCTCTTCCCAAATACTCTCTCAACTTCCCTCTCTTACTCCTATAAGCTTAAATATTGGTAGAAGTCTTCCCAAGGAAGCCTTTGTCTCAAATAAAAAAGAGTTACTTGATTTTAAAGGTAAGGTCTTCTCTTATGCTATTTTGTTTTATTTTTCTTCTCCAACCCATAACTCTTTTTATTCTTTTAGTTTGTAACAACACCAGTATCCTCAATATACTTGTATGTTTTTATGAGAAGTATTTTATTTAAACTAACACACACCATAATCTAATGGTTAAAGAACATATTGTTTCTGTTCATGGCGAATTACTGCCTCACGAAACGATGATTGTTCAATATTCTTTTAACACCACTCATGGTGACCATTATGATGAAACTATTTTTATATATGATATATATTATCTTTATGTTTTCTTTATGCTTTTTTATTTTTCATTTATGTCATACCTTTATGATTTCCATTATGGGTAAACACGATAATTTCATTTTAGAAAGTGCGGACTACCACCCCCTTAAAGTGATTTGAATGGTTAATGCCAAATGTGGGACATATAAAAGATGGTGTAAATGATATTATATATGATATTATACTGGAATTATAATATACCTTTATATCATTAATATTTCATTCCATACGAAATAGAAATGAAAGTATCGTTCATGCGTACGTACGGCTTACCGTCTCCATGAACGGTGCATTTCATGTCTTACCTCTAAGTGTTATGTAATATTATAAATGCACATATATACTGGATATATATGATATATATGATATCTAAATCATGAATATAATTTTGGATATAATGGATATTTTACCACATGAATGACTTGTAATTATAAGAAGTTTATTTTTGACTCAAGTACCAAAGATCGACAAAACAACAGTTATTAACATAAATAATTACATAATGTTCATAACATGGTAATAAGTGATATAAAAGGAATAATTAACATTAAAAATGTTCTTAAGCAAGTAGAAATTAACTCTAGTTTATTATTCAGGAGGTTAAAGAACGATCGAGTCGAGTCAGACATGAGGTAAGGGAACTTCTTAACCCAATTTCCATTATTTGGTTTAATCTCCTTCTTTCAAATTATGTCATGATATTATTATGTTCTATCTTTTATTTGTACTTTATTTATATGTACTTAGAGTTAATACACATAATATATCTATTTTATTTAATAAATTATCTTTTTAAGGGACTTCGTCTCAATCTCCATTCATTGAGGCATATTTTGTTTTATACACAAATTTATTTTATACGGTGTATAAACCCCTTTAACTTTTATGTTTATTCAAAAGGAATCTTTTTATACGAAGCGTTTTACTAAACGACAAAAAGAAATTTTTTTTTGACATACATATGTGGCGACAATGACTTCTCCTACTCCATGACATTTATTTGAGTTTCGGCTTCCTCTACAAGCCATATATTTTTTTTTAAATGAAAAATAAATACCAAGATTTAATTTTCTTTTATTTTGGTATTGAAAATTGTTTTGAAAGTGTTTTTATTATATCAATGTATTGTATTGATATCTTGTGATTGAAATCTGGAAATGTTATGTTTTCTTTATGCATGTTTTATATGATACAAATATGTTATGTTTTATGATATGTTTAAACCTGTTCATATGAGGAATGCAATGGACTTAATAAGTGATGGGTGGAGCCCTCTATAGCTCCTCGATGCATCGGTGGGTCTCATTAGACAAACTAGTATCTTGGCATGAGGCCTTGAAAAAATCTTATTTGTAGTCTTGGCATGAGGCCTTGGCTACGTGGTTATGATAGTCTGGCATTATTCATTCCATCATTATGAAAGTGGTTATTTATATTTCATGTGATTATTTGACCAGTAGAATATCAATGTGAATAAGTAAATGGAATTATTTCATTTTACTTTTTCCATATTATGCTGAAGTTCATGTTTAAAAGGATTTTGTTTTACTTATACATTGCCTTAAATGTTTATGTTTATTTATGAAAGCTTCTGCTCTATTGTTATCCTTACTGAGCATCTGAGCTAACCCCTTCCAATGTTTTAATTTTTCTAGGATGTGAAGAAGTATATTATGAATGACTTGCAAGTATAGTATGAGGGGATATGAAGACAAGATGTTGTTGTTGTTTTGTTTTACTTTATTATGTAATGTAAGACTTATGAATGTACCTAGTGTTTCTAAGGCTACTAAACTAATCGGTCTTTCGAGACTTGATCTTTTGTGATCATGCCAATGTTATGAAATAATGCACCGACTCTAGGTAACTGGGGTTGGGTCATTACAATGTTTTTATATATAAATTATTTCCATTGGAACCTCATCCCTTCTAAAGATAATTAAGAGAGTCATGATGTTACATCCTCTTTAAAAGAGCTTTTATTCAATTGTAATTAATGATGTAAAGATGTATTTTACAATCTCACTCTTATTGGGGAATATTATTGATGATATTTACATCAGAATAATAATTTTTTATTTAATAATTAAAATATATAACTTTTCATTTTATATAGTTATTTATGAATTTTCAATGTTTTTGTATAAAGTGTTCTTCTCTTTGGAACAAAAAGAGACCGAAAAAAATGTTTTTATGAAAATCCTACATTATTTCTATTCTTTTGGTAAGGAATAATTTTCATATATATCCATATTTTTTAAATTTATTCCAAAAAGTTTTTATTTAATTTTACATTAATGGTAAAAGAAATTTTATAACTCTTTTTACATTATATACAAAGTATTAAAATGAGTTATTATAATTATTTCCAAAGAAGTAATTTTTTAATTTGGACAAAATTTTCAAAAGAGTGTTCTTTTTAACAAATATTTTTTAATGGATTTTCTTACTTCCATAATTGGTATTCACTATGTGTATTACTATAAAATATTAGATAGTTTTTCATGTAATATATGTTATAAATTTTTCTATTAATTTTTTTATATAAAAAGAAATGTGTATTAATTTCATTATAGAGTGAATGTAGTGTTGGTACTATATAATTATATTTTATGTTCCACTCCCCATTAATATTATTGGAATAGAATCTTTTTATGAATATATTACATTGAAAATAATATTTTTATAGTCACTTTACAAAGTAAGGAAAAGATTTTTTAAATGATTTAAAAAATTATTTTTATGACAATGTTACATAATCACTAAAGATTATTATTTTTAATATTTCACTTGAAAATTGCTATATAATTCTCCAAAGACATTCCCATAATTAAAACCATTATTTATAATGATTTGATTGTATTATATCATCCATTACTAATGTATGGATTATATAACCATTTTATAATTTTCATGATGATATGTTTCTATTTCAGAGGGAGGTCTGTTGGCCTGACAGTTGACTGATGGGGGTTGAGTTTTGTACAATAATTTATATCAGGTTCACTACATTTGAACAGTATCCAACGGGATTTGTTCTTAGAGCGAAAAACACCCAACAACAGTCATATATATGACTAATCATGGACTTAATTTCCAAATGTAAGAGTTTATTGAGGAACATGTCCAGCAATACTAAAGAACTCACATTGGCCAAGAGTTTGGGAATTCAGTCTCGTAAAATCATTTTGGGTTTCAAGACAGTCTTTTATATTTAATATTTGTTCCAAAAATTCTTGGATCATTCCAAATTATTTATACATATATCACCCTATATTAATGATCCATTATTTATAAAATAGGGACTAGAATCATCAAAATGCATATGAGGTTATCTATTGATAGGTACATTTTTTATGTATCTAATTTTTTCAATCAATGGTGCCCATTATAGATGGATTTTTGATTATTTGGTCATTTATTTGGAGGATGCTGGTTTATTCCATGAGGTCAGGTGCTCTGGTGTTTTCTTCTATCTGGGTAGATTGTAATGTCCCGATTCTAGGGGCCTCCCAATGGTACCCCATACCAAATAGGTCACATTCCCTCAAGCAGATTTCCACAAATTCCAGAGGCTGCCAACTAGTAGTGAGGGAATTGGGTGTGATAGTAGGGAAACTATGCCTTAATTGGTAGAGTAATGCAGCAGAAAGAGACATATAACAATAGTGGAAGCAATAATAATATGAAATAAGTAAATAGCGGAATACTGGAAGTAATAAACAACTGGAGATCACATATATAAATTAATAATGATACATATGTCTAGTAAAGAATACAAATAACACACAATGTTGGAATGAAGTAATAAACCAATGTACAAAGAAAAAAATAATCTCTAGTAGCATCGTAAGCCTCAGCTTGGTCCCATTCTCTCCAAGTCCACAAAAATCATGTACCTAAAGTAGATGGGCACTTGCTCTTATCTATACTAACAAAAATATAATCTCTTTGGGACCAAAAGCATGACCTAAACAGGGTGGGATATGAATCCCAATAGGAAACCACCCAAAGATATTTGACTAACAATCAGTGAACATATATGGTAGGTAATAAGAAAAATGAAGTTGTAAACAAAGAAGTAATCAAATGTAAACAAACAAATAGTTTCAATTGCATTCATTTTTCTCATATCAAGTAAGCAGCTAATCAAAAACAAGTAACCCTTTGGGAAGTACTCACAACCTATCCCCTATGGTTCGACCAAAAAAACACAATCAACCCTTTAGGATGTACTCGCAGTCTGACCCCCTAGTTCATCTTTAGAAAACACTCTCCGAGGAAGCACTAACCATCAATTCCCCCTGTGGTATTTTATTGGTAAACTAAAGACACTTTGGGGAAGAAATAAACATATAATTCCTCATGTGGTCACATGACGTTTATCTACAGACACTCTAAGGGAGCACTCAAGTCCATCCCCCCATATGGTCTTGCAACGTGAAACGTAAATAAACACGCTAGGGAATCCCTCACCATCAATTACTCATATGGTCTACCACACCTGGTTCCCACAACCCCGTGTAAGTAAATCATGCACAGTGATGTTCAACATTCAAATTAAACATTAAGATTTACATTGATAACTACTTTTATGAACTACTTGGATAAACATCTACAATCATAAAATAGCATCAGATAATTACACCATCCAAACACCACTAGGCATGGAAAGAAAGAAGCCTAATAGTAAAAGCTATACCAAACGGTCAAGATAAAAAAACAATGGAAAAACAACATAGCATTGAAAATAAACCTTTTCACAATAAAAAACCTCTACTCAGGCACAGAAGGTATATCATGCATTAACAGGGCTATAATCCATAATCATGCAATACCCCATTCATGGGTATTGTGAACTTTTGCATATAATATTCAAAGACTCACTATGGAAAGACACAAACCACCTACATTGATGTTGTACAATCGATATACTCCACCGTCAGACCTTTAATCAACCTAGAACATAGTATATCTACAAACACATTTGAAATGTTCAACCACGGATATCTCACGAAAGAGGAGAAATAAAGATAAGAGGCTCGTGAAGAAAGAACAACTCACCATTCCAATTCCAATCCAATCAACGGCGGTCGATTCGGAGAATAGACAGCAATTTGGGGGTCGGATAAGATTCATTTTCTTCGGTCACTCTGGGAGAAGATGAGTGGAGAAGAAGAGGTTTCTGTTGATTAGACGTGACCTTGATCCGTTTAATCAATTAAAAGAAAAGTACATGTAGTGTTCTTTAAAATTACATGTTGTGTATTTTCCTTAACTGGCCCATGCTTTTGACGGTCTCTAGGTCACCCAACATGGCCATGTACTAGGCCGTTAAACGGCTAGTAAATGATCACCTATGGGAACCGGGTACATGGCATGTACTCTAAATTACATGGAATGTACTCCCTAAATTTCTAGATTCTATTCTTTTTCTCAAAAACACCATAAATGGAAAACACAAACCTAAAACGAAGGTATGGTTTCTTACAAAAATCCCCCTTAAAATCAAATCATCCCTGAATTTCATTAGAAAGGCAGCATAGGAGAAGAATCCTCAAACATCTCTCACCACTACGATCATATGTCGACCTCCCTCTCACAAGTCGCATCCTGAACTCGCATATGCTTCAATTTCACTTGTACCAGAGTAATAGACCGGCTACATAGAACCTTTGCGATGGTATCAGCAATCTGGATAGGATGATCCTCAATCAATGTGTCTACCTCTAACTCAACCTCCTCAGGTCGACAAACATGAGAGGTGTCTGAGAAGTAACGTCATAGTTGAGAAATATAGAAGACATTGTGCATAGCCCAATACCTCTAAGGTAACTAAAATTGATAGGAAACTATCAAGACTCTCTTTAAAACCTCAAATAGTCCAATATATCTCCGCAAAAGTTTTCCCTGTCTCTTAATCCTTCTATATCCCAACCTTGGTGTGACACGCATAAAAACATGATCTCCAACCTTGAACTGTAGAGGTCATCTCTGTTGATCAACATAAGACTTATGCCATGACTGTATAGTAGAAATACTCTTTTGAATCAACTATACCTAATATGTGGTATCCTGAAGAAGATGAGGTCCCAGCATAGTTGATTCTCCTACCTCAAGCCAACAAAAGGGTGATCGGTATGTCCTACCATAAAAAGCCTCATAAGGTGCCATCTAAATAGTTGACTGAAAACTATTATTTTATGAAAATCTATAAGAGGTATGTGCTTCTACCAAGAACTACCAAAATCTAGGACAAATGTTCACAGCATGCCCTATAGCACATGAATTATACTCTCGGACTGGCTATCTGTTTGGGGATGGTAAATTGTACTCAGAAGTACCTTTGTACCCAAAGCTCTCTGTAATCCATGACATACCCGAGAAGTAAAATGAGTGTCCCTATCTGAAAAAATGGAGTTTGGAACCCCATTTATACATACAATATCTCAGATGTACAGACTTTCCAGTTCATTTACACTGAAGGTCTCCTTGATCGACAATAAGTGGGAAACATTCGTTATTCTTTCAATGACAACCCAAACTTCATTATTCCCTTTGAGGTGACCTCGACAAACCTATCATGAAGTCCATCGTGACATCATTACTCTTCTACTCAGAAATGGGTAACTGTAGCAAAATCCATGCATGTCATTGATGCTCCACCTTCACCTCCTGACAGGTGGAACATCTCAGGACAAAAAAGGCAACATCTCTCATCATACTTGGCCACCAATTCTGACTATGTAGATCTGGATACAACTTAGTGACCCCAAGATGAACTACCCAAATAGAGGAATGAAATTCCCTCATCATCTCCTCACTTAGGTCTAATGACACCCATACGCTCCCATGAAAACGTAAGATCGCATCCCCACCTATAGTCCATCAAGAAATAGGGTCCTCTTCTAACACACCCTCCCATAGGACTAGGCCTTCATAATATGATATATTCCTCATTAGAAATTGATCAAGTATAGTATATGGAACAACTACATAAGAAATAAATTCCCACCCCCCCCCCTGTTCATTGTGCACCACCAAATATATCTCATAGAAGAAAGCCATAAGCTGCCACTCACTGCTGGCCTCCTAAGCTGCCTATATTTGAGTCCTCATTATCAACGCATCTACTACTATGTTGCCTTTCACATATTTATATTCAAGATCAAAATCTAATGACTAAAGGTACTCAACCCAACTTCGCTATCTAAAACTCATATCACGCTGTGTAAAGATATACTTGATACTTTTTTTATCATTGAAAACTAAAAAATGATCTCCCAAATGATAATGTCTCCCTCAGCATAAGGCATGAACAACTGCAGCCATCTCGAGATCGTGTGTTGAGTAATTCCTCTCATGTGGCCTCAACTGTTGAGACCCATACGCAAGGAATCCGTCCCACAACATAAGCACTGCTCCCAACCCGATACCAAAAGCATCACAGAAAATAGTTTATCTCTTTCCTGTCCTAGACAAACTAGTATTGGTGATGAAGTCAACGTCCATTTCATCTCATCAATATCTAACTCACAAGAATCTAACCAAAAGTACTTCTCACCCTTCTTAGTTAGGCCTTTCAGTGGTGCCTCTAAGTGTGAAAAGTCTTGAATAAAATGTTTGTAGTATCTTGCGAGCTCTAGATAACTTCATACCTCAAATACGTTCTTCGGATTCTCCTAATAAACTATTGCTCTCACTTCCTCTGGGTCTACAGATACTCATTTATCTTAGATAATATGTCCCAAGAAGTGAATTTGGTCCATCCAAAAGTGGCATTTTTAGAGCTTATCATATAACTAATTCTCTCTTAGTGTACACAAAATGGTCTCAAGATGGTTTGCATGGTTGTGTCGAGTGTGAGAGTACACCAAGATATCTTCCATGAAGACTACCACGAATGTAACACCCTAATATTTTATGAGAAGTATATTTTTTATGTATTATGTTATACGCAACATCAAAGGAATCTTTCATTGTACACAACATTAGCTTGGGTTGCATTACACGCAATCGCGACCTTCCTCGATAGCGTGTGTTGTATGCAATACCGAGTTTCACTAAACAACTTAAACTGGCCGTTATGAATATTAATAACTAAATTTTTTATTTTATAACATTATTATTCATCTTACATATTTTCTAGAACATGGTATGAGAACAAAATAAATTTTTTCAGGTAAAATAAGTATTTTTCAGAAAATGCAGTTTTGCCACCTTTTGATGGCACACCAAATTTTAATCTAGTTTTGACAAGATCATAAGTTCAATTTTACAAAATAAAATTCTTATTTGGAATCAGGATATAAAAATTTATTTTGGATAAATTTTTCATACTATTCTGATAACTTTCATATTTTAATGAATCGTAAAAACATGCTATATTTTAATTAAAAACAACTTTTTTCATCACAATATTTTATATGGTTATATTATATTTTTAATTAGTATTAAAGTGTAATTATAATATATTTTTATATTTAAATCCAATGTTGGTCATTGGAATTAATTTCACTTTGAAATTGTACATAAACAAGTGTCGGTCTTTTGATAGTTATTATTTCTTAAAAACACGCTATTTGTTTTGATAACGGGAATTAATTTTAAAATTAATTAATGCCACTTATATGTTTTGAATTTGGAAAAATAGAAATCATTTTTGAATTCATAATATCAAATATATCTTAGGCTGAATGTTTTGTATTTTTCTGAAAAACTTCAATTTTTGATGAATAGTGTAACCACTTAGTGGTAGTTAAAAAACTGACTCTTTCATTAAAATGAAATATTACCACTTCTGTGAATTAAATTTCAAAAATCTGACATACATGGTTTTTATCAAGAAGTGAAATGTGGTTCAATTAGATGAAAATAATTTTTTTTTGAATAGTAACTTTTTACTTTTATTTACTACAGTTAATGGTAAATAGGGTATTTCAAGGTTAAAACAATATTACAATAACTCAAAATTTCCTTGACACTTGTCCTAACCTTATTGGATGAGTAGTGGCCGACCATGGGCATCCTTGGGTTGATTTTTGAACCCCATTGAGCCACATGGTAGTGATAATGACAATTTGGATTAATTAATTTAATGTAAAGACAACATTGACATTAACAAAAATCTTTTAGTAATTAATTTTTATGAGGAGTTATATAAATTATATTTTCGACTATAAATATTCCTTGGAAATATAAAAAGATTTATTACATGATGATATTTTTTTTATAAATTTTAGACATCAAATATATTAAATTATTTATGACACAATAATGATGCAGTATTTACCTCATTAATAAATGATTTAAATAAATAAGATTATAATGATTAAAATATTTTCCAAAACATGTCCAATTATTATTGGATTATTTTATTTCTACCATGAGTCAACTTATATTAATCATTAATGATTTTTGACCTTTTGAAACCGCATATATGTTTATCATAAAATAATATTTTCACACTTTCCAAAGATGCCCCTCTCCTCCCTTATAAAAGGGCACCTCCTCCCTCTCCTCCTCACACCACTTTGAGCCTTAAAGCTCGAACAACCCCTCAAAATTTTTGTTCTCCACTTCCCTAGAAACATCTTAGAGGTTCTGGTATTCTTCAAAGACCAATCTTAGTGCCCGAAGAGGAGGTTTCAAAGAGGCATGTCGAAGAAGAGGTAATATCTATTACCAATTCTTTCAAATTTATTTCTTCTTCTACTTATTCTACATTAGGTTTTCCATTATTAAGTAATAACATCAGTATCACCCATATACCTATTTCAGCTTTTATCCATCATACGGAAAATTAAATCACCGCGCGTGCGTACGTACGGAATACCGTCTCCACGCTGTGGTGTAATCTGTTTTCCACCACCACCTTACATGGATGGGTATAATGGTGTAAAGAATAACTATATATGATTATTATAAAGTGTTATTTATTCTGAAATAGTATACATACACATAAATACAATCCCATGATCAGGGGAAAGATATTATCGCTCGTGCGTATGTACGGCCTACCGTCTCCACGATGTGATGCGACTCGTTCAACATGATCTTCACTACATAATGATTATATAAATGAATTTAACCAATAAATATGATATATATTACACTAATAACATTCTGGAAATGAGTTATCTATAATCTAAAAAAAAGAATAAGAATTTATTCGACAAAACACGCATAAGAATAAAAGGCAATAAACACCCAAATAACAAGTAGCAATGAAATATTACTAATAAGAAGCTAAGAATATTACCATATATGATATCATAACAATGAGTATGATTATGGAATAAGTCAATGACATTATTTAAATAATTATACAGGAGTTTCAGACACTTACGAAGAAAATCAGACCTAAGGTAAGGGAAAATCTCGCAATCTCATTTTTATCCGAGATTATTTGTACTTCAGAATTTATTGGGGAATATTTATCATCCACATCCATGTTTCCTCAATATGAAATATTATTTCCATCCACATAAAATTTTTTAAATCCAATTTTACCCTTTGGTGAGTTTTTAGTAAATGATATGAAAGGAATCTTTTGTTGTTTTTAGTACGAGTTAATTTTTTACCTTTCTAGACAAAGTACAAGAAAAATGTTTTTTTAACTTATACGACCTGAATGGACTTTTAGAACATTATTTCTATGAAGCTTACTTTACAAGTTTTCAAGTTTATTTTTAATCAAATTCTTTTAGTTTAAAATTGTATGATATTTTAATAAAGGAAAAATGTTTTTGAATTAGAAAGGATATTTTCCTCAAGAATGGAGTTCAAGCATTTTAACAAAATTATTTTCCATCTAAGATAATATAGGGTTCTGTTTCTATCCCTATTTTTACATTTATTTGATTATGTTATGATGGAATTATTTTTATGAAGTCCTTTTATCTTATATGGATTATGCTATGATGCCACGATGATTAAGAATCCCATTTTTATTACATGGGTTATACTATGATGTATGATTTATGATCTTGTGGAACACATTAAAATTGTATCATTATGAGATGGGTGGGAACTATATCTCCCTACAATGCATTGGGTAAAGATTTATATCTCGTGAGATAGACATGGCTGGAATGACAGGTTAATCTGGTTCAGTGAAACTGGACTAAAATGAGGAGTGAACTCAGTTCAGAAATGGACTTTTTCCACTAAGATAGTCATGGCAATGAGTCTTGGATACTAAGAAATGATTCTCTATTATTAAGTGTGTATGCCACAAAGTTTCATGTTTTAATTTATGATTATTTAGGATTACATTTCACCTCTACAATTTATCCCGTGTTATGATGTTATAATCTCTTTTTCAGGTTAAGATATTCAAAATGTTATGTTCTTATGAATATGATATGACTGATATTTCTTTTGTTTACCCTTACTGAGCATTTGAGCTCACCCTTTTGTATGTTTTCTTTTCCCCAGGTATGGATGAAGGGTATTAAGTAAAATATGCCAAAAGGGACTCTAGATATGATTAAATAAATGGGAGATAATATAGAAGACTTATGAACTAGTTGTTTATGTTTCCCAGTTTCTAAAGACATTGTAACTATATGGTCCTTTCATGGTTTTGTTATATGTTGTAATAAGAATGCTTCAATTTTTATGTAATAAAAATGTATGTAAATTATGGGTAATTATAATGAAAGAATCCAAATAGAATGTTACAATCAGTTCATCAGTGCCATGAAAACTACAGGCGCATTCATGAGGCCAAACTGCATAACCACGTACTCGTATAGACCCTACCTATTCTAAACAGCTCTAAGAGGTATATTAGATGGTATAACGTGAAACTGATGATAACCAGATATTAATCCAATATCCGAGAACACATGGTCTCCTTGAAGCTGATCAAGGATATCATCAATCTTAGGCAATGGATATCAGTTCTTGACCAACAACTAGTTTATCTTCGAATAATTCACACAATGTCTGAGTGTACGGTCCACGTTTTTCATAAAAAAGGACAGAAATACCCCAAAAAAAGTACTGGTTAAGATGAAAACTTTTGCCTGCAACTCTTCCAACTACTTCTTGAGCTCCTGTAACACTAGTATATCCATCCTATACGGGGGAATGGACACTACTGACCCTCCTAGAATATATTCCATAGAAAATTACACCTCTCACTCTGGAGGTAAAGATGAAAAGTCTTCTAGAAACACATCCCTGAAATAATCCACCATTTGAGAAAAGTTCAATTGTAAAGTCCCCTGGTCATCCAGATATATATTATCAATCTAGGATGTAACTCCTCCCAACCCATGATGCTTGGGTCCTGCTCTACTCACCAGAACATCCCATTCTCCCTTATGTAAAAAGGATCTACCATACGGTGACCTAAATCTCACCCTAAGATGATAGAAATCAACCACTTCCTAGAAGGTAACCAACCATTCCATTCTGATAATGACATTATATCCTGTCATCTCTAGGACATAGAGGCCTCATAAGAAGCGACGCCCACCAACCTTAAGTGGGAACTCCTTGCACTGATGTACACTAGTCGTTTTAGTCCCCAGCATAGTGTTCATCATCAATACATTTATAGAAGTAAAGAAACAGAGCCCAAGGATATTCACAATATCAACAGATATGAAACTATGGGATGCCTTTGTATCAAAATGTGTAGAAGCTAAGACTGAGGAAACTAGAATCGTGCCTCGAACTGTAGAGGGTTCAGGATCCTACTTCTGCAGGATCTGCTCTACTGTAGATGTCTCCCCTGTACCGCGGCTCGGTGACCATGCCTGACCACCTTGAGTTGATCCACCCTATTGATACTGAAATCCTGGAGACTAGCTACCACGACCAAGACCTCCACCTTATCCTAAACGGCCGGAAGAACTCCACTTCCCAAACTGATGAGAAACTAGTGGTACAGCTCCAATAGGATAAGTTGAAACAGAACCACAATCACCAACTTATGGTGAAAAGATCTGAAGGAAACGCAGAAAATGACCCATATTACTTCAATATCAGCACTCCTCCAGGTCCCTCAGGCAATGTGGCCTTGTATGACTTCTGGTCCCGCACTAGTAGCACACAACCTGGCCACCAGAAGAAGTATTTCTCCTACTCAGATCTCTATGCGTAGACTCCATGTGGAGCTTCATGTTGTCAGCCAAGGGGGTACCAACTCCGGATGCTGATCCACCCTAGATCACAACTCTAGAATCCCTCAAATTTCACCCTTTTCTCAGAACCTAGTTGACTATAAAAGTGATGTAAGTCAACCTGAAGATGTTCATCTGAGACCATATGTTATACCTGAGACCATCCTCAAACTTCCTCACCAGAAATAACTCATCACCTCATTAGATGGGTGTGAATCACTACAGCTCTGTCAAGTGATATGTATACTCCATGATTGAGAGATTACCCTGATCCAAACCCATGAAATATCGAGCTCAATCATCCCTAGAAGTCTTTGGGAAAAAGTAATCATAGAAGGCATGTTGGAACTCATCCCACTCCATAACCTACTGAAATCCCTCCTATGAGATCACATCCCACCATCTCTTAGCAGAATCCTGATTAATATAAAAAGAAAGCTTCACCCTCAAATCTGGATGCATCTCTGTATTCTTAAATATGAAAATCATGTCCTCTAACCAGGATTATTTATCCTGAGGTCCTACATCCCTCAAGAAAGTAAGAGGATGCTGCTTCTAAAATAACAATGTCAAATATTCCATAGACGATGTAGGAGACAGTACTCCCCTAAAGGTCTGCATAAACCTCATGAATCCCTCCCGAAACTTTTCATCAGCACCTGTGTCTATAATGACTCCTGGTGCCAAGACTAGCACGAAGGGAGGATTTGTTGGTTGTTCCTAATCTGTCATGTCTAGTTTATGGTCACTTCCCTGAAACTGGTGTAAAACTGGAGGACGTCTCGGTGGCATGAATCTTCAATTTCAAATTCACCCCTTAGATCAAGATTATAAAGGACTAAAACATAAAAGTGTAAGAAATAAACAGTATAAGGAAAGAATTTCATGATTTTCAAAACATGTATACATGTTGTGTATGACCCCTACATGGAGTGTTCCATTAAGCCTTCACATGGGTCTGTACTCTAGTGAACCAAGTTTGTGTAACACCCCATACACATGATGTGTTCTCCCAAGACATGTTGTGTACTTGAAATGGGTTCCCCTTCCTATGTTATTCTATATGACTAACCCGCACAGTTCTCCTAAAACTAGACTACACAGTATGTCAGTTCAAGACATGGCATGTACCAAAATGAACTTCATTGACCCGGGTTGTTAGTCACACGACCAGTTACATGGATGACTCTACATAGTGTGTTTGTTCCAGACATGGCGTGTAAAAACTTCCAATAATTCACCAATGTCATTAGTCTCACATCTAGACACGTGGTCTATACACACATTGTATATGTCCGGTACACGGCGTGTTCCACCAAGTATTTCCCAACCCCGTGTCTCTGCCCACACATCCAGTGACACTGTTAGAGGCTACACGGAGTATATAAAGTACACGTCATGTACTAAATAAAAATAGTTCATTCCTAAACAACAGGATACATGGTGTGTATTAATCATTACATGCTGTTTATTCTTGGTTTTTCCAGACATTAATCCTCAAAAACCACTCCAGAACCCAGAAAAAACACTAAAATGAACATCAAAGTGTCAAACTCCAATCTTTGGGGGACCATACTCCCCACGAATCAATGTTTGGAATCATATACCTGTCATTAACAAGCATATAAGTGAAATGAACCACCAAATTTCGATTTATGAGGGACCATAACACCTCAAGAACCAAATTTTGGCATTCATTCGCACGAAACCTTACACAATCCAATACCCCATAAAATAACAGGTATTCTATCAAGTCATCTATCACAACAACTTGCATATCTAGAACAACATACCTCACAACTACATGCAATCAATATTGCACCCAAAATCGAATGTCCATAATCCATAACATGTGATCTCTAGAAAGTTTCTATATGACGCATGAGATGGCATACCCTCATCTCATTAGTTTTCAAAAAAAATAGAACCTCGATAATATCTACAATAATAGCACAGAACATGTGAATCACCAAATGATGAAATAAAATCTACATTAATAATTACAAAAACCCTTATACTGGTAATATTTGGGGTAAATTGGAATTTCCCTATACACGGGTTAGCTACTCTTGGGAAAATCTTATTACTATGTACCTATTCCTTCATATCTCGTGCTATAGGATCTAAATAGTAAGTCAAGAATAAAATAATCCCTTGATACCACTTGGTAATGTCCTGGTTCCATAATCCCCCCAGAGGTGCCCCATATCCGTTTAGTTACATGGCCTCATGCACATTTCCCCAAACGTCGTAGGCTACTAACTATCAGTGAGAGCCTTGGGTATGATAATGGGGAAACTATGCATTCATTGGTAGACTAACATTGTGGAAATAGACAGATAACAACTGAGGAAGCAGTAATAACATGCAACAAGTAAAAAGTGGAATGTTGTAAGTAATAAACAATTGGATCACACATATATAAATGATTCATGATACATATGTCTAGGATAGCAACCAAACAAGTCACAATGCTGGAATGTAGTACTAAACCAGAGCACAAAGAAAACAAATAAACTCTAGCAGCATCAAAAGTCTCATCTTGTTCCCATGCTCTCCAGCTTCATAGAAATAAATTACCTGATGAACAAGGGTGCTTTTCTTTATCTATACATATAGCAATATAATATGCTTTGGGCCAAAAACATGAACCAAACCGGGTGTGAGATGAATCCTAGTAGGATACCACCCAAATATTTGTTCTTAACATTCAATGAATATATATGGTAGGCAATAACCAAAATAAAGCAATAAACAAGGATGTACTCAAAAGTAAACAATCTTACAGTTTCAATTGCATTCATTTTTCTCATATCAAGTAAGTAGCTAATCAAAAACAAGTAACCCTCTTGGAAGTACTCATAGCCTATATCCTCTGGTTTGAACAAAAAAATACAAGCAACCCTCTCATAAGTATACACAATATAACCCCTCTAGTTTAGCTTTAGAAAAGTCTCTCTGAGGAAGCACTCACCATCAATTCCCCATGTTTTCTTTTATTAGTAAACTACGCACACTCTAGGGAAGCACTCAACGTCCAATTCCTCTTGTGGTCTTGTAATTGGGGTTTATAGTGACTTTTAGGGATCACTAACATCCATTCCCCCTATGGTCTCACAATGTGAAAAGTAAACAGACACTCTGGGGAAGCCCTCAACATCCATTCCCCCTATGGTCTACCACACCGGGTTTCTACAGCCCTTTGTAAGTCAATAGTGCACAATGATGTTCAACGTACAATGTAATCCTTAATAAATATTTGGATAAAATCATTCAAGAACTTCTTGGATAAACAATCACAAGCATAAAATCACATCAGATAAATCACACCATCCTAACAACACTAGTCCTGGAAATCAAGCATCCTAATGGTCAATGCTAGATAAAATGGTCAAGATAAAAAACATGGGAAAAATTCATAGCATGGAATGTAACCCTATTCACAATCAACAACCTCTACTCAGGAACACAAGGCATATTAGGCATTAACAAGGATAAAATCCATAAACACTCAATATCCTCTTCTAGGGTATTGGTCACTTTTTCACAAAAATATTCAAAGACTAACTATGGAAAGAGACAGACCACCTACCTCGACATTGTATTATCAATATACTATGGATTCAGACCGTGAATCAACCTAGAACGAGGTATATCTACAAAAACATATGAAAATTTCAACTAATGAAATCTCAAAAAAGAGAAAAAAACAAGATAAGAGGCTCTATAAAAAGGAAGAACTCACCATGTCGATTCCAATGCAATCGACAGCAGTCGATTTGGAGAACGAATGACGTGTCGGGGGCTCGGAGAAGATTCATCATCTTCAGTCACTCCTAGATGAGACATGCTGAGAAGAAGATGTTTTTGTCATTTAAACGTGACCCTTGCACATTTAATCAATTAAAATAAAAGTACATGGCATGTTTCTTAAATTTACATAGCATCTACTTACATTAACAGGCCCTTGCTCTAGGCAGTCTCCAGGTCACCCGACATGTCCATATACTCGGTCATTACACGACCAGTACATGGTCACCTACAACAACTAGGTACACGGCGTGTACTCCAAATTACACTGCTTATACTCTTTAAATTTCCATATTATCCCTTTTTTCCCAAAAACACTATAAATGGAAAACTCATACCTAAAATGAAGATCCTAGTTATTACATAGATGGAAGCCGTTTTGATTTCCGGATCAAACTCAAAAGATGTGCTTCTTATATATCATTGTGAGGGGAATCAGAACCCACATAGTTTATGCCACTTAATAGGACACTTCACCTTTTATGTTTGTGTGACTAGTACCAAACCATATAGTGAAATGTCATGCAGAAATGAAATCTAGGAGAATGTTTCCTTGTTATAATTTGATTTGGGAATTATATCAAGCCAAAACAAGGGAACCATAAGTGATGTGGTCTCTTCAGTGGATATGACCCTACCGATAATTTTTCCCATAAAACATTAGGGTTAATTTGGGTGTTGGGTTTGGACCTCAGGCTGGATCACTGTGTATTTAAGTTAGTAGGGAATCAAATCACACATACGTTGGAAGGTTTTTCACTCCCACCTATGGAGGAAGTCCATTTTAGGGGACATGATTGGGGATTACACCTGTGAGGATGCATATAAGGTGTCGATTTATTAGGAATATGTAACATTGAATGTTGGGGCATGGTTTTGGAGATTATAATATATAGGTGGCCAGATTGAGTGTGTATTATTAGAACCTATACCAAATTGGAGGAATATTTTATTCACGATCATGTGTATTTAATGATCACCACTAACATCAAATCCCACACGATTCATGATTGGGGTGAGAAATGAGAGGTAGAAGTAGATCTGAAGATCACACAATCTACATTGTCCATCGATGGACGAATGATAGAGCTTAAATAGAGGGAGAGGGTGATTTTAATATATATGTTTCCTCTATTATTATGGTATCTTGGATAGTAAAAATTAGTAATACATCCTAATAGGTCCCATGATATCGAAGTGAAGAAAAAGCACCACCTCTAGGAAGAAAGGCTAAGGAATTACTCCAAGAGGGATTCCCTGTACTGATTGGGTCTTTCTCCAAGGAGGATTCCCATTTGAATGTTTTCCATTAAACTCATGATCATTTAATGAGGAATATTAAGATTGAGTTATAAGGAATATCATGTTTTTATAGAATCCATCTTATGTTTTTTATATATTTTATACTTCAATTTAATTTCATAAATCTAGGACGATGAGAAAATAGTTTAATTTCATGTTGTTGGAAAAATGGAAACAAACATTAATTTCATGTTATGGGGAGGAAGACATCATAGTTTAACATCATGTTGTGGGGATGAGTTATATACAGTTAAATTCAGTTTTTTTATGATTTCCACATAATTTAATGAATTCTGGTTAGGACGATTTCTATAAAGTTTAACATCATCTGGTCATGATGATTAGGAGGAATATTCCTAGAAATGTATAATGTGGGAATTATGCAACAGGGGCCCTTTCTAGTTTAACCTAGCATAAGAGTTTGGTTATGGGATTTCAATAGGTTTATATGGAATGTTTCGACTCATAATATTATATTGGGTGAACGTTAGGATGGTATAAGTCGGAAACTAAAATGTGGTTGACGCCCCCAAAAAATTTCATGGTGTGGCCATCCATTTTTTTGGGGTAAGGGACAGCAGCAGAAGGATCGGCCTGGAAGATCAGGATCGCAGTGTGTCACTAACCTAATGTTGGGGTGTGGGGGGAAAGCCCCATTGTAAATACCATCAGGGGTGAATTTTTTTTAAATGGTCGCTTAGTGATGTCCACATAGTGTTTTCTACAAAGGACCATCCGCAAAGGGAATACACAAAGGTAGTGACTGAAAAGGGTCATCCTCGAAGAAGTTTCCACAAATCATTGTCCGAAAATCATTTTCTAGAAAGGGTTTCCCCTAATGGGTCATTTGTAATGTCGTTTCCATGATGGGAGTCCGAGAAGGGAATTATGTGTTGGACTATCCAAAAAAGGGGTAGAAAGTGTCATCTGTGAAGGGGCATTCACATATGGTCGGTCATAAATCCTTTCCACTATGCAATATATTTCCCTATTCATGAGAATATAATCATACCTCCTTTCATTGATGACCAAGTGCTCCGTAAAGGATCATCTGCCTATGGTTCAGGGGATGGAATCCACAAAGTATTTTGGGTATGTGGATGGTTGCTCGATTTTACTATAATGAATAATTTCTCCAACACCATCCATTGAATTTTATAATTATTCCTCCCTCATCTCCCCCTATCATCTTTTTATGAAGGTGTGTCCAACCAATAACTGGGTTGTCCAGTTATGTTGGGTTGTGGGGCCTCTATTTTCAGGATCTTAGATAGAACACCCATGCTTGTGAATGATTTTTTTCCTATGTGAAGGAAAATAGAATCACCACCTACAAATGAATTTTCATTTTCAGGGCTATAAAATACCATTTGGACCCAACAAAGATGTTATTTCAATCATGGAAACCAACGGTTTGCGGTATGCCTCACAGTATAGTGGAACACCATACAGAGCGGTGGTCTACATAGTATTTTGACTTCATAGGACCAATCCTTCCTCTGTGGCATCTCTTCCTTTGAAATATTAATTCAAAATATTATTTCAGATAATTATTTTACCATTTTCTAAATTCATGGAATTATATTATACTATAATGCAGAGTTTTTAGGACCCAAAAAATTCCCCAAAACGGAATGAGTTCTGGTCAAGATGAAGAGGAGGTTGTTCTAATAAAGAAAGAGTTTCTATTTTGATTAGTTTTGTGGTGTGAATGTAGACCCTCCTTGCTCTAATTTTTCCTAATCCAAGGGACTTAAAAAAATTGTTTCACCAATTTATGAGTTTTTATGGAAATATCTAAAAACATTGACTCTTTTCTATTAATGCCATAATGTTTTCCTAATACCACTATTGTGTGGGATTAGAGGGAATAACATGGATTTTTCATAGTTCTCCCTTTTTTGGTTTTCAACCTAACATGTTTTTTGTCTTTTTATTTCTATTTTTGTTGATTTTTTTCCTAAAACCTTTGAAGAATAGGTTTATAAGGATGGTACTCAACTTTTACCCAATGTTCGCTTTGGGGGTTTCCCACTTGGAAATTTGTTTGTCTGTTTTTGTGGGAAATTTAGAGTCCTGAATTATGGACTAATGAAACTATTGATTTAGATAAAATATATTTTAAATTTTATTGTAGGGTGAGTACCCCAATAGAGAGTACTGGCCGATAGTTTCCCAATATTATTCACACATAAATAGGGTATTTTTGGACCCTGGTTTTATGATTTATAATTTCATTACTTGATATGGAGAATGTACACAAAGGATAACTAGAAGAAAGGTTTCTAGTATGATGTTTCGTGAGAGTGTAGAGATATGAGAATCCACTTATTATGAGGAATTTTAATTTGGTTGACAATAATTTTGTGGTAAAATTATACTGATCCGACTGGGGCATATGGTAATTAGTCAAATAAAGGTGTCATTAGGACACTCACCCTCCATATTTGATGGTTAATTTATGAAATTTTAATTTCTAAAGAACATGATGGGTCTCTTGATAAGGGAATGATGTCAAAAAATTATGGCAAAATCTATATCAACATTTTCATGAATAAGAAATCACTTTTACATGAATTCATCTTATATAATGGAGGGATGGATCATGATGTAGTGTAATGTCATGGAAATTTAACATGGACTATAAATTTTAACATCTTATGGAAAAGGAATTTTAGGTTAAATATTTATGGTCACTTATATTTGATAGATGGATAATGATTTACCCTTTTTCTAAGAAATATTTCTAAGAATATTCCATTATCTTCATGCATGAATTGGAATGGTAGTAAGATCTAATCGGAGGGTTTTTGAATCCTAGGGATGATATGGGATGGAAACATCATTAGGTCATACGGAAATAGGAAAATCATCTCTTGGGGATGTATTTTCATTTCATTAAAAGGCCTTTTTTGGGAGACTTATATAGATCTAATAGGGGAATATGGTGTATAGATAATCATTAGTATCCCTAAGACACTAAAACTCCATTTCTGAGGGCCATGGTGATTTAGGGAGATTTGGACGTCCCCGTACCTAGATTTTGGACTTTAAAAGTAGTGTTATAGAACATAAAAGTTGCATTCCATGTTTAAATTCCTTCGTAATTGATAGTAGCATTTTCCTTATATAGGTCTGCCCCAAAATTTAGATAGATTTTTTTCATGATGGTTCATCTCGAGATACATGTTCTAGGTGTCACTATGTATCTCATCGAAATGAGAATAAATCCAAACGTATTTATAATATTTTTCCCCATGCATCAATTGAAATATTTTGTGGGGAAGGGGAACTTTTTTTTTGAATGGGAAATATAAAGTGATTTGGGACACATATTAAACCTTCCCATATACAGATCATGATAATGAATATGAGAGAAGCAAATTATTTTGTTTTTTCTAGACTTTGATATAAGATCTAGGTGTCACTGTGTATCCTATCACAGAGAGAATCAATCCACACATAGTTCATATAGGGCTACCCATGTAGATTTGACACATGAACTCGGAATAGACATTATTAACTTATTTTTTGATAGAACCGAGTTTGGAAATTTGGGTGTCACTAAGTATCTTTTAATGGACGGAATCCTTACACACATAATTTTGGACATTTTTTAGCTTAGTTTCATGTGGTCAGGACATCGTCCTTGTAGTTTAAAATTGTGTGGTGATGGTGGTATGGGTCTTATAGTTTTAGGTCATATGGATAGGGCCATTTTTCATTTTTACGAAGAGTAACATGAGGCTCATCGAGATAGAATGTTCTAACATGCCTCAGATGTGAGGTAGAAAGAAGTTGTAATCCATGATTCTAGGGTTTCCTAGATCATGAGAATTTATATTGGGAGATACACCATTGGGGATTACAAATATAGAATAGGCCTCTCCTGGGGAGTAATTTTCCTTTGGTTGATAGTGGGTTTTTATGGGAAACTTGTGCAGATCCAACTGGTGCATATTATTAATTTTGAAACAAATGTGCCCTCCAGACACTAACCCCACATTTATGATGGCTTAGTGAAGATTTTTAAGATTAAAAATTGCACAGAGAATAGAGTATGATTAATGGAAATAATATGTCTGAGTATGTATGAAACATTCAAACCATGATTACACATGAATTTTGAAATTCCCTAGATAGATCTGACACATATATAAGGGGTCATTTCATTTTCCTTGATAGATCCTTGAATGAGGAACTCAAACTAGAGATCAATTATATAGAAATATCTTTGTATATAGAAGATGATGATAATTTTTATTTTCCTTTATCCAGTGGATGGGACTATAATATGAGGTATAGGGGTCACTCTTTATCTCAAAAAATGAGAATACAGACACACATATTTTAGGAGGTACTACACATTTTAATGCCATGCGTCAAGGAAATTTCTCATGAATTTTAGAATAATGAGGTAAGGACATAGTTTCCCGGATGTGAAGAGTAAATATTATTTCTGGGGCTAATATTAAATACATGTGTGTCACTATGTATCATGTGATGTCTGGAATCAATCAATATGTACTTATTAATACTGAATGAGACTATACAGTTTAACATCGTGTGGTAAGGATATTCAGTGTGTCTTTTAAAGTCCTTATACCATAAGCATGGAAACTCTACCATGGATTAGTAAACCTAGACCATTAGGCTAATCCCTTCAGATGACTCCTAATCCCACATGATCTACGGTTAGTGTGATGAAAAAGGGGTGGAAAAAGTTTATTCCATCATATAGGTGTGATAAATGAACAAAGGATAGGGAAGTTTTGATTTCTAGGTGGTTGGACAAGGATTGGATATCTGGGAATCACTACGTATCACATTATTTTGAGAATAAATATATATATATAGTTATTGAACTGACTCCCTTTGCAGGTCCAAACCATACACTATAAGGTATAAATTTTTTCCATTGATTATTTTGATTATTGTGTCTAGACCCAGCATTGGAGACTCAGGCATCACTATATATCCTATAGTATAATGAATCAAGCCACACATCGTATTGGGAAATGTAGTCGTCAAACATCATGTGGTGGGGGAAAAGGTGATCCAATACGAAAGTGGGTTAATGTTGTGTCCAGCCCTGAAATTATAAATTTGGGTGTCACTGTGTATGTTGTGATGATAAAAATCAAACCACAAGTAGATATGGGGAAGACTCCCAACGTAGATCTGACTCGTACATAAGGAAGAAGTAATTTGTAGCCTTTTTCTCAACTAGACCCAGTATTAGATATCTGGGAATCATAATATATACTATTATTTCCTAAATCAAGCTAAACATATTACTAAACATGCTTACTTGTACATACTTGACTCATGTGAAGGGAGAGGGCACTTTTCTTGAAATGGCCTAGTAAATATGACCCAATTTTGATCCACATTCATTTATTTAGCTCTTATGCAGGGGATAGTGAGTTTCCTATATTTTGTGGTTATGTCCATGACTTTGGGTATGTTCATCACAATGTATCTCATAGAATTACAATCAAGCCACACGCAGTTCTTGATAACCATATAGTCTAATTTATTGTGGTAAGGATGGTGGGACACTCGACATTAAATAAGTATCATCAGGTCTAGGACCATGAATAGAGATCTGAACATAACTGCATATCTTGCAAGGGAAGTAATCAATCCATGCATAGTACTTGATGTAAATCCCATTGCATAGGTCTGGTCCATATGCAGGGAGGGGGATTATTTAATTTTGGGGTGGCTAGACCAGGTTGAAAAATTTAGGTATCTCTACATATCTGATGTGGATAGGAATCAATTATTATATATTTCATGAGGTACCATACAATTTAATATCATGTATAAAGGACATTCCCCATGTATTTTATCTTAATGCGGTGAGGAAACACTCTATGTTGGTCTAGACCATACGCGGAGTGGGTATTTTTTATTTTTTTCACGATTTGGCACAAGACCTAGAGGTTTGGGTGTTACTATGTATCTTGTGTGGGAAGAAATCCTGAAAAAAGTAGTTATTTAGAAAGATACATCTTGTGTAGATATTTCTGTAAAGTTGAGATAGTTAAATATTATCTTTCTATGGCATAGATCTACCTCATTTGTGGTTAATAATTTAGTGAAACAATGATTCCCATGAAGAGTAATGTCATGCGGTGTAGATTTTGATGTCATGTTGTTTAATTTCATATTAAATGGAAAATGGTTTCTTGATTTTTTTTTCATCTTGAGAGAAAGACCAACCACGCAGTTTAACATCTTACAACTGGGATAATTTTACCTCTAATTTCAATATCATGTGATCAGGATTATGATGTCATTTGATTACAAAAATAATAATTCATTAGGAACCATGTTTTGATGGGAGTCATGGTAAGTTGTTTATTCCAAATTTTCTTGAATGAACGGCGAGACAATATGATGATGTGAAATGTTGAAGAATTTTTCATCCCGATCTAGATAAGCTAGAGTTGTGGATTCATTTTCCAATGCATCATCCATGGAATTCTATGATGGTGGTACATGAGTCAGTGTTATCTCTAAATGGAATTTCACCTTTAGTCCTTAAACATATATTAGTAGGTGGATTATTTCTTCCTTCTTGATAGCTTAATCATCGATAACCTCTTTAATGACTGGTACAAAATTGGATTTTATCTTTAATTAATTTACATGTACCTGAATATCCATCTCTATCCCTATAATGAGAGCCTGATGTTCTAATTCATTGTTCATTCACCCCTTATATTGTAGGAATGAGTAAGATAATAATACCTTTTCTGAAGATATGTACATGAATCTCATCCCCAATTTGTAGAGCATGGTTTCTTCCTTCTTTTTACCTATCGGATTTCTTATGGACCATTGAAATAAATCTCCCATATCTAGGTTCCCACATGAACAGATAAAAACCCTTCATCATGTTATTCTGTATCCAATGAAATAATTTCTACTGATGGGATCTCGGCCATGAAATCAGATAATGTTTGGCCTTTTACCACTTTATAATGCATCACCTAAATATAAAACTACTCCAGGATGACCGCCCATCATGATAGATGTATCTAAACATCGGATGGCTAAGAATGTATTTTTGTGGGTTGTTACGAGAGAACAAATGGACCTTGTGATGGTACAGGTAGTGCCTCAGTTTTTGGACAGCAAAGAGTATTATCATTCATCTCTTCTTGATATCTGAATTGTGAGTCTCAGCATCAATCATGTATTGGATGAGATAATAAAGGTTATTTTCTCAACCTCGGTCATTCTATTGTGGGCGAAGGCACCCAATGATTTCTCTAATGTAATCATATAAAAAATAAGCATCATTTCATTGATAGGAAGAAATATCAGTAGCTGCCTCAACAGATATCTATTGAGACTATAAAATTCTTCTTTACAATCATTTTTCCATTAATATGTAACCCATTTTTCAAAAACCTAGTGAAGGGAAAGGATTTTCATGTAAGGTTAGAAATGAAGAACCAGATTTAGGCTAAGTTACCTTGATGTCCTCCAAACTATTTGAGGTTGTGAGGAGCTGACAAGATAGAGATAGACTTTACTTTCTCTGGGTCAACATTGATGCCACAATGGAATATGAAAAATCCACATAATATTCTAAAGGTAATGCTGAATGTGAATTTCAAAGGGTTCATTTTCCGGATGTGATACAGTAATTTATTGAATAAAGTGTCAAGATCATCCAGTTGGTCCAATAATTGTCAATATTTAACCATTAGATCATCAATGTAACATTTGACGAAGTACCCCAATAATTTTTTGAAGATGTGATGCATGGAATATTGGAACATAGCGATGGAATTATTCAAGAAAAAGGGAAATGCCCAATAAAAAAAATACTCTCTCGTGGCATTAAAGGAGGTGTCTTCTTCATCTTCTTAGGATATTCATATTTGATTATTTCTTGAGTACCCATCCATGAATGAAAGGGCTTAATATCTGGATGTTGCATCGATTAGTAGTTCTGTGATTGGGACTACAAAATAATCCATTGTCTAGTGTTAGTTAAGATCACTGAAATTGATGTTTACTCTTATTTTCTAATTATTCTTCTTGATATAGATTATACTTTCCATATAATTGGGATATTGGACCTTACAAATTAAGGTGGGTCGGATGATCATGTCAATATAAGCCTAAATATGGTATCATGTGTTCAGTGCGTCCTTCTAGGTACTTGTTTATAGCCATGTCGGTCCTCTGGAAATCCCATCTAGTGAGTGTACAACATAGGATCAGGGCCCAAAATATCTATGGAGTTCTTGGAAAATACAACCCAGTGATACTTATAGAATGAAGTATACACCTCTTTTTATTTGGAATACATAGTTTCACTAATCAAGGTTGGATTTGGGTCTTCTTTTTTACTTGGATTAATTTCTTGAAGTTCATAAACGATGGTAGAGATGCCCTCTACAAATCCTGGATGGGAATCCCTAAGGACTTCCCCTCTTCTTATTCCACCTCTTCAAATTTTCCCTATTGTACAGTAGGGGTAGAAAGTAAGAGGATAAGATCCCCGAGTTGGGAGAGATGATGATATCTTGGCATTCTAAAGAGGAAGAAGCTTCCTCTAACCCTGCAAATAATGAATGATTTCCTCAAAACTCTAGAGATAATTGACTAAGTGATGGAAAAGGAGTGTATTTTTCTTATTTGAATAATTATAAGACATATTCATCCTCATCCGTTAAGGAAGGGATTTCCCAAATCCTTGAGGATGGAATTAAGGTATCTTCATCCAATCAGTCAGTATTTTCAGGCGAGTCTGCAAACTTTTCAACACTTATGGACTCAGTTTTCATAATTGAAACCATAAATTTTTCTGAATATTCATCCAAATCTAGACACATATACTCAACATTATTATTAGTAAGAACATACTCTTGGATGAAATATTTTAAGGGGTTATCTAGGATAATTTCCAGACCATTTGGTTTGGTGAACTAAGAAACAAAATCAACCATGTGCTTTCTCATTCCCTTGATAGAATCCTACCTCGATATAATGTGACTCGTGGGATTGTATTGTTGCCTTATCAGCATTAAACATCAATTTTTTCCAATTAAATAATTATTTGATGAGTGTATTCTGTGACTAGGGGATTTCAACGTGTGGATGAAATTGGGGACTTCCTAGAAATATTAACAAGGCTATATTCTTTCGAACCACCAAAAAATAAGAGTAGGCTATGAGGCATCTAATTTGGGCCTTGAGGTTTATTTGGACCATATGTCTTCTAGTCCCATTTTTCATATCCTTACAATGTTATGGAAGAAGGAATAGGGTTATCCTTATTAAAACTAAACCGTTGAAGTATTTGAATTACAATGATTTTAACTCCAGATCCATTTTTAACTAAGACTTTTCAGATATCGACACCATTTATCCTTCCAGACAAATACAAGAGCCTAATATTTCCATGTATAATGTCATATTCATCTTGATATGTAAAGGAGATAACCATATAGAATTATCCCATATTAGCTTATGTTTGATTGACCTCAGAAACTTCATCCTCATCTTCAAACTCTTAGGTCTATGAAAAGCCTCTATGGGTGCTTCCATGAATACTTTAGATAAATATAGGGTATCCATGATTGATAGATTCATTATTACTGAGGATAACTATTGTAGGATTTTATATTTATCACCTAAATTCATTCACTTACCTATGTGGGGATTCCTATTCATAGGCACTTTATGGGATTGATTATCTGATTTATATGGATCGACCCTTGAAACATGAGGTAGAGGTACTCTTTTCCTTGATGGGTTGGGTTGGGTAGGCCTTCCTACCAGCTGAGGGTGATCTGACACATGTTCTTATTTTGATTGATATCACAATGTGACAAGGTTTTGGTGGATTTTTTCATTGTAACATAATTTTTCTATTCCAATAGAACTTTCTAAAGGGTTATTCTATTAGTTTATTCAACATTTATAGTCTGAGTAGGGTTGTGACTAGATTTATAGAATCTACCATGACATCTCCTTCCCTAATATCCTTGGATCTTGTGGAACAATCCTCCATTTACCCAATAATATTTGGTGAAAATGGGTTCTTAGTCATACTCGTCATCGGATAAGGGATCCATTTCAGTGAATTATATTAATGGATACAAATAACAACTCCTCATCAGATGAGAAATATTTCTGGAGGGCTCATTCTAGTGGTGTTGTTTGGTGGGTTGGTTCCTATTTCCTCAAATCTGTTGATATAAATTTTGAGATAGTCAAATCCATTTTTTCCATTAGTGAATTTTTACACTCCATCACAAACATTATGAATTCTCAACCATGAAAATTTGTTAATGGATGGTTTTTGAGGTTTGTGGGGTTGATTATGTCAGTTGTGTTGCAATAGAAGTATCAAGGGCATAGTTAGTTGTTTCAAATATGCTTACAAAATACCATGAGTTTGGTGGATTTTATTCTGAGTTATATAACTGTAAAAAAAATTCCTCCTACAATCAACTTCTTTCCACTCACCTTCATACTTAGGGGTAGTGGAAGAAATATAATCCACTTATATTGGTGTCCTTCCCTATATTGCTTACACAGAATCTACCATTTTCTACATAATGTATTTGGAGACAAAGCATTCATGAATGGTTGGTACTGGTACCCTATAAAAGTTAAAGTAATTTTTATAGTCATCATGACCTACCTATATGAGATTCCTGGGCTATGAAAGGTAGAGTAAATCGTGTTCTATAGATTCTATAAAATAACCGCGGATGTGATCATCTGGAAATGAGTAAACATTTTTCATTAACTCCTCAAATTGACTTCACCTGGGTCCCCTCCACTCATTCAAGTGAGGAGGGAGTTGCAATAGATTCCCATGGGGTGTTGGAAAATGCAGTGTAGGTTTTGGATTTGCTTTAGGAATAGAGGATAGTTTAAGTGTGAATTATGATTCCTCCTCCTTTCCTACTCTTTTCCTAGGGACAAGTGGAGTTATCTATAAATTGATTATAGTATATTTTATAAGTTCTTATATTATTTGGGAAATGGAGGTCACATATTGAACCCCACATTTATACATCACTAGGATGAGCAGTTTTGTATCTCTCTATGAAGGTAATCAATGAATTGGGTTATCATGTCCTCCTAGAGAAGCGGTCTCTTCCGGGAGTTGGTTGAGAATTTCCATTTGGAAATGAAATCCAAGACTATATCATTTTCTCATTTTATTCAATTTTAAATGTCACTAATATTTGTCTTCTACAACATTTATCTAAACTAAAAGAGAAATTTATGATGGAGATCCTCCCATATCGTTATTCACATAGTAAGAAAAATTGAATATGATACCAAGGTTATCCCTTAAAGTGTTTGTATGAAGCATTTTAGTATCACTACTTCTTATTGCTCAGGAATTACTATCATGGAATCATAATGGGATGCATAGTTTTTCAGATGTTTTTATGAGTTTCCTGAGGCATTGAATATCAAAAATATAGGACTCCCAAAATTTGGAAGTGCTATGGTGTCGCTCACATAGAGGGGTATGGTTTTTGGTCCATCTTCACTAGTGCTTGCTGAAACTCGATGGATTCCAATTGAGCTTCCAATAACTATATGGTATTGATAATCCCTTGATGATTGTTTAGTTAAAGAGGATATTTTACTAGTGTAGGAATTGGTAGAATCAGGTGTGCTAATTCATTCATCATTTGGGGAAAATATCCAGTCAGGTACATATTTTGATGTCTTTCCTAAAACCATTATGGTGTCTTAATTAATAGTGGTAAATATTAGTATCTACCCATTATCGGATCTAGTTAAACCAATGGTCCAGGTGTTGAGTTGGGTAGATGTACTGTAATTTGATAAAGTGATGGGGAAACTCATTGTGGGTCAATTACACCTGCTATAAGTGTATGTTGAGGCTATACCTGCAGAAAATACTCGACATGAATTCTACCTCAGATCAACTCATCATTGAGTCACCTCATCACTTTCATTTAATCATTTATCCATGCAAATACATTTTTTATCATAGGGGGGTATTTTTCATTGAAATTTAGTGGAGGATTGTATTTAGAAATTCATTTATTCATGATAGAGATTTTTTTGTCATGGTTGTCTGAGATTGATTGAGGGACCACCCAAATTTAGGGAAATTCTCATGTTCCTGTTACAGACAGCTTCATCAGTTATCTCAGAGTGGGCTATGTTTCTGATGGAACTATCATCTCCCTTATCATCTTTGTTTGAATCATTTATTGTGCCATCTATAGAATTGTAATACCTGATATTTACCAATAATTTAGAATTTTAATTATTATACTGGATTTTGGATAATAAGTGGATTTTTTGCACCATTTACTAGACCTCTCAATTCCTTTCTATGATCCTTTTTGAGTTTCTTAGTGAAGACTGAATCAAAGGGACCATCTATGCAACCTAGTCAAATTCTACATTGTGGAGAAAATGAGCCATGAAAAGGGAAAAAATGGGTGAACATACCACTTGTTTTCCTCCCTAAATGGGAAAATATTTATTATTGTTGTGGGGATGGTTGATTTAAAAAATTCCCCCATATATGTAGGCTGGGGTTGATCCCATTCACATTTTATTCCCCAAGGTATGAATGTTTCAATATTATGACTGAATTTTTTGTTAAATGTGACCCTATCCCTTTGGGATAGTTAAAATACCATAATGGGGTGTATTCTTCTATTATTGCCTCTCTCTTGATCTCATGCATCCTCGTTCAAGTGTGAGATGGATACATTGTTGAGTCTATACATGAACTATTTTATTCTAAGGACCCAAGAAGTTTATGATTGTTGTATTTCATTAAGTTATATTGATGTTGAATATTCCCATTTACCTGATTTAGGCTTTTTTTTTCTATGGCCTTATCTCATTGAGCCTGAATATTTTGTTAATTATTCTATGATTGTTATTTTTTGAGTGTGTCATATCGCCTTAGTGTGTGTGTTTTTCTATTGATTCCTTGGAGTAATGAAATTATAGGATGTCATTTATAGGGGGTTCTGTTAAATAGGGAATGAGGTGAAATTTAAAGATCCAGGTTCTCCCCACCCTTAGATGTGAATCATGGGCGAGGATTCAGTTATTAGATGATGCAACTCTTGCAACACATTGAGGAATGACAATTAAAGATACTTTCATTGATTTTATGAATTTTTTTCACCACACAGATAGGTGGACTTCTTAGAAGATTTTTTTTATGAATCTCTTCCAATATCGTTATATGGTATACATACTCATCATATGGAGATAAATTTTATTTCATGTGGTGGATATTTTTCCTGATATTCAAAAGGATGTTTTTTATGAATTCTTCTAAAAATTCCTATAGATTATCCAAATGAGAATTGGATGAGGTCCAAAACATGATGGGTAAGTCATCTTTGGAAAATTGAATTCTTACAAGAAAATTGTCCTTTTTTGCTTGTACGAGAAACTCTTCTACTTGATGTTTCCAACATGATCACTTATTGACAACGTTTTTGTAAGTTGAATGGATTGTAATGGTCTCGTAGGTATGTGAATGATCTAAGGGTCACTTAGAGGATGATCATTTCCCTAGGAAATCATCTGCTTATGAAAGGATGTTTCATGTCATTAATAGGGTTTCTAACATGTTTAGACCCCTATTTTTAGGAACCTTAGAATATTATGGCTTTACCATCTTTTACTTGAAAAGGGGAGGACCTTATTTTAGAAATGAAATTACACTATGGGGTGGACCTTCATAGTGAATGATTTCATGTATATTACTACCATCATAACTCGATGTATGATAACTAGGAAAAGTAATTCTATATACTCCCTAGGGAGGACTTTCATGGTAAATGATGGAAAGGGGAGGAACTAATTTTTTTTATCTTATTTCCAAAATTAGGGCTATCATGACACTCATTAGGTGATAATCTATCTTGATTGATTGACAGGTATCCATGAAGTAAGACTTCATGGATTTTTCTCTGGGGAGGACCTTTGTAAGATACTAGTAACAATGTTGTGAGGAGTACCTTCTTACATGATAAAAAACTTCCATAATTTGTTAATGGATTGTAAGGATCCTAAGAAACCATTGATATTTGTTTGATGGACTAAATATCTCCAACTTCAACATATTAGGGTTATGAGTTTACTCTTTATTTCCCAATTTCAATTACCACAATTTCATTTTATAAAATCTATTACTAATGGAGGCTATATATTTTGAGTGATAGCCTACATATATAGTTTATTTTTAAAGTGGATCCCACGGTGCTTCCATTATATACTTTCATACTTGGGACACTCTTATATATTTTATATATTTCAACTAATTCTTTTTCCATTCCCAAGTATGCATACACAGATCACCAGGTACTGACAATACCTTATGAATAATAATGGGTCTAGAATCATCTGTATGTGTATGAGGTTATCCATTTATAGGGATATTTTTTATGTATCCAAAGATTTCTATCAAATGTACCATTTTATGGACGGATTAAAGATTATTTTGTCATTTATTAAGATGATGAAGGTTTACGTCATGCTATGAGGTACTCTGGAGTTTGTTTTCATCTAGGGAGAGAGAAGTTGTTTTGATGTGGGGATCAATCCCAAAATATGGGATTCCTACATATCCTCATGAGTTGAATCGTATCCCACATAGTTCGAGACCTCTTAATGGATGCATCACCTTTTAAGGTTGTGTGATTAGGACCAAACCACGTTATTTAACTACATATGGAAAGGATGTGCATGTGAATGGTTCTTAGTCAATGATTGATTTAAGACAGATTTTAAGGTGTACCATGGGACCTGGAAAAGATGTGGTCTCACATATGGTTATAAACATACCAGAAATATTTCCCATAGAACATTATGGTGAATATGGTTGATGGGTTTGGACCATATTGAGGATTCTTACGTATCCCAATTTGTTGGGAAACAAATATCATGTAGTTCATTAGGTTTAGGGATTACACCGATGGAGGATGCCCATTCGAGGGGATATTATTGGGGCTTACACCTGTAAATATTATTGTAATGTGCCGCATCATTGGTTATATTGACCATTGAAGGTTGAGGCATGGGATCAGGGATTATACCATTTAGGAGTCCTACTTGAGTGGATATGGTTGGGGATTATACTGAATAGAACACCCATTTGATTCAAGATTATATATATTTAATAACCTCCACTTACCTCTAAGCCTATGTGTGTCATGATAAATGAGAGAAACAAGATGTAGCATTAGATCTAAATATCACACGAGCCACTCTTTTCACTGCTGGATGAATGCTTAAGCCCAAAGGGGGAGTGAGGGGCCTTGAATGTCCTCATAACCTTTTTTTTTTGGTATCCATGATAGTAACATCAGGTTATCCATCCACCTTTGTATTGGGATGGTTAATAGTAGAAATTGATCTTCCTCTAGTAAGAAACATTAGTGGATTACACCAGGAGGGATGCCATGTACCGATTAGTACTTACTCATAAGAGGATACCCATTAGAATGGTTGGCATTCATATCATGATAATTTCATGTGGAATATTTTGATTGTTTCTTAAATAATATCATGTTTATCATAATATCTATCTTATGTTTTTTATATAGGGTATAGTAAATATTAAATACATATTGCTAGAATGATGATAGAAAATATTATTGCCATTTTTAGGGTCAATGGAAACACATTTTGACACCATGTTCTGAGGAAGACGATGTCACAGTTTACTATCATATTGTGGGGAGGAGTTCCATAAAATTTAACTACATCTTGTTAGGATGTGTTTCCTAAATCTTAATAGAACATGGTGTAGAAAAAATCTATATTTTTTAATGAAAAGTGTTTAAGACAATTAGAAGGAATACTACCAGAAATGGACGGTGTGGGAGTTTGTAAGAGTGATCATTTCTTGTCTAATCCATCATAAAAGTTTGGTAATGGGATTTCAAGAGGCACATGAGTAATGTTTAAAATCATGGTATTATATGGGTTGAACTTTAGAATCATATAATGCAGAACCCAAAATTTCATCGACCCAAACCAAAATATTTGTGGTGTGACTATCAATTTTTCATGGGGGTGATTGAAAATAGTTTAGGGAACGAGATAGATGATTTGGGACCACTGTCTGGCAGTGATCCCGAGTAAGGGTGTGAGGGAAAAAGCCTCGTGGTAGAGACCAGTTGGATTTAATTTTTTTTAAAATAGGAAAATTTGGATGGACACATAGTGTTTTCCAAAAAATAGAGTCCATGAAGGAAGTCTTCAAATGGGTCATCTTCAATGGGTTGAAAATGAATCATTTTCCACGAATCATTATCTATAAAGGGTTTCCTATGAAGAGTCCTCGACAAAGCATTTCTTGTGAAGGGAGTATAAAATGGGCACTCTGCCAAAGACCATCTATTAAGGGGGCCATAAAGGGTCATTAGTGAAGGGGTGTTCACATTGGGTTTGATGAAATGGGTTTCTGTAAAAAGAATTACATTTCTATGTGGGAGGACATAATCATGCCTCATACTATAACAACCATAATCTATATAGAGGGTCCTCCATTTATGGTTCACAGGATGGAATCTGCAAAGGATATCTAGTATGCAGTTGGTTAGGAAATTTTTCTACTGAGAATGATTTCTCCAGAACCAACCCTCAACTTTTTTCATCTATCCTACTTCATCTCCCCTACTCATATTTTTATAGAGGAGAGGCATAGTAGACTATTTGGTAGTTCTATAATGGTGAGTTTTGGGGCCTCTGTTCGTTGGATCCATGGAAGAACAACCTAAAATGTAAACAATTTTGATTGATAAGGACATAAATTTCCTTCACTTCCCATAAATGTTTTTTCATTAATGGTTTATATCAATCGCGGAGGGGGAAATCAATTTATAGCCCCAAAAATGATATTGTTTCATTCACAGGTGCCGGTGATTTGTGGGACACCTCATGGAGTGGCGGAACATTATGTGGAGTGATGGTCTGTAAATAATTTTTTACATCATAGGACCAAGACCTCCACCATGGTGTCCTAACCTTTAATATATTTCTTTAAAATTTTCATTGGGTTTATTATTTTACCCTTTTCAAAATTCATGGAATTATTTTCTTCTTGCATGTGGAATTCTCAAAACCCAATAGTTTATTATCATTATTTTGTCTCATTATCATCTAAATTATATACTCATTATTGTATATGGTGTGAATACAATTATGTATAATGAGTAAGTAGTTATATTTTCTCGAGAAATTTTGATATCACATATTCATGATTTAATATAGATATTTAATTTTAGATAAGGAAAACTGATTGTTTATTATATTTTTGATATAATATATGAGAAATGCTTTGGTCATATATGTGAGATGGGTGATGTCTGATTATTATAGTTGATCGGTTCAATGATAGGTCTAATAAGATAATTAGTTGACCAAATTATCTGGATATTTTGTGTATACCTACCCATTTACTAAAATTTATTTACATAATATCATAATATTAAGGTTCATTATTTATTTGAATGAGTCCTTCAGGGAAAGATCTGACATCTCATATTATTAATTTTTATTAATAATATTTATTTTATTTTTATCCATGTGATTTTAATGTTAATATTTTTCATGGATATATTTTCAAAATCATATTATTTATTAAATTGACTATGTATTGATTGTCCAATCTTCTATATTGTTATCTAGTACTTCACTCATAATAATTCCCTGGTCAATTGACTAGTTTATTTTTTTAAATTTTGATTAATATGATTTGAAAGATAACAATTACTAAAAAGTGTAGCCATTTAATATAGATATTAAAAGTAATTAATGAAAAATTATTGGATATTGGTTCAAATAATCATTAAGGAAATAGATAAAATGGAAAATTTTAAGAGGATAATAAAATTTTCAATCATTTATTTCAGCATTAATATTATGATTATATTGGTATAAGATTTTCATTTATTGAAATATTCATTTTAAGTAATTGAATCTAAACCCAAAATAATGTCACTTTATAGTGAACCTTCCTCAATAAAATCATGCAATTATTAAATATAAAAATTCATTCATGTTTAAAGATAGTAGTAAATATTAATGGAGACTAAAATATCAAACTAAAATTTGAGGTTAAAATATAAAAATAAAAATTATGAATATTATCATAAAAACTAATGCATAAGAAAAAAAACAAACTATTGTTCTCACATATCATTTTAACTATTGAAACTATAAAAATGAAATACACATGGGTAAGAATGGATAGAATATTCCCCTAGAATATAGATAACATTTCAATTGATATTAATTATGTCATTAAAATTTAACAATAATGATTATATTAACTCCTAGTTATAGATTTCATTCATCAGCTTGAACAATTAAACTTTGAATCATACTTTTTTACAATGTTCTGATAATGAATAAATTTAGTCTACCATATATAAATTTCCATATTGTGAAAAAATTACTGAAAAAATAGATTCCAATTAAAAATTCATGTTACTAAGTTGTAATATTATCAATATTAAAATATTAGGAAATTACTTCAAACATTCCATAGAATTTGTTAATAGTTATTAAGAAAGAATAAAATAAATGTGAAAACATGGAAATGTTTGTACATATTCATAATCATATTATAATATTTTTATTTTCACATAGGGTGAAGTAGAAAATGGAATAGAACATCTAAGTATATATTTTAAGATGAATAAAATTTTCAAAAAATTCATAGAAAAAGAAACAAATAAAATAAATAACTTATTCTAATCGTGTGTAAAAATAAAATGTTAGCATATAAATATTATGGTCGATGAGAGAAATTAGAATATTCTAAATGGGGACTTATCATTTATAAACATCCATCAAACCAAAATATGAATTTTTTTGTGATTGATGACACTCCTTTTTCATCATAGAGTCCAGTGAAATGGAAAGGGAAATGACTTAGCACAAATTGATTCATCCTTTGAAAAAAATATCAAAAATCGACAAAGGCATGAACAAGGGATCAAAAGCACATGTGTCACGCATGTATCGCGCAAATAAACTTGTGCAACACCTTATGGTTGCGCAAGTGACTTGCACGACCTAAGTGGTAACCGCTCGGGGTCTTCTCCTGCCTATAAATAGACCCTGTTGGCCCCCCATTTCAAGGAGGATTTTTTCCAGAAACTCATATTTGAGCTCCCGGTGCCCTAGTCTCTTCTTAGAGCTTTCGAAACACTTCTAAGGTAATTTCTTACCTAGAATGGATGATCTAAAGAGGGGGAGGAAGGCCTAAGTGTTGAAACTCATCAACACTTGCGCGCCTGAGTGGCCAGCCCTTAAGGGAAAAGGTCCACAATTGCACGCCGCCTTACTCCTTCAATAGATCTTGTGCGCCCCTCTTATGGAATAACCTCAAGAGGATTATAAAGGTTTTAATGAAGATTCTCTCAATTATTACCATACCGGTTAACCGTCGCGCAAGAATATCATGTGGCGTGCATGCGTATACCTGCGCGACCAAAACATGCGCGCCCACGTAGTACCTGCGCACCTGCCAGGACTTGCGCGCCCCTGCCTTGTTGGGTGCCTTTCTTGACCATTTCACCCCTCTTAAGCCATTACACCTTTCCTATTCGAGATTTAGTCACCAAGACACTCTCTAAAGCCATTTATGGCATGATTTCTTGATTTGACATTCTTATCTGAAAGGAATTCTGTGGAATATCTCTCAAAACCTAGTGATTTACACATCTTTATGTCACTAAAGATTGAGATTTCATTCATTCAACCTCATCCTTTAAGATGAGAGAATCCTTAACCTGGGTCTCCTTTTCAGGAATAATCCCCAGTCATAAGTCCTCTAATATGGGCATCCTCTTTAGGAGTAAGCCGCAAGTCCCTTAATTTTGGGGCATCCTCTTAGGAGTAAGCCCCAGATCCCCTAACCTGGGCTTCCTTTTCAGGATTAATCCCTAGTCTCAAGCTTGGGAATCTTCCATAGGAGTAAGTCCCAATTCTTAAAATTCCCAAATCTAGGCATCCTCCTTAGGAGTAAGCTATAGTCTCCTAATTTGGGCATCCTCCTCAGGAGTAAGCCCCAAACCTTAATCCTTGACCTTGGTCTCCTTTTCAGGAGTAATCCCTAGTCTTAATTTCTCTTAACCAGTCCTAATTTTCCTTTGATCTGGGATTCCTTTTTAGGAGTAAAACCCAATCATAAGTCTTCTCCTAATTTTGGCATCCTTTTCAAGAGTAAGCTCCAAGTTAGAGTATTCAAAATCTCCATGAAGCACATACACCTTTATGGACCCTGTTCCTAGATTTATTCCCTAAAGTAAATCCTAACCTTCATTTATCTGGGCAGTCATACATACATAATCCCCGCATTATTTTAATGATTGCATCTTTTATGGCACAATTTTCTAATTTTTACCAATACCTCTTATTTCTCACACTGAGCATGACTCACGTGAGCTTATGGTGTAAATGTAAGTGTGACATCCTTCTTTGAGCCATCAATCATAAACATCATACTCCCTTACTCGAACTACGTGGGTTCTGATTCCTTTTCTAAACAAAGGATACATAGGTAGCCCATCTACGGGTTCGATCCCAACTCTAAAATAATCCATGTCCTTCTGAATGAAAATAAACTTCAAGTGCCCCACTGAGTGGCTTTAAAACCAGCATTGTCATCATAATGACCAAGAGACTTCTGTATAAATGTGCCGAAGGGTACCATTGACCAAGAATCTCTAACAAATACAGATGATTCTTTATCGATGAAGAACCTCGAATAAATACAAAGGATTCTCTAAATTTCCAACATATTTAATCATTGATTGTTAGATCTGAAGGAAATCTCATTTTATAATTGGTAATGTAATAAGGATTCATGAACATAACGTAAATCTATAAAGAGAGTCCCGGAGTAGAAAATAATTCCCCTCAAAAAGGTGTGATGAGTCCGACCTCCCATCCTCTCGACCGATGCAAATTCCTAAGCCTCATTAATCCACGAACTAATGAGCACCTACCTTTGGAAAGTAGGTCCGAATGGATGTGGAATCATTGGATGTTTCCAGTTCTATGAACAAACCCGTTAGAAACCGATCGGAATGTTTTAACCTCCCATCAAGGCGGTCATCCCCAGATTCTGAGGGAAACAAAAAATGGTGAACCCGACGTAAATCCTTAACTAAGTTAAAATGATGTTTTACCTATTTGTTAGGCCCCTATTTAAAACTCAATGAGAGGGCCAACAAAAACAATCATTGACCTATGAGCTCATCAAAAAGATGTAGTGGCTGAATTTATCTTGATTACGTCTGTTATATCAAACAGGCACTCTTTTTCCAAGATCTTCTGCATTTCTAGAATGGTTGCTCCCAAGTTCACACCTATGAATACTGCTGCTGCAAATGCCACTACTGCTACTCCTGTTGGATCGTTTTCCGCTCTTAGGAAGATATCACCTACTCAACGTCTTCAACGCTGGGTATCAAATTCACTGGTTAAGGAGTACCGTCAACATGGTACCATCCCAACTTAGGAGGCTGCCCGACAAGACCTCCAAGTAAATAACTCACATCCGTCATTCGGACAACGATGACCAGTGATCAAGAAGCAGGCGGTGCTGACTACCGTCTCCAACCGTTTCGAGTCGTTATCCCCAGAACGCAATCACCATTCGCTCCCTTATGCTGGGGAGGTGAATGAGAAGGTCCCTCAAGACCTTAATTCAAACAGACAGGAGTCCTTCCTGAGGGCTCCAACCAACAATCACCACCAGACTCTTGCGGAAGTGTGCCCTCAACATGATGAGGGTACCGACTCCAGGCGTTCGGCTCAGGTTCCTCGAACCTGAGCAAGCAAGACGAACCACCAGAGGCGGAATCCGGTCAACAGTGAGGAGGTTCTCATCTTTGCCATCTCCAGAGATGTCCACCAACCTAACTTGGTGGAAAGCAATGAGTAGGCACATAAACCTACCCATTTTAATTTCGCTGTCCAGCAGACTCGTCTGGCATCATTACGCCAATCCCGCCAGGAAATTCTGGCGGAGTACTGTAGACAAGAACATACACCTGTTTATACATAATCAGCTAGTCGGCAGGCTCGTCTGACTACATATGATGGATCTCGTCAACCATGTTTGGCGAAGTGCAATCAGCAGGCACATACACCTGCTAGTATTAATCAAGCCTACCAACAGTATCGCTTGGTAGCATTCGGAGAAGTTAGTCGGAAGGCCCCGAAAACAAATAGGAGGCAGACTCAACTCTCTGTCACCACACTTGAGTACTGTCAGGATTCCCTGACAGGAAAAGGAGGACAAGAGCATGCACATACACCTACTCCAATCCCGGAATGGACGTATATTCCCGTTCCGGCAGCTAAAGTCACCAAGAATATTATATCAATGGTGAAAGAGCAGAAGAAAATCTCTGCTCATATTCTGGATTCCTACCAGGATATTATAACAACTTCCGCGGCATCTTAGGGAAATACACATAAATCAATCCCTACCAGTGGAGTGATACATCAAAAATTCACTCCAGAACAGACACACACATCTGTTCCGGTCCAAGAGGGTTGTGGGGTATACTACCCCATATCATACGGACGACCAAGTCAGGCACATACACCTGATTTGAGAGAAGATTGTCAGCCTAACCTAGCCATCATTCCTGATCAGGCACACACACCTGCTCAGATCAGCCACTTTCGTCAACAAGTGGTTTCCAAGGCAAGTAATAAGGCGTCTAAGAAAAAGACCTGTCCAACACAGTGAGGAGATCAAGAGCCAATCTGTAACAAGGCCTTGCTCGATGCTTGAGTTCTTGAAGCCCTCAGACAATTATCTGTTGGAATTCAAGATTCTACTCCCTCAGTTCCCAATAGTGGGAACATTAATCCCTATGGTCTTCAATAGACACTTCTTCATGAAGGCTTGCTTCATGAAAAATCGTTCGATCTCGAAGTTTCATCTTCAGATGAGAGCCACAGGAACCCTCTGTGTGGTCAGAAGACCAAGGAGTACGAGATCTCATCTTTTTCTATAACCCATTATGGTGGTCCTCCCCATGATGATGAATTTCACTGTGAAAGTCCTCTCCGCAGTAGTGATGCACATTGCCCGTAAAATTCTCCAGTGGAAAATGTAGTGCCGAGAAATCCCTCTTATCTTGAGGCACTTTCAAATGTGAAACCAGTCATGTCTGAAGCTTCATCGCTAGCAGGTGAAATACTTTCTCAATCAAAAGATAGCCCATGGTGTAGGTCATTCTCCGAACCACCCCTAAGTCATGAATCTTCTAGTTTGATCAATGATTTCTCTACCAATCTGGTTGAATCCAATGAAGAAACAAGGAAACACCAAATCTGGTCAAATTAGGTAGAAGAATCTTCATCAAATGATAAAGAGGAAATGCTGAATATGGTAGAACAACTGGCGAAAGGTGAAGTGCCAGTTATGTTTTGGCCTCTGGCTAACTCTCAGTACAATATTCCAGAAATGTTGATGGATGATGAAATTCATGATATTCATCTCAACATATGGAAAACTCTTTTTCATTTGAAAAAGAAAGTATTATCTTATGATGAATATGAAAATCATCTTAAGATAATAAAAGGCTTACAACGTCAGATTGATTTGACGTCTCTATCAGTCTCTCGATATCTGAAGGTTGAAAAGTAGCAGAGATCCCTTCAACGTTCATGCCTTAACGCACTAAGAAGATTTTGTCAGTTAATTTCCAATGCCCCATATGGTATTCGTGTTAGAGGATGGGGTGTTTATGGAGCACTGCATTTCACGGTGCTCTCCAGTCAGCAATGCCCGCCGAAAATGGTCTCATGCAATGTTATTGCCCATGGCCGGCCACAGTCAATGGGATTTGTTTGTAATCAAATGCTTTCCCAAGAACAGGCTTCAAATAGTTCCTCTCAAAATCAAGAATACAGAGAACAAGTTGTTGAATTACTCTTGCATCAAGCAAACAAGAATATTGAACATGCCTCTCGTTTAGAGCAAGCACGTCACCAAATGACAGAAGTGTCAGAAATCATCCAACAGTCTGTTGAACCGGGTGATAAAATCTGATACAGATTAATGCATCCAACTAATTTCCGGACTAAGGTTCGCAAGATCAGGAGGACTTTCAATAAAGTCTCAGACATAGCATGTCAAGAACCACTCAGCTCTCCAGACTGGGGACTCTTTTAAACCAACCCTCGAAATCAACAAAAAGTATTCAGGGAGTTGAGCGAGAAGAGCAGGAACAACCCCAGTCCACTGGACTGGGGACTTTATCAAATCATCAATCCCCTCATCAGATAAATTCAGTCTTTTCTCGGTTGGGGAAGAAACCTCAAGAGGAACGAAGAGCCAAATTATCAGGATATTCCCTCCAAATTACTGTTCATCAAGAAGTTTCTGAGGGATTGAATCAACAAAAGGCAATGTCTCATCAAAGACATGGAAGAAGACAATATCAAAGAAATGCTGATAGAATGGATGCGATGAGTTATGCATCAATCAATGTCATCAATGTTGTTGTTGCTGATCCACCAGATGAGGCTCACTCAGGGGACTCAGATGAAGAGGTTCCTACTCAAGAAGATGTACGCACCGACACAAATGAAGAAGGTGTGCGTACACGAAGTCAAAGGATTACACAGAACCTAGGTAATCTTTCGAGTAACCCACTTCCCCCTCTCCGAAAAGGATCCAGCAAAGGGAAGGGAAAGAACCAGGATACATATCATTCCTCTAGAGAAGGTCAATCGCTCTCACTAGAGCATAGGTTTGCACACCATGGGGAAGAAATGAAATAATTAAGAAGGTTGAATGCAGAACTACTTTAGTGTAGTCTTCTACTTAAGCATGCTGGAGTCAGGCAGCCAAAGAAATTTGTTGCAGCTACTGAGATGGATCAAGAATATCCTCCACTATCAGTACACCCTCACAGGTCTAATCCTATGGGTCAAGTGCAACAACATTTGGCAGTTCTACCATTAGTTGCAGCACCAATCGCCACATCTGTCCAAGCTCCAGTCATTGCACCAACCCAAGTCCAAGTTCAACCGGATGTTTCTCAAAAGTTAATAACTACTATTGATTCCTTAATAGATCGGTTAGAAACTATGGAAGGGAAGTGTGCACAAGTTCAAACAGAAAAGAAGGTTTACCCTGAATGGGTAGATTCAATTTCTCCTCCATCCAGTTTTGGGGACCCTGTATTCCCTATTTTCAATGGATCAGGTGATCCTGAACAACATTTGATGCATTACGTGTCTTGTTGCGATCCTATGATGGGAACTCTGGAGCAGCAAGAAGTAGTGAAACTCAGATACTTCGTGCGAACCATGCAAGGACCAGCTTTTGTTTGGTATACAAGCTTGCAATCCCGATCAGTTACCGGATAAGAGGATCTTCGCCAAAAATTCCTCCTTCAGTTTAGCTCAACTTTTCCAAAGACAACAATTTTCGATCTTACAAACTGTAAGCAAAGGGAGAATGAAAGGGTCTCTGATTTCAACGCTCGATGGAAGGTATTAACATATTCCTTGAGTTCAGCACTCCCTCAAGAAGAATTGTTGCCAATCTGTGTGGAAAATCTGTGTGAAGAATTACGCACGCCGTTAATCCCAGTGAAATACTAAGGAGGGTTTTGAGACCTTACTTCAATCGCTCAGTAGATTGAAGATTCCCTTATATAGGCTAAGGCTAAATCTTGTGTAATTCCATCAGCTCCAGGAAGGAGAATGGGTAAAGCAGAAACTGCTACAGTTATGCTTAAACAGGCACCTGTACCTATTTCTACCTCAAAACCTTCATCTTCTCGAATTGCTCCACCTTCTGAGCGCCAACAACAAATGCCTTTTCATCCAGATGATCAAAAAGATCAAAGATGAAAACAATTTGAGGATCTGAAGAGAAAAACATATTATTTCCGAAATGAAAAAGTTCCTGGTTATTTCATTTCGGCTCTGGAAAACAATTTGGTTCAATTCCCAATAACCAAGAAGCCAAACAAGAAAGGAGATGAAGACCGTCCTAATTATTTCCCTTTTCATCAAATATTAGGGTATCCCATCCAGGAGTGTTTTGTCTTCAAAGACCTCCTGAAAAAGATGTTCGACTTGGGACAGGTCACATTGAAAGGCTCCTCAGCCCAGGTAACATGTGTCACTGCTACAGTTCCGGAGGAGGAAGATGAATGGCAGAAAGTCAAAAGAAAAAATGCACAAAAGTATGATGATTGGATGGTCAGAAAGACAATCAATCGAACTCATGCTATTTTTTGAACACAATTAAGGAAACCAATTGTGTCTTCTGCCATGAATATTGCGGCAAAACCCTCTTCGTCAGAGGGAAAGTCCTCAATGAAACGGCATGATTCAAAGAAAGAAAAAGAATCAGAAGAAGATGAGTATGTGTCAAAGCCTAAGTTGTCTTTGACTTTGGCGGACTTCATGCCATCTACTTCAAAGCCACAAGCACCACCCCACCAAACGGCGCAACCTAAATAGGCTAATCAGGAAGAGTCTCCATCAGACAAAGAGTTAATCTTCAGTTCTGTTAATATGATTCAATTAACAGATCCATATGCCAGTCGCAGTTCCAATTTTGATGAGCCTGAATTCACTATATCAAACAGAGGAATAAGAGGATGTTCCAGGGGCTCAGGATACAGGGGAATATGTGGATCTTTCAGAAGCCACTATTCCAATTCTATGCCTACTAGAACTGTGTACGCAGCAGAAACTCGTGGTTGAGCCCTTCAACGAGCTTAGCAAGAACAAGAAAGTTCTTCTACCAATAGAAAATTCTGTCCTGGAACAATTATTTTGGAAGACTGGTTGAAGGTTCCACCTTCTTCCTCTCAGAAATTAAATGGATCTAATCGGTCTAATCATCCAAAACCAAGAATATTTCCAACTCATATCCCAATACAGGATGCATCAACTTCCAAATCATCTACTTCCAAGGTACCTGCTAAACCACATATTCCTATTGGGAAACGCAGACCTCTAGATCAAAAGTATGATATATTGAAACACTTGGCCCAAGTACCAGCCAAGTTATCAATTCTGGATGCTTTGAATCTATCAAAAGATCTTCGGGAATCACTCATCGAGGCATTTTCAAGTCCTCAGGAGTTTGAAACTGAAATTGTTGTAGCTGAAGTCTATCACATAGAGAATAATCCTGCAGAATTCCATGTAATAATATCCTTTACTGATGAAGATGAAGATGATGTTGTGCATGGACATATTATACCATTGTATTTTTCTGGCAATGTCAATGGCGATGATGTTCGAAGAGTTTTCATTGACAATGGTTCTGGAGTCAACCTCATGCCCATTCGTACACTTCGTCGATTGGGCCTCACAGAATCTGATTTATGTCCCTCCACCATGATGCTACAGGGATATGATAAAAATGAACAAGAACCACTGGGTGAAGTTACACTCAAAACTCAGTTTGGAGATCTTGTATCCAATTCAGATATCATGGTTGTTGATCAAGACTCAGCCTTCAACATTTTGCTTGGAAGACCCTGGTTAAAGCAACATGCAGTTATCCCTTCTTCATACCATCAATGTCTCAAATATTGTTTCTATGGTCATGTTGGGACGTTGTATAGTGATAAGGCCCCGTTCAAGACATGTGAGTCTCAATACATTGATGCAGAATTCTATCACATGAAGCAAAGGGAGAAATCTATAACAAAGGAGATTACCAAAGTTAATGCTCCATATGGTTTGGAAAAAATTCCATTAAATCCATTTACACATGTGAGTACAGATTATGTGTTGTCTATCATTCAAATTGACAAGATATACCCAAATCAAAATACTCTTATGGAAAGATCCATAATGTCAATTACGGGAATCGAGCCAGACAACATGGGAGAAATTGGTAATCTTCCAAGCAGTGATGAAAGCCCAAATGGTGAAGTCCTCATTTCATCTGCTAAAATCCAACAAGTCTATGCTTCACCAATTAGGCCAGAAGAAGTTATAGCAACATCAGAGGTGAACAATGATGTCGATTCTCAATCCATCATCTCCTCTTTATTACCCAAAGAAGACCCTTCATCATCAATCGGGTTGGAAATGGAAGCTTCTTCTTCAAAATATGAAAATTTTGACATCTCATCATATCATGAGAATTCTACTTTATCATCTACTATGAAAGTAGAAACAGAAAAATAACACATGAAGAAGAAGAAGAAGATCTCAGATATGCTCCTCCAGCATTTGAAGATGGTATCTCTACCACTGTGGATGAACTCAGAGAAATAAATCTGGGTACAAAAGGAGATCCACGCCCCACTTTAATCAGTGTGGCCATGACTCTTGAAGAGAAAGAGATGTATATTTCTTTTCTAAAGTAAAATAAAGATATATTTGCCTGGAACTATATAGAAATGCCCGGGCTTGATCCTGATGTTGCTACTCATCATTTGGGTTTACCAGAAGAACATCGAGGATTTATGAAAGTCGTGAGAAGAACAAACCCAACTTATGCTTCCAAAATTGAAGCTGAAGTGGATAAGCATATCAAAGCTAACTTCGTCAGAGAAGTTCAATATCCCAAATAGTTGGATAATATTGTCCATGTAAAGAAAAAGAACAGAAAAATTAGAGTTTGCATCGATTTCAGAGATCTTAATTGGCATTTTCCTAAGGATGATTTCCCAGTTCCGATTACAGAACCTCTAATTAATGCAACAGCTGGCTATGAAGCACTTTCCTTTATGGATGGATATTCTAGATATAATCAGATCCGAATGGCCCCAGAAGACGAGGAATCTACAACCTTCAGATCCCCTCAGGGTGTGTTTTTCAACTGGGAAATGCCCTTTGGCTTAAAGAATGTAGGTGAAACTTATCACCGTGCCATGCATCATATCATCAAACCCTTCAAAGGGATGTTTGTTGAATGTTATGTGGACGATTTGGTAGTTAAATCCAAACAACTTTCTAATCACTTGGATGATTTGGGAGTCGTATTCTGCAATCTTCGACAACATAATTTTAAGATGAACCACTTAAAATGTGCTTTTGGGGTAACCTCAGGAAAATTTCTCGGCTTTGTTGTACGCCATCGTGGTATTGATGTCGATCCTGAGAAGACCAAGTCAATCCTTGGTATGTCACCTCCTCAAAATTTGAAAGAATTAAGATGAATTCAAGGACACATAGCCTATATTCAGTGTTTCATCACCAATTTAGCAGGTAAAAGTTTACCCTTCACGAAATTGATGAAGAAGGGAGTCACTTACCAGTGGACTGAAGAATGTCAAGAAGCATTCGATATTCTCAAGAAATACCTCTTGATTCCACCAGTACTCATGCCACCTGTTGAAGGAATACCACTTATCCTCTATGTGACAGCTCTATAGCAATCATTAGGTGCCTTTCCTGCTCAAAAGAATGATGGTGGGAATGAAAACCGCCGCTACTATCTCAGTCGAACCATGCTTGAAGCAGAAACCCGGTATTCAAGTATTGAGAAGTGCTGCCTAGCATTAATCTTTGCAGTTCAGAAGTTGAGACACTACCTGCAACATCACGAGGTCCAATTGGTATCTCGCAATAACCCGCTCAAATTTCTCCTAAGTCGTCCAATGCTTACAGGACATCTGGAAAGGTGGGCAGTTATTTTGCAGCAATTCGATATTCAGTATGTGTCTCAAAAGGCGATAAAGGGCCAAGATCTATCTGATTTCCTAGCTAAACACCCTTCAGTGGAAGACACATCTTATGATATTGAACTCCCTAATGAGGATGTCTTCTCTATTCAAGAAAGTCCTCAGTCATGGGAAATGTATTTTGATGGTGCTTCCAGAAGTCCAACAGGGAGGAAAATGGAAAATCCTAAATTCAACAAAGTTGGCTTTATAATTGTTCTCATTTCTCCAAAAAATGAACTATTACCTTATTCCTTATTATTGTGGGTAGGTGGTACCAATAATGAAGCAGAATACCAAGCTCTCATTGTAGGTTTGCAATTAGAACTTCAAGCACAAGTGAATCACTTAAAGGTGAAAGGTGATTCAGACCTGGTAATCAAACAAGTCAATGGGAATTATTCCATCAGAAAAGAAGAACTAATCCCTTTGTATGATTATGTCAAAGAGTTAATGGAAGAATTCCCTTTGGAACCGACATTTTCTTATGTCCCAAGATCACAAAATGCTCAAGCTGATGCATTGGCTAATATAGCCACAGCTCTGGAAGATCCAAATCGGGATGAGACAACCATTAGTATTGCCCACCGTCGTGCAATTTCACCTTATGTTCGAATTAGGACAGAGGAAATTAATGAAATTTGTCCCATTCCTGAACCGTATGGTCATACTACAGGATGGATGTCACCTATCAGGGAATACCTTCAAAATGGAACACTTCCACCTGATAGAGCTGAGAAAGAACAAATCTGGCGACGTGTGGTTAATTTTACTCTTTATGATAGCCCAGGTCACCTAGAGAAAATTCTCTACAAATGTGGTTTTGATGGATTTCTCTTCAAATGCATTGATGGTGAAGAGACAATGGATGTCATAAAACAAGTTCATGCAGGAGTATGTGGTGCCCACCAGTCTGGACATAGATTGTCTGATCAGGTTTGAAGGCTTGGATACTTTTGTCCTTCAATGATATGAGATTGTGTCGATTTCACAAAGAAGTGTCATTCATGCCAAGTACATGCCAACTTCATTCATCATCCTCCAGAGATTCTTCATACAGCTAAATACTCATGGCAATTTTCCACATGGGGAATTGATGTGGTGGGACCTTACCCTTCGGCTACGACTAAGCAGTTTAAGTATATTTTTACTGCTACTAACTTCTTTTCCAAATGGGCAGAGGCAATACCTCTCAAGGAATTCAGTTCTAAATTCATTGTTAGCTTCATCTAGTCTAACATCATTACCATATTTGGTGTCCCTCATACCATATTGACGGACAATGGCACCAATTTCTTTTCATCTGAGATGAAGAAGGTGTATCAAGAATACAACATCAAATCCAACCATTCATCTCGGTATCATGCAGCGGCCAACGGCCAGATAGAATCCTTTAACAAGACTCTTTCAAATATACTGCAAAATATGGTAGATAAAGATAAGAGGTCATGTCCGGATAAACTCTTTCATGCTTTATGGGCTTATCGGACTACCACCCGCACTGCAACTCGGTCAACTCCATATTCATTGTTATATGGAATGGAAGCCGTCTTGCCCATTGAAGTTCAACTACCCTTGCTCAGAGTTGCCATTTTTTATCAATCATCTACATATGAACAATCTCAAAAGCGATTGAATGAATTGGAACGGTTAGATGAGAAACGATTGTGCACTTTGCACCACTTGGAAGTCTATCAGAATCGAATAGCACGAGCTTTTAACAAAAAAAGTTCATCTTCATTCATTCACTCAGGGAGAATTGGTATTTGTTCTCAGAACTCCAATGATACCAGGAAAGAAACCTCCCAAGATTGATCCAAAATGGGAAGGACCTTATTCAATACATAGGGTCTACTCCAATGGAGCTTATTCATTAATCTCAATGGATGGAGAACTCATCACTACTCCAACCAATGTCAGATTTTTGAAGAAGTATTTTGTATAAACTGCAAAGTCCGTATTTTTTCCCTCCAACATGACACTAAACTATGCAACAACAGTTTTTCCTTACTATATGGCGTTAAACTATACAGAAATGGTCCATACATATGACCTTAAACTATTTTTACATTCATCCCACATGACGTTAAACTGTGAAAAAGTTCCCTAAATGGTCCAGTATGACTTTAAACTACAACTAGGTCATGTATGACCTTAAAATACATCATCAAAGGTCCATGCATATGACCCTATACTATTCGCAAGTCCCTTACGTCCAGCAAGACATTAAACTCTGATGTCCTAACTACATGACGCTAAACTATATAATTGTCCCTTACGTCTAGAAAGACGTTAAACTACATAATCATCAAAGGTCCTATATGACCTTAAACTACACCACCATCCAGCATGACATTAAACTGCACCATCCACGGTCCATGCATATGACCTTAAAATATTCACACTTTCGTCCAACATGATACTAAACTGTATCGTCCCTTTTTCGTCCAACATAACGTTAAACTGTGGAAAAAATACCCAATCCGTCCAACATGACGTTAAAATGGTTCACTCTTTTGTCCTCACTGCATGACATTAAACTGCATAGTCCCCCCTTTCGTCCAACATGATGTTAAACTCTATTGTCCCCATCGTCCTAACTTCATGACGCTAAACTGTACAGAATGTTCATGATACATCCTACATGACATTAAACTGTATTATGTCCCTGCTACATGACACTAAACTGTGCAGCACCAATAGTACTAACTTCAAGACTTTAAACTGCATAGTCCCTTTATATGTCCTACATGACATTAAACTATGCATCGTTAAGGTTGTTGTTACCTCTTGTTTCTCACACTGAGTATGACTCACGTGATCTTAGAGAAAACCTAAACCATTACACTATCTTTGGGCTGCTAACCATGTGTAAGTCCTAACATCATTTTTTTAGGTCATTGTCCCCAAGAACAACTTGATCCTTAATTCATTATTTAATTTAACTACACGGAATTTGATCCTTGCCTTCTAGGCTAGGTATGTAGGAAACCTCCCAGGGTTCAATCCCAAAACCAATCTCTTCACTTCGGTTCATCTCTATCTCATATGATGATAATTCATGAAACCTCCCTTAGAATCAATATCTTTACATTGGTTCACTTTCGTCCTTGTTATATGACGTTAAACTATACAACACTTTTGTTTAGTATGAAAATAAACTACAAATTTCATTGATACCCTCCCCTGAGAGGGAACCATTATTTTCATTGATTTTTTTAAATCATGTTTCATTTCAAATACTACGTACATACATGGAAACGCCCAAACCTTTTATCTTGGGTTAAACCATCATTGCACTAAAGTCCCCTTTCACCCTTCACATGTACGAACCAAATTTGTACAAAGGGTAGTTCTAGAACTATGTGGGCTTGATTCCCATCCTTATGGGATACGTAGGAACGTTCGAGTGTCCCTCAAATCCAGCCCCAAGTCTTTGGGCCTAACCCCAAATTCCACTTTCAGTCCCTTGGCTGAAAAGTCCCCATGAAAACACGCACTGTGTATTTCTTACAATGGCCCAAGCTCAATAACCTGAAACTAAGATCTCTAATCCTTTTGTCCCACACAACAATATACTGTAGTTTAAGAACTACGTATGGCTTGATTCTCATCCTTATGGGATACGTAGTGAAGTCCAACGTTTCAATTCCAGACCCAGCCACAACATGATTATGGTTAGAATTGATATATGTATCTCTGTACACATTGAAAAATACCCATCTTTATGTGTTATAATCCTAACCTTAAATATTTTCAGATCCTCATAACCCTTTTCATGACTTCTAGTCACAAAAATGTCAAACTTCTGAGAGTTCTTTTTTCTGACTATGCAGCACGTGCCCATAGGCAGCCTTGCATAAATAGTCTACATAACAGACTTGTTAGCCAAAAGATACTATTATTTGACTATGCAGCCAATGCCCTTAGGTGGCCCTGCATAATTCAACCCCCTAACGGGTTTGTCGGATAATGGTAACTTCATTCTTGGGAAGAATTACTATTTTGTCCTTATTTGTCTTAAATGAAAGTATGTCGGGATCCTCAAAAATATCCATCCTTAACTTATTTGTCCCATATCCCTTTTCGTGATCTGAAAGTATTCAAGTCTATGGTTTATATTCTCCTTCCCTATGTTTGGGTCAGACCTTCTTATGAGTGATATTCACCTAGTTCTTTGATAATTTTGTTTGGAAATATTTTCTCCATATTCAAGTACCTCTTTCCATACAGCACACTCTATACTTTAGATGATTTGAATCTCTATAAACTTTCACTGGCTTTTAGCACTAGGAAAGTAAATTTCTAAGAGTTATTTTTCCTGACTATGCAGCACGTGCCCATAGGTGGCCTTGCATAAATAGTCTACATAATAGACTTGTTAGCCAAAAGATACTATTTTATTTAACTATACAGCCAATGCCCTTAGGTGGCCCTGCATAATTCAACCCCCTAATGGGTTTGTTAAATAATGGTAACTTCATTCTTAGAAACTAATTCTTCTAATGCCTTTTAGCTCTTTTTCATATCATTCCTTATATTCAAATATTCTTAAGTCATAGCTTACATTTTTTCCCTCATACTTGAGTATGGTAATATGTTTTCCGATGAACTTTCAAGGAATTGAGTCAATTCTAATCCATTTCAGTCAATGCTATTTCGACCTTAAACATTAGCCCTTTTTTATGTCTGACGTGCATGACTTTAAACTGCCCACAAAAGACAGGGGAACTCTGAATAAAAGTCAAGTTCCCGGCTCACTAAACATACATTTTTGTATGATTTAGGTAACATTGAGAAATTAAAAGGTTCGAAGTTTGAAGGGTTATTTACATTAATCCTAGTAAAAATAAAACCATGCTTACTAGGCCCATTGGCTTAGGTAAAATATAAATCATGTAGAAAAAGAGAATGCAGGTACAAATGAGTGAAGCTGAAAGTGTTTTTCATTGATGCACAAGAGTTATAAGGACATCCACATACTAGAGTCTCTTCTCTTTTTCAAGAATTACAAGAGTCTTTCAAAATAACTCTTCATTTGATTTACGGCACCCCAAGATTCATCAGCAATCACTTGGAATTCATTCATTCAACTGGATACAATAAGAGATGCAGTGATACCAGCTCTTCTTGGAACAATTGTAAATGGATGTTCTTGAGTGCGGTTTGAGAAAATTTTTTGCTGATCAAACAGTGACTTCGTTTCAGTCCAAGAGACTTGGAAGATAGATACATGGATTTGAGAATATAGCATTTGAAGTAAAGAGCCATTTGGAGAGAGTACTCTTTTCAGATATTGCTCTAATACCATGTTTGTCTTCTCTCCACCAACCATCAGTGGAAAACATTTCATCCCATGGGTTTCCCATTTTCATATCTGCAAGGAAATGACATGGAGGAAGAATTTGAAAGGTCACACCATTGTTGTTGCTCTTAATGCACAGCATAACTGAAATGAAGGAGTAGCAGTGCAGCTGTATTTCAGGTGTATAGTTATTTATATCTGGAACATTGACTCCTTGTAGATGACCATGACCATATAGAGGTAGGTAGATGCTCTGTGGGAAATTAATATGATATTTCTTCAAGTACTTAGCCAAATATGGGAGATTTTTGTCGCAGATATCATAGTAATCATGCCCAATGATGTTCATCATGTCATCAATACGCTTTCAAGCCAGTTCATCAGACGTTTTAATTCCCTTAGGATCCATTTAATATATACAAAAGTTGAATAAATTAAACTCTTAAATGGGTATATTTTTCATAAAATTTGTGAAAGAATTCGATAAAAAATGTCTAAGGCATTAAGGCGTGCAAGTCTAAACATGACGCGCAAGTGTTCGTGTGCCGCGCTAGTTTTGACGCGCAAGTATAAACCGCGCAAGTAAAAATACCTATACAGTAGTGCGATATCAAGGAAAACACCGGAAATCTGGATGCTTGTATGGAAGTGAGGCCCTATATTTATAGACGCTGTTGGGACCCTGCGTGTCGTACCCTGCGCGATCAAGGGCTGTATCCCTACGCGATGTGCACTTGCGTGCCACCCTCTGTGCCATCAAGACTTGCGGGCCACCTTTCCTTTGGTTTTCTTCGATTTCCTCAGAGTCAAATCCTCATTTCCTTCGGATCCAACTCTGAGGGGGGACTTTTTTTGACGCTCCTTTTTCATCACAGAGTCCAAAGAAATGTAAAGGGAAATGACTTTGCACAAATTGATTCATCCTTGGAAGAAAATATCAAAAATCGACAAAGGCATGAACAAGGGATCAAAAGAACATGTGTCGCGCAAGTTCTATCACTGTCGCGCAAATACACTTGTGTGACGTCTTATGGACGCACAAGTGACTTGCACGGCCTAAGTGGTAACCGCCCGGGGTCTTCTCCTGCCTATAAATAGACCGTGTGGTCCCCCCATTTCAAGGAGGATTTTTTTCCAGAAACTCAGATTTGAGCTCCTGGCTCCCTAGTCTCTTCTCAATGCTTCCAAAACACTTCTAAGTTAATTTCTTACATAGAACGGAAGATCTAAAGAGGGGGAGGAAGGCCTAAGTGTTGAAACTCATCAACACTTGCGCGCCTGAGTGGCCATCCCTTAAGGGAAAAGGGCCACACTTGCGTGCCACCTTACTCCTTCAATAGATCTTGCGCACCCCTCTTCTGGAAGAACCTCAAGAGGATTCTAAAGGCTTTAATGAAGAGTCTCTCAAGTATTACCCTGATGGTTAACTGTCGCGCAAGTACATCATGTGTCGCGCAGGCGTATACATGCGCGACCAAAACTTGTGCGCCCACGCAGTACCTGCGCGCCTGCCAGGACTTGCGCACCCCTGCCTTGTTGGGTGCCTTTCTTCCCATTTCACCCCTCTTAAGCCATTACACCTTTCCTATTCAAGATTCAGTAACTAAGACACTCTCCAAATCCATTTATGGCATGATTTCTTGATTTGACTTTCTTATCTGAAAGGAATTCTGTGGAATATCTCTCAAAACCTAGTGATTTACACATCTTTATGTCACTAAAGATTGAGATTTCATTCATTCACCCTCATCCTTTAAGATTAGAGAATCCTTAACCATGGTCTCCTTTTAAGGAATAATCCCCAGTCATAAGTCCTCTAATATGGGCATCCTCTTTAGCAGTAAGCCCCAAGTCGCTTAATTTTTGGGCATCCTCTTAGGAGTAAGCCCCAGATCCCCTAACCCGGGCTTCCTTTTCAAGAGTAATCCCCAGTCTCAAGCTTGGGAATCTTCCTTAAAAGTAAGCCCCAATTCTTTAAATTCCCAAATATGGGCATCATCCTTAGAAGTAAGCCCCAGTCTCCTAATTTGGGCATCCTCCTCAGGATTAAGCCCCAAACCTTAATCCTTGACCTGGACCTCCTTTTCAGGAGTAAGCCCCAGTCTTAATTTCTCTTAACCAGTCCTAATTTACCGTTGATCTGGGATTCCTTTTTAGGAGTAAAACCCAATCATAAGTCTTCTCTTAATTTGGGCCTCCTTTTCAGGAGTAAGCCCCAAGTTAGAGTATTCAAAATCTCCATGAAACACATATACCTTTATGGACCCTGTTCCTGGATTTCTTCCCTAAAGTAAATCCTAACCTTCATTTATCTGGGCAGTCATACATACATAAGCCCCACATTATTTCTTATGATTGCATCTTTCATGGCACAATTGTCTAATTTTTACCAATACCGCTTGTTTCTCACACCGATCATGACTCACGTGAGCTTAGAGTGTAAAAGTAATTGTGACATCCTTCTTTGATCCGTCAATCATAAACATCATACCCCCTTACTCAAACTACATGGGTTCTAACTCCTTTTCTAAACAAAGGATACGTAGGTAGACTGTCTACGGGTTCGATCCCAACTCTAAAATAATCCATGTCCTTCTGAATGACAATAGACTTCAAGTGCCCCACTGAGTGGCTTTAAAACCAACATGGTCATCATAATGACCAAGAGACTTCTGTATAAATGTGTCGAAGGGTACCATTGACCAAGAATCTCTAACAAATACAGATGATTCTCTATCGATGAAGAACCTCGAATACATACAAATGATTCTCTAAATTTGCTACATATTTAATCATTGATTGTTAGATCTGAAGGAAAGCTCATTTTATACTTGGTAATGTTATAAGGATTCACGAACATAACTTAAATCTATAAAGAGAGTCACGGGGTAGACAATAATTCACCTCAAAAAGGTGTGATGAGTCCGACCTCCCATCCTCTCAACCGATGCAAATTCCTAAGCCTCATTAATCCACGAACTAATGAGCACCTATATTTGGATAGTAAGTCCGAATGGATGTGGAATCATTGGATGTTTCCGGTTCTACGAACAAAACCGTTAGAAACCGATTGGAATGTTTGAACCAAACTTCTTAATAAAAGAATGTTTTTTACTCAAATTCACAAATAATAATTGAACACATGAATGGAATTTTTTTTCTTTAGCAGCACATTCTTTTACACACTTATCAATTGAAATGTTTTTACCATTATTTGAAGGGTTTTTTCACCAAAACCATATAATATCACAAAATTGGGAATAATAGAAGTATAGAAATGAAGCATGAAAAAAATATAATTTAAAATGAGAGAGCATATATAGGGATAAATAAAAAATAATTCTATATTATAGAAAAATGCATAAACCCATATATAGAAAAATTATAAAACAAATAAACAAAATATATTATCTAAAATTATAAAAAAATAAAATAGAAAAATCAATTCTCATTCAACATAATAAAATCTTATCCTTACCAATTCATTATTTAGTGTAATAAAATATAACTAAATTGAAAAAATAATAATATAGAGACTATAAAATAAAACAAATATGAAAATATCCAAAATAATAATAATAACCACCATTGCATTGTATGAGGTCTGATATGATTGATGAAAAAAATAAAAAACATTTATAACTAATAAATAAACATCCCATAATAAAATTATATCCACCCAATCCATAAAACATAGTTTTACAAACCAACTAACTAATATTTGGAGAAGTATTGAGATATTGGTAAGAATTATCAATAATTTAAAATTTATTTTAATATAATGAAAAAATAATATAACCATCAAGTGAGATCAAATTGAAGTAGTCAATTTCATACACATCAATCCAATTGAGGAGATAGAAATATTTTATTCTCCCAATTTATTCCACAGAAGAGAGGATATATTTAATTTTAATCTATTTGTACAGATAATAAAATGTAACAAGAACTAAATAAAATCAGAAATTTATATAATATGGAATGAAATAAATGAATTTAGAATAAGATAAAATAATTAAACATCATTTTAAAGTGATAACTCTATTATGTTATAAGACTGAAACATATTATCTTATTCTAAAGGGAGAAACCATTATGATTTAAGATTATAATATAATATTATCAAACCATTATGATTTTATCTCTAAATAATATTTTGAAAATGTTTTTGTGGTACATTGAAATAAATTAATTGGGAAAAAACAACATAAAATTAATGGATTTTTAAAGTGGGACCAAAATTATAAGAAAAACACTGTGATTTTTCATCATATTTCTATTAAATTTCACACTTTTCAATATATCAGATTTAATAGGTACAAAAAATTATCTTAAACCTAAAGCTTGAATTATATGAACATTAATTAAATGAAATAATATAGAATTTGAATTTGAACTAACATTAAGAATCAAGAAATTTAAAGGAAATATTTAAATTAATTCTATGGTCTCTTTGAAAAGAAATGTAATGTTTTTTCAAAATAACATGGAAGATTAGTTGAAAATTAACTTCAGATATGATTTATATATAAATATTAAAACATAAATTCATGATCAATTGAAATATAAATATTAAAAATTAATATTATAAATAATTAGAGTTTATCAGGAGGATAAATACCATGGTATAAAAGATTTTAATACACATACTAGAATAACATTTGGGATATTGAATGATTAGAATCATATCAGTATAATCCACAAAATTAATTATTTAATTCCAACATGAATATCTCACATTAGTTTCTAGATGGAATGGTTGTTGTATAATAATGCTTATGAAAATTATTATTATAGAAAAAAATTGTGCATAACTGGGCCTAATGTATGAACTACCTATTTTTTATTTTTCATAAATGAGTGCCTTTCATAATATTAAAATTTCTATCATGTGAGTATTCAGGTACATTCATTCACTACACAATCCTCTTCTTCAATATCTTTATTGTATTCATTAATAGAAACATTATCATCATTATCAAGAATACTAATCTAATCATAATAAAAAATCGAAGGATAATGGATAACAAACTAAACTATATTATCATCGATCATTATCTATGAAAATACAACTAAAATCATGTTTATCTCATATATACTAATAAGGTATTCAACAGTCCATCATTAAAAGATCTCAATTCCACTACCTCTTTGATTCTCTTTGTGTGTTATTTGTGTTTTAGATTTTCATATCGATGTATAATAATTAAAAAAACCATTATCCCATGTTGTAAATTTTTTTAAATAATTATATCATTACATTAAATTATTGAACAAATTTATAAAAAAGGATTTATGTTCAAATAATTATCTAGAATTGATTTACATAAAGCATAATGTAAGTTTTATTAAAAGAGAAGTGAAATTATGAATAAAAATTTATGATAATGTAAAAAGATTCTGAATATAAAACATAATAATTTCAAATTAATTAGTCATAAAAAAGGTATTGATAGTACATATAATATATAATATATTTACTAAAAATGGTAAAATAATATTAATAATCAATCTCTATTATAATAATGTTCACTAAAACTGATTACAGTGAGTGATCGCTTTAAATTCATAATGAGTTATATAAATATATTGAATTACGAGTAGATGAATTGTGACACCCTCAATTTCAAGTACATGACCTATGTTTTGTTCTTTTTAGTTTGAAAAGTTATTGGGTAGTGTTTTGGGTGGTTTGGTATGGATTTGGAATGTTTTGTAGATGTTTATGTAGGTGTAAAAAAAATCATGGTTAGTAGATTCTTTGGACTACCTCTAAGAAACCATGAAACATTCATATGTTCGTGGTCATTGGGATAGAACATGGTTGAAACAAGATTTATCAAAACCGTATGTACTCCAAGGAGAAATCATTAAATGGTAAAAATGGAAAAAACAATGTTGGCACATGGATTCTCTAAATATGTGATCCCACCATGTGGGATTTGGTCTTAAGAGAGTCGAACCGCGTGGTTGGAAGGTGGTTTTCCAAACATTGTATTCTAAACTGTACAGTTAATAGGCTCATCTTATAGAACAAGCATTGTTGGTTCATGGTTTAAAAACCCACATGTCCTAACTATTTGATTTATAGTCAATAAATTGAAATATTTTGTTTAATCCTTATTAAGTCACTGAAACCATCATTGTTTCTATATTTTTTGAGGTCCTTATCAAATCAAATTGTATTGGTGATCAAAATTCACTGATAAGTCATTGTTTTTTCTCTATTTAGATACTCTCATTTTCTCTCACCCAGATTTTTAGATCTATCCCTCCATGTATATATGTGTATTCCACATTGAATATCATGATGATGTCTCCTTAGATATATTAATGGAAATAAAATCCAAGGTCGGATCTAGAAGTTCCATATTTCATTCTTCATTTTCAGTATCGAATGAGTGTTATGTGGTTTCTCTATCATCTCCACGATTTTCAGATCATGAAGGGTTATTTCATATTAATTTTTTTTCTTCGAATTTGTGTGAAAAAATTGTGTGATTCTTGATGGAAACACATTTTTGTTATAGAATTATAATTTTAGAAAATTGGATTGTTTTCATAAAATATATTTTGATTTAAATTTTAAAAATTTAGTTTTAAAAATCTCTATTTGATCTGTCACACACAAATTTCTTGAAAAACTTTATTCAAGAAAGAATTGGGTTTATGTGAAATGGAATTTATCATGTAATTTAGCATACATTTTTTGCATGAGTTTATTTATGAGAATTCACCTGAGGAAGGGGAATCTACCATTTGGGATCCTTATATAGTGACCCTAGAATTTCATATATAGATATTTCATATTTTTAGATGAATATTCATTACATTGAAAAAATACACACTTAAGGATCATAAAAGTTTAGTGCCTTAGGATACATAGAAACATTAAAAACTAGTTCATAAGAGTCATAAATTTTCTCCCACTTAGTTCCTCATAATTATCACCCTTTTTGACATATCACACGTAATACCTATCATCATAACCTGTAGAAAATAACCATAATAAAGGTTAATATCATATTCTCAATATGGGTAATAAAGGTAATTAAATATACATAATGTAAGCATAGGGGTATGAAATATGATCAAAACATATGACAACCATACCCTATTTGTTAAAGATTAAAATCATGAGTCATGGCATAAATAATTGCAGTTCATAAGACATAAATAATAAGTAAATCAAAGAACATGATCCATGAGAGAGTAACATTGACATAAGGCATGTAACTTTATAATAAACATACATTTATAAAATCATTTATTTTTTGTCAGTACTTCTTTATAAGACTATCATACTAGATTTGGTTCCCTACCCAATCTAACATAGTATTCAAGGTTTTCTACCATGACTATAATAGTGGATTTGGTTCACTCCCCAAATCCTTGTAGTAGTCATGGTTACCTCCCATGATAATCATAGTAGAAAATTTTCCTTACTAAACTCAGTTCACTCCCCATTCTAGTCTTGTTTATCTCATGAGATAACAATCTTTACCCAATTCATTGGAGGTAGATATAGGTCCCCATCCATATTTTTCTATAACATAGCCAATGCCCTTTATTTTAAAATAACCACCGTTACATAATTAAAACCTTGCATTAAAGTTCCAAAATATAATTAATCATTCATCATTTCAGAACCCATGAAAATAAATGGCCTTCATAACACATTTATCATTTCAGATACCATGAACTGAATTGGGATTCATAAAATATTTCTCATATTATAACATATTAAAAAGAATCCATCTTCATAAATATATTGTAATCATAATCAAAACAAATATAGAATAGGAATAAATATGTTATAACTGAATAAAAACCCCAGTAAATATTATGTAATATCAAATTATTCCATCTTATAAAGAAAATAATTTTTAAATAAAAACACCTGGAATATTTCCTGATTAAAATAAACTATCATTGAAATTTACTTTTTAAAAACAATAATTTCAAAAAAAATTACTGAAATAATTTTATTTTAACATTACATTGAAAACATATAATGGAATCTTCAAGAAAAGAATGGTCATGATGGGGGGAATTTTTTTCATATCATGCACATTAAAATAAATAATCCTTTCACGTTTTCGATAAATAACAAATAGTCATTGTTTATAGAACTATATGAATATTAAATTTAAAAAACATTTTTAAAATTTAAACATCTATAAAATCTTATTTAATAAATCCTTTCATATAATATTAATTTATTTTTTAAAAAATAGAAAACATGGATATAGAGGAAAAAAGGTTTTCAGCTGAAGAGTAAAATAAACATGTTTTTTCTCAAAAATATTCATATAATGTCATTAATATTTTAAGACGGTAAAATAAAAGTAAAATATGTATTATATTATAATAACCTATATAAAATAAAATACATTACTTTCTTTGGAGGTAGATTATAGGATTTTCCCATCTGAAACTTAATCGTAAACAATCTTAACAAACAAAAAAATTGTAACAAAAAAACATTTCACATTTTGGGGTATTTTGAATCAGAATAAAAATTAAAGAATAAAATAAAATATTATGAAAATAATTATATCAATGATATAACATATTAAATTTTCAGTATATACATATCAAAAAATATGATAACTACATAACATAACTTTTATCCCAAAGAATGAAATTTGAGAGAGAATCCCTTATCATATGCCTCAACTTCCATATATTATGTTTTATATCACCTATAAATTAAATATAATTATATTATAGATCCATTATAGATCAAAAATGAAATATATCATACCATATAGGATATACTTATGAACTTTTATTATCTGTTTATTAATAGTTCCTTGTTAAAATTGTGTTTTTGGCAATTAATACATTATTTTTCTTGTATATTTTGATTTCGTATTCTCGATACTTTTATATTAATCTTGGTCATATCATATTAACAATTATTAACATGTATAAATATCATATATATTCAATATATATTCATTTTTATTCGTCCATAAAATTTATAGATATAAAATTAAATACACCAATCATAGAGATAGTGGGTTATATGTACGCCTAAAAATTATTTCCATTTTTTAACAGATCAAACAAAATAAATAACATTAAAAATTCACCATTAAGAATAAATAGTATGTCATAAATATCTCATATATTTTCTAAAAAATCATTATTACCTTCTATGCAAATATTTAGTGAAAAATAAATCACATCGCTTCAAAAGCCGATTGTTTGTCATGCACAAGAGTGAGGTTATCATATCATTCATTGAATATAAATATATAGGGTATGTATAATATGATAATTATATAAGTATTATTATTCTAAAAATATAATATTTATTCTTTAAATATATTTCTATTTCAATTGATGTAAAATAGAAATGAAAAACACATCACATCGGTTTGTGAGGTGGTAGTCCGTCATAGACACGAACGACGTTATTGTTTTACAACCAGTTGTAAATACAAAAGGTATGTATGATATTATAATTAAATAATTATAATAATATCATAAATATATTATATAAACATTAAATTTATTATTTTATCCATATTTGAGAATGGCGATGGAAAACAAATAGCATCAGTTTGCAATGAGGTAGTTTACCTTACACGTGATTGAAACTTTCATTTCCCATTTGATGGAAATAACGGTGGATATACATTATTTAATTAACATAATAGCATGTAATTATATTTTATATAATGTTTTAGTTATATTATTATATTTTATTAATATTTTATGGAGTTATAGAGAGAAATAAAATCAAAACGCTTGTGTAAGGACTATACATCATCCTTAGAGAACATCTTTATATTTACACATAAAGCCTTCATTTGTTGGATTCCTAATAAATATATGGACAATAAGATATAAGGATGGAATTCTAAAATATATTTTCTAATTTATTGAAACACTGAATGGGTTTTATATATATAAAGATTAGAGAATGGGTGGGGGCATTTTATAAGTGGGGGAGATGACACGCGTGGAATTTTTGAAAACAATAAAGTGTAACTGCATATATTACAAGTAAAAAGGTTAATTAAATTAAAATAATATAACCTAAAAGATTTAATGTATAAATATAGCCATAAAATTGTATTTGAAACAGTTTCTAGTTCATTTTTTCCATTATAGTTTTTAGTTTAACACCCTGGTAAAGTCGTTTTAACTTTAACCGTTGCAACAGATTATTAATTTTTTATATTTCACATTGAAGAAATAATAATTTATTCCAATTATATTATATAAATAATATTTATCGAAAATATAGGATCCATTTTTCTAAATTCCATTCACATAGGTGGAATAATTTAATTGAATATTAAACCCACAGATGTGATGAAAAAGTAGATTTTCAAAGAGAAATTTATCAAAAGTTTAAAATGTTTTATACAAAAAAAGTATGTCTCAATTTTATTATAATGATATTAAATTCTATATAGTATTAATGGTTGTCAACATAACATTTTCATTGATTTTGTGCCTCCCTCATGTATTACTGAATAGATCTAGCCTTCTATTCCATTTTATTTATTATCCCAGGACCCAATATCATTAATTTTACAACATCCTTACAACACATTGAAACTCTATATTTCATTCCATAGAGGTATTCATATGGACCAATTTGAATTCATCGTGTGAAATTTATTATTGTATTAAAACTCAACTACTGGAATGTGTTGATCAAAAAACCTTCAAAATCCATATATATTATGATATTAGCATAGTCAATTTGGTTTGAATTGTTTTCTCACACTAAATATCTCTCTGAGGATGATACGTAATGTTGAATCTCTACTCCGTATCTATATTTTTCTGAATACTTCACCATAACATTTAAGAAAATTAAGATCTGGGTCAGACACAATGGAATGTGGTACTCCTTGAAAACTTACTACAACATTAATTTTTATCCTGGAAAACTAATCTAGATAGAAATATTTTACTATAGAAATAATGTGTACTGAATTTTAAAATAGATTGACTAAAACCCATGTAGTATTGTTCCCTTTTATGTTTTGGGTAGTATAAATAAAATGTTTATGGTGATGTTTTCCCATTTTCATTATATTATGGATAATGGTTGGATATACCCATAAACATTTATCTCACATCCTTAACATTATTAAATATAAAACACATAGATACATACTCAAAAACATATCCCTTAATCTTTTCCCACTATAATTACTCTTTAATTTAATCCAGTGGTAAGGGCTATATCATTTTCATCCGTCGATTGTGGGTTCATGTCATGTGTTCTTGATGGATGTGACAAGATATTACTTATATTTGTGTTATAAGTTTTCCAAAACATTATTAATATAATTCCCAAGTTTCAATAACCTATATTTACCTCATCATAAAAGATAATATTAACCCTATATGTTAACAGTAGCTTTAATATTTTCCCCAATATATAAAGGAATTATTTCTCAAATAAAATTACCAATAAAACATATACAAACCACTAGGTTTTATTTAAATAAATGTTACTCAAAATATCCTTATTATTAATAAACACACATCACATAATAAATCAAAATGGGTTTGAATTAATTTTAACATATGATCAAACTTAAACTCCTAAACCAATGATGGTATCCATTATACTTGTGTTAATCTTACATTGAGAAAAATATTGTTCTAAAATAAACACAATCCTTAGATGTTTCATGAATCTTATAACCAAAATAACATTGGTAAAATAATTTTACATCATAATTATTGATTTCAAATATATAAAAAAATATCCCTTCATTCCTTAAATAATATATTATCTTATAAAATAATGTTTCTATTGGAATCATGGGTTCATCCTGGCATTGATAGAATATAAAGTGTTAAATAATTATTCTAGAATCAATACAGATGGAGATAATTTATTCTCATAGGCACATGAAATTTCACTAAAGGATGAAATATAATATTATTAGTGGGCTCATTAATTCAAAATAAAATATGAAATTTCCAACTATGGAGTGATAGATAAGTGTCCCCCAATTATCATGTTTCTATTATTTTGTTGTGATTGTATAAGCATTCCCTTTTTTCATTTGTCTTCATATATAATTTTGGATCATCATCCACTCTATCCCTTAGATTAGGGAATTGATAAACATAATGACCAAAATCCTTGATCATGATTCACTGGATAGTGGTAAGTGCATTATATAGAGCTTTATCTCTATTTTCATTAATTGATAACTTATTCCAATAATTTCATCATCTTAATTCACAATTACCATCCTTTACACATATAAAGAATTTACCCATACCCTTAATTTAATTTCTACCGTGTTTCCTACCACACATCAAGCTTTAAGGAATTCACATATTCTTCTATTAATGGTTCTTATTTTTTCCCTTGAGTTCCATATTTCTTTTCTTATCAAAATCAAGAGATTGGTTGGAACTACAATATCAATTCCTACTATGAGAGCACATCAAAATATTTATTTATAGATATTGAAGTCCTTATCGGATAACACAATTAAGGATATGGTTTTAATCCACTAAATAATCGACCAATCTAACATTCATGTTTTATTATAATTCTAGAAGCGTACCTTCCAGGAATTGTATAATGTTTTTCTTATGTGCCAATGGATTCATAATCATTTTAATTTAGCTCAAGTAATTATTTATCTATTTTCATAAGAATAATATGTGGGATTTTATTATTGAAAAATAATATCTTTAATCCATAACACTTTATGGGGTTAGTTTCATCATGTTTCCACATATTCACGATAAAATCTAACCATTGATCCACTTCCCCATCGAAATGATATACATCCAAAATTACTATCTCATGTTCTGAACATTGTTGAATGGAAAATATATTTTTAGAAGTGTTGATAAATTTCTCATAAAAAATCATACTAGTATAACCACTAAAGTTTTTGGAATTTTCCTCATAAAGGACTCAATAGAATGTTGTTCCCTCTTTTTGTCCTTTGGAAGTACATCATGATGAATATCATGGTAATTTATCCTCCGTATAGAAAAGTGATTTCATATTCTAGAACTCATAACAATTTGTTTTCCCGGAGGAAAATCATTATAGTTTCTATTTCATTCATCAGTAACATAGTTCCCTTATATCCAACCATTGACTAAAACAAAATTCCAAGTGTGATTAAAAATACTCATAGTGGGATTCCACATAATCATGAAGAATAACTTACAGGACACCTAAATCATGATAAATTATTCACAATAAAGGAAACACTAGGGTTAACCTATGTTATTAAAGGTAAATATTTAAATCCTTCATAATGTAATGATAAGATATTTTTTAATTTCCAAAAATATCTATTAGGATTTTCAAACTCGATTCACAGTACGTCTTGTTGTCGGGTGCAAGGTAATGCTTGAGTTAAGTCTGACACCCATTTTTTTTAGTTATTAACCTCAATATCATATATTCGCAAATAATATCATCTTGTAGAATCTATACATGGATTTATTTCAATGAAACCACTCACTATATTATAAACCAATATTCCAAGATATTTTCCTATACATAGAATTACCCTTAGAATTATCCTTAATGATGGCCCTAGGAATGTAATTATGGGTTCCTCATCCTAGTTTCAAAAGGTTAACAAAACATATCCTTTGAAACCAATTATTATGACCCCATGTTTCCATACATGGATACTAAATATTTTTTGATGAATATTCTTTGGATTATACATACACATGCCTAAGGATCATAAAGGTACAGTGCTTTTGGAAACATGGAATAACAAAGAACTATTTTATAAGAGTTAAAAATTGTCTCCAACATAGTTACTCATAAATTTCAACCATCATATAAATATCTTATAAAATTAATGTAATCATTACCTAGGGAAAAGAATCAAAATAATGGGTGAGACCAGATGATTAGTGAGTGTAAACAATGTAAATTCATAAATATAATGTCATCATAATGGTATGATAACATGAGTATAACATAGGAAACCATTACCCTATATATCATTGATCAAAATCATGAGTCATGGGATATATATTGGTAGTTTATAATTCATGAATTATAAGTAAATGAAATAACAACATCCATGAGACAATAAAAAATATAATACAGAGAATTTTGGCATATAAATAAACATAGAAATCATTTTGTAGTAATCTAGAAACATTTCCTTGACTATCATAGTTGATTGGGTTTATTACCCAAACTATCATAGTAGTCAAAGTTCACTCCAAAGTCAAACATATTGGATTTTGTTCACTCCCCAAACTATTGAAGAAGACATGGTTCACTCCTAGGAAAATCATAGTGGATGATGTCCGTTATTGAACTAGGTCCACTCCCAATTCTATTGTAATTAATCTTATGAGATTTTGATCATTACCCAATGCATTGGAATGCGATATTGGTCATATACGTCTTGTATTCCAACTTAACCATAATCCTTAGTTATAAAATTACAACTATAAATTAATGAAAATCATACATAAGTATTCTAGAAGATCATAAATCATTCATCATATCAAAATCCATAAAATGAAATGGACATTATAAAACTTTTGTCTTATAAAATCCCATGAAAAGAAAGTGGATTCATAATACATTTCAACATAGTATAATACATGAAAAATAAATAGGTTTCATAAAAAACATTTCATTGTAAACATAATCCTTTTAAGGAAAGAATAAATATGGTATAATTGTATCATATCCCTAGTAAGGATTAAGTAACATCAAATAATTTCTTATTATATAGAGAATTATTTTGAAAGAAACTCACTTGTAAAATCTCTTGAGGAAAATAAGATTTCATAGAAAAATATTATGGAAACAAGAAATTAATAAAATATAATTAAATAATTTTCATTATAAATAAAATTAATATTTTATAAATAATTATTTAGAGAATATAATTTTCATAAAAGTGGGAAATTATATACATTTTTTACGTGTAAAAACAAAATTTTGTTTCACATTTTTAGTAAAAGGGGAAAAGGCCTTGCTTAGAAAATGACATAAAGATACCTTTTAAAACAATTTTAAAAAAAACATGGGTAAAATTTTCTATAATAAATTATATGTATAATTTAAAAACATTTTTTAAATTATTTTTATAAAATATAGATATGTAAGAATAAGGGTATCTGATCAAAAAGATAAATAAATAGTATTTTTCTTAAAATCATTATTTTAGTCTCTATAATATTTTTAGACAGTAAAATGAAAGGAAAAAAATTTACTCGATAGATATAAAAAATAATAAAAATAATAAATGGTTTTATTTTGAGAAATTTTATAATAATTCATCATTATAAACACAATCATAAACAGTCCTGATAAATAGTGATATTACAACATAAAACATTTACCACTTTGGTATATTTTTAATATTAATCCCCATTAAAGAATATAATAAAATAAAACAATAAATATCATTAAATGAAGGATATTGATTTTACAACATATAAAATGGTTACTATATACACCTCATGAAATAATATAGGTTTATAACATAACTTATGTACTAAACAAAGAAATTTGATACAAATATTTATTAACTTCAGTCTCAACTACATTTTCAGACATTTTAACTAACTGTATATGAAATATAATTTTATTAATAATATATTAATGATCTATAATTATATATATCATACCATATATGATTTACCTATGACCTTTTATTATCCATTTATAAATAATTCCTTCTTAAAATCACTTTTTCGGTAATTACTACTTCGTTTTTCATTTACGTTTTAAATTTATATTTTTTATCCTTTTACGTTGATCATGGTTCCATTATCTAAATGTCATTTACCATGAAATAAATATCATATATATTTTTTATATTTGTATATATAGTAATATGTAAAAGTTATAGTTATAAAATGAAATACATTGTTTAGGGACACAGTATGACATATGTACGCATGGACATTGTTTAAATTTTCTAATAGATAGAACACAAAAGTTAAATAATTATTAACCAATAAATAATAATTATGATTTAATCTATATCACATATATTTAATAAAATTATCCTTATTAACTCCCATGAAATTTATCAGTAAAATTTGTGTCACATATCTTCATGAGGCGGTAGTCTGTCGTACACACCAATGATGTTGTCATATCCCCGGTAGAATAAAAATTATGAAGGAATATTTGATATGAGAATTCAATAAGTGTAATTATATTAAAAATATAATATATATTAATTTAAAATATCCCTATTATTATAAAACTAAACCGAAAATGAAATACACATTACTTCTGTTCGGGAGGTGGTAGACTATCATACCCACGAGCCACATTATTATTTTCCAAATGGTGGTAATGAAAGAGGTTAGGTGAGATATTACAATTACATATATATAATAATATCATAAATTTATAATATAAATATTAAATTCCTCATTATATTTCTCCATGGGAGATGTTGATGCAAAACGAATAACATCAGTTCGTGAGGCAGCAGTCTGATGTACACACACTCGATAGTTTCATTTCCCATTTTATGGAAGTAGTTTTGTATATAATTTATGAAATTAAAACAATAAAATCTAAATATTTTTTAGATACTTGTTTTATTATATCATCAAATTTTAATAATATTTCATGTAATTAGAGGAAGAAATATAATGAAAACACATATTTGAGACCTGTAAAACTTCTTCGGTGAAACCCTCTTTAGGTATACACCTAAATCACTCATTGAAGGAATTAATAATAATTATTATGTATATTGGATTTGGTAAGGGAATTAATGATGATATTTTTTTAGGTATTGTCCGATCCAGATATTTTTGGATGTATGATGTTGAGAGAAGACGGGGTGGCCATTTATAATTGGTGGAGAGGACACACATGATTCTTTTTGAAAAGAATAGTGTACCAACGTTTTTCACTAGAGAAAAAAAATAAAAATGGTTAATTATCAAAAGTAATATGTTATAATGTTGAAATATGGATAAATACGTAATTTTGTACAATATTATAGGTTGTTTTACATCTTATTATTTTAGTTTAACCACCCTTTTAATATGTTTTAACATTAACCGCAAAAAAATCTTTATTATTTTTACTTTTCACAAAATATTATGTTAACCTTATTATATAATATATAATATAATGACTAAAAATATATATAATATTTTTTTCAAATTCTATTCACATAATTATCATAATTTAATTTAAAATTAACCCAGCAAAAGGGATGAAAAATAGGTTTTCTAAAGAAGAATTTTTCAAATATTTACCATGTTTTTATATCATAATTCAATATACAATTGATTAAAATAACATCAATTTGATTAAAAAATATTTAATTGACTAATATTTCATTTAAATACATATAAAAATATATTTTATCTTGTAAATATTTTGAATGAAATGTCTATTGTTAAAAAACAAGTATTTTTCACAATTCAGTGAAAAAATCATCTTTTCAGAAAATTAACAAAAATTAAATACAAGCTAATTTTATAATTTTTATTTCAAAGTTGAAGTTCATTTTCTAAAATTAATTTTCAAAAATTGAAAAAACCTAATTTTAAAATAAGTGCACAAAATGTGAAAAAACTTCTCTCTAGAGAAATACACTTTTTAATCATAAAATTTGATTGTCATGTCTAAAAAATAATAAGGTGAATTTAAATTTTTTATTTCATATATAATATAAAATTAAAATTAAAATCATTCCCCAAATTTTGTGTTTTTAATTTATTTAGGAAAAATATGTTTGTAAAAATAAAATAAAATAGAAAAATAATTCATTTATATTCAAAATGTTCTTATATTCATTTCTAATTAATTAGTCACTAATGAATTTATTTTATATACATGTATAAACCATATATTTAATTTTAGTTTCTATGTGATAAGTATCATATTAAATAGAAATATTTTAATATTATTTCATGTTTCATTAAAACTCAGTGTTTCATATAGCACAAGCGGTTGAAGAAATAAAATTTAATTTTAAAAAAATCATAAAATATCAGGGTGTTTCAATATTTTTCACCTTTTGATGAATTGGTAGATCAATGAGAGACTGCTCATGAGTATGGAACTATCACTTGGAATGTATTCATGGGTGTGTGTATGTATGTTTAGAAACCTGGTAAGGGGATTCCATATGATTGGAAATGGTTTTAAGGATTCTGTACTTTTTTAAAATGGAATTTCTTATGGTTTTGATGTATTATATTTCAAAAAGATGATTTTTTTATATAAAATGTTATAAAAAATTTCTTTCCTTGTGGAGAGTGTTGTTAATTCTTTGTGTAATGCCTACTACACACTGTATTCTTAGAAAGCTTATTATGTTTAAAAATTTTTCTATCATGGAACATGATTTGGAAATTTATCTTACTTATATATTGATTCACCTTACCCCCATGGGTAGGTTAATTTTTTTTGAATCTTGTAGATATTTTGGTAATTAATGGTGAGGATAAGTCACTATTTTTTTTAGCTTTCAATTTTTTCTTTCATTGTCAATTTTAATCTTTATTTCCATTTTCATATGGATGATTTCATTTCATTGGCTTTACTTTGAGATGTATTATTTTTACCCCTACATAATATAGTAGTACTGAATGTTTATATTTTAGTATTGATAGGTGTTATTATATTTATATGTAAAATTGTCTCCCAACATGTTCATAATCCCTGAGAATTTATTTCAAGAATTAGGTGTCTTTTAGATGACAGCTAAGGTAAGTAACACCTCTTTGCTTCCCAATAAAAATAGTAGGGGTAAGATGTTACAAATAGTATCATTATTTAGCATTCCAACTATATTTTTAGGATAAAATTAAGGAGGCAGGAATGTGGTAACATGAATTTAATATCTTAAAAATGAATATCAATCCATTTTATACTGAACATCATTTTAAAAGGGTGGATTGGGGAAAATGTATTTTAAATCACTTCTAGGTGAGTTTTATCTAATCGTTGTAGTTTTAGCTAATACAAATTTCATAAAATGAATTAGCCACAAGGCTTCCCATTAAGAAAAAATTGATCATATTTAGATTTATTCTTTGTGAATCAGGTTTAAAATTATTACTATGGGTTGATTTTGAAAAGAAGGATTGTGATAATTATTGATTTAGTAATTTGGAAAACTAGTGAAATCTTTCTGTTGCTAGTGAACTATAACTAAATAGAGTTTTTTATTCTTATGGAAAATTGAACTTGGTAGAAATCATAGTAATTAATAGGAAGAATAATAAGTAAATTCTGTTTCACTTGAGAGAAAGGAGAACCAACATTTGGTTCAATGTATTTTTCAAGATTCTTAATCCATAGATAGTGTAAATAAGAATAATGAACATCAACACATTGACCACTCGGTTCAGTTTCAAAAGCAGAATCTACCCATATTTTGAGGGGGATCATATCCTAGAAATCATAGGCGTATATGAATATGATGAATCAAATCATCAATTTCCAAGTAACACCATCCGAGTAGAATGTGACTTTTTCAATTTACGTGCTTCAGGATCCGTAATGCCAATGGTTTCAGTTTTCAATTAAGTCAAAATATGAGCAAGGAATTACATGGGAGGATTTTGAATTGTTTATCAATAAGAAATTATTTCCTCAATCCTTTTATATTTCTATAAAAATTATATTTCTTCATCTTAAATAAAGAGAATATATTAGTGATATAGTATTTGTATGAGTTTATAAACATAGTTTACTTTCTACTAAAATAAAATTTGATTTCATCATTGATGGAACATATTTTTGCATTTGGAATATGATTGAAAATTCACTCAATGGTTTTCATCCTTTTTGTGATGGACTATATGGATATGGTAAATAGAGAGACTAGTGCAGAAAGAGATATCTCAAGAAATATAATCATAGGGATCATGTTTATCCCCAGAGGAAAAGGTTGGGAAAGCAATTTTATGGATAACAGGAATAGGGATGCATGCTTCCATTATGGTCTTATGCCACATAATAAGACAATGGGAGAATTAATCTTCCCTCCATGACCAAAAATTAATCAATTTTGTTTTTAATGTGGTTCACCTGAGAATATCAAGAGAGATTTCACAGTACCACGTAGAGCATATCACAACTATAACCATATTAGACATCTCTAATTTTATTGTTGTTTCACTCAAAATAGTGGTTCTCATAATACATATTATATCTCTAAAACATCATAAAATTTTAATTTATGATCTCATTATAATAACTCCCATAATTAGAAGATAGTGAGTGAGGGTGATTTTAGAAGCTCCATGACTCATCGGGATATGAAAACTCAGTAGAGAAACCAACAAAAAGTAACAGAAACAAAGAAATTTTATAATGTTATGAAGGTGTTCACGAATGGTAAATAAGATTCTTTGATGGTGGGAGGTATGATTTTTGTGAATTATACACATGTGAAGACATTTGTTTTATATCCACATCACACTCTTCTATTTTTTATCATGTTGTTTATCTTACGGGTTTTCATGTTCAGTTGATGACTTCTTTGTTTAAATTGAAAACACGTCTTCTTCAATAAGAGTGTATATATTTTAGTTGAACATATTGTGAAATTAATATTAATGGGGATTAATTGGTTTTTTGTAATTCTAAAATCTATAAATGGATGTCTATTATATTGTTTTGGAATGTATTGGTTAGAAAACTTATAGGCCAATATCAAGGGTTGTGCTTAGCAGTTGAGCTTTAAAGATTATGATCTCATTAATAATATTATTAAAGAAAAATGTATAGTATATTCAATATGAGTTGTACCTTCAAAACCGATTTATAGATCCATCTCTTACCAATTAGTAGTGATTAATTTCTTATCATTAAATAATATCATAAATAGATATTTTCCAATCATCATTGACCAGTTTCCTAATGTTTTTCTAAAAACATCTCACGGTTCCCACCCAAAATAGATTTAGAATTTATGATTGATCACCTACTAGGGTTTAAAATTATTTTTCTTCCATATCATAGGATGGAACCAATAGAATAGATATAAACAAAAAACTAACTAGATGTGTTAGAATGTAAATATTTCTTTGACTAAGAATTTCCCCATGGGTAACTGTGATTCAATTTGTAAAGAAGGTGGATATAACCCTTCATCTTTCTATATACTATTTTAAGCTCAAACAAGTTACAATAAGTAATAGGTATCCTCTTAAAAAAAATTATGTACTATTTGATCAAATGAGGGGATCTGAGGTGTTTTCTATACTTTATGTACGGTCAGGGTTTCGTCAACTTTGTTTTCAGAAAGAATATATTTTGAAAACAGACACTGTGATATTTTATTGCCATAATGAGTATGTGATCATTCCCTTTGACCTTATTAATGAACTATCGGTGTTAACTTAATTAATGAATCAAATATTTAATCCATATATTGATTAATTTTTAGTAAAATTTATTATTGTTATTCTTGTTTATTATAGGACTAAGTGGATCATGAGGAAAATATGGCTATATTGTTGAGTAACTTATTGGAACATAAACTTTATTCTAATATTTCAATGTGTGATTTCTAGAAACATCATTTATGTTTAGTTTCTAATGTCATCTCTTATAAAATAATTTTATTTTATCCTAAAAATATAGAATCATCTACATCATAAAAACCATCGATGCGTGATTTCCAGATATGTGGTTTTCTTGTGTTAGAAAGATACCACCGAATCATTTTTCATGATTTTTATCATCTTTCATTACTAATGAAATAGTTAAAAAGGAAGGGTTTTCTTTCTATGTGTTGTGATTATTGTCATTTTTCATTTCGAGAGATTAATGTTCACTTTATATCAACACACATCCTGGTATATATGGAATCATGATAGGGATATGTAGTGTACAATGATGATTTTGGATATAGTTTGAGTTGAGATCTCATTAAGGGAGATCATGTTATTTCTTTTGGTTCATGAGAGATACACCTAAATGAAAAAAACTACCCAACACATTATTTTTAATTTTTTATCATATTTTATTCCTTAAATACATGGCATCATTATTTGTTTTATAAACCATCATTGTTTACAGATCATAAAAGATTGAATCAAATTTTCTCACAAAGGGTTTTTTGTCTAAGGAAAGAAATATTGTTTTAATATCATATATGTTTTTAATTCATATTGATGTATACATAGGTTAAATGGAACTATAGGGAAAATTCATTAACTAGGAGGCCATAAAGTCAACTATATAAAGATTATTTTTATTAGTGGTGGTCAATTTCCCTCATATATTAAATGCATCTAAAGTGTAATGAGAAAGGAGAAGTTTTAAATTTCTTCATAGTCACATTTTTTCAAAAAACAATTGAGCATGTGAAAGATTATAAAAAATATAATACAAAATATATAGCAATGGATTCAAAACTCAATGGTGGGGAAACCATTTAGGGATGAAAACTAGAAGGAAATTATATGTTTTTGTTTAGGGTTTATAATTTAGTTCCCCCAAATTATCAATAAAAATTTCATAATTCATATCACCAATCGAGATGGTTTTTATATCATATTATTAGAAAAAAATTATAACACTTTGAATGTGAAGTTATCATGGGTTGACATAAAAATATTAGTGGAAAATATTATCTTGATATGCCTCGCCTTTCAACATTTAATGGAAGAGTACCATTAGTCAGTGGGTAATTTTCACTATTTAGTGATTGTAGTGTGGAAGTAGGATACAATATCCATGGATTTTGTCACTGTTCATACAATAACATTTCAAATACATAATTTTATATGGTCTTTTTGAATAGACTCATAATGTCAGCCCACATTATCACTATTCTTGAATCCAATATGAGGCAATACATGCCCAAACTAAACATATAATAATTTTTTTCAATCTCAGAGCAATCCCCCCATTTCCCAGGGATGAGCACCTTCTGATATCTATCTTGTACTCCACTTCTCCTCTAGAATTTTCCATTGGTGTAAATCACAGCAAGACACCTTGGTTATTTCATAGACTCGTAATTAACTGTTGTCCCTTATTGCATATATGTTGATCCATTTCCAACCTCCCATGAAGGAGGCCCATGCTCAATATCGGGGCCTTTAGTCATTGTGATGTCCTCATCCATATTCTCTTTCTCCAACTCTTGGAAACACTGGGCTCTTATCCTTGGAACAAATGAATTTGTGAAGGAGGTATACTATGGTTCTGAAGTATTATGAATGTTCAGAACGGGAATTAGCTACTATGGATGAAGATTTCCACCATGGATGCGGAGATGGGTATCATTTTTATGATATGTAATTGAATTTTTTGGCTTGTGGTACTTTATTAATATCCTTTTATTTTATTTTAATAAACGGTCAGGAGGTTTTCCCCTGGCTGAGCTTCTCTGGTATACATATTAGAAGTTTTAAATATGTGTGGTATCTTAGTTTTGATTGTGTGTGTCTGGGAAACAAGTTTTACTACTATATTTTCAAAGTATTTATATAAATATCATTAAACCGAGTTTACAATGACAAAATTTTATTATAATAAAGTTAATAGAGAATCTAAAGTATGATGAAAACACTATAGGAAATGTATGGAGATTTTGTGGTGAATTTTAATGGCTCAAGGGAGGATGATATACCTCTAGTGATATTCATGGAAAATAAAATTTATCAGGCCTTGATACGTATGCCTCCATTTGAAGCATTGAATTTCCATCCATGTTATTATTTAATATGTTGGTTGGAAACTGTTGAGACTTCACATATTAGGCCTAGCCTAGTGCAAAAATATAGATAATATTTAGTTCATTATAAAATTAATGTTGATGGATCAGAGTCATCAAAAAATATATATGAATCACTGTCATAGACCATTTTCCCTTGAGGTGAGTGACCATGTTTTCTACTGAATCTCTCTACATCTTGGGAATCGACATTTTGGTCAAAAAGTAATTCCATATCTATGTTACATTGGGCCTGTTGTGAAAAAATAAATCAATGTTTTCTATATGTATGATATGTGTGTTATTGTGTTTATTCACAAAGCCAGATGACCGTGAATGAGTACAGTTGGAGTTTTTCGAAGACAGGTTTTGAAGGCGGTGCATTTTCCCTATGTTTACCAAACTATTGGACCAAAAAATCTAGATTTTTTTTTGGAAAAGAAATACTTTAATCATAGGAGTTAATGTTATAAATAAGTAATAATAAAATTATAAAAATAAGGGAACCATGTACCATGGAACATGGTTTTTTTACCTTGTCTAAAAATGGTTTGTGGCGGCGTACTAGGTAGTGGGAATGGTATGCAGAGAAGAGAAAATGGTTCATGATAATGGTTTTCGGTTAAATGTGTGTGGTATGTGGAAGGTGTTATGGTTCTAAATATTGTAGAAACGAATAGTTTCATGTAGGATCAAAGGAAGTATGTGGACTATGTATAAAAAATGGTTTGCTAGAAGGATTGTGGTTCATGGTGGTAGAAGCGGTACATGGTGAAGGCGGTGCTGAATCAAAGATTTAGTAAAACTAGATTTAGTGGACTAAGAGGATATATTTTCCTATGTAATTATAAATAACCCCACCAATTTCAATTGAGATCCAATATCATTAAATAATATATCATTGCTCTGGAAATTCGAGGAAGACCGAGGGAAGTTCGCGTGGGAGAATTTTGTGAATGCTGAAGTGGTTTGAGCAAAAGGAATTATACTGAAGGTTTTTGCAGGGTGCTGAAGGCCTCAAAAGAAGATTTTATATAGAACAATTACATGGTAGGTGGTGGGGGATCTCTAGTATAAAAAATTTATGGTATTCCATGAATAGATAATAGTTCACAGACATCAGGTGGTTTATAAGGGAATAGGTATTCCTCGGATAGAGGATAGTTTGTAGAGACTATTTTCAGAATTGGTTTATAGAGGATGTTCGCAGAGTTAGTATACAGAGGTGGTACGCAATAGAAAAGGTGGAGAAAATACATGAATATAGGGATGTTCATAGAAGCAGTAATGGTACATGGAAAAGGTTTTTTGTGTAGGAAATACACTACACAGTACATGGGAGGAGAAGGTGATTCACGAAACAGTCAAGGAATCATGACAATGTTTCAAATCAATTTGAGGATGCATTTTTTGATATCTGACAATAACCTAAAAGGTGGAATTCATATATGGGTGAAAAGTCACATCAATAGAGCACTTATATATAGTGGAGGATGTGTGAATTCATTCAAATAAAGAGACTTACACATCTATAAACACTTTTCAACCTACACATCCATAAACATTGAGTGGATTCCTATACAAGAGACTTAAGTGAAGGAAGAGGAAGATGGTGAACATGACCACCAGTAGTGAGCTAGAGAAAAAGGCATAAGGAGTGACCCTTAGGATTATAATGGGAAGACCATAAGACTTATAAAGGTAGTGAACCTGGGTATAGAAGATCTATCCCGAACATTATACTCATTATTGGTAGTAAACCTTAGAAAATTTGGTTCATCAACACACTGTCGTTGTATGCTCCTTAGACATAGCCCAGTGAGGGTGAACTATGTAAAAATTGATGTTTCTCTGGAATGATTTAAATTCTATTCATACTTTGAAATATGAATGAATGATAAGAGTGTTTTATTAATAAATAAACTAGATCCAAATGGGAAGAGTTTTTAATCTATAATACCCTAATTCACCCCCCCCCCCCCCCCCTCAAGGTATTCCACCCAGTGAACCTAACAATTGATATCATAGTAAAGGTTGAAACTCAATGGAAAACTCTCTCCAGAGAAGAAATAGAGGTGGTAAATCATATATGAATTACAATATTTTACGGATATAATTTTCAATTATGGAAGAATCATATGTAGCACTACTTTTTGTCATTAGGGAGGGATGTCTTCACAGTAGCTATGCATGGAATATTAGATGACATTAAAAGTGGCGCTTTATCGTAAGATGAAATAAGGGAATTGGATGTTGATGAAAAGGGATCAATGCCTTAGGGGGATCCCAATCAAATGCAAATTTATATGAAGCTGATATCCTATAAAACATCGCATTATATTTTTGAAAATTGTTGAGCATTTATGAGGGTGTCACGAAAGTCCAAGAAGCAAAGATACAGGTTCTGTGAAACATGTATGAGGATCTCAGAATGAACCCCAATGAGACTATTGATGCATTCTTCAACAGGGTAAATGGTATTTTGGATGACATGTAGGGTCTTGGAGAATTCATTTAATATATAAATATTATGACACAAATCATGAGGAAACTTCTACTACGGTTCAATCCGAAAGTTACAATTTTGGAAGTCAAAGACACAAAAGAGCAGACACTGGATAACCTACACATTACCCTTGTAGAATATTAAATGAGAAATGATGATAATGATGTAGTTGAAAAGGGTAAGTCAAAAGAAGTGGAATTCATGGCCATGAATGAATATATCTATTTAAGATATTCCTAAGAAGGGGAATTTCAATTTTTTCATTTTATTTAACTCCTCAAATTTTCAAACGGAAAAAGGGAAGTTCAAATGTAAACTTCCATTTTCATTCTTTCTATATGGAGTGATTGGGTATTTTTTAGTAAAGCGTTCTAAAATTTTTGATGATGACAATAAAGATAATGATGAATTTCCCCAAAATAATTATTCATCAAATTTGAAATGTAGGATAAGTACTAAGAGAAATTTCTTCTAAAAGAAGAATCTGAGACAGAAAAGTTAGTGGACTGCAAGGATCATAATCTATATTATTTGGTGGTCGTTTTTAAAAATTATTTAACAAGAGAATAAATTGAGAATGAATAATGCGAAATTGAAGGAAAATTTTATCTTTAGGCTAAATTAGAATCCTCCCTTAAAAGGATAGATATTTTGAGAGCCAAAAAAATAATCTAAAAGAACATTTCCTGATGCCAAACTCTATATGTAGTAGTATAAAGATGATAATTCCGAGATGAATGTAGAAATTGAAAATAAGATTTCATCAATGTTACAAATATCATAAAATTTAGTTGATTACAAACTCAAAATTGAAGAAAAGAAGAAATAATTCAATAGTTTAACGGAAACTGGAGAAGATCAAATCAAAAATATCAAAGAACATGAAGAGGAAGTCATTGTTCTGCAACAACCAGTTAAATATCATGAGTAATTGTTAACTCTTAGCTAAAAATTAAGAAAAAAGATTATAAAAGAAATATAGAAGATGAAATTTGAGTAGATTTGTCCACCGAAACCGAAGAAACAATCAACTCTGAATGATCAGGCTGGTATAGGACATGATCTAAGATAGAGTGCTGTTAATGTTCATGTCAGACAACAAGCACTCACTCCAAGATTGAAGATTGATTTGGGTATGAAACAGAATCATAAGATTCAGAGATCCCAATGTACAATTAATGGTGAATAATTTTCACATATAAATTTAACTCTCATAAGATGCTATTATTGTGGAAATAAGTGACACTCGAAAAAATATATGTTCCATAGAAAATATGTGCCAATGGGAATAAGACCAAAAGAGTTGGTCATACATATCTCAATATTCTAGGTCAACATTCTACGGTCTTGTTTTCAGGTGTAAAGGACTCGAACATATGGAAATAAATTGCACATCAACAATGAAATGGAATGTACTGAGGGAGACTTAATTTGTTCATAAAAAGCATCCAAATGTATCATCAAGAGAGAGAAAAAATCAAAATCAATTTGTAGCTATTCATGTTGAAGTTGTTCAATAATATACCAAGGAATATCATGATTGTCATTCTATGATGGGTATCAAGTCAAATAATTGTTTAAAAAATAAAAGGGTTGAGCAGGCATTGGTTGTAGAAATAGCATTCAAGGTATTAAATAATATTGGGATACGGATCATTGACAGTGGATGAACATACCATGTGACTAGAAATAAAAATATAGTGATCAAAATAACGTATAATAAAAAATGTATCATAAGATTCGGTAATGATGTGGGATGTAAAATTATTGGTTCAGAAAAATCTATGTTTAGAGGAAAATACATGAGATGAGAAGATGTCTTGGTTGTTGAATGGATTAGTCTCAAATTTATTAGTGCTAGGGATTTATGTGACTTAGAGAATGCGATAAGTATTTCCAAGAAATTATGTTTCATCAAGTAAAACAATAGAGTTGTTGTGTTACAGGGAAAGCATACAAAAGGGAGTCTCTAACTCGTGAGTGGAGAGGAAGATATGTTCTTTTTGTACAAGGATGAAGAAAACAAGTTACACCATAAGAATCTTGGCCACATACGCCAAACATCCTTGGATGATCTGGTAAAATATTATGCTGCTTGAAATATCCCTATATTATCATGTTATCATACTCATACATGTGATTCCTACCAATAAGGGAAGATCATTCAAAAGACATATATGCCAAATGAGAAAAAATAAACAGGATTTCTTGAGTGGGTGCGTATTGATGTGTGTGGGAAAAATTTTCATAGGGATATTGATGGGATGAGATATTATGTTTTATTTATTAACAATTATAGTAGAATGGAATGGGTTTCAATAATCACCCAGAAATTGAAGTGTTCAGTTGCATTTCAAGATATCGACGAGAATGTGAAAAGTTGATTGGTCAGAAAATATAGATGATTCGAATAGATAATGGAATACAGTTCACCAATATTAAAGTTGAGAATTATGTCAAGAAACATTGGATAAGGCATCATGTTTTAGTGGTAATAGCTCCTTTGTAGAATGGAGTAGTTGGGAGAAGAAATTGAATTGTAAACAACATGGATAGTACAATTCTCATTGTGAAGGATCTTCCTGAGATGTTTTGGAAAGAGGAAGTGATGTGAGTAGTCTATAAATAAAACATAGTATTATTGCTCCCAAAAGAAGAGAAGACTGTATATGAGCTATGTTATAGAAGTAATTCATCATTGAAATACTTTTGTGTCTTTGGAAGTAAGTGTTTCATTCTTAATAAAGAGAAACATATGAAGTATGAATCTCATGGAGGTGAAGGGATATTTCTTGGATACTCAATGAAAGGAAAAGAATATAAATGATTGAATAAGAGGATAGGGAAGATTTCTAAAATACATTATGTAGCCATAGTGGAGAATGATCCAAATCCTCATAAAATACATGATCAGTCTCAGGAGGACAGTGATGAAGAAATAAGCAGATCAAAAGATGCTTCAGGTCCATATATTGATTTATAAGAAGACTAAAATGATGAGAGTTATGATAATAAATAAATTTCTATATAGAGACCAGTAAGAAAAGATAAAATTGATAGACAGAACATATTTGATCATCATATAGCACCAGTGCCGACATGGAGGATAAAGACATTATAGAAAGCATCGCACTTATCAAATGTGGATCCAAAGTGCTTTGATGAAGTAGTTGGAGATGTTAATTGGGTTCTTGAAATGAATGTAGAGCTTGATCAAATTGAGAAGAATCGGACATGCGATATTGTTTTGAGACCAGCAGAAAATAATGTCATCAGGAAAAAATTGGTCTTTCGCAACAAAATGAATGAAGATGGTTTTGTGATTCCAAACAAAGCATGACTTTTGTGAAAAGGGTACTCCCAGCTATAGGGTATTGATGTTGATGAGACATTTACACTTGTTTCAAGGATGGAGACAACCAAATTATTCTTGGACATAGCAGTGCAATGAAAGTTTATGGTTTTCTATATGGATGTCAAGTCAGTATTTCTAAATGGAGTTCTAGAAGAAGAAGGTTACATTGAAAATCCATATGGTTTTCTCATTCATGATGATCAGAATAGAGTTTTCCAGCTGAAGAAAAATTTATAAGGTTTTAAGTAAACACAAAGAGCATGGTATTCAAGGATTGAATAGTTTCTTAATAATCTTGGTCTCTAATTTGGTGGAGTTTATTACAATAAATATTTCAACAATGGGATAAATCAAGGGATGATGGTGCTATTTTATGTTGATGACATAATCTTTGGTGGATCAGATGAAGCACAATGCAAATAGTTTTCTAAATTCATCAAAAGAATGTTTGAAATGTTTGTGATTGTTGAGCTGACATTTTTCATTGTCTTACAGGTAATGCAAGGAATAAATGGCTCTTTTATTTCTAAATCTAAATATACATAGAAAGTTTTCAAAAAATTTAAAATGGTTAATTCCAAAGAGATGAAGACTCTTATTGTTACCCAGTTGGAACTATCATGGGATGATGAAGGCAAGGCAGTTAATATCACATAATACAGGAAAATCATTATAGGATTATTGTACCTGATAGCGACAAGCCCAGATATTATATTCTCCACATGAAAGTAGAAAGATATCAATGAAATCCCAAGGAGATTCACATGATTTCTTTAAAAATACTACTTTGTTATATCAAGGGAAAAAAGATTTTGGTTTAATTTATAATGAAAAATCCAAGCCAGATTTATTGGGATATACAGATGAATATTGGGATAGATCAGCAGATGATAGGAAATCAACATCTATAGGTGATGTTTATCTTGGATTATTGCGTATTTCTTGGTTCAGAAAGAAACTTGATTTCATTTCATTGGGAACTGAATAAACTGAATATATTTAGGCTACTCATGCTTGCACATGACTGTTTTGGATGATGTAGTAGCATGAGGATATGGGAGTTTTAGTGAAATCTCCGATCAGAATACATTGTGATAATTCATGTGCTATAAATCTTAGAAAGAATCTAGTTCATCACTCAAGGACAAGTCACATTGAAATAAAACATCAATTTATCAATGAGAAGGTGGAGTAAGGGCTTGTCAAGTTGGATTATATTCCAATAGAACAATAACTTATAGATATTATTATGAAGGTCTTACCCAAAGAAGAGTTTGAAAGGCATCGACTAGATTTGGGAGTCCATTGGAGTCCCTGAACTTGAAAATTTGTGGATATGGGACCCCCCCCCCCCTCTCCCTAATGTATGGTGTGTTTTTTCCTAATGTATTGATTTTTGTGATTTACCCTATTGCAGACAACAATGAAGCACCCTTAGGGTTTGTTGAAAAAGGGGTAGAAATTGTGACTATTCAAGGAAGAGAAAAGACACAGGGAGAAGCTATTAAGTGGAGCAATGAGATAAGGGGGAGTTTAAGGTAAGATAAATTTGTTTGTAGGAGCTATAACTCAGGGTGATTGTTAAATCTTATTATGCTAGATGTTATTGATCAAAGATTATAAATCATGATAATTGATGTTCATGATGAAACCAGTTGATTAGTTTCAAGAGTTGGCGTTAGGAATGAAGTGATTCATTGAGTAAATATTATACTCTTGTTTCTCAGACTGATCATAGATCATGTGGGCTTAGAGTATGTTTTGAGTAAATTTTTTATCACCATCTTAAAAACATTAAGTGAATGCTGATTAAAGAAGGATGAATCCTTAGCAAGGTATCAAAATTAAAATATTGTTATGAGAAGAGTTGTCAACAAACCCAAAGGGTGATATTGTTGGGAAAAAATGTCTCAATGTGTGCTCTCGGTATGATTTGGGTGTTAGTGTGTTTGTTGATAAATCTAGATAATTGGGAATGATTATGGTTGGTGTTTACTGAAAACAGGTTTTGAAGGTGGTTCAATTTCCTAGTGTTTTTCAATTTTTCGAGCCTCAAAATCAAAAGTTTTTGTTTGGAAAAGGAAGGTATTAATCATAGGAGTAATTGGTATGTAGAACTATGAAGAAAATAAGAAAAATAAAGGAACTACATACCTCAAAATATGGTCCATGTACCATGTCTGGTAATGGTTCACTGTAGTGTACCTATAAGGCCATAGCCTAAAACATTACTTAATCTTGAGTTATTACATGAATACACATTGAGGATCTTTTCAGGTTTAGTTTTTTAGAGAATTAGATCATAAATCATGCATTGCATTCCACATTTAAACAAGGTGGTTACATAAAAGACATTATTCATTTTCTCCCATCAAGGAAACATATTTAAAATAAAACATGGACTCTTTCTTGAAACTGCCTCGACACTATCATCCCATCATATACCATTCCCTTGACCTGTGAAATACATTTCAAAAACGTAGGATGATCATAAAAAGCTCATTAAGGGATATAAAAATACAGAATGAAAACCTTAGTCCATGTATACATAAGAATCAATAAAATCATACATCACTCATAAAACATAATCACTTTCACATACCTTATGAACTCATAAGATTTATGAATAACACATAGAAATCAAAAGACATAAAGGTAACTTGAGGCATTCATAACATTCTTATATAGGGATTAACCCTCATGGTTATGTTTTGAATACCCAACACAGTATATTCCCTAAATCGTTTTGGAGAAACCTTAGAATTTAACCCCTTCACATTACCCAATGAATTGGAGATCTATATCGGGCTCACCTGCCCTTAGTTTATCACGGAACCACCCATCTTTATAAACAATTCCCAAGAACCATAACATAATCATATCACATAAAACATGCATAAAGGAAAGATAAAATTTCCACATTTCAATCAAAAAATATCAAAAACACATTGATATAATCAAAAAAATATCAAAACCATTTTCAATACCAAAATAAAATAAAAGTAAAACATGGTATTTATTTTTCATTTAAAAAAAGGTATGGCTGGTAGAGTAATTCGAAACTCAAATAATGGTCATGGCGGTGGAGAAGTCGTTGCCACCGCATACGTAAGAAAAAAACATTCCATTTTTTTGTTTAGTAAAACGCTTCGTATAAAAAGAATCATTTTGAATAAAAGTAAAAGTCATAGGGGTTTATACACCGTATAAAATAAGGTTGTGTATAAAACAAAATATTCTTCAATGAAAGGAGATTGAGACGAAGTCCCTTACCTCGTGTCCAACTTGACTCGATCGTTCTTTAATCTCCTGAATAATAAACTAGAGTTAATTTATACTTTCTTAAGAACCTTTTTCAAGTTCATTATTCCTTTTATATCACTTATTACCATGCTGTGAACATTATGTAATTATTTAAGTTAATAACGGTTGTTTTTTCAACCTTTGGTACTTGAGTCAAAAATAAACTTCTTATAATTACAAGTTGTTCATGTGGTAAAATATCCATTATGTACATAATTATATTAATGATGTAGATATCATATATATCATATATATCCAGTATATACATGCATTTATAATATTAAATAACATTCATAGATAAGAAATTAAATGCACCATTCATGGAGATGGTAGGCCGTAAGTACGTATGAAGGCTACATTCATTTCTATTTCATATTTAATGGAATGAAATCATAATAATATAAAGGTATATTATAATTCTAGTATAATATCATATATAATATCATTAACTCTGTCCTTTATATGTCCCACATATGGCATTAACGATTCAAATCACTTTAAGGGGGTGGTAGTCCGCACTTCCTTAAATGAAGATATCACCTTTACTCATAATGGAAACCATAAATTTATGCCATAAATGAAAAATAAAGAAGCATAAGGAAAACATAAACATAACCTATATCATATATAAATATAGTTACATATTAATGGCCACCATGAAAGGTGTTAAAATAATATTTAACAATCATTATTTTGTGAGGTAGTAATTTTCCACTCACAGAAACAATATGTTCTTTAACCATTAGATGGAGGTATGTGTAAGTGTAAATCAAATCCTTCTCATAAAAACTTCCTAGTATATTGAAGATACTTTTTTGTTACAAAATATAAAAATAATAAGAGTTTATGGTGTTGGAGAAGCGAAATAAACAAAACAACATAAGAGAAGACATTACCTTTAAATTGGGTAGCTCCACTTGGTTTGAACCAAAATGTTTTCTTGAAGATATTTCTGCCTAAGGTAAGGCTTATTGGATGAAGAGTGGTATGTGGAGAGATAAAATGAGTAGATTTGGGCTGAGCCAATGGCTTGAGAGGTGTGGGTGAGGGGTATATGTGGGGGCCTTTTATAATAGGGTGGAGGGGCACTCTTGGAAAGTCATGAAATGTTACTTTATTACAAAATGAGTTCTAGATTTTAAAGGTCCCAAAATGATATATTTCTATGATAAGGTGATAAGGGTTCGAAATCCACCCATCCTATTGGTTTTTGACAAATGTAAGTCTTAGATTTTACAATATCTTTTCATTTTACTTAAATTGTTCATTAATGAGCTAATCACTACATCATCATGGTGTCATAAATAAATTTATTTATTTAATGACTAAAAATTATAAAAAAATACCATGATGTCAGAAATATTTTTATCGTTCCAATGAATATTTATAGTTTAACAGATCGTTTATGTATAAAAAAGTAAAATTGTTTTACTTAGGTGTTACATGCTTTTGTTATATTTAACTTTCTTTAAAAATAAAAAGAAAAAATTCCACTATCACACAAAAGTGATTCCATGGGGTCCCAAAGTTGGAAAAAGGAATCATGTGGTTCGAAATGACACAACATGTAGCATTAATACACATGTTGGGGTCATTTCATATTATTATGATATTATTTTATTACCCTTAACTACCCGATTACTAATTAATTACGATAATTAAAGATAACTACAGTCGTTACTATTCATCACGTCCAAAAATAAAAGAGTCCTAATTACATAATTTAGACCTTCTGATTCCAAATATGTAATCCATTTTACCAAATTCCAAAAAGAGAAATTGTGATAATTAATTTAGAAATAATGCTCGTTGTCAAATCAAATATCTGGTATTTTATAAACAATATCTATCAAAAGTTTGAGACTTTTTTATGCCCAATTCCAAAGAGAAATTAATTAAAATGACCAAAATTAGATTAAATGGTAAAAATATATTACAATTACACTTGAAAACCAATTAAAATGACAATCTATCCATATAATTAAATTATATGAAAAAGCATTTTTTAAGTAAAATGCAGTATTTTTCATTATTCATTAAAAAATGGACATTGTCAGAAAAATACCAAATATTTATACAAAGTTAATTTCAATGCCCCGATTCTAAAGAATAAATTTATTTTGAAAAATAGAGATTATAAAATTGTTAATAGATATATTTAAAAATGGTTCACCATCAAAATGCAGAAAAACAATCTTTTAAAAATATTAGAGAATTGTATGCTTAAGATTGGATTTATCCTCATTTTAATCCTTTAAAACACTATCTAATTCATAAATAGACATAGAAATGAAAATACATAATTCTTTACTTACATGGGATGTTACATCCGTCCCCCATTTAAAAAAATTTCATCCTCTCAATTTATTTACTTATCGAATAAGTGTGGGTATTTATCCCTCATTGCATTTTCAGATTCTCATGTTACCTCTTCAATCATGTGGTTTTTCCACAAAACCTTTAATTGATGAATCAAATTATTCCGCAATACTTTCTCCCTGTGGTCAATAATCTAGTCTGGTTGTTCCTCATGAGATAAATTCTCTTCTAGCTGAACTACCCCTAGACTCAAAACATGATATGGATCTGGCATGTACTTCATTAACATTGAAACATGAAAAAAATTGTGTACCTGAGATAAACTCGGAGGTAAAGCCACTCGATATGAAACTAATCCAACTCTCTCCAGAATTTCATATGGTCCAATGAACCATGGACTCATCTTTCCTTTCATACCAAATCGTATCACACTTTTCCATGGTGAAACTTTGAGGAATACATTATCACCTACCTCAAAAGATAGATCCTTCCTCCTGTTGTCCGCATAACTTTTCTGCCTGCTCTAAGTTGTTCTCATGTGTTTTTGTATCAGCTTAACTTTTTCTGCCAAATCTTCTACCAATTATGGTCCCATAAACTTCCTTTCACCTACTTCATTCCAAAAATATGGAGTTCGACACCGCTTCCCATATAATGCCTCAAATGATGCAATCTCTATACTGGAATGAAAACTATTATTATAAGAAAACTCAACCAATGAAAGATGTAGGTCCTAAATTCCCTAATAATCCATCAAATAATCACGTAGCATATCCTCTAAAGTCTGAATTTTTTGTTCTGATTACCCATCTTATTGAGGATGAAAAGTTGTATTAAAATTTAATTCAGTACCCAACGACTTCTGAAGGCCTTTCCAAAAGTTAGAAGTAAACCTGGGATCCCGATCAGATAAAATGGAGAGGGGAACTCCGTGTAACCTAACTATCTCTTTAGGATACAAAAGGGAAAGTTGATCTAGGGAAAAAGTATCTCATATAGAAAGGAAATGATAAGATTCAGTCAAGCGATCAACAATAACCCAGATTTCATAATTACCTTGAGGTGTCTTCGGAAATCCCATAATGAAGTCCATGGATATATTCTCTCATTTCCACTCTGGCACTGGTAAAGGATGAAGCATCCCTTTCGGTAACTGCAGCTCTTCTTTAACATGTTGACACATCAAACACTTCATAGTAAAATCAGAAATATCTCTTTTCATTCCATCCCACCAGTAATACTCCCGAAGATCTCTATACATCTTTGTACTATCAGGATGAACTGAAAACAGAGAACTATGAGATTCACATAACAACTCTCTCTTCAACTATGAATCACAAGGCACACACAATCTCTTCCCATATCTCAAAACACAATCATTATAAATGTTCAATTCAGGTAACATACCCTTCTATACCAGCTCTACCTTTTTATGCACTCACTATCTTGCTTCTGAACTTTCTTAATTCTGTTTGATAGAGAAGATTTCACTAATACCTAAAACAAAACAGAATAACTTCCTGCACCAAAAACTTTTATGCCAAGTTTCATCAAATCATTAACCAAAGTATCATGTTCCAAACGTAACATGGTTAATGAAGCATTACTTTTTCGACTCAAAGCAGCATCCACTTTATTTTCTTTTACTGGATGGTAATGAATTGTACAATCATAATCATTGATTAATTCTAGCCATCTCCTCTATCTCATTTTCAATTCTTTCTGAGTGAATATATACTTTAAACATTTCTGATCAGTATACATTTCACACTTTACTCCATACAAATAATGCCTCCACATTTTTAAAGAGAAAATCACAGAAGCTATTTCCAAATCATGTGTAGGGTAATTTACCTCATGAGTTTACAACTGATGTGAAGCATAAGCAATTACCTGATCATTCTGCATTAGGACGCAACCAAGTCCTTTCAATGAAGCATCACTGTATATAATAAACTCACCATTCCTGAATGGTAGTGCCAAAACTGGAGCATTCACCAATCTTCTTTTCAATTCCTGAAAACAATCATCACATTGTTTTGTCCAGATGAACCTAACACCTTTTCAAGTTAGCTTAGTCATTGGACTAGATAACCATGAAATATTTTTAAGAAACGTTCAATAATATCCTGGAAAACCAAGAAAACTATGAATCTCAGTTACATTTGTGGGTCTTGGCTATTCTTCAACAACCATTGTGTTTGCAGGATCAACAGTTATTCTATCTTTAGAAACAATGTGACCAAGGAAAGAAATTTGTTGCAACCAAAATTCACACTTGCTGAATTTCCCATACAATTTATTTTCTTTTAAGGTTTTCAAAATAACCCTTAAAAGACATTCATGCTCCTCTTTACTTTTAGAAAACACCAAAATATCATCAATGAAAACAACCACAAACTTATCCAAGAACTCATGGAAAATTCTATTCATAAGGTCCATGAATACAGCAAGTGCATTGGTTAACCCCGAAGGCATTACTACAAATTCATAATGGCCATATCTTGTACGAAACATAGACATCAGAATATCTTCTTCCTTTACCTTCAACTGATGGTACCCTAATCTCAAGTCAATCATTGAAAAATACTGAGCTCCTTGGAGCTGATCAAACAAATCATCAATATGAGGCAAAGGATATTTGTTCTTAACAGTGATGTTATTCAAGGCTCTATAATCAATGAAAATTCTCATTGAACCATCTTTTTTTAACAAATAAGACAGGATAACCCCATGGTGATGTGCTAGGTCGAATTAAACCTTTCTATAATAAATCATGTAATTGCTCCTTCAACTCTAAAAGTTCAATTTGATCTATTCAATAAGGGGGTTTTGAAATTGTCTTAGCATTAGGAACTAAGTCAACATTAAATTCAACTTCCTGATCTGGTATTATTCCAGGAAACTCATCAGGAAAAAAATCAAGATACTCATTTACTGATGGCACATCATTAATCTGAACGGTTATTTTGTTTTCAACAAAGGTAACATTCATTTCCATCTTTTACAAGTTTCTCAGCCTCTTGATATGTTATCAACAGTAAGGGTTCATTCTTGTACACAAACTGAAAGCCTTTCTGAAAAGAAACTTGTTTATATCTACAATAAATCTTAGCATGGTAAACAGAGAGACAATCCATACCCCAGATAACATCAAACTCTACTAGAGGTAAAACAATAAGGATTTCAAGTAGGTTCTTTCCACGGATAAGGATAGGAATATTCTTATAAATTCTTTTTTCCTCAACATTTCCGCCGGGTGTTTTTACCACATGTTCCGGAGTAATTTCTTTAGATGGAATTCCTAATTCACTAGAAAATGTTTCAGAGATGAATGAATGTGTATACCCCGAATCAAACAACACATTTACATAATCTCAAAAAATAAACAAAGTACCTGATACCACTTCATTTGATGGAAAAACATCTACTAAAGTAGTTTCAAAGGATTTCACCACACCTTTCTGATTGTAGTCTGATAGCTTCACATCATTTGAGCTCTTTTTCGAACACTCGTTTTCATAATGACTCATCTCATTGCACTTGAAACATTTCACTAACTGTAAATCCAATTTGGTCTTACCATCACCCTAATCTTTTTCAGTGCAATCACGAGCCTTATGTCCCATCTTACCACATCGGTAGTACTTTCCAGAATTCAAAAGATATTCCCTAGCATGATTTTTACCACATTTATTACAAACTGAAAACATATTTTTCTTACCATCAGACCTTTTTGAAGGATTCTTCCCTTTCTCTTTCCACCTCGGTCTCTTCTTCTGTTGGTTGTTATAGAACTCTTGATCATCGAAAAAACTCCATTTCCACCTTCTCATCACATAGAACAAGCTTTTTATAACTTTTGAACTCGCATGAAGCTAATGAACTTTGATATTTTGGCTTTAATCCAGAGTAAAAACGATTGATTTTACTATCAAGGTTTCGGATAAAATTTGGAGCATACCTTGCCAATCGAGTGAAATTTTCTTCATAATCATCCACTAAGTCGTCCTCTTGCCTAAATTACAAGAATTTGTTTTCCATCCTAAGTAGAACAGCCTTAGGAAAATATTTCTCAAGAAACATACGTTTGAATTCATCCAAGTCAAGATCATCAATCTCATCAGAATCCCTGTTATTTTTAACCATCGACCACTACTGATCTGCTTCAACCTCCAAACGATAAACAGCAAGACTAACCTTTTGATTGTCTGAACACCCCATGACATCGAAAATCTTCTCCAGTGCTTTAATCCAACCATCAGCTAGCACATGGTCATATGATCCTCTGAATGATACAAGATATTGCCTCATGAAATGTTCCACCACTGACATGTTCCTCTACGGTTGATCTGGCTGATCTCGTGCATGGATACCACCACCATTTATTACTTGAGTCAACTACACCATTACTGCAACAAAATATTCATTTCCAATTCTGATCATCTCATGATGCTGATTTGGAAAGTCATTTCCTTCCATATGCCTTCCTAGCACTACGTCCATGTTTCCTCTACAGAAAACCATTCTAAAGAAACAAGTCTTATATGAAGCAACATGGTAATCTTCAAATGCTATATCATTTTAATTTGACCATAAAAAGTATTATTTTTAGATAATCATTTAATATAATTCTAAATCCTAAAGTTATCTAAACCGACCTTTGATACCAACTATAAGGCCCCAGCCTTAAACATTACTTAATCTTGAGTTATTACAAGAATATGCATTGAGTATCTTTTCAAGTTTAGAGTTTTATAGAATTATATCATAAATCATGCATTTCATTACACATTTAAACAAGGTGGTTACATAAAAGACAGTATTCATTTTCTCCCATCAAGAAACATATTTAAAACAAAAAATGGATTCATTATTGAAACTTTCTCAACATATCATCACATCATGTACCTTTCCCTTGACCTGCGAAAAACATTCCTAAAACATGGGATGAGTATAAAAAGCTCCGTAAGGGATATAAAAATATGGAATGAAAACCTTAGTCCATGTATACATAAGAATCAATGTAATCATGCATCACTCATAAAACATAAGCACTTTAACATACCACATGAAATCATATGATTTATGAATAAATCATAGAAATCATAATATATAAAGGTAACTTGAGGCATTCATAGAATTCTTATGTAGGAAGTAACCCTCATGGTTACGTTTGGAATACCCATCACAGTATATTCCTTAAATCTCTTCAAGGAGACCTTAGAGTTTAACTTATTCGCATTACCCAATGCATTGGAGAGCTATATCAGGCTCACCCGCCCTTAGTTTATCACAGAACCACCCGTCTTCATAAACAATTCCCAAGAACCATAACAAAATCATATCACATAAAACATGCATAAAGGAAACATAACACTTAAACATTTTAATCACAAGATATAAAAAACACATTGATATAATAATAAAAATTATCAAAACCATTTTCAATACCAAAATAAAATAAAAGTACAACATGGTATTTATTTTTCATTAAAAAAAATTTATGGCTTGTAGAGGAAGCTGAAACTCAAATAATGGTCAAGGCAGCAGAGAAGTCGTTGTCACCGCATACGCAAGACAAAAACATTACCTTTCATTGTTTAGTAAAACACTTTGTATAAAAAGATTCATTTTGAATAAAAGTAAAAGTAAAAGGGTTTTATACACCGTATAAAATAAATTTGTCTATAAAACAAAATATGCCTCAATGAAAAGAGATTGAGACGAAGTCCCTTACCTCATCTCTGAATTGACTTGATCGTTCTTTAATCTCTTGAATAATAAACTAGAGTTAATTTCTAATTGCTTAAGAACCTTTTTCAAGTTCATTATTCTTTTTATATCACTTATTACCATGTTACGAACATTCTATAATTATTTAAGTTAATAACGGTCATTTTGTCGACCTTTGGTACTTGAGTCAAAAATAAACTTCATATAATTACAAGTTGTTCGTGTGGTAAAATATCCATTATATCAAGAATTATATTCATGATGTATATATCATATATATTAAACATATCCATTATATACATGCATTTATAATATTACATAACAATTAGAGGTAATAAATGAGACGCACCGTTCATGGAGACGGTAAGTCGTACGTACACATGAACGCTACTATCATTTCTATTTCATATTTAATGGAATGAAATAATAATTATATAAACGTATATTATAATTCCAATATAATATCATATATAATATAATTAACTCCATCCTTTACATTTCCCACATATGGCATTAATGATTAAAATCACTTTGAGGGGGTGGTAGTTCGCCCTTCCTAAAATGAAGATATCACGTTTACCCATAATGGAAATCATAAAGGTATGCCATAAATGAAAAATACAGAAGAATCAGGAAAACATAAAAGTAATATATATCATATATAAATAGAGTGACATCTTAATGTCCACCACGCAAGGTGTTAAAAGAATATTGAACAATCATCGTTTTGTGAGGTAGTAATTCGCCACTCACAGAAATAGTATGTTCTTTAACAACTAGACGGTGGTGTGTGTAAGTGTAAAGAAAATCTGTCTCATAACAACTTTCTAGTATATTGAATATACTATTTTTGTTACAAAATATAGGAATAAAAAGAGTTTAGGGGGTTGGAGAATCGAAATAAAACAAAACAACATAAGAGAAGGCATTACCTTTAAATCGGGTAACTCCCCTTAGTTTGAACCAAAATGGTTTCTTAAAGAGGTTTCTACCTAAGGTAAGGCTTCTAGGATGAAGAGAGGTATGTGGAGACATAAAATGAGCAGAGTTTGGCCGAGCCAATGGCTTGAGAGGTGTGGGTAAGGGGTAGAGATGGGGGCCATTTATAAGAGGGAGGAGGGGTACTCTTAGAAAGTCATGAAATATTACTTTATTATAAAATGAGTTTTGGATTTTAAAGGTCCCAAAATGATATATTATGAGGATAAGGTGATCAGTGTTCTAAATCCTCCCATAAAATTGGTTTTTGACAAGTGTAAGTCTTAGATTTTACATTATTGTTTCATTTTATTTAAACTGTTCATTAATGAGGTAATCACTACATCATCATGGTGTAATAAATAAATTTATTTATTTAATGTCTAAAAATTATAATAGAACCATGATGTATGAAATATTTTTAAATTTCCAATGACTTTTTATAGTCTAATAGATCATTTATGTAGACAAAATTAATCAAAATTTACTTAGGTGTTACATACTTTTGTAATATTTAACTTTCTTTAAAAATAAAAAGATAAAATGTCACTACCACACAAAAAATGATTCCATGGGGTCCCAAAGTTGGGAAAAGGCATCACATGGTCATACATGATACAACTAGTAGCATTAGGACACATTTTGGGGTCATTTTATATTATTATGATATTATTTTATTACCATTAACTACCCAATTACTAATTAATCACAATAATTAAAGATAATTATCGTCGTTACTTTTCATAATGTTCAGAAAAAGAGCATTAATTAAATAATTTAGACCTTTTGATTCCAAATATGGAATCCCTTTTACCAAATTCCAAAAACAAAAATTGTAATAATTAATTTAAAGATAATTCTTGTTGTCAAAACAAATAGCGGGTTTTTTAGAAACAATATCTATCAAAAGATTGACACCTGTTTATGTCCAATTCCAAAGTGAAATTAATTACAATGACCAAAATTGGATTAAATGGTGAAAATATATTCTAATTAAACTTGAAAAAAAATTAAAAGGACAATCTATTCATATAATTAAATTAGATGAAAAATCAGTTTTGAAGTAAAATGCAGTATTTTTCACTATTCATTAAAAAATGAACATTGTCAGAAAAATACCAAAAATTTATCCAAAGTAAATTTCAATGTCCCGATTCTAAATAATAAATTTAATTTGACAAATATATCTTATTAAATTGTCAAAATATAGATTTAAAAATGGTTCACCATCAAAAGGCGGTAAAACAATCTTTTAAAAATATTAGAGAATTCTATGCTTAAGATTGGATTTATTCTCATTTTATACCTGTAAAACACTATCTATTTCATAAATATACATAGATATGAAAATCCATAATTCTTTAATTACTTGGGATGTTACAGTACCTGGCAGCAGGAACGGTACGCGAAGTGGCAGAAATGGTTTACGGTAACTGTTTAAGATGAAGGGAGTCTGGTATGTGGAAGGTGTGATGGTCTATGGATTGGTAGAAGATAATGGTGATTCTTAGGAGAAAAATAAGTATTCAAACTGTATATAAATTTTTTTTTTCTAGAAGTCTTACAGTTTAAGGTGGAAGAGGTAGTACGCAGTTAAGGCGGTGTTGAATCAAAGATTTGGTAAATCTCAATTTAGCGAATTAAGTGGATATCATTGACTATATAAGGAGAGATAATCCCACCGATTATAAGTAAGAGTAAATATAATTAGATAAATACTATTTGATTTAGTAATTTTTTGAAGACGGAAGGATGTTCATGAGGGAGAGTTTCTTAAATACTAAAGTGGTTTACACCGAAAGAATTATACCAAATATTTTTTGCAGGGTGTGGAAAGCTACAAAGGAAGAATGTTCATGGAATAATAACATGGTACATAGAGGGGGAGCTATAGTACATGGATGTGGAGGAAGTACACAAAAATAGAATACTTTTTGGGCAGAGGGTTGTACACAGAGGTAGAGGTAGTCCGCGGATAGAGAATAGTCTTCGAAAAGAGGATAGTTTGAAGAGATTATTTGCTGAAGTTCATAGAGGAGGTTCCAAAAGTTTGTCTATGGAGGTATTGCATGATAGAGAAGGAGGAGGAATTCCATAAATGAAGGAAGGTTTTAGAAAGTGGGAAAAAATATGCGAAAGAGGTTGTCCACATAGGAAACCTGCTACACAGTACGCGGGATGAGCAGGTGGTTCATGGAACACTCATGGAAGCTTGATAAAGCTTTAAATAAATTTGAAAAAGTATTTTCCGATATCGTACAATACACAAAATGGTGAAATTATCTACAGGTAAAAAAGGTACTTCAACAGATCATATACCTATTTTTGAGGATGAAAATATTCATGCAAATGAAGGGACATACACATCCATAAGCAATGTTCTATCTACATGTCCATAAACTATGTGTGTATTACTTTCCAAGAGAAGTTAGAGAAGGAAGTGTAACATGATGACCCTTTCCACTGGTAGTGAGATAGAGAAAAATTCATAGGGAGTGAGCCTTCGGATTTAGTGATCAACCCCTAAACTTTATAAAGGTAGTGATCTTGGGCATAGAAGATCTACCCCAAACATTGTACTCATTATTGGAAGTGAGTCTTAGTAAATTTGTTACATCGGAAAACCATCACTTTATTATACTTGTATGTAGCCCAGTGAGGGTGAACCAAGTAAAAATTGATGTGTCTCATGCAGGATTTAAATATTTTTATACTTCTTAATTGAAATTAGAGTGTTTTGTATACTGATGAAACAAGATCTGAAGGGGGATATTTTTTAATATGGAATACCCCGATTGAACCCTGCTCTCATGGTATTCAACCTAGTGGACCTAATAGGACATTTAAAGATTTTTGAGTGATTGGGTGATGTGTCACATCAGATAGATTTACCACTAGGGTTCAGTTCTATGCATATTTTGTTTCATGTATATAAAATGAATATGTCCCTACCTATCATGACCATGTCATTCGATGAGACCATATTTCTCTAGAAATAGATTCTATATTCACTCATTTTCAATACGGATTTTAGATAGGGAAAAGAATATCTTGCATGGAAAATCTTCTCTTTGGGATTAGTTTTATGGAATCATAGTCATATTCAAGAACAAACATTAGAGGAATAAAATTAAATGATAGATCAATGGACCGAGATCTTTCAGAACAATTAATATTTTCCACATTCTAAAGAAATAACTACCAATGGTGGGGAGAATATGACCCCCCCCCCCACACACACATTTCAAGTACTTTACCGTTTTAGGTTTTTTTTCTCTATGGTGCTCGGTTTGTGTTTTAGTTAGTTCAAAATTATTTTTATCTTTTTTTTATTTATTCCGAGAGATGTATGGTTTGTGAACAGTTAGTAGAAACTGTGCCCTAACTCTAAGAAAGCATGTAATATATTTTTAAACTCATTAATCAGGAACACATTTGGGAAATTTTTTTCCAACCAATGAGAGTCTCTATGGAAAAATTGAAATGAAAAATATAGGGAAAAGACCATTTGCGGAATTCTTCATCTACACATGTAATCTAACCATGTGGGGTGTGGTCTCGAGATAGTAACCCCACATTTTTGGCACATTGTTGGTTAAACTTTGGAACCCAAATAATGAGACTATGTAGACTGTCTAGTAGCACATGTGACAAAACCCAACCATGGATTTTTATTCATTATATTATTTTCGTGGATTTTATTATTTTTGTTGATGTTTGGATTGAGTTTATAGTGTGATGTTTTGAGTTTTAGAGTTTATGTGTAGGTTTTTTGCATGTACATGGTTTGTGTGCAAGGTATGAGGGTTAATCTTGAGGCATGTTGAGGCCGATGTCCTTTATAGTTCCTCTTCTCATTTGATGGTATGATTTTATGTCTTAGAAATGGTTTAGACCAACCTATTTGAGGCCATGGAGCAACTGTGTGTCTTCTTTTTTTTCTCAGGGTCAGGAGGCATGGATTTTTCATGGTTATAAGAAAGTGTGAATAAAGTGTTCATTTGGTTAATCAATTTTTAATAAAACTATAGTACATGGTTGGCATGAGGTTTTCTAAACTGTGAAGCAAAACCATACGGGTATCCCTCTTCTCCAGTAGGTTGTTCACAGTAGGTGTACGATTTAGAAAATCCTTCTTCAAAACCTTATGACTTGTTGAGGTCATTAAAAATATGGAAATTTATATCTTTCACCTCTTATGTTCTAACCCATAATTAGGTTCCTCCTCCTTTTTCCATCCTAGTTGCACCATTGGGATCTAGGGAACCCTCATCCCTTGATCTTCTACCACCATTAATTCCTTATAATATTGTTAAATTGAGTTTCTATTAGTTTTTATCCAATTATATCCTTAAACTTGTATCTTGAGTTATTGGTTTCTCTTGGTGGGGTTTCCTCTCATAAAAACTCTGTGGATTAGGGTTAATGTGTGGGTTTCTTTTCATTTATGTTAGGGTTTTCATAATATCCCTCTAGATTAATTCTTCATTTCTCAAGGGTTTTATTGCGTGTTCAGATTATTGATGTAGGTGTTTTCAACTATTTCCCTTCTAGCACAATCCATTTTATTCATGATTGTTTTTTAGTAATTTATAAATGTGTTTCTCATTCTTGGGATGTGGTAGTACAAATTTTAGTGGTGGTTTTATATTGTAAATTTGGTAAAAATTGGGTTTTTGAATTGTCCTCATACTTATGAATATATAGATATGCTTGAACTGTGTTTTATAAAATGAAAATTGTTATTTAGAAAAGAAATTTAATGATTTGAAATATTTTTTTGGTTATTTCATGGTTGTTTGATTTCCATGTATAATTGAATGTTGTGTGGGGTTTAAGTATCTCTTCGGGGCTTGTTGGTTAGGTTTAAAATGTTTGAATGGTTCTTCTAACTTGAAAATGGTAACTTTTTATAACTTGCAAATGTTTTGAGTAAGCAAATTATATATGGGGACATCGATATGTGCACTGGATTAACATATTTATGGACTTACAAATGATGATGGCCTGTTGTGGAATATGACCCTCTCTTGAACATGGATTTTTAAACACTCATCCGTACATCCTTTTTCTTATTCCTCCTTGTCTCAAATTGTTTATTTAAAACCCCATGGTTATTTAGAAATAGCTCTATAGTTTAAAAATGTTTTTAAATTGTTTTTTCAAATGTGTTTCTGAAATCATGTCCCATATAAAATTTTGGGATGGGTTTTTGTAACTAAATGGAATAAAGGGCCATTTTGAACTTCATATTCTTATGTTTTGTTTCATATTGTTTTTAAATTAGTTTTTTAAAAGCATTGAAATTTGAATTTAAAAATTCTAGTGGGTTCTCTTACACTCTTTATAAATTACTTTTGAACTCATATTATTTGAAATCATGGTTGACATGTTTATTACTTGATGTGAGATGAGAACTTCTACAATGATCCCTCCAAGTAGAGGGTTATCGAATATGTGGTGTCGATGTTTAGGCTAGGAAATCATGGGGGAGGTGGGATTTAGTTTGAGTCATGTGTGTGTGGACCTCCTCACTCACTATGAACTATTATCATGGGATTATTGGGAATCATCTAGAGGGTCGATTGACTATTTATTATCGACCCAAATTAGACATATTAATACCCCCATGATTTTATAATATTCTAGGTGATATGTTCCATTATATTGGTTAGTATAGAGAAACTAGGTTTTTATTGGATATGGAGATACAACATACGTTGATAGGTGTGTGATATAAAATTAAAACTAAAGATTACTTCAATAGGATTTTAGTAAATTCCAAGGATTAACTATTAGTATGTTCTATTTTACTTATGTTTCTTATTGGTTATTATTTTTGAGAGTTTATTCCTACATTTTTTTTACATTAATTTAAGATTATCTCTTTTTGATCAATCGGTATGGTATTATAATTGGGATTTGGTTTTGAACTAGGTTTTGGAATGTAAACCCATTTTAAATGGAATGTTATATATGATTTGTTAAAAAGGTAATTTATGGAAACTAGGTTTTCTTATTTAAAATGATCAAAACCCAGTTTTTATATTTATTTCAGAGTATTTTTTTGGTCGTATTTTTTCTGAATGTAAATTTATGGAATTTTTCTTGATTACCTTCTATGTTTTTTATTCTCACACCCTCCTTTTTCCACTTGTAATCGGTAGAACCAAGTTTTTTTAGGTTCAGTTTTTTTTCAGTTGCCTTTGGAGCATTTTTTTTCTTATGGTTGGTCATGACAAAGATATCACACAAATATCTAGGTGGGTTTTAGTTTAGTCATACTTTTATATCTTTTTATTTTTTATTTGTTGTTGTATTTGGATATAGTTATATGAATTGAGTTTCAATTATCTTTATCTTGTGCTCGATGTGCTTTTTTATTTATTTTATCCTAGTTATTATTTGGCTAAATCCTTTCCAATCATGATATATTTGATGCTCGGTGGTGGTCGTCTGCCCAAGAGAATTTGGAATGCCCCTCAGGCCATGTCGTGGAATGGGTCGGGTGTCAGGTTGGATGAAGCCCCTGATTTTTTTATTTGCAAGAAATAATTTCAGTGGAACCCTTTTTTATTTAGGGAATTGGGTAGTTAGATATTAGGAGTGTCAAATATCAATATCTAGGTACAAGAATAGTGTCTCAAACTCTTTCTCATACTGATCCTCGAGTTTCCAGGATAATTTCAAGATTTTATACTATTGTTTTGGTTTTCATATGTGTGAATGGGGAATGAAAAGGTAATTGATTCAGTGTTGTATGGGGGTCTCAAATGGAGAATTGACTTATGTATATCCTGAGTACAATGATCAGGATATTACTAGTGGTTGGTGCATTCATGGGTAATTTCCCACTAAACATGTCATCGGGTTTCGTATCATCACTAACTCCCCATTCCAGGTGTTTGGTTTAGTTTGTTTTTCTAGTTTGATGTTGGCCAGTTTCGGTTGATTCTGAAATGGAAATGCTTTTTGGAACATGGTTTTTTTTAAATTGGGTTTAGGTGTTTGAAAAATTGGATTTTGAAGTTGGTTCTTGTATTTAAAAATGACTTTATAGTAAAATGGTTTGGATTATGGAATGGGAATTGGTGGTTTGGAAAATAATTTTTTGGGTTATGTGTTTAGTTATGGGTTTGGGATGTTCTTTTTTATTGAGTTATTATTGGATTTATTATTTTTTTTACATTTTATATTCTGTAGTTCATTCCACTTAGAAGGGTCCCAAAGGTTTCTAGTGATAATTGATCAGTTATTAGACATGCCTAGACTCTTAGTGGAGTGGTGGGATCACATTTTTCATTAATTTTTTACTATTTTTTGTGGTTATTAAGGCCTTTATAAGGCTTTGGAATGGATTGATAATGTAAAAATTATTTTTAAGTCAGTGGGAAATCATGAAGCTATAAGGGTGCATGATGATTTGGTATTGTATGAAGGTCCCAGTTTGTATCAGTGGAAGGTGGTATTCCAAGAATCATTGTAAGTTTGTATGACATGGGATGTATTTAAGGCCACATCCATCCAGTGGTTTATACCTAAGGAGGTGAAGGTGAATAATTTGGTAGAGCTCTTGGGTATCCAACAAGGTCATTAAATGGAAAATGATTATATTGACCAGTTTAAAGAGTTGGTTACCTTTTCTATATAGATAGCATCAAATTATTATCTTAATATTATTCTCTTCATTTGAAGTCATCTAATAGATATTAAAAATACTTTATTCTATTTTGGTGAGTTTTTTTTCAAGATTTTGATTGAAGATGTGTTTCTGGTCGAGTTGGTTTCTGGTGTACACTCTACGGAAATTGGTATTTGTGGAGGTTCCCCGATTGTGAGATGTTTATGACAAAATAAAATATCCTTAGGGATAATCCTCTAAAATTTTTGGATTATTTTTCATCGATCCATTCACCTTTGTGGTTTCTATGTAGTCGGTTTGGGAATTCAAAGCTATGTTGTCATAATACCCTAAACTCTTGTCACTAATGTGGCCATTTTGGTCATTTGGAGAAGTTTTTCAAATAGATTTTTTTGAATATGGAGTCTTGTTAATAGTATATCATCTCCTGAATTTATGGTAGTAGATTATTTAAGACATTGGTGCTCAAACCATAGGCCTTGAAGTGAATCTCTTCATGCAGTCATGAATCACCAGAGGTATAACGAACCATGGTCTAGATTTTTCTCTCTGACATCAGAGTGGAGTCAGTTTATGTTTCTCTTTTTTCATTTCCCTAATTTATTTTTATTTTTATTCATTATAAAATCTAAATATTTATGTATTTCATATGTCTCCATGGTCTTTTTCTTCTTCAATTTTATTGTTATTCTTTATTTGGAGAAACCTGTGTGGTTAGCATTTCTGCGGATTGGTTTTGGTCTCCAGTTTTGATCACTTTGGAGATGCTCATGTCCTATAGAAATGATGAATCATATTTTGGTTTCTTGGTTTTTTTCAGTTCCTTTTATATTTAATGAAATATTTTAGGTGTTTTTGGCTCATGTTTGGGGGGGGGGGTTCTGATGATTCTATTGGTTGGTCTTGTGTGGGGAATTCTTGGTCCCAGTATTGGTTATTGCAAGAAAGTTTCTTATAGTGGGGATAACATTATAATATTCTACCATGGTTCTTCATGTTGTGGGTTTTCATAGAATTGGTTGGGTGTTAATTTTGTAGTGAAATGTCACACCGTATATTTTTTTCGTTTTATATCGTCTCATTTTGAGCTCAAGTTCTAAATCATGTTTGGTTGGGTGACTTTATGGGGGGGAAATATTTATGTAGTGGAGAGAATTTTTACACCCAAACCTTGGATTTTATTTCATTTTATTCTCATCAGGGATTGTTTTTCTTTTGGTAGAGTATTAAATCATATTCGAAGTTTTATTTTTTGATTTTTTTACTTTTCGGGTGGCTTGTTATCCTATGAATGGTTTGTGTGAATGGTTTAGGGGTTAACCATGATTTTTGTAATGGGATAGGTCCTTTATAATTAATTTTTAACATGCATGGTTTTAATTTCACATCTTGATCATGGTTTTCCCATAACATTTAAATTACAATAAGATAATGTGTGGCATACTTTTTGTGTGAGTTTCATAAATCAAGGCTTCCACATGGTGAGGGTAATCTATATGGCAAGAGTTTATGGGGTTCTACCATTTTTTATAGAATTAGGGCAAATGGTTTAAGAATTGTATCCCAGACCCTCTATGTGTCCATCTTACCCTATAGGGTGTGCACTATTGGCTCATGATTTTTCAAACCATGCATCCAAATCATCTGACTTTCTCAAGTCATTAAATTTTTGGAAATTTACATCTAGTCCCACTTATTTTTTGACCAAAAATCAGGTTAATACTCTAATTTGTGGCTTAGGTGCACTAGGGGGATCTCAAAAAACACTGCTTCATTCACTCAATCCACCATTGAATATCTCTATGGTTCATATGGTGAGTTTCTTTTAATTGTTTTTCTAATTTTCTCCTATTTTCCTCCTTCTATCTTTGATTACTTAGTTTCTCTTGGAAGGGTTTCTGATTGGATAATCCCTAAGGCTTAGGATTAATTTTTGGTTTTTTTATTTGATATTAGGGTGTGTGTATATTCCCTCAGTCTTAGTTCTTCCTTTCTTGAAGGATTCATTGCCTGAACACATCTTCGAGGTAGTTATTTCTCTTCATTTCCATTTTAGAGAATTTCATTTGATTCTTGTGTGTTTTTTTAGTAATTTATGAAAAATATAATCATTCATTTAATTTGGTAGTATAAATTGTAGTGGTGGTTATATATTGTAAATTTGAAGAAAAATTTGTTTTTAAAGGGTATTCATACTTTTTCCTATATTAATATGCTTGAAATGTGTTTGAAAATTTTTAATTGATCATTATAAAAGAAATTGAGTGCTTTGGATATTGGTTGGTTTTGGATATATAATGGTTTTCTAACTTCTGTTGATAATTGAATATGGTGCATAGTACAGGTGTCTCTACATAGATTGATGGTTATGATTAATATGTTTGAAAGGTTCCTCTATATTATAAATGGGAACTTTTTGTGACATATCAATGTTTTTAGTGGTCCATAGGATGTGATCACATCCATATGTGCATGGAATGCACATATTTGTGGTCTCACAATTGCTGATGGGATCTTGTGGAAAATATCTCTCTACGGAACATAGATTTTCAAACACTAGTCTCATGTTCCTTTTTCTTCTCCCTAATTAACTTAATATGGTCCCTAAAAACCCTTGGTTTCTTCTAAATGGTTATTTAGTTTCCAAATGGCTCTAAATTTTGTTTTCAAATGTGTTTCCAAAAGCTTGGAAAATATGGAATTTTTAAGATGTGGTTTGGTAACTAAATGGAACAATGTCCCATTTGGAACTTCTTAAGCATAAGTGGTGTTTAATCATGGTTTTAATGTAGTTTTATAAATGAATTGAAATTTTAATGTTAAGGGACCAATTATTAATTTTAGATTCTTTAGAATGGTTTTCGAAACACATTCCATGTAAAGGCCTGGTTTGAACTCGTGTATGACTTGATGTGATATGGGAACCTCTATTGTGGGCCCTCAAAGGATAGGGTAATCAGATAAGTGATTTTGGGGTTTGGGATAGGTAACAAATGTGTCTATGGGATTAAATTTGAGCCACACATGTGGGGACCTCCTAACACACCACATATTATTATCATGAGATTCTTGGGTGTCAACTAGAGCGTTGAGTGATGGTTTCTTATTGACACCAATTTGATGGGTTGGTAACCTTGGATTTTCTAAGAGGCTAGGTGGTAAATGCCACTAAATTGGATTGTGTAGAGTGTCTAGTTGGTTATTTATAGTGAAGAAACACTATATTCTATTAAGTGATTATGCACTAAGTATGTCCAAGGATTACTTCTATAAATGTTTAAGAAATTCTACAAATTAACTATATGAATGTTCTGTTTTAATTATATTGCATGTTGGTTATTCACCATGCTAGTCTATGCACTCTTTTTTTGTTTCCATTACCTTCAACATAGAACTTTTTTACCATTTGGTAAAAAAATTTAAATGGGTTTTGGTTTGGAACTAGGTTTTGGAAAGTAAAATTGATTAAAATGTAAAGTTGTGTGTTTTGTTTTAAGAAGGTAATTTATGGAAAGATGTGTTTAGTTATTTAAATTTATCAAAAATCTCTTTTATAAATTTATTTCAAACTAGTTTTTTTGGACTTTTTCGAGATAGGAAATGTATGGACTCTATGGTGATTACTGACAGAGTTGTTTATAATAACTACCTAATTATTCCACTTTGCACTGGTAGTTCCAAGATGCATGTTTTTGGTTGGATTTTCCTTTAGTTCTGGATGGAATTGTGGTTGGATGTGACCAAGAGGTAACATAGAGATCTTGTCGAGATTATATTTGGCCATAGTATTGTTTTTAGATTTTGTTCTATTAAGTTGTTTTTGTATCTGGATCTAGTGATATTTATTGTATTTAAATTATCTTTATTTTATTCGAAATGCTTTATTTTGTGTATTTTAACATGTTTTGTATTGGTTTAAATCATTTCCATTTGTGATATCATTTATTATCAATGCTAGTCACTAGCCTGAGAGGATCTGGAATGCCTTTCGAGCCTTGTTGTGGGCTGGGTCGGCTGTTAGGTCTAAGGGCAGCCTGACCCAATTTATGACAACGTGTATGGTTGGAAAATGGATTGAAAAACTATGAAACCTAATTATTTTACATAAACCTAATGACTATAAATATTATGTTTAAACTGAATTAAGTCCTTAAAATCCTCATTTTTTCCTCTTCTTTCCTGTTCTCAATTTAATCTTCCACTCTAGGCTCTGAAGATTATTTTATTCATTTAAGATATAACTTTTTTCAAATCTACGTGCATTGGAGATCTGAATTCATCATTAAGACAATTTTTTCCCTCTATTTATTTAGATCATCATATTTTCTCTTACTAAAATTATTATATTTAGTCAACCCTGGATAGTTCTATATTCCTTGTCAAATATCTTAATGTCATCTCATTGGATCCATTAAAAGAAATAATATCCAAGTCCAGATTTAGAAGTTCAAATTTTTTATCTTTGTTTTCACCATTAATTAAAAGGTATGAACCTTCTCTCTTATCTCCACTTGTTCCTGAATATGTCTCCTTTTATTTTATTAAATGAATTACTTGAAATTTTTGTGAAAACATTGGGTGATTCATGAAGTAAACCCTTTTTAGGTTTGGATTTGGAATTTTGGAAAATTTAAGGGTTTTTTAAAAATCATATTTGTTTATAATTTTTAAAGGATATTATTAAAATTTGGATATAATTTTTATGTATTAAAGTTTTTGGATGATTTTTTCAATAAATAATTAGATATATAAGAAATTTAATTTGGAATGGAATTTTGCATTCAAGTTTGGTGTGATTTCATTCATAAAGTTATCCTGAGGAAGTAGATTGTGCCATTGGGGAACCTAAATATTTCTCAACTTGTGATGAATTAGTTGATTGATAAGATACTTATCATGAGTTTGGAAATCACATTTAATTCATGGGTGTTTTTTTGTTCATGTAAACATATTAATGGGTATTTCATACAACGAAAAATAGTTTTAAGATTCATGTATTGTTTTTTATGGAAAATTTTTATGGTTTTTATTTTAACGATATGAACTAATTTTAAACTATTTGATATGAAATATTTTATCATGTTTTATCCTACTGGTGATTGTTGAGAAGTATTTTTTTAATTACTACTTAATTTATACTCTCCCCCTACATGGGAATATTAGTTAATTTGAAGATATTTTTTTCTCGACATTAGAAAGGTAAAGGTATCATACTTCTCTAGTAATTCACATTGATACTGTGGTTAGGGAAGATAGAGTCAGAGAATGGATCTAGTTCAATATTTATATGTGATGATACCACTTGCGTTTTGTTGAGTCTTGTAGTCCTTCTTTCCTTGTATTTTTTCTTTATTTCTAGTGTGACTGTGATTATTCCATTTTATTGGGATTACTTTGGGTTATATTATTTATATCCATTCATCATATAAGATGATTTAATATTTACTTTTCAGTTTTGTTAGGTTGCTTTTCATTTAACGGTAAAATCATCCCCCAACATTTTCTAATGTACATGAAATTTACTTTCTTCCATAGGTGTCTTGGTTATGTCACCTATTTATAGAAATAGATATGTCAATTATAAAGAAAACTATGAGGGTTGGTTACATAGGTATGATGATTCAGGCATTTTGTCTCACCTGTACATTAGGCCATGTTCTTGGGATACTTATCCTTGGGCCTATGAGTTATGTAATGGGTGTCACTCTACTCAGCTAGAAAGAGGTATTATCACTACTAATAAAAAGAGTATTTGGTCCCAATTTATTAATATATAATATATTTTTATAAAACCAATTCAATTATATTATTTTGAAAAATATAAGAACATTATATTTTTGAAAATTTAATGAGATTTTGAAAAAACCTAAGTGTATATTAAAATTCATGTTGATTTTTTACCCTTAAATTTTTATTATTAACATTTGATATATTTGATACAAAAAAATCATAGGATGCACCAACATTAATATTTATCCAATAAACTAAACATGGATGATGAAAAATATAAATTTATTAATGGAATGATATAGTCCATATTAAATATAACATGTATTATTTGTTTCACTACATGGGTGGTTGGATTGTTTTCTGACATGAATCTCATTCATTAATCCATTTTTTTGAATGAATGAAAAGTGGATATTTAATTTCGGAAATATTAAAAATAATTATTATCTAAAACATCATCATAAACTGAATGAATAATATAAAAATGTTGAAAATTTATTTTATGTAAATATTTATAGAAATATTTTCACTAACCATTTTTCAAAAACAATGATAATTGAAATAGGTTCAAAATTTCTTCATTTGTGTTATTATAGAGTATCCATATCCAACTTGAAGTGGATTTTTTTATAGAATAACATGGTAATATTATAGATTTAGTAGATAAACCAATAATGTGGGTAAATAACTAATCCAATAATATGTCATGCATACTAGAAAGTGAAATAAAATAACTTAAATTAATAAATATATAACATGTAGAGAGGAATAATACTATATTAAAAATTCTCTCCTTGATTCCAACTTTTTTATTTAGAGGTGTGTCTTCCATATTTGTAATCATAATATATAATAATTTATAATTATTATTATCATATTTTATAATATATTATTAATGAATAAAAATTAAAAAATATAAGATCTATTGTTGAACATAATTTTAGAGAGTTATAATTATTAAATAAAGATATTAATAATAATATATTAAAATAGAATCAATATATACTGGTAAAAGTATAAGAAAAAAAATATGAGTCACAGAAAAATAGAAATAAAGAAACACCTTTGATGAAAACACAACATGCTAGAATAAAAATTGGATGAAAATATTTATTTATAAGGGGATAAATTCTATAATATATGTACAAAAAACTTCTAGTATATCCTACGTGTAGAAAAAAATGAATATGAAAAAATTGTAATTTAAAAAATAAAATCCATAAAATAAAATTAAACTAAATTTATGAGCTAAGAAGTTTTTACATGTCATTGATATTATTTTTAAATTGATGATTTTTATCGTAAAAGTATTATAATAAGATTTCACACTTCATAAAAATTATTTTGTTTAATTGAGAGTATAATTTAACAGATCGGGATTTAATTATTATTTTTTTCAAACACACATTGCATAATTGAATTAAAATATATTTCATAACCAACAATCTATAAAAATAGTCCTTGATATGTGAACCTAATATAAATTTAAATTAAATTGATGATGTTTTTAATGAAAGATGACTTTAAAGACTCAAATTACATGTCATTGTAGGATGGAAAATATTTATTACATGGAATGAAACTAGAAATTTCCTATAAAAATTTATTTGAAGGGAAAAAGAAATAGGGATAAAAAAAACTTATTGTGGAATGTAATTAGATTAAAAGGAAAAAATTTATTTTAATAGAGCTTTTATCTGTCATTGAAGGAAAAATTTAATTAATCAAAAAGAAAAAAAATTATAAATATTTAAAATTACACAAATACAAAAATTATAATTTTAATAATATCATAAATATACTAATTTATGATTAATATTTGATTAAGATAGTAATTGGACTATAATATCTACAACAAAACTCTAGAAATCTATTTGGAGTGCTTCCCGAGTCTCAATGAAAACATGAATAACCGAATTTCTTTGTGAATGTATAAAATGAAAATATATATTTATAACTAAACTTTTGAAATCAACATATTAATGGAAACACGAATAAGTAAACTTCAAAAATGAAATTTTTAATTTATTAATTATTATTTAAATAAAATTATAAATAAATAAAATCTAATATTCAAGTAGTGGTACAATTAACCCATTTTCATGGACTCCTTATATAATAAATCTACCATATTAAAATATTTATTGCTAGTTATTATATATCTAAATAAAAATGAAATATTTTAAGGGTTGTAATCACTAAAAAAATATCAAATATGATGACATTTCCTTTCTTGGAAAGCAAGAATACTTATTTAAGTGCTATGATAATATTTAGTTAAGGATGTATGATTATGCCATATTAATGAACAATAACGTAAATAGTTTTTCAATGGATCAAACTAATGGATACACATTTTGTCATAGAGGGAATTGATTGAATTATTGAAATACAAATAAATCATTTGGAGTCATGTAATTAGAGTTGAGTTCAAGTTTATACATTAAAAACATGGCAAATAGTTTCTACTCTCCATCATTATTAATTTGATAGACACAAAATTTATCCTATTTATTAAATATATATATATATATTATTTTTTCTATTATATTGAAAAATTAATAAATATAAATTTTATAATGATAATTAGATGCTATTGTGAACCTATTTAATAAAATATACTATTGACATATAATTCATTTATAATGAATACCAAAATATAAAACGATACAAATAATTAACATGTTTCATTCTATTTTTTAATTAATTTTTTACTGAACATGTATTTATAATAAATTTAACATATATCATTGAAATTTAGTCCATATATTTATATATTCAACATGTTAAAATTAATTAAATTTTATAAAATCATAGTAATAATACCGGTTACAATAGTAAATTATGTCAATGATGTCAAATAGCGCCTTAGAAACATTGTCCCCAGAGATAAATTTTAAAATGATTCTTTTTCATTAAAAAATTAAATTATGTTTTATTAAAATATTTCTATGACCATATGAAATTATAACCTGTTAATAATTAATATATAGGTAATGAAATTCATTCAATTGGTCATTTTATTAGTTTGTAGTTAATATACATAAACTAGTAGTATAGTGCCAAAAATATAGATGGAATGTGAAATTTTACAAATAAGTAATAATTAAACATTAAAATTATAGAGAATTTTGAAAATATTTATACATGTAAATGGGTGAAGAATTATAAATGAATTTAATTCTTAACTAGTTTTGATGAATTCAAATTAGGCAAAAAGATTCATTTTACATTTGAACCAATAATGCAATCCAATAAAATATTATAAATAAATCGTTTTTATTTATCAAATGGATAATAAATTTAAAAATATAATACATTAATTATTGTTTTTAATGTAATTTTAAAGAAAATAGATGTCGAAAAATACAAATTCTCATGATGTGATAATTTCTAGTACCTAAACATGGAAAAAAGGTGTTCTCATGGAGCTATAACATACAAGATGATATAAAATATATAATAAAAAATCCTAGTTATTGGAAAATACATGAAGGTGGATAAGATAGAGATGATAATTTGAAGAGGGGTGACAGTGGAGGAGGAGTAATCATTTGAGATAAACATAGATATAGAACATAATTTTTTCTAGTGAACAACATGATTTATTGAATAATAGATGAAGGTGTAGATTCATTGATTATATAAGTATATTAATAATAAAATAATGAGTATAATGTGTGATTAATAAAAACATGATTCTATAATGGATATGTGAATGTGTAGAGTAAATAAGAACATTATAATTAATGCATAAGATTAATTTTAAAGAGAATAATTCCTAGATTGAGAAAGAAATAGAGAACAAGAACTAGAATTGACGTGTAACCATAGAATAAAAGTCAATATATGTGGGATACATGTCTATTCTATTTCACGTTTGGATGAGAATATATTTTGTGAAAGGTTATGAGGGAAATGGGAAATGGGGATAGAGATAGGTGTATTAGAGGGGCACCCATTTTTAGTAAAATTAGTTGATGTATTGTTTACTCATGATAGCTTCTCTTTGATATTTTCCCATATTAAGAATCTAACCTCAAAAGATATCAAGTTTTATTATCCCTAATATATATAGAAGGGATCTTGGAATGAACTTCAAGGATGAAAGAATATTATAAAGATATGTTTTATGTTTCCAATTTGATATGGAAATCATATATTTATATAAACATTCTATAATTCATAATTGATATATAAATTCTTTTTAAACCCATTGTATATTGTACTAATTCTATATAATAAACAAAAAAATAGTTTAATAAAGTTAATTCAGTTATATATATACCAAATTTCATGAAATAAGACAATGTAATTTAATGATGGGTAATAATTTTATATTTATTAAATATTCTTATCATGTCAAAATATATATCAATATTTTTAGTCTTTTTATTATTACTATTAAATGATGGTTTCTTAATATCCATGGATGAGTTAGAAATTACAACAAAAAGTACAATAAAATAATCTTATGTGGAATCACTTGTATAAAAACTTAGTATATTTTTGACAAAAAGAATTAATTATTTTAAGTAAATAAGTTATTAATCAATGATTTTATGTTTAATAAATTGTTTTTTTCACAAAAATATTTATTTCTGTAAATGTTTAAAACCTGGAGGAACTGATCAAATAACCAATGCAATGTCAAATTAAATTATTTCCCAAATTATTTTCTTAATGTGACAAAATAATACGGAATCATGATGATGTGACCATCAAATTTTATGGTATAAAGAAAATGTTTTATTACAATACATACCCACCGTAATTTAGGATTTGTGTATGAGAAAATTACAAAAAATAATTCACTAACAAAACCCATTCCTTTTCAATGTAATAAACATTATTCCAAATGTATGATAAACTATATAATTTATAACAAGACATCAATATCTCCGATAAATTTTCCCCAAAATATAATATTCTAGATATACCACATATATTTCATTCCTTCCTTACCTAGCAAAACAGAAAATAATAAGGGGTGATATAAATTGTATAGTAAGAGAAAGAATAATTGATAATAATAAGAGATGATATGGAGCATAAGATAATAATACGACTATAATAATATAAGAACTGAAAATAAACATAAAAATATAATTCATACTTAATAACTCATGGATCACAGGCTAAGAATCAGATCATGTGCCTTTAGAATAAAGAAACTGAAATCAAAAGAAATTTACATCTTATGATTGTTACCAAGACATATTGTATGGAATCGTTAACATGTGTCATACTTTACTCCTAAGACCATCATCACTTAGTGGAAAATTCCCTGTGGAATATTAGATTCACTCCCTAATCATATATATAATATCTCATGGGATATAAATGTTTCCACAATTCATTATTGGTTTTTATAATTCATGTCATACACATCACATCATATTATGTACATGATTAGGAATGTCATATTGAAAACATACATTAATTCATTAATTAAATATTACCCTAAGAAAGAAAATTATTTCTAGATTATTTCTAAAAATTATTACTATTAAACATCATGGGAAATAATGTGTATAGCTAAAAAAATATCCCTAACTATTAAAAGAAACAAATAAAGATGAGGATGTGGATGGAAAAAAACCCATGTAGAATTAATGATTTTAATAGTACCACATAAGATATTAAGAATTGGGTTCATTTTATACCAAGAGTATAATTCCTAAAAAATAAAATATTATCATGTAAATAAAATGGTAATTAATTAATAATAAATCATATGTAGTTAATTCATTTTAAAAATGATAATCCAAACTGAATGTAAAAATATAAAAGTGTTATTAGAAAAAAAAATAAGAATTGGGTAAAAATTGTTTTATAGGTTATTTTAAAATTTCATTTCCAAAAATTTAAACTCAATCCTTTTTAAACATTACTTTAAAAAAAATAAACATCAATAATGGAGGCTATAAATCTGAATAATGGTTTATCACGATGAAGTGTCTAGTGGAAGAGAAACCACTGATTATGATATTGAAGAAAAACATTTATTTTACATTTATTTAAAACCCATATCATGAAAATGAAAAATATATTTCTTAAATAGTGTAAATATAACTATGAATGGAATATGAAATAATATTTTTTAGTATTCATTAAATTCGTTGAAAACATTTTCTAAAAGAGGAGAAGATAGAAATCGATGATGAAGCATCATTTGAGAGGATGTAAATTATTTTTAACATAGTCACATTTTCAGTACGTAAAAGAATTAAAAAATCAGGATAATTTTGAACTATAATTTACTTTCAACGATATAAATAGATATTAAAATATTAAATTAAATAGAATCCTAAGGTGGAACATTGTAACTCAAGAAAGTATGTTGGGTTATAAAAAAATTCCTTATATTTTATGGATGGTATCAATAATTTTTCGAAGGAATAACATAAATAGAAGTGAAGATTCTATGATAAAATATAATTAATGATATTATATGTTAATGGGAATTATTTAAACCATAAAATGATGATTTTTTCAAAATATCAAAACATGTCTCAATAAAGTGAGATAGTATATGAAACGCTTATCATTTATAAAATTTTTAATTCATAACCCTATAAGAGAAAGAACATTTATGACAATATATATATCATTAAATATAATATAGGCATGATTAAAAATATTAAATGGTATTATAAAAATAATTAAAATTAATATATTTTGAATAATCGGAAATATGTCTCAAGGGGTAAATTATGATAATAAATCCTTACATGTAACATAATCATAGAATTAATAGTAATTTGTTAATTATTTTATATATATAATTATAAAACCCAAGAAAATAAGAGGTAAATAAAATAAAAAACATTTTTTAGTAGGTATAATTACTCAATCTATGAAGACTATATTTTAATAATGATGTTTCTATCTAAATGAAGTTAATTGGGTTAGCACAAACCCTTAATTTGTTCTTGATTAATTTAGAACATATGGATAAAGTCCTGAATAATAAAAATATTATTACTAGTAACCTTCAAAAAAATATTCCTATATATTTATTTTAATATAGACAATTTATTTGACATGTATTTTTTATTTATTATATAGTTTATTATTTTGTATGTGGGGAAATTGAATCAGTGTCGACTTATTTTAAAATTTTCAATATTTGAATATGATATTTTATTAATAGGATAAATATATAATATAACTATTCTGGTTCCAAAAACCAATCAATTATTTCAAATTTACATATAATAATATTTTTATTTAAGTTCCCATACTAATCCATTGAAAATTATAATATCATTATTCAGTTATGAGGTTAAACTGACCAAAACATTAACATACTATATCTCAATATGTGAGTGTGGTTAAAAAAATTATAATATCATTATATCAAGAAAATTTGATATTATGTGTATTTTAATATGTTTTTTAATAGTATTTTTATTTTTTTGGATAATAAATTAAATTCAATTCGGAAAACGAAACACATTACTTCATGGAAGTGGTAGTCCTCACAACGTATTATCGTAATTATTTTTTTCTAGGTAGATGGAAATTATTAAATAATGTTTTTTACATTACTATGATAATAATTAATTATACTAATTATAATTATGTCAATATATTAATATGTTTAGGGTATTATTGGAAGTGAATTATTACGAATAGAATGTAAGGAGTAAGTTATATTCATTTTGGTACCTTGAACTTTTTCTATAATGTATCAATTTATATTAAGTTATTGGGTTAAATAATTCATACCATATCCAAATGAAATTGGTAGAGTAAAATTGTTTGTTTCAAATTTAGTGTTTAAAAATGGAATTTGATGTAATGGTTGTGGAATAAAAGGGAAGAAGTTTCCCCTTTTATATGTTATAATAAGATAAATTTTGTGAATACCCCTTTACTTTTCAATGATATCATTTCACTATTAATGGGTCAGAGAATCACTTAGATTTAAATAATTTATTTTTGGGTGATCTTCGGCCTATAAATCCTCATCTATGAATTTTCACATTTCATTAACATATTTTTACTTTTTTACAATTTGATTTTTATTTTTTAAAATGTTTGCTTTTACCTTGGTGTTTAGATTATAAACAATTAATATATATTTTTTAAAAAATATAAGGTAACCCCAGATATAAGCTATTTAATTTCATATAATAAGATTAATCTCTATTTAAATAAAATAAATTTCTAAAAAATAGAAATTTAACAGTTAATTTAAAATATTTAAAAACTTTTTTGTAGAAGAACCTTTTTTCCCATTAAGTGTTTTTAATAATATATAGTATTGAACAAAAATTGAATGATTAATAATTTATATGAAAAATGATTTAGAAATTATATTAATGTCTTATTTTAGAAGTGAATAATTTATTTAATTAAATAACAATTATATATTATTAATAAAATAATATATTGAAAATAAAACTTTTACCATTGTCAAGATCATTAACATTAATACATGTTATCGTACTTTTATGCACAAAAATAAAATTAAACATATTATAAAATATGACTATATTTAACTAAAATATTAAATCCTTTTTTATTTAAATTCTGTTGGATAGGAAATCAAAAAATAATTAATATAAGATAATAAATAAATTTTTTGAGTACAATACTACTAATGTATCCAAAATGATATACATGGGTTTCATAAATACAACATAGTAATTTCAAATGATTTATTACAATTATAAATGTATATATGTTATAAAACGTTTTATAAAAATTTAACATAATCTTTTATTTTGATTCTGTCATAAAATTGACAATTTTATTAGAATCGATATTTTTTACCTGTTAACATAAAAACAAATGCATTCAAAAATTCAAAAAAATAAAAAATAAGAAAATTTTAATATAGTAAATACAAAAAAGACTATTCATTTATTTCAAAGTCCAAAACATGTAAATTTACTTTTCAAGAAGGACATATAATGAAAATTTTATTAAATAAATAGACTTCTTTTTTCTTTATAAGTCAAATTTTTACATATAAATAGTAAATTTAAAAAATAACATATTAAATAAATAATTAGATATTAATAACTTCTTAATTTACTATTACATATCCCCTTATTATATCTTCATAAGATCTAAGAATAATGTATGCACTGGTGGCAGTTAAGTATAGTGATTCCACTATGTTAGATCTTGTTGAAATTTCCATGTGCTAAAATTTCTCTCGCATCTGATATTGATCATAATATGATTATATAAGTTAAGTGTTTGATATAGTCTATATAAAACCCAAATCAAGGTACATTCTATTTAATAATAGAAAAATTAGCTTCATATAGATGTTTTTTACTCAATTCCATTTTTTTAATTAAATGTTTTGTAATATCGTTACTTTACATCATAACTACTAATTTAAAAGCAATATTATTACATTTAAATATTTTTCGCAAGTTACATTATAAATTTTGTTCATTTCTTGATGTTTAATAAGATATAAGCAGAATATTTATTTTATTAAAATAAAAAGTTAAATATCAGTTCGTTACACTCTCCTCCTAAATAAATAGGTTCCTCGCAATTTTAAAACTCTTGCGATGGGTTTAATTTCCATTGGGAGGTCCTAATTTACCATAAACTCATAGTTCATCAAGTTTTTATTCATTATATTAAATTAGATTCATGTTTACTCAATTTTATATAAGTCTTTTTTATATATAGGTAATCATTTCATAATATAATCCTAATATGAATTAACTTCTACAGACTATGAGGATTGTCCCTTTATAGGTTGAAAATACACTTTCTACATGCATAGATGTTGTGGCATGGGATTGTTCTTGTTCTAATGGTATTAAGGGGTTGTTGGTGCCAATTTTTTCTATTCTCTCTATATTATGAGTTTAATTTTCATAATTTAAAATTTACATTCAATTGAAGTAGCATATTTTTTTTATATTCCCTCTTTACGTCACACTTTTGAGTTTGATGGGATCCATCTACACAAATGTAACATCTACCCGCCCCTTTAAGTCAATATCCCCCATTCTTCTTTCCATATTTCTAATATGTAGGTAACTTAATCTTATTTTCTTGATTATCATTTTCATATGAACTTCCATGATAATAAGTTATTCTATTCTTTTTTTTATTTGGGATTTCAACTATTTTGACATTCTTAATCATGTTTCAGGATAGTGGGTTTATCATAATCACATGGTTTCTCACCCTCACTCATATTATGAGGGTTTTTTCATTGATTAAATCTCAATATTATCCCAAAAAATGATCGTTTCATATAGTTATATCCATTTATAAAACCAAAAAGGATAAACATTATTGATAAACAATTGACATTAAAAAAACTGTTATCATAAATTTCCATGTAAATATTTTATCACAAGTTGTGCTACATTATAGTAATATCTTTTTAACCTAATGTTATTTTAGTTTAACCTATATCACAATCAGTTCAACCTAAATAATTTTTTATTCAACCAAAGATAATTTATTTTGAGTTTTTTCATACCTCTTAACCTAATCACTTAACAAAATGTGGGATTCAATCCATCATAGTGATTAGTAAATAGATTATGATTACCCAAATCATATCCCTCATTAGTTTCAAACTAAGTGTCTAGTTATATCTCTTTTCTATGCATCATTTGAAAATAAATATATTGGTAAATCCATTACTTTTAGGTTTATTACACCAACTTATATCCATGGAAGATCTTATATCCACATTGAGTATTTATAAACTGATGTCATTGTTAAAAACCACATACATATTAATTTTCAAACTTTATGGATGCTATCTTATATATAAAATAAACCCTTAGTATTTCAATAATATTCACCCATAATAATCCCCAATATATTCAAAATTAACTCAAAAAACCTAAATTATTTTCTATACATTGGAAATTATTATCAATAATAGCTTATTTACTCTTAAATTATCCACAACATATATCCTAACCTATAAAGTTATCTAATCTTTTCTCAGATACCAACAATGATAACCCAAGAATATAAAATAAGAATTATATGACATAAATAAAATTTTTATTTATAATAAATACCCTTGATCTTTTAGTATTATAGTTTTAGTGAATTTAGAAAGAAACATTTACCAAAAACTCATGTATTTTTAAACAGATATATATTTTTTCAACAATCTATGTAACTTATTAATCAATAGAATGTATTCAATATCTCTAAAACATTTTACACATGATACAATTATACACATATTACACATATAGAATTTCTTCTATATATGGGGAATTTGAATCATTAGAATAGGTGAGATCAAACTCTCAGAAAGGGTAATTATAAGCAATGATAATCAAAGATTATACATTAGAACAATATTAACTTATCGGTATGAAAATTTAACTAAAGAAAATGAATAAAAATTATAGACTTCATTCCTAGTATCAGGTGTATCATGATACAAGATTAATATTTTAATAATTTAATATAATTAATGTTTTATTAATGGATTTTGATAGTTATATTATCATCAACTAACATTATAACCACTAATGTTATATAATATTGTCTCTGATACCAACTACGATACCTCTAAGACTTGATAGTAAAATTATATGACATAATTATAATATGGAATTAAATTATATGTCAAATATTATTGAGTTTTACATATTTAATGAATTATGAAGAAGTAGTTTCTAATAAAAACTATGTATTTTTTAAACAAACTGATATAGTTCCTACTATATTAGAGACTTCTCCATCTATAAAAAGTCCTTAATATCTCCCAAAAATATTCTCACAATATAATCTTCTATAATATGTAACATATATCATTCCTAAATTACCCAAGAAAATGGAAACACAATAATGTGGGATCTCAATCTAGAAGCAATTAAAAGGATAACTAAAAATAATCAATGATCATAAGTGAGAATAAGATATACATATGTGTATAAAAATTTAATTAAGGAACATAAAAATAGTATATATAATCCATATCCAATAAAACATTATTATGATTTAATATTAATATCATGGGAATTTATCATAAATAAATTGATATCAATGGATCTTTATATCTTAAGATTAACGCCACAATATAATTCATGAAATGATTAACCTAAGTCATTGTCCAGTCCCATGTCCATCATTACATTATATAAAAAGATCCATGGTATATTATGTTCACTCACTTATCTCACACATAATATCTCATGATATATAAATATTTACCCAGTGTATTAAATGTCTTTATAATTATGGTCCCACCTTTCAAATCATATTATGACATTATTTAAGTATTCCACATAGAAAACATTAAACATTTCATCAAAATAATATTAACAAGAAAAAGAAATCAATTTCATGATTATTTAAAAAATGACCTTAAAAATATTGAGAAATAATGTGGATTGTCTCAAAATAACATATCCCTATTTAATAAATATACTTACAATGGTGTTGACATAGTTGGAAAAACACCTTGACAAAAATAATTATTTAAATGATACACATAATAGATTAAAAATTAATGTTTTTTAATACTAGAATTTTAATTATTATCATATAAAATAGTACCATATAAATTAGATGGTAAATCATGATACAAAAATACCATGATAGTAACTCCATTTAAAAATTAAATGTGAAATTGGATGTAAAAGTGTAATTTTTAGAAACCACTTTTAATATTAATGTAAAAGATGATGTTATGGGTCATTTTAAATATTCATGTTCAATAAGGTGAAGTGAAATCATTTATAAATATATATTTGAAAAAAATATCAAAAATTTATACATTAATATGACAAAAAATTTATATGGAGATAGTGTAGAGGGAAATAAAAACCTCTGATGTTTAAGCTAAAGAAAACCCTTTTACCCTTTATTGAAAACCCATATCATGAAAACAGTTCAAAATAAATTTTTTGAAATTGTATAAGTATAATAATTGATTTAATAGGTAAATAAACATTATTATAATTCTTAATATAAAGGGAACAAATTAGAAATATTTATAAGACTTGGACATGGATTGGAAACTTTCATTTTAGATGATGAGAATTATTCTTAAAATAGTTTCATTTTCATGATGGAATATAATTTATAAATAGAAATTTATTTAAAAAACATTATTTCTATAGAAATAAATAGATAATTCTATATTAAATGAATTAATATTCTCATGGGGAAATGTTATAACTCCTGAAAGTATTTTTTATCTATTCAAAAACCCCACATATTTTATAAATGTCATTAATAATCGTTTTAATCAAGGATGGGGATTAATGTAAGATATGTTTCTTTGATAAATATTAATTTGAAATATTATAATTAATGGGGTGATAGTTACAATATAATAAAGAAAATTTTCTATAATATCAAAAAATTCTTGAACGAAGGGTCATATAGAAGGAAACCCGTAAAACTATTTACATTTTTTAGTCAAAACCCAATGATATAATTTATGTTTAATGTATTATTAAATTTCATTAAACATAATATAATTATTATTATATGAATTTTAATAGTATTTTTTACTTTATTTGAATGTAAACATGGTGTGTAATAAGAAATATTTCTCAAGGGGTGAAAATTGATATAAGGAATCCTTATAAGTAACATAATGTAGGATCAAAATAATGATGTAGATGCTCAATATACAAGAGGTGGGGTTAATTGTACACTTTAAAAATTCCTTTGGAACCTTTAAAGTTGGTTACGGATAACTATGTTTTCCTTAGACAAGGAAAAAACTAAGTTTAACAACGTTAAACTACGAAAATTCACAACACCTCTATTCACCAACTAGGGAATTGGAACCACGGAAAACAATATAAGATTCTACCTTAAATCGTATAGAATCTAAACTAATTAGAGTACAAGTGTAAGTAAATATAAGAAGGTTATACCTTATTTACAATACAAAAGTGCAGAGGAAAAACTAGTATTAAAAATACAAGTAACAAGATATGAATCTTTTAACCCAAAGAGAAGGGTATCCAACAACCTTGGATAAAGGTCCCTTGATTTATACTTTCAAGAAAGTCTGTCTTACCCACACCAGGGTAAGCCCTCGATACGAAGATTAGAATCTCTGTCTTGGTATCCCCGCAAGCCCTCAACTTCAAGGTAGTTGGAACCTATTTCTTCCTCATCAAGGAAGCCCTAGAACTTCAAGGTAGTCGGCACCTCTGTCTTCCTATCCCTGGAAGTCCTCGAATGTAATCACCAACATTCAGAGTCGCACGAAGCAATCTGAACGAGAAGTTCAGTACGCACAAGGCATGAAATGCTTCTCTCTCTACAAATCACCTTATCAGCGTGTGGTTTCTAGATCGGTCAACTTGTTGTTGAGCTCTTTCAAATGAGCTCCTACTTATAGGAAAATTTACAACGGTTGGCTCCCTCCTCTAACGGTCATATTTTCGATGAAATTCACAGGGACCTGTACACGTGTAACTCAACCAATGGTTAATTAGAAACAGAATGAACGACATAGTTTAATAATAAATCATTTATAACTGAATGCACGACATCTTTTTTAAATAATGAATATGTAAGTAAAATCAATTCAACATTTTGGAGTGTAAGAAAATCAAAAGTTCAGAGTCTAACCAAAATGAAATTCGGAGTCTATGTTAAGAAATGTTCGGATTCTATTTTATAGGAATTTAGAGTCTGGTTTTACCAGAGATTAGAATCTGAACTTGCAGAGTTTGAAGTCAAACTAGTAAAATTTCGGAGTCGAACTTCATAAGAGTTCGGAGTCAAACTTCATACGAGTTTGGAGTCGAACGACTTAAGAGTTCGGAGTCGAACTGCTTAAGAGTTCAGAGTCGAACTTTATAAGAGTTCGGAGTTGAACTACTTAAGAGTTCAGAGTCAAACTACTTAAGAGTTCAGAGTCAAACTGCTTAAGAGTTCAGAGTCGAACTTCATAAGAGTTCGGAGTCGAACTTCATACGAGTTCGGAGTCGGACCACTTAAGAGTTCGGAGTCGAACTGCTTAAGAGTTTGGAGTCGAACATCATAAGAGTTCGTAGTCGAACTACTTAAGAGTTCGGAGTCTAACTGCTTAAGAGTTCGGAGTCGAACTACTTAAGAGTTCGGAGTCGAACTACTTAAGAGTTCGGAGTCGAACTCATGATGTTCATAGTATAGAATTCGGATTGGAACATTATTACAGTTCACATCCAGAATTCAGATCCTAAAAACAGAATTCTACAAATCTTTACATTATATGACTTTTGGAATTTTAGGTATGAATCCGGTTTTTTGTACTAAATAAAAATATTTCTATGTATAAGAAAATCTGGGTTAGGGAAACATTCCTTAAAGAAGTAAATTTTCCTTATGGAGGTAAAATTTATATTTTCTTAAGTATAAGGTGTTTGTGATTTTCAAAAAAAAAGGAATGGAAAAGTCATAAGGAAAACCTTATTGACTCAACAATCTCCCCCTTTTTGGAAAGCACAAACATCCTTTCGAAAAAGTATATAAGGATTTTGAAAAAAAAATCATTAGGCCTTGAAATTAAAACTTATCTCCCTTTTTTCATGGATGAAAATGAATATAACTAACTCCCCCTTAGTCATTGAAACTCTATGGATTGTATTCTGAGTTCCCAGAGTGGAGTTTTCATTATTGTAAAAATGAAAAACTTCATAGTGGGAAACTCCCCCCTTTCTTTAAGAATATTTCTCTTAGAAATTTTCCTTTCTCCTCCTTAGGAGTAGTTCTTTTTTCCTTCTCCACCTTTGTGATTTTAAAAAATAATTGAAGGTAATGGAAAACAAAATATGGTACCTAAAACATTAGTATATGACAAGATACAACCAACCAAATAATCATTTCATTAGATTTGGAAAAATTTACAAAGAAAGACCATTAAAACAAAAGATCACATTGAGTTCATTTGTCTTCCTTTTCCTTCGGAATGAGATTCTTTAACAAGGTTTTGAGTTTCTTCAAGTCTCTTTGGTCTTCCTCACGTTGCCTCTCCAAGGATTTTACCTTTTCTTCTTGGACTTTTAAAGATTCTTACTGAGCCACCAAGGCTTATTTCAGCAACTTTATAATCTCATCTTGCTTTTCTATCTTCTGCTAAAACTCAATCTAGAAATCTCTTTCAGTTTTCCAATTTTGAGATACTGAGTCAATCTTCTCATTCTGGTCCCTTGCCTATTGATTCCGAGAATTTTTCTCCTGGTTCAGATTTTCATAAATCTCATTAACATTTTTATCCTCCTTTTCAAAATCATTTTGAACTTCGGACTGAAAACTCTCAAACTGAACTAAATCTTCATTAACTCTCTTAGACCACTTGGTTACCTTACTGCAGGACTTACTATGCACATAATAATCGATAAGAAAACTTTTCTGTTCAGCATTCAACTTTACAAACTTATCAATGACCATGGATAAAGAATCCTATTTCTGATTCATACTTTGTTGAAGCATATGGCATTTGGAATCTATTGTTGGAAAAATCGGAATGGTGTCTACCAACTTCCTCAGGGATTGTACCACAAAATCATGCCCATGAAATGATGATTCCGAATCAGAAACTTCTCTTTGAGACTGCTCTTCTTCAACTTGCACTAGATTTCTTCTAGAGGTACCACCAACCTCTTTCTTTATGATGGAATCTTTTATAGGTGTCTCCGTGAGAGTTTTCTTCCCCTTATCATCTCTTGGAGTAGGTTCTTTATTAAGGGATACATCCACGGATTCAGACACTTGGATAATCTGGTCTTCATCTGGTTTTTGTTTTACTTGACCTTCCTCAAGAAACTTTCTCTCATAGGATTCTTACTTATCTTACAAAACATTTTCTTCTTCTTATTCTTGTTGTTGGTTATCATCATTCTTACTAGCTTCCTGATCTATCTTTCCTGGAGATACTAACTTTGTGGATTTAGTATTATCTTTGTAGTCTTGTACTTTCTTGATCAGGGTATCCAAATATTCACTTTCCTCTTCTTATTCTTCTTCATCTTCAACTTCTTCCTCTATTTCTTCAGCAACTTCTTTCTCAGCATCTTCAACTATTTCTTTACCCTTGTCCTTTTCCGGAGTGACATAAGTCTTGGCTGGAGTTTCTGTTAAAGAAGGTTCAAAATCGAACCTTTCCAGGATGGGAAGTATTTTAGAAGCTAATTCTGAATCTTTTAGCAAAGATTTCACCACTTTAGCTTCAAACATTTTCTTTTTCATTTTCTTTTCCTTCGTATGTTTTTCTAGATCTTCCGCTGCTCTTTCCTTTAAAGCCTTAGACTCTGTATGGTCCAATACGAATTGTGCATCCCCTTCCTTCCTCTTCTCTTTGTCTTCCCTCCACTTGGATACCACTTCATCTATATATGTTTTCTGCTTCTTCGGCTTGGGGGGAGCATACTGAGTTTCCTTAACCTGAGGATTTTCTTCATCACCAACCACTTCCTTAACCTTTCTCTTCCCCCTTTGCTTTTTGGATGGTTCCGGATTCTGTGATTCTTTATGAGCTGCCTCAGCCTCTTCCACAGACAAAGGGAAAAATTCTCCGGATTCACTGGAAAACCCCATCTTCATCCTCTTTAGAGTATCATCACTAACCAGCATAAGCTTGCAATTCTGAACTTTTGATTTGCAAGCAACCATGAAAGATTATAAACACTGAACAATCAATTTAGATAGTAAGGCAGGAAACATGATAATCTGAGCTCTCAAAAATCCTTCTTTGATGTTCTTGATCGTAACCAAGACATGCCTAATAAGATTTATCTTTCTTAGATTTACCAAGAAATCTAAAACATAGATATCACTCTTCTTCAAATTTTCTTTATCACCTCTTATTGGAACCGGAAGTACTTGCACCCAAAGCTGAAGGATTCAATTGTTCGGAGTGAGACAAGAAATCTTGATAGTTGAATCATTCTTAAGACCAAGACACTTTAGTGCCTTTTCCTTGTTGAAACTTTCTTGCACATCGGAAAGTTTGTGAGAGCAGAATTCCGCTTCTTTTTCATTGGATAAACCAACCAAGCTCGCGGCCTTGGTGTAAGATAGCTTATAAGTCTTTCCATAAGACTTAAAGGAAAACCATTCTCTTCCATCTTCCATCTGGAAGGAAACAGACTCGTAGAAGTCGATCAGCAAATCAGTATAAACCGGATCATATTTATCTGACTTTTCTATGAAGACATCTTCCCATCCATTCAGCATTATATTCTTGGTTATAAGGGAATCATGCTTATAGAAATCCGGATGAACTAACCTTACCCGAAAGACTAACCACTTAGCTATTTGTTTAGTAGTTGACATATCTTGAGATGTTGCTTCTACAGACATTCAGAGTGAAGAAATCTGAAGGATTCAGAATGACTTTGCAAAGTTCAGGACTGGCCTTAATAAGTGCAGTAGGGATTCGAGACGCAATATCTTGAAAAACCGATGTGGGGTGAGAATTGGGGTCCCCTATATATAGGCGATGGATGTGACCTTTGGTCTTCCAAAAGCCATCCAACGGTTGAAAAATCATTGATCTGATATAACGGTTGAAAACAATCCCTCAAGAAAAACTTGACTCCGATCTTTTGAAGTTTTAGGGAAAACATCCAGATTTGGGGAAAAACAAGAATCCGAAATTTTAAAAACAAGGAAAATACCAGCAAGAAAAATATGATAACGAAACTATAAGTAGGGAAATCACAGCTTTTGGATTGGGTAGAAAGAGTGTTCTTAATTGGTAATATTCTTCCAGAAAAACTCATTATGAAAGTTCCAGTATGAAAATCTCATTACGAACATTCCATTCTGGAAGTTTTCAGTATGAAGATTTCCATTTCGGAAGTTCTTATTCCGAGAATTTCAATTCTGAAAATTTCAGTTCCTGAAATTCCCATTCCAGAAGTTTTAGTATCAGAAATTTCCATTCTGGAAACTTCAGTTCCGAAAAGTTTGAAAAACTAACTACGAAAATTTTTAGTTACACAAAAAAATGGATTTCGAAAATTTTAGTTTCACTAACAATCAAATGTACTCCCCCTATGAGAAGGAGCTTATTACTGTTAGGAGAACTGTTCAACAAGAAGTTAATGAAGAATGATTACCTTACAGTTATCATTCTTAACTTTTGTTTAATGTATTCAAATCTATCTGAGGGTAATGATTTTGTGAAAATATCAGCAAGATGATCTTGCGTTCTGATAAACTAAAGAATGATATCTCTTTTTAGTGTGTGATCCCTAAGAAAGTGATGCCTAATATCTATGTGTTTTTCACGAGAGTGATGTGCAGGGTTCTTACTTAGGGAAATGGCACTTGGGTTATCACACAAAATTTGAGTCTTAGTAAAACTCAGGCCATAGTCCGTGAGTGTGTGTCGCATCCACAACACTTGAGCACAACAACTTCCTGTTGCTACATATTCAGCTTCAGCAGTGGAAAGTGCTACAGAATGTTCCTTCTTGCCGGACCAAGAGACTAATGAATCTCTTAAGAAGTGAAAAGTTCCAGATGTACTCTTTCTATCCATTCTACATCCACCAATGTCAGCATCCGAAAATCTTTTTAGAATAAAATCATTTTCAGAAGTATAAAATAATCCTAGATCCATGGTTCCCTTAAGGTAGCAAAAAAATATTTTTACTGCCTTTAAGTGAGATTCCTTAGGATTGGATTGATATCTTGCACATAAGCATACTGAGAACATTAAGTCTAGTTGACTAGCTGTTAATTAAAGTAAACTTCCTATCATACCTCTAAAAGATGTTTGATCTACTGGTTTCCCAGCTTCATCAAGATCTAAAGAGTTTGAGGTACCGATGGGAGTACTTATACTCTTAGTGTTTTCATAACCATACTTTTTGAGAATATCTTTAATATAATTATGTTGAGATATATAGATTCCTTCTAGTTTTTGAGAAATTTGAAAACGAATAAAAAAATTTAACTCACCCATCATACTCATTTCACACTCAGATTTCATTAGACTTGCAAAAGAGTCAGTTAAAGATTGTTGAGTTGAACCAAATATGATGTCATCAACATAAATTTGAACAATCAAAACATTTTTATTATCTTTCTTTATAAAATGGTTTTGATCTTCATTTCCCTTAACATGGTTATTTTGAATCAAAAATCATGTGAGTCTATCATACCAGGCTCATGGGGCTTGCTTAAGACCATAAAAATCTTTGTTAAGTCTAAAAACATGATCAGGATGTTTTGTATCTTCAAATCCTGGAGGTTGTTCAACAAAAACTTCCTCTTGAACATAACCGTTAAGAAAAGCACATTTCATATCCATTTGAAAAAGTTTAAAAGTGAAGAATGCTGCAAAGGCAAGTAGAATAAAAATAGATTCAATTCTAGCTACTGGAGCGTAGGTTTATTCATAGTCTATTCCCTCTTGCTAATTATAGACTTTAGCAACGAGTCCAGCTTTATTCCTTACTATGACTCCATTTTCATCACACTTGTTTCTGAAGACCCATTTTACCCTAATGATAGAAGTTTCCGTAGGTCATTCAACCAAGGTCCAGACTATGTTCCTTTCAAATTCATTTAGTTCATCTTGCATAGATTTGATCCAATCATCATCACCTAAAGCTTCATCAGTGCTTTTTGGTTCTAATTGGGAAAAAAATTCTAGATGTTCAACTTCATTTCTTAAGGAACTTTTAGTCCTTACAGGTTGATTTACATCACCAATGATGCTATCACTGGGATGATTCTTAGGAAACACATGATTTGGGTTTTGTAAAACATTTTCATCAACATAGGGTAGAAAGTCTTCTGAGGTAAATGTTTTAGAAGTATCTTCTTGAACATTTTCCTTATTAGAAGGATCTTCTATCAAAGGTTGACAATCAGTTTTTGAAAACACATCCGAGGATGTAGGTTGGGATGGTTTGAAAATGAAAGGATCTGACTCATCAAATTTTACATGCACTGTTTCTTCAACAGTACAAGTATTTTTATTGAAAACTCTATATGCCTTAGAAGTTTTGGAGTAGCCTAAAAAAAATCCTTCATCAGATTTTGGTGAGAATTTATGTAAATTATCCTTAGTATTCAAAATGAATACTTTGTAACCAAAAACATTGAAGTAGGAAAGTCTTGGTTTTCTACCGTTCCATAACTCATAATAAGTTTTATTAAGAAAAGGTCTAATCAAAACTCGATTTATAGTATAACAAGCAGTACTTACAGCTTCAGCCCAGAAATGTCTAGATATAGAATTTTCACTCAACATTATTCTAGTTATCTCTTGAATAATTCTATTTATTCTTTCAACTACACCATTTTTTTGAGGAGTTCTAGGTGCTGAAAAGTTGTGAGTAATACCTTTTCTACTACAAAAAGTTTCAAAATCAGAATTTTGGAATTCTCCTCCATGAGCACTATAAATAGTTTTCAGTGGAAGGTTTTTCTCATTTTTAACTTGTGCTCTAAAACATTTGAAATAAGAAAATGCTTCAGACTTCTTTGCTAGAAAATAGATCCAAGTAAATCTAGTGTAATCATCAACTAAAACAAACACATAGTATTTTCCTCCAATACTTTCAGTTTGTATCGGACCAAAATGATCCATGTGCACTAACTGTAATGCATCAGTCGTTGAGACTTCACCAGTTGATTTAAAACTAGATTTATGTTGCTTTCCATATTGACAAGGATCACAAACTTTAGAAGAATCAAATCTAAGCTCTGATAGATCCTTAACCAGTTCCTTCTTATAGATTTTACATAAGTTTCTAAGGTTACAGTGACCTAGTCTTCTATTTCATAACCAGGAATGGTCTTCCATTGCACTTAGGCAAGGTAGGTTTTGACTTCTAAGGTCTTCTACATTCAAAGTATAAAGGTTCTCTTGCCTATTGGCTGAGAGAATAAATTATTCCTTGGAATTTTGTACTAAGCCCTTATAATTCCTAAAATTCACATGGTAACCTTCATCACATAACTGACTTATGATAATGAGGTTGTGATTAAGACCCTTAACAAATAAAACATTTTAAATCAAAGTATTACCTAGAAGAACAATATTACCAATACCAACAATTTCTCCTTGAGCATTATCTCCGAAAGTTACCTTTCCTCCTTTCGTCTTGATAATCTTTTCAAAATAGCTTTTGTTACGAGTCATGTGATGGGAACATCCACTATATATGTACCATGTATTTTTGTTGGTACTTCCTTTATCTTCCTAAAAACAAGAAAATAATTAGACTTTCGGAATCCAAACTTGCTTGGATCCGAGATTTCTAGATAACAAAATTTTAGGAACCCACACTTTCTTAGAGAAATAGGCTTTCTGAAAACCTAACGATTGGGTTTTTTTTAAAGAAAAATTCTTTACCTAGTGACCACCACATTGACACTTGGTACAAAATGGGGAACTTTGTGGAACAAAGTAATTGTTACTAAAAATTGGTTTCGCATGGGTATAACCAAATCTGGATTTGTTTCTCAAAGGTAGTATTTGAGAATACATTTTGTCAAAATTTTCCTTACCATGGGTAAAGTTTGATAAACATTTCCTTAAGGACAAAATTTTGGACTTGAGTTTTATAACCAAGTTTTTCTCTCCAAAAACATTAGATTTAGAACTAGAGCTAGGCTCGAAGATACGTTCCTTAGAAATTACTTTTTCTAACTCTTTAGAAATTTTTTTCTTCTCAGAACTTACTTCCTCAAGATTTTTTGAAATATTTATAAAATCAGCATTTTTTCTATCAAGATATTTAGTAAGATCTGATATTTCTTTTGTAAGAATATAATTCCTAGAGTTTTCCTTATCAAGTTTTTTGTTGAGTTTAGTATTCTCAATTTCAAGAAGTTTAGCAAACCTAGAAACTTCTTCATAGGTGGGTAAAGTATTTTATTCATCAGAAGAGGATTATTCATCAGAAGAGTTATAATATCTTATATCATTAGAATTTAAAGAAACATTGGTCAATGATTCAGCATTTCATACCTTAGCCATAAAACCATGATTATTAATGGGTAATCTGGCTATAAAACCAAGATTCTTCTATCCTGAAGATTCATAATAATAAGATTCATCTGAAGAGTCACCACCACTGGCACTCCAGGTGTCATTTTCTTTCAAGACTTTCTTATCTCTGGTTTTGTATTACTTCTTTCTGTTTATTTTAGTATGCTTTTCTTTCATTTATTTCTTTTTGAGCAAAGGGAAATCTGGTATAATATGTCCAACTCTCTTACATTCATAACAAGTAACTTCTCCATCTTTCCTATCTTTCGTTTCCTTTTTCTTATACTTGGACTGGAAATTTCTCTGTCCAGCTTTCTTGTTCATCCTTCGAGCAAGATTTTCTAATCATTATCAGACACTTCACTTTCACTAGATTCGGATTGGATTATAACTGTCTTAGACTTGGATCTAGTTACTCTCTCAGGAGTCTTAGCTTTCATATGATTTGATGTTTTTGTAAAAGCGATAGTACCATTCCCATTATTCTTCTTGATGTTGTCATCATCTATCTTCATTCTTGTTTCATGTTGGAGAAGAGTTCCAAATAGCTCATCAAGTGAAATTTGAGTGACCTTCATGTTCTCATCTATAGATGTTCTCTTTGATTCCCACTCATTGGTCATAATATCAATTATCTTATCCACAAGGGCTTCATCATCTAACCCTTTTTATCCCATAGACTGTAAGCTGTTGACTATAGTCATAAATCTCTGTTGAACATTATAGATTGGTTCTCCATAAGGAAAATTGAAGCCATGTTATTCAGTTCTAAGCATAGCTCTCCTAGTTTCAATAACTTTAGAAGCGCCAAAGTGTGTAACTTCTAACTTCTTCCACATACAATTAGCTACTTCATAAGAAGAAATTTGACTATATATATTTCTAGTCATTGAACAAAGTAAATTATTTTGTACCTTATAATTGAGTTGATACTCTTTCTTTTCCTGGTTAGTGAAAGTTCTAACTTCCTTATCAAGAATTTTATAATCACCAGTAATCATAACGAAGTTATCCACCCTAGTATTGATAACAAAAGTCTTCATTCGATCTCTCCAGTAGTCATAGTCATTACCATCAAAGATTGGTGGTCTTGTAGGGGTTATATTGTCAATAGAACCAACATTGATTCATGCCATTCTAATCAAAACATGGAAACCAAACTAGTTAGTATAAAAAAGTTCATAACTTCAAAGTTCGGAATGACAGATGTCGGAAAGACAATGTTCAGAATGACAATGTTCGGAATGACAAAGTTCGGAATGACAAAGTTCGGAATGACGAAATTCGGAATGACAAAATTCAGAATGACAAAGTTCGACAAAATAATTGAGCAAGAAAAACTTATATGTGAGTATAATTATTTCAGAGACATGCTATGATACCAATTGTAGGATCGAAATAACGATGTAGATGCTCAATATACAAGAGGGGGTGCGAATTGTACACTTTAAAAATTCCTTTGGAATGTTTAATGTTGGTTACAGATAACTATGTTTTCCTTAGACAAGGAAAAAACTATGTTTAACAAAGTTAAACTAAGCAACTTCACAACACCTCTATTCACAAACATGATAATTGGAACCAAGTATTACAATATAATATTATACCTTAAAGCATATATAATCTAAACTAATCAGAGTACAAGTGCAAGGAAATATATGAAGGTTATACCTTCCTTACAATACAAAAGTGCATCGGAAAAAACTAGTGGTAAATCTACAAGTAACAAGATATGAATCTTTTAACCCAAAGAGAAGGGTATCCAACAACCTTGGATAAATGTCCCTTGATTTATACTTTCAAGCAATTATATCTTACCCACACCAGGGTAATCCATCGATATGAAGATCGGAATCTCTGTCTTGATATCCCCACAAGCCCTCAACTTCAAGGTATTTGGAAATTTTTTCTTCCTCGGCAAGGAAGCCCTCGAACTTCAAGGTAGTCGGCACCTCTGTCTTCCTATCCTCGGAAGTCCTCGAATATAATCACCAACATTCAGAGTTGCACGAAGCAATCTGAACGAGCAGTTCAGTACGCACAAGGCATGAAAAGCTTCTCTCCCTATAAATCACCTTAACATCATGTGTTTTATAAATTGATCAACTTGTTGTTGAGCTCTTTCAAATGAGCTCCTATTTATAGGCAAATTTCCAATGGTTGGCTCCATCCTCCAACGGTCATATTTTCTATGAAATTCGAAGGGACTTGTACACGTGTAACTCAACCAATGGTTAATTAGAAACAGAATGAACGACATCGTTTAATAATAAATCATGTATAACTGAATGCACGACATCGTTTTGAAATCAAGCATATGTAAGTAAAAGCTATTCAACATTTAGGAGTGTAATCAAGTCAAAAGTTCGGAGTCTAACCAAAATGAAATTCGGAGTCTATGTTAAGAAATTTCCAAATTCTGTTTTATAGGAAATCGGAGTCTGGTTTTACCAGAGATCAGAATCTGAACATGCAGAGTACGAAGTCAAACTAGTAAAAGTTCGGAGTCAAACTTCATTAGAGTTTGGAGTCGAACTTCATACGAGTTCAGAGTCAAACCACTTAAGAGTTTGGAGTCGAACTCCTCTAGAGTTCAGAGTCAAACTAATTAAGAGTTTGGAGTCGAACTTCAGAAGAGTTCGGATTCGAACTTCATACGAGTTCGAAGTCGAACCACTTAATAGTTCAGAGTCGAACTTCTTAAGAGTTCGGAGTCGAACTTCATAAGAGGTTGGAGTGGAACTACTTAAGAGTTCGGAGTCTAACTTCTTAAGAGTTCAGAGTCGAACTACTTAAGAGTTCGGAGTTGAACTACTTAAGAGTTTGGAGTCAAACTCATGAAAGTTCAGAGTCCAGAATTCGGATTGGAAATTTATTACAGTTCACATCCAGAATTCGGATCCTAAAAACATAATGCTCCAAATCTTTACATTATATGACTTTTGGAATTTTGGGTATGAATCCAGTTTTTTTACTAAATAAAAATATTGCTATTTATAAGAAAATCTCGGTTAGGGTAACTTTCCATAAAGGAGAAAATTTTCCTTACAGAGGTAAAATTAATATTTGCTTAAGTATAAGGTGTTTGTGATTTTCAATACAAAAATTAATGGAAAAGTCATAAGGAAAACCTTATTGACTCAACACATAATATTTGAGGTAACAATCATTTGATAATGAGTTCATAAGGAAGAATTATAAAACCCATGAAAATAGTGAGAAAATTAAATAAAAAATATTCATTAGATGGAATAATAAATACATGTAACAATATAGTTCAACAAAAATGTTTCTAACTTAATGAAAGAAAATTGATTTAGTGGAATCCCTCACCTTGTTCTTAATTTTCTCATTATATGCTCCAATCATCCAAAATAATAAAATTATGTTTATTAGATACCTTAATTAGAACCATATTATTATATATTTAATTTAATATACAATTTAATTTTCATAATATATTTATTTATTAAAATGTAGTTTATTTTGTATAAATAAAAATTTAATCAATGTTGTATTCACTATATAATTTTATTGATCAATGATTATATTTTAATAATATGTTAAATAATTTTTGTAACTATTCCAAAACTAACATATAATCATTTATTTCTTATTAACTTATAAAAATATTATTATTTAACTTCCCATAATATTCCTTCATTAAATTTTATAGTAGTATGCATATAAGTGGTTCAACCAACCCAAACATTACCTTGTAATATATTGATGGGTGGATGTGGTTAAGGAACAATATAACATCATTATAAAATAATAAAATTATTATTGTTTAAATTTTTTTTGTTCTTTAATAATATTTTATGTGTTTTGGATAAGTAATATAAATCAATATGAAAAATAATTAACATTACCCCAAAGAAGTAGTAATTCCACACTGCCAGATTGACATTATTTTATTTTTTAAGTTGATGGAAAAAGTAAATAATGTTTTCCAATAATATAATAATACAATACTAATGTAATTATATCAATAATATTATAATAATATATTTAGGGTAGGTTTTTAATATATTTATTTAGCTGAAAAATTATGGAATAAGTAATTCTAAATTTGGTAATGTGAACTTTCTCTTAAAATCATCCCTTAAAATTAATAAATTGAAATAAATAGTTATTATTATATTATTATGAACATATTTTAGGCTTATAACTGGACCAAAATTTCATAGTTTAGTGAATTTATTTTATATATTCGTTGATACAAAAAATGGTTGAAGTATCCCATTTTATAGCTCAATAAATGCCACTTTTGTGAATATCGCTTTACATTTCAATGATATTTTGACACTTTTCAATGTTCAATGACTCAGAAACTGAAACATAATGTATTTTGGGTTGATCATAAATCTATCAATCCTCAAAAAAGAATTCCCACCAATTTCATAAACATATTTAATGTTATTTACCATTATATTTTCACATTTTCCAATTTTTCGTCATTCCATGGTAGATAGCTTTTATCATAGTAATTTCTTTTTTGAAACTATAAGGTATCCCTTATTTAAAAATATTGATGGTATAAACATAATTTAATTTTCATTTAACACATTCAATTTCTAAATAATAAAAAAATTGATTTTCTATTTAAAAATTTTATATATAGGAAAATGTTTTAGTAAAAATATAATAATTAAGTGTTACTTGTTTTTTTAGTATTGATTACAAATTGAATAACTGAAAATTAATTTAAATGTAGGACTCTAAATTATTTTAAATTCACTGTTTAGATTATTAAATTTTTTAAATACATTAACATTATACATTATTAATAAAAATTCTATGAAATTAGTAGTTTTTCCATTATCATTGTCATTTAAATTAATCAAAATAATCATATATTTAGACACAAAAATGAAATTTTTCACATTACATAACATTATCGATATGAAATACAGAATTTTTTATTTAATCCTTACAAGTGATGAACAAAATGTTTTACTATATGTAAATAAATTAGTTGTAAGCATAAAATATTATTTATGATTTTGAAAAATATAAATAGGTTCTATAAATATAATATAATAATTGAATATTATTTAACATACATATAAATTTATATATTTAAAAAAATTAAACACATTTAATTCATTCTTGTATAATGATAGTGATATAAAATTGATAGTTTTTGCAATATCGGTATTTTGAAACTGTTTTCCAGAAAACTAATGACTTCATAATAATCCAAAAAAATAATACTAAGTTATTTTTGAAATAATAAAACAATCCACTTTTTTAATTTAATTATGATTATAAAATTTATAAATTTATCATTTTAAAATGAAATATAATGAAAACTATTTTATTAAATAAATATTTTATTATTAAAAGTAAAAGAATTTGAATGTGAAAATACATGTGATAAATAACTTGTTATATTAGAAATTACACATTTATATAATCCTAGTTTCTAGTTAAATATCCCCTAAATATCATTATGTATGATCTAAGTTCATGTTATGATCTTGTATTAGTCAATGTTGGTGATTCAACTAGCATAGATCTATTGAAAATTTCCTAGATTATTAATGTCTCTTGCATACAATATCTCCCCTTCTGTAATTGCATGAATTAACTTGGGATTACTCTATAGAAATTCCAAATGTAGAAAAATCCATTCTAAGATAAAAAATAGGCATTATGAGGAATTCTTCCACCAATAAATGTTGTATCTTTCCTTTGTAGATTTCATATTATGGTTACATATTTCTATACCCACTAGATTAATAACTATATTATAATAGTTAAATTTTATTTTAACATATCTTGGTTTTTTAGTTTAGTGTTTAATGTACATAATAAAATTAACATATTATTTATTTGAGATAAATACATAATGAAATCCTAGGATATTGTTGAAATGTAGTTCAAAACCTCATGGAGGTTATTAACTAGTTTACTAGGTTGTAAATAAAATCCAATAATGTGAGGATTATTTTGATTTTCTAAATAATGAGAAATTAGATACTGATAACTTTGTGAAATAATGATTACCTTAATCTAATGATTCTATGGTTCCCTTAATTATGGAGAAATTTATTTATAGATTATAAAATATATTTTATATTTCTAAGTATTATAAGCAATAGAAACACAACATGGTTTTTTAGATTTTAGTTTTATAATTATATCAATGGTGTAAATGTTACAGTGAATACAATTTATAATGACAATATTATTCTTTAGACTGTGAAGTGTCTAAAAATTAGTTCATAAAAATATTTTCAATTTCTCATTTGTGAAAAATATAGAGTTAATTTGTAGTGATGAAAAATAGGGGAATGAATATTTTGTTAAATATAAGAAAAACTTCAATAGTATTTCAACGTACACCAATAATATTATTATCAATATTTAATTAATCAATAAATTCCTTTGTTTTTCAAAATTTATTCATTATAAATATTTATTATTATATACTTTTGTAGTAATAAAATTTGTTTAATATGATAATAAATTAGAGATGATCTTAAGAGAACCATAATAGTCTCACATTTATAGAGGTTGGAAGAAATGGATGAATTTTATTACTAGAGTATCAGATGAGAATTTTAATATATGGAAGATCATCCAATTTACCATATATTAAATATTTTGAAAGAATCACCTTAGAAAAAGTCTTATGGGAAATGGAAAAATATTTTACTATAGAAAAACTAATTTTTCAAGAATAATATTGTTATTATAACTTGAAGGTGACACTCAATATGATAAATGAAACTAATGAAAAAGTCAATGCACAATAAATGTTCAAATGTTTCAATTATAGTGATTTTAGTTAATACACTTTTCAATGAACCAAACCAAGTGATGTTTCTAGAGTAAGAATGAAGAGATATAAAAGTAGGTAAATTAGTCCTCACATAACCATTTCCCATAATAATATGTTTCACATAATTCAGTTATTTTGAAAGATGAACAATTATAAAAAAATAATGAAATATGGAAAGGGATAATGAATATCTCTTTAAAATAATATTTTTTTTAAAATTTTCACCAAATATTTAGGAATAGATATTCCATGGTGATTAGTGTTTGGTAACCCTTTTCACTTTGCCTCTAACTAATAAATAAAATATAAAAGTATGATTGTATATAAAATGGTACAACATATAATATACTACAAAATAAGAAGAAAACGTATTAATGGGCATGAAAAATAATTAAAAATATTCTTCTATCAACTTCAACTGAATTTAGACCATTGAATATTTTTGTAACAAATTTATCTCTCAAATTTACCCCTTACTTCTAAACAATATAAGTATAATTTTGGTATCATATCTCCCAATATTATCCAAGTAGAACAAAATTAATTATTAATGTATTATATATCAAAGTGTATCTCCCAGTATTATCAGAAAATATTTTTTCAAACTCTAATCATTGAATTATTAATCAAATTTGTTAATATACATCACAAAATCCTTAACTAAATATACAAACATCACCAAAGTACAAATAATATTAAAGAATTATGATAATATTACAGTGTAATCAATTTCAATATTCAAAATATTCTATCGAAGGTTATATCCTAATTTTTTCCCTAGGATAAATTATGTGAGAATTTTATATACATTTTAGTGTTTTACATGATAATTATAGTGTGGTTACATGAATTTTAAATCAAGTACCTACAATAATTTCTCATTTAAAGCATTCATTTCATAATTTTGTAGTTATAAAATACTCCACCATAATCCAAAATATTATAGTATGACTATTGAACTTCATAACTATAGAAGTTCAATTAAACCTTATGTCTTATAAATTAATTCATATTTTAAAAAAAAATTACATTGAGTAATAAATTATTCCATGGTTGTATCTGGTAAATGGCCAGCTAAAAATACATTTCATTGACAACATTCATTATAATTTCTATATTTCTATAAATCAACCCCAAAACCATGTATTAAATTTATAGTGTAATAATGATACTGTGACCATCACTATTTTAATTTTCATTCAATTGTCCAACACTTATGTGAGAAAAATAAATGGAATTATCAAATAAGAAATTCATATGGAATGATAAAATGTTTAATACTCCGTGATTTTTTAAGGAAAGATTCATTTCATTCTCTTATTTTTGTTTCTATTCAATCCTGAAAAATTTAATGATTATGTTGGAAATAAATAAAATAATAAACCACGTTCAAATATGATGATTCAAAAATCCATGATTCAATTTCATACTCTAAATGTGAGTGACATCTAAAAATGTAAATATCAAATAATGAGACTATTTTTGGTGTAATCAATACTCATTATACCTAAAATTACTATGTTAACCCTAATAATTCATTTCATAAATTAATTAATTATTATTATTGGATTTTAAAATGATAACACACTTCATAATTATTATTTTCTAATTTTTATTTCTTTTCAATTATACTTATAGAGATACATATCTTATGAATGACTAAGTTCCAATTATTTTAGTTTGATCCTTTAATTTTCAAAATGTTGTATTTTTACACAACACACCATTCAATAAAAGATAATGTGGATTATATAATTGTTAAAACATTTCAAGAAGAACTCAAATAATCTTAAGGTTTTAATTACTTTAAATTAAGTTTGAGCATCAATTAATTGAATATGTTGAATCATGGTACATCGATTAGTACTCTCCATCATTGTTGATATCATTGATTTTAAATTTTTTTCAAATTCATACTTGTTGATTTTGTGTGATATGTGTAACACCCCAAGATTTCATAGTACGTTAGTTTTTCAAAGTAATTCAATAACTTACACTACATGCAACTTCGAGTTCAAGCGCACCACGACTTACCATACTAGTCGTTCAAAAGCGGTTATGAATATTATTAACAAATTTTGAACTTCACATAACCCTTATAATTTTAGAATCCATAATATGAGTTTCTTAGACATAATGTAAGGAGAAATCTATTTTTTCAGATAAAATAAGTATTTTCAAAAAATGTAATTTTACCTCCATTTAATGGAGAACCCTTTTTAAATCCAATATTTGAAACTTTTATATACTCAATTTGAAAAAATAAACTTCTTATTTGGGATTGGAACATAAGAATTTAGTTTCAATAAATTTTTGGTGTTTTTATGATAACTTTTATATGTGGGTGAATAGTGAAAAATAATATATTTTAACTGAAAACAACTTTTTTAATCAAAATAATTTATAGCATTAAACTGTACATATGAATGGTTTTGATGTGTAATTATGTTATATGTTTACCATTTTAATCCAATGTTTGTCATTGGAAGTAATTTCACTTTGAAATTGGACATAAACAAATGTCAATATTTTGGTAGTTTTTATTTCAAAAAAATACACATTTTGGTTTTGAAAACGAGAATTAATTTTAAACAAAAAAATGAAATTTATATGTTTTTAACTTGGTAAAATAGACATAATTTTTGAATTCAGATATCAAAATTAGCTTAGGGTGAATTTTTGGTATGTTTCTGAAAACTTTTAATTTTTTATGAATAGTGAAAATCACTTGGTTATAGTTTAAAACTAAATTTTTATTTAAATAATTATTTATTATATTTAAATTTATTTTACGTCAAAATAGATACATAATAACAATATAAGTTCAATGTAATTCATTGGAGTCATTTTTTAATAATATTAGATATATAAAATATTATTGAACTTTTCACCGTCTTTTACGCACCTCCTAGGAGAATTTGTAAATTCACATATAAATTAATTTTACCACTTCTGTGAGTTGAATTTCAAAAATCCGAGAGACACGGTTAATATAAAGTAGTAAAATTTTGTTCAATAAGATAAAAATAATTTTTGGTGAATAGTAACTTTTTCTTTTATTTACCACGGTTAAAAGTAAATAGGGTAATTAAGGGTAAAAATGATATTATTATTACCCTAAAACATGTCCTAATTCTATTGGCTAAGTATAATTTTAACAAAAACAACCTTAGGAATGAAATTTTAACCTCTTTGGTCCACTTAGATTAGATTAGGACATTTATTATTATTTAATTCAAAGAAGAGTTAAAAGATTTAAAATCAAAGTTTAATAAATAAAAACATTTTAATATAGAGTTACACATAAGATAAATTAGTTTAAAAATATTCATCAAAAATATAAAATGATTTCCTACATAAATTTATTTTATTTATAATTTTTAGACATTAAATAATTTAAAATATTTTTGACACAATGGTAATGAAGTAATTACCTTATTAATGAAATATTAAATTAATTCATATTATAAATATCTAGATAAATGTAATTTGAGACTTTTTATGAATTCCAATAATTTTATAAGTTAATATGATATATTAGGGTTGGTTATATTAATTTGGTTCGAAGTAATAATGCTGTAAATAAATTTAGCAAAAACCAAATACCAAATAGTGTCAAAATTGACATAAAAGAGTTTTTAAAACAAATATCATATTATTAATTGATATTCAATACCTAAAAATCTAATGTTTGGAAAAAGTACTTATATAATGATATGTGTATCATTAATTAACCACTTTAGGTTCTCTTAGAAGTATATAGTATGTTTATTAACCATATAATATAAAAATACAAAGAGACATGGTAAATGTCAATCTATTTAACTAAGAGTTAAATCTGAAATTTAAGGTTAATATAGTAACCCAAACCTATCTAAAACCTATTGTTGGACTTGTTTTCGACCCATCCCCACCTTATCCTTTAAATAATCCACTTTGGAGCCGTTATAAAAAGAAAATTACTTTATTATAAAATAATATTTAAGTTTTTTCTAAGATACCCCTCACCGCTCTTATAAAAGGTCACTTCCCCTTCTCTCAAATTCACACATTCAAAGCCAATTATATCGAACAAACCCTACTAAAATATCCTCTCAACTTCCCTCACTTCATCCTAGAGGCCCTACTTTGGTCAAAAAGCCAACTTAAGGTTCCCTTTTGATCAAATAAAAAGGAAGAACCTGAAGAAGAGGTAATAATTTCACCACCCTCTTTCAAGTTCTTTTCTTCTTCCACATCTCCTTTCTTCGTTATTTCCATTCTAAAATAATAACTCCTGTATATTCTCTATATTTTTATGTTATTATAAATATGGTACATCCATATTCATTATTCTATCCATCCTTTGAATGACATGTCACCATATGTGTGTGCGTACGGATTATCGTCCCCACGTCGTAGTGGAATTGTTATTCAATACATTATTATTTGGATGGGTATAATAATGATGTGTAATTCATGTAAATAATAAAATAAAACATGATAATTATTCTGTATATATGATATACCATCCAATTATATATTATTTTAATATCAAAATAATGATATTGTCACTTGTGCGTACGTACGGATTACCGTCTCCACAGACGCGATTAGATTCATTCCCCATCATATCCATTCAAGACTAAATTTAATTTAATGATTAAAAGTAACGTTTAGATACATGATATAAATCTGTATATGAATAATATACATCCCATCCATAAAAAATATGGCTCGCATAACAAAGATTATAAATGAAAATGAATCTGTTAACACCCGAAACGATGATAATACTAAGATATTATTAACAAATCAATGTTAAAATATAATATATGATATCATATTAATACATATTATTCTTTTATAATTAAATAAAAATTATTTCACTATTATAAAGGAGGTTAACCTGACCTCTACCAAAGAAAATGTACAAAGTAAGGGGTTTCTTATCTCATTTTTTATTTTGTGATATTTTATTGTTCACTACTTATTTATTGCATGTTGTGTGTGTACTGCCCATGATTGTATTCATTTTGTAATATACTTTAATTTATGGATATTTACATCATCATTTTATGATCCTTCTTTCATGGGTTTATGTTTCATATGTTACCAAATCGATAAGAGAATTTTAAATTTCAATTTCCACTCATTCGGCTTTACGCATACTTCATTAATTATTTTACTCCAAGATTATGTGTGGAATCACTATTCATTTTCATATGTCATAATTTCTACTCCCATTTCTGTGGATATACTTTTGATAAACATAATTACTCCATTTATAAACTCTCAAGTCATCGATATGAACTTGATAAGAGTAATTTTAACTCAATCTCAATTTGTTGAGTTAAATATCCAATTTATTGGTGCTGTTTTTACAATAATATGTGTGAATGTCCTCTGATTGATTTACACTGAATGTCCAATAATATTTAGTTTATTTATATTTTTCACACATAATAATTTATTTGATTTATCCTTAACCTAAGGATGTGGTCTTTATAAGATATTTCATCTCAATTTACATTCCATTGAGACTTCTTTGTTGTTATACAGAAAATCACTTTTATATAGTGTATATAATGTACTTTGACATAGTATATCATGAATCCCTTTACTCTCATGATATTACAAAGTTTTTATTACCTCAAGTATTTGTATTCAAGTGTCTCTCTTTTGGTTAGTTCGTCTAACTAGAATATCATTTTAAATGTTTTAAAGATGTATTATTCTAAATATTTCTCATTAATGTTCATGTTTTAAAAATGGTTTTAAGGATTTATTTATATGGACATCAAAGTTTTAAAATTAAAATTCACTTTAAAAGTTTCAAATTGGTATGGGACACTTTTATTCAAAAATCTATTTTAAACGGCTTCCTGATAAATAGTGATACTTTTAAATGTTTTCATAAAAAGGGGGATATTTCTCATAAATATTTTTTATGACTATTTTTCATCTATGTAAATATCCTTCATTATTCTTGATTGAGGTTAATCTGTTACAATATAATATTTCATATTGTATTGAATGAGTTATTTTGACTGTGGATGTGATATTCTTATACCATTCATGGTTTGTGGATAAAGTACTGACATTTTGTATGCTAGTTTTAATATGAATGTTTATGTTATGTTAAAAACTATTCATATGAGTAATTAATTGGACTTAGTAAGTGACAGGTGGAGCCCGATATAGCTCCTTGATGAATCGGTATGTCTGATTAGACAAACTACTGTCTTGGCACAAGGCCTTGACAAAATCTTATTTGTAGTCTTGGCACAAAGCTTTGACTGTGTGGTTATGATAGTCTGGAATTATGCATTCCATCATTATAAAAGTGGCTATTGATATTTCATGTCATTATTAGACTAGTAAAATATCCATGTGAATAAGTAAATGGAATTATTTCATTTCATTTTTTCCATTTTATGTTGAAGTTTATATTTAAAAGGCTTTTGTTTTAGTTATACATTGACTTAAATGTTTATGATTATTTATGAAGGTTTACACTATAATGTTATCCTTACTGAGCATCTGAGATCAACCCTTTCTATGTTTTATTTTTACCAGGATGCAAAGAAGTATATTATGACTGAATCCAGGGATAGTCTATGGGATCTCAGTGTTGTCTATGGAAACAATGTTGTTGTAGTTTTCCATTTTATGATGTAATGTAAACATTATTAATTTATATAGTACTTCCAAGGATACTAAACTAATCGGTATTTCAAGACATGATCTTTTATGATCATGCCAATGATACATAATAATGCACTGACTCTAGGCTTCTGCGATCAGGGTGTTACAGTTGGTATCAGAGGAAGTTTAGTACAAACCCTTGAAACTAGATTTAGATAAAATCTGATTAGATCACATAGCCCTAAGATAGACTTTGAGGATTAGTATAGAAGAACTTCACAGAATTTTGGTATTGTAGAAATTTTGTGAGTTTTCCAAGTAATACATCCCTGTCTGGATACGAGCAGGTTGAGGCAGCTCTGGCACAGATGTACCTAGGGGTAAAACCAGAAAACACCACTTTGAACTAGACTCAAACTAGAACTGGTGCACAATTATGGGCCTTGCTGCACTCTTGGTTACGACATACCCGGGGGATATTCATAGGATAATTTACATTTTCTCTACAAACCAATTTGAAGGATTTTAATATAAGAAGAGAATAAATGACCTTTGTTAATCCTAAGGTGTTTCGAAATTGAAAATATAGTGTCATTATATTCTCTAAATGATTTAGTGACTACCGTTACTCACACAATGCTTTTTGGTTTTAGTCAATGGCTAGATTCCAAGGACGTCATAGTAGCTTTGAGAATGATGTACAAGGTGGGAACAATGGTGAAAATGAGTAAAAAATGGAATATTGATAGGTGTAAAAGATATCATGTTCATACTAAATCAGTTTTTCAAAAATATGATCAAAAACATATATATTAACCTACTCCCGGACTCAACAAAGAAGAGGAAGGTGATGAATGATAAGAGCTCCAGTAGTGGAGACCATGGAGAAAAGAATCCTTAATTTCTATCATACAATAAATGTGGAAGGAGACACCCAAGAAAGTGTCTCAATGAAACAAAGAAATGATTTACGTGTGGGAAAGAAGGGCATAAAGTGAAGAATTACAGAGGAAAAATGAAGAGTACTATGGAAGAAAATAAAAATGGCCCCAAGATTCCATTTACAGTCATTTGTCGTAAATGTAGGGGACCTGGCCATTACCCGATTGAGTGCCCTATTCTGTAGGATATTTTCATGGTCAAAGAAGAAACTATATGGAAATAAATGGTTAAAGAATTGTTTAAAATTATTAGTGCTCCTTGTTGATGGGATTACTTTGGAATAATTTTCTATTGTATTTGTAACCCTATAGTTGTCATCTGAAAATGATATTTAAGGAAGAATTATCTTTTCTATTGTGGATATAGTTATAAATAACCATTTGGTTTTATATGATCATTGGGTTTGAGGCAATTACATGTTATTATATTTTTGGATTCAAATGCAAGGTATGATATAATATTTTTGGTTAAATTTGTTGAGTCAATAAGGTTTTACCAATGACTTTTCCATTCCTTCTTGTTTTGAAAAACACAAACACCTTATCTTTAAGAAAATTTATTTTATAAGAAAAATCTCTTTTATAAGGAAAATCGCTTTTATAAGGAAAATCGCTTTTATAAGGAAAATTTATTTTATAAGGAAACTTTCTTTTGTAAGAAAAATTATCCTTATCATATTTTCATCCATATATTTCTTAAGTATAAGATTCGGATTCATTTCTATATTCTCGGAATTGTTTGAAACTTTGATATGAAGCATTCTGTTTTAGGATCCGAATTCTGGATGAGAACTGTAATAAAGTTTCACTCCGAATTCCAGATGAGAACTGTAATAAAGTTTCATTCCGAATTCGAGAAACGAACTCTGATTAAGTTCTACTCCGAATTTAGGATACGAATCCTTATGATGTTCGACATCAAATTCCATTTCGAATTCTGATGACGAATTCTCATTACAAATTCTGATGACGAATTCTCTTTCCGAAATCTCATTCTGAATCCACCTATTAAACATAATCTGATCATCTTTGTTTTATACACTCTGAATTTATTTAGACTCCGAAAATTGTTTTTGGTTAGACTCCGAACTTTCATTTTTCTTACGCTTTTATAATTTGTCTACTCTTTAATAAAAATTATTTACACTCTGAACCTTCACTCCGAATCTGCACTCCAAACTTTTTAGTTAGACTTAAAATGATGTTGTACATTCTGTTACACTTGTTTTGTTATAAAACGATGTCATCTATTCTATTATAAACTAACTGTTGGTTAAGTTACAAGTGTACAGGTCCCTCCTACTTTTGAGGAAAATATGACTGTTGGAAAGGAGGTCGACCTTGCCTATAAATAAGAGCTCATTTGAAAGAGCACATTACTGATGGATGACTTCTTAAACATTGTTCTTACATGATGTTGAAGTTATTTCTAGAGAGATAGGCTCTTATTAACTCCCAAAGCATCGTGCGACTCCGAATGTTGGTTATTACATTCGAGGACGTTCAGGGATAGGAAGATAGAGGTTTCCAACACCTTGAAGTTGAGGGCTTCCTTACTGAGGAAGGCAGAGGTTACCAACTACCTTGAAGTTGAGGGCTTACGGGGATAGCAAGACAGATACTCTGATCTTCATATTGAGGGATTACCCTGGTGTGGGTAAGACAGACTTGCTTGAAAGTATAAATCAAGGGACCTTTATCCAAGGTTGTTGGATACCCTTCTCTTTGGGTTAAAAGACTTATATCTTGTTACTTGTAGTTTTACTACTTGTTTGTTTCCGCTTCATTTTATATTGTAAGGAAAGTATAACTTTCTTATACTTCCTTACTTGTACTCTGTTTCATTTAGATTCTATACGCTTTAAGGTAGAATCTCATATTGTAATCTTTTGTTAAGTTTCAATTTCCAGAACCATATTTCCGGAACCTACATTCGGAATCTCTATCTAGTTTTAAGAAATTTCATAGGACTTGAAGTTTATAACATCATTACTTATTCCAAATTTTCATTTGGTGTTAGAGGTGTTGTGAATTTACTTAGTTTAAACTTTGTTAAACTTATCCCTTTACTTTTCTTAAAGAAAACATAGTTATTCGTAACTAACTTTAAAGGTTCCAAAGGAATTTTTAAAAGTATACAATTCACCCCCCCTCTTGTATATTGAGCATCTACATCATTATTTCGATCCTACAATTTGTATCAGAGGAGGTATCTGAAATACTTGTACTCACGTATAAGTTTTTCTTGCTCATTTTTTCATTCCGAACTTTGTCATTCCGAACATTCTCATTCTGAACTTTGTGATTACGAACATCTTTCTACTAAAAAGTTTGTGTGCCAAAGGTTATTTTAAGTATGGCAGTAGTTAATGTTTGTTCCATTGATAATATAAATCCTACAAGACCACCAGTATTTTATGGTAATGATTATGAGTACTGGAGAGATCGAATGAAGACTTTTGTTATCAATACTGGAGTAGACAACTTGGTTATTCTTACTGGAGATTATAAAATTCCTGATAAGGAAGTTAGAACTTTTACTAACCAGGAAAAGCAAGAGTATCAACTCAATTATAAGGTACATAATACATTACTTTGTTCAATGACTAGAAATATATATAGCCAAATTTCTTCTTGTGAAGCAGCTAATTGTATCTGGAAGAAGATAGAAGTTACACACTTTGGAACTTCTAAAGTGATTGAGACTAGGAGAGCTATGCTTAGAGATGAATATCATGGCTTCAATTTTCCTTATGGAGAACCAATATGTAAATTTCAACAGAGGTTTATGACTATCGTCAACAGTTTACAGTCTATAGGAGAGAAAGGGTTAGATGATGAAGCACTTGTGGATAAGATAATTGATATCATGCCAAATGAGTGGGAATCCAAAAGAACTGCTATAGATGAGAACAAGAAGGTCACTCAAATTTCTCTTGATGAGTTATTTGGAACTCTTATCCAACATGAAGACCGAATGAAGAGAGATACTGACAACATCAAAAAGAAGAATGGGAATGGTACTGTTTCTTTTAAAACAACATCAAATCATATGAAAGCTAAGAATCCTGAGAGAGTAACCAAATCCAAGTCTAAGAAGATCGATTTTCAATCAGATTCTAGTGAAAGTGAAATCTCTGAAAATGAATTAGCAAATCTTTCTCGAAGGATGAACAAGATAGCTGGTCAGAGAAATTTCCAATCCAAGTATAAGAAAAAGGACAGGAAGGAAAAGAAAGATGGAGAAGTTACTTGTTATGAATGCAAGAGAGCTGGACATATTAGACCAAATTGCCCTTTGCTCAAAAAGAAAGAAAGGAATGAAAGGCATTTAGATAGGAACAGAAAGAAATATTATAAAGCCAAAGCTAAGAATGTTCTGAAAGCTAGTGACGCCTGGAGTTCCATTGGTTGTGATTCTTCAGATGAATCTTCTGATTACGAATCTTCAGGACAGAAGAATCTTGGTCTTATAGCCATATTACCTATTGATAATCATTGTTTTATGGCTAAGTTACGAAATGCTGAATCATTGACCAATGTATCCTTAAATTCTAATGATAGTAAGTATTATAATTCTTCTGATGAAGAATCCTCTTCTGATGAAGAAAATACTTTACCTACTTATGAAGAAGTCTCTAGGTTTGCTGAACTTCTTGAGATTGAGAATTCTAAACTCAATAAGAAACTTGATAAGGCAAACTCTAGGAAGTCTATTCTTACAAAAGAGATATCAGATCTTTCTATAGATCTTGATAAGAAAAATGCTGATTTTGAAAGTATTTCAAAAAATCTTGAGGAAGTAAGTTCTGAGAAGAACCAACTTTCTAAAGAGTTAGAAAAAGTAATTTCTAAGAAAAATATTTTCGAGCCTAGTTCTAGTTCTAAAACTAATGATTTTGAGGATAAAAACTTGGTTATAAAACTCAAGTATGAAATTGTTTCCTTAAAGAAGTGTTTATCAAACTTTACCCATGGTAAAGAAAATTTTTGATAAAATGTATTCCCAAATATGACCTTTAAGAAATAAATCCGGATTTGGTTATACCCATGCAAAACCATTTTTTAGTAACAATTATTTTGTTCCTCAAAGTGCTCCAGTTTGTACCAAGTGTCAATGTGGTGGTCACTGGGCAAAGAATTGTTCCTTAAACAAAACCCAATCCTTAGGATTTCACAATGTTTACTTTTCCAAGAAGATATGGGTTCCTAAAATTTTGTTATCTGGTAATCTCGGATCCAAACAAGTTTGGATTCCGAATGTCTAATTATCTTCTTGATTTTAGGAAAATAAAGAGAGTACCAGCAACAATACATGGTACATGGATAGTGGATGTTCCTGGCACATGACTAGTAACAAAATCTATTTTGAAAAGATTATCAAAACGAAAGGAGTAAAGGTAACTTTCAGAGATAATGCTAAGGGAGAGATTGTTGGTATTGGTAATATTGTTCTTTTAGGAAAAACTTTGATTTCAAAAGTTCTTTTTGTTAAGGGTCTTAAGCACAACCTCATTAGCATAAGTCAGTTATGTAATGAAGGTTATCTTGTGAATTTTAGGAATGATAAGTGCTTAGTTCACAATTCCAAGGAAGAATTTATTATCTCAGCTAATATGCAAGAGAATGTTTACACGTTTTACCTAGAAGTCCTCAGTATCCAGGATTTACCTTGCCTAAGTGCAATGGAAGATCATTCCTGGTTATGGCATAGAAGACTAGGTCACTATAACCATAGAAACCTATGTAAACTCACTAAGAAGAAACTAGTTAAGGATCTACTGGAGCTTAGATTTTATTATTCTAAAGTTTGTGATCCTTGTCAATATGGAAAGCAACATAAATATGGTTTTAAATTGATCGGGGAAGACTCAACAACTGATGCATTTCAGTTAGTGCACATGGACCTTTTTGGTCCAACACAAACTGGAAGTATTGGAGGAAAATACTACGTGTTTGTTCTATTTGATGATTACACTAGATTTACTTGGGTTTATTTTCTAGTAAGGAAGTCTGAAGCTTTTAATTATTTCAAAAGTTTTAGAGCTCAAGTTAAAAATGAGGAAAACCTTCAATTGAAAACTATTCATAGTGATCATGGAGGAGAATTTCAAAATTCTGATTTTGAAACTTTTTATAGTAGAAAAGGTATTACTCACAATTTTTCAACACCTAGAACTCCTCAAAAAAATGGTTTAGTTGAGAGAAGAAATAGAATTCTTCAAGAGATAACTAGAACCATGTTGAGTGAATATTCTATAGCTAGACATTTCTGGGCTGAATCTGTAAGTACTGCTTGCTATACTATAAATTGAGTTTTGATTAGACCTTTTCTTAATAAAACTCCTTATGAGTTATGGAATGGTAGAAAACCAAGACTATCCTACTTCAAGGTTTTTGGTTGAAAAGTATTCATTTTGAATACTAAAGATAACCTACATAAATTCGCACCAAAATCTGATGAAGGAATTTTCTTAGGTTATTCCACAACTTCTAAGGCTTATAGAGTTTTTAATAAAAATACTTGTAATGTTGAAGAAACAGTACATGTAAAATTTGATGAGTCTGATCCTTGTGTTTTTAAACCATCCCAGCCTACATCCTTGGATGTGTTTTCAAAAACGGATTGTCAACATTCGACAGAAGAACCTTCTGATAAGGATAATGTTCAAGAAGGTACTTCTGAAACATTTTCCCCGGAAGACTTTCTACCCTATGTTGATGAACAGGCTTTTCAAAACACAAATCAGGTGTTTCTTAAGAATCATCCCAGTGATAGTATCATTGGTGATGTAAATCAACATGTAAGGACTAGAATTTCCTTAAAAAATAAAGTAGAACATCTAGCATTTCTTTCCCTATTAGAACCTAAAAGCACTGATGAAGATTTAGGTGATAATGATTGGATCAAAGCCATGCAAGATGAACTAAATGAATTTGAAAGGAATAAAGTCTGGACATTGGTTGAAATACCTAGAGAAACTTCTGTTATTGGAGTAAAATGGGTTTTTAGAAATAAATGTGATGAAAATGGATTCATAGTAAGAAATAAATCTAGACTTGTTGCTAAAGGCTATAATCAGCAAGAGGGAATAGACTATGAAGAAACCTATGCTCTAGTAGCCATACTTGAATCTATCCGTATTCTACTTGCCTTTGCAACATTATTTAATTTTAAACATTTTCAAATGGATGTGAAATGTGCTTTTCTTAACTGTTATGTTCAAGAGGATGTTTTTGTTGAAAAACCTCCTGGATTTGAAGATACAAAACATCCTGATTATGTTTTTAGAATTACCAAAGATCTGTATGGCCTTAAACAAGCCCCACAAGCATGGTATGATAGACTCACTAGATTTTTGTTTCAAAATAACTATGTTAAGGTAAATGCAGATCCAACTCTTTTTATAAAGAAATATAAGAAAAATGTTTTGATTGTTCAAATTTATGTTGATGACATCATATTTGGTTCAACTCAGCAATCTTTAGCCGACTCTTTTGCAAGTCTAATGAAATCTGAATTTGAAATGAGTATGATGGGTGAGTTAACTTTTTTCCATGGTTTTCAAATTTCTCATAAACCATAAGGAATATATATATCTCCACATAAGTATATTAATGATCTTATCAAAAAGTATGGTTATGAAAACACTAAGAGTATAAGTACTCCCATTGGTACCTCAAACTCTTTAGATCTTGATGAAGCTGGGAAACCAGTAGATCAAACATCTTTTAGAGGTATGATAGGAAGTTTACATTACTTAATATCTAGTCGACCAGACTTAATGTTCTCAGAATGATTACGTGTAAGATATCAATCCAATCCTAAGGAATCTCACTTAAAGGCAGTAAAAATAATTTTTTGCTACCTTAAGGGAACCATGGATCTAGGATTATTTTATACTTCTGGAAATGATTTTATTTTAAAAAGATTTTCTGATGCAGACTTTAGTGGATGTAGAATGGATATAAAAAGTACATCTGGAACTTGTCATTTCTTAGGAGATTCATTAGTTTATTGGTCTTGTAAGAAGCAACATTCTGTAGCACTCTCCACTGCTGAAGCTGAATATGTAGCAGTTGGAAGTTGTTGTGCTCAAGTGTTGTGGATGCATCACACACTACCAGACTATGGCTTGAGTTTTACTAAAACTCAAATTTTGTGTGATAACACAAGTTCCATTTCCCTTAGTAAGAACCCTTCACATCACTCTCGTGCAAAACACATAGATATTAGGCATCACTTTCTTAGGGATCACACACTAAAAAGAGATATCATTCTTCAATTTATCGGAACGCAGGATAAACTTGCTGATATTTTCACAAAATCTTTGCCTTCTGATAGATTTGAATACATTAAATATAATTTAGGAATGATAATCGTAAGGTAATCTTTATTAATTAACTTTTTGTTGAAAAAATATCCTTACAGTAATAAACTCCTTTTCATAGGGGCAGTACATTTGTTTGTTAGAGTAACTAAGTTTTTCAAAGTTTGTTTTCAATCTTTTCGGAACTAAATTTCTGGTATGGGAATTTACGGAACAGAAAAGTTCTAGAATAGATATTTTCGCATAGAAAAATTCTGGAATGGAAATTTTCATATTGAAAACTTCCGGAATGGAAAATTTCGTACTAGTATTTCCATAACGATATTTTTGTACCGAGACTTTCATAATAAGTTTTTCATTTTTTTTAAACCTTTGTAATGAAATTTTCATACTGAAATCCTTATAATGTTTTTCATACTGAGTTTTCCGTACTGAGATTGTTTTTCATAGTGAGTTTTGCGATTTTTTTCCCGTTGTTTCTTTATTATTACCCAGTACGAATAATGTAACGCCCTGACCCCAGCTACCCAGAGCCGGTGCATTACTTCGTAACATTGGCATGATCACAAAAGTTCAAGTCTTGAAAGACCGATTAGTTTAGTAGCCTTGGAAATACTAGATACATTCATAAGTTTTACATTACATCATAAAATGAAAAACTACTACAACAACATAATGTCTCCACAGTCAACACTATTATCCCCTCATAATATCCATGCAGGTCATTCATAATTTACTTCTTCACTTCCTGGGAAAAAATAAAACATAGAAAATGGGTGAGCTCAAATGCCCAGTAAGGATAACAATATAGCGGAAACATTCATAAATAAGAATAAACATTTAAGGCAATGTATAACTAAAAAAAAGCCTTTAAAACTTGAATATCAACATAATATGGCAAAAGTAAAATGAAATAACGCCATTTACTCATTCACATGGATATTCTACTAATCGAATAATCACATGTAAAATCACTAACCACTTTCATAATGTTGGAATGCATAATGCCAGACTATCATAACCACATAGCCAAGGCCTCGTGCCAAGACTACAAATAAGATTTTGTCAAGGCCTTGTGCCAAGACACTAGTTTGTCTCATGAGACCTACCGATGCATCGAGGAGCTATAGCGGGCTCCACCCGTCACATATTAAGTCCAATGCATTCCCATATGAAAAGGTTTAAACATAACATAAACATTCGTATTAAAACTAGCATACGAAATGTCAATAATTTCACCATAAACTATGAATGGTATAAAATAGCACATCCACAGTCAAACATATCACAAAAACCTTCAATACAATATAGAAGTTTTGTATTATAATAAATCAACTTCAAATAAGCGTAAAATCCATCAAAGGATGTTGACATAGATGAAATCAAAACACTTTTTAGAGAAATGTCTCTTTCTATTTTTGAAAGCATTTAAGAGCCATATAAAACAAAACATTTTCTTGAAAATATTCTTATAAGCTTTTAAGTAAATCTTTGAAGATTTTATAACGGCGGAAAATAACTGCACCCGCCGTATAAGTTAAAAAAACATTCTTACCTCAATTCTGTCGAAAAGGTTAAAAAGGACCTTGTTTTGAAAACGACGGAAAGATTCCTCTTATAAAAAGTCAAAAAGGGTATAAATGACTTTAACCCATATTCTTGTAAATAATAAAAATGTTTTGAAATACATTTTGAAGAAACATGGATGTGGATGATAACGAGGTCCCAGTAGATAATTATGTATAAACAACCTTGGATAATGAAGAGGTTGTGAAGTAAACCCTTACCTTGTACTTTTCCTTGGTTGGGGTAGGTTAACCTCCGGTATAATGGTGAAATAATTGTTATTAAATTATAGGAGAATCATATACATTCATATGATATCATATAAGATCTTTTATCATTGCTTTGTTAACAATATCTTAGATTTATCGTTGTTTCGGTTGTTAAGTTACTCGTTTTCTTATATGTTTTGTTACATAAGTCATGTTTTTCATGGATAGGTTGTATCTTATTCACATCCAGAATGATATCATGTCCTTAAACATTATTTTTAAATTATCAAATGATAATTATACTTGAATGGATACGACGGAGAATGAATCTCATCGCGTTCGTGGAGACGGTAGTCCGTACGTACGCACGAGCGACAATATCGTTATTTTGATATTAAAATAATATATAATTGGATAGTATATCATATATACAGAATCATTATCATGTTATATTTATTATTTACATGAATTACATATCATTATTATACCCATCTAAATAATAATATATTGAATAACAATTTCACCACGATGTGGAGACGGTAAGCCGTACGTACGCACGTATGGTGACATGTCATTCAAATGATGGGTAGAATACTAAATATGGTTGTTCCATATTTATAATAACATCAAAGTATATAGAATATACTGGATTTATAATTTTAGAATTGAAATAATAGACAAAGAGGGAGTGGAAGAAGAAAGAAACATGAAAGAGGGTGATGAAAATGTTACCTCTTCTTCGGGTTCTTCCTTTTGATTTGATCAAAAGGACTCCTTGGGATGGATTTCTGACTAAAGTAAAGCTTCTAGGATGAAGGGAGAAATGTTGGGAGAGTATTTGGGCAGAGGTTGGCCGAACCAAAAGGCTTGAAAGTGTGAATAAGGTGATAGAGGTGGGGGCCTTTTATAAGAGGAGAGGAGGGGCTCTTTTGGAAAGATTGAAATGTTACATTATTATACCATGCTTTTCGGATTCTAAAGGTCCCACACTTATATAATTCGTGGCTAAGGTGATAAGGGTTCTAAATCTCTTCATCCAATAGGCTTTGGACAAGTGTATTCTTTAGATTTTGCATTATCTTCTCATTTTATTTAAATCGTTAAATAATGAGGTCATCGCCGCATCATAATGATGTCATAAATAATTTAATTTATTTAATGTCTAAAAATTATAAAAAAAATACTATGATGTAGGAAATCTGTTTAGCTTTCTAATGAATATTTATAATCAAAATTTGGACTTGTGTAACCCCACTGAAAAACTGTTTTAGTAAGACAACTCATGTTTGTGTCAATTTACTTTTAACATTAAATAAATATATATTAATGTCATTTTCCAACTAAAGTGGCTCCATGGGGTCCCCAAGTTGACCCATGGGTTGTATTGGTCGTCCATGACTCATCCAATAGGATTAGGACAAGTTTCATGCTCATCTCATATTATTAAAACATTATTTGTACCTTAAACTACACTAATTACCTCTAATCGCGATTAAGAACTTAAAAGTTACTATTCACCAAAAATTTATTTTAATCTCATTGAACCACATTTTACTTCTTAATGAAAACCATGTATGTCGGATTTTTGAAAATCAAATCACAGAAGTGGTAATATTTCATTTAAATGAAAAATCAGTTATTTAACTACCACTTAGTGGTTTCACTATTCATCAAAAATTGATGTTTTTCAGAACAAAGCCAAAATTTCACCCTAAGCTATAATTGATATTCCGAATTCAAAAATGATGTCTATTTTAAAAAATTCCAAACATATAAGTTGCATTAAATAATTTTATAATTAATTCCCGCTGTTACAAAAAATGGCGTGTTTCTAAGAAACAATTTATATCAAAAGATTGGCATTTGTTTATGTCCGATTTCAATGTTAAATTAATTCTAATGACCACCATTGGATAAAATGGTAAAAATATATTCTAATTATACTTTAAAACCACTAAATAGTATAATTTTTCACTATAAATTATTCTGATTTAAAAAGTTGTTTTTAAGTATTTTTCACTATTCATAAAAAATTCGAAGTTCTCAGAAAAATACCAAAAATTCAACATAGGCTAATTTCGATATTCCGAATCCAAAGATGAAGTCTATTTTGATAAACAAAATTTATAAAATTTAAAAAAGTAGGTATTACTATTCACAATGGCTAGTTTAATTAGTTGTGGTGTGTGTTAGAGCTCGAGGTTGCGTACAACACAAGCTATTGCATTATTCGAAGGGAAACTTACCGTGGAAGCTTGGGGTGTTACATTCTCCCCTCCTTCAAATAAATGCGTCCTCGCAATTTCTAGGGTATAAAAAGTCTCGGGTGGTTCTTCATCATAAGTTCCTCAGGTTCCCACGTTGCCTCTTCCATTTTATGATTTCTCCACAAAACCTTTACCAGACGAGTCGTCCGGTTTCTCAGCACCTGCTCCCTCACATCAAGAATCCTGACGGGCTCTTCACAATAGGAATTATCGGGTTCCAGTTCTAATTCCTCATAGGTGAGTACATGTGTTGGTTCAGGCATGTATTTCCTCAACAGAGATACGTGGAAAACATCGTGAACTTTGGAGAGATTTGGCGGCATCGCCAAACGATAAGCTACAGCCCCAATACGATCTAGAATTTCGAAAGGTCCGATGTACCTGGGACTCAACTTACCCTTATTACCAAAACGTATAACTCCCTTCCATGGAGATACCTTTAGGAAAACATGATCTCCCACCTGAAATTCCAAAATCTTTCTTCTGTTATCGGCATAGCTCTTCTGCCTACTTTGAGCTGATTTGATGTGATTTTGGATTACCTTAACCTTTTCCATTGTTTCTTCCACCAGTTCTGGTCCCACAAGTTTTCTTTCACCAACGTCATCCCAACAGGTTGGTGTACAACATCTCTTTCCGTATAACGCTTCATAAGGTGCCATCTGAATGCTTGAATGGAAGCTATTGTTATAGGAAAATTCTACCAGTGGTAAGTATTGATCCCACATACCCTGAAAGTCAAGAGAGCATGATCTCAACATGTCTTCTAAGGTTTGAATAGTCCGTTCTGATTGTCCATCTGTTTGAGGGTGATAGGCAGTGCTCAAACAAACTTCAGTATCCAAGGCCTTTTGAAGACTTTTCCAGAATCTTGATGTAAAACGAGGATCACGATCAGAAACAATCGATAGGGGTACTCCATGAAGTCTTACAACTTCATTAATATATAATCTTGCTAGACGTTCAAGTGGTAGATCCTCCCGTATATCCAGAAAATGTGCTGACTTAGTAAGACGATCAACAATGACCCATATTGCATCATTCCTTCTAGGAGCCTTTGGTAGTCCCATGACAAAGTCCATCGTAATATTATCCCATTTCCACTCAGGTATGGGAAGAGGTTGCAATACTCCACTAGAATGTTGCCTTCCATCTTTCACTTCTTGACAAACCATACACCTCGACACAAAATCAGCAATCTCCCTCTTCATATTGTCCCACCAAAAATGTTCCTTCAAATCTCTATACATTTTGGTGCTCCCAGGGTGTATAGAGAAATTGGAACTATGAGCATCATCCAGCAATTCCCTTTTTAGATCAGTTATATCGGGAACACAAAGTCTCTTCCTGAATTTCAAAATTCCATCCTTATACACAAAGTCCCTCAATCTTCCATCATTCACATCTTTAATCTTCTTCTGAAATTCTTCATCATTGGTCTGAGAACTCTTAATCCTTTCTAGTAATGATGGTTTGGAAACCATTCGAAAAAGCATTGATGTTTCACCTTCCCTAGTTATTCCCATGTCCATCTTCACTAGATCCAAGAAAATTGGATCCCTTTCAATTCTCATCACATTCAAAACACCATGGTCTTTTCTACTCAAAGCATCTTCCACCTTGTTTGCCTTCCCCGGGTGGTAATGTATCGTGCAATCATAATCCTTGAGTAGTTCAAGCCATCGCCTTTGCCTCATGTTGAGTTCTTTTTGTGTGAAAATATACTTCAAACTCTTGTGATCAGTATAAATCTCACATTTTTCACCATAGAGGTAATGTCTCCATATCTTTAAAGCAAAGATCACAGCTGCTAACTCAAGGTCATGAGTAGGATAGTTTTTCTCATGAATTTTTAGCTGTCGTGATGCATAGGCAATGACCTTATCATTCTGCATAAGGACACAACCAAGTCCTTTCTTCGATGCATCACTATAAATAACAAACCCATCATTCCCCGATGGTAGAGTCAATACAGGGGCATTGACTAATCTTCTCTTTAGTTCTTCAAAACATTCTTCACACTCTTTTGTCCAGACAAATTTAATCCCTTTACGTGTGAGCTTTGTCAATGGGTTAGCCAATCTGGCAAAATTCTGGACGAAACGTCGATAATAACCTGCTAAACCAATAAAACTGTGTACCTCAGTTATACTTGTCGGTGCTGGCCATTCTTGGATTGCCTTGGTTTTAGAAGGATCAACGGAAATTCCATCCTTAGAGACAATATGGCCAAGAAAAGAAATCTCCTGAAGCCAGAATTCACACTTGCTAAATTTCCCATATAATTCCTGTCTTCTAAGAGTCTTCAGGATAATGTGTAAGTGATTTTCATGATCTTCGTGGCTTTTGGAGTATACCTAGTTATCATCAATAAATACCACTACAAAGTCATCAAGATATTCCTTGAAAACTCTATTCATCATATCCATGAAAACAGAGGGTGCATTAGTCAATCCAAAAGGCATTACTGTAAACTCGTAATGCTCGTACCTTGTTCGAAATGTTGTCTTTGGAACGTCTTCCTTCTTCACACACAACTGATGGTATCCATACCGAAGGTCAATCTTTGAAAAGTATTGAGCTCCATGCAGTTGGTCAAACAAATCATCAATGCGAGGTAGGGGATACTTGTTCTTCATTGTTATAGCATTGATCTCCCTATAGTCAATGCACAACCTCATAGATCCATCTTTCTTCTTAACAAAAAGAACAGGGGCTCCCCAAGGAGAAACACTAGGGCGAATAAATCCCTTATTACTCAATTCCTCTAGTTGTTTCTTTAGTTCAACTAATTCCACAGTGGCCATTTTATTAGGGGTCTTCGATAAGGGCCTTGATCCAGGAATTAAATCAATGGAAAACTCAACTTCTCGTTCTGGAGGATGTCCAGGTAAATCTTCCGGAAACACATCAACATATTCTCTCACAATAGGTACATCCTCTATTTGAGTCTTCCTTTCCTCACCCTCAGTAATTTCCTTCTCTTCCTCCCCAATAATTGAATTTAGTTGAGCTACTGGGGGTGGATCTAGATAAGAATTATGTGGCGACATTTCGGCTCTAAAGATAAGGTGTTCCTTATCATCATTATCAATAATCGTAACCTCTTTCCTCTTACAATAAATTTTTGCATCATGGTCCGAAAGCCAATCCATACCGAGGATTATATCAAATTCAATCATGGGTATGACGATGAGATCAGCAGGTAAAGAACATTTAGGTGCTCTAATGGGAACTAATCGACAAAACTTTGTTGCAATAATACTTCCCTTAGGGGTTTTGACCGACAACTCCCTTGTTAAATCAAATTGGAAATATCTAATTTTCTTAGAAAACTGGGAAGATATGAAACAATGCGATGATCCAGAATCAAATAATGCATTTTCTAATCTTGAGGAAACCATTAAATTACCTTCCACCATGTCTTTCGGAGCTTCTACCTCAGCAGTAGTGATAGCATAAGCCTGGCCTTGATCCCTTGGCCTTTTCTTAGGTAAGTTCTCCTGACGCTTATGACATTCATTTGCATAATACCCCATCTCCCTGCAATTGTAGCACCGAACGTTGGTAGATTCCTTCTTCCCCTTGCAATCATGAGCTTGGCGGCCTTTTTCACCACACTTGTAACAGACTCCCATTCCCTTCAAGCAAGTACCAGGATGTTTCTTCCCGCATTTACCATAAGATGGATATTCAACCTTTCCCTTCTTCCCTTTATTTCCATTCCCAGATTGATCAGCAGGTCTCTTCTTCTCTTGCTTCGCTTTAAAGTCATAAGACTTGGAGAATTCCTTTTCCGTCTTGATAGCGCACGAGACAATACCTTCGTATGAAGAGAAGGTTTGTGATACTAAATCTCGACGGAGAAATGGTTTCAACCCATCAATGAAACGATCAGTCTTACTTCTTGGGTTACGTATGTAATCTGTAGCATACCTTGCTAACCTTGTAAAGTTAGCCTCATACTTTGCGACATTCTCATCCTCCTTCTGCCTCAGACTCAGAAATTGCCTTTCCATATCCGCTCGATGGTCTCGAGGAAAGTATTTTTCTAAGAACAGCTCTTTGAACTCCTGCCATTCCATGTTTGTTAATTCATCATCTTCCATTGTGTTTTGAATTAGTGACCACCATTGATCGGCATCTCCAGTGAGGCGGTAAACTGCCATGACAACCTTCTCCCTTTCACTACTCCCCAAGGCATGGAATATTTTCTAAAAGGAATTTATCCATTGCTCAGCTACTATAGGATTTGTACTCCCATTGAAGGTTGGTTTTGTTGCCTCATGAAACGTTCTAGCATTGATCCTCCACGTTGCGGATCAGGGTGCTCCATACGAGTAAGGTTATTATTCATAACCTGAGTGAGTTGTCCCAGTATGGTAATAAGTTGATCGGCACCAGTTGCATCACCAGCCCCACTATAATTATCTTGAGCAGGAGGGAAATCCCTACATGGAGTGCGAGCATTGATACGGTTTCCATTTCTTCCACTAGGTGCCATTTCTAAACAATGGCATAAACTAGATCAGTTTATGAATCAAAATACATAATCCTATACTTATAAAACACTTAACATAAATTGAACTATTTATGGATATAATCCATAAAAATTTTTTCTTTGAGGAAGTATATACTCATAAACCCTTCATAATGACTTGTTGAGAAAATGAGAGTTATCCTAAGCATATCCCCCGGGAGTGTCGTAACCAAGAGTGCAGCAAGGCCCGTTGTCGTGCACAAGTTCCCGTTCGAGTCTAGCTCAAAGCAGTGTTTTCGGGTTTTACCCCTAGGAACATCTGTGTCAGAGCCTCCTCTACCTGCTCGTATCCAGACAGGGATGTATTGCTTGGAAAACTCACAAAATCTCTACAATACCAAAATTCTAGGAAGTTCTTCTATACTAATCCTCAAAGTTCATCTTAGGTCTATGTGCTCTAATCAGAGTTTATCTAAATCTAGCTTCCAAGGTTTGTACTAAACTACCTCTAATACCAACTGTAATGCCCCGACCCCAGCTACCCAGAGCCGGTGCATTACTTCGTAACATTGGCATGATCACAAAAGATCAAGTCTCGAAAGACCGATTAGTTTAGTAGCCTTGGAAATACTAGATACATTCATAAGTTTTACATTACATCATAAAATGAAAAACTACTACAACAACATAATGTCTCCACAGTTCACACTATTATCCCCTCATAATATCCTTGCAGGTCATTCATAATTTACTTCTTCACTTCCTGGGAAAAAATAAAACATAGAAAAGGGGTGAGCTCAAATGCCCAGTAAGGATAACAATATAGCGGAAACTTTCATAAATAAGAATAAACATTTAAGGCAATGTATAACTAAAACAAAAGCCTTTTAAACTTGAATATCAACATAATATGGAAAAAGTAAAATGAAATAACGCCATTTAATCATTCACATGGATATTCTACTAATCGAATAATCACATGCAAAATCACTAACCACTTTCATAATGTTGGAATGCATAATGCCAGACTATCATAACCACATAGCCAAGGCCTCGTGCCAAGACTACAAATAAGATTTTGTCAAGGCCTTGTGCCAAGACACTAGTTTGTCTCATGAGACCTACCGATGCATCGAGGAGCTATAGCGGGCTCCACCCGTCACATATTATGTCCAATGCATTCCCATATGAAAAGGTTTTAACATAACATAAACATTCGTATTAAAACTAGGATACGAAATGTCAATAATTTCACCATAAACTATGAATGGTATAAAATAGCACATCCACAGTCAAACATATCACAAAAACCTTCAATACAATATAGAAGTTTTGTATTATAATAAATCAACTTCAAATAAGCGTAAAATCCATCAAAGGATGTTGACATAGATGAAATCAAAACACTTTTTAGAGAAATATCTCTTTCTATTTTTGAAATCATTTAAGAACCATATAAAACAAAACATTTTCTTGAAAATATTCTTATAAGCTAGTAAGGAAATCTTTGAAGATTTTATAACGGCGGAAAATAACCGCACCCGCCGTATAAGTTAAAAAAACATTCTTACCTCAATTCTGTCGAAAAGGTTAAAAAGGACCTTGTTTTGAAAACGACGGAAAGATTCCTCTAATAAAAAGTCAAAAAGGGTATAAATGACTTTAGCCCATATTCTTGTAAATAATAAAAATGTTTTGAAATACATTTTGAAGAAACATGGATGTGGATGATAACGAGGTCCCAGTAGATAATTATGTATAAACAACCTTGGATAATGAAGAGGTTGTGAAGTAACCCTTACCTTGTACTTTTCCTTGGTTGGGTTAGGTTAACCTCCTGTATAATGGTGAAATAATTGTTATTAAATTATACGAGAATTATATACATTCATATGATATCATATATGATCTTTTAACATTTCTTTGTTAACAATATCTTAGATTTATCGTTGTTTCGGGTGTTAACTTACACGTTTTCTTATATGTTTTGTTACGTAAGTCATGTTTTTCATGGATAGGTTGTATCTTATTCATATCCAGAATGATATCATGTCCTTAAACATTATTTTTAAATTATCAAATGATAATTATACTTGAATGGATACGACGGAGAATGAATCTCATCGCGTTCGTGGAGACGGTAGTCCGTACGTACGCACGAGCGACAATATCATTATTTTGATATTAAAATAATATATAATTGGATAGTATATCATATATACAGAATCATTATCATGTTATATTTATTATTTACATGAATTACATATCATTATTATACCCATCTAAATAATAATATATTGAATAACAATTACACCACGACGTGGAGACGGTAAGCCGTACGTACGCACGTATGGTGACATGTCATTCAAATGATGGGTAGAATACTGAATATGGTTGTTCCATATTTATAATAACATCACAATATATAGAAGATACTGTATTTATAATTTTAGAATTGAAATAATAGACAAAGAGGGAGTGGAAGAAGAAAGAAACATGAAAGAGGGTGATGAAAATGTTACCTCTTCTTCAGGTTCTTCCTTTTGATTTGATCAAAAGGACTCCGTAGGATGGCTTTCTGACTAAAGTAAAGCTTCTAGGATGAAGGTAGAAATGTTGGGAGAGTATTTGGGCAGAGGTTGGCCGAACCAAAAGTCTTGAAAGTGTGAATAAGGTGATAGAGGTGGGGGCCTTTTATAAGAGGAGAGGAGGGGCTCTTTTGGAAAGATTGAAATGTTACATTATTATACCATGCTTTTCGGATTCTAAAGGTCCCACACTTATATAATTCGTGTCTATGGTGATAAGGGTTCGAAATATCTTCATCCAATAGGCTTTGGACAAGTGTAAGCTTTGGATTTTGCATTATCTTCTCATTTTATTTAAAGAGTTAAATAATGAGGTCATCGCCGCATCATAATGATGTCATAAATAATTTAATTTATTTAATGTCTAAAAATTATAAAAAAAATACTATGATGTAGAAAATATTTCTAGATTTCTAATGAATATTTATAATCAAAATTTGGACTTGTGTAACCCCACTAAAAAACTGTTTTAGTAAGACAACTCATGTTTGTGTCAATTTACTTTTAACATTAAATAAATATATATTAATGTCATTTTCCAACTAAAGTGGCTCCATTGGGTCCCCAAGTTGACCCATGGGTTGTCGTGGTCGGCCATGACTCATCCAATAGGAGTATGACAAGTTTCATGCTCATCTCATATTATTAAAACATTATTTGTACCTTAAACTACACTAATTACCTCTAATCGCGATTAAGAACTTAAAAGTTACTATTCACCAAAAATTTATTTTAATCTCATTGAACAACATTTAACTTCTTAATGACAACCATGTATGTCGGATTTTTGAAAATCAAATCACAGAAGTGGTAATATTTCATTTAAATGAAAAATCAGTTATTTAACTACCACTTAGTGGTTTCACTATTCATCAAAAATTGAAGTTTTTCAGAACAAAGCCAAAATTTCACCCTAAGCTATAATTGATATTCCGAATTCAAAAATGATGTCTATTTTACAAAATTACAAACATATAAGTTGCATTAAATAATTTTATAATTAATTCCCACTGTTACAAAAAATGGCGTGTTTCTAAGAAACAATTTATATCAAAAGATTGGCATTTGTTTATGTCCGATTTCAATGTTAAATTAATTCTAATGACCACCATTGGATAAAATGGTAAAAATATATTCTAATTATACTTTAAAACCACTAAATAGTATAATTTTTCACTATAAATTATTTTGATTTAAAAAGTTGTTTTTAAGTATTTTTCACTATTCATAAAAAATTCGAAGTTCTCAGAAAAATACCAAAAATTCAACATAGGCTAATTTCGATATTCTGAATCCAAAGATGAAGTCTATTTTGATAAAAAAAATTTATAAAATTTCAAAAAGTGGGTATTACTATTCACAACGGCTAGTTTAATTAGTTGTGGTGTGTGTTAGAGCTCGAGGTTGCGTACAACACACGCTATTGCATTATTCGAAGGGAAACGTACCGTGGAAGCTTGGGGTGTTACAAATAATCCTCCTAAGCCAATTCAAAAGTTATGATTTCCTTACTCAATTTTTTGTAGTCATACTTTACTTGACGACATTTTTTTTCCTTTCGGAATATAGTTTTCTTAAAAAAAAATTAATAAAAACCTCAAAAGATTGTATTCAATTTTTCTTGAGAATTGGTTTTCAACCGTCAGATATGATCTCATCTTGTCACAACCGTTCGATCAACCGTGGAAGTTGAACCGTCTTCTCGTTACCTATATAAAGGGGACCCCAAATGGTTGTCCCACATCGGTTTTCAAGCTCCAGCGTTCCGAAGCTCTGACTCTCTGATTTAAAGCCGTTCCGAACTTCAGCTTTCTTCATTCTAAACTTCTCAAAGGTCTTCAGATCCGAATGTCTGTGGAAGTAGCTTCTCAAGACATGTCTTCCTCTAAGCCTATTTTGAAGTGGTTAGTATATAGATAATGGTTGGTTCATCCTGATTTCTTCAATAAGTATGATTCTCTTATATCCAAGAACATTAAGCTTAATGGATGGGAAGATGTTGTTGTGTCTAAGCCTGGGAATCAAGATGAAGTATTTTCGGATTTACTTATAGAATTATACGAGACAGTTTCCTTATATAAGGAAGATGGCAGGGAAAAATTATCATTTAAGTCTTATGTAAAGACTTATAAGCATTCTTATGCCAAGGCAGCCAGCTTGGTAGGGATGAACAATGAAAGAGAAGCTGAGTTTATTTCTCATGTTTTGCCAGATTCATAGGGAAGCTTCGACAAGGAAAAGGCTTTGGACACTCTTAGACTGTCAGATTATAAGGCTCTGAAGATTTCTTCTCTATCTACAAATTTCCAAATTCTACAGTTATGGGTACAAGGCCTTATCGTACTGAGAAAGGGTGACAAAGATAGTTTGAAGAAAAGTGAGATCTACATCCTAGATTTTCTGATAAATCTGAGGAAGTTTAATCTGATGAAACACATTCTTATTACCCTTAAGAATGTTAAGAAAGGGAATTTGAGAGCTCGGATCATAATGTATCCAGAAAACCTCTCAAAATTGATAGTTCGGTGCCGTGAGTCTTTCAAAGAGGCTTGCAAGTGTAATCCAAGAGTTTTCAAGATTATGTTAGTGAGTGATGGTACTCTCAAAAGGATGGATATAGCCTTTGACAAGAAGACTGGTCAGTTTTTTGATTTACCTGCTCAAAAAGAAACGGTTCCGAAAGTTGATGAACCTGAATCCTCTAAACCAGTGAGGAAGAGAAAAATGAAAGAAGTTGAAGGTGAAGCAGAGAATCCCAAATCTAAGGAAGTTCATTCCGCACCTCCAAAACCGAAGAAGAAGAAAGCTTACCCAGATAAAGTAGTTTCTAAATGGAGGGAAATCAAAGATAAGAGAGTGCAAGGGGAGCCCCAGTTTGGCTTGGATCCTGCGGAGGCTAAGGCCTTGAAGGAAAGAACTGCGGATGAGCTAGAAAAACAAGTGAAAGAAAAGAAGCTTAAGAAGAAGATGTCTGAAGCTGAAGTAGCTCAGACTTTGTTGAAGTTTAATGAGATGGTTTCAGTGAAAATTCCTGTTCCGAGATCTTTTTCTCTGGAATCTCTACCTGAGACCCTAGGAAGAAACTTTGTCGCTCCGGAAGAGGCAGTTGCTAAGCATGTTGAGGAAGTAGAGCAGATTGAGAAATTCAAAGAAGAAGAAGTAGTTGCTGAAGGTATTGGTGACACCGGAGATGTTTTAAAGCAAGTAGATGATTATAAGGGGACTCCTTCAGAACATTTTTCACTCCGAACCTCAGAAGCTAAGTCTTCTAAGTTAGTCACTCCAGCGATGGATGATGAGAAAGGGGAAGAAGAAGTAGCTTATCATGTAGAGGAAGAACAACTTCTACATGATATTGCTCAAATGGAGAATGTAGAGGTTGGTGCTCAGAAATTTGCTGATGAGGAAGACAATGTTGTTCAAGTGTCTGACAGTGAAAAGAGAACTCTGGAACAGGAATCCATTCCAAAAAAGGACAAGGGAAAGAAACTTTTTGTTGATACCCCGAGCTTAGTGGTAGTAAAGAGAAGGGAAGTTGGTGATTCTTCTAAGAAGAAGGTTGAGCATTTTGAAGAAGAAGATTCTCCAAGCAAAGTTTCGGATTCGGAGTCATCTTTGTTGGGGAATGACTTTGTTTTTCGGTCAGTAAAGAAGTTAGTAGGTACTATTCCAACCTTCTCAAATATTGATTCAAGATTCCAGATGCTCCAACATGCTTTGAATCAGAAAACAGACTCTGTATCCATGGTTATGGACAAATGTGTTGAGATAAAGGCTCAGTTCAAAACTTTCTTTGTCGGCTATGAAACCCTTAAAAGATCTTACAAGAGGATTACTAGTTGGTCAAGGAATACTGTAGAATAGATGAGGCTCTTTGATGAATTCCAAGACAATGTGAAGGATGCCTTTGAGACAGAAGACATGAAGATAAATGAGCTTACTTCATCCTTTGAAGAAAAGTTGACAGATGAAAAGAATTTCCAGATTCAAGAAGTCAGAGATCTAAATGGGAAGCTGAATTCTGTTTCTCAAAACTGGAAGTATGAAAGGGATCATCGGATTGAGTTTGAAGAAAAGCTGTTAAAGCAAGAACAAATCTTTAAGGCTCAGGAAGAAAAGCTTCAAGCTCAGGAAGAAAAGCTCCAAGCCCAGGAAGAAAAGATTGAAGCTCAAAGTGAAAGAATTGTTGTGTTAGAGAAGCAAGCCAAGGAAGACCATAAAGACTTGAAGAATATAAAGACTATTCTTAAGGGTCTCATGGCGAAGGAAAAAAGATTCAAAATAGACAGATCTGATCTTTTGTTGTATCTAATCTTCTTTGTTGTTGAGCTTTCCAACTTAATGAAAATTGTTCTTTCTTATTTCTTTTATTGTTGCTACTATTTTTTTCAGGTACTTTTTTATTTTTTACATTCCCTCGAATTCTTTTTGAAAATCACAAAGGGGGAGAAGGAAAAGAACCCTAATAAAGGGAAAAAGAATCTTAACAAAGGGTGATAAAAAAACAAACTCTAATAGAGTTTATCTAAGGGGGAATTTTTCATTAAAGAAGACTTTCTTATTCATAATGAAATATCATTTTGGAAATATAGAATACGATCCTTAGAGTTTCAAAGCCTAAGGGGGAATTAGTCTTATTCATCAATATCCTTAAAGCAAAGGGAGATAAGCCTTAATGTTTTCTTTCTTCTTAGAATTTCTTTTTCATAATGATGTTTTTGCTTTCCAAAAAGGGGGAGATTGGTGAGTCAATAAGGTTTTCCCTATGAATATTCCATTCCTTCTTGTTTTGAAAAACACAAACACCTTATCTTTAAGAAAATTGCTTTTATAAGGAAAATCACTTTTATAAGGAAAATCGCTTTTATAAGGAAAATCTCTTTTATAAGGAAAATTGCTTTTATAAGGAAAACTGCTTTTGTAAGAAAATTATCCTAATCATATTTTGATCCATATATTTCGTAAGTATAAGATTCGGATTCATTTCTATATTCTCAGAATTTTTTGAAACTTTGATATGAAGCATTCTGTTTTAGGATCTGAATTCTCGATGAGAACTGTAATAAAGTTTCACTCCGAATTCCAGATGAGAACTGTAATAAAGTTTCATTCCGAATTCTAGATACGAACTCTGATTAAGTTCTCCTCCGAATTCAGGATATGAATCCTTATGAAGTTCGACATCGAATTCTCATTACGAATTCTGATGACAAATTCTCATTATGAATTCTGTTGACAAATTCTCTTTCTGAATTCTCATTCCGAATCCACCTATTAAACAGAATCTGATCATATTTGTTTTATACACTCCGAATTTATTTAGACTCCGAAAATTGTTTTTGGTTAGACTCCGAACTTTCATTTTGCTTATGCTTTTGTAATTTTTCTACTCTTTAATATATATTTTTTACACTCCGAACCTTCACTCCGAATCTTCACTCCGAACTTTTTAGTTAGACTTAAAACGATGTCATACATTCTGTTACACTTGTTTTCTTATAAAACAATGTCGTCTATTCTGTTATAAACTAACCGTTGGTTAAGTTACACGTGTACAGGTCCCTCCAAATTTTAAGGAAAATATGACCATTGGAAAGGAGGTCGACCTTGCCTATAAATAGGATCTCATTTGAAAGAGCTCATTACTGATGGATAACTTCTTCAACATTGTTCTTACATGCTTTTGAAGTGATTTATAGAGAGAGAGGCTCTTATTGACTCTCAAAGCTTCATGCGACTCCAAATTTTGGTGATTACATTCGAGGACTTCTGGGGATAGGAAGACAGAGGTTTCCAACACCTTGAAGTTGAGGGCTTCCTTGCTGAGGAAGACAGAGGTTTCCAAATTCCTTGAAGTTCAGGGCTTGCGGGGATATCAAGACAGAGACTCTGATCTTCGTATCGAGGGCTTACCCTGGTGTGGGTAAGACAGACTTTCTTGAAAGTATAAATCAAGGGACCTTTATCCAAGGTTGTTGGATACCCTTCTCTTTGCGTTAAAAGACTTATATCTTGTTACTTGTAGTTTTACTACTTGTTTGTTTCTGGTGCATTTTATATTGTAAGGAAAGTATAACTTTCTTATACTTCCCTACTTGTACTCTATTTCATTTATATTCTAGACACTTTAAGGTAGAATCTCATATTGTAATCTTTTGTTATGTTTCAATTTCTGGAACCATATTTCTGGAACCTACTTTCGGAATCTCTTTCCAGTTTTAAGAAAGTTCATAGGACTTTAAGTTTATAACTTCATTCCATATTCCAAATTTTTATTTGGTGTTAGAGGTGTTGTGAATTTTCTTAGTTTAAACATTGTTAAACTTATCCCTTTCCATTGCTTAAAGAAAACATAGTTATTCGTAACTAACTTTAATGGTTCTAAAGGAATTTTTATCTATATTTTTATTGTGGATTTATAGTGAGTTGAGTTATTTATGTCAATGATTAACCTATAGTAGAGAATATGTGATTGGGTTAATTAATTTTAAGTATGTGACTTTAAGAGTAGTTGATGTCATTTGAAGATACAATTTAATGTAGAAGACTACATAACCAAATTATTCTAAGTTTTTGGATTCAATATTAGTTTGGATTATATTGAATAGTTTTAAGGACAATTGTTTACTGAATGGTATTTTTTTATCTTTGGGGTATTATTGGTTTAATTTTAGAAATTAAGATTAGTGTTTCTTTCTCTAAAGGAATATCCTTTTTGGGAATCATCAGATCTTGTACTAACCATTTTGGTTTTGATTAATCTTTAAAGACAAGGTAAATATATAGTTTATCCTTCGTGGATCATGTGATTCTCTAGAAGTTTATTCTAGCTCTTCTGGTGTGACCAAGCCTTCTTGAATAATCATCATTTAAAAAAATGATTTAGTGGTAGAAAATTATTAAAGACTTAAACTTTACTTAAAAAGTTAGTATATCTCTTTATTTCCTTAGTCAATATCATTAATAAATTCCTCATCTTTATGAAATTTAACTTAAAACAAAACAAATTTTTTCCATTTAATTTTCCTAATGGGAAACTAATGAATATTTGTCCTATCACAAGTTTGTGGTTTTCTTGTTGTTAACTTTCTTCTGATCATTTTTTCTATCCCTCTCCATAAGAACTCGACACTTAGTTTATCTTCTGTATCCATGTTTTCTTACATGGAATCCTAGTATAGGTTAACTTGGGTGACCTTTCCACTTCTCTTTCTTTCTTTTAAAGTGATGGTTTTATTGACTCTTTTTCCGATGTGGGACTTTCCATTATATTCCCAAGAACAATTTTAAAAATTGTGAGGATATAATTTATTGAAGGAGGGATGAATGTAACACCCCATGATTTTATAGTATGTTAGTTCCTCAAAGTAATTCAATAACTTACACTACACACAACTTCGAGTTCAAGCGCACCACGACTTACCAAACTAGCCGTTCAAAAGCAGTTATGAATAGTATTATCAAATTTTGAACTTTATATAACCCTTATAATTTTAGAATCCATATTATGAGTTTCTTAGATATAATGTAAGGACAAATTCATTTTGTTCAGATAAAAGAAGTATTTTTCAAAAAATCCAATTTTACCGCCTTTTAATGGAGAACCCTTTTTAAATCCAATATTTCAAACATTTATATATTCAATTTGACTAAATAAACTTATTATTTGGGATCGGGACATAATAATTTAGTTTCAATAAATTTTTGGTGTTTTTTTATAACATTCATATTTAGGTGAATAGTGAAAAATAATATATTTTAACTGAAAACAAATTTTTTAATCAAAATAATTTATTGTGTTCAACTATAAATATGAATGGTTTGGATGTATAATTAGATAATATATTTTCAATTTAATCTAATGTTTGTCATTGGAAGTACTTTCACTTTGAAATTAGACATAAACAAATGCCAATCTTTTGGTAGTTATTATTTCATAAAAATACATTTTTTGGTTTTGCCAACGAGAATTAATTATAAACTAATAAATGAAATTTGTATGTATTTAATTTGGTAAAATAGAAATCATTTTTGAATTCAGAATATCAATATTATCTTAGGGTGAAGTTTTGGTATGTTTCTCAAAACCTTTAATTTTTTATGAATAGTGAAAAACACTGAGTTATAGTTTAAAATCAAATTTTTATTTATATAATTATTTATTTTATTTAAATTTTATTTAGGTTCAAAAATAGATACATAATATCCATATAAGTTAAATTTAATTCATTGGATTCATTTTGTAATAATATTAGATATATAAAATTTTATTGAACTTTTCACCGTCTTTTACCCACCTCTTAGCAGAATTTGTAAATTCACATAAAACATAATTTTACTGCTTCTGTGAGTTGAATTTAAAAAATCCGAGCAACATGGTTAATATCAAGGAGTAAAATGTGGTTCAATAAGATAAAAATAATTTTTGGTGAATAGTAACTTTTTACTTTTATTTACCACGGTTAAAAGTAAATAATGTCATTAAGGGTAAAAATGATTTTATTATTACCATAAAACAAGTCCTAATTCTACTGGCTAAGTATAATTAGACCGAAAAATCATTATAAATAAAATATGAACATTTTTGGTCCACTTGTATTAGACTAGGACATTTATTATTATTTAATTCAAAAAAGAGTTAAAAGAGTTAAAATCAAAGTTTAATAACTAAAACATTTTTAATATAGGGTTACACATAAGATATATTCGTTTATAAATATTCATCAGAAATCCAAAAATATTTCCTACATAATTTTATTTTATTTATAATTTTTAGACATTAAATAATTTAAATTATTTATGACACAATGGTGATGCAGTAATTAAATAATTAGTGAAATATTAAAATAATTGATATTATAAATATCCAAATAAATGTAATTTGAGAATTTTTACGAATTCCACTAATTTTATAAGTTAATATGACATATTAGGGTTGGTTATATTAATTTGTTTCGAAGTAATAATGTTGTTATAAATTTAGAAAAAACCAAATACCAAATAGTATCAAAATTGACATAAAAGAGTTTTTAAAACAAATATTATATTATTAATTGCTATTCTATTCCTAAAAATATAATGTTCAGCCAAAGGACTTATATAATGATATTTTTATCATTAATGAACCACTTTGGGTTCGCTTGGAAGTATATTGTATGTTTATTAACCATATAATATAAAAATACAAAGAGACTTGGTAAATGTAAAACTATTTAACTAAGAGTTAAATCTAAAAGTTAAGGTTAATATAGTGACTCAACCCTGTCTAAAACTTATTGGTTGATAGGTTTTAGACTCATAACCACCTTAGCTTTTAAATAATCTACTTTAGAGCCGTTAGAAACCTAAAATGAATTTATTATAAAATAATATTTTAATTTTTTCCTAAGATGCCCATCACCCCTCTTATAAAAGGGCACTTCCCCTTCTCTCAAATTCACACCTTCAAAGCATTTTAGCTCGACCAAACCCTACCCAAATATACTCTCAACTTCCCTCAATTCATCCTACAAGCCCTTCTTTGGTCATAAATCCAACTTAAGGAGACTTTTCGATCAAATCAAAAGGAAGAACCTGAAGAAGAGGTAATAAATTCACCACCCTCTTCCAAGTTCTTTTCTTCTTCTTCTTCTTCTTTATTTGTTATTTACATTATAAAATAATAACTCAAGTATCTTATATATATTGTGATGTTATTATAAATATTTTACAGCCATATTCATTATTTTATCCATCCTTTGAATGACATTTCACCATACGTGCGTACGTACGGATTACCGTCTTCACGTCGTGGTGTAATTGTTATTCAACACATTATTATTTTTATGGGTATAATAATGATGTGTAATTCATGTAAATAATATAATATAACATGATAATGGTTCTATATATATGATATAACATCCAATTATATATTATTTTAATGTCAAAAGAATGATATTGTCGCTCGTGCATATGTACGGATTACCGTCTCCACGAACGTGATGAGATTCATTCCCCATCGTATCCATTCAAGACTAAATATAATTTAATGATTAAAAGTAATGTTTAGAGACATGATATAATTCTGTATATGAATAAGATACATCCCATACATAACAAATATGGATCGCATAACAATGAATATAAAGTAAAACGAATCCGTTAACACCCGAAACTATTATAATACTAAGATATTATTAACCAATCAATGTTAAAAGATCATATATGTTATCATATTAATGCATATGATTCTTTTATAATTCAATAAAAATTATTACACCATTATATAGGAGGTTAACCTACCCTCAACCAAAGAAAAAGTACAAAGTAAGGGGTTTCTTATCTCACTTTTAATTCCGTGAGATTTCCATTGTTCACCACTTATTTATTGCATGAGGTGTGTGTACTGCCCATGATTGTATTCATTGTTTAATATACTTTAATTTATGGATATTTACATCATCATTTCGTGATCATTTTTTCAGTGGTGTATGTTTCGTAAGCTACCAAATCGATAAGGTAATTTGAAATTTCAATTTCCACTCATTCGGCTTTATGCATACTTCATTGATTATTTTACTCCAAGATTATGTGTGGAATCACTATTCATTTACTTATGTCAAAATTTCTACTCCCCTTTACGTGGAAATACTTTTTATACACATAATCACTCCATTTATAAACTCTCAAGTCATCTATATGAACTTTATAAGAGTAATTTTAACTCAATCTCAATTTGTTGAGTTAAATATCCAATTTAGTGGTGTTGTTTTTACAAGAATATGTGTGAATTCCCTCTGATTGGTTTACACTGAATATCCAATCATATTGATTTTATTTATATTTTTCACACATAATTATGTCGTTGATTTATCCTTAACCTAAGGATATGGTCTTTATAAGATATTTCATCTCAATTTACATTCCATTTAGACTTCTTTGTTGTTATACACCAAATCACTTTTATATGGTGTATATAGTGTACTTTGACATAGTGTATCATAAATCCCTTTATTCTCATGATATTACAATGTTTTGATTACCTAAATTATTTTTATTCAAGTGTCTCTCTTTTGGTTTGGAACTCTAACTGAAATATCCTTTTAAAGGTTTTAAAGACTTATTATTCTAAATATTTATCATTAAAGTCCATGTTTTAAAAATGGTTTTAAGGATTTATTTATATGGACATTAATGTTTTAAAATTAAAAATCCTTTTAAAATTTTCACAGTGGTATGGGACACTTTGATTCAAAAATATATTTTAAATGTCTTCTTGATAAATAGTGAGTCTTTTAAATGTTTTCATAAAAAGGTGGATATTTCTCTCAAATAGTTTTGATGACTATTTTTCATCTATGTAAATATCCTTCATTATTCTCGATTGAGGTAAATTTGTTACAATACCATCTTACATATTGTATTGAATGAGTTCTTTTTTACTATGTATGTGCTATTTTTATATCATTCATGGTTTATGGATAAAGTATTGACATTTCGTATGCTAGTTTTAATATGAATGTTTATGTTATGTTTAAACTTGTTCATATGAGGAATTCATTGGACTTAGTAAGTGACGGGTGGAGCCTGTTATGGCTCCCCGATGCATAGGTAGGTCTCATTAGACAAACTAGTATCTTGGAACAAGGCCTTGACAAAATCTTATTTGTAGTCTTGGCACAAGGCCTTGATTATGTGGTTATGATAGTCTGAAATTATGAATTCCATCATTATGAAAGTGGCTATTGATATTTCATTTGATTATTAGACTCGTAGAATTTCCATGTGAATAAGTAAATGGAATTATTTCATTTTATTTTTGACATATTATACTGAAGTTCAAGTTTAAAAAGATTTTTTTAGTTATACATTGCCTTAAATGTTTATGCTTATTTATGAACGTTTCCGCTGTGATGTTATCCTTACTGAGCATCTAAGCTCAACCCTTTTGTATGTTTTATTTTTTCCAGGATGCAAAGAAGTATATTATGACTGACCTCCAGGGATAGTCTGTGGGATCTCAGTGTTGTCTATGGAAACAATGTTGTTGTAGTTTTCCATTTTATGATATAATTTAAACATTATGAATGTATCTAGTACTTCCAAGGCTATTAAATTAATCGGTCATTCTAGACATGATCTTTTATGATCATGCCAATGATACATAATAATGAACTAACTCTGGATTCTAGGATCAGGGTGTTACATAGGGATCATTTTAAAAGGTATATGTTTTTAATTTATATATCTTATTCTTCCAATACTTCTGAATCGATGATATTATAAGGATCAAAATTTGTATCCTCTAAACTTAATATTCAATGAATTATGAGGATGTAGGTTCCCATAATTGAGATAATCAATATGGTTCTTAGGGATAGGGATGCATACTATTTTGTTTTTTTTTGAATAGTTAACAAGTTACCATATGTGAATTTTATAATCTCTAAAATAGAGTAATTTCCCTATATATAACTTTTAACCCTTGGATCTTGGAACTATTCCTCATTCCAATTTTGATTACAAGTGATGAGTTCCTTTATAAATAATTGGTTTATTTCCTTTATAATATTCAGTAAAAGATATTAATGATTATTATCATAATAAATTCTATTTTCATCTATTTTTATTTTTATTATAGTGGTTTTTTATATCATTTATGTTCATTACATCGATGTATCCTAATTTATATTATGCGAATCACTTATTTGTTTTGTGTACTCTGATATCATAATATTTTAAAAAATATTTTTATTTCCATTTCTTATGTGTGATAAAATTATAATTTTGTTTTCAACATCAATTAAACCACTATATTAAAGCTTTTAGTTTGAAAAAACAAACCAACTATCATCACCAAGCCTCGTTAGGGTCTCTTTAACCTCCCATTATAATCCAACAATTTCAATAAGGAAACATAAATCTCATCCTTTTTATTTATCAGTATCATTCATTAAGTCTAAATAATTTCTATAATTATTTTAATATACCACTATAGGAAAACCACAAAGGAATATTATCTCCCCCTTTGTCTATAAATTATCCGACTTAACAAGGAAACACCTAAATACTCTCCCATGTTATCAAAAAATTCAATGGAATGAATTTTTGTAAATATAAAACATGTATTCATTGAGACTTTTAGGTTAAAATTTATTCATATTAGTATTCTAATATAAAAAAACTAAATCAATCATCATTCAATTAATCTTAATATTCATGAATTATTTATTTTTCAAAACAAATTATATATCCATACCTACACATTGTACCATCTACTTGCTCAAATGAAATTTGGTTCTAATATTTTTAGACCACTGGTTTTTCAAAATAATATTTCAAAAACATATTTTAATAAATATTTTAGATGAAATTGGAAAAATATATGTTGTATCCACTCTTATATCATTGAGATATGATTTTATCCAAATGATTTGATTTATATTGTTATATGTCACATCATACTAAAATTTGTTTTACTTATATTGATTAAGTCTATATTATTGTACTGAAAATAAATACATATTCATCAAAAAAATAATGCATCTAAAAAATTAAACATTCAATATAAAATGTCACATGAACAATAAAAATTTGAAAAAACATTCATCTAAATATATTTTTCATCTCTCATATCAAAATTTATACTTAGTAGTTTACTTAATATAACAAAAATAAATACATCCGTACTATATTATGTAATTTTTTTTAATTTTTTTTTACCATTTGATTAAATTTTAAAATTTAAAAAAAAAATTGTATTTAACACTATAAAATATAATATAATAGTAATCATTCTTTTATAATAACTTTGATCTAAACTCAATATGGTATCCTCCTTGAATAATTTATTCCCAAAATATATGAGAGTGAATACCTCTCTAATTTCCTTCATTATATATTTTTTAAAAAACTATTAATTATATTTCATTAAGAATGAAAACAATACTTTACTATATTAACCACTTAAACCATATACAAAATTCATATGTTAAATTAGTTCAATCCTTGAGTGTTTTTTTATTTTAGAATAAAAAACTATAAAAGATTTCACTTATTTTCTAAAAAAACTAGTTCCTTCAATATAAAACATGATAGTAAATGAGTTATTAATGTTTTATTTAACATAATGATTCATATCCACTATTACCCATTTTAATTTAATGGACTTTATCATATTGTAATAATTTTAGTAACATGATCACAGTTCTTATTGAATCATAAAGAGTGTTTTCATGGTCTTGAAATCTCAAGTTCTATCACCATCAAGAATAAAAAATACAGTTGTCTCATTCACACCTCTCCATAATTTTCTCCATTAAAATGGATATTTGATGCCTATTTAGGAAACCATTTTTTCGACGGTGTTATAATTTTAAAAAATATATATTAGAAAAATACTAAATGTTATAAAATCATCAAAAATGTAAATTTGATAATATCTTTTTAAAAAAAATACGATATTTATCCCATGATACATCACCATTGTTATTGATATTATTTTAGAATAACCATTAAATATTTATTATATTGAACTCGTTTTTTGATGAAACCAAATCCCATATATCATTCTTCTAAATAAAATTTAAGGAACCCTCCATTTAATTAATTTAATATTTTGGATAAAATTGTCATTATTACTTCTTTTCGTTAATCTATAAATTAATATAATTTTATTTAATTTCCTCAAATTGTATAAATTTTTGTCTCTAATGTTGTTCTCTCTTGTGATATTTCTAATATATTCTAGTTTCCTCAGTCATGATAAGTTAGATTAAATTTTTTTTTGTTCTACATAAAATTGAATTTCTAAATCATCATATAGATAATTTGAACATATTGTGACAATAAAAGAGGAACCATCTGGATAATTTATTCTTTCCATAGAAATAATAATCTCATCCATAATCGAAAATGAAATTTTTTTTAAGTTTTTTACACCACTCATATATCAATATCAGGGATATAAATTATCTTCTCCATATTCTGAGTTATAATACCCATAGTTTTTGGCACCATAAGTATTACCCAAAAAAATACATTTATAGGATCCTTTATCAAATTTCCTGAAACTTATTCATTTTATATTGATAAAACATGTACTTTTGAAAACTATCAAACTCTATAAATTTGTATTCATTATAAACTCCATATGAAAAGTCTTGATGACTAAATTTAATCATAGAAAATAACGATTTTTAATATAGATATCAAATATTATGAATTATCTCTAAAACTATATTATTTTTCTACTCTTAAATATCATCATCCTTCCCATGTTAAGAAAACATCAATTAATTCACTTCACTGCTCCATTTTTAGTACATTTATGGAGATATATAATAATCATTTATTCCATTATTCTCAAACTATTCTTCAATATCCTAGTTTATGTACATTGATCTACTATGGGATTGATATATTTTAATAACATAATATTATTTTACTTAAAATCATCTTGTATAACACTTAAAACACCCAGGAGTATGTGATTAACATACCATAAATGAAACTTAAATCATATTATTAACATCATTAAAACAATTTATGAAATACTCATAACAATATACTATTGAATATATTTTATTAGAATAAAATTAATTTTATTCCCTTAAATTTATTTAGAAATTGAATTTTATAATGTTTTTTAATAAATGATTTATTTTTTTATTTCATGAAATTATAATTAAATGAGGATAAAATTGATAATTTTTCAAAATAAAATATATTTTTGGATTAAAATTAATGGTCAATATTATATAATAGTTTGATTTAATTGGAAGGTGTTATGAGAGTTCATTTATGGAAGAATTGTTATGTACTAATTGTAATTAATGAATGATGGATTAAAATAATTGCATGATTCCCCTTATGATATAAATGAGTTGTAAAACATAATTTGATTGTCTGATATTTCGGTATTTACTATGGATTTTTTAAAATATTATATCATGGTATTGGAAATATGAATAACTACATACATCTAGGAATTATATTTCTAGGAAACACCATAGATTTGATGTTTCTTATATTTGGACTTATCCCATAAACATGAAGAAATGACACATATGAATTTTTTTACTCTTTATAATTGATAGATATCAAAATTTGTGATAGTCATGTGTGATGGAAATTAAAGTATAAATCACTAGAACATACTATTTTTTATATCCTTAATTTTGTTCAATATTATGATAAATTTATCCCAATACTAAAAATATTACTCTATTCTATGGAAATTCGATATCATATCTCAACCATGGAACTCTATTTATTTTTAGAAAAATGATATTACCTAATCATAAAATAAATAAATCTACATAATTTCATAAAATAAAACATTACATATCATAAGTTAAACACACTCTAAGAACCAAATGGTTTATTATTTTCAAATATTAGGTGCATAAAAATATAATTTCATGATATAGTGCATAAATTTTAAAAATATTATTTATAAATTACTCATAGTTTGATATATCATGGGTAAACCCATGTATTTAATATATATCTTTATATTAAATCACTGTAAAATGTTCAATACATCTCATAACAAAACACTCCTCATAATCATAATGTTTTAGAGTATTTTGATACTAGATAGATAATCAAACTTTTTCATTAGAGATTATAAACAACACCCAAAAATATCTTCTCATATAGTAAGCTTTATATAAAAGTCCTACTTTTAAAATTTATTCATAACCTAGGTAATGGAAACATAATAAATGATAAGAAAATATTATTTTTAATCAAAAACATAATAGAAATCAATCAATTATTATATATTATAAAAATATAATCATAAGGGCATGATTACAATATCATAACTTATAATAACCATACCCAATCTGTCAAAGATAATTATTCATAAATCCTAGATTAAGTATTTTTCAGAAAAGATACATAAGAAATAAGTGTGTGGATTTATTAATAATCAATCATGACCCATGGGAAAATATTATAAGAATAAGACATAAGTGTTTATAATTTACATAATTATAGAAAATCATTTCCTTAGTCAATGCTAACTAGAAAGGTTATCATTGTATATTTGGTTTACTCTTCATTCCATCATTTCCATAGTAGAGTATCACTCCCAAAACTATCATTATAGATAGTTTCCCATGCTAATCTAGGAGTAATTTCTAATTAGGTATTTATTATTTATTGAGATATCCATATTTAACCAATACAATGAAGGGATATATAATTCTTGTCCCAACCATCAGATAACCAAAATCATACATATGTTTCATACAAGATTATAATATTTTCATCATATCATCATACCAAATACCATGTAAATGAAATGTGTTTCATAATCATTCATCATTTCCTCATAGCTTAACTTATCGAAAGTAAACATGTTTCATTAAGGTTTCATCATAACTTAGTAAACCTCTTTGAAATAAATAGGTTTCATCTAATGATACTTTAATCATCATTATAATAATTCATCTAATGAAATAATTTGTATGGTATCATAAGATCATACACCCAATTAATAATAACAATCCTTAAAGTACATTAACATAAAATAAATATTTTTTCAAAAGATCAATTTATCCAAATATTATAAACCTGAGAAAATATCATTTTCTTTTTATGACATTTTGAAAAAAATACTTAGAATATTGGGAAAACACTTTCTAAAAAATAGAAATGGAAAATTTTTAAATGACTATCGGTTTTATAGTTTATTATCAAAATTATTTTAGTCGATAGAAATTGAGAAAAAAACAACCCCAAAAAATGAGATTATAACATAAAAATTTCATTCATGTTCTGTATTTCATCGTTTGTGTTAAAATAAATTATATAATAAAAATATATAATTTAAAGATATAATAGAAAAATATTAATTAATAAAATACTAAGTATCATTCTTTTATAATTTTCAATTATAATCTATTAATAATTTTATCATTAAAATGACCATTTAGGTGAAAGATGATCCATTTCCCATGCATGCTTCAGTTCGATGGATTAATTACCTTTACATTTTTCAGGATTTTATCAACACTAGAATATATTTTATGATATTATTATCATAATTATTATTAATAAAAACTTTTATAATCATTCATATAAAGTGGTGATGAAAAATGAATTACATTGTTGTGTGATGGTGGTAGTCCACGCATACACACAAGAAAACATTATTATTTCCATTCAATGAAATGGTATGAAGGTAAATAAAATCATATAATAATTGATTCAAAATTATGAAACAAATTTCATATATAAATATTAAATCCATCAAAATAACCATCTATTATTTGACGTGAAGGAAAATGAATCAGATCGATACTTGGAGGTGGTATTCCACACGTATGCATAAGCGATATTTTCTTATCACATTTGACTAATAGGAGAGTAATATGGTTGATTAATTATAAAAATAAAAATTAGATATAACAAAGATACTATATTAATTATTTATAATAGATACTATAAATATGGTGGTTTTAAAAGAAGATATAAAATTGAATGTACTCAGTTATGATTTATACCTCTACAATGAGAGACTCGTGTTATCTTAGACGTTAATCCTATAAAGGATGGTATTTAGATAAAACAAGAACCTTTATAAAGTTGTAAAATAATTGAATAAGTTATTTTAGATGGAAAGTTTCATGAAATAATTCTCATAGTGTAAAAGTAAGTGAGGATTGGTGGTATCCTTTTATAATGGTGGGGAGGACACACTTGGAATTTTTCAAAATCATAAAATATAATAATTTATTATTCAAGTATAGTGACTAAAAAATTATAAATATGTGAATATAGAATTTATATGGTCTAAATTATATAAAAAACTAAAATTGATTATGTTTTTTAGTATATTTTAATCTTTATATCTTAGTTTAACATGCCACTAAACCCATTTTTAACAATAGTCATGGTAAAACATTTTTATTGTGATTGCTATTCATTGTGACTAAAAATTTAGTTAATATTATTAAATTATAATATTTATTATGATTAAAAATTTGAAATAAATATTTTAATATTTAATTTCTATATGTAGATGAAATTTATTTTAAAATAAGTGCGCAAAATGCAACAAACCCATTTTTAGCATAATAAATTTTTTAGCATAATACTAAATTTACCATCATTATTGTCCAAGAAAACTATTATAATTTGGTAATATAATTTTATGAATGTATTATGTAATTTTTTTAATTAAATTAGTCTTAAATTGATTTTAATTTAATTTATTAAGGTAAAAACACATTATGTGAATAAAACAGTTTTTCTGAAAAACAATACTTTTTAACATTATAATGATTATATTTTAATTTATAACTTATTAAAACCAATGATTTCATTTTATACATGTGAAAAAAATTATAAATATATTGATTCATATTCCTACCATATAATCTAATGGAAATTCCATAACTATAACATTAAATAATAATATTTATGTCATGGTTTGTTTAAACTCACTATTTCATATAAAACGAAAAATCAAATAAATTCTATTTATTTAAAGACGAATATATCATAAAATTATAGTTCTTAAAATTATCCCCCCCCCCCTATAAGAATTTAACCATCAATAGTTTTTCACTCTAATACAAACAATTTATGATACTTTCACCTCATCACATCTTTGGTTTCCCACACAGTATCTTAGAAATTATGGATTTACAGCAAAACTTTTACCAATTTATTAGTCTTGTTCCATTCGACATTATTTATTCAATCTAAAATCTCATTTGGGTTGTACATATAAGATTTATCTCTCTCTAATACTTGTATCTTTTTGATTAATATATATGAATGATCAGTCATGTACTTCTTTATGAGAGATATGTGGAATACATCCTGAAATTGAGGGAGATTTATTGGAAGTTCCATGTGATATGAAATTGTCCCCACGTGATCAATAATTCTGAACTAAATGATATATATGAGGCATATATTTTCCATAATTTTAATTATTATAACATAATGATATGGATAAATTATCATCATTTCTTTCTAACCAAAATCAAACTGAAGAACATATCGATAGTTGTTATAAAAACATTTTTTTGACTCTGAGCTTCCCTTATGTAATGATGAGTAGATGGAACCTTATCTTAAATTTATGTGGCTCTATTAAGTCCCAGTAACTTTATTTCGATATATTTATCCTATCACATTGGAGTTTAATATACCTTCCCTAAAGGACATCAAAATTACCCATCTGAATTCTTGATTGAAATCAATTGTTTTAAGAAAATTTAAACAAAGAAATTTAATGATCCCAACAACCTTTAAAATATATAAAACAAGCTCTCAACATACCTTCTATGGTTTTAATTATCAAATTATAAAGGATATCTATATAGGGATGGTATGTAGTAAAAATACTCAAATCTATATTAACAGTCTTCTAAAGACTTCTCATGAACATTGAGTTAAACCTAATATTCATAATGGAAAACAATTAATGTGGTACTCCAGTAAATGTCAACTCTTAATTTATATTGTGGTATACTTATCAAGATATAAATGTTCTCTAATGGAAATAAAGTTTTCTTATTTCATAATTTGATCAACTATAACACAAATAGATTTATTCCCACTATATGTTTTTTGGGATGTGAGATGAAGAAATGAATGGTAATGTGTTCTCATTTCTATTCTCTTATGGGAAACGATTATAACATCCCCTTAGACTTCTGTCACACAAAATTTATATTATGACATACTATGAACTTAGATACATACTCTGAAATATCTATTTTTTTTGTTATTCCAATATAAATCCTATTTCATATTTTTTTTACATCTTTATACATCTAGTATGAGTAGATAATGATGAACTATGAGATTCATCAAACATCTCCTTATTCATGAAGAGTATTTATGGGACACAATTTGATTCCTAAAACTTATTATTGCACAATAGGTATTCTTTAATTCAAGAAAATATCTCACCATCTTCTAAATTTCTACATCCTCTTATTCTTTAATCACCACCTGGATGTTTGGTTGAGCATCCATCCTAGAATGATATGATATTTCCCCTTTTCCTCATTATTTCAAGATCTATATTTTGTAAATCTATATATACTTGTTCCCTTTAAATCCTATTCATGGTCAAATTAGCATAGTATTTTCAACTTAGAGAATCATCCACGCTGTTCTCTTTTATGAACCGACCTTCAGGGCCCGTGTCGTGACTACCCCAAGCCTACCTTCCATAGGCTAGGGGCTAACAACTAGCACCAGAAAGGAATATCCATAAAACGGGAAGGCATTGCTTTTTAACATGTACAAACACAAAGTCCAAGAACCCAACAAGAATCATCCCCAAAGTAAACTGATATATTAGAAGTTTACTGAAAGTAAAGAGGGATGAATACAAGCGCAAATGAAAGTACAAGTAAAACTAAAAATTACAAATACAACTAAAAAGTGAAAAACAGCTCTTAGATCGTCCACTGAGGATACTACCTGAAGGGTAGGTACAACTCATGATCAGTATTCCCTGCGTTACGTCACACCAAATGGTCCACCTCCGAGTACCGTATAGTCCTGGCTCTCTCGGCCTCAATCAGTATAGTCTATAGTCTGTATAAGAAACAACAAAGTGCGGTACTAGCTCATGTAGGGGTGATTATAACGATACTCGGTAGAGACCTTGAGACCCTCGTAGGTCTCCCAGAGTTCCACAAATGAAAAACCAAAAAGATAGACCTCCATCTCAAAGCACGAAGTGATAGACATCATCTATAATTAGGTTTATGTTCATACATATACCTAAGTTATCAAGTTATAATCATCTCATACATGAGGGAAGAATACTACAAAGGTAACACCATGAAGGTAGAATTACTACACAAGTGACACCACCAAGATATAAGTACCACACATGTAACACCACGAAGAAAACACCATGAAGGTAGAAGTACCACAAAAGTAAACCATGAGGATAGAAGTACCACATAGGTAACACCAAGAAGACAACACCATGAAGTTAGAAGTATCACACAGGTAACACTGTGGTGGTAGAAGTACTACACAGGTAACAACATGAAGATAACACCACGAAGGTAAATGACTCAACTCAAACCAGTTATAACTTAAGTACAGAAGTACATATTATTAGTCATAAGATAGATCATCTTATTTTTTAAGAGGCACTGCTTCTGACCCACATAGGATCAATATGTAATAACCCCCACTAACCCTCACAGCATCTAACCCACATACGATCGGCATGCAATAACCCACACAGGATCGCTGAGTGCTGACCCACACAGGATCTGATAGATGCAGACCCACACCGGATCGATAAGTGCGGACCCACTTTGGATCGATGTTCTTTCTTCACATTACAGCTAGCCAAAGGATTCATCGCACTCGGTGCACTCAAGCTCTTCACATGACATTGATATTCTTTGTCTCCATGCAATTATTGTCCATAGTTTAAATTTTTACCAACCCCTATAATTAAATTTCCATCATTAATTTATTCCATACTTCAAAAGTGAAAGAAATTCAATTTTTTTCATTTGATGGTTTTATTCATATAATTTTATTAAAATTTTATATTTTTCTTTTTATCCACAATCCCATGAGAACACTTAAGAGTCTATAATATCAAATTCCATCTTGGGAGAACATTAAACGATTTTTTATATATATAAAAGTTTTTTTTAAACAATTATATTCAAATAATTAATATCAATCCAGTATGAATCACTCCTATTTTCTTTCGGGGTCAATGATGAAATGAGAATCATAGATTTCACAACTAGTGAAATTTTCAATATATATACTAACTGATTCATCATCCCCATACAATAGTTCCAATAATTTTGTTTCTTCTTTCATGTGAATATTTTGGGTAAAATACATACTGAAAGATAAAATATTAAACTTCTTATCTGAATTTGATTCAATTTACTCCTCTTTACTCATATTCATAATATAAATCCAGTATTTACTTAATTCACCAAATAAATGAAAAAATTATAGGGAACATTTTGGTGTTCTGGACACTAGATAATAGAAAATATATTTTATTTCCCTTGACTCCTTGTTGAACAATTAGTGGATTAGAGAAACCACTAAATAAAGACCAAAATTTCCTCATAAAAACTCAATAGTGTGTAAATCCATAATTTGTATGTCTAGAATATATTCATTATTCATGTTACTGTTTATATCTTTAGATATTTGGGTGATCATAGCTTCAAACTTTCACATCCTAGCTCACATTTAATTTAGTTTCCTAATTATAATTTAATTGTATATCCTATTACATTCCTCATTAAATGGATACCTCCATGGTCTAACCATTAACTAAAAATAAAAATCCATTTTTTTGTGAAAAAATAATCATAGTGAATAATAATGTAATCATGTAAAATCATCTATAAGATGTTTGAATATTGACCCATCTTTTCAATATTTGACACCTTAGGAATAGCATAAGGCATTCAGGGTCATCTACTCAAACACTTAAAATTTGTTTATAAATAAAATGTGAATTATCTAATGTCCAAGATCCATCTAGTTTGACCCTTTACGTGTTTAGGAATACCATTGTGGTTAGAGAAATTCTATAGTGTTTTTGGAGGTGTTCAGCTTCTAAAAGATGGAAGTTGGGAGAATTCACAACGTATAAGGGTTTCATATCATGAATGTGAGGTTCAAATATTGTGCGAGTTTTGTTAATAGGGTACTTAAAAATCTGAAATAAATCAAGATTAAATGGATTTAGATGATTTTTTTGTAGAACATACCACTCAATTCTTTCTTGACATGAAAAGGTTTTACACCATGAAATTACATTCTGTAACATTCCTTTATAAGATTCAGAACTCCAGTTTTTCTCAAAACCTATGTATCTCTCATTATTTCTAGAAAATTACATATTCCCTCTCCAAGAATCATGGAATCCATTCTATTTGGATCGATTCTCATCTTTCTTTCCTCGACCCCTGGTGAAATGAGGTACGTTCGACCTCTTCTCTCATGGTTATTTGATATTTATTTTCCCAATTATTCTCACTATGATAATGAGGTTTCTCTATATAATTATATTAGAGTTTTATTGTTTTTTATTGGTGTAATTGTTTCAAAATATCCTTGGAGGGATGCATCTTCTTATGATAGTGGTGATCGGCATATTTGACGTTGTTCTATTATTGTTTGAAGAATGTTGATGACTTTGAGATGGGGGATTCATTTCTTCTCTAATTTTTTTACATTAAATATTATAGATAGAATGGATTAGCCCCATGGATGGTTTTGGGATAATGTTGAATGAATGTGGTTTTTGGTTGATAAAATAAGTCATTGATGTTTGTTTTGTATTTTATTATCATTACGATAAATCACTTCACTCTATAAGTATTGGTGATCAAAAAAAGGAGTCCAGATTTGGTGATCGGTCAATAAGTTCTTAAGGAATCCCCTCATAATTAGTTTTCAGTTTCAGAAATTGTGTTTGTTTGATGTTTTTTTTCCCCAAATTATGTCTGGAATGATGTTTTTTATCAGAGTGAGAAGTTGTATTATATATTGAATTTATTTCAATATATTGGAATCAAAATCGGAAGATTATTTTATGTGATGTAAGTTCTCAAAATCAAAATTTTACTGAAAAATTATGATTTATGATTTGTGAAATAAAGGGGTAGAAATTGTAATATATTTTTTAAAATATTTGGAAATTGGATTGATTTTATGACATAAAACATGAAGGTAAATAAATTATAGAAAGTTCTATATCATTCTAGTGTAAGTTAGAGAATGTTATGTTGATACTAATGTTATTAACATTAGGGAGAATTCATAATATAATAATGATTATCTATAATAATATATAACAAGAATTTGAAGTCTTCTGGCCTCATATCATTGTAGGAAGAAGTATCAGACACTGAAATTGTTTGTTTTATGAGAAGATTAATTTTGATAAAGTAAGAGGTTTCTCTAAAGTTATGATGGAGAAATCTGTTACGAACCAGGCCAGTTCGCCATCCGACCCGGTCCACAACATGGCCCAAAGGGCGATCCCGATCCCCACGGGCTGGCACAAGTGCACGGGTATCTAAACTAACGCATGGGAACGATTTACCCGAAACAGTAAACACAAAAAAACTGATAAGATAAATAAACTGAAACTGAAAAGAGACAACCAAACAGGGCCTTAAACTAAAAACATGTTTAGAGGTTTAAAACATGAACCAACATCCAAAATAAACGACATCAAAAGAATTGAAACTCTAACTCAAACCTACAAGCAACAAGAGAGGCGCAACATCCACACACCACAACACAAACCTGTATAAGAAGACTACCAATGACCAAAACCATTGTCGCTAAGCATGATGTCACAACCTGGAATACACAAAAACAAAGTTTACATACACCCTAAGGTGTATGTAGGGTGTGAGCCAAAATCCCAGTAGGACATCACCCAAATAAAAAGTTTCCACGTATAAACATTAAATGAAAAATACATTTTCTGGCTAAATAAAAGAAAGGGACACCAAAGCTTAAACAATTTTAAAGAAACAGTTTCTATAAGGAAAACACTTTTAATGAAAAAAAGTTAGATAAAAGAAAACACCCTTTCTTAAAATGAAAACCCAAACCTTAAAAAAAACCAAATGTTGCACTGTAGGCCGATGGTGGGTGAATAGTAGTCCAGGAGCACCAAAAGTGGGAGAGGCTCTAAAGATACGAGAAAATAGAATGGGACCTTATAACCTCGCGTCTCTATGAACAGTATAGGAATCACAACAAAATACATTCTCATTCACGAGCCGCTAGATATGGAGACACATCTATAACCTAGTTGTCTATGATCATCATCCAATGTTTAGTTAGTATTGTAAGCGTCAATCCAGCTAAGTGAAACTGGGTCGGCGCCACTTCCGTATCACTAGAACGCTAGTCTAGTCTGCCCACCTAGTACCCAGGCTTCCCCTTTTGTGCTCAAGATGTTCAAATTTCACATTTCATGTCAAAATCAGACAAATAAAACAAACAAGGTGTAACATAAACCAAACACCACACTTCCACACACAAAGAAAACAATTTAGCAAAGTACGCACGCTAAAAGAATATATCAAACTCAATTAAAACAATTTTTTCATTACTAAAAATTCATTATCAAAACATATTAAATTCTTTTTCAACAAATTATTTAAAAAAAACATAACACGACTAACACAAAAGAAACGACACAGCCCTCCACCCTGACCAAACATACCTGACGCCACATGAAAAACACAACCTGCACCACTCACATAAATTAATAACTCATTCGCATGATTAAAAGACCATTTTCCTGATTAAAAAAAACACTAAAAAAATTATTACACATTTCTAGAAGATGAGACATGACTTTAAACACCAAAGATGCAGTCAAATTACTTTTTTGGACAAAATGCATATGGAAGCTGCACCAGAACATAAACTGCGTACTTTGCGCATTTTCACAAAACAAACGCACACTTTATAAAAACACTAGTAGATAACTCAAAAAATGTTTTCACCACAACAACCTACTCAACACACATGATGCCTTCACTTATGAAAAATCCCATGCAACACCATGTCGAAGGCGCGATTGAAACCACTTGCATTGATGAAAAAAACTACACAATTTAAAAATTACTACCAACTAACTAGATATAAGTTGTTAATAGAAAATACACATATAACATAAACATGATACTTAATGATTTAAATAAAAATCAAACATCAATGTAAACCAACTTCACAACTACACAAATTAATTAAATAACATGCTAAACAAAATTAAGCTAGCAAATTAATTCATCAAATAATGATTAGATATAGAACCACCTACCTCAGGAAAAGAATCTAGTTCACGCCACATGTTAATTGAATTAGACCTGAAATAAAACAATAAAACCAAAACCATCGATAATTAACTCTAAAATCGAGCCTCATACCCATTGGAAAAAGAAGCAAAAACTTAAGAAAGATAAAAAAAGAAGAGGGAGAATGCACAACCGAAGGGGGGTTGCACAGGTGGTCGGAGGAGGGACAACGGTTTTACGATGGCCCAGCCATGGCGAGAGGGGTGAAAAGGGGTGTGGGTGGCTGTCCGGTGGTGCGAAAGGGAGCGGGGCGGCCGGTGCAGGGATGGTTGGTCGACAGGGTCGCCGGAGGGAAGCCGGAAATAGGAGGGGGTCCAGCAGGGTTCCGGGCTGGATGCATGTGGGAAAAGGGGGGTCCGACGGGCCGAGGGGAGGTCGCTGAAGAGGTCTGCACGGCGGCGCAAGCCGGGAGCAGGGTGCAGTGCCGGACATGGCAGGGGAGGGAGGCAAGTCAGAGGGATGGTACAAGGAAGATGAGGTGTGTCTGGGGGAGAGCCCAAAGGCAGAGTCCGAGGGGAGTTGTGTTGTGCCGGAGGAGGTGTTGTCCAAGGAGGGAGGCGGCGTAAGCTGAACCAGGGGAGGGGGAGGCCTTTAGTGCGATGAGATCAAGGGGAGATGGGGGCGGCAGTGAAAAGAAGATGGAAGAAGAAACATGGTAGAGTGATGCGGTGTGAAGGAGGAATATGGGGTCCAAACCCTGCCCGAAAAAAATCTAAACTAAATATAAAACAAAAGCTAATAATAATAATAATAATAATAATAACAACCATGACAAATACGATTGTAAACTATATGATAATCAACTTTATAAAATGCTAGTAATAAAAATAATACTCTCAAATAAATTATTATTCAACACAATAATGATAATTGTTAATAATAATAATAATTACTATTTTCATTCTAATTAAAATTATTCTTTAAACATCATTTGATTATTTTTATTTTTACAGAGTTGGGCGACTGCGCGGTTACCGTGTGCGGCCCTTAAAAATTTTTAATAGAATGATGATGATGATGATGATAAACAAAATAAAATCATCTCCTTTTAAACCTTTTAATTTCAATATTTCATTAATCGTTTCACTTAAATAATTTATTAATTAATTAATTAGTCACACACCGGGCAGGTCGTGCGATTAACCAGGTGAGGTTGCATGGCTTCGACTATGGTGCGCTGGACATACTAAATACCATTACCAGCATTTTTAAATAAAAACCTCAAAATTTTAAATTGGTCTTCAACCTGAACTACCCGAAGCTGATGAAATAAATAAAATAAACAGATTAGAAATGACGGGTGTGAAAATTCTCCCCACCATAAAGCTTTCCACCCCCGGAAAGCGACAACTAAGGTTGAGACTCAAAGAATAAACTGATACTCCACTAAGGTTCAAAAAGGATCCCTAAGAAAACAAGCAAAAAGAGGAAAATGCATCATACTCAGAGAAGGTGACTAAAATTAAAAACTCAAGAATCTCATAAAAAGACTTTTTGATATGTGTCGCCCACCCCAAAAGCTAGAATGCCTCCAGTTGACGGATCAAGGGAACTCTCACACCCACAGAATCCAACATCACAAGACGAAATATCCCAAGCACCATTGAATGAAAACCACGTCCTTTGTCTGGAATGAAAAAATAAGAGCAACCATGACCTAGAAGCGCCCTTATCACCTATCACCAACTCATCTTTAGAAACAGAACCAAAATGTCAACGTGGGGAAGCCCGAGGGTCTCCCCAACATTAAGAACCTACTAACACCCAAGACGAGACTAGAAAACCGACACAGGGAGGTTTGAGCAGACTCCCCTCCATTAAAGGAAATTCCAGCACCGATTCATTCCAAAGACATTCATGCGAGACCCAATGTCGGTGTCCCCATCATTAGAACTAATGGAGGGTATAGAACTCTGAAAATTTCTCGATGGTGACCAAAAACCCCACCACAAGGGTCGGGGAGGGAGGGGCCCGACCACTAGGGCGTCAAAACCAAGACTTAAGACCCGCCCAACACATCCACATCCCGGGATGAGCATTGTACAATTTTGGGACTGATTTCCCCAAGAAACACTCAAGGACCACTAAAAGTGATTACATATAATGGGATGCTACCCCCAAGTCTTCAAGGCAACGAGGCGGACATGACTCCACATAGTCACTAAAACTTTACACAACCATATGGTTCATGTGAAATGGAACAACCCTAGAAAACAATTTAAGCTGCCTTCACTTTCAACACCGATGATAGAAAGAAGAAAAAAAGTTTGGGGTCTCGTACACTCCCGGGGTTCCTGACCACGCGCCAGCTTCACTCCGAGGCCTATGGCTAGAGCCCTGATGTTTAATCATCTCATGCCTCGCAGTCAGGTATTGAAGACTCCTGAGCGGAGCATCTCTTTTTTGGTGCCACACGCAATCATACTGCAACCGAGGCAACACCAGCAAACACAACACATTACGACACCCAATTACTCTCACACTAAACATTCACCAGAATGAGAGCATGGATGGTACACGTGCAACACCCCTTGTTACACTGAATGAGAACATGACATCACAAATCATCCACGAGCACGATCATTGTTGTCGACAGAAACATTACGCTGAGAATGACTTTAAACCGCGTCTTGAACAACACGTGATTCCTACAAATGACCATAGCAGACTCATACAACTCAGTCTTCCAAACTAGTAGCCAAACACGAACGTTTTCTTAAATGAAACAAACCAAATACCAGAGGTCATTTAGAACAATAAACCGCACCAACAACTTCGGGTTGCTTCTACCTTTTCCCCACTAGAGTCTCCTTTACTGCTTCCAAACAACCGTTGAATATCAACGGGACCTCACGCTACAAGACATCACCAAACATGACCCTTTCAGCTGATGAAAGTACTAAAAATCCCTTCAAGACACTGGTCAACACTGGTAATTCTGAACCGCCTTCACCCATCCCTGCTAGAATTTATTTCACCGCTTCCAGGGGAACCTTCAGATGCAACAATGTAAAACATCATACATGACAACTAAGACAACTCAAGGAGACCAAAGCCCCCTTCAACTCCTCTCATGTCTGTCATCCCGCTACGAGAGGATCTGCTTAACTGAAAAAGACAAGGGACAGACTAATCAATATCGCTCAAAAGGGAGAGTCCTTATTTAGATCAACTGGAGGGTCGGCCAATGGAGAACTATCTGTGGCATCACGTTATTCGCGCGTTAACTCTTTATCAGGGCGTACACTATCCAAGAAGGAGAACTGTGGTCCCAATCAAACCGGTCCAATGGCCAATACATACAGTAATCAAACACTAAACGTGTAGGGGAACCACTGCAAGGGCTTCCTAAATCACTTTTTAAAAGAATTAACTAACTACACGCTTGCATTCCAACTTACAAATAATAATTCAAACTCAGGACACAAAACTGTCAAAAAGGATTCTCGGCTCCAAATTCATCACATCCAACCTTTCAAAAAAAACAAGGACACACCACACAATCACCGGTTATATAAAACACCAAATTTTCCTTTAATAAAACATTTTGAAAATAAGTAAAGCTTGTGGGTTGCAAAACACCAATGGTGTCCCATGGGCCTCACACATGAACGTTCTCATGTCACACCAGCACCCACCTCATATCCATCCAGGCACTCATCCGCTCGTGCCATTAACCCTTTCTCTTTCCAAATACACTCATGCATGTGGTTGCCCACAAGAACAGCAAGGATCAAAACCAAATCTTTCCATTTTTCAAAACCAAAACATCAAACCCACACTTTTCAAACCTCACAAAACATTTCATTTTTTAAAGCGCTTCATTTGAAAACATTTTCCAAGACCAAAACGTTTTTACTTAAAAACCAAATTTCCACAAATCCAAAACAAAGAGACGAGAAATGACATAGGAGAAAACTTGTGCCAATGGGTGACTAGAACATATGGTTGGCGGCCATAAGCCAGTCACACCACCGCCATGGAGGGTATTCTAGGATAGCATCCCCAACTCCACATGGCTTGCCAGACCCTACGAGCTCACTAGGACCACTGACCATACCCCTTTTCATTTCCCTTAGACAAGATTATCCGCAAGGACCAAAAACTCAGACAAAATTCAACATACTTTGGTAACTCGAGTCCCGCCATGAGGTGTACTGGCCAGGCACCTTTCTCGTAGCCAGGACGTCGACTCCTGACAACCTTAACTCCAGTCTACCGTGAATTTATCCCGAAAGAACATGACCCAAGAGAGAAAACATGATCCTATGATACCATTTTTTCCACGAACTAGTCCGGTTCGCCATCCGACCTGGTGCCCGACCCGGTTCGCGACATGGCCCGAAGGGCGTTCCCGATCCCCACGGGCTGGCACAAGTGCCTAGGTATCTAAACTAAATCGCAAGAATGATTTACCCGAAATAGTAAACACAAAGAATCTCATAAGATAAGTAAACTGAAACTGAAAATACAAAACCAAACAGGGCCTTAAACTAAAAACAAGTTTAGGGGTTTACAACTTGAACCAACATCCAAAATAAACAACAGAAAAAGAACTGAAACTCTAACTCAAACCTCCAAGCAACAAGAGAGGCGCAATATCCACACGCCACAACACCAACCTGTACAAGAAGACCACCACCGACCAAAACCATTGTCGCTGAGAAAGATGTCACAACCTGGAATACACAAAAACAAATTCTACATACACCCAAAGGTGTATGTAGGGTGTGAGCCAAAAGCCCAGTATGACGTCACCCAAATAAAAATGTTCCACGTATAAACATTAAATGACAAATACATTTGCTGGCTAAATAAAAGAAAGGGACACCAAAGATTAAATTTTTTTAAAGAAACTGTTTCTATAAGAAAAACACTTTTAAAGAAAACAACTTAGATAAAACAAAACACCCTTGCTTAAAAATAAAACCCAAACCTTCACAAAAACCAAAAGTCGCACCATATGCCGACGGTTGGTGTATAGTAGTCCTGGAGCACCAAATGGGGGAGAGGATCTAAAGATAATAGAAAAAGTAACGAGACCCCAGAACCTCACCTCTTGGTGAACAGTATAGGAATCACAACAAAATACATTCTCGTGCACGAGCCGCTAGACAGGGCAACACATCCATAACCTAGTGGTCTCTGATCATCATCGAATGTTTAGTTAGTGTTGTAAGTGTCAATCCAGCTAAGTGAAACTGGGTCGGGGCCACTCTTGTATCACTAGCACGCTAGTCTAGTCTGGCCACCTAGTACTCAGGCTTCCCCTTTTGTGCTCAAGATGTTCAAATTTCACATTTCAGGTCAAAATCGGACAAATAAAACAAACAGGGTGTAACATAAACCAAACGACACACTTCTACACACACACAAAACCATTTAGAAAAGTATGCATGCCAAAATAATATATCAAAATAAATTAAAACAATTTTTTCATTACTAAAAAATCTTTATTAAAACATTTTAAATTATTTGTCAACAAATTATTTAAAAAAACCCTAACATGACTAACACCAAAGAAACGGCACAACCCTCCACCCTAACCAAACATACCTGAAGCCACATGAAGAACACAACCTGCACCACTCACATAAATTAATAACTCAGTCGCATGGTTAAAAGACCATTTTCTCGATTAAAAAAAATAAAAAAATTTATTACACAATTCCAGAAGATGAGACATGACTTTAAACACCAAAGACGAACTCAAATTCCCTTTTCGGACAAAATGCATATGGAAGCTGCACCAGAACATAAACTGCTCACTTTGCATATTTTCACAAAACAAACGCACACTTTATAAAAACACTAGTAGAAAGCTCAAAAAAAATTCACTGCAACAACCTACTCAACACACACAACGCCTTCACTTATGAAAAAGCACGTGCAACACCATGTCGAAGGCGCGATTGAAACCACTTGCATAGATGAAAAACAAACTACAAATTTTAAAAATTACTACCAACTAACTAGATATAAGTTTTTAACATACAATACACATATAACATAAACATGCTACTTAATGATTTAAATACAAATCAAACTTCAATGCAAACCAACTTCACAACTACACAAATTAATTAAATAACATGCTAAACAAAATTAAGCCTACAAATTAATTCATAAAATAATGATTAGGTGTGGAGCCACCTACCTCAGGAGAATAAATTCCAAAATTTGGTGCGGAACTCCAATCGCACCTAGTTCGTGCCACATGCGAACTTAATTGGACCCAAAATAAAACAATAAAACGAAAACCATCTAGAATTAACTCTAAAATTGATCCTCATACCTGCTAGAAAAAGAAGCAAAAACTCATGAAAGATAAAAAAAGAGGGAGAATGCACAACTGATGGGGGGTTGCACGAGTGGCCGGAGGAGGGACAACAGTTCGATGATGGCTCGGCCATGGAGAGAGGGGCTCAAAGGTGTGTGGGGAGGCTGTCCGGCAGCGTGAAAGTGAGCGGGGCGGCCGATGTAGGGCTAGCTGGTCGTTGGGGTCGTCGGAGGGAAGCCGGAAATAGAGGGGGTCCGGCGGGGTTCTGGGCTAGATGCAACTGGGAAAGGGGGGTGCGACGGGCCCAGGGGAAGTCGCCGACGGGGTCTGCGTGGCGGGTCAAGCCGGGAGCAGGGTGCAGCACCGGGCATGGCAGGGGAGGAAGGCGAGTTGGAGGGATGGTGTAGGGAAGATGAGGTGTGTCCGGGGGAGAGGCCAAAGGCAGAGTCCGAGGGTAGCTGTGTGGCACCGGAGGAGGTTTTGTCCAAGGAGGGAGGTGACGCGAGCTGAACCGAGGGAGGGGGATACCTTCGGTGCGACGAGATCAAGGGGAGATGGGGGCAGCGGTGAAAAGAAGAAGGAAGAAGAAACTTGGGGGGTGATGTAGTGTGAAGGGGGAATAGGGGGTCGAAACCCTACCCGAAAAAAAAATTAATAAAACTAAACTAAATATAAAACAAAAGCTAATAATAATAATAATAATAACAATAATAACCATGAAAAAAACAATTGTAAACTATACGATAATCAACTTAATAAAATGCTAGTAATTACAATAATACTCTCAAATAAATTATTATTCAACACAATAATGATAATTTTTAATAATAATTATTATTACTATTTTCATTCTAATTAAAATTATACTTTAACCTTCATTTGATAATTTTTATTTTTAAAGAGTTGGGAAAATGCACGGTTACCAAACACGGCCCTTAAAAAATTTTATAGAATGATGATGATGATAATAATAAACATAATAAAATTATCATCTTTAAAACCTTTTAATTTAAATCATTCATTGATCGTTTCACTTAATTAATTAATTAATTAATTAATTAGTCGCACACCGAGCAGGTCGTCCGGTTAACCAGGCGAGGTCTCACGGCTTCAACTACGGTGCGCTGGATGTACTCAAGACCATTACAAGAATTTTTAAATAAAAACCTAAAAAATTTAAGTTGGTCTTCAACCCGAACTACCCAAAGAAACCAAAATAAATAAAATAAATATATTATAAATAACGGGTGTGACAAAATCCATTGAACTATGTGATCCATTGAACAAATAAATACGTAGGATCAATCCTCAGTTGTTCGGAGTATGAAAGATATAATTCATTGAATCCACAATTCAATTATACATGCTCTTCCACTGATCCATCAGAATAGATTTTGAAATCAATCCATCAAACAATTTTTTTATATCCAAGGCATGGGATGTGAATTCTATCGAAGGAATAAAAATATTATTAAGTTTTTGGGACCGATTAACCAAATGGTAATGATAGACTCACCAGTCAATTGATGTTCAAAAATATATTCAATTATTTTCATCAAAACATAATATTGTGGTCTCGAAGGTGTTTTTTTGTTTATTAAGGATAAGAAGTCATGAATTGTTTTCTATTAGGTCAAGAGTCATCAGGAAATATTTAAAATCATTCCCTTAGATGGGATCAGAAACTAATCATTCTAATATTTTTCTACAATATAGTCAACCATTTTCTTAGAGAATTTTTTTTATTATTTTAAATTGGGCCACATATAATCGAACCTAATGTTACACTAATAAATCAATGGATGGTAAATCTCATTAGATTTAGTTCTTATTCGGATGAGGATTTTTTAGAAAAATAAAGAAAAGTTAACCAGTTTGAATCTACAAATGAAGGGTTGTTGGATATTTTTGATGTCTTTTAAAGATACAAGTATGTTTATCAAAGAATATAAACAAAGTATAAATTGGTTCAGATAATCGGAATGTTAAGTCTTCAATCATACATTATTTTAGTCGAAATAAAAAATTTTATAAAAATGAAAAATTACATTGGACGGAAAAATATTTTGTATGTTCTGAAATGGATGATGTTATGGGATGTTTCAAGAAGTTATAATATGATTCCAGAAGAGATGAAATGCACTGAAATGGTTAGATATGAAGCTGAAATGTATTTCAAATCCATGTTTCTATAATTTGGTTGAGTTACAAAATAAAATTGGTTTCCCTCCAATTCTATTTTTGGTGCACCCATAAATAGTTATTAAAGTACAATGTGCTTTAACACTATTCACATATGGGAGAGAGTGAGAGCGCTGGTTATTTTGAGAAATTTTTTGTTGAGGAAATTTTCTGAATAGGGTTTCATGAAGAATGTTTTCCAGATAGATAAATTATAATGAATATAGTTTAGTCAAGGTTTTTTGGATCAGATTGAGAAATTAGACTGACGAATTTCTAAAAATAAATAAGAAATTCAGAATTATTTCTAGACAATCCTTTAAGAATTATTTCTAGACTAAATAATCAATCTAATGAATCATATTATGGTATCAGACTAAGTTTTTTATGATGTCATTGAGAGTTGTTTCTACCTTTTTTTGGGTGGGAAATTTATGATTTTTTTCTGATGAATTTAAAAAGTAGAATTTGTTAAAGAAGCCTAGTTACTTATTCAGAACTAACTAGTTAAGGTTTCTAAACATGTGACAAAACTTATTTTACATTCTTTTGCAAGAAAACACTTTAACTATTGTATTGAACATAGTGTTACACAAGTGTAAAGGTATTTATTACTTTTTGTATCAACACAAAAATATTTTATTCTATTAGATTTTGTATTATTGGACTATTTATAAACCATTAAAAGTACTATCCACTCATAAAAAGTAGTTACCCATGTAAATACTAGTGTTCCTATGGAATTTTTAATGATTTTTTTTTCAAAATGTGATAAATATTTAACAGGAGGCAAAGCGTGTTTTACAATAAATAACACATAAAAAAAGAAAAACTAATAACTAATTCACCCCCTCCCATGATGATTATATTAATCCTAGTTGGAAATTTTCAATTGGTGTTAGAGTGATGATACCTTCATTTACACTTTACAAGATTTTATAAAGATAATTTTTTATAGATAATTTGAATTGTGTTATCAGTAAGGGTATTCTAGTCTTTAATTTAAATAAATATCATATCAGGAATGATAGAATGTTATTTTATATTATTTTCAATGTTCTTATTTTAATGTTTTCTACTACCACCAACATCTTCACCAACGGAAGCTCTGCTCGATCTTATTCTCCTAGGATTTCTAGCATCCTTGGGAATGATTTTTTTAAGATGCTATAGAGAGATTTCCACCTCTTGTTGAAAATGTTCCTTTAATATTTGTAGACAATAAGGATCTGTAGAATGATGGATGAGCATAAAATGCTTTACTCTCATCACTTTTTGAAACTGGTTTCCTTATATTAAAGAGATTTTATACTACTAAAGTTATCTAAGAGAAGCTGAATAACATTTATGAAGCAAACGCGAAGTTGAATAAGGAAAATTTACAAATTATGAGGTTGAAGTATGAGGATATAAAAATGGGTGGGTATGAATCTGTTGGTTACTTTTATACAAGGTTGAATGTTATTATTTGAGCAATCATATGTCTTGGTGATAATTTTAAACATTCAATTGTTTTTGAAATGATCTTGATAATTTTTCCTTATAATTTTGGTGAAAAAGTTTCATCTTTGTAATATGGAGACCTTGAAACTCAAAATTTGGATTACCTCTATATTACCCTCATTACATATGAGATGAGAAGGGATAATGCAATCAAAATAAGAGAAAAAGTTGATTTAGAAATTCCTTTCAGGTTATCTAGTCAAAGAAAGCCTAAAAAGATTCTTTAAGATTAAGAAGGCGATGGATTGAAAAAAAATGATGTTAGTAACAATATTGATTAATTTTAATCTATGTTTTATAAGAAGTTGAAAATAGGTAGATTAATGTAAAAAAATGGATGTTACCACATAAATGTTTTGAATGATGAGTTGTGAGAAGCTTTTTTTGTGAATTTTCCTCGAAAAAATAATAAAGATGATAGTGATTAAGATCAATTAAGTCTAAGAATATCCTAGAAGAAACATATTGATAAATACGAAACTGATTCCAAGGGAAGAATAATAATGTTCTCCAAATAAAAAAAGAGAATTTTTTCTTCTAATAATGATAAATATGAAGACAGTGAAGATGAAGCTGAAAATTCATTGATATTTCTAGAGAAATGTGTTTATTGAAATAATTAATAATGAAGATTTTGGAATCATTAGTTCTGATTTAGAAGATACTAAGTTAATATTTCACCTAAATAGAGATATGCAATAATGACTTAAATAGAAAGAAATACTTGATAGAAAAATATATAATTTCAAGAATTAAATTCCTAGAAAAACCTACCAAGAATGTTTTCTTAAAGATAAAGGTAAGTTGCTGGAAGTGGTTGATTGTATGAAGAAGTCTCTTGAAATAGAAGACAATCAGAATATATATCTTGAAGTAATTTAAAATCAAATGAGGAATAGTTCTAACTTTTTTAGTGGAAGTTCACTATTGTTGGGTAGGGAGGTACAAGTTTCAAAAACTCTATCATTGAAGTTAGTGAAAGTTATAGAAAGTGTTAACCAAATAAATATCTGAAAAACTTATCTTCAAAGGATGAAAATAATTTTAATGTTCTTACAAATAAAAATAAATCTGACAAAATCATGTATTTGGCCAAAACCAATAATGTTTAGAATTCATAAGTTTCTAAAATTTCTGATACCGAAACAAAGGTTTCTACTAATTTTTATTCCAAAAAATTTAGGAAGAAAAATGAATTGAATAAGAATATTCAATGTGATATTAAGATATATGGGGTGAATTTATGATGGTAAAGATAAGAATGTAACTGAAAAACATTTTCACAAGTCTATATAGTATGAAATTTATAGTGTAAAATATTCTTTCTATGGGTACTAATGGTATTTTGGGGTATTTGGGTATATAGAAAATATGTTTCAGTTAAATAAACAAAATTAAAATTAACCCACATGTAACAGAAAGAGAAGTTTATGGGGGAGTCAATCCTATCAAATAAATAATTTTGAGATTGTTTTTTTGAATGTTGAAAACATATTCCAACCTTTGGAAACTTTTCATAAAAGGTTATAACAACATGGACATATTGATAAGGGGTTTTTTTATTACCTGCATAATGAAATATTATAACAATTTCAAAGATCTATATATGAGGTGATATAAAGGGAAAGAAAATCTTTTATTGTAAAAACTGCTCTCAAAGCTACAAAATGAGAATGATCATAGATTCTAGATAGTGGGTGTTATACTTATATGAATGAAGATTTGAAATTTTCAAAGAATGTGAATGATTTTAAAGAAGGAACAGTGATTTTTGGAACTGATGAATCTCTCATAATCAAAGGTGTTATATTTACTATTATTGGCGAAGAAAATTTGAAATCCAAGAAGGCCTTGTTTGTTGATTGGTTTAAACAAAGCTTGTTGAGTGTTTAAAAACTTTTTAATGAAGGAAATAAAGTTTTTTTAGATAATATTGTATTTTTTGTAAAAATAATTTAATATGGAAATGTTTTTACAAGAGGCCAACAGAAAATAAAGATCTTGTTTCAATTTGGTGATGTTCGGAATTCATGTTATCTTAGCATGATGAAACAAAATTAGTGATGGAATAAAATGTTTGGAAATATAAATTATAGAAACATGATAATGTTATTAATGTGAGATATTATTTGTGATATTACACATATGACAAGTATAACGGATTGTTGTTTTTTAATATCTCATAAAGGGGATATTGCAAACTTTATGTGCAAGAATGATTTAATTTCTTCAACACAACCCTTAAAATTGATTCATTCTAATATTTTCGGACCTATTAATAAATAATTAACTTTTAGGGAAAATTATTTTATTTATATTATTGATTATTTTATTTATATTTATTGGGTTATTTATTTGAAAAAATAAATCATAATATCTAAGAATGATACATTATTTTATGAGGAGAGCTTAAAATGATTATGGGTATTCTGTGATGATGTTAAGAAATTGAAATGGTCATGAATACAATAATATTGAATTCAGAAGTTTTGTTGAAAAACATGGAATTCATCATGAGTTTAGGGCACCATATACACCACAAAAGACTTAATTTTCTAAAAGAATTAATAGAATTTTGGTTGAGATAGGGTATACAATGTTACTTGAACAATGTTTTTTTCACTACATTTAGAGATAGGATGTGATTGCAATAGTTTATATTCAGAATTGGTGTCTCTATATGACAGGTTCTAATATCACTCCTTATAAAATTCTATATGATAGAACTATATTTTTTAAAACATTTAAGAGTTTTTGGGAGTCCTTAAATCATAATGAAAAATGATGGAATACATGTAAATATTGAATAAAGAGATAAATACTGAAACATTCATTATTATCCTCTAAAAGCAAGAGGATATATAGGTCTCAATAATTAAACATGAAGAATGCTTTATTTTATTGATCTGAATGTTTTTAAAAACTGAGAAATAAGTTTCACAATCACATGTAGAAGAGGTAGATGAATGATTTGAAATAATTGTTACTGAGAAACAAAAAATGAATACAAAAAAATAGTGATTTCATGAAAATTGCGAAATCAGACTCAGCAGTTTCTTGTTATTGTGAATAACTTCATACATATCACCCAATATTAATGAAACAGTTTCATGTTCAAAACATCATTGGTTAGCACAAACAAATGGTTTAAACTTGAATAAAATCAAAAGTAATTGCATATATGTCTTTATATTAAAATTTTGAGATGAAATGTGTTAATGAATCTTGAAAGAATCAGGAATGGTTTCAGGCTATTAATGAAGAGTTGGATCAGATTGAGTAGAATGATACTTGTTAAATTGAACCTAAACCAAATGATAAAATTTTTATTGGTACAAAGTGGGTGTTTTGGAAAAAGTTGAATGAGGATGTTGAAGTGATAAGAAATGATGAAATATTTTTTTAGAGGTTACTCATATATTTAAGGAATAGATTTTGGCATGTATGTTTCTCCAGTATCATGGTTAGAAATAATCAAAATCATTCTTACAATTACTAAATGAAGAATTTTAAAAAATCATATGGATGTGAAATCATCATTTCTAAATGGAGAACATGATTTATAATTTTATATTGAAAAATTGTGTGGATTTTTTTTTTAAATATGAGAGTTATGTATGAAATTTGAATAAATATTTTTATGGAATAATGAAAGCTCTGAGAGCATGGTATTACAAAATGGATTCCTACAAAAATAAGTTAATCTTTAATAAAATGAAGGGTTGATAGTAATATCTATATCAAAAAAATTCATGTGATTTCCATCATTGTTCTTGTATATTTTAATGATATTATATTTTCTGGGAATGATGAAAGAACTTGTTAATAGTTTGATGATGAGATGAATAAGGTGTTTGAAATGTCCATGATTGGTGAAATGAAATATATTATTTGCATAAATATGTCACAAAATAATAAATACATTTTTCTGTCAATAAAATTATGACGAAAAATGTCTAAAGGATTTTGGAATATATAATTCAAATCATGATCCCACAAAAAAAATAGTGAGAACAAACTTAACTAATGATATATAAATAATGGAAGTTTATTCTTAGGAGTTTCATAAGTTTATTGAAAGTTTTTTATATCTCAATTCTTCAAGAATATATAGTGTTTATATTATTACCTTATATGCATGGTTCTAAATTGGTCCAAATGAATCACATCTATTTTCAAGAAAACTTATTATTTGATATGTCAGAGGAAAAAATATTTAGGAATAATATACAATAGCTTAGAGAGAATTTATTTTTTTGGGTGTGTAGATGCTGACTGGGAAGGAAGTTTAGATGATAAAATATCCACATCTAGTGAAAATTTATTTCTGGTGAAAATTTTTTTATGTTGGAAAACTAAGAGAAATAATTCTATAACTCTTAGTATAGTTGAATATGAGTATGTTTCTACCACTCATGTCGAATCATATATTGTTTTCATGAACACTCAATTATAATATTCTCTTGTAGAAATGAACTTACCTCTTCTCTTGGGTTGTGATAATCATAGTGATATAAACCTTACTAAAAATAGAGTACCAAATTATTTTTCAAAACAAATTGATATCAAATATAAATTCATCAATAATCATGTAGAGAAGAATGAACTCAAGATTAAGTATAATACTACAATAGAACAACTTTCTAAAATATTTAAAAAACCTTTACTAAAGGAATATTTTTACAAAATAAGGTCAAACTTTAGAGTCTAACTGATTCCTATTCTAGGTTTCGGTATGTGTATCTATCCTCTCGTGCATATAGACTTTGGATTGTGTTTCAATGGGGGTTCATAATGATGTTTCAAAAATCTATCCATTTATATGTGATAATGAATTTAAGCAATAATATATTTAGGGGATTTATGGGTAAGTTTTGAACTCATCATGTAGGTGTGTGAATAGTTTTAAACAATTTTTTGAAGTGTTTATTAGAAAATTGTTACAAAAAAGTGGAATAGTTTTTGAAGTGTTGTAGAAATTTTGATGTTCATGAAGATGTTTTTTAAGTCACTAATTATGGAAAGCATGGTTTGTATATAACTGATTCTAATTTATACAATGATTTCACTCACATGGGAATAGAAATTTTTTAGTAGGGATCCATTTCATGACTTACAATGTTTTAGTGATTTATGAATCTTGGTAGAAAAATAAAAATTTAAGGGTGATATCGTTGGAACCAAGTTGGTTGGAAGTGGTTTTCGGATCCTAAAAGAATTTTTTATTGTTTATTTTGAATTTTTTTGTCATTATGAGAAATCATTTTTCTTGGTAAGTGTTGGTTATACAAATGAGTACAAGACTTAGGTGATCATACATAATGTACATAAAGAAGTCCATAAATTATAGTTTTCTATTATGAAATTTATTTCTAGTTATTGTTGTTTTACCAACATGAATTATGTCTAGAATGAAGGTTTTGATTGCATTGATAAGTTGAATCAGAGTATGAATTCCTTTCAAAATATTCAATACAAAATATGAAGATGTTTTACTTTGATGTAAGTTCTCAGCATCATAATACTTCTGAAAACATGTGATCCAAGATTTTAAAAATAGAGGAGGATAAATGGTGACCATGTTTTTAAAATTATTTGGCAATTGGTTTGAGTTTATAATAGAAAGAAAAAAGATGTTTAAATGAGGGAATGTTTTAGAACATTCTTGTGTAATTCAAACAACACTATTTTGATCATATTGTTCTTAACATCATGGAGAATTCATGAAATAAGAAATAGTTTTTCTATGAAAATAGAATACAAAGTTGGTGTATTTGTGTCTCATATCATTGGTGGAATAAGTACCAGTAGTTGAAATTGTTTGTTAAATGATAAGTTTTATTTCGCTGAAGTCATTGATTTTTATAAAGTACTAATATACTAATATATCAGATTTTACAATCCACTGAATGAATCAATACATAGGATCAATCCTTAGTTTTAGAGAGTCTAAAATAAATAATTCATTTTTGACACTAGACCATCGCATAAGATGTGTCGCTGATCCATCAGATGATATTTCAATACTGATCCATTATACAATTTATTGGTATCCTTAAGAATCAAATGTATAATTCTATTGAATGTAGAAAAAAGGTTGTTATGTTTTTGAGATAGATAATCCAAATAAGATTCAGAGACTTATCGATTAGATTATCTATATCAATATAGCCTAATTTTTCATCAATGCATTAGAGTTTAATCTCAAAGGTGTTTTGTTTTCAGTTGATTAAGAATAAGAAGTCAAGAATGGTTTCAATTTGGTCAAGAGTCATCAGAAAATATTTTACATTGATCCAAGGACGGGATCACATACTGCTCCATCTGGTAAAGTTCAAAAATGTATTCAAATATATTCATAGAGAAAAATAATGTTTGTTTTCAATTTTTTCATGTATCATTAAATACGATGTGACACTGATAAATCCTTAGAGTATAACCATCAATGGACCTAATTTTCATTGGTCTGAGGATTTTTTTAATGAAATGATGAAAATGTGATATGTCTTAAAGCATCGACTAAATGGTTGCGGAAGGTTTTTGAAGTATTTAAATGTTGAAATGTTGTTTATGGAAGAAAATTTTCAATGTTTCAGTTGGTTTGGATAATCAGAATAGGAATTCTTATATCTTATTTTTTTCTAATGAGAAATAAAAAAAATTAGAAATAAAAAATTGTTTCATAATGGAAAACATGTTGTAAGTTCAATGAAGGAATAAGTTGTGGGATGTTTCTAGAAGTTTCTAGAAGAATCCAAAATATTTTAGAAGCACTGAAATGGTCAAAGATGAATCTTAAATGTAAGTGAAATTTTAGATTCTATACTTTGGTTGAGAGGGAAAATAAAATTGGTTTCCCACCCATTAAATTTATAGTGCACCTATAAATAGAGGTCTAGGTACAACATACACTATCACTATTGAAATATGGGAGAGAGTGAGAGAGTTAAAGGTTTTGAGATAGAGTTGTTTGAGGAATATTTCTAGACTGAATTTCATAAAGAATGTTTTCTAAAAATAAGAAGTGTAAGGAAGAACTTGAATTCACGGCTTTCCAGATTAGACTGAATGATTCAGGAATAAAATGAAGTTATTTATAATTGTTTCTATACTACCCTTTTAGACATATTTCTAGGATGAAGAATCTGGATGAAGAATCAGAATGAAAAATATGCCTATGTTATCAGAATGATTTTTAGTACAAAGTTTATAAGAGTTGCTTATAACTACTACTGGGTTGGAAACTCAAGAATTGTATTATAAATAATTACAAAAGTGGAAGTTGTTGAATAATAAAAGTGACATTTTCTTAACCAACCAATGATGGTTTCTAAACATATTATATAACTTTCTTTAAATCCTTCATTCTAGAAGAAGGACATGCACTATTGTATTAATCATAATGAAACACAAGTGTAAGTGTATTTTCTACTTGTTGTATCCACATAAAACGATTTATTTATTGTTGATTTTATGGAATTGGATTATTTTCAAACCATACCAAGGACTATCTGCTCTTACAAAGTATAAAACCTTGTAAATACTTTTGTTTATTTATATGTGTGAATGTTTTGTTTTCAGAAAAGTGATAAATCTTTAGAAGGTTGTAGCTGTTAATTTATAGGAAATATTACATTAAAAGAAAAAGGATTCACTAATTACATCTCTCTCTATATCAATTGTTATATTTATCCTATTGGGAATTTTAAAATAGAAATGGAGTTAACATAATGAATATCTAAACAGATTAATAAATAATTGGTTATCAATTAAATTTTGATATTTTTTCTTTGTACTGTAATAAATATTTACCTCTTGTCTATATATATTGTGTTCTATCTATGATATTAATGATATAATGATTATTTATTCTATGTATTAGTATGTTCTTCTAGATGGAGAATGGTAAGGAACACAGAGATAAAATTAATCGATAATTAATTTTATAGATAATAAACATTTTTGTTTAATAAATCTACTCTTTTTTATTATTTTATAATGTTCATATTTATGTGAGTATGCATTTTTAATTAAATTATTTCTTCAATTTTATAATTTAATTGATATATAATGTAATAAAAAATAATTTTTTAAAAAAAATTGTTATTGATGAAAAGGCGTGTGACTGAGAATGGAAATTCCTTATGTTTTTTGAAGTTGGTATTAATGCTAAAAGAATTATTAACATTTGATAGCTTGTTATAACATGATTACTAAGGTTTCCCATAGTTATAAACTATGATTAATGAAATAGTTAATTTATGGTGAAATAATATTTCACTATTTGATAAAGATAATTACTAGATCTAAGGTTACCCATCTTCATGAGAAGGCTAAGATAATTTTTTTGAGCTGTGAGGGATCGTTTATGTGTGAAGAATAGATGCCTTGTTTAGAAACAATATTTCTTTGTTGGATATTCTTGTTTATTTATTATTAGTTTTTTATGTTCTATGTATGTGAGTATTTCTATGAAATTGGGTATAGGGTGGGGAGGCCCAGTTATGATATGAGAATGGTATGGCTGAGATTGGGCTGATAGATGTGTTGTGGGCAGGCCGGATCGAATCAACTGGAAATAATTGATACCTGTGATGGTGAAATGAATCAGAACATTCATGTGGGTGTTGGGGATAGAACATGAGATTATAGAATGGTTTTATAATAGTCTTACCCATTGATCTAATATTGAGATCTGTGTTTTTTTATTCTTAATATATTTAAATAGTTGATTTCTAGGTTTCTTATTTTATCTTCATTCCTTTCCCAACTACCTGAGGCTGCTAGATGTGCTTGGTTGCATGTTTCATCTTTCTGTTAGTATAGGATGTTTTTTTCTAGAGTACATGGTGTATGTAATGATTCTAATAATTAATAACGAACACTTAACCCATGGGGTTGTTTTTTATTGAATTAAAATGCTAAATCGATGTTATTATTGATAAAAAATGGAATTAGTTTGAATTATTCATAGAGGGTATGGAATTTACTCAGACGATTAGTGTATGTAATGTGGAATAATTTTAATTATTAATTTAATGGCTGATAAATTATTTAATGGATGTAGAATATAAAAAATGAAATAATTAACTAATTCATCTCTTTAAAATGATTTTCTTCTTATAGTAAATATGGTCTTAGTTGTGGAATTAGAGAGTCCATGTGATTATAACTGTAGTTGATTCTACGACTAGTTTATTCCCATAGTGTGTTTGTGAGCTATTTTTTATCATTTTTATTTTATAATTTAATATGCTACCCCACCCATATCGGTCTAGGCGATAAACACCCAATTCACTCTAGGAGGGTGTTTTACCAAATATTCTAGTGTGAGGATGGATAGCTGACATCCCATATATCGCTACTCTCTTCTCTGGGTAGTTACTTGTGCTGGACTTCATAGAAGTTATATTTTCTATTTATGTTTGTAGAGACTTGTAATGGATTGTGTTTATTTTACAAACATTTATCTCTAAATATAATACCCAAAGGATTATTATCAGTATGATGTGTAAAGGTTGTTATGGATTGAGATACCTTACTTAATGTATGGGGTGTGATGGATTGAGGTATAAAACCTTATATATGAAACACATCATATGGGATGAGATGGATCTTAGAAATTTCTTGGTTACTATTTTGATATGTGATATGTGATGATGTGATGATGTGATGCATGAGTTGTATGTTGTGATTATTTACCCAATACCTTTTACTAGTCTATATTGGAGAGATATGTGATTTTGGGGATGTGTGGAAAACTAGTGGGGAGGTGGGAGAATCACTTAATTTATGTTTTATTATTGTATTATATGCTTCCTTATATGAAATACTTGGTGAGAATTATCAATATTGATACATGAAACATATTAAACATGTTTAGGTGTTCAATTAGTTTCACTATTGTTCACTCCTTATTAGCATGATTTCTTTATATTTTTCATGAGAGGTTCTGGGGAAAATCCTACTAAGTATACTATTATTCTCACCAAATGTATATTTACAAAATATTTTTCAGGTTAGCCGAAGAATTTTGGGTATTAGGATGGATATTACTTTCTCATGTTTTTACATGAGCTTTTTAAAATTCGTGGTCACTTTCATCCATACATTTTAGTATTTTCAGTTTTTATTTTAGTTGTTATAGTACTATATGTAATTTCATGCATGAACTTGGTATTTCCTTATATATATGTGTGGGTAAGTTTTTATTAATGTATTAATCTTCTAACTCTCTTCTACATGTTCTCTTATTGGGTAATTCCTTCCAAATGTATGTTTATTAAACCCTCAGTGCTAGTTTCCAACCCAGGACCTACTGGTGGTTGGACTCTAGTAGTCACCATCTCCCTTCTCACATTATCGACCCATGAGAGGTATATATTTGGTGGAGGGGGTCCTGACAGAGTCATGTCATAGGTTCAAGTTTAGGAATAGAACTGAATTAGGAGTTATTAATATGTGAGATTGTCTAGGTTAGTAGGGAAGCAACATCATCTATGTTCAATAATCAATATAACCACAAGATATTATCTAAGTCAAGTGTATTTAGGTCCCCTTCTGATCTGATGCATGGTAATCTATGTTTAATGAGCCAACTAAATGATGTGATACGAGTTATATAGTTGATACATATAAAAACGATCAGGTGTCATTCTTTTTTTCTTGTGATTAAAATGGATTTACATTTAGATAGATTGAAAACGTATAAACATAATAAACTAATTAATTAACTAATGTTAAATATTCTATATTCCAGTTTTATGAGATCTAAAATTTTGTTCTTTTGAAGGAATGGATCCAGGTCGAAGTACTTATTATTTTAACACAAAATATTTTCAGAATGATGTTTGAGGAGATCCCCTCAGAATAGATGTACATGGTTGCGATAATTGGAGGAGGAAACTCAAATATTTTCATAGACATAGTCTATAGAAATATGAGGCCTATTTTTTATATTCATTAAAATAATATTGGTTAAATGAGGTCAAGATAGCATTCATTTCAATCTATGATAGGAAAGAGAACTGAGTTTTGTTGGTCATGACTATGATGTGTAAAAAAGTAAGTAAGGGGTTGGTCTTTTTCCTCATAGATTGTAAGGAATGAGTAGTCTCTTTGAAAAAATTGTGATATATGTTCTTAGAAGAGTTACTTTCTTTGACTGTGAATGAGGCCATTCACAAGGATCTTCTTTCCTATCAATAGAGGAGATCCATTGTGGGATAGTCTGGGATATTTTTCAAGACCCTTCTGAGATATGATTCATACTTTTTTCCAAATGAAGTGGTCAGGGAAAGTAATTTTGATCTATCTTTGAATCTAAAGATCCAATGTAAATTCACCCCATTTATGATTAATATGTATCATGAAGTGGTGTAAATATATGAGTTTATTGAGATGATGTTTACCTAAACAGAATCCTCATGAGAGGGGTCTGGTTGGGATTTATCAAAAAGCAGATCTGGGGTCTGGGGTTCCTATTTTTGTAGGAATTAAGTGTTTTTGGTCATTTTAGGGTAGTTCCCACCCCTCATAATCTTATTTCTCCAAGGTGCTGGCTCTCATAACTATTCCATGGGAATATATTCATTTTTTCTTTTTGTAAAGTAGCATCATTAGCAGTAAGAGTGCCCAACCTTCCTTGGTAGTCAGCCTGTTCCAAGTGTTCTACTTCAGGTTCATCAATATTAGCATTTTCAACTGAGATAATAGTAGAAGGGTGTTCCAATTTTGTAAAAACATAGAAGTTATGGGGAAGGAATATTATAGCCATGATATTATCCTCATCCTTAAAGAGTATACCATGTCCATGGATTTGGATATTAACAGGGTTATAGAGGCCATGTAGGAGACCATGGTCTACTCCATTCTTCAACGTTTCTAGCTCCAGGTGATCCAAACATTGTTTGAGGTACCATTTTCATGTTTTCCCCATGGGAGAACACATTGGTTGATTCTTGACTAATGAGATAATTTATATCACTAACCCTCATCCATTATTTGGGACTTGAGGTAGAAAGGATTTCAGTTCCCTTGAAATTGATTATTCTAGTCGAAGGTTGAGCTGAAGTGTATAAATTATATAGAGACTGTGAGATAGTGATTGGGTAGCACCAATATTGGGGATAGTTCTTATGTTTCTAGATATAGCCCTATGACATCATCCTCGGTATGGATTGATTATTTTCTGTGATGAATATCATGTATTTTTTCAAGAATAAGGTCATGTTCAATGATGCTGATAGAGGGTCATATGTGTTTTTTGGTGAGTGATTGTAACGCCACAACCCCAGAATCTAAGAGTCGGTGAATTGTTTTAATTCATTGGCATGATAACAAGGAATCAATCCCCAAAGGACCGATCAGTTTAGTAGCCTTGGAAACAAGATACATACATAAGTTCAACATTAAGACATGAAAAGAAAAACAACACTAATTTATTCCATTAGAAACATCCAAAATTTCAAAATTATTCATGTTAGTCACTCATAACTAACTTCTTCATATACTGGGAAAATGAAATATAATAAAGGGGTGACCTCAAATACTCATTAAGAGTAAGAAATTCATCGAAAGATATCATAAACATTAGGCATGGTGAATAATTGAAAACACATGCATTTACAAATAGTAAACATGAACAATTTATGGCAAGAATATGGGTTGTGTAAATGATGCCATAATAAAACAAAGTCATGGGTATTCTACTAGTCGAATAACCACATGAAATATTAGTATTTAATCTCATAATGATGGAATGCACAATTACGAACATCAAGACCCCATAGTGAAGTCCTCATGCCAAGACTACAAATAAGATTTTGTCAAGGCCTTGTTCCAAGACACTAGTTTGTCTCATGAGACCTACTGATGCATCGAGAAGCAATAGCGGGCTCCACCTGTAACTTACTAAGTCCAATTCATTCCTCATATGAAAATGTTTAAACATAATCTCAATATTCATATTAAAACTAGGATACGAAATGTCAATATTTTAACCACAACCCATGAATGGCATAAAAAATAGTACATCCACAGTCAAAACATAACTCATTCAATACAATATGGACGATTGTCTTATAATAGAATAAACTCAATCTAGAATAATTAAGGATATTAACATAGATGAAAATAATCATCAAAACTATTTGATAGAAATATCCCCCTTTTTCTTGAAAACATTTAAAAGTCTCATTATTTATCAAGAAGCCATTTAATATAGATTTTTAAATAAAAGTGTCCCATATCACTTTGAAACTTATAAAAGTAATTTTAATTTTAAAACATTGATTTCCATATATATAAATCTTTAAACCCATTTTTAAAACATGGACATTAATGAGAATGATTTAGGAAGAATAAATCTTTAAAACATTTGAAATGGTATTTTAGTTAGAGTTCACAACCAAATGAGAGACACTTGAATACAAATAATTTAAGTAATAAAAACATTATAATACTATGAGAATAAATGTATCCATGATATACTCTGTCAAAGTACATTATATAAACCATATAAAAGTGAATTGGTGTATAACAACAAATAAGTCTCAATGGAATGTAAATTGAGATGAAATCCCTTATAAAGACAGTATCCTTAGGTTAAGGATAAATCAATGACATAATTATGTGTGAAAAATATAAATACACTCAATATGATTGGATATTCAGTTTAAATCAATAAGAGTACATTCACACATAGTCTTATAAAAACAACACCAATGACTTGGATGTTAAACTCAATGAATGGAAATTGAGTTCAGATTACTCTTATCAAGTTCATATCAATGACTTGAGAAATAATAAATGGAGTAATTATGTGTATCAAAATTATATCCACACAAAGTGGAGTGGAAATTATTAAATAAAAAAATAAATATTGATTCCACGCATAATCTTAAAGTAAAATAAGCAATGAAGTATGCGTAAATCACAATGAATGGAAATTGAATTTTGAAATTCCCTTAACGATTTGGTAACTCTTGAAACATACACCCCAGGAAAGAAGGATTATTCAATGAAGTTGTAAATAACCATAGATTAAATTATATTACACAATTAATATAATCATGGCCAGTACATACACCACACAAAAGGAAATAGTGGCAGTACAACATGAATCTCACGGGAATAAGAAGTGAGATGAAACCCCCTTACCACATTGTAAACAATCAAGTCGTATGACCAAAAGTTAATAACCACAAAATGATTCACAAAATAAAATGAATATAAAGATAATAATTATAACATATATCGTATGGAAGTACACAATACACCACTTGCAATAAATAAGTGGTGAATAATGGAAATCTCACGAAATTAAGAGTGAGATTAGAAACCCCATACATCAAGTCCAACTTGTCTTGTATGTTCCTTATTATTCCTGAATAATAAAATTAAGTTAATTTATACTTGATTAAGAAAAAAATTCATGTTTATTATTCCTTTTAAATCACTTATTACCTTTCTATAATAATTTGTTAATTATTTGAGTTCATTTTTGATATTTTATTGATGTTCGGAACTAAAGTAAAAAATGAACTTGTTATAATTAAAATTTTTCATGTGGTAAAAAGTTCATTATCTCCAGAATGATATACATGATTTAGATATCATATATATATTATATATCCACTATATATATGTATTTATAATAGTACATAACATTTGGAGAAAATAAATGAAATGCACCGTTCATGGAGACGGTAATCCATACATACGCTTGAACGCTACTTTCATTTCTATTTTGTATTTTAATGGAATTAAAAAATAGTGATACATAGGTATATTATAATTACAGTATAATATCATATATAATATAATTAACTCCATTATTTATACATCCCACATAAATCATTAATGATTCATATCAATTTGAGGGGGCGGCAGTCCGCACTTCCTCAAATGAAATTATCATGTTTCACCCATAATTGAAACCATAAAGGAATGATATAGATAAAAAATACATAATCATAAAGATAAAATAAACATAATATATATCATATATAAAAATAGTTCCATATAAATGTCCACCATGAGAGGCGGTAGGATTTAATTGAATAATCATAGTTTCATGTGGCGTTGGTTTTCCATCCACAGAAACAATATGTTCTTTACCCATTAGATGGAGGTTTGTTTAAGTTTAGTTCAAATACTTATCATAAAAACATCCTAGTATATTTAGGATACTGTTTTTATTATAAAATAATGAAATAAAAATAGTTTAGGGGTTAGAGAAGTAAAATAAAATAAATGAAGTTAAGAGAAACCATTACCTTTAATTTGGGTAACTCCTTTTGGTTTGAACCAAACATACTTCTTGAAGTGACTTATGCCAAAGGTAAGGCTTATAGGTGGAATAGAGGGATCTTGATAGATTATTTGGGAAGGTTTTTTATGAGCCAAGTATCTTGAGAGGTTTGAGGAATGGGTTACAAGTGGTGTCCTTTTATCAGGGATAGGAGTGGATCTTTTGAAAAGTTTGAAAATGTTATATTATTATAAACTTATCTTTGGTTTAAAAGGGTCTAAAACTCATTAATGTTGAAGATAAAAAATCTCATGTTAAAAATAAAATCCTACAATAAAAATTGGACAGGTTTTGGATACTGTTTTAATATTAATAATCATATTTATTTAAATCATTTATTAATGAGGTAAATAATGCATCATTATTGTGTCATAAATAATTAAATTTATTTGATGTCTAAAAATTATAAAAAAATACCATAATGTAGGTAATATTTTTATCTTTCCAATTATTATTTATAGTATAAATATGACATATATAACCCCTTGTAAAAATTGATATACTAAAAGATATTTGTTAATGTAATTTTTGTCTTTACTTTATGTTAATTAAAATAAAGTGTCATTGTCATTTTTAAGTGGCTCCATTGGGTCCCAAAATCGACCCTAGTATGCTCATGGTCGGCCATGACTCATACAATAAGGTTTGGACAAGTGTTAAAGTAATTTTGTATTATTATAATATTCTTTTTACCTTTAATTACCCTATTTACCTTTAATCATGGTAAATAAAAGTCAAAAGGTATTATTCACCAAAAATTATTTCCATCTTATTGAACCACATTTTACTTACTAATAACAAACATGTATGTCGTATTTTCAAAATTCAATTCACATAAGTGTTAAAATTTCATTTAAATGAAAAAGTCGGTTTTTTAACTACTACTAAGTGGTTTACTATTCATCAAAAATTGAGGTTTTTCAGAAAAATGCCAAAAATTCAGCCTAAGATATATTTGATATTACAAATTAAAAAATGATGTCTATTTTCCCAAATTCAAAAAATAGAAGTTGTATTACATAATTTAAAATTAATTTTCGTTGTCAAAACAAATAGCATGTTTTTAAGAAAACAATAACTATCAAAAGATTGGAACTTTTTTATGTATAATTTCAAATTAAAATTAATTCTAATGACCAACATTGGATTAAATAGTAAAAATATAAATTAATTATACTTCCAAACCATTTAAATGTATAATTGAACACTATAAATTATTATTATTGAAAATGTTTTTTTCAATTAAAAGTTAGTATTTTTCCTTATTCACCCAAATATGAAAGTTATCATATTAACACAGAAAAATTTTCAAAACTAAATTTTTATGTCCTGATTCTAAATAAAAAGTTTAATTTGTAAAATTTAATATATAAAAGTGACAAATACTATATTTAAAATGGTTCACCATTAAAAGGTGGTAAATTCTTTTTTTGAAAAATACTTCTTTTATCTGAAAATTTGAATTTGTTCTTATATTATGTCTAAAAAACACATAATATGGATTCTAAAGTTATATATATTATATAGAATTTAAAATTAATTTTACTACTATTCATAACCACTTTTTGAACGGCTAGTTTCGTACATCGGGGTGCGCTCAAACTCAGTGTTGTGTGTAGCGCAAACTATTGAATTACTTTAAAGAAGATAACTTACTATGAAATATTGGGTTGTTACATTCTACCCCCTTTTAGAAATTGTGTCCTAGAAATTTTTAAAATTGGTCTTGGTAACTTCGTTGAAAGTCCCATTTCAGAAAAAGAGTTAATAAAACTATCAATTCAAAAGAAAGAAAGAGAAGTACAAAGGTCACCTGAGATTACCCATACTAGGATTCCATGTAAAAAAACTTGGATATGGAAGATAAAATAAGTGTCAAGTTCTTATAGAGAGGGATATAAAACATGATCAGGATAAATCTTACAATAAGAAAACCACAAACTTTTGATGGGATAAACGGTCATTAGTTTCCCAGTAGGAAAAGTAAACAGACAACATTTTTTTAAGTTCTATTTCATAAAGTTGAGGAATTTATTTATGATATTGAATAAGAACATAAAGAGATATACTTACCTTTTAATTATAGTTTCATTATTTAATAGATATCTACCACTAACTCGTCTTTTTTTCAAAGTATGATTATTCAAGATGACTTGGTCACACCGGAAGAGCTGGAATCAACTTCTAGATAATCACATGATCCACAAAGGATAAACTATATATTTACCTTGTTCTTAGAGATTAACCAAAACCAAAATGGTTAGTACAAGATCAGATGATCCCCAAAAGTTTTAATCCTTTAAAAAAGAAATAATAATCATAATTTCTAAAATTAAACCAACAATACCCCAAAGTTAAATAAATACCATTATATAAACAATTTTCCTTAAAATAATTCAATATAATCCGAACTAATATTGAAAACCAAAACATAGAAGAATCTGGTTATGTAGTCTTCCATATTAAATTTTATCTGCAGATGACATCGACTACTCTTAAAGTCACATACTTAAAATTAATTAACCTAATCCCATATTATCTACGATAGGTTAATCATTTTTATAAATAACCCAAATCACTATAAACCCACAAAAAACATAGATAAAAATCCACTATTACTCCTTAAATAAAATCCCATAGTATTCTATTTTCCTTAGGCATATAGTGTTCCCAATAGAGAGAATGTCTTCCAAAATAACATTTATCACTTAATCACCAAATCATTTTCCTATACTATGGGTATCCATTTGATAAGACATAAGATCCCAAGTCAACTTATTATTGATCAATAAAATCATTTAACTAAAAATAATTAGTCACACTAACCAAGGACATTACACAGTCCAGTGGTAGGTGATAAATCCCAATCTCACTCTGGTTATGGGTTCGATTCCCATAACTTTGTCCGACGCGATGGGTTGTCACACGATTGGCGTGTTTTCCTTTTTTCAAAAACTATATTTTAAAACATTGCCAAAATAAGATAAATCCCTCAAAATAACCATAACATAATTTAACCACAAATTTTATCTCATACCTTGCATTTTCATCCCAAAATTTAATAAATTGTAATTGCCTCAAACTCAATGATCATATAAAACCAAATGGTTATTTATAACTATATCCACAAGAGAAAATATAATTCTCCTCAAATATCATTATCACATGAGAAACTGCAGGGTTACAAATACCAGAGAAAAGTCATCCAAAGTAATATTATCAACAAAGGGCACTAATACTTTTAAACATTTTGCCATCCATTTATTTCCACAGAGCTTTTTCTTTGACCAAGTGGATATCCTATAGAATAGGGCATTCACTCGGGTAATGGAAAGGTCCCTTACATTTATGGCAAGTGGCTGTAAATGTGTTCTTGGGACCATTTTTATTTTCTTCCATAGTACTCTTAATTTTTCCTCAGAAATTCTTTACTTTAGGTCCTTCTTTCCCACACGTAAAGCATTTATTTGTTCTATTAAGACAATTTCCCAGGTGTCTCCTTCCACATTTCCTGCATTACAGAAATTGAGGTTTCTTTTCTCCATGGTATCCACTACTAGAGCTCTCATCATTCATCGCCTTTATTTTCTTTATTGAGTCCGAGAGTTGGTTAATATATATATTGTTGATCATATTTTTGGAAAACTGATTCAGTATGAACACAATATATTTTATGCCAATCAATATTACATTTTTTTCTCATTTCCACCATCGTTCCCACCTTGTACATCATTCTCAAAGTTACTATGACTTACATGGAATACAACCATTGACTAAAACCAGAAAGCATTTATTGAGTAACAATATTCATAAAATCATTTAGAGAATATCATGACACCTTCTTTTAAGTTTAAAACACCTTAAGATTAACCAAGGTTATTTATTCACATCTTATATTAAAATATTTCAAATTATTTTGTAAAGAAAATGTAAATTATCCTAAGAATATCCCTCGGGAGTGTCATAACCAAGAGTGTAGTAAGGCCCATTGTCGTGTACTAGGATACCCTAGGACAAGCTCGAAACTCCTTGTCAGAGTTTTCCCTCCTAGGTACATCTGTTCCAGAGCTGCCTCTACCTGCTCGTATCCAGACGGTGATGTGATTCTGTAAAAATACACAAAATCTCTACATTACCAAAATTCTAGGAAGTTATTATATTCTAATCATCAAATTCTATCTTAGGTTAATGTGCTCTAATTAGAGTTTATCTAAATCTAGTTTCCATGTTTTGTACTAAAATTCCTATGATACCAACTGTAACACCTCAACCCTAGAATCCAGGAGTCGGTGAATTATTTTAATACATTGGCATGATTACAAGGAATCATGTTCCGAAGGACTGATCAGTTTAGTAGTCTTGGAAACAAGATACAAACATAAGCTCAACATTACAACTTCAAAAAAAACAACACTAATTTATTCCATTAGAAATATACAAGCTTCCAAGATTATTCCTGCAAGTCACTCATAACTAACTTTTTAATATCCTTGGAAAATGAAACATAAGAAATGGGTGAGCTGAAATGCTTAGTAAGAGTAAGAAATACAGTGAAAGATAACACAAACATTAGGCATGGTGAATAATTGAAAACACATGCCTTTACAAATAGTAAACATGAACACTTTATGGAAAGAATATGGTATGAGTAAATAATGCCATAATAAAACATATTCATGGGTTTTCTACTAGTTGAATAACCACATGAATTATTAATATCTAATCTCATAATGATGGAATGAATAATGTCAGTCATCATAACCACATAGTCAAGGCCTCATGCCAGGACTACAAATAATATTTTGTCAAGGTCTTGTGCCAAGACACTAGTTTGTCTCATGAAACCTAATAATGCATCAATGAGCTATAGCAGGCTCCACCAGTCACTTACTAAGTCCAATGAATTCCTCATATGAAAAGTTTGAAACATAATCTCAACATTTTTAATAAAACTAGCATATGAAATATCAATATGTTAACTACAACCCATGAATGGCATAAAAATAGCACATCCATTGTCAAACATAACTCATTCAATACAATATAGAAGATTTTATTATAATAGTTTAGCCTCAATCGAGAATAATGTAGGATATTTACATAGATGAAAATAATCAACAAAACTATTTAAGAGAAATATTCCCTTTTTTGACATTTAAAAGTCACATTATTTATCAAGAAGCCATTTAAAATAGATTTTTGAGTAAAAGTGTCTCGTACCACTCAGAAACTTTTAAAAGGAATTTTATTTTTAAAACATTAATTTAAATATAAATAAATCCTTAAAACCATTTTTAAAATATGGATATTAATGAGAAATATTTAGAAGAATAAATCTTTAAACCATTTAAAATTATATTTTAGTTAGAGTTCATAACTAAATAAGAGACACTTGAATAAAAATAATTGAGGTAATAAAAAAGTTATAAATTCATTACAATAAATTTATTCAGTATTTAATATTCAAATGTACATTATATACACCATATAAAAGTGAATTGGCATATAACAACAAAGAAGTCTCAATGGAATGTAAATTGAGATGAAATCCCTTATAAAGACTGTATCCTTTTGTTAAGGATAAATAAATGACATAATTATTTGTGACAAATAAAAACACACTCAATATGATTGGATATTAATTGTAAATCAATCTGAGTACATTCACACATATTCTTGTAAAAACAACACTAATGAATTGGATGTTTAACTCAATGAATGTAAATTGAGTTAAGAATACTCCTATCAAGTTCATATCAATGACTTGAGAAAAAATAAATGGATCAATTATGTGTATCAAATGTGTATCCACACAAAGGGGAGTGGATATTATTACATAAATAATAAATATTGATTCCACACATAATCTTGGAGTAAAATTATCAATAAAGTATGCGTAAAGCACGATGAATGGAAATTGATATTTGAAATTTCCATTACCGATTTGGTAACTCACGAAATATACACCCCATGAAAGAAGTGTTATTAAATGAAGTTTTAAATACACATAGATTAAATTATATTATACAATTAATACAGTCATGGACATTACATACACCACACAAAAGGAAATAGTGGCAATACAGCATGAATCTCACAGGAATAAGAAGTGAGATGAATTCCCCTTTCCACGTTGTAATTAATCAAGTCGTATGAAAAAAAGTTAATAACCACCTAATGATTCACATAATACAATTAATATAAAAAGAATCATGAAAATATATAAAAAAATAGTAAAAATACACCACATGCAATAAATAAGTGGCGAACAATGGAAATCTCACGGAATTAAGAGTGAGATAAGAAACCCCTTACCTCAAGTCTGACTTGTCTTGTATGATTCTTGTTCTTCCTGAATAATAAACCTAAGTAAATTTATAATTGATTAAGAACATTTTCCATGTTTATTATTCTTTTTATACCACTTATTACCTTGATATAACAATTATTTAATTATTTTAGTGCATTTTGGATATTTTATCGATGTTCAGAACTTGAGTGAAAAACTAAACTTGTTATAATTACAATTTTTCCATGTGGTGAAAAGTCCATTATCTCCATAATGATGTTCATGATTTATATATCATATAGATATTATATATCCAATATATATATGTATTTATAAAATTACATAACATTTGGAGATAAGAAATGAAATGCACAGTTCATGGAGACGGTAAGTCGTACGTACGCATGAAGGCTGCTTTCATTTCTATTTTCTATTTTAATGGAATTAAAACATAATGATACATAGGTATATTATAATTAAATTATAATATAATATATAATATCATTAACTCTATCCTTTATATTTCCCACATAAGGCATTAACAAGTCATATCACTTTGAGGGGGCGGTAGTCTGCACTTCCTCAAATGAAATTATCGTGTTTTTCCCATAATAGAAACCATAAAGGAATGATATAAATGGAAAATACAGATTCATAAGGAAAAAATAAAAATAATATATATCAAATATAAATACATTTTCATCTTAATGGACACCATGAGAGGCAGTAGGATATAATTAAACAATCATCGTTTCGTGAGGCGTTAGTTTTCCATCCACATAAACAATATGTTCTTTACCCATTAGATGGAGGTGTGTGCAAGTGTAGTTCAAATTATTCTCATTAAAATATCCTAGTATATTTAGAATAATGGTGTAGTTATAAAATAAATGAATAAAAATAGTTTAGGTGTTGGAGAAGCAAAATAAAATAAAAGAAGTTAAGAGAAACCATTACCTTTAATTTGGGTAACTCTCCTTGGTTTGAACCAAACAAACTTCTTGAAGTTACTTCTGACTAAGGTAAAGCATCTTGGTGTAAGATAGGGATCTTGAGATCTTATTTGGCCAGGGTTTTTATGAGCCAATGGGATTGAGAGGTGTGTGGAATGGGTTAGAAGTGGTGTCCTTTTATAAGAGAGAGGAGGGGCTCTTTAAGAATGTTTGGAAATTTTATTTTATTATAAACTTATCTTCAGTTTCAAAAGGTCCAGAACTCATTAAAGTATAAGATAAGATGACTCATGTTTGAAATAAAATCATAAAATAGTAATTGGACAGGTTTTGGATATTGTTTTAAGACTAATAATCTTATTTATGAAAATCATTTATTAATGAGGTAAATACTACATTATTATTGTGTCATAAATAATTCAATTTATTTGATGTGTAAAATTTTAAAACAAATAACATAATGTAGGAAATATCTTTAGCTTTAAAATTATTATTTATAGTTGAAAATATTACTTATATAATCCCATGTAAAAATTGATATACTAAAATATATTTGTTAATGTTATTTTTTTCATTACTTTAAGTTAATTAAAATAAAGTGTCATTATCATTCTTAAGTGGCTCTATGGGGTCCCAAAATCAACCCATGGATTCTCATGGTCGGACATGACTCATCTAATAAGGTTAGGGAAAGTATTAAGGAAATTTTGTATTATTATAATATTTTTTTCACCTTAAATTACACTATTTACCTTTAACCACGGTAAATAAAAGTCAAAAGTTACTATTCACCAAAAATTATTTTCATCTTATTGAACCACATTTTACTTAATAATAACAACCATGTATGTCAGATTTTTTAAAATTCAATTCACAAAAGACGTAAAATTTCCTTTAAATGAAAAAGTCGGTTTTTAACTACTATTGAGTGGTTTTACTAGTCATCAAAAATTGAAGTTTTTTAGAAAAATACCAAAAAATATGCCTAATCTATATTTGATATTAAGAATTCAAAAATGATATCTATTTTACCAAATTCAAAACATAGAATTTTAATTAATTAATTTAAAATTAATTCTCGTTGTCAAAACAAATAAAGTGTTTTTTAAGAAACAATAACTATCAAAATGTTGACACTTGTTTATGTATAATTTCAAAATTAAATTAATTCCAAAGACCAACACTGTATTAAATGATAAAAAATATAATCTAATTATACTTCTGAACCATTCAAATGTATAATTGAATACTATAAATTATTCTGATTAAAAAAGTTGTTTTCAATTAAAATTTAGTATTTTTCACTATTCATCCAAATATGCAAGTTATCAGAAAAACACAAAAAAGTTATCAAAACTAATTTTTTATGTCTCGATTCAAAATAAGTATTTTATTTTGGAAAATTGAATATATAAAAGTTTCAAATATTGGATTTAAAAGGGTCCACCATTAAAAGGCTGTAAAATTTCTTTTTTTGAAAAATACTTATTTTATCTGAAAAATTTAATTTGTTCTTATATTATGTCTAAAAAACACATAATATGGATTCTAAAATTATATATGTTATATTAAAATTAAAATTAAGTTATTACTATTCATAACCACTTTTTGAACGGCTAGTTTGGTAAGTCGGAGTGCGCTCAAACTTGGTGTTGCGTGTAACGCAAGCTATTGAATTACTTTAAAGAAGACAAAATACTATGAAGTCTTGGGGTGTTACAGTGATAACCACATATGGGATGATGAATTGTTCTATAATTTTCATATTTAATGGAAGCGTTCATGTTGAGTTCATTATATGTTTAGAAATTAGTGTTTCCTATGATCATAGAAGAGTACAATAATATCATCCCAGAAGAGGTTATAGAATTACCCCCTCAATAGTATATCAATTTTAGGATTGAGTTGTAGGCATGAATGCCTCATATATTAATGTCTTTGTACAATATGGAACCTTCTGATTTGTAGTGCTGAGATTAAAACTTGATGATATGTTGCAATGAGGTTTTGTTCATCTCAATGTGTCATCATAGGGGGAACTAGTATTGTTCTCAAAGAATATTGATGGTGTTTTTTGGATTTGAATAAATTATATCCACTTGAACCAAGTTACAGTAATGAACCTCTATTCAATTTCATGGATTGATGATTTATTCAACTAGCTAAAGGGAACAAGTTGGTTCTCAAAGATCGATATTTGTTCAGGATATCAATATCTATGGGTGAAACATTTGGATATTCATAATACTAGTTTATGTTGTCTTTATTATCAAAGAGAGTTATTTTTTATTTTTTCTGTGTGATTAATGCTCCAACCATGTTCATGGGGTTTATGAACATAGTTTAAAATGATTTCTTAGAAAATTCATGGTGGTTTTCGTCAATGTAATCCTTATGTACTCTGCATTTGAGGAGAATATTTCAGAGTATCTATTTGATTTTTTGGGAGATATTCGTCGTAAGAATCTATTCAGGATGATTTCAATGTTTTAGTTCTCATATTTTGAAGTTATTTTATTGGGGATTATTTTGTTCAAATATAGAGTAGTTGTATAATCTTCAAATATGGAGTCCACTTTTTGTTGGACTGCCCACAAGACAGTGGTAGTGGTGTGGAGTTTCCTTGGTATTTCAGGGTATTACAAGCAGTTCAAAGACAATTTCTCTTGGTGTATGACTCCTATGATATCCTATACCTATAAGGATTAGTAATTCTTATAGACTAACTAGTTTTAAGATGCTTTTGATAACTTCAGGGATAAGTTCCTCAACACTCAAGTCCATTGATTTCTATCAGAGGGGGTTTATCTTTTGGTTTTATGTGATGCTTCAAATCTTGGATTGTGCTATGTTTTTATATAACAGATATCAATTATTTCTTATGGGTCCTAGAAGTTATTTCCTCATGATTATAACTATTCCACCCATGATATTGATTTGTTGGAAGTTGTGTTTTCATTAAATATTTGGGATATTACATCATCTATGAGAATTTTAGGGATTGTACTAACCATAATAGCCTGATATATGTTTTATCCTTGTGTTACTTAAACAAGTGTCAGTTACAATGGATATAATTCATATATAATTATGATGTTGAAATTTTATATATTCTAGGAACGGGAAATATAGTAGGTGATGTGCTAAGAAGTAATTCACATAATGATGTCATGCATGAATCCTGAGATTCCTATAGAGTGATAGAAGAACTCTTAGTAAAGAATCTATATTTGAAAGGGTTTGGATGAAGATATTTTCTTTTCTGTATGAAAATTATTTTTTCATTGGTGTGTCATGTAGAGAAGTCTGAGCTAAGGGGTTTTGAGTTGGAGACCTAGTGGGACTAAGTTTTTTTTGGGAAATTTATTATAAGGTTGGTCAGAGGGTGAACAGCACTGAGTGTTTTTCCAAGGAAGGATTTTCTTTCCTTCATTAACGTGTAATATGGTTCTGTAATAGTTATATAGATCCCCTTTAGTGGCACATACTAGCATGAAAAATATTTACTAAGCATTGAGAGGTTATTTTTTATGACCTTGGTTTAAAAATTGATTTTCATAGTTTGTTTCACAATTTTTGGTATTCCAAAAGGTGAAGGTAAATCACCATGTTCTTATTGGTTTTCTATATCCATTAGATGTTACACAGTGGATGATGGATGACATATTGATGGACTTTATTATCTTTTTACCTTGATATCATGGGGTTAAAATTCTATATGGGTGATAGTGTATTGTCTTACAAAATTATCCCACTATATTGTGATTAAGGAGCCGATCCCAGTATTGTTTTTGTCAAGGAAGTATGTGGAGGAGTTTTTGGGACTCCATGGATTCATGAGGATGATCATCTCTGATTCGGATCCTCATTTTACCTCTGGGGTTTGGATAGGTCATTAGCAATCTTTTTTCTCCTAGTTATTCCTTAACATTTCTTTTCATCCATAGAAGGATGGTAATAAAAAGTGGGCTATCAACACTCTTGAAGACATGTTTCACTCTTCAGTCCTAGATTATAGAGGTTTTTAGATGAATCAACTAACCATGGTTGAGTTTTATTAAAAAAATCTACTCTACCATTGGTATAGAACCATTTGAAGATTTGTATGGTTGACCTTTCTGTTCTTTGTTTTCTAGACTTAGGTCAGAGAGGCAATAATTCTTAGTACAAAGCTCATGAAAAATGTGATAGAGATGGTACATATAATACATGATAGGATGAATATAGTGTAGGATCATCTGAAATCACATACCAATCATAAGATGTCTCCTTTAGTTTTACATTGGAGATCACATTTTCCAAAAGGTGACTCCACATCACTGGAAGTGATGGTTTTTTCATGGGAGTAATATTACTCAATTGTTTGTTGAGCCTTTTTAGGTGTTGAATAATGTTTAATCCATGAAATATTAGATAAAATTTACCCCATAGATGAAAATAATACATGATGTGTTTCATATAATGCAGCTCCATTTTTATCTTCATGAGGACTCTTATGTCATTGATTGGGGAAATATCGATATTGATGATGTTTCTAACTTCAAGGATCATCTTGTGTAGGTCATCGAACTCTAAGAGAAGGTTTTGTATGGGATTTATATTCCCATAGTTTATGTTATGTGGTTTCATGGTGGCATGTAGGAGGGTACTTGGGAATGTGAGTCTTATACGTGCACTTAATACCATAATTAGATTTATGTTTAGATCTTTTCCTATAAAATTAGTCTCCTATTGATGTTGACTTTTCTGATTTATGATATGGTTTCCTCTATTTCTTTTCATATATTAACTCTTGTTTAATAGTCATCTTTCCTACGATGGTGTTTCAAAGATTTTTTTTATATTGTAGGATTTTTCACTAGTTCTTCTGTGTGATGGGTTGAACTCCTGTAATGGAGAGATCTCCTAGAGATGTCTCATGGGGGTTGGTATTTCAGGAAACCCCTTTTCATTTTTTTTATCTAGGTTCATTTTCGGATTCTACATGATGAAAATGTTTTGAGATGTATCTAAATTTAGGGGATTAAATCCATCTAGTGCAATGCTTTGTGTGTGTTTGTAGACTAGGTTCTTAGAGGCGACCTAGATCATGTCTAGAGGTGTTCAGCTTCCAAAATATAGAAGTAAATAGAATTCACAACATATAAGGGTTTCATGTCATGAATGTGATATTCCTGAATTATGTTAGGCTAGTTCAAGGGGTCATTTACATAATGATATAAATCATGATTAAATGGTTTTAGGATAAAAGTTTTCTATTGGAACTTAAAACTTGATACTTTCAGGATTTGGAAAGTTTTCATCCATGAAAAAATAATGTGAAACATGCTATTATAAGCTATAGTGCCTCCAGTTTTCTCAAACCCTATGGATATCTATAACTTTCTAGGTGATCTATGACTCTCTCTTAAGTAATCTTGGAATCCATTTGATGGGGATCAATTATCAACCTTTTATCTTAAATATGTGGTGATTTTAGGTACATTATACAACTTCTCTCATGTTTCATTGATCTAGATTCTCCCATTTCATCTTTCCATGCGATGGTGGTTTGTATCCATCTCTCTAATAGATTATATTGGTTGTTTTTTTTTTGGTTGTGGCTCAACATCCTTGGAGGTATACACCTTATTTCAGGAGAGTTGATCATTATCTATAAAATTGGTCCATTTCCATGCAAAGAATGTTGAGTCTTTCGATTTAGGTGATACATTTATCTCATATTAATTTACTTGAAATTAAATAGTTATCATGGTTTCTCCAATTGGATAGAAATGGAATTAACTTAATGAATATTTAACTATATTAATAAATAACTGATTACTGATAACATATTGAAGTTGTTTCTTTATTATTTGATAATTGTTTACCTATTTCTTCTATAATGTTTATTATCTATTATATTCTTGTTAGAATGTTTTTTATTCTATGGATTATTATGTTTTTTTATGATGAAAAATCATAAATATTGAAAATTCGGAAATAATTTTTAATTAATAGGATGGATAATAAAGAGGCATGTTTAATGATTCTACTGTTTGTTATAATTTCATAATGATCAAAATGATTAAATTATAAATGTCTAATTAAATGTGTTCTTCTATGTGTTAAGGGAAGTTATATATAATATGAAGTATAAAAATGCTTTTTGAGAATATATTTATTAATGATAGTGCATGTTATTGAGAATAGTACTTGAAACATACTGAGATTTTATAAAATATTGGTATTTAGATAAATTTAATCTCCATCATTTTTTCCATTATATTCAGTATCACTTTTATCTTATTTTATACGCAAAAAATGGGTTTAGCTAGTGTCAAACACAATATAGAGTTTAAATGAAATGTTCTATGTTATTAAAATAATATTTTGTAATATAATAGTTATCATATTGTAGTTGGAATTTAGGGTATGAAAAGGATTAACTAAATTATGATAATATATGGTTTACACATATATATTTAATTAATTATTTTTTGATCAATTAACTTAAAATTAAAATAATAACTATTTGAAAATAAATGAAATATTTTTCTGAAAAACTATTTTTTTGTAATGGAGCACATATTACCATATTAAATTAAATAAAAAAAATTCTGAATGATTTTAATGAAATTTATATACTATATATTCAATCAAATATTTAACACTCATCTGGTATGTTTTCTATTCAAGAGATAAAAATAAATCAAATACATGAAAACTACAGTTTTCTGATTAGAATTTTTTTCTCTATTTTACAGACTTACTTTTAAACACTAATTTTATACCCTAAGAAACTTTAATTGACAATATAAAATTAATTTTTCAAACTCTCAATAATATCTTTGGCTGTTTTTTTGTGAAATTTTTTAAATGATAATTTTCTATGAATACCAAAAATTCTAAATTTTATTGAATACTGTATTTTTTAGATTATTTATAAATATAAGTTATGTTTAATGTTTTTTTGATTAAAAATAGTTCAATTATATTTATATTAATCTAATTTAGCTCATTTAAATCATTTATAAATATATTTTTTGATATAAAACCATTGTGATCATTTGATCATTTTCTCTTTAAACTCATGTTTCCCCATCGCGTCTCTGGAATTAATTTTAAATTAACTTTTATAAATTATATGAATGGAATTTGGACAAATGGATTCCATATTATGGAAAAATAAGAGCTTATATTATCTAATAAGGTCAAATTATTTTTTTAGAATAAATAAAAATAAAAAAATAAAAAAATATTTAATAAGGATAAGTTAAAATATGAGTTTATCGGGGGACAAACTAAAAATTTAAGGGTGAAAATGACTAAACACTTGTCTAAAATATATTTTATAGAAATACTACAGCCCTATAGTTTCTAAGCCTCTAAAATACTACTTATTTTTCCCTTTTTATTTGTGGAAAACATGGTTACAACTTTTTTCTTTTCTAAAATTACAAGTGTGCCACTCACCAATCTTATAAAAGGCAATTGCATCTCATATCTTATTGAAATCATAAAAAAAATGTTATTAGAAAATCCCTACCCAAATAACTTAAAAATCCCTAAAATCATCCTAAAATCCTTATTTTCAGTAAAAATATAACCAAGCAATGATTTTGGTGCAATCCTATAGAGATTACCTAAAGAAGAGGTGATGTTCTTCAATGAGTGTTATTATTTTATTTATTCCTCCTCCCCCTTAAATTATTATTAAACTATAATCATATAATGAAAAAAAATATTACAAATAATTATATGTTTTTATGTTAATATCATAACCTAAAACCATCCCCATATCCATAAATTTCGTTATAAAATCATTATTTTTGTGTATGGTAGACTACCGCCTCATGAAACGATGTCATTCATTTTTCAATTACCAACACTCACGATTGGGTGTTATGATGGATATAAATTATATATACATATAATATTCATAACATAATTAATCCTTTTAAGTGATTATATCATATATTTATATATACCATTTTAATTTCCTTTCCGTATGGGATATGATAACCATTATCCAATGTACATCAGACTACCCCCCTGTGTGGCCATGTCATTCTTATTTCATTTACACTATAAATAAAAGTTAATAAAGATGAATTTAAAAAGTATATGTAATATAAATGGATTAATTATAATTTTAATGGCATATTATTCATTCTTAAAAGCTAAAATATCATTTTTTTTCTATCATTTTCACTCAATGAAAATATTTTATCTCTTTCGTGTATGTATGGACTACCACCTTCAAGAAGTGATGTCACTCTCCCTTTTCATTACCACAACACATGGATGATATATATAAGTATGTTTAAAAAAATAATATTATATTATTATCAATATTTAAATAAAATTTATTACTTTCCTTCTTTCCATAATGGTTATTGAATAATGGAAATGTTTCCCATGTGTGTACATCATACCATCTCCATGATCGTAACATACATAATTTATCAAAAACGTCATTCATGATTAGTTATTAAAGAATATTTGATTTTTTATAATATATTTATTTCATGATTATTATTCTATATATTATGGAACTATGATCAATATAATTCAACTTAACATAACAAATTAAAAAATACATGAAAAAAAAAAGCGGTTATTACCCAAAAAATATTTTAACAAGGAATTGATGATTAATGGGATAAAAATGGTCATAAGTAAATCATATATGTTCTGATATGTATAATTATTGTTCTATGATAGTTTTATAATAAAATTATATTTATTATACATGAGGTTTGAACGTGTACGAAATAAATTGAGACATAAGGTAGGTGATTTCTAGTCTCCCTTTTATTTCTATGATAGATATCCAAATTCACCACTTATTTAATTTTTATGGTGTATATACTTTCCCTTGGAATTTTTATAACTTCAATCACTTTATTTTGATTATATTTAAATTTTAATTTTATATTATACTTTATTGAGGCATATAATTCAAAATGTTATGAAAGTCATAAGGGATTTGCATCTCGCCTTTATTTTATATGAGACATAAACCAAATTCACAATTTGTTTCTTTTATATGGTGTATATACTACACATGAATTTATTTTATGATTTTTGTACATAAAATTCTTGGTATTAAAATATTTGTTTAATTTTAGCTCTTTCATGGGGTTTATGGTTCAAAAGGTACCAAATAGGTAAGGGATTTTTTTCTCAAATTGCCTTCTTGGAGAGCTATGTTATGTTATGCACCTAACTTATTCTATGATAAATTTATATTACATCCGTTGAAATTTTATATAATTAATATAATTATATTAATGATATTATAATTTTCATTTATTTGTATTATTTCATCGGGATTATGATTCAAAGCTACCTATGTGGTAATATTTTTGTGTTACAATCTCATCATTTATCAGGTTTATTTATGATTAAGATTTCAATAATAAAATATTATGATACCTATCTCAAGAAACTAATTAATTTTCTTATACTATAGATATATTTTAAGAATAAATTTTTTATAATTCATTTTCCTCTCTTTATCGACTAAAGTTATTAACAGAATAGTTTTAATAAAAATTATCTTTATTTCACTCTACATATAAAAACAAATGTTTCATATAAAACAATGTTTTCTAAGAAAACTAGAAAATATTTTAACATTCTTAAAATGATTTAGTAAATACATTTTTAACAATTCTTATAATTTAAAAAATTATTTAAAAGGAATATTCATTTGATTTTAAAAAAAATGTCATTTTTATTTTATTGAAAATGTGAATGGAATATTGTTTTTATCATGTACAACATGAATGAAATTTCCCACCATCATGACCATTACTTTATTTGAATTTTACATTATAATACTTAAATGTTATTTTCAAATAATAGGATTTTCAAAAAAATATTAAATTTGTTTGGTCAAATAGTAGGGGATATTTTATTAAAAAATGCTTTTAATGATTTTTGGAACTTCCATTAAATTTTTTCAAGGTTATTTTAAGGAAAATATTTTAAAATTTATATAAATATTTTAAAAAAATCAAGGTGGATATATTACTCTCCCTATAAAGTGTTTTAAATTAATTTTAAATATTCCTTTATAAGTTGAAAAGGTTGATTTAAAATAAAATAATTTCCAAAAAAATATGACTTTTTTGTTTACAAAAAGATATTTTAGAAAAAAATATTTTTCTATAAAGAAGTGTTCCAACTGATTTATCATTAAATATAATTTTCCATATAATATTACATAAATTTAAATTTTTTTCTATAATAGGGATATTATCCACAAATACCATTCTTATTATTTCATTGAATGGTTTATGTTTTTTATGAAAACATGTTTATGAAACCCATTTCTCTTCTATGGGTTATACCATTAAAAAATCTTATAAAACCAGCAATCTTATCAATAGGATATGCTATTTTGAAATTATGATGTGATTATGAAACCTTTACCTTTTTTATAGGTAGTTTTATGATGAAATTTTTATCAAACCAATTTTATTTCATTGTTTATGATAAGATGAATATTTTAAGATCCTCTAGCTCGCAAATGTATTCTTTTATTTATGTAAATGTGGGACCAATATCTCCCTCCAATTCATTGGGTAATAATTTATATCCCATAAGATAGAAAATATTGGAATAGGGAGTGAAACCAGTTTGTTATGGGACCTTTTCTATGATGATGGTATTTATAGTTGACCTTGAATACTAACATTATTTGGGGAGTAATCCCATTCCAATATGATATAATTTTAAATTATCCTTGACTACTATGGAAATGATTTTATATACATATTTATATGACACGATTCTATGTTTTATTTTAATTTTTTTATCACATGGATCATTTTCTTTGATTCTATTATTATTCATGTCTTGTGAACATAAAATCTATATTTATTGAATCTAGATTCTAATATTTGATAAAAAAGTTATAGTTTTCATGTGTTATGCTCAATTTCTCATACCCTTATATTCATGTTATGCTTATGTATCTCCCTCATTTACACTTTTTGAGCATCTGATCTCACCCTTTCTTATGTTACTATTGTACAGGTTATAAAGAAATTTATTATGTGGGGTATGTTTGTGAAGATTAAAAATTGTTAAGGTAGTTATGAGATATTTTGAAGATATTTAACCAAATTAGAATATTATTACCTAGTCTCCAAGTAAAATAAACTATCATAGTCCTCATGTGTGTGTTTGTGTAATGTACTTACTATTTATCTAAAGGGTTATAATATCTATATATGATAATTCGGGTAGTTGGTGTCATTGGATAGGTTTAGTTATCCTTTAGAAAATAGGACAATAAAACATTAGTGATCTACCTAGGGATAATTCTATAGATATGTCTTGTGATTTCTCTAAGGATATGTCTAAGGATGAGTAAAATTATATGAGAATGAATTCAAATTTTGGTAAAGTGTGGAGAATGTGGTTTATGATAAATTAAATTCATGTCTGGATATTACATGTGGATATGGATCTGTCACAGAGCTACCTAGGGTTATAACTCTGAAAACGGAACATTGATCTAGAATCAATCATTACCTGGTGTAGAACAATTGTCCTTTCCAAACAACTGGTTTGACACTCTATAGGGATATGCATTATAAATTCAAAAAAACTTTTCAAAACATGATTATGTATTTAAATAGATTATGATCATTGATGACCTACGTTAAACATTGGATGTCATAGATTTAAAATAAGGTTTCTTTATTTAGTCCTACAAATTATTGTTTACAAAAATGTGGCTTTTCATGTTGATTAGTGTTTCTCATAGTATGATTTTTGTCTTTATTTAATGATAGAAACCATAAATAATTGGGTTAACATTTTATTCGATAGACAAATATACTGATAACAATGAAAATGGTATAATAATTTGAGTAATAGATATTGTTATTATTCCTAATAAATTATCTTGGAACTTGATTAATAGCATGCAGCTTAACTAACTCTTGGACTCAATAAAAATTTGAAGGATACAATTCACTGAGATTTTGGGTAGTGGAGACCATTTAGGAAAGAGAAATAAATTTTTTATATGTAAAAAAAAATTAAATAAGAACACAAGGGAATTTCTTAGAGGGATAACAATATTTTTTGTGAATGTAAAAGAAGGACACAAATCGTGTAACTACAAAGAAAATATGAAATGTTAAGTTAACAAAATGGATGAAAATAATGGTCTCCCTTAGTAATCATCAACTATTTAATGTTTTAAATTTGTAAAATATTTTCATTATATAAATAGATGCTCTAAGGTGAAATCTCATGAAGATAATCAGAAAGGTTATATGATTAAGGGTAATATTTTATATGATGAAGAGATGAAAAATGACATATGACTAGAAAAAAATGTTAAGGGGAAATAATAAGTAGACAATTTAATAGTTTGTGAAGGAAGTGGTGCGATATAAGTGTTTTTATATTAGAATTATATAATTATGGTATATGAATCCTAAAATATATAAGAATTTCTCAGTATATATATGTCATTAACTATATAAAAAATTATGATGAATATTATTATAGACCAAGAAAAGGGTTTTAATTGACTGGTAATATTTTATAGAAAACACATGATTAAGGTAATATAACCTTAATATATTCCTTAGGTTAAAAAACATTGTGTTTAGTTTGGATGAAGAAGTGATTTACATGGATAATTAAAATTGGATAGTATTGATGACCACAGAGCTAAAAAAATTATTTTTTGACAAAGAGTATTATATTATAATCGATACAGATTACACCATTAATATATCTATGGAATATGTTCAATGATGTATGGTTTTATTAAAGTATTGAGGAAAAATTTGTGTTTTAATTGAGTTTTTATAGTAATCCATGTTATTACCAAGATCCAGAAGAATATATGACCAAGGTATTCACATATTTGTCATGTGACCATTAAGAGATTATTAATTGTATTTAGAGGATTAATTTTATGTTTGGATTGGTAAATTCAGTAAACATTATTATAAATTATGGGTTTTTTAAGGTTAATAAGGTTAAAAATTTATGTAATGGTTTATGTTAGACATTGGATGAGGTTTTAAATATTAATATATTACTTCAGAATATAATGATTTATCAGTATTATATAACTAGTGTTAATAATTGTTTTTAACTAGAGATAAATGAAATAGAATATAATTATTTTATGGATTTTATTTAACTATTAATACATAAATAAATTCATCTCTTAATATAAGATATTATTTAGAATTTCATTAAGGAAAAACCAAAGGATGAAATTGTGGCTATGAAATTAAAAATATATCAAGTAAGTACATTTTCATATGTTATTCATTTAGATAGAAAAAGTAATTTCCAAATATTACAAAAATGATATGGAGATAAAATGTTGTCCAATTATTGTTATTTTTTATGATATTAATGAAATATTTCATACAACTTTGGTGTATTATTTTGTGGTCAGTAACATTCTCATTAACATGTTATCTATCACGCTTCATCGGTATTTGGATGTTAATTTTTTTGTATATATCCATGCTTACAAATCCCGCCTTTTTATCCTATTTAGAAACCTTGTTTGTGTTATTCAAGAGGATTTTTTCACATCCCTTTCTCTTTTTCAAGTTGATATTTTGTTAACTATTTTTATAATGTGGGTTTCTATAAATTAGTTTTCAAATGTTAAACCATTGATGACTAAATAAAATATTGAGGGGTGGAATTCATTTAAACATTGGTAGAAGGTAACACCCAGATATTTTGTGAAATATTTTTTTTATATAAAATTAATCTCTTCAATATAATTATGTATGTGCAACACCGATTCTATCTTGAATTACATGCCACACTAATTTTTACTTCTATTAAATGAAACACAGAGCTTAAATGAATTGTGTCATACAATTAAAATATTATTATTTAATATGATAGTTATCATCAAGAAATTGAAATGATTTTTATGAATATAATTTACTAAATTATGATAATATATGGTTTATATAACTATATAAAATGATTTCTTTGGTGACCAATTAATTTAAAATGAAAGTAAAATCTATTTGAAAAGAAACAATTTCTTTTTATAGAAAACTATCTCTATGAAAAAAAACATGTCTTACCTCAATAAATTAAGAAACCAAAAAAAATTTAATGATTTTAATGAAATTTAAATATTATATATTCAATCATCTAGTTAAAATTCACCTAATGTGTTTTCTAGATAATAGATAATAGTAAATCTCATTTTATGCATAAAACATTATTTTTCTAAAAAATAGTATTGGCACTTTTTTGCACAATTATTTTTAAAAAAAATGAAAATTTTAGAAAGGTTATTTTACAAAATAAAATAATTTTTTAAAATCATAATATAAGTATTATCTTATGATTAATTTCTCTGAAATTTCTGATAATATTATTTTTTTGATGAATATTGTAAATTACTGAATTTTAATTCAAAATTTCCATTTCGTTTAAAAATTTTATAAATATAATATAAATTTTAAATATTTTTTAAATTTAAAATTTTCAAATTATATATCTATTAATAAAATTTCGATCATTTTAAAAAGTTTTTTATTTAATTTTGATATAAAAATGTTATAAACATTTTAATGTTTTCTCATTGAAAGCTCGCTTACTCATCATGTATGTAAAATTAATTTTAATTTAAAATTTTAAATTATTGTAATGGAATTTTGAAAAATGGATTCTATATTTGGAATCATAAAATTTTATTTTTATATAATATGGTAAAACTAAAATTTTACCATATTGAATAGTAAATATTGTAAAAATTATTTGTTGTGGCTATTGTAAAAAAATGGGTTTACAGAGAGATAAATTTTAAATATAAAAGTTAAAATGACCTAAAACTTGTATAAACTATATTTTATGTCAATATTGAAACTCTATAATTTCTAATATTTTATAATACTTTATTTTGGACAATTTTTCATGTGGAAAACATGGGTACACCTTTTCATTTCAAAAATTACAAGTGTACCACTCACCTCATTTATAAAATGCTACCTTTTCTCCTCTTTTCTTGACACCTTAAAACCCTTTAAGGGTTATTCGAAACCTTAATAAATAAATTTAAATATTCCCTCATATCATCATATATTCCTTATTTTTCATAAATCAAACCTAGAAAAGATTTTGGTGCAAATCTAAGGAGGTTAACCGAAGAAGTTGTTGCACACTACAACAAGTGTTCTTATTTTTTTCTTCTAACACCTCCATAAAATCATATTAAACCATGATGATATAATAAACTCAGTATATTCCATATAATTATATTTTTTATGTTAATTTCATGACCTACCACCATTTCCACATCCATGAAATCTGTTAGGAATCATCATTCGTGTGTACGGTGGACTACCGCATCATGAACTGATGTCATTCTATTTTCCATTACCACCTCTCATAGATGGGTATAATAATGTTTGTAAAGTATTTATATGATACTAATAACATATTTATAAAAATTTAGTAATTACAACCTATATAATTTTTTTACATTCCACTATATAAGGGATACGATAATGTCGCTCATGTGTACTATAGACTACCACCACCTAAAATGATGTGATTTGTTTTTCACTAATGATTTACACAAGAGATAATAAGGATAAATTAAATTAATATATTTATATAAAAATGAAATATTTATTTTATTCATGAAATATTTTTCATTTTTAAAATATACTAAATCATTTTCTTTTTTAACATTTCACTCACTAAAAGATTATAACATCATTTGTGTATGTGTGGACTATCGCCTTCGCGAAGCGATCTGACTCAATATTTTCATTACCACAACAAATGTATGATATTTATAAATATATTTAAATAAATAATATTATATTATTATAATTATTTAATTATAAAATATTACTCACCACCTTTCTATAAAGATTATTGAAAAATAGAAATGTTACTCATGTGTACGTACAACCTACCTTCACTACGATCATAACATACTACATTTATCAAAAGCATCTTTCATATTTGGTATTGAAATTATAATTTATTTATAAATATGATAGTTATTTTATTATTATTATTGTTATATAGTTTTTTTAACCATGATCAATGTAATATTAATGAAAATAACAAATCAAAAAATATGCGAAAAACAAAGCGGTTATTACCTGAAATATGATTTTAACCTGGAATTGGTAATAAATTTGTAATAAATGGACAAAAGTAAATCATATATGGTATAATATATATAATTATGGCTCTATTAAATATTTATAGTAACATTATATTTATTATATAATAGGTTCTAATGTGTTTGATGGAATTCTAGACTTAATATAATTGATTTCTAGTCTGTATTTTATTTTTGGGAGTCGTATGCAAATTCACCAATTGTTTTATTTATGAGCATTATATACTACCTATTTTATGTTATATAATATTAATCCAATTATTTTCAATATATTTAAATTTTAATCTTATTTTATACATTATTAGGGCTTACAATTAAAAATATTAATAAATCGGTAAGGGGTGTCTGTCTCACCTTAATGTTCTATGAGACACAAGAAAAATTAACCATATGTTTATTTTATATTATGTTTTTAATTCCCATAAATGTATTTTTTTTATTATTATCCTTGATTTTAGTTGGATTTACGTATGTATCGTGTTATCTCTCATTCGTATGGTTTACAGTTTGAATGTTACCAAAGCGGTAATGTATTTTTCACTCAAATTCCCTTCTTGGAGACTAAAGTTATGTTATGTGACTATATTATTCCATTTGGTGTACATATTGAACCTTTAAAATTTTATATCAATGGGGATTGTCATTCAATGTTACCAAAGTGGTTTGATATTTATTTTATAATCTCATTATTTATTAGGATCATTTATGATTATGCCTCTAATGATAACCTATTATAATTTATCTCTCAAGAAATTCATGAATTTTCTTCTACTTAATTTATTTCATGAGATACATATTTTCATTGCATTTTCCTCTATTTATGTACCTCGGAGTTCAAAATAATTTTTTGTGTAAAATTTTTCGTTATTTCTATTTCATTCAAAAACACTTTTTACCATTAAAACATGTTTTCTAAAAATGTTTTATTTTTTTAATTATTAAAAACTTTTATTCAAAACTGTTTTTTACCAATATTTAGTTTTTATAATGAATTTGGATAGAAATATTAATGTCAATTTATAAAAAATTATGGTTTAGATCTTATTAAATAATTGAATGGAATAATTATATTAATGTGTATGACATGAATAAAATTTCCCAACATCATGGCCATTATTTTCATAGATGTTTCATTTATAATTTTTAAATTTTATATTAAATAAAAATTATTTTAAAAAAAATAAAATGTTTTTTTCAATGAAGAAGGGATATATTCCTTAAGAAATGTTTTAAATTTGTTTAAAAGATTATTTTAAATTTTTTATTTTTTTTCCAAAGGAATGGATTTTAAATATATTTTTTGTTTTAAAAAGTTTTTTCATAGTGCAGAGATTATTCTCCTAAATAAATGTTTAAAACTATTTTTTAATTTTCCTTTAAATGTTTCAAATTTATTTTCAAATAAAATTATTTTTGAAATTTTTTATGATGTTTTTTAAAAGGTATTTTCAAATAAAAGCTATTTTATTTAAGAAATGGTCCAAGTAATTTATCATTCAAGATAATTTACAATTTAATATGACATACTTTGATGTAAATGTTTCATTACCGGGGTAGTGATCCAAGGATACCATTATTTTTATTTCTCTAAATATTTTATGTTTATTATGATAATATGTTTATGAAAAAATGTTATATTCCACGTGTTATACCCTGAAAAAATACTAATAATTATTGATTCATTTTTTTTGGGTTATGCTATGATGAAATGGTTAAATTATTATGAAACTTATCTCTTTCCCATTGGTAATGATATGATGATATTTTTATGAAACCCATTTCATTTTGTTGGTTAGTATGAGATTAATGTGTTATGATCTTATGGAACACGTATGTTTGATTTCCATTATCATATGGTTGGGACCTACATATCCCTCTAATGGATTGGGTAATGATTTATACCTCATAAGATAATAATTATTGTAATAGGGTGTGAACCCATTTTAGTAATGGAAGTTTTCCTCTATAATGGTCTTGGGAGTGATCCTTGACTACTATGGTGGTTTAGGGAGTGAACATATTCCACTATGATTGTCATTGAAATGATTCTTGGATACTATGGAAAAGAATTTATATTCTTATTTGTATGCCACAAATCTATGTATTATACCAATGATATAATACCATGGATCATATTATTTGATTCCATTATGATTCATGTCTTATAAACTTATAATATTTATTTTATGACTCAAGATTTTGATCAGTGATATGTATGGTGTCGTTTTAGTATGTTATGCTCATGTTCTTGTAATATTTTATTCATGTTATGCTTATGTATCTCCCTTATTAACCCTTGTTGATCATCAAAGGTCGCCCTTTAGTATGTTTCCATTACCCATGTAATGACTAGAGTTTTTAAGTAGGGTATATTTGAGAAGATTACTAAAGGGGTAGATCTTAATGTGAGATTTTAGAGATCTTTCACTATATTTGAGGATTATGTATCTAGTCTATGAAGACACAAAACTATTACGGTCCTCATGCATGTTTTTCCAACGAATTAAATATTTATCTAAAAATATGTAATATATATGTCTGATAATATTATGTATCTATATAGCTTATATATGATTTTTGAATATATTTTTAATGCTAATAGAAATATTAACATTACACATCTTTCTATATCTTGACTCATTTGGTTTCCTATAGCTATAACATGATAATAGTGAATCTGTTAATTAAAGATAGAATAAGAACCAGTGGTGTGATAATGATAATTGATAGGGCCTTATTTTTTTGTCTATATGAGAAATTAAAGAGGCCTATGTTAGAACTGTGATAGATCATTTATGTGTGAAGTATTGATGCATTATTTTAGGTCCTATATTAACATGTTCATTTTGATTGTTTATTTCCTTCTTATTTTGTGATGTCATCCATTTTTTAAATTCACTATAAGATTTGATATGTGTTAGGGAGACCCAAACGTTATATGATCCTTAGATGGATAATCTTGGGATGGATGATGTGATGTGGGGAGGGATGATCAAATGATGCAGTAACAGTTTATGCATGTGATGGCGAGATGCATTGGGATATGCATGTGCGTTTCAGGGATGGAACCAGAGGTGAAAGAATGGATTGATGTGGGGATTAACCATTAATATGATTAAAAGATATTAGATTCTCTCTTCTAAATCTGTTTAAATTTTTGATGGATGAGTATATTTTTTTATTTGTATTCCTTTCCCAATTACTTGATCTAGTTGTATGTTCACGGTTTCATGTTTCATCTTAGTTTTAAATTAGGATGGATTTTTTAGATTACATGGTTTATATAATTATTAAAATAAGGAATAACTATTTATTAACCAATTAGTCTAGTGTTTATGGAATAATAATGATAAAAATATGTTAATATTAATAAATTTTAGACTCGTTTTAGATTATGGCTCTAGGTAATGAACTTTACTCTGATTATTAATGTAATGTAATGTGGAATAATGTTAATAGTATATTTAATGTATAATAAATGAATTAATTTAAGTAAATGAATAAATGTAAATAATTAATTAATGTATCTATCTAAAATGGTTTTGTGATTATAGGATATATGGTCTTTGCTGTGGGAGTTGGGAGTTCGAGCGATGTTAGCTTCAGTTGAGTCAAAAACTAGGTTATTCCCATAGTGTGTTTGTGTGATATATCATATCCTATACATTATATGATTTCATAAATTTCCCCAGAAATGCCTCTTAGTGTGACTTACATCCAGTGGACTTTGGGAGGGTGTTTCCCCCAATATCATAATGAGAGATACATGGATTACTAATACCTTTATCCCCACTCTCCTCTCTTTCTAGTTACATGTTCTAGTATTCACAGATGTTATTTTTTAAATATATGTGTGTAAAGTGATGTGATGAATTGTGATTATTTCACATACTTGTATCACCATATTTAGTATCCAAAGTATTATTATTGGTATGATGTTTATTGGCTTTGATAGTTAGAGGTAACTTACTCAATGTATAAGTTATGATATATTGAGCAATAATATCAGATATATGATACACATCATACGAGATATTGTGGATCAAAGAAACTACAAGGTTTCAATGTAGAGATGTGACATGGGATGATGGGTTTATGTGAATCATAATGTGAATCTAGGGATTCCATTCCCAGGTTTCCTGATGTGGACCTATTTTAGAGATAGATTACTCAAGAGATGTGAGTTTGGTGTAGAGCATAAAACTCATTGGGAAGTGGGATCGGGGTACCCTTTATTGTTTATTCGTATATTATTTGGTTTTTTATGTATTCCTTGGTGATATTTATCCATGATGAGATTCAGAACATAGTATTTTTGTTTAGATGATGAGTTAGTTTCACTATTCTTTAATATGTTTTGGCATGCTTTCATTATCTTTTTCATGAGCGGCTCTGGGTATTATCCAACTAAGTATATTATTATTATCACCCTATATATATATAAACTATTTTCCAGGATATAAAGAGAAGTTTTTAGATTGTTATAGATATTACTTGGTTATGGTTTTGTAGGATATGTTTAGGCTTTGCGGTCGCCCCTGTCCGTAACTTTTTATTGTCAAATTTTTTACTTTCAGTTGTTATAGTACTCTTTTCAATTTACTATTTGTACATTGTATTTAATTATATATTTATAAGAAGGTATTTATGGGTGTATTTATATTATCTCTATCTCAATATTATTCTATTTTAGAATAATACCTCACATATTTATGGTAATTATACCCTCGGTGCTATTCAACAACCAGAAGATTTCTATATATGGGACTCGAGATGTCATCATCTACATTACCTCATTTTTTGTATGGTGTAGGTATGCTTTTGGGGAGTGGTTCATGATAAATTAACCTATGGATATCCCCCTATTACTGACTTTCCAAGTGTGTAGTCTTAAGCCCACTCATCATGCACCAGTGATGATCAAGTTAATTTTAAATCCGCCACTTTCAGAATTATTACCCCTATATGCATTTTTACAATAGGTGAATCCACATTCTAGTATTTAGATATGGATATTTTTCTAGGAAAACCATGATATATCTACATCTACCAATTCTTTAATATGTAATCACATACACAAACTTATACCTAGGTTTTTCATAAAAGTTCACTAATCCTAATCTTCAATTATTAACTAAACCCAGTTCAAATAAAAAATAAAGTGCCCAAGAATTTCATTCATATAAATTACATCATTTTATAATGTTCAATACATCATATACCAAAAAAAATACATGGGACCATGAATGTTTAATGTTTCTATAGACTATACATAATCATCTTATTTTATGAAATATCGTCAACATTTACCACAAATATATTCTCAAATAGTACAATTATTAGATATAACTTATTTAAAACCATTCATCATAACCCATGGAATGAAAATATAAGAAATTTTGTGCTCAATTTATCAATAATGGTAAGAATAACCAATATTAGTCAATTACATTAAGTGAGAATAAGAGAAATATAAGTGTATGAGAACATGATCATAACTTACAATAATCATACTTAATCTTCCAATGATTATTGATAATAAATCATGCAAAACTGATCTATCGTAAGAAAAAAAATTATATGTGTAAAAATCATCAATAATCAACCATGATCCATGATAATGTATTATATGTATATTAGATATGTTTTTTCCATACCATATGCATAGAAAAACATTTCCTTATTCATTAATAACTAATAAGGCTATCATAATGGATTCGGTTCACTCCTTATTATATCATTTCACTTTGTCATGGTTCACATAAAATACATTCATAGTGGATATTTTTTCTTAATAAATTGTATTTACTCACCATTCTAGTCCTTATTATCCTATGAGATATCCATATTTACCCAATGCAATGGAGGGCTATAAAATTCATGGCCCAGCCATCACATAATGAAAATAATACATAATTGTTCTATAAGTTTATAAAACATTCACCATATCATCATATCATAACATTTGATAATTCAACAGTTTTCATAAACATTTCATCATTTCACCATAGCATAAATAGAAGAAAAGAAATGGGTTTCATAAATATTTTACCTCAAAATAATTACTACATATAAAATAAACTGGTTTCACGGAATCATATTTAAATCATAAACATCATCATATATCCAAACAACAATGTGTATGGGATCATAAGATAACATCTCTAGTGAAAGATAATAGTACTTAAAGAATGTTAACTTATATAAAATATACTTTTAAAATATCACTCAAATCATTCTTTGGAAAACTAAGAAATAACCTTTTATTTTGAAAAAAAATTAATTAATAATTACCATAACATTAAAAAATAATATTATTTGAAAATTTCAAATGAAACATATAATAGAATCCACAAATAGAATAATGGGAATGATGTTAGAAATATCAGTTCATTTTGTATACTTTAAAAGAAAATATTCCTTACAAACTTTTAGAAAATGTGAGAAACAACTTGTTTTGAAAAAAATTAGAAATATTAATTTTAAAAAACATGAAATTAAATTACCTTTATAATAAAATATAATTTTAAAAAATATTTTAAATAAAATAGCATTCAGAAAACAATTATTAACAGTACTAATATAAAAAAAATTATTGGCCATAGAGGAGATACGATCATCTTTTCCAAAGAAAAATATTTCTACAAAAAATTAAAGTGAAAGAGATAGGAAAATGATATTAATACATAAAAAATTTAGAAATAACAGGAGGGTAATAAAATAAATATCTATTAAAGGTTAATATCTATATAATTCCTCATAATAGAAAATTTTCGTAGATAATCCAGAAAAGAATTTACGTTATAAGATAAACCATTACCTCAGGTTCAACCTTACTTCATATGTGTCCAATATCCTATATAATAAAAAAATATTATAAATATATTATAGAACCATATAAATACATAACATAGAATGTATCACTCTTTTAAAATTTATAATTATTCATTTATTAATATTTTTTTCTTTAAAACTGTTATTTTGGTGGAAACTGTTATGTTTTCAATAGATGTTTTGATTCAATGATTCTAGTACTTGCACCATTTTAATGGTTTCATCATATAAAAATAATTATTTCATATATGATTTATATTTAATCATAATTTACACTTTTATATTGATTCATAGAAACTATAGATGAAAAATGAATCACATTGATGCGTGGAGGTGGTAGTCCACACGTATGACTGAACAACATTATCAATTTCCAAAAAAATGAAAGGTAAACATGTTGATAACATATTATAATTATTTAATCGTATTTATGTAAAAAATATAAATTTTAAAAATTAAATACATCATAATAATTAACCATGACTAGTGGTGATAGAAAATGAATCATATCGATACTTGGATTTGGTAGTCTACATATACACACAATAATGATTTCATTTATCATTTGACAAAAATGAGATAGAATTTTTTTTATTAATAATAAAGATAAAAAATTGTTATATTCTATATAATAAACTTGTTATATAAGAATTTATACAACTAATTTAGAGGATGTAGAAGAATAAATAAAATTAAAATTACTCGATTAAGATTTATACATCTTCATTGAGAAACATCTTATGTATTACACCTTAATCCTTGAGAGGGTGGTATTGTGAATAAAATAGCAACTATATAAATTTTTAAAGATGTTTTTATACTATTTGGTTTGGTCTTTGATGATATATATTGATTGTGGTTGTGTGGAAGAGTATATATGTGGTATCCATTTATAAGGGAGGAGGACCCACTAGGAATTTTTAAAAAGATAAAAGTATAATAATGTCTTACTTGAGTAAATTGGCTCTAAAAGTAAAAAAAATATGAAATATAATTTATAAATACCGTAACTAAATCAAATTAAATCATTTTTTGTGATATTTTAAACCATATCATTCGGGATAACACCCCCCAGGAAACATGTTTTCATATTAACTATTGAAAAACAAGTTTTTTATTTTTACTAAAAATTAATAAATTGAGATTATTATATCCTATTAATTATAATAATTCAAAATATTTTATTCATTTATAATAAAAAAAATTATAATTCTTATAAATACATTTTAAATTAATTGTGAAAAACACATCAAACCAGTTTTTAGAAAAAAGAATTTTGAATATTAAAATTTAGTTTACCTTTATTATTTTACAATTTAAAATAATTATATGACTGTAAAAGTATTTTATTGAATATATTATCTAAAATAATCATTAAATTATCTTATTAATTGTTATTAAATGATTTTATTAATATAAAAACACATTATGCACACAAAAAATATTTTTTGAGAAAAGAAACACTTTTACGATCAAATGTTATTATTTTAATTTCTAAACAATTATAATGTAACGAATTCATTTTTACATATTTAAAAACTAATTTTTCACAATTTATTTTTTCCAATTGATACCATCAAATCCAACGGCTATGTGATAACAATCACATTAAATAATTATTGTTATATCAAGTTTTGTTTAAAATTGATGTTGAGTATAAAAACAGATATCAAAGAAATAATATTTATTTAAAGTGAAATATTTGATAAAATATAACGGTGTAACATATCTCTCATAATAATATTTATCATAACCTTTGTAAACAGGAAATAATGGAAAATTTTTAGATCAAATTCCCGATGAGGGGGAAATTATATCAATGTATCAATTGAAATCTCTTACACAAATCACAACCCTAAGAGGAATATAAAATGGGACAAAATCCGTGATTAAAGTAATTAAATCATAGAATCATGAAAATTAATCATAGGGAATGAATTACTAATCATTAATTATATAATATAAAATTAAAATAATAAAAATATCATTATGAATGTGGAATATATAGAATGAGATAGTAATGTGAAGTCCTAAAAAAGAAATCCTTCAAAAGAAACTTAACATTGTATTTTTTCACATATAAAAACATAGAGAATCAATATATATGTCAATGTTTCCCAATAATTAAACCATATCATATCGTACTAAAGTAACCATATATTTTCTATAAAGTAATAAACTTGGATAACCACTTGTGACCTAGAATATAGTTTATTGGGTAAAACACTAATGTCCCATAGTTATTTTATTAGATATAATGATTTACCCAATGAATTATTACGATATATTATTCATGGATTATACAACATTTAATGATAAACTATAAATTTGTGTGCCACATGAAATCTTTCATATATCCCATCTTGAATAACCCATGGAAATATAATATGTTATATAACATGGTTATCAAATAAAAAGAGTTTATATATTATATCGAATGATACTCAAAATTAAATCATCCGATAAAAATTAATATGATCATTTAATGGTTTGTACATGAATCATAATTCCAAATATAATTGATCATTTATATATAGAGTTGAAAATCTAAGATTCATTCGAAATTTTTTTATTAATATTTCAGAAATTTATTTATAAAAATAGATAAAGAAATAACCTTCCAAATAACAATAAAAATGTAAAAAAATTAACTATAAGACAATACATTAATAGTAAAAAACCAGCATTGAATCCTTGAAAATAAGAGTGGTGATGTAAAAAAACAAGAAATAAAATATACAAAATTGTACATAATATGAAATAAATACATTTTAATAATTTTAAAATGGCTTGTAAGTGACCAAAATTGATAGGGATATAATTTTTTTTAATATAAGTGAAATATGTTTGGAATATAATGGAATAAAATATTATCTATAAAAATAATTAAATAGTGATTTTTGGAAAAAAGAATATGTGAATGGAATAGAAATTACCCATAAAAGGGATGAAAACAATCCATTAAAATGTTTTATTTCTATAAAATAATAATTAAATTAAAAATAATATTTTCATAATAGTATATCATTATTATATGGACAAATTAAAATAATAATTATTATAACCCAATGAAAGGATATCTAATCAAGAAAATTTTTACTATAGATTCCAACTAGCTCTAACATGCTATAAAATCATTTATAGTAAATTTAGGATTATTATTCATCCCGGAGAGAGGGGAACAAGGTTGATGACTACTTAGCCTCGGTGGTCCTTAATGGCACGGAAAAGGTGTTTCTTCACTCTGTTGCAAGTATTACTCCTAATGGGATTAACTTTATTCAAGGGGATTCCTTAGGGCTGCATCATTTTATGCCCCTATAGTTTATTTTTTTTTTGCGGGGGTGGGTGAGGGGTTTCCTTCTGTGCTTCTCCTTTTTGTATTTTTCCTTCCTATCCATTTATAAACATACATGATGATGATGATTCATCCATATCAAAACCAAATTTATAAATTTTTAATAAATAAAATTCATTTATATTTTATTATTACTAATTTATTTATCATTTTTAGTTAAAATTAATTATAAGGTGTTAATTATTTGGTAATTTCCACACTTGATTTAGTATAATTATTTATGTCCTTTCTCATATATCATGTGTTAACCACCCCCAATATGGTCCTTTAGATTTTTTTTTACAGAGTTAACTATTTTCATGTTTATTTTATGGGGGATCTAGTAATGGTTTGTAATAAAATTAGAAACATCTATTTTTATTAATATAGAATAATCAATAAAGATGTAATTTTATTGATGACTACATTGATATATATTACTATTCTTGAATAATTAATGCAACAAAAAATCATCCTTAATACTAATATTACTAGAATTTATATTTTATTTATCATTAAAGATATAAATTTTATATCATCATTTGTGTATGTGGTAAAACATACACATAGAAGAACATTTTATAATAAATGAATAAGTACTAATATCTTGTTTTATTTTTATAAAATCACTTTAAAATAATAATTATGATTTAAAATGTATTTTATCAATGTTTTGAATATGATTGAAGAAGACGATGATGAATAAGATAAAGAACACGATTATAGGAAAAATTAACAACCATACTAAATCTTTGAATCTTTCTTTAAATATACACATTGTTATATAGGATTTGCAGAACCTTTTTGTGAATATAATCACCAAAATTTTAGATAGAAATATTAAAGAACAAACTAGGATTGATATTATAGATGAAAAAATGGACAGGTGTGGTTTCAAGTAGTTATATAACTGATCCTATTATTTCTTATAATGACTTCCATTTTTTAAAATATTCATTTCATAATATATTATAATGTAATTTGGAATGTAAACTCATATAAACAGTGGATAAAGGTGGAATATGGGCCATTATATACCATGTAAAAAAATTATGGTTTTATGATATTGTATATATTTTTAAATCATTTTAACCTTTTATCTAAGTGTATCCTTTACTATCATAGTTCAATTTTTACCTTGGTAACTTGTTTTCTCAAATAAATTTACATTTACCATATTAGGTAATTTCAATTCCTTGATTAAAATAATAAATATATTTTATTAAAGTCATCTTCTAATGGATCAAAAAACTATTTTTAATATAAACAATGTAACGCATTAGTTTCCTATTAGATTACTACATAATGAAATTATGATTAGTTGGTTTCCATTGTTCATATGGGATTAAAATAATTGTACCAGTATTAATTGACCTTGAAAAGGTAAAGATTTATTACCTTAAGGGAACATATTAACTAATTGATGTATTCTAATCTAAAAGTTAATGAAATTATAATTTTTAGGAAAAATCATAATCTAAAGTTATTTCAGTATCTATATTTTAAATATATAATTATTTATTATCATAGTGATTTAATTTAAATTTAAATTTTAAATACTTTCATTCTAAATTTCAGAATAAACAATTAAGAAAAACCCACCAATATAAAACTCATAGAAATGTTTTCCTAGGGATCCATCTTAGATATTCTATTTCTATACTATGATTTAGTAGGAATAGTAGTAAAACATTGTATACTGTTAAAGGTAAATTTTGATCCACATTCCATACACTTAATAAAATATCTTAGGTAATAACATATAGTTAGATATTAATTTGGTTTAATAAAAAAAGGGGTGGATTCCCCCCAAAATTTAAAAAAAATAGTTACACATTAACCCAATGATTGAGTTCTATTTACTTTTACAATGATTATTTGAGATGGAAGACCAAGTTCCATTAGTTTTAATTTAATAAATAAATGTTATGGATCTCTTCAAGAATGAAAGTGGATGACCCTTCCAGACTGTAGAGTCTATTTTTTTAATGGCGACACCACTATAATTTTAATTTAATATATTTGATATAGAAACATTGATTTGAATCTATGAATATTGTAAACATTATAAAATTTAGTAAAACACATTATCCTCTAATATAAATAACCTCATGGAAGTCCCTCCAACTTCCTAGATATTTTCATTACATTCAAGAATATTAGGGTGTCTGATGATGTAAAATGATTAGGTTCATTTACCTTTTCCACATTAGGGTCATGAAAAATAGTAACTAAATTAATTATCATTTGTTTGATAATTATATGGGATAATGATTCCAAAATATTCCTAGATAACTATTTCCTCATTGTAAAAATGGAGAATAACTAAATTGAGAATAAAATTTTTATCATTAGGGAATGATTTCCAATAATGAGGCCTAAAATTATTCCAAATAGATCCTTAGTTGTTTTTAAATCATGGTGTTATTATTTGGATATAATTTCTCTATGTTCAATGTTGGTACATAGCCTGATTCTTGAATAGTGGTTTATATGCTTGAAAAATGAGCATTTGTGGGGAAAACAATTTTTTAGTGAAAAAGAAATCTAAAATTTATTGCCTAAAAAATTTATCTATACTAAAGATAAAGGGTCCATCCTCAATGATGAAGTCATCAGTTGTAAGAAACTACCAATATGGAATCCCAAAAATAGGTTATATCTAATTAATCATAGCACTTACTACCTATTAAATTCCAAGTAGAACATCTCAAGCTGCAAAAATATCTCTCATGAGAAATTTGGAAAATTACCACTTATTTCATGATTTTCAATAAAGAAGTAAGCAAAATAAATCAATGATGTGATAATTCTATTGTATAACATTCCAAAACAAATATAGTCAACAACTTTAGTTGGTTACCAAAAACCAATGATACGCATAATATGAATGTAAAATAAATGAGATTCCTAACCATGGTGTTTTGGGTATTACCTATGAAAAAAAATCCTCATGACTCATTATGAAATAATTTCAATCCCTATAATAGGATTTTATGTTGCAGCCCCAACTTAAATAGTTTCACCCAAACAATTAAGGAGTATAACCCACTTTTGAGGGGTTCCTAAAATGATACATTCATAATAATAATCAACATAACTATATAGTGGTAAAAATCATAAAAACTATAAAATTTTACAGATGTACCACTAATGTTTTCTATAGAATATTGATCATTTCATGGGAAGAGTTTTTTAATTGTTTTTAGAGAGAAATATCAGTTCATACCCATGTAACATATTGGTTCCAAGTGATGAATATAAAGATATTGTGTTGAGTAGTTTAAGGGAGGTAATAGATATATATATCCGTAAGTATAATGAGGATAAAACATATAAGGAAAATGAAAATGAGAATAAACCTACCAAATAATATATAAAATAAAAATAAGCTAATGATATAAGAACTGGAAAGGGGTATATCATGCCACCAGAAGTGCATACTTATTAGCTACCCCTTCCCTTTACAGTGAGTGTATTCCAAGAAAATTATTTACTCCAATGAAAAACTTTTATAGAGATATTCAAGAAGCTATAAATAAACATATAATTAAATAAATTGGTCTTCGTAATGTCATTGTATTATTTATTCTACATGGAATAACTTACTAAAAATAAAAAATTGGTTAACTTGGGAAATAATTATTTAACTAACATGTGATAATGTAATAGTTAATGTAATATATCATTAAAACATAAAAATAATGCGTATTTTCTATTCCATACAATATTCATTTACACAGTTTTGAGAAATCCCTATTTAATATAGGGTAAGGTGTCGACCTTATTCCACTAAATGTTTTTAAAAAACTCATTATATCTTATACAAATACCATATGATTATATATTCAACAAACTGAACAAAAAATCATATACCTAATCAATATTTTAGAGTATATCTTTAGTAATGTATGATAATAAAATTTCTACACTAGTTTTCTCATTATATAGATGTAATAAGAAGGATAGGTACTTATTATCTGTTCTTGAAATTCGCATTAAAATTTTGTGGTTCATAATAATGTTAATCAATAATAGAAATTTATTTTTATTGCATTGGTAAACGTCCCTTTTGATTTGATAAAGAGATTAAATCATGGATTTGAGGTAAATATTTCCAAGAAATAAAAACATTTCCAAAACTCTATATACAATTATAGATGAAAGAATGGAATGAAGATGTTCTGATTGAATTGATTGAAGAAAAATTAGAAATGAACAATGATTAAAATAATAAAAATATTTAATAAAAAAAATTATTCTTAAATTTGTAATAATATAGATAGGATTATTTTTCATATTTATTCCCACAATCATGGATCAATTAATGATATATTTGAATAAAATCACTAGAAATATGAGGAATTCATTCCTATGAGAAGAGGAAAACCTACCAATTATAGTAAGTTATTTTATTTCAGAGGAGAAAGTTCAGTATTTTATTTTTTTATTAAAGTAGAGGAAGATGGATATTTCTTATATTATAGTGGTGGGTTTAATTATCAAAAATAGGGTGAATATTGAGTGGTTATTTTATTAATTTATCTATATATTATGTAAATTATATATTCCCATTAATATTTCTTATTTTGTTAATTACAATTCCAATAAAATATATTAATATTTTTATAAAAAATTATTATCATTAATTATGTTTATTTTTATCATTTATTTTTATTCTATAATTATTGGTTGTTTTTTGTTATTATTATTTATTTTCATTATTATATAATTATCCTTCTATAATTTCGAATATATTATGTAGATATAAATTTTATTTAGAAGATGCTTTTCTATATTAAAATTAATCAGGATGAAAATACTATATATGTGATATTTTGATATATAAAATTTATCATATACTTTCCATATTGATTTATATGATTTCGTATTTATATCATTTCTCTCTCACTTAACCTTTTTTTCTAAATTACTATTACCCTCACATAGTTTGTTATTTTTCTCATTTGATGATTATTCTTCTTAATTATGATTATATTTGATCTTTATTATTATTCTCTCATTTCGTATTCCTATTTAATATTATTATTTGTTAGAATTTTTTTGGAATTATTTTTTTATTAGTTATCATGTTTTATATTAATATAAAAATTTTAAATATGAGATATTACCTATTCAAAATAAGATGAAAGAAAATACTACATATGGGAAATTTAGGTAATTAAAATTACATAAATATGCGATAATCCTTACACAATATGTCACAGTTTATCAGTATTTCTATTTATAAATCCATACATATATAGTAGAGTAAAAAAATATATTATATATTTATTTCTCAAATATGGACGTATCTCATGTATTATTTTCACTATCTTTTATATTAGAATTTTGGAAAATGAATTGTCCTAAATACATATTTGGGTTTTTATCATGATTGGGATTTCGTCTTCAATCCTTTCTCTATAAAACATACCAGGGTTCAAGTTTGTATTAAAATTATTATTCTTCACTAGATCATATGGAATCTTAAGAATCTTTTTTATATTAATTCTTATGTGTGAATTTCAATCAAAATTTATAGGACCACTGAGGTTATGAAATTTTTTCATTATGTTAGGGCCCTGGTGGATGTTGATCTATGTTATTTCTTAATTTGTAATATATTATTTTCTGCATTGAATGATGAAATCTCTTTAAAAGTTGAATATGATAGATTACATAATTTGTGTATTGACGGTCTTGTTGTTAAACATGTCTAAGACAAGAGCTGTAAATAAAATTGTATGCTCTTATTTTGAGAAAATGGTATCTTGAGGCTTCCTATAATAAGATGTCGAGGAAGCATAAATGCAGAATAAGGATATTGGTATTGGATGAAGGAACTACCCTACTAAAAAGGTATGGGTTTTATTAATGCTGGTGTTCCACCAGTAGTGGATGAAATTTATTATGTACTGGAATAAGAGCCTCAAATGGCTCAGGATACTGAAATACATTTTCTAGTGCATAAAAGAGATGAATGTTGGCCTACCTTAATTTGGTCTAACCCATGGTTGGCCCTGGCTTTGGTTACTGAGCATAGAGTGAATTCCCAAGCTAAGGGCAGGATGAAATCAGGTGTGGAGCGATGTGACTCTAGTCCCCCAATTGACGAGAAACAAATTTTGAGTGATGCTATGAATATTTAAAATATTTGGGGGGAAATTACCAATTAGGGGAAACATAAGGTATACATATAAGGTTGGATTATGTATAGGATGATTCCCTAAAAAACAACATATATTCTAACATTGTATAAAGGTAAATATTTTATTATAGATAATTAATTTTTTTATCATATTCCTCCTAAGAAATCAAGAAAGAGGAAATATTATTCTTATCTGAAGCCAACAATAGTTACCAGGTCTGATGGTCCTTTAGATTATGACTCAGATTGGTATGGTGATTATAATTCTTCTTATTTGACAATTGTCTCTCATATATTTTCTTTTTTATTCTTGGAATGAGGGAATGCATGATTATATGACCTCATCCATCTTACTTTTGTATTTATTTCCTTTTTCTAATAAAAATGGATCTTCCGTAACATTTTTTGTAGAAAATTAATAATGTAAATAATCTTATTTATTAGTAAGAAACCTTGTGTATTTATTTTCTATATGAAGTATGTATATTAATTATGAATCCACCAATACAAGAATATTTATTAAAATATTCGATTGGATTATCAATCATATAATTTGAAAATATATTTTTGGTAAATGTTGTTTTCATGTGATTAAAAAGACTAATTAAAGTATTAGATAATTATTATTATGAATACTTTAAATAATTATTTTAATGGTTCTGGTGGTTATATTTTATAGAAGGTTTACTAATTTAAGGAAAGTTCCATGGGAAATAATCTTTGAACATTAAGAACACTTATAATCATGTTTAAATTGAATAAAATACCCATCACCTATTTAATATATAATATAAAGAGGAATCTATTGGTAGTGGAATATATAGAAAATTGTTTTTGTGTAATGAATTTATTTAAACGTATAAAGAAAAACTGGTTACCCTAAAAATTTTGGTAATATTAACTTCATTACTCTTTATATCTTGTGTTATTACTACCACTTTTTTCTATTTACACTCATTATTCATCAATTGTACTTGTTTTTTATTGTAAAATATTTTATTCATTTCATCCACAAAATTTTATGTTATTATTTAAAAACACTTGTTTACTTAAGATAGATGATTCACTATCACTATTATATCATTACTTATCTATTTTAGTACCTTACCCACATTTAATATAAAAATATTAAACACTATTTTTTATACCCACAAATAAAGACATAAAGAAATAAAGAATCTAGACAGGAATCCTTCAAATGTGGTATACTCCTACAATGAATGATATTTTGAAGATGTTTCAAAAACAAGTTTATATCAAGATCATATAACTAATTATTTGGATAAAATGGGTTATACAACTCCAAAATTTTTGCATGAATAGAATTATTATAATGTTAAAAATGATGAAAATATAATATTCACCAAAAAATGATATAGTGGAGAGTTTTCATTGATTAAAAAATTCTCAATTATGCAATGATTATAGATCACTTTCCCCACTCATTTACCAAACAATTCTTAATATTTTATATTAATACATGGTGGATGGGGAAAGTTGGGTCTAAAAAGATTCAAGAGTTTTTTAAGGTTGGTTATGTTGACTACCCTTTAATTTAACTATCTTTTAGGTTCAATGGTTTGAATAAAACGTATTGGTGAAGTGGATGTGATAATTTTGGTATTTTTTTATACAAATATTATTTCAACTAGTCAAGGAATCAATCGTTTTTATTCTTATGAAGTGAACCTTGTTTGGTAAATTAGATTATTTTAAAATAATTAAACAATATTTTAGATAGAGTTTTGGATATTTTCTAATAATTTAGAAGAACTCACCATTAAATGTACAAAATTATGCTTGAATTCATGATGCATAATGTCCAAATATACCTATGTAATAGTAAATATTATTGTAACCTATGGTTTTATTTAATGATTTATATATGAATCGGGTTCTTTTTGAACTAGTCTTTCATGTCCTATAAATCATGACATAAAGGAAACTTATTACGCAATGATTTTTACAATAATAATTTACTATGGTGGATATGAGACATTAGTGATACTATTGATTTTAGGTGCACATGTGATTTAAAAATTTATTATCAATTAAATAATCCTGAAAATAGATGAGAAAAAATTATTAGATCACACAAAAAAGGTTTTTTATGAATTATTTTACTATTATATGAAACATCAAATCATGATTCAATCCTTTCTTAAAAAAAATTAGGTTCCTCGCCATATTAAAATGAATTTAAATGTTCATGTTGAAATATAAATAATCATTCCATAATGAATTGATAGTTTTAAAATTAGTTAATGTGTAACCATCATATCACATTGTAGTGTAACTCAATGTTTTATAAAGAATATCGTCCCACCACTATAAATATGGTTATTCCATGATGGTTAGGAAAATTACAATTTCGAGTTTCCTATTCATATGACATGTATAGTGCTTCATGGTCTTCTCCAACATTATCTTTAAAACACAAAATCATATCTAATAGTGGATAAAGTTTATAGATAGATTTAAGGGATGGAAAAGATATTGAAACCATCGAATTCAAGTTCATTTCTTGAATTTAAATTATTTATTTAAATTTTTAATTTGGTTTTGGGAGTTAAAAGGATACATATTGATACTGTACAAGAGTATAGATATTGGGTAAGATGAAAATGATAGAGTGTTTATAGAGTCAAATATAGATAATATAGAATAAGAATAAAAAGAAGAAAAGATAATGTGGAATAATCACAATGATAATTTGATGAAAGTTTACTTTTGGTTAATAATCTCTTATAATTACATATTAAAATTATCTATCCTTTTTGGTGTGATAACTCAAAAAAACTCGGTGGATGCATTATGTATCATGAGTTCAAGGAAAATCCCTACTCATTTTTAATACATGATGATTAGTGGATCTGGTGATCATGGGTTTACTGGATCATTCCAAGGATATGGGTATCGATCCTGAGTGGTCAACATTTTATCAATTTGTTATGGATGATTGGTTTATATATTATTCTATATGTGGATCATGGACAATAATTTTTTCATTTGCATAAATTGGTGTTAGAGGTTATTTTATGGACTAATATAGAATAATGTTCATATACTAATTCACCCTTAATGAATGCTCACTATTCATGTGGGTTCAGCTCAATTGCTAACACAGCTCCCATGATCCCTTCAAATTTTAATATTCTGTTTAGAGTATTGATTATTTTAACATGTTTTTTTATTATTTATCACATTGATTAAATTAATATAAATAGTATTAACACATTATATGATAAAAATTATTATATTTTGGATGATCATATGCTACCACACTTATTGTAAATCATTTTGGATGTATTACAGTTTGCTGCAAATGGATTTACACCGCAAACTAATGGTGTTACCATAAAATTGGTGTATAAAATGAGTTTAGAAAGTAATTATTGATTCAATATATATTTTCTCTTTTCATTTTTACATTGTGGTTGAACATAATTTAATTCCAATTTAATATAATATAGTGGGAACTCATATTTTCTCTATGTAAGGGGTCAATTACTAGATTTTAATTATATTAAGTGTTAATAAGAGTGTTTTTGTATTTTTATATGAATCTAAAAGAGATGGTAGTATTAAAGAATCTACCAAGGAATGGATCGATTATTTATCTATGGTTATGAGTTTTATACTATCATAATTTGAAATTATATAATATATTTTTATGGTTGGTTTAATATCAGACCATGATAATAAATCTCCCACCCTTAGTAGTATGAAATATCATCTCTAGTATTACACATATCATTATATGTTTCAGCTCTTGAAAATGTGAATCTGACATTATTTATCAATCTATTAATCTCTCTAATAAAATGATATCGTTTAATTTCATAGGCAAAACTGAGTAAGGATATATTGATCAAGAGATGCTATGTGTGACTTATTATATTCTAAAACAAAAACACTTCACCATACTATCACTCATTATTCCATTACATAAAATAATGATTATATTGAAGTACATAATTCATTTATAACCAATGAAATTAACTACTTTAGGAAATTTCTAGTCAATATGATTAAACTCACAAAGTAAAACAATAATTGTAAATTGGTAAAAAAATGATAGAAGAATAAGATCAATATAATTGACTTAAAATTTAATAATTACAAGGATCTACTTAGCTAGGTCAATCATTGATGAGAATTTTATCCTCCATGTGAGTGGTCCCAATAATGGACATCAATGTTATAGTACAAAAGTAAGTAAAATAAAATATTTCTCAACCAATAATAAGTCAGTTTTTATTTTTTTAATATTATTATTAGAAGCACCCATCCCCTCTTTTATCATTCCATCTTTTGAATAAGTTCTTGGTATTATCTCTATAACAACCTAAAACCCATGCTCTCATATCTAGGGAAAAACATGATGTATATTTTAAAAAAAAAATTGACATAAAAATATATAGTCCTTTTCAAAAGGCGGATCTTTTTTTCTAGGTTTTGAACTAAATTAAAAACCCATTATAATATATAAGAGTTTCATAAGAACTATCGACAAACATTTATTTTATTTCACTCATTCTAGTTTCTTAATGAAGATGAACTCCTATATGACATCTAATGAGCCTATTAAAAACATTTTCAAAAGTAGTGTGAGAATAAGATTTCCCACTAAAGTGTTTTAAAAATCAGTAAAAATAATTTTTATATATATTATTTAGAAACTTGTTCAACATAATTTTATTTTATATCAAATATAAAATATTTAATAACTACTTATAAAAATATAATTTTTGGGTTATAAAAATATATAACTATAGAAAATACTTTCCAAAAATGTTTGAAGATATATATCACTTTGAAATAATTATTTTTAAAACGTTTTCCCCTTATATCAAACATTTTATATAATAAATATTTTTCCAAAAATATACAATTAGGGTTTCAGAATATAACCATAAAAAATAATTTTCCAAAATCCTTGAAAATACATTTTCTTTTAATGCCCCAATTTCCTTTAAAAATACAATAAACATTAAACATACCAAGATTTCTCCATTATATTTTAAAAACCTTCTTTTGAAAATTATATGTTTTTTATGGAATGAAATGATACTTGAAAAATTTTGTGAAATTCACATGAATGCTTGGAGTACCACTTTTTGGACAACACCCACATGAGGTAGTGGGTTCACTCCCCATTTATCATTATCAATTTTGATACCCAACTATTTGGTTTTAAAGAAAAACATTTGTGTAGGGTTTTATTTTCCCATATCAATTCCATTAATATATTTTTTGAAAATCTGTAATTAAAAATCACTGAGATAATGATAATTTAATATCTTATAAAAATATAACAAATGATTTTTCTATCATTACACCACAAGGATTAGTGGAAATAAATTATTTATAAAAACACAATAAAAGTAATTCCTATTATTAAATAAATGAATTTATAAAAATTATTTTATATACATGAATGAAATATCATTAATATCTATAGTGTAAGACCATAACTATGATCATGAATGAAAATAATCTGTTTTAATAAATAGTTCATACATAAAATGATAGCATTAAAATTCCATTTGAAAATAAAATACTCTAAAAAAACATTTTTATAAAGGGTATTAGAAAATTAAATAAAACATGTTCCCCAAAATATGGGGTTTTCAGAAAATAATTATGGATTAAGAAAACACAATTCCCTTACTAATTTTTAAATTAATATTAAATAAATATTTATACATAAAATTATAATTTTTGAATTACGGGAGAATTAAAATAATATTATTCCCTGCCCTAAGAATTTTTCAAATAATAAATAAATCAAAAAATATTTTTCTTCAATATAATTCCATGGAATCAGTTTTTTAACAAAAATAAACATAGCATAATAATGTTGAAAGAAATAGTTCCCTTTAGAAATATAATTTTTAAAATATAGATCTCTTAAATTATTTTTTTTGTAAAATAATTTAATGCTATAAAAAATTGAATTCCTTGAAAATAATATAAATACATAATAGAGTATTTTTTTCAAATTTAATCATATGTACTTTTATAAATGAAATATAATCCCCTTACCTGAAACTTTTAATCAACTTCTATATAATTCCCCTATTCAAAAATATGTGGAACCTCCTTCCACAAAGACAAAACTAACCCTCACATTATCTCTAAAACCAAATAAAATTATGTGTGTTTTTATCATAGATCCTAGAAGACTAAAGTTAGATGTTGGCCCTGAGGGAATGGATCCTACTTATATTCCATAAATGTTAAACAAAACATTAAATTATATATTTATTTAAAAAAAACTTCGAAGGTTTTCCAAAAAGTGGTTAATTTGTCCATAGTTTTTTCTTTCCCATTAATAAAAATTATATTCTATTCTTATTCACATTTTTTTCCATTAGTTTTCTCTTTTTTCCATTACCCTTAACGAACATTATTTAGCATGTGTATATGTATAACAAATATAACATATATTTATGAAATTTTTATTTTAACATAACATTTATAACTTATATAAATATAATTTATGTTTTGACACACACACACACATATATATATATATATAACAACATGTATATGAGTATTTATATGTAACAGACACACAAATATATATACACATTTGTGTGTGTCTGTGTCTTTTCCTTCCCTTGCAAGTCACACACCTTTACATATATATATATATATATTAAATTACTTAATTCCTAAGTGTGTGTATATATATATATTTACATATATATTTATTTATATACACCTATATATATAGTCTAATGTATATATATAACACATATATATATGTTAATGTATATCTAGAACACACATATATATATTTAACATATAGATAACATATATTTTAATATATATATTAATATATATAACATGTATATTTGTTTCAATCTATATATATATATATATATATATTGGTTCCTTACGTCATACACCTCACACACCACCTTTTATAGTTTTATTTATTATTATTATGATTTAACTTCCACCAATCATGGGCCATACATGATATTCATATATTTTTTTATTGTTTCTTCTACCACAAACCTCACACCTCATGTTTTTTGGGTTCCTTCCACCACACACCTAAAACCTCACACCTCACGTTACTCACCAGCATTCTCTTCATTTTATTCATTCATTTTTTTTGAAATTACGCACTTCTTCAAGCCCCATATATATATATTATTTTTATTCAATCATCCTCTTAAATATATATATATATATATAGCAAATATAATTATATATATAAAAAATTTCATATAGATATATTCTTTTTTAAAACAAACTAAGATCCTATTAAGAAAAGAAAGACCCCTATATTAGTAGAATGGAAAACTTAAATAAGTCTGAAAGAAGAAGATTTACAAAGATCCTTCCTATAGAGAGGAAGGAGATCATCTGGCACATGATCCATCCAGAGATAATCATTACCATTCACACCCTTATTAGTAAGACCATCTGCCAACGCATTTGCCTTTCTGTAAAAATGAGTAACAAAGTGATATTTTTAGTAAAGATAATCCAGGCATCTAATCCAATGATTAGTGAGCTTCCATGAAAGTTGAATGGACCCAGTTTGTAAAGAAAATACAATATACATAGAATCACACTCAATCCAAATCTTGTCCCAACCCCATTCTTCTGCTTGCTCCATATCCACAATAACATCAATCATCTCTACTTCAAGAGTGGAGGCAATACCACATGAGCCATGAATACATCTAAGAGCATTCCCTTGAAAATCCCAAAAGACAGCACCAAAACCATAGGGGCCCAGATTTCCCCTTGAAGCACCATCAGAGTTAACTTTAATCCACCCACAAAAAGGTGCATACCGTATGACTTCCATTGTCCCAAGAGGAGGCCGAAAATTACCTTTAAATTTTATATGAACATTTCCTTATATTTTATTATCAATTAAACTTATGTATATATACACACACACAAACATAAATGTATATATATGTAGATGGTTATTATTTCAGTTCACCACATATTTATGTATTAGAATATTATATATATATATATATATATATATTCTTATATATTTACAAGAACCTAAAATGTAATAATCATAAATTAAAAAATTTAATTAAAAGGATATATATATATTTATTATATACTCTTATAATTTTTTTATAGAGTAAAATATAAAATTACTTAATAATTAAAATGAAAATTTTAATTATTTATATATATGTTACATTTAATCAAAACATGTTGGGGACCAACCCATTAATTAAAAAAATAAAATATAAAAATAGAAACTCATTTTGAATTGGGATAAGGGGAAACACATTACAAGGACAATGGCCTAGAGGGACGCTGCCTTAGAATTGAGTGGCCCAAGAGCCCATTGATAAAAATCCAAAAACAAGTAAACACATAAAAACATTACCAAAACTAGCCTAACTAAAGAAATGGCCCAGAATAATGACCTCGAAGGTCTAGTGATAACCCAAATGTCCAGTGGTCAAGGATGACAAAAAATGACCCGAAGGTCCAGGGGAAATGAGAACCTACTAAAGGTCGCCTGAAGCGATAATAAGCCACTGCCACCCTCAATACCTACATCTTGCATAGGTAGAATTCTTCATGGATACCACTGCAACTCCACCACCATTGCTTCCAGAATAGTTATTGACCAGTTCCAAGTCCACATCCACCCGAATCAATAGATACCATGACCACCAAAACTACAATAAACCTTTTTGTAGATGCCATATGATTCCACTAGACTAACCGCCATACCTGTCACCAGCCAGTACTAAAACTCACTATCATCACCATCTGTAGGAATGTTTCCTCCCTTCACCAGCATCGAACCACGACCGCAATACAACCATCAAGATCCCAACTAGAATGAGTCAGAAAAAAAAAATCAGATACACATCAAGGGACAGAGACACTAAAAACCATGGAGGGGAGTTAGAGATGTTGAAAGACAAAACCAACCACATAGACATTGATTCCCTTCTCTATCCCCAATGTTATCGTGATGATCCCAACCAGATCGAGTTGAATCACTAGATATGAAATAGATCTGTGAGCATAGTCATGAACTAGATATGATGAAAGACTTGGAGGGGACTCAGAAGACTGGCTAGGAACAAGATTATCAGAATCAGTAACCCAGCACTAATAGAATAAAGTGGATAGAACTAGAGAATGTGAGTTCATCCATCATCACTGTCGAGAGTAGCTGCATGTAGAAGCCCTACGTCTAGGGGAGTACTGATCAATGATCATTAATATATGTTACATTAATTATTTTATTATCAAATTAATATGTTACTAATATTTACGTTAACATATTTCTAATAATTAACAAAGAATTATAATTATTTAAATTCAAAATAAATTTTTATTCAAATGTAATCATAATTTTAAAACTATGAAATTTTATATCAAAATAAATGTTATTTTAATTAATAATAACTTTTATTTTCTTATACAAAGTATTAAAATTAATATTAGGTACATCTGAATGAATATTTATACATATAATATTTTTACATTAAAATAATATTTACTTATATTATAACAATAAATTTAAATTTTTTAAAAAAATAATATTATATACTTATTTAAAAAAATCATTATTAATAATAATTTCAATTTTATAATAAATAATATTATCTTATTTTATAAAAATTATTGTTTAAATCCTAACATTCTATAAATATATAGGTAATAATATATTTTCATTAAAATATAATTTATATTTTTTAAATAAAATTTTTCTTCTTGAAAAGTAATACAAACGTATAATTCTTTATAATTTGAATATCTTAATCTAATAAATAATGAATTCTTATCTAGATTAAAGAAAATAATTTCATAAAATTTTGTTTTCATTTAACACTTTTTGTTAGTATTATTTATAAAAAAATTCATTTAATAAACTAACAAAGGTAAAACTATAATTATAATTTCATGGATGTTACATTCTACCCCAATTAAAATGAATTTATCCCTTGAAATTATTTAATCTTACTTAAGGAAATTACAAATTTCTGTTTTTCAAATTAGGGAAACTAGAATCTATAAAATTTTATATATTTAAGAGTGATATAAAATTTAATTACATAGAACCTAAAAATAAAATTTATATCTCTTATATTATCAAAAAATTAAAACTTCATAATCTCTGATTTAATCAAAACTGTTACCACTGATACCATGTATAACAACATGAGACTCGCGTTCTCAAATCCAATGTAAAACATTCTATAATTGTTTTATAATAAGTGACTTAAAAATATACAATCCCTTACAAAAAGGAATGTATTTTATATTCTAGGTTTTGGAAAAAATGGAAAAACAATTACAATATATAAGAGTTCAATACCAATTATCTACAAAAATATATTTTAATTCACTTGAATTATCTTCCAAACAAATTAAAACTCCAATTTAACTTGTAATTAGTCTATAAAATGAAACATAAAACATATTTTGAGCATAAAATTTCTCAGGAAGTTATTTTAAATACCTGTGAAAGTTATTTTTATAAATAATTTTTAAAAAAATATATGAAAACATTTTCTTTTATATCAAATATAAATCATTTCATAAAAACTTTTCAATAATAAAATTATATGACATTAAAAATATATAACCATAGTAAATACGTTTCAAAACACTTTGAAAATATATATCACTTTGAAATTTTTTTCATTCTGTATAAAAATATATGATCTAATAATAATTTTTCCAAAAATATACAACTAGGGTTGTAAAAATATATAATGAAATAAAATAAATTTTAAAACATTTGAAAATATATTTACCTTGAAAATGCAATTTTAGTTAAAAACCATTGATAATACCTATATTTCTCCTTTATGTTTTATAAACCATATTTTGAAAATAATACCTTTTTTGTAGAAAGAAACAATACATGGGAATACTTATAAAATACAAGTGGCCACTTATAGCATCACTCTTTGGAAAATTTCCACTTGAGGTTGTGGGCTTACTCTATATTCCTCATTTTCATATTTTATAATCAAGCTCCATGTTAATGATCAGTTTTTTTTCATATATCAATTCCAGTAAAACATTTCATCACAAGATTCATAAATTATTTTATGTTATTATAAGGAATCATCCTTAAACATTACATAATGTAGAGATAAGTCGATAATTTGACATTAATTCACATCGAGTATCTTTTCAGGTTTATATCTTTAGAAAATTAGATCAGAACTTATATATAACATCTTGAATGTTACAAGTAAACACTTCAACTCACTATCCATCATTTTCATAAAACAAAAACACTTTGAAACAAAACATGACATCATTTCGTGTTTTAACAATATAACTTTTCCTTGATCTCATCCATGACTCTATTCTTCTTTATGTCCTGGAAAAACATTTCAAAACTTCCGATGAGTATAAAAAAGCTCAGTAAGGGATACAAAGAGAAGTGAATCTATTAGTTTTCAAAACAACATGTAAACCATGAATACTTACTCATAAAGTGATACATTTCACCTTAAAGAAATAGAAAAAATAATTCATTGAATATAATCTCATTGCTTACCCTTTTTTGAAACCAAAATATTACCATAAATCCCATAGAAAACAACATATCGCATATAAAGGTAACTTGGGCCATAAACATACATAAATTTAATAACCATACTATTGAATCCCACACATATAACTAAATGGAATAGTCATACAGCCAACTTCCATACCCAATGCATTGGAGGTTATAAAATAACCACCCATCCTTGGTTTATCATAGAACCACCTGTCATTTGGTTTATCACGTAACCACCCATCAAATTTCCAGGAACCATTATATAATCATAAAACATGAAATATTGAAAATGTCAACATTTCACTAATAACATTTCAATTTCAATCACAATAAATAATTTTAGGATATTGAAATAATCAATCCATTTCAAAAAACATTTCAATTTGAAAACACCCAGAAGTGAATAAGGGATGTCTTTTCCTTTTAAAAATGTTAAGGCTTATAGAGGAAGCCAAATAATGATTATGGTGGTGAATAGGTCATTGTCGCTGCAAATGTTAAAAACATTATTTTTATCATTTATTAAAATTATATATAGATAAAATATTGCATTTTAATAAAGTAAAATTCGATGGATGTTATTTTACACCGTATAAAATAAAGTCGTGTATAAATCAAAATATGCCTCAATGAAAGGAGATTCAGACGAAGTCCCTTACAAAGTTCATTTTGTAAATAAAATAGATCAATTATATTTATTCACTATAATTACACATGAATAAATTATAAATAAAATATAATATATCAAAATTCATTTCTCACATAATCATAGAATGACATAAACAAGAAGTATATGATCAACCCAAAGAATGGAAATTAGGTAAAGAAGTTCCCTTACCTTGTGTCCAACTTGACTCGTTCGTTCTTTAATTTCTTGAATAATAAAATTAAGATAATTTATACTTGATTAATAACCTTTTTAAATTTTATTATTTGTTTATATAACTTATTACCTTTTCTATAACAATTAGTTAGTTATTTGATTTCATATCGAACATTTTGTCAATGTTCAGAACTTGAGTCAAAAATGAAATTATTATAATTATAAATTCTCCATGTGGTCAAAATTACATTATCTCCAGAATGATATTCATGATTTATATATCATATTAATCATATTTATCTAGTATATATGTTTTTATAATTTTCCATAGCATTTTTATATAAGAAATGAAATGCACCGTCCATGGAGACGGTAAGCCATACGTACGCATGAACGTTACTTTCATTTCTTTTTCATATTTAAAGGAATAAAAACTAAATGATACAGAGGAATATTATAATTATAGTATAATTTCAATGTTATATATGTTACATAATTTCATTAGTTCAATTTTTTATATGTTCCATGTATATCATGAATGATTCATATCACTTTGAGTGGGTGGTAGTCCACACTTCCTCAAATGAAATTATCGTATTTATACAACATGAAATGCATAAAGGTATGTCCTAAATAAGAATTAAATTAGTATAGAGAAAAACTAAATATCATAAATATCATATATAATTATTTTTTCATCGTAACAGTCACCCTGAGAGGTGTTAGGAGAATATTGAACAATCATCATTTTGTGAGGTAGTAGTTCGACGTCCATAGAGATAGTATGTTCTATACCCATTAGACGAAGGTGTGTGTAATTTTAGTTTCAATACTTCTCATAAAAACATCCTAGTATATCTATGATTCTATTTTTTTTATGTTATCAAATATTAATAATGTAATAGGTAGTGGAGAAGAAAAATAAAATAAAAGAACTTTAGAGAAGATGTTACGTTTAAATCGGGAAACTCCCTTTGGTTTGAACAAAAATGTTTTCTTTAATTTCTTTATTCCTAATTTAAGGCTTCTAGATATAAGATATATATGTTGGGAGATTATTTGGGTAGGGTTTGGATGAGACAAGGAGATTGAGATGTGTGATTAAGGGGTTATAGGTGATTCCCTTTTATAAGAGGGAGGAGGGGCTCTTTAAAAAAGTTGGAAAGTATTATTTTATTATGAAATTAATTTTGGTTTCAAAAGGTCCCAAACACATTAAATACTAATATAAGATTTATATGAGTCAAAATAAAATCATCCAATAATAATTTTATAGTTTTGGATAGTTATTAATCCTTATGTGTTTTATTTAACTATTTTTTACTCTTATGGTTTTATCAAGCATTTAACACTTTGATAATCAACATAGTTACCAAAACAAGAAAAATATCCAATTAAATAGTCAATAATAACATTTTAGAATTATAATGACTATTTTTCCAAATAATATATTTTTTTTAATTTTATAATATTTAATAAAATATTTTATATTTTAAAATATGAATTATGTCAATTTTGACACTATTCATATCATCACTTTTAAAAATTCATAACAACTTGATTGATTCGAAAAAAAAATCATTTATACATGTCTACAATGTAACTATAATCCATAAAATTCGTTTATGACATAAAAATATCTAAATTATATTTATTTTAACATTTATAATATAGTTTATTTGAATCCCTTTTTAATGAAGCAATCACTACATCATCATTATGTCGTAAATAAAATTATTTATTTAATCTCTAAAAATTATAAATAAAATACCATGATGTAGAAAAGAATTTTATATTTATAATTACTAATTATAGTCTAAAATATAACTTATATAACCCCATTTTAAAAAATATTTACTAAAAGAAACATGTTTAGGTTATATTTTCCATAACATTAAATTAAAAGTAATTAAATGTCATTTTCACACACAAGTGGATGAATGTGCTATAAAATTGACCCAAGTATGCACATGGTCGTAAATATATAATTAAACAGGGTTAGGACAAGTTTTATGGTAATTTAATATTATTATAATATTATTTTTTACCCTTATTTACCAGATTTACCCTTTAACTATGGTAAATAAATTATTTATTAAAGTTACTATTCATAAGGTCTCAAAATAATAATTACCTATTTAAAAAATTTGGAACTACTAATTCCAAATACAAAATACATTTTTCTAAATTCAAAACACATATGTTTCATAAGTTAATTTAAAATTAATTCACGTTATCAAAACTAAAACGCGTGTTTTTAAGAAGTAGAAACTACCAAAAGATTGAAATGTGTTTATGTAAAATTTCAAAGTAAAATTACTTCCAATTACCAAAATTAGATAAAAGTATAAAAATATAATCTAATTACACTATAAATACAATGAAAATGAAAATTTAATCATATAAATAAATTAGTTAAAAATATAGTTTTGACCTAAAATGCAATATTTTTTACTATTCATTAAAAAATGAACTTTATCAAAAAAATAATACCAAAAATTTACCCAAAGTAAATTTTGATATCCCACTTCTAAAGAAGATGTTTATTTTATCAAATTTAAAATATAAAAGTTAAATAATTGGATTTGAAAAGTTTTCTCCATCAAAAGGTAGTAAAACTGCATTTTTAGAAAAATACTTCTTTTATCTGAAAAAATGAATTTATTCTTATATCATATATAGAAGAAATATAATATGAATTTAGAACCTTAAATTTAATATATATAATATATTTCTTATTAAATAAAAATACATAAATATTTATAAGAAAACATAATAGGTTTTCATAAAAACACATCCATTATATTCAATTGCTTTTTATTTCCATTTCGAATAAATTTGGTAATCAAAGAATCATCATTTAGACATGTGTAAATCATATTTCAAAATTAATTTTATAATATTAATTATCTCCATTATAATGGATAGTTGTTAACTACCATTTAAAACAATAATAATTTTACTCTATTATTTATTAGTATAACTCAATATTGTGTGTAATGTAATATTTCTGAGAAGATCGTTGTTGCGTATTGAGTACACTAACAGAAAAAGAATCCCCTTTAAATTAAAATTAATATATTAGTAATAATAATTAATAGAAATAAAAAATAATTATTATATAAATACCTTGGTTGTTACATCCTTCTCCCCTTTTCAAAATTGCATCCTCATAATTTTAAAATTGTGCTCCGAAACTTCATTGAAAGTACCATAACGAAAAAATAGTCAATAAAACTATCAAATGTAAAGAGATAAAGGGAAGTATAAAGTTAACCTCAGGGAAAACATACTAATATTCCATAAAAACATGGATATTTAAGATAAAAATAACCATAATGTTCTGATGGAGAGTGATAGAAAATGTGATCAGGAGAAAATTAACCACCAGAAAACCACAATCATGCAATAGGTTAAACAGTCTTTGATTCCCCAGTAGTAAAAATAAAAAAGAAAATGTTTTTTCTTTTAAGATCCCTTTCATAAAGTTTGGGAATTAATTTATTTTATTGACTAAGAACACAAGGATATATACTTAATTTTCATGTAGAGATTCATTCTTTAATAAATTTCTACCATAAACTCATATTCTCTCCAAATGATGTGTATTCAAGATTACTAGGTCACACCTAAATCTCTAGAATCAAATTATAGATAGTAAAAGTATCCAAAATAGATAAACCATATATTTCCCTTATATTTAGAAATTAATCAAAACCTAAAAGTTTAGTACAGTATCAGATAATCCCCAAAAAGGATAATAACTTATAAAAATAAATACTACTCTTAATCTCCAAAATTAGACAAACAATACCAAAATTTCAACAAATACTATTCAATAAACAATTGTCTTCAAAATTATTCAAGGTAATAAAAACTAATATTGAAACCCAAAACTAAGAAAGATTTAATCACACAGTATTCTATATTAAATCATAACATTTATCTCGAAATAACATCAACTAATCTTAAAGTATCATACTAAAGTGTAATTAACCTAATCACATATTCTCTATGATAGATTAATCATTCCCATAAATAACCCAAATCACCATATGTCCAAAATAGGAACATAAATTCTTCCAAAATAAAATTTCAACCATTATTTCACAAATTAGATCCCATAGTTTTCTATTTTCCTTTAGCATATAGTGTTCCCAAAAGAGAAAATGTCTTCCAAATAAACTTTATCACATAATCACAAAATCATTTTCTTATACTAAGGATATCAATTTTCTAAAACAGAAGTTCCCAAAATCAAATTATTCTTGATCCATAAAATCATTTAACTAAAAATAATTAGTCATATAAACCAGGTACTTCACGTATTCCAGTGGTAGGAGATAAATTTTAGTCACCCTTCAGTTTTGGGTTCAATTCTTGCGGCCTTTTCAGATGCAACGGGTTGTCACTCATATTATGGTATATCCTTATTATAAAAAATAAAAAATAACCCTAACATATTTTAACCTCAAAGGTTGTCTTATACCTATCATTTTCATCCCAACTCATTAAGACCTCAACATCTTAATAAATACTGATATATATTGTCATTTTTTTATTTCACCTCTATATGATAGAAAAAAACTATCCCTAATAAAAACAACATCATACCCTGAACATGGTGTTCACATGGTTTAATCATCATCTTGTTCAAATAGGTAGAAGGTCCATTCATTGAAACAATTATTTAGAGATCCTTCAAAATCATTTGCTTCCTTCATCCAAATACACCGTGTACAACTTGGGTCATATGGGTGTTCAAAGAAAAATAGTTTCATAAAATAATCATGTATGACATATAATTTCCAAACATCTTATAAAACATGATTTTTATAAAATAGTCAGACCAATTTTGAGTTGAATCCTTCAATCAATGGTCCTTTTAAAATACCATAAGTTTGTGCCGAGAGAATATATTCTAAAAGAAAAATTAAATAGGTCGTGCAAGGGTCTCCTTCTTCATCACATTTTTTAAAATCATAATATGCTACAAAATCTTGTAATAAGGTAAAATATATGAAAAATACTTGATAATGTTTACCTTTCTTGAAAATATGAGAATATTTATAAAATAGGAATTGACTAAATACAACCCATGATCCACAATGGTATTGAGGTATATTGGAGGTGTTTGATAACTCAAAAAACTAATTTCAAGTGAGTTGTATGCCATAAATATTTTTACAATCATCTGAACATGACTATGAAATAATTATTGCAAGAATGAATTCATGAAGAGCTAGGAATGTTTTTTAGATCTTCCTCCTTCCATTTGTAATTGACTTTCTATGATCTGAAAAAGTTATAAAACAATTATTTCACTAAAATAATTAGCATAGGGACTAACCGTGTGTTTGAAAAAAAACTCATAATTCCTAAAGTTGTCTAAACCTCCCTATGATACCAACTATAAGGCCCCAGCCTTAAACATTACTTAATATAGAGATAAGTCGATAATTTGACTTTAATTCACCTTGAGGATCTTTTCAGGTTTAGAGCTTTATAAAATTAGGTCATTACTTATACATTAAATCTTTTATATTACAAGTAAATACTTCAACTCACTATCAATTTATTTTTCATAAAAAAAAATATTTAAAACAAAACATGAATTTTTTTCATGTTTTAATAATATAACTTTTCCTTGATCCCATCCATGACTCTATTCTTCTTTATGTCCTATAAAAAACATTTCAAAACATGGGATGAGCATAAAAAAGCTCAGTAAGAGATACACAAAGAAGGAAAGCAGTAAGCTTTCAAAACAACATGTAAACCATGAATACTTACTCATAATGTAATAATTTTCACCTTAAAGAAGTTGTAAAAACACTTCACTAAATATAAGATCATTTTATACCATTTTTGTAACCAAAATATTACCATAAATCCCATATGAAACAACGTATAACATATAAAGGTAACTTGGGATATAAACATACTTAATTGGAATAACCATATGGTCGACTTCCACAAATATAACTAAATGAAATAGCCATACAAATAACTTTTATACCCAATGAATTGGAGGATAAAACATAATCACTCATCCTTGGTCTATCACGGAACCACTCGTCTTTTGGTTTATTATGTAACCACCCATAAAATGTTCAAGTAAAATTATATAATCATAAAACATAAAATATTGAAAATATCAAATTTTCCCTAATAACATTTCATTTGAAATCACAAGAAAAAATTTCAACATATTGAAATAATAAGTCCATATCAAAAACCATTTTCAATACGAAAAAACCCAAAAGGCAATAAAGGAATTATTTTCCTTTAAAAAACATTAATGCTTATAGAAGAAGCCAAATAATGATTACGGTGGCGGAGAGGTCATTTTCACAGCAAATGTTAAAAATGTTTTTTTTTAATTTAGTAAAAAACTTTATAGATAAAATATTCCTATTAAATGAATGTAAAATCCAAAGGATTTTATTATACATCGTATAAAATAAAGTTATGTATAAATCAAAATATGCCTCAATGAAATGAGATTGAGACGAAGTCCATTACAAATATCATTTTATAAATAAAATAGGTAAATTATGTGTAATCACTATAATTACACATAAAACAAGTATAAATATAAGATAAGATATCTAAATTAATTTCTCATATAATCATAGCATGACATAAACAAGAAGTATAAGATCAACCCAAAGAATGAAAATTAGGTAATGAAGTTCCCTTACCTTGTGTCTGACTTCACTTGTTCATTCATTAATTTACTGCAAAATAAATATAAGTTAATTTATACTTTCTTAAGAACCTTTTTCAAGTTTATTCTTCCTTTTATATCAATTATTACCTTTCTATAACAATTAGATAATTATTTGAGTTCATATCAGACATTTTTTCGATGTTCAGAACTTGAGTCAAAAATGAACTAGTTATAATTATCAATTTTCTTTGTTGTAAAAATTCTATTATCTCCAGAATTATATTAATGATTTAGATATCATATATATCAGATATATTCAGTATATATGTATGTATAATAGTCTATAGAATTTGAATATAAGAAATGAAATGCACCGTTTATGGAGACGATAAGTCGTACATACGCATGAACGCTACTTTCATTTCTTTTTCATATTTAACAAAATCAAAAACTTAATGATGAATAGGTATATTATAATTCAATTATAATATCTATGTTATATATGTTAAAATAATTCATTAATTACATCCTTTATACGTTCCATGTATAGAATGAATGAGTTATATCACTTTTAGGGGCGGTTGTCTGCACTTCCTCAAATGAAATTATCGTATTTATACAACATGAAAAGAATAAAGGTATATTTTAAATGAGAATTAAAAAAGTATAGAGATAAAATAAATATCATATATATTATATATAATTATAGTTTCATCATAATGGTCACCATGAGAGGTGGTTGTATAATATTGAATAATCGTCGTTTTGTGAGGTAGTAGTTCTCCGTCCATAGAAACAGTATGTTCTATACCCATTAGACGGAGGTGTGTGTAAGTGTAGTTAAACTACTTATCTTAATAACATCCTAATATGTGGATGATACTGATTTTGTTATGTAATCAAATAATAATAATATAATAGGTAGTGGATAAGGAAAATAAAAGAAATGAACATGAGAGAAGATGTTACCTTTAAATCGAGTAACTCCCTTTGGTTTGAACCAAAATTCTTTCTTGAATTTACTTATGCCTAAGGGTAGGCTTATAAGTGTAATATAGGTATGTTAGTAGCTTACTTGGGAAGATTTTGGACCATCCAAGGGGCTTAAGATGTGTGAGTAATGGGTTAGAGGTGATGCTCTTTTATAAGAGGGAGGAGGGGCTCTTTAGGAAAGTTTGAAAGTGTTATTTTATTATAAAATGATTTTCAGTTAAAAATGGTCCAAAACTCATTAAATTATAAGATAATAAAAATATGGGTCAAATTAAAATCATCCAATATGAATTGAATAGATTTTGGATATTTTGAAATCCTTATCTTTTTTATTTAACCCTTTTTTTATTCTTAGTGTTTTATCAAGCATTTAACACTTTGAGAATCAAAATAGTTACCAAAACAAGATAAATATCCAATTAAAGATTCAATAATAACATTATAGACTTATGATGACTATTTTTCAAAATATTAGATTTTTTTATAATTTTATAATATTTAATAAAATATTTTATATTTCAAAATATGAATTATGTCAATTTTGACACTATTCATATCATGACTTTTAAAATTCCACAAAAACTTGATTTATTCAAAAAAAATTCTTTAACACAAATATGAAATTTATAAATCATCCATAAAATTCGTGTATGACATAAAAATAACCAAATTACATTTATTGTAACATTTATAATATCATTTATTTCAATCCTTTATTAATGAATCAATCACTACATCATCATTATATCATAAATAAATTTATTTTTTTAATATCTAAAAATTATAAATAAAATAACATGACATAGGAAATATTATTATATTTATAATGACTATTTATAGTTGAAAATATCACATATATAACCCCATATAAAAAATGTTACTATAAGAAACATGGTTTGGTTATATTTTCCTTAACTTTAAATTAAAAGTAATTAAATTTCATTTTAACACACAAGTGGCTCCATGGGGTCATAAAATCGACCAAAGGATGACCATGTTCATAAATATCACATAAAATAGGGTTATGATATGTGTTAAGTTAATTTAATATTATTATCATATTATTTGTTTGCGCTTATTTACCAGATTTACCCTTTAACCATGGTAAATAAAATATGTACCCAAGTTACTAGTCATAATGTCTAAAAATAATAGGTACATATTTACAAACTTTTGACCTCATAATTCCATATATGTAAACCATTATTTCAAATTCAAAACACAGAAGTTTCATAAATTAATTGAAAATTAATTCCCGTTGGCAAAACCAAAAAACGTGTTTTTAAGAAGTAAAAATTACCAAAAGACTCACATGTGTTTATGTCCAATTTAAAATTAAAATTACTTAAAATGACCAAAATTGGATTAAATGATAAAAATATTATCTTACTACTCTTTAAAATCAATTAATAGGACAATATAATCAAATAAATAAATTAGATAAAAATATATTTTTGACTTAAAATGTAGTATGTTTCACTATTCAATAAAAAATTAACTTTATCAGAAAAATACCAAAAATTTACCCAAAGTAAATTTTGATGCCCCTCTTCTAAATAAAAAGTTTATTTTTTCAAATATAACATATCAAACTGGAAAAAAACTATATTTAAAATGGTTTCTTCATAGAAATGCGGTAAAACTGCATTTTTAGAAAAATACTTCTTTTATCTGAAAAAAATGAATTTATTATTTTATCATATCTAAAAACATATAATATAAATTTAAATAGTAAATTTATTATATATAATATATTTTTCATTGAATAAAGTCTGTAAAATTTGATATGAAAACACAATAGTTTTTCACAAAAAGACATCCATTATATTAAATTGGTTATTATTTCCATTTCTAATATATTTGGTAATAATAGAATTATCATTTAAACATATGTAACCTATATTTTCAAATTTAGTTGATACTATTCATTACCTCCATTCCAACGGCTAGGATTTAACTACAATTTAAAATAATAATAATATTATTGTATTATTTTTTATTATAACTCAATTTTGTGTGCAATGTAAGATTTCTAAGAAACTCGTTGTTGCATTTCTAGTACGCTATCATAAAAAAGCATCCACTTTAACATAAAATTAATATCTTATTCATAAAATTAATAGGAATCAAAAATTATTATTCTATAAATACGTGTTTCATTAAAATTATGTAAATAAATTTATAACACATAAAATATTAGAAAAATATATTTTTAAGATAACACCACCTAGATTAGGAGAAATCCATGATTTATAAACCAAACCCTTCAAATAATTATTATTAATGAATTGATGAATTTATACATATTCTTGTATATATAAGAATGAAATGTCATGAATATCTATATTATATGGAAATAACTATCATCATGAATGACATTCATATGTGTTAATGAATAGTTCAAGCACCAAATGATATCCTTAAAATTCTCTTTGGAAATAAAATACTTTAAATAAATTTGTTTTTAACAAGATTATATTAAAATTAAATAAAACATGGTACCAATAATTTGGGATTTTCTAAAAATAAGTATGTCTTAGGAATGCATAATTCTTTTATGAATTTTGAAATTAAATACTAAATAAACCATTATAAATAAAATTGTAATTTTTGGAACATGGGAGTTTGAAAATAATTATTTTCCCTTGAATAAGTGGTTTTGAAATAATACATAAATTATAATATATTTTGCTACAAATTAATTCCTTTACATATGGTTTTTTAATAAAAATATTCATTTCATAATAATTTAAAATACAAATTCCCTTTCAAAATATAATTTTGAAAATCTAAATCCCCTTCCTAAAATTTTTTTTGCATAAAATAATGTATGGGTTTGAAAAGTTGAATTCCTTGGAAATAAAATCCTTACCTAATATAATATTTTTTTTAAATATAAACATATATACATTTCTAAAAAATATAAGACCCTTACCTGAAACTGTTAACCAAAATCTTATGAAATTTGGATATTTTAAACCATGTAAATCATCCTTCCTCAAAGACTATACTCACTCTCACAGTATCTCTACAAATAAGGAAAAATATATATTTCTTTACCAGGATTTCTAGAAGAGTGTAGTTGGATTCAGACATTGTGGGAATGGTTTCAGTTTTTAGGCCCAAAATGTTTAACAAATAATTCAATTATTTTTTAAATTTTTTTAGACCCATACATCCAAATATTGATGAGTTTTCCCATATATCTTTCTTTCCCATTATGAAAAAATATATTTTTCTCCTATCATATTTTTTTAATTTACATTTTGTAACATACATTTATTTCATTAAGGAAACTCTATATTCGATAGCGTACTTGATAAGACACATCGAGCATAAAAAAAGTAAATATTATTATTTAAATTTTATCATTATAATATAGTCATTATGATGGTATATATGAACATGATGAACTGAATTACGAAAATATTTTTTAAACATGTATATATAATGATTTATTTGGTGACTAAATTATTATAAATGAAAATGAAACCCTTTTAGAAGTAAAAGGAAATATTTTTAAAAAAACTATTTAAATTGGAAAAATTGTTTTCTATACCAATAAAATAATCAAATCACCCTCTTGTATTATATTAATCAAATCTATATATAATTTATTCAGTCTAGTTTTTAACATTTATCCTATGTGTCTTCAATAATTGATAAAAAAATAAATCTAGTCTTATGCATAAAAATATGTATTTTTCTAAAGGCGGTATTTCCACCTTTTGATGGAACAATTATTTTAAAACTAAATGCTGAAACTTTTATAAAAAAATTAGATTGTTTAATTTTTGGTATTTTTCATATAAGTTTCATTTTTTGAAGAATAACGAAAAATAATAATTTTATTTTAAAACTGATATTTGATATAAATAATTTATAATGTTAAATAATTTGTTCTCAGGTAAATTTAGATCAATTATAAATCTATTAATACAGGTTATGTAATTTGAGTCTTTTATATATTAAATTTATATAAAAAAATAGTAATCATTTGAACATTTTCACTTTAAAAACTCACTTTCTCACCCCGCTAATAAGATTAATTTTAAAATAATTTTAGCCAAATATTTTTTCTTAAATTTTAAAATAGATTCAATATTTAAAATCATAGTGTTCAAATTCAGTATATAGGTACCTTTTATTTTTTTACAATAAGTATAGTAAACATATTAATTTTTATTACCACGATTAAGGGTAAATTGGGTCAGTAAATAAAAAATAATTAGGATAAGGATTATAAAATTATTCTAATACTTGTCTTGATTTATTAGATTAGTGGGTATCTACCAAATTCATCTCTGGTATAAATTTATGACCCCATGGGGCCACATGTATTCCTTTAATCCCCATATAGTATTTTATTTTAAAAAAATTCAAACTTGTCATTCTATGTTATTATTTATTATAACATTTTTAATATGTGGTCATCTAGAAGATATCTTAAAATATATATATTATTTGGAAATATAAAATATTTAAATTCATCATTAACATTTATTTTAAATTTTTATTTAACAAATAATTACGTCAAATGCTTACACAGCGTTGATTTAATATTTATTTTATTAATGAAAATTTTAAATAAATATTAATAAAAATATTAAAATGAATATAATTTGTTATAATTAATGTTATATAAAATTATATATTCCCATGACATGAATTTAATTTAACAAAATATTTTTTTCAAATTATAATAGTTATCTTTATATTTTTAAAAGGCAAAGTAATGAATAGTTTCAAAATTTTCGTTAATGATATTTTAAAATATATAATATTTTATTAAATGATATAAAATTCCTAAAAATAATATATTCATCAAACTTATTAGTATAAGGTTTAAAATTTCATCCATGATTCATTTATGGTTCTTTTTTCATTTTATAGTAAAAAAATGACCTTTAGAGAGTAAAAATCTAAGTTTTCATGGTATGAGTTAAAGTGGTTAAATAAGGGTTAGAACAAAATGATAAGGGTATAAATTTAGTCAAAATTTATCTAATATTAATTTAATATAGGTATTTAGACCCATAATAATCTTATATTATAAATTTATATTTTTGGATCCCTTTGTAAATTAGAAATTAGTTAATATTGATTTGATTTTTTGATAAATTCTAAGATTTCCCCTCCCATCTCTTATAAAAGGGAACCTCTTATTCCTTTTTATTTCAATTTAAAACCCATTTTATTTGGACCAATACCTAACCAAATAAATTACTGGAATCCCTACCCTAATTATAGTGTCTGTTTTTTGGCATAGCATAAATCTATGTGGTCTTAATTTGTTAAGCAAAGGATATTTTCTGAATAAGAGGTATTGTTTTAACTAAGAATTTATTTTTTTACATCTTCTTACACTTCCTTCACATATTAATAAACCATGATACAATAGTAAATAAATTATCCTATATATAATAATATGTTTATATGTTAATTTAATTATCCATATTCATCTCCTATTCCATCAAATGAGAAAGGAATTAATCGTTCATGTGTACGGCGGGCTACCGCCTCAAGAACAGATGTAATTTGTTCTCCATTATTGTATCTCAATACTGGTTATAATGATGGAATAAATGATTATATATAATATTAATGACATGTTTATCATAAATAATTGATAATATGTCATTTATTTTCTCATCTTCCCTTGCACAAAAAAATTATAACATCTTTCGTGCATGTGTGTGACTTATCACATCCACGAAGCAATCAGATTCATTTTTCATCATCACATCATAATGATTATATTTATAAGTATATTTAAATTATTAATATCATATTAATTATATTATTTAAATTCTGGATACATAAAATGATACTTAACTTCTTTTCGTAATAATCCTTGAAAAATGAAAATGTTACTCATTTGTACATACGATCTATCATCTCCATGATTATAACGTAGTTAGTTTTTCATAATGATAATTAATGGTTTTATTTAAAAGTATAATTAAATCAAAAAAAAATTATTATTTCATGAATATTATTTTGGATATTATTTTCTAATAGAAACTTTGACTATAAACATCATACAACAGTCATTTTTTACTGAAGTACTGAATTTCGTCAAAACATTCGATGTGAACATAAATATTAAGTAATTGTTATACCATGATAAAAAATAATAAAAATTAAATAATAAAAATTAAATTTTTTTCAAGATATTTAATAATTAATATATTTTTATTATTTCGTAATATAAAGGGAATATGTGGAAAATCAGACTCATGGTAAGGGACTCTTTAACTAAAAAACATCGTTTTAAATATTTTAATGAATTATTTTATAAATATTTCTCTTTATTGCCCATTTTTTTTAAATTGATTTTATGAATGTATATATATTGATATTAATATTTCATACATTTTTTTATAAATTATCTCAAAAAAATTAAAAAATGAATCTTTTTATTGTTTAATGGAATGGCCATTCTTTTGAACCCCTTTTTTAAATGTTTCTCTTTCAATTATTTTTACAAAAGTCAAAAAATAATGTTTTTGTAAATATATGGAATGAATAAAATTTCCTAATTTAGTTTCTCATTAATATTTTTAATCTCTATTTACAATATTATATGGTCACTTTTTAATAAACTATTTTCCATTATATATACGCAGTTTTCCAAACTGAGTAATTTGAAATGAAAAGCTTATTTTCATCAAATAGTATTTTTCATTTATGTTTATGTTATGTTTATTGTAAATTATTTGTGATGATGGGTGATTATGTTATAAAAAATGATGGGTGGTTACATTATAAACCAATGAATGGTGGTTCCATGAAAAAACAAGGTTGGGTGGTTACGTTATAACCTCTAATGCACTGGGTACCCCAGAGTTGGAGGATGACCCAATTGTTTACTCAATTTGTAAGAGTGATATGGAAAATAATTCACCAAGTTTCCTACTTATATATTATATTATTTCTTATGAGTTTAAATAAAAATATTTTTATTTTCAGAAGGTTACATAATGATATTTTTGAAAATATTATTTCTTTTCCAGGGTAAAAATGTGTGTTTTAAGAATATTTTTTATGGGTTTTTCACTGAACTAATTGTTTCCCTTAATTTTTATCCCTTATTGATCTTTTTTTATCATATCATGTTTAAAAAAATTATAGGTATTAAATATTTTCAAGTACAATTAATATTTCATATTGAAAGTATTTAAGATATTTCATGAAAAGAAATAATGTTTTGTTTTAAAAGAGTTTCCTTTGGTTGAAAAAGGGATACTTAGTATAAGTATCCCCTTGTATGGTATGGTTTAATTATGTAAGAGTTAGTCTTAGTTCTATAAAACATTAAACCTAAAATAACCTCCAAATTTTAATAATGTGAATTCTAGTTGAAATACACTAAAAATGTAATAATTAATTTTAGGTCCTTAGAGTTTCGGTCAGAGGAGGGTTTATAGAAATTTTGATATTAGTATGAATTCTTAAGAGTTATTTATATCATCATGGGTTTATAATTTTCATGTTTATAATAATTTTAGTGTCTTAGAAACCCCTTTTTAGGATTTAAGTTATGAAATTTTAAAGTGAATAATGGTATTTTTAGAGCCAATCATTTTTGTGGTAGTTATGGGTTTTTTTATTTTCAAATGAAAAATGAAGCATTGAGATAACCATTATGGTTTCAACATATTAAAGTTATTTTTTTTGGATTTTTTCATATTTTTTTGAATATTATAATAATATTATTGTTTAATAAAAATGGAAACTTTTAAACTATGTGACAGCCTATCGGGTCTGGAAAGGTTGTGGGAATTAAACCTGCAACTAAAGGGTGACAGGGGTAATCACCTACCACTAGCATATATAATTTCCTATTTAGTATAAAAAATATTTATTTATACCATTTGATGTAGAATTTTTAAGTTTATTTTTGGAATATATTTTATATAAAATATATAACCATGGTATTGGAAAGTTATTTGGGGATTAAGTGATTAAAGTTATTTCAGAACATGTTTGCTATTTTGGGAACACTATATCATTAAGTTAAATAAAATATGATCAGGTTTTATATGAGGAAATAATTTGAATTATATTTTGTAATCATATATAATTTTATTGTGGATTTATGGTTATTCATGTTATTTATGGAAATTATAATCATACTTGGAGGTTATATGATTAGGGAAATTGCATTTTTTTGGATACTTTATGAGTAATTGATGCCATTTGGTGAAAATGTTAAATTTATATTGGAAGTATATGTGATCAAATCCTTATGATTTTTGGTTTTTGTCTTAGTCTAGAATATTTTTCTGGAATTTTGAGGATATTTATTTATTGAATAATCTAGTCTAGATGTTGGGTACTACTATTAAATTTTAGATATTGAAGTAGTTTTTAATAATATTAAGTTTTATTATTTTGGGGAGTTTTTCTTTTATTATCCTAAACATTTTTATTTTGGTTAAATTATAAATACATTCGGAATTGATAGTTATACTTTTGTGGATTTTGTGAGCTATAGAAGTTGATTCTAATGTTTCATGCATGAAAAAATCATCTGAAATACTCAATATTTGGACAAAAATGTGAGATTAAGATGTTAATTTATTAAAGGATGAAACTCTTATTGTCAAGTAATAATATTTCACTATAATCTTAGTCCATGTAGTAAAATAATTCCTTAACTCTATGAAAAGTATATTGAAACCAAAACCTTTTATATTTATTGTCTTACTAAGAAATCAAGGACCTTTTAACTTATCACAAATATACAGTTTTTTTATTTTTTACTTTCTCATAACCATTTTATCTATCACTATCCATTAAAGCATGATAGTTAGTCTTCTCTTACATGTCTATTTTTTCCTTTATATTACCCTAGTATGTGTTATCTTAGATGACCATTATACTCTCCTTTCTCTCATTCCAAATAGATGTTTTATTATCCCTTATTCCGAGGTGGGATTTTAATAAAGGTATATTAAATAGTCATACCCTATTTATCGAGGCCAATTTTAAATGCGTGGATAAAATTTTATAAAGTGGGGAGAATTTAACATCTTGATATTTTTATAAGGGAACACTATGTTCAATAGCTTACATGATACACCACATCGAGATTAAAAGACTAACTAAATATCATAATTAAAATGTTACTTTTATAACCTAGCCATTAGAATGGTGGGTATGAATATTATTAAATAAATTATGAAAATATGGTTTACACATGTATTTTTAATGAATTATTTTGTGACTAAATATTTATAAATGAAAATAAAACCCTTTTTGAAATAAAAGGAAATATTTTTCTAAAAAACTATTTAAATGAACACAAGTGTTTTTTATACTAATAAAATAAAAAATTAACTCTTGTTTGATTATATTAATGAAATATATATATATATATATTATAATTTTTAACATTCATCTTATGTGATTTCTATACATGATACAAAAATAAATCAATTTTTATGCCTAAAAAGTTATATTTTTCTAAAGGCATGTTTTCCACCTTTTGATGGAGTGCATGTTTTAACACTAAATATTGTAACTTTTATAATTTTTTTAATTAAAATTCATTTATGAAATTAGAATATCATAATTTACTTTTGTTTAATTTTAGGTATTTTTCCAATAAGTCTCATTTTTTGATTAATTTTGTAGAATACTGATTTTTAATTGAAAATGGAATTTTCATATAAATATTTAATAATGTTAAAATATTGTTTTTAAAAGTAATATTATACCAATTATACATCTATTAATCCAATTTTTTCCATTTTATTCTTTTTTATATTCAATTAAATATGAAAATATAGTAATCTTTTAAACTTTTTCACTTTATAAACATGCTTTATCACCCCCGTAAAAAGGATTAATATAAAAATATTTCTAGTCAAATATGTATTTTGAATTTTGAAAAATAGATTATATATTTTTAATCATAAGTTAAAAATTTATTAAATAATACCCTTTTATTTTTTGACAATATTAATATTAAATATAGTAATTTTTATTACCGTGGTTAAAGGTAAATTGGTTAATTAAAAGTAAAAATAATTAGGATAAGGATTATAAAATTACACTAAAACTTTCCATAATTTTGTTTGATGAGTGATTTTCGACCAAAATCATCCTTGGGTCAAATTTATTACCTCTTTTATCCAATTTTATTACTTTAATCCCCTTAATTTATATTATTTTATGAAATGTCGAACTTGTAACACTAATGTTTTTAATAAGTTTAACATTTTTAATATGTGGTCGTCCAGAAAATATATTTTACTATAAATAGTCTTTAGAAATCTAAAATATTTATTTTAATCATGTAAATTTATTTTCAATTTTTATTGAATAATTGATAACCTTAAATTCTAACATAACGTTGAAGTAGTGATTATTTTATTAATGGAAATATCAAATAAATATTATTAAAAATAGTAAAATAAATATAATTTTATATAATTAATATTATCAAAAAAACCTGTATTACCTAGATATATTTTGATTTTAATAAAATATTTTTTTCAAATTATGATAGTTATCTTGATATTTTTAAATTTCTTTGTATTAAATTGTGTCAAAATTTACATTTAAAATATTTTAGAATATATAATATTTAATTAAACGGTATAAAATTCCTAAAAATTATTAAATTCTTAAAAATTATTTGTTTAAAGATTAAAACATAATCCTTTATTAATTTATGGTTTTTTTGTCATTTTGTAATAAAAATATTGACCATCAAATAGTAAAAAATCCAAGTTGTCATGGTAAGAGTTAAAGGGGTTAAATAAGTGTTAAAAAAAAGATAAGGGTAGAAGTTTAGTCAAAACATATATGAATTTTATTGGATTATGAGATTTAGATCTATAATCAGATTATCATAGAAATTTATATGTTTTCATTCATTTGTAAATAGTAAATTAATGTATATTAATTTAATATTTTGAGATATTCCAAGATTACCCCTCCACAATCTTATAAAATGAAACATCTTCTTCCTTCTTCTTTTCACTTCAAAACCATTTTCATTCATCCAATACCTTCTTAAATACCTTCCATGAATCCATCCATTAATTATAGAGGCCTTATTTTTAGGAATAATAGCAATATCAGTGTTCTTAATGAGTTAAGGACAAGAGGTTGTCTGATGAAGAGGTGTCATTTTTAATCAAGTATTTCTCTTTTATTTCATCTCTCACTTCATTAAAATGTTATTAATCCATGATAAATAAATAAACCCATTACCTTCCATATACTGATATTTTATTATGTCAATTTCATAATCCATATCCATCTCATAATCCATCAATTAGAAAAATAATTAATCATTCGTGTGTTTAGAGGACTACCTCCTTATAGGCCAATGTAATTAGTTTTCCATTACAGTCTCTCAAGACTGGTTGTAATGATGTTATTAATTATTTTATATGATATTCACAAAATATTTACCACTATTAAAATATTCTATATCATTTATGATATTATCTTCCCATGAAAAGAAAAATGATAAGGTCGTTCGTGCATCCGTGTGAATTATCACCTTAATAAAGAGATGTGATTTGTTTCTAATCACCTCATAACATTGATGATATATATAAGTGTATATAAATTATTAATATGATATTAGCTATATTTTTATAATTATTTAATGATAAAATTATACTTATCTTCTTTTTTTAATGATTATTGAAAAATGAAAATGATACCCATGCGTATGTACGACATACCGTCTACATGATTATAATGTAGTTCATTTTTCCTAATAATTTTTAATCATATTATTTAAAAGTATAATTTACGTATAAAAAATATAATTATGTCATGAATATTATTCTTTATATGATGTAATAATAACTAATTTTACTATATACATCATACCAAATTCATTTTGGACTCATGTACCGAATATTGTTAAATGACTGATGTGAACATAAATAAATAAGTAATTGTTATAACAAGATAATTAGTTATATAAAAGTAATAATAAACATGAAAATTTTCTCAATAATGTAAATAATTAATATATGTTTATTATTAAGGAATATAAATGATATACATCACAAATTAGACACAAGGTAAGGGACTCTTTAACTAAAACCCTCATTTTATGTATTTTAATGATTTATTTTATAATTATTTACCATTCTTGGACATGTTTTTAAAATGATTTTTATGAATGTATTCATATGTGTATGAATGTTTAAAAAGGTATATTTTATAACTTATCTAAAATTTTATCAAAAAGCAATATTTTTAATGTTTTATGTAAGGGACATTCTTTTAAACCCCATTTTTTAAATATACTATTTAAATTATTTTAGAAAAGTAAAAAAGAAATGTTTTTTAATATATTTGGTATGAATGAAATTTCACTAATTCATTTCACCTAAATATTTCGAATATTATTATATAGGTTTATATGGTTACTTTAATATAAAAAAATTTCTATTGTACGTGTGTATTTTTTCAAAATGAGTGATTTCAAATGAAATGTTTATTTTCTTGAAAGAGTGTTTTTTTGTTTTTTTTATATTATAATTATTAGTAATTGTTTATGATAATGGGTGGTTACTTGATAATCCAAAGACATTTTTTTAGGTTATAAACCAATTATGGGTGGTTACTTGATAACCCAATGATGGTTCGTTCCGTGATAAACCGAGGATGGGTGGACGTTATATCCTCCAATGCATTGGGTACTCTGGAGTTAGAGGTTGGCCTTTTTTGTTACTCCATTTATAGGATTTATATGGAAAATTATTTATCAAGTTACCTACTAATATATTACATGATTGTTTATGATTTTTGAAGAAATTGTTTTGATTTCCAATAGTTAAGATAATGATATTTTTGAAAATATTATTTCATTTTCAGGGTAAAAATAAATGTTTTTTAAACAAAATTGATGGGTTTTTCATTATAATAATGGTTTCCTTTATTTTAAATCCCTTGATGATATTTTTTGTGATCATTATATAATTTAAAACAATAACTAGTTTTAATTATTTGTAATGACAAATAAGATGTCATGATGAAAGTTTTAAAGATGTTTCATGAAAATAAATCATGATTTATTTTAAAAGGGTTCCCTTTAGTGGAAAAATAGATATTGAGTATAAGTGTTCACTTTTAGTGCATGGTTTTATAATTTAATAGTTATTCCAAAATATCTAAAACTCTAAACCAAAAAAGGATCCTAGGAATTTTAAGAATGTGAATTCTAGTTGAGACACACTAGAATATGTAAATATTAAGGTCAGATCCTTACAATTGTTTTTCTTAACCGTTGTGGAACATTATTTATGATGTGTATATATATATATCATATATTCATAAAAAATTATTTATCATAATGTTTAAAACTTATATATTTATAACATATAAATTTGTACATATATATATCACAATGTGTATATGAGTGTTTATATGTAACATGTATACTTTTTATTTATTTTTTGTTTCTTATCTTACATGTCACACGCTTTCACACACACACACAGATATATATATATATATATATATATAATTTTATAACTTAAATTAATTCCTATGATAGGATGTTGGTTCTTCCTTCTGCGGATTCCTCCTCGGAACTCATCACCTAGTCTGGGTCTCCCTTATAGACATAAGACATTGTTCATGAAACTCTTCCTAGTGTCATATCTTCATGAACACTATTTAATTACACTACTTCTGTCAGGACATTCTAAGGGGTCTGGTAAGGGTAGTAACCTTTGTTCGGGGGAGTAGTCACGTTGTACATCATTGGTGTGTCTGGACGTTAAAACACTAGCGTGTCTAGATTTCTTCCTCATATTATAGGGCTTCTTGAGGGTGTGGAAGCCTAAGGAATCCCACATTGAATGTGGGGAATTATATGCCATATGCATGTATCTGAGGTTTTCCTCAGCTTGCTATGTTTAAGACAGGGTATGTCGCAGGTTTAATGTCTAGTGGAGACAGATCGGACTGATCAGAACATTGACTAGAGTGGACCAGATGGGTGTGACACCTAGAGGAAACATTGATTCTAGGAGTTTAATTGGAATGATCTCACCGGGATATGGTGGCACTAGTAAGAATTAGGATGGATGATAGATTGTTAAATGAAGTGGATGGAGAATGAGATAGAGTCAACTTGAGGGCGATGGGGATTTTGGGATTGAGTCTCGAAGACACCTTCTACAATCCCTATGGCAGGGAACCAAAGTATGTGTAGTTCATATAGAGACGACTTACCATTGATTGGGGACTTCAACGGATTTCCACTAAAGGGGTTTGATAATGTATTACCGCTGGATGGGGTTGAAAATGTCTTACCACTAGATGGGGGGTCACAACGGCTTACCGCAAGATGGTGGATACAGTTTAACGTCATGCAGGATGAAAAGGGGGCATACAGTTTAACGTCATGCGGGATAAAGGTGGTTTGACGTGAAGGGGGGCCTGAACCAATAGTTGTTGGGCCTGAACCTCTAGGGGGGCTTCCTATGTACCTTACCTTGATAAGGATCAAAGTCCACGTAGTTCGGGAGGAGTGTTTGGTGAAGCGATGTGGAGATGGTTGGGACTAATAGTTTTTGGGATTGAACCTTAGGGAGGTTTCCTATGTACCTTCCTTGGAAAGGATTAAAGACCACGTAGTTCATGTTAGGTTTGGTGAACCGATGTGAAGGTGGTTGGGACCAATGGTTGGTGGTCTTGAACCTTAGGGAGGCTTCATGCATACCATACCTTGGTAAGTATCAAAGTCCACATAGTTCAGGAGGGAGTGGGTGCTGATGTGAAGGGGGTTAGAACCAATGGGTGTTGGGATTGAACCTCAGGGAGGCTTTATACATACCTCGCCTTGTCAAGGAGCAAAGTCCACATAGTTCGGGATAGTGGGAACCGACGTGAATAGGGGTCAGAACCAATGTTTATTGGGATTGTACCTCGGGGAGGATTCATACGTACCTTGTCTTAGCAAGGATCAAAGTTCATGTAGTTTGGGAGGAGTTTGGGGCTTACACTCTAGGCTTATGAGAGAGGATTTCATGGACGATTCTTACTCTAAGCCCACGTGAGTCATGCTCGGTGTGAGAAACAAGAGGGAGCAAGGACCTGACAATAACGTCATGGAAGGTGCATCAGTGGGAAGTGTAATGGGGGATTACACGTGGTTAGTGGCGCAAAGAGGAAATAGGGGCTTACGTGTGGTTAGAATCCCAGGGTGATGGAGATTGGGACTTACATCAAGGTGGATGCCCAAGGGGAAACAAAACCCAATGGGAGAGGTATGGGATAACGAAGGTCCTGATGCCCATATCTCCTCTGGCCTTTGTCAAGGAAGAAGATACGAGGAGTATGGGTGATTCCTCCTACAAGAAAAGCTAGGGGCTTAAACCATGGTGGTTTATCTATCCCCACAGACCAACACAGCTCCAATAAAGAGGATCTCATTCCATGTGAGGAATGATTTCACTCTCGTAGAGACCAGTGGGTGTATAGAATGTCTGAGATGAGGCACCCCACATATGATGCACAATTTGAGGCCACAGTTTAATGGCATGTTCTGGGGATGATGGTGCTTGGCAATTTAATGTCCTGCAGCTCAGACGATGGCACTTGGTAGCATAATGTCTTGATGCTCGGATGGGGTGGGTTCACTCCACACCCATATGACTTACATAACCGATACCTCATGTCCCTTGGGTGAGGGAAGGAATCAGTAAAGCCATAGTGGTGGGATGTTATAGAGTGATCCATTGGGGGTTCCACATTAGTGTGGCTAGGAGAAAAAGAAATGGTCATTAGTGTGTCTATGAGAAGAAGCGTGAGCTGAATCAATGCAATGGAAAGCACCGCCCAAGAGACTTTTAAATTACTCTGTGCAAACCTGAAGGGCCACATGGGAAGAGAGAATATTATGCAGGTGTGTTGCACATAAGAGGGGCTCATACAGGGTGCCTTAATGTGAGGGGAACACACGGAGCACACGTAAGAGAATGGTCCAGGGGAAAGATAGAAGGTATGCACGTAAGATTCAAGGGTTACATGCAAGACAAAGGGGTTGTGCGCAAGAGGGAAATGTTGAGCGTAACATGGACTGGTTGCATGTAAGACGATGGGGTTGCACTCAGGAGAGAAATTTTGCGCACAAGATAGATGGGTTGCACGTAAGAGCATCCTGAAGCAGATGGAACTCGCATGCAAAAGAGGATCCCTTGCACGCAAATGAATTGGTAAGAAAAGAAATTAATGAGGATCTGGCCCTAGAGGGCCAACACAAAGGATCCCCCTTAGGGAATCTGTCGTGCAAAATCCCATACTTGAAGGACATTGGGTTTTTCACATGGTAGTGGAAGACGTGGCTTTCGTGCAGCAAAGTGGTGCTTCGTCTTCTGTTACCATCCCTGAAGTGCGGGGATACTTTTCATTTTATAACCAAAGACCTCGGGGGTGGCGCGCAAAGTGTCGTGGCATGAAAAGTCACAGTTGACGTCAACTTAGGCACGGAATGGGGTTCGAGCATGAAAATTCCCGTTTTATGTCACCATGGGAGCGGAAAGGGGGTCGGGTGCACAAACACAAGTTTGATGTCACTTTGGGCGCAGAAAGGGGGTCGGGCGTGCAAATGCCCATTTGACGTCACCTTTTGCGCAGAAAGGGTTCCAGGCATAGAAACGCCTTTTTGATGTCACCTTGTGCATGCAAAGGGGTTTGGGCATGCAAATACCCGTTTACATTGCCTTGGGTGCAGAAAGGGGGTTCGGGCACACAATATTTTGTGCGTTGGAAGGCCACTTGTGGGCATCCCCCCGAATCTTGTGTATGTCTTCCTCCTAGGCCCCAAACTCTTCTCTTGTCATCCAAGATTCATTTGTTTCTATCTTATTCATCTTATGTAGACCTTCTCCGAATTTCAGCATCAGAAAAATGCCCCCCCCCCTCAAAATCAAAGCTGAAAGATACCTCGAAGGTCGGATTCTGAGGGTACGCCGAAAAATAGGGAAACCTCTTAAGGGCGCACAAAAATGAATTTTTCACACGCGCAGAAGGTGGTTAGTTCTTTATAAATATCCCCCCCCCCCAGGCCCTATTTTGACATTTTCCACATAATAGGCATTTTTCTCTCATGCATGAAAACGGTCCTGGTCAATGCATAAGATTCCACGACAGACTCTGGGTTTTGAGCTCCATCCCAATTCTTTCAGACAATTCGACATTATTTCATGCCGCCATATATTTTTCATGCCAAACTTCATTGTTTTTTCTCCAATTCCGTTTGATTTCCAAAATGGCCGATCAACACACCGATGCTGAGAGGGAGGTTGCCGCTGCTGCAAGAAGAACCCAAATGATCACGAACCCTCAGATTCTATGTGCGAAGAGGGTTATGTCTGATAACCAAATGCTTTTCGGCATACTTAAAAAGGCTCAAAAGGATTATGTACTGAGCAGTATCCTACCACTATGGAACTTCAATCTTTTGGAATAGGTACTGATGCTTGGTTTTGAGACAGACACACCACGGTAGTGGGTGACTCGTGAGTATATTCTTCCATAAATCCCCATTACAAACAATGGCCATCCTACTACAGAAATGCAGAACACATCCATCTTTTTCCTAAATCCAAAGACTGGGACAGTTGTGGGAAGTGATCCAATCTTTGAGGAATCTCCCATTATTTATGCAAGTACTTTCATAAGCATCATTACTGATGAGACTAAGGGATGCAAGGAATGGGATTTCAGATCTGGGGGAAACTTTACCAATGAGAGGGCATGGGCATACTGGTTACGTTAGACATGCGAGGAATTTGGGCCGAAGATGAGGTCCATTGGGCTTTTGAGGTCATTTGGACATCCCAATTACACTTCTACTGATAATAGAACATGGTAGCAGAGTTGTCCAGTTGATGTTCTCCTGATACCAGCACTTTTCACCTCCACCATGGGGAGGTGGGAATCAGCCTGTGGGACTTCCATTGTATTGGGGGAAACCCCTTGGAAGGGTATCAGTACGATGAGTTCCTCCTGACAGAGAATTTCTTGGGGGTTAGGACACGCACCCCAATCCTATCATGGCACCTACTAGAGCTAGATAAAGAGGAGCACAAAATAAAATTCATCTTGAAGTACATATCCTATTCAGGGTGGTTTAGTCTTTTCCTAACCCAAGACACATCCGTGAAGATTCCAAGCTGATGGAAGCAATTCCCAAACACATCTCAGAGGGGAAAAGTGGGATCATACTGAAAAGTTTTGGAGACAGGAGAGTATCAATTGTGGGGCTTTGGCTTTAATGAAGTTTGAGACCCGAATGTAATATATTCTGGGTTTCTTGCTGCATTCTTGAAAGGATGGTTGTTGCTTGTAAGGGAGAAGAGGATGGGAGTCCGCCTAGGGGCGTTAGTGATGGCTCAGATTATGGAGGCAAAGAACAAGGTTACTCTAGGTGTTCCATTGTATCTAGTCTATAAAGTATTATAGGGTGCATCTTGAGGAGAAGTACGCCCAGGAGGATATGCAGGCCATTCCAGATTTTCCACAGCTGGGTCGTAGCCCACTGTGGTGTGTATGACTTCCTGAATTTCATTCTCCCCTGGTAATGGTATGCGGCCATCACTCTTGAACATCTCTAGAATCCACCCATTGATGCTCAGGGATGAGAGAATCAATCTCAAGATTAGAAGTCACACCCACTTCTACTTACACCCATTCTGAACCCTGGTCGGCCAAATTGTAGATGATGGGCGGGGTCCACTGGAGTAGAGGTAGTACATGTAGAGAATCTGGGGCAGTGATTTGGGGGCCTGAATTGATGGAAAAATATTCTACGAATCATATGTGCCGACCTGTTTCCCCAGGATGTTCGGGTGTATGTAGTGGATGCCCAAGAAAGTAAACACAGAGATTTGGGAAGAGAAGAATCCCTTCATTCTCTACCAGCTATGTCTTATGTTCACGACGGCAGGCTTGGGTGAAATCATCACTCATCCCCCCACCGAGGTCACTGCGGGACTGTCAACAGAGTATGTCGAACACTAGATGAGAACATACCCCGAGGTGATTCTTTGGAAACGCAACTGGCCGATCAAGGAGGCTAGTGTAGAGCTTGAAGAGCAGGAAGGTATACGAGGTTCTGAGGGGGAAGTGAGGCAAAGAATGGGCTGGGTAGGTAGCATGGCGTAGGTCGATACTTCATCAGTAGGGGTAATGTAGGATGATAATGTGATTGTACCCTCCGAGGAGGGGTGGTCTCATATACGGCCTTGTGGTTCTGGTAGGGAACTCCCATGAAATCAATTCAGGTACCTTCTAATTCCATCTTCTGATGCTATCTTCCCTTCTTTGTGGTCTTCTTAGAGAACACTGCAATAGTCCATGTCCGCCGAAGAGTTGTGGCGGAGGTTGGTACGCACCGGGCTCGATCTTTGAAACATAGGGTGCATCCATATATCAGATAGGGTAACCTTTCATTTTCGGCATGCATACCTGACAGCCATGTATATGTATGCATGCCAGTGAGGGAAGTATGAAGAACTGCATCTCTTGGTGAAAATAATGCCCAGCCAAGAGCATGACCCTAAGAAGCTGCCATCCGAGGATGAAAGTGTAGAGGTAGGAGAAGAAGTAGAAGAATAATAATAAGAAGAATATAAAGAATATGGACATAAAGAAGAGGAAGAGGACCAAGTTGAAGGTCTTAGTAAATAGGGGCCTTTAGAATCTACCACTCACCAGTGGAGCTCCTAGGAGAGCGGTGAAATTGTCAACTCCGATGGAGAATTGGTAGAGCATCTTGAGGTATGGTTTAACCATTATCTCCACCGGCCTTTATCTTTTCATAATCTCGATCCGTCAACCAAACCTTGTCTAATTTAGAAACACATGGGTGAGGGTCCCTTGGAATCCTTCCCCACAGGGAGCACAAGTTTTCATATGGAGATTGGGGAGCAACATCGGGATCCAGTCCTCAGGACCGAGCATAGTGGGGTGCCGATTCCATCTGGATTAGGGGAAAATGTTCCAGAATGAGAGTCCCCCACCATCCCCATTATTCAATAGGATCTGACGTTGGTGATTGAGTTGACAGGCATTGAAGGCTCCCCTATGGCGAAGTCCCCCTCCATGACATGGTAATTGGACACTATCGCACTTGGCTCCTGTAAGTCCTTTCTCATTGGTTCTTCTCTTTGCTGGAGAATTCATCTAATCACGATACTGATTCTTGATGCAGTGATCACAAGGTTAGAGGTACAAAAAACCATCGAGCCCAAGGCATCTGCTGGAGCTGGATGGGCAGCGGCTATGTCGGCCTTTAGGGAAGAAACCATTATAGGTGGCCCTACCCTGTTACTCAACAATCTGGAGATTGAAATGAGGGATAGTAATGCTATCGGTGTGGATCTCCATCCCAACGAGAGTGAAGGCACTGATGAGGAGGAGGTTCTCGAAGAAGACCATGTTGTTGAACTCCTCACCGCTTTCCCCGAATGTGGGCCCGTGGACCCCTAATAAATTGACGATTCTGACTCAGATGCAGCGGAGGAGAGCCATATGACATGGCGCAAGGTGTAGAAGTGCATCAGATGCTTTCTCATCCAATGACATGAAGAATGGCTAAGCCATATGGGGTCACTCTGCACCTGGATATGCTTTCTCTACACTAGAGGGGTAGACACTCTCCATTCTGATGTAATGATCCATGATTACATGGTGGAGAAGATATGGGAGGAAAGTTGATGTTCAGATGTTTCCCAGTGCCAAAAGGCTTTAGAGAACACTTGGACATTCTTAGAGGCAGAGTAGAAGGTCCAACGCCTTGAGGAACAAGCGGAGGAAAGGGGAGCATTCATTGTAAACCAATATGAGCTCATTGATCAATTGAAGTCCCATCTCCAGGATGCTTAGGAATAGATAGCGCAGGTTAGTCGCAAGATGATTGAGCTTCAGAATGAAGAATCTTGGGTACAAGTCAGGGCTAATGAGTTACGCACCACCGCTGTTGTCGAAGAGAATGATCTTAGGGGACGATAAGCGATGGTAGAGGCCACAAGTCTGAAAGTGGCAGCATTGGAATATTCAATCCAAAATGTTGATCCTTAAGGGCCATGTTTTGGCTGACCCTCCTAAAATTATCCTTATTTATTAATTCCAGATCTGAATTGTTTGTATGGATGAACTATTTGCTTATTAATTTTAATGCACTTCGACCATACTTCTGATATACATAGAAACCCATTTCTAAACTCACGTGGGTCATACCTGATGTGGGAAACGAGGGATGCTCGCACCATTAGTTCATGTGAATGTAGGAGTGCCAACCATGTTTCAGGCATCCGAGGTTCGAACAACCAGTCAAGATTTTTAGGAAGAAAAAGGGGGAGGCCCGATTGGAGGATGAGGACCTCAGAACAATTGATGTGTCATATTCCCAATGTGCTCTAGTGCACAAGTGGGATAACGCTAGAGGCATTTGAAATTAATCTGAACATAGGGGAGTGGGAGGTTTGAATCAAGATACCCAAAATTCGGAACACTATTGGGATGGCGTGACAATGAAGGATAACTATTGTTCATGTTCGAAACATAGTATCCTCACTGTTTTAGCCCGAAATGGGGATAACAAATGAGGGATGACTGCTGACCATGTTCAAAACATGGGGCCTGAATTGAAATTTCATCCATTAGCCTTCCAAAACATTGGCACGGGATAGTAGGCGAGCCATAGGCCGAGCATCCGTACTATTAGGGGATTTCTTTAGGTGTGAAAGAGGATGAGGGTCCAAATAAAGGGCACACAAAGCGTGGAGTGTGTCATGATGGGTTGTTTGAATGGAGTCCAACACTCTTCCAATTACACCACCATAATGAGGGCACATTGGGTGGGTGCATTGGTATGATCAGGGGTCATACCTACTTCTGAATAGGACCTCCCTGGTAAGGACCTGGAATGACACATAGTTTAACATCATATAGTGAGGATGGTGTAAATAGTTTAAAGGTCATACTTCCTAGACCATGGTTAACATTTTAAATTCATGGTACATGGACTGTTGGCCCCAAGTTTAAGGTTATAGAGACTGGACCGTGATTGGGGCTAAGGGGGCAAGAGAGTTAATGACCCTAGGGCTGGGACCGAGGCGGAATGCCTGGGTGTTACTACGTATCCCATAAGATTGAGAATAAAGCCAAACGTAGTTCTTAAAGAATGATGTGGTTTGAGACTAATTCTGGTAGGGATGATCATTTTTGGAGAGGAAACTAATGCATCCGATGATATACATAGGGCATCCTAAACTTTTTCATTTTAGAACCGAAGTTTATTATCATGCGTTGAGAACACATGGATTCGTGTAGTTTAACGTCATACGATATGATGAAGGGTGAAAGGGGAGATCCCAACAAGGGAGTATGTGGTGTGGTAGCTATAAACCTGACGTGAATGAGGACATAAGGAGTCTGCACCACACCACGTATCCCCGATGGAAATTCATTAGGTCAAGGGACCACAAGTGAAAGTTAGGTTGGGCCCGAGTAAAAGTGGTCAAGCATTCCTACATATCCCGTTATAGTGGGAATCAATCCATATGTAGTTCTAGGAGATGTTGTGCAGTTTAAAGTCTTGTGTAAAGGATGTAGAGTGATCTTATTTTATGGTCATATAACTCGAACCAGGTTAGGAAGAGACATGGGATGCACATGGTGAGGTAATCATGAAACCTGGTGTGAATGAGGACTTAGATTCCAGATCACTATGTGTTCCTTGGGGAGGTTTTTGGTTGAGGGGAGGAAAATGGAAGTTTGGCTGGTCCCAAGTCAAAGTGCACAGGAATTCCTACATATCCCATGAGAATGATAATCATTCCACATGTAGTTCTAGGAATGGCACAGTAAGATACCAGTGTCATAGATAATAAGGTTGTGCGGGTCTGGCCCTTGCACAAAACTAAGCGGAATTTGATATCTCTTGTTTGTCCTTTAGGATGAATGAGTGTTCTTTTTGGGAAGCGATGAAACTAGGATAGAATGTCTAGGCATCTCCATTGGAATCAAGCCTTGTGTAGGTGTTGATAACTGGTATGTTGTGTGACCGATACCAAACATGATGTCCCCTCGAATGAGGACACCGTGATGCAATGTCCTTTTTTGTCGTGCATCCAAGACAATAATTTCACATTTTATGGTCATGTGATGGGACCAACCATGCATTTTAACATCGTGCAGTATAGACTTAATAGTTTAAAGTGATATGGGACTAGTCAGCATGGTTTAAATTCATATGGCTCAGACATATACACGAAATATGAGGTTTAAAATTTAATGTACATTGTGTGATAAGGCATACCCGATGTGAATGAGGACGAGGTCCACATCACACCACGCTCGATTCCAAGAAAAAAACCTCAGGTCAAGGGGTCGGATAAGGTTAGAGAATATAGGGTAGGAGATAGGAAGGTTTAGCTCCTTGAAAGGGGGGGTATGTGATGTAGTAATTGAAAACCTGACATGAACAAAGGCATAAGCCCACACACAACACATCACGCTATACTAAAAGAGATGGGGCCTAAAAGGAATAATAGAATAGATAAATTAGTGGAACTCAAGTTGGACCCAAAGACGAGATGTCTAGGCATTCCTACGTATCCCATGGGAATGGAAATCAAGTTGTACATAGTTCTAAAATAGATCTTAGATTAAGGTCTTAGAGCTTAGACCATGGAGAGGTGGAATCCTCCTAAGTAGGCACAGACCTAAATCCAATTCATAATCCCATGTGAGTCAAACTCGGTGTGGTAAACAAGGGTGAAAGAGGTTTTTTTCAATAATTGGAACGCACGCCAAAGGGAAGTTAGGTCAGATCCCTGAATGTTGCATTACCATGGCTTTGTCCTCCTAACATGCAAATGTACACTGAGGGATAGTGCCATGAGTGTCGAAATTCCATTTGGACATGATTGGGTGGAAAATAATGTGAATTGTGTGACCAACATTCAAGGATTTAAGGGGTTGGCATGACGATGGAGGATAACTATTGACCATGTTCAAAACACAACATCCATATAATGCGGCCTGAAATGGGAACAACAAATGAGCGTCGACCATTGACCATTTTTGCAACGCGGGACTTATATCAATTTTTTGTCTGAAACCCTTGATGACATTGGTCCATAATGGTAGTATAACCCTTAGTGTTATCATCCATGCCATTTGGGGGTCCCTTCGGATGTGGAAGATAATGGAAGCCTAAATAAAGAGGAACACAAATCCTGAAAAGTGGGTGAAAGCATGTCCAGGTAGAATCTCACACTCTAGGCTCTAGACCAGAGTACTAATGGGCCAATCGGTGAATCACCGAAGAGGGCCAAGGGACCCGACTTAAGGGTAGTCGACTCATAGATATGAGAGTGGGGAAAGAGAGAGAAGGCCGCTAAAAAGAGATATAGATAGAGGTATGTAGCATGGTTGTTATAAACCCGAAGTGAATGGGGAAATAAGCCCATACCACACCTTATACCCCTCTTCTGGAAGAACATGGGCCAAGGGACCAAAATGATAGTGAGGTTTCTCAGAGATGGGGATGGACCCAATGACTAGATGTTCGGGCGGTCCTACGTATCCCATGAGGATGGGAATCATTCCATACTTAGTTATAGGGGTGACGTACAGTTTAGGGTCTTGCAGTAATGACGATGATAGGGGAAAGGTAATCCATCCAGGGATGTGTACGGTACGGTGAGTAACTTGACGTGAATGAGGACATAATCCCACACCACATTATACAACCCTAAGTGAGAACCTGGTCCAAGGGCCTGAAAATGCCAAGGGGCCTAAGGTTGGTCCACTGACAAAATTTCACAGCCAACTTGTAGTTTAACGCCATGTAGTGAGGACGAAGGAAATATTAGTTTAAGGTTATAGAGCTCAGACCATATACACCTAGTTTAATGTCATATGCCTGGGACAGAGAGGGTGAATCATCGTGCCTATGGAAGACCACAAATCAGCAATGACAATAGAGGACAAGTTTTTACCAGGTTCACAACATAATATCCACCCTTGTGTGACCTGAATTAGGGGGAAACAATTGAGCATCGACCGTTGACCATATTCACAACATGATACTTGTATCAATTTGCTACTCTCAATCCTCGATGACATTATCCCATAATGGTAGGAGGGCCCTTGGGCCGAGTATCCATACCATTCAGAGGCCCTTTTAGATATATAATGTGATGGAAACCCAAATGATGGGGCATGTGAAGCATGACGGGTCATGTGCTCGTAGGACGGACAATAAATGAAGGGAGGGATGTCTCAAGGGGATATGTGTGGCGTAGAAAAATAGCCTGACGTGAATGAGGACGTGAGTCCATACCGAACCACACAATCCAAAATGAGAACCTGGACCAGGGGGCCAAATGGGTCGAAGGAGTCGAAGGTTGGGTGTCCTAGAAAACTATAGCCGTATAGCCTCTCATGGGGTCATCGCCTTCATAGATCCTAAGACCACATGAGCAATTATCGGTGTGGTAAAAAATGAGTAGTACTGGGCTCTTCCCATCACATAAGTGTCGGAAAGCTCTAATTACACTCTCTCTCAAGGCAGACCAAGATTTAGAGAGACAGCAGGATAGAATGAACCATTAAACTCCATGTTTAGGACATATGGGGTGGTGAAAAAACAAAGGATATACGTTGACTAGATTCAAAACACAACATCTATATCATGTGACTTGAAATGGGAACAGAAAATGAGCATCGACCGCTGACCATATTCACAAAGTGGGACTTGTATCTATTTTTTATCTGAAACCCTCGAGGAAGTTGGCCCGAAATGATAGGAGATCCTTTAAGATAATTATCCTTATCGATCGAGGGCCCTTTCAGATGTGGAAGATAATGGGAGACCAAATTATGGGGTGTGTAGAGCATAAATGTACCCATGCAATTTCAAATAAAGCTAGATAGCAGAAGAGATATAGATATTTAGGGGAGAGAGATACATGGTATGGTCAAAATGAACTTGACGTGAATGAGGTTAAAAGCATGCACCACACCCTATGTTTCGTCCCAATGGGAGGTCTCGAAATTTGGGGTTGATCCTATTGATTAAATGTTCGGGCAGTCCTATGTATCCCATGAGGATGGGAATCAATCCATACGTAGTTCTAATACGTCCATGCAATTTAACGTCATGAAGTAAGGATGTGGTAGGATTAAAAGACCGAAGGAGGGCACATGGTGCAATCATCGTAAGCCTGAAATGGGTGGGGCAAAAGAAGCCTAAATGATTCCATGTAAGATCCTCCAAAATATCTATGCCCAGGAGGGGATATCCAAAGAGGAAACTGGGGGCTGGACACAAGATATAGCATCTGAGTGTTCCTATGTATCCTATGAGGATGGGAATCAAGCCATACGTGGTTCTTGAGATACAGTTTAACGTCATGGAGGATGATGCACAGTTAAATGTCTTGTAGTACTAGAAATTTTAGGGTCATGTTGGACCATACAGTTTATGGTCATGTGGGACCGGCACTTTGAGGTCGTGCAGAACCGTACAGTTTAAGGTCATGTTGGACCATACAGTTTATGTTCATGTGGGATCGGCACTTTGAGGTTGTGAAGGACCATACATTTTAAAGTCATACTGGACCATAAATTTTATGGTGATGTGGGACCATTGTCTTAATAAAATTATTGGTTGAGGAACTTGGAATTTGTGGGAGGAGTTATATTCTCACCATCTATGGTAACCAGTGATTATACGCCATTGGAGTAGACCTTTTAAATGATGTAAGGTCCTTCCCATTTGGGCTCCAACTTGGGTGGTTTCCTTCTAAGTATCATTGGTACCCTCGGGGCCAATACCAAGTTACCTTTCAAGAAGGAGCATAGGAAAACTTCATTTTTGAAAGCTCTGGATATCTTTTTTCGGATGCAATTCCAAATTGTGCAGGGCACGAAGCCTATTCTCATCAAGTGCTTCCATCTTGTCGATACATATTTCAGATACATTATTTGTTACTTGCTGATCATGTACGGTTGTGCGCAGTGAGGGAAATTGAATCTCGATGGGAAAGACAGCCTCTGTTCCGTACACCAGGGAATATGGGGTCACCCGGGTGGAATTATGAGTCGTCGTCTGATAAGCCCAAAGGGCATCGGGGAGCTATTCCGTCCAACACTTCTTATTCTAACCAACCATTTTCTATATAATTTTATAGAAGGTATTGTTAAATGCCTTGATCTATCCATTTGATTACGCATGATAGCAAGATGTTTGGTTAGAACGTATGTTGAAATTAGCGTACAATTTCTTCACCTTAGCTTCCTAGGAGTTCATGTCCTTATCGGTGAGGACAGCATGTGGGACTCTGAATTAGTAAATGATGTTGGGGCACACAAAGTCAATGATGGAATGGGCCTTGACCTTCTTGAGTGGAACTACCTATATCCACTTTGAGAATAAATCCATAGCAGTCAAGATGAACCTGCAATGGCGAGCTGTCACCGGTGGATATGTTCCCACGGCATCGAGTCCCCATACTGCAAATAGCCAAGAGTACTTGGTGGAGTTGAGAGGCTCTAGTAGTCGATGCATGAAGTTAGCATGAATATGTCACGTATGGAACCTTTTGGAAAACTCGATGCAGTCACAGATCATGGAGGGTTAAAAGTACCCCAGTCTCTGGATCTGGTGAGATAGTTTTGGCCCAGTCTAATGAGCCCTGTAGGAATCTGCATATACCTCCTGCATAACTTGGGAAATCTCGACTCCTTGAATGCAACGAAGGATAACCCCATAAAACCCATGCTTGTAGAGGAATTTCTCATGACTAGGACCATCCTAGAGGGTAAAATACAATGTGCGGCGTCGGATTCGCTCATGCTCAACCGATCTACTGGGAGATTAACATTCTGAAGATACTCAATGAAGGGGGCTCTCCAGTCGAGAGTTACTTCAATCACTACATTCAAGGGACTTAGGGGTCATGACGTAAAGGCTTTAGTGGTAAGGTGTCTTACCTGCAGGTCTTCATCATCATTTGGGATGACAGGAGAAATGACTCTCCGATGTGCCATGTGAATATAATCAAATCATACTGCTCGGGCTCCGCAAGTAATGCAACCAGGCCGGCAAGGGCGTTAGCCCGACTATTCTGAGATCGAGGAACATGAGTAACATATGGATAAAATAGGAATTAGGCCTTTATCTAGAGAGTGCACTTCAACAATGGTATGAGCTCTGGCTTTCTGACGATGTAGTCACCGTTGATCTGCTTGATGACTAGTTAAGAGTCCCATTTCACATGAAAATGTGGCACATCAATCTCGAGGTCCATCTTGAGGCCAGTGATCAGAGCCTGATACTCTGCCTCATTGTTGGTGCAGCCTTCTAACAATAGGAATGAGTATGGAGGATGGATTGTGCCAGGGTAATGAAGAATGTACCCAAGCCTACTCTGTTGGGCCTGGGGTCATTGAGCCTTCTGCCGATGGTGCTGTGAGAATTGTCATCTAAGTGTATTTTCCAGCATGGCATGGCTTGGTCCACTGAGAGAATAGCTTCATCAGGGAAATTGAGGTCCAAGGGATTTTCTGCAGGAGATGAATGGGCAGCAAGGAAGTCTGCCATTGCTTTCCCTTTGATATCCTTCTGAAGGACAAAACTGATGTCGAACTACTACATAATCACTGCCCACCAAGCTAGATGGACTGTCAATATGGGGTGGTTCAGGATGTACTTAAGTGGGTATACTTGGGACACCAGTCATACGTCATGGTGCTACAAGTAATGTCGCAATTTCTATACTGTGAATACCAGTGTAAGGAAGCTCTTTATATAAGAGACTATCTGGTCTCCATATCAAGGAGCATGCGACTGAGGTAGTAAAGGATATTCTCTATCACCTCATTAATCTTCTAGGAGAGAATGGCGCCGAAAGATCACTCTAGGGTGGTCACATAAAGGACTAGTGGATTTCCATAGATGTGTGGCATTATGACCAGAGGATGGAGCAGGTGATGCTTGATCTCCTCAAAAGAATTCTGACACTCTTTTTCCCACTCATAGATGGTTCCTTTCTTTATGATCTGAGAAAAGGGCTTACACTTTCCAACCAAATTCATGATGAATCTAAGTTTGTAGGCTAAGTGGCCTTAGAAGCCTTAAAGTTCCCGAATATTGCTCGAAGGAGACATCTGGATAATGGCCTTGATCTTCTCTTGGTCGATCTCAATGAACCTGTATCTAACAATGAAGCCGAGAAACTTTCCATAGGTGACATTGAAGGCACACTTAAATGGGTTCATCTTTAGATGACGGGAACAGAGGAAATCGAAAACTTTATCAACGTCTCCAAGATGGTCCTGGTGCTATTGAGATTTTACCTCCAGATCATCCACATAGAATTCCACCAACATTCCAGGATCGGCTTAAATATGTGATGCATATCCTGCTGGTAGGTGGCACCTGCATTCTTTAAACCGAATGTCATGACACGGTAACATAAAGTACCTTGTGGTTCTCTGAAGGCTATGAACTCCTCATCCTCATGGGCCATTCGGATCTGGTTATACCCATAGTACCCATCCATGAAGGAGAGGGCTTAGAACCCAGCTGTAGTGTTGATCAACAATTATGTCATGGGAAGGGGAAAATAATTCTTCAGACAGTGAGGGTTGAGATCCCAAAAGTCGATGCAGGCTCTGATCTGTCTTTTCTTCTTCCCTACTGGCACAATGTTGGCCATCCATTTGGGTTAATAGACCTCCTTAATGAAATTGTATCTAATGAGCTTATCAACATCCACCTCAACCAGGGCACCGTGAGAAGGGTGCATCTTGATGGGAGGCTGGTTGAACCCATGATGATTTGCCGGGAGACTGAGGCGGTGGATGCATACCTGAGGATCTAGTAATTTCATCTCGTTATAACTCCAGGAGAATACTTCATGGTGTTTTTTTAGGAAGTCTATGTACTGATGTTTCTCCTCGAGGGGCATGGGGGCACTGATTAATGTGGGTTTCGGCTCTACCTCGCTATCAAGGTTCACTTGTACCAACTCGTTAACCGTAGCGGAGATGCCCTCCTAAAAGGCGGGGGGAGCATATTCTAAATCCTCTTCTTCACTTATAGAAAGGTAATCCATGGTGGGAGGAGTCACCTCTGAGTTGGCAGCTCCTGATTGGAGGCCAATACTAGCCTGAGCGGCAGTGGACACTACATCGGGGAACTCTTGTGCTGTCGCGACCATTGCGATGAAGGATGTTGATCTAATCCCATCTGGTCTTTGTCCCAAGGGGCCACATTTGATGATATTGAAGCAATAGTGGTGTGTTTTCTTGAGCCAGTTAATTCTGGCCCAGTGAAATAAGAATTTATGATGTATTTTCGTTACCATGGGGTGGACATCCCGATATCTTATGGGAGTATGAGGATATGGGATCACCTGAGCCTGAGCCTGATTTTTATAGAAGTACGAGGTGATCTTATGGTGTTTCTTAGGCCAGGAAATGTGTTCCCCCCTCATTCTAGAAACAACGAAGCATTGTCCCATGTCTGTGGTCATGGCCACCAATCAGTGGATTGGAAAGATGTAGGCGTCATCTAGATCTGTCCACAGGTTGGTCATAGCCATGGCATGCTAAACCTCATTAGCTTGAATCTACTTTTCTTTGCTCCTATAGTAGTCGGCATCTAGATAACGGGTTTCACAAGAGTAAAAGGAAGATGTGTCACCTTGAATCATGCCCACTTTACCACTAAGGGAGTACTTGAGGCACTGGTGATATGATGAGGCAACTGCCGCATGCAGGTGGAGCCATGGCCTTCCCATCAATGCATTATAGGCGGTGTCTTAGGATACAACCATAAATTTGATGCTGGCAAGTAAGCCACTGAATTGTGTCTTCAAGCGGATATTTTCGATCGGTGTCTATTTTTTCCTATCATAACCTTGGATTCTTAGGTTAGAGGGACTCAGATCATCCTCAAACAATCCCATTTTTCATAGTGTCCGAGTCGGGATTAAGTTGATTCCAGAGCCCGTGTCGACAAGATAGAAATGAACCTCCATGCCATTGAAATGGCTTGTTATTCACAATGGTTTAATGTTCCCCTATATGGGAGAGCCTTTATCTTCTCTAGAGAATGAGATGATGGTCTGGCATTTATCATTCTCGACTACCTTAGCATGAAACGATTTTGCGGATGCTACCTCTGTCTCAAACTGGAGGGGGATTCTTAACACCTCGCCGAGGGACTCACGCATATCTGATGATAGGAGAAGATTCTCAAGGATTGAGAATATTACTGGAATGATGTAAAGGTTCCTGAGAACATCGTACTTATTTTCCAGGTGCGAACTTCTACTTACAAGAGGTCGCTCTATGACAGGAGGTATAGTGGGCCCTGCCGGCTGGACCGGCGGTTGACTGGTGCTGGGAATATCCCACTGCTCACTAGTAGAAGCTTCTTGAGTTACTACCAGATGAGGGCCAGACGAAAAAGACCGGCCTGTGGAAAATCATGGCTGGTCACGACACGGTCGGAGTGGCTCTGCCTGATCCAACAACACAAACGGTGGAGAAGGCGGGCCTAAAGTCACAAGATGAGAAGACTGTGTAAGCTAAGCACTTTGTGGAGCCTGTTGTCCGGTTTTGGTCGCATGCATATCCTTGCTATAAGTACTGACCAAGGCACTCTGAAGGCCCCTATTGTCGCGGCTCTGCCAATGCTGATGACGGCTGGGAACGTTGGGAGGATTCTCCTGGAACTCCCTACCTTCAGGAATCATGTAGGGATTTACCAGCTCTACAATATTAACCAAGGTGTACCCTAGAGAATCACTCGAAGAGTCATCCACTACTATATGTATTCTGGGTGGGATCTTCATCTTTAGGTGCATGAAGTTTCCGAGAGTACAGGATGATGATGGCATCGATGGGGGAATTTGCTTTCCCTTACGTCGTCGGTGTTTCCTCTTCTGGGAAGAGGACGGATGAGACGACGATGCAGATGTAGCATTTGTGACTTTTGAAGGCTCTGGATGATTCAATCATGAATGGATGATACCATGGGCATAGACGACTGTTTTAAGAGCCATCCATTCGTCATAATTCTGGTACCCATAGCTGGAAAATTGATGCCACTCACCTTCATTATCGTTGCTGCTGTCTGGACTCACGAAGATGAATGCCACATGTGCCAGAGCTGGGCCTAAACAGACTATGTTGTTTTCTAACTAGTCTTGATTCTAGTTTGTGAACACATAGCACTGCTTGAGATTTTTTCCTAGGATCTGGTGATAGGGGCAGTAATTAGGGAGATCAGTGAGGTTTGACTCTTCTGACCTTCTGCACTCAGGAAAAAATAGAATCCCCTGTTCCAAGGCACTACAGAAGTAACGGGGGACCTATGCCTAATTGAATGAGTATGTATGGTTTCTATTATATATAAGGGGGGATCTTGGAGATTTACAAAAATGGGGATCTAGAGGATCCTGTCAAGGATGTGGAGCTTGGTTATCTCGCCTGGGCGGTGGCAGTGCATTGTGCGGGGGCACCTGTCGATTATAAGGTGAGCGTTGTTGAGCTGGTGGTTGTGCCTGAGTGGGAGGGACTCCATGAGGCTATGGAGGCGTCTCTACTGGTAAAAACTCTAGTCACCTTGGGACCTCTATCTAATCCACTGCAGTAGGCTCGACCCTGGCAGCCCTTATTGCAGGGATTGTAGAAGGCAACAGACGTGCTTCCTTAGCCTACTATAAAGATTCATTTAGGCGCTAGGACTTGTCAGAGAAGTATCAGAATTCCCTAGGATAGTTCTAGGTGATTATATAGGGGATCAATTCCATCTTGACATTATCTACACATAACTTCAGTAATTTTTCCTGATTCAGCGACATGTCAAGGGAAAACGTGAGTCCTTTCCACTGGGTGATAATGTCGGAAACGCGCTCATCAGGCCTCTATTTTCACATGAAGAGGTCAGTGATACTCTTCTTCTGTGTGGTGGAACTGAACTGGTAAATAAATTTCCTATGGAGGTCTTCCTAGCTGGCTACTGATCTGATGGGGAGCTGGTTATAACAGACAAACGCAAGCCCTTCCAATGTCTATATGAAACATTGGAGCTTGGCGGCCTCCTAGTGCGCTAGAGTTCCCAACATGGGGCCAGACCTTGAGATAAAGTGGTTCAGGAGCTTTGGCGAGTCCTCTGTCCCATTGAAAGGGGAAAAGGTGGGATTCCCAAAACCTTAGGGTGCTGGTATATCATCCACCCACGCTGAATATGGCTTTCCAGCAAGCGGGATTGCCACCTGCCGAGTCTCTAAGGCCTCAAGATGGGTGATGAGTTCCACCATTGGATCATCCGGGCGGGGGTTCCTGTCTTGATGGGGATCCCTGACCACCAGTGCAATGGAAGGTTCTTCAACATGGTAAAAAGGACATGCGACTCATGGAGAGGCTAGTGGAATGACATGTGGGTAAGATGGGGGAACCTGAGATGGGTCTAGAGGATTATCACACCGTTCAGGAGGATTGGCTGAGACGTACCGCACCCTCTTTCTGTAAGTTCTGGATTCAACCCTGTCTGCTTGGGTAGGATGATCAGGGTCACCTGGAGGCAATTCACCGAGGGGAAATTGTGTTTTCCCCTGATACCCCGGCCTATGATCACTGTAGTATGGTCGTCTCTCTACAGCAAGTTCAGCAAGGAGGTCTTCGTCCATCTGTTTTTGCTTTGTGATCTATTGGCGCAATGCATATTTTTTAGGGTCATCCTCCGTCTTCTGCACTAATCCAGACGTGTTGGAGGTTTTAGCAGCTCCAAGGTGTTCCTTTCCCTTGTTGGAATTATAGTTGAGGGATAGTGCATCGATGGGCATTGGAATACCCAGTAGATTACTCTATTGACGAGTAATCCTTCCATATGGATCCAAAAAGTATGAGACTCCCTCAGGGGTTTGGTCCTATCTAAGAAACTATAGCTCGTTCTCACCCTCTGGTAGGTCCTCCATGTTAACCGTGACTTTTACTAGAGGCATATCCTCTATGTCTCTTGGAAAATTAGGTAGTCTCCAGATAGGAATTAAGAGGAGGGTAGCATACTTCCCTCAGCCACGAATCTATATGTGGGGAGAAGCCACTTTGATAATCCTGCGAAGTGCCCTGAAGCTCTGAATGCACCATTTCTAGAGGGCCCTATGGTGACCTGCTGACTCAGGGTGCTAGGCCATAGGGAGTGCAGCCAAATCAACCAGATAGCATTATTTGCCAATGTCCTTGAAATGTGATTGGTTCTTAGAGTAATCTACTCATTGATGATGAAGACAGAAATGAGTCACCCAGAGGGTTTGATAAAAACACTCGACTTCCTCTTTGGTGAGGGATTCTAGCTTACAAAAATGCGGGGCTACAACTGGCCAAAACATCTCAGAGAAGTGGTATGATGTGAGGATATCCCATAATCTCTTGGGCTTGAATTCCGGGTTTGGCCCTTCATTTCCCCACTCATCAAATGGAGGCAGCTGGGGAATGGGTAGCGGTAACAAAGCAGACTACTGGGATGGTAGGCTGGATGGTGGAGAATATGGCGAGGGAGCTGATAAACCACCGCATCATGGGATATCCCCCAAAGAGTGTAGTGACTTATCCACCACATCACGGTAAGACGGGCTGACGACCGCAGTTTATGGCACAGGGGATATAGCTGCTAGCAGTGGACCATGTTGTTTATCATCTACCATTGGTCCCTAGAATAACTCTTTGTGATCTATAGTCGAGGTAGAATGTGCTTCTGGTGAGGATGGTGGCGATTTCATGGTCCTAACCTGTGGAGTTTCCAAATTTTCATCCTTCTAGATATACCTGTGGAGGGAGGTGAGAATCTGATGGACCTCACATTCTGGGAGTATTAGGCTGATGTGACTTGTTCCTGCTCTAGCCCTTGGCATGTAGGATCTGGGAGAGGGTTCCATTGTTGAGTTGTATTCCTCTTCAAAATAAGAGAAGAAAACGGGTTTGATCTCAGTTTCAATCTTCTTAGTGTTCTTTTTATGGTGGTGACGACCCACCCTCCTGCCTTGGGATGGTTCTTCAGGACAAGGAAGATTTCCGGCATGAGGACCTTCGGTCATACCGGTGTTGGGGTAGTGAGGACTTATGTCTAAGTAGTCCAAGGTGCAAGGATCACTGAGACATATATCAAAGGGGACATGAGGAGGACCTATGTGGTAAGTGATGGAGTTGTTAAGACCTCCACTCGAGCTGATAGGAGCATGGGTAGGACCTCCATGCTTATTTCCCTTGGAATCATCATTGTGAGGAAGGTCCTCATACTAGTCGAGCCTAACATGGTTAGGACCTCCGTGTTGGGTGCTGGTGAAGTGAAGCTGGCCTTCACCCCTCTGATTTCTAAGCCAAGGTGGGCCTTCGCTAGCTGTTGTGATGACATGGGGAGACCCTCCATGTTGTAGATTGACAGGGTGTGAGAGGTCCCCACCCCATCAGTATGTTCACGGAGGAATGACTCCATACCTGATTTAATGAGAATGGGAGAGGCTTCCATGCTGAGTGTCTCCATCGTGGGGAGGTCCCTCATTTGGACTGAGGGTAGCATGAGGTAGACCTCCATGCCGATCTTGTAAGTGTGAAAGAACCACATTCTCCATGGTGGCGGTACGAGGAGGTCCTCCGTTTTGGCGACGGCCACTACCTACACAAGCGGTCGAGAGAGTCGACCCAGCCTGCCCGTGGGGCAATTGGGGGCTCGATCTGGGCCGGGTATACAAGTCCCCCTGATCAACATACACAAGGGGTTTATGATATACTTCAGTGGCGGTTCGATTCATAGTAGTTTCTCACATTAACGACCCTTGGTAGGTGTCCTCCTCGGCCCGTGACTGATGTCGGCATCGGGTCAACTGGACTGGGGCCAATGGTGTAAGCATATGGCTTATCTACTCCTCGAATCATGGTACTGGATGGTGGTGTTGGAACGACCTAGTGGGAGCCCTCCTTGGGGGCCTCTGAAACGAGATCCCAACCGGGCTGGCCCAAACAACCCCTACCTTGTTGGCGTAGGGGATTGAGTGGTCAAGGTGTTCTAGGGAGAGGCTCCCTAAATGATTGTACGTTGGAGTGGGGAGTAGTGTCTCCCAATGCGGCCCTTGGTGGGCAGTGGTGACAAGGAGTAGACACCTCTAGATCCTAGTGGGCCATATCTCGAGTTGGTATGATCCCCTCCTCCACGTACCTGCATACGAGGTCATTGATCACCCTACGTTGAATGAATTCAGATGGGGAGATGGGGTGTGGGTACCCGGAATTTGTATATGTAGTGGTTTTCGCAAAAGAGGTGGATCCATGAGAGACTACCACGTTGGCATTTCCCCTTCCCCTACATTAGTGGACAGGCAGTGATTGAATTCCTGTAGTAGCTTGTTTTCTAAAAATCAGAGAGATTAACCCATTAGTGCTGAAAGGAAAGGAATTTATCACCATTGCCCCAACACCATTCCATATTCCATGGCTTGTAAGATGGATCCACGTGGACAACGTCGTAGACCGGGATGTCCAACATTATGACTGCCAAAACATATGAGGAGTTTTATGCTAGGCACACAATTTTCTTAGTGGAACCCGGCACCAGATAGCAAGATTCGGTGACATGCTAATCCACTGATGTCTCAAATGCTACTAATCTCCATATTGAGGATAAGATATTCACATCGGTTTCACCATTTATGATTTCAATGCTTTTGTTGGGGCACGCGCGTCCATCTATTCGAGGATGGTGACGCTGTTTGTTGCCCCGCATTCCTACTTTCGAAAGGCGGGCGACATATGTTCCTTGTTCGGGGACATTTACTCCGTGATCGAAATAGGATGATGGGATTTTGGTTCTTCTTCTATGGATTCCTCCTCAGAACTCGTCACCTAGTCTGGGTATCCCTTATAGACATAATCCATTATTCATGAAACTCTTACCAGTACCCTATCTTCATGGACACCAGTTAATTACACTACTTCTGTCAGGACATTCTAAGGGGTCCGGTCAGGGTAGTAACCTTCAGTCAGGGGAGTAGTCACGTTAGAAATCACTGGCGTGTTTGGATGTTAGAACACTGGCACATATGGGTTTCTTCCCCTTCTAATAAGTCTTCTCGAGGGTGTGGGAGCTTGAGGCATCTCTCGTTGAATGTGGGAAATTATATGCCATTGGCATGTGTCTGAGGTTTTCCTCGGCTTCCTATGTTTAACATAGGGTATGCCACAGGTTTAACATCTAGAGGATACAGATCAGACTGATCATAACACTGACTAGAGTAGACCAGATGGGTATGACCCCTAGTGGAAACACTGATGCTAGGAAGTGAATTGGCAGTATCTCATCGGGATGTGGTATCCCTGGTAAGAATCGGGATGGATGAAGGATTGTTAAATGAAGTGGATGGAGAATGAGATGGAGTCGAATTGAGGGAGATGGTGATGTTGGGCTTGAGTCTCGAAGAGACCTCCTACGTATCCATGTGTCAGGGAACCAAAGTCTAAGTAGTTTATCTAAAGACGACTAACCATCAATTGGGGACTTCAACGGCTTACCGTCGAATGGGGTTGACAACGGCTTACCACTTGATGTGGTTGAAAAAAGATTACCGCTGAATGGGGGGTCACAATTACTTACAGTTGGATGGTGGATGCAGTTTAACACCGTTCAGGATGAAAAGGGGGCATATAGTTTAACGTCATGTGAGATGAAGGTAGTCTGACGTGAAGGGGGGTCAGAACCAATGGTTGTTTGGATTGAACCTCAGGGAGGCTTCCTACGTACCTTTCCTTGGTAAGGATCAAAGTCCACGTAGTTCAGGAGGAGTGTTTGGTGAACCGACATGAAGATGGTCAGGACCAATAGTTGTTGGGATTGAACCTTAGGGAGGATTCCTACGTACCTTTCCTTGGAAAGGATCAAAGACCTCGTAGTTCAGGTTGGGTTTGGTGAATCGACGTTAAGGTGTTCGGGACCAATTTTTTGTGGGATTGAACCTCAGGGAGGCTTCCTACATACCTTACCTTGGAAAGGATCAAATTCCACATAGTTCAAGAAGGAGTGAGTGACAACGTGAAGAGGTCAGAACCAATGGGTGTTATTCTTGAACCTCAGGAAGGCTTCCTACATACTTTTCCTTGGCAAGGATCAAATTACACGTAGTTCGGGATAGTGGGAACTAACGTGAAGAGGGGTCAGAACCAATGGTTTTTGGGATTGAACCTTAGGGAGGCTTCCTACATACCTTGCCATGGAAAGTATCAAAGTCTACGTAGTTAGGGAGGAGTTTGGGGCTTACACTCTAGGCTGACCGGAGAGGATGTCATGGTTGATGCTTACTCAAACCCACGTGAGTCATGCTCGGTGTGAGATACAAGTGGGATCAAAAACCTAATTATCACGTCGTGGAAGGTGTATTTGTGGGGAGTGGAATGGGGGATTACACTTGGTCAGCATCCCAAAGAGGAAACAGAGGATTATGCATGGTTAGCAGCCCATGGTGATGGATATTGGGACTTACTCCAAGGTGGAGGCCCAAGTGGAGACAAGGCCCAGCAGGAGAGGGATGGGATAATGAAGGTCTCGATGTCCATCTCTCCTCTGGCCTTTGGCAAGGAAGAATTTAGGAAAAGAAGTGGTGCTGCCTCCTGTAAGAAAGCTAGGGGTTTACACCAAGGTGGTTTTACTATCCCCATGGACCAACACTACTCTAATAAAGAGGATCACATTCCATGTGAGGAATGATTTCACTCTCGTAGAGACAAGTGGGCGTAGAGAATGTCTGAGATAGGGCATCCTGTGTATGATGCATGGGGTGAGGCTACAATTTAATGTCATGTTCTGGGGATGATTGTGCTTGGCAGTTTAATATCCTGTAGCTTATATGATGGCACTTGGCAACTTAACGCCTTGCAGCTCGGATGAGGTGGGTTCTCTCCACACCCCTATGACTTAAATAAATGATAATTTCCACCCCATGGAGGAGGGAAGGCATCAGAAATGCTGTAGTGTTGGGGTTTTATGGATTGATCCATTAGGGGGTCCACGTAAGCATGGCTTTGTGAAAAAGCAATATTCATTAGCATGCCTATGGAAAGAAGCATGAGGCAAAGAAATTAAATGGAAAGCGTCGTCCAAGGGACATTGAAATTGCTCCGTGAAAACCTAAAGGGACGCATGAGAAGAGAGGGTGTGATGCAGGTGTGTTTCACATAAGAGGGGCTCGTACATGGTGCCTCAAGGTGAGGGCAACACATGGAGCACACGTAAGAGAATGGGTCGGGGAAAATATAGAGGGTTTGTGTATAAGATGAAAGGTTTACGTTCAAGACAAAGGGGTTGCGCTCAAGAGTGAATGGTTGTGTGCAAGATGGATTGGTTTCACGCAATACGAAGGGGTTACAAACAAGAGAGAAATATTGTGTGCAAGATGGATGAGTTGCATGTAAGAGCGGCCAGATGCAGAGGGAACTTGTGTGAAAAAGAGAATACTTACAGGCAAATGACTTGGTTAGAAAATAAATTCATGAGGATTAGGCCTCAGAGGGTCCACTCAAAGGTTCCCCCTTGGAGAATCTGTCGTGAAAAATCCCAAACCTGAAGGCTATTGGGTTTTTCATGTGGTCAAGGACGATGTGGTTTTTGTGCAGTAGAGAGGTTCTTCTTCTTCTGTTATCATCCTTGAAGGACATGGATACATTTCATTTTATAGTCGAATTCCTCAGGGGCGACATGCAAAGGGTTGTGGCGCGCAAAGCCGCGGTTTCTGTCGCCTTGGTCACAAAAAAGGGGTCAGGCGCACAAACTCCCTTTTGACGTCGCCTTGGGCACAGAAAGGGGTTCAGTCACACAAACTCTATTTTTGACGTTGCCTTGGGAGCAGAAAGGTGGTCGGGTGTGCAAACGCCTGTTTGACGTCTCCTTGTGCGTGGAAAAGGGTATGGGTGCGCAAACGCCCATTTGACATCGCCTTGTGCACGGAAAGGGGGTCGGGCACACAAACGCCTATTTGGCGTCACCTTTTGCTCGGAAGGGGGGGTCGGGCATGCAAGATATTTCATGTTGGAATGCCACTTGCATGCATCCCCCGAATCAGGTGCGCGTCTGCCTCCCAGGCCAAAAAATCTTCTTTTGTCATCCCAAATTCATTCGTTGCTCTTTTATCCACCTGATGCGGACCTTCTCTGAATTTTGGCATCAACAATAACACATATGTATTTTAATGTATATATATCACACAAACACACACACACACATATATATATATATATATATATATATATATATATTTATAACAAATAAATAACATAAATTATAATTTATATTTTAACATATATATGACATGTATATATGTCTTAATATATATATATGTATAATTATTTGTTCCTTACTCCATACCCCTCACACACCATTTTTCCCCTTTTTATTTTATTATTATTATTCTTTTTTAAATCCCCCAATCATGGGATACACATGATATACATTTTTTTTCTTCTTTATACCACACTCACACCTCACTTTTTATAGTTTCCTCTACTATACACCTCAAGTGTCACACCTCACATCACTCTCCACCGTTGTTTTTATTTTTTCCATCCATTTTTTTAAAATTCATCACTTATTCAAACACCATATATATTCATATATTTTTTATACAACCAACCTCTTAAATATAATTCTCATACACTATATATATATATATATCCATATAATTTTTTTATGCAATCAATCTCTTAAATATGTGTCTATATATATATATATATCAAATATGAGAATATATATATATATATATACTATGCATGTATATATATATATATTAAATACCATTTAATAAATCTTATATATATATATATAACTATAAATTTTATTATCAATTACACATATGTATATATGTTTGTGTGTGTGTGTGTGTGTATACTTATGTGGTTATTATTTTGGTTTATCACAGATATATATATATATATTAGCCTATTTTCAATATATATATATATATATATATATATTATTTATATATATTTTCAAGTACCTGAAAAATAATCACCGTAAATTGAACATTTTTATCGAAAGGATATAGATTTTTTATGTATAAACACTTATAATTTTTTATATATAATTAAAATATATTATTAGTTAATAATTAAAATAAAAATTCCAATTTTTAATATTTGATAAATTATTAATTTAAATATAAAATTAATATTTTACCAATATTTAAGGTAACATATTGCTATAAAATATGCTTGAATTATAATTATTTAAATTGGAAATTAATAGTTATTAAAAAAGTAATCATAATTTGAAAACTATGAAATTTTATATCAAAAAAATATTCATATAATTAATAAACACGTGTATTTTTTATACAAAGTATTCTTTAAAAAAGAATATTAAGTACATATAACCAATAATGTACACATTTAACATCTTTATTTCAAATTCATATTTACTTATATTACAACTATATTACTTATCATCTTACAGTTGCTACATAAATAATATTAAATACATATATATGGATTTAACATCTCAGATTTTACATGTATTATTTTTAGATATTATATGGATTGATTCTAAGACTAGGAGCTAAGACGGAGTGCGATTATGAGGCTTGGGGTTCCCAAAACAATTGTTTGAATAGTATTAAAAAATTATATAGCACATGTGCATATTTTTCATAGAAAGGGGCAACAAATCCTAAACGGGGGGCCTGAATTAGAAATATGAGGGTACAATTTCAATAAAAATAGAAAATTTACATTAGGTGAGGCCTAACATCGACCGGTGTGGATCGGCTGTGAAAATTGATATTTTGACATTTTAAAGAAAAAAATAAATTATGTTTTATTTTATTTAACATTACACTACAACACAGTAATGATTCATTTTTAATAATAAGTTTTCCTAGAATTTAGAGTTATTGTCATAACCCTAGAGTTCCTTTGAAGCAAGGAGAAAGAACCCCCTCCAATGAATGAAGACAGATCAGAGATCAAATCATAGAATGTCACACCAATTGAATTGGAGGATCTAATCGACAATGGAAAACCAACCAATCCACTTCAACAGGAAATCTAACTTAAGTTTGGGCATTTGTTTTCCTCCTGATTCCCCATTCTTGAATTCAACGATAAATGCAGACCAACCCACAAACAATTTGATCCACAATTCGATCGTTCTTGCAGGAAGGGATTGATTTGCAAGGTTTTAATGGGAGATAGATCCTTGTGATTATTTTTTCTTTTTTATTAATTATAATGGGAACATATTAAGTCTAACAAGAACACAGGCCAAGGTTCGTTCCTCAGGGTGTTCTTGTGATTTTTTTTCTCTCCCCCTTGTTCATGGCATTATTCGTCGTTGGACCCTCGTGGTCGTGGCTCAAATTTAAGAGATGAATTGAACCTAATCAGACCCTTAGATTAGTTTCAAGAAGAATATAAGTCCATAGCATTATATCTGAAGACCCAAGGATCATGAAAGTGGTCTCGTTTTAGAAATCAGGCCACCGAAAGAGGCGTGGCATCCCATAGAATGGGCCATCCGTGCGTTGGCACCGGAGACTGGAACTAGTGGTGATAGGATGCATGGGATCATGTGGAATACGGTCATGATATACGGTATCCGGATGCATGTGGTGTTCATGGGACATGGCAGTCACTGCGTATGGGATTATGTCTGTGGGAGCCACAGACACGACAACACACCGCGTGGACTGGACCCGACAATGGGTCGGGTCATGTGAGCAGGTTGGGCTGGCCTGGTGAGTTGGGATGGAAAGGTGGGCTAGGACCAGTGGGTCGGGTTGACCAAGTAGACTGATTGGACCCAATGGGTCGGGTCTGACCTGGTCCTGGACAGAGTGGTCGGACCGGGCCACGGTCGACCGAGTTGTCGCACAACCATGGTGACTGAGTCGTGGTCGACCAATGTAGCAGGTCGAGCTTCCATAGCATAGTCAATTGCAGGATTGGTCAGACCGGGTGGTCGACTATGGGATCAGTCAGACTGAGCATCCCACTATGGTGGTTGGACTTGCTTAGTTGCTCCATGAGCTAGCAGACCCCATTCTAAATTTTCAAACAGTCGTAACTTTCAAACCATGTGTCCATTTGATGAATCGTCTATGGCATTGGGACCCTTGCAATGAGAGGATCTTTTTTATATATCCTAAGTGGGTTTTTGTGGATGTTTTCATATGAACTAATGGGTTGAGTTGTAGGTTCTCCCTAAATGACTGTACTTGAATAGAATTCAATGGATGACTATGACATAGAGATTTGGTGTCTCATGGATACTGTGTGACTCCCAAAGACTATGTGTCCTATAGAGAATGTGTGTCTTATAGAGGCTATGTGAATCCTAAAGACTATGTTTCTTATAGAGACTGTTTTTATTATAGAGATTGTGTGCCTCATATATACTATATATCTTACTGAGATTGTGTGTCTCATGGAGACTGTGTGTGTCATTGGAGAGAGTATATCTAGATATTATTAACATATGGTTTGGGGGAGTATATATTTAAGGATCTGACTGTACTATTCTTTCATGGTATTTTATTTGTAGTATTTCTTGTTTTGTATTTCCTTCATGGTATTTTATTTTTTCTATTTCCTTTATGGTATTTCATGTATGGTATTTCCATTGTGGTATTTCTTGTGTGGTATTTCTGATGTAGTATTTCCTTTGTGGTTTTCCTTTTTGGTTTCAGGGTTTCTTACTAAGTATTATTTTTCTCACCCTTGCATAGGATTTTACTACATGTTCCATGTCTTGGGAAAATAAGCGACCATTTGATGAAGTCTAGGTAATATCAGCACTAGACACAACTTTGTGATTTTAGATAGGCTAAGGTGTTCCTATGACTTCAAGAAACAGTCCTAGCACCTTTTTCTATGGTTTGGACTTTGTGGTTTACAAACTTTTCTTTTGGTGGGATTGTATTCTGGCTCATTTTACTTTACATCACTTAACTTTCCTGATGTACTCTATTGGTTTGGATATAGTGTATACATGAATTTTGTTACTTTCTGTTTTTACATTTAAACTTTTTTAGCTTATAGATGTGTGCATATGTATAGGTAGTTAATAAAATGCCTCCCATTTATCGGATATTCCCTCTCAGTACCATTCACTACCCCAAGCCTATTGGATGTGGGCATGGTGTAGTTACGACATGGTCCACTCTAGGAAAGGCCATGATAGAGTGGTATCAAAAGAGGTTGGTTCTACCTTACGACTAAGAGTTTGTGAGTTTGGTTTGGGGAAATATTGTTAAGTGTTTCAAGTTTGGATTTCAGTCTAGGGAATCTAGTGTTGGTGTAGTGGCTGATGTATCCATACACTAGGACTTTCATTTCTACTTTTTGACTCTGTATATGAAAACATTGTTTTTTGGGAAAAAAGAATGTTGTATGAATCATATAGGAATGGGTTTTATTTTCCATGTCCTTCTTGAGTAATCTCTCCTTGTATACTCTACTGACCATGGTACATCTTGTTTTATTATAGGATTCATCAACACAGACATCAAACCAGGATTCTATTGCATGATCATTAGGATGATCCTCCTAACAACAAGGCATAAGTGCAGGGGAATGTACCAGAGATAGAACCCCCATGTGGTTTTCCAGTGATACCACCACCCATCAAGTAGTAGTTATTAACAGCATTACCGACTGAGTATACACACTAACTGAGTGAATTGTATGAGTTTCAGATGCAGTGAACTCCCAAAATCCAGGGTGAGCCAGACCCCCATGCAGCCGAGGATTGGATGATGACAGTTACATGTGTCATTTTCCTTTTGAGGAAGCCTTTTGAACAGATGGAAGTCCTTATCGTGATCCTTTTCTAGGGCTCAATAGGGTGATGGTGGAGATTAGTGACCCAGACACATGATGATATTACTCTCTCTTCTGAAGACTTCGAGAATCTCTTAAGATAGGAGTTCTTTTCATCTATATTTCAATCAGTGCGCAAACAGGATCTTATGCATCTATAATAGGGAAGTTTGATTGTGGTGGAGTACTCAATGAAGTTTACCGATCATTCATGTTACTCCACGGATATGGTACATGACCTGTTCTTCAAGTATCCGACCTTTGAAAAGGTCTTACACTAGTATATTAGGTCATCCATGATATCCCTTATCATTCCTACTTTAGTTTGGGTACTTGAGAATGTTCTTCTCATGGAGTGTTTTCAAGAAGAGTAGCAACTAGTAGTGTGAGTTACCAATAGACATCAGGTAATTGAGACCTCAGCAGTAAGTAGATGACGGTATTTCTAGGGACCCAAGAAGATCAGGAACATTGGGGGATGATCCTAGGGAATAAGATAAGTAGTGTGGGGTTCATAGGTTAACTCAAATCAGCAGAGGGATATGATGTGTTATACATGTGGTGGTCAGGGACATCTAGAATGAGATTACCCCATCCATCGTACGGTTGATCAGAATATGGTCGAGGGACCACAATGAAAGAGTTAGATATTGGATCAAGGTTGTTGGTAGGGCAGTGGATGTGGAAAAGGGGCAGGCAGGGAAGTAGGAGGTGGTTGGAGGTTCGACATACTACCACCTCCATCCTCAGGTGGCCCATGATAGTCTTTAGAATCTAGTTAATAGGTACAAGGAAAGAATTAGGAGATTGAATCCTATGACCTCAGGTGTATCGGATTTATTCGAGGTATAATATATATCTTTTCCACATTAGTTTCAGTTTGGATAGACACGGGTTCCATTCATTCTTTTCTTTACACAAACCTTGTTCGAGACTCAGAGATTCCGGTTGAATAGTTGACTCGGCCCTTTTACTTAGAGACTTCTATGAGAGAATATTTTATGATCATACACTAGTGTCTATAGTGTGACCTTACTCTTAGAGGTATGAATTTTAGTTGTGATCTCTTGGTAACAACATTGAGGCCTTACTACATCATTCTCGGTGTGGACTGGTTATCCATAGTCCATGCTCAGATTGACTATTTGAGGCATAGAGTGTGGTGTGTCCATAGTGATGGGACCGTTTTTTCATTTGTCAGAGAAAAGGAAACCCAAGTAGCATAGGATGGACTCACACATAGGAGGGTTTATCTGATCACTCATCAGTTGGCTAGCCTGACCCTGGGTGTAGTGGATGATATGATTCATCGATTTCTTGCAGTGCTGGAGGAGTATGGGGACATCTTTCCTGGGGATATTCCAGGATTACCTCCCTGTAGGGAGGTATACTTATGCATTTTTATATGCCTTAGTATGGAACTAATATCTACACCTTCATATCAAATGTCTCCCGCAGAGCTTCGTGAGTTTAGGGAACAACTAGAGGACTTGTAGAGGAAGGGATTCGTGAGACCTAGTGATTCACCCTAGGTTTCCCTAGTTTTTTTCCCAGAAGGAAAATAAGAACTTGAGGTTATGTGTAGACCCCTATCACCAGAACCAAGAAATAGCAAAGAATAATTATCCACTACCAAGGATCGATGACCTCTTCGATTAGTTGAAATCGGCGTGGTAGTTCTCAAAGATTGACTTCATATATTTTTATCACCATCTTCTAGGTCAGGATAAGGATATACCAAATATGGATTTCAGATTCTGATATGACCACAATAAGTACTTTGTGGTGCCTTTTGGTATGAAGAATGCCCTAGTAGTTTTCATGGGACTCATGAATAGGACTGTATAGCCTTACCTAGACCGGTTCATGGTGGTCTTCATTAATGACATCATAGTGTACTTGGCACCCAAGAAGAAGCATGCGAGACACATTAGGATGGTCTTGGTCATAATCTGAGAGAACCTGCTTTATGGGACGATTTCTAAGTGTCATTTCTAGATTAGAGAGGTCAATTTTCTAGGACACATCATTTTATAGCATAGAATTTCAATGGAACCAGCGAATATGGAGGTGGTTCTTGCTTGGGATCCACCCAAGATTTTTACTAAGGTGAAAAGTTTTTTTGGTTTGGATGGGTACTATCAGATGTTTATACATAACTTTTCCAGAGTAGATGCATCCTTGAGAACATTGACATGAAACAGGAATCCTTTCATGTGGATAGAGAAGTTCCAGGAGAGATTTTAGCAGTTGAGACAGAGATTGATGAGTGATCCCATCTTGAGATTTCTAGAGGAGGGTGTCGAGTACATAGTGTTCTATGATGCATTGGGAACTGATCTTGGTCATGTCCTAATGCAGTTCAAAGTGGTGATTTCTTATGGTTCATGCTAGTTGAGACCACACATGTAGAACTACGTGACCCATGATCTTGCATTATCAGTGGTAGTCATTGCATTGAATATGTGGTGACACTACCTGATGGGAGAGTGGTTTATCATCTACTATGACCACAACAGTCTCAAGTGTATCATCTCTCATAAGGATCTGAACATGAGATAGAGGTGATGGATAAAGTTCCTCTAGGACTATGAGTTTGAGATTTTATATACTCCTGGGAAGAGGAACATGGTGGTAGATTCTCTCAAGAGGATATCCCATTCACAGTTACTAAATGAGGCATCAGATCAGTTGACTTCATTGCAGATATCTTTTGTACATGACAATGGAGAAACATACCTTCTATAAATGGTTATCACACATCAACTCTTACAACTAGTCAAGGAGGCACAACTTGGGGATACTGACTATGAGACTCTATGTGCTCAAGTGCCCACAGGTCATGCACCTTATGGATATTTGAATTTTGGAGAGAACATCATTATTTTCATAGGATACACAGTATTATTGGTGGAATTACAGTAGGAGGACTTGAGGGAGTTTCATACAGACCTTTTTTAAGTACATCCAGGTGTGGAGAAGATGTACCAGGACCTCTGATGTTAGTTTTTGTGGCCCAAGATGAAGAAAGGAGTGGTAGAGTTTGTTTCTCGATGCCTCATTTTTTAGCATGTGAAGGTCAAGAATAAGGTTCCAATGGGTTTGATGTAACACCTTGAGGTACCATAATGGAAGTGGGGTAGAATATCGATGGAATTAAATATGGTTTACCATGTACATCTAGAAAATATGGTACCATATAAGTGAACATTGACTGACTCACCAAGTCGTCCAACTTCCTCGCTATCCGGGAGTAGAGTTCTGGAGAGAGATTGGGACACATCAATGTGTAGAAGATAGTTCGACTCCATGGAGTTCCATCGAAGATATTCTCATATCATGATTCTCTCTTTACATCCTGGTTATTGAAGGGATTGTAGGAGGTGTTTGGGGCTTAGTTAAAGTTGATAACAAGATTTCACCCACAGAAGGATGGCCAAACTGAGCAGACCACTCATCATTGGGAGGAAATACTATGTGCTTGCATACTGGGTTTTTTCCATAGTTGTAAGTAGCATCTACCTATGGTGGAGTTTTCATATAACAATAGCTTACATTCCACCATTAGTATGGAACCATTCGAGGACCTGTATGGGCAACCCATCATGTCACCACATTGCTGGATGGACCCAGGAAAGTAAGAATTCATGGGCCCAGAGTTGGTGCATGAAACAACAGAGAAGCTGCAGATCATCCAGGAGCTAATGAAGACTGCAGATATCTATTAAAAGTATTATGTTTATATATGATAGATTCCATTATAGTTTATGAAAGGACACCATGTGTTCCTTTTGGTCTCACCTTGATATGGATTACATATATTTGGTCGGGGTGGAAAGCTATCTCTGAGGTTCATCAACCCTTTCTAGATTCTACGTAGAGTTGGAAAGGTGGTATACCACTTGGATCTACCTCCACAATTAGAGATGGTTCACGATGTCTTCCACGTGTCATTTCTGAGGAGGTATGTTCATAAACCATCACACATCCTTGACTAGGGTGAGCTGGGTATCAACGATGGGGTAACTTTTATTGAGTACCGAGTGGTGATCGAGGATCAATAGGAGAAGATCCTTCAGGGCTAGTCAAATCCTCTAGTGCATGGTCGGTGGAAGCATATAAATCTCTTAGAGAGAACATGGGAGCAGGAGGCTCAGATTCGTGCTCAGTACCCTCTTTTTTTTAGTATCCCTTTTGGTTTGGATTTTAGGGATGTAAATCCTTGAGGTGGGGAGAATGTAATGTCTCATATTTTCCATATATTGTTTTTAGATATTATAAGGATTGATTTTGAGACCAGTTTCTGAGACATCATATGATTTTGAGGCCCGCAGTGCACGGAATAATTGTTTGAATTGTATTAAAATATTATATAGCACGTGCACATAGTTTTCCTAAAAATGTGGAATAACTCTGAAATGGGTGCTCATATCAGAAATCTGAGGGTGTTATTGCATTCAGAATAATGAATTTATTTTACGAGAGGCCTAACATTAACCGGTGTAGGTTGGATATGAAAAATAATTTCTAGACATTTTAAAGAATAAAACAAATTATGTTTTATTTTATTTAACATTGCATGATGACACTAAAAAGTTTTATTTTTAATAATACTTTGTTATATAATTTTTATTTATCGATATAACCCTATAATTCCTCTGAATTATGGAGAAAGAACCCTATCCAGAAAATGATGAAGGATAGGATATCAGATCATGGATCATTGTGCCAATAGAGTTGGAGGATCTCATCAATGACGACAAATAAACAACTCCTCATAAATGATCAATCTAACTCAAGTTAGGGGATTTTATTTCTTCATGATTCCACATTATTAAATTCAATGATGAACATGGACCAACCCACAAACAGGATGATCCACGATTCAATCTTTCTTATGGGATGGGCTTGATTTGTGGGTTTTTAATAGGAGATAAATATTTTTGATTATTTTTTCTTCATTATTCATTCTAACGAGAATGGATTGAGCCTGAAAAAAAAATGGAAAAGTTTCATTTCTCAGGGAGTTCTTGTGCTTTTTTGTCCATGTTCATGGTGTTCTTCTCCATTAGACACTCAAGGTTGCAGATTGAATTTCTGGGATGCTTCAAACACAATTGGACCCCCAAATTTGTGGAAAGATAAACCGAATGTCGGAGCATAGTAATTGAAAACCCAAGGACTGTGTAACTGGCCTCGTCTTAGAAATTGGAACACTAGAGGAGGAATAGTGGCCAGGGAAAGGGGTCTACTGGTGCACCAGCATCGGCGACCTATGTCGACAGTGGTACATGGTGGAATTCCGCATGAAAGAGGCATGCATGGTGTCAATCCATGTGTGGGAGGTACATGTGGTGTCCTGGTTGCATGGGAACCTGTTGCAGCTGGTTGCAGGATGTGGTAGCCTCGCATACAGTGGTCATGGGGAGCGATAGTCACCATGTAGGAGATCATGTCTGTGGGATCCACAAACATGGTGGCACACCATGTGGACCGGACCTCGAAATGGGATAGATCGGGAGAACATATCAGGTTATCCTGGTGGGCCAGGCTCAACTGAAGTGGGTCGGGTGAACTCAGCGGACCGGGTCGGACCCAGCGGTTCGGGTCATACCTCAGGTCAGGTCAAGATAGGATCGGACCCAGGTGGCTATACCAGCCCCTAGTCGACCATAGTGGTTGACCAATATGTTTCATGTCCATGACAAAAATATCACAGTCAACCACCATGGCTTCTCAAACTGTCGTGTCATGGTCGGTTGACCGGCCGCTCGGTCGGTCCATGTGCCAGTAGACCCCTTTCTGAATTTTCTAATTCCTATAACATTGAAATCATGTGTCTGTTTGATGAACCGTCTATGGCGTTGGGACCCTGTGGAGGATACGTTCCTTTTGATATATCATTAGTGGATTTTTTATTAAGTTTGAATATGACCTAATGGATTTAAGTTTATGTTCTCCCAGAACATGTGTGCTTGAGTGGAATCCTTTGGATGGTTATGACATAGAGACAAGGTGTATCATGGAGACTATGTGACAATCAAAGACTATGTGTCTTATAAATATTGTGTGTCTCATGGAGACTCTATAACTCCCAAATACTATGTGTCTTATAGAGACTATGTGTCTCATAGAGACTATGTGTCTCATAGAGACTATGTGTCTCATAGAGACTATGTGTCTCATAGAGACTATGTGACCCCAAAAGACTCTATGTCTTACCTAGACTTTGTGTCTCATTGAGACTGTGTATCTCAGGGATACACTGTGTCTCATTAGAGAGAGTGTATCTAGATATTCTTGATACATGGGTCACGGGAGTATATCTTTAAGGATATGAATATACAATTACTCCATGGTATTTTCTTTTTGGTTTTTCCTTTTTGGTATTTCCTTCATGGAATTTCCTTTGTTGTATTTCATGTGTGGTATTTCCTTTGTGATATTTCATGTGTGGTACTTCCTGTGTGGAATTTCCTTTTTGATCTTCCTTTGTGCTTTCGGGGCACCTTACTGAGTATTATTTTAATCACCCCTCCATGGGATTTTCCCACATGTCTCATTTCTTGTGAATATGAGTGTCCTTTTGATAGATTCCAAAGGGGACCAGGACTGAACAGAGATTTGTGAGTTTAAGAAGGCCGAGGTTTTTCAATGACTTTGAGGAACAGTCTAAGTACCTTTGTCTACAGGTTCAACTTTTTGGTTTACAGAATTTTCTTTTGGTGGGCGTGTATTTTGTCCCAATTTATTTTAATTTACATTCCATTTTTGGTGTATTCTTTTGGTTGGGATATAGTGTATGCATGCATTTGTTTACTTAGTGTTTTTACATTTCATCTTTTTTGGAATAAAGAGGTGTTCATGTGTATAGGTACTTATGAAATGCCTCCCATTTGTGGGATATTCTTTATCAGTGCTAGTCACTAGCCCCTAGCCTATTGGAGGTGGTCTTGGGGTAGTCATGGAATGGGCCCCTCTGGGATGGGTCATGATATTGAAAATCATTATATATCATTATGTAAGTTTTACCATAAATAAGTATATCTTACTAAATGAAAATTCTTATTTAAATCATAAAATTATATAAATATTTAGGAAATAATATATATTCATTAAAATTGATTTTATAATTTTTAATAAAAATAATATCTCTTGACAAGTAATAAATATTTATCGTTTTTTATAATTTTAATATTTTAACTCATTTTATAATCACAAATTATTTAGATTAAAAAAATTATAAAACGATCGTTGTATTAAAAAGAATTGGTTTTAATTATTGTAAAGACCCGCAAATTTCAAGGAATTTTTTTTTTCCTTAATTTTCTTTGGAATTTTACAAGAGCGCAGCTTCAGACGGCACCTGATTCCGAGGCCCGGTGTGCCCGGAATCAATTTCCGAAGTTTGGCTCGGGTACGTTCAGTGAACGGACGAGCGGGTTTTTCTATCTTTTGAACCGGTGCCCGGAATCGAATTCTGAGGGCACCGATGAAATCGCAGCGCCGGTATTTGCTTAGAAACGCCTCTTCCGGAGTTGCGTTTGCTCAACCGTGGTTTTTGAAATTTTGGGCTTTAAGTCGGAAATAAAATAAAGGTTGTGCGATAACTTTATTTTATTTCACTTAAGCCGCTTGGAAGCCGCTTGGAAGCCACTTGAACTGAGTTAAAGCGGATAGGGTGCTATCCGGAATACCCTACCCCTTGGTAGGATATTTGTGCGGTGGGGCCCGCACGAGCCCCGCCGTTTCTTTCGCTAAGTAACGCACCCGCGAAAACCCGTCAAAATAACTGAAAAGTCAACCGACGCGTTTTCCTTAATTCTTAACAGACCATTTAATTGGGCGGTTTATTTCGTGAATTAAATGGGCTGTTTCATTCGTTGAATTAATTCAATGAATTTAATGGGTCGTTACTAACGCGTTTGCGTTCGTTGGCAAATTAATAAAATAGACAAACTTGTCTATTTTGGAGGATTGCTATCGTTGTGCGAATCCTCTGAGCCTCCACCCTCCCCGCGAAGAACGGGAAGAACGCGAAGAACGCGAAGAACGCCGGAACCGGAATTCGACGACGCACACCGTGATCTGCGACGTCGACGAGCTCTACCCGCGACGTTCTTCGGCGACGCCTCTTCTTCCGCGGCCGATCCTCGTTCGGCAACTAAGGTGAGAAACAGATCGTTTAATTCTCTTTTTTTTTAATTTCAATAACAACGGATTTAATTAATTAAATCCGTTTGTTCTAGATCCGGAGATCGTCGGCGCGACGCTTTTCCCGCGGTGCGACGAACGTCTCTTCCGCGAACGACGTGACGATCCCCTCCTTTCGCGACGAGCGATTCCGCGACGACCTCACGTCCGACGACAACTTCGAGGTAGGGGTTGTTGGAATATTTTATTTCCCGTGTTTATTCTTTTAAAATAAAGAACCCGATCACGGAACAATTTTAATTTATTTTAAAATTGTTGATTGGTTATTTTCTTTTCCTCCCGTTGAGTTTATGACTAACGCGGAGGGTGCGGGTCTAACAATCAAGACCCGACAACCCTCCGCCGATCTTTTTGTTGTGCGGATTTGGCGGACGACGACGAACCGTGCGGCAGGGGCGATCCGTTGATCCCGCAGTGAAGATCGGCCCCCGGGAGGAGCTATGGCGCAGACGGGAGGCAAAACGGGCCACCGGAGCAACTCCGGCGGCCCGCGGAAGGCGGCGACGCCGGCGACCGGGGGCGGCGGCCCCCGGCGCGCCGCCGGAGGAATCCGCCGCGGCTCGGCCACGGCGGCGGCGAACCGCCGGACCGCGTCCGCGGTCCGGCCACCCAGCACGCGGCCCGCGCGGGCCGCGTTCCTCCAAGCCGCGGGTCAAACCCGCGGCGGTTTCTCTTCGGCCGCTCGGCCGAAGCCGAGCCGGCCGGTCCGGTCGGCCGGGCCGCGCCCAGGCCGGACCGGACCCGGCCTAGCCGGGTCGGGCCGGGTCGGGTCAACCCGGTTCGGGTCGACCCGGTTCGGCCGACCCAGGGGGGGTTCGGGCCGGGTCGCCTCGGGCCCAGAACCCCCGTTTTCGGGCCCTCTTCGGTCTTTTGCCCATATCTTGGGCCTAGGACCTCCGATTGACGAACCTTCAGCGGCTACGCGATCCTTGGATCGATACGGTCGTTTAGATATATTATACTCAAGGTTTCGGAAGACTTTGGGTTCGGCCGGGTTGGATCGTACACGAAACCAACCGGGCCCTCGGAGCGGAAACTCTCATGACTTGAGCTACGGACGTCCGATCGACGTACCGTCAGCTGTGGTAGTTTCCTCTAAGTGAGACGGAACTTTTGGCATACTCCGCCCGAGGATCGGACACAGGCGGAGTACGGTCGGGTTGGTTTTTCCCTAAAAACCAACCGGGCCCCTGGGACGAAAATGCCAATAACTCTCAGACCGGGCGTCCGTTTGACGCGCCGTCTGTTGCGTTGAGATCCTGTTGTCGATACGGAACTTTTGGATACATCAACTTCGGACTACGTGTCAGTTGATGTATCAGCCTCTCGGCTCGTGGAGCGGACCCTCCTAAACGAGCTCGTTGTGTGCGGGAACCCTAGTGCTGGCTGTGACTTCGACGACAGAGCAGAGATCCTCCGTGGACTGCGACGACGGCAGAACAGAGATCCTCCGTGGATTGCGACGACGACAGAGCAGAGATCCTTCGTGGACTGCGGCGACGACTGTGCAGAGATCCTCAGTGGACTGCGTCGACTACTGCACTCAGCGATCCTATGTGGATCAGTGCTACAGGTCCTGTGTGGGCCCGATCCTGTGTGGGTCCTTACTACCGGTTCTGTGTGAGCCACTGCCTACAGGTTCTGTGTGAGCCCGATCCTATGTGGGTCTTTTGCGGGGGGTTAGTACCTATCGATCCTTCGTGGGTCCGAAGACTTAGATGGATCAGTGATCATCTTTGACGTCATCTGAAATAGTATACCTGGTTGAGCTGAATCTTATGTTACTCTCCTTTGTGGATTGTGTTGAACTATCCTATGTGGATTTACTGTTTACTCTCCTTTGTGGATTTGAGTCTTGCTTTCCTATGTGGATTGAGTTGTTCTTGAGCTCGTGAGCAGAGCTAGAAGTGGGGACTTAGGTATATGTATGGGCATATACCTAAGTCGAGTCAGATGTTACTTCGTGATTGCACCTTCCTTTTTGTGCTATATCCTTTGTGGATTTCGGGAGACCTTCGGGGGTCTCGGGGTCCTTACTGAGTAGCTTATACTCACCCCTGCACGGGCTATGCCCGCACCTTGTTGTGTTGGATGCAGACGACGGACAGCGCTGATCACGGTTGGGGCGTGGAGCAGGACGGTACCTGGAGGTGGACCACTGGGCGGGACGTGCTCGGAGCGGACGTGGGACCCGAGGAGCCTGGAGGCTATCTGTACCCACCCTTCAGGTGGGATTGCCAGTGGACGACACGAGGCCGCCGTCTTTTCTTCAGTTGCTGTTCTTTTCCTTTTCAGTTGTACTTTCTGTTGGGCTTGTATTCCGGCCCCCTTTACTTTTCTGCACTTTGTAGTTACTTTCCGCTTGCTGACTCTGTGGTGGTTGTTACTTATAAAGGCAATACCTTCCATGTTTACCGGGATTTACGCCTTGGTGCTAGTCGTCAGCCCCTGGCCTATGGAAGGCGGGCTTGGGGTAGTCACGGCACGGGCCCCGAGGTCGGGTCGTGACAAATTGGTATCAGAGGTGGTCGGTTCTACCGCAGACTCTGATCGTCTTTTCTTTCTATATGAAGCAATAGTGTTTAGTGTATTGAGTGTGGTTATCAGTTCAGGGAGCCCAGTGTTGGTGCGGCGGCCGACGTATCCGTACACCAGGACCCTGACTCCTGATTTCCGACTTAATGCATGAAAACATTGATTGCGTGTGTGTTTCAAGTTTCTTTGTGATTACTTGTGTCAGCTCACCGGGTATACTGATCTGCTTCATGAAAGTCTCAAGTTTTCCTTGTGATTACTTGTGCCAGCTCACCAGGTATACTGTTCTGACTGTGGTGCTCTTGTTCTCCTTTTCAGGATGGCCCCGCGACGACAGCCAGCTAGGGTTTCGAGTGTAGGGCGCGACGGCAGCCCACCGAGCGACGAGGCCTCGGTGCAGGGCCCTTTGCCAGCAGTGGCACCGGCGGTAGCTTTTCCCGCCGAGCCACCGATGCTACCAGTACCAGACGCTGACGATGCACGTCGCCTCAGGGCACTGCATGAGTTTTAGAGCCAGCGACCGCCCAGGTTTCACGGTGAGGCGGACCCCCAGGCCGCCGAGGACTGGCTAGAGGCGGTGGTGCGGATCTTTAGGCTAGTGAGGACACCAGCGGATCTCATGGTGATTCTCGCGGCGAGCCTCCTGCAGGCGGCGGCAGGACGATGGTGGAGCTTGATGCTCCAGGTCCATGATGAGGCATCCTTGCTCTGGACGGACTTCGAGAGCCTCTTCCGCTCTGAGTTCGTCCCGGCCACCCTCCGAGCGGTGCGCATCTAGGAGCTTCTCCAGCTGCGCCAGGGCAGCATGACGGTTGCTCAGTACGCGGCGAGGTTCACTGACCTATCTCGCTACTCGACCGACATGGTACGTGACCCCTTCTTCCGGGCCCGGACCTTCGAGCAGGGCTTGCGGCAGGAGATTCGGGCGTCGCTGATCTCCCTCAGCATTCCGACCCAGGCGGGAGTGCTGGAGCGAGCCCTCCTGATCGAGAGCTTCCTGGCAGAGCCTTCTTTAGCGGCGAGACCTAGCGCAGGGCGACAGGTAGCTGAGTCTTCGGCAGCAGGTAGCCGACGGATGACTCTCGGGTCCAGGCAGACCAGACCCCCACGCAGACGGCCTCAGGACACCGGCTCAGCAGTGCGGGGCACACAGCGGAGTGCCAGCCTTCCGAGAGGCAGGCTGTGCTACTCCTGCGGCGGGCAGGGTCACATGGCTCGTGACTGCCCGACTCGCCGATCAGAGGAGCAGCAGACGGTGGAGGGGCCACCCAGGCAGAGGCAGAGGGTCGACCGTGGCGGTCCGCAGGGAGGAGGCGGACGAGGCAGAGGAGCTGGCCGAGCAGCGGGTGGTGGGCGACGCTTCCAGGCTCTACCCCCACCACCACCAGGAGGGCCACCTCGACCACAGGGAGCTGGCGGGCAGGGACAGGCCCAGCTCCAGGCAGTGGAGGCCTAAGACCCCGACATGCCAGAGATGATTCGAGGTACGATCTGTGTCTATTCCACCCTTGCTGCAGTACTTATAGACACAGGAGCGAGTCACTCTTTCATAGCCTCTACCCTTGTTCGGAGCTCGGAGATTCCGACTGAGCCGTTGGCTCGATCCTTACGGCTAGAGACTCCTACGGGAGCAGACTCGACGATTACGCACTGGTGCCGGCAGTGTGAGCTTACTCTAGGAGGCGAGAGCTTCGGCTGGGATCTCCTTGTAGCGGCGTCGAGGCCTTACGACGTCATCTTGGGCATGGATTGGCTATCCACGGTTCATGCCCAGATCGACTGTTTTAGGCGCAAGGTGCGATGTGTTCGTACCGACGGGAGCAGGTTTACCTTCACCGGCGAGAAGGAAACCTTTGCAGCACAGGATGGACTTCCGCGGAGGAGAGTGCAGACCATCTCTCATCAGTTGGCTAGCCTCATCCTAGGAGCAGTGGACGTGCGGAGTCCAGTTTTTCCTGCAGTGGTGGACCAGTACGTGGACGTCTTTCCCGACGACGTTCCAGGGCTACCTCCTCATAGAGAGGTAGACTTTTACATCGACTTGTACCCCGGGACAGCCCCGATATCTACTCCAGCATATCGGATGGCCCCCGCCGAGCTTCGAGAGATGCGGGTACAGTTGGAGGACTTGCAGAGCAAGGGGTTTATCTGACCCAGTGTTTCACCCTGGGCTTCCCCGATATTGTTCGCCAAGAAGGCGGACGGGAGCTTGCGACTGTGTGTCGACTATCGTCGCCTGAACCAGGTGAAAGTGAGGAACAAGTATCCGCTGCCACGGATTGATGACCTCTTCGATCAGCTCAAGGGAGCGCGATGGTTCTCGAAGATAGACCTCCGGTCAGGCTATCATCAGCTCAGAGTTCGAGACGAGGACGTGCAGAAGACGGCCTTCAGGTGTCGGTATGGCCATTATGAGTTCTTGGTTATGCCATTCGGCGTAACCAATGCTCCAGCAGTGTTCATGAGCCTCATGAACAGGATCTTCCAGCCATACCTCGACCGATTTGTCGTGGTCTTCATTGACGACATTTTGGTATACTCGACGACTGAGGAGGAGCATGCCTACCACCTGCGAGTTGTGCTAGACACACTCCGAGAGCACCAGCTTTATGGCAAGCTCTCAAAGTGCCAGTTCTGGTTACGTGAGGTCCACTTCTTGGGGCACGTCATCTCTGAGGTGAGAGTTGCAGTGGATCCCGCGAAGATCGAGGCAGTGCTAGCTTGGGAGCCACCCAGGAGCGTGACGGAGGTGCGGAGCTTCTTGGGCCTAGCCGGATACTATCAGAGATTTGTGCCAGACTTCTCCAGAGTTGCGGCACCACTCTCAGCCTTTACGAAGAAGGGGAAACCCTTTGTGTGGTCAGACAGATGTCAGCAGAGCTTCCAGGAGCTGAGACAGAGATTGACCAGCGCACCTATCTTGAGGTTGCCTGAGGAGGGAGTTGGGTACGTAGTTTACTGCGATGCATCAGGGACTGGACTCGGGTGCGTCCTGATGCAGGAGTGAGCCGTGATCGCCTACGGATCACGTCAGTTGAGGCCGCATGAGCAGAACTACGCCACTCATGACCTGGAGTTAGCAGCAGTGGTCTTCGCTCTGAAGACTTGGCGGTACTATCTGATGGGAGAGCGCTTCACAGTCTTTTCTGACCACCAGAGTCTCAGGTATATCTTCTCTCAGAAGGACCTGAACCTGAGACAGCGGAGATGGCTTGAGTTCCTCCAGGACTATGACTTTGAGATAGTCTATACTCCTGGGAAGGGGAACATGGTAGCCGATGCCCTCAGCAGGAGGACGGGCATTCAGCTACTTGAGGAGGCGACGGAGCAGCTAGCCTCCTTACAGATATCCTTCGTGGATAGAGATGGAGCAGCCTTTCTTCAGTCTCTCACAGTCTCTCCTCCACTTCTACAGTGGGTCAGAGAGGCTCAGCGTGGGGACGCTGACTGTGAGACCCGGCGTGCACTGATATCCTCAGGTCAGGCGCCTGATGGCTTCTCCCTTGGAGCAGAGCACGACATCCTTTTCAGAGGACGTACCTTCGTACCAGTCGCTTTACGGGAGGAGGTGCTGAGAGAGTTTCACACTTCTCCCTTGGCGGTACATCCCGGAGTGGCGAAGATGTACCAGGATCTCAGACGACAGCACTGGTGGCCGGGTATGAAGAAAGCTGTGGCAGAGTTCGTTTCACGATGCCTCACCTGCCAGCAGGTGAAGGCAGAGCATCAGGTACCAGCAGGCTTGGTACAGCCCTTGGAGGTCCCGGAGTGGAAGTGTGACGGCATATCTATGGACTTCGTGACTGGAATTCCACGCACTTCCAGAGGTCACGACTCCATTTGGGTGATTGTCGACCGACTCACCAAGTCGGCACACTTCTTACCCATCAGAGAGCAGGGCTTAGTGGAGAGCTTGGGACGTCTTTACGTCCAGGAGATCGTACGGCTTCACGGTGTGCCATCGTCTATCGTCTCCGATCGAGATGCTCGTTTCACTTCCCGGCTTTGGAAGGGGTTGCAGGAGGCGTTCGGGACGCGGCTCCATCTGAGCACAGCCTTCCACCCTCAGACGGATGGTCAGACGGAGAGGACCATACAGACACTCGAGGACATGCTCCGTGCATGTGTTCTCGACTTTGGTCGCAGCTGGGAGGACCACCTACCCTTGGTGGAGTTCGCGTACAACAACAGCTACCACTCCACCATCGGGATGGCACCATACGAGGCGTTGTACGGCAGACCCTGCAGATCACCGTTGTGCTGGACAGACCCTGGGGAGTCAGCACTCGTGGGACCAGAGATGGTCCGAGCCACAACAGAGAAGGTCCAGATCATCCAGGAGAGGATGAGGACAGCTCAGAGCCGGCAGAAGTCATATGCTGACAGGAGGCGGAGGCCACTAGAGTTCGAGGATGGCGACCACGTCTTTTTGCGTGTCTCACCTCGACGTGGTTTACGGAGATTTGGCCGAGGCGGCAAGTTGTCTCCACGCTTCATCGGGCCTTTCCAGGTCCTCAGCAGGATAGGAGAGGTGGCTTATCGCCTGGCTCTACCACCTCAGTTGCACCGGGTGCACGACGTCTTCCACGTGTCTCAACTGAGGAGATACGTGCACGACCCGACGCACATCATCGGCTTTGGGGAGCTGGACGTGGACGATGGGGTGACTTTTGCGGAGGTCCCAGTGGAGATCGAGGATCGACAGGAGCGGGTCCTACGTGGGCGGTCGATTCCTCTTGTGCGCATCAGATGGCAGCACGGGAACCTCCAGGAGAGCACTTGGGAGCGGGAGGCTCAGATGCGTGCTCAGTACCCCCATTTGTTCCCCTAGTTTTTGATGTATCTTTACGAGGACGTAAAGCCCTGAGGTGGGAGTAATGTAAAGACCCGCAAATTTCAAGGAATTTTTTTTTTCCTTAATTTTCTTTGGAATTTTACAAGAGCGCAGCTTCAGACGGCACCTGATTCCGAGGCCCGGTGTGCCCGGAATCAATTTCCGAAGTTTGGCTCGGGTACGTTCAGTGAACGGACGAGCGGGTTTTTCTATCTTTTGAAACGGTGCCCGGAATCGAATTCTGAGGGCACCGATGAAATCGCAGCGCCGATATTTTCTTAGAAACGCCTCTTCCGGAGTTGCGTTTGCTCAACCGTGGTTTTTGAAATTTTGGGCTTTAAGTCGGAAATAAAATAAAGGTTGTGCGATAACTTTATTTTATTTCACTTAAGCCGCTTGGAAGCCGCTTGGAAGCCACTTGAACTGAGTTAAAGCGGATAGGGTGCTATCCGGAATACCCTACCCCTTGGTAGGATATTTGTGCGGTGGGGCCCGCACGAGCCCCGCCGTTTCTTTCGCTAAGTAACGCACCCGCGAAAACCCGTCAAAATAACTGAAAAGTCAACCGACGCGTTTTCCTTAATTCTTAACAGACCATTTAATTGGGCGGTTTATTTCGTGAATTAAATGGGCTGTTTCATTCGTTGAATTAATTCAACGAATTTAATGGGTCGTTACTAACGCGTTTGCGTTCGTTGGCAAATTAATAAAATAGACAAACTTGTCTATTTTGGAGGATTGCTATCGTTGTGCGAATCCTCTGAGCCTCCACCCTCCCCGCGAAGAACGCGAAGAACGCGAAGAACGCGAAGAACGCCGGAACCGGAATTCGACGACGCACACCGTGATCTGCGACGTCGACGAGCTCTACCCGCGACGTTCTTCGGCGACGCCTCTTCTTCCGCGGCCGATCCTCGTTCGGCAACTAAGGTGAGAAACAGATCGTTTAATTCTCTTTTTTTTTTTAATTTCAATAACAACGGATTTAATTAATTAAATCCGTTTGTTCTAGATCCGGAGATCGTCGGCGCGACGCTTTTCCCGCGGTGCGACGAACGTCTCTTCCGCGAACGACGTGACGATCCCCTCCTTTCGCGACGAGCGATTCCGCGACGACCTCACGTCCGACGACAACTTCGAGGTAGGGGTTGTTGGAATATTTTATTTCCCGTGTTTATTCTTTTAAAATAAAGAACCCGATCACGGAACAATTTTAATTTATTTTAAAATTGTTGATTGGTTATTTTCTTTTCCTCCCGTTGAGTTTATGACTAACGCGGAGGGTGCGGGTCTAACAATCAAGACCCGACAACCCTCCGCCGATCTTTTTGTTGTGCGGATTTGGCGGACGACGACGAACCGTGCGGCAGGGGCGATCCGTTGATCCCGCAGTGAAGATCGGCCCCCGGGAGGAGCTATGGCGCAGACGGGAGGCAAAACGGGCCACCGGAGCAACTCCGGCGGCCCGCGGAAGGCGGCGACGCCGGCGACCGGGGGCGGCGGCCCCCGGCGCGCCGCCGGAGGAATCCGCCGCGGCTCGGCCACGGCGGCGGCGAACCGCCGGACCGCGTCCGCGGTCCGGCCACCCAGCACGCGGCCCGCGCGGGCCGCGTTCCTCCAAGCCGCGGGTCAAACCCGCGGCGGTTTCTCTTCGGCCGCTCGGCCGAAGCCGAGCCGGCCGGTCCGGTCGGCCGGGCCGCGCCCAGGCCAGACCGGACCCGGCCTAGCCGGGTCGGGCCGGGTCGCCTCGGGCCCAGAACCCCCGTTTTCGGGCCCTCTTCGGTCTTTTGCCCATATCTTGGGCCTAGGACCTCCGATTGACGAACCTTCAGCGGCTACGCGATCCTTGGATCGATACGGTCGTTTAGGTATATTATACTAAAGGTTTCGGAAGACTTTGGGTTCGGCCGGGTTGGATCGTACACGAAACCAACCGGGCCCTCGGAGCGGAAACACTCATGACTTGAGCTACGGACGTCCGATCGACGTACCGTCAGCTGTGGTAGTTTCCTCTAAGTGAGACGGAACTTTTGGCATACTCCGCCCGAGGATCGGACACAGGCGGAGTACGGTCGGGTTGGTTTTGCCCTAAAAACCAACCGGGCCCCTGGGACGAAAATGCCAATAACTCTCAGACCGGGCGTCCGTTTGACGCGCCGTCTGTTGCGTTGAGATCCTGTTGTCGATACGGAACTTTTGGATACATCAACTTCGGACTACGTGTCAGTTGATGTATCAGCCTCTCGGCTCGTGGAGCGGACCCTCCTAAACGAGCTCGCTGTGTGCGGGAACCCTAGTGCTGGCTGTGACTTCGACGACAGAGCAGAGATCCTCCGTGGACTGCGACGACGGCAGAACAGAGATCCTCCGTGGACTGCGACGACGACAGAGCAGAGATCCTTCGTGGACTGCGGCGACGACTGTGCAGAGATCCTCAGTGGACTGCGTCGACTACTGCACTCAGCGATCCTATGTGGATCAGTGCTACAGGTCCTGTGTGGGCCCGATCCTTTGTGGGTCCTTACTACCGGTTCTGTGTGAGCCACTGCCTACAGGTTCTGTGTGAGCCCGATCCTATGTGGGTCTTTTGCGGGGGGTTAGTACCTATCGATCCTTCGTGGGTCCGACGACTTAGATGGATCAGTGATCATCTTTGACGTCATCTGAAATAGTATACCTGGTTGAGCTGAATCTTATGTTACTCTCCTTTGTGGATTGTGTTGAACTATCCTATGTGGATTTACTGTTTACTCTCCTTTGTGGATTTGAGTCTTGCTTTCCTATGTGGATTGAGTTGTTCTTGAGCTCGTGAGCAGAGCTAGAAGTGGGGACTTAGGTATATGTATGGGCATATACCTAAGTCGAGTCAGATGTTACTTCGTGATTGCACCTTCCTTTTTGTGCTATATCCTTTGTGGATTTCGGGAGACCTTCGGGGGTCTCGGGGTCCTTACTGAGTATCTTATACTCACCCCTGCACGGGCTATGCCCGCACCTTGTTGTGTTGGATGCAGACGACGGACAGCGCTGATCACGGTTGGGGCGTGGAGCAGGACGGTACCTGGAGGTGGACCACTGGGCGGGACGTGCTCGGAGCGGACGTGGGACCCGAGGAGCCTGGAGGCTATCTGTACCCACCCTTCAGGTGGGATTGCCAGTGGACGACACGAGGCCGCCGTATTTTCTTCAGTTGCTGTTCTTTTCCTTTTCAGTTGTACTTTCTATTGGGCTTGTATTCCGGCCCCCTTTACTTTTCTGCACTTTGTAGTTACTTTCCGCTTGCTGACTCTGTGGTGGTTGTTACTTATAAAGGCAATACCTTCCCTGTTTACCGGGATTTACGCCTTGGTGCTAGTCGCCAGCCCCTGGCCTATGGAAGGCGGGCTTGGGGTAGTCACGGCACGGGCCCCGAGGTCGGGTCGTGACAATTATAAAAAAAATAATTTAATAAACATAAAAAGGGAAAATAGTACTTTGAATTTCTAAGATGTTACAAGATTCATGTGGTATAAACATTCATTATATTAATGCATGAGTTTTTATGAAACAACTAGATTCTTCCTTCTATTGGAAACCTAAGTCAGTCTATGAAAAGTCCTAAAGGGAATTCTTGATCAACACAGTTTGGAACAAGTTCCTAAGAATCAAGGAAAAATAAAATGAGAACAATTTCATCTAGAAACAATAATTTAATAAGCATCAAAATTTATAATTAAAATCAATCATGACCCATACATAAGTAGGAAATCCATTACAAAAATAGATAATCATAAAAAAAATACAGACACAAAATTAGTACACATAAATAGAAACTAAACACTAAACACACACTTAGTCTCCCTCTCCTATAAAGAAAATACACTGAAAAGACTCCACTAGATGCATTTTCATCAGCTATAATCAGTTATTTCTACCCTTTATCCATAGAAAATAATAAAAAAGTCCTACAAGGATGATGAGAGAAAATAAACTAAAAATTAAATAGTTTTCATACCTAAAATGACTAACCAATTTGATCAAATTTCACTCTCCATCACAACTAAAACACCAATCACTCTAAGAGAATTTAAGGGATAATCCTAAAACAGAAAATTTTTATAATGTTTTGAACATAAAAATGTCTAGTATGCCACAACCCTCTATTCAAGATGCATATACATTATTTAAATATCCATTATCATGCGAGCTTGAAAATATAAATTGAATTATGTTTTAAATTTTAAATAAATTTAAAAAATCACACAACATAAACATTTATTAAATATATTATAAAATCCATAACCAATTAATGAATCAATATGAAAAATGATCAAGTGTAACATGATAGATAGAATATATTTTAATTAAAACATTCTTTTGATAATTTTAAACATATAAAGTCAAAGTCAAAAGTAAAACATACCAAGCACAATGGGAAATTCCTAAGTCATCTATGGTTATTGGGAACTCTAGTTCCTTGCATTAAACTCGGGTTTTAATGTATAAAAAACTATGAATATATAGATGAAGATAAGAATTAAATTCCTTTCTCCAAGTGTCATTATGACACTGCAGACGATTCCCCACAACTAATTCTAGAGTCGTTAAGGAGTACATACCCTTTGCTAAGAAGCATAGAGACACCTCGTCTGATTCCCCACAACCAAGTAATCAATCCTATGTGTTTCTTTAGTGTGTAATTACCAAAAACAGGGATAATTAAACTATAATTACCCATGTATATACCTAGGTTTCCACATTCTCTTTCCATTTCAAATAATCCATGTTAACAAATTGCATATACAACTTTAATCAACCTATATATGAAAACCTAGGAAACTATTTGAGAATAACAATAATTCATGTATAAATCATTTAAAAGTTCATTTCCATAGGTTTTAGTAATTAAAATAACCTTTTTAAAACATAATAACAAAAATATAATGTAACAAATGGTACAACGCAATTTAATTTGAAATCCACTTAAAGACATGTTTGAACTCAATTTTGAAAACCAATTTTAAATTCATATGGTTTCGTCCTACAATATCTGTATAATGGTAAATATATATAAATTTCTCTAGTTGGAAAAATTCAAAAATTTTCATGTGAATTTATGAACTTACATATATATATTCGTACTAAAGTATATATGCATAGTCATTGGATACCTAAAATGGAAAAAGAAGAACCTCACGTTTTATTATAACAATTCTTAAACACTTTATAAGTACTTTGATATATATAAAATCTCATTCAAATGATCATATCAACCCATTATTGTGTGATTATGTCTAATAGGATATATATATATATATATACTTATTGAAAAACTTGAAACAAGATAATTTTAATATAAATTCTAATTAAACTGTAATGAAATAAAGCATGCGTTCTTAAATAAATTCCTATACCAATTCATAAAAAAGTAGAAATCAACTCATTATATATTTAAATATTCAATTCCCCTTTAAAAAAATCAAAAATGTTTTTGAAGGAAAAGGAAGAACATGTTTTCTAAAGGTAGATACAATTAAAGGGAGAATCCCTAGGTATGAAAAATTGGAAACATAATCACTTTATTAGAAACATTATAAACATATATAATAAAATTACTAGGCATCATAAATAATATTTTAAAATACCACCAATCACTGTTTCTAAAATTAAAATGTTATGAATGGGAAAAACTACCAAGAATAAGTGCAGATAGAGAAACCTTTAATGAACTATAAGAGGAGGGTCCCAAGAGGAAGCCACATACCTTATGAACATAACCCATAAGAAACACACACAAAATAATTCATCCCTATACCCAAGGGTTCACCATATGGGTGATGAACCAATAGGGGAATCAAGAATTGGGAATAAATAAGAAAAATAAAGATCAATAGAGGATGATACGCTAACCTGTGATTATTAAACACCGAATTAGAGAATCAATCATTCGAGATAGATGGTCACAACAATGGGGTATGTGAATGGGAGGTAAGTTGTATAAGGGGGTGTGTATTTTGAGAATAGGGATTGGGATGAGTGAGAAAAGGGCTCTAGTTTAGGGGTTTATTATTATTATTATTATATTATTATTATTTCATAATTTTTAAGGGGATTAAATAATTGGTGTAAAATACCTTTTAAGGGTATTTTAATAATAAGGAAATGTTTTAGAAAAAGGGGACTAAAACAGTTTTGTCATACGGTTTTCAAATCCTTGTGCTGATAATGAATCGTACACTTGGTACATAGGGAACCCACATAGTTTGGTCTCATGGTTTGATAAACTGAGCACCAACCATGAAAAACTATTCTATCAAAATTATAGACACACCAACTTAGATTATACATGGTTTGGATAACCATGCATCCAATCTGTGCAATAAATAGAAATGATTAAAATTTATAAATATTTCAAAATTAAAAGTCCCAAACCTTTGAAATAAAAATAAAAATATTTTAATAAGTAAAATAATTATTAAATGAGGGTTCTGTGTGAGAATTATCACCATATTTACCCTTTCTTCTTAAATAAATCCATCAGACACATAAATAAAGTCACATATAAGGAACTTGAACTATAAAAAGAAACCACCAAAATAACACCAAATGAATCCACATCATATTCAAAACAATCCACCCACATGTCTCCTCAAAATAAAAAATCACACCTGGAAACTTCAATAAAAATGACAAATGTTGGAATATCGCGTTGGTTATGCCCACCAGTTATAGATTCTATTTAAATGGTGGATCAAAAATGTGCATATGGTCTAAGAGATTCACCCAAGTAGAATATACATCCAAAAGCACATCTAAAACCCTATAAAAACACTAATTCTCTAAATTATTATCATTATGATCAAAACTAGTACCATGAAAATAATAAGTTAATGTATGGAAAATGGTAATGAATGTAATACCTTGAAATATTTACCTAACCATTCTCAAAGTAGGACACAGCCTAAATATCAGCCAAAATATTTCCCAAAACAGGGACCACAAACACAGTCTTCACTAAATTTTTAAATGGGTATCAGGATAAAGAGGAATATATCATATGAATATATATTTAAAAATTATATCGGATCCTATCCTATTTAAAAATAAATGAAGGGTAACCTGAGACCTCTAATTTGAATCATTGACCTTAGAAACCTCAATAATAGTCAAACTAACATCAACTCAGTATTAAAGTCGAATATTGTGGGGTCCATCCTAGATACATAAAATACACACCAAGGATTTCCTATGTATGTTTAATAAATTTAATTCCTCACCATAACCCTCATCACCTATGATCTTCAACAATCACATTCCCATTAACGAGTCAATGTCATAGACCAAGAAGATACAAGAATGACATGAAAAATAAAAGAGGGACTTAAAGAAACCAAACTAGGTAAGGAACACCATAAGAACTCAATTGATAAATAATATATAATAGGAAATATCTAATTCACAACAACTATCAGTAATTTTCTAAGAGGATATTCAAACAACAAAAAACATGAATCCCAAAAAAATAAAAAATAATCATCATGATAATAAAAATGTAAAAATATATTAAAAATAGAAATCTCATTACGAAAATCCTATAATTTTCATGATAATGAATTTCTTTCATTCAAAATTTACTTTTCACACCCATTTAAAAAACAGAAACCCAATTTAAAGTAAAAAAACAAATAATAATTTACATTTTCAAAAAATCCAATATTTAAAATCATATCAACAAATAAAATAAATCTAAATTCAAATAAATAGATTAATTTATCATTTCAAATCTTTTAAACCCCCACATTTAATTTAAATATAATAAAAATTATCAAAAAACTATTTTGATCCATTAAAATTTCAAAATATTTGTTTCCCATTAAAACCACATTAAAATTTGACAATCCTATTATATACACAATAGGTTCCAATTACAAAATCATTTCAATACCTTACATTTTCTTTTTGAAAATTCTACATGAGTCATTGATCATTAAAAAATATTTTATTTCATTTTAATGAAAATACGTATTAATCCTTTCAAAAATGAAATTTACCATTTAAATATAAAATCATTTTTAAATCTTCGTTGAAATCAAACCAAAACATATTAGCATGATATTTAGAGAAGTTATGAATCTATAATAACCCAAAATAGAATTCTTAATAGTGGGATAATGGTCATACATTATTAGAGAATTTGTTTTATAGACTATGATCCAATAATACTACTGTAATTGAGAGTCTCCTAGAAGCTTCTAAATAGACACTATATGGTTTTTTTGGCAATGGGAGATACCAATTCCTTTCATTTCACTCCCTATTCACCCAAAACCTCAAAAAACTTTAAACATACCCTAAAATATCCAAAACAATCATAATTAAATGAACTCAAATTCAAAATCCATCATAGTTAAAGAAAATAAAAAATTGAATATTCCAATCTCATTAACCCCTTATAACTCAAGATTCATTATGAGTGGTAGTTATCAAGTCCTAATCCATAACCTACCTCCTGATGTCTAAGAATCATATATCTAATTTACCAGAAATCCAGAATTACAATGGATACTTGAGAGCCTAGTTCCACTTAAAAACCTATACCCGGATACCATTTTATCATAAACCTACCTGATTTGTTACTCCATCAGATGTATGATCCACCATGAAACAATTTCGTAAGGGTATTCTTAATCCCCATGGGATAGAAAAGGTTCTTGGTCATCAAGGATAAACCACATGGGAATTATTTCTCGAATATAAAATATTTAATTAATAATCATAATTTTAACAAAACACTAGAATCAACCATCCATAAGTTAGATGTCCATGCCTAAAATAAATAATAATAAATTAAACAAATAAAAAATAAAAGAAGTAATATCAATGAGAAAAAAAACTAAACACCACCCCTCATCCCTCCCCTCAAATATAAATACACCCAAAAAGAACCCACCATATTCCTTTTCTTCAAAAACTAGTTTGTATTTATATCCTCCATATATAAAAATAAAGAAATTCATGTATTGAAAGTGTGAGAAAAGAAACAAATAATAAAATAACTAACAAAACTGAACCAACTAACTGATGTGACCCAAGGTCTCTCTTCATCCAGACTAGAACAAAAATCACTCTAAGAGAGATTAAGAGTTTAACCTGAAACTAAAAATATATATATAATAATGAGCATAAAAATTACCAATATTCCTCCACTAACCCTTTGAAATTATTTCCCTTTAATTAAATATACATTATCATACAGCTATTAAAATACAATTAAAAATAGTTTTTCATTTTTAATTTGCATCTATAAAAATCACATCAACCGCATTTAATAAATCTCATTCAAAAATATATAATCTTTTGAAGATGAATGAATAAAAATAATAATTCATAACATTCAAGATAAGATATATATTAAGTAAAACATGCTTTTGGTAAGTTTAAAGGGACATAGAAATAGTCAAAATTAAACTATATAAATAACCATGGTAAAATATTCTGTTATATAATGTTAGTGGGAATTCTTTTTCCTCGCCTAAAACTTGTGATCTAATTAGTCAAAATCAAAGCATGCACATATTCCACTAATGATTGCATTCCCTTGGCCTACTAACATGGTAACACCCTGACTGATACCCCACAACTAATTTTATAGCTCTTAAGGAATACATTTTGTTGGCCTAGTAGCATGTTGACATCCTTTTCTATTCCCCAAAACCAACTCATTATATCCTAAATGTTTTTTTAGTTTGGCGTAAAAAAAAGAGAAATATAAAATACCCCCTATGTAGATACATGTTTCCCATTTTAGACAAACCACATTAACAAAGAACATATTCCGTATTATACCTTTTTAAAAAAACATAGAGAACTATTTAAGAATAAACATGATGCATGTATATTTAATATAAAACATTACTGTCATAGCTTTAACTAATTAAAAAAACTTTTTGTAAAACATAAAAAAAATAGAACATGTCAATTAGGCCTAAGCAAAGTATTTTAAAATCTACTTATAGACTAGTTTGAAATTGAGTATTAAAACCAATTTTAAATTCATAATTTTTCCTTTAGTTATTCCCATATACAAGTGCATTCACATATGTATATACATTTCACTGGTTTCATAAATTCACATAATTCCATGTGAAATTATAAACTTATATATATATATATGTGTGTGTGTGTGTGTAACCATCTATATATGCATAACCATCAAAGCCCTAAAAAGGAATAAGAATAACCTTGAATTTAATTATACCCATTCCTAAAACTCTTTATAATTACCTGTATATATACATATATACTCCCACTCAAATGCACATATTCACCCGTTATTATAAGAATATTTGCATGATGTTACATATATACACATCTATATAAATTTATAGAAAATAACTGAAATTAAATGACATATAATAATTTTGAAATAAACTACCAATATACTAATGTAAAATTAAGCATGTGAGATCTATTAAAATCATTTACCAATTAATTAAAAAAAATTCTAAACAAATATAGAGATAATAAAATATATAATTTCACCTTTACAATCATCACAAATATTTTTCTTGGAAAATAGAGAACTTATTTCCCAAAGGAACAAGGAATTAAAGTGAAAATCCATAGAAATAACAATTTAGAAACACAAATATCCTCCTTAGAAACATTATAAACAATCATAATGAAATTATCCTGAATAAATAATAGTAATTTAAAAGAAATATAATCAATTATTATAAAATTATAAGGTTAAACATGGGAAAATCATACTTTTATTAAGTGAATATGGTGAAACCCTAAAATAACGATAATAGGAGGGTCACCAGATGGAGCCTCATACCCTTGGAATGGATCCCATATGAAACACATCTAAAATATTCCAACCCTATTCCTTGGGTGTCGGCATATATGTGACCCACCAAGAGGGGAAATTAGATATGGGAAAAAATGTAAGATTTTGGATCCATAGGGGAAGAATCACTAAACAATGATGATCACACATTGAATCGAAGAAGAAATCAGATATGAGAGGTGCTCACACCAAGGGGGAGGAAAATCAGAGGGAGGATGGTCAGTGGGAGTGTGTCTCATGGGAATGGTGAGGTGGATGAATGATAAAGGGGCTTTAGTTTATTGGTATTGTTTTTATTATTAGTATTTTATTATTATTATTATTATTATTATTGTGATTTCCGGGACCCAGATGCCACTTAATAGGTGCCCCGAGCCTGGTGGGCCACATGGCCTCAAGAACATCGCCCTAAATTCCAAATCCTACAAACTTGTATTGAGGGATGAGGGTGTTTCTTTGGGGATAATATGCCCACATTAACAAAGTGTATCTCATCGGATAAGTATTAAAAGAGGTAAATATCATAAGAAATATAAGTAAATAGAAGGCATAGTATAAATAGGGACAATATTAATAATAACTAAAATAACTGGAATAACATACAATAACTACTGATTATATTTCATGTATCTAGAAAACTGGAAAACAAAGATACAAGGAAGCAGTAATAACATACTCCACAAAATTATAATTGAAATTAAAGACTATCCCAAGCATCCCGACCTCGGACTTAGTTATCCGCTATTAAGCTCCATCCTAAATAGCAAGCAATCATATGTTTGAAGTTGTACACTTCCCTTTATAAACACCTACATTCATATAATATACTCAGGGTACCAAATGGTGCTCGAAGAGGGTGTGAGATAAATCTCAATGCCCTACCACCAATGGTGTCTATAACATCTATTCCATGTAATGGAATATAACAGTGTGAAAGCATGCATATATATAGTAAAGTAGTACAATGTAACTAAATACCCTATTACTTTCTTTATCCATCGACTGGGGTATGAACCTATAAAAAATTCATAACTTTATTATTACCAGTTTCTAAATAACTCGTGTGTTAATAATAGGGATGGTTCCAAGATGTAACAAGGAAACTTTTAATGATATTTAATAATGAAGTTACAAGGTAATAACTAAGGAAATATAGACCTCAAGGGTCACCAACTCAGTAATAATTATTTCCTATCATGGGGTAAGAGTGTAATTCAAGGATCATAGTCCAAGGAATTCCACAATGAGATTTCTATCGAGTTAAGGAGTACATCATAGGTAAACGGGGCTAATCAATGACCGGGCCCGATGGGCTTTAACCATGGAACCTACTTGTAAATACTAAATCCAAGGAGTGTATCCAAGGCATCATATAGTGATATATATGATATCCTATAGTGTCATACCGAGAATCCAAATTTAGACAATGATGGGGTTCTAGGTGGGTCTCAAGTTAAGAAATTGGTATCCTTGAATTAGGAATGGTGTCCTTGAGTGCTTAAGGCATTCCCTTGGGAATCCAAGGTGATCTTGATTTAGTCCACTCTTATTTTGATAATGAATTTATATATAATTAAAAAGGTTAAATATATTACCTGTCATTAGTGTGGTAATTTTAATTGAGCATGCAACCATTTAATAAAGTCAAAATTAATCAATAAGTCCATTTGGTTCAAGCCCTTACTTTTATTTGTGTGACAACGCCACGTAGCTTGAAACCATTCATTTAATCTATTTAAGTAATTTTCAATGATTACGTTTCACTTTTCTACCTTCCATTAACATGGTAAGGGGTACTATAGACATGTAACCTTTTATTCAATTATATTTAATAAGGCCAAGACATATACTTTGTATATATGCCAATTTCCATTTCCCATTTAATTATCAAATGAAGAACTAACTTTAGATGGGTCAAGTGGTGATAATACATAGTAATTTCCATTATTAAATTTATAATATTAATCAATCAATTCAATATAAAAATATTTACCTTAGAAAGGTCAATCTAAAGCAGACCCGAACAGTGGCTCAAATGTGTCCAAAACACTAAAATAACAATTATGGAAAAACATCTTACATGGGATGGATGTAGTTGTGGGCATAACTACTAACAGCTAATCACATATTCGGAAATTTAATAACCATATGGTCATAATGAATATAATCATTTCATATAAATTCAATAAATGGAAAAAAAGAAATTGGTGGGCCCCACGTGATAATTTTAAAATCAACGAACCTGAGGGATGAGTTATAGACCAACCACCGTATGGTTTTACGACTTTTATCCTCTAATATTGGACTTTTATTCAGCTTATAATGGAGTAGATCTGAGAAAAGGGAAAAAATTTCACACCTTGATAACTAGGTCGAGAGGAAGAGAGGAGAAGAATGGCTAAGAAGGACTCGAGTACATACTATTGCACATACAACATGATAAACACAAGCTTGATTGGATCCCAGCCGAAGGAGATCATTCAATACCTACCTTTGGCCTTCAAAAGGCTCAAAAAAGAGGTAAAAATTAGGTTAAACATATGGGATTTTTGATTAGGATAAATGATGAGGCTTAATTATATCTTTAAGGGAAGAAAGGTAAAATTACCAAAAATTTAGCCTATGCATGGTTGGTCCATACTATATTAAAAATCGTGCACAAACCATACACAAGTTCCTTGGAAAAAGGGGCACATTCATGGTTAGGCCACATGGTTAGTGAAACTATGTGAAACCCATGTGGTAAAGCTATGTCCAAAAAGGCACCACCTTCACGATTTGATCTAACCATGCGGCCTTCCCGCACGGTTTACTACAGACCATATTCGATGCATAGTTTTCTCAAAAAAAATGTTTTTTGGGCTCCGAACAAGCCTCAAACACCCTTGGAATCTTCACTAATTCATTAGGAATCTATATTAGGTCCAAAATAAATAATTAGATTGAAATTTAAAGGATCTATACCTTAGTGAAAAATAGGGTTCTTACAGTCTTCCATCTTAAAAGAACTCATCCCCAAGTTCACCTTCCATGGGTGGAGGAACACTATATGATAATAACTCTGGCCACACAAGAACATATGTCAGCTTCAATCTCCCATGTCTCATCATGCACATGGTCGTGCTTCCATGGCACCCATACTAGAGGGACAACCCGAATTCAGAGAGAATTCATTCTCCGGTCAATGATGCGTACTAGATACTCTTCAAAGGTAGCATCGACATCTAAATCAACTTCCTCAGGATCAAATTTATGAGATAGGTCAGCATAATACTAGAGAAGCTATGAGAAATGGAATATTTCATGCATGGTATGATACCTCTAAGGTAGTAACAAATGATAGGCTATTGGTCCGACTCCCTCTAGGATCTCAAATGGACCTACATAATGTGGTGATATCTTCCCTTGATTACATAATCGTTTATTCCCTAGCCTAGGTGATTCCAAAAGGAAAACACGATCCCTAAACTCAAACTCTATAGGTCTTTGGCTATGATTGAAATATGATTTTTTTCTAGACTGAGCAGTATTCATATGCTTTATGATCAGTTGAACCTGTTCTGAAGTCTCTGGAACAATACAATAACCCTGTAGGGCATCCTCACCTACCTACATCCTACACAGAGGTGAACAACATGGCCTACCATATAATGCCTCAATAGGATCCATCTAAATTATTGCTAGAAAGCTATTATTATAGGTGAACTCGACGAGAGGGATATTCTTTTCTCAAAAACCACTGAAATGTTGTACACATGCTTAAAGCATATCCTCTAGAACCTATATTGTCTATTCCAATTTTCCATCTGTCTGAGAGTGAAAAAATGTGCTTAGAAGAACCTGTGTTCCCATATCCTTCTATAATCCCTGTCAGAACCATGATGTGAAACGAGCATCCCTATATGAAATGATAGTACGAGGTACCCCCTGTAGTCACATGATTTCATGGATATGCAGTCTTCCCAACTTCTGAACTGATAAAGTCTCCCAAATAGGAATGAAATGTGATGATTTCATTAGATGGTAAAAACCTACCCATATAACATCTCTACCCCTCGGTGACCTATGTAAGCTAACTACGAAATCTATTACAACATCTTTTCATTTCCATTATGGGACTAGAAGTGGTAGTATTAAGCCTATAGGTCTCAGGTGCTCTACCTTCACCTGTTGATAGGTAGAACACCTAGTGATAAAGCCTATAATCTGGAATTTCATCCCAGAGCACTAATAATGGCGACACATATCTCTATACATCTTGGAGATACCTAGATTAATTGCCCACTGAGAATTGTGGGAATCATGTAGCAAATCCTCTCTCATATCTGTTGGAACCTATACATGCTCATGTATATTCAAGATGTTATCTCTATCCACATACCAATCCATAAGATAATTATCTCCTAATATACTCTCACAATGAATCAATACTTCAGGATCAAAAAAATTTCAACCCTTCACCTTCTCAAGGAGGGAAGAGGTGATTGTTAAATATGAGAGGTAAAACTTCTCTTCACTATCATGAAATGCCTGATGCATTTCAGAAAATAGGGCCATTAACTTCCATTCATAAATGGTTTCCATTCAACATTGTGCATCTGCAACCACATTTCTATTCTCATGTATATTGTAAAACTCAAAATCGAAGGACTATAGATATTTGACCCATCTATGATGTTTGAGGTTCATGTCATGCTGATTAAAGATATATTTGAGGCTCTTGTATTCTATGTACACCACAAAGTGCTCACCTAACAGACAGTGTCTCCAGCAATGTAAGTCATGGACAACTGCTGCTAGCTCAAAGTCGTGAGTTTGGTAATTTCTCTCATGAGGCCTCAACTATCGAGATATATATGCAACGAATTTGTCCTCCTTCATCAGAACAACTCCTAGGTCAATGCCTAATGCATCCGAGAAGATGGTATAACTTTTTCCTATATGAGAAATAATTAGAATAAGTGCCAAGACAAGCCTTCATATCAGCTCTTGAAAGTCATTATCCCACGCTTCTAACCGTAGGAACATAACACCCTTTTTGGTAAGTACAGTAATATATGAAGTAATATGTGATAATTCTTGTATGAAACGCCTATAATATCCACCCAGCCCCAAGAAACTCCATATATCAAACACATTCTTGGGATGCCCCTAGGAAACTATAGTACTAACCTTTTCTATTTCAATAGATATGCTTGATTCTGGGATAATATAACCCAAAAATTTAACTTTGTCAATCCAGAAGTGGAACTTAGTAATCTTGGAATAAATTTGATGCTCTCTTAGTGTACTTAGAATGATCTCAAGGTGTTTATCATGGTCATTAAATGTATGAGAATACACCAAGATTTTTTCCACAAAGACCACGAAAAAATTGTTGAGATAGGGATGAAAACCCTTATTCATTAGAAACATGAAAATTATAGGTTCATTCATAAGACCAAATAGAATATCAAGGTACTCATATAAACCATACCTGTTACAAAAAGTTGTACGATGTATGTCTGATGTCCTGACTCGCACCTAATGATAACTCGATCTTAGTTTGATATTAGAGAAGACCATTGATCCTCATAGCTAGTCAAAGATATCATCTGTTCGAGGTAGTGGATAATGATTCTTGACTGTAATATGGTTCAACTTTTTTGTAATCCACGTTTAAACATATGTTTACACCCACTTTGTTTGTGAAAATCATGGGTGAACACCAAGAGGATGTATTAAGCCATAAAAAACATTTGGCCTCTAAATCCTATAATTTCTTCTTGATCTCATGAAGCTATGTAGGTTCCATCTTGTAGATAGGAATGTTCACTATAGATACTCCTATAACAAGATCGATTTTAAAATATACCTATCTATCAGGAGGTAACCTAAAAAATTAATAGGAAAGATGTCCCTAAAACGATCCACTTCTGGAAGGAAATCATCATGAAATATACTCTGATCCTCTATGAATATATTTTAAATCTTTTCGATCACTCCACCTAACCTGGGATGCTTTGGTCCCACTCAACCAGCCTGGACATCCCACTCACCCTTATGCAGATAACAACTACACTCTCATGATGTAATTGATACCCTGCAGTAATAAAAGTCTATACATGCATGATACAGAAACAACCAATCCATCCCCATAATGAAATCGAAGCTTTTCCTCTCAAGAAAAAAGAGTTCCCATAAGAAATGGTAACTACCAACCTCAAGGGGACAGTCCCAACACTAGTGTATTCCCTCTATTCATACTTATAATGGTGTTTCTAGGGTCATTACACCATATTAATATTGTATCTCCAGTCTGATACTTTATAAAATAGATACATATATAAAATAGTTTAAAAAACATATATAAAATAAAGAAGATAATATAGTATATTCCACAAGAATAGTACCTCATTCTATAGATGTTCTTATAGCATGATCCACTGGTATTGGCTGTAGGGCATGAAATTGGCCAGATCCACAAACCTGGGAAACAGCTAGACTACCGTGATTGAAACTACTTTGTTGGTGTTGCTGGTGAACAGAGGTATAGATACCATGTCCAAGACCCCCTCCCTAGCCATTCATGTTGGTTATTTCAACTCCCTACCTAACTCGGTGAAAGAGAACCTACTTTTGAAGGTGGAGATGACACATATCCTTTTCCTTTCCAAGATAGTGGAAAGGTCCTATAGAATCCCAAAATATTCCCTATATAGCCACAAACTCGACACTCAAGTGGGTCTCTATTATTCTAAGGATTTAGATGCCCCTATAATCCACACTGATGACACATCATGGAGTTATCAAAATAGTAACTCTGGTTATCACTTCTCTGATGAGAAACCTTGAGAGAACTCTTCCTTAAATAGGAAGAATATAACACCCCAATATTTTACAAATAAATTTATTATAATATTCATGGATCACTGAGTCTCTAAAAGCACAACTTTGTTGTAACCTAGCCAAGTAAACAAAAAATTTCCACTTCTGTGTTGTGAATTTCAAAAATATGACATACACGGTTGCGATCAGTAAGTTATTTGAAGTCTGATAAGGAAAAAAATATTTTTTGGTGACTAGTAACTTACCCTTATGAATAGAGATATTCCATAATGAATAATAAATTTACCTATGATGGAATATAAATAATATTCATGTGGAAGTACGATATACCTATGTTTTTAAATAAGTAAATAAATGTTTTAAAACTATTTTTTTAGAATAAATTATGATTTTAATTAATATTAAATTAATCATATTTATAAAATTATTTTTAAAAAATTGACTTCATTTTTTGATTATACTCATCAAAAAATGGTTTCGTTGAATTTTTGGGTTTTTTTCTAAAAAACATGAATTTTTTATGAATAGTAAAACATGATAATTCCCAATAAATGATAAAACCTGAATTTATGCATCATGATTGAGTCATGGATGAGGTAAATGGCCATTAGTTTGAACTCACATGCATTTATTAATATTATTGGTCATGGAATCATCACTATTTCTGGTCTTGAGAGAAATTAATAAAATAATGATTAAAAAATTATGAAAACCATCCTCTCCTCCACAATAAAAACCTCTCATCACTCCTTCTTATCTACACTCATCTATGCCTTTCAGCTCCTCAGATTTTTTCCCAATTACCATTTCCTAGTATCTCCCCATGTACAAGAAGATCTTGGTCTTGTCAAAAGACCAAAACCCCTTCCCATAAAGAGGTTCTCAAGGAGGTTATTTCAGGAGGTAAAGCACCCTTCATTTCCTTTTAGTTTCATTTTAATTTATCTTATTTTGTTTTCCTATCCTCACCTATTATGTCAAAATGATCATGATATATCCATTATCATCTATATAATTGAATTATACCATGTTAATGGAATAACCATCATCAATATCATTACTCTCTCTCTCATTTATTTTATAAATGAAATCAACGTCCATGAGGTTCCAATTTATAACCTTCATGGATGACGAAGTTTAATTTTTCAATTTATCCTTCATTAATGATCATGAAACCATTTTTATGGTTTAACCAGACTATAATATATTCATTATAACCTATTAAATATTCATTAACCCATATATGTACATATTATTAAATCATATCACCAAACTAGTTCTTAATAATCAAAAATACCGCTAATATAATCTAAGTGAATGTCATAAATATTTCATCTAATTATTAATCCTATTTCCATGTAACAAAATGATAGAAATGAACATTAAATATTATGGATTTTCATAAATAATATTTAATTTCAATTATGGATATTTACATCCATTCCATATGAACTCCATTACTTAAGAACAAGTGAACTGATTATGAAAATAAAGAAAACGAACACTCCAGAATAACGAAATTCAATATAATAAATTATCAATAAGGGAATAAATGAAATAAAAAGAATTATGTTAAACTAAATACATTTATAATAGTTTCTTAAATAATTTATTAATAAATCTAATTTCATATTCCAAGACCTTATGTTCAAGGGCAGAACACATTCAGACTTAAGGTAAGAGGTTTTTTCATCTCACTTCCATTTTTGTGAAATTTTCTGTATTCACTACTATTACTTGTGTATGTTGTATGTATAAATCTCCTTGATGTTTCATATCATTATTCAATTTATTTTAATGATATTAAATGTTTCATTTAATTATTATTAATTATGTGTAATATGATTCAAACGATTACAAAGTTACATGTATTTTTTACCCAAACCTCCATCTTCATTCATGTTGCTCTTATTCTATAGTCACCTGAATGATATTATTTTCTTATGTAATCCTCATAAATTATATGTGAATGTTCTATAATTTTGTACCAATCAGAATCCTACTTTCATTTATGGTGAGTTTTAAGTTTTAAAAGGACCTTTCAAAAATTCTTCCCAAAATACAAGCTCAATTCAAGGAACTTCACAGATTCTTACCTATTTTGAAGTTCACCGTATAATCTGTTTTAAGACATATTTATCTCTATAAATTCACAAATTTTACTATGAAAAATATATTTTGGTTCATTTTTTGTTTTATGAAAGAAAACATGCATTTGTGCTTTAAAATCTCTTTAATGAATTTCTTAGACCGCGCTAAAATGTTTTAATTATAAAACTTCTTTAAAAACAATTTTTAAATGATTTCACTTGAGTGGTAAATCAATTGTTCCTCTAATTTAATATCAATTTTCTTAACTTTTATTTTCTTTTCTAGTATATAAATGTTTAAAACGAGGTTTATGAAAAATACAAATGATTTTCCAAAATAACACTTCTTTCCAAAGTAAAATGGATTTTTCTCATCTCACTTTATCTTTTATGATATATATGCCTTGTTAACTACTCATTCCTTTCATGTGATAAATATAATTCTATTTTTTGTATCATATAAAGTGTCTCCTTAATCTCATGATATTCTAAGGGATTATGATTTGAATATTTCAAGGTGGTGTGGGAAACTTTAGAATGTTAAAAGATTATTTCCTCAAGAAATTTTCAATGGTATCATTAAAATTTATCTTATCTATGTAAAGATCCTAATTTAATCTTATAATTAATTGATTTTTATCTCTTATGATATCACATACAATATTTAATTTAATGTTTTATGATTAGTTTGAATTTGGATGTGCTATCTTAATACCATTCACTGTTTTACCCTGAATGGTTAGTGTTTGTGATTATTGTTCGGGGAATGTTATTTACATTTCATATGTTAGTTTAAATATAAATGTATATATTGTTTATATTTATTCCCATTTGTATGAGGAATGAATTGGACATATAATGTGTTAGGTGGGGCTCGTTATAGCCCCTCAGTGCATCGGTAGGTCTCATGAGACAAACTATGGTCTTGGCATAAGGCCTTGAAAAAATGATTATTTATGGTCTTGGAATGAGGACATGATGGTATGGTGATGATTCCCTACATTATGAATTCCATCATTATGAAAATATTATTGATGGTTCATGTGTTTATTCGACTTTAGAATACCAATGATTATGTTTTATTATGGATTTACTTTCTCAGCTCGTATTCCAGCCATAACATGTTCAAGTTTTTGTTAAAGGCATATGATTTTAATTATTCAACTTTTTTAATGTTTATATATCTTCTGTTGTATTGCTTAACATTAATGAGCTTTGGATCTCACACCATTCATATGTTCCATTTTCTCAGGATATGAATAATTTTATTATGCATGACACCCTGAAATAACCTAGGATTTATGGATGTTGTCTAAGGAGTTTCTATGTTGTATTTCCTTGCATGTTGTAATGTTGAACTTATGTATGTAACTTGTTTCCAATAATACTAAACTACATGGTCCTTTGGGATGCATATTCCTAGATTATATTCCAATTTAATCAAATAAGGAACCAGCTCTTGGAAACTGGGGTTTGGTCCTTACAGTTGGTATCAAATGAAGTTTAGTAGAAAACCTGGAAACTAGATTTAGAAAATGTAGATTAGGGAACAAATATCTAATATAGACTTTGAGGATAAGCATAAAAGTACATCTGGGTATTTTGGTAAGGATTAGATTATGTGTATATTTCTATAAAATACATCCTTGTCTGGATACAAATAGGTAGATGTGGATCTGAAATAGATGTACCTAGGAGTGAAAGCTCCGACAAGGAGTTTCGAGCTTTCTCGGGGTATCTTGGTACACGACAATGGGTCTTGCTTCACTCTTGGTATTGACACTCCTAGGGGATATGATTAAGATAATTCATGTTTTCTTTATAAAAAATTATGAAGTATTTTTTCCCCAAAGTGACCAAAGTATATGGTTTTATGATTTATGAGGCATGAATTTATGTTATGTTTTTTACCATGTTTAGAGATATATAGAGTTCAGAAGTTTATGAGTTAATATATAATATGGATTTCATTAGAAATGGATCCTAGTAAATGGAATGAGAACTTCACCAATGCACGTGATGAGAAGAGTAAGAAGGATCATAACTCTGATGGTCTTAATTCATCATTTCAAAGGAATATTATCTCCCATGTATCCTCATCATATGAGGAAATAGTATCATGTGTTGAAAATGTATGTAAGGACTTATCTGGTCCCTATGGATTTTAAGGGAAGAAAAGGAAGAAGAGGATGGTTGGAAAAAACACGAATAAAGGAAATAATGGAATGGTGTATTTTTCCATATGTGATAATTGTGGAAGGAAACACCTTGGTATATGCTTGAGGGTAAAAGGATTTTTCTTCAATTGCAGAGAAAATGGCCACATTGCTCATAATTTCAAGACAAGGAATGAAAAAGACTATAATATTTTCATTTTATGCTATTTAATATTCATGAACCATTATATGTACATATTATTAAATCATATTACCAAACTAGTTTCTAATAATAAAAATACCGCTTAAATAATTGTTGACACTCCTTTTAGTCACATTGTGTAAAGGAATGGAAAGGGAAATGACTTAGCACAAATTTATTCATCCTTTAAAGAAAACATCAAAAAATGACAATGGAATGAAAAAGGAGTCAAATGCATTCGGGTCGCGCAAGTTCCCTCACTGTCACGCAAGTACACTTGCGCGCCACCTAATGGTCACGCAAGTGACTTGCGCGCCCTCTTTGAAAACCACCCAGGGTCATCTCCAACCTATAAATACCCCCAGTGGGCCCCCATTTGAGGAGTATTTTTTCCAAAATTCATATACATATCTCGGAATTCCCAATTCTCTTCTTCAAGTCTTCCAAACACTTCTAAGGTAATCTTTTACCTAGAATGGAAGGCCTAAACAAGAGGAATAAGGTCTAATTGTTAGAATTCACTAACACATGCGTGCCTAAGTGTTTTACCCTTAAGGTAAATGGACACACTTGTGTGCCTCCTTACCTACTCATTGAAACTTGTGCGCCACTCTTCTAGAAGTACCTCGGGATAATTCTAAAGGGTTTGGTCAACGATCGCCCAAGTATATATGTATCGCACAAGTGTACTTGCACAACCAATACTTGCACGCCTATGCAGTACTTGCACGACCACCCAGGACTTGCACGCCCTTCTATTTTTGAGTGCCCTTCCTTCCCATTTGACCTCTCTTATGCCATTCCACCTTTCCTATTCAAGATTCAGTCTTCAAGACACTCTTCAAATCCATTTATGGCATGTTTTCTTGATTTACTTCCTTATCTGAAAGGAATTCCGTGGAACATCTCTCAAAACCTAGTGATTTACACATCTTTATGTCACTAAAGTTAGAGATTCCATTCATTCAACCTCATCCTTTAAGATGATTGAACCCTATTCATGGGCCTCCTTTTCAGGATTAAGCCCCAGTCATAATTTAACTTAACATGGGATTCCTTTTCAGGAGTAAGCCCTAGTCCAAGTTCTCCTAATTTGGGCATCCTCTTCAAGAGTAAGCCCCAAGTCCCATAATTTTGGCATCCTCCTCATGAGTAAGCCCCAACCATAATTCCTTTAACCTGGGTTTCCTTTTCAGGAATAATCCCCAGTCTCAAAGTCTTCAAATATGGGCATCCACCTTAGGAGTAAGCCCCAAGTCGTCATTAACCTAGGCTTCCTTTTCAAGAATAATCCCCAGTCTCCAAGTTCCCAAATATGGGCATCCTCCTTAGGAGTAAGCCCCGAGTCCCTTAACCTGGTCTTCCTTCTCAAGAGTAAGCCACAGTTTTTAATTCCTCTTAACCAGTATTAATTTTCTTTTGATCCGGGCTTCCTTATCATGAGTAAAACCCAATCATAAGTCCCCTCATAATTGGTCATCTTCCTTAGGAATAAACCCCAAGATTAGAGTATCCAAATATCCATAAAGTACATATACCTTTATGGAACCTGTTCTTGGATTTCTTCCCTGAAGTAAATCTTAATATTCATTTATTTTGGGTAGTCATACATATATAAGCCCCACATCATTGCATATTTCATGGCACAAATTGTCTGGTTTCACCAATACCTCTTGTTTCTCACACAGAGCATGACTCACGTGAGCTTAGAGTGTAAAGGTAATCATGAAATCCTTCCTGGAGCCATCAATCATGAATAAAACATCATACTCCCTTACTCAAACTATGTGGGTTCTGATTCCTTTTCCAAAACAAAGGATACGTAGGTAGCCCATCTGTGGGTATGATCCCAACTCTGAAATATTCCATGTCCTTCTGAATGACAATAAACTTCAGGTTCCCCACTGAGTGGATTTAAAACCAGTATGGTCATCATAATGACCAAGAGACTTTTATGTATTGAACGATACCATTGACTAAGAATCTCTAACAAATACAGATGATTCTCTATCGATGAAGAACCTCGAATACATATAAAAGATTCTTTAAATTTCCTACATATCAATCATTGATTGTCAGATCTAAAGGAAAGCTCATTTTATACTTGGTAATGTATTAAGGATTCACGAACATAACTTAAATCTATAAAGAGAGTCCCAGAGTAGACAATAATTCCCCTCAAAAAGGTGTCATGAGTCTGACCTCTCATCCTCTCGACCAATTCAAATTCCTAAGTCTCACCAGTTCATAACTTATGAGCACATACCTTTGGAAAGTAGGTTCAAATGGATATGGAATCATTGGATGTTTCCCGTTCTACGAACAAACCCGTTAGAAACCGCTTGGAATGTTGGAATCTTAAATCAATGAGATCATCCCCAATTCCAGAGGAAACAAAAAATGGTGAACCCGACATGAATCCTTAACCAAGTTAAAATGATGTTTTACTTTATTTGTTAGGCCCCTATTTAAAACTCAATGAGAGGGCCAACAAAACAATCAATAACATAAGTTATCATCCAAAATATGTAGCAGCCAAACATATCTTGATTATGTTTGTTATATCAAACAGCCACTCTTTTTCAAAGATCTTCTGCATTTCCAAAATGGCTTCTCTTAAGTTCACACCTGTGAATACGTCTGCTATGAAAACTTCTGTCGTAAATGACACTATTGCTACTCCTGCTGGATCGTCGTCCACTCTGAGGATGACATCACCTACTCAGCGTCTTCAACGCTGGGTATCAAATGCGCTGGTTAAGGAGTACCATCTACATGGTACCATTCCAACTCTGGAGGCTTCCAGACAAGCCCTCCAAGTGAACAACTCACACTGGTCGTCCGGACAATGAAGACTAGTGATTAAGAAGCAGGTGGTGCCAACCACCGTCTACAACCATTTCGGGTCATTATCCCCAGAATGCAATCACCAGTCGCTCCCATATTCTGGGGAGGTGAATGAGCAGGCCCCTCAGGGCCTTAATTCAAGGATACAGGAGTCCTTACCGAGGGTTCCCATCAACAATCACTGCCAGACTCGTGCGGTAGTGCTCCCTCAACATGATGAGGGTATCATCTCCAGGCATTCGGCTCTGGTTCCTCGAACCTGAGCAGGCAAGAAGAATTGCCAGAGGTAAAATCTGGTCAACAGTGAGCAGGTTATCATCTCTTCCATCTCCAGAGAAGTCCACCAACCTAACTTGGTGGCAAGAAACGAGCGGGCACACACACCCGCCCGTTTTAATTCCGCTGTCCAACAGACTCGTCTGGCAGCATCATGCCAATCCCGCCAGGAAATTCTAGCAGAGTACTATAGACAGAAACATACACCTGGTTATAAATCATCAGCTAGTCAGCAGGCTCATCTGACAACATATGATGGAGCTCCTCAACCACGTTCGGTGAAGTGCAATCAGCAGGCACATACATCGGCTAGTATTGATCAAGCCTACCAACAGTCTCATTTTGTAGCACCAGGAGAGGTCAGTCGAAAAGCTCTGACAACGAACAGGAGGCAGACTAAACTCTCTGCCCCCACACTTGAGTACTGTCAGGATTCACTGGCAGTAGAAGGAGGACTGGAGCAAGAACACACACCTAATCTAAGCACGGAATGGACGTATATCCCCGTTCCAGAATCTAAAGTCACCAAGCACATTCTGTCAATCGTGAAAGAGCAGAAGAATATACTAGCTTATATTCTGGATGCCTGCCAGGATATTATAACAGCTTCAGCAGCATCACAAGGAAAGACACATAAATCTATCCCTGCCAGTGGAGTGACACATCAACAATTCACTCCGGAATAGACACACACATCTGTGCCAATCTAAGAAGGTTGTGGGGCGTACTCCCCCATATCATACGGACAACCAAGTCAGGCACATACACCTGTTTTGAGTAAAGACAATCAGCCTAACCTGATCATTTATCCTGAGCAGGCACTCACACCTGCCAAATTGAGTAAGAAGGCGTCTAAGAAAAAGACCCACCCAGCACAATAAAGAAATCAAGGGCCAATTTTTAACAAGGCCTTACTTGATACTGGAGTTCTTGATGCACTCAGAAAACTATTTGTTGCAACTCAAGATTTTACTCTCTCAGTTTCCAATAGTGGGAACATTAATTCTGAAGGTCTGCATCAGACACTTCCTCATGAAGGCTTGCTTCATGACAGTTCGGTCGATCTTGAAGTTTCATCTTCAGATGAGAGCTACAATAACCCTCTGTGTGGCTAGAAGACCAAGGATCACAAGATCTCATCTTTTGTTGTAACCCACCATGGTGGTCCTCCCTATGATGATAAATTTTGCTGTGAAATTCCTCTCCGCAGTAATGATTCACATTGCCCGGAAAATACTCCAGTGGACAATGTAGTGCTGAGAAAGCCCTCTTATCTTGAGGCACTTGCAGAAGTAAATCCAGTCATCTCTAATACTTTACCATCAGCAAGTGAAATATTTTCTCGATCAGAAGATATCCCGGGGTGTAGTTCATTCTCCGAACCACCCCCGGGTCATTCATCTTCTAGTTTGATTAGTGAATTCCCTACCAATCCTATTGAATCCAATGAAGAAACAATGAATCACCAGCTCTGGTCAAATCAGGTAGAAGAATATTCATTGAATGATAAAGAGGAAATGTTGAACATGAGAAAACAACTGGAGAAAGGTGAAGTGTCAGTCATGTTTTGGCCTATGGATGACTCTCAATATGACATTCCAGAGATGTTGACGGAAGATGGAATTCATGACATTCGTCTCAATATATGGAAAACTCTTTCTCAGTTGAAAAATAAATTATTATCTTATGATGAATATAAAAATCATGTTAAGATAATAGAAGGGTTACAACATCAGATTGATTTGGCATCTCTATCAGCCTCTCGATATCTGAAGGCTGAAAAGCAGCAGAGATCCCTTCAGCGTTCATGCCTTGGCGCACTAAGAAGATTGCGCCAGTTAATTGCCAATGCCCCATCTGGTATTCATATCAGGGGATGGGGTGTTCATGGAGAACTAAATTTTATTGTACTCTCTAGTCAGCAAAGCCCGCCGAAAATGGTCTCATGTAATGTTATTTCCCATGGCTGGCCACAGTCAATGGGTTTTGTTTGTAATCAAAAGCTTGCCCAAGAACAGGCCCCAACTAGTTCTTCTTGAAATCAATAATACAGAGAACAAGTTGTTGAATTACTCCTGCATCAAGCAAACGAGAATATTTAACAGGCCTCTCATATGGAGCAAACACATCATCAAGTGACTGAAGTGTCAGAAATCATCCAACGGTATTTTGAGACGGGTGATAAAAGTGGATGTCGATTAATGCATCCAAATAATTTTTGGACTAAGGTCCACAAGATCAGGAGAGATTTTAAGAAAGTCTCAGACATAGCATGTCAAGAGCCACCTCTGCTTTCCAGACTGGGGACTCTTTTAACCCAACCCTCAGAATCAACAAATAGGATTCGAGGATTTGGGCGGGAACGGCAGGAACATCCCCAGTCCACTGGACTGGGGACTTTTTCAAATCATCAATCCCTCCCTCAGAGAAATTCAGTATTCTCTCGATTGGGGAAGAATCCTCAAGAGGAACAAAGACACAAATTATCAGGAGATTCTCTCCAAATTACGGTTCGCCAAGAAGTTCCTGAGGGATCAAATCAACAAAAGGCAATGTCTCGTCAGGGGTATGGCAAAAGACAATATCACAGAAATGATGATACAAGGGATTTTATGCGTTATGCATCAATTAATTTCATTAATGACGTTGTTTTTGATCCTCCAGAACATGAGGCTCACTAAGAGGGATCAGATGAAGAGGTTCCTGCTCAAGAAGCTGGACGCACAGACACAAATGAAGAAGGTTTGCGTACACGAAACCAAAGGATTACTCAGAACCTAGGTAATCCTTCAAGTAACCCACTTCCCCCACTTCGAAAGGGATTCAACCAGGGGAAAGGAAATAATCAAGTTACATACCCTTCCTCTAGAGTAGGCCAATCGCTCTCACTAGAGCAAAGATTTGCGCAACAAGAGGAAGAAATAAAGGAATTCAAGATGATGAATGTAGAACTACTTCAGGGTAATCTTTTTCCTAAGAGTGCTGGATTCAGTCAGTCAAAGGAATTTGTTATGCCTACTGAAATGGATCAAGAATATCCTCCTTTATCAGTACACCCTCACAGGTCTAATCCTACGGGTTAAGTGCAACAAAAATTGGCAGTACTATCATCAGTTTTAGCACCAGCCACCACATTTGTACTAGCTCCAGTCTTTGCACCTGCCCAAGTCCAAGTTCAACCAGATGTTTCTCAAAAGTTAATAACTACCATTGAGTCATTAACAGCTCAGTTAGAGACTATGGAAGGGAAGCGTGTGCAGGTTCAACCATAAAAGAGAGCTCACCCGGAATGGGTAGATTCAATCCCTCCCCCATCAAGTTTTTGGAACCCTGTATTTCCTATTTTCAATGGATCAGGCAATCCTGAACAGCATTTGATGCATTACATATCTTGTAGCGATCCTATGATGGGAACTCCGGAGCAGCAAGAAGCAGTGAAACTCAGATGATTTGTGCAAACCTTGTAAGGACCAGCTTTTGTCTGGTATACAAGCTTGCAATCCCAGTCAATTGCTGGGTGGGAGGATCTTCGCCAAAAATTCCTTCTTCAGTTCAACTCAACTTTTCCAAAGACAAAATTTTTTGATCTTAAAAACTATTAGCAATGGTATAATGAAAGGTTTTCATATTTCATTGCTCGCTGGAAGGGATTAACATATTCCTTAAGCTTAGCACTCCCTCAATAGGAATTGTTTCCAATCTGTGTGGAAAATTTACATGATGAGTTGCGCACACCGCTAATCCCTGTGAAATACACAGGAGGGTGTCGAGACCTTACTTCAATCTCTCAACAAATTGAAGATTCTCTTATAAAGACTAAGGATAAATCTCGAATAATTCCATCAGCTCCAGGAAGGAGAATGGGTAAAGTAAAAACTGTTACAGTTATGCTTAAACAAGCACCTGTACCTGCTTCTACTTCAAAACACTCATCTTCTCGAAGGACTCCACCTTCTGAGCACCAACAACAGAGGCCGTTTGGTCAAGATGATCAAAGAGATCAAATACGAAAACAATTTGAGGATTTGAAAAGAAAAGTTTACTCTTTCCGAAATGAACAAGTTCTTGGCTATTTCATTTCGGCTCTGGAAAATAATTTGGTTCAATTTCCAAGGGCCAAGAGTTCAAACAAGGAAGGATATGAAGACCATACCAATTATTGAATGTTTCATCAAATGTTGGGGCATCCCATTCAGGAGTGTTTTGTTTTCAAGTACCTCCTGCAAAAAAAGGTCTATTTGGGACAAGTCAAACTGAAAGGTTCTTCAGCTCAGGTAGCATGTGTTACTACTATAGTTCCAGAGTAGGAAGGCGAGTGGAAAGAAGTTAAGAACAAAAATGCACAAAAATATGATGATTGGATGGTCAGAAAGATGATCAACCGAACTCATGCTATTTTGCAAACATAATTGAAGAAACTAATTGTTCCTTCTACCATGAATGTCGCAGCAAAATCCTCTAATTCAGAGGGAAAATCCTCAATGAAATGGCACAATTACAAGAAAGATGAACAATCATAAGAAGATGAGTATGTGTCAAAGCCTAAGTTGTCTTTGAATTTGGCAGATTTTATGCCATCTACTTCAAAGAAATGGGCACAACCCCACCAAACGACACAGCTTAGACAGGCTAATCAGGTAGAGTCTTCATCGGATGAAGTGTTGATTTTCGGTTCTATTAATATGATTCAATTAATAGATCCATATGCCAGTCGCAGTTTCAATTTTGATGAGCCCAAATTCCCTGTATCAAATAGAGGAATCAGAGGAAGTTACATAGGTTCCGGATACAGGGGAAGACATGGATATTTCAGAGGCCACTATTCCAATTCTACCCCTTCTAGAACTATGTATGCAGGAGAAACTCATGGTAGATCCCTTCAACAAGATCAACAAGAACAAGAAAGTTCTTCCACACAAGGCAGACTCAGCCCTAGCACAATTATTCCAGAAGATCGGTTGAAGGTTCCATATTCTTCCTCTCAGCAAGTAAATAGACCTAATCAGTCTAATATTCCAATGCCAGGAGTGTTGCCAATTCCTATCCCGGTACAAGAAGCATCAACTTCCAAAGCATCTACTTCTAAGGTGCCTGTGAAACCACATGTTCCTGTTGGGAAACATAGACCTTTGGATCAAAATTATGATATATTGAAACACTTGTCCCAAGTACCGGCTAAGTTATCAATTCTGGATTCCTTTAATTTATCTAAGGATCTTCGGGATGCACTCATCGAGGCTTTGTCAAGTCCTTAAGAGTTTGAAACTGAAAGTGTTGTAGCTGAAGTCTACCATGTAGAGAATAATCCTGCAGAATTCCATGCAGTGATATCTTTCAGAGATGAAGTTGAATATGATGTCATGCATGGACATATTAGACCTTTATACTTATCTAGAAATGTCAATGGTGTTGACGTCCGAAGAGTCTTCATTGATAATGGTTCAGGAGTCAACCTCATGCCTATTCATACACTTCGTCGATTGGGCCTCATGGAATCTGATTTATCTCCTTCTACAATGATGTTACAAGGATATGATAAAAATGAACAAGAACCACTGGGTGAGATTACACTCAGAACTCGGTTTGGAGATCTTGTGTCCAATTCAGATTTCATGGTTGTTGATCAGGATTCAGCCTTCAACATCTTTCTTGGTAGACCCTGGCTACATCGGCATGCGGCTATCCCTTCGTCATACCATCAATGTCTCAAATATTGTTTCGATGATCAAGTTGGGACATTGTATGGTGATAAGGCCCCGTTCAAGACATGTGAATCTCAATACATTGAGGTGGAATTCTACCACATGAGGGGAAAGGAGGAATCCACAACAAAGGATATTACCAAAGTTAAGCTCCATATGGTTTGGAAAATATTCCAGTAAACCCATTAGCACATGTGAGTACGTATTATGTGTTGCCTATCAGTCAAATTGATAGGATATACCCAAATCAAAATACTCTTATGGAAACCTCCATAATGTCAATCATGGAAATCAAGCCAAACAGCATGGAAGAAAGTGGTGATCCACCAAGCCATGATGAAAGCTCAAATGGGGATGTCTTCATTTCATCTGATGAAATCCAGCAAGTCTATACTTCACCAACTAGGCCAGAAGAAGTTATAGCAATGTTAGAGGTTAACGATGATGTCAATTCTCAATCCATCATCTCCTCTTTATTACCCAAGGAAGAGCCTTCATCATCATTCGGGTTGGAAATGGAAGCATCTTCTTAAAGATGTGAAAATTTTAACATATCTTCTGATCATGAAAATTATACTTCATCATCTACTATGCAAGTAGAAACAGAAGAAATAACACATGTTAAAGAAGAAGAAGAAGAAGATCTCAAGGATGCTCCTCCAGCATTTGAAGAGGGTATCTCTACCACCATGGATGAACTCAGAAAAATAAATCTGGGTACAAAATAAGATCCACATCCCACTTTAATTAGTGTGTCTATGACTCTTGAAGAGGAAGAGATGTATATTTCCTTTCTAAAGAAAAAATGAGACATATTTTCTTGGAACTATATAGAGATTCCAGGGCTTGATCCTGATGTTTCCACTCATTGTTTGGCTTTTCCAGAAGAACATCGAGGATTCAAACAAGCTGCTAGAAGAACACACCCAACCTATGCTTCCAAAATTGAGGTTGAACTGGATAAGCTTATCAAAGCTAACTTTGTCAGAGAAGTTCAATTTCCCAAGTGGTTGGCTAATATTATCCTAGTGAAAAAGAAGAATGGGAAAATTAGAGTTTTCATTGATTTTAGAGATCTTAATCGGCATTGTCCTAAGGATGGTTTTCCAGTTCCGATTACAGAACGCCTAATTGATGCAACAGCTGGCTATGAAGCACTCTCCTTCATGGATGGATATTCTGGGTATAATCAAATCTGAATGGATCTAGAAGATGAGTAATATACAGCCTTAAAAGCCCCTCAGGGTGTTTTTTGTTATCGGGTAATGCCCTTTGGTCGAAAGAATGCAGGCGCAGCATATCAGCGTGTCATGCATTGTATCTTCAAACTCTATTTAGGGAAGTTCTCTGAATGTTTCATGGACGATTTGGTGTTCAAATACAAGCAACGTTCTAATCACTTGGCTGATTTGGAAGTCATATTCTACAAACTTCGGCAATATAATTTGAAGATGAACCCCTTAAAATGTGCTTTTGGGGTAACCTCGGGAAAATTTCTTGGCTTTGTTGTACACCATCGTGGTATCGAAGACGATCCTAAGAAGACAAAGTCAATCCTTGGTATGTCACCTCCTCGAAATTTGAGATAATTGAGAGGAATTCAAGGACACTTAGCCTATATTTGGCGTTTCATCGCCAACTTGGCAGGCAAAAGTTTACCCTTCACCAAATTGAGGAAGAAGGGAGTCACTTACTAGTAGACTGAAGAATGTAAAGAGGAATTTGATATTATCAAGTAGTATATCTTGATTCCATTGGTGTTAATGCCACCTATTGAAGGAAGACCACTTATCCTCTATGTAATAGCTCTAGAGAAATCTTTGGGTGCTTTTCTTGCTTAGAATAATGATGCTGGGAATGAAAACAACCTCTACTATCTGAGTGGGACTATGCTTGAAGCAGAAACCGGATATTAAAATATTGAGAAGTGCTTCCTAGCATTGATCTTTGTAGTTCAGAAGTTGAGATACTACCTGCAACATCACGAGGTCCAATTGGTATCTCGCAATAACCTGCTCAAATTCATCCTTAGTCGTCCAATGCTTACAAGACATCTGGCAAGGTGGGAAGTTATCTTGCAGCAATTTGACATTCAGTATGTGTCTCAGAAGGTAGTAAAGGGACAATCTCTGGCTGATTTCCTTGCTGAACACCCTTCAGTGGAAGACACATCTTCATATATTGAACTCCCTGATGAGGAAGTCTTCTCTATTCAATAAAGTCTTCAAAAATGGGAAATGTACTTCGATGGTGCTTCCAAAAGTCCAATAGGGAGGAAAATGGAAAATTTTAAATTCAAAAAAGTTGGGTTGGGAGTTGTACACATTTCTCCAGAAAAGGCAGTGTTACCTTATTCTTTCTTATTGTGGGAAGGTGGTACCAATAATGAAGCAAAATACCAAGATCTTATCATAGAGTTAGAGTTGGCGCTTCAGGGAAAAGTGAATCACTTAAACGTGAAAGGTGATTCAGAACTGGTAATCAAACATGTCAATGGGGATTATTCCATCAAAAAAGAAGAACTAATCCCTTTGTATGATTACATCAGAGAGTTAATGGCAGAATTCCCTTCGGAACCAACATTTTCTTATGTCCCAAGATCACAAAATGCACATGCTGATGCACTGGCTAATATAGCCACAGCTCTGGAGGATCCAAATTTGGACAAGACAAACATCAGTATTTCCCACCGTCGTACAATTTCACCTTATGTTCAAATTAGAACATAGGAAATGAATGAAATTAGTCCCATTCCTGAACCATATGGTCACACTACAGGATGGATGACACCTATCAGGGAATACCTTCAAAATGGAACACTTCCACCTGATAGAGCTGGGAAAGAACAAATCTGGCGACATTTGGTCAAATTTACTCTTTATGATATCCCAGATCACTTAGAGAAAATTCTCTACAAACATGGTTTTGATGGAGTTATCTTCAAATGAATTGATGGTGAAGAGACAATGTAAGTCATGAAAGAAGTGCATGCAGGAGTTTGTGGTGCCCACCAGTCTGGATAAAGATTATCTGATCAAATTCAAAGGTCTGGATACTTTTTTCCTTCAATGATACAAGATTGTGTTGATTTCAAAAAGAAGTGCCATTCATGCCAAGTACATACCAACTTCATTCATCAAACCCCAGAGTTTCTTCATATAGCTAAATACTCGTGTCCATTTGCCACATGGGGAATGGATGTAGTGGGACCTTATCCTTTGGCTACATCCAAGCAGTTGAAGTATATTCTTATTGCTACTGACTTCTTTTCCAAATGGGAAGAGGCAATACCTTTCAAAGAATTCAGTTCTAAATTCATTGTTAGCTTCATCAAGTCTAACATCATTACCAGATTTGGTGTCCCTCATACCATATTGACAGACAATGGCACCAACTTCTATTCATCCGAGGTGAAGAGGTTGTATCGAGAATACAACATCAAATCCAGTCATTCATCTCGGTATCATCCAGCGGCCAATGGCCAGATAGAATCCTTCATCAAGACTCTTTCAAACATACTGCAAAAGATGGTGGATAAAGATAATAATTCATGTCCTGATAAACTCTTTCATTGTTTATGGGCTTATCGAACTACCACCCGCACTGCAACGCAGTCAACTCCATATTCATTGGTATATGGAACGGAATCAGTCTTACCAATTGAGGTTCAATTACTTTCGCTCAGAGTAGCCATTTGTGATCAATCATCTATAGATGAACAATCTCAAAAGCGATTGGATGAATTGGAATGGTTATATGAGAAAATATTGTGCTCCCTGCACCACTTGGAAGTCTATCAGAATCGAATAACATGAGCTTTCAACAAAAAATTTCACCTTCGTTCATTCGTTCAGGGAGAATTGGTATTAGTTCTTAGAACTCCAATGATACTAGGAAAGAAACTTCCCAAGCTTGAACCGAAGTGGGAAGGACCTTATTCAATACATAAGGTCTATTCCAATGGATCTTATTCTTTAATCTCAATGGATGGATAACTCATCACTACTCCAACCAATGTCAGATTTCTGAAGAAGTATTTTATATACACACAAAATACACCAGCAATGGTTGATGCATATGACCTTAAACTATTTTCATGTCCCTTACATCCAGAAAGATGTTAAACTGCACCAGCAATGGTCCATGCATATGACCTTAAACGATTGGAATTTCACTCATCCCACAAGACGTTAAACTATGACTCTTTCATCATCCTATACAACATTAAACTATACAGTAATGGTCCATGCATACGACCTTAAACTATTTTCATGTCCCTTACGTCTAGCACGACGTTAAACTGCACCACCAATGGTCCATGCATATGGCTTTAAACTATTGGCATTTACGTCCAACAAGAGATTAGACTGTGACATCTAGAATACATGATGCTAAACTATACAGAAGTCCCTTAAGTCCTGTAAGACGTTAAACTGCATAACTAACGGTCCATACATATGACCTTAAACTATTTTCACTTTCGTCCAATATGAAGCTAAACTGTATCGTCCTTTTTTCATCCAAAATGAAATTAAACTATGAAAAAGTCCTTAATAAGTCCAACATGATGTTAAAATGTTTCCTCTTTTGTCCTTACTTCATGACATTAAACTGCACAGTCCTCTTTTAGTCAAACATGACATTAAACTGTATTTTCCCCATCGTCCTAACTACATGACGCTGAACTATATAGAAATCCCTTAATACGTCCTACATGACATTAAACTATACTTTGTCCCTGCTACATGACATTAAACTGTGCAGCACCAATATTCCTAACTGCAAGACTTTAAACTAAATAGTCCCTTAATATGTCCTACATGACATTAAACTGTGCATCGTTAGGGTTTTTGCTACCTCTTGTTTCTCACACTGAGTATGACTCAGGTGAGCTTAGAGAAAACTTCAACCATAACACTCTCTTTGGGATACTAACCATGCGTAAGTCCCAACACTATTTTTTTAGGTCGTTGTCCCCAAGAACAACGTGATCGCTAATTCTTTCTTTAATTGAACTACACAGACTTTGATCCTTGCCTTCCAGGCTGGGTACGTAGGCAACCTCCCAAGGTTCAAGCCCAAAACCAATCTCTTTACATCGGTTCACCTCCATCTCATACGATGTTAATTTGTGAAACCGCCCCCAGAATCAATATCTTTACATTGGTTCACCTTCGTCCTTGCTATACGACGTTAAAATGTACAACACTTTTGTCATGTACGACAATAAACTACAATATTATTTGATACCCTCACCTGAGAGGGAATCATTATTTACATTGATTTTCAATCATATTATATTCCAAAAAACTATGTGCATACATGGCAATACCTGAACCTTTTATCTTGGGTTAAACCATCATTGCACTAAATTCCCCTTTCGCCCTTCACATGTACGAACCAAATTTGTACAGATGGTATTTCTAGAACTATGTGGGCTTGATTCCCATCCTTATGGGATACGTATGAACGTTTGAGTGTCCCTCGAATCTAGCCCCAAGTCTTTTGGGCCTAACCCCAAATTCCACTTTCAGTCCCCTGGCAAAAAAGTCCCTGTGAAAACACACACTGTGTATTTCATATAATGGTCTGAGTTCTATGAACCTAAACTAAGATCTCTTACACTTTCATCCCACATGATGTTAAACTGTATTTCAAGAACTACGTATGGCTTGATTATCATCCTTATGGGTTACGTAGTGAAGTCCAATATTTCAATTCAGGACCCAGCCACAACATGATTATGGTTAGCATTGATCTATGTATCTCTCTATACATTGGACAATACCCATCTTTATGTGTCATAATCCTAACCTTCAATATTTTCAGATCTTGATAACCCTTTTATTGACTTCTAGTCACAAAAATATCGAATTTCTGAGAATTCTTTTGCCTGACTATGCAGCACATGCCCTTAAGCGGCCTTGTATAAACAGTCTACATAACAGACTTGTCAGCTAAAAGATGTTATTATTTGACTATGCAGCCAATGCCTTTAGGCGGACCTGCGTAATTCATCCCCTAAATGGGTTGTTAAATAATGGTATCTTCATTATTGGGAAGAAAACCTCTTTTTTCCTTATTGGTCTTATCAAAAATATGTAATCCTTAACATATTTGTTTCATGTTCTTTTTCAAGATCTGAAAGTATTCATGTCTATGGTTTATATTTCTCTTCCCTGCGTTTGGGTCAGACCTTCGTAGGAGTGACATTCATCCAGTTCTTAGATAATCTTGTTTTGAAATATCTTCTCTATATTAAAGTACCTCTCTCCATATATCAAACTCTATGCTTTGGAAAATTTGAATCATCATAAATTTTAACAGGCTTCTTAGCAGTAGAAAAGTAAATTTCTGAGAGTTCTTTTGCCTGACTATACAGCGTGTTCCCTTAGTCGGCCTTGCATAAGTAGTCTACATAATAGACCTGTCAGCCAAAAGATGCTATTTATTTGACTATTCAGCCAATGCCCTTAGGTGGCCCTACATAATTAAACCCCCTAACGGGTTTGTTAAATAATGGTAACTTCATTCTTGGGAACTACTTCTTCTAATTCCTTTTAGCTCTTTTTCATATCATTCCTCATATTCGAATTTTCTTAAGTCATAGTTTACATATTTTCCCTCATACTTGAGTATGGTAATATGTTTTCAAAAAAATTTCCAAGGAATTGAGTCAATTTTAATCCATTTTGGTCAAATCTATTTCGACCTTAAACATTAGCCTCTTTATGTCCGATTTTCATGACTTTAAACTGCCCACAAAAGACAAGGGAACTCTGAATAAAAGTCAAGTTCCAGCTCACTAAACATACATTTTGTATGATTTAGGTAATATTGAGCAATTAAAGGATTCAAAGTTTGTAGCGTTATTTACAATAATCCTAGTAAAAAAATCAAACTATGCTTACTAGGCCCATTGGCTTAGGTAAAAATCTAAAGCAGGTAGAAAAGGAAAATGCGTGCACAAATGATTGAAGATGAAAAAGATTTTCATTTGGTGTACAAGAGGTTAGAAGGACGTCAACAGATTGGAGTCTCTTCTCTTTTCTAGGAAATTACAAAAGGCTGTCAACATAAGTCTTCACTTGATGAACAGCATCCCTAGCTTCATCAGCAGCTACTTGAAGCTCATGCACCCGACCAACTTCATTCTATTCATCCTGATGGAGTGCTTTCATGGCATCCATGATGGTCTTCATACCATTCGTTTGAGCTCCCTCCAATGAATTATTGAGTTGGTCAAGTTCCCTAGTAACAACGTCTAACTGTTGTTGAAGGTGAATTTGTTGGACGACTTTATCTTTGATCTTATGCTTTAGCTCTTTCATCTTGGAAGCATAGTTAGCCTCAGCTCAGGATACCACAGCCACAAATTCACTAATATTGGCTGACACTTTCACCCTGGTCAGATATTCACGACACTTTTTCTCCTGCTCCCTTCATAAAATGACCTGTTTCACCGCAGCATGGATCTTTTCATATCCAAAACCGCCAAGTCCTAGCATGACGAACAGGGACGAAAATCGGGAAATCATTGATGATAGCTCATCAAGAGGCACTTCAGATATGATTTTCCATATGTTATTCCATGCCTTACGTCATGAAAAGCTGAGATCCTTAAGCACCTATGGGTCTGATTCGACATCATCGTCACGGGGGGGGGGCATGTAATCTGGGATTAATGCACTTAAGGAAGTGCCATGTTCTGCTCCTTCCCCCCTGACCCTGGTTGCTTCAACTTCTACTACTGTTTGGGTGGAAGTTGAAACTTCACCTCCAAATATATCCATTGAAGTTGATAGCCCTGTTTGATCAATTAAAAGTATGTTTAGTTTCATAGAATAATGAGAGTTGGTTTTCTATCTTGAAAACTCAGTACAATCATTACCTAACAGTAGATCAACAACTTGAGAAGACTCCTCCCCATCTTTCCCAGTTTCAATAGGATCTTCAAGATGGGTCTCAGGAGGATTTACTGGGTTTATCTCCACTTGATCTAATGTTTCTACAATGGTAGGGTTGACATCAATATCCACACCCTCTTCAGGCATTGGCAGTTCAGCAGCTTCTTTGGATGGAACTGCATATTATTTTCAGTCAATATTAGAAGTGTAAATTATAAGAAAATTTACTGGATGAAGGATAACACTCACGCCCATGATCTTCTAAATCACATGATAACTTAGCATGATAAAAAAATTCTTCGAAATACATGCCAAGATTCATCATTTCATCCAATGATATTTCATAATCCTGGTTAGTCTCACTAGTGGGAGCATTTGATGTGTCTTCTTGGTGACCCTCATTCTGCGGCCCCTGACCCTGGACAGCTTCTTCAGGAAGGATCGCAGATTCAGTTGTCGTAGTCGCCAATGATTATGGTGTAGGTGTTATACCTAAAATATCACATAACATAATTTAGTTGATGTTTTCATTCAAAATTTAATGAATCATTGTATGAATCATTGATAAATTACCAGAAGTAGGTTCTTCTCTACTTGTAGCAGCAGCAGAAGCAGTACTGGGAATAAATGTTGGCTCTTTTTCAGAAGCAGCCAAGTCAGCCTAAATTTGTGTTTGTTCCACAACACCCTCTTTGGTCCTCAAAGGAGGATCAATCCTATCCATCAGATGGGAAATTTAAGAAGCCCCTACAATCCCAAGGAAAATGAGAAATCTTTTCATGGTTTAAGACTCATGATTATCTGAAGGACTTACCACTACTGATAAAGCGTTTAGTTGTGGACTTCTTCCTTCGATGCCTTTGTCTCTTTGGATTTTTGGGAGTGTCGGCAGTCTCCCTTATTGGAACTAGAATTTTCAAATGGAAGGTCATGTCCAACTCCTCATTCATGGCCTACTGGCTTGGAGATATCTCACCCGACTCGCGAGCAGATTCAGCAGCAGCCCCGATGGCAGTACCACCAGGTCTATACTGTGGTGAAGGAACTTTAGTAGTTCCTTTCCTTGAAAGATGTAGGATAAAGAAAATAACTTCCTTGAGTAACAAATCTTTGACTGAAATCGAGTTTCAAATTAAACAAGGAAAGAAAACTTACATCTTCAGGAGCCACGTACTCATTCCACTCCTCATCAGTGGCATCTTGATCCATCATTTCCTTCACCCGCTTGGTGATAGGGATAGAATAATCAGTGGCATGTATATAGGTCCTAAACTCTTTGACATAGGCTCTTACCTCATCAGGGTTATCCTTGAAATGAATATTTGTAGTCGCCTGAAGAGTCCCTATTCCAGGAAGATGTAGCGCTTCATATAGCTCCAGCCAGATAGTTTCAGTATCGCAGTATACATCCTGCCATGTCTGGATGGCCTCTAGTCGTAGATATGTAGGTGTACTAGAAGGCTGCGAAGAGGGTCCTACAACCTTGGATTTTAATTTCTTTCTAGATCCTAAAACTATAAAAAGAGAATGAAAACTTGTTACTCTATAAAGTTACTAGCAATTAAATTGACTCAATAAAGTAACTCACTAGGAGTTGATGGAGTGGCTCTCTTGATTATGACGGGAGTATTATATAAATCACATGGCCTCTTTGACACATGTTGTAACTCATGAGAATTTGATGAATCAGCCTCAGTTGAAGAACTCAGTGAACCAGCTTCAGGAGTGGAAGAATCACCTGCCACCTGAATTGTTTCTTTCTCAATGGTTCTCTTCTTCTTCCCCACCTGATAAATAGGTTTATTCAATATTGCCTTAGGATATGATGCTATCTAGTTTTCATCATACCATATGGTCAAATTTCTTACCACTTCAGCATCTGGTAAGTCAAAAACTACCCCAGTCCTTTCCATAGCAATTAGAAACCATAGTTGTCAGGAAACCATTGGATGCTGCTCTGACCTGACGTGCACTGGAGTAGATACACCAGTTGTCTGCAGACACTTGAATTGGCATGCAAATCGATATGGATCATAGGCCTCACATATAATTTCCCCATCAATTCTGGTGGCAAGTACATCGTCTCTGCAGGCCAGCATGTAAGACCTTTGTTCCAAGCTGAGTGATCCATCGTCAACAAATCACCCTGTCGGCGGATTTCCATAGGGAAAGAAGTGAAATTCTTTATGCATACCCAGCCTTGGCCTAATATCATAGGGATTGAGGGACAAAAAACAAACTCCAGAGAAGGCCTGAACTGACGTCCTGAAAGAGCTTCTAGGAATCTGTATTCCATTCTGAACAGCATATGTCTGAAAGTGAGTGGCGAACCATCCCCATAAAACATGGAATGGTCCCACTAATCTCAAAGGAGACTTAACCATATAGACATAGAGTAAGGTCATGTGAATCTTTTCCAAAACTGGGGTAGCCAACCCCATCGTCTTCCTCTCAGCCAACTTGGTTGCAATAATGAAGGTCCCTGGCCTGACGCCTCCCTTCGAATCTATGACTGGAAAAAGATAGACACTGATCCATAAGGCTAAAAATCCTACCAGACAGGTCTTCTCTGGGATTTTATGATTCACTTCATACCCCCATTTCTCAAACTCTCATGCTTCCAGAGTCGGCTAGAATGTGCCAGGAGCACCTCTCTTATCCACTCTAGGGCAGCTAGTAGGACGAGTACAGGTGGGCCCCTTTTCCCTCTTCTTCTTGAGAAGCACATCCATCCATTCCTCTAGATGAATATCCCTTATAGAATGAGTCTTTGAAGTCTTTGAGATTTTGAGCTTATGATAAATCTTCAATAACTCTCGAACCAAATCTGGAGTCTTCTCCGGATCATTCAAGGTTTCCTTTGGAGGGATGAATTCATCATACATATCACCCAAAATTGGAACCCCTGAGATCTTGTAGACATCCCACAAACTAATGCCTACTTCTCCATGGGTCATATGGAAAGAATTAGTTTCTGGGATCCAACAGTTAAGCAACTCCGGTGAAAAATTATCATTCCTATAAACATACGTCTGCCCAGCCCAGACAGCTTCATAGATTGCAGCTCCCTTCAGATCCTCGACAAACTCTTCACAAGTTTGTCGTACCCAATAATCTCACATCCAAGTTGGCTTCACCCCTCCTCCAGAACAGAATTCCCATTTCTCCTTCCAGCCTTTGGATTGATCCATCTAAGAATTTCTAAATATTGAGGGATAACAATGTGGTTGCAGCTCCGGTTTGTGAGGTTTCAGATCTGGTGCACACAAGCAATGATGCATTATATAGGACTTCTTTACTGTTCCAGCATTAGAAAATGTTCCTGTGATTGAGACATTTGCTGAAGAAAAGTTGGTATATGATTGAAACTAGCAATACGGGAGATAGTTATTTGCTTCTGGAATATTGACATCTTGCAGATAACCATGGCTATACAGAGGCAGATAGATGTTGTGCGGGAAATTAATATGATGCTTCTTCAAGTACTTGGTTAATTCTGGGAGAGTAATTTCACAGATAGAATAGTAATCATGGCCAAATATGTCCATCATATCATCAATTATTTTTCTTTCCAGTTCATCAGCCATTCTGATTCTCTTGGGATCCAATGGATCTTCACAAAAGTTGAATAATTAACTCTTAAAGTAAGTTAATTTTTCATAAAATTTGTGAAGGAATTTGAAAAATTGGATAAGGAATTTAGGCGTGCAAGTCCCATAGTTGGTGCGCAAGTCTCCTTCTATCACGCAAGTATTGGGGGCGCAAGTATCACCGTGCAAGTCCAAATACCTTAACAGAAGCGCGACACAGGAAACAAGAAGTGCAGACAAGCAAAAGTCGGGAGTTCACTTGCACGCCGAGAGCAAAACAACAAGCAGGAGCCGGGTACTTTGCGCAAATTGAGGCCATCTATTTATAGACGAGGTTGTACCCCTGCGCGCCAAACCCTGCAGGCCTGAAGCCCATTTTTCACTCCGGACCCTGCGCGCTTGATGCCCATTTTACGCGCAATACCCTACGCGCCCTAATTTCATTTTGCTTCTCACTTTCCTCAGAGTCAAATCCTCATTCTTTTTTGGATCCAACTCTGGGGGGGGACTTTTGTTGACACTCCTTTTCTTCACATTGTCTAAAGGAATGGAAAGGTAAATGAATTAGCACAAATTGATTAATCCTTTGAGGAAAACATAAAAAATTGACAAAGGAATGAAAAAGGAGTCAAATGCCTTCGGTTCATGAAAGTTCCCTCACTGTCGTGCAAGTACACTTGTGCGCCGCCTAATGGCCATGCAAGTGACTTGCGCACCCTCTTTGAAAACCACCCAGGGTCTTCTCCAGCCTATAAATACCCCCGGAGGGCCCCCCTTTTGAAGAGGATTTTTTCCAGAATTCAGATATAGAGTACTAAATGCCCAAGTCTCTTCTTCAAGTCTTCTGAACACTTCTAAGGTAATTCTTAACCTATAATGGAAGGTATAAACAAGAGAAATAAGGTATAAGTTTTAGAATTCACTAACACTTGCGTGCCTAAGTGTTTTACCCTTAAGGGAAATGGGCACACTTGCACGCCTCCTTACCTACTCATTGAAACTTTCATGCCACTCTTCTGGAAGTACCTCGGGATAATTATAAAGGGTTTGGTCAAGGATCACCCAAGTATATATGTGTCTCGCAAGTATACTTGCGCGACCAATACTTGCGTGCCTATGCAGTACTTGCGCGACCACCCAGGACTTGCACGCCCTTCTATTTTTGAGTGCCCTTCCAGCCCATTTGACCTCTCTTATGCCATTCCACCTTTCCTATTCAAGATTCAGTCTTCAAGACACTCTTCAAAGAAATTTATGGCATGTTTTCTTGATTGACTTCCTTATCTGAAAGGAATTCCGTGGAACATATCTCAAAACCTAGTGATTTACACATCTTTATGTCACTAAAGTTCGATATTTCATTCATTCAACCTCATCCTTTAATATGAGAGAACCCTATTCATGGGCCTCCATTTCAGGAGTAATCCCCAGTCATAATTTCCCTTAACATGGGCTTCCTTTTTAGGAGTAAGCCCCAGTACAAGTTCTTCTAATTTGGGCATCCTCTTCAGGATTAAGCCCCGAGTCCCCTAATTTGGGCATCCTCCTTAAGAGTAAGCCCCAACCATAATTCCTTTAACAAGGGTTTCCTTTTCAGGAATAAGCCTCAGTCTAAAATTCTACAAATATGGGCACCCTATTAAAGAGTAAGCCCCAAGTCCTCATTAACATGGGCTTCCTTTTCAGGAATAAGCCCCGGTGTCCAAGTTCCCAAATATGGGAATCCTCATTAAGAGTAATCCCCAAGTCCCTTAACATGGGCTTCCTTCTCAGGTGTAATCCCCAGTTTATAATTCCTCTTCACCAGTCTTAATTTTCTTTTGATCTGGCTTCCTTATCAAGAGTAAAACCCAATCATAAGTCCCCTACTAATTTTGGAATCTTCCTTAGGAATAAACCCCAAGATTAGTTTATCCAAATCTCTATAAAGTACATATACCTTTATGGACCCTGTTCTTGGATTTCTTCCCTGAAGTAAATCATAATCTTCATTTATTTTGGAAATTCATACATACATAAGACCCACATCATTGCATCTTTCATGGAACAAATTGTCTGGTTTCACTAATACCTCTTGTTTCTCGCACCGAGCATGACTCACATGAGCTTAGAGTGTAAAGGTAATCATGAAATCTTTCTTGGAGCCATCAATCATGCATAAAACATCATACTCCCTTACTTAAACTACGTGGGTTCTGATTCATTTTCCAAAACAAAGGATACGTAGGTAGCCCATCTGCGGGTACGATCCCAACTCTGAAATAATCCATGTCCTTCTGAAAGACAATAAACATCAAGTGCCCCACTGAGTGGCTTTAAAACCAGTATGGTCATCATAATGACCAAGAGACTTTTATGTATTGAAGGATACCATTGACTAAGAATCTCTAACAAATACAGATGATTCTCTATCAATAAAGAACCTCGAATACATATAAAAGATTCATTAAATTTCTTCTATATCAATCATTGATTTTCAGATCTAAAGGAAAGATCATTTTATACTTGGTAATGTAATAAGGATTCACGAACATAACTTAAATCTATAAAGAGAGTCCCGGAGTAGACAATAATTCCCCTCAAAAATGTGTGATGAGTCTGACCTCCCATCCTCTCGACTAATGCACATTCCCAAGTCTCATCAGTTCATAACTAATGAGCACCTACCTTTGGAAAGTAGGTTCAAATAGATATGGAATCATTGGATGTTTCCGGTTCTACGAACAAACCCGTTAGAAACTGCATTGAATGTTTGAATCTTAAATCAATGATATCATCCCCAATTCCATAAGAAACCATAATCTAAGTGAATGTCATAAATATTTCATCTAATGATTCATCCTCTTTCCATGTAACAAAATGATATAAATGACCATTAAAACTTCTAAATTTTCATAAATAATATTTAATTTCAATTCTATATATTTACATCGATTCCACATGAACACCATTACTTAAGAACAAGTTAACCAATTATGAAAATAAAGAAAACAAACACTCCAGAATGACGAAATTCAATATAATAAACTATAAATAAGGGAATAAATAAACTAAACAGAATTATGATAAACTAAACACATGTCTAATATTTTCTTACATAATTTATTAATAATTATAATTTCATATTCCAGGACCATAATTTCAAGATCGGAACACATTCAGACTTAAGGTAAGGGGTTTCTTCATCTCACTTACATTTTGGTGATATTTTTCGTATTCACTAATATTACTTGTGTATGGTGTATGTATAATTCCCCTTGAGGTTTAATATCATGATTCCATTTATTTTTATGATATTCAATGTTTCATTTAATTATTATTAATTTTGGGTCATACAATTCAATTGATTACAAAGTTACAAGTATTTTCTACCCAAACCTCCATTTTCATTCAGGTTGCTCTTATTCTCTACTCACTTGAATGATATTATTTTCTTCCTTACTCTTCATAAAATCTATATGAAATTTCTATAATTTTGTACCAATTAGAATTGTACTTTCATTTATGGGGAGTTATATATTTTAAAGGGATCTTTCAAAAATTATTCTCGAAATACAAGCTTGATTCAAGGAACTTCTCGGATTCTTACATATTTTTAAGTTCACCCTATAATCTGTTTTAAGACATATATTATTGTTTATAAAGTCACACATTTTACTATGAAAAAGTTTTTTTTGTCCATTTCTAGTTTTATTAAAGAAAACATGTCTTTGCGCTTTAAAATATCTTTAATGAATTTCTTAAATCTCACTAAAATGTTTTAATTATAACGCTTCTTTAAAAACACTTTTTACATGATTTAACTTCAGTGGGACATCACATGTGCCTAAAATGTAATATAAATGTCCTTTCCTTTTCTTTTCTAGGATATAAATTTTCAAACTAGGTTTATGAAAAATAGAAATTATTTTCCAAAAGAACTCTTATTTCCAAAGTAAAATAGATTTTTCTCATCTCTCTTTAAATTTTATGAGATATACACAATGTTCACAAATTATTCCTTGAATGTGGTGAATTTAATTACCTTTGGTATATGTTATAAAGAGTATACTTATTCTCATGAAATTATAAGGTATTATGATTTGAATATTTCAAGGTGGTATGGGACACTTTGGAATGATTAAGGATTATTTCCTCAAGAACTTTTTAATGGTATCATTAAAATGTATCTTATTAATGTCAACATCCTTGTTGAATCTTATAATTCTTTGAGTTTTATCTCTTATGATATCATCTACCATGTTGAATTTATTGGTTTATGATTTTTTTGACTGTGGATGGGCTATCTTAAAACCATTCACTGTTTTACTCTGAATGGTTATTATTTATGATTATTTTTTGGGGAAAGTTATTTACATTTCATATGTTATTTTCAATATGAATGTATATATTGTTTATATTTATCCCCTTTCATATGAGTAATTAATTGGACATAGAATGTTCCTGGTGGGTCCCTATGTATCCCCTTGGTGCATTGGTAGGTCTCATGAGACAAACTATGGTCTTTGCACAAGGCCTTGACAAAATTATTATTTATGGTCTTGGAAAGAGTACTTGACGGTATGGTGATGATGTCTCCCATTATGAATTAACTCATTATTAAAATAGTATTGATGGTTTATGTTGTTATTCGACTAGTAGAATACCCATGATTATGTTTTGTTATGGTATTACTTAATCAGCTCTTATTCCTACCATAATGTGTTCAAGTTTTTGTTAAAGTCATATGATTTTAGTTATTCAACTTTACTAATGTTTATATATCTTCTTCTTTATTGCTTGACCTTACTGAGCATTTGATATCACACCTTTCTTATGTTTCATTTTCTCAGGACATGAATAATTTTATTATGAATGACGTGATGAAATAACCTAGGAGTTATGGATTTTTTCTAAAGAGTTTCTATGTTTTATTTATTTTCAAGTTGTAATGTTGAACTTATGTATGTATCTTGTTTTTAATAATAATAAACTACTTGGTCATTTGGGATGCATATTCCTTGTTTATATTCCAATGTAATCAAATAATGTGCTGGCTCCAGGCAACTGGCATCAGGTTCTTACAATGAACTACTATAATGTCATCACACTAGTCCTCTATGCCTGATACTATTGTCATCCTTCAAGTTATACTCAGTGATAAGAGAATAGTAGAATATTTCAAAAAAAAAGTAGGTATTAAAAATACATTCACCAACATATGGATGGCGTAAACAAGTCCATCATCAGATTGTGTTTCATGCAAAAGCTCGTCACCGGTTAGAAGCGGTGGAAATTTTTGTAACTCAGTGAAACATGGTTAATATTCCATAACAGACATAGAACCCTATTTGAGATGCATGAAATCTCTATCTATTTCATCTCTCAGCATCTGAGGAAAAGTTCTAATCATAGAATATAGTTTAAAAGTCAGCCTATATCATTCCTTGATACTGATTATCCTCACTAACCACATCCCACCAATGCTTGGATGAATCTCGAAGCATGTATGTAGCAAGATTGACCCTCCACTATAGAGGAGTTTCTATATGATCAAAGAAATAAAATTTGGCCTCTAGAAAATACTCAACAACCTATGGAATTATATCCCTTGAAAAGGTAGGAGGATGATGCTACTGGAACTCATGAGTCAGATCATCAATCGTATGTGCAAACTGTGGAGCACTATTTGTGGAATGCATTAGATGAAAGAACATATCACGAACTTGGGTGTCAGTGCCCAATTTAGGTATAGAAAGCGGTGCCTCAAGTGTCAATTTTTGTGGTATGACTGGTATATTAGGGCCCACCACATCTGGAGTATAGTCATATCCACCTTCCCGGCGTACAATATGATGATGTCGTGGTGGAATTTTTCTACAAATTCCAAGCACATTACTCAAAACATGATTAAGTGAAAAGATGGAATCACTAGTGGAAGATGAATTAATGAAAACTCACTACCCAAGGTATACTACCCCAACTACCTACTAAGACTTCCAAGTATTGGTAAGTTCTCAATTATAATCTTCATTTCATTTGGCATTTGATTTCCAGGTTCACTCCTTTACCTTTCATATAGATGAAAAGTCAGGATAACGATGTGCCACTAAATTCATTTTAGATGTCATGATTCACTTTATAATGGATACACATCCCTAGTGAACCAGTTTCCATACACCTTATCACTAAAAACAACACCCATTTATTTATAGCATAATGGATCTACATGGTAAATTACTCATCCTAGCCCATGATGGACCATACACCCTGTGAATTGAGACGCACAATCACTCAATCACAGCCAAAAGTAATACATGTAAAAGCTAACTATCATAGCATCACTCAATAATAACAAGAATATAAATCAATGAAAAAGAGTGAAATACACCTATATGGAATGTAAATTTCCATGAAATGTAAATCTCGGTGCTTATAATGATGCATGTAACAATGCTCCTTTCCCTCATGTCATCGGGCCAAGGGTGAAAGAAATTATCAAACAGATTAATAATCAACAAGACCACACCACATGTGCATCACCCAATAGTGAAATAATGTCAACTGTAATAGGGAAAATAAAGCAACAATTATATTTTGGGTAACATGGATTTTATACAAAACTAGGGTTCGCGACACCCAAGCACAGCTTATAAAAAAGTCCCAAGAATTCCTAACCTCCTGACTATTGTCTACAATTTGTAAATAAAGAATGTAAAACCTTCCTTTAATACCAATTTGTGATGTCTTGGACTCGTATTCCACTTAATAGGTGCCACGAGCCCAGTAGGCCACATGGCCTCAAGTGCATCACCCCAAATTCCATAGGCTTCCGACTAGTAGAAAGGGCCTCGAGTGTGTCCATGGGGAGACTATTCCCTCATTACCAAAGTGTAGCACAATGGTTAAGTATAAACATAGTTAAATAATGGAATAAATATAAGTAAATAGAAGGCATACTAGATATAGGGACAATAGTAACAATAATTGAAATAACTATAATAACATACAACAACTGATGATGATATGTCATATATCTATAAAACTAGAAAACATGGATACAGGGAAGTTTTCATAACGTGTTCCACAAAAGTATAAATTAAATCAAATACAATCTCAATCATCCTGAGATCATGATCGGTCATCTTCTATCAAGATCCATCCTAAATAGAAAGCAATCAAGTGTTTGTAGTTGTACGCTTCCCTTTATTAACACCTTTATTCATGTAATCTACTTTGTGCACTAAATGAAGCTCAGAGAGGGTGTGAGATAAATCTTAGTGGGCCACCACCAATGGTGTATATAACATCTAGCCCATGTAATGGAATACAACATTGTGAAAGAATTCATATATAAAGTAAAGATGAATAATGTAACTAAATACCCAAGTACCTTTTTCATCCCTCAACTAGTTTCTGAACCTGTAACCAACTCATTATTTGTAAGTTAAGAGTTTCTAAATAAATCACATGTTAATAATAGTGAAGGTTCTAATATGTAACAAGGAAACCTATAATTATATTTAAAAATGATTTTCCAAGGTGATAACCAAGTCAACATAGACCTCAAGGGTCTCTAACTCAAAAGTAATTGTATCCTATCATGGGGGTAAGTGTGTAATCCAATGTTAATAGTTCAAGGAATTCCACAATGAGATTCCTATCGAGTATAAGGAGTTAATTCAACTAAAAATGGTGCTAATAAATGACTGGGTCTAATGGGATTTAACCATGGAACATACTTGTCAATGCTGGATCCAAGGAGTGTATCTAAGGCATCTTGTAGTATTATATGAGGGACCCTATGGTTTCATACCAATCATCCAAATTTAGACAAAGATCAGGCTATAGGTGGGTCTCAACCTAAGAAACCCATATCCTTGAATTTGAAATGGGTTCCTTGAGTGCTTAATTTATTCCCTTATAAATCCAAGGCAATCTCAAGTCATCCCACTCCTAATTTGATAATGAAGTTATATATAATTCATAAATTAAATTTAATTACCTATCATTAGTGTGATAAGGATAATTGAGCATGAAACCATTTAATCAAGTCATAATTAATCAATAATTCTAATTGGTTCAAGCCCGGCCTTTCATTACTGTGATAAGGCGAAGTAGCATGCAGTCGTTCATTTAATCAATTTAAGTCATTTTCAATAATCAAGGTTCACTATGTTTCCTTCCATTAACATGGTAAGGGATAATTTGGACATGAAACCTATTATTCAATTATATTTAATAATACCAACTCATATACTTAGTATACTTTCCGATTTCAATTTCACATTTAATTATCAAATGAAGCTCTTACATTAGACGACTCAAATAGTGAGAATACATGGTACATACCATTATGAAAATCACAATATAATTAAATCTATTAAATAGAGAAAATTTGACCTTATAAAGGTCAATCCAAGTCACACCCAAACAGAATCTCAAACATATCCAAAACATTAAAACGAAAATTATGGAAAAACATACTACATGGGATGGACGGATTTGTCGACATAACCACTAAACCATAATATCATATTTGTAAATATCATAACTATACAGTCCTAATGATTATAATCAGGAAATATAAATTCAATAAATGGAATCTGATGAAGTTAGAGGGGCCCACACAATAATTCCAAAATCAATGAACTTGAGGGGTGATATATAGACCACCCACTTTAGGGTTTCACAACTCTCCTCCTATGATACCATCCTTTGATTTGGCTTATAACGGAAGATATTTGAGAAAAAATGAAAAACTATCACACCTCAATAACTAGGTCGAGAGCAAGAGAGGGTAAGAACGGATAAAAAGGGCTCGAGAACATATGGTTGCGCATCCAATGTGACGAACATAAGCTCAATAGGATCCCAAAAGAAAGAGATCTTTTAATCCCTACCTTAGGCCTTCAAAGAGCTTCAAAATGAGAGAAAAAAATAGATTAATACAATAGGAATTCATATTTGGAGGGAGGAGGATGCTTAATTATATCATTTAGGGGAAAAGGTAAATTTTCATAAAATTTAGCATTTTCATGGTTTATCCACACTGTTTGAAAAATTGATCTCAAACTAGGAATGAGTACCTGATAAAAAGGGGAACTCGCACGATTAGGCCACACAGTTAGGGAAACTATTTTCCAACCGTGTGGTAAGGCTTTTTCCAAAAAGGCACTACCTATATGGTTTGATATAACTATGTGGTCTTCCCATATGATTTAATACAAACCATGTTCCAAGCCTAGTTTTCCAAAAAAACTATGTTCTGTGCTCCAAAAAAGACTTATACACCCTAGGAACCTTCACTAACTCATTAGGAATCCATATTAGGTCAAAAATAAAGAATTAGACTAAAATTTAAAGGATCCATACCTGAGTAGAAAAACAGGCTCTTACAATTATTATCATTTACTCTTTTCTTAAGGGGAAATTTAAAATGGTTTTAAATCCCTTTTAGGTGTATTTTCATAGAAATATATTTTCTCAAAGTCGGGGTGAATCACATAGTATCGATGCCCAATTTTACCAAACATTTTCCATATGTGCACCCTATAGTGGGAACATAGAGAACCCACATTGGATGGTTTCATAGTTTGATAAATCACGTTCCATCCATGAAAAATCATTTTGTTAAAATCACAAACACATGTGCACAAATTCCACAAGGTCCAGCCAATTGTGTGACCAAAACCTGAGACAAGATAAAATGATTAAAAAATTAAAATAAATTAATGAAATTAATCATTACTTCAAATCAAAAGATATAAAAAAATAAAAAAAATATTATATAAGGGTTAGGGTGTGACATGAGTAAAGGCCAAGATCTCACAATATCACTAATTTTTCTCTCTCTTAATGATCATGTGGCATCTATTCTTACTTCTTATTTTGGTAAATTATAAATAATAGTATACTCATTGGTCATGGATTGTTATTCTTTTATTCCACGTTGTACAAATCATTCTCAATGGATCCCATTTCTCTACTCCTCTTCCACTTATTATTTATGACATTTCCATAGCATTTTTATAGAATAAGAACGTATATGAGTTAATTCTATTTTGAAAATTGATTGAACTAGAGTAATTTTTGAATTTCATTATTTTGAGTATAATGGATTGGATGTATCATGTGTTTTCCTAAAACATTCATTTTTCTATTAAATATATTCATTAGATGGTATTATTTTTATTATGTTGGATCACTAAAATAACAAGAATTTTGGTATGATATAGTATTAGAGGGTGGAAACATTTTTTGAATGTGATGCGTGAAATAATTCCTCACACATAACCATGGAATGTGGTGTGGGATTCATTGACATCTGAATATATCTCCATTTTCATTACCATTAATATTACTCCAAATAGATAATCTCAATGAAAATATTATTACATTGAGTTTTTAATATGAATTGGATCTCAAAATTAAAATGATTAAATAATGCGTGTCACATTGGTGTTTGAGATATAAATATTGTTGATGAAGGAAGGAGTTCCCATATCTTACATTAGAGCATGTGTAGTCACAGTAAGTTGACCGAACATTCATTGAGGTGTGGATTCATATAACACCCTGATATTTTAAAAGAAGAAAATTATATTCAATAGCATAAAGCACATGCAACACTATTTTCATCTTGCATTACATGCAATACTGAGTTTATCATGTGTTATATGTAACCTAGATATTTTTATGTTCGATAGAATATTTAACACATAACACCGAACATAAAAGACCCATGATATATATTATCGTTATAACCTATCCATTAGAATGGAGGGTGATGTACATGGATTTTTCATTATTTTTTTAATTATCTAACTTAGTCTTAATTAAATAGCGTAATTATTTTTGGTTTTTTTAGTTAATTTCTTAGTTTTTTGTGTGTTTTAGTTATTTTAATAATTTTTAGTTAATCTATATACTAATATTAGTAATTTATTATATTTTTTATTTTATATTAATTTTATATATTATCATCGCATATTTTTTGACACTAATTATTTATTAATATTTGTAAATAGTAATAGTATTATCATTATGTGTATAGATCATTATTTTACAATTAATATTTTATTTTATGCATTATTCTTAGAATATATTTCTATATGTATATATAATTATTTATACTTATTTATAATTTTTTAATATAATTATTTAATCTAATAATTAGTTTTCCATTATCTAATTTTTATTGTCTTTCATATTATTATTTTTATTATTTTTATTATTTCTAAAAATTTTGTACTATTGTTATTATTATTATTCTCATTTTTAATATTTAAGATTTAAACTATTAGTTTTTTTTTATTTCCTTTTTTAATGATTCAAAGGACCCCTCTCCTTACAAAAGAGGTTTGTCCAAACCCAAGAGGGACTCCATATCCCCACTAGGGGGGGGGGTCCTCCCTCTTTATCACTTGTTGGAAACCCTACGGGGGTGGGGTCGCCTCCTCTCCTCTTATTAGCATAGGAGGTTGCACCACTAGGTGCAACAACCTCCTCTCTTTTTAACATCCCTGATGTAGTGGCCAAGTCGATACACCCTCCCTAATTGCATCTAGACTGTTGAATCACAAAGGGGATTCCCTCCTCCACTTCTACTAGGAAGCATACCCTCTACCGAGTATCATACCTACTCTCTACTGCCCACCAACCTAGGAACACTAAAACAATCCCAAAACTTCCCTGGATCTCCCTCTATGCACGGCACCAGCTATAGAGTTGTGCCACCCTCTTGAAGTAGAGATTCTTATCCTCCATCCTGGACTATAGCACAACAGCCGTAAGATCCTCCATGCTTTAATAATAAGTCCACAATTGTTCATCCTTCTTGGTGTGTAGATAACCATGTGAGTTTTCTTTCTCATTCATGTAGTGCATCATGCACATCCATCGTCGCCACTTTCATCACATGACCATGTTGGTACAACCCCCCCAACACTGATCGATGAAACCATCTCCTCCATTGTGCATCACCGAAGGAAGGTACCTCATTGTGTCTACTGATTCATTGTTAGTTCATCACACACATGGTATTCTCTTTGATTATAATTGACGTTTCATGGTGAGAGAGAATACTAATTCAATATTTTTTTGGTGCAATGGTTTTGTTCAACTATAATATTCGAGACCTTTTTTTAAAAAAAATTCCTAGTCAAAGACCAAGACACAATTTATTAAAAGTAAGAAAGGAAATTACATGAGTCTGAAAGAGGAAATTTTATTACAATATTTTTTATATAGAGAAAGAAGGTCAACTAGAAAATCTTCGATCCACGTAATGGCCTGGTTGATTCCCTTGTTAGAAAGACCATCTGCCACCATATTCACTTCACGGTAGGCGTGGGTGGAAATGTATCTGAGCTCCAGAAGCGAGTCAAGGTAGTTCTTCTAACTTGCAGTTTGAGGCCAAGCATGATGAACCACACCATTCAAAGTTTCTTGAACAATGGTGGTGGAGTCACTTTCAATCCAGATTTTGTTCCATCCTTTTTGTTTAACAAATTTAATTGCATGAATCAGTGCCAACATCTCAGCTTCCAGGGAAGAGGTGACACCACAGATTCCATATAAACAACCATGTTAATGATCTTGAAAGTCTCTTAAAATGTCTCAGCAACCCGCAGGTCCTGGATTTCCTTTATAGGAACCATCCATATTGATCTTGATCCACCCAGGAAGAGGGGCTTTCCATAACACCTCAAAAAAGTGTTTCGGCTGAGTGAAGATTCCATCAATCCTAAGACGTCATAGGATCACAAAGTCACCAATCGAGTTGTCACAATGAGCTTTCTGGATCATGGCGGCATCCCTAATGGCAATCAGAATTCTCGTCTAACCTGCAATAAGGTTAGAAGCGTAATTATTACGAATAACGAAATTTCTATTATACCAGATAATTTGTAGGATCTCTGCAACAGCAGATAAGAAGAGGTTTTTTATTTTTTTCTAAGAATCAAGATCCACACACCGTTTTAGATTAGAGAAAATAGTGTCAGAAAAAAACCATATGCAATAAAACATGTCAGTAATAAAATTCTAAAGAGAAGAGACCATAGCACATGACAAAAATAGATGATTGATATCCTCTCTATGTTGATGACAAAGATAGAATTTAGAAGATATTTGGATACTAAAATATTGGAGAAATATCATAGTATAAATTTAATTAGTAAAAATATTCCACATGAGTTTAAGTCTTCATGGTTTAATCCCAAATTAATTCAACCAAAACAAATTGGACTCTGAGTTCAGGAAACAATGATTGTAAAAAATTTTGGAATCCAGAATACCATTGTGTGCAGGTTCCGAAATAAGAAAATCATCATAATTAGATAAATGGTAACAATCAAAAACATGCATGATAGAGTTAGGGAGATACGAATTAGTAGATTGAATAACCTCCTTTAGAGAGCAGTTGATGCTGTCTGGAGAGGTATTAGTAAGTAACATGGAAATGATGGGAGTGCCAGTCTAGTTTTCAAGACAAAAAGAAATGGTGGAGTCCAAGATAACCATCCACATAGAGTTATGCATGATGTGGACAAACAAGTTTCTAATGGAAGGCCAAAGATGGGGATTGGCATAGTTCAAATTCACTTTTTTGAGTCTCTCTAGGAATTTATTTATAAGGAAGGCTATGGAGTCATATTTATTATTGATCAGTATTCAGGTGAGTTTGTCTTGGAGAGACTCATTGAAAAGTTTGAGATTTTTAATACTTAGGCCACCCCTCTCAAGAGGATTGTAGTAGGTCGACCAAGGAATGGTAACAAGTTTCTGTTCAATAATACTCTCGGTCTAAACAAAATTTTTAATATATGTATTTACTCTCTTGAGAAGACCAATATGCCATTTTTAGATCATAAGGTAGTAAACCATTTTGGAGAAAATATCTGATTTCACAAGGCATATCCTACCAGCCAGGGATAGGGATTTCCCTTTATTGGAGGGAAGTTGATTAATCACCTGATCAACAATAGCATTGAATAATGTGGATTTAGGGCTACCTCAAAAAATTTGTACACCCAAATAGTTAAAATGAAGGGAACCTTCTTTGATTCCCATAATTTCTATGATGTGACCTTTCCTAGAAGGGAGGAAAAGTTTCCCAAAAAGATAAAAGATTTTTTCCAACTAATGGATTGACCCAAGACCTCTTCATAGTGAGATAAGGAATGTTTAAGTGTAAGAATATTTCTTTTAACCTCATTGAGGAACAGGATTATGTAATTGGCATAAAGAAGATGGCTCAGAATGTTTAGATTTCTGGTTTCTTTTATAGGTTTGAGTTTTTTTTTTGATGAACAACAGTGGTGAGAAGTCTGCTGGGATAGTATTTCACGATGGAAAAGAGAATATAAGAAAGAGGGTAACCTTGGTGAACCCCTTTCGAGAATTTAAAATATCCCTTGGAGTGCCATTGACAAGAATGGAGATCGAGGTTAATTTAAATAGAGAGTGAATCCTACTTATAAAGATAACATTAAAACCCAACCTCTGGAGGACTTTGAATATGAAGGATCAATCGATGGTATCAAAATATTTCCTAACGTCGAGCTTAATGGCAATATTTCCCCCTCTAGAAACTTTATTCAGAGTGTTGGTGCATTCTGAAGCAAGAAAAATGCAATCTTGTATGGATCTACCTTTGATGAACCCGAATTGGTTCCAAGATATGATTTTGTTACATTGAGAAGAAAGTTTATTGGTGAGAATTTTGGTAATGATATTATAAAGATATATGATGAGAGAAATAGGTCTAAATAAATGGATTTCAGAGGCTTTGAACACCTTGGTAATTAAGGTGAGAAATTGGGGCTTGAGACCATAAGGAAGGTTAACAGTATTAAAAAAAATATTCAACAAGATTTCAAACATATGTATGAAAAACCTCCCAGTGGTGCTGAAAAAAACCATTATTGAAACCATCAGGACCTGGAGCAATATCAGGGTTAAGATTAAAGACAGTGGAATTAATTTCATGGTCTATGGGTGTACTCAAGATAAAGAGGTTTTCATCATCATTGAAAAAATTCGGGATGATCCCGTGGAGAATATTATTATTAATATTTGGACCATTAAAAATATTATCAGAATAAGTGACCACATGATTAGTTATGGCTACCTTGGAGGCATAGATATTGTCATTTTATTCAAGAAATGATAGTGGGAAACTCACTTTCCTAATACTATGTAGGGAATTGTAGAACTTGGTGTTTTTATCACCATATGTGAACCACTTAGTTTTGAAAACTTGTTTGTAAATGTTGTCTTTAAGCACTAAAAGAGAGTTGATCTTAACAGAGATGTTTATTTCATTTTGGGGATCAGAGGAAAATTCAGAGTTAGTAGAGTTATTTTGAATTTGATTGAGCTCATTATCAAGGTTGGAAATGTCCCGATCAGTTTTTTTAGTTTTAGTACTACACCAACACTTGAGGCAATGTTTAAGATGCTTGATCTTGGTAATACAGTAAAAGGCATCGGAGTGATGATTCATAGATTCCCAACAACATTGGATGAGGTGAGATTAGTCTAAATCATTAGACCAAGCATTGTTAAATTTTAATGGAATACTAGTTTTAGCTCTTTTATAATGAAGGTTGACAAGAATGGGGTAATGATCATAGTTTAGTTTGGGTTAGTTGATGCTAGAGATGGTATCCCACGCATCAAGATCCTAGAAATTCACTAGAGCCCTATAAATTTTACTTTCAATGATCTGATTATAATTCCTACAATACTAGGTGAATTTAGCACCTTTAATACTGATTTTGACTAGATTACACTCTTTTATTGAGGCTCTAAATTCTCTAGAAGAAATGGGAGTGTGAGAAGGGCCTAGTTTCTCACTATGGGAAATAATGGCATTAAAGTCTCCAATCACCAACCATGGATCATGGATGGAGTTAGGTAAAGAAGATAAATTGTTCCAAAGAGTCCTATGATCTTGGTATTTATTCTTAGCATAAACTAAGGTGCAAAAAATGCATGTTATCATAGTCAAAATCACAAGTAAGAAGTTGATCATAGAAGTTGAAAATCTTAACATCCTGAAAAGAGGTGTGATAAAATATCCAAAGAGATTCAACAGTACTACCATTATTTCATGCACTAAGAAATTTATAATCAGTAGCAGAAGGATGCATGAATTTCAGAGTACAGTTAATTTTTGGCTCATCTAGAGCTAATATTTTTGGTTTATGAGCCAAAGTAATTATTTTAAGCACCAAAAGGGTGTTAGTGTTAGATATACCCAGACAGTTCCAAAAAATCACATCCATATAAAACCTGTTTTTGGAGCCAAAGCTCCTTCTTTTATTCTTAGAACCATTCGATCCCTTGTTCATCTTGGATCTTTTAAACTTTGAGGAGGAGGCTGAAGCTGTCTTCATAGCCTGTTTTCTCATAGGAGAAGAATACAATATGTTAGAAGCATCTAAGACATTAAAATCATTTATACTAGAAGGTGATTTAATAGAACTAGGGGTGGTCATATAACCATCATGTGTTGGTTCATTAAAGCTAATGTTCTGAGGAACAATAGTCAGCACATGGTTATCCTGTTTCTCTACTATCTTGGAAGTCACAAGAGGTGAAACAATATTGTTTTGAGCATCTAAGTTAACATTCAGAGTATAAAATGTATTGGAAGTGCATGAAGGGAAGTATGTGTGCTCACTTCCATGTTTTTTTTAACAATTGGAACAAGAAAATTGGGAGAACTCGTACTAGAGCTTCCAGTCTTAGTAGAATTTTCTTGTAGAACTTATGACTGGACAAGAGTGATTTCTCCTTCAACCCGAGATGGATCCAATGCATGTGAACCATCTATGGGTAAGGGAGCTTCAGTTCGCAAGAGCTCCTGGTTAGATACTACCATTGTGTGACCAATTTTCTCAATCACCATTAGAGTAGAAACATTAGGTAAGGAAGAATCCATATGCTGGTCAAAAACATCTAACAGCATTTGCTCAATGTCATCAAGAATTCCATGGTCAATCTCAGTGTCTTCCTCTTCTTCAACCTGATCATCCCAGGTGATGCTCGAGCTCTCCATGGAGAAATTGGGTCTTTTGACCTAGACATATGAGGCTTTTTTGGGAGGATCAGGGATGACAGCGGCCATAGGTTTGTTCTTATTTTACGATTGACATCAGTCCACCCATCTTCGCTCAGATGTTCAACCTGACTCTTCACAACTTTGCATTTCAGGAGGGAGTGACCAAAAATCTTGAAAAACTCATATTATGGAGTCATTCATTCACATTCCACCTAGATCTCCATTCTGAACTCATTTTCATTGAAGGCGATCACCTCTAGAATCTTGGAAGCAATTTCCACATCGACCATCACCCTCGCGTAAATCCCAATATCCGCATTCAAGGTTCTTTGATCAATTTTCAAAGGTGTACCTATGAAATAGGCGATATCATTGAGTATTTTTGGATTCCATAAATACCAGCTAAGGCCATGGAGTCACACCCAAATCTGCACCATAGTATTCCATGCAGTGTTCGGGTTGAATGCATAGTCCCAGTCTGAGATCCAAATAACTCCAGGCATCAACTGCAAATTCCCTAACTTCCAAACTCGATCATGTTCGTCTTGAGATTTGAGGAGCATTTGAAAATATCCCTTCCTAATTTGAACAATTTTCTAGTCCAGGAAACCCCAAATGTGTGTTATCCTCGATTTGAGTTCTGGGTTAGACCAAGGCTTATCACCATTGAGATAAGATATTTTCCCCATGATCGAAAACTGACAGAGTCGTGACCGCTATTAAAAAGCTTTAGGATCTGCTTCAACAAAAAAAAAATCGTCGTCAAGATTCTGGCATAGAAGAACTCGCGTCATAGAGGCATTTTTGGGTTCAGAACCTTTGAGCGCTTCGACAAAAGAGACTCCCTTAGGTCTTTCAACTGGGAGAGATTCACATTTTTGAGCTTTCGATGCACAGAACACAGGCCTCATCTCCCATTCAGGTTGGAAACCAACCATTGATGAATCAAACCGAAGGCAAACAATGGAAATGCGATCAGAAGAGGAGAAAAACCCTAGCTTTTGCAGTGGAACCGAGAGACATTAACCCACGATCTTATCTCATATCACTATACAATAATTACATCAAAAAGAATAATAAGTATATATGAATAATATAGAATCAAATGATAATAATAATTAATAAAATAGAAATTTCCAACGATACAACAATGCATTCATGTCCATATGAGGTTATAAAATCCATGTAATGTCCCATACCTCTCTGGTCCATTACTTTACTGAATTATGTCGTTGGAGGTGTTCTGTTAGGTCATGGTGGCTTATCCCCAACACTTTAAAAAATTTCTAGTTTTGTAAAAAGTAGCGTCGGCATCGACATCAACACCAGCGAAGGTATCAGCACCCGCATCGATGTCGGTGTCAGCACCAGTGTCGGTGTCGGTGTCAGAGCCAGCGATGATGTCGGTGTCAGCACCAGCATTGGTGTCGGTGTTAGAACTAGTTTCTGTGTTGGGTTTAGTACCATTTTCAGTGTTAACACCAGTTTCTGTGTCAATTTCAGCACCAACGTCGGTGTTGGTGTCAGAACCAGCGTCGTTGTCGGTGCCAGTACCAGCATCATTTTCGGTGTCAACATCAGCATCGACGTCGGTGTCAGCACCATGGTTGGTTTCTATATCAGTACCAGCTTCGGTGTCAGTGTCAGCACTAGCATCGTTGTCAACCCCAGCTTCAGTGTCGGTGTCATGTTGTGAAGAGTTCCATCGGTGTCAGTGAGTCATTTTGGTGAACAGGGTTTCAAGCATCGGTAGGTGAAAATTGTTTTCATCTTCCTACAGTTTCACCCCTTTAGAATTTTCTTTGATGAAAAATGCATTCAATTCCTTGTTTTAAGGGATTTATGGTCGATTCAAATACATAACTCTTATATTAATTTTCCTAAGGCACGGGATGTCTTTACATGGTCAAACCGTGTGGTTTAATCCAATCCTCTTTTAATGTAAAATCCATAATATCTTAAACCACTTCTCTATAAATATTATAAAGGGACAATAATCTTCCTCCATCGTTATACCTTCTTGTTCCCTAGTGTGAGATGCTCGAAAATTTCCTTCTTTCCATAGAAGCGGTGTGATCGAACCATAATCCTCATATCGTTTCCCCTTGAATTTTCTTCTTGTTGTATGTTCACCCCCTGTTTTGGTGTAAGCAGCAAGTGTCAATCCTTAATTGATAGAGGGTATGATCAACCTATGTTCTTTTGTTTTCTTCAATCCTTCTCCTCATGTTTCTCCTTTATATGATATGGAACATGATTTTTATGCATCTAATGGAGTTTTCTAGGCTGTTAGATGGTGCGGTCGTGTCGTAGAATCCTTAAGTGGATGCATTTGTCACAGGGGAGAAGATAATGATCTGTTGCATGAATCGTTCTAGTGTAAAGAATTTCAAGATCCATTTGAGGTAGGGGATTCATTGCTTCTGTATTATTTTATGTGAAATTGGAGAGATATAATGTTTTATCCCACTAGATCACAATGAAATTGACATAATAAATATTTTAACTAGATAAATAAATTGGAATCGATCGTATTTTATTTCCTCTCGTTTTTTAGATAGTGTGATATCTAAGCCTTGCTTGTTAGCATGTATTTCTTGATGAAATTGGTAAATAATGTAAATTCAAAATTAATTGATAATTATTTAGCTAAAGATAAATAGGCATGTAACTGAATTTGGTTATTGTTGTTGAAATTTGATGTTAATAAAATTGATGCAGTAATCATGTTTAATTATTTTTGATAGATTACTGTTTAGGTTGTCCATCATTGGAACCTATGAATAATAAATCGGTTAATTCAAGATGGATAAACAAACTGGTTTTTTGATAAAAGATATTTCCTTGTAGGTTCTGAGTTTCCCTCTTAATTTCTTAAGGTCCAAGATCCCAGTTGATATGATGTTTGTTTTCCTGTTGATTATGTTGTTATGTGAGCCTGGATGGCTGTTTTGATATGTGGGGGTAGGGAGGCCCATTGTTTGTGGAAACAATTGACACCTATTGTAACTCGATTCATCGGTTTATGCATGTGGATATTAGGGAGGGCACTGGGGTTGATGAAATAGGTTGGGTGTGAATGTTTGGATGCTTTCTAATTCTTGTTGGTTGTTTATATTCTTTACTTTCACCACTACTCAAGGCAGTTGGTTTTCTTACTCTCATTCCAAAAAAGGGAAAAGACACGTGGGTTATGCCACATGCTTTCTGTGTTTATATTTCTAAGGTAGGATGGGTCTATGCTCTTGCTATAGGCAGAAAAGTCACGACAGGTATTTCATGTTCTCATTGTGTTGATCCCCCTTGTGTATAGTAGCTTATAATTTTTTTCTAGAATGCCTAGGAATATGGGAAAGTAACAATGTTGTTAATAAATGACTGAATAAATTATGTTAACCCATGGGGTTGGAGCTTGCTAAGATGCAATGATGAGGTTATAATTTAAAGGAACAGTGGACTTTGGGTGTGATGTTGATGAAATATAATGTAGAATTGTTAATGGTTAATTAATGTTTAAATATTTAATTAATGTAAATTGAAACTTATAAAAAGGGAATGAAGTAATATAATAAATATATTTAAATAATTTTGTGCATATAGGATACCTAGTCTTAATAGTGGAATTCGGGGGTCTGAGAGACGTTAGTTTCAGTTGAGTCTAAGACTAGGTTATTCTCATAGTGTGGTTGTGAGATATATTATATTTTGACCTTTTTGTGTTTCTATATGCTACTCCACCCTGCCAGTTAGGGAAACTGGCACACTAGGGATTCTATGACCTGGGGGTGTTTTCAACAACATTTTAATGGGAGGATGGATTGATGATTACTCCCTTTGGCCCCACTCTCTTCTTTTGGTAGTTACTTGTGCTGGTAAGAAAAGTGGTTAGTTTTTCCTATATATGTGTATAGAGTGCTGTAATGGCTTGTTCTTATTCATACACATATATTTGGGGTATAGTTTCCTATGGACAACTATAGGTGTAAAGTGTATAGGTTGGGATAGATTGAGGATCTTTACTCATTGTATGGGCTATAATGGCTTGAGGTTTAATGTCCGATGTATGATAGACATTATGAGAGCTATGGTGGATCCCAGAAACAAACTGGTTAATTCAGTTACATGGACGTGGTGGTTATACTGCACGAGGTGCATATTGTGGTGGTTTTCCCAGGTGTCTATGAGCAACCCTTTTTGGAGGGAGATGGATTAGGACGTGCAACATCGGGGAAAAGCGGAAAATCAGTGGGGAAGTTGTAGTAGGGTACCCTTGATATTATTTATTACATTATATACTCTTGTATGTGATACTTGGTGAGAGTATACATGGTGAGGTTGGGAACTTAGTATGCTTGTTTAGTTGATGAGTTAGTTTCACTTATTGTTCACTGTGCTTTAGCATGATTTCTTTATTTTGGTATGAGAGGCTCTGGGGAGTATCCTAATAAGTATACTATTATACTCACCCTACGTTTATATAAAATATTTTTCAGGTCACTTGCAGCAGGTTGGATATCAGTCTGGATACTACTAGCTTGGGGTTGCAGAAGCTATTCGGGCTTCGTGGTTGCTGTCATTTTTACTTTATTTTGGTACTTGTGGTTTTCCCTTTTAGTTGTAGTAATTTTTTCATTAAATTACATATATGTACTTGGTATTTCTTTTATATTGTAGTTTTAGTTGGATTTGGTTGGTGTTTGTCTTATCTCTCTCTTTCTCGTGTCTTTCCTTAGAGGGCAATGCCTCCCATTTGTGTGTTTATTATACCCTCAGTTCTAGTCACCAACCTAGAGCCTACTGGAGGTGGGACTCGGGGTTTATTATCTCCCTTCCCACATTTTCGGCCTAGAAGGGGTACACCTTGTGGTGAGGGGGTCGTGACAGAGTGGTATCAGAGCCCTGGTTGAAAGATAGGATGGAGTTTGGTGTTAGGCACAGGTGAGGTTGCAAGGGTTGGTATGGAAATGGTTTCAGTAAAGTTTATCAAGTGATGTAAACATTGGAGACCGGCTGATACATAGGTGTTTAGGGTCCCCTATGATCTGATTCACGGTCCTTTAAGTTTACAATATCTACTAAACAAGGTAATAATAGTTCTAGGATAGAGACCTAGGAAAGGATCATGCATCATTATTCTTTGTGTCTATGTTTGAATGGGTAGACCATGGGATAGTTTAACCTAAAATGAATAAAAGAAAATAATTAATTAATTAATGTTGAGTCTTACATATTCTAGGTTTAAGAGCTCTAGATGTTTTTTTGTTTTATAGGTATGGCTCCAGGTTGACGTCCTCATTAGGTTTGCACAGAATTTGTCTAGTCGGATGCACTAGCAGATCTCCACAAGGTAGAGGTTGACGACGACGACACATGGTGGAGGACACTCTGAGAGTTTTATTGCTAGAGTTTACAGAAGTATGAGGGATCCATTTTAAATGCAGTCATGGAAGATTGGTTGGAGGAGGTTGAGATAGGCTTCAATTTGATCTATACTCAGAAGGATCACTGGGTATCCTTGGTTGTGATGATGTTTCTTGGAGCAGCAAGGAAATGGTGGTTATTTTTTCTTAGGGATCATGAGGAGTCAGCGATTTCATGGGAGGAGTTCGAAGAATAGTTTAGAGTCGAGTTTCTTTCTTCGACTATGAAGGTTTTTAGTCACCAGGAGCTTCTTACCCTTTGATAGGGGAGCTCCAGTGTGTGAGAGTTTGGAATCCATTTTAGGAACCTTTTAAAATATGCTTCAGACCTATTTCCATATTAGGAGGCTAGGGCAAGGAATTTTGAGGAGGATTTGTGTCCATAGATCCAGTTCCATGTCACCATGTTTATGCTGAAGACATATCTTGTGGTGCTGGAAAGGGAAGAGGTCATCGAGAGGAAATTGGACAAAACTGGATCATCACAAGAGGGCAGTTATCATGATTCCTCATAAAGCATAGATGTGGTCTGGGGTTCCCAGTTTTCTAGGCAGAAGAGTTTCCATTCGGTCGGGGGTAGGACCCAACCCTCAACATCTCATTTCTATAGGGGCATTATATCTCAGGCCTATACTAAGGAATATGGAACTTGTTTTTCTTATGGAGGTAAAGGTCATCAGCAGCGAGAGTTCCAGAAATTTCAGATCCGTCATTGTGCACCCAGTGTTCCACTCCAGAATCATTCATTGAGGTAGTTCCTGCCGAGGCAGCAACAGAAGGTTGCACCAGCTTTGGATCTGTAGAGAGAAGATAGGGAAGAAAGAGGATTGCCCTGTAATTCCCCACATACATATAGAGAAGATAGTGGTCATGGTGGTGGTCGTCATCAGGGTCATAGAGGTCATGGAGTAGGTCTCGGTCAGCTTAATGCTTTGGCATTTCCAGCGCCAGGTGATCCAGACGTTATTCGAGGTGCCATTTTCTTCTTTTCAACTTGGGTGTTTACCATGTTTGATTCAAGAGCGACGCACTCCTTCATATCACCTTCCCTTGAGCATTATTTGGGACTTGAGGTAGATACGCTTCCAATGCCCTTGGATTTGATTACGCTAGTTGGAGGACGAGCTAACTTGTTTGAAGTATTTAGAGACTATGACCTGGTGCTAGGGAAGCACCGCTCTTGGGAAGATTTCCTATGTTTACAGATACAACCAAATGATTTCATCCTTGTCAAGGATTGGTTGTATTCGGTGAAAGATTTCATGTATTTATTCATGAATAGGGTGGTATTCTTCGATGCATATGGAGATCTAGTGGTGTTTGTTGGTGAACAAGACCCTTGGATTGGTTAGAGGCGTGTTTTTTCCTTATCATCCTTGATGGCTTAGCTGATGCTGATTTCATCAGAGGTTTAGCATTTGGAGTTTGCTAGGGTCGTAGAAGAGCACCCTGATGTATTTCTAGAAGTGGCTGTAGCATTACCTCCTCGATGAGAGATTGATTTTGGGATCAAGCTATAGTCAAGAGCGTCTCCTATCTTTATGTCTCTATATAGTATGGCCCCTTCTAAGTTACGATAGATACATATATAGCTTGATGGTTTGTTAAAGTGCGGCTTTGTTTGGATGATTGTTTCACCATGGGGGAACCAGTTTTGTTCGTGAAGAAGGCTGATGGAATTCTGCAGTTGTGTATCGATTATCATCTCTTAAACAATGTGACAGTGAAGAATCATTATCCTCCTCCACAAATTGATGATTTATTCAATCAACTGAAGTTTGAAAGTTGGTTATCAAAGATTAACTTTTGGTCAATATATCATCATATGTGTGTAAAGGATGAGGATATCCCAAATACTATTTTTTATTGTCGTCATAGGAATTACAAATTCAATATAATACTGTTTGGTGTGACTAATGCTCCAGCTGTGTTCATGGGATTGATGAATGTTGTGTTCTGCGAGTTCGTGGATAAGTCCATGGTGGTTTTCATCAATGACATCCTCCTGTACTCCATGTCTAATTAGGAGCATGCAAATCATCTGCATTCCATTTTGGGAGTTCTTCGTCAACAACAATTGTTTGGGATGTTTTTGAAGTGTGAGTTTTGGGCTCGAGAAGTCCGTTTCTTGGGGAATGTGGAGTCCAAGTAGGTAGTAGCTATGGATCCATAAAATATAGAACCAGTTGTGTCTTGGTCAGCCCCCCAGACATTGGTAGAGGTGCGAAGTTTCCTTGGTCTTACAGGTTACTATAAGAGGTTCATAGATGATTTCTCTTGGGTTGTGACTCCTCTAATATCATTACCCATAAAGGATCAAGCATTTTTTTGGAATAATAAGTGTCAAAAAACATTCTATTATCTGAATGAGAAGTTAGTAAGTGCTCCCTTTCTTTTTCTTCTAGCAGAGGGAGTTTAGTTTGATGTTTTCTGTGATGCTTCACATATGGGGTTACGATGTGTTTTGATGCAACAGTGATCAACCATTTCTTATGGGTTTCGGCAGTTATGTCCCCATGAACGTAACTATGCCACCCATGATTTTTAGTTGGCATATATGGTTTTTTATCTAAATTTTTGAAGACATTACTTAATTGTAGAGTGCTTTGTGGTTTTCACCAATCATAAGAACCTAAGGTATGTTTTCTCCCAGCGTGACTTAAACTTGCGACAGTGTCGGTGGATGGAGTTATTATAGGAATACAACTTCAAAATATCATATACACCTAGAAAGGGGAGTTTTATGTTAGATTCTCTAAGAAGGAAGTCATGTAGCGATGCATTACGTGAATCTGGTGATTCTTGGAGATTAATGGAAGAAATGTCAGCATTACATCTTTATATATGATAAGTTGGGGGAAGAGGTTGTCTTTTTCAAATGAAAGTGCAGTCATCTCTGGTGAAGCAGGTGGAAGAGTCCTAGTTGGGGGATCTTGAGGTGGAGGTCTGTAGAGACTAAGTTGTTTGTGGAGAGTCCCTTGATGGTTGGGTTGAGGATGAACAACATTGAGTGTTGTATCATGGAATGATTTTTGTTCCTTTGGTTATGCATGAGATGGTTCTCAGAGAGTTCTGTAGTTATCCTTTAGTGGTGAATCCTAATGTGAAAAACATATATTGAGCCTTGAGGAGTCGGTTTTGGTGGTCTGGGTTAGATCGTGTAGTTGCGGAGTTTGTGTCTCGATGTTTGGTATTTCAGAAGGTGAAGGTCGAGCACCGTGTCCCTGGTGGTTTTCTTCAGCCATTAGATATTCCTCAGTGGAAGTGGGTGGACATCTCAATGGACTTTGTTACTGGTTTACCTCGATCTCAAGGAGGACATAATGCTATTTGGTTGGTAGTGGATTGTTTGAAAAAATCATCCCACTTCATAGTGATCAAGGAGTCGAGTACAGTGGATGTTTTATCAAGGATGTATCTAGAGGAGGTGGTGAGACTCCACGGAGTCCTGAGGATGACCATTTCCGATTGATATTTTTGTTTTACCTCTATGTTGTAGAGAGGTCTCTAGCATGCTTTTGGTTATCATCTATGCCTTAGCACTACTTTTCATCCACAGAAGGATGGTCAGACAGAGCGGACTATCCAAACTATTGAAGACATGTTGTGCTCTTGTGTGCTAGATTTTTTAGGATCGTGGATGAGGCACTTACCCTTAGTGGAGTTCAATTACAATAATAGTTTTCACTCCACCATTGGTATGGCGTCGTGTGAAGCCTTGTATGCCCGACTTTTCCATTCTCAGTTGTGCTAGACTAGGGTTGGAGAATCAGTAATTATCAGACCAGAACTAGTGTAGAATACAACAGAGATGTTTCAGGTGATTCGTGAGAGGATGAAGGCAGTGCAGGATCATATGAAATCATATGCTGATCAAAGGAGGATACCTTTAGATCTTAATTATGGGGATCAAATTTTTTTAAAGGTGACTCCCTATCATGGGAAATAAAGGTTTTGTCATGGGAATAATAATTCTCTTCAGTTTATTGGGCCTTTCGAGGTGTTGTCTTATGTTGGAGACATGGCGTATTGAGTAGCACTTTCCCTTTAGATGAGCTGGATACATGATTTTTTTTCATTTTTCATAGCTCCATCATTATCTTCATGATTACTCTCACATCATCAATTATGTAGAGATCGATGTTGATGATGGTGTGACCATTTAGGAGCATCCTATAGAGATCCAAGACCACAAAGAGAAGGTGTTGCGCGGGCATTCTATCCCCTTGGTTCATGGCTTGTGGAGACATGTTAGCATAGAGGACAGTACTTGGGAACGTGAATCATAGATATGTTCTCGGTACCCAAATTTGTTTGATGTTTAACTCTTTTCTTATAATGATGTTCACTTTGTAGTTCTATACCTTTCGTGTTTATGATATGGCTTTCTTTTGTTGCTTCTTGTTGCTTTCTCTGTTTTGAGAGGTATCCCGATGAGTGGTTGTTCGAACCCATTTTATATTTCCTTCTGGGTTGGTTTTGGATTCTCAAGGATGAGAATTTTTTAGAGGTATCTGATGTAATGTCTTGGACCTCTCTGGTCCATTCCTTTGTCAAATTCTGGTGTTTGAGGTGTTTTGGGAGTTTAAGGTGTCTTATCCCCAACATTTTACCAAATTTCCTGTTTTGTGAATAGTATCATCGGCATCAACATTAGCACCAGCGACGTTGTCAGCTCCAGCATCGGTGTCAGAGTCAGCACCAATGTCGGTGTCAGTGTCGGTGCCAGTGATAGTGTCGGTGTGAGCACCAGTGTCAGCGTTGGTGTCAACCCCAACGTCAGTGTCAGCACCAGCATTGGTGTCGGTTTAAGCAACAATGTCGGTGTCGATGGCAGCACCGACTTTTGTGTCGGTGTCTGTGTCATCACCAGCTTCACTGTCAGTGTCAATACAAGCATCGGTGTTAGTGTTAGTGTCAGCACCAGCATCGGTGTCAGCACTAGCATCGGTGTCATCACTAGCGTCAGTTTCAGTGTCATAACCCGCATCGGTGTCGGTATCAACACCAACGTCGATGTTGATGTCAGCACCAGCATTGAAGTTAGCACTAGTGTCCATGTCGGTGTCATATTTTGAATAGTTCCATCGGTGTCATTGAGTCATTTTGGTGAACAGTTTTTCAACCATCAGTAGGTGAACAGTGTTTCCAGTATCCTATAGTTTCACCCCTTTAGCGTTTTATTTGATGAAAAACACATTCATGGACCTGTTTTATGGTATTTAAGGCTAATTAAAATCCATAACTTCTATATTAATTTTTTCTAAGGCACGGGATGTAATTACTTGGTCAAACAGTGTGGTGTAATGTGATCTTTTTTTAATCAAAAATTCAGTGTATCTTAAACCGCTACTCTGTAAATATTCTAAAGGGATAAGATATCTTCCTCCCTTGTTCTACCATCTTCTTCCTGGTGTGAGACACTCGAATCATTACTTATTCTCATAAGAGTGGTGTGATTGAACCTTAATCCTCGAATTGTTTTCCCTTGAATTTTCTTCCTACTATATGTGCACCCTTGTTTTGGTTGAAGAATCAAGTTTCGATCCTACATCGATAGAAGGTATGATCTACCTCTATTCTTGGGTTTTCATCGATCCTTCTCCTATTGTTTCTCATTTCCATGTTACATTAAGTGATCTTTGTGAATATAATGGAGTTTTCTTGGCTATCAGATGGTGCGGTCGTGCAGCGACATCCTCGGGTGGATGTCGTTGTCATAGGAGAGGAAATCGTGATTAGTTGCATGAATCATTCTCCTGTAAAGAATTTCAAGAACCATTTTAGGTAGGGGATTAATTAATTCTATATTATATTATATGAAACTGTATAGTTAACATGTTTTATCCCACTAGATCATAATGGAATTGTCATAATAAATATTTGAACCGGATAAATAAATTGGTATCTATCATATGTTATTTCCTCTCATTTTTATATACAGTGTGATAATTATTCCTTTCTTGTTAGCATGTCTTTCTTGATGAAATTGGTAAATAATGTAAATTCATAATTATTTGGTAATTATTTGGCTAAAGATAAAGAGACATGTAAATGAATTTGGTTGTTGTTATTGTAATTTTATGTTAATCAAATTAATGCAGTAAGCATGTTTAATTATTTGTGATAGCTTACTGTTTAGGTTTCCCGTCATTGGAACCTACGAATAATAAATCAGTTCATTCAAGATGGACTAACGAACTGGTAATTTGATAAAACATAATTCCTCTTAGGGTTCTGAGTTACCCATTTTCTTGATTAAGGGACAAGATCCCAGTTGATATAATTTTTTTTCATGTTTCTTGTGTTATTACATATCTTGGATGGTTGTTGTGATATATGGGGATAGGGAGTCCCATTAGTTGTGGTAGTAGTTGATGCTTAGAGTGGAGAGATACATTGGTTTATGAAAGTGGGTGTCATAGAGAACATCAGGTATGATGAAACGAGTCGGATGTGAATGTTTGGATGCTTGTTGATTATTTTTGGTTATTTATCTTCTATACTTTCCCCACTACTCAAGGAAGCTGGTTTGATTAACCTTCTTCCAAAAGGGGCTAAGATGTAGGGGGTATTCCATGTTCTTTCTATGTTTATATTCTCGAGGGAGGATGGGTCTATGCTCTTTCTATTGGCAGCAAAGACATGATGGGTAGTTCATCTACTCACTTTGTTGAGCCCCTTGTGTTTAGTAGCTTAGAATTTTTTTCTAGAATGTATGTGAATATGGGAAAGTAATAATGTTGTTAATAAATGATTGAATAAATGATGTTAACCCATGGGGTTGGATATTTCCAGGATGCAATGCTGAGGTTTCAATTTAAAGATATAGTAGAATTTGGGAGTGATGCTAATGAAATATAATGTGGAATTGTTAATGGTTAATTAATGTTTAAATATTTAAATAACATAAAGTGAAACTTATAAAAAGGTAATGAAGTAATATAATAAAGATATATAAATTATTGTGTGCTTATAGGATACCTAGTCTTAGTAGTGACAGTTGGGGGTGTGAGATACATTATTTTCAGTTGATTCTAAGACTATTTTATGCCCATAGTGTGGTTGTGAGAAATAGTATATTTTGTAATTTTTTTAGTTTCTATACGCTACTCCACCCCTTCAGTTAGGGAAATTGAAACCCTAGGGATCTTGATCCCAAGGGGTGTTTTCCCCATCATTCTGGTGGGAGGATGGACGGTTGACTACCCCCTTTGGCCTTGCTCTCTTCTCTTGGAAGTTACTTGTGCTGGTAGGCGTAGTGGTTAGTTTTCCTCATATATGTGTATAGATGGATTTAATGGCTTGTGGTTATTAACACACATATATTCTGTATATAGTTTCCTATTGACTAATATAGGTTTAATGTGTATAGGTTGTGATGTATTGAGGATATTTACTTGGTGTATCAGCTATAATGGCTTGAGGTTTAATACCCAACGTATGATACATGTTATGCGAGAAGTGGTGGCTCCCAGAAACTAACTGGTTACTTTGGTTATGTGTACATCATGGTTATAATACACGAGGTGCATATTGTGGTGCTTAACCCAGGTGTCTACATGAAAAACCTTTTGGATAGAAATGGATTACGATGTGCGAAATTGGGGCAAAGCGGCAAACCAGTGGGGAAGTTGTAGCGGGGTACCCATGATATTATTTATTATATTATATAATCTTATATGTGATACATGGTGAGAGTGTAACACCCCAAGATTCTACGGTACGCTTCTCTTTGAATAATACAATAGCATGTGTTATACGCAACATCGAGTTCTAACACACCACAACCAATCAAACTAGCCGTTATGAATAGTAATACCCACTTTTTGAAATTTATAAATTTTGTTTTTCAAAATGGAGTTCATTTTTGGATTCAGAATATTGAAATTAGCCTAGGGTGAATTTTTGGTATTTTTCTAAAAAACTTCATTTTTTGATGAATAGTGAAACCACTAAGTGGTAGTTAAAAAACTGAATTTTTCATAAAACATAATTTTACCGCTTCTGTGAGTGGAATTTTAAAAATATGAGAGACACAGTTAATATCAAGGAGTAAAATGTGGTTCAATGAGATAAAAATATTTTTTGGTGAATAATAACTTTTTACTTTTATTTACCACGGTTAAAAGTAAATATGGTAATTAAGGGTAAAAATGATATTAATATTACCCTAACACATGTACTAATTCTGTTGGACAAGTGTATCTCGTCCAAAAACAAACTTAGGAATAAAATATTATCATTTAGGTCCACTTGGATTAGATTATGACATTTATTATTATTTAATTCAAAGAAGAGTTAAAAGAGTTAAAATCAAAGTTTATTTACTAAAACATTTTTAATATATGGTTAAACATAAGATAAATTCAATTATAAATATTCATTAGAAAGATAAATATATTTCCTACATAATTATAGTTTATTTATAATTTTTATACATTAAATAATTTAATTTATTTATGACACAATGATGATGGAGTAATTACCGTAATAGTGAAAAATTAAAATAATTGATATTATAAATACCAAAATAAATATAATTTGATACTTTTTATGAATTAAACTAATTTTATAGGTTAATATGACATGTTAGTATTTATTTAATTAATCTTTTTTGAAGTAATCATTCTGTTATGATTTTCACAAAAATCAATTTTCCAAATAGTGTAAAAATTCACATAAAAAAGTTTTTTAAACAAATATTATATTATTAATTGAAATTAAATTCCTAAAAATCTAAGGTTCATCCATGAGACTTATATCATGATAGGTTTATCATTAATGGACCACTTGGGGGTATCTTTGGGGTATATAGTATGTTCATTAACTATATAATTCAAAAATACAAAGTGACATGGTAAGTGTCAAACTAATTAACTAAGAGTTAAAACTAAAAGATAAGGTTAATATAATGACCCAAACCTGTATAAACTCTATTGTTTGAGTGGTTTTCGACCCATCCCCACCATAAAATTTAAATAATCCACTTTTGAGCCATTAGAAACCGAATATTAATTTATTATAAAATAATATTTCTAGTTTTTCCAAAGGTGCCCCTCACCCCTCTTATAAAAGGGAAATCCCCCTTCCCATTAATTCACACCTTCAAAGCCTTTTGGTTTGGAAAATACCTGCCCAAATACTATCTCAAATTACCTAACTTCATCCTATAGGTCTACCTTTAGTCATAAATCCAACCTAAGGAGCCCTTTTGATCAAATCAAAAGGAAGAACCCGAAGAAGAGGTAATGATTTCACCACCCTTTTTCAAGTTCCTTTCTTCTTCCACTTATTCTTTCTTTGTTATTACCATTATAAAATAATAACTCCAGTATATTATATATACTTTGATGTTATTATAAATATGGTACAACCATATTCAGTATTCTATCCATCCTTTGAATAACATGACACCATACGTGCGTACGTACGGCTTACCGTCTCCACGTCATGGTGTAATTGTTATTCAATAAATTATTATTTGGATGGGTATAATAATGATGTGTAATTAATGTAAATAATAAATATAACATGATAATTATTCTTTATATATGATATACCATCCAATTATATGTTATTTTAATATCAAAAGAATGATATTGTCGCTCGTGCGTACGTACGGACTACCGTCTCCACGAACGCGATGAGATTCATTCTCCATCGTATCCATTCAAGTATAATTATCATTTGATGATTAATAATATTATCTAAGGACTTGATATAATTCTTTATATTATTAATATACAACCTATTCATGACAAAAACGTCTTACGTAACAAAACATATAAAAGAAAACGAGTAAGTTAACACCCGAAACAACAATAATACTAAGATATTATTAACAAATCAATGTTAAAAGATCATATATGATATCATATTAATATATATGATTATTGTATAATTTAATAACAATTATTTCACCATTATAAAGGATTTTAACCTACCCCAACCAAGGAAAAGTACAAGGTAAGGGTTTATTTCACAATCTCTTCATTATCTGAGGTTGTTTATACGTAATAATCTACTGGGACTTATTTATCATCCACATCCATGTTTCTTAAAAATGTATTTCAATTTTTTTTACTATTTACTAGAATATGGGTTAAAGTCATCTATACCCTTGTTTGACTTTTTATAAGAGGTTTATAAAGGAATCTTTCCGTTGTTTTCCAAACAAGGTCATTTTTAACATTTTCGACATAATTAAGGTACGAATGTTTTTCTTAACTTATACAGCGGGTGCGGCTATTTTCTACCATTATAAAATCGTCAAAGATTCCCTTACAAGAATATAATAAAATTTTCAAAGCAAATGTTTTATTTTATAATTATGTGACTCTTAAATGATTTCAAAATTAGAAGAGATATTTCTCTAAAAAGATTTTGTATTTCATCTATGTCAACATCCTTTGATGGATTTTAAGTTTATTTGGAGTTGATTTATTATGATACAAAAATTCCATATTGTATTGGTGGTTTTGTGATATGTTTGACTATGGATTTGTTTTTTTTAAACCATTCACGGTTTATGAAGAAAGTATTGACATTTCGTATGCTAGTTTTAATACGAATGTTTATGTTATGTTTAAACCTATTCATGTGAAGAATGCATTGGACTTAATAAGTGACGGGTGGAGCCCGCAATAGCTCCTCGATGCATCGGTAGGTCTCATGAGACAAACTAGTGTCTTGGCACAAGGCCTTGACAAAATATTATTTGTACTCTTGGCATGAGGCCTTGGCTATGTGGTTATGATAGTCTGGCATTATGCATTCCATTATTATGAAAGTGGTTATTGATATTGCATGTGAATATTTGATTAGTAGAATATCCATGTGAATAAGTAAATGGAATTATTTAATTTTATTTTTTGTCATACTATGTTGAAGTTCAAGTTTAAAAGGCTTTTGTTTGAGTTATACATTGTCTTAAATGTTTATTCTTATTTATAAAATTTTCTGCTATATTGTTATCCTTACTAGGAATTTGAGATCACCCCTTTTCTATGTTTTATTTTTACCAAGATGTGAATAAGTAATTTATGAATGACCTACAGGGATAGTATGAGGGGATAAGAGTGTGGACTTTGGAGAATATATTGTTGTAGTTTTCAATTTATGATGTAATGTAAAACTTTATGAATGTATCTAGTTATTCCAAGGCTACTAAACTAATCGGTCTTTCGAGACTTGATCTTTCTTGTGATCATGACAATGTTACGTAATAATGCACCAACTCTGGGTAACTGGGTTCGGGGCGTTACAGTTGGTATCAGAGGAAGTTTAGTACAAACCTTGGAAGCTAGATTTAGATAAACTCTGATTAGAGCGCATAGACCTAAGATGGACTTTGAGGATTAATATAGAAGAACTTCCTAGAATTTTGGTATTGTAGAGATTTTGTGAGTTTTCCTAGAAATGCATCCTTATCTGGATACGATCAGGTAGAGGCGGCTCTGGCACAGATGTACTTATGGGTAAAACCCAAAAACACCGCTTTGAGCTAGACTCGAACGGGAACTGGTACACGACAACGAGCCTTGTTGCACTCTTGGTTACGACACTCCCAGGGGATATGCTTAGGATAACTCTCATTTTCTTTACAAATCATTATAAAGGGTTTATGAGTATATACTTCCTGAAAAAACATTTTTATGATTCTAGATTATATCCATAAATATTTCAATTTATGTTATGTGTTTTATAAGTATTGAATTATGTATTTTGATTCATAAACTGATCTCGTTTATGCCATTGTTTAGAAATGGCACCTAGTGGAAGAAATGGAAACCGTATCAATGCACGCACTCCATGTAGGGATTTCCCTCCTGCTCAAGATAATTATAGTGGAGCTGGTGATGCAACTGGTGCTGATCAACTAATCACCATACTGGGACAACTCACTCAGGTTATGAATAATAACCTTACCCGTATGGAGCACCCTGATCCACAGCGTGGAGGATCAATGTTAGATCGCTTCATGAGGCAGAAACCACCAACATTCAATGGGAGTACAAATCCATTAGTAGCTGAGCAATGGATAAATTCCCTAGAGAAAATATTTCAGGCTTTGGGGAGTAGTGAAAGGGAAAAAGTTATCATGGCAGTTTACCGCCTCACTGGAGATGCTGATCAATGGTGGTCATTGATTCAAAACACAAAGGAAGATGATGAAGTATCAAATATGGAATGGAGGGAGTTAAAAGATCTGTTTTTAGAAAAATACTTTCCTCGTGACCATCGAGCATATATGGAAAGACAATTTCTGAGTCTGAGACAAAAGGAGGATGAGAATGTCGCAAAGTATGAGGCTAACTTTACAAGGTTATAAAGGTATGATAGAGATTATATATTTAACCCAGTAAGTAAGATTGATCATTTCTTTGATGGGTTATAACCATTTCGCCATCGAGAATTAGTCTCACAATCCTTCTCGTCGTACGAAAACATTGTCTCATGTGCTATCAAGAAAGAGAAAGAATTCTCTAAGTCGTATGACTTTAAAGAAAAAAAAGAGAAGAATAGATCTGCTGATCAATATAGGAATGGAAAGAAGGGGAAGAAAGGAAAGTTTGAATATCCATCATGTGGTAAATGTGGGAAGAAAAACCATGGTACTTGCTTGAAGGGAATGGGTGTCTGTTACAAGTGTGGTGAAAAAGTCCACCAAGCTCGTGATTGCAAGGGGAAGAAGGAAGCTGCCGATGTTCAGTGATATAATTGCAGGGAGATGGGACATTATGAAATTGAATGCCCTAAGTTTCAGGGGAACTTACCTAAGAAAAGGCCCAGGGATCAAGTCCAAGATTATGCTATCACTAATGCTGAGGTAGAAGCTCCGAAAGATGTGGTGGCAGGTAATTTAATGGTTTCCTCAAGTTTAGGAAATGCATTATTTGATTCTGGATCATCGCATTGTTTCATATCTTCCCAGTTTGCTAAGAAAATTAGATATTTCCAATTTGATTTAACAAGGGATTTGTCAGTTAAAACTCCTAAGGGAAGTATCATTGCAACAAAGTTTTGTGAATCAGTCCCCATTATAGAACATAAATGTTCTTTATCCGCTGATCTCATTGTCATACCTATGATTGAATTTGATATAATCCTCGATATGGATTGGATTTCGGACCATGATGTGAATATTTATTGTAATAAGAAGGAGGTTGCGATTTTTTATGATGATGATAAGGAACACCTTGTCTTTAGAGCAGAATCGTCACCACCTAATTCTTATCTAGATCCACCCCCAATAGCTCAACTAAATTCAATTATTGGGGAGGAAGAGGATGAAATTACAATGGGTGAGGAAAGTAATGTTCAAATAGAGGATGTACCTATTGTGAAATAATATGTAGATGTGTTTCTGGAATATTTACCTGGACATCCTCCAGAACGAGAAGTTGAGTTTTCCATTGATTTAATTTCTGGATCAAGGCCTATATCGAAGAACCCTTATAGAATAGACATTGTAGAATTAGTTGAACTAAAGAAACAACTAGAGGAATTGAGTAATAAGGGATTTATTCACCCTATTGTTTCTCCATGGGGATCCCCTGTTCTTTTGGTTAAAAAGAAAGATGGATCTATGAGGTTATGTATCGACTACAGGGAGATAAATGCTATAACAATAAAGAACAAGTATCCCCTACCTCACATTGATGATTTATTTGACCAACTGCATGGAGCTCAATACTTTTCAAATATTGACCTTCGATCTGGATACCATCAGTTGTGTGTGAATAAGGAAGACATTCTGAAGACAGTATTTCAAACTAGGTACGGGAATTACGAGTTTACAGTAATGCCTTTTGGATTGAATAATGCACCCTCTGTATTCATGGATCTGATGAATAGAGTTTTCAAGGAATATCTCGATGAATTTGTGGTGGTATTTATTGATGATATCTTGGTATACTCCAAAAGCTACGAAGATCATGAAAATCACTTGCGCATTATTCTGAAGACTCTGAGAAGACATGAATTATATGGGAAGTTTAGCAAGTGTGAATTCTGGATTCAGGAGATTTCTTTTCTTGGCCATATTGTCTCTAAAGATGGAATCTATGTTGATCCTTCTAAGACGAAGACAATCCAAGAATGGCCAGCACCTATGAGTATAACTGAGGTACACAGTTTTATTGGTTTTGAGGGTTATTATCGACGTTTCATCTAGAATTTTGCCCGATTGGCTAACCCATTAGCAAAGCTCACACGTAAAGGGGTTAAATTTTTTTGGACAAAAGAGTGTGAAGAATGTTTCGAATAACTGAAGAGAAGATTAGTCAATTCTCATATATTGACTCTACCATCGGGGAATGATGGGTTTGTTATTTATAGTGATGCATCGAAGAAAGGACTTGGTTGTGTCCTTACGTAGAATGATAGGGTTATTGCCTATGCATCACGACAGCTGAAAATTCATGAGAAAAACTATCCTACTCATGATCTTGAGTTAGCAGCTGTGATCTTTGCTTTGAAGATATGGAGGCACTACCTCTATGGTGAAAAATGTGAGATTTATACTGATCACAAGAGTTTGAAGTATATTTTCTCAAAAAAAGAACTCAACATGAGGCAAAGGAGATGGCTTGAATTACTCAAAGATTATGATTGTACGATACACTAACACCCGAGGAAAGCAAACAAGGTGGCAGATGCTTTGAGCAGAAAAGATCATGGAGTTTTGAACAATATGAGAATTGAAAGGGATCCAATTTTCATAGATCTAGTGAAGATGGACATGGGAATAACCATGGAAGGTGAAACATCAATTCTTTTTCGAATGGTTGCCAAACCATCTTTACTATAAAGGATTAAGAGTTCTCAGACTGATGATGAAGAATTTCAAAAGAAGATTAAAGCTGTGAATGATGGGAGATTGAGAGACTTTGTGTATAAAGATGGAATTTTGAAATTTGGGAAGAGGCTTTGTGTTCTTGATATACCAGATCTAAAAAGGGAATTGGTGGATGATGCTCGTAGTTCCAATTTCTATATACACCCTGGGAGCACCAAAATGTATAGAGATTTGAAGGAACATTTTTGGTGGGACAACAGGAAGAGGGAGATTACTGATTTTGTGTCAAGATGTATGGTTTGTCAACAAGTGAAAGCTGGAAGGCAACAGCCTGGAGGAGTATTGAAACCTCTTCCCATACCTGAGTGGAAATGGGATAATATCACGATGGACTTTTTCATGTGGATACCAAAGACTCCTAGAAGGAACGATGTAATATGGGTCATTGTTGATCATCTTACCAAGTCAGCACATTTTCTTGCTATAAGGGAAGATTTACCACTTGAACGACTAGCAAGACTATATATTAATGAATATGTGAGACTTCATGGAGTACCCCTATCGATTGTTTCTGATCGTGATCCCCATTTTACTTCATGATTCTGGAAAATTCCTTAGAAAGCCTTGGATACTGAACTTCATTTGAGCACTGCCTACAACCCTCAAACAGATGGACAATCAAAACGAACTATTCAAACCTTATAAGACATGTTGAGATCCTGCTCACTTGACATTCAAGGTGTGTGGGATCAATATTTACCTCTGGTAGAATTTTCCTATAACAATAGCTTCCATTCGAATATTCAGATGGAACCATATGAAGCGTTATATGGAAAGATATGTCGCACACCAACCTGTTGGGATGACGTTGGTGAAAGAAAACTTGTAGGCCCAGAACTGGTGGAGGAAACGATGGAAAAGGTGAAGGTAATCCAAAACCATATCAAAGCATTTTAAAGTAGGCAGAAGAGCTATGCCGATAATTGAAGGAAGGATTTGGAATTTCAAGTTGGTGATTATGTTTTCCTGAAGGTATCTCCATGGAAGGGAGTCATAAGTTTTGGTAAGAAATGTAAATTGAGTCCCAGGTACATCGGACCTTTCGAAATTCTAGAACGAATTGGGGCTGTAGCTTACCATTTGGCAATGCCTCCAAATATCTCCAAAGTTCACGATGTGTTCCACGTATCACTATTGAGGAAATACATGCCTGACCCAACGCATGTACTCACCAATGAGGAATTAGAACTGGAACCCGATCTGTCTTATTGAGAAGAGCCCATCAAGATTCTTGATATGAGAGAACAAGTACTGAGAAACCGGACGACTCGTCTGGTAAAAGTCTTGTAGAGAAACCATAAGATGGAAGAGGCAACGTGGGAACACGAGGAACTTATGATGAAGAACCACGCGAGTCTTTTCATGCGATAGTATTCTAGAAATTTCGAGGAAGAAATTATTTGAAGGAGGGGAGAATGTGACACCCCAAGCTTCAACGGTACGCTTCTCTTTGAATAATGCAATAGCGTGTGTTGTACGCAACATCGAGTTCTAACACACCACAAACAATCAAACTACCCGTTAAGAATAGTAATACCCACTTTTTTAAATTTATAAATTTTATTTTTCAAACTGGACTTCATTTTTGGATTCAGAATATCGAAATTATCCTAGGGTGAATTTTTGGTATTTTTCTGAAAAACTTCATTTTTTGATGAATAGTTAAACCACTAAGTGGTAGTTAAAAAAACCGAATTTTTCATAAAACTTAATTTTACCGCTTCTGTGAGTGGAATTTTGAAAATCCGAGAGACACGGTTAATATCAAGGAGTAAAATTTGGTTCAATGAGATGAAAATAATTTTTGGTGAATAGTAACTTTTTACTTTTATTTACCACGGTTAAAAGTAAATAGGGTAATTAAGGGTAAAAATGATATTAAAATTACCCTAACACATGTCCTAATTCTATTTTACAGGTGTATCTCAACCAAAAACAACCTTAGGAATAAAATATTATCATTTAGGTCCACTTGGATTAGATTATGATATTTATTATTATTTAATTCAAAGAAGAGTTAAAAGAGTTAAAATCAATGTTTATTTACTAAAACATTTTTAATATAGGGTTACACGTAAGATAAATTCGATTATAAATATTCATTAGAAAGATAAATTGATTTCCTACATAATGATATTTTATTTATAATTTTTAGACATTAAATAATTTAATTTATTTATGACACAATGATGATGCAGTAATTACCATAATAGTGAAAAATTAAAATAATTGATATTATAAATACCAAAATAAATATAATTTGAGACTTTTTATGCATTAAACTAATTTTCTAGGTTAATATGACATGTTAGTATTGATTTAATTAACTGTTTTTTGAAGTAATCAATCTGTTATGATTTTCACAAAAATCAATTTTCCAAATAGTGTCAAAATTGACATAAAAGAGTTTTTAAAAAAAATATTATATTATTAATTGATATTCAATTCCTAAAAATCTAAGGTTCTGCCAATAGACTTATATCATTAGATTTTTATCATTAATGTACCACTTGGGGGTCTCTTGGTGGTATATAGTAATTTTATTAACTATATAATATAAAAATACAAAGTGACATGGTAAGTGTCAAACTAATTAACTAAGAGTTAAAACTAAAAGATAACGTTAATAAAATGACCCAAACCTGTCTAAATTCTATTGGTTGAGTGTTTTTCGACCCATCCCCACATTAAACTTTAAATAATATACTTTGGAGCCATCAGAAACTGAATATGAATTTATTATAAAATAATATTTCTAGCTTTTCCGAAGGTTCCCATCACCCCTCTTATAAAAGGGCACTCGCCCTTCTCATTAATTAACACATTCAAAGACTTTTGGTTCGGCAAAAACCTGCCCAAATACTCTCTAAACTTCACTCACTTCATCTTAGAGGCCTTCCTTTAGTTAGAAATCCAACTTATGGAGCCCTTTTGATCAAATCAAAAGGAATAACCCGAAGAAGAGGTAATGATTTCACCACCCTTTTTCAAGTTCCTTTCTTCTTCCACTTCTTCTTTCTTTGTTATTATAATTCTAAAATAATAAATCCAGTATATTATATATATAATTTTATGTTATTATAAATATTTTACAACCATATTCAGTATTCTATCCATCCTTTGAATAACATGTCACCATACGTGCGTATGTACGGTTTATCGTCTCCACGTCGTGGTGTAATTGTTATTCCATAAATTATTATTTGGATGGGTATAATAATGATGTATAATTCATGTAAATAATAAATATAACATTGTAATGATTCTGTATATATGATATACAATCCAATTATATATTATTTTAATATCAAAAGAATGATATTGTCGCTCGTGCGTACGTACAGACTATCGTCTCCACGAACGCGATGAGATTCATTCTCCATCGTATCCATTCAAGTCTAATTCTCATTTGATGATTAATAATAGTATCTAATGACTTGATATCATTATGGATATGATTAATATACAACTTATCCATGAAAAACATGGATTACGTAACAAAACATATAAAAGAAAATGAGTAAGTTAACACCCGAAACAACGATAATACTAAGATATTATTAACAAATCAATGTTAAAAGATCATATATGATATCATATTAATATATATGATTCTTGTATAATTTAAAAACAATTATTTCACCATTATACAGAAGTTCAACCTACCCCAACCAAGTAAAAGTACAAGTTAAGGGTTTATTTCACAATCTCTTCATTATCCGAGGTTGTTTATACGTAATAATCTACTGGGACTTATTTATCATCCACATCCATGCTTCTTAAAAATGTATTTCAAAAAAAAATTACTATTTACTAGAATATGGGTTAAAGTCATCTATAACCTTGTTTGAATTTTTATAAGAGGTTTATAAAGGAATCTTTCCATCATTTTCCAAACAAGGTCCTTTTTAACCTTTTCGACATAATTAAGGTAAGAATGTTTTTTTAACTTATACGGCGGGTGCGGCTATTTTCCGCCATTATAAAATCATCGAATCTTCCCTTAAAATCTTATAAGAAAATTTTCAAAGTAAATGTTTTATTTTATAATTATGTGACTCTTAAATGATTTCAAAATTGGAAGAGATATTTCTCTAAAAAGATTTTTGATTTCATATATGTCAACATCCTTTGATGGATTTTAAGTTTATTTGGAGTTGATTTATTATGATAAAAAACTTCCATATTGTATTGATGGTTTTGTGATATGTTTGACTGTGGATGTGTTATTTTTATACCATTCATGGTTTATGAAAAAAGTATTGACATTTCATATGCTAGTTTTAATATGAATGTTTATGTTATGTTTAAACCTGATCATATGAGGAATGCATTGGACTTAATAAGTGACGGGTGGAGCCTGCTATAGCTCCTCGATGCATCGGTAGGTCTCATGAGACAAACTAGTGTCTTGGAATAAGGCCTTGAAATAATCTTATTCATAGTCTTGGCACGAGGCCTTGGCTATGTGGTTATGATATTCTAATATTATGCATTCCATCATTATGAAAGTGGTTATTGATATTGCATGTGAATATTCAATTAGTAGAATATCCATGTGAATAAGTAAATGGAATTATTTAATTTTATTTTTTACATACTATGTTGAAGTTCAAGTTTAAAAGTATTTTGTTTGAGTTATACATTGCCTTAAATGTTTATTCTTATTTATGAAAGTTTCAGCTATATTGTTATCCTTACTGGGCATTTGAGCTCACCCCTTTTCTATGTTTTATTTTTCCCAGGATGTGAAGAAGTAATTTATGAATGACCTGCAGGAATAGTATGAGGGGATAAGAGTGTGGACTATGTAGACTATATTGTTGTAGTTTTCATTTTATGATGTAATGTAAAACTTTATGAATGTATCTAGTTATTCCAAGGATACTAAAATAATCAGTCTTTCGAGACTTGATCTTTCTTATGATCATGCCAATGTAATGTAATAATGCACCGACTCTGGGTAACTGGGGTCGGGGCATTACAGAGAGTATCTATGGTGAGGTTGGAAACATAGTATACATGTTTAGGTGATGAGTTAGTTACACTTGTTGTTCACTGTATTTAAGAGTGTTTTCTTTAATTTTTCACGAGAGGCTTCATGGAGGAACCTATTGAGTATACTATTATACTCACCCTATGTTTATATAAACTCCTTTTTAGGTCACTCAGATCAGGTTGGATATTAGGATGGTTACTACTAGCTTGGGGTTTCAGGATCTATTCAGGATTCTTGGATGCTTCTATTTTTACTTTCTATTGGTACTTATAGTTTTCCCTTTCAGTTGTAATAATTTTTTTGTGAAATTACATATTTGTACTTGGGATTTATTTTATATTGGAGTCTGAGTTGGAGTTGGTTGGTGTCTGGCTTATCTCTCTCTTTCGCACGTGTGCCCTTAGAGGGTAATTCCTCCCATTTGTGTATTTATTATACCCTCAGTGCTAGTCACCAACCCGGGGCCTACAGAAGGCGGGAATCGATGGTCATTATCTCCCTTATCACATTTTCTACCTATGAGGGGTACACCTTGTAGAGAGGGGTTGTGACATCAAAATTATACTGATAAATGGATAAATGGTTATTATTGGATGATCATCTGCAGCAGATTTCGGTGACCACAACGACGATATGAACATGGTGATATCTTCTGTTTATTATATTATGCATTATTTATCATGATGTCAGAATAATTTTCATGTGTTAGAGATGCGATGAATGTTATGATGTTTTCATGCTTTATTTTTTTCGATATTTTATTGTTAGTTAATTAATTTTTATTGGAAGTTTATTTATTTAATTATATTTTTTCTTGAATAAATTGTCATTTAGACTCTTCACACCTACTTTGGTGAACATTAATGTGATACCTAATAAGTAATCAAGGGAATAAGATCATCTGTGAATTTATTTTTTTGGAATTCGATTTCACATGTGAGAGAATCATAAATCTCATGAGTGTTAATTCTAAACAAATAAATATATTGATTGAAAAATAATATTTTATGTCTCTTTCCATTAAAACATGGGTGAGTGATATCTAATAAGTGATCTCATGTGATCTAACCAATAATATATTGATTCTTTAAATTTTTGAGAAAACGTTTTTTGTATTTTACCATGTGATTCGATGTTATGTGATGGAAAAATTATTCATGATGTGAGAGAATGAAATAACAAAGGGTTTATGTGAAAATTAGAATAAATTATAACATTATAAAATGATACTTGGAAGTATTTTGATTAAATTTGGAATCAAAGATAATTGAATAAAATAAATATACAAATATGGAAATTAAATCATTGTCATTGCATGCAATTAAATGGATGTCAAAGTTCTAACACATCCATCTCTATTAGTTTCTTACATAGATTAATTAAGATCACATAGATATTTTTAGTTAACTTAAATAGTTATTTTTAAATAATATTTTAGTTTCTATATGTTTTAGTGGCTGTTAAATTTTAAAATTCATCTTTTTGAACATTCCTCAAAAAGAATATTCCTAGTTTCTATGAACATTCTCTATATTGTTTGATCCTAGTTGTTGCTTCTATAGTAGTTACTAGGTTAATAAATTTGAAATTTTTCATGCATTATGATGTGCGTTCCAATTTTTTGGCACCATTTTGGAAGGGAATCGTACCATTCGTAGTTCCTCCAAAAGATTGAATTAGGTCCAAAATAAAAAAAAATAAAAAAAACCAAAAAACTAAGGTTTAGTTCACTACTATAACAATTTTTCATTGAAGGGAATATCAAGAAACCCAAAAGTTATAAATGGAGTTTTAATCACCATAAAACTAAAATAAACACCCTACCTACATTCCTATATCACATAATACAAATTATAATAATTCTATGGTTATGAGTTCTCCAGGTAATTCTTTTTATTATAATTATTTTCAATTAATTGCATGTTATAATCCATATGAAAATGATCCAACATTTTGTGATAAATTTCCTTATACATATTTTAATAATTTTCAATATCATATAATTTTGGAAAATTTATAACTTGATAATTCATGTGAAAAAATGATTAAATAATTGGTTTCATGTTGTTTTCTTTTTTCACTATGACAAATCAGAGGTCAGAACTTCAAGATGAACGTAATGAAATATTTATTTCCTCAATGAAAGTTCTAGAAAATAAATTAAATAATTTATAAAATAAAATTAATTATATTTTCAAACTAGCCACCTCACAACCACATTATTATCTAATTGAAAACAATTCTTTTGAGGAGAGTGCAGTGAAGTTTCAATTTGAACAACATTCATTTTATGATTCTGGGGATGAGACTGATTTGATTTATCCTTATTATTATCAAACATTTATGACTCATCTACATTGAAATTTTATTATTCTAATCTAATCATAATTTAATAATTTTAGATCTTAGTCTTCCACTCTATTGAATACAACGGACTCTTAGAAAATGTGATTTCATTTCCTTCTTTAGTGAGTTCACAGCCTATCCAACATAAAGTGAAAAAAGATGTCTTCAATGTATAAAAATTAAAACTTTTTATGATGAAGATAAAATTGAAATATGACCTTTATTTAATGATATATAGTTATAATTGATCCATTAAAAGTTGGATTTCCACTCGCAAGAGGACATCACTTCAAATGAAATTGAGTCACCTCTTTCTAAAAATATTTTCATGTGTGAAATGTGTTGGTTGGAGTAAGATACTCAAGAGAGTGGTGAATTGAGTTCCTATAAAAAATTTGAAAGTTTTATCTAAAAATATTCCCCAATTTAAAATAAAATAGGCCAGCTAATCAAGGAAATAAAATTATAGGAGTTTGACTATTCAAATAGCTTCTCATAAGATTGATTAATTCTTATTTATAACAACATGAGATATTGATAAAAATTTTGAAACTACTATAATATGGAAAAATAGTTATAACTACTTTCAAACACTAAATATCAAAGTAAAATTTATTTTTCTGAAAATTGAATTAAAACAGAGAATGTATAAATTGAAACACACAACCGATAAAACAAGTGGTTCAGTCTCAAGCCAAGACCTAATCCACTCCACTTGGTGATCACCTTGACCGCATTTTCATGACACGTCAAATTGATTATGTTTTTAAGGTTTAATTATAGTATAGGTAAGACCCTAGTCCATCTACCAAGGAGAATTGATAGGTTTAAAGTATGCATTTTTAATAAAAATTACTAAAATGGGGGTGATTTTGAAAACAGTTTTAAGAAAATAACTTAACTTAAGGAGTTTAATGGTTGATAAATAAAGTTGGTGTTTTAGAATTATGAGATAATGAGATCATTTAAATTTCACTACACATATTCATGAGTTCATAATTCTAAAAAATACACATGGTTTAAAGAAACCCTTTGGTTGAGGGTTGTCAAGATCTCAATATTCCTCTTTCCTCGTAAAATGATGCTCAAAGTATCACCCCTTGACACAACAATCGTGTTGTAAAGGTTTGGGTATCAAACATAGAAAATAAAGGCAACCAAATAATACTTAAATCTTATGTAGTTGTGAGATAAATAGGACTCTTTTCTTGTCCAATCAGAACAATACGAGATTCCCACTTGAAATCTCAACCCAATCATTGTTGATATAAAAAGTGTTTCACTTAATTATAATGAAATAAATGTATTTAGAGGATAAGTGAATAAAATATAAACATAAGTGAAATATTTATCACAAAAATTATAGAAAATAATTATAATATAATGTTTCGGAACTCCCTCTCAATTATGTGTAGCTCCCTTGACATGATCGTCCACTATTTAGCTCGACATCAGGAGGAGGAGAAAGCTCAAGTGGAACTCCTTATTCATCCTTTATCCCCCTATGAGGATAGGGGCCTCCATAACTTCAAGGTTGAGGAGATTACTCCTTTGGAACTCCAAATTGGTAGCACTTCACTCCTTGTCTGAACTTCCAAATGGGGTTCCCAATGTTCCTTTTTATAGCCAAAATGGGAAGTGGTTTTGGACACCCAGATATTGATAAACCACTTGAAGTATAGTTTTCAGATATTAGACAGTCTAATATCCATTTTGAAAAAACTATAAAGTTTTATCCCCACATCTTTAGTATCACCATTCAATGTTTTGCATCATTTTTACAATCACAGCTCGAGATATTGACATATTATAGAACGCCACTTTTGACTTTTTGCATATTTGGTGGCTTAGATAGATCAGTTCGGATGGGGCCCATAGAATCTGAATTGTGATTTGATTCCTTGGTATGAAATGTAGAATTTAAATGTTGGACAAGACCACAAAATTTCATCCCATTTGGATTCACGGTCTAGTAGAAGTGTGTGGATTAATCCACCAGTGTACTTAGATCCTATGCAGTTTGGCCTATATTTCTTGGACTTCATCATGGGTTCTCCAAATCACCTCCACCTTCAATGATATTATCAAAACAAGCAACATTTCCCTTTATAATAGTGATAAAAATAAAATAACTGAATCAAACATGAAGTTCATTTTGTTATTATATTTTCAATTTTCAATACAAATTAATTTTAATACAATGGTGTAAAGGTGTAATTGACACAGTTAATCATGGTACGATCACACCCCCACACTAAACATTTTAACTCTTATTCAAAGTAACATTTTCATAAATTATGAATGTAGATACTAATAACATAATATATATTTAACATCTGAGGAAGTTTTAATTCATTAAAGTAATGTGATCAATGCACAAACCACACCAATGAGTTCTTTTTATTGAAAATAGAAAAAGATGTGTCATAAATCATATCACAATGAAATTAAAAGAGATCCATGATACCAAATTGAGAAATGAATTTAAAATTCAACCATGCCACTAACTCTCCATTTGTGTTTTTTAAAAACATTCCATGCTATTCTTTCCACTTTTTAACCAATAAATATAGGTTATTTTAACATTTTTCAGCTTAAAATATTTTGTCCACCGAACCTTCCCGGTAACACCCCAGGTAAATAAAGAATATGACATTTTTATATTTATCCATATTTGTGAATAAAATATTAATATTTCTTTAAAGGGTATTCTATGCTCGATGGCGTACCCAATACGCAACAACGAGTTTCTTGGGAATATTACATTGCACTCTAATAATAAAATAATAGTATTTTAAATAGTAGTTAACGCCTACCCGTTGTAATGGAGGGAATGAACAGAACTAACTACAAAATGATTATATATGTTTGTCAAATATTTTTACTTTTTACAATAAATGTTAGAGGATTAAAAATGTGAATGAATCCAATTTTAAGCATAAACATTCTAATATTCTTAAAAGGTTGATTAACCACCTTTTGATGGAGAACCTGTTTTAAATCCACTTTTTGACAATTTTATGTTTTATATTTGACAAAATAAAATTATTCTTTAGAATCGGGACATCAAAATTTACTTTGTGTAAATTTTTGGTATTTTTCTGATAAAGTTCATTTTTTAATGAATAGTGAAAAATGTTGTATTTTAATTCAAAACCTCTTTTTAATCTAATTTATTTATATGATTATATTATCTTTTGAATAGGTTTTGAATTTAAATTAGAATATATTTTTACCATTTAATCCAATGGTGGTCATTGGAATCAATTTCACTTTGAAATTGGACTTAAACTGGTGTCAATCTTTTGATACTTATTGTTTCATAAAAACACGCTATTTGTCATGACAGTGGGAATTAATTATTAAATTAATTAATTTAACTTATATGATTTGAATTTTTTAAAAAAGTCCTCATTTTTGAATTCAGAATATCAAATATAGATTAGGGTGAAGTTTTGGTATTTTTCTGAAAATCGTCAATTTTTTATGAATAGTGAAACCACTAAGTGGTAGTTAGAGAAACTGATTTTCCGTTTAAATGAAATTTTGATACCTTTGTGTTTTGAATTTCAAAAATCCGACATAAATGGTTGTCATTAATAAGTAAAATGTGGTGCAATGGGATTAAAATAATTTTTTGGTGAATAGTAACTTTTATGTTTTTAATCGTGATTAGAGGTAATTAGTGTAGTTTAAGGTAAAAATAATGTTTTAATAATATGAGATGAGCTTGAAACATGTCCTACCCTCATTGGATGTGTCATGGCCGACCAATAAAATCCATGGGTCAACTTGGGGACCCCATGGAGCCACTTTGGTTGGGAAATGACATAAATAACTTTTTATTTAATGTTAAAGTAAAAATGACACAAACATGAGATGTTTTACTAAAAAAACTTTTACATGGTGTTATACAAGTCAGATTTTTTACTATAAATATTCATTAGAAATATAAAAAAATTTCCTACATCATGATATTTTTTTTATAATTTTTAGACATTAAATAAATTAAATTATTTCTGACATCATGATGATGCAGCGATTACCTCATTAATAAAGGATTTAAATAAAATGAAAATATAATGTTAAAACTATAACTTACACTTGTCAAAAACCTATTTAATGAGTATATTTCGAACCCTTACCACCTTATCCTCGAAATACATCAATTTGGGACCTTTAAAATCCGAAACTCATTTGAAAATAAAGTAACATTTTGTAACTTTACAAGAGTTCCCCTCCTCTCCTCTTATAAAAGGCCCCCACCTCTACCACCTTACCCACACCTCTCAAGCCTTTGGCTCGGACAACCCCTGCTCATTTTGCCTCCCCACATCCCTCTCTTACTCCTAGAAGTGTCACTTTGGACATAAGTCTTCCCAAGGAAGCCTTTGAGCTCAAATCAAAAAGAGTTACCCGATTTTAAGGACGTTAAAGAACGATCGAGTCAAGTCGGACCCGAGGTAAGGGATCCTACTCCTCTCTTTCTTTTTAAGTACACTCTTTTATGTCATTAATTTTAAGCTCATATTTCTTGTGATTGGGATGTTCTTTTATATTACTCTTACTGCAAGTTTTATGTTCCTATGATGAGAGACCCTATTCTCTCTCATCAATCCATTTTGGATGTTTTGAGTGGCGTCGTTAGGCTACCGAATTTTCGTAAGAGATCTAACCTCTATCTTTATTTTTAAATACTCTCCTTTATGTCACTTATTTTGAGCTCCTCTTTGTTATGATGTGGTATGTTCTTTTATATTCCTCTTGCTGTACATTTTATTATAATATGATGAGAGACCTTATTCGATCTCATCAACCCATTTTTGGAAGTTTTAAGTGGCGTCGTTAGGCTGCCGAGTTTTCGTAAGGGATTTTTCATCTCACTTTTATTCCCGTGAGATTTATGCTACATTTTCCACAATTTCCTTTGAGTGGTGTATGTACTGCCCATTATTTTACTCATTTTTTAATATACTTTCATTTATGAGTATTTACATCAATGTTGTATTGTTCTTCTTTCACGGGGTGTATGTTTCGAAAGATACCCATGTCGGTAAGGGAACCTTTCACCCTCCTCTTTTTAAAAGACTTCTTTTGTTATGACTTTTAATTCACATAACATTATGTTGGGATATGTTCTTATATATCCTTAGTGATTTAAATTTTATGTCCAAGTGATGAAATACCCATTTTATCTCTCATCAAGTCATTTTCTAAATTTTGTAGTGACGTCGTTTGGCTATCAAATTTTTGCAAGGGAACTTCTTAACCCAATTTTGATTCTTTGGGATAAGATTGTACTCCTTGAATATGTCGTTCTATGAATATGTGGGAATAACCTCTGATTGTTTTACACTTAATATCCACTTATATTTGGTGTATTAGTTTGTCACACATAATTATGTAATTGATTTATCCTTAATCCAAGGATACCATCTTTGTATGGGACTTCGTCTCAATCTCCTTTCATTGAGGCATATTTTGTTTTATACACAACCTTATTTTATACGGTGTATAAACCCCTTTGACTTTTACGTTTATCCGAAAGGAATATTTTTTATATAAAGCGTTTTACTAAATGACAAAAAGGAATTTTTTTTTCGTACGTATGCGGTGACAACGACTTCTCCGCCGCTGTGACCATTATTTGAGTTTCGGCTTCTTCTACAAGCCATACCTTTTTTTTAAAGAAAAATAAATACCATGTTTTACTTTTCTTTTATTTTGGTATTGAAAATGGTTTTCATAATATTTTTATATCAATGTGTTTTATTGATATCTTGTGATTGAAAGGTGGAAATGTTATGTTTCCTTTATGCATGTTTTATGTGATATGATTATGTTGAGGTTCTTGGGAATTATTATGAAGACGGGTGGTTCCGTGATAAACTAAGCGTGGGTGAGCCCGATATAGCTCTCTAATGCATTGGGAAACGAGAAGGGGTTAAAGGTTAAGGTTTCTCCTAAGAGATTTAGGGAATATACTGTGATGGGTATTCCAAACGTAACCAAGAGGGTTACTCCCTACGTAAGAATATTATGAATGCCTCAAGTTACCTTTATGTCTTATGATTTCTATGATTTATTCATGATTTTATGAGGTATGTTAAAGTGCTTATGTTTTATGGGTAAAGTATGATTTCATTATTATGTATACATGTACTCATGTTTCCTTTCCATATATTTTTATATCCCTAACTGATCTTTTTATGCTCATCCCAAGTTTTTGAAATGTTTTTCACAGGTCAAGGGAAATGTACATGATATGATGATAGTGTCAAGGAAGTGTCAAGAAAGAATCCATGTATTATTTTAAATATGTTTCCGTTGATGGGAAAAAATTAATACTATCTTTTATGTAACCACTTTGTTTAAATGTGGAACGTAATGCAAGTTTTATGATCTAATTCTCTAAAACTCTAAACCTGAAAAGATCCTCAATGTGTAATCTTGTATTAACTCAAGATTAAGTAATGTTTAAGACTCGGGCCTTATATTCCCTACATCCTTTGAAATCATATTTCAAGACCCACTCACTTAAGCATTCCCAAAAGTCAAACCATAATCTCTAGATCTAGATATACCCATATGTTTCACATTTCATCACTCTCCTCAATTATTATTATTTTTTCAGAAGTTTCATTTGGAACAAATATCACACTCATCTCTCAACCCTTGTATGATCTCATCAAGACACAAATTTTAATAGTTATAACAAGATAAAAGGTTGAGGAGGATTGGTTTTTCCCCTGCCCAAGACAAAACCCCATTTTGTTTTGATTTTGATCTTTTTTTCTATTTTTTTATTTTTTTTGAGGGCATACAATAGTCGGATATCAGGTACACACGCGTAAGTCAATCTAGTATAGTAATGAAACATATCAGATAAGAAACGAACATATGGAAATATCACTTTATGATGAAAAATATTAACCTTACATATATTTAACTTCTATTTAGTAATAAATATTCACACTTTGTGGTTTGGTGAAGACATGTGTGGAGTTACTAATAAAACAGTTTTCCCAAAAACTACTCACATAAGAGGAATCAATCATCTCAGAGGTTTCATAGAGATGCAACTATTTATATCATTGACAGAAAACCAATTCACTAAAAATAACTTCCTAATGTTAAATTCATACAAACACTCATTCCATAATAGCATTAGGTTTTCATCAAATGTTAAATCAACATGGAATAAAAATTTTCTACATGTATTTTCAATAAGTTCCATGATTTTGTAACCAAAAGGGGGGAAGTAAAAATACCATAAATAAGTTTAAAAATATAAGAATAAAAAGATGATGAAAATCCTAATAAAATAAAAAAGATAGGGAAAAGTGAAAATACCATAAAGAAGGAGAAAAAGAGAAGAAATAAGAAATAATATGAAAAAACCTAACTAACCTTGGAATGTACCAATCACCCCACACCTAAAGTGTACAGTTTCCTCACTGTAATAGAAGATAATGTGGGGAGGAAGGATAAAACCTGGTGAGTGTCATTCATATATTGCATCTTGAACATGGAGTTCCTCCATCAGGGACTCCAAAATGGATTCATGGATGTGCTTTAGCCGCTGCCCATTGACAGTGAAGGTTTTCTTGGTTTCTTCATTTTGAACCTGGAAAACACCGAGTGGAGAGTTGTTATTAACAGTGTATGGTCCAAACCAATGGGAACAAAGCTTACCTAGATGCAACTTTATTCTTGCATTGTAGAGGGGGACCTTCTGCCCAATGTGGAACTAGAGATGAAGGATAAGATGGTCATGGGAAGCCTTGGTTCTCTCTTTATAAATCCTGAATTTTTCATATGCATCTCTTCTCATTTCCTCCAACTTCTGAATCTGCAACTTCCTTTGAGAACCTTCACCTAAAAGATTAGAATTGCATTGTTTGATGTCCTAGTAGGCCTGGTGCTCAATCGCAATAGGCAGGTGGAAACTCTTTCCAAACATAATACTATATGGTGACATTACAATGGGAGTTCTAAAAGAAGTATTGTTGGCCCATAATAAATCTTCAAATCAAAGACTCCAATCTTTTCTATTGGGTTGAATAGTTTTTTCAAGAATCTTTTTTACATCTCTATTTGACACCTCGGCTTGACCATTGTTCTGTGGGTGATATGCAGTATACACTCGATGACCGGACCCATACCAACGCAAAAGTGATTTCATTGTTCAGTTGTAGAAATGAGAACCCTGATCACTTATTACGAACCTAGGTAATCCAAACCTATAGAAGATTTGGGTTCTCAGAAATTACATAACTGTTTTGGAATCATCTGTCCTTGTGGCTCAGGCCTCTACCCATTTTGATATATAATCGACTACCAAAATAATGTACAGGTTTCCAAATTAATTGGGAAATAAACCCATAAATTCAATTCCCCAAACATAAAAAATGTCATGAAAGAGTAATGTTTTTGTGGAGTTTCATTTCTTTTAGAGATGTTCCCCATTCTTTAAAAATGAGGACAAGATTTAAAAAAATCATGGAAATACGGAAAAAGTGTTGGCCAAAAGAGGCCAGAATCAAGGATTTTGTGAGCAGTCCATTAGGGACCAAAGTGGCCCCCACAAGCAAGAGTGTGGCAGAATCTAAGGACAGACTGAAACTCACTATTGGTGACACAACGCCTAAGGAATTGATCACTACATGTGCACCATAGGTAGGGGTCATCCCAAATGTACCAATGAGACTCATGTTTTAGATGAATGGTTGGGTTTTTATTGAAATTAGTAGGAATGCAAGATGATACCAAAATAATTTACAATTTCAGCATACCAAGGAATAACAACTTGCACTCGGTACAATTAATCATTGGGAAACATGTCTTGTAAAGGAATACAGGGGGATTTGTCAATGTCTGAGGATGGGGGAATCCTACTGATATGGTTAGAAACCACATTCTCTGCTCCTTTTTTATCTCTAATTTCTAGATTAAATTCTTAAAGGAGAATCGTCTAGAGAATGACATGTGGTTTTCCTTCCAGTTTCTTAAGAAGATACCAGAGGGTTTTATGGTCTAAGAATACAATAACTTTGGACCCTAAAAGATATGACCTGAATTTATCCAAGGCAAACACAATGGAAAGAAATTATTTTTCAGTTATGGTGTAGTTTTCTAGGGCAGGGTCCAAAGTACGTGAGGCATAGGCAATGACACGTAGAGCTAGATCGAGCATTTGTGACAAGACTACCCCAACTTCATAGTTAGAGGCATCACACATGAGCTCAAATGGTAAATCCCACAGAGGTGGTTGGATTATCAGGTGTGACATGAGACTCCACTTTAACTTATCAAAATATTCCTCACATTCTTTATCAAAAACAAATTCTTTTTCCTTTTAGAGTAATCGGAAGAGGGGGAGTTCAATCTTACTAAAATCATGAATGAAACGATGGTAAAATACAGAATGACCTAGGAATGATCATACATCCCATACATTTTTGGGGAATGGTAGGGAATAAATGACATCTAATTTTGATTTATCTACTTGGATACCATCCCCCTAAATTATATGTCCCAAAACTATAAATTGTCGCACCATGAAATGGAATTTCTCATAATTTTAAACAATATTCTTTTCAATACAGTGACGTAGGATTGAAGAAAGACTACTCAAACATTCATCAAAATAGGATCCATAAATAGTGAAATCATCCCTGAATACTTCCATGAAATTCTCTAGGTAATCCGACAAAATACTAACCATGCGTCGCTAGAAAGTACATGGATAATTTCATAGACTAAATGGCATCCTCCTATATGAAAATTTTCCTAACGGGCAAGTGAAGGTTTTATTTTCATGATCCTCAAGGGAAATATGGATATGAAAGTATCTAGAATAACCATCAAGGAAATAGTAGTGGGTCTTACTTACTAGACCTTCTAGAATTTGGTCAATGAATGGAAAATGGAAATGGTGCTTACTAGTGTGCTGGTTTAGTCCTTGATAGTCTATGCAGACACGCCAACTATTCTGCACATGGGTTGGAACCAATTCATTGTTTTCATTTTTTATTACTTTAAGGGAAAAAAAATTTATGAACTACTTGAACTGGACTGAACCATTAGCTATCAGATATGGGGTAAATGATTCTAGCAGCCAATAATTTTTTTACCTCCTTTTTCAAAACTTCTAGGAGGTTTGGGTTCAGTTGACATTGTTCCTGCCTCACTGGTTTTGCCACATAATTTAATAAAATATGATGTGTTCAAATTAATGGTCCAATACCCGAAATGTTAGAAATTGTACATCCCAAATCTTTTTTATACTTCCCCAAAAGTTCAACCAGTCGTAATTCATGCTCAGGAGGGAGTGAACTAGAAATTATGACAGGAAAATGTTTTCCATTATCAAGATATGAATATTTTAAATCTTGAGGAAGTTGTTTTAGTTCTAATTCAGGTGGATTTTGGATTGATGGGAGTGTGTGTGAAAGTGAGAGGTCACTGATCTCATCTAAATGCTCAATGGTATCATCTGCAATAGATAAATTAGCTTTTACAAGCTTAGCAGTATCATTGATAGTCAAGTGATCCTCAATGTTCAAAAAATCATCAATCAATAAACATTCATTACATTTCTCTAGACCACTATAACAATAAATGCATGAATCATTTACTCACATTTATATCAATTAAGAAAACTCATAAAGGGTATCAGGGGAATGAAATGATGTTTTTTCAAGGGAAGGTAGTACATCTATAGAATTAACAGAGAGAGGAATGTTCTTCTGAGGGGTGATTCATGGCATCAAGGATGTTGAAATGGACTATATTACCACCAAATTCCATAGATAATGTACCATTATGGACATTAATTATGGTTTTGGTAGTTTTCAAGAAGGGAATCCCCAATATAATCGGGGCATGTCCATTCATCCTATCATTTTCCATTTTAAGCACATAAAAATCAGTAAGAAAAATTAAATTGTGCACCCTTGCAAGAACATCATCTAACACACAAGAGGGGTGTGCCATTATCTGGTTGGCCAGTTGAACAACAATCCCAGTTGGCTTTAATTCTCCAACCTACAATAAAGTGTAAGTGGAGTGAGTCATCACATTTATAGAAGCACCTAAATAAAGCATAGCATTGGAAAATAAATACTACCCTATGGTGCATGAAATCGAGAAGGTTCTAGGATCATTGCATTTGGTAGGTAGTTATGGTTCTATAAATGCTGATACATTCCTCCCTAAGCTCACCTTTTCATATCCACGAAGTAATCTTCAGTGTGTACACATATCCTTCATAAACATGGCATATCTTGGAATTTGCTTCATGACATCAATTAAAGTAATGTTAACCTAGAGTATTTTAAAAGTTTATAATATGTATTTATCAAGTTTAGTTTCCTTTTTTTCTTGGTTAGGTGTCCCATTGTGGAAATGGAAGAGGAATGGTTGGGATAGGAGACTCATCAACATACACACACTTTACATTGGAATTGATTCTCTCAAGACATGGTTTTTAAATATTTGGAACATTTTCAATGGTTGGGATGGAGGTTTCCTCAAGAGGCGGTGACTCTAATGGAGGATTCAGTTAGTTTTTAAGTTTTGTTCCACTCCTAAGGGTGATGGAACTAACATTTTCTTTATCTCTAGGGTTAACTACTGTTTGAGAAGGTATTTTACCCAATCCATGAATTTTAATTTCCCCCACCGAGTTATCTAGTTGGCCTAATTGGGTTTTGAGGTCTTGTATGGATATCTGGGTGGTTTGTTGGAATTAGAGATTGTTGGAAGCCATTTTTTCATCATATCTTCTAGGCTAGGCTTGGGTTCGGAGGGGGTGGTTGGAAAGGAATTTGGGGGTGAGGATTTCAGGGTGGTGGTTGTGGATGAATACTCTGACCTTTTTTGCTCCATAGTTGATGAGGATGGTTTGAATACCCCCTTGCCTATAATATTGGTTTTATTTCCACCCAGAGTTGGATGTATAGTATGGTTCTTTCCTAAAGGGTTAGTTATAGGGGCATCCTAGAAATATTGCCTCGCAACTCTCAGAAATTTCTCTTAATTGGGGGAATTGGTTAGAATAATGGGTGTTGGAAGAGAGGATTACACAATGGATGGGAAGGGAAGATTTATATTTCCTTTGGGATAGAGTGAGTTGTCGTAAAAGGGTACTTACCTCTTCAAACTTTGTGTCCACCTTCTTCTGGAATTTAGTACTTTTCACCTCATTGACACATTAAATGGGTACATTAGACCTTGTACTGAATTTTTGAGTGTTCTGTGCCATGTTCTCAAACAGGGTCCTTACAGTGATTGTGGTTTTATCCACTAGTGTTCCACTTGCAGCAGAATCAATCATGTTACGATCAATTAGAAATAAACCTTCATAAAAATAATGAATTAAAAGGTAATAACTAATTTGGTGGTGTGGACAACTTGAACATAATAATTTAAATCATTCTCAATATTATTGAAGTGTTTCCCCTTGAGATTGTCTTATACCACAAATTTATTTCTTTATTGTTGCAGTTTGAGAGGCTGGGAAATATTTTTCAAGAAAAAGGAATTTCATGTCTGCCCAGCCTCTTATTGGTGAATTAACATAACAAATCTAGTCTTTCATAGTGTCTTATAATGAAAAAGGAAATTCCCTAAGCTTTAAATATTCTTCATACACATTTGCAGGTTTTAATTTTGAACACGTAGTATAAAATTCTCTTAAATTTTTATGTGGGTCTTATCCTATGAGTCCATGAAAGCTAGACAACAAGTGAAGTAAACTTGATTTTAATTCAAAATTGGGTTCCTTTCCTTGCATTTGAATATATTTAGGTTGGATGTCAACATCAGGAAAGGTTAGTTATTTTAGTGTTTGATTGTTTTCATCCATTTTATACTCATTAATTTAAGGTTCTAATTTGGTTCCATAATAAGATGGGTTTAGAAAATTCTCAAGTTGTGGTGTGTCCTCCTTCAAAGAGTTTCCTTGTGCGTCTTAGGGCCGCTGACGTAAGATCCTCTATGGTTTAGGTTCTAAAGGTGGTAAATCTCCTGGATTAGAAACCAGCATTCACAAAACCTACACAATAAATAAATCATAACACAAAGATATAGGTAAAGTTATAAGATAAAACAAATAAATATTCACAAAATTTACAAAAAAACATATAAAAACATATACTAAAACCAAAGCACTCCCCAGCAACGGCGCCAAAATTTGACTGCATTGTCATGACATGTCAAATTTATTATATTTTTAAGGTTGAATTATAGTTTAGGGAACACCCTAGTTCATCTCTCAAGGATCATTGATAGGTTTAGAATATGCATTTTTAATAAAAAGTACTAAAAATGGGGGTGATTTTGAAAACAGTTTTATGAAAATAAAATAACTTAAAGAGTTTAATAGTTGATAAATAAAGTCGGTGTTTTATAATTTTGATATAATTAGATCATTTCAAGTTCAGTACACATATTAGTGAGTTCATAATTCTGAAAAATACACGTGGATTAATTGAACCCTTTGGTTGAGGGTTGTCAAGATCTCGACATTCCTCTTGCCTCTTAAAATGATACTCAAAGTACCACCCCTTGACACAACAATCGTGTTGTCAAGGTTTGTGTATGAAACATAGAAAAGAAAGGCTACCAAACCATACATAAATCTAATGTATGTGTGAGATAAATAGTACTCTCTTCTTGTCCAATCGGAACAATATGATATTTCCACTTGAAATCTCAACCCAATCCGCGTTGAGATAAAAACTGTTTCACTTAATTATAAGGAAAGAAATGTATTCAGAGGAGAAGTGCATAAAATTTAAAAATAAGTGAAATATTTATCACAAAAAATACAGAAATTCATTATAATATCAAGTTTCATAACTCCCTCCCAAGTATGTGTAGCTCCCTCGAAATGATCGTCCATAGTTTAGCTCAACATCAGGAGGAGGAGAAAGCTCGGGTGGAACTCCTTCATCCTTGATCTCCCTATGAGGATAGGAGCCTCTATAACTTCTAGGATGAGGATAAAACTCTTATTTAACTCCAAACTGTTAGCACTTCACTCCTTGTCTATACTTCCAAATGGGGTTCCCAAGTTTTCTTTTTATAGCTAAAACGGGAAGTGGTTTTGGGCACCCAGATTTTAATAAAATATTTGAAGGATGGTTTCCGGATACTAGACAGTCAAATATCCCTTTTGACAAAACTATAAAGATGTATCCACTTGTCTTTAATATCACCACCGAAATTTTGGAATCATTTTGACAATCACAGTTCAAGATATTGACATATTACATAACGATACTTTTGACATTTTTCATATTCGGTGGCTTGGATAGATCAGTTCGGATGGGCCCCATAAAAGTTGAATCGGGATTGGATTCTTTGAGATGACATGTATCCTATTAAATTTTGGACCATCCCACAAAATATAATCCCATTTGGAGGTTTGGTCTAGTATAAATGTTCAGATTAATCCACTAGTGTGCTTTGATCCTACGCAGTTCGGCCCATATTTCTTGCACTTCATAGTGGGTCCTCCAAATCACCTCCACCTTCAATGATATTATCAAAACAAGTAACATTCTCCTTTTTAATAGTGATAAAAATAAAATAACTAATTAAAAAATGAAGTTTATTTTTTTATTGTATTTGGAATTTATAATACAAATTCAGTTTAATAAAATGGTGTAAGGGTGAAAATGACATAGTGAATCGTGGTACGATCACACCTACCACCAAGAAATATATATATATATATAAGCTTCGATCCACACCCTGGATCGAGGATAACAATAGTACACAATACTATACTGACCAAAAGACCTTTTCCACTATTCTATGTGGGAATACAAACAACCAGGTCACACAAGACCGATTCCACAGTTCTACGTGGGTGAAACAATGTGTAAAAAGTTATTTGAGTGAGGATATCTTGTATCCTCAAATTTAATGCAGAAGAAAGTTTTTGTTTTAATACATATACATACACTAGTAAAAAAGGAATAAAATAGTACACAACATATCAAAGATAATGATAAAGGATTAGAAATTATATGAGTGTTGTTCTATGCAACTCTGGACTTGTATGATGTAGCATATGTGATTTTCAAGTCCTCTTGTGGAAACAGAGTATCATGAGTCTCGTGCTCTGGTTTCCAGTTTGATGATATGTTCTTTATAGCTATTTATCTTCTTAAGGTTTCTACTGTGAGAATTTTTGAGGCTCTGATCTATAGTAGTTCGTCCACCAAGAATTGAGAGTTCTTTATGTGTTATTCAGTGTATGGGTACTCTTCTATCTTTCATGAAGATCACTTTACAAACACTGATGCTCTAGAGCCATGATTTTTTTAATTTAGGTGCATGTGTTGGATCCAACAGGATTCACTATCTCTACACCTCGTACCTCGTACTATCTGCTGACATGTCTTCAAGGAAACATTAATTATATTAGAGTCATTAAATGACTGAAATATGATTGTTAGAAATAAATTTTCAATTAAATTTAAAACGATAGAAAAGAGATTAAGGAACAATGTCACATATTGTCTTGAAACGATGTCACTTGGAACGATGTCTTATTCTTTACCTTTGAGTGGTGATACATTCACAGTGCCAATGTCACGGTGAGACATTCATAGTGCCATTGTCACAGTGAGATAGTCATGGTGCCATAGTTGCATTGAGATATGGAACTAGTAGCACATATGCGGTGTTAGGTTTACGGTGTCTCAGGTAACAGTTTCTAGTACTTTTTCAAAACTCTAAATGGTGTCTTGTTATGATTTATTGGAGATGGTAGCAAGGAACTAGTGTCATAGGATTTATTAAATCTGAAATTGGTTAAGGTGTAAAATTCAAAGTGTATGGATTACAGTGTTAGGGTTATGGTGTCAAGTTTATGGTGTCAGGGTTACGGTGTGTTAGGGTTACGTTGTCAGGTTTACGGTGTTAGGGACTTTTCCAAAATTTGGAACCAGTGGTAGACTTACAGTTTCTTAGACTTAGCCAAATATCTATAAATTGTCTTATAAAGTAAAACTAAAAAAATGCATTAGACTTAATAATTAGTATAATAAAAGAAAATAAAAAATATCAATCATGGTTTACAATATCTCAATATGATTAACATTATTTGTGAGCATTAAAACATGAAGATTCAAACAATCTCCCCCTTTTGATGATAAAAAATCATGTAATTTATTATCCATATATTTTAATAAAGCCTTTTCTTATTTCTACCTCTTTTGGGATTATAAAAAGGAGAATAAGAAAATTAAAAACTGAAGGAAAGTAGAAGGAAAATAAACATCAATGGTGCACACTATATGGGAAAGAAAGATAAAGTTCATTAAAACTATAAGGAAAAACAAAATACATCCCTATAAAAATACATCCTTCACATCTATTCAATAGAATAAGCCTTATATTTTTCCCTTGGAAGAAACATCTGAAGGGCCATCGGAGCATAATTAGAGGTTGGGGTGGGATAAGTCCAACGGATAGAGAAGGAAGAGAAACTCCTTCAAAAATTGAAGGTGCTAGAGTTGGTTTGGTTGAAGACTGAGTAAAGGGATACCCAACAATAACAAGTTTGATCCAGTTCATAGCCTAAGATATAGACATGTTAGCAGGAGAAGAAGTAGTGGAGGAGGAAGGGGTTGAACCATCCCCCAAAGGGGCAGCTGAAGGTGACAAAATGGCATTAATTTTCACATTGTGATAAGGATTCAACATTTTAATGAAATTAGTGATGATCTAACCTCTATAATGCTTTGCCTACTCAAAATCATCTTTGTTCTCTAGGAACATGTCCAGAAAAAGAGTGAAATATTTCATATTTTGAACTTGAGTCTTGAAGTCTTGAGTGATAGGGGGAATTTTCAAATTTTCTGCAAGGTACATGAAGTGATTTGTTAGATCGTGCTTAGAATAAATTATGTTAATATAGAATTCCACTTTCTTATAGATTTTTTATTCAGCATCATTGGAAATATTTGAATGTATCCTCACTAAATCAAGCACTTGGTCATTATTATTGATGATAAAAGAGAAACCTTCCTTATAAAAAACATTGAATACTAAATAAATCTCTTCTTTAAAAATTGTTTTGAAAAGTTTACTATCCATAGACTGATATGGTTGTCCAGAGGTATTAGAATCTATAACAACTGAAGTGATAGACTTATGTTGATTTAGAAATTTTTTTAAACATCCCTTATACTCATCAGTTGGCTTGTAAAGCCCAACAACAATATCACACATCTCATTGACTATATTGATATTTCTCTTAACCACTTTGTTATATATTGAAGTTGAATTTGGTTGAATCATATATTAAAATTTCCATAGGATCTAATCACCAAAATCATCAATAGGATGAGATACAGAATCTTGTCTAGTTTTCAACACTTTCTGCATATCTTCAACCATAGATCTTAGAGACTTCACTTCATCACCCAAATTATTATTCTCGATCCTAACTTATTACATTTCATGAGGAATATTTAGTTGAATCTTCCATATGATTTTCTCTAACATCAAGGAAGTATCTCTTTCTCTGTGATTAGTCACCTGGGTAGGTTGTGACTTCATGATCTTTTCAATTTCATCAAAAAAGGTGTTTTTTAAATATTTCATATCATTGTGACTCACAAAATCAAAAGATTCTTGAGTAGGTTCAGGAACAGAAATTAAAACAGGTTTAATATCCTTATCAGAGGTTACTTCTATAGTTGAAATTGGTTTCAATTGAAACATGGTGGAAATATATATGCCTTTTACTGAGTCCTCTTGGGTTATTCCACGTTAAAATAGCTGGGAAACCAATACTAGGTATCACAGAGATTAGGTCAATGGGGTTGGGAACTTGAACAATTTCTAAACTAGGGTGATGCTCCCCCTTAATAGGTGCAATTCTTCTTGGACTAAGAGATTCAGTTTCTTGATCCATTTCTATATTCACACCTCTTTCAGGCCCACCAATCTCTTTTCTAGCTAGCTAAAAATCTTGTTCTATTCACTCCTTAGCAGATAAGATTATTTCAGGTTTATCTTGCTCTTCTGATTGTTCCATAGCAGCAAGTCCTTCCACAACAACATGTTTTTCCTCAATAGTAGGCTCTTTTTAAATAGATAGATCTTCTAAATGTTCCTCAATAATAGCTTGTTCTTATACACCAACAGCAGGTACTTTTTCAGAAATAATTTTCTAGAGACTTTCTCTTATGAAACACATAGGCCATTGAGTTCCTAGTCTAAGACAGTTCCTTCCTCAGGTGAACCTATTACATCATCTACTTATTCATCTGAATAATCAATAACTTCATTTGGTTCCAAACCATAGAAATATTTTTTCTTAGGTATTGAAGGATTATCAACAGGATTAAACTTTTCATACAATCTTTATTTTACTTCCACCTAAGAATTTTTCCAAGGATTATAGCTAATTTTTATCCTTATGATTGTATCTTTGAGATACAGAAATCATAATCTTCAATAACTTATTTATTCAGGACAACTACTCCTTTGGTAGAAAACATTCCAAAAATAAATCGTTAATAAAACAAATAGGTATATTTAGATGTTTCCTTGATCGTTTCAAACATGTGAAGTATAATATACTTACACAGATTGATCTTGTGCCTATTATTTATAGGATGTATCAGAAATACATCTTTATAATTAAGTGTATAAAATTACCCTTTCCTTGGACAATTAATATTTTGGATAAACTTAAATAACAGCCATCTCTCACCATCTAAATCACCTAAAATTTCTCTTCTTTTCTTCTTAATTCTAATCATACTTTCAAGGGCCTCTTCTAAGTTAAACTCATCACTAAAAGGATGAGGCCCTCTTTGGTAATTCTCAAATATTCCTTCATGATGTATCTATAGGTATTCATCCCATATCCTTGAATAAAAAGTACAACTTTTACCATTAATATAGCTTCTTACTACAAATTCATCTTTAGTATTGAATGAGAACTAAACATACTGATAAAACTGAGAAACAAGGTTTGGATAAATTGGTCTTTTCTATTTTGTGAACTAGTCCATCCATCCTTGTTCATTCCTTAAATTCAAAACAAGTGACTTACTTGTCAATAACAACTTTGGATAGACTTCTTTCTCTATAACTATTATTCTATTAGCATGGCTTGGATTCAGTGGTCCCTCAGGCATTACTTTCAGAGCATTTTTCAATTTCTTCTAAGATTTGAACTTCTTATGAGTCGATGAAGAGGGACGCTTCATTCAGGGCATCCATTGTGGGTTCGAGAAAGATGAAAGTTTGAAAGACGGCTAATGGTTTGAGAAAGAAGGGTTTTGGTTTCAAGAGAAGAGAGCATGAGTGAATAGATGAAAGAAAAATATTGAGTTTTTATGACTTAGGGATTTCAAGCGGTGAAAACACAAAATCACAGTATAAAAATAATAAAGTAATAGATACAGTGATATGAAAAAGAACATTCTAAAAATTGAAATCTAAGTCATTATGGTGAGACCATAATGTATCATCACGGTGTCATCATTATGGTGTGACTTCAAGTGGTGTGATCATATTATTGAGAAAACAAGAATGAGACCATAACTGAGAGATAGTTTCTGTGAGACTGTGGGTGTGAGGCAGTAACTACAAGACAACATCATGTGAAACTGTGAATCATGAAACTGTAAACTGTGAAACAGTAAACTATTCACTTGAGGCTTATCATTCATAAATCATGTATGATGTAATTTAATATTTTAGAATTTAATAACTTATTGAATATATCAGCAATATAATTTTCAGTTCCAATGAATTCCAAAGTGATATGAACTTTTTATAATGATCTCTTAAAAAGTGATGCTTTACATCATTATTTTTTGTTCTAGAATGAGAAACAAGATTCTTTGAAATGGTAATATAACATGTATTGTAATAATTTGTAGGTTCATGTCTAAATTGATATATTTAGTGTTGTAATGTGTGTTTCATCCACAAAATTTGTACACAATAACTACCAGTAGCTATGTATTTAGCTTCTACGGTAGATAATGCAACGGAATTTTGTTTCTTACAACACCAAGATACTAGAGACTTGCCTAAAAGGTGACATGTTCTAGAGGTTCTTTTTCTATATAACTTACAACCATAAAAATAAACATCCTAATAGCTAACTAAATAAAATTATTTTCCTCTAGGATAAAACAGTCTTAAATTGGTTGTATGTTTGAGGTATTTGAAAATCCTTTTAATAGAAAAGAGATGTTACTCTTTGATATTTTCTTGAAAACGTGATAACATGAAAATACTAAACATAATATCATAATGACTAGAATTTAAGTAGAGTAAACTTCCAATCATTCCTCTATAAGTGGTTTGATCAATAGATTTACAATTTTCATCAAGATCCAACATATATGTAGTTCTCATTGGATTATCACTACTCTTAGTGTTATCCAAGACAAAACATTTTAAAATATCTTTAGTATATTTTCATTGATTTAAAATAATACCTTCTATATTTTTGAAATATTTTAAATCCAAAAAATAATTTTAGTTCACCCATCAAACTAATTTAAAATTCTCTTTGCATAATTTTTGAAAACTCAATACATACATAATTTCTTGAATATCCAAAAATAATGTCATCTACATAAATTTGAACAACTAATTTTTTTTAGAAATTTGTTTTATAAAAATATTAGAATCATATTTACCTTTTAGAAAACCTTTTGAAATAAGAAAACTACTTAATCTATCATACCGAGCTCTTGTATCATGTCTTAAGCCATATAAATCTTTTGTTAATTTAGAAACATGATTTGGAAAGTGAGGGTTTGTAAAACCATGGGGTTGTTCAACAAAAATATCCTCAACTATATAACCATTTAGGAATCCAATCTTAACATCTATTTGATATAGTTTGAAATTTATATAAGATTTATATGTTGGCAAGATTCTAATTGATTCATGTCTAGATACTGGTGTAAACGTCTCTTCATAGTCAATTCCTTTTTCTTGACTATTACCTTATGCAACCAATCTATCTTTATTTCTGACTATGTTACCAGCTTTATCTACATTATTCTTGAACACCCATTTAGTGCCTATGGTCATTTTGTCTTCAGGTACATCCCCAAGTTTCCAAACTTTATTCCTTTCAAAATGATTTAGCTCCTCTTTTATAGACATCGCCCAAAATTTATCATTGATAGCATTTATTGATGTTTTTTGTCTCAAGTTGTGATAGAAAAGCTTGATGTTCGACCTCATTTCTAAGAGAATAACTAGTATGTGTTAATTTATCTAAATCTCCAATGATAACATCTAAATGATGGTTTATAATGGTTCTAATAGGTCTAGAAAAAGAAGGTCTAGTAATTTCATGTTCATCAACAGGTTTGGGTTCATTATGGATTGAATCTGGAGAATTTCTAGAAGTGAATGTTTTAACTGATTCATTTATAGTATGGTTAGAATATTTATCATTGATGTTCAGATTTGACATATCATCCCCAAGATTATCTATGGTGGTCTTTGGTTCATGTGGATCTATTTCATCAAATTTGACATGTAAAGATTCTTCCACACATTTGGTTCTTTTATTAAAGACTCTATAGTATTTACTAGAGATTGAATATTCTAGAAAAATTCATTCAGCACTTTTATATGCAAACTTATCTAGATTATCCTTAGTGTTAAGAATATATACTTTTCAACCAAAAACTTTGAAGTAATTAACTTTAGGTTTCCTATTGTTCTATAACTCATAAGAAGTTCATTTAAGAATAGGTCTAATTAACACTCAGTTAACAATATATCATGTCATATTGATAGCTTCAGCCCAAAAATAAATCGGTATGTCATACTCACTAAGCATGGTTCTAGAAATTTCTTGCAAGGTTTTATTTATTCTTTCTACAACTCAATTTTTTTTATGTGTCCTAGGGGCATAGAAATTATGATTATAGCCATTTTTTCAGAAAAAGGTTCTCTTGATTTTCAAATTCACATCCATGGTCACCTATTAGAGATTTTATCCTAACACCACAAAGATTTTCTACATCCCTAGCATACTTGGTGAAATGAGATAAGTCTTCACTTTTGTGATCCAAGGAGAAGGTCCAAGTATACCTAGAAAAGTCATCTACAAGAACATAAACATAGTTCTTCCCATTAAAATTAGAATATATATATGGTCCAAACAAATCCATGTGAACTAGCTCAAGAGGTTGAGAAGTTGAAACTTCTTTCTTTGTTTTGAAAGATATTTTGTATTATTTACCCTTTTGACAAGGATTGCAAACTTTATCATTAGGAAACTAAAGTTTGGGTAGTTCCCTGACTAAATTTTTTCTAGTAACCTTTCTAAGGGAGTGTATATTGTAGTATCCTAGTATTCTATGCCAAATACCAGACTCTTTGTGAAGAAAACATAAGAATGAAACATTTTTAGAGAAAAAATAATCTAAGTTAACAACATAACCATTTTTATTTTTAAAATCTAAGAATATTAGTTCATTTTTATAGTTAAAAACATTAAAAACGTCATTATAAAATTTAATATTAAATCCATCATCATATAGTTGTGAAATACTAAGCATATCATATTTCAATCCATAAATAAAAGGTACATTAGAAATTAAAATTGAGTTAGAGTTACTGATCTAGCTTAATCCAATTATTTTTCCTTTAGTATTGTCACCAAAGGTGACATGCCCACCATCAATCTTTATCAAATTCTTGAAGCATGAGTAAACTCCTGTCATGTGTCTTGAACATACACTATCCAAGTACCATAAGCTTTTATAAGAATTTTTCAAGTATCTTTCCTACATAATTATCATACAAAACCTGATTTTGGTACCCATATTTGTTTGGGTTCAGTAACATTAGTAGTCAGTGTTTTAGGAACCCACGTCTACTTCACAGGTTTTCTATAAGCATTATATAACATATTTGAAAAATAGACTCTATTTGGTCAAAAAAAACTATATGTATTAAAATATTTTCCAGAATTGGAACTATTTTCAGAATTTTCATTCTTGAGTAGAAAAATTGATTTTATAGATTTAGTTATAAACATGTTTTTGGTGAAATTTATTTTCCCAAGTTGATATCCTGTACCAGTAGTGTATCTAGGGGAAATTTTTTTTCCAAGCATCTATGTAAGATTATTTTTTTATTGGTAAATTTTTCTAGGCCCTTTTTCAATTGCTCATTAGATAATTTAGTTTCATTGTTCTCTTTGATTAATTGAACAGTTTCCATTTTTCTATAGAAAGTTCAGATTTATTAGTAGTAGTTTAGGCATGTTGTTTATTTAAAGATTTGTATTTATCTTTTATCTCATTACAAGTGTCTTCAAGAATATTACAGTATTAAAATAATTTATCACTGGTCATATTTTTAGAATCACTTTAATCTCCATAATAATATGAATTTTTTAAAGGAGACTCAAAGGATAACTCATATGTGTTTGCCATAAAACACATATTGGTTTTGTAATTCTTTTCATTATGTGAAGTCTCTGAGTCACTTGAACTGTCCTCAGAAGCACTCCAAGTTGCATTCATTTCCTTTTGTATACTTTCTATCTTTGTCTTCATACCTATTATTATATTTTAGCTTAGGATAGTCAACCTTTACATGTCATTTTCTCTTATATTCATAATAGACTAATTCATCATATTTGTCACTTATTTTCTAATATTTCTTCCAGTTTCCCTTGTGATCATATCTTCTTTTTAAGTTGGGATTTCTGGAAAAAAATGATTCTTTTATAAAACTTATTAAATCATCTAGATAATTGATCCACTTCCTCATCACTGTCTGATGATTAATCTTCATTTCTTGTACTATCAGAATGAGGTTGTATCCTTTCCTTTTCCTTATTCTTAGAAGTGGTAGTTTTTCAATCTACTAACTTTCTCTTCGGTTCATATTCCTCTTAATTATTGACTTTTAATTATTCCTCATACATCATAAACTTACCTATCAGTACATTGATTGGTAGCTTTCTAATATCACAAGATTCTCTAATTAAGATAGAAGTCCCTCTTTATCTATCTGGTAAACATCTAAGTATTCTCATAATTTTATCCTTGGTTGTGACATATCTTCCCAGTGAAATCATAGTGTTCACAATTTCATTAAAATTGATATACATGTTAGAAATAGGCCAATCATGCTTCATTTTAAAGTTATCATATTTAATAGTATATATGTTAAGTCTCATTTCATTAACACTAGATATTCCTTCATGTGAAACAGATAATGTATCCTAAATATCATGGGTTGTTTAACATATAGATATCCAGTTATACTCTTCATCTCCTAAAGAATAGTATAATTCATTCATGTATTTGCAATTATTATTATAAGAACCCTTAGTTTGGTCATCACAAGTGTGTCTATAAGTAGAAAGAGTTTTATATTCATCTATAATTGAGGACCAAATCTCAAAACTCATACTCTCTAAGCGAATATTTATCTTAATCTTTCATTGTTCATAATTTCATCCATTAAATAATGGAGGTTTTTTGGTATAAGCACCTTCCAATATATTATCAATACTAAAGAATAAAGTGTAGAATTTTTAAAGAACTAAAAATTTAGAACTAATAGAAATTTAGAGATATTTAAAACTCAACTAAAATCATAGATAAAAAATATTTAAAAACATATTTAAATTTTTTAAAATAGGTATTTTAAGGACACCTTTGATACTAAATTTTGGTAATAGTAGGACTCTCAAGTGGGGGGTGAATTGAGTTCCTAAAAAATACTATTAAAAGGTTTATAAAAAAATATTCCCCAATTTAAAATAAATCAAGCCAATTAATCAAGGTAATAAAATTATAATAGTTTGACTGTTCAAATAGCTTCTTAGAAGATTTATTAATTCTCAGTTACAATAATTTGTGATATTGATAAAACTTTTGAAACTACTCTAATAAGGAAAAACAGTTATAACTACTATCCAAGACCAACTATCAAAGTAAAAATTAGTTCTCTAAAAAATGAATTAAAATAGATAATTACTAAATTGAAACACAGAGGATAAAAAAATGGTTCGGTCTCAATATGATACCTAATCCACTCTACTTGGTGAACACTTTCCACCAAGAAATATATATATATATATATATATATATATATAATCTTTCATCCACACCCTGGATTTGGGTTAACAATAGTACATAGGACTGTCCAGGTCACAAGACCTCTTCCGATGCTCTACATTGGAAAACTTTCAACCAGGTCACATAAGACCTCTTCTACAGTTCTACATGGGTGAAACAATGTGTAAAAATATATTTGAGTGATTATATCTTATATCCTCCAATTTAATGCATGGTAAAATGTGCGTTTTAATACATATACACACACTCCTCGAAAAGTAATAAAAAAGTACACAGCAGATAAAATATAATGAAAAAGGATTAGAAATGATCTGAGTGTTTTTCTACATAGTTCTGGACTTGTAGGATGAATCATATGTGATTTTTGAGTCATATTTTGGAAACAGAGTATCGTGAGTCATGTGATCTAGTTTTCAGTTTGATGAGATGTGCTTTGAAACTCTTGTTATTTTTAGGGTTTCTACTGCAATAATGTTTGAGGATATGATATGCAGCATTTCATCCACTTGGAATCGAGAGTTCTTTATTTGTTCTTTAGTTTATTGATGTTCTTCAATCTTATAAGCAGTTCACTTTACGAACACAAATGCTCTAGAGACATGATTTTCTTTCTATTTTAGGTGCATGTGTTGGAGCCAATATAATTCACTATCTCCACACATAGAACCTTATACTGTTTGCTGAAATGTCTACAAAGAATCATTATTTATGTATGTTTCATTAAATGAATCAAATATGAATTCTAAAAATCACTTTAAAATTAAATTGAAAATGATAGAAAAGAGATTAAGGAACGGTGTCACATTTTCTCTTGAAACGGTGTCACTTGGAATAGTGTCTTCTCTTTTTCCTTTGTGTAGTGAGACAGTCATGGTGCCACTTTCATGGTGAAACAATCATGGTTCCACCTTCATGGTGATACATTTATAGTTCCATAGTTTCATTAAGATCTGGACCCAGTAGCACAGATGTGGTGTTAGTTTTACGGTGTCTCAGGTTGCAGTGTCGAGTCCTTTGTCAAAACTCTGAACAGAATCTTGTTGAAATGTCTTGAAGATTGTAGTAAGGAATTGGTGTCATAGGCTTTTTGAAATCTGGAACTGGTTACAGTGTCAAAGTCACAGTGTCTGGATTATGGTGTCAGGGTTATGGTGTTAGGTTTACGATGTCATGGTTATGATGTTAGTTTTACAGTATCAATGACTTTTTGAAAATCCAGAACCGGTAGAAGACTTACAATTCCTCATACTTATCCAAATATCTGTAAACATTCTTAAAAATTAATACTCACAAAATGAATTATACTTAAGAATTAGTATAATAAAACATAATAGAACAAGATCAAACATTGTTTGCAAGATTCAAACATGATTAGTATGATTTTTGAACATTAAAAAATTAGGATTTCAACAAAATTATTTCCAGTATGGAGACATATAAATCATTTCCAAAGTCAGAAAAATAGTCATTGATTATGGTAGATAACACTTATAATGTTCTAGAATCAATGGAATAATGGGATTTTTATAGAATTCCTTGTTTTTGTTTCTGCATGTGCCAATTGAGAAATGTGATGGGGGATTTATAGATAATTTTTTTGAAAAACCTATTATTCTCAAAATAATGGAGTCACATTCTCCAATTGTTCCCACCATACTTTCTCCACGAACTGAGGTTAATAATTAATCACATTAAATAACCACAGATACTAGAAATACTCTTGACCTTGATACAATCACTGAAAATATGGAGCATAAATTAAGTTAAAAACTAGTGGATTTCCCTATGTTATTGGTTGGTGGTGAAAAAAATTTGGGATACTTCGTCGACCCAGATACTACATTAAAGTATTGTTTGATATAATCTGACCACTGAATGATTATGGTGAAGGAATTTCTTCACTTTTTCACATTCAAAGTGGTAATTTTATTTCTCTTCCAACCTTCTCTCTTTCCACAAGCATTATATGTTCTATGATAATTTCTTCAAGTGAGGTACATTCATTCCCTTATGAGCAGGGCTATTTTCATTTAATTTCACCCATCTATTTTTTACATGTTTACATAGATATATTTTGTAGCTTCTAGAATATTTTTATTTCCAACGAATAGATTCTGCACATCTATGTAAAAATAATTATATGCATGGTATATGTTTCTATTTGATCATGATGGAGTTTCAACAACAATAGGTTTAAGACTAAGTAGAATTTATGCACAGTGGAAGGAAACCTATAATTAGTGTATTTTTCTTTCACTACATTTAGCTTCATTTTATTTAATTTTTTAAGTATTTAAATTGAATTTATTTTATATAGTCTCTTTTCTCCTCGAACTACTATGGATTTGAATTCATAATACATATTTTTATCATCCATATTATTTTTATTTTGGTGTGAATTCTTTTATATTATATGGGTATGTATTTTTTATCTATATAATTTACAAGTCACATTATTTATAGATCTTTATCTGATATAAGTAGCCTTTCCATATCTATTTGTACTACTCAGTAAGGTGTTTTATTTTTTTTATATTTCATGTTTCTAAAAAAACCATATAAAATAAATAGCCAAAAAAATAAAAAAAATGATTAAAAAAACTAACATTCCAGTTATTGTTATACCCCATGAAAGTGGTTGTATTTTTGTAGTGACATGGTCGGAGGAATACCAATTTTTTACAAGGGATTTTTGAGAAATGATTATTATTTGAAATTATTTTATTCATGATATCCTATTTTAAATTATTTCATATATTAATCCCTTATTTGAAAATTTCTTCCTTAAACTTGCTTGTTTTTGAGACACTTGTTTGCACTCATGCTCATCTGTGTTGTACAATAAAATGTTTCCATACCCATGAATATTACTTAGAATTTTCACATCATAAATTTTTATCTTTATCTTGTGGGAATTTCTACAATTTTATTTCTTATAGTGCATTCCATTTTTTTCATCAAAATAGTAGTAATTTTCAAAGGTGCACTAAAATGATTGAGGAATCCATTTGATTATTTATCTCCTTTGATCCAGTAATAAATGTGTAACAACCTATGTAATGATATAATAAGTTTACACTCATTTATAAAATGTTTTTACATTCATACAATATATTTTATAGTCATAATATAAGAATAAATTGAGTTTTAGGCATAAAAGTTGTATTTTTTTCCAAAAAGTTATTTTTGCCGCCTTCTGATGACATGATTATTTTAAATATAGTTTTTCACAATTTTATAAATTATATTTTACAAAATAAATTTTTTATTTAAAATATGATTATAAAAATTTACTTTGGTTGAATTTTTGGAATTTTTCTGAAAAGTTTCATGCTCTAATGAATAGTAAAAAACACTACATTTTAATTGAAAACAGGTTTTTCATCTAAATAATTCATAGTGGTAAATAATGTTTTTAATTGGTTTTAAAGTTTAATTATATTAATTTTATATCATTTAATCTAATTTATCACATTAGAATCAATTTTTTATTGAATTTGGATTTACAAACATTTCAATCTTTTGAATGTTTTCACATTAATGACTCATTTTCTCACCACATCAATTGAATTAATTTTAAATTAATTGTATCCAATTTTTTGTTTTTAATTTTGAAAAATGGATTCCATCTTTGGAATCAAAAGATCTAATTTTAGTAAATAGGGATCTTTTATTTTTTTACATTATGAATAGTAACATTGGTAATTTTTATAACCATGGTTAAGGGTAAATCGAGTAATTAAGGGAGAAAATAATATTATAAATATTATAAAATTACCCTAAAACTTAAAAAAAATATTGGATGAGTTATTTTTGACCTAAATAATACTTGGTCATATTTTTTGAGATCTTAGAGCCACTTGGATGTCTTTAATCCACTTATATTATTTTATTCAAAGAAAAGTCCATTTTGACATACTTTTGTTTTTAAAAATTGAAATATTTTTAATATGGGGTTAAATAAGGGATATTTTCAACTATAAATATGATTTTGAAATATAAATTTTTTATATTTATCATGGTAATTTGTTTTTAATTTTTAGGAAAGAAATAGTTACCTTAAAGGCTTATATGATGATGATGTAGTAATTGTTTTATTAAAGGAAATATCATATAAATGATATTAAAATATTAAAATAAATATAATTTGAGAAATTTAATTTCAAACATGATATTTATGGATTTATTTGTTATGTTATTGATGTGTTAAAAATATCAGTTCGAATATATCATGTTATTGTGATAAGTCGAGTAATAATAGTGTCGACATTGACATTAATGATATTTTAAAATATAAAATATTTTATTAAATGATATAATATTTATAAAAATAACAAATTAGTCCACCATATTAGGATAAAACATAAAATTTCATCAATGAATAATTTATTGGTCGTTTTTTATTTTATAGTAATTATATTAACCCTTAAAGTATAAATTACATGATATTACCGTAAGAGTTAAAAGAGTTAAATAAGTGTTAAAACAAAATTAAAGGGATTAAAAATTAATAAAAACAAATATAATTTTCATTGGATGAGTTTATTTCTAACCATAATCATCATATATTCTAAATACGTCAGTTTGGATCAATTTTGGATATAAAATTAATTTATATTAATTTAATATTTTAAAGAATTCAAAAAGTCCCCCCCCCCATTCTCTTATAAAAGGGAAGCTCTTATTCTATATTCCTTACACTTAAAAACCTATTTGTTTTAGGAAATATATACCCAAATAACTTAATATAATTCATCCCTGCATTCTAGATCTCTTATTTTATGAATAACACTCACCTTTGATGTGTTAAGGTGTTAATCAAAGAAGATTGTCTGAAGTAACATTACCCTTTTAAATTAAGTGTTTTTGTATTGTTTCTTCTTCCACTTCCTTCAAATATTTCTCCACCATGATGAAATAAGAATGCCAGTATCCTCAATATAATAATATGATTTCATGTTAATATCATCACCTAAATCTATCTCCACTTTCAAAAAATGGGAAAAATAATTAATCGTTCGCGCGTACAGCAGAATACCACCTTACGAACCGATAAAATTCATTTTCCATCACTATATCTCAATACTAGTTATAATGATGGAATAATTTTTTATATTTTATATTCATAAAAATTTATAATTATGAAATAATAATATATCATTTACATTCATTCATTTCCATACACATAAAAATGATAATGTTATTCGTACGTACGTGTGAACTATCACCTCCACGAAGTGATGTGATTTGTTTTTCATCACCACATCACATGGATGATATATATATATAAGTATATTTAAATTATTATTATGATATTAGTGATATTATTATTATTATATAAAGATAAAATAATACTTACCATCTTTCTATAAGGATCATTTAAAAATTGAAATGTTACTCATGTGCGCGTACGGCTTATCGTCTCCATGATTAAAACATAGTTAATTTTTCATAACCATACATAATGGTTTGATTTAAAAGTATAATTTATGTATAAAAATTAAAATCATTAAAATAATTCTATTATTAAAATTATGGACTAATGACCACTTTGACTATTTATATCATACCAATTTCATTTTAGACTCAAGTACTCAATATCACTGAAACATCTGACGTGAACTTAAATAATTATGTAATTGTTATAACATGGTAATAAGTGATATAAAAAAGTTATAATAAACATGAAAGGGGTTATAAATCAAGTAAATAACTAAAATAATTTTATTATAGAGGAAGATAAAGTACATACGTGTTGAATCATACTAAATGTAAGAGACATCATCTCAATCCCATTTCATTAAGACGTATTTTAATGTTATACACCCACCTCATTTTATGAGGTGTATAAACAGAACCTTTGACATTTAATTTCATTCACAGTTTTTCAAAAAATAAATCCTTTTATTTTGAACATTTTACTTTCTTTTCAAATGACAAAAGAATTTTTATTATTTAATGTGTATGGCGACAACAACTTCTTCGTCTCTATGAAAATTATTTGATATTTAGATTCCACTACAAGACTTTCTATTTTTACAAGAAAAATAAACCTATATTCCACTTTCAGGGGATTCTGTTTTTGAAAATGGGTTTTTGAAATATATTAATTATTTTAATAACATGAAATGTTTCGTTATGAGTGAAAAATAAATTTTAATGGTGACATGTAGAAAATTTAAAGCTTTTATGTGTTGTGATTATATAATGTTACTTTGAAATTTGATAGGTTGTTACATTATAAACCAATAAAAGGTAGTTCCATCATAAACTAAAGATGTTTGGGCTTGTTATATCCCTCTAATACATTGGATTTAAATTTTTACCATACAATTATTCCATTTATAAGAGTGACATGTATAAAATTCAACCACATGGTTATTTCATTTATATGAATGAAAAGTATAATTATGTACGAAGATACCTTTATGTATTATATATGAATTATATGGTTAATATGGTAATATTATGAGTATAAAAAGTGTAATCAATGAGATTTTTTCAAAGGAAATTTTTTACTATTTCATAAGGGTAAAAACTATTACATTATAATAAAGTTTTCTTAGGTTTCATGTTTTCACAAGACTAAAGATTTTCCTTCTTTGTGTGTCCCTTACTAAGATTTTTTGTTCACCCCAAGTTTTAAAAAAAATTGTAGGATTTGAGGGATAATAAAGACAAGGATTAGATCAAGCTAAAAGTAGTGATTATTGATCATTCAAAGAAACCATGTTTTATTTTAAAAATATATATTTTTGAAAAAATATGGATACTGTTTAAAAGTGTCTACATTATAATATTTGAGTTTTTATGTCATTTTTATTTCCTAATTCTCTATAACTATAAACCAAAAATGATCCTAAAAGTGAAAGAAAGTAATTTTTTAACTAAAAATCATGATTATGTAATGCTTAAGGTAGGGGCCTTATAGTTGGTATCAGAGGTCGATTTAGATAACTTTAGAGGTTAAGGTAATATTAATAACTTTCATTGAATTATTTTACCTTATTATTAAGTTAAAATGTTATATCATTTTAAAATTACAATTTTTCTTCTTTTAAACTATATCTATTCATAATAGTTTTCTAAATAGAAAATAGGGAAGTTGTAGTAGGATGTAATTAAGAGGAGACTATCCTTCCAAATCAACATCCCAATATGGTTGGATGTGGAACTGAGAAGTTTGTTGCAGTGATGGTTTAGTTCAAACATGATATAAATTATGGTGGTGTCCATTTAAGAGAGAAACCAAATATACCATAGAGGAAAATGATGATAGTGGAGAATTTTATAAGACAACATCCCCCATAATTTAGAGGGTCATCGGACCCTGTTCTAGCTAAATGATGTATTGAATCCCTATAAAATATATTCAATGTCATGGGTTGTTCATAACACCAAAATCTAACTCTTGAAACTTACCTTTTTGAAGGTGAATCGAATAAATGGTGATCAATGGTTAAAAATATCAGATTATGTGAAGAGATTGATGCCTTGGAATGGGATCAATTTAAAAATATCATGCTTGAAAAATATTTTTCAAATTCTGTTCAACATGGTATAGGAAAACAATTCTAGTAATTTATAAAAATAGAGGAAGATTTGGGGGATACATATGAATAAAATTCCACCCATTTGGAAAGTTAAATCCCAAATTTTATTCACGATCTTGATAGTAAGTTAAATTTTATTTTATCATGATTAAAGACAATATATTGAAGGAAATTATCTTCTCGTGAGTTAAAAATTAATGAGAAACTTGTTCAATGTGTTGACAAGGTATAAATAGAGTTTTTTTATGATAAGGTGTCCCATGGGAGAAATAAAAAGAAGAGGTCCATTTGGTTTGAAATTTTAAATAATCCATCAAAGGAGATTAGAGGTAAGAAAACAAAATTTTATCTTGTGATAAGTGTGGTAAAAATAATCATGGAGAATGTATTTCAATGAATGGGAAGGGATTTTGATGTGTTAAGATTAGTAATATCACTCATGACTATAAGTGAGATGATTTGGAAAGAAATGGAAATCCAATGGTAAGATGTTTTAGTTGCAATGATTTATGTCATTATACCAATGTGTGTCCAAAGTTGATTACATAGGGTGGAAAATAGAAATATCAATATAAAAAGGGTGTGGAAAAATATTTTTCAACAAACGAAATTGATAATGGGCCATTAAATTACTTGGTGAAAGGTATGTTACAGGTTTTTTCAAATTATGCCAATAATCTGTTTGACTCAAAATCTTCACATTATTTTATTTATGATAGATTTTCATGTAAATTGGAAGTGATGCCTCATTAATGTGATATAGAAATTTTGGATAAAAATCTATGTGAAATTTTTAAATAAACCAAGATTTATTTTAATATTCCTATTGTCATTGGTGGGATGGTATTTCCTACAAATCTTGTTGAACTTACCATAGTGGAGTCTGATATCATTTTGGGTATTGATTGGATTTTAGTTTATCATACTAAAATATATTTCAATTCCAAAAACGAATTATTAAATTATTTCATACCTTTTATAGAATACTAATAAGATAAGATATTAATTAAATATGGTATTTAAAGTTATCTATATCATTTTGTTGAAAATAAATAAATAGTTCTGATTGGTTACATCCCAATAGTAAATGAATTTTTTGATGTTTTTCTTAATGAATTGTATGGTGTTATTCCTAATCGGGAAGTTGAATTTAATATTGATTTAGTGCCTGATGATATGTCTACTTCTAACCCCCCTTATCTAATTTATCAATTATAACTGATTTAATTGAAAAAACATTTGAAATAATTGCTTGATGAAGGTTTCATTTGATCTAAAACTTCACCATGTGGTGATCCTGTTTTATTTGTGAAAAATAAATATAGTTCCATGAGACTTTGTATTAAATATAGATCCTTTAAGAACATAACTATTAATAAAATGTATTATTTTCCTCATATTTATTATTTGTTTGATCAGATCTAGGGAGCTCAGTATTTTTCAATGATTGATTTGAGGTACGGGTACCATCAGTTAAAGATGAAGGAAGACCAAATTCCAAAGATAGAATTCTGAATGAGATATGGGGATTGTGGGTTTTTATTTATAACATTTGGGTTATCTAATTCACATATTGTATATATGAATCCTATTACTGGAGTCTTCACTCAGTTTTTTGTTGTTCTTAAAGATGATATTTTGGTATATTTTAAAACCTAAAAGGAAGTTAAAATGAACTTAAGTATTGTTTTTAAAAATTTAAAAGAAAATAAACTATATTTAAATTTTAGTGAGAGTGAATTTTGGTTGAAAAAAAAATTAATTCCTTAAACATATTATTTCTAAATATGGTATAAATGTTGACCATTCTAAAATAAAATTTGTTAGAGACTGTCCAAGACCTACTAATGTCATGGAGAATTGTTTTTTTTCTTGGATTTTCGGGTTATTATTGATGGTTTTTTGAAAACTTTTATCAGTTATCTACCAACTAACTATATTAACACATAAAAGAGTTAAATTAATCTAGAAAAAATAATGTGATGATTTTTTTCAGGAAATGAAAATAAAATTTGTAAATTATCTAATTTTAGCCATTCCTTCCAAAAATGGTGAGTTTTTTATCTATAGTGATTTCTCATTGAAAGGACTTGGATGATTCCTAATACAGAATGATTAAGTAATTTATTATTCTTTATTTTCATTTAAACCTAATGAGTTAAATTACCCTACACATTATTGGGAATTAACTTTTATTATTCTACATTAAAAATTATAAGGTATCATTTTAATGGTGTAAAGTGTGAAATGTATACTGATCAAAAAAGATTAAAATATATTCACTAAGAAATAATTGAACATGAGATAGAGGAGATAGTTGAATCTAATAAAGGATTATGATTTCACAATTAATTACCATCCTAAAAAATAAAATATAGTGTTTAATGATTTTAGATGAAATAAATTATATATTAACCATCTTACTTTTGGAACATGACCTTTTAGTTAATGATTTGATGAATTTGGTCAAGGAAGTTTTTGGTGCGGGAAATTTCTTTTTTTTTCAGATGTCAGTGAAATCATCATTATCAAACAGAATTAAATGGGCATAGAAGGAAGACCAAAAGTTCCAGAACAAAAAAAGGAATAATTTGTTTAAAATTTTAACACCCCAAGATATTGTGAAATATATTTTTTTCAAATTAATTTAATCTTTCGATATTTTTCATTTCATGCAACATAGTGTTTCAACGAAAAATTATTCTATTATTATAATTATTTAAATATGATAATTATAACCTAGCTTTTAAAATAGTAATATGAATAGTAGTAACTACTTTTCAAATATTTTTTAATATGGTTTTACATAAATAAAACATATTGATAATGAAGAATATAATTTTTGGTAAAGTCATTATATGTTTCAAAATACTGTTTTCTCAAATGAACTACTTTAAATGTCCTTCTGTGAAAAATAATAAAATTAATTTTAGACACATTTATAAATTTAATTTTATAAAATAATATTCCTTTTTTAATTTATAATATAGAAATTATTTTGGGTTTAATTTTTGGGATTTTTATGAGAAACATCATTTTTGGATTAACAGTGAAAAATATCATATTTTAATTCAAAAATGACTTTTCATATAATTTATTTATAAGGTTAAATTATATTTTAATTTTTTTTAAGATTTAATTATATCATATTTTATTATTTAATCCAATTTAGGCCATCAGAATCTATTTCTCTTTGAAATTTGATATAAACATTGAAAACTTTTGGATGTTACTTTTAAAACCCACAGTGTCATATCATTATCAGGATTAATTTTAAATTAATTTATTCCATGTATATGATTTGAATTTTAAAAAATGGATTCCATATTTTTAATAATAATAATTTATTATTTCTAATAATTTAAACTTATCTTTTGATAAAAAAATATTAGTGAATTTTCTTAAAATTAATTACAATAGTTAAGAGAAAAATTAGGTTAATAAAGTATCAAACCTTAAATTTAAGACCCAAAACGACCTATAAAATTGAAAAACACCCATTTTATGGTTATTATTTGGCCTTATACCTTCTATTATTGAGTTATTTGTGTTTTTTATGACCTTTTTAGGTAAAAACCTAGGTACAACTAACTTGTTTTCAAAAATACCAAGTGTGTCATTTCCCTTCCCTATAAAAGTCCACCGCCTCTTACACTTATTTAAACCTATAAAACCACTTATTTTCACACAATATATACCTAATAAACTTTCCAACATACCTGAATTATTAATTTAATCCTCCCTTTGGGAATAAATAAATTCAAGGAATCCTTTTAGAACAAACCAAAAGGAGTTTCTCGATTAAGAGGTAATGCCTTCTCTCAAGCTCCTTTCTTTTATTTCTTTTCTACACCCCCTATACTATCTTTATTCCATGATTTTATAACAAAAATAGTATCCTAAATGTAATAGGCTGTTTTTATACTATGTATTTTACCTGAAATTACACACACATCCATCTAATGGGTAACAAACATACTATTTATGTATACGCGAACCATCGCCTCACTAAACGATGATTGTTCATTTTTACTTTACCGCCTCTCATGGTGGACATTATGATGGATATTGTGTTTATATATGTAATATATTATATTTATTATTTGTTTAATATTCTTTATTATTTTTACAACACATACCTTTTTACTTTATATTTGGTATAAAGACGATAATTTCATTTGAGGAAGTGTGGACTATTTCCCCTCAAAGCGATGTGATTTGTTCACACGCTACATACAATCTAATAAGGATGAGTTTAGTGAAATTATATGATTTATATGATATAATAATGCTACTATAATAATTATATGTATATATATATATATTTACATGTCCTTTTATTTATTTCTTTCAATACAATAATAAAAACCGAAACAGCATTTATGTGTACGTACAAAATTACCGTCTCCATGAAAAGTGTATTCCATTTCATAATTATATATTATATAGATTATTATAATACACATATAATGTATATAAATTAAATTTATATCATGTTTTACATTATTAAAATCATGAAATAATTTAAGGGCCAAATATATAACAAATTAAGACACATGCGAAGAATAAAGCGAATATTACCCAAAGTGAAACCATAACATATGATTGTTAAAAAATGGGGAATATAAGGTATTAATAAGACCATATATGGTATTACATATTAGAATATTATTCTTAAATATATATACATATATATATAATAAAATTACATTTATTATATAGGAATCTTGTATGAGTACGAAAACAGTCAAGACACAATGTAAGGGGATTTTATCTCACTTTTTATTTCTGTGAGATACATGTCATGTTCACCACTCTTTCCTTTTCTATGGTGTATATAATGGACATAAATGTAATATATGAATCTTATTATTAAATTTATTAACATTTTAATATCCTTTTTATGATCTTTCTTGATGGTGTTTATGTTTTAAAAGATACCAAATTGGTAAAATAGTTTCGTCTCAATTTTCCTTCTTTGAGACTCATGTTTTGTTATACGCCTAATTTTTTTGAGGGTTATATAATTATATTTTAAATGTTATATCATGAATATAATTATTTTCATGATATTTTAAGCTTTATATAATTTTATTTTATTACATGTAGAGTAGTATCCCAAGTTACCAAGTGATAAGAGTTTATTGAAACAATCTCATCACTTTTTGAGATTGTTAATGATTATACTGCTTTGATGAAATATTAGGATTCATCTATCAAGAAAACTGATGAGTTTACTTATACTCTATTTATTCAAGAAATATCCATGTATTATTTCCATTTTTTCTCTCTTTGGTAATTAATAAAAAAATAACAAAATCTGAGAGTATTTCTCTCTTCGGTAGGAAATCTGTTTTATTAAAAAAAAACCATGTTTTCAAAAAATCTTTTCAAAAATGATTTCAAATGATCCTATAAGAAAATTTTCAAGGAAAAATTATTTTAAAAATGTTTTAGTTTTATAAAATCTTACTTTATAAGTTTTCAAATAAATTTCCAAATAAAATCTATTTTAAAATGTTTTGAAGAATATTTTATTAGTTTTCAAGGAAAATGGTTTTGAAAAAGTTTTCAAAATTATTTTATATGTTTTAAAAGAAATTATTTTAAAAAAAATTAATATTATTTTATAATTTTTCAAGGTATAATGTTTTCAAAAAAATCAATCCTTTTTTCCATGATTTCAAAGTACTTTCAAAGGAAATGGTTTTGAAAAGGTTTTATGTTTTAAGGGAAAAATTTCAAATAAGAAAGGATATTTTCTTCAAGAAATGTTTTCAAAATATATTTCCATGTAATTATCCATCTATGATTATATCCATTTTTGTTACTCATTAACTTCTATGAAATGATCCAAATGTTCCATTCATATTATTTCTTTAATGGTTTATGTTTTTAAGGAATAATTCTTATGACACCTGTTTCTTTTCCACGGGTTATATGCTATTGAAACCCACTTATTTTCATGGGTTATGATTCGATAAAATTGTCATGAAACATATCTATTTTCCATAGGTTTCGATGTTATGAAATTTTAATTATATCCATTTCATTTCCTGGGTTATGATTTGATGTTTATAAAACTAATTTATTTTTATGGTTTATGATATAATGAATGTTTTATTTTGTGGAACATGTATTAATGATTTTATTATGATATGGTTAGGACCTATACACCACTCCAATCCATTGGGTAATGATGGAGGACTCATTATTATATATGTTAATCTTGAACTTGATTTCATTTTCACAATTTTATTCATGAACATGATTACATTTCTCAATAATATGCATGGACCTGCTTTCATGTCCATAAGATTATGTGTGAACCTGATTACATGTTCACAATGTTATGACTGAACCTTATTATGTGTTCAAAATATTATGAATGGACCTGGTTTCATGTCCATATGTTTATCCATGAACCTGGTTAAATGTTAACAATGATATGTGTAAACCTGATTACATGTTCACAATGTCATGCATGGACCTAGTTTCATGTCCATAATGTTTTGTGTGAACCTGATTACACGTTCATAATGTTATGCATGGAACAAATTTCATGTCTATAAGCTAATGTGGGGTCCTGATTTTATGTCCTTAACTTTATGAGTGAACATGTTTCTACTTTTATAGGTTCAAAATGTTATTAATAAATTTTCATGCCACAAATTCCATGTCGTATTCCTATGTTATGATTTTGTGAATTATGATCTTAATTATCAAATGATCCATGTTTTATGAACTTACAATATTTATTATGATCTCTAATATGAAGGGTATGATCTTAAAATTTCATACTAAAATTATATAAACTTTTTTTCATGTTATGCTTATGCATTTCCTTTATTTACCCTTACTAGCCATCTGACCTCACCCATTTATTATGTTTATTTTCCCCGTGTTATAAAAAATAGTATTAGCTAAAATTACTAAATGTGGATATCTTTATGGGAGTTTTTGAAGATATTTCACCACTATAGAATATTTTGTTTCCAATTTTCCAAAGACACTAAACAATTATGGTAGTTGGGCATGTATTTTTGTAATGTAATGAATATTAATCTAAAATGATGTAATATCCATCTATGCTAAGATTGGGTCACTATAGTTGGTATCAAAAGAATTTTTTAGTCATATATTTGAAACAAGGTTGAGAAAACTTTAGTGAGATCCCTAGGAATATTTTTAAGGATATGTCCAGGGATGTCTCTAAGGATAAGTATATGGTTGAGTTAACGTTTAGGAAAATGTCATAGAATTTTGGTAAAATATATAGTGTGTGGTTTCCAAGAAATACATCCATGTATAGATACTATAAGTGGATGTGGCTCTCGCATAGATCTACCTAGAAGTAAAAACACTAAAAATATGTTCCCATCCTGACTCAGGGTAATCTGGTACATGAAAAAGGTCCTTGTTGCACACCTAGTTTGACACTCTAGGGTAATATTATTTAGGAATTCATATACTCTTCATGAACTATCATGAAGGATTTAAATATAAGTTGTTTTTGAATAACCTTGGATAAACCTAAGGTGTCATAGATTAAGTAATATTTCTTAATTTAGACATCTTATAAGTTAAACTACTTTAAATTGGGCCTATACCAATGGTTTTGGGAAAACTGTTGGTATAAGTACATTAAAATGACAATATACAAATGGTTTTTGCCGAAATTTGGTATATGCACCAAAATATAACCCTATGCCAATGGTTTTTAAAAAATTATTGTTATAGGTGATGTCTATACCAATGTGTTATATAAAATCATTGGTATAGACTCCATTTAAATAAAATATACCAACAGTTTTGAAAAGACTATTGGTATAGGTCTAAAATTTTAAAATACATATACCAACAGTTTTCCACACCATTGGTATGGGTTTCCAGATTTTTCAACTAAATATATTATCAAATAACATTGAATAGATAAAAAATAATTTACTTTTAAATATATATATATACATATTTATCATATTATGTTTTGAAAAAATATTTCAACTTAATGGTTATGTCATTGAACTATAAATCGGAAGTGTGGGGTTAGAATACTGTAAGGGGTTAATTTTTTAATTACCTATACCAATGGTTTCCCAAAACCATTGTTATAATTCTGTACCAATATCATAAAATCCAACAGCCACCCAAACCATTGATATAACTTATACAAATAGTTTTTGGGCCTATACCAATAGTTCCAAACCATTGTTATATGATTTTTTTTCAATAATGCTACTTTTCATGATTTTGTGTTTCCTTGTTATGATAAATGTTTCTTACTATACGATTTTAATTTTAGTCAACAGCTGGAACCTGAAGGAACCGTGTTAATGGTGATTAGGATGGACAATGCAATGATTGTTCTCATAGATATCTAAATTATATGGGGGCTTAAATATAAAACCTCATTGTTATACTCTCATAGTTTTCTCAAGATACGAATCATGATAAGCTTCCAAATGATAAAATCATGGGAAAACATTCTGTTGAGTCCTTCATGAGCCAACGTCCACCTTCTTTCAGTGGGTCGTTTGTTCCACTTATTGTTTAACACTGGATCATTACAACTAAAAATATATTCTGTATTATCTAGTGTTTAGATAATGAGAAATTCATTCTAGATATTAATAGATTATAAGGTTAATCAGACCAATGGTGGACTATAATCAACAATATGAGCAAACAAGATGAAATTGAATCCATGGATTGAGATGAGTTCAAAAAAATGTTATTTAATAAGTAATTTCCTCATGTTCTTCATAAAAAGATTTAAATAGAGTTCCATGAGTTGAAGAAAAAGGATGATGAATCTATCAGTACTTATGAGGCTAATTTAAAAAGACTTGCAAGGTATTTTTTTGGTATTATCATCAAACCCAAAAGTAAATTTGATAGGTTATTCAATGTCCTAAAGCCAAGTCTAAAATGGGAGTTGTACATAAGAGAATTTAGTAGCTATGAATAGATTATATATTGTGAAATAAAATTTGAAATGGAATTTGGATTTACATATCAATACCATGGTTTTAACAAGAATGAGAGGATGAAGTTAAAATGTAAGTCAAAAAACCATAGAGATAAGAAAAGTTTTAAACTCCTACTTTCCAAAACTATAGGAAAGAGCACTTAGGAGAGTCCCTAAAAGGAACAATAAGGTGTTTCAAGTGTGGTAATCCTGGACACCGAGAAAAATAATGTAGAATTGATGAGAAGAGGAAATTAAATGAAATGAGTATAGATAAAACTAAACAAAATGAACCACCCACATTTCAGTGTTTCAAGTTCATGGGGTTTGGGAATTATGTGAATCAATACCCTAATCCAAGGGATAATATGGATGATAAGACACAACAACCTTTGAGGAAAAAAGAGATAGGTAAAGCTTATGCAATCACAATGGATGAAGTGAATAATTAAAATTGGGAAAAACTTATCCATTCCTCCCTTAGTTTGGAAGTTCATGTTTGATTTTTTATTAATAATCCCTATGATAATCTTTTTGTTCATCCTTTAGTGAGGTTTCATGTGATTATATCCCTCTACATGGATTCTGTAATAACAAAATCACATTTAATGTTCTACTGTTGCAAGGATGAATCCATGTATGCAATAAAAACGTTTTTTGTATAATATAAGATCATATTTAAGTAAGAAATGGTGAATTATATTTTTGAAGGGTTATAAGGTTAAAAACTTATGGAAAGTTTACATCAAACATCGAATAATGTTTTTTAAATTTATGTATTATATTGCAACATGAGGACTTATGTGTATTGGATAACCTATTTTTTTTATAGTAACTAAAGATAAATAGGAATAATTATCCATAATCTTGTGATCTTTTAGTATATTCGGAATGAAAAAATTCTCATTCATTTCAGAGGGTAATAGATGAAGTGTAAATCTATCAAGGAACAACCAAAGGGTGATATTATGAATATGAAAGTGAGTAAAATAAAGTAAGTATAATTTATCATTAGATTTATTCAACTATTGGGAAAGAATCACGAATCAAAAAAGATTATCTTAGCTCCTTTTTTCTGATGGATCAAATGGTCCCTTAGATCATGGCAGATTTATGGCCTTGGGATTGTTAACTTTATCCTAACCAAGTTCTCTATCACTATCCTCCAGAATTTGATTGTTATATTTCTCTTCCATGTACATTATTCACTCCCAACCTATTTTATCCTCTGTTTAAACCTAGTTATATGTTACTTTTGGTAATATTTATGGTTACAACATTCCTTTTTTAAGGGAAGTTTTAGTATTCATTTTTACGATGTGGGTTTCTATAAAGGAAACTTTCACGTACTAATACTTTGATAACCCAAAAAAATCTAGGGAGAAATTAATTTTAAGGGGGGTCGAAGGTAACACCCCAAGATTTTGTTAATATTTTTTTTGAAATAATTTATTATTTTTATATTTTTCATTTCACACAGAATTGAGTTTCTTGAAAACATCATTTTTTTAATTATTTAAAGGATATAATTATAACCTAGTCATAAAAATTAGTAATATGAATAGTAATAACTATTTTTAAAAATAGTTTTTATAATGGTTTTATATAAATAAAACATATTGTTAATGATGGATATAGTTTTTGGTAAAGTCCTTATATGTTTAAAAATACTACTTTCTCAAATGAACAAATTTTATATCCTTATGTGAAAAAATAATAAAGTTAATTTTAGACACATTTAGAAATTAAATTATATAAAATAATATCATTTTTTTATTTTTTAATGTATAAATTATCTTCGTAATATTTATTTATTTATTTTTTTCTTTTTTTGAGAAACTTCATATTTTGATGAATACAGAAAAATACCTGATTTTAATTCAAAACTTCTTTTTTCATCTATTTTATTTATAGGATTAAATTATATTTTAATTTCGATTTTGATTTTAATTAGATAATATTTTTATAAATTATTTCAACTTTATTTGATTATAATAAATTTAATTTTTTAATTAGGTACAAAAACTTAGCAAACCTTTGGACTTTTTTACTTTGAAAACCCACAGTAACGTCCCATCAGTGGGATTAGTTTTAAATTAATTTTGGCCACTTATGTGATTAGAATTTGGAAAATGTGGTTACATATTTTTAATTAGTATACTTTATAATGTATTGTAATTTCAACTTATTATTTTACAGAAAATATTAGTGAAAATGATTAAAATTAATTATAATGGTTAAGAGAAAAAATAGGTTAATAAAGTACTAAACCTTAAATATAAGACCCAAAATGACCCAGAAACTTGTAAAACACACATTTTATGGAAATACATCATCCTTGAACAATCCATTCTTTACTTTTTCTAGTTTTTTATGACTTTTTTCGGTAAAAACATGGGTACACCTAACTTGTTTTCAAAAATGTCAAGTGTTTCTTTTCCTTCCATATAAAATGCCACAACCTATCCAACATCATTAAAACTATAAAAATACATATATTATGAAAATATGTGCCAAATACACTTCCTAAAATACCTATATTCCTCCTTTAATCCTCCCTTTTTTAGAAATAAATCCCAAGAATCCATTTGGTACAAACCAAAAGGCGTTACCCGATTAAGATGTAACGTCTTCTCTCAAGGTCCTTTATTTTATTTACTTTTTCCACCCCTCCACTATCTTTATTAAATTATTGTATAAAAATAGTAAATTAAATATAATATGGGTTTTTTATTATAATTTTTCTAACTACACTTACATGAACACCCATCTAATTGCTTATGAACATACTATTTATGTGTACGGTGAACTACCACCTCACCAAATGATGATCGTTTATTTTTCCTTTATCACCTCTCATGGGAAAATAATGATGAAAAATCTATTTATATATATAATATATTATATTTATTATTTATTTAATATTATTTATCCCTTTTAAAAAACATACCTTTTCTACTTTCCATTTGGTCTAAATACTATAATTTCGTTTGAGTAAGTGTGGATTTCCACCCTCTCAAAGTGATGTGATTCATGCACTCACTACATGGAATGGATTAAAGATGTTTTTAGTGAATTTATATGACTTATATGATATATATGATATATTAATGATACTGTAATAATGACATATATATATATATAAAGATACTTACATGTCATTTTCTTTCATTCTTTTAATACGACAATAAAAACGGAAACAGCGTTAATGCGAACTTACGGCTTACCGTCTCCTTGAACGGTGTATTCCATTTCATACTTATATATTCCACAGATTATTTTAATAAACATATAATGCATATAAATGAACTTTATATCATGTTTTACATTCTTAAAATCATGATATAATTATAAGGTCCCAATATATAACAAATTAAGACACATACGAAGAAAAAAATGAATATTACCCAAAGTGAAACCTTAACATATAATTATTAAAAAGTGGGTAATATAAGGTATTAATAAAAACATATATGGTATTAGATATTATAATATTATTATTTAAAATATTTATAATAAACTTGCATTATTATATAGTAGTCTTTTATGAGTACGAAAAGAGTCAAGACACCAGGTAAAGGGATTTCATATCACTTTTTATTTCCATGAGATACATGCCACGTTCACCACTCTTTCCTTTTTTGTGGTTTATGTAATGACTAAAAATGTATCATATGAATATTATTTTTAAATTTATGGGTATTTAAATATCCTATTTATGATCTTTATTTCATGGGTTTTATATTTTAAAAGTTACCAAATCGGTAAAATAGGTTTTTCTCAATTTTCCTTCTTTGAGACTCATGTTTTGTTATGAACCTAAATTCTTTTTTTATGTGTATATACTTACATTTTTCATGTTATTTCATGAATATAATTATTTTCATGATATTTTAAGTTTAATTTAATTTCATTTTCTTACATGGATAGTATGATCCCATGTTACCATGTGATACAAGTTTATTGAAACAATCTCATCACTTTTCAAGATTGTTAATGATTATGATTATTTAAGGAATTATTTTGATATATCTCTCAATAACACTCATAATTTTAATTATCATATGTTAATTCAAGATATATCCATGTATTACTACCAATTTTTTACTCTTTCTTACTTAAAATAATTAAGAAAATGTTTTTAAGAAAATATGATTGTAGTTCTCTCTTCTGTCGGAAATCTGTTTTATTACAAAGACCATGTTTTCAAAAAATGCTTTAAAAAATGTTTTCAAAGGATTATTAAAGATAATTTTCAAAAAAAGGATATTAAAAATGTTTTGTTATTTTCAAATCTTAAATTATAATTTTTCAAATTTATTTTCAAATAAAAAAATTTTAAAATGTTTTGAATCTTCTTTTATAAGTTTTCAAAGAAAATGGTTTTCAAAAAAATTTAAATGTTATTTTATATGTTTTCAAGGAAAATGGTTTTCAAAATTTCTTGAAGTTATTTTATAAGTTTTTAAGTAAAATGGTTTTCAAAATTCTTTCATGACAACTTTTTATGTTCTCAAATTATTTTCAAAGTAAATGGTTTTCAAAAGGTTTTATGTTTTAAAGATCATTTTTCAAAGAAGAAATGATATTTTCATCAAGAAATGTATTAAAAATTTATTTACAAGTTATTATACATCTATTATGACATCCTTCTCTATTACTCAAGACATTTTAGGATAAAATACATATTTACCATTCATATTTTTTCTTGAATGGTTTGAGTTTTGAATGAATAATTCTTGAAACACCTATTTCTCTTCCACAGGTTATACACTTTTAAAAATAGATTATTTTCAAGGGTTATGATTTGAAAAAATAGTTATGAAACCTATATTTTTTCTCTATGTAATGATGTGATGGAATGTTAATGATACCCATTCTATTTCATGGGTTACGATTTGATGTCTATAAAACCTATTTCTTTTTACGGGTTATGATATGATGAAAATTTTATTTTGTGTAACATGTATGAATGATGTTATTATGAGATTGGTGGGTCCAATATCTCCCTCTAATTTATTGGGTAAAGATGGATAACTCACGAGTATATATGTTATGTGTGAACCTAATTTCATGTTCACAATGTTATGCATGAACCTTATTCATGTTATCAAAGCTATACATGGACCTAGTTTTATGTCCATATGTTTATGTGTGAACCTAATTACATATTCAGAATGTTATGAGTGAACCTTATTACATGATCACAATATTATGCATGGACCTGGTTGCATGTCCATAATTTTATGCGTGAACCTGATTACACGTTCACAATGTCATTCATGAACCTGATTACATGTTCAAAATTTTATGCATGGACCCTGTTTCATGTCCATGTGGTTATACATGAACCTGATTAAACATTCACAATGTTATTCATGGACCTAGTTTCATGTCCATAAGTTGATGCAGGGGCCTGATTTCATGTCCTTAACTTAATGAGTGAACTTTTTTCTACTTATAAATGTTCAAAATGTTATAAACTAATGTTCATGCCACAAATTTCATCTATTATTCCTATGTTATGATTCTATGAATTATTCTCTTAATTATCATATGATCCATGTATTATGAAATTCCAATATTTATTACGATCTATAATATGTAGGGTATGATCTTAAAATGTTATGCTCAAATTCTACACCCTTGTGTTCATGTAATGCTTACGCATTTCATTTATTGACTGTTAATGGGTATCTAATCTCACCCCTTTCTTATATTTCCTTTCTCCATGTTATGAATAATGTTTTTAGGTATAATTTCTAAATGTTGAGATCTTTATGAGAGTTTTTTTAGATCTTTCACCATGATAAAATATTTTGTTTTCATGTTTCCCAACACACTAAACTATTATAGTACTTAGACCTGTATTTTTGTAATTAATTTAATATTAATCTATAATGATTTAATATCCATGTATTCTAATCCTGGTTCACTATAAAAATGGTATGTTTCCTAAATTTAACATTTACAAATATTGTGCTTTGAGATTTGGGAAGATATTGTGTGTTCCTTTTGATACATAGTTGAAGAAAGAGTTTTTAAGTGAATCTCATAGTTCTCCATTTGTCATTCATCTGAGAAGCATTAATATGTAAAGATACTTTTGGAAGTATTACTGGTGGAATGAAATGAAATTTTTTTGTGCTAAATTTACCATGAATTGTTTGAATTTTCATTAAGTTAAAGAAGAATGAAAGTTGCCTAATGGGGATGCTTCAGCCTTTACCCGTGCCAGAGTGGAAGTGGGAAAATATATCCATGTATTTCATAGTAATATTACCAAATAATTCTCAACATAATAATTTGATATGGGTTATTATTGATCAAATAAAAAATATGATCATTTTCTTCCAATTTGAGACACTCTGCCTCTAGATCAACTTTCTCGGTTGTAGCTTAAATAGATATTCTAGTTTCCTGGATTTCCACTCTCTCTTGTATATGTTCTTGATCTTGGGTTAACTTATAACTTAATAAAAGTCATTAAAAAGTAGTTAGGTAATGAATTAAATTCTAGTAAATATTTTCATCCTCAATATGATGGGAAATCAGAGTGAACAATTCAGACTGTAACACCCTGAACCAGGTGCCACACCCCGATGTCCTGATCTGGTCAGTCACATGACCTCAGGCATGCCTCCCCATATTCTAGAGGCTACTAACTAGTAGCAAAGGTCTAATATTGATCATGGGGAGAGTATACCCTCTTTATCAAAGTAGAACATTAGGTAAATAAATAAACAATTTCCGAATGATATAACCATAAACAAAATAATACAATAATCATAATAACCCAGTATCACATGATGAACAAAAAACTGAAAACAATATCCATAACTTAATAGTATATATGTCATGTAAAATACATGTCAATCATCAATATGAAAAACCAAAAAATAAATAAATACACTAATAGCTCCAAAGAGGTCATGGATCCAAGTATGGTTCCCTTATCTATGATCTATCTTGAATCATCAATTTAACATATGGAACTTTCCCATATCTTGTCCTGAAACCATGAAATATATTCAAGGACTGATTATGAATTCTGAGTAGTGTGTGGTTACAAATCAGTAGGCCACCATCAACAGTGTCTAAAAAATATCCATTAAATAAAAATGTATGAAATTATATAAATAATAAATTACAATGCATAAGTAAACAGTTATCATATTTTCAATTATTCTTTAATTAACCTCATAATCCACTAGGTTCTTGAGGACACCTGAATCCTCAATACCCACCATGGCATGTGCTGGAGTCTGAACCATATCACATATCAAGTGTTATCATTTATCATTTCAAATCACTTCATGCGTCATCCAATTGAAACCATTTTTGAATACCAACTCATGGGTGTAGAACATCATGTCTTACACCCTGTGGGTATTTGGAGCTTCAGTCCCTATCCCATAACTTAATCTCACATAGGTATTTGGAGAATCATTCTATGTCCCATACTCGTATCTCATATATATTTTTGATGCAGCAGACCATGTCCCATGAATATTTATCAATCAATTCATTAATATGGTATTTTGATGTAGCAGACCATGACCCGCACACATTTATCAATGAATTCATCTCTATGGTATTTTGAAAGTACAATCCATTTTCTATACACATTTCTCAATCAGTTCATCGCTATTGGATTTCGATGAATCGAACTTTATCCCACACATGTATATCATGTATATCACATATATACCAATATCACATATATCACATCAATCGGGGTTAATCAATATTGACCCTCTTATCAAAATTTCATTAACATCAAGATTTAACCAACCATCTCGTAATTTAAATTTTCAATTACTTATTAAACACATTAATTGACCAATCACACAATTAATTAATTAATTAACCAATTTATTAATTCAACTCCACATTCACAAAAATCCATTATTTAATTCAACAAGTAATTAATATAATTTAACAATTGAGTAATCACAACAATATTTATTAAATAATTCAAAAATTAATTATTCCAATTCAGTCAAATTCTATAATCCCAATATCCCATTAATTAATTCAACAATTAATTAATTATATTCCACTACTCAATTTCCCCAATTAACTTAAGTTTTTAACATGTAGAAATTAAAAAAATCAATTCAATCATGAATGTAATTTCCCAATCATGGAAAGTGAAATTCTCACAATTATATACACATAATTAAATCGAGACTACATGATTTAAATTTAGACCACCTACCTAAAATCATTTATGAGTGATCCCCCAATGGAAATTTCCCAAATTTAAATAGATAGGTCAAACCCATGACAAAGAATGAGATCTTCAATCAAATACTAGAAACAAGATTAAATAGATCATGATCTATCAAACCAAGATCTATATCTAAAACCAACAATGTAAAAAATCCAATTAAATGATGGGAGAAGAATGGTAAAGAGTGTTGAACCCACATGGGAAAAGAATATCTTACCATTAGAGGTTTAGATCTTCAATATGGGCTTATAATCATGAAGAACATAGGTCAGGAGCCTAAGGAATTCATTCAAGAACCTCCAAAAATGATATGAGTAGGTTAGGGTCAGGTTGAGTCGAATTGGGGTGATGTCAGGGGGTTCTGGATTTTAAACTCATATTTTCAAGCTAATTAAAATCATGTGTACGGTTTTTTGGGTAGGATCACATAGTTTTCCGAACCGTGAAACTTAACTATTTGCCTATTCTAGTGGGAGTGGTGCACGATTACTCATAAGAGGGAACATGGTTTGAAAAAATATGCATTATCCATGTGAATCCCCTCTGTTTGGGTTTACACAATTGTTCGGGTTGGGCACCAGGTTTGGGAAAACTATTGCTTCTCCTCCTTCCAATTTTCTCCAAATTCACGCAAAAAACAACCCAAGGTAAAATCCATACAAATGTACTCAAAAAAGGAAAAACACAACATGAAAATGAGCCTAATACATCTCCAGAAAAGGTTAGGATCTTACAATCTCCGCACCATATAATAGTTTATCCTCAAGTTGTACTCCCCAAACTCTCTAAGATTCTAAGTAAAAAATATCAGGCAACTGAACCTGTATGATGACTTCACATTCCCATGTTTCTTCTTTCACACACCCATGTTTCCACAACATATGAATTATCAGAATATTCTTTCCCACCAGCATTTTCTCATTGTGATACAACACACATATCAGATGCTTCTCAATGGATTCATCAGTCTCAAGATCAACATTATCCACATGAATCACATAAGAAGGGTTTGGGTGATACCATCAAAGCTATGAAACATGAAAAAATCACGAATAGTACTATACCTATTTGAAAGAGATAGTCGGTACGCCACTAAACTGATTCTCTCCACAACCTCAAGCGGTCTAAAAAACTTGGGTACTAGATTACTGTGTCTCTATATATTGTGATGACCCAATCTAGGTGACACCCAAAGGAATACCATATCTCCCTTTGCAAACTCCATGGGTCATCAATGTCGATAAGAATATAGCTTCTATATAATCTAATCCATATCCATTGGATTTTGAATCAACTGGACCTACTCTGACATCTTCTATACAAGACTCGGTCCCAGAAACTTTGACTCACCTACCTCCATCCAGCATAGAGTTGATCTACATGTCCTACTATAAAGAGTCTCATATGGTGCTATCTGTAAGGTTTCTTGGTATATTTTGTTATTAGAAAACCCCACCAACATTAGGTGATTCTCCCAAGATCCACCAAAGTCTAGAACACACGCACACAAAATATCCACAAGAACCTGTATATTACAATCTGACTACCCATCTATATGTGGGTGAAATGTCATACTTAGTAAAACCTATGTATCAAGATCCTTCTATAATCCTAGCTATAAGAGTGATTTATAATGTCAATCATGGTCTGAAACTATAGTCCATTTCACTCTGTGCAAACAGACTATTTCCCAAATGTACAAGTCTTTCAATTACTCCACTGAGGAAGTCACCCGCAATGGAAAGAAATGAGAAACCATTATCAAACAGTTCCCAACCACAAAAATAGAGTCATTATTATGAGGCATCCTTAAGATACCCACCACGAAGTCAATGGGAATTTTATCTCACTTCGATTCCAGAATGGGTAATGGATATAGTAAACCTCTAAGTTGTTGATGCTTAGCCTTCACCTATTGATAGGTGTAGTATCATGTCATTAAACCTACAATCTCATTTTTCATGCCTGGATACCAAAACAGTTGTCATAGGTAATGGTACATTTTTTCACACCTAGATAAACCACCCACATTGAGGAAAGAAACACATGTATCAGATCCTCTCGTATACTCATAGGCACAATAACCTGATTCCCGAAATATATGATCTCATCCTCATCTATGGTCTAGTCTGAAAGTGACTCCACATATTCAAGGTATTCCTCAAGGAAAAAAATTCTGAATCCTCATAATTCATGTCTCTAATATATATAAAAATTTTACAATCAATTAAAAATGGTGTGAGAGTCATCTTCTCCTGGATCTCCTAAAACACAACATGCATCTCAGCCAATAAAGTCATCATCTTCCACTTAGCACCAAACTCATCATCTACCTGAGTCCGAGTTTTCCTACTCAAAATATCAGCAATACATTTTCTCTTCCTAGGCATATATGATAGCTCAATATTGAATGAATTCATTTAATCAACCCATATCCACTACTAAAGAATCAATTCTCACTGTGAAAAGATATAATTTAATATCTTAAGACCATATACACTATAAACTTCTCACCCAACAAATAATTTCTCCAACACTTAAATGAATAAACAACCGTAGCTAACTCAAGGTCATTTGAAAGGTAGTTTGTTCATGTGGCCTCAACTTCCAAAACCCATACTCGACAACTCAATCTCCCTGTATTAACACTACTCTGAGTCTTATCCAATAAGAATCACAAAATATCATATACTCCTCACCTAGCTAGAGTGGGATTAAGATCGTTGTCGTAGTCAAACACTTATTCATCTCCTATACAGAATTATCTCATTCATCCATCCATTCAAAATTTACCCCCTTCTTAGTCAATCCCGGAAGAGGTGTTTCCAAATGGTAAAAATCCTAAATGAGCCACAAATAATAGCCTGATAATCCAAGAAAGATATAGATATCAAATACATTCTTGGGTTTTTCCCAAGAAAAAATTGCCTGAAATTCTCTAGGTCTACTGACACCACATTATCTAAGATGATTTTTCATACTAAGTGTACTTGATCAGTCCAAAAATGGCACTTAGATAGCATGGCGTATAGCTGATTCTCTCTCAGTGTACTCGGGATGATGTCAAGATTTTGGGCATGATCATCATGAGTCTTGGGGTATGGTAAGATATCATCCACAAACACTACCATAAACCGATCCAGGTATGGGTGGAAGATTCTTTTCATCAAGACTATAAACACTATCAGTGCATTCATCAACCCAAACGGTATCACGACAAACTCATACAGTTCATACCTACTTCTAAAATCAATCTTTGGTATATGAGAGGGTTAGAATCTCACCTATGATACCATGATATCAAGTCAATCTTAGAGAAAACAAAAACTCCTCTCAACTAGTAAAATATATCATTGATATGCAGAACATGATATCGGTTCTTCACAATCTTCTGGTTCAAATTCTGGTAATCAACACACAAGTGAACAGTATCTTCATCCTTCTTTACAAATAATACTGGTAAACCCTAAGGTGGTGTACTTGAATGGATAAACCCCTTATCCATAAACTCCTCAAGTGGATTCTTGATATCTTTAATATCTATTGGTGTCATTCTGTATGGTGTAATAGAAACTAAATCATCCCTCAACATAAGATAGATTCTAAATTCCACATCTGTCTCAGGTGGAAGCCCAGAGAATTCTTCAAGAAAAACAACCTAAAATCATCCCACTATAGGTGGAAATACATATAGCTTTACACCTCCATCATCCAGCATCAGTCTAGGAACCTAGGTAGTGGTATCCCTTAGTTTCTAATGAACCTACCCTGTATATCCCTCCTAGATATCCCACTCTCCACAGTGAATATATTTTTCACCATCAAGAGATATAAAAGTCACTCACCTATAGTAACAATCAATGTGGGCTCAGTATACTACTAACTAGTCCATACCCACAATTAATTCAAAGCCTAAAACATAAATAATATATAGATCCCATAGAAATTGATACTCTCCAACATCAATAGTACACCCCTTTCATAGGAAGATGTCCCTTGACCGTACTCCCAAAGGTGTATCTATCATCAACACCCCACTCACAAACTCCACATCTAGGCTAAACCCATTTAAATGTTCTATAGAAATAAATGAATGAGAGGAACCGGTATCAAATAATGAACTATATAGGATATAATCTACAAGAATAATGTCTTTCACTATTGATGGTCTAGCATCTCTATCCACCAGTTCATGTTGAACTGCATGCAAGTGTGCTTCCCCTCTTCCCTGTGTTGCAGTATAAGTCCCCAAAGCTACACCACTCTTCTGATATATGTTATCTTTCCCATAATCACCACATTTATTTTCTCTACTACCATGTATTTTAGAACTCAAAATTCCAGCCTGATATGGGGTTGTAGATCCCCGTGTATCACTTTGGTTCTGCCTAGCTCCTGCATCACTACTCTTCTTGTGCAAGTTCCTGTAGAACCTCAGTAGATGTCCCATCCTGGTGCAACATCAACACTCTATTAGTGGTCAGGTATAGTGTCTACAATTGTGACTCGGTCTTTCGCACTGGTGAAATATAACTTGGGTGATATCCTGAGTGACTAATTATTCCCCCCGGTCATTCGTTCCACTACTCTAGTCAATTCTATCGTAGTGACACTTCCTACTCTTGGAATATATACCTTCTAATCATATAGAACCAACCACATTTCCTCCACTAAAGATTTTTTTAGGTTCCCCTAGGCTATGAGAGCCTGATCCACCACCTCATAAAACTTATTAAATAAAAAGATGTTAACATAATACTTAATTTTACATATATGTTCATCCATAAAACACCTTGTCATAGTTATCCCATACCCTACTAATATTGGATCGAAGCACTGTAGGTTTTTATAGTGACCAGCATAGTCCATCATAGACATACTCCTCTAAGTCAACTATATGAACTCAGCTTCTATATCCAATCTCAACATCTCTGGATACAAGTTCTCTAGGAACTTCTCCAAAAATCCCTTCCATTACATAACATCTTATTTCCCCATATAGTCTTGAATATCCCACCATTTATCATAACATATAAGAATCCAAATTAACCCTCTTCTCAATAAGAGTATCTAAATGGTCAAGTATAGACTAGATGGACACAATCCCTAACTCAAATTCTTTGGGTCCACCCTCCCCAGTGAAAGTTAGAGGGAGTTGTAAATGAAACTCCCACATCAATTTAAAAATACTCCTCACAACCCTCTCTAGGTATCTCTCCATAAATTGCATAAACAAAGTAAATTTTTCATGAAAATTATATTCTTCTTATTTACCCAACACTATCGGTGCCTCAAGATCCACTACTAGAGGATCATCACTAGCCATGACCTCCTATCATCCTCTCAATAAGATTCATCATAGAGGCATATCTATAAAATGACAAACATGTGTCTCAAGACACAAAACAAAATATTAACACATTTAATAATAGGATTTCACAAAATCTAAAGCATGTCATTTTCTTAAACCCCACCACACAATCAAAACCAAGGTGTTATCACTACCCTTAACCATTATATATCTAGTTCAGGGTTAACAAAAGGTAAAATAATTCTCATTATTAATGTTCCACTTTAGAACCCCATTTTTTCACATCTTTTATCATTTTAACATTTAAAATTTCACATTAGGTACATTTTCTAGATCAATTTCACAAGGAAAAATATTTCAATTTCCACAATTTACCCAAAAAATGTTTTCCCAGGAATGCCTAAAATGATGCATGTCACAAATAATACTAAGTTCCTAGAATGCTTATTGTATTCTAAATTCTCATTCTATTCCATGCCACATGTAAAATCTCATAAAAACTCATAAACAACAATCAAATCACACAACAAATGCATTACTCAAGATAAAATAGCATCAAGTATAGCAATACACATTAATAACAACAATCCCACCCTAGGTACAAGAATTTTACCCCCATACAAGGGTTAGATACTCCCATGAACAATCTCTTAACCAATTTTTGGATCATCCTATTCTCATTTCTATATTTCCCAAATAATAAGACAAAAGAAAAAGAAATAAAACTCCTCGGATGAAACTTTATAATGTCTCGACCTGGGTGTCACACACTTGTGCCTTGAGTTGGTCAGTCACCTGACCTTAGGTATACCTCCTTGTATTCCAGAGGATTCCAACTAGTATCAAGGGTCTAATATATATCATGAAGAGACTATACCCATATTATTAAAGTATCACTACAAAAAAAATATCCAAATGATATAACCATAACCATAATAATACAATAACCATAACAAAAAAGTGTCATAAGGTGAACCAAAAATAAAAAATAATATCCATAACTAAATAGTGGATATTTCATATAAATATGTTTCAATATCAATATGAAAATCCCAAAATAAATAGACATTGAAACTCTAAGAAGGTCTTGACACAAAGTCTAGTTCCCTCATCCATAATCCATCATGACTCAACCAAATAACATATGGATCTAGCCCTTATTCAGTCTAGAAACCATGAAATCTATTTTGGGACTGATGAGACAGCCTGGGTAGGGTGGGAGTACAACTCAGTAGGCCACTTTCAATTGTTTCTAAAACATTATCTAGTAAATAATAGTGTATGAATTTGTTCAAAGAATAAAGTACAACGCATAAGTGAATAGTTGTCATATTTTTATTTATTCTTTAACTATCCACATAAATTGTCGGGTTCCTAAGGATACCAGAACCCTTAATATCTACTTCAACCCATGATAGAGTCTGAACCATATCATATAACTAGGGTTATCATTTATCATTTTATATCAATTCATGTCATGTCCAATTGGAACTATAATCGAATTCCAACTCATGGGTGTAGAACATCGTGTCTAACACCCTGTGGGTATTTTGAGCCTCAACCTCTATCCCACAACTCAATGTCACATGGGTATTTAAAACATCATTCCATATCCCACAAATCATTGTCACATGGGTATTTAGAGCCTCACTCTATATTCCATGCATGAATTTCATATGGGTTTTTGATGTAGCATACTAAGTCCCACACACATTTATCAATCAATTCCTCATTATGGGATTTTGATATTATAGACCATGTCCAACACACATTTATCAATCAATTCATCATTATGGGCTCTTGAGGTAGTAGACCATGTCCCACATATGTTTATCAATTAGTTCATCACTATGGGATTTTGTTGAAATGAACCATGTCCCACACACATATATCATGTATATCACAATATCACATATATACTGGTATCCCATATATCACATCAATCCAGATTAACCAACATTAACCCTTTTATCACAATTTAATAAACATCAAGGTTTTACCAAACATCTCATAATTTCAATTTTCAATTAATTCTTAAACACATTAATCAACCAATCACACAATTAATTAATTAATTATCTATTTGATTAATTCAATTGCACATTCACAATAATCTATTAATTAATTCAATAATTAATTAATCCAATTTAACAATTTCATAATCACAAAAAAATCCATTAATTTATTCATAAATTAATTGATCCAATTCAATCCAATTTCATGATCCCAATATCCCATTAATTAATTCAAAAATTAATTAATTTCATTCTACCATTAAACTACCCCAATTAAACAAAATAATTCATAAATTGAAATTAAAACAAATCAATTCAATTATCAATATAATTTCCCAATAATGGAAATTTAAATTCTCAAAATTACATACACATAATTAAATTAAGTCTATGGGATTTGAATTTAGGCCACCTACCTCAAATTGTTGATGAGAAATCACTCAAGAGTAATTATCCAAATTGAAATGGAGAGTTCAAACCCATGATGAAGAAGTAGATATTTAATAAAATCCTAGAAGAAAGATTAAATGGATATTGATCCATTAATCCTATATCTAGATATAGAACCAAAAAGGTAAACCATCCCTTTAAATAATGGTAGAAGAATGATAAAGAGGGATGAAACCACATGGGACAAGAATATCTTATCAGGTGAGGTGAAGATCTTCGATCAGGGCTTCAAATCACGAATAATAGAGTTTTGGAGCCCTAGAAATTCATAGGGGAACCTCTAAAATGATAGTAATAGGTTAAGTCCAATTTGGGTCAAGTTAGGGTAAAGTATGGGGAGGTTAAGATTTTAAAATCTAATTTTCAGGCTAATTAAAACAATATGCATGGTTTCCTGGGAAGGGTGAATAGTATTCCAAACCATGCACCTTAACTGTTCTCCTCTTCTAAGTGGGGTGCATGGTTACTCATAATAGGGAACACTGTTTGAAAAGTTGTATGATATTTGTATGGATCCCCTCTTTATGGGTTCTCATGGTTTTCTGGGTTGGGCGCACAGTTTGGGTAAACTGTGTGCCAATCGTGCAAAACCTCTCCACATTCCAATTTTCTCCAATTTCACCCATAAACTTCCCAAATTAAAAATCATACAAAAATTACTCAAAAAAGGAAAATATTATTGGAAAACGAAATCGAGACTTCTCCAGAAAAAGGTTGGGATCTTATATAGAAATTGGTGGATATGAAACGTTCTTGTTCAATGGATTACAAGGGGAGTTGGGATCAGTATATTTCTTTGGATTAGTTTTATTATAATTATAGTTTTCATTCAAGTATATATTTGACACCATTTCAGGTATTATATGGATATTGGTTTCAAAAACTAGCTTTTAGGATGATGTCGAGGAAAGGAAGTTAATGGGACAAGAGTTGGTAGAGGAAACTACAAAGAAAGTTCAGTTTATTCAGCAACACATTATGATATCCCATATCAGGCAGAAATGTTATGCGGATAATGTAATTCCCTTACCCTATAAGCCTGGATCCAGTGCATTATTTTAATACATTGGCATGATTACATGGAATCAAATCCTAAAGGACCGATCGGTTTAGCAGTCTTGGAAAATAGATTATAAGCATGAACCTGACATTAAAATTTCTAACATAAAACACAGAATTGATAATCCTCTGAGAATTATATTATTCCCATAGCCTAACCCTGCATAATAATCATAAAACACTTCTTGTAATCATTGTAAAATAAAACACAAGAAATGGATGAGCTCATATGCTTAGTAAGGATAAAAAATATAGCAGAAGCAATCACAAATAAGTATAAAATTTTAAGGAAAGGTTCTAAAATAAAACACAATCCATTTATAACATTATATTCAACATAATATGGGAATAATAAATAAAATAATTCCATTTAAACATTCACATGGATATTTTACTATTCTAATAATCACATGTAAAATCAATAACTATTCTCATAAAGAGGGAATGCATAATTTAGGACATCTTAAACATACCGTCAAGGTTTCGGCCAAGACACCATACCTAATTGGGTAATACATTAGCCAAAACCCAAAAAATTCATCTCATGAGACTACTGATGCATCGAGGGGCTATAGTGGGTCCCGCCTAACACTTACAAAGTCAAATTAATTCCTCTTATAAAGGGATAAAAAATAACCAAAAAAAGCATTCATATTAAAACTATCATATGAAATATCAATACTTTAACCATAAACCATGAATGGTATCAAAATAGAACATCTATAGTCAAACATATCATAAACCCTTCAATACAATATGAGAGATTTTATCATATTAAATCAAACTCAATCCAGCATAAAATCCAACAAACGATGTTGACATATATGAGAATAATCAAAAACTTCTTGAGAGAAATATATCCCTTTTTTACTTTGAAGTCATTTAAATGCATGTAGAATTATAAAAGAAGACATTTATTTTTTTTAAATAACAATGTAATTTTGTATTGTAAGCATCAAAATATTAAGGTTCCAGGATGGTGTAAATAGTTGTTTGGTCCATATAAGTTAAAAAACATTCTTTCCTTAATTTTTGGAAAGGGTTATAAAGTACCTCAGTTGGAAAATGAAAGAAAGATTACTTTCAAAATGTTTTATAAAAATTCAAACATGGGTAAAAATGTCTTTAACCAATTTATGGGGAATAGTAATATTATTTTGAAATACATTTATATGGATGTGGATAACAAATGTTTCCCAGTAGATACGTATAAACAACCTCAGATAATAATGAGATTGTGAAAATAACACTTAACTAGTACTTTCCTTTAGTCGAGGGTCTGTTAACCACATGTATAATGGTTAAATATTGTTAATAAATTATAACATGATCATATAAAAATATATATATTTATGATATCATATATGATCCTTTTATCTCATTTTTTTATAATATTTCATTATTGTCATTATTTTGGGTGTTAACTGCTTTGTTTTCTTATGCATGTTTTGTTAAGTATGTCCTATTTTTTATGAATAAGATATATTTTATTAAAATAAAAAATTATATTAAGTTCATAAATATTATATTTATTTATCATAGGATGTTTATAATCATTCTTTTATGGTTCTTGTGAATAATGAATATCATCGTGTCGTGGAGAAGGTAGGTCGTACGTACGCACGAGCGACGATATCATTTACTTAAGGATTAAATGGTATTGAATTGGATGTAATATAAATTATAAAAAAAATATCATGTCTTATTTATTATTTAAATCCTTTATATTCAACATTATACCCATCGAAATAAATTAAATATGAAAAATTGTTTACACCACAGTGTGGAGACGGTAAGTCGTACATGCGCACGCATGGTGATATTATTCTTAATAGGATATGTGATATGAGGAATATGGTTGTACTATATTTATAACAAAATCTCATAATATATTATATTATGTATTTATTAATTTAGTATGGAGACAACTTAGGAAGTGGAAGTAGAAGAAGAAAAGAACTTTGAAAGAGGTGATAAATTGATTACCTCTACTTCAGGTGTCTCCTTTTGATTTGTACAAAATGACTCATTAAGTTGGATTTATTCCCAATGTGTGGCATCTAGGATGAAGTGAGGGATGTTGGGAGAGTAAATGGTCAGGGTTTTTCCAAGCCAAAGTGCTTCGGAGGTGTGAATTAAAGAGAAGGATAAGTGCTCTTTTATAAGAGAGGTGATGGGCACTTTAGGAAAATCCTGAAATATTAATTTATTAAAAATTTATTTTCAGTTTATAATAGATAAAAAGTGATTTATTTATAGGATAAGATTATTATGGGTTTAAATTCTATCAACCAATAAGTTTTAGACATGTTTAGGTTACAAATTCAACCTTATATTTTGGCTTTAACCTTTAGTTTAATAAGTCAACAGTTACCATGTCTTCTTGTATTTTTATAATATATGGTTAATATAGTTACTAAAAAATCCCAATAGAACCTAAATTGGATCATTAATAAAAAAAAATTAACACTATCTAAGTCAGTTTTCTGAATCGTATATTATATTACTATTATATCATTTAATAAAATAGTGTTTGTTTTAAAAACTCATTTATGTGAATTTGATACTATTTAGTAATTGATTTTTTTTAAGTCGTAACAACTTGATTCATTCAAAAAAAGAAAATAACTCATCCCTAACATGTAATTTTAATAAAAACAATTCTTTTATGGAATAAAAAATCTCAAATTACATTTATTTTAATATTTATAATATCATTTATTTAAATCATTCGTTAATAAGGTAATCACTACATCGTTATTATGTCATAAATAAATTTATTTAATTAATTTATAAAAACTATAAATAAAATATCATGATTTATGAAATCTATTTAGATTTATAATTAAAATTTATAGAAAAAGTGATCAGTTATATAAACCTGTATTAAATAATTAGTAGAAAGATACATGTTTATGTTATATTTCTCTTTACTTTAAATTAATTATCATAACATGTCATTGTCACGCCCAAGTGGCTCACAAATGCCAAAAATTCAGCCTAAAGATTTTTTTGGTCGCCCATGACTCGTCCAATAATATTAGGACACTTTTTAGGGTAGTTTTATATTATTATAATGTCATTTTTACCTTTATTCAATGAATTTACCCTTTACCTGTGGTAAATAAAAATAATTACTAAATTTACTATTCATAATGCCCAAAAATAAAATGGAACTATTTACATAATTTGGACCTTATGATTCAAAATATGGAATCCATTTTTACAAATTCAAAAAAAATAATTTGTAGTAATTAATTTAAAATTAATCGCCATTGTCAAAACTAGAAAACGGGTTTTTAAAACTAAAAACCATCAAACAATTGATACGTTTTTATATCAAATTTCAATGTTAAATTACTTAAAATGACTTAAAATATATTAAATAATAAAAACCTAATCAAATTATAATTTAAAACCAACTAAAATGATAATCTAACAATAAAAATAAATTATATGAAAAAACATGTTTGAATTAAAATGCAGTATTTTTAACTATTCATTAAAATATAAATGTTATCATAATAACACTAAAAAATTATCCAAAATAAATTTTTATGTCCCAATTATAAAGAGAAATTTAATTTTGTCACATTAAATATCTAAAAGTCTCAAGTATTTGATTTAAAAATAGTTCTCCAATAAAAGGCGGAAAAACTACATTTTTAAAAAAATACTTCTTTTATATGAGAAAATTGAATTTTTCCTTATATTATGTATAATAAACACATAATATGGATGTTAAAATTATATGGTATATATAAAATTTAAAATTTGATTAATACTATTCATAAATTCTTTTTAAAAAGCTAGTTTGATAGGTTGTGGTGTGCTCAAACTTAGTGTTGCGTGTAGCACAAGCTATTGAATTATTAAGGAGAAGCATATCGTGGAAGCTTGGGGTGTGACATTTTCCCCTCATTTAATAAATTGTGTCCTTTTTATTTAATCCTAGGATTGAAAACTTGGTTTTTGACACTTCAAAATATCTTTTTTGAAATCCCACATTGAAAAATGGATTAATGAGACCTCTATTTTAAAATAAATAAAGGGAAGTATGATGGTTACTTGAAATAGCACATACTAGGGTTCCATGAAAGAAAATATGGACATGAAAGAAAATTTAAACATCAAGTTCTGATAGAAAGAGATAGAGAACATTATAATGAGAAATTTGACAACCAAAAATCTATAAATCTACAATGATTCAAGGGACCATTTGATTCATCGCAAAAGAAAGTACTAGGAAATTTTTTTGATTTTATGAACCTTTCCTAGTGTTATAGAATTAATTTACTTCATATAATAGGAACACAAGGAAGAAAACTTAATTGACATGTATAGTTTCATCCTTTAACTAATTCCTACCATAAACTCATTTTTCTCTTCAAAAGATAATGAAACTCACAAATATTATATTTATCTTAATCATATAAAGTTAAAAATATAAAATTATACCATTTAAAAAAGAAAACTTTGTTATACTAACCAAGGACATACTTTTGTCCAATGGTAGGAAATAAAGCCTTGTCACACTTTAGTTGTGGGTTTGATTCCCGCATCCTTGTTTGACACGAAGGATTGTTGCTTGACCTGTGGGTTGTCCTTTTTCTCAAACTATATTATTATAAAAATCTAGAAAAACCTCAAAAAAATATTATCCAATGTAAAAATTAATTCATTCTAACCTAAATAATTTTTCAAAATACTTCTATCCAAATTAACACTCTAAAAAGATCTCTAAATTTCCAAAATCAATCATAAAATCTGATTCCCCAAACAACATAATTTATCTATTATTGAAAAATACCTTAATAACCATAAAATCCTTAATGAAATAATTTATGATTCCAAATCCTTAAAGAATAAGTATTTCATTACAATACAAAATATAGTAATATAATCCTTGAATCCAAAAATAGAACTCATTAATTATTCCACTTCAACTATAGTAACATCCTAAGATTGACCTTGATCTATTTGCTTCTTCTGAGCCATATTTCCTCGACACTTTGCACAGTCATTTTCATAATGTCTCATATCTTTATAATTATAGAATTGTACATTTACATCCTCTTTCTTTCCCTTACAATAATTATCCTGGTGACCTTTTTCTCCACACTTTTACCAAACTACCATCTCTTTCAGGTAAGTACCAAGGTGTTTCTTCCCAAAATTATCACATAATGGGAAATCATTCTTTCTCTTTTTACCTTTATTCATCTCTTGCTACACCATTACCTTATTTTATTTCTTCACATTAATGTCATAAGACTTAGAAATTTCCTTCTTTATCTTGATGAAACATGAGACTATATCTTCATATGATGATAAATATTTTGAGACTCGTTCCCCTCATATGAATGGTTTTAATCCATCAAATAATATATCAATATTACTTCTAGGGTTACAAATGTAGTTTATAGCATACCTCACTAACCTTGTGATGTTATCCTCATACTTTACAACATTCTCATCCTTATTTTCTCTCAAACTTAGAAACTACCATTCCATATCATCTCACTATTCATGAGTAAATTATTTCTCTAGGATGAGTTCTTTAAATTCCCTCGATTCCATATTTTATACTTCTTCATCCTACTTTAGGTTTTGAATTAATGACCACCATTAATCAGCATCTCCTCAAAGACGGTAAACTTCCATGACAACTTTCTCCATTTCATTACATCCAAATGAAAGAAATATATTTTCTAAGGAATGTATCCATTTCTTGGATACAAATGGATTTTTAGTCCCATTGAATGTTGGAGGTTGTTGTCTTTTGAAATGGTCTAACATTGATCCTATGAGTTGTGTATTAGGGTGATCCATACGGGTAAGGTTGTTATTCATAACCTTAGTCAGTTGTCCTAGTACAGTTATAAGTTGTTCTGTACCAATTGCATCACCATCCCCACTATAATTATCTTTCATAGGAGTTAAATCCTTATATGGATTAAGTGTGTTGATAAGGTTTCCATTTCTTCCACTAGGCACCATTTCTAAACAATGGCATACACTATATTAGGTTATGAATCATAATACATAATTATAAACTGGTAAAATACTAAACATAAATGGAAACTTTTAGTCATATCCAATCCATAATCATAAATATGGTTCCCTTGAAGACATATTTACTCATAAATACTTCATAATGGTTTTTAAATAAAATATTAATTATCCTAAGCATATCACTCAGAAGTGTCAAACCAGGTGTGCAGTAAGGCCCGTTGTCGTGTACCAAGTTACCCCGAGTTAAGGACGAAACACCTTGTCTAGGTTTTCACCACTAGGTACATCTGTTTCAGAACCACATCCACCTGTAGTATCCACACATATATGTATTTCTTAGAATATCCACATAATCTCTACTTTACCAAATTTCTATAGGGTTCTTCTATACTTATCCTCAATGTTTATCTTAGGGTTATGATCCCTAATATAAATTTTCTAAATCTATTTATATGGTTATTTCTAAACTTCATTTTATAATAAATGTAATGACCCAACCTCAGAATCTTGTATCCACTGCATTATTTTAATACCTTTTCATGATTACAAGGAATCAAATCTTGAAGGACCGATCAGTTTTGCAGTCCTGGAAAATAGATTACAAACATGATCATTGCATTATAACTTCTAACATAAAAAATATCATAGATTATATTTTTATAATGCTATTATTCCCCTATATTAACCCTAAATATCAATCATAAAACACTTCCTGGAATCCTGAGAAAATAAAACATAATAAAGGGCTCATCTCAGATGCTCAGTAAGGATAAACAATATAGCGGAAGCTATCATAAATAATCATAAACATTTATAGAAAGGTAAAAAACTAAAACATAAGTCTTTTAAAACATTATATTCAACATAATATGGAAATATTAAATCAAATAATGTCATTTAAACATTCACATGGATTTTCTACTAGTCTAATAATCACATTTAAAATCAATAACTAATACCATAATAGGGGAATGCATAATGCGGTACATCTTAAACATACCGTAAAGGATTCGACCAAGACACCATACCTAATTGGGTAATAAATTGGCAAAAATTCAAATATAATTGTCTTGTGAGACTATTTATGCATCTCGGGGATATATCGGGCCCCTTCTAACACTTACAAAGTCCAATGAATTCCTTTTATGAAAGGGGAAAAACATAACTAACATAATCATTCGTATTAAAACTAGGATATGAAATATCAATACTTTAACTATAAACCATGAATGGTATCAAAATAGCATATCCACAATCAAACATATCATAAACCCTTCAAAACAAAATGGAAGATTTTATAATAATAAATCAACCTCAATCTATCGTAAAATCCAACAAAGTTTGTTGACATAGATGTGAATAATTTTAAATATTTTGAGAGAAATACCCCTTCTTTTTTACTTTCAAATCATTTTAAAGCATGTGAAATTATAAAAGAAAAAAATTATTTATTTTTAAATAACCTTTTAATCTTGTAAGTGATGCTTCAAAACATGAAGTCTTCATGATGGTGGAAATAGTCATTTGCGTCGTATAAATTAAAAAACATTATTTTCTTAATTTTTCAAAAAGTTTATAAAGTACCTTATTTGGAAAATGATAAAAATATTCGTTTAAAATGTTTTATAAAAATTAAAACATGGATAAAAATGAATTTAACCAATTTTGGAGTAATAGTAATAATAATTTGAAATAAATTTTTATTTATAGGGATAATATATGTGTCCTAGTAGATACGTATAAACAACCTCAGATAATAATGAGATTGTGAAAATAACCCTTAACTTGTACTTTATTTTAGTGAAGGGTGTGTTAAACTCTTGTATAATTGTTAAATATTGGTAATATGTTATACCAGGACCATATACATATTTATGATATCATATAAGATCCACTTGTCTCGTTTTGTTAATAATATTTCAGTATTACCATTATTTCGGGTGTTAACTACTTTGTTTTCCTATGCATGTTTTGTTTAATAAGTCAGGTTTCTTATAATTATGATATATTTTATTCAAATACAAAATGATATTAAGTTCATAAATATTTTATTTACTTATAATATTATTTTTATAATCATTCATTAATGGTTAATGTCTAGAATGAATCTCATCGCATTGTGGACACGGTAGGTCATACGTACGCACGAGTGAAGGTATAATTTCCTTAAGGATTAAATGGTATTTAATTGGATGGAATATGAATTATATAAAAACAATATAATTTCATATTTATTATTTAAATCCTTTATATTCAACTTTATACCCATAAAAATAAATTAAAGATGAAAAATAGTTTACACCGCGGCGTGGAGACGGTAAGTCATCCGTACACACACATGGTAATATTGTTCTACATGGGATGGGTAAAAGAATGAATACGGTTTTACCATATTTATAAAAATATATAATAATATATTATATTATTTATTTATTAATTTAGTATAGATACAACTTAGTAAGTGGAAGTAGAATAAGAAAAGAACATTGAATAAGGTGATAAAATGATTACCTCTACTTCGGGTGTCTCCTTTTGATTTGTATAAAAGGACTCTTTAAGATGGATTTATTCCCAATGTGTGGACCCTAGGATGAATTGAGGTATTTTGAGAGGGTATATGGCTAGGTTTTGGCCGAACCAAATGGATTGGGAGGTGTGAATTAAAGATAAGGATAAGTTCCCTTTTATATGAGAGGTGAGGGGAACTTTAGGAAAAGCTTGAAATATTAACTTATTAAAAATTTGTTTTTAGTTTCTAATATATCAAAAGTGAATTATTTGTAGTATAAGATAATTATAGGTATAAATCCTCTCAAACAATAGGTTTTATACAAGTTTAGGTTACAAATTTAACCTTATCATTTGGCTTTAACCCTTAGTCAAATAATTTAACTCTTACCATGTCTTCTTGAATTTTTATCCTATATGATTAATATAGATACTATAAAATGTCAAGAAAACCTCAAGTAGATCATTAATGGTATTTTTAATGCTATATAATTTATTTATCTGAATCTTATATTTTTATGACTATTATGTCATTTAATAAAATAGTGATTGTTTTAAGAACTCATTTATATCAATTTTGACACTATTTAGTAATTGATTTTTGTTAAAGTCATAACAACTTGATTACCTCAAAAAAAGGAATTAAATCTAACCTAAAATTTCGTTGTTATCCAAAAAAATTGTTGATGGCATCAAAAATCTCAAATTAGGTTTATTTTAATATTTATAATATCATTTATTTCAATCATTCATTAATAAGGTAATCATTATATCACTATTGTGTCATAAAAAATTTATTTAATTAGTTTCTAAAAATTATAAATAAAATACCATGACTTATGAAATATTTATATTTCTAATTAGTATTTTTAGTCAAAAAAATCTGTTATATAACCCCACATTAAAAATTTGTTAGTAAAAAGATACATGTTTATGTTATTTTTCTTTTTACCTTAAAATTAATTATCATAACATTTTATTATCACACCCAAGTTGTAACACCATGATATTTTATGAGATGTATATTTTTTTATGTATTATGTTATACGCAACATCAAAGAAATATTTCACGGCACACAACACTAGTTTGGCTTGCGTTACACGCAATCACGACCTTCCTCGATAGCGTGTGTAGTACGCAATACCGAGTTCCACTAAACAACGATATATTTTTATAATATTATAAACTAGCCGTTATGAATAGTATTAACTGAATTTTAAATTTTATAACATTATTATTCATCTTACATATTTTCTAGAACATGTTATGAGAACAAAATAAAGTTTTCGGGTAAAATAAGTATTTTTCAAAAAATGCAGTTTTGCCGCCTTTTGATGGCGCACCCACTTTAAATCTAGTTTTTGACATGTTTATAAGTTAAATTTGACAAAATAATAATCTTCTTTGGAATCAGGATATAAAAATTTACTGTGGATAAATTTTTCATATTATTCTGATAACTTTCATATTTTGATGAACAATAAAAACACGCTATATTTTAATTAAAAACAACTTTTTTCATCCCAATAATTTATATGGTTAAATTATAATATTTAATGGTTTTAAAGTATAAATATAATATATTTTTACCATTTAATATAATTTATGTCATTATCATTAATTTTACATTGAATTCATAGGTAAAAACATTTCAATCTTTGACAATGTTTTTACTTTTAAAAACCTGTTTGCTTAACAATGGGATTAATTTTAAATTAATTACTGCAACTTCTATATTTTGAATTTTGAAAAATGGATTAAATATTTGAACTCAGTGGGTCCAAATTACGTTAATTGGTTACTTTTATTTTTTTGAGATTATGAATAGTAACTACAGAAATTTTTATTTACTGCAGTTAAAGGTAAATCGGGTAATTAAGGGTAAATATAAGATTATAAAATTACCCTAAAACTTGTCAAAATCCTATTGGATGAATAAAAATAGACCCATATCACCTAAGGGTCAGACTAGATTCATTTCATGGACTTTTGACTATGATATAATATAATTATTATTAAAACCAAAGAAAGTGACAACATGTCACTCTCTTAAATCTTATAAGTATAATAATTTTAATTTAGTGATAAAATTCATTAAACTTCGAAAATAAATAGTATCCAGAAGTATAATAACATTATATATATCATATGAATTTATTTATAATTTTTATGTATTAAATAATTATCATTAATTATGACACAATAGTGATGTAGAAATGTTTTTATTGATGGAAATATCAAATAAATGATTTTAAAAGTATTAAAATAAATATTATATGAACTATTTAATGTGATCCAATAATTTTATAGATAAAAATTACATGTTATTAATCTATTAAATATTTTAGTTTGAACATATCTTCTGTATATATTTTATTTAAGCTCAAGTAAATGAATAGTGTCAAAATTGACACTATTGTTAATTTATAGAAATTACATATTATAAAATTGTTTAAAAATCACAAAAATATTTAAAAATTTTAAATTAAAATATATATGGTCTAAAATGTAATAAAGAATAAAATTATGGACAATTAACAACATATAAGTAATTATTTATAATGATTTAAAATTTAGAATATTATTACCACATATAAAATTAAATAGATTATATAAGGACAAATCATGTTGATAATGTTTAAAATAAATTCCCTACTTGTCTAAATTTTATTGGCTGATGATATTAAAACCCTATATCATCTAATATTCGTATTTGAGTCATTTTTTGAGGTTTTTATGTTGGGTTGGAATTTATTATAAATTAATATTTCTTATAATTCCAAAGGTGCCCCTCTCCTCCTTTATAAAAGGGCACCTCCTCCCTCTCCTCCTCACACCAATTTGAGCCTTCAAGCTCAGCCAAAACCTGACAATTTATCTTCTCCACTTCACTAGAAACATCCTAGAGGTCCTGGTATTCTTTAAAGACCAATCTTAGTGCCCTAAGAGGAGATTTCAAAGAGGCGTGTCGAAGAAGTGGTAATATTCGTTACCAATCCTTTCAAATTTATTTCTTATTCTACTTATTATTCTTTAGTTGTTTCATTATAAAGTAATAACATCATTATCACTAATATACTGATATGCTATTAAAAATATTAAACAACCCTATTTCACCTTCTATCCATCCTACGGAAAATGAAATCACCGCGTGTGCGTATGTATGGAATACCTTCTCCACGCCGTGGTGTAATCTGTTTTCCACCACCACCTTAAATGGATGGGTATAATGGTGTAAATAATAACTATATATTATTATTGTAAAGTGATATTGATTCTTAAATATTATACATACACTTCAATACAATTCCACGGTCATGGGAACGATATCATCGCTCGTGCGTACGTACGGCATACCGTCTCTACGATGTGATGCGACTCGTTCTACATAGTCTTAATTGAATAATGATTATATAATTTAATTGAATGAGAAAATATGATATATATTACACTAATACAATTCTGTAAATGAGGTATCTATAAACTAAAAATAATAATAAGAATTTATTCGACAAAACACACATAAGAACATAAAGTAATAAACACCCGAATAACAAGTAGTAAAGACATATTACTAATAAGAAGATAAGAATATAACCATATATGATATCATAACAATGAGTATGATTCTAGAATAAGTCGATGACATTATTTAAATCATTATACAGGAGGTTCATACACGTACAAAGCATATCGGACCTAAGTTAAGGGAAAATCTCGCAATCTCATTTTTATCCGAGATTGTTTATACTTCAGAATTTACTGCTGAATATTTATCATCCACATCCATGTTTCCTAAATATATAATATTATTTCCATCCTCCTACAATTTTATAAATCCAATTTTACCCATTGGTGAGTTTTTAGTAAAAGATATGAAAGGAATCTTTTGTTGTTTTTAGTAACAGGTACTTTTTAACTTTTCTGGCCAAAGTACGAGAAGAATGTTTTTTAACTTATATGGCATGAATGGATTTTTATGATTTAATAGACAATTATTTCGATGAAGATTCTTTTACAAGTTTTCATGCTTATTTTTAATCAACTTCTTTTAGATTAAAATTGTAAGACATATTAATAAAGGAAAAATGTTTTTGAAGTAGAAAGGATATTTTTCTCAAGAATGGAGTCCAAGTGTTTTATCAAAATTATTTTCCATATATTATAATATAGGGTTATGTTTCTATCCCTATTTTTACATTGATTTGATTATGTTATGATGGAATTAATTTTATGATGTCCTTTTATCTTATATGGATTATGTTATGATGGCATGATGTTTAAGAATCCCATTTTTATTACATATGTTATGCTATGATGTATGATTTATGATCTTGTCGCACACATAAGAATGGTATAATTATGAGATGGGTGGGACCTATATCTCCCTCCAATGCATTGCGTAAATATTTATATCTCATGAGATAGACATGGATGCAATGGAAAGTTAATCTGGTTCAGTGATGCAGGACTGGAACGGGGAGTGAACTCGGTTTAGTAATGGACTTTGTTCGCTATGATAGTCTTGGCAATGAGTCTTGACTAAAATGAAATGATTTTCTATTATTATGTGTGTATGCCACAAAGTTTCATGTTTTATGTTATGATTATTGGGATTACATTTCACCACTACGATTTATCCCATGTTATGATATTATGATCTCTTTTGCAGGTTAAGATATTCAAAATGTTATGTTCTTATGAATATGATATGATTGATATTTCTTTTGTATACCCTTACTAAGTATTTGAGCCCACCCTTTTGTATGTTTTCTTTTCCCCAGGTCAGGAAGAAGTGTATTAAGTAGGATATGCCCAAAAGGGAGTCTAGATATGATGAAATAAATGGGAGACAACGTAGATGATTTATGAACCAGTTGTTTATGTTTCCCAGTTTCTAAAGACATTATACCTATACGGTACTTTCATGGTTTTGTTATATGTTGCAATAAGTGTGCTTCAATTTTGAACTAATAACAATGTATGTAAAGTATGGGTCGTTATAGTTGGTATCATAGGAAAAGGAGGTAGGAATGTATTTGATCCTTGGGAACTCTCACATGTGAGCGTTGGACAAAGCATGGCTCTCCGCCCAAGGGCTTCATGAGGAAATGGCTGCCACTGGGGATGGTGGTGTGTCCCGCCCAGGGGGTGTATCCGCCCATGGAGTGCCCTGATAGGTATCAATTATAGTCCAGTGAAAGTAATTCTAGACCTCTATAGTTGGTATCAGAGGAAAGGTATAGTCAACCTTTAAAAACTAGGATGTGAAAGCCCTAGTAAGAACCCTAAGGATATGTCTAAGCATAGAACACAATATTAGTGTCTTAGAAATAGCCATGAATAACCTATGATAAGACCTCAAGTGTAAAATTTTATTCTTGATTATGTGGTTTTTCTATTATTCTTAGTGTTTCTCACACTATGCTTATTGGTTTTTGTCAATGGCTGGAACCCGAAGGAACCGTGTTAATCGAGAATGTGACGGGAAATGCAATGATTGTCCCCCTAAGAAACCAAACGTTATGGGAGATGGAATGAAAAATATTGTAGCCATTCTCACACAACTTTCTCAAGCTATGAACCATGAAGGACTTCCAAACGAACAAAGTAAGGAGCAACATTCTGTTGAATCCTTCATGAGGTAGTGTCCACCTTCATTCATCGGGTCTTCTGATCCATTAGTTGCTGAACAATGGATTAGTACCACTAAAAAGATATTTTCAGTTCTACAATATTCTGAACATGAAAAAGTCATCTTAGAAGTGTATCGTTTGGAAGGTGATGTTGATCAATGGTGGAATCTTATCAAGAATACAAGGCAAAGAGATGAAATTGAGTCCATGGAATGGTACGAGTTCAAGAACTTATTTTTCAATAAGTACTTCCCTCGTATTCTTTGAAAAAATATAGAGAAGGAGTTTCTTGAACTGAAGCAAAAGGATGATGAATCTGTTGGTACCTACAAAGAAAATTTTACAAGACTTGCAAGGTATGCTTCCGGAATTATTATCCAACCTGAGAGTAAAATCAATCGATTCTTTAGTGGCTTAAAACCAAGTCTTCGAAGGGCGCTAGCCATAAGGGACTTCAATAGCTACGAGGATATTGTTCAATGTGATCTCAAGGTTGATATGGAGATTGGAGTAACCCATCAGTCATATGGGTTTGATAAGAAGAGGAAAATGTAATTCAAAGGAAAATATAAAGACCACACTGAAAAGAAGATGAGTTTTCCTTTATTCACAAATTATGGAAAGAAATATGGAGGGAATTGTCTTAAAGGGACAAGAAAATGATTTAAGTGTGGAAAATAAGGTTATCGGGCAGTTGAATGTCGAAATAATGGGAAGAAGATATCTAATGATGCGAACAAAGAAAGGGATACACAGAATTCACCTTCTACACTTCAATGTTTCAAGTGCAAGAAGATGGGTCATTATTCCAATCAATGCCTAAATCCAAGGGTTGTTGACGATGATCGACGTCAACAAACTCTTAAGGCCAAAGACAAAGGAAAGTCACATGCAATTACTATCGGAGATGTGGATTACGATAACGAAGTGGTGAAAGGTACACTTACCATCCACCCTAAAGTAGAAAATGTTTTATTTGATTCTGGATCCACCCACTCTTTTATTTCTAAAGAATTTTCTAAGGTTATCGATGTATTACCTCAACAATTAGATGTTGAGTTAGCTGTGACAACTCCTAATGGCACAACGGTCACATCAAAAGTTTATAATTCTTCTCCGATTGAAGTTTATGGGAAAGTGCTTCCTGGAAATCTTGTGATCCTTCCTATGGTGGAATTTGATGTGATTCTTGGCATGGATTGGCTTTCTTTATACAGAGCTCATATAAATTTCCAAATAAGGGAAATCACATTTAATATTCCCAATCAATCTACTATAATATATCGATGCAAGGATGAATATAACCTTCCAGTGTAAATTTATTCCATCTTATGGGTCTTGATTCTAATAAATGTAGGTTATTTATCTCAAATGGTTGGAGAGAAACTCACGATTAAGAATACACCCATTGTATGGGAGTTTGATGATGTCTTTCTGGAAGAACTGTCAGGTCTTCCACCAAATTGTGAAGTTGATTTTTCAATAGAACTAATACTAGGTGCTATGCCCATTTCAAAGAAACCTTATAGAATGACCCCAATTGAGTTGTAGCAATTGAAGAAGCAACTCCAAGAGAATCTTGATAGAGGATTCATACGCCCTATTGCGTCACCTTGGGGAGCACCTGTTCTATTTGTTAAGAAAAAAGATGGATCAATGAGACTCTGCATTGATTATCGAGAACTTAACAAGATCACTATCAAGAACAAATATCCTCTCCCATGTATTGATGACTTATTTCACTAACTATGTAGAGATCAATACTTTTCCAAGATTGATCTTCGTTCAGGGTATAATCAATTAAGGGTCAAAAAATAGGATATACCAAAGACGGCTTTCCATAAAAGGTATGGACACTCTGAATTTATAGTGATGCCATTTGGTCTTACTAATGCCCCTTCTATCTTCATGGATATAATGAATAGAGTCTTTAAAGACTATCTTGATCAGTTTTTGGTAGTCTTTATAGATGATATTCTTGTCTATTCAAAGAGCAAGGAAGAACATGAAGATCACTTGAGAATTGTATTGAAGACCCTGAGAAAGGAGAAGCTTTATGCCAAATTTACCAAGTTTGAATTTTGGCTTCAAAAAGTTTCATTTTTGGGTCACATAATCTCAAAAGAGGGAATATCTGTGGATCCAGCAAAAATAGAGGTTATCGAAAGATGGTCGAGACCAACAACAATAACTGAGATTCTAAGTTTTCTGGGTTTGGCTGGATATTATCGACGTTTTGTGAAATATTTTTCACGATTATCTAATCCACTCACCAGGTTGACTCGAAAAGGAGTTAAGTTCATATGGATGGAGGAGTGTGAATAGAATTTCAAGGAGTTGAAAAGAAGGTTATCTAGTTCACCTGTGCTCACACTACCTTGTAGTGGAAAAAGTTTTGTGATCTACAGTGATGCATCCAAGAAGGGATTGGGGTGTGTTTTCATGCAAAACGATATGGTGATAGCTTATGCCTCATGACAGTTGAAAATCCATGAGAAAAATTACCCAACTCATGATCTGGAGTTAGCTGCGGTAATCTTTGCATTAAACATTTGGAGGTATTATCTTTATGTTGAAAGGTGTGATATTTATATTGATCATAAAAGTTTAAAGTATATTTTCACAACAAAGGAGATGAATATGTGCCAAAGAAGATGGTTGGAGCTGATTAAAGATTACAATTGTTCAATTCATTATCACCCTAGGAAAGTAAACAAGGTGGCAGATGCATTAAGTCGACAAGACCATGCTAGCTTATCCATGATGTGGATCACAAAAGATCCAATGTTTATGGATTTACAAAGGATGGATCTTGGAATTATAATGGAAGGGGAAAAATCTTATCTTTATCAAATGAATGTTCAACCATCTATGCATGTGAAGATTAAAGAGGCACAAAAAGAAGATGTAGAGTTACAAAAAAAGGTGAAAAATGTTCCTGAATTCAACCTTGATTGTGATGGGATAATAAGGTTCAGGAATCGGGTTTGTGTTCCTCCCATCCCAGAATTAAAGAAGGATCTGCTGAATGAGGCTCATAGTTCTTCATTCTCTATTCATCCTAGAAGCATGAAGATGTATAGGGACCTGAAAGAGTACTTCTGGTGGGATGGCATGAAAAGAGATGTTGCTGAATATGTCTCTCGATGCTTGGTTTGTCAGCAAGTTAAAGCTGAGAGACAGAAGTCTAAGGGGATGTTACAACCATTGCCCATACCCGAATGGAAATGAGAAAACATCACTATGTACTTTGTCACTGGACTTCCTAAAACATCCAAAGGCAATAATTCTATTTGGGTCATGGTTGATTGTCTTACGAAGTCGGCACACTTCATTTCTATTAGAGAAGATTTCTCTCTGGATCATCTTTCCAGGATATATGTAAAGGAAGTGGTGAGATTTCCTAGAGTACCACTTTACATTATATATGATCAGGATCCGAGGTTTACCTCGAAGTTCTGGTGAAGTCTTCATTATACTCTAGATACAGAGTTGAGTTTCAGCACTGCTTATCATCCTCAGACAGATGGTCAGTCTGAGTGAACAATTAAAACTCTAGAAGACATGTTGAGATCTTGCTCTATGGATTTCAAAGGTGGTTGGGATCAACACCCACCTTTGGTGGAATTTTCTTATAATAATATCTTTTACTCCAGCATTCATATGGATTCTTATGAAGCTCTCTATGGAAAGAAATGTCAAACTCCAACTTGCTGGGATGAAGTTGCGGAAAGAAAGCTATTAGGACCTGATCTTGTTTATGAGATGGAAAAAAAAGGTCAGATCTATTAAACAACACATAAGAGCAGCTCAGAGTCAACAAAAGTGTTATGATGACAACTGAAGAAAAGACCTAGAGTTTGAATTCGGTGATAAAGTGTTCTTACGAATATCTCATTGGAAGAGAGTAATGAGATTTGAAAAGAAGGGCAAGTTGTGCCCTAGGTATATCGGTACTTTCGAAATACTGGATCATGTTGGGAAGGTATCTTACCGATTGGCACTTCCACTAAATCTCTCACAAGTTCACAATGTGTTCCATGTATCTCTCCTGAGAAAGTACATACCCGATCCTTCACATATACTCAGCTCAGAAGTTGTACCGCTGGAGAAAGATCTTTCTTATGAAGAACATCCGATAGAGATTCTGGATCATAGCAAAAAAGTTATACAGAACAAGACCACTCACTTGGTGAAAGTTTTATGGAGGAACCACCAATTATAAGAAACTACATGGGAGCTTGAGGATATGATGAGGGAGAGGTATCCTCATCTGTTTGTTATGAAGTGACGAATTTCGAGGGCGAAATTCATTTTAAGGGGGATAAAATGTAACACCCTGATATGTTATGAGAAGTATATTTTTTTATGTCTTATGTTATATGAAACATCAAAGAAATCTTTTACAGCACACAACACTAGCTTGGCTTGCGTTACATGCAATCGTGACCTTCCTCGATAGCGTGTGTAGTACGCAATAACGAGTTCCACTAAACAACGATATATTATTATAATATTATAAACTAGCCGTTATGATTAGTATTAACTAAATTTTAAATTTTATAACATTATTATTCATCTTACATATTTTCTAGAACATTTTATAAGAACAAAATAAATTTTTCGGGTAAAATAAGTATTTTTCAAAAAATGCAGTTTTGCCGCCTTTTGATGGCGAACCCACTTTAAATCTAGTTTTTGACATGTTTATAAGTTCAATTTAACAAAATAAAAATCTTATTTGGAATCAAGATATAAAAATTTACTTTGTATAAATTTTTCATATTATTCTGATAACTTTCATATTTTGATGAATAGTAAAAACACGCTATATTTTAATTAAAAAAAACTTTTTTCATAGCAATAATTTATATGGTTAAATTATAATATTGAATGGTTTTAAAGTATAAATAGAATATATTTTTACCATTTAATATAATTTATGTCATTAGCATTAATTTTACATTGAATTCATAGGTAAAAACATTTCAATCTTTGGCAATGTTTTAACTTTTAAAAACCTGTTTGCTTAACAACGGGATTAATTTTAAATTAATTACTGCAATTTATGTGCTTTGAATTTTGAAAAAAGGATTCAATATTTTGATTCAGTGGGTCTAAATTATGTTAATAGGTTACTTTTATATTTTTGAGATTATGAATAGTAACTACGGTAATTTTTATTTACTGCAGTTAAAGGTAAATCGGGTAATTAAGGGTAAATATAAGATTATAAAATTACCCTAACACTTCAAAAAATCCTATTGGATGAAAAAAAGTCGACCCATATCACCTAAAGGTAGGACTAGATTCACTTCATGGACTTTTGACCATGAAATAATATAATTATTATTAAAACCAAAGAAAGTGACAACATGTCACTCTCTTAAATATTATAAGTATAATAATTTTAATTTAGTGATAAACTTCATGAAACTTAGAACATGAATAGTCTCCAAAAATATAATAAAATTATCTACATTATATGAATTTATTTATAATTTTTAGACATTAAATAATTATCATTAATTATGACACTATAGTGATGTTGAAATTATTTTATTGATTGAAATATCAAATAAATGATTTTAAAAGTATTAAAATAAATATTATATGAACTATTTAATGTTATACACTAATTTTCTAGATAACATGACATGTTATGAATCTATTAAATATTTTAGTTCGAACATATCCTCTTTATATATTTTATTTAAACTCAAATAAATGAATAGTGTCAAAATTGACACTATTGTTAATTTATAGAAATTACATATTATAAAATTGTTTAAAAATCACAAAAATATTTAAAAATTGTAAATTAAATTATATATGGTCTAAAATGTAATAAATAATACAATTATGGACAATTCACAACATATAAGTAATTATTTATAATGATTTAAAATTTAGAATATTATTACCACAAATAAAATTAAATAGATTATATAAGGATAAATCATGTTGATAATGTTTAAAATAAATTCCCAAATTATCTAAATTCTATTGGATGATGAGATTAAAATCCTATATCATATAATATTTGTATTTGTGTCATTTTTTGAGGTTTTTACGTGGGTTTGGAATTTATTATAAATTAATATTTCTTATAATTCCAAAGGTGCCCCTCTCCTCCCTTATAAAAGGGCACCTCATCCCTCTCCTCCTCACACCACTTTGAGCCTTCAAGCTCGGCAAACCCCTGAAAATTTCTCTTCTCCACTTCCCTAGAAACATCCTAGAGGTACTGGTCTTCTTCAAAGACCAATCTTAGTACCCTAAGAGGAGATTTCAAAGAGGTGTGTCGAAGAAGAGGTAATATTCGTTACCAATTCTTTCAAATTTATTTCTTCTTCTACTTATTCTTATTTAGTTGTTTCATTATGAAGTAATAAGATCAGTATCACTCATATACTGATATGTTATTATAAATATAAAAAAACCCTATTTCACCTTCTATCCATCCTATGGAAAATGAAATCACCGCGCGTGCGTACATACGGAATACCATCTCCACGTCGTGGTGTAATCTGTTTTCCACCACCACCTTACTTGGATGGGTATAATGGTGTAAATAATAACTATATATGATTATTTTAAAGTGATATTGATTCTAAATAGTATACATACACTTCAATACAATTCCACGATCATGGGAATGATATCATCGCTCGTGCGTACGTACGGCCTACCGTCTCTACGATGTGATGTGACTCGTTCTACATGATCTTCATTGAATAATGATTATATAAATGAATTGAATGAGTAAATATGATATATATTACACTAATACCATTCTGGAAATTAGGTATCTATAACCTAAAAATAAGAATAAGAATTTATTCGATAAAACACACATAAGAACATAAAGCAATAAACACCCGAATAACAAGTAGCAAAGAAATATTACTTATAAGAAGCTAAGAATATGACCATATATGATATCATAACAATGAGTATGATTCTGGAATAATTCAATGACATTATTTAAATCATTATACAGGAGTTTCAGACATGTGCAAATTATATCGGACATATGGTAAGGGAAAATCTCGCAATCTCATTTTTATCCAAGATTGTTTATACTTCAGAATTTACTGGGGAATATTTATCATCCACATCCATGTTTCCTCAATATGTAATATTATTTCCATACTCCTATATTTTTTTAAATCCAATTTTACCCATTGGTGAGTTTTTAGTAAAAGATATAAAAAATATTTTTTCGTTTTTAGTAACAGGTGCTTTTTAACTTTTTTGGCCAATGTACAAGAAGAATGTTTTTTTAACTTGTACGACATGAATGGTTTTTTATGATTTAATAAAATATTATTTCCATGAAGCTTCTTTTAAAAGTTTTCAAGCTTATTTTTAATCAACTTATTTTAGATTAAAATTGTAATACATGTTAAGAAAGGATGAATGTTTTTGAAGTAGAAAGGATATTTTCCTCAAGAATGGAGTCCAAGTGTTTTATCAAAATTATCTTCCATATATTATAATATAGGGTTATGTTTCTATCCCTATTTTTACATTTATTATATTATGTTATGATGGAATTAATTTTATGATGTCCTTTTATCTTATATGGATTATTTTATGATGGCATGATGTTTAAGAGTCACATTTTTATTACATGGGTTATGCTATGATGTATGATTTATGATCTTGTGGAATACATAAGAATTGTATCATTATGAGATGGGTGGGACCTATATATACCTCCAATGCATTGGGTAAAGATTTATATCTCATGAGATAGACATGGCTGGAACGGAAAGTTAATCTGGTTCAGTGATACAGGACTGGAATGAGGAGTGAACTTGATTTAGTAATGGACTTTGTCCACTATGATAGTCTTGGAAATGAGTCTTGACTAAAATGAAATGATTTTCTATGATTATGTGTGTATGCCACAAACTATCATGTTTTAAGTTATGATTATTGGGATTACATTTCACCACTAGGATTTATCCCATGTTATGATATTATGATCTCTTTTTCGGGTTAAGATATTCAAAATGTTATGTTCTTATGAATATGATATGATTGATATTTCTTTTGTTTACCCTTACTGAGCATTTGAACTCACCCTTTTGTATGTTTTCTTTTCCCCAGGTCAGGAAGAAGGGTATTAAGTAGGATATGCCAAAAAGGGAGTCTAGATATGATGAAATAAATGGGAGACAATGTAGATGATTTATGAACCAGTTGTTTATGTTTCCCAGTTTCTAAAGAAACTATACCTATAAGATCCTTTCATGTTTTTGTTATATGTTGTAATAAGTGTGCTTCAATTTTGAAGTAATAACAATGTATGTAAAGTATGGGTCATTATACAAGTGGCTCCCAAATATAAAAAAATCATCCTAAGGATTTTTTGGTCACCCATGGCTCATAAAATAAGATTAGGACATGTTTTAGGGTAGTTTTATATTATTATAATATTATTTTTATTGTTATTAAACGAATTTACCCTTTATTTGTGGTAAATAAAAATAATTAATGAAGTTATTATTCATAATGTCCAAAAATAAAAGGGACATATTTATATAATTTGGAAATTATAATTACAAATATGGAATCCATTTTTAAATATTAAAAACACATAAGTTTATATAATTAATTTAAAATTAATCCTCATTATCAAAATGAGAAAACAGGTTTTTAAGAGTAAAAGCCATCAAAAGATCGATACGTGTTTATATCAAACTTCAAATTGAAATTACTTACAATGACTTATATTATATTAGATGATAAAAAATTAATCTAATTATGATTTAAAAAACTAAAAGGATAATCTAAAAATATAAATAAATTATATGAAAAAGAAGGTTTGAATTAAAATGCAGTATCTTTCACTATTCATTAAAATATAAATTTTATCAGAAAAACAATAAATATTTGTTCAAAATAAATTATTATGATGCGATTCTAAATAAGAATTTAATTTTTTTAAATTGAATATATAAAAGTTTCAAATATTGGATTTAAAAATGTTTCGCCATTAAAAGGTAGAAATCTTCATTTTTTGAAAAATAATTATTTTATCTGAAAAAATTGAATTTTTCCTTATATTATGTCTAATAAACACATAATATAAATATTAAAATTATATTGGATATATAAAATTCAAAATTTGGTTAATACTATTCATAACTACTTTTTAAACGGCTAATTTGATCGGTCGTGGTGTGCTCAAACTGAGTATTGCATGTAATGTAAGCTATTGAGTTTTTAAGAAGAAGAATACCATGGAATATTGGGGTGTTAAATTCTCCCCTCTAATAAATTTATTCCTCATAATTTAAACTTAGAATTAAAAACTAGGGTTTTGAAATTTCAAAATATCTTTGTTGAAATTCCACATCAAAAAATGGATTAATGATACCTCAATTTTAAAATAAAGAAAGAGAAGTATGAAGGTTACCTAAAATAACACATACTAAATTTCTATGTATGAAAACATGGACATGAAAGAAAATTTAACCATCAAGTTTTTATGGAGACTGATAGAGAACATTATTATGAGAAATTTAACAACCAGAAAGCTATAAATCTGCAATGACCTAAGGGACCATTTGATTCATCACAAAAGAAAGTACTGGGAAATATTTTTTTGTTTTATGATCCTTTAATATTTTTGTAGAATTAATTTAATTCATAGACTAAGAACACAAGGAATAATACTTAATTTACATGTAGAGTTTCATCCTTTTACTAATTCCTACCAAAAACCTATCTTTCTCATCAAAAGATAATAAAACTCAAAAATATTCTCTTTATATTAATCGTATAATGTTCGAAATATAATATTACACCATTTACATAAATAAAACTATATTATACTAACAAGGTACTTTATTTTAGTCAATGGTAGGAAATAAATCCTTGTTGCACTTCATTTGTGGGTTTGATTCCTACAGCCATGTTCGACATGACAAGTTGTTCTTGACCTACAGGTTTTCCTTTTTATCAAACTATATTAATATAATAATCCATAAATAACCTAAAGAAATGTTGTAACCTCAAAAAAAAATTATCCAATATATAACTTATCCATTACAACCAAAAGACTTTTCCAAAATACATCTTTCCAAATTAACAATAAAAAAGGATCACTAAATTTCAAAATCAATCATAACATCAGATTACCCTAACAATATAATGTATCTATTATTGACAAATACCTTTATAACCTCAAACTCCTTAATGAAATAATTTATTCTTACAAATACTTAATGAAGAGGTACTACAGTATAATCCAAAATATAGTAATATAATTCTTGAATCCAAAAACATAAATACATTAATTATTCCAGTTTGACTATAGTAACACCATAAGCTTGAGCTTGATCCATTTTCTTCTTCTAAGACATATTTCCTTAATTCTCTAGACAATCATTTTCATAATGTCACATCTCTTTAAATTGTAGCATTTTAAATTTATAACTTCTTTCTTTCCCTTAAAATCATGAGCCAGGTGAACTTTTTCTCTACACTTATAACAAACTCTCATTCCTTTCAAGCAAGTACCAGTGTGTTTCTTCCAACAATTATCACATAAGGTAAAATCCTAATTTCCCTTTTTACCTTTATCTATCTCTTTCTCCACCATGATATTCATTTATTTCTTCACATTAATGTTATAAGACTTAGAGAATTCCTTCTCTGTCTTGATGGAACATGAGACTATATCTTCATACGGGGAGAAAGATTGTGATACGTGTGCCCATAAGAGGAATGGTTTTAACCCATCAAAGAATATATCAATCTTACTTCTTGGGTTACATATTTAGTCTGCAGCATGCCTCATTAACCTTTTGATATTTTCCGCATACTTTGAAACATTCTCATCATCCTTTGGCCTCAGACTCAAAAATTACCTTTCTATATCATCTCAATGTTCATGAGGAAAACATTTCACTAGTAAGAGTTATTTAAAATACATAAATTCAATATTTTATACCTATTAATCCTCATTGTTTTGAATTAATGACCACCATTGCTCTGTATCTTCTAAGAGACGGTAAATTGCCATTAAAACTTTCACCCTTTCATTACTTCCCAATGCAAGGAATATACTTTCTAAGGAACTTATCCATTACTTAGATAAAAATGGGTTGTATTCCCATTGAATGTCTGAGGTTGTTATCTCATTAAATGGTCTAACATTGATCCTCAACATTATGGATCAGGGTGCTCCATACGGGTAAAGTTTTAATTTAAAACCTGAGTCAGTTGTCCCATTACAGTTATAAGTTGTTCAGCACGAGTTGAATCACCATCTCCACAATAATTATCTTACATAGGATAGAAATATCTACATGGATTAAGTGTGTTGATACAATTTCCATTTCTTCCACTTGGTGTCATTTTTAAAAAATGGAATACAGTCGATTGGGTTATAAATCATAATTCATAATTCCAAACTAGTAAAATACTTAACATAAATTGATAATTGTATGCATATCTAATCCATAATCATAAATATGGTTCCTTTGAGGACATATTTACTCATAAAACATTTATTATGGTTTGTAAATAAAATTTTAATTATATTAAGCAGATCCCCCTAGAGTTTCAAACCAGGTGTGTAGTAAGGCCCATTGTCATGTACCAGGTTACCCCAAGTTAATCCCAAAACACCTCATCAGATTTTTCACCCCTAGGTACATCTTTTCTATAACCACATATTCTTATAGTATCCAGACATATATGTATTTCTTGGAATATCCATGTAATCTCTACTTTACCAAAATTGTAGTGGGTTCTTATATACGTATACTTAAAGTATATCTTCGGGTTATGATCCCTAATCTAGGTTTTATAAATAATTTCCAAGGTCGTTTATAAACTTAATTTGATACCAACTACAATGCCCCAACCCAAGAATCATGAATCCAATTCATTATTTTACTACATTGTTATGATTATAAGGAATAAAATCTCTAAGGAAAAATCAGTTTATCATTCATGGAAAATATATTACATACGTAAACATTACATTATAATTCCTAACATAAAAAACAGAATATATAATCCTTTGATAACGCAATTATTCCCCTAGCCTAACCATGATTTTTAATCATAAAACACTTCTTAGAATCTTAGGAAAATAAAACATAAGAAAGGGGTGAGCTCAGATACTAACTAATAATAAAAAATAGCATAATATATCACAAATAATAATAAACTTTTAATACATGGTATAAAACTAAAACACAAGCCTTTTAAAACATTATCTCTAGCATAATATGGAAATAATAAATAAAATAATTCCATTTAAACATTCCCATGGATATTCTACTAGTCAAATAATCACATGTAAAATCAATAACTAATCTCATAATGAGGGAATGCATAATGTGGGACATCTTAAACATACCATCAAGGTTCGGCCAAGAAAAAATACCTAATTGGGTAAGACATTATTCAAAACCCAAACATAATTGTCTCATGAGACTACTAATGAATCTAGGGGATATAGTGGTCCCCTCCTGATACTTAAAATTCTAATTCATTCCTCTTATAAAAGGGTTAAAACATTACCAACATAAGAATTCGTATTAAAACTAGCTTACAAAATATCAATACTTTAACCATAAACCATAAAGGGAATAAAAATAGAACATCCACATTAAAACATATCATAAACCATTCTATACAATATGGATGATTTTATCATAATAAATTAACCTTATTCTATGATAAAATCTATCAAAGGATGTTTACATAGATGATAATAATAAAAAACTTTTTGGGAGAAATGTCCCCTCTTTTACTTTGAAATCATTTAAAATCATGTGAAAATATAAAAGAAAACATTTATTTTTTTAAAATAAACTTGTAAGACTGTAAAGGAAGCTTCAAAACATTAAGTTTTCATGATGGTGTAAATAGTCATCCACGTCGTATAAGTTAAAAACATGCTTTCCATAATTTATAAAAAATGTTATAAAGTAACTTTATTTAGAAAATAATGGAAGGATTACATTAAAAATATTTTATAAAAATTAAAAAATGGGTAAAAATGACTTTAACCAATTATTAGGGAATATTAATAATATTTTGAAATACATTTTTATGGATGTGGATAATAAACGTTTCCAAGTAGATACTTATAAACAACCTTGGGAAATAATGAGATTGCGAAAAAAAACCCCTTAAATTGTACTTACCTTTAGTTTAGGGTGCGTTATCCACCTGTATAATGGTTAAATATTGTTAATAAATAATACCAGTACCGTATAAATATTTATGATATCATATAAAATCCTCTTATCTCATTTTCTTAATAATATTTCTGTATTACCATTATTTCGGGTGTTAATTGCTTTTTTTCAATGCTTGTTTTGTTAAAAAAGTCTTGTTTTTTACGAATATGATATATTTTATTCAAATAAAAAATTATATTAAGTTCATAAATATTATATTTACTTATCATATGATGTTTATAATCATTCATGAAAGGTTAATGTGGAGAATTAGTCTCATTGCATTGTGGAGACGGTAGGTCGTACGTACGCACGGGTGACGGTATCATTTTCTGAAGGATTAAATGGTATTGAATTGGATGGAATATTAATTATATAGAATAAATATAATTTCATATTTATTGTTTAAATCCTTTATATTCAACTTTATACCCATCAAAATAAATTAAATATGAAAAAAGGATTACACGGCGTCATGGAGACAGTAAGTCGTATGCATGCACACACGGTGATATTGTTCTTAATAGGATAGGTAAAAGGAGGAATATGGTTGTACCATAGTCATAAAAAAATCTCATCATATATTAGATTGTTTATTTACAAATTTAGTATAGATACAGCTTAGGGATTGGAAGTATAAGAAGAAATGAACTTTAAAATAGGTGATAAAATGATTACCTCTACTTTGGGTGTCTCTTTTTTATTTGTACAAAAGGACTATTTAGGTCGAATTTCTGCCCAATGTGTGGACTCTATGATGAATTGATGGATTTTATGAGAGTAAATTTCTAGGGGTTGTCTGAGCCAAAGGGATTTGGAGTTTTGAATTAAAGATAAGGAGAAGTTCCCTTTTATAATAGAAGTGAGGGGCCCTTTATGAAATGCTTGAAATATTAATTTATTAAAAATTGATTTTCATTTTCAAATATCTCCAAAGTGATTTATTTATAGGATAATATGAGGATGGTTTTGAATCCTCTCAACAGATAGATTTTATAAAATTTTGGGTTACAAATTTAACTTTATCTTTTGGATTTAACCCTTAGTGAAATAAGTTAACTCTTACCATGTCTTCTTGTATTTTTATACAATATGGTTAATACAGTTACTGTAAACTGAAAAGAGAACCTCAAGTTGATAATTAATGACATTTTTAACTCTATCTAAGTTATTTTTCCAAATCATAGATTTTTATAACAATTGTGTCATTTAATAAAATTGTGTTTGTTTTGAAAACTCATTTATGTCAATTTTGACACTATTTAGTAATTTATTTTTCTTAAAGTCATAACAACTTGATTCCATAAAAAAGGAATTAAATAATCCCTAATATTTCATTTTTATCCGAAAAAATCAGGGATGGAATCAAAAATCTCAAATTACATTTATTTTAATATTTATAATATCATTTATTTCAATCATTCGTTAATAAGGTAATCACTACATCACTATTTTGTTATACATAAATTTATTTAATTAATTTCTAAAAATTATAAATAAAATACCATGATTTAGGAAATATTTTAGATTTATAATGACTATTTATAGTCAAATATATCATTTATATAACCTCACATTAAAATTGGTTTAGTAAAAAAAGATACATGTTTATGTTATATTTCTCTTTACTTTAAATTAATTATCATAACATGTCATTATCACACCCAAGTGGGCCCAAATGCCACAAATTAAGACTAAGGATTATTTTTTTTGCTCTACACTCATCCAATAATATTAGAATAGGTGTTAGAGTAGTTTTATATTATTATAATATTATTTTTATCTTTATTCAACGAATTTACCCTTTATCTGTGGTAAATAAAAATAATTATTGAAGTTACAATTCATAATGCCCAAATATAAAAGGGACATAATTAAATAATTTAGACCAAATGATTCTAAATATGGAATCCATTTTTAAAAATTCAAAACACATAAGTTGTCGTAATTGATATAAAATTAATCATTGTTGTCAAAATGAGAAAATGGGTTTTTAAAAGTAAAACTCATCAAAAGATAGATAAGTTTTTATATCAAATTTAAATGTGAAATTACTTCTAATGACTTATATTATCTTAAATTATAACAAATTAATCTAATTATACTTTAAAATCAACTAAAAGGATAATCTAACAGTATAAATAAATTATATGAAAAAGTATGTTTGAATTAAAATGCAATATTTTTCATTATACATTAAAATATGAATGTTATCAGAAAAAAACTATAAAATTATCAAAAATAAAATTTTATTTCATAATTATAAATAAGAATTTAATTTTGTCAAATTGAATATATAATAGTGTCAAATATTTTATTTAAAAAGGTTTAACCATTAAAAGGTTGAAAAAACTGCATTTTTGAAAAATACTTCTTTTATCTCAAAAAATTGATTATTTCCTTATATTATGTATAATAAACAAATAATATGAGTGTTAAAATTATATTGAATATATAAAATTCAAAATTTGGTTAATATTATTCATAACTTCTTTTTAAATGACTAGTTTGATAGGTTGTGGTGCGCTCAAACTCAGTGTTGCGTGTAACGCAAGCTATGGAATTATAAAGAAGAAGTGTACCATGGAATCTTGGGGTGTTACATATAACCATAATAAGTATATTTCTTTTTGAGTTAGGTGATCAAGTCTTTCTCATAGTTTCTCTGTGGAAAAGGCTGATGAGTTTTGGTAAGGAGTGGAAGCTGAGTCCACAATTCATTTTACCCCACGAAATCCTGGAGAAAGTTATATTATTTTCCTATCGAGTGACTTTACCTCTAAGTTTATACTAGGTACATAATGGTTTTCAAGTTTCAATGTTATGGAAATATGTTTCGGATTCATCTCATGTTTTAATCCATGATATAGTTAAGTTTGAATAGAATATTTCTTATGTGTAATATCCAACTTAGGTTATTGACCACATAGAGAATGTGTTGCAAAATAAAGTGACTCATCAGGTTAAAGATTTATGGAAAAAACATATGTTTGAAGATGAAACATGGGAATCTGAAAATGTTATAAAGGAAATGTATCCCCACTAATTTAATAATTGAATAAACTTTTGAGGATGTAATTTCCAAAATGGGGGAAGAATGTAACAACCCAAGTAAATATGTAATAATTTTACACTAATTTATAATTTTTTTGACATTCATAGAATAGATTTTATAGGAATAATATAATAATAAATCCAGATTTATGCTTAAAATTTATTTTTTTTTCTTAAAAGGCATTTTTGATGCCTTTTAATGGTGAAATTGTTTTAAATATAGTTTTTGACACTTTTATAAATTATATTTGACAAAATAAACTTCTTCTTTGAAATAAAAATTTTAAAATATACTTTGTTTGAATTTTTTAAATTTTTTGAAAATTTTAATTTTCTGATAAATAGTGAAACATAATGCATTTTAATTGAAAAAAAATTCTAAATAATTTATAGCATCAAATTATATTTTAAATTGATTTTATGGTATAATTATATCAATTTAATATATGATAATCCAATTTAGGTCATTGAAATTATTTTTATGTTGAAAATACATTTCAATCTTTTGAATATTTTTACTTTAATAACATGTTTTCTCACCCCTTAATCGGAATTAATATTAAATTACTTTTAGCCACTTATGTTTATTGAATTTTGAAAAATTGATTCAATATTTTGAATTAGAATAAATAAATTTAGTAAATATTTCCTTTTTTATTTTTTGGACAATATGAAGAGTAACTTTTGTAATTTGCATTACCATGGTTAAGGGTAAATCGGGTAATTAAGGGTAAAAATAATATTAATAATATTATAAAGTTATCATAAAATGTGTCCTAATTTTAATTTATGAGTTATTTTTTAACTCAATCATCCATGTACCAGTTTTGTGAGCTCTTGGATCTACTTTTATGTCTTTAATCCATTTATAGTATTTTATTTAAAGAAAGGTAAATTTTTTCATACTTTTGTTTTTAACAAGTGAAATATTTTTAATATAGGGTAATATAGGGAATATATTAAAATATAAATAGTATCTTAAAATATAAAGTTTTTATATTTATCATGTAAATTTATTTGTAATTTTTATGAGAGAATTCATTACCTTAAAGGATTAAACAATAATAATACAATAATTATTTAGTTAATGGAAATAGAAAATAAATTATATAAAAAAAATTAAAATCACTATAGTTTTAAATATTTAATGTCATACAAAAAAAAATTAGATTACCTTGACATGATAGTAATTTTTTAAAATATTTTTTTCTTATATATCATATTTTTATGATATTTTTAAAAAATCTTGTAATAAATAGTGTCAAAATTAATATTAATGATATTTTAAAAACTAAAAAAATTTGTTAATTCATATAAAATTTATATAAATATAAAATTTATCCAAATGATTGTCATAAGGATTAAAATGACATAAATTACTCATTTATTGGTTGTTTATAATTTTATAGTAATTATATTAACCCTCACAGTATAAATTATATGATATCACGGTAAGAGTTAAAAGGGATAAATAAGGGTTAAAACAAAATGATAAGGATTAAAAAAATAATCAAAACCTGTATAATTTTAATTATATGAATTTATTTGGATCCATAGTCATATTATTTTGTAAATATGTCACTTTGGATCCATTTTTAATATAAAATTAATTTATATTAATTTAATAGTTTTAAAAAATCTAAGAGTTCCCATCCCTGCTCTTATAAAATGGCATCTATTATTTTCTATTATTCACACATAAAACCCGATATTTTTTTGCCAATATCTACCCAAATCACTTTATAGTATCCCTCACCACATTCTAGGGATCTTATTTTATCCATAACACTCACCTTAGAGGTGTTAAGGTGTTGATCAAAGGAGATTGTTTGAAGGAATGTATCATTTTAAATTAAGTTTTTTTTGTTTTGATTCTTCTTCCACTTCCTTCAAATATTCTCCCACCATGATTAAATAATAAATATAGTATCCTAATAATGTTTTATTTTGTTAATACCATCACATAAATCCATATCAATATCCATCAAATGGGAAAATAATTAATCATTTATGTGTATGATGGAATACCACCTCACAAACTGATATAATTCATTTTCCATTACTACCTCTCAAGAATTGTTATAATTATGGAATTAATTTTTATTTATGATATTCATTACATATTAATCATTATTAAAAAATAAAATATCATTTAAATTCTTACCTTTCCATTCACATAAAAATGATAACGTCATTCATGCGTACATGTGAACTATCACCTCCTCGAAGTGATGCGATTCATTTTTCATCATCAAATAACATGAATGATATATATAAGTACATTTAAATTATTAATATGACATTGAAAATATAATTATAATTCTATAAATATAAAATAACACTTACCTTCATTCCAAAATGATTATAGAAAAATGGAAACGTTACTAATGCATACGTACGGATTATAGTGTCCATGATTATAATGTAGTTCATTTTTCATAAACATACTTAATGTTTTGGTTTTAAATTATTATTGATTTATGAAAATGATAATCGTGTCATAAATATTATTCTATAAATGATGAACTAATTACCACATTGATTATTGAAATTATACTAATTTCATTTTGGACTTAATTAACGAATATCGTTGAAATGTCCGACATGAAATTAAATTGTTAATTAATTGTTATAACATGTTAATAATTGATATTTAAAGTAATAATAAACATGAAAAGGGTTTTAAATAAATTAAAATAATAAAATTAATTTATTATTCAGGAAGATAAAGTACATATGTGACGAATTGGTCTCAAGGTAAGGGACTTTGTCTCAATCCCCTTTCATTGAGACATATTTTGATGTCATACACCCTTATCATTTTATGAGGTGTATAAATATCCCCTTTGACTTCGAATTTCATTAAAAGGTTTTAAAAAATGAATCTTTTTATGTTCAATGTTTCAATTTCTTTACAAATGATAAAAGTAATATATTTTTAACATATACAGTGACAACAACTTCTCTGCCACCATGACAGTTATTTGATATATGGATTCCTCTACAAGCCTCCATGTTTTTAAAAGAAAAAAACCATTTTACTATTTTCTGGGTATTTTATTTTTTAAAATTGGTTTTGGAAATGGATTTATTATTTCTATAATAGGAAATGTTTCCTTATGAGTAGAAATTAAATTTTAATAGTGACATGTTAAAAAATGAAAGCTTTTATATGTTGTGATTATATAATGGTACTTGGACGTATGATGGGTGGTTATTTGATAAAACAATAATGGGTAGTTACATGATAAACTAACGATGGGTGGTTCAATTATATACCTCTAATTCATTAGGTATGGAATTCAACTATATGGTAATTTTTTTGTAAGAGTGGCATATATGGAAGTCAACCCCATGGTTATTCCATTTATTTTAATGACAAGTATAAGTAAGTCCCAAGATACCTTTATGTTTTATCTATTATTTATATGGTTTTTATGGTAATATTATAACTACAAAAAGGGTAATAAATGAGCTTATTTCCAAAGGAATTTTTTTACTATTTCTTAGGGGTGAAAAGTATTACTTTATGATAATGTTTTCTTAAGATTCATGTTTTCACAAGACTAACAGTGTTCCTTAATAGTGTATCCCTTATTGATATTTTGTTATCATCCCAAGTTTTAAAAAAAATTAATATTGTTTAAAGGATAATAGAGACAAGTATGAGATCAATCTAAAAATTCTATAGATTATTCATAAAAAGAAACCATGTTTTATTTTAAAAGTTTTTATTTTTTGAAAAAAATGATATTGGGTAAAAGTTTCAACATTGTAATATTTCAGTTGTTATGTAATATTTATAGCCTAATTCTCTGAAACTCTAAACCTAAAAAGATCCTAAAAGTTAAATAAAGTAATATTCTTGACTAAAACTAAAGATTATGTAATTTTTTTTATGGGGCCTTATAACACCCTTTCATTTTATCTATAGTATATCCCTTAAAATCCATGAAGAATAATTTTTAAGATGATCCTAATATTGATACACTTTATATAATATCTAGGACCTCTCCAATCCATTCATTTGTGAGAATATAGTGTTTGAGGTGTTATGGGATATCAAGGTGGATCTTTCCAACACTTTTCAAAATTTTCTGGTTTTCCAAGTTCTCTAATGGTGCCTCGCAAACGGTGTCACCCTAGTGATGACTCGCTGGTAGTCACTTGCTAGAGGTCCCTCATTAGCGGTCCCTATATAGTGGTGACTCGCCAAATTGTGTATCACATAACGGTAGCTCACGAATGGTGACTCATGAGGAGTTCCTCATCAAACAATTTCTCTCTTAACGGTAGCTCGCTAATGGTGACTAACAATTAGTGCCTCACTAAGAGGTCTCTCCTAATGGTAACTCATAAGTGGTTCCTCATCGAGTGGTTCCTCACCTAATGGTGACTTGCGAGCAGTTCCTTATTGAATGGTGCCTTGTCTAGAAGTATCTCGCCTAATGTTGCCTCACCTAGTGGTGTCTCGTGAATAGTGCTTCCAGTTCCAGTTTTTCCCATTTGACATCTACTTTGACATTAAATGACATTAATGCCATATTTAAAATTATTTGAGACCGATTTAAAGCCTATAAATTTTATCTTAAATTACTAAGTGATTGTTGAATTTTATTTGGTCAAAACGCATTATCTTGACCAGATTTTCCTTTAACGACACATCAAAAACATATCTAAACATGCACCTCTATTTAGATCTTTCTAAAGCAGAGATATATTTTCCCCTTCATCCTTTCCTTCTTGATTCATATTTCTAATGGATTCCTACAGTTATTCTTCTCGTAGGTGTTGAGTGAAGTGTTGTAGCAGCTGGTTCGAGTTTTTCTGTAGGTTTTCCTGATGCATATATGTGCCCCTGACTTGGTGTGATCGAGAAGTGTAGATCACCTCTTCTTCCAAGTAGTTTTTCCTTTTTCTCTATCAATTATGTATCATGTAGGGTGGGTGTATGAATGTTCTTCCCTCAAAAATATGTTTTAATTCCAATTAATATAGATAATTGGATTTTCTTAGGATTAATATACAATGGGCAGGGGAAAAGTGATGTATGTTCTTACTATTCATTGTTCTCTCTTTATATTTTGATCTATATGGGCTAAATAACCACTAAAAATCATGGTCGTTGAAGGCCTTTGTTTTTTGTACCTATTATGTCTTTTGAATTCTTATTGTTGGTTTCTATTAAAAGATTATTTATATGAAATCAATTAACCACATATATTCAGTTAACTAAATGGATTCCCCAGGATCTTATGGATTTTATAACCACACCCTCAATTAAAGAAGTGGAATTTAAATAATAGTCCCTTTTTTAAAGACAAATAAATTTTGTTGTAGTTGTGATGTGTGGTTTTCCATCAGTTTTGTGTGTGGTAAGTGGATGTATGTGGTTGTATGGTGGGGTTGTGATGGGTGTGGTGTGGTTGTGCAGTAGGGATGCCAAAAATGGTTGTAATGAGATGTGTTGCTAGGTATATCTTGGAATTTGGGTTTTTCTCTGTTTATAGGAAGGATTGGGTAGGATTAATTTGAAGAAGGGTGATGGGAGTGGTTGGTATGGGTGTTTCTCCATTAATAACATCTATAAGGCTTCACCCTGTGTCTTGAGATAGGAATATGTTATGTAATTCATGGGTGTTCAACAGAGTAGAAATATGAAGTGAATTAATTTACCCTGGTTCTTCTTCCTCTATGGTACTTTTAATGTGTTTCTTTTGTTCTTTTTATTAGTAGTTTCCTGGGAAGTGATGTAATAAATGAATGCTTAATAATGTTTAGATGGCATGAGTTGGTTTGGTTAATGGGATGGAATTTTTTAAAGTAATATTAAATGATGGGTTTCACAGTTAACTATGGTTAAATCTAAATAATGAAATGAAAGGTTTCTAAGAGTAGAATATTTTTGAAGCTGCTTAAATTTATCAACTTTGGAAGTGACCATTGATGATATTAATTAATGCATTTAAAGGTAGTAGAAAAGTTGGTCGTGTTGTGATTTGGTTATTTGTATGAGAACCTAGTGGTTGGGCTTGAGTGCTTGGCATAATATATGTATATACTTGTAATTTTACTTGTAATTTATATTCGTACCCCACCCTAGTTAAGAACTATGTTCTGAAACCCCCCATCATCATGGGGGAGGTTGTATTTCCCAAACATCCTGGTAGGAGGATGGGTGGATGGCCACCTGCTCTTTCCTACTCCCTCTTCTATGTAGTGGGAGCCCAATATTATTCAAGTAGGTTGTGGTTTGTAAGGACCATGTGTGTTTGGGTAAGTTGTGTTTTCCCATGTGTCTTTGGGATGAGATGAGTTGAGCTTTCCCAAGTGTCTTTAGGATGGGATGTGATATGGCTTATAGCCCAAGTGATGTTAAGAGGTGTGTTTGGGGATCCCAGGTGTCTAGGGGTGAGATGTGATGAGGATCCTAGCCCAGGTTATGGGACAAGGTGTGGTTGTGGGTCCTAGGTGTGTGCGGGTAGGTTGTGATGTGGTTCTTTCAGGAGAGGTGGGAGTGAAAGGATGTTTTCTATTAGGAAATAATGGCTAAACTAGTGGGAATTTGTGCGGGGTATCCAAATCATCAATTTGATTACTATATTACTTCACTTGACTTTCATTACTTAGTGAGTATGCCTTGGTGAGGATGGGATGGCATGTATACCTTGTTAGGTGTTGTTTTGTTCTACTGTTTTCTCACAGGGGAATTAGTATGCTCCCCTTCACTTTAGCATGATAGACATAGGTTTCTCTTAATGAGTATACTTGTATTATCATCCTATATATATAAATTTTTTAGGTTTCATTGAGTATTACACGGACCATGGCAGACCCTACTAGATCAGATCTTGACAGTTGATGTGTCGCTGCTTAGCTTTACTTTGGGATACTTTTGGTATTTTAATTAGGTATATATTAAACATGTATCTGTTATGGTTTTTTCTTTCTTTATATATATGTATTTGAGTTTTTTTAATTATCCATCATATCTCCCAATATTGTTTCGACAAAAAGGGTAATGCCTCCCATATTGTGATATTTGTATACCCTTGGTGCTAGTTTCCAACTTAGGTCCAACTAGAGGCGGGACTCGGGGGGTCATTATCTCACATTCTTCATTTCCAGCCTTGGATGGGTATATTTGGAGGGAGGGGTCATGAAAGAATGGTATCATAGGCTAGGTTATGATTGAGAGATAGGATGGAGTTTGAAGTTAGGCATGATGAGTATTTCATGGGTTGGTAGGACAATAGTGTTAGGTGATCCTGGTGTGTGACATAGTCTAGGGAAGACCAGCTTGGACATGGGATTTTAGGGATCCCCATGATCCATTCAAGGACTTTTTTCCTACCAACAACCAAGTTTGGCCACACCAGTTATAGGGTAGAGACCCTAAGAATGGTACATGCATCATAATTCCTTGTGTTCTTGTCTGAATTGGGTGTTTTGGAAAATTAGGAATGAATGACAATAAATTAGTTAAAATAAGTTATAATGAATCTTAAAAAAAATTACATACTATTTGGGTTTATGAATTCTTTATTTACCTTTCATCTATGGAACCTGGTCATCATCCCCATGTGGACCAGGTGGTTGAGGCTCAGTGGGCTGATTTGGTTGATCGACAGAGAATCGATCTAGTGGAGGAGGAGGACCAGTAGTAGAGAACGTTATGTGCTTTCTAGCAGAAGGATTTGGGAAAGTATAAGGGTAGTGTTTCGGACATGGATACAAAGAGTTGTCTCGAGGAGATTGAGATCACCTTCAGTTTGATCTAGGCCCTAATAGAGTACTAGGTTTCATAGGTGATCAGTCATATGTAAGGAGTCACACATTAGTGGTGGATGTTGTATCTAGGGGAGAGGAAGGAAGCAGATGTTCTGTGGGTCGACATTGAGAAGGAAATTTGAGAATATTTCCTTTCCTTTACCATTAAGTCTGATAAGAGGTAGAAGCTATTGTCCCTCCAGTAGAGGACTATTTCATTATGGGATCTTAGGATAAAGGTCAAGGACCTCCTTCATTTTTTACCTAATCTCTTTTCAGATGAAGAGTCTTGTGTGAGGCATCTCGAGGAGGCACTTAATCCTTTTATCTAGTATGTCTCTACACCCTTTATGTTTCAAACATATCTTAAGGTTTAGTAGAATGCGGAGGTTATAGAACGGATGCAATCATGAGGAGGTTTACCGTGATAGGGGAGCTAACATGGTTTTTTGAGAGGCTAGGTTACTAGTGGCAGGTCTCAGGTTCCAGGACCCTTGAGGTTTTTACCAATAGGGAGTTGACCCCAATAACATCATTTTCAAAAATCATGTCCTCGTAATTTTTCTACATGGTTGGGTCCAAGTTGTTTCTTCTTTGGAGTCTACATTTATCTTCAAAATCAGTTTCCAGTTGTCGTTCGAGCTCAGTATGGTGTAAGTGGGTAGGTTCAGTACCAGCCTTAGTATTAGTTACTAGTTAGGCCATTTCAACCGTAGGGACAATAGTTTCATTCTCCACCAAGGGGATATGGAGTAGGTAGTGTCCGACCTTAGAATTTTCATTAGGGACCTCAATACGGGCATGGTCGTGGAGGTGGTTGTCAGTAGAGGGTCATAGAAGCTGGGTGTGGTCAGTTTCACATAGTAGAGGAAGCAGTTATGGTAGGATCATATATCGTTAGAGGTATGATTATTTTGTTTAGTACCCTTTATTGTTATTTGTTTGATTCAGGAGATTTGCACTCCTTTATTTCACCTGCTTTATCCCATGCTCTGGGGTTAGACATAGATATCCTACTCATGACCCTGGTGTTGAGTATTCCAGTCGGAGTTCAGACCCACTTGTTTGATGTGTGTCGAGGATTTAGACTGATGATGGGACTGTATTAGTCCTGTGGGTATCTTTTCCTACTACAAATATAGCCATACGATGTCATTCATGTCATCAAATGGTTTTATTCCATTCATGTCATTATCAACTAGTACTGGAAGAGAGTCATTTTTTCAGAATATGGATAGATGGTATGTGGTTTTCATTGGAGAGTGGATCTGTTAGGTGGGAAGTCGATGTATAGAGCCTCTTTTTTTCTTGTTGGTTGAGCTGTCAGTGAAATCAGTAGACATTGGGATGGTGGAGGTTCCTAGATTTTTTGGGGAGTTCTTGGGTGTTTTTATTGAGGAGGTTGTGATGCTACCCCCTTGATGTGATGGAAAGTTCGGTATAGACCTTCAGCCCATTGATTCTATAATTTTTATGGATCCTTATTGGTTGACACTTTATGAGATATGGGAGCAGAGGATTCAGATAGATGATCTGATGAAGAAGGTCTTTATTTGTCCTATTGTGTCACTATGGGGTGCTCCAGTGTTGTTTGCAAAGAAGGTCGATGGTGTTATGATGTTTTTATAGACTATTGAAGGTTGAATTAGGTTACAGTTGAGAACTGTTACCCTCTTCCATGGATAGATGATCTCTTCAACCAACTGAGAGGGGAAAGATTGTTTTTTAAGATCGATCTATGGTCTAGATACCACGATTTGATGTAGAAAAGGGTGGTATCCTAAAGACTTATTTCAGGTTTAGGTATGGGCACTTCAAGTTTTTATTCATGTCATTTGGTGTTACAAATGCACAAGATGTGTTCATGGGGCTTATGAACTCCATTATCCGTGAATTTCTGGATCGTTTCTCCATTGTGTTCATTGATTAAATATGGATCTACTAAAAGTCAGAGGAGGGGCATGCCTAGCTTCTCAAAACTATTTTGGAGGTTCTTTGATGTCAGCACCTCTTTAGAAAGTTGTCTAAGTGTAAGTTCTGGACATAATAGATGAATTTCCTCATGAATATAGTGTCACGGTAGGGCATGGTAGTGGACCCGTTGAAGGTTTAAGTAGTTGTTTATTTGGTGTAACCCAAGAATGTGGAAGAGGATCATAGTTTTTTTGGTCCTACAAGATATTATTGGATGTTTTTGCCTCATTTATCTCAATTTGTAGCTCTATTGAAAGCTCTGACTAGGAAGGATCAAGCCCTTGAGTGTATTAAGTAGTGCCAAGTAGAGTTAGGCTATCTGAAGGAGAATTTGGTTAATGCTTCAGTACTCTATTTGTTTGAGGAAGGGGTGATGTTTGAGGTGTTTTGTGATGCTTCCCATATAGGCTTGGGATGCATCTTGATGCAGTAGCAAGTAGTAATATCTTATGGGTCTAGGAAGTTACGTCCCCACAAAAGTAACTATGCCACCCACGATCTGGAGATTTATGTGTTCGTGTTTGCGTTGATGTTGTGGTGAAATTGCCTCATTTAGGAGTGCTTTGTGTGTGACTCCCAAAAAAACTAAAGTAAGAACCTTGTATTCAATATCATGTAGGGTAATATAATATCCAGATAATTTATAATATATTTACTATTTAAATATATTCTATATATTTCAATTCATGAAACACCAAGTTAGCTTTAAATGCATGCGAAATTGGGTTATCATACAACATATGTAACAACGACCTTCCTCTATATCTAGGATTGCATACAAAAGTTACCTTCTTCAATGGCTTGCGCTATACGCAATACTGAGTCTTACCGAGAAACAATCTATAATTAAAACATTATTATTTAATATAAACTAGAAGTTATGTATAGTATTAACTAAATTATCAAAATATATGGTTTATAAAACTAAATAATTGGTTACAAATAAATTATAAATTAATATAAGAAACAATTTAATATTAAAATGTTATTTTTATAGAGAACTATTTTTATGCTCACAAAGCTATTTAACCCTAATAGATTAAGTTAATTAAAGTTAGTGGGTGAGATTAATTTAATAAATATGTTACATATTCAATAAATTAATTTTTATATTCATCCAATATATTTGGTAATCATAAGTTAAGAGATAATCCAATATTTTACATAAAAACCTATAATTTTATAAAGGCAATTTTATCGCCTTTTAATGGAGAACCAGTTTTTCATATTAATTCTGACACTATTATAAATTTAATTTGATAAAATAAAATTTATTTTTGAATTAATAATGTCAAAATTATCTTTAGATTAATTTTTGGGATTTTTCCGAGAAACATTATTTTTTTAGTGAATAGTGAAAAATAATTTATTTTAGTTAAAAACCGCCTTTAATTTAAAAAATTATTAATGTTAAATTATATTTTTAATTAGTTTTAAAGTCAAAGTGTATAAATTATAAATATATTAAGTTAATTTAGTTCATTATAATAAATATAACTTTTAAATTTAAAATAAAAACATAATAATCTTTTGAACATTTTTTACTAAAACCAGTTAATCTATCTGTCTATGAGATTAACATTAATTTTAATTTTCCACTTCTATTATTTTAATTTATAAAATCTAACACACACCATTTTAATAAGTATGATATATTGTTTTCAAATAATATCAACTTAATTTCTGACAAAAATGATTGGTGAAAGTGATGAAAATTAATTACAGTGATTAAGGTGTAATTAGGCTTAAAATGGATTAAACCCTAAGTTTAAGGACCCAAATGACCTATACACTTGTTCAAAACCCATTTTATGGAAATAATTTGTCCATTAACCTTCCATTAATGAGTTTGGGTGGTTTTTTATGACTTTCATTAGGTAATAACATGTGTACACCATACTTTTTTTCAAGAATACCCAGTGAGTCCTTTTCCTTCCCTATAAAAGGCCACCACCTCTATCCATTTCTCACACCTTTAAAACCTCTTAAATTAGGCCATGATCTACCTATATAGTCTCCCATATTCCCTAACCTATACCTATAATCCTTCCTTTTGACATAATACCTTCCATGGATTCCTTTTGTTTAAATAAAAAGAAGTTACCCAATTAAAAGGTAATGTCTTTTCTCAATCTCTCTAGTATCATTTCCTTTATGGAACCCCTAAAATCTCCTTATCATATTATTTTATAAAACAAATATTGTCATAAATATACTAATATTATTTTATTATGATATCTTAACCTACACTTACACACACCACTATCTAATTGGTAACGAACATAACGTTTCTGTGGACGGTGAACTATTGCCACACGAAACGATGATTGTTCATTATTCCATTACCACCTATCATGGTGGCCATTATGATGTAAAATTTGGTTATATATGTTATATATAATATTTTTTTGTCTTTATACTTCTTTAAACCTTTTATAATACATACATTTAGTACTTTCCATTTTACATTAATACGATAACATTGTTTGAGGAAGTGTGGACTACCTCCCCCTTGAAGCAATGTGATTCATTCACACGATACATTAAATGTATAAATTTTGGTTATAATTAAAAATATGAGACATAAAAAACATATATATTATATTCATGAAATAATTATATTTCTTTAAACATATATATATATATATCATTTTATTTATTACCCCTTCACACACTTTAAAAAAGATAACGTTGTTTGTGGACGTGTGGACTACCGCCTCCTCAACATGATGTGATTCATTTTACAACAAATAATTCTATATATAAGTTTCTTTGATTAAATAATATGGTATTTATTATATAATAATAATTATGGAAAAAATTTAGTTACTTATCTTCTCTCTACAATGATCATTTAAAAATGTGAATGTTACTCATGCGTATGTACGGTCTATCGTCTCCATGATTGTAACATTGATTAATTTTTTATAACCATAATTAAATATTGATTTTAAAAGTATACTTGATGTATAAATATGATAAATATATCATGGTTATTATTCTGGAGATTTTATATAATGAACCTTATGACCATAGTTTACCAACAATAGATGTTTTGACACATAAACCGAATTTGGTCCAAAACACCCGATGTAATATTAATTGTTTGAGTAGTTGTACACAATATTGTAATAAGTGAAATAAAATTAATTATAAACATGAAAAATATTATGAATAAATTATAAAATTAACATAACTTTATTATATAGGAATTTAAAGTATGTTCACCCGAAAGAAAACACGGGGTAAGGGATTTTCTTCTCAATTTACATTCCATTGAGGCATAATTATTATTATGAACCTAGTTTATTTTACAAGGTGTATGTACTTACCTTTACATGATATATCCTAAATCTTATTACTCTCATGATATTTTAAACATTAATATAATTTTATTCCATCTTGATTATTATGTTTTAAAATATCTCAAAGTGGTATGGGACACTTTGGAATGCTTAATGATTATTTTCCAAAATACCAATCCTAATAATATTTCAATGGAATTTCTATTCAAGGAAATTATATAACCATTTTTCAATAATCCCTTTCATTCTTATTTGGTTATCATTACTATTTTCAAGTATTATCACCATTTTTTCACTCTTTGGAACTAAAAGTGTTTTAGAAAATGTTTTTAATAAAACTAAACTTTATTTCTCTCTTTCTTCGGAGAAACTGTTTTCTTCTAAAAATCATTTTTATTAAAAGTTTTTTCAAAAACAATTTTAAAAATATTTAGTAAATATGTTTTTACCCTTTTTTTCTTTTACCTATGTTTCATAGGAATCTTATTATCTCTTTCCTAACGAGGCATTTTATATCCTTTTATCATACAAAATGAATATTCTTTTTAACTCATACAACATGTATGGATTCATCTGTATTCATTTCTATGAAGCGTCCTTTTCAAAAGGTTTATTTTTAAATAAAAATATTTTTAAGAGTTTTTTAAAAAGAAAAGTGTATTTTCTTCAAGAATGTTCTTAAAATATAATCTTTTATTTCATCAACAACAAAAACACTCTATTTTTAATCCACATGGAATTTGTTGTATTGATAATATCCTTAATCTCGATCTGGATGGTTTATGATTTATTTGGACAAGGATAACATTCACATCCATTTCCTTGATTTATTTATTAGTCCCCTTGAAATATTAAATATCTTATGATTATTGAACATTGAATTTCCCCAAAATTCTCAATTTCATTTATCATGGATATTACTATTGCCTAAATTGTATACCATTTTACATACGATGTCTACATTGGGAGTTATCTGACTATCTCGGTTAATATTGATAAATATGTATCTCTTACTTGATATGAATATTTGATGTGGCACATTGTTAAATCAATTATTTGATATATGAGTAATGTTTTGGGATGGTATGACACGAGTGGGCCCAGTTATAGATAGCCCCTCAATGCATTGGCAGTCTCACAAGATGAGTCATTTAAATAGATCTCTTAGATGGGTATTTGACCAACATTTTTTAAACCGTCTTTTGAAAGGTCTTGACTGTAAAGTTACCATGTACCTAGGAAACATGGAGTCCAATAATTATGCATTTACTTCATTTATATTCTATTATTATTCATGTGATTTTTCATCAACATATCTATGGATATGTTTCATTTTTAGGATTTAGTTATTATTCATCCATGAGATAATGTGTCGACATATATATGGATACATTTAATTTTTAGTTAATTAAATAAATGGCATGTTCTTTAGTTTCCTAACATTACATATTGATATTTCCTTATCTAGTTATTTTAATGGAATGTATTTACAGTTATTTACCTTGCCATACTGAATATTCTAATTGATTCATTACTGTTTTTGCTCTATTTTTCACTTATTGGGCATTTGGGATCACCCTTATTATGTTTCTCTCCCCAAGAATCCAAGAATATTAATATGACATATATGCATGTATTTACTAGATGGATTAGATTTATTCTTAGAGTAAAATATTTATAAATAAGAACAAAACTAATGTTGCAATAAATGTATTAATTTATAAAATACTCATTTATGTATCTGGTTTACCAAGACAACTAAATTAATCAATCCTTTGGGGATTGATTCCTTGTAATGATGCCAGTGTATTTAGTATCAGACACCAACTCTAGGCTATCTGGGGATGGGTCACTACATTGTGGTCCTTATGGATCACAAGATCTTGAGTTATATATTTTCTCAATGAGATATGAACTTGCAGAAATGAAGGTGGATGGATTTTCTTCAGGACTATGATTTTGATATCTCCTACACCTGAGGAAAGGGAAATATTGTGCTACATGATTTGAGTATAAAGTCACATAATGAGGTTGTTCGAGAATCCACAGATGCTTGGAGAGTGATTTAGGAGTTGGAATCCTTGTACTTAGATGAAATAGTGGAAGGTGGTAGATATTGTTTGTTTTAGATGATAGTGTAGTCTTCTCTGATGCAGCAGGTGAAGGAGTCTCAGTGGGGATACGCATAGGCGTAGGTGTTTCATGGTCGTTTTGGTCGTAGTGATTCTCTATAGGGATGGTTGGAGGATGGTCGGAACCGGATGTTGTTTCGTGGAATGTTTTTTGTTCCAGTAGCGGTGCATGATGGGGTCCTTCATGAGTTTTTCCATTAGTGGTACACCCAAGAGTTTCTAAGATGTATTGTAGCTTGAGAACACAGTTTTTGTGTCTCTTGATGAAGTTTTAAGTGGTGGATCTTGTGGAAAGGTTCTTAGTTTTTCAGCAGGTGAAGTTTGAGCATTGTGTTCTCGGTGGTTTGTTGTAGCCATTGGATACCCCTTAGTGGAAGTGGGGAAACATATCAATGGATTTTGTAACAGGGTTACCCAGGGCTTAGGGAGTCTATGATATTATATGGCTGATATTGTATTGGTTAAAAAAAATTGTCCCACTTCTTAGTCATCAAGGAGTCGGGCACATTGGATGCATTGTCCAAGAGGTATGTGGATGAGTTAGTGCAGTTGCATGAGGTTTTGAGGACCATTCACTCATATTGCGACATAGGGTTTACCAAATGAGTCTGGAGGGGGTTGCAGCATTATTTTGGCATCCATTTACACTTCAACACTACCTTCCACCATAAAAAATGTGGGAAGATGGAGTGGACTATCCAGATGTTGGAGGATATGTTACGATCGTGCGTCTTAGACTTTGGTGGATCTTGCATATAACACCATCACTTGGTGGAGTCCTTTTATAATAATATCTATCACTCTTCCATTAGCATATCCCCATTTGAGTCATTTTATAGAATTCCATGTCATTCTTCATTGTGTTGGATGGAGGATGGGGAGGTTGTGTTCTTGGTTCAGATGTGGTGCAGGGCATGACCGAGAAGGTACAACTTGTTTGAGAAAGGATGAAAGCATCTCAAGACTAGAAGAAGTCTAATGTCGACCATAATAGGATGCCCTTGGAGTTCGAGGTTGGGGGCCACATGTTCTTGAAGGTCTCCCCTCGACGTGGTCAGCAGAGGTTTGACAGAGGCAGTAAACTTTCTCCTAGATTTGTTGGGCCCTTTGAGGTGTAAGGGTGAGTTGGTGAGGTAGAATACCAGTTGGTGTTTCCACTGTAGTTAATGAGGATCCATGATGTCTTCTATGCCTATCATCTTTGTCAGTATCTTCATTATGAATCCCATGTTATTAACAAGAGGTATTTGTATATTGAGGATGACATGATGTATTTGGAGTGGCAGGTAGAGATCCAGAATCATTATAAGAAGGTGTTTCATGGACGAACCATTCCTTTGGTTCGAATATTGTGGATTCATGGTGACCAGGATAAGAGTAATTGGCAGTGAGAAATTAAGATACATTCCCAGTACCTGGGGTTCTTTATAATTTTGTATTGTTCTATTTTGTTTTGAAATGTAATGCTTGAACCTTGTTTTATATGAGATGAGTTGTTTTCCCTTTGTAGTGTTATTTGTGGTGTGTTGGGTGATAATGTCCTGACATGTGGAAAGGGGAGGACCTGATTCCTAATCAAGATGAATTAATTATGATGTGATTAAAATTATGTGGGTGAGTCAATTTCACCAAGAGAAGATTGTACCTTGACATGGAGGACAGAATTTCCTGATTCGTATGTTCAGATGGTGTGGTTGTTGTGCTTGAGTGGTGTGTTTTGTGGTCATTTGGGTTTACATAATAAGATTTGGTTACTGATGTAGGAGGAGGTATTACTTGATGTTGATTTTTACACTCCATCTTTTGAACAACACATGGGGTTTTATCGTTTAACATTAATGTGTTTGGTTGTTAGCGATGTTTCAAATGTTGCAAGATCCTTGGGAGGTATCTTGTTGGGTGTTTTTTAGGACCCCTTTTTCTTTTGGGATTGGTTTTGAATTATCAAGTGATAGGATAGTTTTAGAGGTATATAATTTAATTTTATGGACCACTTAGGTCCATTCCATTGTGAGAATCCGGTGTTTGTAGTGTTCTGGTAGATCAAGGTTTCTCTTTCAAAAACCTTACAAAATTTACTGATCTTACATGTTTTCCAATGGTGCCTCACCAATGGTGTCACCCTGGTGATTTCTCATCAGTGGATACTTGTTGAAGGTCACTCACTGGTGGTCACTAGCTGGATTTGACTCATTGAATAGTGTCTCTTCAATGGTACCTTACAAATGGTGACTTTTTAGTGGTTCCTCGTCAAACTATTTCTTGCCAAATGGTAGATCGTGAATGGTGACTCATGAGCGGTGCATCGTCGAATAGTGTCTCACCTAACGATAACTCACAGGTGGTGCCTCATCAAGTGGTGTCTCACCTAACGGTGACTTGTGAGTGGTGCCTCATCCAGCAATGTCTCGCCCAATGGTGCCTCACCCAGTGGTGTCTTGTGAACAATTATTCTAGTTCCAGTTTCACCCCTTTGACATCTTCTTTGACGTAAAATGACTTTAATGCTAGATTTGAAAGTATTTGAGGCCGATTCAGTTTCGAGGGATTTTATTTGGTCAAAACACATTATCTTGACCAGATCCACCTTTAATGGAAAATAAAAAACATGTCTAATCCCATACCTCTATTTAGATATTTCCAAAGCTGAGATATCCTTTCCCCTTAATCATTTCCTTCTTGTTTCATCTTGCTATGGGACACCCAGAGTTCTCTTCCCATAGGTTTCAAGTGAAGTATCGTAGTAGTTGGTTCAAGTTTTCCTAGAGGTTTTCCTACTACATATGCACGCCCTTATCTTGGTGAAATCGGGAAGTGAAAATCATCTCTTCTTCCAAGTAGGTTTTCCTTCAACACTCTCAATTGTGTGTCATGTGGTGTGGGTGTATGAATGTTCATCCATCGGTAATATGGTTAAATAACAATTAATAAAGATAATTGAATCTAATTAGGATTAATATACGAGGTTCTAGGAAAAATTGATGCATTTTCTTGCTATCCGTCATTCACTTTTGATATTTTGATCAATATGGGATAACTATCCACTAAAAAACAAGGTCATTTGGGGTGTTTGTTTGTGAACCTGTGATGTCTTATAAATTATTTTTGTTGGTTTTTTTTAAATTCTTTTTATATCAAATCAATTAACCATGTATATTTGGTTAAATAAATAGATGTATCAGGATCTTATGGATTCTATGATCACACCATCAATTTAAGAAGTATAATTTGAATAATATACCCCTTATTAAAACTAAATAAGATGTATTGTGGTTTTTATGTGTGGTTTGTTTTTGGTTTTGTGTGTGCGGAAGTGGATGGATGTGGTTGTATAATGGGTTTGTGATGGGTGTGGTGTGGTTGTTCAGTAGGACTGGTGGAAATGGTTGTAATGAGATGTGGTACTAGGTGTGGTAGTGAGTTGGGGGTTTCTCTATTTATAAGAAGGATTATACAAGAAGAATTTGAATAATGACAATAGAAGTTGTTGGTATGGGTGATTATACATTAATAACATGAAGTAGGATTCACCCCATATCTCAATATTGATATATGTTATGTTGTGAATGTTGTTAAATAGAGTGGAAATATGAAGTGGGTTAATTTACCCTAGTCATTCTTCCTTTGTGTGAATTTTTACGTGCTTCGTTTTGTTCTTTGTGATTAATATTTAACCAAGTAGTTATGGAATAAATGAATTCTTAATAATGTTGAGATGACATTAGTTGGTTTGGTTAATGGGATGGAATTTCTTAATGTAATGTTAAATGATGGTTTGTGTTTTTAACTATGGTTAATGATAAATAATTAAATGAATGGGTGTTAAGCGTATAATATTTCTGAATCCTCCTAAATTTATCAACTTCAGAAGTGATTTTTGCTGATACTAATAAATGGATTTAGAGGTGGTAGAAAAGTTAGAAGTGTTGTGATTTGGTGGTTTGTCTGAGAACCCATAGGTTGGGACTTAGTTCTTGGCATCATATATGTATATACTTGTAATTTTCATTGTGATTTCTATAGACACCACACCTTATTTGATCCATATGTGCTAAACACCCCAATACTCATGGGGGAGGGTGTCCTTCCCAAACATCCTGATATGTGGATGGATGAATGGCCACCTTACCTTCCCCCACTCACTTATCCTGGCGGTGGTAGCCTAAGGTTCTTTGGGAAGGTTGTGGTTTGTGAGGCCCAGGTTTGTGCGGGTGAGTTGTGTTTTCCTGAGTGTCTTCAAGATGAGATGAGTTATGCTTTCCCAAGTGTCATCAGGATGTGATGTGATGTGGCCCGTGGCCCAAGTGATGGGATGAGGTGTGGTTTTTGGGACCAGGTCTATGTGAGCGAGCTGTAATGTTGTTCTTTTGAAAGAGGTGGGAGGTCGAGGACATTTTTCATTAGTCAAGAGTGGATAAAATAGTGGTAAGTGTTGTGGGGTACCCAAATCATAGATGTTATTATTATATTACTTTACTTTACTTGTGGTACTTGGTGAGCATGCCTTGGTGAGGATGGGATGGCTAGTATACCTTGTTAGGTGTTGTTTGGTTCTTTTGTTTTCTCATAGGGGAATTAGTATGCCCCCTTCTCTTGTGCATGAGAGACTTAAGTTTATGTTACTGAGTATACTTTTATGCTCACCATACGTATATAAAACTATTTCAGGTTTCCATGAGGATTATGAAGACTTTGCTGGACCCTACTATCTTATACCATGATAGTTGTTATGTCACTGCTTAGCTTTAATTTTAGATACTTTTGGTAATTATATCATTTATATTTTAAACATTCATATGGGATGGTTTTGGATTTATTTATATATATGTCTTGGTGTTGTTTTGGGGATGACCCATCATACTCTTGATCTTGTTTCAACAAAAAGGGTAATTCTACCCTTATTGTGAGATTTGTATACCCTTGGTGCAAGTTGTCAACCCGGGGCCTACTAGAGGTGGGACTTGGGGGTCATTATCTCCATATCTTCATTACCATCCCATCAAGGGTATCTTTAGAGGGAGGGGGTCGTGACACTTCTATATCAATTTCTTATCTATTTTCATGATAATATTCAATCTAAGTATAGGAAAGAAATTTATTCATGGTGAAGTTCATTTGATGGGATGTGATTCATTTGATGCACATGGATCTCCATTATCTCATCATGATTATATGTGTCATATTTTATAGTAGACACATGTATCACGTGTATTTTGATATAGGAATATTGAGTCTTTTTTGTTCCAATAATGTGCACATATGTTGTCATTACGTTTTAACCCATGCCTTTTGGGATATCTATAAAGGATATGATTCATTACTTTAGGAGTGAGAGAGTTTTCTATATGACCTACTTTCACTAGGATTCTATTGACTATGAGCTAATTTTGTACCTTTCTTTTTTTGACATATATTTCATGGGGTTTGGGATCTGTTACTCACCTTTTTTCCTATCCATTATGTTTTCATGAGTTGTGTCCTTAAAAAGAGAGAAAGATAGAGAAAAAATGAGAGAGCCACTGGATTGTCATATGCTTTTGGAAAAATCAACTGTTTTAAGTGTAGGGGAGAAATATTTTGAGGGATTCATTTTGATTAACACTTACAATTCATTTATTTCAAGATTCACCACTCATTTAAAAAAACACTCATCATCCCACATCCTTAGAGACATTTGAACTTAATATGAATTCCTTGATATTAGTTCATTATTTTTATTTCCACAAGTGGATATGTGAAATTCATCTCTATCCTATAGTAATAATTCATGTGTATGAGAATTGAGATTGAATTTGATAAAATGGTTTGATTAATGAGAGTGATGGTGAGTTAGGTCACATGATGCATGAGTGCACATACTTATTTGGGAAAGAATGAGAGCGTAAGGGAAAAAAATTTGATGATTGGAATTTTAAAATAATCATGATATTTTGCAGGTAAAAGAGATTGAAAATTTTTTAAATTCAAATTTTGATTATTTTCTTTTCTAAGGGTCCAATTGTGTAATTTTTCTGATTTTTTTCATGAGTGAAGAATTTTAAGTGTGGGGGATTGGATGTACATGTATTTCGCAAGTATTTTTATAATTTTCAAACATTGTTTTAATTAAATAGTTTAATAAATTTTAGTTTTCTTATTTATTTTCTTATTCTTTTAGTGTTTTAGTTATTTTACATAATTGTTAGTTAATTTATATACTAATATTTGTAATTTAGTATTTTTATTTTTTTAGATTAATTTTATATATTATTATCACATATTGTTTTAACATTGTTTTATTATTAATATTTGTAAATATTAGTAGTATTACCATTATGCATATGGATTATTCTTTTTTTTGTAACTATTATTATATTTTATGTATTATTCTTGTAATATTTAGTTTTATATATATATATATATATATATATTATTCATTCTCATTATTTATAATAATTTTTTAATCTAATAATTACTTTTTCTTTATCTAATTATTATTAACTTACATATTATTATTATTGTTTTTATTATTATTATTATTATTTCTAACATTTTTTATCTATTATTATTATTATTATCGTAATTTCTAAGATATAATATTTAATGTTTTGTTTTATTATCACCCATTTTTAAGTAGGATTTGTAAGATACTTCTTCATAAAAAAGAGTTCATCCAAACCCTAGAGGGTCTCCACACCTGCACTAGGATGAAAAAAAAATTTATATGTTTTCCAATTTATTTAAATGTTTCCAGCACAAAAATATTTTTAAAAATATGATTGAAAGGTGGAAGCGGGGCTGCCACCTTTCAACTAAAAAATACTATTTTAAATATTCTTATATATATATATATATTATTTTTATTTTTATTTTTATTTTGTTTTGTTTTGTTTATATATATATAAATAAAACAAAAACATTCAACAGAATTTAACTACTATTTAATATCCAGTAGTACTTCCATTATAGTAGTCTAGATTCTGGATTCTGAAAGAAACCCTTACCCAGGTCTCCCTTTTATAAAAGGGTTTTCCCTTGAAATCATTCTACATTTCTGATGTGGGATTTAGGTTCTCCCTTTCTTGTGAAGATCATTCTCCATTTATGATGTCAGATTTTGTTTCAAGCATGTGTCTTTGAAAGACTATAAAATTCAAAATATAAAACCAATCTAAGTGAAACTTAAAGCACTGATTCAACAATTAATAAATCATTGAAAATAAAAATAATTTTGTAAAAAATGTTGATGAAAAATAATTTATAATCTTTTAAAACCACCTACTTGAAACTTAAAAATGTTCCAATTATTTGGCTTGGAAAGATTATAAAATATAAACTATAAGACGAATATAAATGAAACTTAAACACGGATTAAACATATAATAAATAGTTAACAATTAAAATAATTTCATAAAAAAATTATGAAAAATAATTTATAATCTTTCAAATCCACCAACTTGAAACTTAAAAAAGTTTCAAGTTTGTGACTTTAAAAGCCTATAAAAAATAAACTATAATAAAAATATAATAATAAAAATTAAAACATGTATTAAACATATAATAAATAGTTGAAAAAAAATAATTTCTTAAAAAATATTAATGAAAAATAATTTATAATCTTTCAAAACAACCAACTTGAAACTTAAAAATGTTTTTTCAAATATGTGGCTTTGAAAGACTATAAAATATAAACTATAAGAATAATATGTTATTATATTTATAAATATATTCATTTTTATATTATGATATATATATATATATATGTTGTGTTTTTTTTCTATTTATAATTATTTCAATAACATTTGAAAGTGAAAATGTCATGTTTTTAAGTAATGGTTTTTGTGGTGCTCAAATTTGAGACATTTTTAAGAACTAAGTGTGGGTTCTGGTTGATCTTCAAGTTGATGTAAATATCATTGGGTAAAAATGGTTCTTTAAGAGACAAATGGTCATGGAAGTTAAATTTAATATATATATATATAAATAAATTCTAGTGACTGAATGGTTTAAATAATAATAAGGCATTAGATACAATGAAAATTTTTCATCTTGTCCATCCACCTAGATCATGCTCAACACTTGGTTTCTTCATATGTGGCATGTAGAATTTGGTAGTTCATTTGGGTCATTTCACCACTACCTCTTGGTCTGGGGAATTGATTATTTCACAGCCTTTCTCTCTATTTTTTATGAGATTAATTGATCATTTTTTCTTTGGATCCTCCTCTACATTCATTCTTTTTTTTTCTCACTTCTGAGTAACCCTAGAGTGACATAGGAGAACCTTGGTTTTCATTCATGTAATTTATTCTGAATGAATTCCAATGGAGATCCCCTCATTGATCCATCATCCTAAATGATATCTCATCACAATGTACATTTCTAATGGAGATACAGTTCCCATCTTCAGTGTGTATTGTTTGACATGCATTCATTATATCCAGAACTGGTTGTCACCAAGGAGCATCAACGTGTAGATGTTATGTTTTTAAGCAATAGATTTTATAGCACTCAAATTTGATACATTTTTAAGAACTAAGTATGGGTTTTTGTTTATCTTTAAGTTGATATAAATATCATTTGGTAAAAGTGGGTCTTTAAGAGAGAAATATTCATGGAAGAGAAAATGGGTCTTTAGTAGGGTTCAATATCTAGGGTTAGTTTTAATCAACAATGTTCCAAATTCATCAAAATTTTATTAAAAATTAAATTTTAGTATTTTTTTTAAACTATTAAAATGGTATTTATAATATTTTTTTATATTCCCTTCATTTTCATTTATTTATTTTATTTATAAAACTCATTTTATTTTCAAAAGGATTTTAGATGTTTATGATATCTTTTAAATTTTATTTAAATTGTTTTTATACTGTATATTTTATAATCATTTAAATTTATCTACTTGAAATTTAATAATTATTATTATGTTTCAAGTAGTCGACTTTGATATCTTATAAAATATAAATTGTGCCTAAAATATTAATGAAAATTGAAACACTGGATAAACATGTAAAAAAGGCTGATAGTAATAACAGTATCTTGATTTCAATTGACATAAAACATATAAATGAACAAGTACAATCAATGTATATGTCTATGTATATTGGGAGAGATTTCATACCACATGGTGTTCTGTGAAGGGGATGTCTGAATCGAGATCACCGAGCTCCATGCTAGGGTAGAGTCTAACGACCTGGAGAGGGCTAATCCTCAGGAACCATAACATCGACTGACGCATGATCCACCTGTGTGTCAGTGGGAGGAGGTGTCAATTTCATGTCATATTGTGATCTCGATCCTTATCCCACTAGGGAATTATAAGGACCTTCCATCATCACAGTGGGGAACCAAGCCTGCGATGGATATGGACCCCAATGCTGCAATGGATCTGGACCCCAAGATTGTGATGGATCTGGACCCCAAGCTGGAGAGAAAAACAGATATACTATCAAGAAAGAAAGATCACATGCCGCCTGAGGCACATCCTCAATCAGTTGAGTATGTACTTATAGAGGGTCGACCTCTGTAATAGTTGAGGCCTCACATGCAGAAATATGTTTTCTACGTCATCGTCATCGTGGTGGCTCCTCAGCACCAGCAGCTTCTAGAGGATGTTCCTCTAGGTAAGAAACCTCCTCTCTCTAGGATAGAATCTCGAAGATTCTCTTAAAAAGTGTACTATAAGATAACATCAGCTCCATCACTTTAGTATAGATCGATGCCCGGGTAAAGACCCCCCCCCCCCCCCCCTCTTCTTCATCACTCATGTGAACAAGATGCTCTGAGTACCTATCATCTTCATGCCATGAAGCTCCTCTGTCTATCTTGGTGGAAATGGAATCGGCTGAGCATAAAATAAAAGTGCATGACTCTATCAGACTATTTTCACTCAATAATATGGAAGTGAATGAGGGGCACTATAGCTATAACATCCTCAAGTCTAGCAGTGCAGTATGGTGGAAATTGGTCCATTATAATTCAGTTTGGCATCCATGTAATCTGAAATGACATGTAACCTTGGTTTAAAGAAACTCCTTACTAAAAAACCAAATTGATTCTATTATTAAATTTGTTATATAGTGATTAATTGTATATACATACTAGGTTAGGTAAGATACATTCCAGCTTGAGGTGATATGCACTCAAATGGTGTGTCAGAACCATGAAAAAATTGTTTCTCTAACACGACCTAAAAATACAACATCAAAAGTGAAAAATAATGACAAATTAAATTCAATAACTTATAGTAGTATTAAAAACCAATAGAGATGAGTGATCATACCAGAAACCGTGAGGAGCATCATGCATCAACTCTATAGTGAGAAGAAGACCAGCAAGATGAGGGCAGAATGAGGGGATGTTCTTCCATTATCACATCTGAAGAAGAATGATGAATCCCACGAGATCTGTGCAGTCACTACAGGATACCCTACATAATTAGTTTTTATGTGTATTCCAAGTAGGCTGATCCCCAACTATACATCTCATCCTAATCAAAGTACTCTATTAGGGCTAGATACATCATGTTCTCGTTCACCTTCGAGTGTTTAGAAAACATGGTTCCTCTAATGAGCTGTAATATATATGCACGGGCATAACGTAGGACAATATATTCTTCAATGTCATTAGGTAAATGTGGAATCTGCTCCTCCATCCATGGCATAAATATTGACCGGTCATCTTTATCCCTATGATCGACCAAAATGTTGACACCTAACAATCGCTGTACAAGATCATTTCAAGATGCACGGGTAGGTCTAATAACAGCTTCCCCCTGGATAGAAAGATCGAGAAGCACTCCCACATCCTAGAGGGTGATGGTCATCTCTCCCTCAGGCAGGTGGAATGTGTGTGTCTCTCGTCTCCACCTCTCCATGATGAAATCAAGCAGTTGATGGTCAATAAAAGTGAAATACAATATGAAAATTTTGTAGAAGCTATCATGGAGAAATTATGGTCTAATGGCATGTGGAGGGTCCCTATGATGAAAATGGTGCGTTCGGTGCACCCTGATCAGTCAAACCTCACCACCATCTTACACGACCTAGAAAATATGCCTATGAGTAGTATGGTATCATCGATCTGTATATAAAAAAATGAAATCATTCATAATTTTAAAATGTAAAAATAATGTTATGGTTAGCAGAATGTTATGACTTGTACAATGTAATACATTCCATGTTTATTCAAATTTTTTATTAAGTTATTTATTACCAAAAGAAAGGGCTCTGTATTCATGTTTTTCAATGCATATTACTAAAGTGTTTTTAAGATAAGATTTTACCTAGAAAATGGTGTTTTATATATTTATATATATATAAATTTTGTCTTCATTATGTAAAATTTTATTATAAAATGGTGTGATTTGTAATTCATGTATGATTTTCCACATGATGGTATGTTTCATGATTATTTTCTCACATGTATACTTTATAGTTTAGCCATGGATAGATTTATTATGCATTAATGTCACCTCAAACGCACTTTTCATATTTATTATAATGTGATTATGAAAGGATTGTTGTTATTTGATAGTAAAAGTATTTGGTGAAGTTAGAAATTTATACGAAATGAAGAATCTTATTCACATATGCACATGATTCAATGCCGATAAGATATCAAACAAATAAGGTAATGTCTTAAAACTGAGAAATGAGATTCTTATAGTACACAACTAATAATAGTGGTTAGTAGATTTGATTCTGTAACACTAAGTTAATTTCAAGAAAGAAATTGTGGGAAATGAACCATGGTGTTGGAGGAACAATGACAATGATGATGGTGATGGAATGTTTTTACATCATCACCATCGTCATTTTCATCGTTCCTCCTACATCGTGGTTAATTTTCAATAATTTATTTTTGAAATTTTACTTAGTGTTACATAATCAGTTGTACTAACCACTATTGTTGGTTGTGTACTATAAGAGGCTCCTTTCTCAGTTTGAATAACCTCCCCGTAGTAGTACACATAGGAAAACATGACTCTTTACATTGGAAATGGTTTTTGATCATGATTTTGATAGTGTAACTAATATTTAAAAATATGGTTGATCATATAATATTTAGTATACTGAAATTTTAAAATGTATTTTTATACCCTAATATATGATACTATTGTTTTTTTCTATAAAAGTTTATTAGAATATCAGTCGCAGAATATTTTAGAAACTGAGGTAAAAAAATAAGAGATAACACCATATAATTTACAATATTAGAATATCACAATAGACACAATACATCATTGTGGTTGAGAGTGTGAACATGACCCAAAAATTTTATGGCATCATTTCTGGTTATGACCTTCTTTATGAAATGTGGTGAATCTCAAAATTTTCCCTTGTTCTTAAGGCCAATCCATTTCATTCTGCATCCTGCTGGCCTCTGGTCTCCCATGGGAACGCAACCGGTTGATGTCAGGTATCAATATCAAGTGGCATTCGGGCATTGGTAAATAACGAAACTTCCCAATATGTATCAATGGTTCAGCATTACAGTTATCAATAGTGTTCATCTGACACACTGGATCAACATATGCTTCCCATGATATGTTCACTAAGGTACATGTTGCAATTGTGTGTGCGCATGGAAACTGTAAGGCCTGAAAGTTTCCACATTTACATTTCCTCATTTCTAGTAATACAACCATTTTTTCACTAATTTTATTTGTGATGGTTTTTGAATTCTCTTGAACTTCAAATAAAGAGTCTTATCAATGGAAAAGTGTGACATGATAACCAAAAACTTCTACAATGTTCTTTTCAATATCTTGTTGAAAGTGTCTTTTGTACCTTATCCTCTACTAAATTCTATTAGAGGTTAGTTTTTGTCTATCAACAAATTAATTCATGGAATGATATAGTGTCTCTTAAACTAATTCAGTTATAGGTAACTTGTGAATCCCCTTGAAGATACCATTGATTCACTCCATAATGTTTGTGGTCATGTGTTCGTACCTCTTCCCCCTATTATATGCCAATGTCCATTTTTCTTTTAGAATCTGCATCATATAATCATACACTTATTTATTATCCTTGTGGATTTGTTTGAATAATTCTTCAAACCATCGCTAATCCAGCTCATATGCTACACAGAAGTGATCATACTTCACATAAATTGTTTTTATATTTACGTTGATGTTGGTAAAAAATTCCTCAAGGTATCATTGAATCATTTTTGATGTGATTGTGTTTGTTGACAAGGTGGGCCTCCGTGTTGTGTTTGTTGACAAAGCAAACCATGAAATACAAATTTGTTGATAAAAGGGATTTCATAGTGAAATGTAGAGTTCAAGGGATGTTTTTAACGATCCATGATTGATTCAATAACTTTGAAAAAGGAATGGTCGATCTGGAGGAGGTTCAAAAAGAGCAGATACAAGGTGGCACTGTTTTCCAGTGTTTGCCAAATTTTTGGACCTCAAAATCAACAAATGGAGAAAAGTGTTTTTGGTAAAGCGACTTGCGTGCCATTGTCTTGGAGGCTTAGAAACTTGTGTGCCATATTTTTTTCAAGATCAGAATATCAAAATATGGCAAAGGAAGAAGAGGAACCCAATTTTTGGGTTTGGTCACGCAAGTGACTAGGGTGACAGGGACTAGGGCGACTGGACTTACGCGTCGAGAGGAGACTTGCGCACCGGCAATCAGGGTGTCCAAATGCCTATAAATAGAGGTCGAACCATCCTAATTTTGCAGACAGTTTAGCACTTAGATAAAATCAAAGATCCCATCATGCAGGTGTTGTGGTCGTGCAAGTGGTGGTGTGGTCTCTCAAGTATAAAGATATTCAGAAGTTGCGCACCAGTTTATAGTTGCAGGCCCAATGTGGTTTGGGCAAGAAAGGGTATGAGTCACCCAAGTTAAGAGTTAAAGAAGGGGTTGTCACACAGGTGGTTTTGTGACACTTTCACTCCAGTATTTGAAGAAGCGCGACAGTTGATAGTTGTGCCCCAAAATTGGTTTGGGCGTAAAATGGTGTGAGTCGCGCAAGTTTGGAGTTGAAGAAGCGAGTTTCGTGCAAGTGGTTGAGGTGAACTTCCGCGCCGGTTTGAACTTGTGCACCGAAACTTGTGCACCAACTTGGAGAAGTGTTCCAGGTATGGTAGAAGCACGCCAGTCATTTTAGGGATATGCGAAAGCTGGAAGATTGTCTGATACCTTCGGTGCAAAGTGAGATTCATCTATGGGTGAAAGTTGGACTTCAACAGTGCATCTACATACAACAGAGGATGCATTCATTAGTGATAATGAAGAGACCTACAGGTCTATAAACTGTGAGTGGGTCCTTTCCAAAGTAGTGAGCAAAGGAAGAGGAAGAAGGTGATCCTCTCCACCGGCAGTGATCCAGAGAGAGAGAAATAGGTAGTGACCCTTGGGAAAGCAGTGAGATGACCCTAAACATAGTAAAGACAGTGAGCCTGGGAATAAAAGTGATCTATCCTAAACTTTGTAAATAGAAGTGCACTTTTAGTGGATTTGGTACATCGGCACATTGTCGGTGTATGCTCCTTGGACGTAGCCCATTGAGGGTGAACTAATTAAAAATAATTGTGTCTTGTGCATGATTTAGTTTTTGTTTATACTTTGCTACAGAAAAGAGAGAGAATAAATTCTTGCTTAACAGCGAGACAAGATCAATAGGGGTAGTTGTTTTAATCTGTCATACCCTGATTTACCCCCCCCCCCTCTCAGGGTATCTAACCTAGTGAACCTAATAATTGGTATCATAGGGAAAGGTTTTTATCAGTGGTTCTCTATCAAATGGGGGTCACCAATCATAAAGGGATTATGATCTTTGATGGGAATAATTTTCAGCTATGGATTAATTGGATGCAACACTACTTCCGATCTTTGGGAATGGATATATTCACAGCAGTAATGCATGGTATAACATCTGATATCAACAGTGGGGCATTATCGGAAGCTGAGTGAAGAGAATTGGATTATAACGCCAAGGGCATAAATTCTTTAGGGGGATCCCTATTAAATGGTATCTATACGAAGGTGATTTCATGTAAAACATCACATTCCATGTGGGAAAATCTTTTGAATATATATGAATGAGATACAAAGGTCAGAGAGGCAAAGCTACAAGTACTATGGAATAAGTATGAAGATCTAAAAATGAACTTGAATGAGTCTGTTGATGCATTCTTTGACAGGGTAAATATTGTTGTGGAAGATATGTGAGGTCTTGGAGAATTCATTGAAGACATAAATATCGTAAAGCGCATCTGGAGGAAACTGTCACCTTGGTTTAATCCAAAAGTTTCATTACTAGAAGAGAAAGATCCAAAAGAGCTGACACTAGACAATTTGCATAGTACCTTGGTTGCATATCAAATAAGGAACAATAATAACGAGGCTTTGGAAAAGTGGAAATCCAAAGAGGTGGCATTTAAAGCCGTGAAGAATCTCACCATTGAAGATTTTCAGGAAGAAGAAGAGACAGATTAGGTAATGTCATTCCTTTACTCAAATCTTCAAATAGGAAAAGGAAATTTCAAAGGAAAACTTCCACTTGCATGCTTTAGATGTGTAAAAGTTGGTCATCTTGCCACAAGGTGCCCCAAAAATTTTCAAGAATAAAATGATGAATATGAAGTTGAAATTCCCAAGAATAAATCTTCAGCCTATGTGAAAGGGAAGAAGCGGTTCAAGAGAAATTTATTCAAGAAGAAGAATCTGCATTCATAAGAAATAGACAGTTCAGATGAGTCTTAGGTTGAATAGGTTGAGGAGATTGAAAATTGTAAAGATCGTGGAGAAAATGCAATGGTGGATATTGTCGGTAGTGCTCAAGAAGAGGAAGAAACCAACGCTGATGAAGAAGAAGAAGAAGTCGAAGGGAGAGTTGACATGGAATCTGAATTAGAAGCATCTCTTGGAGAGATAGATGTTTGGAGAGTAAAAACAAAGAAAGACAACAAGGTGTTACATGAAGCCAAACTCTAAATGCAATAGCAGGAAGAAGAGAAGTCTGAGATAGTGAAAGAAATCGAAAACCTTAATTCTTCTAATCTAGAGAGCTCAGAAAAGGTTGATGAGCATAAGCTCAACATTGAATAACAGAAAAGGGAGATCAATGGATTTAATGGAAAATTAAAAGATCAAGTTAAGTGTATCGAAGAACTTGAAGAATAAGTGGTCAGTCTACGACGAAAAATGAAGGATCAAGAAAAAATCTTGACCCCTAATGTGATATCAGGAAAGTAGGTCACTCAGAGGACAGAAAAGTTGAAAGAGGAGGTTTGTACTTCAGCAGGAAATAAGCAACAATCGAGATGAGATCGTAACACCCGAGAATTTTATGGGAAATATAGTGTTTTTATTTTATATAAATCATCAAAGGAATCTTTAACTACACACAACACTATCTTGGCTTTCTTTACACGCAATCGCAACCTTCCTCAATAGCTTGCGTCGTACGCAATACCGAGTTTCACTAAACAACGATATGCTGTTAAAATATTATTAAAACTAGCCGTTATGAATAGTAATAACCAATTTTTGAAATTTTTTAAATTTTATTTTTCAAAATTGACTTCATTTTTGGATTCGGAATATCGAAATTATCCTAGGGTGAAATTTTAGTATTTTTCTGGAAACTTTCAATTTTTTTATGAATAGTGAAAACACTGGGTTGCTATTTAAAAACCGACTTTTTATTTAAATAATTATTTATTTTATTTAAATTTATTTTAGGTCAAAATTGATACATAATACCTATATAAGTTTAATGTAATTAATTGGAGTAATTTTAAAATAATTTTAGATATATAAAAATTTTATTGAACTTTTCACCGTCTTTTACCCACCTCCTAGGAGAATTTGCAAATTTACATAAAACTTAATTTTACCGCTTTTGTGAATGAAATTCCAAAAATCCAAGAGACACGGTTGATTTCAGTAAGTAAAATTTGGTTCAATGAGATGAAAATATTTTTTGGTGAATAGTACCTTTTTACTTTTATTTACCACGGTTAAAAGTAAATAAAGTAATTAAAGGTAAAAATGATATTATTATTACCCTAACACGTGTCATAATTCTATTGGATAAGTTTAATTCGACCAAAAACGACCTTAGTAATAAAATATGACCATTTAGGTCCACTTGTATTAGATTAGGACATTTATTATTAATTTATTTAAAGAAGGGTTAAAATAGTTAAAATCAAATTTTAATAAGTAAATAATTTTTAATATAGGGTTATACATAAGATAAATTCGACTATAAATATTCATTAGAAAGATAACAATATTTCATACATAATGATATTTTATTTTTAATTTTTAGACATTATATAATTTAATTTATTTATGACACAATGATGACGCGTTATTATCTTATTAATGAAATATTAACATAATTGATGTTATAAATACCCAAATAAATGTAATTTGAGACTTTTTATGAATTACAATAATTTTATATGTTATTATGACATGTTAGTATTGATTTAATTAACTTTGTTCGAACTAATATTTTTGTTATGATTTTCACAAAAAACAATTACCAAATAGTGTCAAAATTGACATAAAATAGTTTTTAAAACAGATATTATATTATTAATTGTTATTTTATTCCTAAAAATATAAGGTTCGGCCAAATGACTTAGATAAGGTTATATATATTAATAATAAACAACTTTGGGTTTTTTTGGCTTGTTATAGTAAGTTTATTAAAATTATAGTGTAAGAAAACAAAAAGACACGATAAAAGTAAAATTATTTAACTTAAAGTTAAATCTAAATGATAAGGTTAAAATAGAACCCTAAACATTTCTAAATTCTATTGGATGAGATTATTTAGACCCATCCCCATCTTAGCTTCTAAATAAATCAATTTTGAGCTATTAAAAACCGAATATGACTTTATAATAAAATAATATTTTTAGTTTTTCCAAAGGTGCCCCTCTCCTACCTTATAAAAGGGCACCTCCTCCCTCTCTTCCTCACACCACTTTGAGCCTTCAATCTCGGCCAACCCCTAAACATTTATCTTCTCCAATTCCCTAGAAACATCCTAGAGGTCCTGGTCTTCTTCAAAGACCAATTTTAGTGCCCTAAGAGGAGGTCTCAAAGAGGCGCTTCAAAGAAGAGGTAATGTTCGTTACCGATTCTTCCAACTTTATTTCTTATTCCACTTCTTCTTATTAGGTTGTTTAATTATGAAGTAATAACATCAGTATAACTCATATACTGATATGTTATTATAAGTATGAAACAACCCTATTTCACCATCTATCCATCCTACGAAAAACGAAATCACCGCGCGTGTGTACGTACGGAATACCGTCTCCACGCCGTGGTGTAATCTATTTTCCACCACCACCTTACTTGGATGGGTATAATGGTGTAAATAATAACTATATATTATTATTGTAAAGTAATATTGATTATGTAATAGTATACATACACTCCAATAAAATTTCATGATCATGGGAACGATATCATCGCTCGTGCGTACGTATGGAATACCGTCTCCACGATGCGATGAGATTCATTCTCAATGATTAACCATCCATAAATGATTATAAAGTATATATAATAAGTAATCATGAAATATATGACATAATAATGATACTTTATTTATTTATATATATATTTATGTCATCCAATTAATTCCATTCAATTCAATGAGGAAACGAAAACAACGTTCATGCGTACGTACGGCCTACCGTCTCCATGAACGGTGTATTTCTTTCCATTTATAGATCTATTATATATATGTATATTCTGAATATCTATTATATATAAATCATGTTTTATATTCTGTAATTAAGTAATCATGATCTAAGTAATCATATGAATAATTACAAGTCAAAACACGGACGATAAATGAAACGATTTTACCCAAAACGCTCTTTAACATGGAATTTACAAAAGAACGGGTAATATAAAGACATAAGTGAACCATATATGATATCATAACAATGAATATTATTCTGTAATAAGTCAATGACATTATTAAAATCATTATACAGGAGGTTGGGATACGTACGAAGCATATCGGACCTAAGTTAAGGGATAACCTTTCCAATCTCGTTCTTATCCGAGATTGTTTATTCGTAAGTATTTACTGGGGCTATTGTTATCATCCAAGTCCATGTTTTATAAAAGTGTTTTAATGCATGTTTAAAGTCCTTTTTACCCATTTTTGACTTTTACTACATGGTATGTATGGAATATTTCTTTTACGAGGTACTTTTTGAATTTTCCGGCAAAAGTACGAGAAGAATGTTTTTTTAACTTATACAGCATGAAAGGATTTTTACGGTTTTATAAAGACTTATTTTCATGAAGATTCCTCCAAATAATTTCATGATTATTTTAAACCAAATCCCTTTCTTTTAAAATTGAATGGCATTTTGTGAAAAGAAAATGATTTTTTTTTAAATGATATTTTCCTCAAGAATTTATTTCAAGTGTTTTATCAAAACCATTTTCCATCTAAGATGACATTATTTTCATATGTGTATATTTCAAGTATAATGTCTCTATTATTTACATGGTTTCACTTTTCTTATTATGAAATGATATCCATTTCTTTTATATGGATTATGTGATGATGGGATGATGTTTATGAAACCCATTTTATTTATTGGGTTATTATGAATGATGTATGTTTATTTTGTGGCACAAGTAAGAATGATTTCATTATGAGATGGGTGGGACCTATATCTCCCTCTAATGCATTGGGTAAAGATTTATATCTCATGAGATAGACATGGCTGGAACAGTAAGTTAATCCGGTTCAGTGTTACAGGACTGGAACGAGGAGTGAACTCGATTTAGAAAGGGACTTTTTCCACTAATATGGTCTTGGCAGCAATGCATTGGATACTATGGAAATCATTACATGTGATTAATGGATTCCACAATTACATGTTTTATTCCCATGCTATTTTATCATTATTTATGTTCCATTATGATATATTCCTTATGTACTTCCATGTTTTATGTCGTTGCTCAAGATTTTGATGTTTAAACATTATGTTCATGTTTTTAAGTTCAAATGTATACAGTATGTTTCATTTTATCCATGCTTACCCTTACTGAGCATTTGAGCTCACCCTTTTTATGTTTTATTTTCCCAGATGATTAAAAGAAAGGTTTTAGGTAAGGAAACAAAAATTGGAAGATCTTTATGGGATATGTTGAAGATCTTTCACCACGATTAGAAGATTACGTTCCATGTTTCTAAAGACACTAAACTATTAAAGTCCTTGGGTGTCTTTTTTTGTTATGTATTAAGTATTCTGCAAAAGTAATGTAATATCTATGTACATCAAGCTTCGGGTCTCTACAGTTGGTATCAAAGGAAAGGTTTAGTCAACCTTTGGAAACTAGGATGTGAAAGCCTTAGTAAGAATCCTAAGGATAAGTCTAATCATAGAACACAATCTTAGTGTTTTAGAAATGGCCATGAATAACCTAGGATAATACCTTAAGTGTGAAATTTTATTCTTGATTATGTGGTTTTCCTATTATAATTAGTGTTTCTCACACTATTCTTCTTGGTTTTAGTCAATGGCTGGAACCCGAAGGAACCATGTTAATGCAGAATGCGACGGGCAATGCAATGATTGTCCCCCTAAGCAACCAAACATTATGGGAGCTGGAATGAAAAATCTTGTAGCCATGCTCACACAACTTTCTCAAGCTATGAATCATGCATGACTTCCAAATGATCAAAGGAAGGAGCAACATTCTGTTGAATCCTTCATAAGACAGCGTCCACCTTCATTCAGCAGGTCTACTGATCCATTAGTTGTTGAACAATGGATCAATACTACTGAAAAGATATTTTCGGTTCTTCAATGTTCTGAACATCATAAATTCATCTTAGCAGTGTATCGTTTGGAAGGTGATGCTGATCAATGGTGGAATCTTATCAAGAATACGAGGCCAATAGATGAAATTGAGTTCATGGAATGGGACGAGTTCAAGAACTTATTTTTCAATAAGTACTTCCCTCGTATTCTCCGAACAAAGATGGAGAAGGATTTTCTTGAACTAAAGAAAAAGGATGATGAATCTATTGGTACCTATGAAGCAAATTTTACAAGACTTGCAAGGTACGCTTCTGGTATTATTATCCAACCTGAGAGTAAGATCTATCGATTCTTTAGTGGCTTAAAACCAAGTCTTCGAAGGGCATTAGCCATAAGGGACTTCAATAGCTACGAGAAAATCGTTCGATGTGCTCTCAAAGTTGAGATGGAGATTGGAGTAACTCATCAGTCATATGGTTTTGATAAGAAGAGGAAAATGGAATTCAAAGGAAAATCTAAAGAGCACACTGAAAAGAAGATGAGTTTTCCCTTATTCTCAAAGTGTGGAAAGAAACATGGAGGGAGTTTTCTTAAAGGGACAAGTAAATGTTTCAAATGTGGAAAGGAAGGTCATCGGGCATTTGAATGCTGCAATGATGGGAAGAAGATGTCTAGTGATGCGAATAATGAAAAGTCTACACAAAGTGAACCTCCTACACTTCAATGTTACAAGTGCAAGGAAATGGGGCATTGTTCCAATCAATGCCCTAATCCAAGGGTTGTTGATGATGATCGACGTCAATAAACTCTTAAGGCTAAAGACAAAGGAAATTCACATGAAATTTCTATCAGCGATGTGGGGTATGGTAACGAAGTGGTGAAAGGTACACTTACCATCCAATCTAAAGTAGAAAATGTTTTATTTGATTCTGGATCCACCCACTCCTTTATTTCTGAAGAATTTTCTAAGGGTATCATTGTATTACCTCAACAATTAGATGTTGAGTTAGTTGTGACAACCCCTAATGGCACAACAGTCGCATCAAAAGTTTATAATTCTTCTCCGATTGAAGTTTGTGGGAAAGTGCTTCCTGTAAATATTGTGATCCTCCGTATAGTGGAATTTGATGTGATTCTTGGCATGGATTGGCTTTCTCTATATGGATCTCATATCAATTTCCAAAGAAGGGAAGTCGCATTTCATATTCCAGATCAATCTTTGATCGTCTATCGATGCAAGGATGAACATAACCTTTCAGTGGAAATTTATTCCATCTTATGGGTATTGATTCCACTAAATGAAGGTTATTTATCTCAAATGGTTGGTGAGAAACTCACGATTAAGAATATTCCCATTGTACGGGAGTTTGATGATGTCTTTCCGGAGGAATTTTCGGGTCTTCCACCAAATCGTGAAGTTGAGTTTTCAATAGAACTCGTACCAGGTGCTTTACCTATTTCAAATACACCTTATATAATGGCCCCAATTGAGTTGCAGGAATTGAAGAATAAACTCCAAGAGAATCTTGATAATGGGTTCATACGCCCTAGTGCGTCACCTTGGGGAGCACCTATTCTGTTTGTTAAGAAGAAAGATGGATCAATGAGACTCTGCATTGATTATCGAGAACTTAACAAGATCACTATCAAGAAAAAATATCCTCTCCTGCGCATTGATGACTTATTTGACCAACTACGCAGAGCTCAATACTTTTCCAAGATTGATCTTCATTCAGGGTATCATCAATTAAGGGTCAAAAGGAAGGATATACCAAAGATGGATTTCCGTACAATTTATGGGAACTATGAATTTATAGTGGTTCCATTTGGTCTTACTAATTCCCCTTTTATCTTCATGGATCTGATGAATAGAGTCTTTAGAGACTATATTGATCAGTTTGTGGTAGTCTTTATAGACGATATTCTTGTATATTCAAAGACCAAGGAAGAACATGAAGATCACTTGAGAATTATATTGAAGACCCTGATAAAGGAGAAGTTTTATGCCAAATTTACCAAGTGTGAATTTTGGCTTCACAAAGTTTCATTTTTGGGTCACATAATCTCAAAAGAGGGGATATCTATGGATCCAGCAAAAACAGAGGTTATCGAAAGATGGTCGAGACCAACAACAGTAACTGAGATCCGAAGTTTTCTTGGTTTGGCTGGATATTATCGACGTTTTGTGAAAGATTTTTCACGATTATCTAATCCACTCACCAGGTTGACTCGGAAAGGAGTTAAGTTTGTTTGGACAGAGGAATGTGAAGAGAATTTCAAGGAGTTGAAAAGAAGGTTATCCAGTGCACATGTGCTCACACTGCCTTATAGTGGAGAAAGGTTTGTGATCTATAGTGATGAATACAAGAAGGGATTGGGGTGTGTTCTTATGAAAAATGATATGGTGATAGCTTATGCCTCATGACAGTTGAAAATCCATGAGCAAAATTACCCAACTCATGATTTGGAGTTAGCTGTGGTAATCTTTTCATTAAAGATTTGGAGGCATTATCTTTATGGAGAAAGGTGTGACATTTATATTGATCGTAAAATTTTAAAGTATATTTTCACACAAAAGGATCTGAATATGCGCCAAAGAATATGGTTGGAGCTGATTAAGGATTACGACTGCTCAATTCATTACCACCCTGGGAAAGAAAACAAGGTGGCAGATGCATTAAGTCGACAAGACCATGCCAGTTTATCCATGATGAGGATCACAAAAGATCCAATATTTATGGATTTACAAAGGATGGATCTTGGAATTATAATGAAAGGGGAAAAATAATATCTTTCTCAAATAAATGTTCAACCATCTATACATTTTAAGATTAAAGAGGCACAGAAAAAAGATGTAGAGTTACAAAAGAAGGTGAGAAATGTTCCTGAATTCAACCTTGATTGTGATGGGATAATAAAGTTCAGGAATCGGGTTTGTGTTCCTCCCATCCCAGAATTAAAGAAGGAGCTGCTGGATGAGGCTCATAGTTCTTCATTGTCTATTCATCCTGGAAGCACGAAGATGTATAGGGACCTGAAAGAGTACTTCTGGTGGGATGGCATGAAAAGAGATGTTGCTGAATATGTCTCTCGATGCTTGGTTTTTCAGCAAGTTAAGGATGAGAGACAGAAGTCTAAGGGAATGTTACAACCATTACCCATACCCGAATGGAAATGGGAAAACATCACTATGGACTTTTTCACCGGACTTCCTAAAACATCCAAAGGCAATAATGCTATCTGGGTCATAGTTGATCATCTTACAAAGTCTGCACACTTTATTACTATTAGAGAGGATTTCTCTCTGGATCAACTTTCCATGATATATGTAAAGGAAGTGGTAAGATTGCATGGAGTACCAATTTCTATTATATCTAATCGGGATCCAAGGTTTACCTCAAAGTTCTGGCGAAGTCTTCAGCATACTCTGGATACAGAGTTGAGTTTCAGCACTGCTTATCATCCTCAGATAGACGGTCATTCTGAGAGGACAATTCAAACTCTAGAAGATATGTTGAGAGCTTGCTCTATGGATTTCAAAGGTGGTTGGGATCAATACCTACCTTTGGTGGAATTTTCTTATAATAATAGATTTCACTCCAGTATTCAGATGGATTATTATGAAGCTCTCTATGGAAAGAAATCCAGGACTCCAACTTGCTGGGATGAAGTTGGGGAAAGAAATCTATTAGGACCTGATCTTGTTGATGAGATGGCAGAAAAGGTCTGATCTATTCAACAACACATAAGAGCAGCTCCGAGTCGACAAAAAAATTATGCCGACAACCGAAGAAAAGACTTAGAGTTTGAAGTGGGTGATAAAGTGTTCTTACGAATATCTCCTTGGAAGAGAGTAATGAGATTTGTAAAGAAGGGAAAGTTGAGCCCTGGGTATATCGGTCCTTTCGAAATACTGGATCGGGTTGGGAAGGTAGCTTACCGATTGGCGCTTCCACCGAATCTCTCTCAAGTTCACGATGTGTTCCATGTATATATCCTGAGAAAGTACATACCTGATCCTTTACATGTACTCAGCTCAGAAGTTGTACCACTAGAACAAGATCTTTCTTATGAAGAGCAGCCGATAGAGATTCTCGATCGTAGTGAAAAATTCATATGGAACAAGACCACTCGCTTGGTGAAAGTTTTATGGAGGAACCACCAATTAGAAGAAGCTACATGGGAGCTTGAGGATATGATGAGGGAGAGGTATCCTCATATTTTTGTTACAAAGTGATGAATTTCGAGGGCGAAATTCATTTTAAGGGGGTATAATGTAACACCCGAGACTTTTATGGGAAATATTTTGTTTTTATTTTAAATAAATCATCAAATTAATCTTTCACTACACACAACACTATCTTGGCTTGCTTTACACACAATCGCTACCTTCCTCGATAGCTTGCGTCGTATGCAATACCGAGTTTCACTAACCAACGATATGCTATTAAAATATTATTAAAACTAGCCGTTATGAATAGTAATAACCAATTTTTGAATTTTGTAAATTTTATTTTTCAAAATTGACTTCATTTTTGGATTCGGAATATCTAAATTAGCCTAGGGTGAAATTTTGGTATTTTTCTGGAAACTTTCAATTTTTTGATGAATAGTGAAAACACTTGGTTACTATTTAAAAACCATCTTTTTATTTAAATAATTATTTATTTTATTTAAATTTATTTTAGGTCAAAATTTATACATAATACCTATATAAGTTCAATGTAATTAATTGGAGTAATTTTATAATAATTTTAGATATATAAAAATTTTATTGAACTTTTCACCGTTTTTTACCCACCTCCTAGGAGAATTTGAAAATTTGCATAAAACTTAATTTTACCGCTTTTGTGAATGGAATTTCAAACATCCGAGAGACACGGTTGATTTCAGTAAGTAAAATGTGGTTCATTTAGATGAAAATAATTTTTGGTCAATCGTAACTTTTTACTTTTATTTACCACGGTTAAAAGTAAATAGGGTAATTAAGGGTAAAAATGATATTATTATTACCCTAACACAGGTCCTAATTCTATTGGATAAGTGTAATTCGACCAAAAACAACCTTAGGAATAAAATATTACCATTTAGGCCCACCTGTATTAGATTAGAACATTTATTATTAATTTATTTAAAGAAGGGTTAAAATAGTTAAAATCAAAGTTTAATAAGTAAACCATTTTTAATATAGGGTTATACATAAGATAAATTCGACTATAAATATTCATTAGAAATATAAAAATATTTCATACATAATGATATTTTATTTGTAATTTTTAGACATTAAATAATTTAATTTATTTATGACACAATGATGATGCAGTAATTATCTTTTTAATAAAATATTGACATAATTGATGTTATAAATACCCAAATAAATTTAATTTGAGACTTTTTATGAATTAAAATAATTTTATATGTTAATAGGACATGTTATTATTGATTTAATTAACTTTTTTTGAACTGATATTTTTGTTATGATTTTCACAAAAATCAATTTCCAAATAGTATCAAAATTGACATAAAATAGTTTTTTTAAAAAATATTATATAATTAATTGTTATTTTATTCATAAAAATCTAAGGTTTGGCCAAATCACTTAGATACGGTTATATATATTGATAATAAAAAACTTGGGGTTCTTTTGGCTTGTTATAGTAAGATTATTAACCTTATAGTGTAAGAAAACAAAAAGACACGGTAAAAGTAAAATTATTTAACTTAAAGTTAAATCTAAATGATAAGGTTAAAATAGAACCCTAAAATTTTGTAAATTATATTGGATGAGATTATTTCGACCCATACCCACCTTATCTTCAAAATAAATCAATTTGGAGCTATTGAAAACCGAATATGACTTTATAATAAAATAATATTTTTAGTTTTTGCAAAGGTGTCCCTCTCCTCCCTTATAAAAGGGCACCTCCTCCCTCTCTTCCTCACACCACTTTGAGCCTTCAATATCGGCCAAACCCTGCCCATTTCTCTTCTCCAGTTCCCTAGAAACATCTTAGAGGTCTGGGTCGTCTCCAAATACCAATTTTAGTGCCCTAAGAGGAGGTCTCAAAGAGGCGCTTCAAAGAAGAGGTAATGTCCGTTACCGATTCTTTCAACTTTATTTCTTGTTCCACTTATTCTTCTTAGGTTGTTTAATTATGAAGTAATAACATAAGTATCACTCATATACTGATATTTTATTATAAGTATGAAACAACCCTATTTCACCATCTATCCATCCTACGGAAAACAAAATCACCGCACGTGCGTACGTACGGAATACCGTCTCCACGCCGTGGTGTAATCTATTTTCCACCACCACCTTACTTGGATGGGTATAATGGTGTAAATAATAACCATATATGATTATTGTAAAGTGATATTGATTCTGTAATAGTATACATACACTCCAATAAAATTCCACGATCATGGGAACGATATCATCGCTCGTGCGTATGTACGGAATACCGTCTCCACGACGCGATGAGATTCATTCTCAATGATTAACCATTCATAAATGATTATAAAGTATATATAATAAGTAATAATGAAATATATTACATAATAATGATACTGTATTTATGTTTATATATATGTATGTCATCCAATTAATTCCATTCAATTCAATGAGGAAACGAAAACAACGTTCATGCGTACGTATGGCCTACCATCTCCATAAATGGTTTATTTCTTTCCATTTATCAATCTATTATATATATTATATATAAATCATGTTTTATATTCTGGAATTAAGTAATCATGATCTAAGTAATCATATTAATAATTATAAGTCAAAACACGGATGACAAATGAAACGATTTTACCCAAAACGCTCTTTAACATGGAATTTACAAGTGAACGGGTAATATAAAGTAATAAGTGAACAATATATGATATCATAACAATGAATATGATTCTGTAATAAGTCAATGACCTTATATAAATCATTATACAGGAGGTTCGGATATGTACGAAGCATATCAGACCTAAGGTAAGGGATAACCTTTCCATTCTCGTTCTTATCCGAGATTGTTTATTCATAAGTATTTACTGGGGCTATTGTTATCATCCAAGTCCATGTTTTCTAAAAGTGTTTTCATGTATGTTTAAAGTCCTTTTTACCCATTTTTGACTTTTACTACATGGTATGTATGTAATATTTCTTTTACGAGGTACTTTTTGACTTTTCCGACAAAAGTACGAGAAGAATATTTTTTTTAACTTTTACGGCATGAAAGGATTTTTACGGTTTTATAAAGCCTTATTTTCATGAAGCTTCCTCCAAACGATTTCATGATTATTTTCAACCAAATCCCTTTATTTTAAAATTGAATGGAATTTTGTGAAAAGAAAATGATTTTTTTTAAAGGATATTTTCCTCAAGAATTTACTTCGAGTGTTTTATCAAAACCATTTTCCATCTAAGATGACATTATTTTCATATGTATATGTTTCAAGTATAATGTCTCTATGATTTACATGGTTTCACATTTCTTATTATTAAATGATATCCATTTATTTTATATGGATTATGTGATGATGGGATGATGTTTATGAAACCCATTTTATTTATTGGGTTATTATGAATGATGTGTGTTTATTTTGTGGCACAAGTAAGAATGATTTCATTATGAGATGGGTGGGACCTATATCTCCCTCCAATGCATTGGGTAAATATTTAAATCTCATGAGATAGACATGGATAGAATGGTAAGTTAATCCGGTTCAGTGTTACAGGATTGGAACGAGGAGTGAACTCGATTCAGAAAGGGACTTTGTCCACTAAAATGGTCTTGGCAGCAATGCCTTGGCTACTATGGTAATCATTACATGTGCTTAATGGATGCCACAATTACATGTTTTATTCCCATGCTATTTTATCATGATTTATGTTCCATTATGATCTATGCCTTATGTACTTCCATGTTTTATGTCGTTGCTCAAGATTTTTATGTTTAAACATTATGTTCATTTTTTTAAGTTCAAATGTATATGGTATGTTTCATTTTATCCATGCTTACCCTTACTGAGCATTTTAGCTCACCCTTTTTATGTTTTATTTTCCCCCAGGATTAAAATAAAGGTTTTAGGTAAGGAAACAAAAAGTGGAAGATCTGTATGGGAGATGTTGAAGATCTTTCACCACGATTAGAAGATTACGTTCCATGTTTCCAAAGACACTAAACTATTACGGTCCTTGTGTGTCTTTTTTTGTTATGTATTAAGTATTCTGCAAAAGTAATGTAATATCTATGTACATCAAGATTCGGGTCTCTACAGAGATGCTAAGGCTGAATTGGGGATTGATCAAAAACAAAAATCTATAAATATTGATGTCATAACACAAGCACCCATTCTGAGATTGAAGGTTGATTTGAGCAGAAAACAGAATCAGAATGCTCAAAGATCATAAGGAGAAACTAGTAGTGTAAAAGTGACACAAAGAAATGCACCTTTTATCAGGTGTTATTGTTTTAGAAAGATGGGACATTCACAGTATTTGTGTTCCATAGCCAAGAGATATAGAAGGGAACAAGAATAGAGGTGGTAGCCAAATAGAGAACGATTATCTAGAACATGTTTTGAAGGATACTGTTTTTGGTGCGGAGTATTTGGGCACATGGACAGATACTTTACGTCAACCATACAGAAGAATGATCCCAAGCAGAACCAAAATGTTCACAAGTAGCATATCAATGAACCAACACGTGAGTTGAAAATGAAAAATAGATTTGAAGCTTTTCATGATGACACCAGTCCATCATATTCAGAGAAAGATTAGAATTCTAAATATGTACCGAGTGTGAGCACAAAAACATGAACCAAGAAGAAGATAGCAGATAAGGCAGTGGCTGCTGAAATTTCCCTTAAATCATCAGATCGTACTAGTGTTTAGATCCTTGATAGTAGTTGCATGTCTCACATGATAGGTAATAAGGATCTTGTTACAGGCATAAAATATGAAAAAGAAGTGGTTGTAAAGTTTGGAAACGATGAAGGCCTGAAAATTATTGGCTCAGAAAAATCCAGGTTTGGGGAAAAAGAAATAAGACGTGCTGATGTTTTGGTAGTAGAAAGCCTCAATCACAATTTGCTCAGTGTAGGTCAACTATGTGACTTAGGAAATTATAAAAGGTTTACTAAGAAGACGTGTATCGTCAAATTAAGAGATGAGGCAGTGGTTCTATAGGAAAAAAGAACAAAGGGAAATCTTTACCTTGTAAGTGGAGAAGATGATATGTGATTTTTATCCAGAGATAAAGAAAACAAACTGTGGAATAAATGACTTGTTCATCTATGTCAACCATATCTAGAAGATCTGGTAAAGTGTGAAGTAGCAAGAGACCTCCATAATCTATCACGTGATCGTACACATATGTGTGATGCCTGTCAACAAGGGAAGATCATCATAAAGACGTACAAAGCAAAGGAAAAGAAGTCGACAAGAGTGCATGTTGATGTCTGTGGACCTATTTCACCAAGATCAATTGATGGGAAGATGTATTACATTATTTTCATTTATGAATATAGCAGAATGGCATGTGTATTTGTTATTTCCCATAAGTCTGATGTGTTCAGCTACCTAAAATAGTACCAAAGGGAATCTGAAAGGATGCTTGGACAGAAAATTCTGAAGTTTCATACAGACAATGGTACGGAATTCATAAACAGTCAGGTGGAAGAGTATCTGGAGAAACATGGGATAAGGCATAAGGTTTCATCAGTAAGAACTCCCCAACAGAATGGAGTGGTTGAAAGGAGAAATTGGATCATCAACAACATGTTCAAAACAATTCTTATAGAAAAAGACCTACCAGAGAAGTTTTGGAAGGAAGCAGTATTGACATCAGTCAACATTTCTAATAGGGATCTATTGTGTCTGAAGGAAGGAAACACTCCGTATGAAATGTGGTACGGAAAGAAGCCAAAAATTAAATACTTTCGAATATTTGGAAGTAAGTGATTCATTCTCAACAAAGAAAATAATAAGAAATTTTAATCACGTGGAGATGAGGGAATATTTCTGGGCTACTCAGGAAAAATCAAAGCATACAAATGCTTTAAAAAGAGGTAGGGAAAAGTAGTTGAGAGAAATGATGTCACTATTGTGGAAAATGAAGAGAATATTCAACAGAAAAATGAACGGTTTCTTGATGAAATTGATGAAGAGTAAAGTAACACAGGAGGAGAAGAAGTGGCAGATGCTGACTCAGAAGAAGACAATGATGATGAACAGGAAAGTGTCAAGTTTGTGTCTGCAAGGAAGCCAAAGAGTCGAGCTGAAACTGATAGGTAGAATATCATCGGTGATAAGATAGCTCCAATTTAGACAAGAAGAATGAAGTCATTGCAGAAGACATATTTTCTATCTCAGGTAGAGCTGAAATGCTTTGCTGATGCAGATGAAGATGAAATCTGGGTTCTTTCTATGAATGAAGAGCTTGATCAGATTGAGAAGAACCAGACGTGGGAGATTGTTTCGAGACCAGTATATAAGAATGTCATCGGGACTAAATGGGTCTATCACAACAAGATGAATGAAGATACCACATTTATCTGAAACAAAGCACGACTTGTGTGCAAAAGATGCTCCCAGATAGAGGGAATAGATGTTGATGGGATATTTGCACCGGTTGTAAGGCTGGAGATAATCAAATTATTCCTAGCCATTATAGTGAAATGGAAGTTCAAAGTGTTCCAGATGGATGTCAAATATGCATTCTTGAATGGGGTTCTGGAGGAGGAAGTGTATATTAAGCAGCCAGATGGTTTTCTCATTCATGAGGATGAGAACAAGGTTTGCAGATAGAAGAAGGCATTATATGGGCTAAAACAAGCACCAAGAGCATGGTACTCAAGGTTTGATCAGTAGTTGAAGAATCTTGGTTTCCAGCGTGGGGGAGTTGATTACAATCTCTATTTCAGCAACGACAGTAATCGAAGGATGATTTTGTTGGTTTATGTTGATGACATAATATTTGGCAGATCAGATGAAGCTCAGTGTAAACAGTTTTCTGAATTCATGAAAAGTGAGTTTGAAATGTCAATGATTGGAGAGATAACATTTTCCTTGGTCTACAGGTGACACAAGGAAGGAATGGAACATTAATTTCTCAATCCAAATATGCCAAGGAGGTTTTGAAAATGTTTGGAATGGAAAATTCCAAAGAGATGAAGACTCCAGTTGCTACCCGAATGAAACTATCCAAATATGAGGATGGAAAGGCAGTTAATATCATAGAATACAGGAAAATTATTGGAAGTTTGATGTACTTGATCACAACAAGGCCTGACATTGTATTCACCACATGCCAAGCTGCGATATATCAGAGTAATCCCAAGGAAAGCCACATGCCTGCAGTGAAAGGAATACATCGGTATATCAAGGGCATGGTAGACTTTGACTTGACATATAATGAAAAATCTTAGACAGAGTTATTGGGATATACTGATGCAGACTAGGCCGGTTTAGCAGATGATAGGAAATCCACATCAGGTGGTGTTTTCTATCTTGGTGGATTGTGTATTTCTTGGTTAAGAAAGAAGCAAGATTTCATTTCTCTAAGCACCGCAGAGGCTAAGTATATTGTGGCCACTCAAGCATGCATACAACTATTATGGTTGAAGCAGCAGCTTGAAGATATGGGAGTTGAATTGAAGTCTCCGATCAGAATCCAGTGTGATAACTCAAGTGCTATCAATCTTAGAAAAAATCCAATTAATCACTCAAGGACAAAGAACATTGAGATAAAATATCATTTCATCAAGGAGAGGGTGGATCAAGGGCTTGTGAAGTTGGAGTATATGCCTATAGATCTAAAATTTGCAGATTTTCTGATAAAGGCCTTACCCAAAGAAGCTTTTCAGAGGCATCGGTTGGCTCTAGGAGTCCAGTCGACTCCCCACACTTGAAAAGTGTGGATATGGGGCCACCCCCTCTCCCCATGGTATGATGTGTTTTTCCCTAATGTATTAATATGTGTTCTATACTCTGTTACATACTGCAAAGGAGTGTCTTTTGGGTTCATTGAAAAAGGGGGAGAAAATAATGACTGTTCAAGGGGGATACAGTGTGGCTATTTGAGAAATCATGAAAGATACGGGGAGAAGCTAACAGGTGGAGCATCCAGATAGGGGGAGTTGAACGTGCTTATCCATAGCATAGCTTGGACAACACAGGCAATAGTGCTGAAGAGTATTTGTAGCTGACAAGAGTTAAATCTATGAAAAGACAGGGAGAGTATCAAATCTGATGATGCTAGAAGTGATTGATCAAATAATAGATATCACGATAGCTGAGGATCGTGATAAAATCAGAAGAGTGGTGTTGGAATATGGTAAGAATATTTCCAACAATTGGTATCAGTTGGGTATCAATAGTGGGTGTCAGAGTTGAATTGATTCATTGATGAACTTTTCATTTACTCTTGTTTCTCACACTGAGCATTGCTTATGTGGGCTTAAAGTATGTGTTTAGTAAATCCTTGATCGCTATTGGAATCGCAATAGGTGAATGGTGGCTGAAGAATTAACGATGTATCTTTTTATGGAAGAGTTTTCAACAAACCCAAAGGGGGATATTGTTGTGCAAAAATACCTCAAGGTATCATTTAAGCATTTTTTAGGGGATTGTGTTTGTTGACAAAATGGTCCTCCGTGTTGTGTTTTTTGAAAAATCAAACCATGACATACAAATTTGTTGATAAAAGGGATTTCATGGTGAAATTTCGAGTTCAAGGGATGTTGTTAATGATCCATGATTGATTCAATAACTTTTACAAAGGAATGGTCGATCTGGAGGCGGTTCAAAAAGAGCAGATACAAGGTGGCACCGTTTTCCAATGTTTGCCAAATTTTTGGACATCAAAATCAAAAAATGGAGAAAAGTGTTCTTAAAAAAGGGATTTGTGCTCCATTGTCTTGGAGTCTTAAAAACTTGTGCGCCATATGTTTTTTAATATCATCACATCAAAATACGGCAAAGGAAGAAGGGGCGCCAAAGTTTTGGGTTTGGTTGCACAAGTGACTAGGGCGACATGGACTAGGGCGGCTGGACTTGCGCGCCGAGAGGAGACTTGCACGTCGGTGCTCAGGGTGTCCAAATGCCTATAAATAGAGGTTTACCCCTCCTCATTCTATAGATATTACAACACTTATAGAAAATCAGATCTCTCGTCGCACAGGTGTTGTGGTCGCGCAATTGGTGGTGCGGTCGCGCAATTATAAAGATATTCAGAAGTTGTGTGCCAGTTGATAGTTGCATTCCCAAAGTGATTTGGGCGAGAAAGGGTGTGAGTCTCCCAAGTTTAGAGTTGAAGAAGGGGGTGTCGCGCAGGTGGTTTGGTGACACTTTCATTCCAGTCTTTGAAGAAGCGTGACAGTTGATAGTAGCACGCCAAAACTGGTTTGGGCGTAAAAGGGTATGAGTCGCGTAAGTTTGGAGTTGAAGAAGCGAGTGTCGCACAATTGGTTGAGGTGAACTTGCACGCCGGTTTGAAATTGCATTCCAGAACTTGCGCACCGACTTGGAGAAGTGTGCCAGGTATGATAGAACCACACCAGTCATTTTAGGGCTGTGCGAAAGCTGGAATATTGCCTGATACCTTCGGTGCAAAGTGAGATTCATCTACGGGTGAAAGTTGGACTTCAACAGAACATCTACATACAACAGAGGATTCATTAATTAGTGATAATGAAGAGACCTACAGGTCTATAAACTGTGAGTGGATACTTTTCAGAGTAGTGAGAAAAGGAAGAGGAAGAAGGTTTTCCTCTCCACCGGCAGTGAGCCAGAGAGATAGAAACAGGGAGTGACCATTGGGAAATCAGTGAGCTGACCCTAAATATTGTAAAGGCAGTGAGCCTGGGAATAGAAGTGATCTATCCTGAGCTTTGTAAACAGCAGTGCACTTTTAGTGGATTTGGTACATCGGCACATTTCCTGTGTATTCTCCTTGGACGTAGCCCAGTGAGGGTGAACCAATTAAAAATCATTGTGTCATGTGCATGCTTTAGTTTTTGTTTATACTTTGCTGTAAGAAAGAGAGAGAATAAAGTCTTTCTTAATAGCGAGGCAAGATTAATAAGGGTAGTTGTTTTAATCTATCATACCCTGATTCACCCCCCCCCCCCCCCCCCTCTCCGAGTATCTAACCTAGTGGACTTAACAGTTGAAATAATAACAAATAAAAAATACATTGCATACTTATCTTCATGATTTCCTTCTTCATAGGTCCGTTGTGGAATTTTTTATTCATGGTTTTAGAAATGTGTTTAATGAAAAACTAATGATATTAATTTAGGGGTCTCTATATATCAGGGTCCACATTGATTACCGCATTAATTGCCCGATGTCGATCAGATATCAAATAGACACCCTAAATGCAGGTGAAATGGTTACTAATACTTTCCAAAAACCAACTTCATGATTCATAGTTTTCCTTCTACACAATGGAAAAGGAAAGCATAAGAGGTGAACTATTTCTATATTGGGTTGATTTAATAAAAAATATGCCCTTGTATTTTCCATAGAGAAATATTCCATCAATCAGAATGAACTATTTGTTGAAACAAAATGCGGATATATAGGGGAGTAATTCCCAGAACAACTGATGAAATTGAACACGAAATGGATCAGATGATTATATTGATACACATGTTCATTTGTATAAATATATAAGAAAACTTGGTTATGGTTCCTCAGTATTTATATCAATTATAACAACACTTGATACGAGTCATACCAATTACCATATACCTTCACAATTTCCTTCTGTTTCGCCATCCATGCCTTATTATAGGAAATCTTATAACTGAATTTTTTTGTATCCTATCTTGCACAAGGGTTATAGGAACATCTTGGCATGTCCTAATCATCTCAAAAACAATAGATGACACAGATTTTTCATCCAATGAGGTATGATCTTCTGTCAGGCTTGGATGAACACAAGTATGAGATGCCTCAATCCTTGAGATTCTCAAACCAACAAATGCAATGTCCAAAATCTTCCTCAAGTAGAATCTAAAATCATCCCCAAAATTCTCACACCATATGAGATATTTACAATAGACTAATTCCTGAACTATATATTTGATGTGCCTCTCAATGTGAAATCTCTTTATAATGATTTTTAATGCATATTTACTTAGAAAAATCCTTCCAACATATAAGGTTTTGTCCAACTCACTAAACCTATCTGGTACAAATCTGGGAAACTCAGTTGCAGGTGTGAGAACATTGTAGTCAAATTCAGGCACACATTTCATTACTTATAACCAAGATGAAAAGAGTGTTGGATGATTTATTATGGTTCGAGGTTGTTATACAACTAATGCATTTATAGGAACTTCCTCACTAACTTCTATTGCTCCCTCCTCATCAGCACTATTATCACCATCTGTTCTATCATTACGAAACTCCTCATTAGAAGTTGTATTAACATATATCTGAGAGATAATCTAGTTTTACCTCTTCTGAATCATTTAGAATATGCTCAATTTCATGGGGTGGACTATCTTCAACCACTTTTGTAAGTATAAATCTCTATACAACTAGAAGTTGTTGTTTTACAGTAGAGACATCAACATATAACTCCATCATGGTACCATCTGACTGCTCTAAAAATAAATTTATTTCTTGTACCCACTACACATCAAAAACCAATAGACAAGATAGATTTCATAGTGTTATTGGGAATTTGAAATGTTTATATCTCATAGAATTGATCTCTTGATCGATTCCCAGATTTATGGAACCAAGAATTTTGTCTTAAAGGCCACTTAGGGTTACACAATCAGTTGTACTAAACACTGTTGTTGGTTGTGTATTGTAAGAAGCTCCTTGGTCAGGTTGAATAACCTCCCAATAGCAATACACAAAGGAAAACATGATTTCATGCATCAAAAATGTTTTTTAGTCAAGATTATGGTACTTTAACTAATATTAACAGTGATGGTTGACCATATAATTTATATTACAATTTAATTTTAGGACACCTTTTTATACCCTAAAATATGATAGTAATGTTTCATTATATAAAAGTTAATTAGAATATAGTCACATAATGTTTTTTAAACTGAGGCAAAAAAGAAGAGGAAACATCAAATTAGTTTATGTATCATATATAAAATGAAAATTATGATCATATAAAGTGAAATGGAGAAGAAAAAAGACATTAAATAACACATAAATTCTTTAAAACATAAAAAAAAACCTTGACATTTTTCAACAGAACCTAGTTTGGATGAGAGGAGCCTCACTTCTAACATGAGGTAAAATCCAGCTTATTTTCACTTAGTAGCTTAATAACATCTTAGAAGGGTATTTACTTAACTTTATAATTTTAAAAATATTTTTTTCCTTCTAATAACGTATATTAGATGTTATATTAGATGTTATTAGAAGGTCAAAATATTTCCAAAATTTCAAAGTTAAATACATATCCTTCAAAGATGTTATTAAGCTACCAATTGAAAATAAGCTGGATTTTATCTCATGCTTGAAGTGAGGCTCATCTCATCCTATCATGTTCTATTGAAAAATTTCAAGATATTTCTTTTATGTTGTAATGAATTCATGTATTATTTAATGTGTCTGTTCTTCTCCATTTCACTTTATATGATCATAACTATCATTAGATAATCATTTTATGTTTTTACTTTTTAATCCTTTTTAATTCATTAATAAATATATAATTAATCGTTACTAATAATAAATATAATTTATAAACTATATAATCTTTATGATACTAATATTTTAAAACATTTTGTTATATCCCAACTATGATACTAATGTTTCTTAGTATATTTTTTACTATGTTAATCATTCTTTAATCACAAGTTAATCGTTACTAAGTTATTCATTAGTTAATCATTCTTCAATAACTCTATAATCATTCCTTATTAAATCTTTAATCATATGGTATAAATTATTTAATTATTATTAGTTAATCATTATATGTATTCATTTTTTAATCCTATGTTATTCATTAATTAATCTGTACTTATTCATTACTAATAATAATAATTATTTCTAAACTATATATAACTAGTTAAACTGGTTAATAAATAACATCTTTAAAACTAACTAAAAATAATTCAATTACTAATAATAACTTTCATTATTTAATCACTTTTTCCATTTCTATTTCATTTTATATCATCATAATTATCAATTTATCATTGATAAATATACTAATTTGATTTTTTCTTTTCTTAGGTATTTTAGTAGTTTATAAAGAAAATATGAATCATTTAATACATATCCATTGGGAGTGTCAAACCAGGAGTGTAGTAAGGTCCGTTTTGTTGTACCATTTCCCAATCAAGTCTATATCAAAGTGATTTTTTTTTGTTTTACCCCTAGGTACATTTTTGCTAGAGCCACATCTACTCGTTTGTATCCATATAGGGATTTTATTGTATAGATAACCACACAATATTTATGCTACCAAATTTTTAGAACATGTAATCCTATGTTATTTTATAGTTAATCTATACTTAATAATTACTAATAATAACTATTATTTCAAAGTATATATAAATAAATAAACTAATTAATAAAAAAATATTTAGACCTAACTAAACTACTTAGAAATGACATATTTAGAACTAAAAAATCAATTAAATAAATAAATAACATTAAATTAAATAAAAAATACCTCTAAATGATGAATCACAAAAAAAACACATGACTTATTTTAGACAACTGAATCCACGGCATGTGAAAGGACTTTTTTTAGAGAGAGAGCAATTGAATAAAGAGAGATGGGTGAAAATGTAAGTGAAAAGAAGGGGGGTGGTTCCCTTCTATAGGGCATTGAGGAAAAGGTGGCAGCAGGGGTTCCACCTTTCACCTAACATAAAGGAAAAAGGTGGTACCCCCACTACCACCTTTTTCCTAACATAAAGGTGAAAGTTGGACCCCCCCTGTTGCCTTTTCTATGTCATCAATCTGGGCCAAAAGCGATGGGGGGGAGGCGGTAGCACGCCTGCTGCCTTTCAAGAATACTTTTTAAAAAAATTAACATAAGAATATTTAAAAAAATTAAAAAAACACATTAAAATAAATCCTAGGGTAGACTCATCCCTCTTCATCATGTAAGGGAAAACCTATGGGGGTGGAGTCACCTCCTCCCCTTTTAAAAGAGCAATAGGTCGCACCACCATGCATAGTAGCCACATCCCTGTTCCACGTCCCTTGTGTAGTGGCCAAGCCAAGACACCCTCTCTGATTGCATCCTTCCAAGTGCATCATGTAAAGGCCTCCCTCATCTACTTTTACCTGATAGTTCACCCTCATCCAAATAGAGTGCCTCCTCTCTACTTCCCACCCACCTGAGTGCACCACAATAAACCAAGCACCTTTATGGATCTCCCTCTATGTGCAGTACTAACAACAGGGAAATACCACCCTCTTGCAGCGAAGACCCCTCTCCTCCATCATAGATTCTAGAACACCATCTATAATCTCCTACCTACTTCATGCAGAATACCACCATTCACATTGATTCTAAAAATCGATGATGTACAGTGAGAGCGAACACTAATTCAATCATTTGGTCGATGGCGTGATGGTTTGGATCGACATTACGGTGATCTGTGGAGAAATGGTTATTATTTTTGAGTTCTCCTGTGGAATCTAGTGGTGAAAACAGTAAAGGCATGATCATGGTTAAATCATATATTTATTATTTTATGTTCCATGTTTTTGTGATATCGGAAAAATTTTCATGTCTTAGAGTTGCGATGAGCATGATAGTGTTTGTAAGATTTATTTTGTTTCCATATTTGATTGAAATTTAATTAATTTTGAATGGATGTTTATTTATTTAATTATATATATGTTTGAATTTATTTTCATTTAGGCTCTACACACCTGATTTGATGCTCATTCATGTGATACCTAACATGTAATCACAGGTGGGAGACCATCTGAGAATATATTTGTTTGTAATTTGGTCGCGTGCATGGAATAATTGTAATTTTACATGAGTAAATTATAAATAAATAAATATATTAATTGAAAACTTAATTGTTTCTGTGTGTTATCCTTCAAACATTCATGAGTGATACGTAATAAGTGATCTCATGTGAGAAATCATGGAACATATTGATACTTCGGCTTTGTGAGAAGCGGCTCATTACATTTCACCAAGTCATTTGATGCTAAGTGACACCCAAAATATTTATCCTATAAGAGAATTAAGTAACAGATGATTTTTATGAAAATTAGAATACTTTATGATATAATAGAACAATACCTAATAGTTATTTTATTAAATTTGGAATCATTGATAATTGAATAAATTAAATATTCATATGTATAAATTAAATAATTTACATTGAATGCACTAGAATGGACGTTATAGCACCAACACTTCCATCTTTGCCAGTTTCTTCCATAAATTAATTTAGTTCACTTATATAGTTTTAGTTAATTTAAATAATTTTTTTTAATTTTTTTTAATTTTTTATTTATATTAGTTTTTATTAACTTTTATAACTCATCTGCCTGAACATTCCTCCAAGAGGATATTCCTAATCTCTATGCACATTCTCTCAGTGGTTCGATCTTGCTCACAGCTTTAATAGTAGTTATTAGGTTAGTAAATTTGAAAATATACACACATTACAATTCATGTTCTAGAGGGTATTAATAGGATTAAATGAAATATGAAAATATAGTTTAAATATAGACTTTGTTGACAAATTTATTACAAATGAAAATATAACCCTTTTTCAAATAAAAGAAATTTTTTTCTGAAAACTATTTTAAAGTGAACTAGTTTTTTTATAAAAATAAATTAAAAAAATCACACTATTTTGGCTATATTAATGAAATTTATATATAATATATTCAATATAATTTTTTAACATGATATAAAAAAAATCCATTTTATTACTTAAATTGTATATTTAAAAAAAATAGTTTTGTCATCTTTTGTAGTGAACTTATTTTTAAAAATAATTTTAACACTTATAAAATTTATTAGAAAATTAAAATTAAATTTTGGAATACGAATATATAAATTTACCTAGGGTGTAATTTTTTTATTTTTCAAAAAATCTTGATTTTTTAGTGAAGAGTGAAAATAATATTTTTTGTAAAAAAAATCATTTCCTTTCCATAGATTAAAAAATTTAAAATTCCCAATATAATTTGATTATTTTTTACTATAAACTAAATTATATTTAAAAAAATCAATTAATTTTAATCAAATTTATATCAGTTTTTTGTATAAGTCTGCTTTTTTGGTTTAAAATGGTTATTTCTGAAAAAACTCATTTAAATTTCATAATTTTTATCCTATTAATTAATTAAAATAATTCCTAATGGGGAATGTTTTAAATGAACTGTATATATTATATATCATTATATATCAATTGAGTATCATGTAATGATTATTATTATTCATGGAGGTAATATATAATAATCTTTTTCTAAAAATTACTCTTCTTAAAAACATGTTGCCTCACCGCATCTGTAGGATTAATATTAATTTAAATTTTCCAATTCTGCAAATTGAATTTGGAAAAATGGATTCCATATTTAGAATCAAAATAATTTATAATCTAAAATAATGAAAACATAAATTTTTTATGAATTTTATTAGTGAAAACAATTAAAATTAATTACATTGATTAAGGTAAAAACAAGTTTACATAGTGGTTAAACTTTAAACATAATGAGAACAAATAACCTATAAATTTGTATAACACCCATTTTATGTACATATTTTGACCTTATCATTTCTAGGATTTATTATTTTTCATTATTATTTCCAATTGAAATGAAAAAAACATGGATGTAATTCACTCATTCAAAAAAATTCAATTGTGCCACTCAAGTCGCATATAAAAGAAAACCCACTCTCCTCCTCCCTTCACACTTTCAAAAACAATTGGTTCTTCCAAATCCTACCCAAACCACTTCTCTACTTCCATAATCTCATACCAAAATCCTAAATTTGGTCAAATAGATAACCATGGAAGTAATTTTTCTTAAATAAAAAGGAGATACCTGAAGAATAGGTAGCGTTTATCAATGAGAATTTTTGTTTTATTTTTTTCTCAAACCCTTAAATCCTTCTTATAACATGCTAATATAATTACCTCATTATATTCAATATAAATATATTTTTTAGATTAATGTTATTACCTATTCCAACACACACTATAATCAAATGGGTTATGAAATCATTATTCCTGTGTGAGGTGGACTATCACCTTGTGAAATGATGATGTTCATTCTTATATTACCACCTCTCAAGATTGGGTATAATGATGGATAAAAAGTTTTTATATGATATTTATAACATCATTAAACATATGGATTAATTATTTCTGATATAACCATTTTATATTCTATTTTTTAAGGGATATGATAACGCCCTCATATATACGACAGACTACCGCCTCACGAGGCGATGCGATTCATTTTTCACAAACACATTACATGGAAGGTAATAAGGTAATATATAATGAATATATGTGATATAAATGAAATATTTGTGACATTAATAAAATATTTATTATTTCTTAACAATAAAAAATAATTTTATTTATTACCTTTTTACTCACTGAAAATGTGATAACGTCATTTTTGGACATTTGTAGTATCATCGCCTCAAAGTGATGTGATTCCTTTTTCCACCACCACATCACAATAATGATATATAAATAAGTATATATTATTAAATAATATTTTATTTAGGATAAAATTATAATTCCTTAAAATTAAAATATTACTTAACTTATTTCCATAGTGATCATTGAAAAATGGAATCGTTACTCATGTGTACGTACAGCCTACAATCTCAATGATCGTAATATTATTTTATTTTTTATAACCAAATTAATTATTGGTTTTAAAATTATAATTGGTGTATATGATAATTATTTCGTGATTATTATTCTTGAGTTTTTTAAATAATTCTCTTATTTACCATAGTAAACCCACCTAAGTCTTTTTTGACACAAAAACCAAATATGGTTAAAAAATGAAGTAAAATTAATAGATTAATTAATTAAATATAACATGATAATAACTAAAATAAAAGTAATAATAAACTTGAAAAAATTTCTCAAGAAAGTAAATATTTAACATAATTTTATTGTTCAATAAGATAAAGACACACATGACAAGTTGGACTCATGATAAGGGTTTCTCTCGTCTCACTTTTATTTCTATGAGATGTATTCTATATTCACCACTTATTTTTATTATGTGGTGTATATAATTTTCATGAATTTATTTTATTATCCTTATTTTAGAATCTAGAATATTTTAAAAAGTAAACACTATGTTCGATAGCGTACATGATATGATATATCGAGCTTAAAAAAACAACTAAATATTATTATTTAAATGTCACCATTATAACATAGTTGTCAGAATGGATGGAATGAATAGTATTAATTAAATTATGAAAATATGGCTTAAAAATTTAAATATAATGAATTCCTTGACCATTTGATTATAAATTAATGTAAAACCATTTGTAAAATAAAAAAATATTGAAAAACTATTGAAAAGTGAAAAAAGTGTTTTATACCAATAAATAACCAATTAGTCTTGTAATTAAATATATATAATATATTCAATATAATGTTTAAAATTTATTTAATTTGTTTTTTAGACATGATATAAGAACAAATCAAATTTTACACATAAAAAAAGTAATTTTTTAAAAAGCTAATTTTGCCGCCATTTGATGGCGTTCATATTTTAAATCAAATTTTTGAATATTTTATTTATTTTATTTTTCAAAATAAACTTAATTTTTAAATTTGGAATATAAAAATGAGATTATTTTTAATTTTTTTTATTTTTATGAGCAGTTTTATTTTTTAATGAATAGTGAAAAATGTTGCATTGTAGTTAAAAACTGAGTTTTTGTTTAAATAATTATTATACTTTAAACTGATTTTTAAAGTCAAAATAGATCAATAATATATATTTTAATCCAGATTTTCTCATTTGAATAATTTTTATATTTAAATTAGATATAAAAACTTATTGAAATTTTAAACGTCACTTTTACCCGTCTTCTTGTCACATCTACAGGATTAGTGTTAAAATTAATTTAGCCACATTTGGGAATTGAATTTTGAAAAATGGATATAAATGTTTTTAATTAGTGTGAAAATTTTGTTTTAATAGGATAAAATTTATTTTTTAGTGATTAGTAACTTTAGTATTTTATTTACCCCGGTTAAGGGTAAATCTGATAATTAAAGGTTAAAATAATATTATAATATTATTAAATTACACTATAACATGTCCTAATTTCATTGTATTAGTGATTTTCCACCAAAATCAACCTTATTTTAAAATTATAACCTTCTTATTCCACTTTTGTAAGAATATGACATTTTTATATTTTATGTAAAGATAAGTTAAAAATGTCATACAAATATTTTTAATAAGTAAATCATTTATAATATATGTTTATATAGAAGATAAATTCGACTATAAATATTAATTTGAAATATAGTATGCTTATATAGATAATTATAATTTATTTATAATTTTTAGACATTAAATAATTAAATTTAATTGTGACACAATGATGATACAATAATTGATTTATTAAAAGAAGAATCAAATAAATTATATTAATAATATTAAAATAAAAAAAATTAAAATATTTTATTCCATAAACAAATTTTATGGATTATGTTGACATGTTAGGGATAACTTAATGTAGTTTTATTGAATTAATCAAGTTTGTATGACATTTTTAAAAATTCAATTGATGAATAGTGTCAAAATTAACACTTTTAAGATTTTAAAATAAATAATACTTTATTAAATGATATAAAATTCAAAATAATATAAACTTTAAAAAATGATTTTTTTAAGTCTAAAAAATTCATTAATGACTCGTTTTTTGTATTTTTAAATTTTATAGTAATTATATTTACTCTCAAAGTGCAAAATACATAATGGCAAGGTAAGAATTAATTAGGGTTAAAATAAAAATGATAAGGATTAAAAAATAATCAAAACTTGTATAATTTTAATTGGATGAATTAATTTCGATTTAAAATCAACATATCTTAGAAATAATTTTTTTCAGCCATTTGGAATAGAAAATGAATTATATTAATTTATTACTTTTGATAATTACAAGAGTGCCCATACCCTCTCCTATAAAAGGGCACTCATTCAACTTTATTAATTACACTTAAAACCCATTTGGTTTGGACAATATCAGCACAAAACCCTTACTATAATACCTCCCCACATTCTAGAGGCCTTATTTTAGGCATAAACCCTCCTTATAGGTGTTAAGGTGTTAATCAAAGGTGATTGTCTAAAGGAAATGTAATGTTTTTATTTAAGTGTTTCTATTTTATTTCTTCTTCCACTTTATTAAAATCATATCCAAACATGATGATATAAAAAATTCAGTATGATCGATATAATTAGATTTTATTATGTTAATATAATCACCTAAAGCCTTCTCTGATTCCATCAAATGGTAAATTAATTAATCATTTGTGCATACGTGTGAATTATCACCTCCACGAACCAATATAATTCATTTTCCACTATTATATATAAATACTTGTTATAATGATGTAATTAACATTTATATATTATATTAATGACAAATTTATCATTTTTAATGAATAATATATCATTTATGTTATTACCTTCCATGCACATAAAAATGATAACATCGTTCGTGTGCACGTGTGAAGTGAAGTGATTCATTTTTCTTCAACACATCACAGGTATGACATATATAAGTATATATAATTATTAATATGATATTATTATAATTCTATAAAGATAAAATAACAAATAACTTCATTCCATAATGATCATTGAAAAATGGAAACGCTACTCATGCGTGCGTATGGCCTACCATCTCTATGATTATAACATTTTTCATTTTTAAAAACCATACATAAATGGTTTGATTTAAAATTATAATTGATGTATAAAATCTGTTATTATGTCATGAATATTATTATAGAGGTGATTTAATTATGTCAATTTTTTACTATAGATGTCATTTCAAAGTCATTTTGGACTCAAGTATCGAATATCGTTAAAAGGTATGACATTAACTAAAATAATTAAGTAATTATTATAACATGGTAATAAGTGATATAAAATGAATAATAAATATTAAAAAGGTTATATATAAAGTAAATAACTAACCTAGGTTTATTATTTAGGAAAATAAAGATTGAACATGACAAATCCAACTAAAGGTAAGGGATTTCATCTCAATCTCCTTTTGTTGAAGAATTTCTTAATGATATGCACCTTTATTCTTTAATAAAGTGTATATACAGACCCTTTGAGAATTCATATCCATATTTTATATATCCTAATTTTATTTAATATTTTGTTAAATGTTCATATGGCTTATGATTTAAATTTTCAAAGTGGTATGGGATGCATCGAATGCTTAAAGATTTATTTGTCAATTATTTTTTCTCCATGTCGGTATTCTTGATATTATTTTTTTAAATATTTAATTTTCTTTCTTACCGTTTCACTCGCTGAAAAGGGATAACGTTATTTGTGGAATTAAAGATTAGCACCTCCCCAAAGTGATGTGATTTCTTTTTTTCACCAATACATAAAAATAATGATATATATATATAGTTATATATGATTAAATAATATGGTATTTTTGATATAATTAACATTATTTAAATATAAATTATTATGTAACTTCTTTCCATTATGATCATTGAAAAATGGAAACGTTACTCATGCGTATGTATGGCCTACCATCTCCATGAACGTAACATTGGTTCATTTTTCATAACCATCATTAATTATTGGTCTTAAATTTATAATTTATGAATATATATTATTATTATTTCCTGATTATTATTATTTATATATTTATTTAATGACATATTTGACCATAGTGAACCCAGTTAAGTCATTTTTTACACACAAGATGAATATTGTAAAAACATATGACATAAACTTAATCGATTAAGTAATTGTATATAACATGTTAATATATGAAATAAAATTAATAATAAAAATGAAAAATGTTTTAAATAAAGTAAATAATTAATATATGTTTATTTTCTAGGATAATAAATTTATAAATAAAAATTCGGACTCAAGGTGATGGTTTTTCTCAGCTCACATTTTTTTTCTGTGAGATGTATGTCGTATTCCCAACATATTATTATTATGTGTTGTATAAAATTAACATGATTTATATTATTATAAATGTCCTTAAATTTAAGGTTATTCACATATTCATTTTATTATTTATCTTTTATGGGGTTTATAGTTTCAAATTTCCTAAAACGGTAAGTGATTTTTGCCCCAAATTTCATTCCTTGAGATGTATGTTATATTATACACATATCTTCTTTTATGAGGTGTATATACTGCACCTTTGAAATTATATATCATGAATCTTATTATTATCATGATATTATAAGTTTCAATTAATTTTTTTATTTTATGTTTATTATGATTAAATGTTACAAAATTGGAAAGATTCTTTTGTATAATCTCTTCATTTATCAACATTGTTTATTATTATGATTATAATGATGATGTATTATGATCCATATTTAAATAAAAACATTAATGTTCATATCCTATGGTTATTAATGTTATATACAAGTAATATTACCATTTTTCACTCTTTTTAACTTAAAATATTTTATAAATATTTTTTTAAGAAAATTCCATTTCATTTCTCTCTTCTATTGAAAATTTGTTTTATTCTAAAAACATATTCTCTAAAAATGTTTTAAAATTTATTTTAACATTTAAAAATTATTTATTAAATTTTTTTTAACCCATTTTAATTTTTTTTAAATAAAAGGAATATTTTTTACACTTTTTAAACAAGGCACTTTTCAAACCCTTTTAGTATGCAAAAGGAATATTCTTTACATCATGTATGGATTTACTCACCAGCATAACCATCATTTTTTTCAAGTCTAATTTTCAAGTTTAAAAGATTATTTTGAAAGAAATTTTTTTCTTAATATTATATAAATTTTCATTTTTCAAAAATTATATTCAATGAAATGGTTTTTTAAAATATTTTATGTTTTAAAATGTGATTTTCAAAATGAAAAGGATATTTTACTCAAGAAATTTCTTAAGGATATTTTAATGTAATTTCTATTCATCAATATCAACAAACCATTTTGTTTCCTATCCCCCACAAGGAATATTTAGTATCGATATCATCCTCATTTTTTATGGAATAATATTTTTTTCAAAGTTATTGTTAGGAAACTCATTTCTCTTTCATGGGTTAGTCATGTTTCAAAGAGATTGTTATGAAACCCATTTCTTTTATAAGGGTTAATCATTCAAAGAGATTAAAATGAAACCCATTTCTTTTCCATGGGATAATATGGCTATAAAAGAATAATAATTGTTTCTATGAGTTTTATGATGAATTATCTTTGTACTTTATTCATTTTTTGGTTTTTTGACATATAATATGATGGGGTGGCCTAGATAGGTCTGATTGGTCCCATTATAGATTATACATTGGGGTGTCATATATAGAATCAGGTGAGCTCGTTGAAACTTATACTATGGGGATGCCCAGATGGAACTGTGTGAGCCTGTTGTAGTTTATACGATGGGTGCACTCAAATAGTGCTCCAATGCTTTGGGTAATGATTATATTAGAATTTGGATGTATATTTATTCCAATTAAAATGATTTTGAAATGGTTATATGAATATGATTATAAAAGTTAACAAAAAGGGTTTTAATTTCTTATTATGGTATTTTTAATGTTTCTTATGATCATGATAGATATCACATGGCTCACGATTATTGATTCTAATGGATCCCAAATTTTCCATGTTTTATATTTGATTATCCATGTATTTATGGGTATGAGTTATTTTATGATTCAAACATTCACTCTGATTAGGTTTCATACCCTTTTACATTTCTTATTCTCATTGATGACATTCAATTGCTAATGCTTATGTTTACCCTTATAGAGAATTTGAGCTCTCCCTTCTTATTTTTTTATCCCTAAGTTTATAAAGAAATAGATTGAACAAAATATGTCTAGAATGGATTTCATATGGATGATGATGAAAAATTAATTTGGAATAATAAAATATGGGTTAATTGTGATAAATTCTCATTTAATGAAATGGTTTTAGTTTTTATTGGATTTCTTTCTCAATTATCTAAAACTTTAAACATAAAAGGTCCTTGAGAATGTAAGTGATCATGTTTTTTATTTTGATATTGTAAGTTTTTGATGGGGAAAATTGAGCCAAGTTTATCAGTATCAAAGCTAGAAGTCTAAATTTTATGATTTCAGCACAGGATCCAAGAGTTCTAGTCTTGGGCTATTATAATACATCTTATTGATTTATAATTGGAGATAGTTTTTATGATCTTGTCTATTCACAGGATCTGATGAGTGGTTTCATTGTCCCTAGTATGTAATAATCTTGAAACAAGAAATAGATTTAGACTTCTAACATACTAAAAATGATGGATGTGATATTTAATAAAATGGTTAGAATATTCCTTTTTGAAAATTTGAGGATCCATTATCACATGAAATAGTCTCAAGGATATATTCATGAGAATATTTTGTATTATTAAAATATTATTGGTTTCTGATAGAACCCTCACTATCTTGAAAGTCAATCTTTTAATGATTTGTTCACATTCAAAATTCCTCATAATATCTAAATTTTCCTTAATCTTATATAACATATAATGATACAATATTTTCTTAAATGTAAACAAATTAAAAGATTATATAGAACCAACCAATCATTTCATTACAAAATTTTTATTCAAAAATATTTTTCATAAATTATCCAATTTATGTAATACTCATAAAATCAATTGGAATGTGGTATTAAATTGAGAACACCACAAAATATGTTCTCCTAATATATGGGTGAGGGAAAATGATGACATTGACAATAAAATATAATGATTTATTTTTATTAATCACTTCCCAAACACTTTGACTATTATTTTTCCACATGTAATAAGATTCAAAAGGTTCCATGGTGGTTCCACCTCCCCTCATGTACTACTTTTGGACCAAAGATGTTTAAGTTAAATAAAATTTTACTAAATAATATTTCAAATAATAAATATCTTTGACAATATATATTTCTATTATCCCTTCTATACATTCTAATTTTATAGTTCCATGATACTTTATATATATAATTTTTACACATCATTTTCTCCTTCTTTATTGTATTTTAGAATTATTTATATATATCTACCCCTTTGGACAATATTATTTTTATTGTACCTTTCCTCACTATATTTTTGAAAAGAACTTATTTAATGAGTACAACTATTCTAGATATAATTAACTCCAAATATTAGGTATCCCTTGAAATAATTTATATTAAAAAAAGAATATAATCAAGGTTTGAAGAATTATGTCTAAGATTTATCTTCTCTTAATGAGGTATTTTAATCGATCACACTGTCAGGATGTCTCTAGTGGATTTTTAGAATAGTTTCCTTTTTCTAATTTCAATACAAGACAAATAATATATTAATATTTCATTAAGGGAGGCTCTTAGAGGGTATTTTTTTTATTACAAAAGTTACTAATGATTGAGATAAAATTATAGTAAGTTTATGTTAAGATTTGATATACTAGAAACCTTATCTATTAATATTTACTTTACATATTTTGAAAAAATAATTTAATTTCCCAAAATTATCAATGAATAAAATTCCTAAATAGATTCTCAATTTAACTAAAATCATTTAAAAAACAAAATAAAAAAACACACAAAAAAATCAATAAAAATACTAACATATAAAAAGTTCCACTCTCAACACATTCATATGAAATTTCATAGGAATATTCTAATTATTGTGTGATTTCTTAACATATTACGATATATGAAACAATTTACCTAATTAGATGATAGGGAAAACCTAGTTAGTCCATTTTTAGAATTGGTAAAGGATTTAAATCTCTCTCAAAGAATCATCTGGGTAGCTCTGATAGTATTCCATCACTCATTTTACATTCACATTGAAGGGTTTCATCACTCCTTCTCCCTTGATTTCTATTTGACTATAAGGTAGACCATAAATAATAATAAAGGTTCCTTCCCATATATATTTAAGATTTACTATAATGAATTTAAACATGGTGTTATAATGAGTAAATTAATTATTATAAAATAAGAATCTCTTCTTAAGAATATTTTCATATATCAAAATTTAATTATCCATAAGAAATATTTTATTATCAAATGCATATATTTAAATTCCCTCTATATCATGAACTAGCATCTTCCATTCACATCTAACTATCTTGAATTATATGTTGATATTTTTTACTAACCAACAGTCTTTATACTCCAATTTCATAGGAATGTGTCAACTTTTTTCATGTATAGAATCATTCCTAAGGGTGTCATATAATTTTTCTTTGAATCCAATAAGGTGTCCTTTTTTAGTAACTCTTCCTATTTAGGTTGAATATTATCTAAAGGGACCCTTTAACTTATCTGTTAATTATCATTACAATTCCATTTTTATGTTTGGGTATTATGATGATATTCTATTGTTTACTCTATACCACTTCATTAAACTGGGAATGATTATATTATAATAGTGTATTCCATGGTCACCAATGGTGTACTTTGTTTTTCTCAATATAAAAAAGATGTTATTTCTAATATAGGCATGCACAAAATATAAATAATGAAAATTAATATCATTGAATTCCACCCACTTAAAAACATAATAAATATTATAAAATATATGTGAATATTTAAAATATATTAGAAGGTATCCCATTAATTCATTTCCCAATACATAAATTATTTCAAAAATATTCATGGGTCTTTGAGTTATTTCTTGTATTTTTGTAATATTTCCAATTAATTGGCATAGTTGTAACTTATTAAAAAAAATAATGGTCCTTAAATAATATTTTTTACCATTATAATTTAGATTTTAAAACATCCATAACTTCTCATTGGGGGACATAGTGACCTTTATAAGATAGTGTGTGGAAAAATATATGCACATGATATAATTCACTCTTAACAAAATAACTTTTAATTACTTGGTCACTAAAGATTCTCTAATTATAACAACTCAGGATTCACATACATGGATATTACATATTTTTATATGAATATTCATTACATTACACACACAAAAACACCTAAGGTCCATAATAGTTTGGTGCATTTGGAAACATCAAAAATAATCTTGTAATATGGTGAAAGATCATCAATGTTTTCCATAAAGATCATCCCAATTATTACTCTTCATAGAAATAATCTACGTAAAATAATTCTTCATAACCTTAGTAAAGGAAAAATAATAAAGGGTGAGATCATATTCTCACTAAGGGGTAATATAATAGATATCAATCCATGATCATATGAAATAATAAGATAAGCATATGGGTAGATGAACATGAACATAACTTATTAAGTTTTTATATAACCTTTCATAAATCATAAACATGAGTCATGGAATAAAGTTTTATAATTTCAGAAAAATTGGTTTATAAGAGTAATAAATAATCAAAATCAAAAATAAATCATAAACAACAACATCATGTCAAAAAAGTGTGTCATTATCATAAATATAGAAAACCATTTCATATGCCAAGGTAAAATACAAATACCATCAACATAGTGGATCAAGAATTACCACATGTTTCCCATTGTGGATTAGGATGCACCTATTACTCTTTTTGGATCAGGACAACCCTATTTCCTAAAGTGTATAAGGACGCATCAATTTCCTATAGTGTATTAGGACAAACCAGTTTCTCATAGAGGATTAGGTCCATCGACTTGTTTCCGATTATTATATCATAAAATATAAAGATTTACCCAATGAATTGGAAAGATTTATACACCCCACACATATCATAATTAAAATGATACTTATGTGTTCCAAAATATCATAAAACATTCAAAATATCGTCACATCATAAACCATGTAAAGAAAATAAGTTTCGTAAACATTTCATCAATTCACAATACCATAGACAATGAAAAATAAATGGGTTTTCTAAAACATTTATCAACATAAACATTAACCATTGAGAGAAAGAATAAGGATCATATCATTTAATCTTATCACAAAAATAATCACAAGTAACATTCAAGGTTGTCATCATAGATGTAAAATAATTTTTAATGGAAACATGGACCATTTTGGGGGAAAATATCCTTTCATCTTTGATAAAACAATTTTTAAATCATAAAACATTTTAAAAATATATTTGTTTGAAAAGAACCTTGAGAACATATAAATAAAGGTTTAAAAATCATTTAAAATAATTTTAGTGGGGAAAAATAATTTTTTATTTGAAAAAAACATTTAAAACTTTTTTGATAACATTTTTTTTAGAAAATATGGTTTTTAAAGAAAAAGAGTTTTCGACCGGAAATACAATTTTTCATAAAAATATTCCTTTAAACTCTTGAGTATATAAATAGTAGAAAATGACTGGATAACATGTATTCTTATTTAATAAAAATAGGATAATAAAATTCATGAGTTGTTTGAGATTTAGATAATAATATTTAATTATTGGAAACATAATAAAAACCAATCCCAATAAATTATGAGATTGTAACATAAAACTCTTACCAATTCGGTAACTTTGAATCATAAGCCTCAAAAAGGAAAAACATAAAATGGAATATAAAAAATCATTATGATAATTAAATTCATGGTATTATAATTCAAAGGGTCTGTATATACACTTAGTGAAATAATATATGTATATAACATAACATATGTCTCAAATAAGGAAAATTGTGATAAAAATACCTTACCGCTTTTGTAACTTTTAAACCATACACCCGATGAAATAGAGTTCCTAAAATGTATATTTATATCCCCATAAATTTTATTATAATAATAATAATAAAATAAATTCTTATGAATTATATACACCATATAAAATAAATATGTGGTGAATATGGAAAGTGTCTCACAGAAGTAAAAAGTGAGACAGAAATCCATTACGATAAGACTTGACTTTCGTCATACCCAATAAAAACTCATGTATAAAAAATATAAGTTAATCATAAATATATTATAAAAAAAATATTTACATATATCATACCATATATTAGTTTCTTATGACCTTTTATTACCCATTTATCAACAAGTCCATGTTAATGTTACATTTCGGGTAATAACAACTTTGTTTTTGTATATGTTTTGATTTTTTTCACTTAAATTGATCACAGTTTAATTATATCCAAAATATTAAACATGATATAAATATAATTTATATTATGTATATATTTATTTAAATTAATTTATAAAATTTACAGATTGAAAATTAAATACACTGTTCATAGAAACGGTAGGGCGTACGTTTACATGAACATTGTTTCAATTTTCATGTTAGATTGAAAAAAAGAAAATAAAATGATATATATATATATTATAATTACATATTAATTTTTATTTCATATATATAACATATTTTTATTAAACCCAACCTTAATACATTCCATGTTAAGTGTGAGTGAATCACATCGCCTCAGGAGGTGGCAGTCCATCGTACACACGAGAGACAGTATCATATTTCAAAAAAAATGTAATGAATGAATTTATGTGTGATATAATAATTAAATAAGTATTATTATATCATAAATATCCTATATAAAAAAATTACATCATTATTTCCAACTGTGAGAGTTAGTAATGGAAAAACTAACGACATTGATTCGTGAGGTTGTAGTCCTCTATACACATGAACGATGATTTCACATCCCATTTGATTGAAGTCGAGAGATATAATTATTATGATATTAATGTAATAAAATCTCAGTATATGGTAGATACTAGTTTTATTATATTTTAACTATTAATAAATAATTTAAGGTAGAAAATGATGAAATAAAATGAAAGAGCATTGTTAAGATAATTACCTTATCTAAGAGAAACCTCCATTAGATATCCTCTTCAAGACACAAGGTATGGACATTTGGGAGTTATAGAAGACATAAAATGTAAATAAGGATGTTTATGAGAAATTTGGGATGGTTTAGGTCGATAAAAATGGATTTTTATGTGTGAATAAGTAAAGATATTTAGTGACCTTCTATAAGAGTGGGGAAAGGAACCCGCCTGGAAAATACTTGGAAATTTCCCAAAAGACTCCAAAATAAGAAGGTAATTTCCACGAGAAAAATTTCAAAATGACACTAGGTTTGATATTGGGAAGGATAAGGTGGAAATATGTCTATAAAATAAGATTTTAATAACCCTATTTCTACCATAATCATTGTAAATATTTTTTACTTTTTTCACAGTTCATTTTCGTAAAAAATTGACATGAAATTATTAGAAATTAAAAAAAATCTGATTCCAAATATGTAATCTATTTTTTTATATTCTATTCCCATAAGTGGAAAAAATTAATTTAAAATTAATTCCATATATGTGATGAGAAATTGGGTTTTTAAAGAGAAAATACTAAAACATTAAGAAGTTTTTATATCCAATTTTAGTAGGAAATTGATTAAAATGACCTAAATTGGATTAATATATATATATTTGAACTAATTTTACTTTAAAACAAATTCAAACTATAATTCAACTTTTTAAAATATTTAAATGAAAATTTTGTTTTCAATTAAAATCTAGTATTTTTCACTATTTATAAAAAATGAATGTTTTCAGAAAAATCTGAAATTTCACCATATGATAATATTGGTATTATGATTTCAAAAATGAATATTATTTTTTCAAATAAATTTTATAAAAATGTTAGGAATTATTTTTTAAAATAAGATATGCATAAAAGGATACAAAATAGATTTTAAAAAATAAAATTTTAAGTGTAAAATTAGATTTTTTTATATCATGTCTATTAAATAAATAGGATGATTGTTAAACGTTAAATTTAATATATAATATATAAAATCATTAATATTATTCCAAAATATTTATTTGTTTAGTGTCCCAGGATTTTGGACTACTTGAAATTCTAAGGGAATTTCCATTTTATCAATGGTGGATGGGCCTAATTGTAAAAATATCTTTAGAATGAAATTATAAGAGATTTGATACATAAATTTGATGTTTTTAGACTTTATTAAAGGTCCATGAGTTTCATAGAGTGTTCTGTCATGTTTTGGAAGTGTTGGATCTAAAATATCAAATCCAGGAAATGCTGTTAGGGGCGTACAGTTTGTCTGAAATCATGTTGGAACCAAGAAAACTGTGTGGCTGGACCAGTGGAGTTGGAGGTCATACATGGTTTAGTCTAACATTTTGGGAGGAAATTCATGTCCATGTGGCCTTTTGAAAGTTTTGGATAGATGGGAAACTCATGGTTTCCACACAATTTCCTAAATTGTGCATAAACTGTGTGGCCTCCCTTCTTGGGCAGTGGCACTTACATGGTTTGTGTAAGGTTTGGCCAACCATGCGGACAAACCATGTGCCTATTAAAAGGGGGTAAAATTACCCTTTGACCCTAAAATATTTTAACTATACTCACCATATTTTCTTTCCCAATCGTTTGTGCACTAGGGGAGCTTCTGTTCAAGCTCTCCTCTCCTCTCATAGGGATGGAGAGATCTCCATCATCCATTATCTATCACGTGCACAATCAAGTGCATTGGTTAGACCTCGGTATATCTACGACTCATCCTTTCTCTTTTATTCATTTCTATTCTCATTGTTTACTCTATTTTGGTGCGAGATAAATCTACCAATTTTAATAGAATTTGTTCGTTTCTTCGATTTCTCTCAAACCCAACCAAACCAAGCCTCGATATTGGATGTGTGGATCACATTAAGCATAATATAGGTGGTTTATATATTTTCCCACATGTTTTTCGACTTTATAAAAAATAATCATTGTGTCTTGTTCCAAACATACCCTTTTTCACCTCAAAATAATAAATTTACTTGAATTATATTGCTTGGATTTCATTATGATATGTTTAGACACTTCTTGGTGTGGTTGGAGGTTATAACCTCAAATTGAACCACCCATTATGGTGGTTTCTCTTTTTCACCCTTTCTAAATTTTATCTTCCCTTGTTATAGACACCCTTTTGGGTGTTCTTTTTAATTATATATTAAATTGTGATCCTCAAGAATTTTTAAAACCACCTTTGAGGTGGGTTTCTTTATGCCATGTGATGGAATTGGATTTCCAAAAGTGAAATAAATAAATTGTCTGAATAACAACATTAGTTTATATAATAAACCCCCTCAATTATGTGTGTTTCCTTCAAATTATAAAAGTTATATATATTTTATGCCTTTTTGGATTTAGGGTGTGGTTGTTTCTATGTAATTATTTGGATTTATTCCTTCTTGATGTGGTGTACTTATGTATGTGGACCTAAATAAAATGACTGACCGAAAATTACTTTTTTATTATCAAAACACTTTTTCAGAGAAATTAAGAAACCAGTGAAATCATATTTACAATGAATAAAACCAAAACAAAACCAAAGACCAAACTACAGGGTCTACTCCTCCCCAGCAACTACATCATTGTGACCAACCTTCATCAATGAATAACCACCCAGCAGACAGTCCCGTGCAAAAATTCATGAGCACAAAATCAATGGCATAGTTATACCCTCTCATAAGAACAAGTATGGGTGGAATGCATCGATGGAGGCTAAATTCAATGAACCCCATCTAAAGCATACCTATGTAGAGTGATGGTGTAATTCATCTAGGAATCACATCCAAAAGAAGAAAAAGTGGCAAATAGCAACCCACCCGATCTGGCGTACCTCCCAATTCAATCAAAAGTTTCCATAACATTAAATAGAGTAATTGAAAAGTAATTTGATATTACCAGAGTTCGATTCCCAACACAATTTCTATGAGATAAAATTAACATGAATGTTTGGCTCACTCACCATCGGATTTTCAAATTTAGAAGCCATCTAATCCTAGGACTAGATGTATTCCTCATGGATGATCCCCCCTTTATTGAATCCCCCTACCAATATTAGATCCTGCTTTTCAATCCAATAGTATTGTTTCACATTCAGAGTTACTGTTATAGACCTCCCCATAATTTGTGTTGCCTCCTCTTTAGTCACATTAAGAAGCAAGACCTGGTCCACCACTTCTTCTTCAGAACTTAAAAATATGTCCAGTGTCTGGTCACCCATGTCCTCTAATTCTTCCTTCCTTCCATTCATCTTTTTGGAAGATCGAGTCTCCAATGGAGGTGGTAGAGAGGAATAATCCCTCCTACTTCTTCTCCTCCTATTAATTTTATGTCTCCTTGGGCTTCTATCCTCACCTACTGAATGGATAGTAGCTTACCAAATAGGTTTATTCACATAGGCCTCATCAGCATCTAATGATTTATTAGGATCAAGGTTCTCAACTACATATTCCAGGCCCTAAAAATAATTTTGTCCCTCTTAAGGCGTCTATGTTTCATATTATGTCATGATCACTTACATTTCCTTTTTTATTTTTTAAATTTAATTGATGAAATTATTTATGAATGATGAAAGTGATATTAGAGTTTCCTTCCACAGATCCCTATGGATAGGCTCATCGTTCTTGTTATTAGATTTACTAGTGGATTTTTTATATGTGTGCGGAAATACTGGAACACTAGGATGGGATCATCATGCATTTTTCTAGCGTCATTAAGAGTGATATCAATTCTCTAGGGGAGACACCTTAGATAATATCTATGGATATATGGGTACACTAGGCCACAATTAGCACCTGATCCACTATATGAGATACCTGGTATGAGCTTATAGGTCACTATATTGCATTAGGTTAGGAGTGAAACTTGTGAGGCCATTCATGGATCACATTGGACAGACTCCAACATCAGTGAGGATTTATGGCACTCCTAGAGTGATACATAATGTTTTCCTTGGATGATCCCAAGATGCATATTATTTAATTTTGGTAATTAATATTTTAGTAAAGGATGATGATGCCTAATTTTTGTCCATGTGATGTGTGCTCCAAGCCAAATCACATATTTGGATTTTATCCATCTCATAATACCTATTTTTGATGTTTTATTATCATCTCTTTCATTTTATCATTATACAGGTTTCCCATGGTTCATAAATTTCTGGTATGGGATGAAGTAGATATGGTCAGGCCAGGTATTCTTAAGGAACCTAATCTTTGGTTATTTATTTATTTCACATGGCTGGTTTATTTTTTATATACATTCACACTGTTTATTTTATATGAAAGCAATTAATTATGCTTTATACACTATTGATGGTGGCCTAATGAGTATATCTCACAACCTATTCATGATGAAATTGCATTGGGGTACCAGAATAGACCTCATGGTTGCAGGACCAGGTACTCTAGATTTAATTGTTACAAATATAGCTGGGATTTGGGAGCATTAGATTGAGCTAATACTCAGGATACACATGTAGACCATCCTCAAGTATTTTATCTTATCATTTATTAAATTTTTTGTATCATATTGTACTTATTTTAACATATTTCATGTTTTACTTTCATAACATCTCATAGATATGCTTGTATTATAGTATATTTGTGTTTTCCAGTTTATTAGTTATTATTATTATTCCTCCACTTCCTTGTCTTATGTTTTGTATTGTTATTCCTTACTACTTATTTTGTTTTCATTAAATTTACCTATGATTTATTTTTATTCTATTGTGATCATGAGTGTATAGTCTCCCCATCGTACCACCATTACACCCTCACTTATAGTTATAATCCTCTAGTGTATAGGGATGAACTATTGGGACCATGTGGCAATCGGTCTAGCTACTGGATTGGTAGTCAGTCGGGTCAGTACATTACAAAGTGGTGTCAGAGTCACTTTTTATTTGTATTACTATTTTGAGTTGGTAGACATGAGACTAGGAATGTTTCGGTGCTTGGTAAATATCCATGCTTTGGAGTAATCAACCGACGTATAGGGAAAAGTTAATGTGACTAGGGATGGGATGTTGTTTGTGTTGTTCACTATTACAGTTCATTATGATTTCACATTGTGTGATTGGAGTAATTTCCACTGTATAGTAATTTATGATATTTATATAAGTTTACACTTAGGATGGTATGGAAAGGATGTATCATTACATGTGTTATTATAGGAACATAGGGATTTACATTCCATGAATATTCTATTCCATGTAGATTACATTTCTAGGTTTTCTAGATTTATTGACGTTCCTTGCATGTTTTATTAGTATGTATTTTTTTATATTACATGTTTGTAATTTAAAAAATATGATTAGTTTTATAATTAGGTAATTTATTAGCATGCATTTTTTTATTACATGATGTGTGATTTAACTAGTATGTTCACATGTACATCATGCATCTAAAATTTACTTATCATGGATTCCTTGTATACAATCCTTGGGTGTTTTTCCTACTTATGTAGTAGATTTCCATTCTTATTTATAATGTTTCTATGTTTATTAATCATGTTTATGTGATTTTAGTGTTATGATTAGTATTTTTATTTTTGTTTTCCCGACTTATGTAGTTGGATTCCATGTTTAACTGTCATTCCTTGTGATCTATTTAGCATGTTTACCTATTTTTGTTGATATGTTTAACATGATTGGTTATAATTTTAATATAAAATTGGTTATTAAATTGTAATCATTAACGTAAATGGTGTTTTATCACATAGATTGATGATTACACCTTAATTAACCAATCATGGCATGTTTTATCCATGAACTATAGGTTGCATGGGCTGAAACATTTATTGATTATGATTAAATGGGAGTCAATTTGAAATTTATAAAGTGTATGGGACCTTTATAAATTATAGAATAGTTACCCATATAATTGAAACATTATTAATATAATACTACATATATATATATATAAACTATCATATAATGTAAAAGTTGTTAAACATTAATTATTTCATAAATTTGATTTTTTGTTGACATTTTCCATGACCCGAACCAATTAGGTTGGTTTTGATCTATTATAGCTTTGATTTAGACTTGAATTTACCTAATTAGGTCATTCATGATTCTCTATTATTAATAGATAAACCCACTAATGGTGTTTTATAAATCTTAATGTTTAAAATAAAATGGGGTTTCATTTTGATTATCCCAAAAATAAATTGAGTGGGACCCTCATAGTTCTCCTTTTACTTATCCTTATTGTGTTTGTATTTAAATCCATGGGGTCATGCTAATACTATATATAATTGGTCATTAAAATTGTCTATATCCACCTATATATATGTAAATATAGACTTATGGTGTCATATTATTTGAAAAATCTACTTTTTAATTAATAATAGACCTTTCAAACCTACTTTGAGTTGTACCTATATATGGCCTTGGTTAATTAAAATTTCAATTGAAACCTAAAGGGTGATTTCCTCTATAGATTTCAATTGAAATTTTATTTAATTAATCCCATTTTTGATAAACTTGTGAATAAAAAAAATAGATAAAAGAAAATTTATGTGATAAATTGACTAATTATGGTAGGTTTTCAGAAAATTAATTAATATTTGTGAATAAGTTTTATAAATAATTCATTTGTTCCTAGTTTCTTAAGCTAAATAAAGAACCTAATAATTTTTCTTTATGAATGATATTAGATATTATTTAAAATTCATAACCTTAAAATGTTTACAGTCCATATGTAAATAGATTTTTTGACTTAAAATGAAACCTTAAGTGGTGTGATTAGTTTAAACCTTGTGTGAGGGTTATTTCGGTGTTCATTGTAGTGTCCTTGAAATGGGAGCATGAGCATTACCCGTAGATCCATTTTTATATAGCTTGAACCTAAAGTATTAGAGGTAGGGTCCAGTGACTTTTATAGGTGTGACCTCTTGATAGGATCGATGCCTTCCTACTTCGGTAATGGTCTAGTAAGAGGTAGGTAGCATGCTCAGAATATTAAAATCCTTGAAAATTTTGATGATATTTCTAATGTGTGGTGTCGTTCGGGTATCATAATCCTTTGTAGGAATCTTATTTATAAAGATACACTTTTTATAGACTGGTGGTTATGTGTTATTTTAACCCTTTTTATGAGATCAAACATCATATAATTCTCAATTCCATCATCTTAGATGTTCCTTGGGAATGATAGGCCTCTTAGTAGGTCAAGTGACCCATCTTATTCTTCCTTCTTAGTATGGAATGAATCAGGAAGTCGTTTAGCTATTTTACATTTGTATGGGAAAGTATGGCTATGTGCTAGTTCTTTCTGTGAGACATCGGGTACTAGGATTCCTAGGGTTGATAATCCTATGGATAGAATCAAGGATATTCTATTTTTGTGGTGAAAACTTGGGGTAGTATTTAGTCATACATGTGGTACCCATAAAGTTGATAAAATGGTATAGTGAATTGTTTGAGTTTGACAGTAGTAGTTTAAATCCCTGGGTTGTTACCTTTTACTCACTAGTCAATTTGTTCTAGTTGTTACACCTAATTCTATGGTGTTTTTGGATGTAACTCAGGAAGAGTTTTACACATACATATTGAGAATATATTTTCTATAATTATTATAAGTGTCTAGTCTGTACCTTATTTTGGTCTAAAGCTTGTGAAGCATGTTGTCCATGTACTGGACCTATAATTATTGGTCGATAGTGTGTGCCATGAGATAAGATATTTTCCTTAGTAAATTCAATGATAAGAACACTCCTAAGTTATGGAGTTTCGTGTCAATATATGTATTTTTTTCCTTCAAAGTATAGGAAATACAACCAAGAAAGACCATTTTGAAAATGGTCAGTGTTTTTTTGAATACCCTGGAGGCTGGTGAGTTTTGATTTATGTCGATGCGTGTGTGGTAGCATGACGATAATAGGGTTGGATGAATATGAAACCTTTAAAAATGATGATAGTTGAGTTGTACTTTATGGGTTATTCTTGATAAAATTTTGGGATGACTTTGGTGGTTAAGGCATTGTAGTTGGTTAATGATGATTCATCGACAGTGTAGTCGAGCACCTACAAATGAAGATGGTCTATGAGGACTGACTAACCCTTCTGTATGCAGATTAGTACAGGTGGTATGGAAATGTATTTAGTAATTCCTCTATTATAGAGGGAGTTTCTTGGGACCTTCTATAAATCATTAAATCCTCTTAGTGTACTCTCAACTAAAATATGATCATGTTCCCTATCTTGACATCGTTTGGGTACACTGAGAGAAGATTGGGTATATGTTGCGCTGAGTTTAAAAAACTTTCTCTTCATTATATAGGATCTTTTATAATTGTGTTTTGGAAGTATGGTTGTTATCAAGGCATGGTTATTCCTAAGTGATCTAGGGTTTCCTGGTAGGAGTTCCTTTGACGGTATCATAGACATCATCCAACCTTTGATCTGAATGTCTAGTGGATTCCACTTGGGTCTTAGTCAGTGTTATTGATATGTTGACATTCTTCTATGTACTAGTGTCTCACTTGTAAACTTAGAGGTATGGATACCTTTTATAAGATCCTTGGATCACATTTAAGGAATTCTAGGATTCCTTGTACTTCTCTTCATTCTCAAAAGGTATTTTAAAAGGTTGATGATCCAAGTGTGATTGATTGGGTATATGCCGAGTTCATGCTAAGGAACGAAAACTTAAAGTGATAATTTGGGATTGATATTTCACCAAAATCAAGTTACATACTTCGGTGTACATGCTTGATGAAAAATCAAAGTTCCTTAGAGGAAGGTTTTATATTTCATGTTTTGTTACATCCTCTTTCTAATCCAAACATTTTGGGAAATTTTAGTCAAAAATGGATTGACTTATATTCTTCCTATTCCAGTTAATTCATTCGGTAAGGAATAGTTATGGGTACATTGTCAGGTTAAGATGAGTGTGATGTAGGTTTCATCTGAGATTTTTCATGGAAAGATCAACTTGATCGGGTTACATGAGGCCTATTGGGATTCTACCATACATTCAATCCGAAGATTTTTTCTAGAGCATCGTTAGAGTGCTAAGGGAATGTTTAAATGGAAAATTCTGGTGGAGGAGATATCGTGACTTATAATTGGTCTTTAAATGTTAGAACCTATGGTGGAATGATCCATAAATGTTTTGATGAAAATAATGATGGCATTATCATGTATCTCATCTAGCGGGCTGGGATAAGTGTTGTTTCTATGTTCAGTTCTGAAAATAATCATTGGCTTGAGTTTAACAGCTCGTGTTTCATATGATTAATGTGATTCATTGAGGTGAATTGGTCATTTTGAAATTCAATGTGTTCGTTTGGATGAAACTTTATGACATGAGTATGTTGGGTGATTTTTTCTTCATTTCACCAAGGTTTCATGGGGATAAGAAGTTTTATGGTGGGGATTTTGTAGTGTCCTTTGTTTTTGGACCAGATAAAATTCCAAGGGAATCTGAATTCTATCAATGATAGATGGGAAAATCTATAAATTAAGCTTTAGAATAAAATTCCCTGAGTTGGAACACTTAAATATGTTGTTTTTATACTTGATTCATGGCATGAGAGTTGCATCGGGTGTTCTTTCAAGTTTTGAAAGTGCCAGACCTGAAATCTGCTATCTGAGAAAGGCAGTTACGGGTGCATGGTTGGTATGAAACTATGAATCCCCCGGGAAAAATTGTATGGTTGTTCAAGTGGATTTGGAGGTCTTGTACGGTTTGGTCTAATCATGTGGGAGGATCTACATGGTTGTGATAAATTCTATAGTTCATGTCTATATGGGAAACACAAGGTTTTCATATGGTTTCCCAAACCATTTACATGAATCATGTGTCCTCCCTTTTGGGTAGTGGAACTTACTAGGTTCATGCATGGTTTGGACAACCGTGCATCCAAACCATGCACATATTAAAAGGGGGTAAAATTACCTTTTTTACAAAAGTGTTTTAACCCCCCCCCCCCCCCCATCTTTTCTATCCCAGCTGTGTGCACACTAGGGGGGCTCCCATTCGATCTCTCCTCTCTCCTCTCATAGGGATGGCGAGATCTCCCTCGCCCATTTTTTGTTTTGACCACTGTAAAGTGCATTGTTTATCCCTTGGTAATTCTATGACTCCTCTTTCCTATTTTATTTGTTTATATTATCCTAATTTATTCTATTTTTGTGTGAGAAAATTCTCCCTAATTTTAGGGTGTTTGTTCATTTATTCAATTTCTCTCAAATTGGGCCGAAAAATTCCTCGATATTCGTTGTGTGGGTCTTCCTAAGCTTAAGGTATGTGTTTTATAGATCTTGCCAAAAGTTTATCTTCTCTGTAAAATATCATCATTGTGTAACATTCTAGACATACCCATTTTCACTTCAAAAAAATAATTTTCATTTAATTAAATTGTATAGTTTTCCTTGTGATGTGTTTAGACCCTTATTAGTGTGGTTGGAGGTTATGACCTCAATAATAATGACCCCTTAGGGTAGGTTCTCTTAGTCTCCATTTATAAATATTATATTCCATTATTATAGCCACCCCTTTGAGTGTGGGTTTTATTTATATTTTAAATGGTGATGATCGCCTATTTTAAAACATCCTTTGAGGTGGGTTGCTTTATGACTTGTGATGGAATTGGATTTCCAAAAGCAAACTAAATGAATTTTCTAAATAATGACATCATGTTATCTAATAAAACTCTTCAATGAGGTGTGCTTTATTCAAATTTTAAAAGTGGTATATGCGTTATTCCTTGATTGGATTTATGGTATGGTAATTTTTATGGCCTTATTTTGATTTCTTACTTCATGATATGGAATAATTATATAATTAGACATTTTATTTCTAAAATGAAATGGAAAATGGTCATGGCCCTCTTAAGGCATCCCTATTTTATATTTTGACATGCTCACTAATACAGCCTTTTGGGTTCTTTAATTTAATTGATGAAATGATTTATAGACATTGTGAGCGATACTCATCCTTATAAGGAATTCCAAGGATGGGATCTTATTTTTTGTGATCAACTTTGCTGATAGATTGTGTATATTCTAGGGGCAATAATGTTATGCCAAGATGGGATCACCATCCATTTATCTTACCTCAACATGAGTGATATCAATTCCCTTGGGGAGACACCTTGGATGGGCTTGTGGCTAGATGGGTATACTAGTCCATGAGTGGTACTTGGTCCCCTATGTGAGATTCCTAGTATTGGATAAGAGTTCATAATCTCACATTAGGAAATGATTTCTACCTGTAAGACATTCATGGATCACATTGAAAGGAATCTGATGGTAGTGATCATTTATGGCACTCCTGAAACGATACATGGGTTCCTTATTAAGGTTCACCTCAGATAACTCAGGATGAATCTTATTTAATTTTTGTAATTACTTTTATACTAAAGGATGATAATGTATAATTTTTATCCATGGGGTGAATCCTCCGATCCAAATCACATGCCTGGGTTTGATTTATCTCATGATACCTGTCTATGATGTTTTGTTAGCATCTCTATAATTTTATCATTTTATCATTTCACATGTTGCCTGTGGTTTATAAATTTCCATCTTAGGAAAAAGTAGGTATGGTCAGGCCATCTGACCATGAGGAAACTCATCCCTACATGGGTATTTAATTATTTCTCATGGATGATTTACTTTTGATATACATTCACACTACTTACTTTATATTCATGAAATAGATTATTCTTTAGGAACCATTGGTGGTGGGCTACTGAGTATATCTTACACTCTGTTTGGGACACCATTGCACTGGGGTACCGAACATACCTTTTAGTTATAGGAATAGGTCCTCTGGATTATGCTATTACACTTTTAGCTAGAAGTTAAGAGCACAAGACTGAGTAAATACTCAGGATTCTCATGGAGACCGACCTCGGGGACTTTATTCTATCTTTTAATTATTTTTTGTAGTGTAATCTATTTCCTACTTCATGTTTCTTGTTTAGTTGTTTTTAACATCTGATGGACAGGAATGTATTATAGTATATTGGAATTGGCCAGTTGTTTTCGATGGTTTCACCAGACTGTGTTGTTGGGCATGTTATTGTTCATCGACATGCATTTTTTCCTACATTCATGTTTTCCAAAGGTGGGTGTAATTCATAACTCATTATGGTGATGTATACTCCTTGACTGAAATGGGATGATGGGATGTCAGTTCCTCCTTTCAATTATTCCTTTTAGGATATATTCTCTTATTCTGGGTCTCTACCATAGATTAAGATGTTTTCGTGAAACTCGTTCCTAGTTCCATATATTTGTGGAAGTTTGTTAATTATGATATTTATATGTAGACATTTCAAGGGGTCCTAACAAGGCTAAAACCTTTGGTCAATGTAGTAGTCAAGCTGGGCATCGCTCGTATATATAGACGTTGTAGCATTGGTTAGTTGTATTATTCCTCATAGGATGGAATCTCATAGATACGTCTTGGGTGAGAAACATGAGGTATCCCATAGCTATCATAGGATATAGGTATGAGATGGGTCACAAGTTAAAAGTTTTACGGAGATGGAGTGTAACTCATTATAACTCCCCATGGGGATGGATTGAGGAGATTCATCCCTATAAGGGAGAACCTAAAAGTATTTTCAAATGGATGTATCGGAATTCCTGTGGAGGTGGACCTAGGGAGGTGTGTCCCAAAAAGGAAAGATTTTAGGCTGTGAAGGTTGATATAAAAACCACTAGAGGTGGATCTGGAAGGTTCACCCCTAATAGAGTGACACTAAGGTTTACTTTTGGTCGAGATTGAACCTGAAAGAGTCTTCCTATATACTCTATTTAGGAGACAGGGTTTAAAACTCATATAGTTTGATGGATTTTGTTGGTATTATGCATTTGATCTAATAAGGTGATGTTAAGAGAAGCGATGATGTATATGGGGCTTACATGTAGGAATTTCCCAGGTGGGTGGAATGACATTACTGGGGTATAGAAGATCAAGTAAAGTCAGGGTGTATTATGTATGGATTGGATGGTGTATATGGGATTGATATATTTCTGGGTTTGGACCTCAAGTAGGCTTCCTAATTATCCCATGTGATTGGGAATCAAAGACCACATAGTTAGAGAAGGGTAATTATAGATTAAACCTAAAGATGTGGCCCATATAAATGGATAATATGGTTGGGGATTACACCAGGAGGGATGCCTATTGAGGATGTAGATTTTTCATGGTCTCTACTAACCTCTAATCCCGTGTGATTCATTCTTAGTGTGATAAACAAGAGGAAGCAGTGTACCTACCTTTCATGTTGTGAAAAAATCTCCAACGAGAGATGGTGTGGGGATTATTCATAGAAGCTTCCTAAGGAGGATCTCTTTACATGTGAGGAGGATCTCATTACATTAGAGTGGGGATTACATGTGTAAGTATCCCATGGTGAAAAATTCCAAAGGGAGAGGGATGGGGTTTTTAGAGTAAAGGAAGTAGCGGGTTCCTAGTTCTCATCCCCTCTCTAAGCCTTGTATCTGGGGGTGGAAAAGTGTAGAAAATGTGATGTCACCTACAATAAATGCTAGGGTATTACTCCATGTTGGATGTCTAAGAGAATATCATTACCTATGTGGATGGTGGTTATAATGTCATTCCATGTGATTAGGATCTCATTCAGTGTCACTCGTACACCAGATATTCTACATTTTCGGTGCAGGGAGTGGCCACATTTTAGAATCATTTGTTGAGGATGTTTGGTTTCATTCAGTTTTACGTCATGCATCTCAAATGTTTGGGACTCACTCCTCACCCCTTGGTCTTACATAACTGTCTCTCATTAACCCTTAGGAGTGGGTGGATTCAACAATTCCAAGGTGTAATGGTGTGGAGTAGTGGTTACTCACGAAGTCCACGTTACCCTTACTATATTGAAAATAAATGGGAATTAGTGTACCTATTTTGAAAAAGAAAGATGTAGGAAAATTTATGCACAATTTTCATAGGGGACAACTCACGAGGGGCTAATAAATCATAGTATGCAATCCTGTAGGGTTTCACATAACAGGTGCATTCAAGATATCATAATTTCTTGTAAAAGGGTCTTAAATGTGGTATTTTAGAAAAGGGACGAGACATGGATCATAAAATATGGGGTTTTCATAATATTGGAGAGTTTATAACAAAAGGAAGGTTTGAATGCAATATTGGGTTGCACACAATCCTAGGGGTGCATGCAAGGGGGTCTTTTGCATGCACATGCCTTAGACTGAAAGAAGTTGGATGTGGGTCAAGCCATTATGGGGCCACAAGAAGGAGGAACCCTAGGGAAACTATCAAGAAATATATTATATGTTGAAGTTTCCATTCTTTTGTGATGTCATGGAAGACTGGTCTTATGCAAAGTAGAGAGATTCATAGGCTTCTATAGGATCACCTTGAAGAAGGGGGGGTTCACTTTAATGTATATATGAAGGATTTGGTGATAGTTCACAATATATTGGGTGTGGAAGAGGTGTTCCATACAACTGGTCTTTGAGCAGTGGTGAATGAGTGCGCAAAGGGTCATTTGACATCCCATTGGGAACACAAGAGACTTACACATGAATTTATTTCTTATGCATGATAGTAACCACTTGTGTGCACCTAATTTGGCTGATTTCAGTTGCTGGAGTGGAAGATGGTAGTTTGAAATCATGTTGGGAATTCAAGGGTTTTGTACATGGATTTTAATCTTCTATGAACACCTAGAAACTTGTGTGTGGAATCCTTTTAATTCTTGGAATGTTCCATTGAGTTGAATGGTGCCTTCATCCCAAATATGGCATGTTGTGGATTCATACAGAATATGGCATGAACAATCCCCCCCCCCACCTCACAATATGAGTTGAAAGGGGACCAGAAGGTCAGGTTCCAAGGGAAGCACCAAAAACATAAGCTCATCCATGGAGGTTCATGAAAAAAACACTGATGACCACACAAGACCTCTTATGCACACGTGGAAATCCTGATCCACTTTAATAAATACTTGGGGAGCTATGTAATGTACATTGACTTTTTGTGTGATATAAAAACTATTTTCATGTAGATAAGTTTGAAATTTCTTCATGGAACACTGAACTTCGACTCCTCTTTCACAAAACTTCTGAATCTTCCATGATTTTTCCTTTCTGGAAATTCTTACATTTTTCATAGATGACATCTAATATTTCATGAAACATATCCCTTTTAATTCCAACCCCTTAATATTTCATGCATCGGCCTTTGGATTTATAGGCTTATTGAACATGGAAAACTGACAAAATGATGCTAATATTGAAGTTTCCACTGCCTCGGGAAGGGAGTATATGATCGAGAAGCCTCATATACTTAATGCCAATATGGTCATATCAAAAAATGAGATTCTTCTAGCCATTCTAACACAGATAGAGAAGGATTATATTCTAAGTTAAATCCTTCCATTATAGAACATTGGGCTTCTAGATGAAGTGCCCATCCGAGGTTTTGAAGTTGATACACTGCGGTCATGGTTCACGCAAGAAAACAGACTTCAACGATACAACATCAATGTTCATGGACAGGACTCTAGAGATAACCAGGACAATGTCATCTATGTTCTGAACACAAGGACAAGGATGATCATAGGAGATTATCCAAAGTAAGAGGAATTCATTTCCCACTATGCCAGTACCTTCTAAAGAAGTATGAGGAATTATAGCATGGGATGCAAGAAGGATTGGGACTTGAGGTCTGAGGGTAAATTCACAAGTGAATGGTCATGGGCATACTGGATATGCTACACATGTGAGGATCTTGGAGTATAGTTGTGCAAAATTGGTCTATATAAATTCATATAGATGTTGCAATTCCATATCTATCATCAATAGGAGATGGTGTCAAAGCTCCTCAACCGATGGTCTCCTGACACAAACACATTTCAACTTCACCATGGGGAAGTGAGCATAATCCTTTGGGACATTCAATGAATCAGAGGCATTCCTATGGAGGTATTCTAATACAATTAGTTCCTGATAATTGATAACACTTTGAAAAATAGGGAATGAATCCCTGCTTTCATGGAATCTATTTTAGGTGGCGAAAGAAAAGTTGGAGATCAAATTCATCCAAAAGGACATCCCATTTTTATAATGGTTCAACTTGCTATTCTAGAAGGATAAGAAGGTAAGAATTTTGGGTTGATGGATGCATTGTCTGATCACATCACAAAGGGGAAATGTGGGATCATATTGGGTGATCCTAGAGGCAGGAAAATATCAGAATTGTGGGTATAACATGGTTGGAGGTTGGGACCTATTGGTTTGATATGATTCATTTCTTTCCACTTTGTTGTGTAGGTGGTTGTTACTAGTAAGAGACATAGGGATGGAGATATTCTTAGGGACTTTGGTAATGGATGGGATCCTGGTGGTTCAAAATAGGGTTAACATGTGAGTTCCTATGTTGGATAGGCTTTATAGCATCCTGGTACGTGTCATAAGGGTAAATATGACCAGGAGAATATATGATCCATTTTAGTTTCTACATGGTTTGATTTTAGCACATATTGGAAGGTATGAATTCTTGAATTCCATCCTCCCTCTAAGAAACAGTCTACGACCATCCCTACTGAACATTGTTGGGGTTCATCCACTGACTCTTTGTGACAATGGGGTTGTATTTCATATTGTAAACCACACAAATTTAAACTTCAACCCCTTCCGCACCTCCTTCGGCCTAATGGTGGACAACTTATAGGGATCATGGGAGTAGAGAGAGTACTTATTGAGTTTTAGGGGTAGTTTTTTTGGTGACTCAGATCGATGGAAAGGTCCTCTTCAATCCATAAATTTTTTCATGTTTATCTATTAATTTTGTATGCCTTCAATAGGTGACAAAGAAAGTGTACATAGAGGTTTGTGAATAGTAGAACCCCTGCTTCCTACACTAACTATGGTACATGTTGACGACAACGGATTTTGGAGAAACTATCATACTGCTACCTATGGATGTTGATTCTAGCCTATCAATAGACTATGACAAAAACTAAGTGGTGGAATATCCAAAGGAATCTTGTAAAAATTCATTCAGATGAACGAATCGGTGAGTGTGGATTTATAGTAGTGGGAAGGAAAACGGGATGCTAACCAAGAAGTAAGACAGACACCTAGTGCAACACAAGATAGAACTACAGTGTCATTTTACATCACATAGAATGATCGCACCCCCACCTCCTAAAGAGGGGTGGTCTTGAAAGTGACCTCAAGGGCTAGCCAAAGATGCCCCTAAAGAAATTGAGATATCTTCTACAACCATTCACTAGCATTGTATCCCCATATATTTGGTCTACCTAGAGAACACTATGACAATCGATGTCTCCCTAAGACCTGTATTGGAATCTTAAGCGGGATATGATCAAATTTCCAATAGTCAGGCACATTCATGTTGCAGTCCAGGAAATATTTCATCGAATACATTCATACCTGATATCCATAGATATTTAAGCATGCCAAAGGGGGGAGTACGAGGCACCTCCCACTTTGGTAAAGGTGATGTTCGACTAAGAGTCGGTTCCAGAGGAGACACCACCCGAGGGTGAAATTGCCGAGGATGAATAATAGGAAGAAGAAGAATATGGGGAATCATAGGGTATGGATGCTCATCAAGGGAGTCCTGAGAGAGTGGTGAGATTTCATAATATGAAGAATATTTTGTTGAATATCTCTCAGTAAGCCTAACCTGCTCATATCTTTTCTTGATCCTTTCCTTTCCTTACCCAGATCCACTAACCGGAACTCATCCCCTATAAGAGCATCTCTAATTCAAGAAAATGGATCCCACTATAGGGGATAAATATGTTCCAATGGTTGTGGAGTATCATGATCCATGGCCTACACTCGGAGCTGAGGATGGTAGTAAGATGGTCATATCTTCGGTGGCTAGTTTTGGGCTAGCCGAGGAGGTTGGGGTGGAACCCTCAGAACCCCAGGTTATTCCCTTCATATATAGGGGTCCACACCCTATAATTCCTATAGTGAAATCCAATACTAGTGAGGTGTCTCGCCTGAGGTGTCTTATCATCGAAATTCATACCCCTCAAGGTAAGTTCATATCTTGAATCATTCGGCCAAATCAGATTTCCACCAAGCTTTTTGTCAACATGTACTTATCCCATGTAGCTCCCTCCCAAACAACACAAGGAAAATCAGTTACAATCATAAAAATACCTAGTTTTGAAGGGTCTCCTATGTTGTAAGTTTCTACAGTGACTCAGGATCTTTACCTAGTGGCGCCCAACTCTTATAAATCCTTGATTTCCTAGAATCTCACTTTTCATCTGCCGATTAGATTAACTAAGATGCATTTATCCCATAAAGTGATCAAATCCTGAAATATCAAGTACAATATGAGGTTGGGGTATCCATGGGATCTATCTTAATGTTTTTACCTATTCATGAGGAGTTTTTCATCTAATCCAATCCAGCCTTGGTGGTTCTGGATGAACTGGTGGTTGTGACTGCGAGTGATGCCACTAGTAGGGCAGAAATCAAGGTTGTAAGGGGTGATAATGCTAATGAAGAATAATAATCAAGAAAATATGACCACCCCTATTATATATATCCTAGTATTTCATAGATGATACCAAAGTAAGACCCTACTTCTAAACTTCTTGTCACATTCCCAAACTATGAACTTGCATATCTAGAAGATCTTGATGACTCTGATCTAGAGGCGGATGATGAAAATAATATAATATGGCATAGGGTATGGTGGTGCATCTAAGGATTCATTAATCAGAACCCATAGCTTCATTTGGAAGTCTGAATGGGATCCCTTCACCATTTACTATGTAATCTATGCACCGGAGGGTATATTCTCTAGGCCTCAATGTGTTGGTCTGTAATTGCCTTACTAAAAAGATATAGGAGGGGAACTATCATATAGAAGTTGTTTGGTGTCATAAAAATTATGATATCATATGCAATATTTGAGAGTTCAAATAGGATATTCAATATCTATAGGACAAAGTGGGAGAGTTTTCTGCCTTTCTTATGACCTAAAAGAATATTATCAGGAATCTAAGAGCTCAACTGAAAGAGTCTTACAACCAAATAAAACAAGAGACTGCTCAAATTGAGGATCTCTATATCGATTGGGTCCAAGAACAGACAAGAGTTTATGATCTTCATCTAGTGTAAAATTATGAGGATGTAGAGCTTGGGATGAAGTCTTAAATCTTTAAGGCTACTTGTAAAATATTGGAAGAGTTGAAGTGCTCGATTAGTGGATCAGATCCATAAAGAGACTATTTTTCCGAAACTCATGAGAGGATCTAACATTTAGATGTCCTAGGCATTCCTTAACTTTATTTCTTACTTTTAAACTTTTTTTTTCATGAAAAATTTTCTTCGTTTTCTCTAAATATCACACTTCCATCACATTTGTGAGAAAACTAATGATCATTACATAAGCTCATGTGGGTCATGCTCGGTGTGATAAACAAAGGTTGATTTTATAATCATTTACTTTGTATGAGAATTCTAGATAATCATTGAATACCAAGGTATTTTATTGCTAATTAGCCAATGAGAATGTTTAGCCTAAGAGAAACTATGGATGGAATATGGGTTTCCCATAATAGCTGATTTGATTCTCCCCACATGCTCTAGTGCACAAACTAGATAGCTCTAGGGGTGTTAGAATATACTAGAACATGGTGGAATGAGAAGTGTGAATCATGATACCCAATATTTGAAACGTACTGAGATTTGTGACATGATGGGGAATCACTTCTAAACATGATTGAAACATAGCATTTGTATTAGTTAGCCTGGTATGGGGACAAAAAAATAAGGGTTGGCCACTCAACATGTTCAAAACATAGGACTTATCTAAGAATGTTATCCAAAGTATTCTAGTAATTGTACTGGCATGGTAAATGAGCCAAAGTTTCATGAGACTAGTTCATTAGGGGGTCCCTTCATATGTGAAAGAGGATGGGGATCCAAATGAAGGCTACACAATGTGTGGGTATGGAGTGATTGAATGTTCTAATGGATTCCAATACTCTGGTAATTACACCACCACAGTTTAGAGCACATTGGTGTAAGTATATTGGTCTGAATAAAGATCCATAACCACCTTATAGGGGGAATTATCTCATATGTTGAGCGACAGTAGAAAATGTGAACAATGTGGTAGATGACAAACATCAGGGAAGGATCTCTCAGGTGAGTTCTTAGAATGTTTTTTAGTTTCACATCATGAAAATAAGGAAGATAAACACGTAGTTTAACATCATATGATGAAGAAGATGCATGGTATAGTTTAATATAAAGTAATCAGGATGTTTCACATAGTTTAGGGTCATACTACCTGGACCCTGTGATCCTAGTTTATGTTTATAGAGTTTGAACCAAAGGTTCCTCTAAACATCTTATCCATACCGGTTCACACCTCACTAGACTACTATGATTGTGTGATCCATGCTCAGAGTGGTAAATATGGAATGGTATAAAGGGTTTACCTGACATGTGGGAGTGTACATTAGAGGTGATTCCAATGGTGTAATTCCATCACGATGTAGGGGAGTGGAAAGGATATAATTCACAACTCTCAAGATCTATATAAATAAGAGACTGGTGAGTAAGGATCTATTGTTGACCATATTCAAAACAAAAGGACCACAACCACACAAGTCAAGAATGGAGAGAGAAAGGGAAAAATAAACCATTAACCAAGTTCAAAAAAATAGGATTTTTTGTCTTCTGTCAACTATCCATTAGGGTGATGGACTAGCATGGGAGGTGAGACACAATTTCATGAGACCATCACCATTAGGGGGTCCATCTGGATCTGAAATATGATAGAAATATAAATCTAGAAATACTTGAAGTGTGGAATGGGAATGTCAAAAAAGTATAATCCAAAAATATATATGCAATAAATTTAAATTCACACTTCTTGGACTAAGGAAAATTGTTTAAAGTCATGTTACTTGGACTAAGGAAAATATTTTAAAGTCATGTTTCTTAGACTATAGGGGTTGCAAATAGTTTAAGGTCATAATGTCTAGACCATGAATAGAATGGGTGTTCAAAGATGTTTACATAGTGTGAGAGTTAATAAAACCAACATGAATGGGCCGAGGAGGCCCTTCACTACATGAAATTACCCTAAAACCAATTTTCCATAGTTTAATGTCATATGATCTGAACCATGGGGGAAATCAGTTTAAATTCATGATGTGCAGACTGGGAAAGGGTCAATTTTCAGGGTATCTATTTGGTGTGGGAGAGGCATAACCTGACATGTATGGATTCAAAGAGGCTCTTGTACTATTTACATACCTTGAAATAAACTACATATAGTGTATGGTTCTGTACCTGGACCATTATTAAGTCTAAGTGGCCAAATATTTGAAGGATCTTACATCTAGGCCCAAAGACAAAATGTTCAAGCATCACTACATATCTCATAAGATAGAAATCAATCCACATGTAGTTCTAGAATGTAGTATTGTAGGAAACCAATACTAAGGGGGGAAATCCTCTCTGGCGAGGGAACTGAAGCATCCCATGATTTTCGTGATGAACCCTGAAATTGTTTTGGGTATGGTTGCAATTTAATGTCATTCATTGAGGATGTTGGTTCTTAGTTTAAGGTCATAGAGTTCATACCATGTGGAATGTAATATCAAATGAGTATGTGTAGTGTGTTTTTATGGGAAACCCAATAAGAATGAGGTCTAGGGAGGCCCAACACTACACAACACATCCCAAAACGGGTATATGTGGTGTGACGACATAATAAATCAGATGTGAATGAAGGCCTAGAAGACTCTATTATTCCCCAAATACTCTCAATAATTATTTTTGATATTTTCCCTATAGATATCTATATGGACCATATAGAGGGAACACTCGATGTGAATGACCCAATGAGGCTCGCGTGCCGTGAATAAGTCCTAAGGGAGAAAAAAAAGATGAATTTTTGGCTGGTGTCAAATAAAAAGTGTTTGGGTATCACTATATATCCCATGAGGATGGGAATCAATTCACATGTAGATCTGGAGGATATCTCCCTGTTTAGGTCTGACCCGTACACAAGGATGGGGTATATTTTTTCCCTCTTTTTTGTTGTTGATTTTTTATTAAATGGACTAGGATTGAAAATACATGTGTTTCTACGTATCCTATGTAAACAAGAATAAACCCATATGTAGTTATTGAATTATTCATGGTAGATAACCAATGCCAAACACGATGTCCTCTCAAGAGATGACATCATGGTGTTGTTCCATTTTTCATTGTGCAGCCAGGACAATAATTTTTATGCAGTTTAAATTCATGAAACTAAGACATGTTTGATAAGAAATTTATCTTCATGTGTCTAGGATAATAATTTCACATTTTAAGTTCATGTGAAAGGACCATTCCATGCAGTTTTAGGTCATACAGTAAGGACTCTGGTTGATATGTATTTTATTTTCATGTGGCTAGGATGATAATTGTAACATTGTTTATCGTTATGCAACTAGGACATTGGGGGAGAGATGTTTTGAGAAGAATGTGTATGATGCATAAGCTATAACTCAATGTGAATAAAGACCAAGGATTCCTACGTCATGACATACACACCTAAATAAGACTTGTACATAGTTTATAGTCATGATTCTTGGACTTAAACTTATAGTTTAAGGTCATAGAGCTTGGATCATGAACCCAGTTTAACGTTGTGTGCTCGGAAAGATAAACTCATTATACGAAGTTCTACTTGAGTAACTTGGCATTGGTTGGAGGAGTGATGCGCGCTCTATCCATGGTGACCAAATAATATGCACGGTTGGGATAAACCTTGTGAATGGTGTATGGTCCTACCCACTTGGGCTCTAACATTGGTGACTTCTTTCCTGGTATCATTAGAGTTTGGAGAGCCAGCACTGTATCAACTTAAGGAAGGATTGGAGGTGAACCTTCTTATTTAATACTCTGAGTATTTTTTTCCGGTGCCTCTCAAAATTCTAAAAGGCTCGAAGCCAATTTTCATCGAGGGATTCTCTCTCATCTAGACAAACTTTAGCTATCTTTTATGACATCTTATGATCATAGAAAGTTGTTTTAAGAAATTTTAATTAAATATTTATGGGAAATATAGCTTATTTTTCATACACCAGTGAATATAGTAACCTGGGTGGAATTCCAAGTCACTTTTAGATAAGTCCATAGGGATTTGGGTATCCTATCCATAAAAATTTTCTTGTTCTGGCCGACCATCTTCTACAAATGTTCAATAGGGTCTTATTAAATTCCTCGATCTACTCATTTTTCTATGCATGGTAGTGGGAAGTATGGTTGGACCAAATACTATACTTAGTGTACAACTTCTTTAGCTAAGTAGCCTGAAATTTGGTGTTGTTGTTGGTGTACATACCATGAGGGACTATAAATAGATAAATGATGTGGGAGATCACTAATTAAACAATAAATTGGGCTTTAAATTCCTTAAGGGGGTCGCTTCTTCCCACTTTGAGAAGAAATATGTTTCGGTCAGAATAAACCTATACTAATGAGATGTTACTGGTGGATATTGTCCCATGACTTTGATTCCCCATACTAAAAAATACTAGGAATAATTTGTGTTATGGAGGGGCTCTGTTAGTTTATGTAAAAAATATTCATGGATCTGACATGTTTGGAACCTTTTGGTGAACTCGATACAGTCATGGACCATGGTGGGCCAAAAGTACCCAACCTTCAAATCTGGTGAGAGTGTTTTAGCCTTGCCTAATGAGCACTACAAGACCCTAATGAACTTTCTCCATAACCTGGGAGATCTCATCTCCATAAATGTAACATAGGATACTTCCATCAATCCCACATCTATAGAGAGTCTACTCAAGTTTGGGCCCACTCTAGATGGTGAACTTTACTAAACGCTGATGAATTTTCTCACGTTCATTTATGTATGGAAGAAAAGTGTTGTGTTGAAGATACTCAATTAAAGGAGTCATCCAGTCAGAGGATTATTCCATTATAGGAGGATATGGTGGTATCTATGTATAAGCACCAATAGTCAATTGGTTTACCTTGTCTTCATCCTATGAGGTGATGGGAGCGATGAGTCACTGATGTTCCACATGAATGAATTGGTCATCCTGTTTAAGCTCTGCAAGATATGTGGATAGACTATCCAGGGAATCATCTCTACAATTCTATAACTGAGGAACATGAGCCACTTCTAGATGAGAAGAGATCGGGACCATCATCTATTGAGTGATCTTTAACAAGGTAATGAGCTTTGGATTTCTGATGATATATTCACCACTAATCTTCTTGAAAACTAACTCGGAGTCTCCCTTCACATGCAGGTGGGGAACGTCAATTTCAAGAGCCATCTCGAGACCAGAAATGAGAGACTAATAATCTACCTCATTATTGGTATAGCCCTCTAATAGTAAGAATGAATATGGAAGGATATATTGCTTTGGGGTGATGAAGACAACCCCCAAGCCTACTTTGTTGATCTTAGGATTGTTGACCCTTCTATCGATTGGACTCTAAGAGGCACCATCAAAATTTATCTTCCAGCATGGAACAGTCCGATCTACTGAAAGGATGGCCACATCTAGGAAATCAATATTTAGAGGTGATTCTTTAGGGTCCATATGGGTAGCCAGAAATTCAACCAATGCTTGACCCTTGAAAAACTTCTATAAAACAAACATGTTGTTGAACTACTAAAGGATCACTTCTCAGTGCATGATCCATCCTTTAAATATTCGGAAATTCATGATATAATTAATCAGGTCTATACTAGATACCAGCTATATCTCGTGATGCTGAAAATAATTCCACAACTTTTGTACTATGAAAATTAGTGCGAGGTAGCTCTTCTCAATGAGAGGGTATCTGGACTTCATGTCTAAGAGTATACGAATGATATAGTATAAATTATTCTTTTTCCCTTCAATGTTCTTATGAGTGATTCTAGAACTATTCATATCAATGGTAGATAGAACCTTTATTTATGAATCAAGAAAAGGACTTACACTTTATGGACAGATTCAAAATGAATCAGTGTATATAGGCTAAGTGGAATTAAAGGCCTCAGAGCTCATAGAGGTTTCTCAAAGGAGGCATCTAGATGATGACCTTGATCTTCTATGGGTATATTTTTATTCCTCGGTATCTGATGAAAAAATTGAGAATATTTCTAAAGGTAACCCATAAGGTGCACTTCAAAGGGTTCATCTTCAGATAATGGGAATGGAGGAAGTCAAACACTTTCTCAATATTTCTACGATTTTTATAACACTAGTGTGATTTGACCACCAAATAATCAATGTAGAATTCCACCTACATCCCAACGATCAGTTTGAAGATGCGGTGCATGGATTATTGGTAAGTGTCCCATGCATTATTCAGACCGAAAGACATTACCTAATAGAAAAAAGTTCATTTTAGTTCTTTAAAGGTGGTAGATTCTTCATCTTCAGGGGACATCAAGATCTGATTGTATCTGGAATACCCATCCATGAAAGAAAGATCATGAAACCCAGTGGTGGAATCAATCAACACCTCTGTCACTTCCCGAATGGCCTGAAGGCCTTCATTTTTATTGATTTTTTGATAACACCCTTTCAAGGGATAAGGCGGAACCCTTAAAAGGCTTCTAGGATCAGAGATTACATGGACCATAGGCTTAGGATATTACATGACCCAAATGTCTTAGCGAATTCAACCAGACTATCTACAAAGAACTACCCCTCCTCAGCATCTGCATCGTGATAGTAGATCTACACCTTCACATGGTTTTCTGTCTAGGTTTCCCGTGCAAGCACAGGTTGGTCCCTATAGCATAGACATATCCTCTCATTATGACAAATCCATTTGGCTCTGCTCTGGTGATTGCACCTACTCTGAATCCTCTTCTAGGGATGCTCCTTTTTTATAGTGTGCATGGGAAACTACATGTGACCCGAAGTCCTTGAGGTGGCCCGAAGGCCTTAAATGTGGCCTGAAATCCCTACTGACCCGAAGTCCTAGGTGGACCGAAATCCTTAAGGACTCCAAGCCCAAACCGGTGGCCCAAGGTGAAATCATCCTTTGGGAAGTGGTGGTTGAGGTATCGAAAGTCGATAAAGACTCTGATATGACCATTCTTCTCCCTGACTAGAATGATGTTGGCAAAACATTTGGGGTATTGAACCTCCTTGAAGAAGTTTTCTTTGATGAGTCAATAAACTTAGACCTCGACAATGAGGTGTATTTTTCTGGGTGGTTGTTTGAACCCGCGATGACTCACTAGAATACGAAGATGGTGGATGGAGATCTGAAGATCTAGTCCTTGAATCTAATCATAAATCCCAAAAAATACATTACAATGATGCTTTAGGAAAACCACATATTACTGTTGTTCCTTGTTAGGCATGGCTACACTGATAAGCATTGGCCTCAGATCTGTCTTTGTGCTAAGATTCACCTGAACCACATCATTGATGGTGGTGCAGATGCCCTCTTCAAATGTGGGAGGAGTGTCCTCCAAATCTACTTCATCGTATAAGGCAGGGTGATCAGTGGGATTTGATGGTCCATCCAATCCATATGATTCTGGAAGAACATTGGTACCCTCTTAGGTAGAAATAGAACCCTTACTGAGGAACTCTTAGACTATAGAAACCATTGTGATCGTAGTTGTCGACCTGATTCCATCAGGCATTAAACTGTGGGGTCCATGCTTTATGTCAAAGTAGTGGTAGTGGTCAGTTTCTGGTGACTCAACCTAGCCCTACGGAATAGATGAAGGTGCCATGGAATGGTTTCCATTGGATGATAATCTCAACTCTTTATAGGGGTATGCATTTTTGGGATCACCTAGGCCTGTCTTGTGTAGGATTATGAGGTAATCATCTGATGTTCCATGTATCTTGGGACACATCACCCTTTATTTTTAGAAACAAAAAATCCATGTACCAAGTCTGGCATTGTGTCCTCTAGTCAATGAATTAGGAGGATGAAATCATCATCCAAGTTTGTCCATGGGTTGGATGTAATGGTCATGTGCTCGACCTCGTTGGTCTGAACTTGTTTTTCCTTTCTCTAATAATAGCCAACATTCATATAGTAGGATTCACAAGAGTTTAAGTGAGATTCATCAACTGGGAGCATGTCTATTCAACTATTGAGGGTGTACTTGAGGCATTGATGATATGAGGAGGAAATTGCACCATGTAGAAGGAGCTAGAGCCTATCCATCTTTGCAATGTAGACGATATCAAGTGAGATAACCATGAATTCATTTCTTGCAAACAAAATGCCGAACTGGTTCTTCAAATGGATTCTTCCACATGGTATCTACTCAGTCCTATCATAACATTAAATCTTTATGTTATAGGGAATCAGATTTTCTTTAGTCAGTTCTAACTTGCAGAGCATCTGGGTTAGGATGAGATTGATCTCAGAATTTAGTTCAACTAAATAGCAGCATATCTCCACGTCATTTAATTGAATGGTGATGTACAGTAGGAGGGTGTTCCCCTAATGAGAGAGTGCTCATTTTCTCTAAAAATGAGATTACATATTGGAACTCTACTCACTCGACTTCCTCAGTATGGAAGTTCTCTATGGACGCAACCTCTATTTCAAATTAGAGGGGGATTTTCAAGTCTTCTACAAGATCTTCAGGCATCCCTTATAACGGGGGAGTTCCTAGAGGATCAAGAGCTTCGTAGGAATTTTTTCAAGTTTCTTAAGCACATCGTACATCTATGATAAATGCACATTTCTAATCATAGGAGGTTTCTATTTGGAAGGAGACATGGTAGGCACAGTTGGATAAATCGGTGGATTCTGGATGGTGTTGGAAATGTCTTTATGCTCATTAGAAAACTTTCTCAGAGTGACTAATGGATTATTGTTAGCTGGATGAGGTTTGTCCATATCTAGATGTGGTCTATCATGATGAGATTGTGGTTGTGCTTCCTGGTCAAGTATCACAATCGGAGGTGGCAGCAAATCTAAAAAAATAGGTTGAGAGGACTATTCCTAATGAGCTTTGTGCCAAACCTTCTATCTATTCTCAGTAGCAAGAATAGCTTGGGTCGAGGCACTAACCTGTGCATTCCGATTCTTCACATATCTACGGTTCCTTCTCTGACAATATTGACTGGAAGAAATCGGGAAGCTTTCCTAACACTGTTTTTCACCAGGGATCATGTAGGGATCCACCAACTCGGCGGTATTCATAGATGCATATTCATGCTCATCGTTAGAGGAGTATTCTAATGTTGGACGAACTCCAGGTGTGATTCTCATCTCTAGAGAAATGAAATCACTAAGAGTTCAGGATGGATTTGGAACCAGTGAGGGAATTTTCTTTCCATTGTGCTATCAATGTCACCTCTTCTAAGGAATGGAAGGCTCTGATGTGGATGTAGAAGTGTCTGATGGATAAGTCACAACAACTTTAGGAGGCTCGGTCTAGCCTAAGAGAGCACATATGAGGTCATGGGAACGAGAAACCACTTTTTGGATCAACCAGTCATCGCACTTATTAGCTACATAGTTGGAGACCTACTGTCACTCACTAGAACCCTAATTGTTATTGTCGATCTTAGTAGAGACTTAAATCACCTATGTAGGGATAAGGCCCAATATGACTACACCATTTTCCACTTGGTCCTAAATCCAATATTTGAATACATAACAATGATTGATGGTATTTTCAAGGATTTTGTGGTATAGGTAGTGATCAAGGAGATCGGTGAGCTTGACCTCATGTGGCTTCCTGTACTCAGGCAGTTTCAGAACCCCTTGTTCTAGGGCACTGTAGAAATAATTATGGACCTATGAATCTTTGACGGAGTAGGTTTGGTTTCTCCTATTCTGTAAGAGAGATTTGGGATCCTGGCCTTGATGATGGGTTGGATATTAAATGGAGTCGGATCCATGTTGTCTCTTCTAGACAGTGGTGCTTGGCGAGGCATTGTTTGCTAATTTTGTGTCAGGTAAGGCAGAGCCTGAGGCTGCTGCACTTGGAGAGGTTGTAATTGCTGAATTTGTAGTATGAGAGGATCTTTCAATAACATCTCTAGTGTCTCTGAAACCTATACCTATACTAGAGTGGTAGTATCTTCCTTGGCAGTTCTTCTTATAGGATCTTAAAGATTAAATAGACATTCCTACTTATCATACTGCAAGGATTTCTCTAGGTGCTGAACCTTATCATAGGAATCCTATAATTCAATTGGTAAATTATTGGTAACTAGTGGAGGGACCATCTCAGTCTTGAAATTCCCCACACACATCATTAATATATTCTCTTGATTCAGCGGCATGTCAAGTGAATAAATGAGGCCTTTCCACTAGGAGACAAAAATTTTGGTGTGCTCATTTGGTAGTTGCATTCACTTTAAGAGGTCAACAATATTAGTCTTGTGGTTGGTAGAGATAAACTAATAAAGAAACTTAATATAGTGGTATTCTAACCAGTGATAGATCCAAAGGGTATTTAGATGTAACAGATAAACACAGGCCCTTCTAATGTTTGTACAAAACATCAGATCTTGGTAGCTTCTTGCTACTCTAGAGTTCCCAACATGGGTATACACCTTGAGATGAAGTGGGATAGATATTGAAACAAGTCACACATTCCATTTAAGGGGATTAATATGGGATTCCCAAAATTTGGGGGTACTCACATATCATCTACCCACACCAGATACAGATTTCCATCAGGTGGGATTGTCACCTGTCATATTTTGAGGGCTTCAAGGTGAGAGATGAGAGCATCTATCATATCATCTTGTTGAGGATATCTCCCTTGGAAATTATTCTTTAACACCAATTCATTAATAAGCTCTTCAACACGATATGATGGCTCAGTGTCTTATTGCACGACCTATATTGTCACTTGTCATATTTTGAGGGATTCAAGGTGAGTGATGAGAGTAGCTATCAGATCATCTTGGTGAAGATCTCTCCCTTATAAATGATTCTTGACCACCAATTCATTAATATGCTCTTCAACACGGTATGAGGGCTCAGTGTCTTGTTGCAAGACCTATAGGGTGGATTGATGAGAGTCCTAAAGAGTGGCTTGATTTGGGGCCTAAGAAAGGTTATCACGTTGCTTGGGCAGATTTAGTGACACATACCTTGGTTATTTTTTATAAAATATGGTCCTTACCCTATTGGGATGCGTAAGATTTTCATGATTGATCGAGGAAGCTAGACAAGAAGGAATTGAGGCTTCCCCTGCTGCCCTAGTGGAGGAGGAACATGATCCATCCAAGGATTACCATAGCCTAGAAGTTTCTCAGTAAGGAGCTCGTCAATGTGCTTCCTTTTATATGAAATCTTCTAGAGTCAGGTATCCATAGAGGGATCTACATTCTTCTATTTATCCTTATTAGTGTCCCAACTGGTAGGAAATGATAAAATGGGATCTGAAAGGTCAAGGGCCTATCTTTGTAGGCAGGTGATGATTCCTGTGTGAGGTTCCACCAAATATTGTGCTACTGTAAGGGGGTGAGTCCTCTTTTTCGGATACTTCACTAGTTTAATTTTCTTATAGTTCCCTAAGTTCATCTATATTCATCGTGACTATACCCAGAGGAATATCCTAAATATCACGAGGCAAGTCACATTTCCATGGGATGGGAATAAAGTGGAGATCAGTGTACTTCCCCCATCCCTAGATCTTCACATGAGGGGACTCCTCTTCAATGATTATATGGAGCACTATGAATCTTTTAACGTATCTTTACTATAGTTTATGGTTTTAGATGGGTGACATAGGGTGTTGAGCCACTGGGATTTCTTCCAACTCCACCATTCAGCATTGCTGATAAATGTTTTTAAAATGATCTCAAATCTTTGGTTAGAACAACTGATCATGAAATAAGCAAAAATTCATCACCCAAATGGTCTGGTGTAAACCTATAACTTCATCTTGGGTGAGTGACTCTAGAATGTCGAATTTGGATGTTGAATTTGTCCAGAAAACCACTAGAAACTGATTAGAAGCCAGTGAGTCCCACAAGATTCCCTACTCATAAGTGTGGTTTGACTATTTGTTGGCCCAAGATTCGGTTAGCTCTATTTTGGAGACTGGAGGTGACACTAATGTGGATATATGCAGTGGTGGACTAGATAGTGGAGGATCCACTGCATGAGCTGATTAAGCACTGCATGCTAGGTTATCTCTCGATGTTCGTACCAACTGCATTATCACATCCCTGTAGGACTAGTTACTTACCACTACCTCATGTGAAAGGGTGTTGGAAGTCATATGTGGGTCCACCAAATATTCTTTGTCTATAAAATCCTAGAAATACTCTACATGATCTCTAGTAGAGGTAGAAAATGAAACTAGAGATGATAGGGGTGACTGCACTATGAGACCCATGTAAGGAGTCAAATTTTCCTCCTCCCACATGTACCTGCAAAGGGATTTGGGTATTTTTTTATCTCAACTTCTGGGATGATGAATTTCACCTACCAGAATCCTACCCCAGACTCTGGTGAAAAATAATAGGGTGAAGGCTTCATCATTGAATCACATTTAGCTTCAGAATCTAAGAAGTGGATAGGATTAACAATGATTTGGTGTGTCCTGTAGTTTTTCCCTTTGATAGTGATGGTTCTCCCTTATACCCCGAGATGGATATTTAGGGAATGAGGGTTTTTTGCTGTGAGGAGAACCTTTATACAAGTTGGTGCTGGAGTGTAGAGGACCACTACTTTGGATGACTGGGATATGGGTAGGACCTCCATATTAGTTTCTTTTAGAGAAGGGAGGGCCTCCACTTGGATATCTATGATAGTAGGGAGGGATTCCACTCTGGATGTTGACACAGTAGGGGGAACCTCTTATTTGATTAGCATGAACATGGGTAGGACCTCCATGCTGACTGTGAGAGTAGGGAGGGCCTCCTCTTTGGTGGTATGAAGTGAGAGGAAGGCCTTCACACTGATCAAACTAGACATGGGGAGGACCTCCATATTGAGAAGCATGAGTACGGGGAGGACCTCCATGTTAAGAATCATGAGTATGGGGAGGACCTATGTACAGGGTGTTGAACATGCAGGGAGGACCTCCATTATGGCTGATATAAACATGGGGAGGGCCTCCATTATGATTGGCTATTACATAGGGAGGACCTCCATGTGGGACTGTGGTTATATAGGGAGGAACTTTGTACTGGGTGATGATAAATCGGGGAGGATATCTGCTTGGATCAATGCTGGAGTGGGGAGGACCTCATCATGAGCTAGTGGAAACATTGGGAGGTCCTCCATGATGACCATTGAAGGAGTGGGTAGGACCTACACTCTGGTTGGATGTTACATGGGGAGGACCTCTGTTTGATCTAAAAATGGTGTTAGGAGGACCTTCACATTAACACTCTATGACATAGGGAGGACCTCTATATCAAGAACCATAGGCATGGGGAGGGCTTCTGTGCTGGATGTTAATGAATCGAGGAGGACCTCCTTACTGAATATTATCATCATAGATTAGCCTGTGATGGTTTTCAATGATGTCATCACCTGATAGAGTCAACCCAACCTGTATGTAGGACGGTTGGGGTCTCGATCCCAACTAGATGTTGATTGGTCCCTTCTCAGTAGTGGAAAGGATGTGGAAGAGTGCGCTGGGGGTGGCAGGATCCACTTGAGTCATGAAAGATGATGTACCATGATTTGAATCCTCTTGATCTTGGGCCCAAAATTGGCACCAGGTCCTTCATATTGGGGCCAACATCATGGGGGTGTAGTTCATCTTCTCTTTTTCTTGAGATAGTAGTCATTGTTAGCATTAACGGGGCTTAGTGGTATCCCTCCTTAGAGGCTCCCAGGAAGTATTCATAGCCAGGGTGACCCTAGAATCCCTTATCTCCTCAACATAGGGTAGAAAGTCATAATATCTTTCCAGGGAGAGGCTCCTAAAGTTTTTTTTCATTGGATTGGGAAGTAGTGGCTCCATGCATGTCCCTTGGGTGGAGGTGTTAACAAGGTGGAAAAGCCTCCAGGTCCTAGTGGACTAGATCCATCTTTGGAAGGACACCCTCCTACTCATACTAACATACGATTATGTCTATCACCCATATTTGAATGATTTTTTAGGGTGAGATGGGGTGTGGGTGCCCCATAGATATGGTCATGGATAAAGTCGTGGTAAATATTGGGTCATGCGGGATTATCGTGCTGACATTTCTCCTTCCCCTGAATCTATAGATAGGGGAAATTAGACTCTTATAGCATGGGTACTGCAAAGATATAAGATTCAGTTTTCAATACATGTATCGGGAAATCAATTCCCAATTCCCCAATTTTGTTCAACCATCCATGGTTGGAGATAGATATCCATGATGACGATGTTGCAAAAAAAATTCCTAATGATTAACTACCCCAATTTCTTCTAAGTTCCACACCAGACCCATTATTTGATTGATGAGACCTGGCGCTGGATATCTGGATTAGGTTACATGCTTATCTACTAATGTTTCAAATGGTACTAGTCCCCATGTTGAGGAGAATATTTTCATGTCAGTTTCACCATTTTATTTTCCAAAAAAATTTCAGGTCATGATATTGGGCATGTTATTGTTCTCTGATGCACATTATTACCCCAAATTCCTGTTTTCTAAAGGAAAGAATCATTCATCACTCTTGATGGCGATGTATTATTCTTGATTGAAATGGGATGATGGTATATCAGTTCCTCCTTCCATGGATTCCTCCTTGGAGATTTTCACCTAGTTTGGGTCTCCATCTTATATTAAGGTGTGTTCATGAAACTCATTCCCAGTGTCATCTCTTTGTGGATGTTGTTTAATTATGCTGCTTTTGTCTAGACATTCCAAGGGGTCTTGATAGATCATCAACCTTCAGTCAGGGGATCATTCATGTTGGACATCGCTAGAATGTCTGGATTCTAGAACATTGGTCACCCATACTCTTCTCCATATAAGGGAATATCATAGAGGAATATTAGGCATGGAACCTGAGGCATCCCATGTCGATCACGATGTAGCAGTATGATATGTGTCATGATCTTAACATCTTGAGAAGATGGAGTGTCACTGATCAGAACACCCCATGGTGACAGATCAAGGAGATTCTTCCTTATGAGGGAGAACCTAAAAGGTTTACCAAATGGATAGATCATAATTCCTATATAGGTGGTCCTATGGAGTTGTATCCCATGAAGGGAAGATGTAACACAGTGAAGGTTGATCTGAACACTGCTGAAGGTGGATCAAAAAGGTGAACCTTTAATAGGGGGACACCAAGGTTTACCATTGGTCGTGATTGAACCTCAAATAGGCATCCTTCATACCATTTCAATGAGATAGGGATAAAAACCCATGTAATTTGATGGATACTGTAGGGCTTACACATGGGAACTGATCGAGTTATGCAATAATTAGTAGTGATATGGATGGGTCTTACATGTAGGAACAACCCAAGCGGGTGGCATGACTTTACCAGGATATGGAAGCCTGGGTAAAGTCATGGTGGATCATGGATTGATTTTATAAAGTATATGGGATAAATGTATTGCTGGGTTTGGACATCAAGGAGGCTTCCTACATATTCTAAGTGATTGGGTATCAAATACCATGTACATAGATAAGGTGTGTTGGGGCATATAACTAAGGAGGAGGCAAATGGAAATGGATCATATGGTTGGGGATTACTTAGAATGGATGCCTGTTGGAGATGAAGAGGTTCCATGGTCATTACTAACCTTTAAGACCATATGATTCATGTACCATATGACAAATAAGATGAGTTAGTAGACATGACTTTCATGTCATGAAAAATGTGCCAATGATAGATGGTGTAAGGCTTATTCATAAAATCTACCTGAGTAGGATCTCATTTCGTGCAAGTGGGGATAACGCATGGAAATGGCCCATAGAGACAAATCTCAAAGGGAGAGTGATGGGGTGTTGAGATTGTAGGAAGTGGTGGGTTCCCGGTGCTCATCCCCTCTCTGAGCCTTATGCCCTAGGGAGATAAAGAGGAAAAAAGTTGTTTCCTCCTGCAAGAAAGGATAAGGGCTTAATTCATGAGGGATTACAAAGGGGATATCATTCTCTATATGGAGGGTGCATAGGATGTGATTACATGTGGGGAGGATCTCATTCTGTTCCACTTATACATGGGACATCCTATATTTTTTATATAGGGAGTGGTAATAGTTTAACATCATGTATTAAGGACATTTGGGGCCAGATAGTTTTATGTCATGCAGATTAGACGTTGGGGGCTCACTTCTCACCACATGGGATTACATAACTGTCACTCATCAACCCTTGGGAGGGGGATGGCTTCAGCAATGCCAATTTATAATGATATGAAGGAGTGGTCACTCACGAGGTCCATGTTAGCATCCCTATTCTGAAAAATAAAGGAGAATTGGCATACCTATGATGAAAAGAAAGAGGTGGGTCAATTCATGCACAAGGGGCATAGGGGGAAACTCGTAAGGGGCTAGGAAATCATAGTGTGCAATCTTAGAGGGTTGTGCAGAAGAGGTTCATGTAGGAGATGAGAATTGTGTTCAAAAGGGTATCAAACATGGTGTTTTGGAAAAGGGACAATCCATAGAGCATAAAATAAGGTTTGCATGTAAGATTGAAGAGTTTTTCGCAAAAGGAAGGTTTGAGTACAAGATTGGGTTGCGCACAAGCCTAGGGGTTCACCCGAGGGGGTCTTTTGTTCACACCTACCTTAGGCTAAAAGAATTTGGATGATGGTCAATCCATTGTGGGCCCATAAGAAGGGGGGCTAGGGAACATTTCACACAAGTTCTTATACCTTGATTTTTACATTATTGTGTGATGTCGTGGAAGACTATTATTACACATAGCAGAGCAATGATTCAACTTCCATAGGATCACCCTGAAGAAGGGGGGTTCACTTCAATATATAGATGAAGGCTTTGGTGATAATGTGAAAGACCCTATGTGTGGAAGATTTTAGAGTATAATATTTCTATTTGACATCGCGTTGGGTGTGAAAGGGTTTTTCATGTTGATTTGCATTTGGTTTACCTAAAGATGTTATGTTGTGGTTTCATGTGGAATTCATCACCAACACCAGTTTATTAGTTATTGGTGTTATTATTATTATTCTACCTTGTCTTATGTTTTTGTGTTATTTTTACTTACTAATTTCACTATTGTCTAGCAATTTACCTCTAATTTATAAATGTGTTACTCTAATCATGAGGGTATAGTCTCCCTAACTTACCACCATTAGACCCTCACTGCTAGTCAGTATCCTCTGCAATATGGGGAGGTGCACTTGAGGCTATGTGGTGACCAGTCCGGCTACTAGATTCGTAGTCATTCTGGTAGGAACTGTAACATCTTGCCCCTCCTCATTGTCATGAGAAGGTGGAAGAATATTACTTGTCCTTAATCTATATCCCCATGTTTTAAAAGGTAGGAAATAAATTCCAAGGGATTCATAAAATATTTGAGGATGTTTTTCCTTTAAAAGTAAAACAACCAAAACCAACATACCATAATGAAAACAACTAAATGATGCATGATAACAATATAATACAACTAAAAGTCATACCAAAATATAATAAAACCAAACTACATTGAAACCAATATCAAAGTACCAAGTGAAACCAAGACCAAAAAACTCAAAGACTCCAAAGACATACTTCATAGCTCCTAAAAAGCTCAATGTGCCAACTCCACAATACATTCCAAGAATCTTGAAGAACCACTAAAGAAATTTGATGATTTCCCTTTACCTGTGTCTTGATATTTGATCTTTGTTAAATCACCAAAGTGCTAAATTAGGGGTGAGTAATTAAACTCAGTAGGTTTTCCACAAATGAATTCCCTACTCACGCCACTAGGATAAAACATGTTAGTTCATTTATATAAAACAATTTATATAAAAAATTGAAAATAGTTTATATCATAATATAGAATGGTTAACAACCAAAAAATATACCAATGAAAGCAACCAAACAACACTTAAAACCATTTCACATTTCTTTTTGGAATACCCAATACATGATTCACATTCACACACTAACACATGCATTCTTCAGTGACAGTTCTATACTCATGATTAGTTTTTCATACATCCACCAAGTTATAAAAAAGTGGAAAATATACTTGTTCCCAATGGTACATTCCCCTTCTCTAGGGTCATGTCCCTTTATACCCCAATGGTGAATTCCCCTTATTCAGGTTCACATCGAAATCCTGAACTCACACCAACTCGTGTATACTAAAAACCATGCCAAAATAACCATTTCAATACAATTCAATTAAAATAATTTTTTATTGAAAACCATTACAAAAAAACCTTTTTTTCATAAATCAAACCAAATAACCAATTTTAAAATCATAATTTTAAAATCCATAAACAAAGCACTTTGCACAACAATTCCTCAATTTCAAAAATCCACGAACCATCACTAAAGAATGTTTCTACCATGATTTCCACATCAATTTCACAATAAATTTAAATCAATTTAATCAATTTAAATCTAATCCTATATGTTATAATAAGAGGATTCGAGAGTGAATCCACCTACTGATAGAACAAATATTTTAAATTAATTTATATTGAATATCACTGTTTTAAACTCACAAAATTGTTCCTCTAAGATGAATTATTTCATTTTTATGATTTTGGTGTTATTTTGAGCTGAATAGTAAAAATTGGCCATTTTGGATTTTTAACAGTTTTAACTTATTTCTGTAGTTTGGCCATAACATTATCTACATTGATCTGAATTGCAAAATTATTTATTTTATAGATTCGACACATCTAGGGATTCATTTACTATTTTTGTACTAAAAGCTGAATCGGCCATATGGAAGCTCAAAAGAAGCTCACAAGGTGGCTCAAGAAAACTGTTTCCAGTTCTGCCTAGTTTTGGTGTGGGATCCATAACTCATCCATTTTCGGCCCACATCTTGCAAAATTCGGTGGGTGGACGTGAAAGGAGTTTTGTAGAATCTTTTATTAAGGAAGCACTGTGGGATTCGTCAGTTTGAGGGTCCATTAAAGCTTCATAATCCAGGGTTTGACGTTTTGGAGATTCTGACTGGATAGAATAAATGATCAGAGTAAAAGGGCCATAACTCTCGGAATACCTGTCCAAATCCGCTAATATTTTTAGGGGACACAGAAAAGACAATTATGCACAATATTGAAGAAGGGCTAAACGCGTGAAGAGGTCATTTATTGGGTCCAAAACGCGACAACATTCGGAGGACAGAAATCTGGGTATAAAAGGAGGAGAGCTCCTCCTCCTCAACACATCCCATTCTCCACCCCATTCCTTCTGGGGCACCAAGGAGAAGAACTTCTCAGATTTTTCTTTTATTTCTTCTATTTCAAAATGTCTCTCCTCTCCCGAATTATCTCACTTACCCCATCCATGGAGGGGTAGTTTTATTTGAGTGATCGGAAAGAGGGGAGGCTGGACCTATGTGTTGTGCTTGAGTTTTGTGCTTGAAATGAATAAAATTTGTTCTTCTTTCTTCTTCTGGTTCCAATTATTAATTCAGTATTAAATTCTGAATGCGGTTGAGTTAAGGTTTTTATTCTGAAATTATAAATTTCTTTGGTCGATGATCACATCTCCCTCCACCCAATTCTAATCAGTATACGGTGGAACATGATTAGGGTTGGGTGGTGATTGCTCGACGGTTGTCAAGCACGTGTGTAGGATTGTATGTCGAAATCTTGGTTTATTAGGGAACAACAATTCCAGGTATGGGATTGATCTAATTCATCAAGAGACCTTCTACAACCCTAAACACATTGGAAAAAGGATAGACCAATCTAAGGTTTTAGAAAGGAAAATTCTCATCACATCTCTCTTACCAGTTTAAGGAAGAAGAAGAGATAAAATTTGGAAACCATGATGGCACAACACTAAGTCTAGCCGAACCTAATCCGATAACCGTATTTATAATTTGTTAAAATCAATCAATTTCTGTTGTTTGTTTCTCTCATAGTCATTCAAATTTGTTAAAACCAATCTTTTTAAGAAAACCAACAAAAAGTGACAACCTTGTTTTGTGTGCACTCCTCTTCAGGAGACTACCTAGGATCAACTTCTATACTATACTTAGGTAAATAAAATATTGTTTTTCCATTCCCCATGACAGGCGTGCGTCAAACTTGGCGCCGTTTCCGAGGAGGCAGTGCCTCAAAGCTTTTTTTTTTTAAAAAAAATCTCTTTTGAATGACCCGTAGTTCAAATAGCAATTTATTAGAATGCGATCCAGAAATTGAGTGCACAATAAACAAATTGAGAAATCAAAATCTTCCAAAAGATTTCGAAGAAATCAATCTCACTGATTCAAGTGATACCTTGAGTGGAGACTTTGAACCTTTAATAATGGTTGTAAATCCCAACCGAACCCTACGTGACATTTGTGCACCTCAATTTGTCAATCAAAATTATCAACTTGCAATTACTGCCATAGAAAATGATTTTGAATTGCAAATTAACATGATCCAAGTGCTTCCAAAATTTCATGGTCTTGCAGGTGAAGACCCAAATTGACATATTCAAGAATTCACCTATGTCTGCTCCAGCTTCAAACCTCGAGCAGTCGCGGAAGAGCATGTGAAGTGGAGGGCTTTCCCCTTCTCACTAGAGGGAGAAGCAAAGGAATAGTTGTACAATCTATAACCGGGGGAGATCAGTGACTGGGAAGATCTAAAAAAATCTTTCTACAAAGATTCTTCCCAACATCTAGGAGCACTGCAATAAATAAGGAGATTTATGTCATCCATCTATCAACTGAAGAAACACTCTACGAATACTGGGAACGTTTTAAGAAGCTTTGTGCAAGTTGTCCACACCAAGAAATAGAAGAGGACCAATTACTTGTTTACTTCTACCAAGGATTGCTTGAAAATGATAGGAATCTTCTAGATGCCTCATTGGGAGGAGCCCTAATTGATAAATCACCTGCAGATATACGAATTCTGATTGAAAAGATTGCACAAAATTCACAGCAGTTTGGCACTCGAGGTACGATCACCAGAGGGATCCATGAGGTAAGAACATCTGATTCAGTAGATTTAATTAGGAATGAAATGGGTGAACTCACCAAGTTGGTGCGACAAATAGCTGTGAACCATGTGAAGGAACAACAAGGACCAAATCAGGTATGTGTTTTATGCTCTTCTAATTCTCATTACACTGATCAATGTCTAGAAGTGCAGGGGACAGAAAGTTGTGCTGTAGCCTATCAACAAAGGAAATACCAACCGCAAACCCAACCAGGGTATGGGTTTCAACAGAACCAAGCCAGAGCACCTTTTCAGCAGCAATATCAGAACCCGATATCATTCCAACAACCTTATCAAAATCCCTTCCAACAACAACAAAATTTTCAACCACCACCTTTCCAGCGGAAGAATTATGAGCAACCATTCACAAGTGCACCGACAAATGAAGACCAACAACTGAAGACAAGAGTTGTAGGAATAGAAGATAAGATGGACAAGCTAGCTGATCAATTTGCAAGCATTATGGATGCTCTCACCAAGAACCAAGGTAATATTCCTGCACAAACAATTCCCAATCCAAAGGAGAATGTTAGTGCAATCACAACCCGAAGAGGGAAGGAGCTCAAACCACCAGAACAATATGAGGAGGATGAATCTAGGGAACCTGCTAAAGCTCATCCTATCCAACCAAAAGATGGAGTCAACAACAAATTAGAAAGAAAAAGGTTCAAGAAAGAAAGACTAGAAACACCATTGCAGAAACAATAAAGGGAGAAAAAGGATATTATATCACCATTCCCATCGGTATTGGTTGAGTCAAAGAAGGGATAAGAAGAATGACTTCAATGGGAAATTCAGGAAACATTCCGAAAAGTTGAGATTAACATTCCACTACTGGATGTAATCAGGAAAATCCCTAAATATGCAAAATTATTGAAGGAGATATGTACTAAAAGAAAGAGTATGGATGGAAATGAAAGAATCAACTTAGGAAGAAGCATCTCAGCATTGATCACACCACTGATACCGCAAAAATGTCAAGATCCAGGGACTTTCTCTATTCCCTGCACTATCGGTTCATTAAATTTTACTGATGCACTGTGTGATCTTGTAGCTTCGATAAATGTGATGCCTCACTCTATGTTTTCATCTTTGTAGATCGGAGAACTAAAATCAACTCGGGTGGTGGTACAATTAGCAAAAAGATCCACCGTTTTCCCAGCTGGAGTCGTTGAAGATGTACTTGTAGGAGTGAGAGGATTAATCTTTCCAGCAGACTTTTATGTCCTTACCATGGAGGAAGACCGAGCACCATCCCAATCTCCCATCATCCTAGGGAGACCATTCTTGAAAACAGCAAGGACAATCATCAACGTGCATGAAGGAACACTCACCATGGAGCTCGGAGATAGTACGGTACACTTCAATATTCTTGATACGATGAAACACCCATCCAGCAATCACTCACTTTATGCAATCTCCCATGATGAAGGTATAGAACCAATTGAAGACTCAGGTATGCTTCATGACTTTTTATCATTGGGAGAACACTCTTCATTTGAATTTTATAACTCCCATGAACCTGAAAATTCTGATATCATGTTGGAGGATGAGGTAAAATCTGATTTTTTCGATGATTTGTTAAAAGGAAGTAATATTATTCCCGAGAATTCAACATTAGAAGTAGGAAACCTAAATGCAATATCATCTCTTGAACAACCCCCATGTTTAGAGCTGAAGCCTTTGCCATGTGACTTGAAGTATGCTTACCTAATGGAAGGAGAGAAATTGCCAGTAATCATTGCCAATAACCTATCCCATTCACAAGAACAAACATTGATTGACCTTCTCAAAAGGAATGTAAAAGCTGTAGGATGGAGTTTAGGTGATATTCCTGGAATCAACCCTAAGGTATTCTCTCACAGGATATTTTTCGAAAGTGAATCTTGGCCAGTTAGACAACCTCAAAGAAGACTCAATCCCACAATCATGGAGGTCGTTAAGAAAGAGATAGAGAAATTGTTAGCAGCTGATATCATTTACCCAATCTCTGATTCTCAATGGGTCAGCCCAATTCATGTAGTCCCCAAGAAAACTGGCCTGACCACTGTTACAAATGAAAGAAATGAACTGATCCCCATGAGAATACAAAACAGCTGGAGAGTGTGTATAGATTACAGGAAGCTAAATCAAGTTACCAGAAAAGATCACTTTCCTATTCCATTCATTGATCAGATGCTTGAAAGGTTAGCTGGAAATACTCATTACTGTTTTTTAGATGGATTCTCAGGTTATTTTCAGGTACCAATTGCACCATAAGACCAGGAGAAGACAACCTTCACCTTCCCTTTTGGATCATTCGCCTACAAAAGGATGCCTTTCAGGCTATGCAATGCCCCAGGTACATTTCAACGGTGTATGGTGAGTATTTTCTCGGACCACATTGAGGATTGCTTAGAGGTGTTTCTTGATGATTTCACAGTTTTTGGCAATTCATTTGATCATTTCTTCGGAAATTTGGAAAAAGTTTTGAAAACATGCATTGAAAAGAACCTTGTCTTAAATTTTGAAAAATGTCATTTCATGGTTGAAAAAGGGATAGTGTTGGGGCACATAATTTCACAAAATGGGATTGAGGTTGATAAATCAAAAGTTGATATAATAAATTCCTTACCATATCCAACTTGTTTCAAACATGTTAGATCCTTTTTAGGGAATGCAGGATTTTACAGAAGATTCATCAAGGATTTCAGTAAGATTTATCTCCCTCTCTCAAGATTACTTCTAAAGGATGATAACTTTAATTTTGATTGTGCATGTAGGGAATAATTTGATGAATTAAAGGAAAGGTTGATAACACCACCAATAATCCAGCCACCCAATTGGGATTACCCTTTCGAGATACTTTGTGATGCATCCAACCAAGCAGTGGGAGCCGCTCTATCACAGAGAATTGACAGCAAGCCTCAAGTCATCTCCTACGCATCAAGGACCTTGGATGAAACACAAATAAATTACACAACCACAGAGAAGGAGTTCCTTGCAGTCATTTTTGAACTAGATAAATTCCGATCATATCTTCTGGGCACTAAAGTTGTTGTTTTTTCTGATCATGCAGCTCTTAGGTACTTAATGAAAAAGGCGGATGCTAAACCATGGTTGGTGAGATGGATGCTACTATTAAAAGAGTTCAATTTGGAAATCAAAGATAAGAAGGGGACTAAAAATCAAGTGGCTGATCATCTGAGTCGACTACCCCACACCGTTGAAACAGAAATACCAAAGCAGAACCCAGTTAATGATGAGCTTCCTGGAGAACAACTCTACATCATCAACAGTGAAGTACCATGGTATGCCAACATTGTCAACTATTTGGTAACATCTCAGGTACCCTCTCATCTAAGCTCTCATCAACAACATAAGCTTAAATCTGAATCAAGATTTTACATTTGGGAAGATCTATTTCTGTGGAAAATTTGTAATGATCAAATCATAAGAAGATGCTTTCCAAGAAGTGAAATTGAATCAGTGTTTGAATTTTTTCATAAATTATCATGTGGAGGCCACTTTGGACCTCAGAGGACTGCCCGAAAAGTTTTATAATCTGGACTCTACTGGCCCACCTTATTCAAGGATGCATATGAATTTTGTAAAAGATGTGAAAAATGCCAATTTTCTGGTAACATATCCAAACGACATGAAATGCCACAAAAACCAATAATCTTTTGTGAAATTTTTGAAGTTTGGGGCATAGATTTCATGGGACCATTCCCAATGTCATTTGGAAATTCATATATTCTTTTGGCTGTAGACTATGTTTCAAAATGGGTGGAAGAAAAAGCAACCAAAACTGAGGATGCAAAAGTGGTTTGTGATTTTGTTAGGGCTAACATTTTCTGTAGGTTTGGCATGCCACGAGCAATCATCAGTGATCAGGGAACTCATTTCTGCAACAGGAAAATGGAAGCATTGCTGAAGAAGTATGGGGTGCATCATAGAACATCTACCCCATACCATCCCCAAACAAATGGCCAAGCAGAAGTCTCTAATAGAGAAATCAAAGCCATTCTGGAGAAGACTGTTAAACCCTACTGGAAGGACTGGAGCCAAAAGTTAGATGATACATTATGGGCATACAGAACGGCCTACAAAACACTGATAGGGATGAGTCCCTATAGATTGATCTATGGAAAGAGTTGCCACCTTCCTGTGGAGTTGGAGCATAGAGCCTACTAGGCGGTCAGAGAGATGAATCTGGACCTTGAGAAAGCTGGGAAAGAAAGAAGATTGTAGTTGCAGGAGTTAGAGGAAATTAGAAGGGAATCTTTTGAAAACTCAATGATCTATAAAGAGAGAACAAGGATGGCCCATGACAAGATAATTAAACCAAGAACCTTCAACCCTGGAGATCACGTGTTACTGTTCAAATCCAGACTTAAGCTTATGCCAGGTAAACTTCTTTCCAGATAGGAAGGGCCCTTTACTGTTATTCATGTATATCCCTTTGGTGCTGTGCAGATTCAAAAGGAAGGAGGAGGAAACCCATTCACTATAAATGGGCAGAGGCTGAAGAAGTTCCATGGGACCGTACCTCAAGAACCAGTGGAGGAGATCACACTCCTTCATCCTGAATACAAATGAACACCTACCAGGTTGCATCATTCCTTTACACTTGATTAAATGCAGTAACTCCAACTTTTTGAAACATAAATAAAAAATTCCATTTACATGCATTGAGGACACTGCATCAATTAAGTGTGGGGGAGGAAATCTTATAGTCCAAGAGATTTTTCAAAAAAAAATTTGTTTTGTTTGTGTTGTCGAGCCAATGACATTAAACAAAGGCGCTACCGGGAGGCAACCCGCATTTTCCCCCATTTTCCACTTGTCTTCTTAGTCATTTACCAGCATGATTGAACGAGCCTGCACTATCAATTGTTTTCATTTTTCTCAGGTCCATTAATGAAGAGGGTGTCGTGGGATTATACGTCGTGAAGAAAAGGATCCATTTGAGAGGGTAGTATGAGTTTCAATTCTATATTATCCGAATTTATTCCCTACATTTCTAGTCTTTTAAAGAATTAATAAAAAAAATTCATGCCCACGCTTGAATTCGTGTTTTACTTGACTTCTCTAGGAGACATGATTTTCATAGAAATCCAGTGATTATATGTTTTAGATTTCAATGTTAATGAGATTGAATGATTCAAATGGATAATTGGATGATTAAAGTGAAGCAAGGATATTGAAATAAGGACTCATGATTTAAGGGAATTAATTGATTCATGTAAATGAAATTTCCCTTCCATTTTTCATTATTTGAATTTCTGAAATTCATGTGAATTAATTTGTTATTATTAATCATGCCATAATTGATTGTCCAATATCATATTCTCATTCCTGAGAGTATTTCTAGACCAAATATTTCCTATTTTATCTTGAGCATATTTCTTGAGTGATCTTGGGACGTGCCACCTGCTAGAACTTGTATTGAAACTTGTCAAAGCTATGACTGTACAAAACCACATTTAAAATGATTGAGGCATATCTTTGGCTAGCCACATTTTATCCTAAGACCCACCTTTACATTTATCCTTTGTAATCCCTTAGATTCCATGAATTGCCTTATAGGTTTAAGCCACATTACAATCCAATTTTTCCTTACCTACCTGCACTTTTAGTATTTTTGCATGGTTATTTCAAGTTTGAGTGTGGGGGAAGGGCCTTTCGTGTGCATTCCTTGGGATATGTATCATTTTTGGGTGGTGTAATGTGTGCGTCATCATTTTGGGCAATGTATTATTAGAAAATTGGGCATGAGTCATCATTTCATTATGTTTCTTTCATTTCATCCAGTTCTCCATAAAAAAAGAAAAAAAATCAAAATAAAGCTGTGACTTTCTGGAGCTTTACACAAAAAATAATAATAATAAAGTTGTGCCTTTCTAGATCTTTACAAAAAAATAGGTAGAACTTGGATGATATCATTCTTTGTAATCATTTATTGACTCATGACCCAAGTCATTGAAAGGGGAGTGGTGTTGTGATTCACATTTCAAGGGGATTTGAGTGAGGTTCATCTTGTGTTTTCACTTGATTAATCATGCATTGTACTTAAGAGTCAAACCTCCTACTTCTGGCCTTAAATTATTTCAATCATTTACCCACCAACCCTAAGCCTCAGAGTCATTTTAACCTTTATTGCAAGTCCTCATGATTTTATGTGTGTTTTGTCTTTACAAAGTGGAGAAAGTAGTTACTTTACAAGCCTATGGATAAGGAGAATGTTCTCATGATATGAGCATAACTCCACTATTAATTGTATCATGAGTGATGAGAGAAAATATTCAAAAGTGAGTTAGGTCATGATTTGGCATGTTTAATAATAATAAATTGAGAAGCTTGAATGAATGAAAGGAGAAGCTTCATTATTTTTCAAAGGGGAAAAGTAAAATGCATGAGTTAATTGTTTCTTTGAAAAATGGGAAATTAAATTGGTATTTTTGTGGAACTGGAAAATTTGATTGGACATTGATAATCATTTGATTTTATTCCATTTGAAATTTAAATATTGGTGACATTGGTGTCCTTTGAATTCCATGTTGAGATTTTATGCTTGAGGAAAAGCATAGTTTAAGTGTGGGGGAATTGATAGAACAAATATTTTCAATTAATTTATATTGAATATCACTGTTTTAAACTCACAAAATTTTTCCTCTAAGATGAATTGTTTCATTTTTATGATTTTGGTGTTATTTTGAGCTGAATAGTAAAAATTGGCCATTTTGGATTTTTAACAATTTTAACTTATTTCTGTAGTTTGGCCATAACATTATCTACATTAATCCGAATTGAAAAATTATTTCTTTTCCAGATTCTACACATCCAGGGATTCATTTACTATTTTTAGACTAAAAGCTGAATCGGCCATATGGAAGCTCAAAAGAAACTCACAAGGTGGATCAAGAAAATTGTTTCCAGTTCTGCATAGTTTTGGTGTGGGATCCATAACTCATCCATTTTGGGCCCAACTCTTGCACAATTATGTGGGTGGACGCGAAAGGAGTTTTGGAGCATCTTTTATTAAGGAAGAACCGTGGGATTCGTCCGTTTGAGGGTCCATTAAAGCTGCCTAATCCGGGGTTTGACGTTTTAGAGATTCTGACTGGACAGAATAACTGATCAGAGTAAAAGGGCCATAACTCTCGGAATACCTGTCCAAATCCGCTGATATTTTGAGGGTACACGGAAAAGACAATTATGAACAACATTGAAGAAGGGATCAACGCGTTAAGAGGTCATTTATTGGGTCCAAAGCGCGACAACATTCGGAGGATAGAAATATGGCTATAAAAGGAGGAGAGCTCCTCCTCCTCAACACATCCCATTCTCCACCCCATTCCTTCTGGGGCACCAAGGAGAAGAACTTCTCAGATTTTTCTTTTATTTCTTATATTTCAAAATGTTTCTACTCTCCCGCATTATCTCACTTACCCCATCCATGGAGGGGTAGTTTCATTTGAGTGATCGGAAAGAGGGGAGGCTGGACCTATGTGTTGTGCTTGAGTTTTGTGCTTGAAATGAATAAAATTTGTTCTTCTTTCTTCTTCTGGTTCCAATTATTAATTCAGTATTAAATTCCGAATGTGGTTGAGTTAAGGTTTTTATTCTGAAATTATAAATTTCTTTGGTCGATGATCACATCTCCCCCCACCCAATTCTAATCTGTATACGGTGGAACATGATTAGGGTTGGGTGGTGATTGATCGACGGTTGCCAAGCACGTGTGTAGGATTGTATGTCGAAATCTTGGTTTATTAGGGAACAACAATTCCAGGTATAGGATTTCTCTAATTCATCAAGAGAACTTCTACAAACCTAAACACATTGGAAGGATGATAGACCAATCTAAGGTTTTAGAAAGGAAATTCTCATCACATCTCTCTTACCAGTTTAAGGAAGGAGAAGAGATAAAATTTGGAAACCATGATGGCACAACACTAAGTCTAGCCGAACCTAGTCCGATCACCATCTTTATAATTTGTTAGAATCAATCAATTTCTGTTTTTTGTTTCTCTCATAGTCATTCAAATTTGTTAAAACCAATCTTTTTAAGAAAACCAACAAAAAGTGACAACCTTGTTTTGTGTGCACTCCTCTTCGGGAGACTACCTAGGATCAACTTCTATACTATACTTAGGTAAATAAAATATTGTTTTTCCACGCCCCACGATAGGAGTGCATCACCTACCTCAATAATTACAATAAAAAAGAAGAACAACACGAATTATTCAACAAAATCGGGTTGAATATCCAAAAAAACCTCCGTAGATATCTTTCCCAAACATCAACACAACCAAATATCATCAATAATAGAATTAACCATCATAGATCTACCTCAAAAGGACTATATCTAGGATTTTGAGAGAGGAAAGGAAAGTAGATCTAAGAAAAACTACCAGAAAAAAAAAGACTAACCAAGGGAATAAAGCTTCAACGCATAAAGAATTTTCAATGGATTACTTCTAGTTTGAAGGGGAGAGACTCCATGGGCTTTAGGAGGAAAAAATCTAATTAGGGTCGAAAAGGAGGGAAAATGGGTTGATTTGGGGTAAATCTAAGTGAGATCCACTTTTATGATCTTTCTTTTAAACTGTGCATAGTTGTTCACATTGTGTGAAAAATCATGAACTAATTATGTACTAACCACTACCTCAAGAAGAACCACACACGATTTTCCCATATGGTTAGAAAAAACATGATCCAACCATACAGAATCCCTCTACCCCATTTTACAAGGTTTCACTAGGGTGGTCGCATGGTCTGGACAGACCATGCACCTTACCAAAATCCCATGTTTCACCTTTCATGGTTTTTTGTATGAGTTTCATGATTTCCGGTAACCATTATCAAACTATGAACCTTTATAAAATACCCTAAAACATTCCAAAAATATTCTAAACCATCCCAAACTTCACCCAAAAAAATTACATATATAAAAATCATAAATAATGGGTTACTTATTTGAAACCATGGGTGTTACATTCTCCCCACCATTAGCCTTTACATCCCTAGAAAGTATAAAATCAACATTAGCCTGAAAGAGATTGGGATATTACTTGACCATATCTTTCTTTCGTTACCAAGTCTCTTACAGATTTTGACTATGTTTCCACAAACCCGCACTAGATCAATGATTTTTACACAAAATACTTTCTCTTTCCTATCCAAAATTCACAGTGCCACATGTACCAATAAAGAATACAAATATAGGTCAATGTGATCCCATTGAATCACATGGAAAGGATTAGGATGATACTTTTTCAACTGAGATATGTAAAACACATTATGCACTACACTGAACTATGGGGGGAGCCAACTGATATTCCACCTCACTAACCTATTCTAGTATCTCAAAAGGAAATTTGTATCTAGGAGATAACTTTCCATGATTTCCAAAATGATGATTCCCAATTCTTATAGATATTCTTAAGAACACATGATAAATCACCTCAAAATACAATGGTCATCAATGATGGTTCACATATGATTTCTGATGAATCTGAGTTGTCTCTATTCTCTTTATGATCAAATGAATCATATCTATTGTCTCTCGGAAAAGGATCATTCCAACCAGTTAAGTCTCACTTGTTTCCACCCATCAAAGTGGAGAACATCAAGGGCACCCATAAAATGATTAAAAAGGATCCATATGTATCAATTTATGATAACTGTTGTTATGAAAGAACTCCACTAATGGTATTTGCTCCTCCCATGAGCCATAAAAATCCATTGCACATGCCCAAAACATGTATTCCAATGTATGTATCATACTTTCATATTGTCCATACATCTGAGGATGATACACCGTACTCATTTTCAACTGAGTTCTAAGGTATATCTATAAGGATTTACTAAAATGAGACGTAAACCTCAAATTTCTATCTAACACTATAAAAACTGGCATTCCATGCCTCTTTACCGCTTCTTGGATATAGATTTTTTAAAATTCTTCCACCGTATGAGATTCAAAAATAGGGATGAAATGTCGTGACTTTGTGAGATGATCCGCTATTACCCATATGTCATCGTGTTTCCAAACCATTTTTAGAATACCTGATACAAAATCCATGGTTATGTGCTTCCATTTCCAAATAGAAATAGATAAATACTACAACATACTTTATGGTCACGAATTTTCTACCTTAACTTGCTAACAAGTTAAACATATTGAAACAGACTCATACACCTTTCTTTTAATGTCGAACCACCAAAATTATGATTTTAATGCCTTATACATCTTCTGTATCCCAGAATTAACAACCCATGTCAAATGGTGGTATTCATGAAGAATTTTTTTCTGCCAAGTCAGTGGTACAAACATCTGATTTTGAAACCAGAAAGTTGAACTCCCATCCATCTTCTATCCTTCAATGGTCTCCTCGCCATTGAGTTTTGATCTCATTGAAGCACATTCAAAATTGTATATATGTGCCTCTTTAACTGTCTCGACAAAATTAGGAATGATCGAAACTATAAATAAAACCATAAATTCACTTCGCTCTTCACATTAAAATTTAATGTCATCTATCACCGACATTCACTGCCACTGATATAAAACTTCTTTTTAAAACTGAGAATACGACTTCCTACTTAATGTATCTGCCACTAAATTTTATTTTCCTGATGTATACATCAAGTTAAAGTTGAACATTTGAAGATAATCCACACATCTTATTTATATTAGGTTCAATTCCCTTTATGAGAAAATTATTTTCAATATCTTATGATTCGTAAAAACTATAAGTTTCTCATCGAAGAGGTGATGGCTCCAAGTATATAATGCATAGGCTATAGGAGCTGGATCCAAATCATGTGTTGGGTAGTTATTCTCATGAAACCATAACTAACTTAAGCCATAAGAAACAAAAGGATATAACAATATAAGAACACATCCCAACATTGATCCTGAATTGTCACAATACGCCACATATCCTTGTCCTAATTCCACCAAAATCAAGATCAGTGCTGATGTAAGACGAACCTTTATCTATTGAAAAAAGCTTCTAACATTCATCATTCCATTGTAATGGAAAACTTTTCCTTATCAAAGCTCTCATAGGTGAAGATAGTCATGATAATCTATAAAAAAATGTCAGTAATAACCAGTGATACAAAAGAAACTGAGTATCTCAAAGATGTTCTTTGGCAGTTTCCATGAGTTAACAACCTCTATCTTCTTTGGATCCAGAGAAACAACTCTTTCCAAGATTACACATCCAATGAAATGTACCTATTATATCCAAAAATAACTCTTTGAAAGTTTTTTATACAGATGATAATCCTTCAAAATTCACAACACTCTCACCAAGTGTTGCTCATGCTTAGCCCCTGTCCTTGAATACACCAATATATCACACAAAAACACCACCACAAACTAGTAAATATATATCTGAAATATCTAATTCATAAATTCCATAAATACCGATGATAAATTCACAATATCTAAAGGAATTAACATATATTATTAACGATCATATCTACTTATAAAAGTTATCTTTGTAATATCCTCTTTTTGAACCCACAATTGGTGATATCTTGAGTTAAAGGAAATTTTAGAAAACCACTAGGATCCCCTAAATTGATCAAACATATCATCAATGTAGGGAAGTAGATACTAATACTTCATCATAACTTGGTTTATCTTATGATAATACACACATATTATAATAGTTCTATCTACCTTTTTAACTAACGATACCAGTACTTCCTACAGAGACATGCTAGGAAGAATGAACACTTTTCTTTCTGGGTCTTCCAACTACACATTAAATTTCCTTAAATCCATTGGTTCCATTAAATAATATGGAATTTTGATAGTACTAGTCATTAAAAGAATATTAATTATAAACTCCATTTCTATTATGGGTGGAAACATTGAAAAATTCTTAAGAAAATTTATAGAAACTGATCAAAAGCTACTAGGAAATTGTTATTCTTGATCTCTTACATTGATGCCAAAGAGAAAGCTACCAACTATTAAGAGTTCATTATAACTTTTGGTGCCAACAATCCCATTGCACCTACCATTAAATACCTTTATCCTCCAAAGAGATTCTCGACTCCATCATCAGTCATAAAATGAAAACTTCATATATAATATTTAATGTAATCTTTAATCATTGTTAGCCAATTCATAACCAGTATTACATCATAGAAATCCATCTCAAGAACAGAGAAATCACATACACTCTATACATAAAGGCTCTACATTCTCTTTGAATAAGAGGAGTTTGTAGTTTCAAAATAGAAGTCATCATCTCAACATGAAAACCCAGAAAATCACCAACATGAGAAAAAATAAACAAATGGAATTCACCCATATCAAAAAAATATTGCATAATGGTAGAATTAAAAATAATCATACCTCTCCCCATTGATGGTCCAGACTTATCATCCATAATAACTTACTCAACTTCATATAACTACTTACTTACTGCACTTTGATCTTTATTTCCCTGTTGAGATTCCCCTTACTGAGGAGTCATGGTATTCCTAGAATCACCATAGATAGATAAGTTATGCTAATGAGATGTGTTCTTCTACCCTCATCCCATCGAAGAAAATGACATTTTCAACACCTGAGAACTGCACCAAACACCTGACCTCAGAGAATTGTGACAATATCTTTGAAGACACCACGTATGATTTTTGATTTTTTCATGCTCTAGGTGGTGTTATACACTCTCACTTCATATGGTCAAATGAAACACATTGAAAAAATCTAATTTTTATCTTGGGTCTCATAGGAAGATTTTTTGATCCAGCAATTTGATTCTGAGTCATCCCACTACCTTGTAAATAGGTTTCCCTCTTGCACTTGTTCCCATAATTAGAGTTCCCATCATTTCTTGTAGGTATCAACACGCTTACCCCTCCTATAGATCTTGAGATATCCCTTTCTTTCAATGTTTCTATGTTTACCATCTCCATATAATCTGTTATACATAGCACAAAAAATATTTGAGTGACTCTCCTACCTCAGCCCCGATTTAAAAAAATTTTCCTTCAAGGACGCACTAGCAGTAACTTTAAGTAAAAATCGCACTAAATTCATGAATTTATCCATATAAATTTCCACTAATATATTCACCTTCTTTAAGCTAAAAAAAATTTCATTCTGAAAATCATGAACATGTGAGGATATAATTATTTGTTGAACAATACTTAAAAATCATTCCATGCAAGGCCTTAGTCTAATTTAGCATGCACTGCTAAATCTCACCACTTACATGTAATATCCTCCCACATATACATCACAAACATGACTTTCAACTCTTCTAGTGTGCCAAGGAAATCAAAGATTCGATTAATCCTAATCAGACACACCTCTTCCTTCTCTGGTTTGGAATCTCTTCTAGAACTAGATGGAATGATCTACTCGACTTAGTTCATCCCTCCTATTCCTACTATCCATAGCCTGAAAATTTTGAACTAGACTCTGAACCAACTGTTGGTTCGCTTATGGCCTAGGTGAAACCACGTTCTCTGCATCTTCTTATGGTTGGTTTCTTTTGTGCCTTCAAGGTTCCATTTTCTATAACTACAACAAAAATCCATAATTCTTACTCTCTAAAAAATGAAGGATTAATAGTTCAAATTATATCACATCATAACTATCACAACAATACTTTCCAAAAAAATCAACAGTTACCTTTTTCATCCCAATTTTTGAAAAATTCCACCATGCTTTTGAAAATGAAACAATTTTTAAAATACCACAACCATTTTATTTTTCAAATCAGTGATTTGAAAACAATTTCAATATTTTTCAAAAATCAACACATTTGTATAAATTCATAAATCATTACTCAAAATTACATTTTCACTCCTAGTGGGAATTTATTTCTATAATTCATTTCATGCTCATCTCATTGGATAAACCAATGATAAGAAGATTACACTCCTATAAGTGTCTCCAAATCACTTATGTACCTAACTCCCTGGTAACTTGAAGATCAACATAAATAATTTTGATACATATATTTATGATATATATTTGAATTTCCTACAATCCTACTTCTTTCTACCATCCAACTCAAGGATTAACCAAGAATGATTTTCAACTCCAAGACCAACACGAATACCATTTCTCCCAAAATATTTGGACCGAACAATACTAATAACATGTGTAATTCATGGACCAAACAACCTGATATCATTTTCCAAAATGAAATATGAACCAAACATGACTGTTACCATTTGTAACATCTTGCCCCTCCTCATTGGCTTGAAAAGGTGTAAGGATATTACTTGGCCTTAAGCCACATCCCCAATACACCAAAGGCAGGAAATAAATTCCAAAAGCTTCATAAAAAATTAGAATATTATTTTTCCTTTAAAAGTAAAATAACCAAAACCATTATACCATAACCAAAAACACTAAATAATGCATGATAACTATGTAATACAACTCAAATTAATACCTAAAGAAAACAAAACCAAACTACATTGAAACCAATATCATAGTACCAATCAGAAACAAGACCAACAAACAAAAAGACTCCAAAGACATACTCTATAAGTCCCAGAATTCTCTATGATCCAACTCCACAATACATCCCAAGAATAATGAAGTTCCACTAAAAAAATTTGATGCTTTCTTATTATCTATGTCATGATATACGATCTTTTCAAAATCACCAAATTTCTAAAGCTTGGGTGAGTAATGAAACTCAGTAGGTTTTCCCCAAAATTAATTCCATACTCACGCCACTAGGATAGAACATGTTAGAACATTTATATAAAAAATTATATAAAAAAATTATCTAAAATAATTGAAAAATATATATATAAGAATATAAAATGATTACCAACCAAAACTGTTTCCAAATAAATTAACCAAACAAAAATAATTTCATATTCCTTTTTGGCATACCTAATCTGTGATTCACACGCACACCCACACATTTATGCTTCACTGATAATTCCATAATCATGAGTGGTTTCCCATCCATCCACCAAGTAGTCACAAAGTGGCCAATATATTTATTCCCCAATGACACACACCCCTTATCCAGGGTCAAGCCCCTTGTACCCTAATAGTACATGGCCCTTATTCATGGTCATGTCGAAAGCATGAACTCACACAAATCTGTGTATTCCAAAACCCATTCCAAAACTACCATTTCAATACAATTAAATAAAACAACATTTTTATTGAAAATAGTTCCATAAAACCTTTTTTTCATAAATCAAATCAAACAACCAATTTTAAAAACATCATTTTAAAATCCTTAAACAAAGCACTTTTCACAACAATTCTTCAATTTTAAAAATTGAAAAACCATCACTAAAAAAGGATTCCACCATGATTTTTACATAAATTTAAAAATCAATTTCAATATATTTTAATAAATTTGAAATTAATTCTTCATTTCATAATAATAGGAGTCAAGAGTGAATCCACCTACATCAACAATTATGGCGATAATGAAGAACAACGTGAATTCTTTAACAAAAATGGGTCAAATCTACAAAAACCCACCTAATATCTCTTTCCATAACATTAACATAGCCAAATCTCATCAATATTGGCATAAAAATCATAGATATATCCCCAATGGACTAGATCTTGTATTTTTATAGAGTGAAGAAATGTAGATATAAGTAAAAATACCACCAATGAAGACTTACAAAGGGAATCAGGCTTCCACACACCAATAATTTCCAATGGATTTCTTCCAGTTTGAAGGGGAGAGACTTCATAGACCTTGGGAGGAAGAAAAATAAAATTAAGGTAAAAAAGAAGGGAAAACAAGTTGATTTAGGGTAAATACATGTGAGATCCACATTTTTAGGATATCAATTTTAAATCATACATGGATAGTTGCATGGTTAGGCTAATTGTGTGCTAATAATGCACCAGCCTCCGCCTCAAGGAGCACCTCACATGGTTGTCCCATGAGGTTAGACAAACCATGTTCCAACCATGTAGAATTCATTTTCCCCATTTCACATAGTTTCTCTTGGGTGGCTACACGGTCTGTCCAAATCATGTGATTACCTATATGCCTGTCCATAAGCCCATGTTTCACCTTACACGGTTTCCTATAGGAGTTCCATGATTTCCACTAACCATGCTCAAACTATTCACCTTTATAAATTCCCCCAAAAACATTCCAAAATTCTTCTAAACCCTCCCAAACTTCACCAAAACACTTTACATAATTAAAAAAATAAATAGTTACTTACTTGAAATTAGGGGTGCTACATGGATGTAATAATTTTTTTAATTTGTTTTATAGAACACACTTTTTCTCATGAAATAGTTTTTTAGAAAAATATTTATTTTTATTTTCAAATAATTTCTATTTTTATTTCTAATTAATTAATCACTAAAGAAATCATTATATTTGTGTAAACTATATTATCATAATTTACTTGATATTATTCATAATCATCATTCTAACATATAAGGGATAACTATCATATTAAATAATAATATTTTAATGGTACATCATGTTTCATTTAAGCTTAGTGTTGTGTGTAATAAAAGCTAAAATCATTATTGTGTTCAATATTGAACCTTTAAAAAATTAAATATATTTCCAAAAATCATGAGGTGTTATATTCTACCCCCCCATAAAATGGATTTCTCCCTCGAAATTCATCTCAGACATTAAAGGTTAAACATTTGAAAATACCTAAATATAAACCCAAATAATAAAAAGAGTTAAAAAAACATCATATTGAAATAGATAAATATATGTATGATATTCATCTATAATAACACATACTAGGTTTCCAAAGAATATATTATAGGTGGGAAGTGAATATTTGGAATTGGAATAAAACTATAAATAATTATAGAGAGTGATATAGATCATTGATCACATGAAAGTGGGTGATCCATGTAAGGTTAATGACCAAAAAATCATAAACTGAAGAAGCCTTAAAAAGTTCATTGATATCATAAAAAATTATGAGGACATGAAAACATTTTATTTCAAGCTCTTTTTCCTAATATTTGGGAATTTCTTTTCCATCTAGACTGATAACATGTGAAAATATTCTTACTTGATATCAATCTATTTCTTCATCATAATTTCATCCTTTGGGTGTGCCTTGATCGATTTCTACTTCATCTCATACTCCAAGAGATGAATTTTTCATGTTTGAATCACTAAATAAGATCCATAAAATAATGAAAATTCATTAATTATATATCCAGTTATTATAAAAATAAAAAGGATAGAACAAATTATGCATAAATCATCATATGGTGAAGTAAAACATCAATCTTCAAAACCTCATCAAAAGTTCAACATAAACCATTTCGTAAATGGTTATCCTTGTGAACCTTCCAAATGATTAAAATCCAAAACTTTATAAATAAGGTCACTAAATTTACAAAACTAAACTTAAAATTAATCCTCTAAATATCATTAAGAAACTGTATATGGTCATATTCTAAATATGTAATTATCTTGGTCATATGTTCTCCTAAATTATGGTAATAACTTAAATTTCCATAAAAACTTATTGAAAAAATACATTGTTCATAATACCTTATATAAAACATAGATTATTGGATACACTCCTTAAGATAAAAAATGTAGTAAAATCTATCAATGATAACATAAACCGCTTTATCAATAAACCCTTCTTCATTTTTAAGGCCATCATTACTATCCAATTTACTTTATCCAAATGAATTATCTATTTATACAAACTAAAAACCATTTTATCACCCTTGAGAACATATTAATTTTTATATTCTCTTGATTAAAATATCACATTTCCATGAAATCACTTTTCTAGTCCATCAGTATCATCAAAATATTCTTTCAAATCCTTAACAAAAAACTTACACCGAACAATACTTATATATTTCATGATTCATATAACATAATCTTGGAATTACAATGCATAAATATTTCATTCATCCCGCTTTATTCTCAAACCATTAACTATTATTCATAATCTTATTTCTTAATATATCATTTCTTTCATATGTCACCCATAATGTCTTTTTTATCATCAATATGACCATTACTCGTACAACCTTTCTGATTTTCATCATGAGATTTCCTTTTAGGAATGATATTTTCATAATGCCCATAATTTCAACATTTAAATAATTCAACATTAGATGATATCATAGGGAGACCATTATTATCATACATTTCATTAATAGATCTTTTCATTTTCTATTTTTAGATACTTTATTTGTGTCTTTATTTTACACAATCAAAAAATCATCCTATTATTCTAAGACAACCACTTGGGTGTTTCTTCCCGCATTCTCCACAAATAGAAAAATGAATATTATTTCCCTCATGGTCCCCTCTACCTGAACTCTTATTGGAATCTTTCCTTCTATTATTTTTTTAGTCTAATAGTTGGATAAGGTACACATTTTTAGTCATGTTCTATGAAAATTGAAAAGTAATTATCACAATTTCTATCAATCTACTCATCGCCCCATTTGGCTGCTCATCAAGAAATTGTCTATCACATTCAATGTTATTCCAATTCCTTTTTGATTCCCTTTATTGATGAAGACTAGAACTCATAGTGTGAGTAACAATAATCATAGTTCAAAAACCACATAATAATGAAAAAAAATCTTTTGGGATGTTTATATCATGAAATATTATTTTTAATCTAAAAAACCTTAGGTTTATCCTAGGTAATTCATAGTCATCATCTATTTAAATACATAATGATGTTTTATAATGTTTTTGTGAATTTATAAATCATATCCCATTGGAGTTTCAAACCTGGTGTGCATAAAATCTCGTTGTCGTGCACTAGTTCCTAATCGATTCTAGCTCAATACAGTGTTTTTAGGGTTATACCCCTATCCATATCCATTCTAGAGACACATAAACTATTAGTATCTAGAAAAGGATATATTTCTAGGAAATCACACACTCTATACTTTACCAAAATTTCATTACATTTTCCTAAACTTTGACTCATCCTTACACTTATCCTTATACATGTCCTTAGGGATGTCACTAAGGTTTTATCATCATAGTTTTCAAAGGATAACTAAACTAATACTTTGATACCAACTATAACAACCCATAATTCTAATACATGGATATTAAATATTTCAAGATAAATATTTATTACATTTCATAAACACACACATAAGGATTGTAAAAATTTAGCACCTTTAATAACATGGAACACAATATTCTAATTTGTTGAAATATTATAAATGTTTCCACAAAGAGAATACCATTTAGTAATATTTATTGACGTACTCTACATAAAACCTTTATTCATATCCTAGGGAATGGTAACAATAAAAATGGTGAGATCATATTTTTAGTAAGGGTAAACATAAGAGATATTAGTCTATGATCATATAATAGCATAAGATATGAATATGGGTATGTGATCATGAACATAACTTATGAAGTTTATACCCAACCTATCATAGATCCTAAGCATTAGTCACGGAATAAAACTTTATCATTTCATAAAAAAATTCTTCATAAGAGTGAGAAATCATTATAAATCAGTAATTAAATGTAATATCATTTCATGAAAGTGTGTAACCAACAAAATTTTAGAAAACCATTTCATATGTAAACGTAAAATATTAAGAAAATAAATACAGTAGATCATGTCTTATCATCTGTTTCCCATTGTGGATCAGGATTCACCTATTTCCCATTGTGTATCAGGACATAATGGTTTCTCATAGTGGATCAGGAAACACTTGTTTCCCATAGTGGATAAAGACACACTTTTTTCCTATAGTTGATCGGGTCCATTAAAATTTTTCCATCATTATCTCATGAGATATAAATCTTTATCAAATTCATTGGAGGGATATGTAGATAAAAACTGTCTAATAATGAAAACCATAGTAATTTATACCAAAATATCATAAAACATTCAACATATCATCACCTCACAACCCGTGTAATGAAAACAAGTTTCATAAATATGTCTAAAATTCACCATATCATAACCCATGAAAAATAAATGGGTTTCATTAATATTTCATCAACATAAACATTAACCATCTATAGAATAAATAAAAATTGAATCAATCAATATTAACCCTAGAAAATCATAAGTAACATATGAGGATGTCATCGTAGATGGAAAATAATTTTGAAAAGACACTTTGACCATTTTTTTTATAAAATATCCTTTCATCTTTAAAATAATAATTATTATAACATAAATATTTTTAAAATCATTTTCCTTGAAAATAACCATGAAAACATATAAAGGAATATTTAAAAATAATTTAAAATATTTATTGAAGAAAATATCCCTTCATATTTGAAAAAAAATAATTTTTTTAAAAACATTTTTTAGAAAACATTGTTTGTGAAGAAAATGAGTTTTCAACCAAAAAGATATTTTTTCATAAAAATATTCTTTTGAAATCATGAGTATATAAAGAGAGTAAAATGAAGGTATAACCAATATTCTCATAATATAACTATATTATAACTAAATTCTTGAGTTTATTGGGAGATATATCTTAATATTTCATCATTGGATGCATAATCATAAACAATCCAAATAAACAATGAGATTATAACATAAAACTCATACCACTTTTGTAACAGTGAATCACTAGCCCGAGGAAGGAATAACATAAAATGGAACATTAACTATCATGAGGATAAATAAATTAAAGATATTACATGTCAAATGGGATGTATATACACCTAGTGAAAGGATAAAGATGCATAACATAGCTTATGTCTCAAAGAAGGAGAATCGAGACAAAATTATCTTACCTCATTGGTAACTTTTAAACCATCAACCACATAAAATTGATATCCTAAAATGGATATTTAGATCCCCATAATTTTAAGGATAATAATCATAAAATACATTCATAGGAATTATATACACCACATAAAATAAATAGGTGTTGAATATAGAATGTGTCTCACATAAGTAAAAAGTGAAAAAAAAATCCCTTGCCTTAAGTATTGAATTCCATCATACATCTTCAAACATCATATATAATAAATATAAATTTAATATACATCTATTAAAAACTATATTTATATATATCATAACGTGTAAAATTTTCTTATGACCTTTTATTACCTTTTTATTAAAAAATTTATGATAAAGTCATGTTTCGATTAATGACCTATAGAAACAATGATTTTTCCTTATAAGACTTTGGAATATATATAGAAATATTTTCATATCTAGCCACTATGACCATGTGTGATTATGAGGTATGATGTGCCCGTAATTAATTTTATAAAAATATTAAATATATTTTATATCATGTGTTCGCGGTTACTTACATAAAATGTGATAACTCTTAAACATAGTATCAGATCGAAACTATGACACAAAGGTTGAGTCCGGAATGAAATTTGTTCCCTAGGTGTAACCTAAAATTGGTCTTCATGAGTGTTTGGATAAAAGATTCCATTGGCGGGTGGGTTTAGTTAAATAAATAATTAAATTATTGATTTTAATTAAAACCCCAAAAACCAAATTCTCCATTTATAATACATATTATGGAAGATATATTGGATTAGTCTCCTAACCCTAGGATATTTGAGTGGTTCCTTCTTCCACCTCTCTTTGGTGGATCGGAATCAGGCGATGACGAAACTCAGAATCTATGTGAATCAATGTGCAGTGAACACAATGACTTCTTTCATTCATTAGCGAGTGTGTTCTTCATCGACAAATGATCCAACTTGAGGTAGGAAAACTAAATTTGTGGATTCCTTCCCAATTGAATAGATAGATTGAGCATGAGAATACTTCTTATTTGACCTTCATTCAAATTTAACCTTTTTTGAGTCTCTGGATTGGTTTACCCTATTTATTCAGTTTTTACCATGTTTTCTCACCCCATACATCTAAATTTGTGTTTTTTGGAAAATAATTCTTGGATAGTAATTGTTTCACCTTTTTTCGTGTGTACTTATCTCAATAATTCTTCAGGTTCTTCACTTATTGGCCTATGAGTTCTTGGGTCAATAATGATGGGTGGAACAGAGCTTGATTGGACCCCTAGAATTGTGGTGGATTCACATGCAAGGAATGGAATGGTGAATGAGGGATAAATTTAGAGTATTTTCAGGTTGTTGATGGTTTCTTTGTGAATCTAGGATCCAAAGATGGATTTATTACGGCATGAGAGGTGCATCAAGTAGTTGTGGTGTATGCGACTTCAGGAAGAGGAACTAGAGATTCGTTTTCCATCCAATGGATGACCAGAAATGATAAGAGAAGGCTTCCCCATTGATTTCTAGTTTCCTAGAGGAAAGATTAAAAGTAGAAGAGGCTGGATCAGGAATCTGAGGAACGTATATGAGTTTCTAGGGAAAACTTGGATACACACCATGTAGTTCATAAGAACACATAGCATGTTCCTTGGGAATATTTGGAGAAAGGGATTCATGATTTTATAATTATCTCATGTCATGTGGGACCTCCACACACCGTGTGACCCAGTGCTAGTGACCAGGCATGTACTTTGGGAGTATATAGACACAAGAATGACCAGGAAAATTTCATGTACTGGAACACAGCTAATATACACAGACACTCCCTGAAGGACGTGGGTGGAACCCCATGCGGGAGGAAACATCATGTACAAGAGTACATGGACATGATAAATCATACATGAACATAACTAGAGGCATGGTAAGGACCCTAAGTGGATGAGGTATAGCGTGTAGTCCCTATAAAAATTGTATAGGTATACATGGGTAGTGATCCATGTACCAATAGGGACGCATCTAGGCAATGTAGTGGGACCACATTTCATGTGCCACTACTTCCTTTTTAAAAAACTTGTACCTCTTGTATCACCTTTGTTTGGACTTTAATTTTGTCCCATGAGTAGCTTATCATATGTGTTTTTTCACCTATAATGTGATGGAATCATTCATGGTGGATTTTGAGATACGATGGGAGATGTGTCGGGGTGACTCTTATTTTGGTGATGCTCGAGAATGGTAGTGATCGGGCAGGATCATCAGAGATATTAGAGTGGAACCATCCTACTGGGCAGGTTATGGGTCCTCAATCTAACACTAGAGTGTCACTATTCTAATTGGATAGGTCATGGGTCCTCTACCTATACACTAAGTTTCACCCTCCTAAAGATTCATAGCATAGATAATCTATTACTATAGTGGCACCATCCTACTAGGAAGTTCATGGGTCCTCTATCTGCTATTAAAGTGGAACCCACCTATAGTATTAAGGCATGGGTAATCAACCACTAGATTGAAACCCTCTTGTTGAGTAGGGCATGGGTACTCAACTGATTACTAGATTGGAATCCTCCTACTAAGATAGGGAATATTTCCTCTATAGACTATTGATTAGAACCCTTCAATGGAGTTAGGGCATGGGTCCCCATTCATTTGAGTGGCACCCTCTTGTCAGGACAGGGAATGGGTCCTCTAGATATCTAATAAGTTGGGCCCTCTGTGGAGTTAGGGTATGGGTCCTCTATCTAGTTATTAGAACCCTCATTTTTTACCAGGGAATGGGTACTCTATCTAGAGATTATTCCCCTCAACTCTTCAGTATAGTGGAGAGGCATAGATTGACTTAGATATTTCTGTTTGACAGATGCACAAGATGTTGGGCTTTGTTGTTGGACCATTAGAACCATTGGAACCCATTCTTTGGATGGTCTGGGAGATGGAGATCCTCTTTTTATCTCCTTTGGTCTTCTTTTTTTGATCATATATATATATATATATATATCCATGTCATTGTATTTTTTAATCTTATACTTTTTGTTGAGCTATATATTCTTATCATGTCACTTACTACTCCCACATCAGCTTTCAGAATTTCCTACTGGGTATTCATATAATCACCCCTGGATGATAATTTTACGCATGTGTTGTATATTATATAGGCGATGGATAGGTTGGCGATGATTATAGAGGAGCTTAGGGATATTAGGTGCATTTGGCCGCGTATGGTGGTCAGAGTTTAGAGATATAGATATGGGATCTCTCAACTTTTTTCTTTTCCATTTTTTTAGGTTGGGAATTATTTCTGGTTGGGTATGTATTTTTTCCCTTTACTTTTCAGTTTACACTATCATACTCTTTATTTTCCCTAAAGGTTTTACATATATCATTACTACTCTATATGTTTCATTTTTTCTTTTATTCCCCTATAATTATTTATTGAGATGGTTGTTTGTGTGTGTATATATAAATTAGGAAAAGTATATCCTTACTGTTTATTCCTTTCATTGCTTGATGCCAGCCCCTGGTCTATAGAGGCAGTATTGGGGTAGTTGTGTCTCGATCCAGTTGGGTTGGGTCATGACAAATTTGTATCATAGGCTTGTTCTTTCCTTGGGATTTTTTTTGTAGTATTCATCTTACAAGGACTTTTTTTGATATAGGTCAGTGTTTTTAATGTTTCTAGAGTGTATCATTGAGGCTATGGAACCCAGTGTTGGTGCAATTATCAACATATCCATACACTACCTTCTTTTATACTCAGAACACTGAGACATTTCTTACATCAATCAATAGTACATGAATAATATATGATTGAGTATTTTGAATTTAATTCTTGATTTATGTCCCTTATATATATATATATACATATATATATATATATTCTCATCTGATAGTGATATGTCTTGATTAAATTTTTAGGATTACTCTATGATGAAATTTTTCCAAGTTACTAGTTCCAGATCATGATGAAGATACGATGAGTGATGAAGTCTTAGTTCAGGGTTCATCCCATGATATTCTTCCATCATGTGAATAGGTAGCATCACACCCAACTGCTGATAAGAAGATCATACCATTATAGCAGGATGCGTATGTGCTCAGGCTTAGAAAACTCTATGATTTCTAGCTCCAAAGGAATCTGAGGTTTCGAATCGATATATATCCTTAGGTAGTGGAGTATTTTATAGAGTTTTTTATTTTTTTTCTTCAATCTTATCTGAAGACCAACTAATAAAGTGGTTATTCTAGAATATATCCATTTTAATGAAGAATTTTGGCACTAATGGAGTCCTTCTACAAAGATTCAGGATGATTCGACACTCTCATGGATTGACTTTCAGCAGTTGTTCCATATAGAGTATTACCCCACAATTTTGTGCTTAGTTTGGAAAAAAAAGATTTTTTAGATGCAATAGGGAGGGATGATAGTTTTTGAGTATGCTTTTAGGTTCACAGACCTTATATGGTACTCCATTTATATGATTTAGGATGGATACTTTAAGGGAACATAAGTTTGATTAGGGTCTCTGTAGAGATATTTGTGCGAGTTCGGTACCCCCGTACATTCCCATCTAAGCCAGGGTGTTGGAGCCGACACTCGTGATGGACAGCTTCTTGTAAGATGGAAGATAAGAAACTGGAGCTAGAAGAGGAGTAGGCAAGGCTCTAGGATGATGAGATGTTGGTGGTGTACGCTGCTATGAGATTCTTACACCACCACCACCAGGTAGCCCATGTTAGGCTCAGTGAGCTAACGGTAAAGGTTAGGGACGGCTTCAAGCTCTGGAGGAATTTTACCAAGTGTCAAAATATATTCTTAGAGGTATAATATTTTTTTATTCTACTCTTTATTTAGTATTGTTATACACAGGTGTGAGTCCTTCATTCATCTCGTTAATCTTGGTGCGAGAGTTGTAGCTCCCAATTTAGGCATTATCCTGGAAGCTTTGTCTTTAGGTTTCTATGGGGAAAGATTCTTCTATATATTTTATCTAACAATAGTGAAACCTATCACTTGGTAGAGATATATTCTCATGGGACCTTTTAGACATCATGATGTAACCCAATTAAATCATCTTGGATATGGATTGTTTTTCCATAGTACAAGTCTAGATTGACCATCACCATAGATGAGTAAGATTTATTTGCACTAATGGGATGACATTATCCATTTCATGAGAGATGGATATCATGGTGGGATGATCTGGGCTTTCAAGTAGGAGGATGAATCCCATAATCTATCATTTGGAGAGTGTATCCCTTGGTTAAATAGGTTATCCAAGAATCTATATTCCTTAAATAGTGGATGGATTTATGGAATTATTTTATGAGGACATTATGGGACTACCTCTAAAGAGTGAGCTCTGTTTTTACATAAAATTGATCCCTAGGGATTCTATTATATCTTATTTGACATATCATATGGCACATTCCAAGCTTCTAAAGTTGCGGTTGTAGTTAGAGGACTTTTTAGAAAAGGGTTTTATCTGACTCGTTGTATCCCCCTGGGAAGCTCCAGTATTCTTCATGAAAAAGGCGGATGATATCTTATAGATTTATTCAGATTATCTCCACCTAAACCAAGACATTATAAATAACAAGTAACCATTATTGAGGATTTATGACCTCTTTGGTGTGTTTTGAGGCATGAGAGGGTTCTCAAGGATTAATCTCAGGTCCGGATACCACCAACTAAGGGTTTGTGAGGCTAATATTCTGAAGATGGAATTATAATGTCACTATAGACACTATGATTTCCTATTGATTCCTTTTGATGTGAGTAATTTTCCTAATATGTTTATGGATTTGATGAATTAGATCTTCCATCCATACTTCGACCAATTTTTTGTTGTCTTCATCGATGACATACTCATATACTCTACATCAGAGGAGGATAATGTAGAATACTTAAGGATGGTCCTAGATTTTATTTAGGAGCATCAACGTTATGGTAATATCTCAAAGTTTTAGTTCTAGTTCCATGAGGTTCTCTTTCTGGGGAATTTCATTTATGATCATTTATTAATTGTGGCCCCAGTGAAGATTGATGTAGTGATTTCTTAGAATCCACACAAAAGTGTGTTTTAGGTGTGGTGTTTTATTGGATTGGTAGGGTACTAAAGGAGGTTTGTGGTATACATCTCTAGTATTGAAACCCCTTTGACTACCTTGATGTAAAAAGGGAATATGTTTACCTGGACTAATCAATACCATTGTACATTCAAGGATTTGAGGCTAAGGTTGATGAGGGATCCTATTTTGAAACTACTAGAGGAGGGTGTAGATTCCATATTGTATTGAGATTCTTAAGGATCTAGTCCCAGCTACGTGTTGATGCATAGACAAGTAGTTATCACATATGGGTTGAGGAAGTTGAGACCCCACAAGCAGATCTACGCAACTCAAAAACTAGAGCTGGAAGCGATTGTCTTTTTTTTGAGGGTGTGTCAGCACTATCTTCTGTGAGAGTGAATTTCCATTTACGCAAACCTTTAGAGTCTCAGGTATGTCTTCATATAGAGATACTTGAACCTGAAACATAGTCGTTGGTTGTATTTCTTACAGGACTATGACTTTGAGATAGTATATACTCTGAGGAAGGTAAATGTTGTTGTATATTCCCTTAGTATGAATCCCTAGACTCATTTGGTGCAGGGGGCGTTAGAGCAGTTAGAAACCTTTCAACATACTCTGGTTGAGTAGGAGAGTGAAACTTTTCTTCAATCAATGGTGTTGACTCCTCCACATCTCGATCATGTGATAAATCCCCATTTGAGAGACATAGACCATGAGGTATTTAATGACCAATTATCCTCATAAGATTCATTAGATGTATTTTCTAATTAAGGTAATCATGTCATCCTTTTCTAGGGATGGGTGGTGGTCCCAGACATGATAAGGGTGGAGGATATTACATAGTTCCACACATCTCCTTTAAAAGTAAATCCATTTGTGGGGATGATGTAAATATACCTTTAGTAGTATTTTTGTTGGGATTTTATGAGACATAGTGTGGATGAGTTTATCTCCTGATACCTCACCTATTAGAAGGTGAAGGCTAGGAACCATTTTCTGATTGGTTTTTTGTATCCCCATGAGATCCTGGAGTGGAAATGGGATGGAATATCCATGGACTTCATGATAGAGATTTTGCAGAAATAGAGATTTCATGATGCCATCTCAGTGATAGTTATCCAAATCATGAAGTAGCTACACTTCCTTGTTATCAGGGAGAATATTTTGGTGGAGAGTATGGGGTAGTTTTACATATGAAATATTGACCGCCATTATAGATTTACCTGAACTATTATCACTAATCATGATGTGTGGTTCACGTCATGGTTGTGGAGAGGCCTATAAGAGGAATTAGAGACCCAGATAAGTATGATTATATCCTTTCACCCCATAAATATTGGAATACCAAGTACACTATCTAGGTATTTAAGGATAGCCTGAGGGATTGCATGTTAGACTTTAGACAGAGTTGGGAGGATCACCTTCCATTGGTAGTGTTTGTATGCAATAATAGATACTACTCTACTATCAGCATGGTACCTTTTGAGGCCCTATACTGAAGACCCTATAGGTCACCATTGTTTTGGATAGATATTGTAGAAGTATCTCTTGTTGGAATAGATATGGTTAAGGAGAGGATAAGGATGTTCCATGTCAACAGTTAGAAGATGAGGGAAACCTAGAGTATTCATAAATATTACAAATATCAATATTGTTGGCCCTTGGATTTAAATAAGGGAGATCACATTTTCTAGAGAGTCTCCCCATGATAAGGGTTGTGAAGATTCATCTAGGGAGGCAAGCTATCCCCAAGGTTCATCAGTCCATTAAAGATCTTGTAGAGAGTTGGAAAGGTTGCTTACCGCCTTTCCCTAACCCCATAGTTAGATCGGGTGCATGAAATCCTCCTTATGTCATGGATGAGGATATATTTTCATGATCCCACACATATTATTGACTTGGGAGAGCTAGACATCAAGGAAAGAACCTCTTTTTCAAAGAACCAAGTGGCGGTCAAGGATTGGTAGGATAGGACCTTGTGTGGATGGACCATCCCCTTGGTTCATGTTCTATAGTAGCATGGGAGCATGTAGGAGAGATCCTGGGTGTGGGGGAGCCTAATACAGTCTCATTATCCTAATATTTTTTTTTTGTTTTTCTTTTCAGGGAAAAAATCATGAAGTAAGGAACAATGTAGAGACTATGTTTTTTCCTTACAAGACTTTATAATATAATTAGAAATATTTTCAGATCCAGAAACTAAGACATCATGTTAGTCTGAGGTTCGATGTGCATGAAATTAATTTTATAAAAAATATTAAATATATTTTATATCATGGTGAACTATTTATTAAAAATGTGATAACTCTTAAATGGATTATCAGATATAAAATCAGATATTTTGGTTCATTCTGGAACATGAGGTATATCCTCGGTGTTACCTTAAATGGGTCGACGCATGGTGTTTGGATAGAAGAAGTCGTTGGCCATTGTGTTTAGTTAAAAAATAATTAAATTATTTATTTAAATTAAACCCTAAAAACCTAATTCCCCCTTTATAATCCATGTTAGGAAAAATCCCCAAGGTTAGCTTCATAAACATGGGATCATTGAGAGGAGTCTTATTCCACCACTTGTTGGTAGATCAGAATCCAATGATGATGAAACTTTTGATCCAAGTGAATTAAGGTGCATCGAACACAAAAACTTATCTTATTAATTTGTGAGCATGTTATACATCTACAAACTATCTAATTTGAGGTAGGACACTTCAATTTGTGTATTCTTCCCCAATTTATTAAATAGATTGAGAATGATCATACTTATTCATTGATATGCATTCAAATTTACACTTTTCATGAGCCTATGAATTTTTTTAAATTATTTATTTATTTTTTGTTGGGTTTTCTCACCACAGACATCCCAATTTTCATTTGTTGACCAAGAAGTCATGAAAAATGATTATTTCACTTTTTTCCTTTCTATTAATAATTATTTTATTTCTTCATTGATTGAACTATGGGGTTTCAGTATAACATTTTCGAGAAATACTGAACCCAATTGGACCCCCGAAATCACAGTAGATTTGAGTGTGAAAAATAGATTGGAGAATTAGGGATGGATTTAGAGAATTCGTGGGGTGTGGATGGTTACTTCAAGGATCTAGGATTTTAAGTGGGATTTAGTGTGTCACAGGAGGTTCCGTGAGTGGTGGTGGGGAATTCAGATTCATGCAAAGGAATCAGATATTCATTTTCTGACCAACGGATGGCCGAAAATTTCAAGTGGAGGATTCCCCTTTGATTTTAGGTGGACTGGAGGAAAGATTCCATGTAGCAAAACCCGGATAGGGAATATGTGGAATAGGTTTTAGATTCTAGAGAAAACTTTACTACACACCGTGTATTTTGGAAGAACACAAAGTGTGTTCCATGAAAATTTGTAGTGTTAGAGTTTTGCAAGTTTATAATTATATCACACCATGTGGGACATCCACACACCATGTGACCCAGCTGTGGAGACCCAATGTGTATTCTAGAAGTACAAAGACATGGGAGAATTCAGGCATAAGCCATGTACTGGAACATGGTCAGAGTATACACACAGCCTGAAGAACATGGGAATAACCCTGTGGGGGGGATACATCATGTACCAGAGTACAAGAACATGGGAAAGCATACACGAACATGTCCAGGAACACGGGAAGGACCTCGAGTGGCTGAGGAACAATGTTTAGTCCCTCTACACACCATTTAGGGATACATGGTCAATGATTCATGTACCAATAGGTACATGACTAGGCAGCGGAGTAGGACCACATATCGTGTGGGTCTCCTTACACACTGTGTACCCCAACTTCATTTTTTAAGAAACTTCTACCTATAATATATCCATCATTTGGAATCATATTTGTGTTCTAAATTATCCTATAATGAGGGTTTTTATTTAGAACATTATGGTAGCCTTCATGGTGGTTTTTGAGATATGATACGAGACTTTCTGAGAGTGATTCTTATTAAATTTATGTTCAATGATGGCAGTAATCAGGTAGGATCATCAGGGAGAATAGAGTGGAACCCTCCTGTTGGGCAAGCTATGGGTTCTTAATCGATACCTAGAGTGGTAGCCTCCTACAAGGACAGGTCATGGATCCTCTACTTATCCACTAAGTGTCACCCTTTGGTGGAGTCAGGGCATGGGTCCTTGATTACATGGGTGGAACCCTCCTGTTGATAGGGAATGAGTCCTCTATTTGATCTAAGAGTGGAACCTACCTATCACGACCCGTTCCCTAGGGCCCGTTCCAGGACTACCCCAAGCCCACCTTCCATGGGCTAGGGGTTGGTGACTAGCACTCGAAAGGTGTATCCCTAAAACGGGAAGGCATTGCCTTTAAACCTTTACAAACTCACAGTCTAAGAACACAACAAGCTATAACCACAAAGTAAAACTGTAGTAGTAAAAGTGTGTACTGAAAGTAAAGGGGATGAAATACATACCCAACTGAAAGATACAATAAAACAAAAAAATAGAAAACAACTCTTGAGATCGTCCGCCAGGGATCCTACCTGAAGGGTAATTACAGATCATCTCCACAGATCTCCATGTCAATTGTCATCACCGTCCACCGTCAGGGTCTAGCTCCCTGAGTCTCAGTCAAGGTTGCCCATCGTCTACACAAGACACAACAAGGTGTGGTCGAATCCCATGCAGGGGTGAGTATAAGAATACCCAGTAGGGACCCCAAGACCCCTGAAGGTCTCTCAGATTCCCATAAAGGAAAACCACAAGCATGAACTCAATTACAACAGTAGTACAAATGATTAGTCATAAGGAAAGATCATATTACTCTATCAAGAGTCATTGTTTCTAACCCACACAGGATTGATAGATACTAACCCCCACAAGATCCAAACAGGATCGATAGGTGCTGATTCACACATAATAACTGGGTGCTGATTCACACAGAATCGCTTGGTGCTAATTCATACAAAATCTCTAGGTACCGATTCATAGAGAATCACTCGGTGCTGATTCACACAGAATTGATGGGTGCTGATTCACACAGAATCGCTTGGTGATGATTCACATATAATTTCTCTTCATTCTTCACATCTCATCCAAACATAGGATTCTTGATAATAGTATTCTTGTTTCTAGTAGAAACTTCTCCTCAATCCATAGGTTATATTTCAACTGACACGAAGTCCAATGAAAAAGTTACTCAATGATCTATCACATCATAAGGGTTCCAACACAATAGACGGCACGTCAACTGGACGCTCGGTCTGTAAGTTATTGGCATTTTAGTGCCAAGGGCCCAGTTGGATTTGGAGTCGATCTAACCCGGATGTACTCTAACTTTATTCAAAACTCTTTTGGAGTATCTCAAAAGTATCACCTCACTCCAAGGATCGCAGCTCCATAGACGGTTCATCAAATGGACGTCTGGTTCACAAGATATGGCCTTCTAAGCTTTTCTGGTCCCGAGAGGGGTCCAGGTCTAGTCTGACTCGGTCGGGCCGACCCGGTCTGGGACGACCCGACCTGGTCCTGGTTTGACCTGGCCCAACCTAAACCGGCATGGCCAGGCCCAATTGGGTTGGGCCATGGATCGGTCTAGCCCTCCCCGACTGGGCTAGGCTGCGGTGGCTCGTCCCACCGGCTGGAGCGACCCATGCGGGGGTCACGCAGTTTGCCTTCCGAACGGCTCAAAGAGGCGTTCATCTCTTTAAATGGAGGCTCTATGTGGCACCGCCTCATCACCTGCAGGACCAGCAGGGAGCAGGTCCCCTGCCTTTGTCGCAGCTTTGAGTCGCATCCTGTCTCACCACGGCGTGCGACAGCGCGCCGCCTCCCGCCTCTATGGCTGGCCATTGTCGGTCTCTTGTCCGAACACCTTGGGGCTGAGTGGTGTCATCCTCCTCTGCGGCCGGCGAGCGCCAGCCTCCGCCTACGTCGTCAGCACCTATCATCAGTGCCTCCATGCCAGTGTCGCGCCAGCGGAAATACCGTGGGCCACTGATTGAGCTCTGGTGGTCCATTATTCCTTCCAGACGTGCCTATAGGTCACCTAGGATGTCAATGTCATTGTGTGCCTCCCAGTTTCCTATTTCCGTTGAGTTGTAAATTTGTACCCCGAAGAACGTTACATGAATGAAGCGGTGGAGGGTCTGACCTTGATCGTTTGGATCATGCCCTCGGCGTTAGAATTATAACAAGCGAGAGATTATTCAATTCATAAAAGATAATCTTTAATAAATAAACCTCATACCTCGAAGATCATTGGTGACCGTTGTGGATGGCGGTGCTTCCACGTTCGAGGGTATTACGGACGAAGGAGAAGGTTCGTGAGAATTGGCGTTCGTCATCCGTCGACCTCTGGAGAGATTCCATAATGGGTGTCATCAAATCCTCCATTCTCCTTCGGTGGAAGGTATCATGGTATTTTTCAATAGGTTCCTCACAGCCGTGTCAAAAACCCACACCCAAGCTTCCATTAAATAGATGGGAGATTCAACCGTTTCTCATGAAATTAATGCAGTTAATTTAGGAACCACATTTAATGTTGCAACGTTGAGGTTACAAAGTTGAAGGGTCAAGCCATTAAATGGATGGCCAAGTCATTAGTCCTACCACCACCGCTCAACTATTATAGAAAAGAAATAAAATAACATTATTAAGTTATTTTGTTATTTTTTTTGTAAAGTCCAAAATTTTTCTTTTCCTCCTGACCTATTGTGGTCGAAACGAAGTTTCCATTAAGAAAATCCCAGTGTTGCGGATTCAACGGTGCCCTCATATTTTTAATCTGACCACTGTTTCAAAAGATAAAAAATTCCACCCATACGTTTACTAAACGTACCTTAAAAAAAATTCACAAATTTGTTCCCGGAACATAGGGCCTCAAAATCATGCGCCGTTAATTTTCAAAGACTCGTAATAATCCCAAATAAATTAAAAAAAATCTATATGGAATTTATGGGTCTTTACATTCTCCCCACCTAATGGATTTCCATCCCCAAAATCTACAACAAAACTAGGGAAACAAATGGGGGTACTGAGCACGTATATGGGCCTCTCGCTCCCATGTGATCTCCTATAGAGTCTCGTGCTACCAACGAACTCGAACCAGAGAGACCGACCGCCCACGAAGGACCTTATCCTATTGATCCACTATCTCCACTAGGAACTCTTCAAACGTCACCTCATCGTCGATGTCCAGCTCGCCCCAGTCGATAACGTGCGATAGGTCATGCACATACCTCCTCATCTATGACACATGGAAAACATTATACACCTGGTGCATCTGTGGGGGAAGAGTTAGATGGTATTCCACCTCTACTACTATATTAAGGATTTGGAAAGGTCTGATGAACCTCAGAGATAGCTTTCCGCCCTGTCCAAACCTCCATAATCCTCATTGGGGTGAGACCCGTAGGAAGACATGTTCTCCCTCCTTAAACTCCAAGGGTATTTGTATCGTGTAATTATAAGACTTCTACCAGCTATGTGCAGTCTTCATCCACTCCTGGATGATCTTCACCTTCTCTGTGGTAGCCTGAACCAACTCTTGACCCATGAGTTTTGACTCCCCTATGTCTTTCTAGAAAAGGGGTGATCTGCAAGGTTTCCCGTACAGGGACTCAAATAGAGCCATGTTGATGGTGGAGTGATAATTTTTTTTGTATGCAAACTCCACCAGTGGTTGGTGGTCCTCCCAACTATGGAAAAAATTGAGGACACAAGCACAAAGAATGTCCTTGATTGTCTATATGGTCCACTCTTTCTGACAATATTTCTGAGGGTGGAAGATATTACTCAAGCATAGTTGAGTTCTGAACATCTCCTGTAATCCATTCCACAAGAGGGATGTAAAACGAGCATTGCGATCTGATATGATCGTCGATGGAACACCATGAAGTCATACAATCTTTTGTATGTAGAGACATCCCAAGCTCTCTACTGATCCCTAATCTCGGATGGGTAGGAAGTGGGCCTACTTGGTGAGTCGGTCAATAGTCACCCAGATGGAATCGTGGCCCCTGGATGTACATGGTAGCCCTATCACAAATTCCATGGATATACCATCCCAATTCCAATACAGTACTTCAAGTGGATGAACTAAGCCTGCTGGTACCTGATGCTCGGCCTTCACTTGCTGACAAGTGAGGAATCAGGATACAAACTCTTCCATTGCTTTCTTCATCCCTGTACACCAGTACTGAATCCATAGGTCTTGGTACATCTTCTCCACTCCAGTATGTACTGCTAAAGGGGATGTGTGGAACTACCTCAAAACCTCCTCTAGTAGCATCATTGGTACCATGGTGCATCCTCTGAAGAGGATGAAATGCTCCCCGCCTTTAGAAAGTCCATCAGGATCCTATCCTGAGGATATTTGAGCACATCAGGACTCATAGTATACATCCCCAAGTTGAGCCTCCCAAACATTCTAAAGAAGTGTGGGAGTAAAAATCATATACTAGAGGTAAGATTATCCATCTCTATACAAAAAGGATATTTTCAATGCAGCTAGCTGCTCTGTCGCCTACTCAGCAACTGTAGATCAGACCTCCTACTGAGTGTGTTTGTTGCTACATTCCCCTTCCCATAAGTGTAGACTATCTCAAAGTCATAGTCCTGGTGGAACTCTAGCCATCTTCATTGTCTCGTGTTCAGGTCCTTATGATATAATATATACATGTGACTCTTGTGATCAAAGTAAACTGTAAAACATTCTCCCATCAAGTAGTTATGCCACATCTTCAGCGCAAAGACCACTACTGTTAAATCTAGATCATGGGTAGTGTAGTTCTGCTTGTGTTTTCTCAACTGTCGTGATCCATAGGTGACCACTGGTCGCTCTTGCATCAGGACACAACCTAGTCCGATCCCTGATGCATCACAGTAGACTACATACCCAACTCCCTCTTCTGGTATCCTCAAGATGGGGGCACCTGTCATTCTCTACCTCATATCCTAAAAACTTTGTTGGTATTTCTCCATCCACAAGAAAGGCATCCCCTTCTTAATCAAAGCTAAAAAGTGTGTCGCTACCCTGGAGAAGTCAGGTACAAATCTCTGGTAGTACCTAGCCAATCCCAGAAAAATCCGCACCTTGGTCACACTCCTATGTTGATCCCAAGAATGAACTACTTATATCTTCACCAGATCCACTTCAAATCCAGCCTCTAAGATAATGTGCCCCAGGAAGTGGACTTCCCATATCCATAACTGGAACTTAGAGATCTTTCCATAAATCTGGTGCTCTTTGAGTGTATCCAGAACTATCTGCAGGTGCGTGGTGTGATCCTCCTCTAACACTGAGTATATCAAGATGTCATAAATGAAGACCACCATGAAGTGATCGATTTAAGGCTGGAAGATCTTGTTCATGAGTCCCATGAACACTGCTGGGGCATTGGTTATGTTAAAAGGAATAACTAAGAACTCATAGAGGCCATACTGACATCTGAAGGTTGTCTTCGGTATGTCCTCATCCCGTACCCTGAGCTGATGATAGCCTGATATGAGGTCTATCTTCAAAAACCACTAAGATTCCTTCAGCTGGTCAAAGAGATTATCAATCCTCGGAAGTGGATACTTGTTCTTCACGGTCACCTGGTTCAAGCACTGATAGTCCACGAAAAGCCTCAAACTCCCATCTACCTTCTTGGTGAACAAAATTGGGGATGACCATGGAGAAACATTAGGCCTTACGAACCCATTTCTCTGTAAGTCCTCCAACTGTACCCTCATCTCACCAAGCTCTATGGGAGCCATCTGATATGCTGGTGTAGATATCAGTGTTGTCCTGGGGTACAGGCTGATTTGAAAGTCTACCTCTCTGCATGGAGGTAGTCCCAAAACATCATCAGGTAAGACATCAGCATATTGGTCCACCACTATAGGATAACTCATACTCCTCATGTAAAATTCTTTGAGGGTGAGGTTGTCCAACTGATGAGTAATTGGTTGCACCCTCCTTCGAGATAGTCCATCATGTGCTTCAAAGGTTTCCTCCTCACCGGTGAAGGTAAAACCGATCCCATTCTCATGAACACACCGCTCTTTGTGCCTAAAATAGTTGATCTGATTGTGGATTGTGCATATCCAGTCTATACCCAAGATGACGTCGTAAGGCCTCAACACTGCTACTAGGAGATCCCAGTTGAAGTTCTCATCTCATAGAGTGATCTTAAACTATCTGTACCAGTTCGTAATCATCGAATCATCTCTCGTAGGATTCTCTAATCATAATGATCAATCCAACAGCTCCATCAGAATCTTTGAGATTCAAACAAGTGTCGTGGAAATGAAATAGTGACCAGAACCTGTGTCTATAAGTACTGCAGCTAGGGTGGAGTAGACACAGATCATACCTCTAATCATCTCTAGAGCTTCATTGTCGTAGGCCTCTACTGCCTGTAGCTGCGATCGCCATTGTCCACCTGCTCCCTGTGGTCGGGGTGGACCACCTGGTGGTGGTGGTGGTAGAACCTCAAATTGCTTCCCACCGCCTGCTGCCCAGACTGCTCCTTTGCCACGTTCATCGCCCTGCGGACCTCCTCTCTTGAACCTCAGCTGCTACCTTGGCGGTTCCTCGACCATCTGCTGATTTTCAGTACGTAAGGTTAGGCAGTAGCGATCCATGTGGCCCTACCCACCGCACGTGAAGCACAGTCTTCTTCCCTGCTGACCCCCTCTTCCTTACGAGCTCCGCACCTTTGACCCTACATCCTGGGGTGTCCCTCTAGAAGTTTTGGTCTGCTTGGACTTCAGCGTCATATGCCTACTTCCTTATATAGATTACTTGGCTACCTTTAGTCCCATGGTGTCTCTCACTGTCGATGTATGCTCAGCTAAGAATCTCTCTATCAATAATGCTTGTTCGATCACTCCAGCCTACGTTGGGATATTCATTGATATCATCAATGCTCTGATCTCTCACTGAAGACCCTACTCAAAGGTTCGGGCCCTCAAGAATGGGTCATGTACCATGTCGGTGGATTAGTTCGAGAGGTTAGTTAATCTCACCGAGTACTGGGCCACTGATAAGCTTCCCTGCTGTAGGTACAACAGCTCCTAGATACGCACAAAATGTAGTGTCGCTGGGATAAACTCCACCCTGAAGAGGCTCTCAAAGTCCATCCAGGTGAGGTTTTCCTCATCATGTAACTAGAGTGTAAGGCTCCACCATATTCCTATCATGCCCTAGAAAACCCTAGAAGATAGGATCACCATCTTCTCTGGTGGTGTCCCAACTAGGCGGAAAACTCTAGCCACAGCCTCCATCTAGTCCTCAGCTGCCTAGGGATCTGTCTCGCTTCAAAACCTCGGAGGTCTCTATCATTGGAACTCGTGCAATGCACTCAGTCGTCGTGAAATTTCCGCAAGTGGGGTTGGTGGAAAATACATCCCAATGGGTGGTGTTGTTGTTTTTGCACCACCCAAAGGTGCTAACACAGTAAGAGGGCCCTGCACTGAAGCCTCATCGCTCGGTGGGCCATCATCAGGTACTCTCTCAGGAATAATGGCTGGATATCTACGTGGAAAAATCCTAAAAATAAATAGGTGATCCATGATCAATAAGTTATACCTAGTGAGTTGACTCAAAAGATATCAAAAATAAAAAAATTTCAAAACACACTTAATCAGTTCTTTTATGCACTGAGTTGGAAAAATCAGAATTCAGGGTCCTGGTGTATGGATACGTTAGCCACCACACTAACACTGGACTCCCTAAATTGAAAACCACACTCAAAACACTTAACACTATTACTCCATTGGAAAGATCAGAGTCCTAGTTCTTCGGTAGAACCGAATCCTCTAATACCACTTTGTCACGACCCGTCCCCCAGGGCTTGTGCCATGACTACCCCAAGCCCGCCTTACATAGGCTAGGGGTTGGCGACTAGCACTGGAAAGGAATATACCTAAAACAGGAAGGAATTTCATTTAAACCTATAAAAACACATGGTCCAAGAACACAACAAGATGAAACCACAAAGTAAAACTCCATTATTAAAAGTGTGTACTGAAAGTAAAAGGGCTGGAATACAAGCCCAACTGAAAGATACAATATAACAGAAAATAGAAAACAACTCTTGAGATCGTCTGATAAGGATCCTACCTAAAGGGTAGGTATATATAATCTCAAAAACTCTCCACGTCAACTGTCATCGCCATCCACCTTCAGGTCCTAGATCCCTGAGTCTTAGTCAAGGCTGCCCATCGTTTGCACAAGACACAAAAGGTGTGGTTGAATCTAGTGCAGGGGTGAGTATAACAATACCCAATAGGGACCCGGAGACCCTAGAAGGTCTCTCATATTTCCACACAAGGAACACCGCAAAAATTATCTCAATCACAAAGCACAAAGAAATATACACAGCTCAAACCAATTATAACTAAGTATAGTAGTACATATGATTAGTCTTAAGGATGGATCATCTTACTCTTTAAAGAGGCACTATTGCTGACCTACACAGGATCGATAGGTACTAACCCTTGCAAGACCCACATAGAATTAATAGGTTTTGATTCATATAGAATCGTTGTGTGTTGATTCACACAGAATCACTTAGTGCTGATTCACACAGAATCGTTTGGTGTTGATTCACATAGAATCGCTCGATGCTAATTCACACAGAATCATTGGGTGCTAATTCACACAGAATCGTTGGGTGATGATTCACACAGAATCACTCTATCCTGATTTACACAGAATTGATGGGTGCTAATTCACACAGAATCACTGGGTGCTGATTCGCACAAAATCGCTTCGTGCAGATTCACACAGAATCGCTCTTTATTCTTCACGTTTCAGCCAGACATAAGATTCCCACTCATAGTATGCTTGTTTCTGGGAGAAAATACTCCTCAATCCATCGTTCATATTTCAACCAGCATGAAGTCCCACACATAAGTTACCTAATGATCTATCATTTCATAAGGTTTCCAACACAATAGACAGCGCATCAATCAGACACATGATCTGTAAGTTATTGACATTTTAGTGTCGAGGGATCGGTTTGATTCGGAGTCAATCCAACCTATCCATACTCAAACTTTCTTTAAAACTCTCATGGAGTATCTCAAAAGTATTATCTTTGTCCAAGGATCCCATTTCCACATATGGTTCATCAAACGGGCATCTGGTTTGCAGGATGAGGAATTCTAAGCGTTTCTGGGCACAAGAGGGGTCCGGGTCCAGTCCGACCCGGTCGAACTGACCCATCCCGACCGAGTCTGGGCCGACCCGACCTGCTTCGGGTCTGACCCAACCCAGCCTAAACTGGCCTGGGCCAGCCCGGTTGGGCTGGGACATGGCGGGCTCAGCCCGATGGGCCACGGACCGGCCCATCCCGCCCCGGCTAGGCTGGGCCTCGATGGCTCAGCTCGCCAGCAGGTACAACCCGCATAGGGGTTACGTGGTCTACCTTTCTAACGGCTCAAATATTCGTTGGGATCTTTAAATGGCGGTTCCAGGTGGCACTTCCTCGTCACCCTCAGGACCCATAGGGAGTGGGTCCCCTGCCTTCATCGCGGTTTCGAGCCGCGGCTTGTCTCACCGCACTGCGCAACGTCACGCTGCCTCCCACCTCCACGGACAGCCATTGTCAGCCACCTATCCGACCACCGCGGTTCCAAGCGGCATCACACTCCTCTACGGTTGGCGATCACCGGTCACCAGTGCCGTCGTGCCGGAGGAAATTCTACGGGCCACCGGGTGTGCTCAGGTGGTCTGTTCTTCCTTCCGGACGCACCTACGGGTCACCGGGGATGCCACCGTCATTGTGTGCCTCTCGGTTTCCTCTTTCCATTGAGTTGGAAATTTGTCCCCCGAAGAACACAACCTGAATGGAGCGGTGGAGGGTTAGACCTTGATCATTTGGCCCGCACCCTCTGCATTATCCTTATAACAATTGGGAGATTATTCAATTCATCAAAGATAATATTTAATAAATAAAACCCCTACCTCGAAGATCGTTGGTGACCACTACGGATGACGGTACTTCCTTGTTCGAGGGTATTGCAGACAAAGGAGAAGGTTCGCGAGCATTGATGTTATTCATCTGTCGACCTCCGGAGAGATTCAGCGATAGGAATCATCAAATCCTCCATTCTCCATCGGTGGAAGGTGTCATGGTACTTTTCCAGAGGTTCCTTATAGTCGTGTCAAAAACCCACACCCAATATTCCATTAAATAGATAGGGGATTTGACTGTGTCGCATGACATTAATGTAGTTCATTTATGAACCACATTTAATGTTGCAACGTTGAGGTTACAAAGCTAAAGGGTCAATCCATTAAATGTCTTGATAAGTCATCAGTCCTTCCACCATCTCTCAAATGTTACAGAAAAGAAATAAATTAACTTTGTTAAGTTATTTTATTATTATTTTTGTAAAGTCCAAAATTTATCTTTTTCTCCCGAACTACTACGGTCAAAGTGAAGCTTCCCTTAAGTGAATCTCGGCGTTGTCAATTCAATGGTGCCCTATTATTTTTAATCCAAGCACTGGTTCAAAAGATAAAAAACTCTACCCATATGTTTACTGAATGTACCTTAAAAAAGTTCAAAAATTCATTCTGGGCACACCGGGCCTCGGAATCACGTGCCGTCAATTTTTGCAGACTCATAATAATACCAAATAATTTTAAAAATATATATATATGGAATTTATGGGTCTTTAAACTACCTACAGTATCAGATCATGGGTAATCAACTGATTACTAGACTTTTACCCTCCCTATGGGATAGAGTATGCGTCCTCTATTGACTATTGAGTTGAACCCTCTTACAGAGTCAGGGAATGGGTCCTCATCCATCTGAGTATAACACTCCAATCAGGATAATAAATAGGTCCTCTATATACCTACTGAGTGGAACCCTCCTGTTAAGTCCTAGTATGGGTCCTATATCTATTTATTGGAACCCACCTATTGTACCCGGTCATGGGTCCTCTGCCTAGAGATTGTACCCCTCGACTATGCGGCATAGCGGAGAGGCATGGATTAACTTGGATGTTTCTACTAGAAAGATGTGTGTGATATTGGGAATCATTGTTAGACCTTTGGAATTATTTTCACTCTTTCCTATGATGGGTTGTGTGATAGAGATCCCTTTTCTCTCTCATTTGGGATCCTATTGTTGAGAATATTATATATATATATATATATACATATATCCATATCATTGGATTTGTTTTCTCTCTTACTTTTGGATGAGTTATTTATTCCTTTCGTGTCTCTTACTGCTCCCCCTTCATCTTTCAGGGAATCCTATTAGGTATGTATATACTCACTATTGAATGGTATTTTCCCACACATGTTTTGTCTTATGAAATAAATTGAGAGGTTAGTGGTGATTGCATAGGATCTTAGGGGTACATGGTGCATCAGGCCGCGTATGGTGGTCGGAGCATGGAGATATGGATCTATGATCTCTCAGTATTTTACTTTTCCAGTTTTTTTAGGTTGGGACATATTTTTGGTTTTGCATGTATTTTTACCTTTACTTTTCAGTTTACAGTTTTGTACTCTTTGTTTTCCCTGGAGTTTTCTCATGTATGGTTATTACTCAAGATGTTGAATTTTTTTCTTTTCTTCCCCTGCAACTCTTCATTGAGTTGTTTGGGAGTGTGCGTGTATGTACATTATTCAAAGGCCTACAATACTAATTATGCCTTTTGGATCTTTTTTCCAACTTCTGGCCTATGGAGGCGGGCATGGGGTAGTTGCAGCTCGAGCCACATTGGGTCGGGTCATAACAGAACCACTTTGTTTTTCATATATGTTTTTATTTATTATTTTTGTTCATATCACATTGATCACAATTTTATCATATCTATAATTTTAACAATGATATATATATAACATATATTTATTATATATTTATTTAGAGTAATAGTGATAGAAAATGCAATACATCGTTCATGGAGACGGTAGGTCGTACGTACTCTTGAACACAGTTTCATTTTTCTTGTCAAATTAAAATAATGAAAATTAAATTATATATATATATATATATATATATTATCATTTTATAATAATTTTTTCATATATATCACATTTATTTATTAAACCCATCCTTAATAAATTCTATATAAATCGTAAACGAATCACATCATTTCATTAGGTGGTAGTCTGTCGTACACACGAGCAACGTTATCATATTCCCAAAAAAATGAATGAATGAAGGTATATGTGATATAAAAATTAAAAAAGAATAATAATTTCATATATATCATATATAATCAACAAATATATCATTATTTCCAACCATGATAGGTGGTAATTGAAAAATTAACAACATCGGTTGACGAGGTGATAGTTCACCATACACACAAATGATGATTTCATAACCCATTTGATGGAAGTGTAGATGGATAATTATTATTCCATAAAAATAATATCATCTTAGTGTATAGTATATATTGGTGTTATTATATTGTATGTTTTATGACATTATTAAAGGTGTGGAAAGAAGAATTAAATTGAAAGATCTTTGTTATGGTAATAACCTTCTATAAAAGAAACCTCTTATAGATCTCCTCTTAAGGACCCTAGAGATGGTATTTTGGGAGGAGAAAAAAAATGTAGAGTGTAACTAATGATTTTAGGGATAGAATTGGGAAATATTTTATTTATCAAAAGGGGATAAATAAAGAATTACAAGGGTTTCATGCTTCACTAAGGGAATATCATGTGAGGCCCAAATCAGCATCGTTGTTCAGGTCACACCTACATGCCAGCGGTAGTGTACAATCCCTAGAAAGGAATTCTCAGGAGAACCGCTCATGGGAAACCTATGAACTAACCATATTGAACCACCTACATAGGTCACCTCTTTTTCCTAGGGTTCAAAAATTTCCTAAAAATAGGACCGTGGGGATCCTCATATGACATGATGAAAAAATTGGAAGAAGCCTCGATGATCTTCTCTCCCTGGTCTTTTTCCAAAGCCCTCTAAACCACCCAAGTAGCTCTCTAAAAGCTTAGAGAAGATGGAATTAAGGGGGATATTGGGATTAAATTCCATCAAGTGTGTGAAACAACATACACCTACATGAGGAACCAGTCCCCTGTAATCAGATGATATTATCATGAAGGTCCCTTCTTAAGCACGTGACTTGCATGAGACCCCTCCAAGGGCACCTAAGGAAACCCCTAGAGCCTAAATAAAGGCATCTATAAAGTGTTGTTTACTAGGTTTTTTTTTAACCATATGTAATCTCTATATCATGAATTCTTACCCTGTGTGATTCACTTATGATCTATGTAGGCCTTACCCTGCACGATACCGCTCTATCTTTCCCAAAGTCCACCTACGTGAGCCCACTTCTTCTCACCTAGGCCTTATCTATGAGATAATCCTTTGAGCCCCCTATTCTTGCCACAAATTTCAAGGAACCTCCTCTTCAAGAATCCCATATTAGGAAGATAAAATCAAATCCTCCACCAAAGCCTCTACAATTTCACAACCATGGATAAAGACTCACTAGCGTGTCTCTCATTCAGTTATGAATTTCTTTAGTTAGAAGTGTCCTGCACTTATCCTAACTAATGGATAGGGTCCTCAATGTTTGTGAAGTTATGAATCCCTTTAGTCATTATGACCCTAACCCTATAGTAAATTCAATGGACCTTCTAGTTTCAAACATAAGGGCCATGTCAATGTCCTTTCCTTGTCGTCTCTAAGATTAGGTACCTCTTATTTCAAACATTGGGGGTAACCTCATTCTTTTTACATTAATAAGGGTTATTGATGGATAGTTCTCTTATCCTCTCTAGAACCAGGAGTAGATAATCCCTCCTAGAGTGAACCCTTGTCCTTTTTATGGGCCATATCCAGACAGGTGGTCAAATGTGACTATCATGGTTATGAAAATGGGAGAAGAGATGGGCACATCAAATCCCTTTCTTCTTCTCTCCTATCCTTGAAATCTTACTCATATGTAAGAAAGATCATTTAGTTTTCTAGATATTCCTATTCCATTTGTTTATCACATCGTATCATGAATCATGTGGTCTTAGAGGCCATATATGTTCATGACATTTGTATGTTCATATGCATGTCTCATCAGAGAATCATTTTCAAGATTTTTCTCTCAAATTTATTCAGAGGGTCTCCATTGGCATGGGTCCTCAAATCCATGGATCCATATCAAAGAGACACATCCCCTATGAGATAAACCTTCAGATTGAATCCATAGGCATGGGTACTCAACCCTTACTAAACTACATGGGATTTGATTCCTATCCAAATGGGATATGTAGGAATACTTATTGGGGTTTAACCCCAATACCTCAATTCAAAACTAATTCTTTCTAGGATACATTCCCATTAGGGTCATATACAACCTGGAAGTCCACATCCCTTCTAGGCCCTAAGGCGGCTTCAGCATAAGTTTCATACCAAACATTGGTTAGGCATCTTTCACCTTGGAATCCTTATTGTGTGACATTAAACTGTATGGTTTTCTCCTTTTCATGTGACCTTAATTGGTGTAATGTGTCCCACTAAGTGGAACCAAACTATGTGGGTTCTAAATCATTTCATAATGATATATAGAAATCCCATCTTATGGGCCTAATATCGATATAAAAACAACTTTTTTATCCCTTTATGATGACAAATTCTTGAGTTCCCCGCCATGTGGATTAAAACCAGCAACGTAATAATAAAATAAAAAAGGATATATAACTCATATGAAAGAGGATAGCATCAAAAGAGACCCTAGGATACATATATATACCTCCATCGATGAAGAAACTCAGATAAATATAGATGATTCTAAAATTCACACATGTTAATAATTTAAGGGTGACCTGTTTCATACTTGGAAATTAATAAAGGAGTCATGAATATGTATTCAATCTTTAATACAGTCCTAGAGTATGCAATAATTCCCCCCAAAAGGGCATGATAATCTATCCCTGTAACACCCCGAGATTTTATGAAAAATATTCTTTTTAATTTCATTAATGTCTTGTGTTGTACGCTACACCAAAAGGAGCTTGCACAACACGAATCCTTGACTTGCCTTTCATTACACGCAATCACGACCTTCCTTGATAGCGTGTGTAGTACGCAATATCGAGTTTCGCTAAACAACGATATGCTATTAAAATATTATTAAAACTAGCCGTTATGAGTAGTAATAACCACTTTTTAAAATTTTGTAAATTTTGTTTTTCAAAATGGACTTCATTTTTGGATTCGGAATATCGAAATTAGCTTAGGGTGAAATTTTGGTGATTTTCAGAAAACTTTCATATTTTGATGAATAGTGAAAATTACTAAATTTTAATAAAAAAACAACTTTTTCAATCGAAATAATTAATAGTGATAAATTGTTAATTTGAGTGGTTTTAAAGTATATTTAGAATATATTTTTACAATTTAATACAATGTTGGTCATTGGATGTAATTTCACATTTAAACCAGTTATAAACAAGTGTCAATCTTTTGATATTTATTATCTCTTAAAAACACGCCTTTTGTTTTGACGACGGGAATTAATTTTTAAATTAATTAATGAAACTGATATGTTTTGAATTTGGTAAAATAGAAATCATTTTTGAGTTCATAATATCAAATATAGCTTAGGCCTAATTTTTGGTATTTTTCTGAAAACTTTCAATTTTTGATGAATAGTGAAACCACTAAGTGGTAGTTAAAAAAACTGAATTTTTCATAAAACTTAATTTTACCACTTCTGTGAGTGGAATTTCAAAAATCCGAGAGACACGGTTGATGTCAGTAAGTAAAATGTGGTTCAATGAGATGAAAATAATTTTTGGTGAATAGTAACTTTTGCCTTTTTTTACCACAGTTAAAAGTAAATAGGGTAATTAAGGGTAAAAATGATATTATTATTACCCTAACACATGTCCTAATTCTATTGGATAAGTGTAATTCGACCAAAAACAACCTTAGGAATAAAATATGACCATTTAGGCCCACTTGGATTAGATTAGGACATTTATTATTATTTAATTCAAAGAAGAGTTAAAAGAGTTAAAATCAAATATTATTTACTAAAAAATTTTAATATAGGGTTATAAATAAGATAAATTAGATTATAAATATTCATTAGAAATCTAACAAGATTTCATACATAATAGTATTTTATTTGTAATTTTTAGACATCAAATAATTTAATTTATTTATGACACAAAGATGATGCAGTAATTATCTTATTAATGAAATATTGACATAATTGATGTTATAAATACCAAAATAAATGTAATTTAAGAATTTTTATGAATTCCACTAATTTTATAGGTTAATATGACATGTTAGTGTTGATTTAATTAACTTTGTTCGAACTTATCATTCTGTTATGAGTTTCAAAAAAATCAATTACTAAATAGTGTCAAAATTGACATAAAATAGTTTTTAAAACAAATATTATATTATTAATTGTTATTTTATTCCTAAAAATCTAAGGTTCGGCCAAATGACTTAGATAAGGTTATATATTTTAATAATAAACAACTTGGGGTTCGTTTGTCTTCTTATAGTAAGTTTATTAACCTTATAGTATAAGAACAAAAGAAGACACGGTAAAAGTAAAATTATTTAACTTAATGTTAAATCTAAATGATAAGGTTAAAATAGGAACCTAAACTTGTCTAAATTCTATTGGATGAGAGGATTTCGACCCATCCCCACCTGAGCCTCGAAATAAATCAATTTGGAGCTATTTAAAACCGAACCTGACTTTATAATAAAATAATATTTTTAGTTATTCCAAAGGTGCCCCTCTCCTCCCTTATAAAAGGGAAGCTCCTCCCTCTCTTCCTCACACAACTTTGAGCCTTCAAGCTTGTCCAACCCCTGACAAATTCTCTTCTCCACTTCCCTAGCAACATCCTAGAGGTTTTTTTCTTCCTCAAAGACCAATTTTAGTGCCCTAAGAGGAGGTCTCAAAGAGGCGCTTCAAAGAAGAGGTAATTTCCGTTACCGATTCTTTCACCTTTATTTCTTCTTCCACTTCTTCTTCTTAGGTTGTTTCATTATGAAGTAATAAAATCAGTATCACTCATATACTGATATGTTATTATAAGTATGAAACAACCCTATTTCACCATCTATCCATCCTACGGAAAACGAAATCACCGCGCGTGCGTACGTACGGAATATCGTCTCCACGCCGTGGTGAAATCTATTTTCCACCACCACCTTACTTGGATGGGTATAATGGTGTAAATAATAACTATATATTATTATTTTAAAGTGATATTGATTCTGAAATAGTATACATACACTCCAATTCAGTCCCATGATCATGAGAACGATATCATCGCTCGTGCGTACGTACGGACTACCGTCTCCACGACGCGATGAGATTCATTCTCTACTTTAACCATTAATGAATGATTGTAAAGTATATATAATAAGTAATCATGAAATATATGACAAAATAATGATACTTGATTTATGTGTATATATATGTATGCCATCTACTTAATTCCGTTCAACTCAATAAGGAAACGAAAACAGCGTTCATGCGTACGTACGGCCTACCATCTCCATGAACGGTGTATTTCTTTCCATTTACTGATTTATTATATATATGTATATTCTGAATATATATATATATAAATCATGTTTTATATTCTGGAATTAAGTAATCATGATCTAAGTAATCATATGAATAATTACAAGTCAAAACCCGGACGACAAATGAAACAATTTTACCCAAAACGCTCTTTAACATGGAATTTACAAAAGAACGGGTAATATAAAGTCATAAGTGAACCATATATGATTTCATAAAAATGAATATGATTCTTTAATAAGTCAATGACATTATTTAAATCATTATACAGGAGTTTCGGACACTTACGAAGCAAATCGGACCTAAGGTAAGGGAAATATCACAATCTCATTTTTATCCGAGATTGTTTATTCGTAAGTATTTACTGGGGTGTATTTTATCATCCACATCCATGTTTAATCAATATGTAATATTATTTCCATCCACCTACAATTGATTAAATCCATTTTTACCCTTCGGCGAGTTTTTAGTAAAAGATATGAAAGGAATCTTTTGTCGTTTTTCGTACGAGGTACTTTTTGACTTTTCCGACAAAAGTACGAGAAGAATGTTTTTTTAACTTATACGGCATGAATGGATTTTTAAAACATTATTTCCAAGAAGCTTCCTTTACAAGTTTTCAAGTTTATTTTTAATCAACTTCTTTTAGTTTAAAATTGTAAGACATGTTAAGAAAGGAAAATGTTTTTGAAGTAGAAAGGATATTTTCCTCAAGAATGGAGTTCAAGTGTTTTATCAAAATTATCTTCCATCTAAGATAATAAAGGGTTCTGTTTTTATCCCTATTATTATATTGATTTGGTTATGTTGTGATGGAATTATTTTTATGAATTCCTTTATCTTATATGAATTGTTTTATGATGTCATGTTGTTTAAGAATCCCATTTTTATTACATGGGTTATGCAATGATGTATGATGTATGATTTATGATTTTGTGGCACACATAAGAATGGTATCATTATGAGATGGGTGGGACCTATATCTCCCTCCAATGCATTGGGTAATGATTTTATATCTCATGAGATAGACATGGCTGGAATGGTAGGTTATACCGGTTCAGTGAAACAGGACTGAAACGAGGGTGACTCGGTTCAGAAAGGGACTTTGTCCACTAAGATAGTCTTGGAAATAAGTCTTGACTAATAAGATATGATTCTCTATGATTATGTGTGTATGACACAAAGTTTCATGTTTTAAGTTATGATTATTGGGATTACATTTCACTACTATGATTTATCCCATGTTATGAAATTATGCTCTCTTTTGCAGGTTAAGATTTCCAAAATGTTATGTTCTTATGAATATGATGTGATTGATATTTCTTTTTTTTACCCTTAATGAGCATTTGAGCTCACCCTTTTATGTTTTATTTTCCCCAGGATATAAAGAAAGGTTTTAGGTAAAAAAAAGGGGAAGATCTTAATGGGATATGTTGAAGATCTTTCACCGCGTTTTGAGGATTATATTCCGAGTTTCCAAAGACACTAAACTATTACGATCCTTGTGTGTGTGTTTTTGTTGTGTACTAAGTATTCCGAAAATGTAATGTAATGTCAATGTACGACAAGATTCGGGTCTTTACAGTTGGTATCAGAGGAAAGGTTTAGTCAACCTTTGGAAACTGGGATGCGAAAGCGTTAGTGAGATCCCTAGAGATATTTCTAAGGTATGTCTAGGGATGTCCCTAAGGATAAGTATACGTATAAGATACAGTCCTAGAACTACGGTAATGATCATATAATTTAACCTAAGAAGTTAGATATTGAGGATACTCCCCCTTTATGATGTTGTTTTCCATAGCATGATTTTTTCCTCTCACACTATTCTTTTTGGCTTTTAGACGATTGCTGGAACCCGAAGGAACCGTGTTGATCAATGCAATGGACAATGCAATGATTGTCCTCCTGAACAAACAAATGTTATGGGAGATGGAGTGAAAAATCTTATTACTATACTTACACAAGCTATGAATAATTCTGGACTTCCAAATGAGCAGAGAAGGGAACAATATTCTATTGAGTCCTTCATGAGGCAACGTCCACCTTCTTTCAGTGGGACTTCCGATCCACTTGTTTCTGAACAATGGATCAGTACCACTGAAAAGATATTTTCAGTTCTTCAATGTTCTGAACATGATAAAGTCATCCTAGCAGTGTATCGTTTGGAAGGAGATGCTGATCAATGGTGGAATCTTATTAAGAATACGAGGCAAAGGGATGAAATTGAGTCCATGGAATGGGATGAGTTCAAGAACTTATTTTTCAATAAGTACTTCCCTCTTATTCTCCGAACAAAGATGGAGAAATATTTTCTTGAACTAAAGCAAAAGGATGATGAATCTGTTGGTACCTATGAAGCAAATTTTACAAGACTTGCAAGGTACTCTTCTGGTATTATTATCCAACCTGAGAGTAAGATCGATCGATTTTTCAGTGGCTTAAAACCAAGTCTTCGAAGGGCATTAGCTATAGGAGACTTTAGTAGCTATGAAGAAATTGTGCGTTGTGCTATCAAGGTAGAAATGGAAGTTGGTGTTACATATCCATCTCATGGTTTTGACAAGAAACGAAAGATGGAGTTCAAGGAGAAATCTCAGAATAATGGTGAAAAGAAGATGAATGTTTCCTTATGCACAAAGTGTGGAAAGAAGCATGGTGGAGATTGTATTAAAGGGACTAGAAAATTTTTTAAGTGTGGAAAAGAAGGTCATCGAGCAGCTGAGTGTCGAAGTAATGGAAAAAGGGTTTCTAATGATGTGAATAAAGCAAACACTGTAGAGAACGCACCACCAACACTTCAATGCTTCAAGTGCAAGGAAATGGGGCATTATGCTAATAAATTCCCTAATCCAAGGGTTAGTGATGATCGACATGAGCAACCGCTTAAGGCAAAGGACAAAGGGAAGTCACATGCGATCACTATTGGTGATGTTGAATATGACAATGATGTGGTGGAATGATTAAGTGTTTATGTAATGGGATTCCAAAATAATGTTGTATCATGGAGTATTGGAATAATTATGTATTGGTCTAATGTGGTATTCAAAGTGATTGATATATTTTTGGAAATAAGATGATATGCGCATAATGAAGGGAAAACGAGAAAATGAAATGTTTAACAGTATTCATGAGCTCATAATTGATATAAGGACTAAGTGATATCATGGTTTGAGTATATAGAATTTTGAGGATTTTGGTATGTGGATAGTGTTACTTTTAACTGCATTCAAGTTTTCACTATGGTTCAATGGGTATTCAAGAGAATACATGATTAAGGCCTTTGAATGTTTGGAATGTGACCAACAAGACATATCTTATGATATATGGGGATCAACGATGATATTAAATCTTTGGTAATCATTTTCACTATATTATGAGAGTGGACTACAGTATAATGGATAAGCCTAAAGATTGGAATGGATTATGTTGGACATAAGTTAGTATTGTTTAAGTATAGACATTTTTTTATATTATTGATGGGATGTTATAGTAATATAGTTTTAGAAAAAGGACAACCTACAGGACGGGCGACAGCCCATCGCGTCAGACAAGGCTGTGGGAATCAAACCCACAACCGAAGTGCGAATGGCCTTTATCGCCTACCACTGGCCTACAGGAAGTCCCTGTTTAGTAGAAACTAGTTTTATTATATTAAGAAGTATGATATATGAAGTATAAGTTCATTTTAGGAACTATATAGGATTAATCTCACTATAGATGGACTTATGTATTTTTTCTAACCTTTTGTTTGAGACAGATGGAATGACCCATCATCTATCACATGATCTGCTAACACATCACGAATGAAAAATTCAACTTCATTTCTTTAAGAGATGAAGTGGAAATTTTTCAAGGCACAAACAACAGTGAGATTGTACCAAAATAAAGTAAGTATTTATTCTAATTCAAATTCTTCAACTTTAGGGAAACGATCTTGAAAACCAAAAATGTTGTCCTAGTGCTCTTATATCTGATTAATCAGATGGTACCTTAGATCATCACAAATTTATGGATTTGTGATTGTTGGATTTTCCATAGCCATGTTCTCTACCACTATCCATCAGAACATGATGGTTAGATTTTTCTTCCATATCCATATTTTCACCTATGTGGAAACCCAGTGATTAGTTTATTTGGGTAACCGTTATGTTTCATACTTTTGTTTTTAAAGATTAGTTTTGGTATTCCTTTTTACGATGTGGGATCTATCAAAGAAATTTTCGAATAGTAAACCATTTATAACCCCGACGAATTTCGAGGGCGAAATTCATTTTAAGGAGGGTAGAATGTAACACCCCGATATTTTATGAAAAATATTCTTTTTAATTTCATTAATGTCTTGGGTTGTATGTTACACCAAAAGGAGCTTGCACAACACGAATCCTTGACTTGCCTTTCATTACACGCAATCACAACCTTCCTTGATAGCGTGTGTAGTACGCAATACCGAGTTTCGCTAAACAACGATATGCTATTAAAATATTATTAAAACTAGTCGTTATGAATAGTAATAACCACTTTTTAAAATTTTGTAAATTTTATTTTTCAAAATGGACTTCATTTTTGGATTCGGAATATCGAAATTATCTTAGGGTGAAATTTTGGTGATTTTCGGAAAACTTCATATTTTGATGAATAGTGAAAATTACTAAATTTTAATAAAAAACAACTTTTTCAATCGAAATAATTAATAGTGATAAATTGTTAATTTGAGTGGTTTTAAAGTATATTTAGAATATATTTTTACAATTTAATACAATGTTGGTCATTGGATGTAATTTCACATTTAAACCAGTTATAAACAAGTGTCAATCTTTTGATAGTTATTATCTCTCAAAAACACGCCTTTTGTTTTGACTACGGGAATTAATTTTTAAATTAATTAATGCAACTGATATGTTTTGAATTTGGTAAAATATAAATCATTTTTGAGTTCATAATATCAAATATATCTTAGGCCTAATTTTTGGTATTTTTCTGAAAACGTTCAATTTTTGATGAATAGTGAAACCACTAAGTGGTAGTTAAAAAAACTGAATTTTTCATAAAAATTAATTTTACCGCTTCTGTGAGTGGAATTTCAAAAATCCGAGAGACACGGTTGATGTCAGTAAGTAAAATGTGGTTCAATGAGATGAAAATAATTTTTGGTGAATAGTAACTTTTGACTTTTTTTTACCACGGTTAAAAGTAAATAGAGTAATTAAGGGTAAAAATGATATTATTATTACCCTAACACATGTCCTAATTCTATTTGATAAGTTTAATTCGACCAAAAACAACCTTAGGAATAAAATATGACCATTTAGGCCCACTTGGATTAGATTAGGACATTTATTATTATTTAATTCAAAGAAGAGTTAAAAGAGTTAAAATCAAATATTATTTACTAAAACATTTTTAATATAGGGTTATACATAAGATAAATTCGATTTTAAATATTCATTAGAAATCTAACAAGATTTCATACATAATAGTATTTTATTTGTAATTTTTAGACATCAAATAATTTAATGTATTTATGACACAAAGATGATGCAGTAATTATCTTATTAATGAAATATTGACATAATTGATGTTATAAATACCAAAATAAATGTAATTTAAGAATTTTTATGAATTACACTAATTTTATAGGTTAATATGACATGTTAGTATTGATTTAATTAACTTTTTTCGAACTTATCATTCTGTTATGATTTTCAAAAAAATCAATTACTAAATAGTGTCAAAATTGACATAAAATAGTTTTTAAAACAAATATTTTATTATTAATTATTATTTTATTCCTAAAAAATCTAAGGTTTGGACAAATGACTTAGATAAGGTTATATATTTTAATAATAAACAACTTGGGGTTCTTTTGTCTTCTTATAGTAAGTTTATTAACCTTATAGTATAAGAACACAAGAAGACACGGTAAAAGTAAATTATTTAACTTAATGTTAAATCTAAATGATAAGGTTAAAATAGGAACCTAAACTTGTCTAAATTCTATTGGATGAGAGGATTTAGACCCATCCCCACCTGAGCCTCGAAATAAATTAATTTGGAGCTATTTAAAACTGAACTTGACTTTATAATAAAATAATATTTTTAGTTATTCCAAAGGTGCCCATCTCCTCCCTTATAAAAGGGAACCTCCTCCCTCTCTTCCTCACACAACTTTGAGCCTTCAAGCTCGGCCAAACCCTGCCAAATTATCTTCTCCACTTCAATAGAAACATCCTAGAGGTTCTGTTCTTCCTCAATGACCAATTTTAGTGCCCTAAGTGGAGGTCTCAAAGAGGCGCTTCAAAGAAGAGGTAATTTCCGTTACCGATTCTTTCACCTTTATTTATTCTTCCACTTATTCTTCTTAGGTTGTTTCATTATGAAGTAATAACATCATTATCACTCATATAATGATATGTTATTATAAGTATGAAACAACCCTATTTCACCATCTATCCATCCTACGGAAAACGAAATCACCGCGCGTGCGTACGTACGGAATACCGTCTCCACGCCGTGGTGAAATCTATTTTCCACCACCACCTTACTTGGATGGGTATAATGGTGTAAATAATAACTATATATTATTATTTTAAAGTGATATTGATTCTTAAATAGTATACATACACTCCAATTCAGTCCCATGATCATGAGAACGATATCATCGCTCGTGCTTACGTACGGACTACCGTCTCCACGACGCGATGAGATTCATTCTCTACTTTAACCATTAATGAATGATTGTAAAGTATATATAATAAGTAATCATGAAATATATGACATAATAATGATACTGTATTTATGTGTATATATATGTATGTCATCTACTTAATTCCGTTCAACTCAATAAGGAAACGAAAACAGCGTTCATGCGTACGTACGGCCTACCGTCTCCATGAACGGTGTATTTATTTCCATTTACTGATTTATTATATATATGTATATTCTGAATATATATATATAAATCATGTTTTATATTCTGGAATTAAGTAATCATGATCTAAGTAATCATATGAATAATTACAAGTCAAAACACGGACGACAAATGAAACAATTTTACCCAAAACGCTCTTTAATATGGAATTTACAAAAGAACGGGTAATATAAAGTCATAAGTGAACCATATATGATATCATAAAAATGAATATGATTCTGTAATAAGTCAATGACATTATTTAAATCATTATACAGGAGGTTCGGACACTTACGAAGCAAATCGTACCTAAGGTAAGGGAAATATCACAATCTCATTTTTATCCGAGATTGTTTATTCGTAAGTATTTACTGGGGTGTATTTTATCATCCACATCCACGTTTCATCAATATGTAATATTATTTCCATCCACCTACAATTGATTAAATCCATTTTTACCCTTCGGTGAGTTTTTAGTAAAAGATATGGAAGGAATCTTTTGTCGTTTTTCGTACGAGGTACTTTTTGACTTTTCTGACAAAAGTATGAGAATAATGTTTTTTTAACTTATACGGCATGAATGGATTTTTAAAACATTATTTCCAAGAATCTTCCTTTACAAGTTTTCAAGTTTATTTTTAATCAACTTCTTTTAGTTTAAAATTGTAAGACATGTTAAGAGAGGAAAATGTTTTTGAAGTAGAAAGGATATTTTTCTCAAGAATGGAGTTCAAGTGTTTTATCAAAATTATCTTCCATCTAAGATAATAAAGGGTTCTGTTTTTATCCCTATTATTATATTTATTTGGTTATGTTGTGATGGAATTATTTTTATGAATTTCTTTATCTTATATGAATTGTTTTATGATGTCATGTTGTTTAAGAATCCCATTTTTATTACATGGGTTATGCAATGATGTATGATTTATGATTTATGATTTTGTGGCACACATAAGAATGGTATCATTATGAGATGGGTGGGACCTATATCTCCCTCCAATGCATTGGGTAATGATTTTATATCTCATGGGATAGACATGGCTGGAATGGTAGGTTATACCAGTTCAGTGAAACGGGACTGAAACGAGGGTGACTCAGTTCAGAAAGGGACTTTGTCCACTAAGATAGTCTTGGCAATAAGTCTTGACTAATAAGATATGATTCTCTATGATTATGTGTGTATGACACAAAGTTTCATGTTTTAAGTTATGATTATTGGGATTACATTTCACTACTATTATTTATCCCATGTTATGAAATTATGCTCTCTTTTGCAGGTTAAGATTTCCAAAATGTTATGTTATTATGAATATGATGTGATTGATATTTCTTTTTTTTACCCTTACTGAGCATTTGAGCTCACCCTTTTATGTTTTATTTTCCCCAGGATATAAATAAAGGTTTTAGGTAAAAAAAAGGGGAATATATTTATGGGAGATGTTGAAGATCTTTCACCACGTTTTGAGGATTATATTCCGAGTTTCCAAAGACACTAAACTATTACGGTCCTTGTGTGTCAGTTTTTGTTATGTACTAAGTATTCCGCCAAAGTAATGTAATGTACATGTACGTCAAGTTTCGGGTCTTTACAATCCCTCTCATCCTCTCAACTAATGTGAATCCTTAAGAGTTGTTGGGACATATTGTAATAATAGACTACCTTTGGAATGAAGGTTTGTTAAACATCTCGAATAAGGTAGTCGTTGGGTGTTTTTAGATCCACAAACAGACCCGTTGGAAGCCATTAAAAATGGTGAAACCTATGTGAATGATTGTTAAACCATTCAAAACCATGCAATAAAACTATCAAAAAATAATAATAAAAATTATTCATCGGAAATAAAATGGTTAAATCGACAAGATTCATTAAAAATGATGACGGTACCACCCACACATCAGGCCCCTTTCACTAGAAAAATGAAATATGACCAAACAAGACAATAAATTATGCGTGTATTTGATTCTTGAGATATTACTTTTATGGGGTTTTCTTGTTTGTTTATTTCATATATACATTAGGAAATTTTAATTAGATCTCTCTTCGATTAAAATGGCATCATACCAATTCCTAAAGACATATTCTTTGGCCACTGCATGAGATGGATCCTCCACTAATCATATGATTCATCACCATCCCAACATCTCCAATGTTGGGTTTTAAATGTTATAGTCAGTGAGTAAGACCTAAATTTTATGAGACCTACCCTAGAGGTTTCTTGATATTCCCTCTGCTATATTAAGACCCCCCATCCATCCTCTCAATAATGATGGAGGCCTCAAAACAAATGGAATCAATCCCCATCTTGAACCATTTTGGGAGCTTATCCTCTGAACATGACAATTATCTCCTCCCTTATCTTAGGGAGGCAGATCAAGATTCAATTGGAGACCTCATCTAGACATCATAGGGGTCCCTCAAATGGGCTCTTACAAGAATCCACCACCACTAAAATTGCACTGCAAAAAACCCTCAACATGATGGGGGTGTTGTCCTTGAAAGTCCAATCTAGGTCACTTAGACATAGGCACATAATAAGAGATTCTGAGGGAAGTCACAAGACAATATGGAGTATGTATGAACCTTTTTTCCCTATCAAGATGTTCCCCAGTCAAATTCAATGGAAACCCGTGGGTGGGAATAAACACCTGTTTGCACCAACTAATACTGTCGACATGGTTTAACCACATCTAAAGAAGTCCACATGCCAAATTCAATGGAAAATTGCGAGTATGAATAAAAACCATCCAGCATTAACCAATACCACTAATAAAATAAGGCTGAAATCCATGAGTAGTCACACACACCTTCCTAAAACTATTAGTCCAATCATCCTAACCTGGCAGTAATTAGAGAAACAAATCGGCATGTACCAATAAAAAATAGAAGGCAGACCATATCTATGCCACCCATATCTATGTACTATTAGTATACAACAATAGGAAATGGAGGATAGGATCATAAAATCACCCCTGATCTAACCATATAATGTGAATATATCCTCTTTCTAGCTGCTGAAGTTTCTCAACACATCCTGATAATGGTGAAAGAACAGACACAAATTCCTTATCGCATCATAAAAAATTTCCAAGATATAGTAACGGAAGTGGAATTGGTAGAGTGGCAGACACACAAATCCATCCCAATAATTGGGTTGACTCACCAACACAATGTAAGGGTCACTCTAGAGTAGACACACATCTCTGCTCCCATCCATGAGGTTCTTAGGTCCATATATATGGACAACTATATTGGGTTCATACCCCCATTCCAACTTGAGGTAATCAGCCTATACCAATGGCCACTCCAAGGATGACATAAACCCCTTACAAATTTCCAAAATCCTATTAGAATATTCAAATAGATACCCAAGATATAATCAGATAAGCTTCAGTATGTGAAAACTGTTATCCCCAGCAAGCAGCCCCAGTCATCCTCAAGAAGGTGTCCAAAAAGAATCATTACCAAAGGTGACTTTAAAATGAAGATAGGGTCTATGATCTTGCTCTACTTTATGTTGTAGTTCTTGAATCCCCCGTATGTTTATCTATTGTGGATCAAGATTCTACTCTTCCATTACCAAATTATAGATATAGTAGAAGTAGTTATAGAGGTCCTCCCCGAATGACATACTATGAATGATTTCTTCTTGTCCAAAATTGGATCGATCTCAAGAACCCATCTCCTAATGAGAGCCACAACAACCCTCTATGTGGCCATAAGATCAAACATCAAGAAGTTCCTAAAATTTTTATCATCCTCCATGAACGCCCTCCCAATGGTATACATTTTAGGAACTCTATTCATAGTCATGTGTCAAGCTGTGATGGTAGTACTCTCCATAACAGCACTTCACTTCATCAAGGAGTTCCTTCCCTTTGTGATTTAATATTGAGAAATCCCTCCTATCATGAGGAACTTGGGAAAATGGGGTTATTCATACCTAATGCCTAATCATTGAAAAGTGAAATAATTTCTCATCCAGAAGATATCCCATGGTTATAGTCATTCTTTGAACCACCATTGGATCAATTTCCTTCTATAATGATAGAGGGAATCCCTGCCAGTCCTACTATTTATAACAAAGAAGCATGGAAGTTTTTTACTTTTGTTGGACCAGGTTTAGGATCCACTAGTTAGATATTAAGAAGAAGAAACATTGAACATGAAGAGATATTTGGATAAATATGACATAACAATCATGTTCTAGCCTTTAATCACTCCCCAATACAGTATTCCAGAGGTGTTTTCAGAAGATTGTGTGCACGACATCCGCCTCAATATATGGAACACTCTTCATCACTTAAGAGAAAAAGTATTACCTTAAAAAAAATCATTTTCAAGGTAATATAATAGATTCACTACAAAATTGACATGGCGTACCTCCTAGTTGTACGCCATCCAAAATTGGGAAAACAATAAGGATTCCTTTAGCTTTCATGAATCAATGCATTAAAAGAATTGTTTTAGTTGATCATAGATTCCCCATCTAGTATCCATCTTAGAGGTTGGAGAGAGCATAGTGAATTTCATTTCACTACACTCCCCAATTTTCCAAGACATCCAAAAGTCACATCATGCAATGTAATAATGTTAGGACAGCTTAAAAAAATGAACTATGTTCACAACATACATTATTCTATACAAAAATTATCCCAGACCGACTCTCACATATTTTAGGCCAAAAGATAATGAGACATAAAAATAATTTTGCATCAGGAATCTAAAAATATCCCTAAATCCTACCGATTAAGGGAAGTCAATGGTTAGAAAGTAAAACTTTCAAAAATATAAGAAATTTCTATGGCATCATGTAGCTCAAGTGAAGGTTGAAACATACATCCATCCTATGTTCGAACAAGCATCTGTAAAATCAATAAAGCATCCAATGAAGTAGCATCTATGGAAATCTAGGAGAAAACCCATCTTTCAATGCTAGGATATTTTTTACCATAGATTTAAAGGTCAGAAAACCATGATCAAAAGGTTGTGAAAATGAAGTGAGAGAAACCTCATTACAATGGGATGGGGGATTTTTAACCTAAAAAACCTCCTCCTATATGAAATTCAGTCTAATCCTAGCTGGGGGATGCATATAAAAATGGATCTTCCTAGTTAATCTAATCCCATGAATCGGTGACCTCACTAGGACCATACACAAAAAAAGATTTCATAGATTCCCTTCATATCACTATCCACCAAATGGTTCCATAAGGACCAGTGGAGGAGAGGATAAGGACTCGTGGAGTTCACATGAAAAATAAGTCTCTCAAGGAGGATAATGAAACACCTATAATGTATTATACATTAGTGAACATAATTACCACTACCACTTCAGATGCTACAAAACACAAGGCCAACACAGAGGTGTGGGAGGAGGAAGTTTCATTTCATAATGCAGTCTACATCAAAACAACTTATGAAGGTGTCTACACCCAAAACCAGAGGCTAGCTTTGAATTTTTGGATTCCCTCAACCACTCCATTTCTACCACTTCAATGAGAATATATCAAAGAAAATGTTAATGGAAATTTTGTGCCTCACCCACATCTCAAATAGATTAAACCCATCACACTTGGGGGAATATTCACTCAGCAGGAGGAAGATATGAAATATTTGAGAATACACAATGCAGAACTACTCTAAGGAAATATTCCTACCTAATAATTTCTATATTAAGAGCCTCAAATCACACTCCCAACTATTGTTTCTCAACAAAGAGGTCCTACCCCAGCAATTAAAGTAGAATTAGAACATCTTCTCAATGAAAGGGTCTGAATACCAAATATATTTGGACCACATGACAACGAGGTATTGGAAGTTTCCTCCTTTGGGTACATATCCAGGACTAGGCCAAGTACACCCTCATAGTCTAGCCCCTATAGGTTACCTACCATGGGTAAAAATAGATCCACCACATGTAGATCTTTCTATTATTTCACATTCTCAATCTTCTGTTCAACTAGGCATCCCTCAAGGGATTATCAATACTATAGATTCATTTCTAGATAAATTGGAAATTATTAAAGAATAGTGTGAACCATAAACACTATAAAAGAGGCCATACCCTGAATGGGTGGATCTGGCCCTTCCCATGCCAAATTTTGGGAACCCTATATTTCAAATTTTTAATGTATTGGGGGATCTAGATAATCATTTGACTCATTTTGCATCATGATGGGGACCCCTATGATGATGGAAGTAGTAAAACATAGATGATTCATGAAAACACTACAAGGGACAACCTTTGTATGGTACACCAGTTTACCGGATCAGTTAATCATAGGATGGGAAGATCACTGTCAGAAGTTTCTATTTTATTTATCTCAATGTTGTAGAAGACAACAGTCCTTAACCTCTAAAATAGAAAACAACATGAGAATTAGAGTGTTTGATATTTCATTGCTTTATGAAAGGGGTTGACTTACTCCCTGAACATACATCTTCCCCCAAGAATATATTTTTTCATCTGTATAGAGAATCTTTATGATGAGTTGTATACACCACTCATTCCTATGAAATATATAGCAGGGTTTTGGGATCTTTCCACAGTTTCTAAAAAAACAAAATATTCCATCTTTCAATACAATTAAATGTCCCTATTAATTCATTCATATCACAGGAATAGAATTGGTAAAGAAGAGGCTCTGATATTCATGCTTAAGCTAGCCTCTTCACTAACTCTATCTCCAAATCTCGCGCAATATCACGTGACACCACCTATCAAGTGTTAGTATAAATTTCCAACTTGTAAGGATTAGAAAATATAATAGTGGTAAAATGGTTTTAAGAGTTAAATAACATGGTTTATTCAATTCTATATAAATAAGTCCTTGGATTCTTTATCACGGCCTCGGAAAACAACTCTCACAAGTTTCCAAAGCCCAAGAGTCTTGATCAGGATAGTCTTGAAGATATACCAAAATATTTCACATTCCATTAGACATTGGGTCACACTATTTAGAAATTATTTATATTAAAATAAATCCTACAAAAAATGGTGGACCTTAGACAGGTAAATCTAGGAAATTCACCTACACAAGTGGTGTGTTCTTCTACCAGCAATCCATATGAAGAGGATTAATGGAAAGAAGTTATTAACAATGGTATGAATAAGTTTAGTGATTGTGTGGTAAGAAATATGATCAAAAGGAATCATTTTATCCACCAAGAATAGTTGAAGCAACCAATAATGAACCCAGCTTCTCCTATTATGGCACAACCAACTCCATTAGAACCACAATCCTCAAAAATTAGATCTCTCAATAGATGACATGGATAGAAGGGTGGGAAGAAAACACAAGAATATGAACCTGTACTGAGGCCAAAGTTGGTTTTTACTCTATCAGACTTCATGCCTTTTTTCCCAAAAGCACGAACATTGCCCCTCCAAATGATAAAATTGGAGTTGACCTGTGAGGCAGAATCCTCATCAGATGAAGAGTTGATATTTAGTTTTATTTATGTTATTCACTTAATGGATAACTTTTATGAATATGAGTGAGACTATGAACCAAATTTCCCTAAATCTTATTGGGTAATTATGGGAAGAGGCCATAGGAGATAAGGAAACATGGAAAGATGTGGTCATAGCATAAGTCAATAATCTGGTCATATCCCTAATGGGACCATCTAAACAAGCAAAAATCATGGGAGAGACCACCAGTGAGTCCAATAAGAGTAGGAGGGCTCCCCCACATCTATCATGGATTTACCTGACCTAGTCATACTGGAATATTGACTAGAGGGGTTTCTTAACCAAATCAACTTCAGTGTGAAGGAAGACCTAGTCGACCTAACAAAACAATGATAAAAGTTCCTTCAACATATATCCTAAGGACTGGTTTTCCCAAGTTAATTGCTTGTGTTTATAATGTTCCTGCAAGAGAGAAGCCTCCTTCTAGAAAGAGAAATCCCTTATCCTAGACTTATAAAAGTTTAATGTAATTTCCCCTGGTTTCAACCAAGTTTCAAATCCTAGATTTTCTAATCATATCCAAATACCTCCTAAAAGCACTCATAGAGGATTTGATAAGCCATCATGAGTTTGAATCTAAAGTCATCGCTACTGAAATATATCATTCAGAGGTCAATCCTACAGAATTATATAAAATCGTCGCTTTCATGGAATAGTAAAATAATTACATTATATAGGGACACATCAGGCCCTTATATGTGTCTAGTATAATAAATGACTTTGATTCCCAATGATCATTCATTGAAAATGGATCAGGAGTTAACATCATTCTAGTCTAAACACTTTTTTGGATAGGATACAGTGAGACCTAGTTTTCCCCATCTTCTCTAACACTAAAGGGTTATGATAAGATAAAATAGAATCCCCTTTAAAAACCTTAGGGCTTAGTTAGGGGAGCTCATATCCAAAAAATAATTTCTAGTTTTTTAGAAGGACATGACTTTCAATTTTTTTTGGGAAGACCCTAGTTTCATCAGCATACATAAATCCTCTCATAATATCACCAATTCCTAAAATATTGCATTAATGGTAAACTTAGGACATTAAGAGGTGATAAATCCCCAATTAAATCCTATGAAACTCAATACATTGATGTAGGATTCTATCAAAAGGAATAGAAACAGCCTGTGACTGATGGTGTTACTCTGGACATATCCTCAAATGGTATAGAAATGAACCAAGATAATCTATTTAAGTAGATTATTGGATAATATGTGCTTTACATATATCTGATCAAAGGTATGGGCCCAAATTTAGGCACATATTAAATAAAATTTATGATATCGGTCATGAAAACTGAGTCTATAAATTCTAAAAAGGCCATTGACTCTCTATAAATTTGTATAAGCTTGGATGAAAATTCCCTTGACCCATCTGATAAGCTCCAACAGATCCATTTTTCATCAACTAATTTAGAATAGGTTTTCATTACAATTAGATAGAATGAATATACTCATTCTTTATCCCGAACCTCAACCCCTCCATAGATTCAAATAAACCCCACATCGATATTTGGGTCAGAAGAAGTCACTTTATCTTCAGGATGTAAAAATGTTAATTCCTCCCCTAAATTTGAAGGTATTCCTTCCTTACCTACTTCCCCATAGATTAAGGAAGAGGAGGAGGATGATTAGGAGGACCTCAGGAATTCCCCTCTATTTTTCTAGGAGGGTTTCTCTACCACCATTGATGAACTCAAGGAAGTAAATATTTGTATAGAATAGGACCCATGAACCACTTTCATTAGTGTGACCACGTATTCCAAAAAATGAGGGTTATATACCTTCTTTATGAAGCAACATCATGATGTGTTCACTTGTAATTATACAAATAAATTTGGGCCTCAATCTCAAGGTTTCAACTCAACACTTGTTCTTTCTAGAAAGCCATCACAGATACAAAAAGGCAGCCTTAAGGACACACCCAACTCATGCTGCCAAAAATGTGGCTGAAGTTGAAAATAATTTCAGAGTTAATTTTATTCAGGAGTTCCAGTATCTAAAATTTTTATACAATATCTTCCCATTGAAGAATAATAATAGACAAATAAGGTTATTCATATACTTTAGATATCTCAACCGGCACTATTCGAAAGATTAATTCCCAGACCCAATCACATAAATCCTGATCAATGCAACAACTGGATACCAAGACCTCTAATTTATGGGTGGATATTAATGGTATAATCAAATTTGAATGTCCTAATATGAATAATAATCCACTTCCTTGAGGTCCCCTCATGGAGTATTTTGCTATCAGGTAATTCCCTTTAGCTTGATGAATGTTGGTTCTATATACCAATGTGTCATGCATATCATCTTCAAACCCTTATTTGAAAGGCTTGTTGAATGATACATAGACAACCTAGTGGTTAAGTATATATAGTATTCCAACCACTAGTATGATCTTGAGAATACCTTCAACAACATATGGATGCACAACAAGAAGATGAACCACTTGAAATTTTCATTCATTGTCACCTCAAGAAAATTCCCCAGCTTCATCGTACACCATCGTGGAATTGAAGTCGACCTTGAAAAGGAAAATTCTACCCTTAATATGTCACTAACCTAGAAACTAAAAGAGTTTATGGGTTTACAAGGACTCCTTTACTACATTAGGCGGTTTATAAAAAACCTTACAATAAATTGTTTTCCCTTCAATAGGATGATGAAGAAGGGGGTCACATATTGATGTTATTAATATTTTCATGACTTATTATATACTCCCTTTACTTATTTTATATGAAATGTGCATAATTTGTGTGAAATATTAATGTTTTAATATTAAGTATAATTTTTGATCATTTTTAGAAGTAGTCCAATTGAGTCATTTAATTGTTTTAATAATAACTATCACTATACTGATCCAAATTGTGTGTTACTTGTTTTTTAGGATTATAATTTAAATATAAAACATTTAATTAGAAGGTACTATGAGACAATTATACCATTTGAAGGGTCATATGGTCCACACAAACAAGACCAAAGAATCTGTGAAGAAACTGGACTATTCATGAAGATTGATTTACTGGGCTACATGAAGAAGTCCAAATTCTACTATTCTCCACCATAGTTCTGGGGACAATTCAAGGAGTCTTGTATAAAATTTTCATGGCCCAAATATAAGAAAAAGGGGCCCAAATGAAGCTTTAAAATCTAGACCACCATTCTGGATGAGAATTAAAATCAGTATAGTATGCATGACATATCTCATTCTGTAAGCATCCAATCGAGCTGAGGTTTTTCAGTATGAAAAAGGAGATATAGAAGGCCGACTTTGTTGAATAAATCATTTGTATTTTAAGGCATATTCATATTCAAAAACCCTTTCACATTTCGGACTTTAAAAAGACTGGATTGAAATGGACAGTTTTTCTTTGTTTAATCAACCGGCCATAACTTTTTATCCTTAAGTAAAAATGACTCCAAATTTTGAGAGTAGTCTTAAAAATTTATTATCTACAACTTTGAATAAGGAGATATTTGGATATTCGAATTTCTGAAAATCCAAATTGGCGATGAAAGTTGAGGGACAGATTGGGAATGCAAACAGTCCACTCCTTGGGCTATAAATACTCTCCCCTTCTCTCCTTGAGAGGAGTTGGCATTTCAGAAGAGAGGAGATTATATTGGCATACCAAAGCCCTGAAAAAGGATTTGGAGGACCTTCCATACTCAAGTTTTTACTTGAGATACCTTTCCTTCTCTCTTTTTTTTTTGCTTACTTTTGTGTTCTTCGTTTTTGTAATCTTGTAAGTCTCTTTGTTTGTAATTCGGTTTTAATGCAAGTTTCTTCTTTAATTTCTCTTATTCTCATCCAGCTTCTATAGATTAATATTAATGTTCTTAAAATAGTTCATATACAGTTGAATCCCCTTCCCTTCTTTTGCTTCCTCATTCAATCGAAAGTTTGTTTTTAATTATCATCATTGTTCGTGTGTGTGTGTCGACGTACCACTCTTTTCTTATCGCTTTATTTTTATTCTCTTCTTAATTTATAATCATAATAATTATAACCAGATTATTAAACACCCAAATGGCTGAGTAAATCTCTCATTGGGGTGAGTTATAATTCAGGGATGTTAAGTGATTGAGAGTTTTGCTCGATGAGTATTCTTTAAATTAATATTGTGTATGTTAAACTTAATATGTCATGGATTAATGATACGTTTTGTTTAACGAGTGGTTTCCATGGATTATTGGAACCATAAATACACTACCATAAATAAGTTTTGATTGATATTAGAACCCTAAGTTAAGTTAAGTCTTGGATTAAATCCTTAACACTTAGGAATTCCAATCAACGTCAACTTATGACATGGGTGTTAATTTAATGCAATACAAAGTAAGGCTCAAGGATATCACATGCTTAACTCCCCAATAACGAACTCACCCCAATATTTATCAATTTATTAAATCAATTATAGTCAATCAATCATTTCAATTAAGCTCTGCAAACAAACCCCCCTAATCAAAATACAATCAACTAAAAACAAATGACTATTATAAAGTATCATCGTCGAGAATTTGACCCGAGTGCTGCTATACACATTAGTAGAGCACCGGAACTTTAACCGGTCGATAGGTGACAATAGGCCGTGAATTTCAAATGGAGTTGTTTCCGGGGATGCTTCTTTAAGTAGTTATTAGTTTCTGGTTATTGTAAAAAAAACACAAAAAAAAACAAATTAAAAAAAATTGAAAAAAAAATTACAAAGAAAAAACCATCTTCCTCTTTCTTCCAACATCTCTCTGAATGCCCCGTAGCCTCCTAAACAATCCCTCATATTTGTTTGACCCTAAAATTGAGTGAAAACTTCACCAAATTAGGGGGAACATAAGAGATAATCAAATAATTCAAGAACCAGTCCTTGTCCAACCAGTTGAATTAGATATGGCCAATCCTAGGGAACAAACACTTAAAGAACTTCCTGCCCCTGATATGAATTACCAACCTATTGGTATTCAATATCCAAACATAGAAGCTGACTTATAACTCAAATCAAGTTTGATCCATCTTCTTCCTCATTTCCATGGGCTAGCCGGTGAGGATCCACATCTTCACCTTAAAGAGTTCCAAGTGGTGTGCTCTACCATGAAGCCTCAAGGGGTTTCTGAAGAACAAATCAAACTTCGAGCATTCCCTTTCTCCCTAGATAACACTGCTATATCATGTCTCTACTACCTTCCTCCTGGTTCCATAACCACATGGAATGATATGAAGCGACTCTTCTTAGAGAAATTATTTCCTGCTTCTCGTACTGCTTCTATCCAAAAGGAAATAGGTGGTATCCGTCAATTCCCAAGTGAATCACTCCATGAGTACTGGGAGAGGTTCAAAAAGCTTGTTGCAACCTGCCCACACCACCAAATTCCTGACCAACTCTTTATCCAATACTTCTATGAGGGGTTATTGGCTATGGAGATAACTCTCATTGATGTCGCAAGTGGCGGTGCTCTTGTTGATAAAACTCCCACAGCTGCAAGAGATATCATAAGTAACATGGCTGAAAACACACAACAATTTCATACTCGAGCACATGATCAAGTCAAACAATCCCAAGAAAATCAATCAATTGAGCCGAACAAAATGACCGAGTGGATGAGTGAACTTACAGGTCTTGTGCGACAACTAGCTGTGGCTACAAAATCTCCAACCTCGTCTTCTCCACAATCAATGTTTCCTGGACCTGTCAAAAACTGTGGAATCTGCAACTCTCCATCTCATCCAACTAACACATGTCCACAACTTCAAGAGGATCAATGCGATTCATCTGGACCAATGGAGATCAATGCAGCATATGCTCAGCGGAACACCAATCCTCAACTATCAGGTCAGTTTGTTAGAAACTTCAACCAACCTCACTCAGAGCCCTTATCTTCTTCCTATAACCAAGGCCTTAGGTATGGTAATCTCATATCTCATCCCCCTCAATTCACTCCTCAAAACACAAACCAGTTTCAATATGTTCAAGGTGTTGGTAACTTCCAACAACCTTATCCTTTTCTTCCTCAACCTCAAAGGAACAATCCTCCTCCTGGATTCCATTATCCTAGTGAGCCTTCCCAATTCCAAAACCAATACAATCACCTTCCCAGGAACCAAAATCAAGGTAATACCAATCTGGGACAAGCCTCTTCTTCCAAGCAACCATGGTAAAGTGCTGTTGAAGATCTTACCTCCTTCACCCATTCTAGTCTAAAGAACATTGAAACCCAAATTGGTCAAATTTCATCCCACCTTAGTCAGTAGAAACCATCCAATTCTTCCCAACTCCCAGCTCAACCATTACCCAACCCCAAGGGTAATGTAAGTGAAATTGCACTTAGATCGGGAAAGAAAATTTCTATGCCTCAAGATAAGTCCTCCAACCCCCCTTTAAATGTTGACCTAGAAAATGAAAAGAAAAAGAAACTTGAAAAGGAATATGAATCCATTCCATCACCTCCTTCCATTCTACTTAGGAATCCAATTCCTTTTCCTTAAGCTGTTTCTAAACCAAGGAAGTCCTTTGAACCCGATCCTGAAATGATCAACATGTTTAAACGTGTTGAATTCAACATTCCCCTCTTAGATGCCATAAAACAAATTCCTAATTATGCCAAGTTTCTCAAGGATTTTTGTGCCCACAAGAGGCAACTTAGGACCTTCAAAAATGTTTCCACCGAGCTGTCTATTCCCATAAAGTGCAAAGATCCAGGGACCTTTACGGTTCCATGCCAAATTGGATGTTCGAACTTTGATAATGCACTCATAGACCTAGGAGCCTCAATTAATGTCATGCCCAAATCCATATTCTCTAACCCTGGTCTAGGTCCCTTACATCCAACGAGTGTTGTCATTCAGTTAGCCAATCGAAGCACAGCCAGTCCTGAGGGAATAATTGAGGATGTCCTTGTCTGAGTCAATGATCTTATCTTCCCTCCTGATTTCTATGTCCTTGACATGGAAGGTGAGACAAACTCTTCTCGATCTCCCCTAATTCTAGGAAGACCATTCCTCATGACTGCGATAACCAAGATTTATGTCCATTCAGGCATCTTATCCATGGAATTCAGTGACCAACTGGTCAAGTTCAAAATTTTACAAGCCATGCAATACCCTTCTGAGGATCACTTTGCATTCTCAACCCATGCTTCTGAGGACACTTCTAAGATTCAATTGAACCACATTCCATCATGTTCATCTTATTCTAAAGAGATAGGATCTTGTGAAATCTGCACTAGGATTAACCAAGTCATAAATGGAGAAGTTGATGTGGACCTCTCATTTATAGACTCCATCAATCTAGAAGAACTTGAAAACTCTCTTGAATCCCACATCAACTCTGATATCTACTGCTCCACTTTGGAAAGTATTAAGGAGAATGAATCTGAAGCAACTGAACTCCATTCATCCATTCCTGAGATGTCTAACCCACAAATAAAAGATGAGACTGATCTGAAACATCTTCCTGAACACCTGAAATATGCATTCCTTTTCCATGATCACTCTTATCCTGTCATTATCTCTTCTTCACTTACCGAAACTGAGGAGTCCAAACTTGTTCAAGTGTTAGAGGAAAACAAAAAGGCCTTAGGGTGGACCCTAGATGACATACCAGGAATCAACCCTGCCCTTTGCATGCATCACATCCATCTTGAGGAATCATCCAAACCAATTAGACAACCACAAAGAAGACTCAATCCACTCATACTTGAGGTAGTTAGGGAAGAGATCACCAAGCTTCTTCAAGCTGGTATTATCTACCCAATTTCTGATAGTGAATGGGTTAGTCCAATTCAAGTTGTACCTAAGAAGGGTGGGATAACTGTTGTCATAAATGAACATGGAGAGGTAGTCACAACTCGAGTGAAGAACAAATGGAATGTGTGCATCGACTATAGGAAATTGAATGTGAAAACAAGAAAAGATCACTACCCTCTTCCATTCCTTGATCAAATGTTGGAATGATTAGCAGGAAATTCACACTCTTGCTTTCTTGATGGATACATCGACTATATATAAATCCCAATCGCACCTCAGGACCAAGAAAAGACTACTTTTACATTCCCCTTTGGAAAATATGCATATAGAAGAATGCCTTTTGGACTTTTTAATGCTCCTGCAACATTCCAGATGTGTATGATGAGTATCTTCTCCGAATTCATTGAACACTGTATGGAAGTATTCATGGATGACTTCACCATTTATGGTGAGTCATTTGAATCTTGTTTGAATTCACTCTCTCTAGTCCTCCAAAAGTGTGTCAAGTGTAACCTTGTGTTAAATTTTGAAAAATGTCACTTCATGGTTGTAAATGGGATTGTTCTAGGGCACATAGTTTCAAAAGATGGTATTGAAGTCGATCCTACCAAAATTGAAGTGATCCAATCACTTCCTAAACCCACTTCTATTCGATACATCTGTTAATTTCTCGGTCATGCGGGTTTCTATCGAAGATTCATCCATAAATTCAGTAAAATTTCCCTCCCACTCACTCGTTTTCTCCAAAATGATTTCACTTTCCATTTAGATGAGGTTTGAAAGAGAGACTTTGTTGAACTCAAAACTGCTCTAACATCCGCCCCAATAATCCAACCCCCAGATTGGTCCTTACCCTTTGAATTGATGTGTGATGCTTCTGATAGAGTTGTTGGGGTTGTTCTTGGTCAAAGAAGAGAAAATATTCCTCATGTAATCTATTATGCCTCAAAAACATTGGATGAAACTCAATCTCACTACACTGTCACTGAAAAAGAACTTTTAGAAGTGGTTTTTGCCTTAGATAAATTCTAATCCTACCTCTTAGGTACCAAAATCATCATCTTCACAGACCATTCTGCTATAAAGTTCTTACTTAAGAAAAGTGATTCCAAACCGAGGCTAATTAGATGGATCCTAATGCTCCAAGAGTTTGACCTTGAAATAAAAGATAGACCAGGAAAAGAAAACCATGTGGCTGATCACTTGAGTAGAATTTCTAATTCTTCTCATTCTGAAATCATCGATCCTGAATTCCCCACTGAGCACCTTTCATCTCTTACTCCAAAGTTACCATGGTATTCCCCAATTGTAAATTACTTGGTTTCTGGTGTTTTTCCTAAAAAAAATTCAAAAGCACAGAAAATGAAGTTGAAAAGTGATTCAAAATACTATTTTTGGGAAGAAAATAAACTTTGTAAAACTAGGGCTGACATGGTAATGAGTAGATGTGTCGATGAAAATGAACATTCTTCCATATTAGAATTTTGTCACTCACTTCCTGGAGGTGGCCACTTTGGACCACAAAGGACCTCCCAAAAGGTCCTAGACTCTGGATTCTTCTAGCCTTCACTCTTCAAGGACTCACATGAGTTCTGTCAATCATGTCCCACTTGCCAAAAGTTTGGCACAATCTCCAAAAGAAATGAAATTCCCCAAAAGCCTTTAATTTTCTGTGAGATCTTCGATGTTTGGGGTATCGATTTCATGGGACCATTTACTCCTTCCAATAGATCCTCATACATCCTTATTGCGGTTGATTATGTTTCTAGGTGGGTCGAGGCCAAACCCACTAGAAAGGATGATTCACATACTGTTAGTGAGTTTCTAAAGACACACATCTTCCACAGATTTGGCACGCCTCGTGCCTTGATCAGTGACTTAAGAACCCATTTTTGTAATAGAACCATGGAATCACTTTTGAAAAAGAATAGGGTTGTACATAAAACATCAACTTCATATCACCCCCAAACAAATAGAATGGATGAAATTTCTAATAGGGAAGTGAAAATAGTGCTTGAGAGAATTGTAAAACCCACCAGAAAAGACTGGCCTGAAAGACTTGGTGAAGCACTTTGGGCTTATCGAACTACCTATAAAACACCCATTGGGATGTCTCCTTTTAGGATAGTTTTTGGTAAAGCATGTCATCTACCAGTTGAAATCCAACCTAAGTCTTTTTGGGCTATGAAAACTTGTAATTTTGATTTTCAAAAATCTGGTGAAGAAAGATTGATGCAATTGGATGAACTGGAGGAGCTTCGACTTGATTCTTATAAGAATTCTAATCTCTATAAAGAAAAATCCAAGGCACTCCATGATAAACACATCCTGAGAAAGGTATTTCATGAAGGTTAAAAGGTAATGCTCTTCAATTCTCGATTTTGGATTCACCTAGGTAAGCTTAATTCTCATTGGGAAGGTCCTTTTGTTATTACTAATGTTTACCCATTTGGTGCAGTGCAAGTCCAAGACCCTTCTTCCAAAAGGACATTCACAGTTAATGGACATTGGTTAAAGCATCACCATGAGAGGACGCACAATCCTGGATCCACATCAACTTCCATTGGATCCCCACCTTCTGTAGTCAACCTACCACTAGATGGAGATGGAAACCGGCCAAATCCAAACCAGGGGGCACCTCTTTCCCTTTAACTCTCTCTCTATCTCTTCCTCTATCTACCTCTTTCTTCTTCTTCCTATATCTTTCATTTTTTTACCACTTTATTTATAAAAACCTTTCTTTTTACTTTTTATTTTGTGTGGTTGTATCTTTATAAAAACACAAAAACTAAAAAAACCTAAAAAACTAAAAGAAAAACAAAAAAACAATCACTTAAAACAAATAAAAAAACTCAAGAGTCATGATTACTCACCTTCCAATTTTCAAATTTTGTCCAGCCATTTTGGGGAGTTAACATACATGTTTTCATCTCAAAAATTTTGTATTTTCATCATGACTTTGGATAAAAAAAATTGTGTCAAAATTAACAAATTTTGAATGCTCAATTTTTGATTTGGAAAATGATTTTCCTAAACCGTGAGGAACAACATTTGCTTTCATGCCAAGGTCACCTATGGCCATATTTTCAAAATGTGTGTTTTCACCCCCATTTTTGAGTCTTGATTTTGTGGACCTTCGAGCTGAATTTCCTACCTTAGTGTGTATTAATATGATAGAGGCATTTTCTAAACCACATGAGAATCACACTAGCCAAATAGCCTCCCATTTCCCTTACATTAGTCCTCCTTTTGAAAGCCCCTTCGAGCCTATGAAAACCTTTTCTTTGATAGCCACATTACAAGCCCAATACCTTTTCCCACCCAATATCAACATGGAATTTCATTGCATATTTTTTGAATTTTAAGTGTGGGGGGAATAGATTTCATTGTTTGGGTACCCTATTTTTGATTTTCAATGAGTTATCATCTGCTTGAGGGAAAGCATCCATTTCAGTGTGGGGGAGAGGTTTTCATTAAGTGTGTTTTGGGTAATTTAATTTCATTTCATTTATTTAATTTTGTAAATGTTATTGACAAGTGTTAAAACAAAAAAAATCAAAAAAAAACAAAAAAAATCAAAAAACAAATTGGGTTGTTTCTTGGGTAGGTCAAAAATCACTCTTCCTCAACCTTTGATCTTGTTATAACTATTACAATTAGTGTCATGAGGAGATCAATCATGGTTTGGGATATGAGTGTGAGATCTTTTCCAAGTTCAACTTTCGAAAAAAGAAAAAAAAGGAAAAAAAAAGAACACTTGCATTGTATTCTTATTGGGAGAAGTTTTGTGTTTTGTAAATATTTCATCTTCTCATTACCTTCATATTTTCTTCCTCTATTATGTATTTCTTCACACAATCATTCCCTTTTAAATATGTGTTTTCATTTCCTTCCATGTTTTATTTCAAAAAAAATGTGTATTGCTTTTTCTATGTTGGTATTTTAACCATCTTCTTCTCTCTCTTGGACATTATATTCCTACCATATCATAGCCACAAAAAAACCAATTAAAAATACCTCTTGATTCTTGTGCACTTTGGATAGGGATTGTAAGCTGAGAGATCCTTCAAACTCTAAGATTTTTACTTTTGGTTGGTGAAAGAGTGAACCTCCACAAATGAATTTTATCATCTTGAGAGGTGTGAGTTTTGAGTGTCCACATTTTCCATTTCTAAATTTGAGCATGAAAAAAATGAATTAGTTTTGTAAAATTGTTTCTGTAACAACTTGTGGTGGAATTCAAAATGGATGAGTGAAATATTCTAAACCTCCCTTGATTGAAGAAAACAAAATTTTAATATTTGTTGGTGAGTGAAAAAGATTTTGTCATGTTTTTATATTTGTTGCACATGAGGACATGTACAAAACTAAGTGTGTGGGAGTTGATTTTATTAATATTTTGATGACTTATTATATACTCTCTTTACTTATTTTATATGAAATCTGCATAATTTGTGTGAAATATTAATGTTTTAATATTAAGTATAATTTTTGAGCATTTTTAGAAGTAGTCCAATTGAGTCAGTTTACTGTTTTAATAATAACTATCACTATACTGATCCAAATTGTATTTTACTTGATTTTTAGGATTCTAATTTAAATATAAAACATTTTATTAGAAGGTACCATGAGCCAATTATTCCATTTGAAGGGTCATATGGTCCTCACAAACAAGACCGAAGAATCTGTGAAGAAACTGGACTATTCATGAAGATTGATTTACTGGGCTACATGCAGAAGTCCAAATTCTATTATTCTCCACCATAGTTTGGGGGACAATTTAAAGAGTCTTGAATAAAAATTTTAGGGCCCAAATCTAAGAACAAGGGGCCCAAATGAAGCTTTAAAATCCAGCCCACCATTCTGGCCGATAATTAAAATCAGTATAGTATGCATGACATATCTCATGATATAAGCATCCAATCGAGATGAGGTTTTTCAGTGTGAAAAAGGAGATATAGACGGCCGACATTTTTGAATAAATCATTTGTATTTTAGGGCATATTCATATTCAAAAACCCTTTCACATTTCAGACTTTAAAAAGACTGGATTGAAATGGATAGCTTTGCTTTGTTTAATCAACCGGCCATAACTTTTTATCCTTAAGTAAAAATGACTCAAAATTTTGAGAGTAGTCTTAAAACTTTATTATATACAACTTTGAAGAAGGAGATATTTGGATATTAGGCTGTCTGGAAATCCAAATTGGCGGTGCAAGTGGAGGGACAGATTGGGAATGCAAACAATCCACTCCTTGGGCTATAAATACTCTCTCCTTCTCTCCTTGAGAGGGGTTGGCATTTCAGAAGAGAGGAGATTATATTGGTACGAAACAATCCTTGAAAAAGGCTTGGGAGGACCTTCCATACTCAAGTTTTCACTTGAGAGACCTTTCCTTCTCTCTTTGTTTTTGCTTACTTTTGTGTTCTTCGTTTTTGTAATCTTGTAAGTCTCTTTGTTTGTAATTCGGTTTTAATGAAAGTTTCTTCTTTAATTTCTCTTATTCTAATCCATATTCTATAGATTAATATTAATGTTCTTAAAATATTTCATATACAGTTGAATCCTCTTCCCTTCTTTTTCTTCCTCATTCAATCGAAAGTTTGTTTTTAATTATCATCATTGTTCGTGTGTGTGTGTCGACATACCACTCTTTTCTTATCCCTTTCTTTTTCTTCTCTTCTTAATTAATAATCATAATAATTATAACCAGATTATTAAACACCCAAATGGATGATTAAATCTCTCATTGGGGTGAGTTATAATTTGGGGATGTTAAGTGATTGAGAGTTTTGCTCGATGAGTATTCTTTAAATTAATATTGTGTATGTTAAACTTAATATGTCATGGATTAATGATATGTTTTGTTTAACGAGTGGTTTCCATGGATTATTGGAACCATAAATACACTACCATAAATAATTTTTGATTGAGATTAGAATCCTAAGTTAAGTTAAGGCTTGGATTAAAGCCTTGACACTTAGGAATTCCAATCAACGTCAACTTATGACATGGGTGTTAATTTAATGCAATACAAAGTAAGGCTCAAGGATATCACATGCTTAAATCCCCAATAATGAACTCACCCCAATATTTATCAATTTGTTAAATCAATTATAGTAAATCAATTATTTCAATTATGATCTGCAAACAGACCCCCCTAATCAAAATACAATCAACTAAAAACAAAGGACTATTATAAAGTATCATCGCCGAGGATTTGACCCGAGTGCTGCTATACAAATTAGCAGAGCACCGGAACTTTGACCACTATAGGAAAAAATCAGCCATGTGTTTCACATATCAATAGACCAATGACTATTAGGAATCATTTGAAAACCTCAAGAGATACCTCTTAATTTTCCCAGTGTTAATTCCACCCATTGAGGGGAAACCAATCATTATGTACATGACATCCCTTGAATGAACATTGGGTTATTTCCTTTCCCAAAAGAATGATATCAAGAATTAAAAGAACGCTTATTATCTCAGTTGAACCATGCTCGACACAGAGACTTGTAATTCAAATATCAACAATATATTCCTTGAATTAATTTTATTAGTTCAGAACTGATGCACTACCTATAGAACCATGAGGTCTATTTGGTCTCTCACAATATCCTACTCAAAGACATCATCTACCATCCTATTTTGATTAGATGCTTGGCATGATGTGTGATTATCATGCAGTAGTTTGACATTCAGTTTGGGCCTCAAAAATCGGTAAGGACCATGATTTGGAGGACTTTCTTACATAGAATTCATCTATGAAAGAAATTTCATTATATACTAAACTGGCTGATGAATATATATTCTCCTTTTAGGAGTTACCCAAGATATTAGTGATATATTTGGTGGTGTATCCAGAAGTCCAGTAGGGAAGAGAATAAAATATCCCAAGCTCAAAAAAGTCAGGTTGGGAGTTATGCTCATCTATATATAAAATGAAATCTTAACATACTCCTTCTTGTTGTAAGAAGGCTACACAAAAAACAAGTTGAAATATCAATCCCTTATCATAGGGCTGGAATTGGTACTTCAAATTCCACCAGACCACTTAAAGGTGAAAGGTGATTTAGTGTTTGTAACGAAGTAGATCAATGGTGATCATTAAATTATAAATAAATAGCCAATACCACTATGTGACTATGTACAAGGTATAATGTAATAATTACCCTTAGAGAAAACATTGAATCATGTCCCATGATCACAAAATTACTAGGATGATAAATTGTATAATTCTTCCATGACTCAGGAAGATTCAAATAGAGATGAACCAATCATCATTATTGCACACCATCAGATGGTCTCACCTTTTTTCTATGTAAGCATGAATTAAATAAATAAGGTTAATTCTATACCCAATCCATTTGGTTTCATGACTGGTTGGATGATACCCATTGTTTACTACCTCTAAAATGGAGTTCTCTCATCGAACAAAGACAAAAAAGAGAAAATATGACAATAAGAAACCAACTTTACTCTCTATGATGACCTGAACCACAATAAATTCCTCTATGAATGGGGGTTAGATGGAATCCTTCTCAGATAAATCAATGGAGAAGATACCACTGAATTCATGAAATAAGTACATATGGGATCATGTGGTTCCCACCAATTAGGGTTCAAGATTTCTAATAAAATTCGAATGCTCGAATATTTTTTGCCTTCAATGACATAGGACTACACAAAATTCACTAAGAATTTTCATTCCTTCCAAGTTAATTCCATCTTCATCCATCAACCCTCAGAGTTGATAAATAGAGACAAGTACTCATGATCATTTTTTTTATGAGGAATGGATGTTGTGGGGACATATCCTCCAACTATGGATAGTAAGGTTAAATTCATCCTAATTGCAACCAAATTTTTCTCCAAATGGGATGAAGAAATACCCCATAGTGAAGTCATGGCCAAAAGCATTGTCAACTTTGTGAAAGATAATTTCATTACTAGATTTGGAGTTCCTTGTAAAATAATGATGGAAAATAGCACCAAATTATGTTTTTCTGAGTTGGATAAGCTATATCAGGAGTATAATATCAAATCCAACCATTCATATTTTATGCATGATGTTAAACTCTGTAGTCAGTCTTTATTGCATGACCTTAAAAAGTGTTAAATTTCATCCATGATACAAGATGGTAAACTAAATGACACCATCATCTTTATTTCATGATATTAAACTATGTATTAGGTCTTTTTTACACGACCTTAAAAATAATGACATGTCGTCCATGTCACAAGATGGTAAATTGCATGACACCATCCTCTCCACTGCACAACATTAAACTGAATAGTCAAACTTTTGTGCATAAACTTAAAAAGCATGACATGTTATCCATGTCACATGATGGTAAACTACATGACACCATCGTCTCAACTACACAACATTAAACTATGTAGTTGTTCATTGTTGCATGACCTTTAAAATCATAACATGTCATCCATGTCATATGAAACCATCGTATATGTTGCATGATGTTAAACTATGTAGTTGGAATTTTTCTCTTAACCTTAAAAAAGAATAACATGTTATCCCTATTTCAAGATGGTGAAATTCATGAAACCATCATCCTAACTGTATAATGTTAAATTGTATAGAATCATGGTCATGTATACAAGACCTTAACAGGCACGCCTAATGGTCCTAATTGTACGACCTAAAACTACACGACACCATAGTACAAGATATAAGACCTTAAACTATATAGACTAACATACTATTCATAAGAAATTAAGTTGTATGAAAATTTCCTTAAAAAATGATGTTAAAATTCATGGTTCATTTCATCATTTTTTTATGTAAAACTGCATAACATTTCAATCTGCCCTCAAGAGGATTTCAAACCTTGGTGTCGGTATCCCACCACACCTCCATTCAAGAAATACATATGGATTGATTCCTTACATCATAGGATACATAGTGACATCCGGATCTCAAATATTAGGTCCATCCACGAAGAAAAAAAATCCACATTCTATAGACAAACATAGATCTATATGGGATACCTTAACACTAGTTCCCTCATTAAAGATCCCATCATAGAAACAAAAATATCCATCTCCCGTGTATAAACAAAAAACCAATGCATGGGACTCCACACTCCAGGGATAATTCCTATCTAAATGATTCATTTATTCTTTGAAATATCCCTTTCATATATCATACTCCTTTTCCTTGTAAATTTCAAGTCTCTATCATCTTTCTATGGCCATCAGTGTTGTAATTACATATTCTTTAGGAAAACTTTGTTTTTACTATGCAGTATTATACCTTATCTTTGTTTTCATGAGTCGCACTAAAAAATTTCCGGTCAACCAAAGGCACATTCATCCATATGAGAGACCTATTCTATCTCTATAAGCCTCAACAACGTTATTCTAGGAACCCTCTTTTTGAATATTTTTCAATGGCCATTCCTTGTGTTCTTTTCCCATGCCACTTCTCCTGATTTACGAATCCCTGAGACCATGGTTTATGATTTACTTCTTGATACTCAAAGAATGGTGGAATATCCTTGGATCAGTAAGCCCCATCTCCCTCACCATGTCCATGGAATATGGTCCTAGCCTATGACGTAAAACTAAAATAAATTGTATCGTCCTAGTCATAATGTGTTAAACCATATGAAAATTTCTTCATCATGTGATTTTTTAATTCAATCTTACCCTATATAATAATCATAGAATGCCTTGGGTAAATATATTGGGATTCATCATATCACAAGTATAGGTTTCCTCTCATGAAATTATTTCTTAAGGCTTCATGTCATCATTTTTCACTTCAATTAACCTTCATCTTTACCAAGAGACATTAAACTAAATGGAAGATATCATCACCACATGACACTAAATCGCACAGTTTTTGAGAACTATGTATAGATTGATTCTCATTCATATGACATATGTAGAGACACCCAGATCCTACATCCTGGTCCATCCATCATAAAATCAAATGCTTATATCCATCATTTTTATCACCTTTGTGTGTTGGAATAAACCTTTTCCACTCCTTGTTTCTCAAAATGATCATAGATCACATGGGATTTGAATTTTTTGTGAACGATTCCCTACATGATCAAGTCATATTAGTTCACATCATGGTTATCATAGTACCAGGTTACAGAACTTAAAAGGAACACCAGACATCCTTACTGTATGATGTTAAACTACATGGTTGTCATTTATTGTATGATGAAAATTCAAGAAATATATGTGGATTGATTCTCACTTTTATGGGATATGTAGGGATTCCTAGATTCTACATCCTATACTAGTATAAAAATGTAAAATCCCCTCCCCCTCTCTTATGTATGATTTATATATATGCATAAGGTTGTATAAAAAATACCCTTCTTCACATAATAATTCATTCAGTGTGGGAAATATTTTCAATAACTAAATGTTTCTTGATTCTCACTTTGATGTGATATGTAGTGATGCCTAGATTTTATTTCTTAATCCTAGAAGAAATTAAAAAAACTTTCTTTCATATGGGTTAGACCAGCAAAGGGAAACATCTCTCCCCATTGTCAGGTGATTTTGATATGAAATGATCCTTCCATATTCATGAACTTTTCTTCCAAAAACCAAACTCTATGTCTAAGAAAATCTGAATCTCCATCATATTTTCCTATAAATTAGTAGTGGAATGTTAGATTCTATAGAACACCTTTTTTTACTATGTAGTAATACGACCTAGTTTTATTTGCATATCTCACACACTAAAAGTACTATTTAGTCAGATAATATAGTTTTCTGGATATAAACTGATGCACCCCAGTTGGCTTTGCATAAATATCCCACAAAAAGGGAATTTCAACTAGGGGAACATTAGTCCTCATGAGATAACTCTTCTATATCTGTAATCCTTAATGTCATTTTCATCCCATATAACTCTTAAAATCCAAAAACACACCATATTAAATCTTACAACCTTCCCCCCTCAATACCTAAAGATAACGGATCATTCTTGGATAGAAAAACTTTGAAATGTAAAATCACTAATATTTTAGTAAAATCTAAAAAACCTTAAACCATATCCCTCAATTTCATTATCATTAAACCATAAATTTCACATTCCATGTCCTAGTCACACAAAATTAAACTACATGATGATTCAACCCTTATCCGAGAGGGACCTTTCCCCCTAATGTTGGTCATCTAATAGAATGTACCCTTCTTTACACAAGACAGATCCATGAAGGAGTGGTTTCCAATTCATGGAAAGTTCTAATAAATATTCTCTCTTCATTCTCATATGCCTTCCCTTGACAAACCACCCTTCATGTTCTTGAGAAATCTGGATCTTCACATACTACCCATCCATCAAGAATGGAATGTCAAATTCTTGAAGATACCTTTGTCTTACTATGTAGTAACACATCCTAGTTGGGTTTGAATAATTAATCCACCAAAATGACCTATCAACCATAGGCACATCCATCCTTAGGAGATACATATTATATCTCTATAAGCCCAAAGGACAACATCATGTCAGAAACTGCTTTTCAAATATGGTCTATGGTGATTCCTTTATGTTTTACTCACATCATGTTTCAGATCTAAAAATTAAAAAATCATTACTCAAAATTCCTCTTTAGGTATCTAAATAATTTCATAACATTCTTGTTCATAAATCCCTATATGGGTCCTCATTCCATAATTCTTGATTAAAGTTTTTCGACCTAAAACATCAGTTGCATTGGTCCATCCTGTAAGACTCTAAACTACCCCCAAAAATGACATAGTACTCACCAGGTTGAAAACTCACAAAAGGGTAACCTAAGTAAAAATTCAAGCCTCGTCTTAGTAGACCCACACTCTGTGTGGTTTAGGAAAAAAATTTGCAGTGAAGGAAAATGGCACAAAACATGTTAGGATGAAAACACACAAAGATAGGCCTAAGAAAAATCCAAGCCTCACTCGGTATGTCTTCTTCATATTTTACATAGGAAAAAAATTTGGGTGATAATATGTAAGAAATAAAGTTTTTTGGGTCACTTTTGTGACCCTATAAATAGTCAAAACTATGATCTATAGGTCTAAAGAACTAGGAAAAAATTAGAGTGCCTTTCCATTTCTATTATTGTAATTACAACCTATTGATGTAGGGACATTTTTTCAATAAAAACTAGCTTCATGGTTATGTAATAATTACAGAGTAAAGTAGGGATGAAGATAAATATTATTAGGAAACAAAATCCTTTTTCATTTATAGAGAATAAATTAGAGGAACATACACAAAATCATATTTTCTCTACTCTTTTCTATAAAAGTTTGTCAACATAAATCATTAGTTGTTGATGGATCTCTCAAACCCAATAAATGACCTAACAAATCTCATCCAGTTGAACAGCCTCAGTCCCCTCATATAAGAAATGTTCCTTTACCATAATTTCAATGATAGTGTGCCCCTCATTTTGAACTCCATCCAAAAGATGATGAAGTTTTATAAGCTCGCATTTGGTAGCATCCATCTCTTATTACTATCGCGATATTTGAAAATCTTTCTCAACAACCTGATTCCTTCACTCCATAAATTTCATGGCATGATTGATCTCCTCTAGGGATAGTGCATATCAGAGGTCATCGATTCTAATGAGCATTCTGACTTTGATAAGGCATTGTTTTAACTCATTCACTTTATCCTACTGGAAGATGATTTCCTTCATAGCAGTGTAAACCATGAGGTAGTCAAACCCACCATACCCCAGCATCCTGAACATGTTCTGTAGATGAGGATGTGTCAATGGTAAAAATTCAATGGGTTTCCTTGATACCATCTCCTAGATATCCTACCATACGAAACAAAAAAAAAAATCTCAGGAAGTATCTCGAACTTCTTAACTCACCATGGAGATAGTCATAAGTGGATAGGTATTCTCCAGAACAATTACACTAATAGAAGAAACTGCCATTATCCTTCCTATATTGACACCATACCCTCCCTGTGTAGTCAATTGATTTGGGTTGGATGCCTCCTCTTTGGGTTCAATAGTTTCAACTACCGGTAGTGAAAGAATACTGAAATTTTTCATCAACATTATGATATGGAAATAAAAAAATGGGTATCAAGGGAGTTGATGGCACTCACCTATTTATGGATTTTTTTTTCTTGTTCGTATCCCTTCTTATCACCCTCAATCCCAACACTTTGGTCTGAGAGGATCATTTCCCCAAGTTTACTTAGGACCCAAAATGGAATGATCTTGAAAATGTCCCACTCTGGGACCCTCATCCATTGTTCCCCTAGCAGTAGAAGGGGGATGCACTTCAACTCCCTAGTCATGAATTAAAAATGAAATAAATAGAAAAGCTCACATCTATCAAATTACTTATTAAAGTCCCCAAACTCCTCAATGGAGCCTAGGATATCAATTTCAAGGTTAAGTGTGCCTATTACTTCATTATACTAGGTTTCAAGTCTTATATAATCATCATCAATAAGGTTTTATAAGTAACTAGGCTCAGAACCCAAATTGGTTCTACCATCAAAAACATCCACAAACCCTTAAGTGTGTTTATCCCTTTCAATTCATGTAGGATCAACATCACCACACCCACCTTTATTGGATGGTTTGAGATCCATGTAATCCCCTTTTTGAGTGGTTATAGGACTAGTACTAGTAATCGCATGGTCATCCATTGTGTGTGGTGAATTTAAAATATCATAAGGAATAAAAGTCAGTTATTGGCACATGAAACCTTGTGATGTGTTTTGATGTTACCAAGATTCTCCTCCCTCTCCACAGTGATGGGTGTCAATGAAGTATCAGTCCTTAACTCTTCTCCTTTTGAGGGAATACACTTTCCCGCTGGATCTTGCACCGCATCCATAACTTCCTCCTCAGTTCTTAGGGGTTCATCTCTAATCCCAGTGATATAGGAGAGGGGAGTAGATCCTACAACCCATTGTAATGATTTAACATTTAATATGGAAAAATAGAGAATAATCAGTGCCAGTAAAACTAACCCTGACTGATGATGTGTTGGGCCAAGCACTTAAATCTCTATCATTCCTTCACATTCAATGGAGGAATTCTAGAACATGCCTCCAAAAATACAAGTATTGAAGGTGGTAGTTAAGAAGACTATCCCACCATATCCTCCACCATCATCCTCTTTCCTAAGGATATCTCCCCTGATTCGGAATTTGACTCCTCATCTTCCATAGGGGAGCCTATTGGGCAATATCTCGGTGATGGGATCTTGTCCAGTTCTCCCTCTACCCGATGCAAATCAAGGTCACCCTTTCCTCAATAATGATCTTTTATTCAAAATAATGAAGATTAAAACAAATGAGGAAAAAAATAAGTGAAAACATACATCCTGGGGATTGATGAAGTCTTACCATTCATCAATGGGTGGCTCATCAAACCATTCACCCTCCCCCCAATTCTAGAATGTATGTTACCATCTTCAAGGCTGGGATCCAATCATTGGTGGTATAAATGAGTATCTCCATATCTCATATCTATATTCCCACCTCAATGGGGTCAGCATAAAAGTAGAGGTTGGGTGGGGCTTGGACATCCCCAATATGTGGAATCTTCTACCCATAAAAAATGTCTGTCAATAAGTCATTGGCATTAGTGGGACTAATTTTAAAAGTTTTAACTACCTCTGAGCACACAAAATATGAGGTTGTTCTAGCCTACTATGAATAAAACCTCACACTCCATAATTTCATGGGCTTCCCATACATCTCCTTTGTAGTCAAGGGAAGGGAAACTGGATCTCAGGTTTTCCCTTAGCAATGGAAGTTGGACCATCTAGGATCAATCTTAGCTGGTGTGGCCCTTTTGACCCTAAATGGTGGATTGAAATGTGCATGGGATTGTTTGGGTGAGCTCAAGGCCTCCTCACTATCACTTTCTAAAATGGGTGGAGCCTTAATACCATGATTTCCCCATCCAGAAGTAATTATGGATACAAATATGGTAACACCTACTGTCAACACCTCTTGGGGATATGATTAAATCCATGACTCAACAGACTAGGAGTTCAAACCAATGGATGGACGCACTGGATGGATATTGATTACTTTTAGAGTCACATCCATAGAGGATTGAATACATAGTTTTTGGGAAACCACTAGGTTCCTCTCTGATCGAATGTGAACATGAGGTGAAAAATTTGTTGGTGTAGACACTTTAATTAGTGTTCAAATCTGTATAAAGAATAAGTTTCATATATAACCTCACCATCGATTTGAATTTATATCACATCGTATATAAAGGTGATCAAGTAAAATCTCAATTTGTTTTTATAATTGTAATCATCGGTTAATGTCCCAGTGGGAGGATCCCTATATAGAAAAAAAAAATTAACTCCCTATATTGATTCAGTCTTGTTAAGCCCCCTTAGTGCTTCACGGATAGGCGATGGATGCCAAAAATGTCCAGAAAAAATGGTCAAAATCATCACCCAAGAACTTTGATTCCACTCAACATGGAGTAATAAGTGAAATTAACAACAATATATACCCACAACACTTGTAATTTCCCTAAAATTATGAAGGGTTCCTTCCCTATGTGCACATTTAGTAGGCACCGATCGATCTTTGCCAGGATAGAGGCTTTAAACCCTATATGCTTCTCCGCTACTAGATTGGGAAATGTAACAAATGTTCCTGACCTCACGCTTCCATTGGTGTCATAGAATATAAGCATGTTTATTCATATCCATAATTCTAAGAAGCCTACAAGATGTGTCTTGGTGGGTATGTATGATTTGACTGTGTAACCCACCAGTTATACTCACCCTTCTCCAATGTGGGCCAGAATTTATCAGGAATACCCTGCTTAACCATTACAGGACATCCAGTGGGATGTTTTCATGTGAGGAAACTCCCCTTAGGTTCTATAAAATCATTCATCCATGCTTCAGAATAAATGTCCCCCATAGGATAGGGTCTTGATTCTTGATATCCCGATCTATTTTCAACAGCTCATAGTCCATAATAGGTGTCCTTTCTGTATATTCCAAGGTGGATTTCTATGGAATAAATTTATCATACATATCTACAAGAATGGGGGCTCCAGATATATTGTAGATGTTCTGTAGACTAATGTTTACTTCTCTTTGCATCAGATGGAATAAATTGGTATGTGGGCTCCATCGGCTTAACAGTTCGGGATTGTTGTCTGTATTTTTGTATACATATGTCTACACCACCCATACAACCTCATAAATGTCAAACGCCTTCATCTTGGTCATAAAATTATCATAGTTATAATACACCCAGTACACCTAACTCTGGTATAACCCCCTCCTGGATGGAGGTCCCAGTCATCCTTTATCCTTTCGATTGATCTATCTTAGAATCACAGAGGATAGAAGAGTAGCAATGTGGATTCAACTCGAGTGTATGAGGTTTCAAATATGGGGTATAGATGTTATGATGTATTACACAGGTCTTGGATGATGTTTCTGCATTGATGTATGCTCCCTAAGCCGAGATGTTGGATGTGGTGATTTTTTTAACTCTTAGAAACAAGAAGAAGGTATATAGTTCTTCATATCTAGGATGAAATTATCCTTCAGATATCTGTGGATGTAGAGTGGTAGGTAATTACTCTATGGATATTCATGATGATGCATCTTCATGTGGTTCACCAAATCTAGAAGAGTAGTGTCGCATACTTTTCATTAATCTGACTAGGTGATATCAATCACCTCCTGGTTAAAATTTTCCCCTTTTTAATCAGAAATTGTATCCTTCTAAGTGGTCATTAGGAATATGAAAGGAAGCACTGTGATTTCATTAAAGATAAATCTTGTTTTTTGAAAAAATTATAATTTCAGAAATTTGGAAGAGGCATGGACTGGTGAAAGTCACTCACCCAGGTGACCTCGCATAGGTCACTCGTCTAGGTGACCTCATGCAGCTCACTCACCAAGGTGCATCTGTTGCAAAAATAAGGTCATACCCGGACTGTGTGAATGAAGATTCAGTGAATGGATTAGCATAATAGGATCACTAGCACAATGACAATAATATATCGATAGTAATGGAATAATTATTGGGTCCATTGGATCTATTTATAGACACAGGGAACCTTGTATGGAATACAACTATGAAACCCCTATTTGGTCAACCTACATGATCCACCTGCACCACATACCTATGTGACTATACCTCTCACTTCACCCTTTTGAAGGATCCATAAACATATTTTTTCCTATACCTTAGGATCGCACTGTATTCTTTTGATCAGATCAATCCTAGGGGGGGATTTTATTGATGCCCTTTTTTGTCATGAAAAAGAGAAGTTTTTAAGAAGAATACTTTGAGTAAATGATAAGTGAAGAATTTCAAGGGTTGAAACTTCACCAAGGGAATATATTGAAAGTAACGAATCAGTGTTACCACTCATGTCACACCTACATGCCAGAGGCAGTGAAAATTCCCCAAAAATGTGCACCCAGTAGAACCGCTCAAGGTACACCTGCTCACTAACCAGCAAAAAGAACCATTGTAAGTAACCTTCATCACTCGTGGTTCTAAAATTTTCTATAATCAGGAATAAGGGGATCCTCATTTGACATGATGAAAAAACCCTGATAAGTATCAAAGCTTTTATCTCCCTGGTGTTTCACCCAATCCCTCTAAACCACCCAGGTATCTCTCCAAAACCTGAGAGAATAGAAAATTAAGGGGAATATTGGGATTAATCTCCCTCCAATGTGTAACACATGATACCCCAATGTAAGGAACAATCCCCCCCCCCCAATCAGTAGATACTAACACGAAGGTCCCTTCCTAATCCTAGGACTTGTGCGAGACCCCTCCAAGGACACATGATGAAACCCTTGGAGTCTAAAGTAAGGCCTCACCCAAGTGTTGTTTCATAGGTTTTCTATTCTCTAGAAGTCATCTCTAGCTTATACAGGCCTACCCTATGTGAAGCACTTTTGATCTGTACAGGCCTTACCCTGCATGATACCTCTCTGTCTCTCCCATCTTCCACCTACATGAGCCCACTTCTACCTACCCAAGCCTTATCTATGTGAGCATCCTTTGATCCCCCTCTTCATTCCACCAATATAAGGACGCATACTTCTTTGAGAGTCTTGTCTGAGGGATACTAAATAAAATCCTCCACCTAAGCCTCCAAAATTTCAAAACCATAGTGAAAGACACACCATCATGTCTCCCATTCAGTTGTGCATCACTTCAATCAGAGGTGTTCTTCCCTTGTCCTACCTGATGGGTAGGGTCCTCATGGTGTGTTAAGTTGTGAATACCTTCTCTCATGAGGATTATGACCCTGGAGGTAGTGCTAAGGACCTCTTGGTTTCAGACATGATGGTTAGGTCCATGTTCATCCCTTGTTATCTCTAGGACCAGGGACCTCCTTTTTCAGATGATGGGGGGAAATACTTACCTTTTCCTTTGATGAGTGTTAGTGTTGGATACTTATCTCTTATTCTCTAGAACAAGTAGTAAGGAATCCCTCTTAGAGGGAACCCATGTCCTTTCTTATGTTCCATAGCAAGACGATTATTCATATGTGAGTATCACGTCTATAAAAATGGGATAAGAGACTGGGATATCAAAGCCCTTTATTCTTCTCTCGTATCCCCGACCTCTTCCACCAGAAAAATAAGGATTTTATGGTTTTTTAGATATTTTTATTCCTCTTATTTCTCGCATCTGATCATGAATCATGTGGTCTTATAGTCTAGCTACGATCATGACTTCTGCACGATCATATGCATGTCTTGAAAGAGAATGCTTTTTCAGATCTTTTTATTCTTCTTGTTTTTTTTTTGAAATGTATTTTCCTAAAAATTTATTTTTTTTTGTGATATTCATTTCTATTTCAAGAAATGTATAATCAATGATGAATATTTTGGTTTGATATTAATAATTGGTTATCGAAAATTTAATTAGAAAATGATATGAAATAATAATTATAAGAGTTGATATTTGAAAATGTAACTTTACAATAGAAATGGTTTATCATTATATTTTATGATTTTCTTCAAAAATATAATTTAAAAATTTTAGTATTTGAATCTTAAAAAAAGAAAATTATTTTAGGATTTAGTGAAATAATATTATCTTAAGGTGATTTTTTGAAATTTTTCTCAAATAATTTGTTTTTAGTTGAATAGTAAAAAATAATGACATTGCTAATACTGTCACATTTATATGACATAGATGTTTTTGAAAAAATATATAATATATATATTTATAACGCAAAATAAATCATTAAAAAAATGTAATGTTCAATTTTTTAAATCCATGAATATCAGTTTTTAAAATCAAGTAATATTTTATGAAAACTTTTTTTCATCAGTTTCGTTAAATAAATTTATGCATGGAGAAATTATTTTTGGGACTTATTTTAATATCACATAAATATTCTTTGAACCATAATAATATTATTAATATCACTATGATTTTTAATGATGATAATTATTTTCTATACATAAACATTATAATTAAAATGCACTTTTTCAAAAAATGGGTTTTCACGCTTTATATGCGCTAACATTAAAACTAATTTACCTACATGTTGGAACATAATATTATAAAATGAATCTAATATTTGAGATCATCGTGTTAATATTATTTAATAAGTATAATTTCGTTTTTATACATAAAAAATAGATTATCTTGGTTAATGTTAATTACCACATTAATAGTGAAAATCTTGCATTTGAATTGTTTTAATGACAATGCGTAATTTTTATTTTATAATTTATATTAATATGTTTTAAATTATGAAAATAATATGATGTTTAAAAATATATATAAATATATCAACACTAATCTGTTTAAAACAATTATTCTATATATAATCTGTTTTAAATTAAAAGTTAATTTTATCTCATTTATAAATTTAATTGGATTAAATTGATATTAAATTTATATTCACCACATTAAAACTGGGTAATATCTGTTACCTTTTAAATTTAATAAGATATAAAATTAATTATTGAAAAACTAATTACAAAAGTAAAAGTTAACTTGGGAAATAACTTAAAAGTAGAAAAATAAAAGCCTTAAATCCCTCTAGACTTATATAAAAAGATAGGATGAGAGTATATTCAGCCTTATATCATTCTCCAACCCATATTTTTTCACTTTGGATCCATTTAGCCTTTAGTAGTGTCATTTAATTATTTAATTATTATTTTTGTTTCCAAAAGTTCTTTTTCTTCTCTTATAAATGGATACCACTTCCACACTTTCAAAGTTACAGATAACCTTAAAATTCCTCATTGAACTACAAATTTTTTCTCCCGCTATAACCCAATTCCACTTATTAAAGAACCTCATCACACTATGTTATCTTATTCCCTTTTATTGTGAGCATTATTCAAAGGAAAGATTAAGTTCTCGACGTAAGAATTATCTCCTTCATAAGTTTTTCTTCATAACCATACACTTACAAATATCTTATCACCATAATAACATGATGAAATAGTATCATTGGTATATTTATATGTTGTAATATTAATTTTATAAACCTTATTTATCCATTTCCATCAACTTAGAAAAATAAAGGAATGTCAATCATGCACATGTGCAGACTATCGCCTCCACAAAAATATTTTTTCGTTTTTCATATATCTCTTCATTAATTATCAAAAAATCATTAAATATAATTCATCATTATAAAAACATCACAATAATATCATTATTATTCTTTAATAATGTTATTATGACAACATAAATACCTCTTTATCTATACTCAACCAATGAGTTAATGTGTGTTTATGTTTGGTTCGGTTCAACCACTAACATGAACGATGTTATAAAACTCTATCATGGATGACTATAAGAGCATAGGTAATAATATTCGTATAATATAATATCAAAATCATGATTGTTATTTGGTTCTCAAATTATTATATTTTGTATTTTAGGTTCTTATCATATGAAAATGATGTTATATTTTATATGTTGTTAGTAGTTTATAATAATATCAATGAGTAAGTTGAAGGTAATGAGGTTCCCTTGGAAAAGGTACGTAAGGTTCATAAGGAAATTTTTTAGGATAGTGTTGCTGAAAAATAGAGAAAATTATCACGTGAAGAAGAAAATTATATGTCATTTGGAGTTGATAAATTTCTAGGAGATAAAGAGATTGATGATCTACTGAAGAAAGTAATCATGAAGGTAAAACCCTAGAAATAATTAGCATTATATGAGGCCCCTGGATTAATATGGAAGGTGACCTTCACCTTACAAACAATTCAATTCATTATCCCTTCTTGGGTGGTATCGTTCAAGCTTTCTTTTACATGGATTTTTTTCAACTATGTAAACAACCTTCGAGATTTCCTTTGTTACTATGGGGATATGTTATTTTGAAACCATATACCTTCTTTTTTATGGATGGACTATGAACTTATTATTCCACTATTGGCGCAGTTGTATTCTCAATGATCTATATGATGTGAAAATCACATTGTACATATTTCATATTAGATGTTCTTCACCAAAAAGGAATGTTATTCTATTGACATGGGGAAAATAATTGGTGTTTTATTTGTTGTCATTAAAATACATATGATTATTGGCATGTTGACTATGTATTATTTAACCATCCACATTCTTCCTCCAAATGGGTTATGAACATTTTATCCAATTTATTTACATAGGGAAAATTATTGGTGTACCATATATTGTTATTCCAATACAGAAGATTATAGGTAAGTTGAATATGTATTATTTAACCATCTACCTTCTTTCTCGGGATGGGTTATGGTCATGTAATACCTTTTATTGCCATGGGGAAATTTATTGACATTCGTGAAGATTATTGACTTCTAACAGAGGTTGAACATCAATTGATATTATGTATTCTTCATTATACGGATAGCCATGTTCTTATTCAGCCAATGGTTCCTCAGTGAATGGTATGAATTTTCCTATTGACTCTTACAGAGAATGAATTAGACTTAATATGGTTACTTTTGGGCCACATATTTATATATCCCCTCAATACGGCGATTGGTATCATGAGAAAAAACATCTTGGGTTCGAGTGTATACCTCTCCCCATATCAGTATAGTGTCTTGGAACAAAGCCTAGACAGTATATTATTGATGTTTGAAATTATAAATTCCATCAATATGAGATTAGTATTATTGATATACATGTTTTTATTAATTTTAATGGATGTATAATTTTATCAGTTTCAGTTTATTGTGCCATTATTCTTATTATTTATTCCTACCATATTATGATTATGTTTTTTACAGCTTTAGTTGTATGTTTCCCTTACTGAACGATTGATCTCACCCATTTCATATGATTCCATTTTTTATGTTGTTAATAAAACTAGTGCACGTGACATGTTTAGAAGGATAACATGTGTGAAATAATTTAGGAGAGATGTTGAAGACTCCTTATAGATTATGCAATTTTTTATATAATGAAAATTATTTATATTTGATACAAAGAACATGGGATTTTTTAATTCTCTAAAACATTAATCCATAAAAGATCCATAGGATATAAGATATGAAATAATCATTATAAACATTTTAATTGATGCTTATTATATCTAGGATTTTACACTTTGTATCAAAGTGTGTATGTAAATTATGTGTTTGTAGCACCCGATCTGGGAGTGCAGTTTTGAGGCATCATAGATGCTATTAATGGATAGGATATGATGAAATTTGAGATCTATATGTTTGCTGGGGATAATTTAAGGGTCGATATATTATGGTTTATCATAAATATAACCCTTTGGAATATCATATTATTTAATTCTAAGATAATAATGCACATTTTATTTAGGGATTAGGATGAGAGAACATTGGCGAATCCTCTAGTAATATGTCTAAGTATTGAATAAAATCATGATGTTTTGATAAGGTGGATATTATGTGGTTATTTGTACAAATATATCCCTCAGTAGATACTGGATTGTGGATGGAGATGTGTCACATATACACCTAGGTATAATCACTCAGAAAACGATTAGTTGTGTGTTGACTCAATCATCACTCTGATCCATGATGAGTGGGATTAAGCCTAAACACTACAGGTTCTGGGTACAGTGGAAGCGTGTGGGTGGATGTACCCACTTTGCCTTTTGTCATTACCAATGATCAATTCAGGATCAATACGATGATAAATGTCAGTCTCCACGGATCGATTCACAGAAATAGACAAAGAAGAAGAAAAGTCTCGGAACCACAAAAGTAGATCGTCACAGGTTGATTATAATTAATCTAATTAATTGAAAAGAAGTACCTTTTGTGTATTCTTTCTTCATTAATATTCTTGATCATGTTCCGATGTGATTCGTCGTTGCATCGCAGAAGGCAAGTGTAGACTTCCTCTAGCGGTGATCCACACGTGCACCTCGTATCTCTGGACGTCGCCAAAGGAGTCTCTGGGTGCTAGCATGGAGAAACTTTTGCTTGTGTTTTCCGCCTTAGATCGTCTTGATCCGATGGAAGAGGATCTCTCTTGGTCTTGAGAGAAGTCTTGGAAGAAGAGGTTCTTTCGGCCTTGAAAGAATTCTCCAGAATTGTTGTGCATAACGATTATCTTGTTAGGAAAAAAGTTGGGGTTGTGAGGATATTTATAATCGGGTTTGAGGTTGTAGAGTTATAACAATAAATAAACGCGTTACGCATTTTATTTATTTCATTGACTCTTATTTAAAACCCCATGTCGAATAATTAATTCCTTGACATGTGCTCACGCTGATTATAATAAATATCATTTAATAAAACAATATTATATCCTCAAAATCCCGACTAGAAAACTACACGGCGTGTAATCATTAATACACGGTGTGTACTTGTTTTCCATAAAACTACACGACGTGTAATCATTAATACACGGAGTGTACTTGTTTTTCATTTCCTTTCCAAAATGAAAACTACAGGGCGTGTAATCATTAATACATGGCGTGTACTTGTTTTCCATGAAAAACTACATGGTGTGTAATCATTAATACACGGCGTGTATATCTTGTTTTTCATTCCCTTCTTCCTACATCATTAAAATGATTTAGGCTTCCTTGAATAATTATTAAACCACGTACGGGAATAATCTTTATTCTACTTGAGATACTTGGATACAATTAATGTGTGACCCTCTAGGCCTCTTTCTCGTTGGCATTATGCGGGCTTGCCTAAAGTCCAAGATTACTGTCTAGCAAAGGTTCAAGGCACCCAAGAGAAAGAAGTTGACGCCGCATTGATGTGTCACCTCATACGAACGCTTACTGTGTAATTTAATCCCTTTGTCTCAATATCTCATCAAGCAGGTTTCATGGCAGTGTCATTCTTTGACTTCCAGAAATAAACTCGTTGTGTCACCATGGCCATGGAATTTGTTCGACAGTTCTATTTCAATCAAAGGGCTCGAGATATATACTTCTATAAATATGGTAGGGAAAATCCTTCCTCGACTTATCCATTAACAACATGTCATTTTTTATGCACCCAACGTACCCTACTTCCCGTCAACTGTCTTTGTGACGGTTTTCGTCAGCAAATCTAAGTGCACGAGTCATGACATGAGTTAATGATAATCTTCCAGTCTAAGGACCATTACACACGCTAGCAGATAGCAATATCTGATGACACCAAAACATGCGGAATTACTACTGGTGGGTCTGTTCTCATAATCTCCCATCTTGGAGATTACCAAGTGCGAACTCCATGAGAGAGAGTCTCATCTTCTTACGAGTACTCACACATGACGGTATGTATACTATGTGTCCTATCATAGTATTTCATCCAACTGCAAACTTTATTTAAGAATATTTGTTATAGAATTTCAAGGTTCTCATCATAGTGGGGATCTTCCATGACCTTATTAATGCAACAAATATTCCAGGACATTATTATATTATAGTCATGCGGAACAATGAACAATATATAATAAGTGAACATTCATGTAATCAAAGTACAAAACAGTTGGTTCTCAGGACACCAACCCTAGCAAACTCTCACTTGGACTAGAGCCAACTGCCTATGACTTTTAGTCCGCTAGACCTCACATGATGATCATGTTTCTGCTGAGTCAAGGCTTTAGTCAAGGGGTCCACCACGTTGTCTTCTATGGAAATACTGCTCACTGCAACTTCACCTCTCTGAGAAAAATCCCTCAAGAGATGATACTTCCAAAGTATGTGCTTTGTCTGCTGATGTGACCTTGGATCTTTTGCAAGTGCCACCGCTGCAGTATTATCACAATAGAGTGTGATGGGATCTTTACTGCTAGGTAATACATCCAGCTCTTGGATGAAGCTTCGCATCCATACTGCTTCTTTAGCTGCCTTAGAATCTGTGATATACTTGGACTCTGCTGTAGAATCTGCCACCACACTTTGTTTTGAGCTCTTCCAGCTCACTGCACCTCCATTCAAACTGAAGATGTAACCAGTCTGCGACTTCATGTCATCTTGATCAGTTTGGAAACTAGCATCTACATGTCCTCTGATGACTAGTTCCTCATCTCCTCCATAAATCAGGAACATATTCTTAGTATGCCTCAGATACTTAAGGATAGTCTTGACTACCATCCAATGGCGGTCTCCTGGATCATCTTGATATCTTCCTACCGCAGTTAATGCATAAGCAACATCTAGCCTTTTACATAGCATAACATACATGACTGACCCAATCGCGGATGCGTAAGGGATCCTTTCCATTTTCTTTCTTTCCTCATGTGTCTGAGGACACATTTTCTTGGAAAGATGAATGTCATGTGACACTGGCAACAATCCCCTCTCGGATTGTTCCATACTCAATATATTCAGTATCTTTTCAATGTATGTACTTTGACTCAGGCCTAGCATTCTCTTGGATCTATCATGATGGATCTTGATCCCAAGAATATATGATGCCTCGCCCAAGTCTTTTATGGAGAAGCATTTATCTAACCATGCCTTAACTGACTGTAAGACAGGTACTTCATTTCCAATTAGTAATATGTCATCAACATATACTATTAGGAAAACAACTACACTTCCACTAAACCTCTTGTAAACACAAGGCTCACATTTGTTCTTAACAAAGCCAAATTTCATTACAGCTTCATCAAAATGAATGTTCCATGAACTTGATGCTTACTTTAATCCATAAATAGATTTCTGCAACTTGCATACCTTGTTGGCATCCTTTGGAGTCACAAACCCTTCAGGTTGTGTCATGTAGACATATTCCTGGAGGTTCTCATTAAGGAATATTGTTTTGACATCCATTTTCCAAATTTCATAGTCATGGTAACCAGCAATGGCCAATAGGATTCTGATGGATTTCATCATCGCAATCGGTGAAAAGGTTTCATCATAGTCAATTCCTTGACGTTGTCTAAAACCTTTTGCAACCAGTCGTGCCTTATAGGTGCTGACTTTCCCCTCCATGTCCATTTTCTTCTTGAATACCCATTTATTACCAATAGGCTTTATATCAACTGGAGGATATACCAAAATCCAGACTTGGTTTTGGTACATAGAATCCATTTCAGAATTCATGGCTTCTTGCCACTTGGCAATGTATGTGCCTTCAATTGATTCCTTGTAGGTAAGAGGATCATCATTGTCAACAAAAAACAAGTCACCATCCTTGTTGACAAGAAAACCATATGGTTCTGGTTCTCTCACCTCTCTCATGTTCCTATATAGTTCTTGTGTCTCTGGAACAGATTGTTCTTCCACGGGGCTTTGTGGAATCTGTTCCTGTACCAACTCATGTGTATCTTGAGCCTCGACTTCATCGAAGTCTATCTCGCTCCCACTATCTCTTTTGGATATGTGCTCCCTCTCAAGAAATATGGTGTGTCTTGCCACTGTAACCTTTTTTTCTGAGGGGTTGTATAGGTAATATGTCACAACCCGTCCTCAGGGCTCCTGCCGTGACTACCCCAAGCCCGCCTTCCAAAGGCCAGGGGCTGGCGACTAGCACCAAAGGCGTAAATCCCGGTAAAAAGGGAAGGCATTGCCTTTGTAAAGTAAACAAACACCACAGAGCAAGCAAGCAGTAGAAGTAAACACTGAGTAAAAACTGAGTACAACAGTTTGTGCAGAAAAAGTAAGTGGGCCAGTATACAAACCCAAACTGAAAATAAGGTACAACTGGAAAGAGGAAACAGCAACTGTAAAGTAAAGCCGCAACGTCATGCTGTCAACTGGAAATCCCACCTGAAGGGTGAGTACAGATAGCCTCCATAGCTCCTCGAGTCCATCCGTCCGCTCTGAGTACGTCCCACCCAGTGGTCCACCTCCAGGTACCATCCTGCTCCGCAAGCCTCAACCTCGATCAGCGCTATCCGTCGTTTGCAACCAACACAACGTAGTGCGGGCATATCCCGTACAGGGGTGAGTATAAGTTACTCATTAGGGACCCCGAGACCCCCGAAGGTCTCCTAGAATCCACAAAGGATAATCCACAAAGGAAAGATACAATCACGAAGTAACATCCGACACTGCTTAGGTATATGCCCATACATATACCTAAGTCATCAATTCTCGTTCGGCTCCAACATCCGAGCCCAAGTACATCCCAGTCCACACAGGAAAGAAAAACGTAAATCCACACAGGATAGCACAACACAATCCACATAGGAAAGAAAAACAGGATTCATCTCACACAGGTATACTTCTTCGTATGACGATGGAGATGATCAGATATTTCCACTGATTCATCTAAGCCGTCAGACCCACAAAGGATCGATAGGTACTAACCCCCGCAATGACCCACAAAGGATCTGACCCACACATGATTGATAGGTAACTGACCCCCGCAATGACCCACATAGGATCTGACCCACAAAGGATCGATAGGTAACTAACCCCCGCAAAGACTCACACAGGATCGGACCCACACAGGATCTGTAGGCGCTGGCTCACACAGAACCGCTGAGCGCTGACCCACACAGGATCGGACCCACACAGGATCGGTAGCACTGATCCACGTAGGATCACTGAGTGTTGTAGTCATCGCCATCGAATCCACTGAGGATCTCTGTACAGTCGTCGTCGTCGTCACAGTCGCAAACGTAGCCAGCTCTAGGGTTCCCGCACACAGCAAGCTCGTTCGGGAGGATCCGCTCCACGAGCCGAGAGGCTGATACATCAACTGACACATATTCTAGAGTTGATGTATCCAAAAGTTCCGTATCGTCAACAGGAACTCAACGTCACAGACGGCGCATCAATCGGACGCCCGGTCTGAGAGTTATTGGTTTTTTTCGTCCCAGGGGCCCGGTTTGTTTTTAAGGAAAAACCAACCCGAACGTACTCCACCTGCATCCAAACCTCGGGTGGAGTAAGACAAAAGATCTGTCTCACTTATAGGAATCCATCAAAGTCGACGGTATGTCAATCAGACGTCCGGAGCTCAAGATATGAGCGTTTCCGCTCCGAGGGCCCGGTTGGTTTCGTGTACGAACCAACTCAGTCGAACCCAAAGTATTGCTAAACCTTGAGTGCGATATACCGAAACGACAGTCTCGATCCAAGGATCGCATCTCAATTGACGGTGTGTCGATCGGAGGCCCGTAGCACAAGTTATGGGCGTCCGACTGGAAAAGATTCGGTATTAAGGGGTTCGGGCCCAGTCCGACCCGGCCCGATACCCCCAGGGTCGACCCGAACCGGGTTCGGGTCCGGCCCACTTGGGCGCGGCCCGGCCCGGCCGGACCGGCCTGGGCGCAGTGCGCTGGCCAGGCGCTCGGCCAAACGGCTGAGCCGTTGAGCGGGGGGGGGCTGCCCCCCTGGTTTTGTAACTGCGGCTCCCAATTAAGGGGGGCCGTTGAGCTGGCCGCTGGGGGTTCGCAACCCCCGGCCTTGATTTGTCCGGCCGGCCCGCTTGGCCGGCCGGTTTCTGCCGCCACGGACCGGCGACGGCCGGTCCTCCCTGCTCCGACGCCTGCGGCCCGGAACCGGCCGCTGGTCAATCTGCTCCGCCGCGGCCCGGAACCGGCCGCGGCCTTGGTTCGTCCAGTGCGGCGCGACGGCGCCGCGGCCCCGCTCCGGCCGCGGTGTCTTCGGATTTCTCTGACGTGGCGCGACGGCGTCGCGTCCTTTTTCGATTTCACAGTGCGGCGCGACGGTGCTGTGCATTTCTTGCCGCACGATCCTACGCGGTGTGACGGCACCGCGCCATTCCGTTCCAATCCACATTAGAAACCAACATGGATAATGGAGGAGGGTCGGTCGTGTTTGTGCGTTACGGCCCCCTCTCGTTAATCGATAGCATTTGGTCATATTCCACGAAGAACGTCAAAGTAGTAATCACGAACAAAATAAATAAATAAACCTCTACCTTGAGCGTAGCTTGAACGGAGGTTCATCGAACGAGGATTCGTCGCGGAATATCCGTCGCGAGAAGAGGCGTCGCGGAAGGAGACGTCGACCTCCGAGGAATCCGGCGTTCTTCGCGTTCTTTGCGTTCTTCGTGTTCTTCGATGAAGAGGATGAAGAAACTCAAGACTCCCTTAGCTTTTTCTCCCAAATCTCTCAAGGCAACAAGACTCCAACAAAAATAAAATAAGACACTTACTTATTTTATTTACACAACATAAGGTTTGAAATTCAAAAGTTTGAATTAAACCACAAAATTAAATTACACAAGTTGTCATAATTTATGAAGGGTTATGGAAGGTTAGGAAAGGTGAAGGGGTAGGGTTCGTGTGGGCCCCACCACCTTCATAACCTAAAAAATGGAAGTTGGGTGGTTTTCCCCAACTTCCACCCAAAGCTTAATCCACTTAAGTAAAAATAAAAATTGTTGCATAATTTTTATTTTACCTTCCACATAAATTTACAACTTCTCTCGTGTAAATGCAACTCTGGAAATGGCGTTCCTAAGCAATTATCGGCGCTGTGAATCCATCGGTGCCCTCGGAATTTGATTCTGAGCACCGGTTCAAAAGTTAGAAATTCTCGCTCGTTCGTTCACTGAACGTACCCGAGATAATCTTCGGATAGAAATTCCGGGCACACCGGGCCTCGGAATGAAGTGCCGTCAGAAACTGCGTTCTTGTAAAATCCCAAAGAAAATTAAGAAAAAAATTTCCTTGAATTTTACGGGTATTTACATTACTCCCACCTCAGGGATTTACGTCCCTGTAAAGATACATCGAAACTAGGGAAACAAATGTGGGTACTGAGCACGCATCTGAGCCTCCCGCTCCCAAGTGCTCTCCTGGAGGTTCCCGTGCTGCCACCTCATGCGCACTAGAGGAATCGACCGTCCACGTAGGACCTGCTCCTGTCGATCCTCGATCTCCACTAGGACCTCTGTAAAAGTCACCCATTCATCAATTTCCAGCTCCCCATGGTCAATGATATGCGTCGGGTCGTGCACGTATCTCCTCAGCTGAGATACGTGGAAGACGTCGTGCACTCGGTGCAACTGAGGTGGTAGAGCCAGACGATAAGCCACCTCGCCAATCCTGCTGAGGACCTGGAACGGTCCGATGAAGCGTGGAGACAACTTGCCGCCTCGGCCAAATCTCCGTAATCCACGTCAAGGTGAGACACGCAAGAAGACGTGGTCGCCATCCTCAAACTCTAGTGGCCTCTGCCTCCTGTCAGCATAAGACTTTTTCCAGCTATGAGCTGTCCTCATCCGCTCCTGGATGACCTGGACCTTCTCTGTCGTTTCCTGGACCATCTCTGGTCCCACAAGTGCTGACTCCCCAGGGTCTGTCTAGCACAAAGGAGATCTGCAAGGTCGGTCGTACAACGCCTCGTATGGTGCCATCCCAATGGTGGAGTGGTAGCTGTTGTTGTACGCAAACTACACTAAGGGTAGGTGATCCTCCCAGCTGCGACCAAAGTCGAGAACACATGCATGGAGCATGTCATCGAGAGTCTGAATGGTCCTCTCCGTCTGACCATCCATCTGAGGGTGAAATGTAGTGCTCAAACGTAGCTGCGTCCCGAACGCCTCCTGCAACCCCTTCCAAATCCAGGAAGTAAAGCGAGCATCTCGATCGGAGATGATAGACGATGGCACACCATGAAGTCGTACAATCTCCTGAACATAGAGACGCCCCAAGCTCTCCACTGAGCCTTGCTCTCTGATGGGTAAGAAGTGTGCCGACTTGGTGAGTCGGTCGACAATCACCCAAATGGAGTCGTGACCTCTGGAAGTGTGTGGAAGTCCAGTCACGAAGTCCATAGATATCCCGTCCCACTTCCACTCCGGGACCTCCAAGGGTTATACCAAGCCTGCTGGTACCTGGTGCTCTGCCTTCACCTGCTGGCAGGTGAGGCATCGAGAAATGAACTCTTCCACAACCTTCTTCATGCCCAGCCACCAGTGATGTCGTCTGAGATCTTGGTACATCTTCGCCACTCCAGGATGTACCGCCAAAGGAGAAGTGTGAAACTCTCTCAGCACCTCCTCCTGTAAAGCAACCGGTACCAAGGTACATCCTCTGAAAAGGATGTCGTGCTCTGCTCTAAGGGAGAAACCATCAGGTGCCTGTCCTGAGGATATCTGCGCACGCCGCGTCTCACAGTCAGCGTCCCCACGCTGTGCCTCTCTGACCCGCTGCAGTAGTGGAGGGGTGACTGTGAGAGACTGAAGGAAGGTTGCCCCATATCTATCCATGAAGGATATATGCAAAGCGGCTAGCTGCTTTGTCACCTCCTCAAGTAGTTGAATGCCCATCCTCCTGCTGAGAGCATCGGCTACTACATTCCCCTTCCCAGGAGTATAGACTATCTCAAAGTCATAGTCCTGGAGGAACTCGAGCCATCGTCATTGTCTCAGGTTCAGGTCCTTCTGAGAGAAGATGTACCTGATACTCTAATGGTCAGAAAAGACTGTAAAGCGCTCGCCCATCAGATAGTGTCGCCATGTCTTCAGAGCGAAGACCACTGCTGCTAACTCCAGGTCATGGGTAGCATAGTTCTGCTCATCCGGCCTCAACTGACGTGATCCATAGGCGATCACTACCTGCTCCTACATCAGGACACATCCGAGTCCGGTCCTTGATGCATCGCAGTAGAATACATACCCTACTCCCTCCTCTGGAAACCACAAGATAGGGGCGCTGGTCAATCTCTGTCTCAGCTCCTGGAAGCTCTGATGACATCTGTCTGACCACACGAAGGGTTTCCCCTTCCTCCTTAACGTTCTGCAAAGCTGCAAAGATTTCTCCTTTACCGAAAAGGGAAATCCGGTCTCATCCCCTGGATGAACCACGTTCCTTGCCTAATACAGTCAATCCCGTCATGATTAGTTAATTCATGGAATGGATGACATCGTAAGGCCTCGACGCTGCTACCAAGAGATCCAACTGTTACTCTCACCTCCAAGGGTTGAGTCACACTGTCGGCATCAGTGTGTGGTCACTGGGTCTCCTCCAGTAAGAATCTCGCAAGTGAGGGTCAAGTCAACAGTTTTTAACTGGCACCTCTTAGTAATAACAAACAAAATACAAGAAAGCAAACGTCACCATTGCAAGTGTATTTTATTACTTCAACTCAAAGTACAAGGACACAAGGCAACACAAACTACAAAGCTAGAGGCATTATGGGCAAAGGCCTCTATGCCTAGAGCTAGTCCTGCACTAGTCCACCCGCTTCCGGAGCTCCATGATCGTAAGCTTCAGCTGCCTGAAGCTGTGCTCTCCCCTGAGGTCGGGGTGGACCTCCTGGTGGTGGTGGTGGTAGTGCCTCAAAATGCCGTCCACCACCTGCCACTCGACCAGCTCCTCGGCCTCGTCCACCTGCTCCCTGCGGACCGCCACGGTCGAACCTCTGCCTCTGTCTAGGTGGTTCCTCAACCGTCTGTTGCTCCTCTGCATGGCGGGTCGGGCAGTCACGAGCCATGTGGCCCTGCCTGCCGCATGCATAGCACTATCTTCCACTCGTAAGACTGGTTCTGCTACGTGTGTCCCGCACCTCTGAGCCAGTATCCTGAGGTCGTCTACCTGAGGGTCTGGTCTGCTTGGACCTCTATGACATCTGTCTACTGCCTGCTACAGAAGACTCCGCCACGTATCGCCCTGCGGTAGGTCTTGCCGCTGGTGTAGACTCAGAAAGAAAACTCTCGATGAGAAGAGATCACTCCAGTACTCCTGCCTGAGTCGGAATGCTGAGGGAGATCAGCGATGCCCTGATCTCATGTCTCAATCCCTGCTCAAAGGTCCAGGCTCGGAAGAATGGGTCCTGTACCATGTCTATCGAGTAGCGCGAGAGATCGGTAAATCTCACCGGGTACTGGGCGACTGTCAAGCTGCCCTGCCGCAGCTGAAGAAGCTCCTGGATGCGCACCGCACGGAGGGTGGCTGGGACGAACTCCGAGTGGAAGAGGTTCTCAAAGTCTGTCCATAGGAGAGATGCCTCATCGTGAACCTAGAGCATCAAGCTCCACCATCTGCCTGTTGTGGTGTGCAGTAGGCTCGCTGCGAGGATCACCATGAGGTCTGTTGGTGTCCTCACTAACCTGAAAACTCTCACCACTGCCTCCAGCCAGTCCTCGGCTGCCTGGGGGTCCGTCTCCCCGCGGAACCTGGGCGGTCGCTGGCGTTGGAACTCATGCAGTGCACTAAGGCGACGTGCATCATCAGCGGCTGGGGCTGGAAGCAACGGTGGCTCGGCGGGTAGAGGTACCGCCGGTGCCTCAGCTGCCAAAGGGCCCTACATCGAGGCCTCGTCGCTCAGTGGGCTGTCGTCACGCACAACTCTCGGAACCCTAGCTGGCTGCCGTCGTGGGGCCATCCTAAAAAGAAACAGGTGCGCCACGGTCAATCAGTATACCTGGTGAGCTAACATAAAGTAATCACAAAGAAAACTTGAAACACACATGCAATCAATGTTTTTGTGCATTAAGTCGGAAATCAGAAGTCAGGGTCCTGGTGTACGGATACGTCGGCCACCGCACCAACACTGGACTCCCTGGACTGATAACCACACCCAATACGCTTAAGACTATTGCTTCACATAGAAAAAGATCAGAGTCCCAAGTTCTGTGGTAGAACCGAACTCCTCTGATACCAATTTGTCATGACCCGTCCTCAGGGCCCGTGCTGTGACTACCCCAAGCCCGCCTTCCATAGGCCAAGGGCTGGTGACTAGCACCAAAGGCGTAAATCCCGGTAAAAATGGAAGGCATTGCCTTTGTAAAGTAAACAAACACCACAGAGCAAGCAAGAAGTAGAAGTAAACACTGAGTAAAAACTGAGTACAACAGTTTGTGCGGAAAAAGTAAGTGGGCCAGTATACAAACCCAAACTGAAAATAAGGTACAACTGGAAAGGGGAAACAGCAACTGTAAAGTAAAGTCGCAACGTCGTGTTGTCAACTGGAAATCCCACCTGAAGGGTGAGTACAGATAGGCTCCACAGCTCCTCGGGTCCAGCCGTCCGCTCCGAGTACGTCTCACCCAGTGGTCCACCTCCAGGTACCGTCCTGCTCCGCAAGCCTCAACCTCGATCAGCGATGTCCGTCGTCTGCAACCAACACAACGTAGTGCAGGCATAGCCCGTGCAGGGGTGAGTATAAGCTACTCAGTAGGGACCCCGAGACCCCCGAAGGTCTCCCAGAATCCACAAAGGATAATCCACAAAGGAAAGATACAATCACGAAGTAACATCCGACACTGCTTAGGTATATGCTCATACATATACCTAAGTCATCAATTCTCGTTCGGCTCCAACATCCGAGCCCAAGTACATCCCAGTCCACACAGGAAAGCAAAACGTAAATCCACACAGGATAGCACAACATAATCCACATAGGAAAGCAAAACAGGATTCATCTCACACAGGTATACTTCTTCGTATGACGATGGAGATGATCAGATATTGCCACTGATTCATCTAAGTCGTCGGACCCACAAAGGATCGATAGGTACTAACCCCCGTAATGACCCACAAAGGATCTGACTCACACAGGATCGATAGGTAACTAACCCCCGCAATGACCCACATAGGATCTGGCCCACAAAGGATCGATAGGTAACTAACCCCCGCAAAGACCCACACAGGATCGGACCCACACAGGATCTGTAGGCACTGGCTCACACATAACCACTAAGCGCTGACCCACACAGGATCGGACCCACATAGGATCGGTAGCACTGATCCACATAGGATTGCTGAGTGTTGTAGTCGTCGTCGTCGAATCCACTGAGGATCTCTGTACAGTCGTCGTCGTCGTCACAGTCGCAAACGCAGCCAGCTCTTGGTTTCCTGCACACAGCAAGCTCGTTCGGGAGGATCCGCTCCACGAGCCGAGAGGCTGATACATCAACTGACACATAGTCCAGAGTTGATGTATCCAAAAGTTCTGTATCGTCAACAGGAACTCAACGTCACAGACGGCGCGTCAATCGGACGCCCGGTCTGAGAGTTATTGGTTTTTTCGTCCCAGGGGCCCGGTTGGTTTTTAAGGCAAAACCAACCCGACCGTACTCCACCTACGTCCAAACCTTGGGCATATTAAGCCAAAAGATCAGTCTCACTTAGAGGAATCCATCAAAGTCGACGGTACGTCAATCGGACGTCCGGAGTTCAAGATATGAGTGTTTCCGCTCCGAGGGGCCGGTTGGTTTCCTGTACGAACCAACTCGGCTGAACCCAAAGTATTCCGAAACCTTGAGTGCGATATACCGAAACAACCGTCTCGATCCAAGGATCGCATCGCAACTGACGGTGCGTCGATCGGAGGCCCGTAGCACAAGTTATGGGCGTCCGACCGGAAAAGATTTGGTATTAAGGGGTTCGGGCCCGGTCCGACCCGGCCCGATACCCCCAGGGTCGACCCAAACCGGGTCCGGGTCCGGCCCGCTTGGGCGCAGCCCAGCCTGGGCGCGCTCGGCCAAACGGCCGAGCCGTTGAACGGGGGGGGGGGGGAGTCTGCCCCCCTGTTTTTGTAACTGCGGCCCCCAATTAAGGGGGGTCGTTGAGCTGGTCGTCGGGGGTTCGTAACCCCCGGCCTTCCTTTGTCCGGCCGGCCCGCTTGGCTGGCCGGTTTCTGCCACCACGGACCGACGACGGCCAGTCCCCCCTGCTCCGACGCTGGCGGCCCGGAACCGGCCGCCGGTCACTCTGCTACACCGCGGCCCGGAACCGGCCGCGGCCTTGGTTTGTCCGGCGCGGCGCGACGGCGCCGCGCCCCTCCGCCGCGACCCCGCTCCGGCCGCGGTGTCTTCGTATTTCTCCGACGCGGCGTGAAGGCGTCACATCCTTGTTCGATTTCACGACGCAGCGCGACGGCGCCGCTCATTTCTTTCCGCACGATCCCGCGTGGTGCGACGGCACCACGCCATTCCGTTCCAATCCACATTAGAAACCAACATGGATAATGGAGGAGGTTCGGTCGTGTTTGTGCGGTCCGGCCCCCTCTCGTTAATCGATAGCAATTGGTCATATTCCACGAAGAACTTCAAAGTAGTAATCACGAACAAAATAAATAAATAAACCCCTACCTTGAGTGTAGCTTTAACGGAGGTTCGTCGAACGAGGATTCGTCGCGGAATATCCGTCGCGGGAAGAGGCGTCGCGGAAGGAGACGTCGCGGAAGGAGACATCGACCTCCGAGGAATCCGGCGTTCTTCGCATTCTTCGTGTTCTTCATGTTCTTCGACGAAGAGGATGAAGAAACTCAAGACTCCCTTAGCTTTTTCTCCCAAATCTCTCAAGGCAACAAGACTCCAACAAAAAAAAATAAGACACTTGCTTATTTTATTAACACAACATAAGGTTTGAAATTCAAAAGTTTGAATTAAACCACAAAATTAAATTACACAAGTTGTCATAATTTGTGAAGGGTTATGGAAGGTTAGGGGAGGTGAAGGGGTAGGGTTCGTGTGGGCCCCACCACCTTCATAACCTACAAATGGAAGTTAGGTGGTTTTCCCCAACTTCCACCCAAAGCTTAATCCACTCAAGTAAAAATAAAAATTGTTGCATAATTTTTATTTTACCTTCCACATAAATTAACAACTTCTCTCATGTAAACGCAACTCCGGAAATGGCGTTCCTAAGCAATTACCGGCACTGTGAATCCATCGGTGCCCTCGGAATTCGATTCCGAGCACTGGTTCAAAAGTTAGAAATTCCCGCTCGTTCGTTCACTGAACGTACCCGAGCTAATCTTTGAATAGAAATTCCAGGCACACTGGGCCTCGGAATCAAGTGCCGTCAGAAACTGCGTTCTTGTAAAATCCCAAAGAAAATTAAGAAAAAAATTTCCTTGAATTTTACGGGTCTTTACATAATATCCCCTTGTTTCCTTGGGATATCCTATAAAGATACACTATGTGCCTCGAGGTGCAAGTTTGTTACCTGAAGAGGCCTTAACAAATGCTTCACTACCCCACACATGTAAATTCGATAACATGGATTTGCGTCCACTCCATAGCTCGTATGGAATACCATTTATCGATTTAGTCGGTACTTGGTTTAGTATGTGTGGTGTTGTTTGTAATGCATATCCCCAAAGGATAATGGAAGACTCACATGACTCATCATTGATCTCACTGTGTCCAACAGGGTGCGGTTCCTCCTTTCACTTACATCATTCCACTGAGGTGTGTAAGGAGTGTGTTGAGATAGAATCTCAAACTCCCGTAAGAAATCAATGAAGTCCTGATTAAGATATTCTCCTCCTTTGTCTGAGTAGAGTTTCTTAATCTTCTTACCAAGCTGGTTCTCAACTTCATTCTTGTATTCTTTGAACTGATCAAAAGAATCTGACTTATACCTCATTAAGTAAATATATCCATATCTTACTAAAATCATTAGTAAAAGTTATGAAGTATGAGAACCCATCCCTTGCTTCAATTGGAAATGGTCCACACACATCTGTGTGAACTAATTCTAAAAGCTCTTTAACCCTTTCACCTTTCCCAATAAATGGGGCTTTGGTCATTTTTCCTTGTAGACACGCATGACATACACCAAGTGGTTTTGGTTAGAAAGAATCTAAATACCCATCTTGATGTAATTTTTTCAAACATTTCTCATTGACATGACCTAGTCGGTGATGCCAAAGTTGGGTGTGGTATGATTCATGTGAATTATCTTTGTCATTGATTGCCATTAATTGGTTTGTGTAGTCTAACACATAAAGTTCGTTATATAAATGTGCCCTACCAAAACAAATGCTATCTTTATAAAAGTAGCAACATCCACTTCCAATCTTGAAGATGAATCCATCAGTATCTAATCTGGATACTGAAATAATGTTTTTGGTTACAGAGGGTACATAATAACATCCTTTCAAAACCAAGACCATCCCAGTAGGCAATGTGAGGTGGTAGTCTCCGACAGCTACAGCAGCGAGTCTGGCTCTGTTGGCTGCTCGTAGATCCACCTCACCTCGGTCAATCTTTCTGAATCTACTTGGTTCCTATATTTGGATACAGATGTGAGCACCAAAAGCAGTATCTAATACCCAATTGGTAGAAACAGATAGATTGCATTCGATAACAAACGCACATGAAGCTTTCCCTTGCTTCCTTGGCTGGGTGCAGTTTTTCTTCCAGTGGCCCTTCTTTCCACATGTGAAACAAACAACCTATTGTTCTCTTGCCTCCCCTTTGATCTTCCTTTTCTTGGAAGGACTTGAAGAAGCTTTGGGCTTAAAGCTCTTCTCCTTCTATTTCCTTTTATTCACCATGATGACAGAAGGATTTTCACGCTTCATGTCATTGACCACTTGGCGAATGAGGATAAGAAGATCAGACAGAGACTTCTCAATGTTGTTCATGTTGATGTTCACAACAAAGTTTGAGAAGCTCTGGGGGAGTGATGCAAGAATGAGATCAGTACCCAGTTCTTCGGGGAGTTTAAACCCTAGAACTTCCAAGCACTACGTAGCCAATGAGTTTGACTACATGAGTCTCGGCTGGGGAACCCTCTCCAAGCTTGCTCTACAATAGAGCCTTGGAGATCTCCAACCTTTCCTGTCTTGCTCTCTCCAGATATAGACCACGGAGGTGCTCGATCATGCTATAGGCGTCCATGTCCTCATGAGACTTCATGAGCTCACTTGACATTGATGATAGCATCAAATATTGAACATTGAGTGCATCGCTCAAATGTTGATCATAGACCAGGAAATATTCATCACTCGCCCCTTGGGCAGGAGAATCAGGAAGTGAGGACTCCAGCACGTAATACTTTCGTTCATGGCGTAGGATAACCCAAAGGTGCCTAAACCATTCATGAAAGTTACTGTCGGTGAGGATATTGTCTTTGTCCAGAATTGATCATAGAGAAAATGTGGTTGAAGAGTTTTTCATATTGATTCTACAAATTAAAAGAGCAGATTTATTAGAACCTTTTGATTACATTTTATGAAAAATAATAAATGAATTTATTAATTCTCCCACTATTTTATCAAGTCCCAATGGCCCTCACCATTGAACTCGGAATGTCTAGTTTCTTTGACATTCTAGTGGAAAGGATTCACATTCCCCTTGGCATAACCCCAACAAGGGTTGGTCAAGCTATTTGAAGGTATTTAGGTAGGCAGGTCTTTGCCAACTGTGAGATTACAGTTCCTTGATCTGTTGAGTGGACTCCCCAATCCAAAAATCCTGACTTGGATTTCCTCAACTCTTGCCTCCAATATTACATCAAGTCTAGCAAGGGCTACTCCTCTTGATGTAATATGGTTAAATCAACCCAAAACCTTTCATAAGGGCTTCCTTTATAAAAGTAAGTGTCCCAACAAGGGTTGTTCAAACACATAGTTTTATTGAGTCTTGCCCTTAATCAGGTAACGGAAGGCTTGGTCTGACTTAATATGGTATTGAGGGATTTTAATTCTTTATGCATAGTTTCACATTATCACATGCTTGTTAATATTTGCTTAAGTGATTAACCATGTTCCGATAATGTTTACGCATAGTCCGGTTTTTATTTTATTCCATCTTTGCATGCTTGTTCATTTTATTAACTATGTGATCGCAACAACACATACATAATAATTAAACCATGCAATCATACAGAAATAAAATAAGATGGCATGATCATGAGATTTTATTGTTTAGCTTATCTAGCGGTTTGATAAGCTAACCCTGGCCTAGGGAAAAACACCTTGAACCGATGGTTTGTGTTTTGCAGCTCCCACCTATCCACCTTTGTATCTTCTTGGGTTGGTTTCACCTCATCTTCGGGTTTCGAACCGTCTCCTCCGGCTTGGGAGATCCTCCATTACATGGGGTTTACATTAAAGAAACTATGGTCACGCAGGCCCTACATTTTATTGGAAGAAGGCTCGCAGGCCAATGAATTTAAATTAAACAAATTTAAATGAAACCAAACACACATACAAAGGTTCTTTGGTCTAGATCATAATCATCCATAGCATGCAATGACATTTACGCATATTTAGAATTCAAATTCTTTTAATCATTCTATTATTTAAGATAAGTCGCGCTTGAAATTAATTAATTATGATCTTATAATTAATCAATTCTTTATCTTAAATTTCTTTCTGAATTTCCTTGAGATTCTTCTCATCCATATCTCTTGTGCAGATCTTTATACTTTTGGAGGAAACCTGGTGAAATTCCATTTCTGGAAAGTACACAGCGTGTAGTTTATATTTACACTGCGTGTATTTCTTTTCACCCTTTATCCAAAGTACACGCTGGGGGATTTGGCGTGTTTTCTCTACTTTAGAAATTTTGGAGTACACGGCGTGTAGATTAATCTAACACGGCGTGTACTTCCTTGTTACGCGGTTACTGGCTTGGAAATCCCGTGTACGTGGAACACGACTTCTCCTTGTACACGGTTTCACTTGGGCCAGATCGAACTACATGGCGTGTTGATTCAACATACACACCGTGTATTCCGGTTCCACGCGCCATTCATTTCTAGTCAACATGGTGTAATAATACTCAGGTATATTCAATTCACACGGTGTGTTTGGTGGACTAGTACCGGTTCGTTGAACCTAAGTACACGGTGTGTAGTTTTCATTACACGTTGTGTATTCCCGTGTTGTACAGACAGAAAGAGCGGCTCCTCCGGATGAGTTCCTCATTTTTTATTTTAATCAAAATTAAAATTAAAAGGTCATTTTTGTGATGTGAATCGAGAAACGAAGGTGGAAGAACAGATCTCGTTCATTCAGTTTAATAGAATAATTTATCACGAATTGAATCAAATATAAATGCGTAAATCATCAACGAAAATTAAATAACTATAATAAACGTTGTAACCTCACTCTGATACCAATTACAGGTTCTGGGTACAGTGGAACCACGTGGGTGGATGTGCCCACTTGGCTTTTTTTCATTAGCAATGATCAATCCGGGATCAATACGACGATAAACGCCAGTCTCCATGGATCGATTCACAGAAATAGACAAAGAAGAAGAAAAGTCCTGGAACCACAAAAGTGGATCATCACAGGTTGATTATAATTAATCTAATTAATTGACAAGAAGTACCTTTTGGGTGTTCTTTCTTCATTGATATTCTTGATCACGTTTTGATGTGATTCGTCGTTGCGTCGCAAAAGGAAAGTGTAGACTTCCTCTAGCGGTGATCCACATGTGCACCTCGTATCTCTGGACGTCACCAAAGGAGTCTCTGAGTGCTAGCGTGGAGAAACTTTTGATTGCGTTGTCCGCCTTAGACCGTCTCGATCTGATGGAAGAGGATCTCTCTCGGTCTTGAGAGCGTTCTTGGAGGAAGAGGTTCTTTCAGCCTTGAAAAAATTCTCCAGAATTGTTGTGCACAATGATTCTCTTGTTAGGAAAAAAGTTGGGGTTGTGAGGATATTTATAATCGAGTTTGAGGTTGTAGATTTATGATAATAAATAAACGCGTTACGCATTTTATTTATTTCATTGACTCTTATTGAAAACCTCATGTCGAATAATTAATTCCTTGACATGCGCTCACTCTGATTATAATAAATATCATTTAATAAAACAATATTATATCATCAAAATCCCGACTAGAAAACTACACGATGTGTAATCATTAATACACGGCGTGTACTTGTTTTTCATTTCCTTTCCAAAATGAAAACTACACGGCGTGTAATCATTAATACACGGCGTGTACTTGTTTTCCATGAAAAACTACATGGCGTGTAATCATTAATACACGGCGTGTATATCTTGTTTTTCATTTCCTTATTCCTCTATCATTAAAACGATTTAGGCTTCCTTGAATAATTATTAAACCACGTACGGGAATAATCTTTATTCTACTTGAGATACTTGGATACACTTAGTGTGTGACCCTCTAGACCTCTTTCTCGTTGGCATTAGGCGGGCTTGCCTAAATTCCAAGATTACTGTCTAGCAACGGGTCAAGGCACCCAAGAGAAAGAAGTTGATGCCGCATTGATGTGTCACCTCATACGAATGCTTACTGTGTAATTTAATCCCTTTGTCTCAATATCTCATCAAGCAGGTTTCATGGTAGTGTCATAAACCTATGCTTGATCTGTCATTCTTTGACTTCCAGAAATAAACTCGTTGTGTCACCATGGCCATGGAATTTGTTCAACAATTCTATTTCAATCAAAGGGCCCGAGATATATACTTCAAAAGATATGGAAGGGACAAATCTTTCCTCGACTTATCCTACTTCCCGCCAACTGTCTTCGTGACGGTTTTCGTCAGCAAATCTAAGTGTGTGAGTCATGACATGAGTTAATGATAATTTTTCAGTCTAAGGAGCATTACACACGCTCGCAGATAGCAATATCCGATGACACCAAAATATGCGGAATTACTATTGGCGGGTCTGTTCTCATAATCTCCCATCTTGGAGATTACCAAGTGCGAACTCCATGAGAGAGAGTCTCGTCTTCTTACGAGTACTCGCACATGATGGTCTGTATACTATGTGTCCTATCATAGTATGTCATCCAACCGCAGAACATTATTTAAGAATATTTGTTATAGCATTTCAAGGTTCTCATCATAGCGGGGATCTGTCATGACCTTATTAATGCAACAAATATTCCAGGACATTATTATATTATAGTCATGCAGAACAATGAACAATATATAATAAGTGAACATTCATATAATCAAAGTACAAAACAGTTGGTTCTCATGATACCAACCCTAACAAACATCTATCTAGACACTCCTAAGGAATATTCCTTAGTTAATCACATCATCACTACAACCCATTATGAAAGATTTAAGAATGATGTTTACAAATTATAATAGAGAAACTAATATAAAAATGAATATGGATAACCAAGGATCGAACAAAGAGAGACCAAGGTTGATCAGAAAGTATCATATGTTAAAATCAAAGGTGTCATAAGTAAATACATATTCAGATTGATATTTCCATACTCATATTTTAGATATTATCGTAACCATTATAGTTTTTTTATTTGGTTGAGAAAGGATCATGATGATGAAGTTGAGAAATGTATGTATCTAGAAACCACTATAACCAAATAAGGGAGAAAACGCAAATTGTTAATAATTTCAATATATTCCTATTATGATTGAAAAGGTGAATTTTATATTCTTGCCTATGGTGGTGAGGTTGATATCATAATAGAAATTAATTCTTGATACTATTAGCTATATTAATTAGTGAAGTGGTGTTTATTGATGACATTTTGGTATATTGAGGATTATGTAAAAAATCTCAAGATTGCTCTTCAGTAGTTTTTCATTAATGATTTCAAAGCATATGTTAAATGGTATCAATAACCGTGAGAAATAATTTTATGGAAAGGTTGTTCTTTTGGACATAACTATTGAAGAATAAATGTTTATGGGATGGATAAGTTTCAGGTTTAGTATACGTTTGATGTCGCGATAATAAAGGGTTGTGTGATTTTGAAAATGCATGTTATGTAGTATCAATATCCTGGGGATTGATGATAATTCATGTTATTTTTTGTAATGATTATCTAATATTTTGGATTATGATATATATTGAGTAGTGTGTGACATTATGAAGTAGTGGTTAATACCTTTTGAGTGATAGAGTTAATTTCATTGTGGAATATAAACCTTTGCACAAGTTTATTGATGTAGAGATTCAAATGGTTTTGGGAAAGGTATGTTATGGAGAATATATGAATAGGGTGTTTACGTACTTTGGTATATGATTATTCTAATGGATAAAGTTGTTTGAAGAAAGATATGTAACATGTTATATCCTAATAGAGTATGGTTCATATCACAATATATGTTATACCTCGAATGATGAATATGTTAACAATACCCTCACCTTCTTTCTTCATAGAGTAATAATTAAAATTGTGGGGATGTAATTTATTTAATGGTAGGAGAATATAACACCCCAATATCTTAATATATGATAACATTTAAATAATTCAATGAGTTCAATCGTTTTCTCCACACGCAACACCAAACTTAAACGAAACAAAAAAAATAGATAAAATATAAATATTTTACTATGATCATTAAAACCATGACATTGAATTAACTAGAATAAATAGTATCAACAACTTTATGAAATATATTTATATAGAAAATAAATGTTGCTTTTAATAAATGAAATGCAATTAGTTTACCTAAAATGACTAACAAGATCGTTTGTTTGTTTTTTGAAATGTATTTTTCTAAAAAAAATGTGATATGCATTTCTATTTCGAGAAATGTATAATCAATGATGAAAAATTCGGTTTGATATTAATAATTGGTTATCGATAATTTAATTGGAAAATGATATGGAATAAGAATTATAAGAGTTGATATTTGAAAATGTAACTTTATAATAAAAATGGGTTGTCATTATATTTTATGATTTTCTTCAAAAATAGAATTTAAAATTTTTAGTATTTGAATCTTAAAAAATGAAAAATATTTTAGGATTTAGTGCAATAATATTAGCTTAAGGTGATTTTTTGAAATTTTTCTAAAATAATTTGTTTTTAGTTGAATAGTGCAAAATAATGACATTGCTAATACTATCACATTTATATGACAGATGTTTTTGAAAAAAAAAACTGTAATATATATATTTATAACATAAAATAAATCATTAAAAAAATGTTATGTTCAATTTATTAAATCCAGGAATATCAGTTTTTAAAATCAGGTAATATTTTATGAAAACTATTTTTCATCGGTTTCGTTAAATAAATTTATGCATGGAGAAATAAGTGTTGGGACTTATTTTACTATCACATAAATCATCTTTGAACCATAAAAATATTATTAATATCATTATAATTATTAATGATGATAATTGTGTTCTATACATAAACATTATGATTAAAAATACACTTATTCAAGTATAATTTCGTTTTTAGACATAAAAAATAGATTATCTTGGTTAATGCTAATTACCACATTAATGGTGAAAATCTTGCATTTGAATTTTTTTAATGGCGATGTGTAATTTTTATTTTATAATTTATATTAATCTGTTTTAAATTATGACAATAATATGATGTTTAAAAATATATATAAATATATCTACACTAATATGTTTAAAACAGTTATTCTATATATAATCTGTTTTAAATTAAAAGTTAATTTTATCTCATTTTTAAATTTAATTGGATTAAATTGATATTAAATTTATATTCACCACATAAAAACTAGGTAATATCTGTTACCTTTGAAATTTAATAAGATATAAAATTAATTATTGAAAAACTAGTTACCATATTCAACCCTATATTGTTCTACAACCCATATTTTTTCACTTTTGATTCATTTAGCCTTTAGTAGTGTCATTTCATTATTTAATAATGTTTTTTGTTTCCAAAAGTTCTTTTTTTCTCTTATAAATGGATACCACTTCCACACTTTCAAAGTTACAGATAACCTTAAAATTCCTCATTGAACTATGAATTTTTTTCTCCCATTATAACCCACTTCCACTTCTTAAAGAACCTCATCACACTATGTTGTCTTATTCCCTTTATTGTGAGCAGTATTCAAAGGAAAGATCAAGTCCCCGACGTAAGAATTGTCTCCTTCAAAAGTTTTTCTTCATAACCATACACTTCCAAATATCTTATCACCATAATAATATGATGAAATAGTATCATTACTATATTTATATGTTGTAATATTAATTTTATAACCCTTATTTATTCATTTCCATCAACTTAGAAAAACAAAGGAATGTCAATTATGCACATGTGAAACTATCGCCTCCACAAAGAATATTTGCTTGTTTTTCATACATCTCTTCATTAATTATCAAAAAATCATTAAATCTAATTCATCATCATAAAAACATCACAATAATATCATTATTATTCTTTAATAATGTTATTATGACAACATAAATGCCTCATTATCCATACTCAACCAATGAGTTAATATGTGTTTATGTTTGGTTCGATTTAACCACTAACATAAACAATGTTATAAAACTCTATCATGGATGACTATAAGAGCATAGGTAGTAATGTTAGTATAATATAATATGAAAATCATGATTGTTATTTGGTTCTCAAATTATTATATTACGTATTTTAAGTTCTTATCATATGACGATGATGTTATGTTTTATATGTTGTCAGTAGTTTGTAATAATGTCAATGAGTAAGTTGAAGGTAAGGAGGTTCCCTAGGAAAAGGTACCTAAGGTTCATAAGAAAAAAATTTACGATAGTGGTGGTGAAAAATAGAGAAAATTATCATGTGCAGAAGAAAATTATATGTCATTTGGAGTTGATGAATTTTTAGGAGATAAAGAGATTGATGATCTACTGAAGAAAGTAATCATAAAGGTAAAACCCTCGCAAGAATTAGAATTAGATGAGGCCCCATATTAATTTGGTAGGTGACCTTCACCTTACATTATGATTTACTAAAATTTGTTTTTTTGTACAACCCACGCAATGAAAGAAACACGTCTGGAGACGCGACCCCGCGACGCACCCCCCAAACCCCTCCAACCCCAACCACCCCACTCGCCCGCAAAGGGCACACCCCTTACATTATGATTTACTAGAGAAGCTGAAAAACGATTCCACGTGAGTTTCTGAAGGAGATGAAGAAAAGTTCCTCAGATAATAATGTTTCATTATGAAGGTTAAGAAACTTTCATTATAGAGGTCAAGAAACATTCCCTATGATGGTTAATTAACATTTAGTATGAGTTTCTAGAGGATAAGAATATTTCCTTAAAAAGATGGATGATTTTGTTCCTTTCTTTAAGTTATGATCATCATGACGAAACACATGATCCAAGAAGTTATACACATTTATACAAGGGGAGAGAATAACAATAGTAACATAGGAGACATACCAGGGTTGAACATACTGGATGGAGTTCATACAACGTTCATACAGAGTTCAAGATATGACGAAATTTCGTGTTCTAAAGTTGGAAGTTTCAAGATGTATAAAGTTAATGTTAAAGTTGAACTTGCATGCTGTAAAAAGTTGATGTTGAAAACTATAGGAAGATCCAAGATATGAACTCATAAATTTCCTACTGAATTAAGGCAATTTTTTGAAGTTTCCATAAGACAAAGTCTTATCCAATAGAGATGTTGTACTAACCAGCAGAAGGAAACTATGAAGGTTTCCGGAAAGACATGTATAAAGTTTCATTGGACAAACTTATATGAAGTCAACCAGTCAGAGTAATATTTTCTCTACAAAATGTAAATAGTTTTTGTTAAAATTTACAAAAAGTTTTTGTTGAAATCTGTACAATGACCAAGTAATAATGTTTATATTACAATCCATACAATGTTCATGTAACAATGTTTTTGTTAAAAGCTATACAATTTTCAAGTTTCAAAGTTGAAGATGCAATTGTAAAAAGTGGATGAACAACACAACAAATGGAGGAATAGTAAAATAGATGGATGAACATTACAACAGACAGATGAACAGTACAATAGATGTAGAAACTATAAAACGGACATATGAATAGTACAACAGGTAGGTGAATAATACAATGAATGGTGGAACAGTACACCAGACAGAAACAAACAGTACATTGGACTAACATTCACTGGACAGATGGAGGAACAATACACCGGATGAAATGAATTTTAAATCGGACAGAGCTTCACCGGATAGAGGAAACGTACACCGGGCGGAATGAGTAGTACATCAGACACACTTTCTATGGACATAGTACTTTGGTGCTTTACAATGTTCAGGTAAGGTCCTCAACAATGAGGATGCTATGTTTTCTGCTCAATGTTTTTTTATCTAGAAATGTTAAGAATGGTTGAAGAAGACTCTTAACGCTGAGTTTAATGAAGTTGGAATAAGTTCAGCTCAATAGAAATTCTGCTGGCACCATGTTTTCATGAAGCATTAGGAATATTCTAAAACGATTGAGAAGCATCGTGTGAAATTGAATTGAGCGGGAGTTTTAAAATTTTAGTTTTTTTTAGAGAGAAAATGAATAGGAGTTCCGGTTAAAAGGGGGTTCAAGCACCGTATGACTATTAAGAACGATATGCTATTCATACAAGCGTAAGGGAGATGGAAGTGTTGAAGGATTCAAAATAGTGCGAGTTTCCAACCATGTTGGTTGAAGAAGGGGTACACCGGATAGAGGTCTAGTGAAAAGTTGTACCATATAGATGTTGGGGAACAACGTTTTAATCACTGAAATGGGCATAGATTAGAGGAACAGTATATTCTAAGAATCCATAGATGATGTTTGACTGGATGAAGGTAGAGGGTTCACCGGATGGAATCCTACAGTATGGATTCATTGGATGGAGAATATCCAGACAAACTCTAGTGATCCATTAAGAATAGTTTCCTATCTTGTTTTGGCTCAGTTTGATAAGCAAACATTATAACTAGTGGTAGTCTATATAATTACCTATCAGGAGACAGAAGGATCTTAATGAGTTTTGGCTCATTTTATTCAGTTCATTATATAGTGGATATCTATTACTCAAAGGGAGTTGACACGACAATGTTGTGAGGTCTCACACTAAGGCTAAACCTTGTAAAAATGCCTTGTATTGTTTACTTTACATTACATTATCTGCATAACATAAGAGAGAGTGTTTAGGGTGAGTTTCTAAAGATCCATACATCCCAACTAATAACAAAGGTTCAATCAACTTAAGGAAAAGGAAGAATTTAAGTTGAATATAATCAATAAAAAGTTGGTCTCCCCTGATTTATCTCCCTCTCATGGTGTCTGCATGATCCACCTGGAAATCTTAATTGGTATTGGAGGGAAGGTTTCTTCTGTTTAGATCTCCAAGTTGTGTTCCTGGATGTGCTTAACTATCTTATATTAAGTGAAACCTTCCAGAAGTTGACGGATGTTTTTCTCCAGAATATAATAAAGTCTATCCAAGCTGAAGAGTATGCAAGTTATATCTGGTAGTAGCAATATGGAGGTTTCAGCCAAAACCATGAAAAACAGAAGAATAAAGAAACTTAGAAGCTGCATAAGTTAGACTCTCATAACCAACATAAAGAGGATCCACCACTACCAAAAGTTAAAGTGTGTGGTAATAATTCTTGTGAATCTGAAAAAATTAATCGTCCTAAAGAATCATAATCAAGTTGTGAAGAGTACGATTACGTAGTAACGGTTGAAGACTTTTATTCTGAAATCAGATCTTACCTGACAAATGTCCTTGTTGAAGTTATTACATATATACATTCATATTTCTAGGGACAAAATGAGGAAATCTCATAACTGAGATCAGAACATGATGACACGTAGAAAGCATTATTAAAGAAGCTCGGAGAATGCACATCTCTTACTAAGCTCTTTGAAGGAAAAGAAGAAAATATGTTAGTTCTCAATAAAAACTCAACTGTGCAGAGAAAGTATTGTATAGAAGACTTTGTGATAATTCTATTTACAATGAAGTTCTTAAGGAATGATTCCATGTGTTTAAACTACTGAACAAGTCAAGAAATCTCAGTTGGAAGATATAGCTAGAATAATTACGGATCTTTATGGGTCTATACCTTAGGAGACTCATAACAGCTAGGGGAAGGCGCCCATTTCTTCCCCCACTTTGTACAGACCAACATGGACCACATTCACCAATCAATGAGCTACGAACCCTGCCCCGCCATGCTGATGCCCTCGTTCCGGTGCTTCTCCCACCCACCCGTGTCAGCCCGAGCGTGTGCCCAGAAATACAAGGCGGAGCCAAACATAGATGCCATCACCAACACAGCAGCCATGGTGAATACGCCCTTGCGAAGGGTGGTGCACGACAGATCCTGCCCCCCGAAGATCCCCCGGTACCGCGTGTGGTACGCGTTTCGTGCCGACCCTGCCAACAGGCATGCTTCTGCTCCCAAAAAGCTGACCCAGGAAAAGATGAAGAGTGCGATGGCACAGGAGGCGGAAGTCCCAGAAACAAGACCCCGGCCGCAACAGAGGCACTTAGTGACGGCGTTAACCACCGTCTGGCTTATGAGCAGCAGCCCGAACGCTGATAATCCGTACACCGTCGAAGCATCGGAGCCGTATGCGCAGTAAGTCCTTTCGTCGTACTGGTCCGGTTCCACCGTCGCAGTGCTTCGACGGCGCTCGGCACCGATGGCGAGTACAAAGGCGATGGCGTGTGCGGCTATGATGATGGCCAGAACGGGAACGGAGACCGCCATTCTTGTCGGTCGCACTCGATCTCGCCCCTGCGCAGTCAGTTTCTCACATTCAGCATCTTGCTGGCGAGGGCAAATTTGGCCGGATGGGTGTTTTTTTTTTTTTTTTTTTTTATTTTAATGGGTCTAGGTTTAGATTAATTAGGGAAAAGGGGTTGAAGTGGCGCTCAACAACTCGGGTTCAAATGGCGCTTTGCCACCCTTTTTTTTTCTGGTTTTGTTTTATTTCTTTTTTTTTAATTGTTTTTCACCTCATCTCTTTTTAATAAATAATTTCAAAATAAATAAATAAAATTTTGTTTTCTTTTTTTTTGTTTTAGTTTTTTTCCACGTCATCTCTTTTTAATAAATAATTTCAAAATAAATAAATAAAATTTTAAAAATAATCTTATAAATATGTATTTAAAAATGCTAAATTAATTATTATTATATTTATAATTATATAATTATGACATTATATTTATGTATATATATAATTATATGTGTGTGTATAAATATAATTATGTATATATATAATTAAAAATAAATATTTATAAATATAAATCTATTTATATATATTTTTTAAATAAAAAATATATTTGTAATTATATAATTATAAACTAATCTTTAAATATAAATATTTATAATTATATGAATATGAATACATTTAAAATATATAATTATGAAAATATTGTTACATATATATTTAAAATTTATTTATAAATATATTTAATATTCATATATAAATATATATGTGTGTGTGTGTGTGTGTATGTGTGTGTGTAGAATTATATTTATAATTATATTTAGAATTATATTGTAATTATAGTTATACTTGTATATGTATAATTATATATTTATACATGTATATATTTACATAGTTATAAGTAACTATTTATAAAAAAAATTGAAATATTGTTAAACATATAGTCTTTCAATACCACATACTTGAAACTTAAAAATGTTTCAAGTATGTGAATTTGAAAGCCTATAAAATATAATCTAAATGACCAATATGAATGAAACTTAAAACATGTATTAAAAATATACTAAATAGATAAAAATAAAAAAATTACGTAAAAAATGTCGATAGAAAATATTTTATAGGCTTTCAAAACCACCTAGTTGTAACTTAAAAATGTTTCAACTATGTGACTTTGAACGTCTATAAAACATAATCCATATGACCAATATGAATGAAACTTGAAACTTGGATTAAACATATACTGAATAGATGAAAATAAAAAAATTATGTAAAAAATGTCGATAGAAAATATTTTATAGGCTTTCAAAACCACCTAGTTGTAACTTAAAAATGTTTCAACTATGTGACTTTGAACGTCTATAAAACATAATCCATATGACCAATATGAATGAAACTTGAAATTTGGATTAAACATATACTGAATAGATGAAAATAAAAAAATTACGTAAAAAATGTCGATAGAAAATATTTTATAGGCTTTCAAAACCACCTAGTTGTAACTTAAAAATGTTTCAACTATGTGACTTTAAACGTCTATAAAACATAATCCATATGACTAATATGAATGAAACTTGAAACATGGATTAAACATATACTGAATAGATGAAAATAAAAAAATTACGTAAAAAATGTCGATAGAAAATATTTTATAGGCTTTCAAAACCACCTAGTTGTAACTTAAAAATGTTTCAACTATGTGACTTTAAACGTCTATAAAACATAATTCATATGACCAATATGAATGAAACTTGAAACTTGGATTAAACATATACTGAATAGATGAAAATAAAAAAAATACGTAAAAAATGTCGATAGAAAATATTTTATAGGCTTTCAAAACCACCTAGTTGTAACTTAAAAATGTTTCAACTATGTGACTTTAAACGTCTATAAAATATTATTATTTTATATACAATAATTAATTAGTTAGTAATATAATTATTAATTATTATTTGTCATTATAATTATTAATTATTAATGGTTAACTCGCTGTGACAAATTTTATTTATATTGTACCTGTACTTTATAATTTAATAGTTAATTGAAATAAGTTTGTATTTAATAGATTTTTGATTTTCTTGTTATTTGACTTAAACAACAGTTACTTATCATAGTGAATAAGTTTTTTAATATATACAACATTACATCCAAAAACATCAACGACGATGCCCCCCGGTACCACAACGCGGTGTCTGAATGTCACGTCCTCTCCGCGTCCGACGTCCATGTCGCTCCGGTGTCCTCTCTGCAGGTTCCTCCTCTTCCGGTGCTTCTGGTGCCTCCTCATGATGCTGTGTAGAGGACTGACCAAAATCATGTGAGGACGCCCCAAAATCATGTGAGGATGCCTTAAAACCATATGGGGTGACATATGGCTCTGAAGCTCCTATAAATGGTAGAAATGGGGTACTGAAGAAGGCCTCGTCGGGAGGAGAGGGGGCCGCCACACTAGTGCAGAAAACGTTTTTTACGTCACCATTTTTTACGTCGGTTATATAAAACCGACGTCAAAATATGTAAAACGAGGTTTTTTACGTCGGTTATTTCTTAACCGACGTAAAAACCTGTGTTCGGTACACATTTAACGTCGGTTATTTTGATAACCGACGTTATTAATCACGCGGCTTCGTTTTTTACGTCGGTTATAAAAATAACCGACGTACAAAACGCGGTTTTCGAAGGCCCTTTGACGTCGGTTATTGAATAACCGACGAAACAAACGCGGTTTTTGAAGGCTTTTTTACGTCGGTTATGAAATAACCGACGTAACAAAAGAATCCGCAGATGTTTTTGACGTCGGTTATGGAATAACCGACGTAAAAAAACGCGGATTTTGAGCTCTTTATAACGTCGGTTATTTTATAACCGACGTCAAAAATGAATCGGAGGAAGGTTTTTACGTCGGTTATTGAAATAACCGACGTTATAAATGTTTTTAAAACAATTATCACGTCGGTTATTGAATAACCGACGTGATAACTCATTTAAAAATTTACCCAGACCCGTGGATTGTCATTCGCGAGTTTACCTTCGACAGTCGCGACTCGTCTCTCTCGCGCGTAAACCCGAATCGGCTCGTCCATTTCGTTGGTTTAGATTCGTTTTGCGATCATCGTTTCTCATATTTAATCTCCTCGGATCAATCATCTAAACTCGCAGCACTCAGGTAATCCTCCCACTCGTTCGTTTTTTTTCGCGGATAGTAAATATATATTTGTTGTGATTTTTTTGTTGAAACTAGCTAAGATTCTTCGATTGCGAACCCTTTTAACTCGTTTTGGCACCATAATCTTATTTATCATCCCTAGATCTATTTGTTCGACTTGCAATATTGAGTAATTTTATGATTTCACTAATTTTTCATCGTTTTCTATAAATCCCCGAGAGGGTTGGGGCGTGTCCATTTGGATGGGTTGCCCTTTTACAGTTGTTACTACTTTATTCACACACAACCATGGCATAGGTGCATGGATTTGGGGTCGGGGGGTGTCCAGGGGGGTTTACAAGGGGGTGGGTGGGTGTGGGGGGCTGTCCAAGGGTGTGGGTGGGTGTTGGGGGATGTCCAGGGGGGTGTCCAAGGGGGTAGGGGGTGGGGGGTGGTGTTTAGGAGGGGTGGGGGGGCTGTCCAGAGGGTTGGGGGGTGTCCAGGGGGGTGTCCAAGCAGGTCGGAGGTGGGGGGTTGTGTCCAGGAGGGGTGGGGTGCTTTCTAGAGGGGTCGGGGGCTGTCCAGAGGGGTCGGGGGGTGTCCAGGGTGGTGTCCAAGGGGATGGGTGGGTGTGGGGGGCTGTCCAAGGGGGTGGCGGCCTGTCCAGAGGGGTCGGTGGGGTGTCCAGGGGGGTGGATGGGTGTGGGGGGCTGTCCAAGTGGGTGGCGGCCTCTCCAGAGGGTAGTTGGGGTTGTCCGGGTGGGTGGGGGGGCTGTCCAGAGGGTTGGGGGATGTCCAGGGGGGTGTCCAAGGGGGTGGGGGGTGGGGGGTGGTGTCCAGGAGGGACGGGGGGCTGTCCAGAGGGGTCGGGGGTGTCCAGGGGGGTTTACAAGGGGGTGGGTGGGTGTGGGGGGCTGTCCAAGGGTGTGGGTGGGTGTTGGGGGGTGTCCAGGGGGGTGTCCAAGGGGGTGGATGGGTGTGGGGGGCTGTCCAAGTGGGTGGCGGCCTCTCCAGAGGGTAGTTGGGGTTGTCCGGGTGGGTGGGGGGGCTGTCCAGAGGGTTGGGGGATGTCCAGGGGGGTGTCCAAGGGGGTAGGGGGTGGGGGGTGGTGTCCAGGAGGGACGGGGGGCTGTCCAGAGGGGTCGGGGGTGTCCAGGGGGGTTTACAAGGGGGTGGGTGGGTGTGGGGGGCTGTCCAAGGGTGTGGGTGGGTGTTGGGGGGTGTCCAGGGGGGTGTCCAAGGGGGTAAAGGGTGGGTGGTGGTGTTTAGGAGGGGTGGGGGGGCTGTCCAGAGGGTTGGGGGGTGTCCAGGGGGGTGTCCAAGCAGGTCGGGGGTGGGGGGTTGTGTCCAGGAGGGGTGGGGGTGCTTTCTAGAGGGGTCGGGGGCTGTCCAGAGGGGTCGGGGGGTGTCCAGGGTGGTGTCCAAGGGGATGGGTGGGTGTGGGGGGCTGTCCAAGGGGGTGGCGGCCTGTCCAGAGGGGTCGGTGGGGTGTCCAGGGGGGTGTCCAAGGGGGTGGATGGGTGTGGGGGGCTGTCCAGGTGGGTGGCGGCCTCTCCAGAGGGTATTTGGGGTTGTCCGGGTGGGTGGGGGGGCTGTCCAGAGGGTTGGGGGATGTCCAGGGGGGTGTCCAAGGGGGTAGGGGGTGGGGGGTGGTGTCCAGGAGGGTCGGGGGGTGTCCAGGGGGGTGTCCAAGGGGGTAGGGGGTGGGGGTGGTGTTTAGGAGGGGTGGGGGGGCTGTCCAGAGGGTTGGGGGGTGTCCAGGGGGGTGTCCAAGCAGGTCGGGGGTGGGGGGTTGTGTCCAGGAGGGGTGGGGGGCTGTCCAGAGGAGTCGGGGGGTGTCCAGGGGGGTTTACACATCGATTTGTTTTATATTTCAAAATTGTTATATTCAAATTATGATTTTTTTCATATAAACATATATTTGTCTTATCTAAAAAATATATATATTTTTGCTATTTGTTATAGGTAATAATGAGTCGAAGTTGGATTACGGCACATCGAATGAGCAATGAATATGAGGAAGGTGTTGATGCCTTTTTGGAATTTGCTAAACGAAATGTTCCAAGTAGTGACATTTTTTTCTGTCCATGCCTGAAATGTCTGAATATGAAGAAGTTGAAAAGTAGAGAGATAAAAGATCATCTGATTTGTCATGGTTTCAATCCGAGTTACAACCCTTGGATTTGGCATGGAAAAACTGGACAGAATGTCACTGATGATAATGAATCGCAAGATGGTAACTCCGATGGAATTGAAGAAATGATTCGCGATATTGTAGCAGAACAAATTGAGATAGAACCGAGAGTTTCACGTCTATATGGTGATGCCGAAAAACCATTATATCCTGGTTGTACAGATTTTACGGTTTTGTCGGCGGTGTTAAGATTGATTAACCTGAAGGCGAAACATGGATGGAGTGATAGAAGTTTTACAGAGCTGCTACAATTGATGAAAGACATTCTTCCAAAAGATAACGATCTTCCAGATTCACATTATAAGGCCAAAAAAATATTATGCCCGATGGGATTGGGATACAGGAAAATACATGCCTGTCCGAATGACTGCATTATATATAGGAAGGAATATGAATTTCTGAAAGAGTGTCCTAAATGTGGGACATCACGGTATAAGGTGAAAGAAAAATCACAAGCTGATGTAGAGATTACAAAGCTCCCTTCAAAGGTATTTTGGTATCTTTCTATAATTCCTCGTTTCAAACGTTTATTTGCTAATTCACATGATGCAAAAAGGTTAAGATGGCATGCTGATGAGCGGGTATGTGATGGAAAAATACGTCATCCAGCTGATTGTCCACAATGGAAGAAAATTGATGCCCAGTACCCTACATTTGGAAATGAAATTAGAAATCTGAGACTAGGCTTGTGCACAGATGGAATGAATCCATACCGAACCCTCAGTAGCACACATAGTTCATGGCCTGTTTTATTGGTAATTTACAACCTCTCTCCTGAAGTTTGTATGAAGCGCAAATATGTCATGTTGAGTATCATGATCTCTGGTCCAAAGCAACCCGGCAATGATATTGATGTATACTTGTCACCGCTGATTGATGATTTGAAACTGTTATGGGCTGATGGTATTAGGGTGTATGATTCTTATAAAATGGAATATTTTCAACTGCATGCAGTGCTTCTATTCACTATAAATGACTTCCCAGCATATGGAAATTTGTCTGGATACAGTGTTAAAGGGCATAAAGCATGTCCAATTTGCGAACAACAGACGTCATATTTTCAATTGCATCATGGGAGGAAAACAGTGTACATGGGTCATCGAAAGTTTTTGCCTATGGATCACCCTTATAGAAGACTAAAAAAGGCATTCAATGGCTCACAAGAATTTGATACTGCTCCTCAACCTTTATCCCCAGAATTGTATTTTGAGAGGGTGAAAAACCTTGATGTGACATTGGGAAAGACACAGAAATCTGGTAATGATAGACATATTTGGAAGAAAAGGTCAATATTTTTTGAGCTACCATATTGGAGGTATCATGAAGTCAAACATAATATTGATGTCATGCACGTGGAGAAGAATATCTGTGATTCTTTGATCGGAACATTGCTAGATATTAAAGGAAAGACAAAAGATGGGTTGAATGCAAGGTTAGACCTACTGTCAATGGGAATACGTTTGGAGTTAGCTCCCACTCCTAAAGGAAGACGAACATTTCTTCCCCCGGCTTGTCATACATTATCGAAGAGGGAGAAAAGTAGCTTCTGTCAGTGTCTTCATGATATCAAAGTGCCTCAAGGTTATTCTTCAAATGTAAAAAATTTTGTCTCACTGAAAGACTTGAAGTTGATAGGTATGAAATCACATGATTGTCATGTCATGATGCAACAAATTCTACCAGTTGCACTGCGTGGAATATTGCCCATCCGTGTCAGAAAGACTATAATGAGGTTGTGTTATTTTTTCAATTCAATTTGCAACAAGGCGATTGATGTGAATGCTTTGAACATTTTGGAAAAGGATGCAATTTTTATACTTTGTCATTTGGAAATGTATTTTCCTCCAACTTTTTTTGATATGATGGTGCATTTACTGATTCATCTGGTTCGAGAAATAAGGCTTTGTGGACCTGTATATATTCGTTGGATGTATCCTTTTGAAAGGTATATGAAAATATTAAAGGGATATGTTAAAAATCCATATCGACCTGAAGCCTCCATTATTGAAAAGTATATTTCTGAGGAGGTAGCAGAGTTTTGTACGAGCTACTTGGCTACGACGCAACACATAGGTTTGCCTCCATCTCGCCATGAACGGGTTAATAATGAGGGAAAGGGGATTCGTGGCTTGAAAGTCAAATCACTGTCAGCTGAACATATGAAGAAGTTAGAATCATACATCTTGAATAACGTAGCTGATGTTCAACCGTATATCACATTGCATATTAATGAGTTGAAACAATGTCATCCAAAGAAGAAAGAAATGTGGATTTTGAATGAGCACAACAAAACTTTTTTGCCATGGTTTAAAAAGACCTTGCTTGGTAGATCAGATGTATCAGAGACATTAAAATGGATAGTGGGTGGTCCATCTTTAAATGTGATAACATGGTCCGCTTATGACATTAATGGCTATACATTTCATACGAAAGCTCAGGACAACAGAAGTGCAGTTCAGAATAGTGGTGTAATGGTGTTTGCAGAAGCAATGCATTTTTCGAGTGCTAAGGACAGAAACCCAATTTCGGCATCAAGTGCATATTATGGAGTGATTGAAGACATATGGGAGGCTGATTACTTTAAAATTAAAGTTCCCGTTTTTAACTGTAAATGGTTTATCGGTAACAACAGTGTCAGACACGATGAATTTGGAATGACACTTGTTAATCTGAATAGATTGGAAGACACAGCTGATTCTTTTATAATGGCAACACATGCCAAACAAATTTTCTATGTAGTAGATCAATCAGATATGCAGTGGGCTATTGTTTTACAAGGGAAAAACCAATATGTTGGTGAGGATGAATTTGATGAAGATGCTGATTTATGTGAGATCCCTACTTCCATGGAAAGATTAACAGAACATAATGATGAGTATGTTGAAGACATGGTTTGTGCCATAAGGAACGATCACGACGAAGGAATTTGGGAAAACAATCCAACTGTACATTCCTAAAATTACAGGTAACACAAGTTTATCTCTTGTTTACATTTAGTTTTTTCATATAATGTTAGATACTGTAGATTTTTTACTTATTAAAATATGTATCAAACCAAAACGATAAAACAATAAAAACCGTAAAGAGGAGAAGTCCTGGGCGCACCGGCTGGCCGGTGGTGGATCACCGGTTGGCCGGGGGTCCAGAACAAAGCTGTCTGGTCCACCGGCCGGCCGGTGCTGAGCCAGCGGCCGGCCGGTGGTCCAGACAGCTTTCCTCTGTCTGAACCACCGGCCAGCCGCTGGCTCACCACCGGCCGGCCGGTGGACCAGACAGAGCCTTCCTCTCTGTCTGGATCACCAGCGGCCGGCCGGTGTTGAGCCAGCGGCCGGCCGGTGGTTCAGACAGAGAGGAAGGCTCTCTGTCTGGTCCACCGGCCGGCCGCTGGATCACCACCGGCCGCCCGGTGGACCAGACAGAGAGCCTTCCTCTCTGTCTGGATCACCAGCGGCCGGCCGGTGAGGAGCCAGCGGCCGGCCGGTGGTTTAGACAGAGAGGAAGGCTCTCTGTCTGGTCCACCGGCCGGCCGGTGGTGAGCCAGCGGCCGGCCGGTGGCATCAGTGAGTCCACTTTTCAGCTTTCTTGGGCCAACTCCTTGGCAACCTTTTGCCTGTGTTTACCATGTTTATCATTGTTTAACATGCTTACCATATTACCAATGTTTACTATTATGTAATTTAGTACACTTTTCTATTTGTGAACTAATGTTTGTTTTTTTGATTTGAAGGAAAATGACAGATCAATCAGTTGATCAGCCACATGATTCTGGAGATGAGCATATTGGTCATACATCTGGGGAGGAACATTCACATGCTCCTATTACGAAAAAGAGTTCAAAGGTTGGTAAGCGTGGGTGCACACGTTTACCAAAATTATCACTTGCCCGTACGAAGGAGGAGAGGATAGTCGTGGAGTTTGATGATGATGATCTTCCTAGAGGTCCAAATGCTAAAGATTTTAAGGGTTTTGTAGCAACTCAGGCTAAGAGCAAAGTAAGCATTCTCTATGATGATTTGAGAAGTGTGGATAAGGCGATAATTTCTCAGCTGTGGGAGACCATTTTGGTAAGATCTTTTGCTATTGTTTTACTGTTCTTTAAATGTTTCTAGTATATATAATATTTTTAACCTCTTTTTTATCAGATGACATTTGATATTCCTGACACTGGAGGAGTCAGGAAGAAATGCTTATCGTTGGCTGCTAGGAGATGGAGGGATTTCAAATCAACCCTCTCATCTGATTTCATTTATGGTCATAGGAGTCGTGAGAATCCATGTCGTATATATCCTTTTATAGATGAAGACACATGGAGAGAATTTTTTGAAAGTAGAAGAAAAGATTCATTTTTGGTAAGGGCAATGTAAACTTTTATAAGCTTTCTTATATAAATGATCTTATTATTGTTTTGTTAATGATTACTTATTCTTAATTTACAGCAAACAAGGAAAGCTCATCAAGAGATCCAATCTAAAAATGTATACCCTCATAGTTTATCTCGGGGAGGGTATGCATTATTGGAAGAACAAATGATGGCAGAAAAATTTCAACAACTAAGAGCTGAGTCTTCAAGCTCTGGAGAGGTGGCCCCTCCATCCCCTCCATCTAGACATGAGAAATGGAAAAGAGCTCAGAAGGGCAAAAAAGGACAATATCTTTCGGAATAATCGAGACTCGTAGTTGAGAGGATTGTAAGATATCTATTTTATTTATTTAAGTTTACTATTTTCGTCATATATTTCCAATCATTATAGAAATGTTCAATTAATTATTACAGGACTCTCTTGAGGAGCATAGTTCACAGGGGACATTTACACCATCTGGGAGGGAAGATATTTTATCTGTGGCATTGGGAAAGCCCGAACATCCTGGCCGTGTAAGAGGATATCCGGCAGGTGTATCGGTAAGAAAAGTGTTGCCACGTTCCTCAACTTCTAACGTTGAGGGAGTTTATAAAAAAAAAATAGAATCCTTGGAGGCTGAAGTCCATAATATTAATGCGACAATGGAGGACAAGATTAGAGCATCGGTGCAGTTAATGTTTGCAGACTTGCAAAGACAATTTCAGGGTGCAGCTCCCACTCCACCTCTCCCAGTAGCTCCCACTCCCCCACCTCAGCCTGCGGACCCCATTTTTGATCCTCCTCCTCCGCCGCAGCTACCTACTTATTGTGAGTTGTATGTTGATGATCCTCAACATCATATAGTTGCATATGGGATGGTATATTGTATAGGAGATACAGTTCATCATCAACAGTTAGAGGTAGAGAATCAAAGGGTCACTGTACAGGATATTATAGATAGATCAGCTCGGATACCATTACCTACAGATGAGGTGACGACAGTTGGACATAGTATCGGCCATTTTTTACTTTGGCCATCCAGACTTCTTCGACTCATTACCATAGAGGTATGGATGTTATATCTTTTATTTTATATTTTTATTAATGTTTTATCATTTGAAAACTAATATATTTTTCAATTTATTTTTACAGGAATACTTCAAAGGTAAAGAAATACTGTATAGACAACAACAAAGACAAATAGCTATGACATCAGATGCAGATACTAGCAGTCTTGACAAATTGTCAAGATATTCAAATTTGTTGGCGGATCATTATGACTTTACAATGGAAGCTCATGTCTGTGGACGTGAACTATGTGTGGGGATTATGAAAACTGATATCATGGAGTTTGTCACTGGAGATAAGTTGGGCATCAACGTGGTGCAAATTTTTATCATGTAAGTCTTAACACCTTTTCCTTGCGTTATATTTATTAAAAATGTATACTTATGTCTGCTTTGTATTAGGTATATGTATAAAATTTGTGAGAGGAATGAGCTGACAGATGTATATGGATTCGTGGACCCACAATTGATTTCCCCTGAAGCATGTGCATTGGATGAGGAACAAAGAATGCTTTATATTGCTGATAGATTTGAAAAGAATGTAATCACACAGTGTTGGATGATGCCTTTTTGTGAGAGGTATGAAACACATCCCTCTCAAAGAGTTAATTATCTTTTAACATAAAAAACCACTAACGTTAAATTTCCTTTTCTTAAATTTCCTTTTCTCAGGGATCATTGGATGTTAGGGGTTTTTTGCCCTAGGGAGAAAACACTTTATTGGATATTCTCTCTCCATGATGATGTGCGAGAAAGTTTTAAGAATATATTGGAAACGTAAGTTTCAATTTCACAATAGTTTTATATATTATAATGAATTTTAAATTTACCCCATTCGTATTATTTTCTAACAGGGCATGGGTCCACTTTCGAAAAAGCGCAAAGAAAAGGAATTACAAGATCAAATATGTACATGCGAAGGTAAATATCCATTTATAATTTGTACATTTTGATTTATTACATAAAAATAATATATTGAATTTACACTCATTCATACAGAAATGTCATGAGCAACAAGGCATCATCGAATGCGGATATTACATGTTAAGATTTATGTATGAAATAATAACAACTGGGACAGTTCTGAGTTTTGACCTGGTAAGATTTCCTCTTTCTCATAATATTTCAATTTGATTTATTCATTATACACATTGACTACTATCCTTTTCCTTTGTAGCTTTTTGATGACCCTCAACCCTTTACTGCTGAAGATATCAAACACTTACAAGTGGAGTGGTCAAATTATTTTACAGGTTTGATTGACTTTTAGTTGTTTGTAATGTAAAATGTAATTTTGAATATTGTCAATGTAATTGTGTATTTCGTAGTCGTTTAGGTTGGATTTAGTTTTTTTTGAAGTTGATAGTGTAAGTTTTGAATGTTATATAAGTGAATGTTTAATTTTTCTCTACTTCTTGTTTTGGTCTACTGTTGATGGTTTTTCTGGTCTGGATTTTGGTATGGGGGGAGAGGTTCCAAGGGGGTGGGTGGGTGTTTGGGGGGTGTCCAAGGGATATGAGAGGGGTGTCCAAGGTGTGTTTGGGGCTGTCCTAGGGGTCGGGGGGGGGGGTGTAAATGAGGGTGGGGGGGTGTCCAAGGGGTGGGGGGTGTCCAAGGGATATGGGAAAGGTGTCCAAGGTGTGTTTGGGGCTGTCCAAGGAGTCGGTTGGGTGTAAATGAGGGTGGGGGGGGGGCTGTCCAAGGGGTGGGGGGGTGTCCAAGTGGTGGGGGGGTGTCCAAGGGATATAGGAGGGGTGTCCAAGGGGTGTTTGGGGCTGTCCAAGGGGATGGGGGGGTTTCCAAGGGGTAGGGGGGGTTTCCAGGGGTCGGGGGGGTGTCCAGGGGGTGGGGGGGTGTCCAAGGGGTGGGGGGGTGTCCAAGGGATATGGGAGGGGTGTCCAAGGGGTGTTTGGGGCTGTCCTAGTGTTCGGGGGGTGTAAATGAGGGTGGGGGGGCTGTCGAAGGGGTGGGGGGGTGTCCAAGGGGTGGGGGGGTGTCCAAGGTGTCTGGGAGTTCTGTCCAAGGGGCCGGTTGGGTGTAAATGAGGGGGGGGGGGTGTCCAATGGGTGTTTGCGGCTGTACTAGGGGTCGTGGGGGTGTAAATGAGGGTGGGGGGGCTGTCCAAGGGGTGGGGGGGGTGTCCAAGGGTTGTGGTGGGGCTCCAATGTGGTGGGGGAGGGCTGGCCAGGTTGTTAGGTGGGTATAGATGAGGGTGGGGTTCAGTTGGGGCTTGGGGGAGGGCTGGCATGGTTATTTTTGTTTGGTTTCTGGTTGCTTTTTGGTGAGAGCAGTGCAATTATTTAAAAAAAAAAAAATTTCTTTCACGTCGGTTATTTTATAACCGACGTGGTAAATAAATCGGGAGGGGTTTATCACGTCGGGTTTTTCTAGAACCGACGTGATAAACCGTTCCTGGGGATTTTATCACGTCGGTTCTTAATATAACCGACGTGCTAAAAGGCCTGGGAATCGATTTACCACGTCGGTTATTGGATAACCGACGTGCTAAAACGTTTCCCAGGCCTTTCTAGCACGTCGGTTTCCTAAATAACCGACGTTATAAAAGGCCAGGGGAAGGGTTTATCACGTCGGTTATGACATAACCGACGTGATAAACGATATCCCAGGCGTTTTATCACGTCGGTTTAGGGAATAACCGACGTGATAAAGCCCCACGCGCATATTTATCACGTCGGTTATTATATGAACCGACGTGATAACCACCGTGATGTTAGGGATATTACGTCGGTTTTAAATAACCGACGTAAAAAACGTTATTTATAACGTCGTCCGTATTAACGTCGCCTAAAAACCGACGTAAATAATAAAAAATAACCGACGTAAAAAACGTTTTCTGCACTAGTGCCATAAGCTGTGTGACTGCACCCAGATCGAAGTCTATAGTAGTCTGCGGAGACGCTATATGCGGTATATAAATGTCTCCCTGCTGTGCAAAATCATCAGTCAGCTGGGCGAGATCGTCTGTCTGTGGTGCGACGACATCTGCAGGAGCCGCTCTCGGATGTCGATGTGGTCGCCTCTGCCCCCCCCCCCCCGGATGTGCTCGTCTCTGTCGTCCAGCTGGCGGCGGTGGTGGCAGTGCATCCTCCTCAGCAGGCATAGCAGGGACATCGTCATCCTCAGGTGCCTCTGCCTGAAGATATGGATCAAGATATATTTGTGGCTCCTCATCAAAAAAACTGTCACGTATCAACCGGAGATGATCCAATAGAGCCACGACATCCCGATGAACTACCTCCCGCAGAATATATGCATGCTCCTGAGGCTGCGTGGAATGTGCAAGCTTACCAATGGCGTCTGCCTGCAAATGAAATGACAATCAAATTAATATCAAAAATGAGTTAAACAAAATTAATAAATCTTAGTAAACATACCAATCGCTGAATGCCAATCCCCTGACGTGTAAGGTACATGATGGTATGTCGTCGATACCAGTGTGCATAATCCCCCTGATCAGATAAATGAGAGTGTGATGTGATATATCCCTGTGGAAAGATACTGAATCGGGCACGCCTGTCCCAAAGCTGGATATAAGATGCATGATGTCGCCGCCAGTCTGTCGTCTGTCTACCTATAAGCACAATCGAATGTAACTCGATAGACTGTCGCGGTGCCAAGGGGATATGCTGTATAAAACCGAACTGGCGCATGACCCGGTCTGGCTGGTGCCACTCAACGATGTGGAAGTGAATGAGTGGTACTACTGCAGCACGATCTCCAGCCAAAGATGTGCAGTATAGTGGAAGTGATGCGTAGACATAACCTGTATAAGGAGTCCATGAAACCTGAAATGTAAACTCAAAAAATAAGTCATATAGTAGCATGATAATTTTACTGAGATTATATTGAAATAACTTAAAATAGTGATAACAAAACAAATTTTCCTACAAAAAAGTATTGTTTAACTTACATCAGCCGGCACTATAGCATCGAATATCTGTCTGAAGTTGTGCACACTATGTCCCGGAGTATGTGCAAACTTCTGAGACTGACTCCACCTGGTGAAAAAAGAGTAACCTATGGTAAGTTTATAAAAAACAATAACAAAAGTACTAAATAACCGAAAGTAATGACGTAGACATACCATCGTCCCCGAGGACAGTCCTGAAGTAGCTCTGGTGCAAGCGGTGCGACAACTCGAGGAGCGATGCGTGGAAAACGCTCCCAGGCCCACATCTGTACTAACACCATGCAACCTGCAATCTGATGTGAATCGGCCTGACAACTGGTGCAGAGAGATCTGTACAGATGTGCTAATACAGCGGATCCCCAACTGTATGTCGCAGTCTGATCCAGATCCTCAAGTAATGGGAGGTACATCATGTGTACCAAAGCGGTGGAGTAGTCGACGCACAACATGCCTCCGAGCAGCCGCAAAATGTATGCACGTGTGTGCTGAAGAAGCGTCTCCTCATCTGCATCATCTGGAATGATGTCGAAATGCTGATCGAGCCACCTCATTCGCAAACGCGAACCCTGAAGGACACCCCGTGCGCCGATGACGTCAATGCCTAGCAGCCTCTGTATGACTGCAACCCAATCGCCGGTACTGGCCCCCGTAACTGCATCTCCATGGATAGGTAACCCCAGCATGTAGGCAACGTCCTCTAATGTAATAGTCATCTCCCCCTCTGGGAGATGAAATGTGTGTGTCTCTGGCCGCCATCTCTCAACCAATGCAGCTATCAAATGATGGTCGATGGTCTTGAAGTCACACATAGCGACTTCATAAAAGCCTGCACGTCTAAGGTATGGAAAAATAGCTGCCGGTGGTGCCTCATGATGAAAACGGTGCGCTCTCTGAACATGAAGATGTCTAACAGGTCGTCGTGCCAACACATCGCGCGACACGTGCGTCTCCTGGCAAGATAAAAGTGGCTGCTCCATCTGAATGTGCAAACAATAAAACATTAATTTCATGTAAGTTATGACTTTTATCATGTAAGATATGTAATTTAGAATATAATTTTGAAAGAAGCATAAACACATTGGGTTAGTTGTTGTCTCCCGTGTTGGGGTGTTGGGGTGAAGACGTTCAGAGTTTCCTCGTTTTTGTTTTGTAGTCACTGTAAGTTCATCTTTCATTATAAAAAACTGATGACATTTTCATTTAATAGTTCAAATGGTTTTGTTTTCTTATACAGGTATATTCCTTTTTTTGAGTTGGTGTTGTTTGTTTAAAGCTACTCATGTAATGTTGATCGTTCGACAAAAAATGTCACGTGAAATCGTGGTACATTTTCCAAAAATTACCCTATTTACAAGTACAACAAATATGATTAAAAATGGTGAAATGATAAAAATAATTACATGTACAAAGTTTTACAGTAACTGATAGAGTACGTGATTCATTTTAACCATTAGATGATTGCCCTATGTGTCTAGTAACAATAGAAACATCTTTGCAATTTTGTCATGCCCCTGAGTATAAATCAACCTCAAAAGCTCTAGATAATTTTTCTTGGTAAGGTGAGATGAGAAGGGAGGTATTATACCATCAGGAAGAGAGATTCTAGAAATGTGCAATGTTATGACAAACCTTTAGATGAAATGTGTCAGTTCCCCACTAGATGTGCATGTTTCTTCAAAATTTTCAGGCTGGAGATAATCCACCATAAGTTTCACATAGCCTTATGTCTTCCATGGATTAATGTCAAACACTTCAACCAATTTGTTTACTTTATGGGGAAGTAAAACCTCATTCCTTTGAATATGCACATTACCATGAACATATAAAATCATCATTTTGCAAGAAAAACTACTAATCTCATGTTCACTGAAATACCCCTTAACGTAAGAATGATACAAATAGTGTAAGTACCCAATAGCAAGATTCCAATCCATTTTCAAGGATAATGGGGATGACAAGGAAACATCAATTAGCAAGTGATGATTGATTAATTAATTAGCTAATTATGATTAATTAATTAGCTAATTATGATTACTTAATTAGCTAATTATGATTACTTAATTAACTAATTATGATTGATTAATTAACTAATTATGATTAATTAATTAGCAAGTGATGATTGATTAATTAGCAAGTAATGATTGATTAATAACCTAATTACAATTATTTAATTACCTAATTATGATTAATTAATTACCTAATTATGATTAATTAACTAACTAATTATGTTTCATTAGTTACCTAATTATGATTAATTAATTAGCTAATTATGATTAATTAATAACCTATTATGTTTCATTAATAACCTAATTATGATTTATTAATTACCTAATTAGGATTAATTAATAACCTAATTATGATTAATTAATAACCTAATTAGGATTAATTAATAACCTAGTTATGATTAATTAATAACCTAATTAGGATATATTAATAACCTAATTATGATTAATTAATAACCTAATTATGATTAATTAATAACCTAATTATGATTAATTAATAACCTAATTATGATTAATTAATAACCTAATTATGATTAATTAATAACCTAATTATGATTAATTAATAACCTAATTATGATTAATTAATTAACTAATTATGATTAATTAATAACCTAAATAGGATTAATTAATAACCTAATTATGATTAATTAATTAACTACTAATGATTAATTAATTAACTAATTATGATTAATTAATTAACTAATTATGATTACTTAATTACCTAATTATGATTACTTAATTAACTAATTATGCTTAATTAATTACCTAATTACGATTATTTAATTACCTAATTATGATTAATTAATTACCTAATTATGATTGATTAATTAACTAATTATGTTTCATTAATTACCTAATGATGATTAATTAATTAGCGAATTATGATTAATTAATAACCTATTATGTTTCATTAATTACCTAATTAGGATTAATTAATTACCTAATTATGATTAATTAATAACCTAATTATGATTAATTAATAACCTAATTAGGATTAATTAATTACCTAATTATGACTAATTAATAACCTAATTATGATTAATTAATAACCTAATTAGGATTAATTAATAGCCTAATTAGGATTAATTAATTACCTAATTATGATTAATTAATTACCTAATTATGATTAATTAATTAACTAATTAGGATTAATTAATAACCTAATTAAGGTTAATTAATAACCTAATTATGATTAATTAATTAACTACTAATGATTAATTAATTAACTAATTAGGATTAATTAATAACCTAATTATGATTAATTAATAACCTAATTATGATTAATTAATTTACTAATTATGATTAATTACTTAACTAATTATGATTAATTACTTAACTAATTATGATTAATTAATTTACTAATAATGATTAATTAATTAACTAATTACGATGATTAATTAATTAACTAATTACGATTAATTACTTCACTAATTATGATTAATTAATTAACTAATTATGATTAATTAATTAACTAGTTATGATTAATTAATTAATTAGTTATGATTAATTAATTAATTAGTTATGATATTAACTAATTATGATTATTTAATTAACTAATTGTGATTATTTATTACCTACTTACCATTAATTAATAACCTAATTATAATGAATTAATTAACTAATTATGATTCATTAATTAAATAATTATGATTAATTAATTTGCTAATTATGATTAATTAATTAGCTAATAATCATTAATTAATAATCTAATTACATTTAACTATTTACCTAATTATGATTAATTAATAACTTAATTATCATTGATTAATCAACTAATTATGATTAATTATTTAACTAACTAATCATTTCATTATCTAATTACATTTAAAAAAACCATACTATTTATAAAATACAAACATTATATACTAATTCTATAAATTAAACAACTAAATTATTAAATAAAACTATTAAATAAATTTAAAGAAAGATTTACCTCAAATTTGTGACGACGTAGGTACACCGGCAGAGCAACCGAAGAGGCAAGGCTTCACCGCAACCGAAGAACGCAAGAAAAAAGTTTGAGAGAGAGAGAGGAAGGGAGGGAGGGAGGAATGGGGGTGGGTGAGGTAGGAAGTGAGGAATGGGGTGGGGGGCGAGGGTCCTATTTATAGGATGGGGGGGGTGTTTCGGCGCCACTTCAAGTGGCGCCGACTTCATTGGGAAGAAGGGTGCAGCGCCACTTGAAGTGGCGCTGCACGGTTTGTATTTCTTTTTTCAGCGCCACTTGAAGTGGCGCTGAGCTCTTTTACCGGCAAATTGGTGGAGCGCCACTTGAAGTGGCGCTCCAATTCCAAAACCCTTGAGCGCCACATGGTCTGGCGCTCAAGAGACCCACTTACCTACTTTTATTAACGTTTGACCCATTAAAAAAAAACCCATCCGGCAAAATTAACCTGCTGGCAAGGGTTGAGGATTGGGGGCAAAATTTGCCACCGGGGGAGGAGTATTTAAAATTAGAATAATACTTCAATCATAATTCGTGAAAGCGGTGAGATTGGGAGTCATGAAAGCTACTCAATATAAAGATGAGATAAGAAACTCTGATTTTTTTCTTTAAAGTAATATATTAGGTAAGGAAAGTCTCGTCCGAAGAATGTTCTTGAAGATATCATACCCAAGAAAATATGACACTGATAAGGAAGAAAATCCCCATTATGGATAGTTGTAAACATTCTATGAATAGATTTGAAAAGGATGTTTTGATACTCTAAAAAATCTCCGGAGTTTTTCAATCAATTCTATAGCTGTACAGTGAATAGATTTGAAAATCTATAGTATTTATTTTACTGAAAGTTCTAAATATGTCGTAATCACTCGAGACCAAGGCCGATGGAAAGACAATAAGTTTATCTTGATTTCATCAGTTTACATCAAAAGCTGAAAAAGTGGTTTGAATGGTCAATAACGTCACCAAAGTTTAGGAATGTAATTTCCCAGCTGCAGTTTTCCAAAATGTTATTGCTTCAATTTTTCGAAGATACCATGAACTATAGAATTCGGATTGATTCAATTCTTAAGCATTTAGAAATATATTAATATTTCATAAATATAAGTACTCTATGCCAAAGGATGAATCTGTTGTTAAAGGGCTGTGAAAAATCGTTGAAATATCTAAGTGCAAGCTGTCCAGTTTTTTTGAAGGTTTATTTAAAATGTACGTTTGAAACAGTAAACGTATGGATCGACAAACCTATGTTTGGAGAATGAGCGTATGGAATATCTACCCTACGTTAAAGTCTGGAATCATTGTTCATACCTTTGTTTGAGAGATTGAATGTAAGGTTAATCAATGCTACGTTTGGAATCAATTTTATACTGAAAGGATGAATGTATGGATCGTCATCCCTACGTTGCATTAATCCCTATGTTACACGTAGATGAAAGTTTGGTTTAGGAACCATATGTCAGTAAGAACCCTACGCTACGCAAAGGAACCCTAAACTATGCAAAGGAACCATACGCTACATAGTTGAACCCTCCATTTGGTATTTTTTTGTTACATGAAGGAACCATATGTTTGACTTTTCAATAATGCTATTTTAAATCCGGGATATTTTGTGCGATTTCTGCATCTGTCTTCATAGTATTAAAGATCATTATTAATATGTTTTATGATCAATTCAATGGATCACATGTAATGGATTAAATCATTCCTATTTATAAGGGACGTTATGAATTTCTTTGAATGATTTGATTTCAAATATTCATGATTAATTATGCGGCTAATTTTGAGGAACTATTTCATCTATATTTAACGAGGTTTAAATGGATTTAAACAAGAGTTTTAAATTATTCAATACTGCTATTATTATGAAGATATTATTGGATGAGTTATTCAAATTATTTTTAATGCATTTATTATAAATTTATTCTACAGAAATAAAGAGGCAACAGTGTTATGCTATTATTGAGGATATTTATAAAGGCCATTGACTCAATTTATTTTGGGTATCCTAAGGAAGAGGAATTTTGTTACAACACCTAGATATTTATTCTCTCTCTCTATATATATATCTCTGGCAGGAAAAGAATATACACAATGAAGAAAAGTGAAGATGTGGATGCTTTGTTAAAATGAAGGTGCTGAAAATATTCATATTAAAGCTTGACGCTTTTGAAGAGAGAATTGGACCTTTTCTATTTAAATACAAAGAAGTCTGCTCAACATTGAAGATTATTTTGCTACTGTTGTTGTGCAATATTGGATATCTGATTTCATCTGTCAATTGCTGCTGCAAACTGTGAAGTGCAACATGTACCATAAAAAAATCAATGTCTATTGATTTGGTGGAGTATCAATTGCTCGGACTCAGTCGTGATGGAGTGTCAGCTTCCCGGACTAAGCTGTGGATATTTTGGTTCCTTATAAAAGAACCATAAGGCCCTGTAAAAGCCTTGTAAGGTGTCAACTTCCTAAAATTAGTTGTGGAAGGTCTTGTTATTAAGGGAACAACTAATGAAAATCACCAAGATCGTGGAGTAGAGTGTTGGCGGAGTAAAATAGAGGATTTTTGTTCCTTGAACCACTATACATCGTTGTATTTATTTTTCTTTATTTATTTATACTGTTTTCTCAAACTTTAAGAGAGAAGGAAATGATCACTTCATTTTAAGAGGGATGTTTTAATATTGACAAGATTTTTAAAAGGACACAATTTAAACCCCTCTTGTGTCTTCATCATAGCCATTTCAACCTAACAATTGGTATTAGAGGGTGGAATCTTTTGGAATATTGAAAATTTCTTTTGACTCTAACATGCTCGAGTTAAAGATTCATACGAAGAAAAATCTCAATGGAAATTTTCAGAGAAGTGATGTCGATGATCTGTGCTCCTTATTTTAATGGTGATAATTATGGATGCAGAAAAGCTCGCATGACTATCTATTTGAAGAATCTTGGTTTCAATGTTTATATGAATATTATCAAACCTTATGAAATCCCTGTAGAACCAGAAAAGTGGGATGCGGCTAAGGAAGCTGAGTATGATATTAATTCAAAATCCATGAATGTAATTATATGCGGTCTTGGTCTTAATGAATTTAATCGTGTTTTTCAATTTTCTACTGCCTATGAGATATAGAAGACTATTGTAGTTGTATATGAAGGAACTTACAATATCATAAAACTAAGGTACAATATTGAAAAACTTAATTTTGAAACATTTAGGATGCAAGAATATGCGACCATCACTCATATGAATGGAAGATTAACAAAAGCTGTTAATAATGTTTCTACCTTGGGAAATCTAATTCCAAAACCAGATCATGCATTAAAGGTACTTAGAGTTTTACATTCTAAGTGGAATGGAATATTAGCTGTTATTCGACAATCGACACCAGTAAAAGAATTAAATATGAAATAATTGATCAGAAACTTGATGATGTAGGAAGCAGAGATGCAAGCATAAGCTGAAAATCATATTTCTATCAAAAAGAAAATAGCTACACTCAAAGTTTTGATGGATGATTTTTTTGATTCAGATTCTAGTCATTTGGGTTCAAGTGATGAGATACCAAAACTTGCTAAAAAATTTAGAAAGCTATATAAAAGGCGAAAAGATAAATTGAATTTGAATAAAGAGAAAGAATTCAAATGCTATGAGTGTAAAAAGAAAGGTCACTTGAGACCTGATTGTCTTTTTCTTAAAGCTCAAATGAAAGCTGAATATGAACAAAAAGGAAATAGATTCATAAAGACTACTAGTAATGCATATGAAGATTCAAGCAATGAATATACTACAAACTTAGAAGCTGAGCATGAAAATCAAAAGGGTAATCTATGTCTTATGGGTCATGCTGATAAAGTACAATCTTCTTACTCTAAAAGTTCTAATTCTAAAAGTTTTTCTTATCATGAAATTAATAATATTTGTTTTATTCTTCAAGATAAATATGATTCTTTAAAGAAATAGCATAAAAATATTAGAAAATCTTATGATGCTATTTCAATTGATAAAGAGAGTTTATCAAAACAATTGCTGATTTAAGATCAAATTCTTCCAAAATTTCTTATGATCTACATGAAACTAAAATTTAAGAAATTTTGGATGAAGTTGATAATTTAAAACAAGCTTCAAGTATGCTTATCAAGGGAGAGAATTATTTGAATCAAATTATTGGTAAAAATAAATTTCACAAAGGAAAAATTGGTATTGGTAGTAATGGAGAAAAGCCAAAATTATATAAAAATTATTTTGTTCCTAGTTCAAACAGTAAAAACATGTCTACTGTTTAATTATTTTATTATGGTATTAACAGATATTATGTTAATGAGATTTATTTTAGAAAAACTCAATTTTGTGGTTTCAAGCATGTTCATTATTTGAAATCATTTTTTATACTTAATTATAAAATATTTGATCAAAATAAACATATTTGGTTACCTAAATCATTAATTGCTGACACTACCAGACCCAAAAGTATATGAGTACCAAAAGACACTTGTATTTGATACATTGTAGGTATGTGCCACTGAACGTCATTGTTATATTATCAAGTGGATGCTTAAAAATTATGGGAATTTATTATATTCTTATTTCTTATTCTATTAAATATAATCTTCATTAGAGATGGAATGATTAATCCAGGAAGTATTTTATTTTCAATTTTAATATTTAATTTAAATTCACTAACTGTTTTATACGGGGGATAATTTTTTTTGTTTTATCTTTTATTCCTCTACATTTAATTATTCCTATGCTTAAATTATTAAATCTTTTCACACTATTATTTTATCAAATGAATTAATTCATTAATTTATTTTATTAATCAATGACCATCAAATTTTTTATTAATATTTTATATAAATAGTTATCTTGCATGCAATCATATGTTTAATGTTTGACTATTTAAATTAATTGCATGTGCTAAATTAATCTCTCACTCTTTGTGATACATTATTCTATTATTAGATTAAAATGTTTGGGTCATTTCTTACATACATAAAATTTTAATTAAATTCTTTGAAAATTATTTATTATTTTTATTATTTTAAGAAAAATGTTTTATTTAAATTCCTTGAAAATCATTTATTTAAACTCGTTGAATATCATAAATATTTATTCTTGGTCTTAAGGGAAGTAATATTAAATATTTAGCATGTGTTTAAATGTTTCATTATCATGGCATGAATTAAATGGTTTAACAAATTCATTGTAATCCCTTATTATTCATTGAATAATATTTTATATGTTTTCATGACTCCTTGATTATATCTTTTTTCAAGGAATTATGTATTTAGTGAGATTTTATATTATAATATATATTTAGAACATATTTTAAAATAACTTATCTTTTTAATATTTTTTTTTAAAAAATATTTTTTAAAATTTTTAGTATGTAAAAAAAATATTTTTCATATTTTAAATATTTTTCTAAAAAATTAAAATTTTATTTGTCAAAATTTAAATATTTTTAAAAGGGGGAAGAAAATTTTGATTTTCAAATTTTGATTTTTTTTCTATTACTTAAATCTCAAATTCCTATTATTTATAAAAAAGGGTAAATATATTGTATTATTTAATATACTCTAGAACTCAACTTCTTGATCCTTACAAAAAGGGGGAGAAAAAGTTGATAATAATGTATGGTTTTGTAATTATCAAAAAGGGGGAGATTGCTGAGTGATTCCTTATCATTCTCATTTTGATTTACCAAGGCTGCTCTCGGGCTCTTGGCTCGACTTCCTCCTCCTCCCAGGGTTTCCTCTCCACAATGATGTTATCTTCTACTCCGCTTTCCCTGGTTCTCTCTTCTCTCCACTTGGTTCGCCAGACTTCACTCTCTCTAGGTCCTCTTCTATTTCTCTCTCTCCAGGTCCTCTTCTATTTCTCTCTCGCTAGTTCTGATCTCCTCTCCCTATCTCTCCTTCCTCGGATGTGTGAAGACCTTTCTCTGGCCACCTTTCTACGCTCTGGCCTTGAGCTCCACCACTCCTCTCCAGGTCGGATTTGGAGTGATGGGTACACCAAGGCTTTGGGATAGTGGTTTGGTGATTGAGGGTCCTCTCAGTTTCTCTATTCTTCTTCATTTAGGGTTTTAGCCCCCAGTTTCTTTTTAGGGTTTCATTCCCTTTCATCACTTTTATTTTTAAGTGCCTTTCCATGGTTCATCCTGGGGTCCAATCTCGTTTCTTTTTTCTCACTCTCAGTGGTTTTGGGTTGTCTTCTGTTGAGGGTTTTTCAAAGGCATTTTGTTCTGTTCTTCTATTGCTGGTTTGACATTGGAGTTGTATGGTGATGTGGTGATGGATTTGGGTAGAGCATGTGTTGCGATGAGGATGGTAGTGGAGAAGGTGAGCATTGATAGGATGGCATCTGGACAAGTTATTCCTTGATTTAGCTCTGTTTTTTTGTAGAATATGTTATTCCCGGATTTCGGGAGCTCCGTTTCACAGTGTTGGAGGGTTTCAGTGAATCCATTTGCCGTCATTTCTATGGCTTGGGGCTGGTGATGATGGTTGCATCAGTAATTTTCTCGAGTGGTCGATTTTTAGGTTTTCTTTATTCAGTATTTTATTCTGGTTATCATTTCCCTGGTTCGTGGTCTCCCGGTCAGAGATGGTGTTGGACAATGGTGTTGAGGTTCATCTGGAGATGGCGGTCACTGTGTTGTGAATCGTCCGGTGATGATGAGGCTGAGTTCATATCTGAAATTGACGATAATGATGGTTGGTAGGGATACGACTGATGGTGCATGTGTGATGTAGGCTAGCTCATAGTCCGAGAAGTCCCTTTTGAATTCTGAAATTTGGAAAGTTAAAATCATTAGCGGTATTTGAAATTTGGATTTTGCAGTGGGTGGGTTTTGGGGGTTGATTGGTTGGTTTTGTAATTGGTTGAATTTGTATTTGGTTAAAACTTACCCCTTTAAAAGTTTCATTATAAAATAAAAAATATATATTGAGTATTCTCATTTGATTTAGTTTTGATAATTAATTCAACCTATCAATATTTGTTTTCTAATAAATTTGTTAAGTGTATCAGATTTAGTACGTCAAAGTATTTATTTTATATCTGAAGTAATATTGATTGGATTCTTATGGTGTTTATTTCATTGTAAATATAATTAGATTATTTTCATTTCATTTGTTTATGTCAAAATCCAATTAAATTGTTTCGATGATAGAAAAACTCACTAAAGCTGTCACAATCTATTCAAGTGATATTGCATTTTTTAGCTTAAAGTCAATTCAGAATTATAATGATATATCAAGCTAAATTAAATGGATTCAAAAGTGAATTATACCATATGATAGATAATGTAATTATATAAACATCATTATTTTATGTGTAAGTCGGAAAATGATGTTATGATACTCTAAAAAATCTCTGGAGTTTCTAAAGCAATTTTGCAACTGTACAGTTAACAAATTTGAAAACCTATAGTATTTATTTTATTACAAGTTCTAAATATGTTGGAATCACTCAATACATAGGGATATGGGAATCCAATAAGTTTATATTTATTTCATTAGTTTACATTAAATTATAAAATAGTGGTTTGAATGGTCAATAAATTCACCGAAGTTTGAGAATGTAGTTTCCTAGCTGCAGTTTTCCAAAATGTTATTACTTAATTTTTTCAAAGATATCATGAACTGTAGATGTCAGATTGATTCGATTCTTAAACCTTTGAAAAGATCTTTATATTTCCTAAATATAATTATTCTATATCGAATGATGAATTTGTTGTTAAATGGATCTGAAAAATCGTTGAAATATCTAAATGCAAGCTATCCAATTTTTTTGAAGGCTTATTTAAACCCTATGTTTGAAATGGTAAATGTGTGGATAGACAAACCTACATTCATAGAATGAACATATGGAATATATAACCTACATTAAATTATGTAATCATTGTTCATACCCTATATTCAGGAGATTGAACGTATGGTTAATCAATGCTACGTTTGGAATCAATCTTATGCTGAAAGGATGAATGTATGGATCACCATCCCTTTGTTACTTTGATCCCTATGTTACGCTTATATGAAAGTATGGTTCAGGAACCATATGTTGTTAGGAACCCCATTCTACGCAAATATACTCTACGCTATGCAAAGAAACCATACGCTACGTAGTTAAACCCTATGTTTGGTATTTTGTCATTATATGAAGGACCCCTACATTTGACTTTTCATAAATACACGACGTGTACTTGTTTTCCATGAAAAACTACATGGTGTGTAATCATTAATACATGGCGTGTATATCTTGTTTTTCATTTCCTTCTTCCTCCATCATTAAAATGATTTAGGCTTCCTTGAATAATTATTAAACCACGTATGGGAATAATCTTTATTCTACTTGAGATACTTGGATACAATTAGTGTGTGACCTTCTAGGCCTCTTTCTCATTGGCATTAGGCGGGCTTGCCTAAAGTCCAAGATTACTGTCTAGCAAAGGGTCAAGGCACCCAAGAGAAAGAAGTTGACGCTGCATTGACGTGTCACCTCATACGAACGCTTACTGTGTAATTTAATCCCTTTGTCTCAATATCTCATCAAGCATGTTTCATGGCAATGTCATAAACTTATATGCTTGATCTGTTATTCTTTGACTTCCAGAAATAAACTCGTCGTGTCACCATGGCCATGGAATTTGTTCGACAGTTCTATTTCAATCAAAGGGCTCGAGATATCTACTTCTATAAATATGGTAGGGACAAATCCTTCCTCGACTTATCCATTAACAACATGTCATTCGTGACGCACCCAACGTGCCCTACTTCCCGCCAACTGTCTTCGTGACGGTTTTCGTCAGCAAATCTAAGTGCGTGAGTCATGACATGAGTTAATGATAATCTTCCGGTCTAAGGACCATTACACACGCTCACAGATAGAAATATCCGATGACACCAAAATATACAGAATTACTATTGGCGGGTCTGTTCTCATAATCTCCCATCTTGGAGATTACCAAGTGTGAACTCCATTAGAGAGAGTCTCGTCTTCTTACGAGTACTCACACATGACGGTCTGTATACTATGTGTCCTATCATAGTATGTCATCCAACCGCAGAACATTATTTAAGAATATTTGTTATAGCATTTCAAGGTTCTCATCATAGTGGTGATCTGTCATGACCTTATTAATGCAACAAATATTCTAGGACATTATTATATTATAGTCATGCAGAACAATGAACAATATATAATAAGTGAACATTCATATAATCAAAGTACAAAATAGTTGGTTCTCATGATACCAACCCTAACAAACACCTATCTAGACACTCCTAAGGAATATTCCTTAGTTAATCACATCATCACTACAACCCATTATGAAAGATTTAAGAATGATGTTTACAAATTATAATAGAGAAACTAATATAAAAATGAATATGGATAACCAAGGATCGAACAAAGAGAGACCAAGGTTGATCAGAAAGTATCATATGTTAAAATCAAAGGTGTCATAAGTAAATACATATTCAGATTGATATTTCCATACTCATATTTTAGATATTATCGTAACCATTATAGTTTTTTTATTTGGTTGAGAAAGGATCATGATGATGAAGTTGAGAAATGTATGTATCTAGAAACCACTATAACCAAATAAGGGAGAAAACGCAAATTGTTAATAATTTCAATATATTCCTATTATGATTGAAAAGGTGAATTTTATATTCTTGCCTATGGTGGTGAGGTTGATATCATAATAGAAATTAATTCTTGATACTATTAGCTATATTAATTAGTGAAGTGGTGTTTATTGATGACATTTTGGTATATTGAGGATTATGTAAAAAATCTCAAGATTGCTCTTCAGTAGTTTTTCATTAATGATTTCAAAGCATATGTTAAATGGTATCAATAACCGTGAGAAATAATTTTATGGAAAGGTTGTTCTTTTGGACATAACTATTGAAGAATAAATGTTTATGGGATGGATAAGTTTCAGGTTTAGTATACGTTTGATGTCGCGATAATAAAGGGTTGTGTGATTTTGAAAATGCATGTTATGTAGTATCAATATCCTGGGGATTGATGATAATTCATGTTATTTTTTTTAATGATTATCTAATATTTTGTATTATGATATATATTGAGTAGTGTGTGACATTATGAAGTAGTGGTTAATACCTTTTGAGTGATAGAGTTAATTTCATTGTGGAATATAAACCTTTGCAAAGGTTTATTGATGTAGAGATTCAAATGGTTTTGGGAAAGGTATGTTATGGAGAATATATGAATAGGGTGTTTACGTACTTTGGTATATGATTATTCTAATGGATAAAGTTGTTTGAAGAAAGATATGTAACATGTTATATCCTAATAGAGTATGGTTCATATCACAATATATGTTATACCTCGAATGATGAATATGTTAACAATACCCTCACCTTCTTTCTTCATAGAGTAATAATTAAAATTGTGGGGATGTAATTTATTTAATGGTAGGAGAATATAACACCCCAATATCTTAATATATGATAACATTTAAATAAGTCAATGAGTTCAATCGCTTTCTCCACACGCAACACCAAACTTAAACGAAACAAAAAAATATATAGATAAAATATAAATATTTTACTATGATCATTAAAACCATGACATTGAATTAACTAGAATAAATAGTAGCAACAACTTTATGAAATATATTTATATAGAAAATAAATGTTGCTTTTAATAAATGAAATGCAATTAGTTTACCTAAAATGACTAACAAGATCGTTTGTTTGTTTGTTTGTTTTTTGAAATGTATTTTTATAAAAAAAATGTGATATGCATTTATATTTCGAGAAATGTATAATCAGTGATGAAAAATTCGGTTTGATATTAATAATTGGTTATCGATAATTTAATTGGAAAATGATATGGAATAAGAATTATAAGAGTTGATATTTGAAAATGTATCTTTACAATAAAAATGGGTTGTCATTATATTTTATGATTTTCTTCAAAAATAGAATTTAAAATTTTTAGTATTTGAATCTTAAAAAATGAAAAATATTTTAGGATTTAGTGCAATAATATTAGCTTATGGTGATTTTTTGAAATTTTTCTAAAATAATTTGTTTTTAGTTGAATAGTGAGAAATAATGACATTGCTAATACTATCACATTTATATGACAGATGTTTTTGAAAAAAAATACTGTAATATATATATTTATAACGTAAAATAAATCATTAAAAAAATGTTATGTTCAATTTATTAAATCCAGGAATATCAGTTTTTAAAATCAGGTAATATTTTATGAAAACTATTTTTCATCGGTTTCGTTAAATAAATTTATGCATGGAGAAATAAGTTTTGGGACTTATTTTACTATCACATAAATCATCTTTGAACCATAAAAATATTATTAATATCATTATAATTATTAATTATGATAATTGTGTTCTATACATAAACATTATGATTAAAAATACACTTATTCAAGTATAATTTCGTTTTTAGACATAAAAAATAGATTATCTTGGTTAATGCTAATTACCACATTAATGGTGAAAATCTTGCATTTGAATTTTTTTAATGGCGATGTGTAATTTTTATTTTATAATTTATATTAATCTGTTTTAAATTATGACAATAATATGATGTTTAAAAATATATATAAATATATCTACACTAATATGTTTAAAACAGTTATTCTATATATAATCTGTTTTATACGGGGGATAATTTTTTTTGTTTTATCTTTTATTCCTCTACATTTAATTATTCCTATGCTTAAATTATTAAATATTTTCACACTATTATTTTATCAAATGAATTAATTCGTTAATTTATTTTATTAATCAATGACCATCAAATTTTTTATTAAGATTTTATATAAATAGTTATCTTGCATGCAATCATATGTTTAATGTTTGACTATTTAAATTAATTGTATGTGCTAAATTAATCTCTCACTCTTTGTGATACATTATTCTATTATTAGATTAAAATGTTTGGGTCATTTCTTACATACATAAAATTTTAATTAAATTCTTTGAAAATTATTTATTATTTTATTATTTTAAGAAAAATGTTTTATTTAAATTCCTTGAAAATCATTTATTTAAACTCGTTGAATATCATAAATATTTATTCTTGGTCTTAAGGGAAGTAATATTAAATATTTAGCATGTGTTTAAATGTTTCATTATCAAGGCATGAATTAAATGTTTTAACACATTCATTGTAATCCCTTATTATTCATTGAATAATATTTTATATGTTTTCATGACTCCTTGATTATATCTTTTTTCAAGGAATTATGTATTTAGTGAGATTTTATATTATAATATATATTTAGAACATATTTTAAAATACCTTATCTTTCTAATATTTTTTTTAAAAAATATTTTTTAAAATTTTTAGTATGTAAAAAAAATATTTTTCTAAAAAATTAAAATTTTATTTGTCAAAATTTAAATATTTTTAAAAGGGGGAAGAAAATTTTGATTTTCAAATTTTGATTTTTGTTCTATTACTTAAATCTCAAATTCCTATTATTTATAAAAAAGGGTAAACATATTGTATTATTTAATATACTCTAGAACTCAACTTCTTGATCCTTACAAAAAGGGGGAGAAAAAGTTGATAATAATTTATGGTTTTGTAATTATCAAAAAGGGGGAAATTGCTGAGTGATTCCTTGTCATTCTCATTTTGATTTACCAAGGCTGCTCTCGGGCTCTTGGCTCGACTTCCTCCTCCTCCCAGGGTTTCCTCTCCACAATGATGTTATCTTCTACTCCGCTTTCCCCGGTTCTCTCTTCTCTCCACTTGGTTCGCCAGACTTCACTCTCTCTAGGTCCTCTTCTATTTCTCTCTCTCCAGGTCCTCTTCTATTTCTCTCTCGCTAGTTCTGATCTCCTCTCCCTATCTCACCTTCCTCGGATGTGTGAAGACCTTTCTCTGGCCACCTTTCTACGCTCTGGCCTTGAGCTCCACCACTCCTCTCCAGGTCGGATCTGGAGTGATGGGTGCACCAAGGCTTTGGGATAGTGGTTTGGTGATTGAGGGTCCTCTCAGTTTCTCTATTCTTCTTCATTTAGGGTTTTAGCCCCCAGTTTCTTTTTAGGGTTTCATTCCCTTTCATCACTTTTATTTTTAAGTGCCTTTCCATGGTTCATCCTGGGGTCCAATCTCGTTTCTTTTTTCTCACTCTCAGTGGTTTTGGGTTGTCTTCTGTTGAGGGTTTTTCAAAGGCATTTAGTTCTGTTCTTCTATTGCTGGCTTGACATTGGAGTTGTATGGTGATGTGGTGATGGATTTGGGTAGAGCATGTGTTGCGATGAGGATGGTAGTGGAGAAGGTGAGCATTGATAGGATGGCATCTGGACAAGTTATTCCTTGATTTAGCTCTGTTTTTTTGTAGAATATGTTATTCCCGGATTTCGGGAGCTCCGTTTCATAGTGTTGGAGGGTTTCAATGAATCCATTTGCCGTCATTTCTATGGCTTGGGGCTGGTGATGATGGTTGCATCAGTAAGTTTCTCGAGTGGTCGATTTTGAGGTTTTCTTTATTCAGGATTTTATTCTGGTTATCATTTCCCTGGTTCGTGGTCTCCCGGTCAGAGATGGTGTTGGACAATGGTGTTGAGGTTCATCTGGAGATGGCGGTCACTGTGTTGTGAATCGTCCGGTGATGATGAGGCTGAGTTCATATCTGAAATTGACGATAATGATGGTTGGTAGGGATACAACTGATGGTGCATGTGTGATGCAGGCTAGCTTATAGTCCGAGAAGTCCCTTTTGAATTCTGAAATTTGGAAAGTTAAAATCATTAGCGGTATTTGAAATTTGGATTTTGCAGTGGGTGGGTTTTGGGGGTTGCTTGGTTGGTTTTGTAATCGGTTGAATTTGTATTTGGTTAAAACTTACCCCTTTAAAAGTTTCATTATAAAATAAAAAATATATATTGAGTATTCTCATTTGATTTAGTTTTGATAATTAATTCAACCTATCAATATTTGTTTTCTAATAAATTTGTTAAGTGTATCAGATTTAGTACGTCAAAGTATTTATTTTATATCTGAAGTAATATTGATTGGATTCTTATGGTGTTTATTTCATTGTAAATATAATTAGATTATTTTCATTTCATTTGTTTATGTCAAAATCCAATTAAATTGATTCGATGATAGAAAAACTCACTAAAGCTATCACAATCTATTCAAGTGATATTGCATTTTTTAGCTTAAAGTCAATTCAGAATTATAATGATATATCAAGCTAAATTAAATGGATTCACAAGTGAATTATACCATATGATAGATAATGTAATTATATAAACATCATTATTTTATGTGTAATTCTGAAAATGATGTTATGATACTCTAAAAAATCTCTGGAGTTTCTAAAGCAATTTTGCAACTGTACAGTTAACAAATTTGAAAACCTATAGTATTTATTTTATTACAAGTTCTAAATATGTTGGAATCACTCAATACATAGGGATATGGGAATCCAATAAGTTTATATTGATTTCATTAGTTTACATTAAATTATAAAATAGTGGTTTGAATGGTCAATAAATTCACCGAAGTTTGAGAATGTAGTTTCCCAGCTGCAGTTTTCCAAAATGTTATTACTTAATTTTTTCAAAGATATCATGAACTGTAGATGTAAGATTGATTCGATTCTTAAACCTTTGAAAAGATCTTTATATTTCCTAAATATAATTATTCTATATCGAATGATGAATTTGTTATTAAATGGATATGAAAAATCGTTGAAATATCTAAATGCAAGCTATCCAATTTTTTTGAAGGCTTATTTAAACCCTATGTTTGAAATGGTAAATGTGTGGATAGACAAACCTACATTCATAGAATGAACATATGGAATATATAACCTACATTAAATTATGTAATCATTGTTCATACCCTATATTCAGGAGATTGAACGTATGGTTAATCAATGCTACGTTTGGAATCAATCTTATGCTGAAAGGATGAATGTATGGATCACCATCCCTATGTTACTTTGATCCCTATGTTACGCTTATATGAAAGTATGGTTCAGGAACCATATGTTGTTAGGAACCCCATTCTACGCAAATTAACTCTACGCTATGCAAAGAAACCATACGCTACGTAGTTAAACCCTATGTTTGGTATTTTGTCATTATATGAAGGACCCCTACATTTGACTTTTCAATGATGTTGTTTTAAATCCATGATATTTTGTGTGATTTCTACAACTGTCTTCTTAGTATTAAATATCGTTATAAAACTGTTTTATGACCAATTCAATGGCTCACATGAAATGTATTAAATCATTCCTATTTATAAGGGATGTTATAAATCTATTTGAATGATTTGATTTCAAATATTCATGATTAATTGTGATGCTAGTTTTGAGGAACCATTTTGTATATATTTAAAGAGGTTTGGATGGATTTAAACATGAGTTTGAAATTTTTCAATGCTACTATTATTATTAAGATTTTATTGGAGGAGTTATACAAATTATTTTGAATGCATTTATTAGATATTTATTTTACAGGAATAAAGAGGCAACAATGTTATGCTATTATTGAGGATATTTATGAAGGCTATTGAATCAATTTATTTTGGGTATCTTAAGGAAGTGAAATGCTGTTACAATTGTTGGATATTTATTCTCTCTATATATATCTCTCTAGAAAGAAAATAATATACATAATGAATAAAAGTGGAGATGTGAATATTCTGTTAAAAAGAAGGCGCTGAAAATATTCATATTAAAGCTTGATGCTTTTGAAGATATAATTAAACTTTTTTGTTCATTATTATTCTATAATAGTGTAAAGACGAAGGAATAATTCATAGTCATTGTCTAATATATTTTCTACTGTTTAAATATAAAGATGCCTGCTCTATATTGACTATTATTTTTCTACTATTGTTGTGCTATATTGAAGATCTGATTTCATCTGTCAGTTATTGCTGTAAACTATGAAGTGGAACTTGTACCATCAATAAAATCAATCTCAATTGATTTGGTGGAGTATCGGCTACTTGGAATCAGTTGTGGTGGAGTGTCATCTTCTCAAACTAAGATATGGATATTTTGATTCCCTATAAAATAACTATAAGGCCTTATAAAAGCCTTGTAAGGTGTCAACTACCTGTACTCAATTGTGTAAGGTCTTGTGATAAGAGGACCAACTAGTTAAAATCACAAAGCTCATGGAGTAGAGCATTGGTGGAGTGGACTAGGGGATTTCTGTGCCCCAAACCACTACACATCCTAATGTTCTTTTTTTTCCTTTATTTATTTCCATTGCTCACCTAAACTTTAAGAGAAAAGGAAACGATTGATTCATTTCAAGAGGGATATTTTAATATTGTCAATATTTTTAAAAGGACACAATTCACCTCATCTTGTTTCTTCTTTATATCCATCCCGAACTGACATATTTATCTATCTAAAGAAGATAATAAAGATCAACCATTTCCCATCATTTTTTCTAAATATTGTTTCTCAAAAAAAGTGAGTTGAAGGTGATGATATTCATGGAGATCTCTATAGTTAAGTAGAAGATGGTGTTCTAGAAACATTGTAACGTGAAGTGGAAATTCATTCTGATAAACAAAGGTGTTCCAACATTGAATAGTGAAAATTCTTTGGCTTGAAGTATGAAGTAACTAAAAAAAACTATAGATTACAAAAAAATGAAGGTTTCATTCATCCTCAAGTTATGTTTTATATACTCCAAAATTTATATAAAAATATAATGTACAAATTTATAAAGGAAAATGTTTTATTAATGATTTTTTTTGGATTTTATTATAGTGGGGGGGGGGTGCCTGCTCATTATTATTCTTGAATTTTTTTGATATGATTGTTATGATCGATTAAATAATGTAAGTTGAATGAGGATCTAAATAAATTCTCCATGGATTATGTTTTTAGAATGGTTTTCATCACATGGAAAAACTTCATGGACAAATTTAATGACCTAGTTAATCTCTCTTATTTTCAATACCGAACATGGCTCATATAGACATAGAGTTGGTTGAATTTAGGCTTATTTCATTATAAAACTAGATTATTTCCTACTCTAAAGAAGTTCAAGTTATATTTGGTTTAGAGGAAGAAAATAATAGAAGATAAAAATATGTGAAGAATGTTCTTCCCCCACACCAAGATGTTAACATGTGTGATTCAGAATTCCGATCATTAAGGTTGAGTGAAATATTTTCCCATCCTTATGTTCTCATAAGAATGAGACTCTAAAGTCATTTTTAATAATGGGGAGATAAATTTAATTGAATTTAAAGGGAATTTTTTATTCACAACAAATCCAATGGGGGATTTTGAAGTTTTTATCTCATAATGTTGATGTTGTATTGTATATGATTTCAATATTTTGTAGTAAAGTCAATGACTAAGTGGATGGTAATGAGGTTTCTAAAGAAAAGGTTCCTAAGTTCCCTAATAATAGTTCATTAGACAGTGCTTCAGAACATTATAATAGAACATTCCAATTATCTATAAGCACTATCTATGTTATTTGGAGTTGGAGAAGTTCTAGAAGATAAATAGATTGATGATATACTAAATAAATTAATCCTTATGGCTGAAATTGAATTCAAAGAGGCCCCAATATTCATCAGGAAAGTGACCTTTACCTTATATTTTTAGTTACTAGAGACACTTATGAAATTTCTCTTATGTGTTTCTGAAGGCGGTCAAGAAAGTTTCCTCACTAAGATAAGATATATTCCTTATGAAGGTTTAGAAGCTTTCATTATGAAGGTTAAGAAAGTTTCCTTATGATAGTTATGAAACTTTACTTATGAGTTTTTGAAGTAGGATAAGAAATTTTCTTTATAAAGATAGATGATGTTGTGTCATTCTTCATGTTCCTAAGATCATGAAGAAACTCATGATTCAAGATGAAGTTTACACATTCATACAAGGGGATAAAATTACAACAATTAAAATGAACAGATGATGAATGATGTTTCTAGAAAAGGTTTGTACAATATTTTTATAGGGTTTATTATATAACAATTATATAATGTTTATGTCACAAAGTTCAAGTTTCAAGTTATAAAAATTTGATGATGAAAAGTTGAAATTGAAAACTATAAAATTTTATATTTATAATGGTATAAATTTTGAAGATATGATGTTAAGAAGTTCATAATGAACAAAGAATATTATTAAATTTTTATATAAGGAAATGTATGATCAGATAGAGATGTCATATTAACTAGTAGAAGAAGGAAACTCTCATGGATATCAGATGGATTGGTACAATGATGCACTGGAAAAACTTTTATGAAGTCTAACACTCATAGAATTTTTTTTGTTACAATATGTACAATGTTTTTGATAAAATATAAACAATTATTATGTTTGAATATTTACAATGTTTGGGTAATTTTTTTTTGTTACAAGCTATACAATGATAATGTAAAAAAGTATTTGTTACAATTTGTACAAGGTTTGAGTATAAAATTTTATGTTATAGTTGTATGAAGTGGATAAATAGTATAATGTATTGAGTAATAACAAAATGGATTGATGAACATTACAACATATGGATGAACAATATATCAGATAGAGGAACATTACAATGGGTGGATGAATAGTCTAATGAATTGATGTAAAATATAATAAAAAATAGGATTAGTATACCAAATAGAAATTAACAGTACATTGAACTAAATTTCACTAAATAAATAAATAGGACAAGGATGAAATGAATAGTACATCAAAGAGAAATTCACAGGATGAAGGCACAATAAAATGAATGGAATGAATAGTATATCAGATAGACATTCACCCGATGGTGGAAGGTTGCACTAGATATAATGAATAGAAAATTTAACAGAAATTCACCGAATGGAGGAATAGTACACTGGATGGAACAAACGATATATCGAAAAAAATTTCCCTGAACAAAGTTCTAAGGTGATTTAAAAAGTTTATTTAAATTCATTAACAACGATGATGTTATTTTATTCACTCAATATTTTCTTATCTAGAATGGTTAAGATTGTTTGAAGATTTTTTTAATGATGAGTTTAAGGAAGTTTGAATAAGTTTTTTAAATTCATTAGAGATATTCTAAGAAATGTTGTTGGTACTATGTTTTCATGAAACATTAGGAGTATTATACAAGGGTTGACAAGCATCCATCAAAATTGATTTTAGAGGGAGTTTCAACATGTGAATTTTTATTGAGTAGGAAAATTAATTTTAGTTCCCACATTTTTCTCCTATGGGCACACTAATAAAAAGGGGAGAATGTACAATGCAAATATTAAGAAAGATACACAGTCCATACATGATAAAGAGAGGAAAAGTGCTAAGGAATTTAGAATAGTGTGAGTTTCCAACCAATTTGGTTGAAGAATAGGTACACCAAATAGAGGTGTATTGAAAAAGTTCTACAATATAGATATACCAAACATATTATGATGCAAATTTATTTATTCACCAAACAGAGCATAGATAAGAGGCATTGTATATTCCGAGGAACACTAGACAAAGTTTCACCAAATTAATGTAGAAGGCACACCAAATTGAGTCTTCAGAAAGAGAATTTTTAGAAGAACATTGGCGAGTGGTTATAAAATTTTTCTATCATTTTTTGGTTTAATTTGATAAGAAAACTCTTTAACTAGAAATATTAATTATAATTACCTATTAGAAGACAAAATGATCTTAATAGGAGTTTGATCATTGTATTAACTTATTTATATAGTGGATATATATGACTCAATGGGAGTTGACATGGAAAGAATGTAGTATCTCACCTTGAGGAAAAAACTTTTAAAAATATCTTATGTTTATTCCTTTAAATTACCTACACAACATAAGAAAAAGTCATGAAGGTGAGTTTTTAAAAATCCATACATCCTAACCGATAAAAGAGGTCTAGTCAAATTGGGGAAAAGAAAGCGTTTAGTTTGAATAAAATCAGTTAAATGTTGGTAACCAATTCACTAAACCCTCTTAGAGGGATTGCATGATCCACCAAGGAATCTAATTATTTAACTTATTATTAATGTATCATATTTATTTACTAAATTCACTAGAATATTCCAACAACGATTCCATTTTCATGCAACATAACTAAAAAACCTATGAAATTTTATAAGAAATTTATAAATAAATATAATAAATATATTATAGTATCTTAAAACATATATTAATAATGAACATGGTATCAAATAATGGGTAATGATATCAACATTATAAAATGTTCATAAATAGTGAAATTTATTAACACCTGATTGTTGAAATAAGTTATAACTAACCAATATACCCAAAATAAATAATTAATAATTAGGGACATAAAAATTAATATATATAAATAAGGATATTAAATATATGATAAATTCATCTATGGTATTTTTATATGATAGTAGAGAATCATCAACTAAGTAAGGAAACATGTTATGGATTTTAATTTAAAATTCATCTCTTTGATACATGTATGTTATTATGCACCAAATTTCATTAATGTGGTGTATATACTACCATATTTGAGATATAATTTCATGAATTATTTTTTAGTCATGGTTTTTTAATTTCAACTATAAGACCTCTCTTTCAAGGGGACTAATTAAAGTGTTACTTAAGACGCAACGTTTTTCTCGGTCTCAATTCATATTCCCTGATACATGTTACATGCTACACACCATGTTTTATTTGTTTTTTTATTGATTTAGTATCCCATGAATGTTCTATATCTTATTTTCTTGAAATTTATGGGATAAACTAAAAAAAATCTTATTCTTTTCTTCTAATGGGTTTTTACTGAAGTGTTACCCTAGTCATAAGGGTTTTTGGAAATTTAATTTTCCTTCATTAAGTTATGGTCATTCACATGAAAATATTTCTTATATGTTTGGAACATTCTTCCCATTTATTTTATTATATTTTATTATCTCAATATTAAAATTCATGGCACATAAAATCCGTTTTAAATGTTTCATGTTTCATGGAGTGTGATTCTCTCTAGGGATATTGAAAACTCAATCATCCTTTAATTTAGCTATAATGATTCATCTTGAATATTGTTTTTCCATGCTTTGGTTCTCTCACCCTAATATTTTATTATATCATATTTTATAATACTATTTAGAAAAATGATGTTTTAATAAAAAATATGTATTTTCAAGGACTTATTATTAAAGATTTTTTTAAAAAAAGTACTAGTTTTTAATTATTTTTCACTTCAAATTTTAAAAAAGACTTTTTGATGTTGAACTGTAACATTGTCTATTAATTCAATGATAAAAAAATTTCTAAAATAAAATTTACGATTTAACTTATATTTAACTTTTAATTTTCAAAACTATCTTCCCTAATAGTTTTTATGTTTCACTATTTATACTGTAATATATGTTTATCTTTTGGGGGAATTAATTCACAATAATAAACAATCTAATTCCTATTCCCTTCTTGGGTGGTATCGTTTAAGAATTCTTTTACAAGGTTTTTCTTCATCAATTTTAATATCCTCATATGTTTCATTTGATACACCTGGGATAAATTATTTTGAAACTATCCTCTATCTTTCTCTGGATGGCTTGCGATCATGTTATTATAATAATGACATTGTTGTATTCTCAATACTCTATACGATGTAAACATTAAATATTAAATATTTCTGATTAGATGATGATCACCTAGAAATAATGTTAATCTATTAACATTGGGAAAGGTATTGGTGTTACATATTATTTCATTCCAATATTGATGATTATTGGAATATTGACTATGTATTTTTTAACTATCCACCTTCTTCCTGCATATAGATTATGACTATGTTATCCATTTTATCAACATTGGGGAATATGTTGGCATACCATATATTGTTATTCAAAAATTGATGATTATTGTATGTTGACTATGTGTTTTTTTCCATAAAAATTCTTTCTTATGATGGGATATGATCATGTTATCCATTTCATAACATGGGGAAAATTATTAACATTCTTGATGATTAGTGACTGCTAACATAAGTTGATATTTTATTGATATTAAATATTTTTCATTATTTAGATAACCATGTTTTTATTCAGACAAAGTTTTAATAGTGAATGATATAAAAGGTCTTGTTGACTCTTATGGTGAATGCATTGGACATAATCAGGTGATTAGTGGGATCAAATTATATATACCCTTGATTTATTGACAGATGTCATGATTCAAAAAATCATGGGTTTTGGTGTATACCTCTCCCCATATATGTATAGTGTCTTGAAAAAACACCTTGAAATTAGGTTTTTTATGTGTGAAATTATGTATTCCATCAGTATGTGATCACTTTTATTGATTTCCACTATCTCATTAATTGTTATGGATATAACATGATCTTAGTTTTAATTTATTATAGAATTATTTATATTATTTATTCCTCCCATATTATACTTAAGTTTTTATATCTTTAGTTACATGTTTCCCTTAATGAGTGTTGGAGTTCACCCTTTTTTTATGTTTCCATTCCATCAGCTATAAATAAAAGTAGTACACATGACATGTTTAAAAGGATAGGTTGTGTGAAATAATTTATGAGATATGATGAAGAAACATTATAGATTTTTTAGTTTTTTATATAATGAATATTTGTTTATTTGACACAAATAACATAGTATTTTCTAGTTATTGCCTTATCCTAATTCTATAAATATGTAGACTTTAAAATATCCTTGGTATGTGAGAGATAAAATAATCATTACTAATGTTTTATTTAAGGATGGTATTATGCATGTTTTTAAACTTGGTATCAAACTGAGCAGGTAAAGTTTGTGTTTATGGAATTGGATCTAAGTGTGTGGGTCCAAGGCATCACATCTCAACCATTATTTGGTGCATCACACACACAAGTCCATCCTATACTTTTAAATGATTCATTATTTGGGTAATAATTTAAATACATTCAAGAATATAGACTATGTAAGTTATTGATGTGATGCCCAATTATTCTTTTTCTTCTTCTCTTGTATAACAACATGAAATAACTTATTATTATTCATTATCTATATACATAGTAGTTCACACACTCGATTATTATTTTTTGTATTTGTGAACTCTGTTTCTTCCTCCCTTCTCACTTACTCTATATGCAAAAACTGAAATGCATAAAAAACTCTACTACTTCTTCCCACTTCTTTTTATACTTAAGTGAAACATGTACATAACTATTTCTATTTACTTATTCTAATATTTAGAACACAGACCATATTTAAATTAAATTATGTGTCAGATATCCTATATTATTAGAAAAAATAATTTTATTGTTATTATTATTTTGTGTCTTACACACTCTTCGACACTCAGATCATTAGAGAATATACTTTTGGTAAACATTTTTTTTTTCATAATTCCTCTTCCACAAACTATAATATATATATATGATAACTACATTCACCCTTAATTTTATTCCCATAATTATTTTTTCTCTTTCTTATTTTCTTTATATATTTACTATTACATGTGAATATTTGAATTTTAATCTTCATAATTTTTATAAATTCAATACTCCTAAATTATTAGCATTTAATAAATTAAAATTCTTGATGACTCAGAATTTTAAACTCCCACATAAACTACTTTTATGACTATAGAATCATAAAATATAAAGTAAATATCATTTTCCTTATCACTTTGAGCATGTATACATTCTCATCATCTTTTACTTCAATCCATGAAATATTCATTTATTTAAATGTTTTTTAATGTATTTATGAATCCATGCATGAAACAACTATGATGATTTCTTCATTATTCATGAATTCTTCATGAATAATTCATCATTCTCCTTCATTAATTCCTGAAAGATTAATGTTAAACTAATCATGATATTCATATCATTAAATGCTCGACATACATAGTATCATTTGTTTTAAATATCTATTTTTGATCACTAAAATGATTTTAAAATACCCTCATTTGAGAATCTTATAATATATAGAACAATTATCTCCTCTTACTCAATATTCTTTATCCCAATCTCATATCATGTATAGACATAGATCTATCAAGTTTTGAACATTAAAGTATTTCTATTTCATATTCCCATAAAATTTCCCATCCATTAATTTAATTTAGATGAGAATCTGGAAAGATCATATGTTCTCATACAATAAAAAATAAACAATAAATAATCATGTGGATCAATATATTATAGAAAAAAATATTGTACATGGTATATAATCATCATATGCAACTCCTAAAAAAATACGCAACATTTATAAGTCTTACATGCAAATAAAAAAGTAATATTTTCCTTTAACATGAGTTATTTAAAAATTCAAAATTCATACATAGAATTAAAATCTTATAAAATCAATACACTACCTGAATTATTATACTATAAAATATTTTTATTTCATATTAATTCTATCACATATGATATATGCCTTCATTTTTTCCAATAGAAGCTCTATAAATCAGAATCATTTCAAAATCATCTTGAAGTTCTTATATATATATTTTTATTTTTATCTTTACAACATCATATATATTTATATAAATTTTTATCATAAAATACATGAATAGATATTACTTAAACTATATTCATTATAAGAATAATAAATTTATTATTATAAATTCTCTATGTAACCCAAATCATCATAAACACTACCTCTAATTATGGAATCCCACCTTTTTATTACATAACTTTTCATTACATTTCACAAACAGAGGATTTTTAAAGTTTAGTATCTTGGAAATAAGTTACATAATACAAGAAAACACAAAAAAGTATTCTAATCCACTTGTAAGGATTCATCATAGGTTCATCCTAAGTAAATTTATTGTATCTCATAACTTGGGGACATACATAAATGTAAAGGCCCAATAAGGAAAACAAGTGAAATAGTTTACATGTGAACTTGAGAGATATCAATAAGAACATGATGAATATTGTAAAGGTGTTAAAAATAATAATATAATAATAATAATAAATTGAGTCATAACTTGAAAATGTGTCTAAAACATTTAATTCATACATTCATAAGTATATCACCAAGGTCCATCCCCAAGGTGTCATAAAACTTTCCAAGGTTATCCACCAAGGTATCATAAAACTTGTCATATCTAGGGATTAATTTCTTTATACAATGAATTGGAGTGATATCAGGGAACAAAATTGATATGTATTTATTTTAAAGTGGTCCACATAAATAATAATCAAAAATTTCATAAATAAACCAAATAGAATAAAATAAATGGGTTTCATATCAAAACCGCGATGTTTTAAAAAGTGATTAAAAACATGATTGTTATGTCATTTATAAACCACAAAAAGGGAATGAGGGTTTTATGTATTTCAATTAAATAATAAAATATATCCTTTTTATGTATTGATGAATAAACTTTGAAATGAAATAGGTTTAGTTATTCACATAAAGAAAATAAAATAATTTCATGAGAAAAAGAGAGAGATTTTTGAGATGGAAATTCTGAAGTATAATGGCTATGTAACATGGTCTAAAAAAACATTAAAAAGAGAGAGGACATGGGTAAACCATTCATAAAAGACTCATAATATAGTATAGGTACATAATAAAATGGAAATAATAACATGTTATGGAAACTTTAAAGACATACCACATAAAAGTGAACTTGAATGGAAAAGAGAAGTTGAGAATTCCCTTACCTTGAAGAGTAACTTCTAAATATCTAAGATCAAGAACTTGAGGGAATAATAATGCTTTGTGAGGACTCATTGAGAGGTATAAATGACAAAAAAATATGGAGGATCAATTTTGAATGAAGATAAATGAAGGAATTGGTGTGTATTTATAGTAAAAGAGGGGGAGTTTTTTATTAATTTCAAAGGACACCTCATTAGTGGTATTTGAAAAACAATGGGCTTGCCAATGGTATTGGCCCCTTGGGACACCTCATATCATATTTTATTCCTCAAGAGTATAAAAACATTATTACATAATTAATGCATCACTAATGATATCATTAAACACCTCAAAACTGTATTTTTACTATTCACCTAAAAACAAAATATTTTATAAAAATCTAAAAAATTTACCACAACCTAATATTGATATTCTGAATTCATAAATTCCATTTATTTTATATCAATAAATCTATAAATATGAGAAATTTAAAATTTAACTATAAAATACTTTATTATTAAAAATAATAGCGGACAGAAAATGTATAGTGGCATGCATAGTAAAATTTTCGACACTTAAAAAAATAAATTTATATTATCATTTTTAAATAAAAATGAGAGTTTTATAACATTATTTCATTACAAACAAAAATAATCAATAAATTCTTATAAAAGTACAATTTTTACCTGATAAATAAATTTATCAAATTCCATCATAATTTTTAAGTAAAACTATTCTTAAAACAGAAATGATGAAATAAAATTTTTATTAAAACAATTGGATTACATTTTAATTAACTAGGGCCTTGAAACATAACCCCTCAAAACACAAAAATACGACCTAAGGGTAAGGTGTGCGATGGTGATGGACTCTTGGGGTGGCTAGGATAACATCTCTTGAGTGGTAATCTCCACTAACTTAAACTTCTCCTATAGGCTATTCCGTTCATGCTTAACGTGTTGAAGCTTGACCATAGCTTGGTCCTGAGTGAATCCTAGTGATTCTACCTCCTTCCCAAGCTCTGAAAAATGGTCGTCGTATGACCTAAGTCTATTGTATGAGGTCATCGAATCTTCATTCTGCATTAATTATCCATTATCATTTCTATTTATTAACAATAATTGTAACGTTAAAAATTATTATTATTTCCAACGGTCATATTGACCAACATTCATATAACGGTCAAAACCTGATGGTCACACTTCATTTATAATTATATATTTTTATTGATTATGAAATAGTAAAACATACATTTTTAGGAAGCAACATATTATTCAAAAGTTCGTGTTGTTACATTCTTCCCCCCTTAAGAAATTTCAGCCCTGAAATTTCAACTCATACCCTTAAAAGAGAAAAGGTGTGGGTACTTATACCTCACAGTCTCCTCCAGTTCTCACGTGGCTTCTTCATATTTTTGTTTCCTCCATAACACTTTAACAAGGTGGGTAGTCTTGTTGCATAGATCCTTGTCTCTACGATCCAAGATCTCCACCGGCTGCTCCTCATAAGAGAGTTCATGTTCCAGTTGTACCACCTCTGGATTTAGTACATGTGATGGGTTAGGTGTATACTTCCTTAAGAGGGATACATGGAAAATACATGAACATGAGCTAGATTTGGAGGAAGTTCAATCTGATAGACCTCTGCTCCTATGAAATCAAGGATTTCATAGGGGCTAATGTACCTAGGGTTGAGCTTCCCTTTCTTTCCAAATCACATGACTCTCTTCCATGGTGAAATTCAAAGGAATAATTTTTCACCAACATCAAACTCCAAATCCCTTCGATGATTTTCGGTATAGATCTTTTTTTTACTCCAAGTAGCTTTAATGTGTTGTTGGATGACATGAAACTTTTCTGTCATCACTTACACAAGATCAGGCCCAAGAAGATTTCTCTCACCAACTTCATCCCAACAAGTAGGAGTTCTACATCGTGTTTATAACACCCTGAGCTTCCATGATACACTTCTCATTCAATAATGCAATAGCTTGCATTGTACGCAACTTCGAGTTCTAACACACCGCAACTAATCAAAGTAGCCGTTATGAATAGTAATACCCACTTTTTGAAATTATATAAATTTTATATTTTAAAATGGACTTCATTTTTGTATTCGGAATATCAAAATTATCCTAAGTTGAATTTTTTGTAATTTTCTGAGAACTTTCAAATTTTTATGAATAGTGAAAAATACTTAAAACAACTTTTTTAATAAAAATAATTTATAGTGATAAATTATACTATTTAGTGGTTTTAAAGTACAATTATAATATATTTTTATCATTTTATCCAATGGTGGTCATTATAATTAATTTAACATTGAAATTGGACATAAACAATTGTCAATCTTTTGATATAAATTGTTTCTTAAAAACACGCTATTTGTTGTGATAGCGGGAATTAATTATAAAATTAATTAATTCAACTTATATGTTTGGAATTTTGTAAAATAGACATCATTTTTGAAATCAGAATATCAAATATATCTTAGGGTGAATTTTTGGGATTTTTCTGAAAAACTTCAATTTTTGATGAATAGTGAAACCACTAAGTGGTAGTTAAAAAACTGATTTTTCATTTAAATGAAACATTACCTCTTCTGTGATTTGATTTTAAAAAATCCGACATACATGGTTGTCATTAGGAAGTAAAATGTGGTTCAATGGGATTAAAATAATTTTTTGGTGAATAGTAACTTTTAGGTTTAATTAATCGCGATTAAAGGTAATTAGTGAAAGTTAAGGTAAAAATAGTATTATAAAAATATGGAATGACCTTTAAACTTGTCCAAACACTATTGGATGTGTCTTGGCCGACCAAGAAAATCCATGGGTCAACTTGGGGACCCCATGGAGCCACTTTGGTAGGAAAAGGACATAAATAACTTTTTATTTAATGTTAAAATAAAAAGGTCACAAACAAGAGTTATTTTACTAAAATAATTTTTAAATGGGGTTATACAAGTCATATTATTGACTATAAATATTCATTATAAAGATAAAAATATTTCCTACATCATCATAATTTTTTTATAATTTTTAGACATTATAAAAATTAAATTATTTATGACACCATGATGATGCAGCGATTACCTCATTAATTAACGATTTAAATAAAATGAAAAGATAATGTAAAATACAAGGCTTAAACTTGTCCAAAGCCTATTGAATGGGTATATTTAGAACCCTTATCACCATATCCTCGAATTATAGAAGTGTGGGACCTTTAGAATCCGAAAAGAATTGTATAATAAAGTAATATTTCATTACTTTCCAAGAGTGCCCCTCCTCTCCACTTATAAAAGGCCCCCACCAATACCACCTTACTCACCCTTTCATAGCCTTTTGGCTCGGCCAAACTCTGCCCAAATACTCTCACAACTTCCCTCCCTTACTCCTAGAAGCCTCACTTTGGGCAGAATTCTTCCCAAGGAAGCCTTTGGCTCAAATCAAAAGAGTTACCCGATTTTAGGGTAATGTCTTCTCTTATGTTATTTTGTTTTATTTTGCTTATCCAACCCCCTAAACTATTTTTATTCCTTTCTTTTGTAACAACAACAGTATCCTAAATATACTAGGATGTTGTTATAATGATTATTCGAGCTACACTTACACACACCTACATCTAATGGTTAAAGAACATACGGTTTCTGTGGATGGCGAATTTCTGCCTCACGAAACGATGATTGTTCAACACTCATATAACACCTTCAAAGGTGTCCATTAAGATGTCACTATATTTATATATGATATATAATATGTTTAGGTTTTACTTAAGCTTCTGTATTTTTCATTTATGGCATACCTTTATTATTTCCATTATGGGTAAACGTGATAATTTCATTTTAGGAAGTGCGGACTACCGCCCCCTCAAAGTGATTTGAATCGTTAATGCCATATTTGGGATGTATAAAGGATGGAGTAAATGGTATTATACATTATATTATAATGGAATTATATTATACCTTTATATAATTATAACATCATTCCATTAAATATGAAATAGAAATGAAAGTAGCGTTCATGCGTACGTACGGCTTACCGTCTCCATGAACGGTGCATTTCATTTCTTACATCTAAATGTTATGTAATATTATAAATGAATGTATATACTGGATATATATGATTTATATGATATCTACATTCTGAAAATAATTCTGGATATAATGGATATATCACCACATCAACAACTTGTAATTATAAGAATTTTATTTTTGACTCAAGTACTTAAGATCGACAAAATGACCGTTATAAACTTAAATAATTACATAATGTTCATAACATGGTAATAAGGGATATAAAAGGAATAATTAACATGAAAAATGTTCTTAAGTAAATAGAAATTAACTCTAGTTTATTATTCAGGAGGTTAAAGGACGGTCGAGTCAGGACAGGACGCAAGGTAAGGGAACTTCTTAACCCAACTTCCATTCTTTGGGTTAATCTCCTACTTTCAAATTATGTCATGATATTATTATGTCCTATTTTGTATTTTTACTTTCTTTATGTGTACCTATAGTGAATACACATAATAGATCTATTTTATTTTAAAAATGATCTTTTTAAGGACTTCGTCTCAATCTCCTTTCATTGAGGCATATTTGGTTTTATACACAACTTTCTTTTATACGGTGTATAAACCCCTTTGACTTTTATGTTTATTCAAAAGGAATCTTTTTTATACAAAGAGTTTTACTAAATGACAAAAAGGGAATGTTTTTCTTTCCATACATATGCGGCAACAACGACTTCTCCGCCGTCGTGACCATTATTTGAGTTTCGGCTTCCTCTACAAGCCATCATTTTTTTTAATGAAAAATAAATACAAAGTTTTAACTTTATTTTATTTTGGTATTGAAAATGGTTTTGAAAGTGTTTTTATTATATCAATGTGTTGTATTGATACCTTGTGATTGAAATGTGGAAATTTTATGTTTCCTTTATGCATGTTTTATGTGATACGATTATGTTATGGTTTATGATATGTTTAAACCTATTCATATGAGGAATGCATTGGACTTAATAAGTGACGGATGGAGCCCGCTATAGCTCCTCGATGCATCAGTAGGTATCATGAGACAAACTAGTGTCTTGGCACGGGGCCTTGATAAAATCTTATTTGTGGTCTTAGCACGAGGCCTTGACTACGTGGTTATGATAGTCTGACATTATGCATTCCATCATTATGAAAGTGGTTATTGATATTGCATGTGATTATTCGACTAGTAGAATATTCATGTGAGTAAGTAAATGGAATTATTTAATTTTATTTTTTCCATATTATGCTGAAGTTAAAGTTTAAAAAGGCTTTTGTTTTAGTTATACATTTCTTTAAATGTTAATGTTTATTTTCGAAAGCTTCCGCTATATTGTTATCCTTACTGAGCATCTGAGCTCACCCCTTTCAATGTTTTAATCTTTTCCAGGATGTGAAGAAGTATATTATGAATGACCTGCAAGGATAATATAAGGGGATATGAAGAGAAGATGTTGTAGTTTTTTTTCACTTTATGATGTAATGTAAGACTTATGAATGTATCTAGTGTTTCCAAGGCTACTAAGCTAATCGGTCTTTCGAGACTTGATCTTTTGTGATCATGCCAATGCTACGAAGTAATGCACCGACTCTGGATAGCTGGGGTCGGGGCATTACAGTGTCCTATATAGAGCTTCACAGGGTGACATTTGAAGCTCAAATGGAAGCTATTGTTTTAAGATAAATCAACCAATAGGAAATGTTGATCCCATCTACCTTTAAATTCCATTGAGCATGTTCTCAGTATGTCCTCAAGTATCTGAATAGTCCTTTCAGATTGGCCATTTGTTTGAGGATGATAGGCCATACTAAAATTCAATTCAATATTTAGATCATGTTGAAGACTTATCTAAAATTTTGATGTGAACCTTGGATCATGATAAAAATGATAGAAAGTGGTACCCCATGAAACATTACCACTTCCTTCATATAAATCCTGGAAATTTGATCAAGAGATAAATCTTCTCGAATAGAGATAAAATGGGTAGTCTTGTTGAGAAGGTCCACTATAACCCATATCACATTGTTTCCTTTGGAAGTTCTCGGGAGACCCGTGACAAAGTCCATAATGATATTTTCCGACTTCCATGATGGTATGGGTAGTGGTTGTAATACCCCTTTAGGAAGTTATCGCTCCACTTTCACTTACTGACACACTTGGTACCTTGTAGTGTATTTGACAATCTCTCTTTTCATGTTATCCCACCAATAATGATCACAAAGGTCTCTATACATATTTTTTCTTCCAGTATGTATAGAGAAAGTAGATATATGAGCTTCATTCATCATCTCTTTCTTTATTTCTAGAATAGATGGAACACATAGCCTTGTATGAAATTTTAGTACACCTTCTTGATCAATATCGAACTCTAGAAACTTCCCATCCTTCACAACCTCAAACTTATTTTGTAATAAAGGATCTTCTTTATGAGATTTCTTGATCTTCTCTAGTAATTATGGTTGAGAAATCATTTGTGGTAGGGTTGATGATATCCCTTTCCTCACAATTCCCATGTCCAGTTTCACTAGGTCTTTGATCAAGGGATCTCTTTGAATCCTCCCCATGGACATAAAAATAGGGTAATTCCTACTTAATGCATCAATGACTTTATTTTCTCTCCCGATTTGATAATGAATGGAACAATTATAGTCTTTAAGAAGTTCCAACCATCTCCCATCTGTCATGTTCAATTCCTTTTGTGTGAAAATATAATTCAAACTTTAATGGTTAGTGTATATATCACACTTATCCCCATAAAGATAGTGCCTCCATATCTTTATAGAAAAAACAACCATATATAGATCTAGATCATGCATAGGATAGTCCTGCTCATGAGTCTTCAACTATTGAGATAAAAATAAATCACCTTTTCATTTTTCATGAGGGCACAACCAAGCCCTTTTAGAGATACATCGCTAAAAATAACGAATCCTTCTCTAGTTGAGGGTAGAGTAAACATGGGTGTAATAACCAATATCTTCTTCAGCTCTTGGAAACTTTACTCAAACTCCTTTGTCTATATGAACTTAGCCACTTTTCTAGTTAACTAGGTTAGTGGATTAGAAATTCATGGAAAGTTTTTCACAAACCTCCTATAATATCCTGCTAATCCAAAGAAACTATAAATCTCATTTATTGTTATAGGATGAGGCCACTCTTCTATAACCATTGTCTTTGTAGGGTCAACTATGATTCCTTCATTGGTTACAATGTTCCCCAAGAAAAAAACATATTGTAACCAAAATTCACATTTATTGAACTTTACAAAAAGCCTCTCCTTCTATAGAGTTTTCAAAATAACCCTTAGATGATCCTCATGCTCCTCGTGACTTTTGGAATATATCGGAATATCATCAATAAAATCTATCACAAATTTATCAAGGTAGTCATTAAAGAATCTATTCATAAAATCCACAAAAATAGCAGGAGCATTAGTCAAGATGAAGGGAATAACAAAAAACTCATAATGACCATATCTTTATTGGAAGTCAGTTTTTGTAATATCTTCTTTCTTCACCCTTAATTGATCATAACTAGATCGAAGATCAACCTTGGAGAAGAATTGAGCCCCATGAAGCTGGTCAAATAACTAATCAATTCCTGGAAGAGGGTATTTGTTCTTTATTGTGATCCCATTTAGTTCTCTATAATAAATTCATAACCTCATTAATTCATCCTTCTTCTTTACAAAGAGAATAGATGCTCCCCAAAGAGACACACTCAGTCAGATAAACCCCTTCTCCAAAAGATCTTGGAGTTGTTTCTTTAATTCTTCCAGATCCACATTTTCTATCCTATATAGGGTCTTTGATATCAGATGAGATCTCAGTACGTGTTCAATGGAGAACTCTACATCTCTTTCTGGGGGAGGTCTGAGTAACTCCTCAAGAAATACATCGATGTATTTCTAGATGATGGGGAAATTTTCAATCCTTATACTCTCATTTCCTTATTCATATTCACCAATAAACTCCATAAAAAAGGCTATAGGAGGTGATTTTAGACAAATATCTGGTCGATAAATATCTCCTTGGAAGATAACTGTAGGTTTCCCATTCAAGACTACTCAAATTTTCTTACTTCTACATTTGATCTTAGCATTATACTTTGAGAGATAGTCTATCCCTAGTATAATATTGAATTCTAACATGGGAATGAATACTATATTTGCGATAATATTGTTCTCACTAAAGTAAATACTAGAGTATCTAAACACTATTGATGCTTGTATAATCCCTCCAGGAGTCTTTACTGATAAATATACTTTTAGAAGTTCAGGTTTTAATTCTATATTCTTTGCAATCTTGGAGGAAATAAAGGAATGTGTAGAACTATAATAAAAAAAGTACTTGCTAGATTTGATAGAACAACAAGAGTACCCACCACCACATTATTTGGAGCTTCAACTTCAGTTTTCGTGATAGAAAAAGCATGATCTTGTACCTTGGCCTTTGCTGAGGCTGATGGTGATTCCCCTCTATTTCCCTCATATTTGGATAGTGATGGGAAAAGTGCCCTAGCTATCCATACTTGAAGAATTGGACTTCAGGTAGGGACTGCACCATCATACCTTTGTTGTTAGTGTTTGGAAGTTGAGGCTTCACTTCACTAAGACAATTATGAGCGATAAAACCATCTCTTCCACATTTGTAACACTTCCTGCTCCCGAGCAGGCAGTTCCCCGAATGATTCTTCCCACATTTATTACACATGGGAAGTTTTATTTTCTTTTCTCCTCTTCCCTGAAAAAAGATACTCTCCAATATTTGATCTATTAATCTATTATTTTCATTTGATTTATGAGACCACTACGTCTCACTGAACTCTAGTTCGACCTTCATAGCACTCTATACGGTTTCCTCATAGCTGTCATAGTCATTATTGACTAAATTCTTCCGTAGATATGGAATTAGTCCACCAAATAATCTATCAACCTTCCCATTAGGATCCATGACAAAGCTAGAGGTGTAATGTGAAAGCCTTGTGAATTTTATCTTGTAGCTTCCCACAGATTCATTCTCCTTCTGCATCATCTTGATAAATTCCTTCTCCATTTTCATTCTCATTGCAGGAGGGAAATACTTATTGAAGAAGATTCCCATGAACTCTTCCCACTCTAAATCTTTAATATACCCTCTTAGACTCATGTTTTTAATCAGTTCTCACCAATGATCAGATTCTCCATCTAAATGGTAAACAACCAAGGTGACTTTCTCTTATTCTAAACAATAGAGTACAAGAAATATCTTTTCAATAAAGCTTATACACTATTAAGCAATCAATGGGTTGGTAGATCCACTAAATTTTGGTGGTCGTTGGCATATAAAGGACTCAACAAAAAGTTGTTACCTTCATGATGAAACATGTGTCTCAGTTTGATTAAAGTTATTGCCTATAACTTGAGTTAGTTTATTCATCATTCTCATGAATGTTTCTATTCTGGCTTCCATCAGAGGGCCATCATCACATGGTCTGTTGCAGTCACTGTTTGAACAGTTCCTCATATTTCTTACTATTTTCTAAAATAAGAAAAACTTAGTGAGAAACTTATTTCATTTAAGAATCATAGAACTCTAAATGATTTTTATTTCTTAAAAAATCATGATTAAACACGTTATTTATTAAAAACAATTCAAAGTTTCTATAAATACTTCATAATGATTCATAAAAATCTTGTGATTAACCAAACATATCCCCAAGAGTTTCAAACCAAGAGTGCAACACAACCTATTTTCATGCACCAGTTCTTGTTTGAGTCTAACTCAAAGTGGTGTTTTCAAGTTTTACTTCTAGATACATATGTTCTAGGTCCACATCCACTTGTTTCTATCCAGACATGGATTTATTTGTATGGAAACCACTTAATATTTCACCAAAATACCAGGAAGTTTTTCTATATTTAAACTCATTTATAAGATTATTCATAAAGTTTTCAAATCCTAATTTCTATAAATAACTAAACTATCCTTTGATATGAACCATGGAATCCCACCTTTTTATTACATAACTTTTCATCATATTTCAAAAATAGAGGATCTTTAAAGTTTAGTGTCTTGGAAATAAGGTACATAATATAATAAAACATAAAACATTATTATAATCAAATTTTAAGGCTTCATAATAGATTAATCCTAAGTACAATTACTATATCTCTTAACATGGGGACACAAATCAAAGGAAAGGGTGAGCAGAAGGCCCAGTAAGAAAAACAAGTGAAAAAGTTTACATATGAACTTGAGAAATATTAATATGAAAATGAGGAATATAGTAAAGGCATGATAAAGAGGAATATAATAATAAAAATAAATTGAGTCATAACTTTAAAATGTGGCTTCAAAATTTAATTTATACATTCATAAGAATATCACCAAGGTCCATCCCTAAGGTGTCATAAAATTTTCCAATATTATTCACCAAGGTATCATAAAATCTATCATCTCTAGAGATTAATTTCTTTACCCAATGCATTAGAGTGATAAAAGGACACAACCTTAATATGTATTTATTTTTATGTGATCCAAATAAATAATAATAATAAATTTCATAAATAACCCAAATAGAATAAAATAAATGGGTTTTATATCAAATTTTCGACATTTTAGAAAGTGCTTAAAAACATGATCATTTTGTCATTTATAACCCACAAAAAGGGAATGAGGGTTTTATGTATATAAATTACAGAATAAAATATATCATTTTTATGTCTTGATGAATACCACTGGAAATTAAATAGGTTTGGGTATTCACATAAATACAATAAAAGAATTTGTTGAGAAAAAGAGAGAGATTTTGAGATGAAAATTCTGCAGCATAATGACTATGCAACATGGTTTTAGAAAATATTAAAAAAGAGGGGACATGGGTCAACCATTAATAAAAGACTCATAATATAGTATAGGGATAAAATAAAATGGAAATAATAACATGGTATGGAAACTTTAAAGACATACCATATAAAAGTGAACTTGAATGAAAAGAGAAGTTGAGAATTCCCTTTCCTTGAAGAGTAACTTCTAAAACTCTAATATCAGGACCTTGAGGGCTTGAGTAAGCCTTATTATGACTCCTTGAGAGGTATAAATAGAATAAATTTGTGGAGGATGAATTTTTAATGAAGATAAATGAAGGAATTTGTGGGTATTTATAGTAAACGAGAGGGAGTTTTTTATTAATTTCAAAGAACACTATATTAGTGGTATTTGAAAAACCGTGGGCTTTCCCATGGTATTGTCCACTTGGGACACCTCATATCATATTTTAGTCCTCAAATGTATATCAGAATTATTAAATCATTAATACATCACTAATGATATCATTAAACATACCAAAAACTCAAAACTATATTTTTACTATTCACCAAAAAACAAAGTATTTTATAAAAATATCATAAATTCACTGTAACCAAATATCAACATTCTGAATTAAAAAATAACATATATTTTATCTTAATAAATCTATACATATGATAAATATAACTTTTAACTATAAAATACTTTATTATTAAAATAATAGCGTACGTAGTGATATGCATAATAAAATTTTCGACACTTAACAAAAATAAAATTATTTTATCATTTGTAAATAAAAAGGAGTGTTTTTATAAAAATATTTAATTATAATAAACATTTTCATTAAATAATTATAAAATTAAAATTTTTACCTGAAAAATCAATTTATCAAATTCCATCATAATTTTTAAGCAAAAATATTCTTAAAATGAAAATGATGAAATAACAATTTTATTAAAATAATAGAATTACATTTTAAGTAACTAGGTTCTTGAAACATAACCCATTAAAAAACCCTCATACAACCTAAGGGTAAGGTGTGTGGTGGTGATGGACTCTTGGGGTGGCTCATATAACATCTCTTGAGTGGTAATCTCCACTAACTTGAACTTCTCCCGTAAGCGATTCCGTTCAAGATTAACGTGTTGAAGCTCAAATTGTTCTTGGTCTAGAGTAAACCCTAGTAATTCTACCTCCTTCCCAAGCTCTGGAAAATGGGCTTCATATGGCCCGAGTCTATTGGATGAGGCCACTGACTCTTCTTTCTACATTAATTATCCATTATCATTTCTATTTATAAACAATAATTATAACGTTAAAAATTAATATTATTTCCAATGGTCATATTAAAAAATAATAATATAACAGTCAAAAACCAATGGTCACATTTCATTTATAATTATATATTTTTATTTATTATGACATAGTAAAACATTCATTTTCCGAAAACAACATATTATTAAAAAGTTCGGGTTGTTACACTAATATAAGTGAATCTTCCAATGCTTCTAAAGGTAATTTATCATTGAAAATTATTTGTGGAACCCAAATATATACCCAATTTTCCTCCAATATAAATAAATCTATAATAACTTTTAAAGGGATGGAATCTTACAATATTTTTTCTCTTAATTTAAATGACACACTCATGTGATCTCTTACTTCTTTAATCGTAGGTGCTCTAACCAAACATCCAAGACAATTATACCTCACTTCTTATTCAACTTATTAGAATAATTGAAATCAATATATTTATTTACAACCAGTGAAAACCATTTAAAATAAAGAAAACACAAACAATGTGGCCCTAACAATTTCCCCTTTGAATATTTTATCTGTACCTAAATAAAATGATATGTAAATAAAGGAATTCATTCCTTTACCCCATCAATCATTTGTGTAAAAAACTCTTTACCCCTTTCCTAGTAATATAATTATTTTATTTTATCTACACCTTATTTAAAATAAGTAAAAATTTCTAGATATATTACAACCAATTCATACTTAAACAATGTTGCATCAAACAATCCAATTAACATCTATCTGATCCATGCTTGTCTTAGAAAACAAATACGTTTGATGTAAAGATAAATTTTATATATTAACAATTAAATTTGATACCAAATGAAATGATACTCTTGTTATATTTCTAAAAATCTATATTAAATTTTAAATCATGGAAAATCGAAAATACTAATGGATATAAAAATTGTGATATATATTTCTTATTAATATATCAAATTTAATTCCTACAATCACATAAACAAACAGTTCAAAAGAATTCAATCACAAAATATCAGGCTTTGAACATCAGGAAACAACTTTGAATCATCTTTAAACTTATTCTTTTATATCATGGATTAAATCAATTTTTAACCCATTGTGATAGGTTTTATTTTTGGTTACTATGTATGAGAGTATAATAAAGTGTACATTTTTTAATAGAAACTTATTAAGAACATGCCAAAATAATCATATTTGAATAAAATAATAATTATGTCATAATATTCATTATTATTCAATTCTATCCCCTTTAAGGATACACTTTAGATGGTCTTTTTTTAGGTTCTATGCATATTGGAAGTGATAGATGGGGCATGCCCAACTCATATTCTTGTCATGATTGATGATTAATATGAGATTTACACAACAATAAAATTCATGATAAATGGAATTGGACCAATGAATATAGATAATAGATAAACACAAGAAAAAAACTGTAGGATCATTACATATTATTTATAATTAATTTGATAAATTAAAGAATTACCTGGTGATAAATTCTTTCTTCATTGATGGATCATAAAAAATCTCTATGTTATAATATTATTGGGTTGTAATAATCAGGAATAGATTCCCTCTAGCAGTGATCGACATGTGTTGCATGTACATATGAACGTTTTCATAGGAATCTCTGGGTGATTGCACAACAGATCCAATTACGTGAGCCATTCTCCTTTGATCTCCCTGAGAATCACTTCAAGGATGAATTCTCATAGATCTCTCTAGACTTAATAGTGGTGGTGGAGGAGGATTTGTAACACCCTGAGTTTTTTTGATTTTTTTTTTTCATTTCACACAACACTGAATATATATTTTTTTATATTAAATCACTAAGTTTGATTACATTATATACAAAACCAATTTAATATTTCACTATACACAATACTGAGTCCCTTCTATAGCTTGCATTACACACAAGACTGAGTTTTATTGAACTATAATACACTATTAATATTGTTATTAAAATATTATTATAGATAACACTTAGCCGTTGGAATAGGTGTTAAGAATAATATTAAATAAATTATGAAAATATTATTTACACATTTATATAAAATTAACAATTTTTTTATCAATTTGTTTGAAATTAAAGAATGAACTATTTGAAGATAATGAAATTACTTTTCTAAGAAAACTATTTTTCTATACACAAACAAAATTTTATCCCAATAAATTAAACAAAACACATTTGTTGAATATTTTCAATAAAATTTATATATTATATATTCAATAAATAATTTTCACATTCATCCAATAGATTTTACTGGCATAAGATAAGAATAAATTCAATTTTATAAATAAAAAGATGCATATTTATAAAAGGTAATTTTATCGCCTTTTAATAGTGAACCCATTTTAAATATAATTTTTGAAACTTTTATAATTTTTATTTTAAAAAAGTAAACTTAATTTTTGGATTCATAATATAACAATTTTATTTGGGTGATTTTTTGTTATTTTTTTTGAGAAGTTTCATTTTTGATGAATAGTAAAAAATATTGAAATTCATTTCAAATAAGCCTTTTAGTATAATTTATTTATATCATTAAATATTGTTTTTAATTAGTTTTTAAGAATAATTGATCAATTTAATATCATTTAAACTAATTTAGGTCATTTAAAACAATTTACACTAAATTTAGACATTAAAACTTAGCGAACTTTTGAACATTTTTATTTTAAAACCCCGCTTCATCGTCTCGTCCACATGATTAACTTTAAATTAATTTATGAAACTTATGTGTTTAGAATTTGGAAAAATAGATTCTATATTTTGAATAATAATAATTTATAATGTATAATAAGTTCAACTAAGTTTTTAACAAAAAATATCAGTGAAAGTAATTTATATTAATTACAATAATTAAGGTAAAAACAAGAATACTTAAGGTTAAACTTTAATATTAAGAGGCCACTGAACTAGAAACATTTAAAAAATCAATTGGATTGAAATATTTAGACCAATTACTATATTTTATATAATTTTAACAATTATTGGAGGCACATTATGCAAGGGATACCTCCCAATAGTGTTTACATTTTTATATTTACAAGAATGCCACTCCTCCTCCTCTATAAAAGGTCACTCACCCCTTCTGTTCATTACACACCTCAATCCACTTTGGTTCATCAAAACCATGCCCAAATAATATAAAAAAATACCTAATATCAACCTAGAAGCCTCACTTTTGGCATAAAGCCAACCAAGGAATCCCTTTGGTGTAAACCAAATGGAGTTACTCAAAGAAGCGGTAACATCCTTACATAAGCTCTTTAGTTTTATTTTCATTGTCCAGCCCATAAAATATTATTATTCCATGATTATATAATAGAATAATTACCCTCAATATACTGATATGTTTTTATTATAAGTGTTAGAACTACACTTACACACACTTCCATTTAATGGGCAACAGACTTATCGCTCTTGTGTATGGAAAACTACTACCTCATGAACCAATGTTGTTCATTTTTCATTTACCACCTCTCATGGTTCGAAATTACAATGGAAAATATATTTTTATATTATATATATTTATATATGATATTTATTATGTATTTATTTCTCTTGGAATTATTATATAACACATACCCTTATGTTTTTCATTTTTTTGTAAATATGATAACTGCGTTTGTGGAAGTGTGGACTACTGCCTCCTCAAAGCAATGCAATTCATCCACACTTTACATGGAATATATTAAATATGGGTTTAATGAACTTATATGATATATATTACATAAAAATTATAATTTAATGATATTATATATATATATATATTTATTTCATTTAATTTCATTTAAATATGATTAGAAAACGGAAACAACGTTCATAGGTGCGTACGACCTACCATCTCCATGAATGGTGCATTCCATTTCATGTATCTATATTTTATATATTATTTTAAATTTTTATATACTAAATATATGTTATATATAAATCTTTTTTATATTATTTAAATAATTAAATAATGATCTAAGTAATAGTATTAAGAATAACAAGTCAAAACACATACGATAAACAAAGCGGTTATTACCCGAAACGTTACTTTAACATGGAAATATTAATAAATGGGTAATATAAATTCATAAGTGAATCATATATGGTATTATATATAGTAATATTGTTCTTTTATAGATTTATAATAAACTTATATTTATTATACAGGAGTTTTGAATGTGTATAAAGAAAGTCAAGACTTAAGGTAAGGGTTTTCTCATCTCACTTTTTATATCTGTGTGATCCATGCCTTATTCCCCACTCATTTATTTTATGTGGTGTGTATAATGAACATGAATGTATTATATTATCCTTATACTTAAATTTTTGGGTATTTTAATATCCATTTTATGATAATTATTTCATGGTGTTTATGGTTCAAAAGTTACCAAATCTGTAAAGTAGTTTTTGTCTCAAGTTTCCTTCTTTGAGATACATTCCATGTTATGCACCTATATTTTATATGGGGTGTATATACCACCCTATAACATATTATATCATTAATATATTAATTTAATGATATTTTAAGATTCATTTAATTCTATTATCTCATATAGAGTATGAGTCAATATTACCAGAGTGGTAATAGTTCATTGCTATAATCTCATCATTTATTAGGATTGTTTACGATTATGCTTCCATTGATGAAATATTGTAGTCCATATCTTTATAAAACTTATGAATTTTATTATCCTATATTTAGTAATGATATTTTCATTTATTAGTACCATTTTACCACTCTTTGGTACTTAAGATAATTAAGAATGTTTTTTTCAGAAAATATGACATTATCTGTCTCTTTAATTGGAAATTTTCATTCTTTAAAAACCATGTTTTATAAAAAAGGTTTTCAAAAATATTTTATGTTTAAAAAGTTTTTAAAATGTTTTCAAGACAATTTGATATGTTTTCAAGGAAAATGTTTTCAAAATTATTTCAAGCTTTCTTTATAATTTTTTAAATTATTTTCAATGTAAAAGTAATTATAAACATTTTCAAGATTCCTTTATAAGTTTTCAAAGATATTTTTGAAGAAAATGGTTTTCTAAATGATTTATTTTTTAAAGATATTTTTTGAAATAGAAAAATATATTTTCATAAATAAATGTTTTAAATGAAATTATAAATCCTTCTTTATAAGAAAATTATTTTTTAAATGGTTTTATAAAAAGGATTTTCGAAGAAATGCTATTTTACATTAGAAATGTTCCAAGTTATCTTTCAAAATCCTTCTCCATATAAGATGATATAATTTTTTATAGTTTATGATTTACTGGGGATATGATGATTTCATGGGTTATTATATGTTATTTATGAAACCCATCTATTTTTATGGGTCATGATATGATGAAAGCTTTATTATCTTATGGTATATGTATATATGATTTTATTATGTGAATAGTGCGACCTATATCCCCATATAATGAACTGGGTAAAGATTTATATCTCATGAGATAATTATGAGAAACAAGTATATGATCTTGATCCATAATAGGAAATAGGTGTCTCCTGATCCAAAAATGGGAAAAATCTGTGTCCTGATCCAAAAATGGGAAATAGGTGTATCTTGATCCACTATGGGAAACATGTGTAGCCTGATCCACTATGGGAAATAGGTGTGTCCTAATCCAAAAAGGAGAAACATGCCTATCCTGATCCACTATGATGATGGTCTTGATAGTTAGAATTGAAACATGAAATGGTTTTCTATAGTTATAATGATGCCACACTTATATGACATGAGCTTATGGTTCATGATTGATTTATGATGATTAATCACCCGTATAATTAATCACCCGTATGATTAATGTATTATGAACTGCCAATATTTATGCAAGGAATCTTGATTATGATCTTTGATATACAGGGTATGATCTTATAATGTTAAGATCATGTTCTCACACCCTTATTATCATGTTTTGCTTACATATCTCCCTAGTTTACCCTTACTGAGCATCTGAGATCACCCATTTCTTATATTTTATTTCCCTAGGTTATGAAGAAAGGTTTTAAGTAGGAGTAATAAAGAGGAACATCTTTAATGGATATTTTGAAGATCTTTCACCAAGTTAGAAGATTTTGTTTCCATGTTTTTAAAGACACTAAAATATTATGGTTCTTGGTAATGTATTTTTGTAATGTGTGGAATATTTAGCTAAAATGATGGAATATCTATTTATGTTAAGCCTAGGTCACAATAGTTGGTATAAAAGGAATGGTTTAGTCAACCTTTAGAAACTAGGATGAGAAAACATTGGTGATATCCCAAGTAATATTTCTAAGGATATGTCTAGGGATGTCTCTAAGGATAAGTCTAAGGATATGTTAAAGTATATGAAAATGTACTATAATTTTGTTAAAGGATAGAGTGAGTGGTTTCCTAGAAATACATCCCTCTCTCGATATTACAAGTGGATGTGGCTCTGAAACAGATTTGCATAGGGTTAATAACCCTAAAAACTCCATATTGAGCTAGAATCAATTATAAATTTGTGCACGAAAATGGGTCTTGCTACAAAATTGTTTGACACTCCTGGGGTATATGATTTGGGAATTCAAAAAACTCTTTACAAACCATAATGTAGGATTTAAAAAAAAGATTACTATGAATAACCTAGGATAAACCTAAGGTTTCATAGATTAAATAAGTAGGTGTCATGATTTAGATATCCTATAAGTAATTATTTTTCATGATTATGTGGTTTTATTCTATGATAAGTGTTTATCACACTATGATTTCTGGTATTAGTAAATAGTAGGAACTAGGTTAACATTTAATTTTTCAGATGTGGAAAGTTTGGGCATTATACAAATCGATGTCCTAAGTAGAGATCCCATGAATAGAATCAAGAAGGTGGTATGAGTATTGGTTATACTTCTGAAGCTAAAGAGACAAAAAATGACATATGAAAGGTATGTGATATTCTAACAGTATTGTTTACATTAAATGTATGAAGCATGATTATATTGAGGTTGAGGAACCTAAAGACGTGATTCATATTTCATATTCTAGGACAAGGGGTATTAAGGAATAAGATAATGAAGCCCGAGCAATGTTTTAAGAATAAAGTTGGATGATTGAAGTGTATATGTTCTAGAATTCAAATATTATGTTACATGAATCATGAAATATATAAGTATTTTTAGTATAAGTTTTTCATTAAGTATTGAAAAGGATATGTTGAATAGCGATGAAGACTTAGAAAAATGATTTAATTGAAATGTGATATTTTTAATCAAGGGAAGGTAACCCTTAATGTATTCAAGATGTTGAGACAATTGTGTTCAGCTTGGATAAAGAGATGATTGATTTAGATAAAGTAAATTAGATAATACCAACGACCTCAAAAATGATAAAGGATTTTTTGAAAAAGTTTTTTTTGCTATCATGGATGGAGATTGAAGAGTTTAAGAAATATATTCAATGATATTTGGAATAATAAATCATGAATGTTTTCAATAATGATGTATGGTAATTCTAGTTATTACCATATTTCAATAGAATACATTATAAAGGTATTAACATGTTTGGAATGTGACAACCAAGAGATACTTTATGATATCTAGTGGATCAATGCTAAGATGTTTTTGAGAAATTTAGTGACCTTATTTCTAAAGTTTTAGATTATATATTTTAGAAGGTTTATATGGTTAAACCTATATGGAATGGTTTATGTTAAACTTCAGATGAAGTTTTAGAGATTAAAGTATTATATCTCCATATGAGGATTTATGAATATTGGATAACCTATGATAACCATTTTGTTATGATTCTAACTAAAGATATATGCAATGACTTATCATTCTACCTCACAATCTGCTAATGCTCCATGGATGGAATTTTTTCCCTCTTTTCTTAGAATAATACATGAAAAGTAAATTGATCAAGGAACAACAAAGGGTGAGTTTTTTTTGAAACAATTTAGGTATATATTCTTATGAAAATTCTTCAAAATTAAGAGAAGGGTCTTGAAATATTTTTTTTCAAGTTATCATCATTTTTTATGATATCAATGACCTTTATCAAGACTCTTTGGATTGTGGATTTGTGATCATTTAACTTTCTCCAAATCATGTTCTCTATCACTCTCCATCAGAACTTGATAGTTAAATTTCTCTTCCATATCCATGTTTTTACTTTCCACCTATGTTCTCCTATGTGTAAACCTAGTAATGAGTTACTTTGGGTAACCATTATGGTTCCAACTTTATTTTTTAAAGGAAGCTTTAGTATTAATTTTTATGATGTGGGTTTCTATGAAATAAACATTCAAGTATAAACCTTTGATAAACCATATAAATTTTGAGGGAGAAATTCATTTAAAAGGGGGGGGGGGGGGGTAGAATGCAACACCTTAAGATTTTGTATTTTTTTTCAGTTCAAACAACACTGAATATAGATTTTGTTATATAAAATCACTAAGTTTATCTTGAATTATATGAAAAACCAAGTTAAGTATGCTCTACATAAAATACTTGAATTAGCTTGTGGTACACGTAACACTAAGTTTGTCTTGTGTTATAAAAAATACTGAGTCCCTTCGATATCTTGTACTACGCGTAAGGCCGAGTTTTACCAAACTAAAATATATTATTAATATTATTATTAAAATATTATTATATCTACCACCTAGCCATTGGAATTGATGTTAAAAATAATATTAATTAAATTATAAAAATATTATTTACACATGTATATAAAATAAATCCTTTGGTTATCAATTAGTTAGAAATGAATGTAAGAACTATTTGAAGATAAAGAAATTACTTTTATAAGAAAACTATTTTTATATAAAGAAACACAATTTTATCCCAATAAATTAAAAAACCAATTTTGATGAATGTTTTCAATAAAATTTATATTTTATATATTAAATAAATATTTTTTATACTTATCTAATATATTTTATAGGCATAAGATAAGAATAAATCTAATTTTATGAATTAAAATATTTATATGTCTAAATGGTAATTTTATCACCTTTTAATGGAAAACTAATTTTAAATATAATTTTTTAAAATTTTATAATTTTTATTCAAAAAAATTAAATTCATTTTTGGAATTGGAATATAAAAATTTACTTTGGGTGAATTTTTGGTATTTTTCTACAAATTTTCATTTTTTGATGAATAGTGAAAAACACTTAATTTTAATTCAAAATTGTCTTTTCGTCTAATTTATTTATACAGTTAAATAAAATTTTTAATTTTGTTTTAAGTATAATTAGATAAATTTTATATTAAACCAATTTAGGTCATTTGAAACGATTTCACATTAAATTTAGATATAAAAACATAACAAACTTTTGAACATTTTTACTTTAAATACCTGCTTTGTCGTCTCGTCTGTGGGATTAATATTAAATTAATTTATAAAACTTATGTGTCTAGAATTTAGAAAAAAATATTACATATTTGGAATCAAAATAATTTATAATATCTAATAATGTCAATTTTTTTACCAAAAATATTAGTGAAATTAATCAAAATTAATTTCAACGATTAAGGTAAAAACAAGATTAATTAATGGTTAAACATTAATTTTAAGAGGCCAAATGACCTAGAAACATGTCAAAATTCCATTAAATAGAAATATTTTTACCAATTTCCATGTTCTATTGATTTTGAACAATTATTGGAGGCATATGATATAAGGGAAACCTCTCAATAGTGTTTACCTTTTTATATTTACAATAATGCCACTCCTCCTCTATAAAAATGCACTCACCCCTCACTTCCTTACACATATCAAGCAATTTTTTATCATCCAAAACCTACCTAAATAAGCTAAAAAAATCCCTAATATAAACATAAAATCCTTAGTTTGGGTATAAATCCATCCAAGGAATCCCTTTGGTGCAAAACAAAAGGAGTTACTAAAAAAAAGATGTAGCATCCTTCCACAAGATCTTTTGTTTTATTTTCATTATACACCTGTCAAATATTATTATTACATGATTATTTAATAACCACAATATTCTAAATATACTGTGATTTTTTTATTTTAAGGGTTCAACCTACACTTACACACACATCCATCTAATGGGTAACGAACTTACCGTTCTCATGTACAGTGAACTATCACCTCACGAAATGATGTTGTTCATTTTTTAATTTAACACCTATAATGATAGGTAATTATGATGGAAAATATATTTTTATATCATGTATATAAAATTTATGATGTATTTATTTATTTTGGAATTATTATATAACACATACCTTCATGATTTCTATTTTTTGTAAATACGATAACTTCATTTGTGGAAGTGTGAACTACCGCCTCCTCAGAGCGATTTGATTTGTTCACACTTTAAATGGAATATATTAAGAATTAATTTAGTGAAATTATATTATATATATATACATATATATAATCTACTCTCCTTTTAATATGAAAAGAAAATAGAAAAATCGTTCACACGTATGTACAACCTACCGTCTCCATGAATGATGTATTCCATTTCATATATTTATATTTTATATATTATTATAAATATTTTCATAATAAATATATATGATATAAAAATCATGTTTCTCATTCTATAAATAAGTAAATCATGATCTAATTAAGAGGTTCAAGAATAAAAAGTCAAATCACATATGATAAACAAAGCGATTATTACCCGAAATATTGATTTAACATGGAAATGTTAATAAATGGGTAATATAAAGTCAAAAGTGAATAATATATGTTATTATATATAGGAATATGGTTCTATGGTATATTTATAAGAAAATTATATTTATTATATAATATTTGTTAATGTGTACAAAGAAATTCAAGATTTAAGGTATGAGTTTTCTTATTTCACTTTTTATATCTGTGAGATACATGATTTATTCACCACTCATTTATTTTTTATGGTGTATATACTTCCCATGAATGTTTTATATGATTATTATAATTAAATTTATGGGTATTTACATATCTATTTTTTGATATTTCTTTCATGGGGTTTATATTTCAAAAGTTACAAAATCGGTAAAGTAGTTTTTGTCTCATGTTGCCTTCTTTGAGATACATGCCATGTTATGAACCTATATTTTTCTATGGGGTGTATATAATGACCTATAACATGTTATATCATGAATATACTTATTTCATGATATTTTAATCTTCATTTAATGTTATTATCTCATGTATATTAAGATTCAATGTTTCCAAAGTGGTAATAGTTTATTGCTATAATATCATCATTAATTGGAATTGTTTAAAATTATGATTCCATTGATGAAATATTATTTTCCATATATCTATAAAATTTGTTTATTTTGTTATACTATGTTTATTAATGATATATTCATGTATTTGTACCATTTTACACTCTTTGTTAATTAATATAATCAATAAAGTGTTTTTAAGAAAGTATGACATTCTCTCTCTCTTCAGTCAAAAATTTGTCTTCTCTCAAAACCATGTTTTATAAAAAATGTTTTCAAAAATGTTTTATGTTTAAAAAGTGTTTTAAAAATTTTCAATACCATTTTATATGTTTTCAAGGAAAAAGGTTTTCAAATTTTTTTCAAGCTTTCTTTATAAAATTTCAAAGTATTTTCAAAGTAAAAGGAATTATAAATGTTTTCAAGATTAATTTGTTTGTTTTAAAATATATTTTCAATGAAAAAGGTTTTAAAAATAATTTATGTTTTAAATATATTTTTTCAAAGTGAAAAATATATTTTCCTCAATAAATTTTTTAATTGAAATTGTAAATACTTCTTTATAAGAAAAGGAATTGTGAAATGGTTTTATAAAAAGGATTTTCAAAGAAAATATATTTTCCATAAGAAATATTCCATGTGATATTTGAAAATACTTATCCATATAAGATGACAAATTTTTTATAGTTTATGATTTAATAAGGATATTATTCAAGAATAACATTCACATTCTTTATTGAATGGATTATGTTTTTATGGAATGATGTTTATAAGACACGTTTCTCATCCACATGTTATATACTTTTGAAACCCACTTCTTTTCATGGGTTATTATTTAATGAAATTATTTAAAGACCCATATATTTTCTATAGGTAATGATATGATTAAATTTTTATGATACCCATTTTCTTTCATGGGTTATGATATGATGTTTATGAAACCCATATATTTTTATGGGTCATGATATGATCCATGTTTTATTATATTGTGGCACATATATGTATGATTTTATTATGTGATGGGTGGGACCTATATATCCATCTAATAAATTGGGTAAATATTTATATCTCATGAGATAATAATGGGAAAAAATTTGACAAGATTGATCCACAATGGGAAATAGGTGTGTCATGATCCAAAATGAGAAACAACTGTATCCATATCCAAAATGTGAAAGAGGTGTGTCTCAATCCATGATGAAAAAAAAGTGTGTCCTGATCCACTATGGGAAACATGTGTGTATTGTTCCCAAAAGGGGAAATAGGTTTGTCTTAATCCACTATGTTTATGGTCTTGGTAGTTAACCTTGACACATGAATTTTTTTTCTATAATTATAATGATACCACACTTATTTGACACAAGCTCATGGTTCATTATTGATTTATAATGATTAATCACACTTATGATTCATGTCTTATGAAATACCAATATTTATGAAATGACTCTTGATTATGATCTTTGATATGAAGGGTATGATCTTATAATGTTAAGATCATGTTCTCATACCATTATGCTCATGTTATTCTTACATATCTCGCTTGTTTACCCTTATTGAGAATACGAGACCACCAATTTCTTATGTTTCCTTTCCCAAGTTAGGAAGAATGTTTTTAAGTAGGAGTACTAAATGGGAAGATATTTAAGGAATATGTTGAATATCTTTCACTAAGTTAGAAGATTATGTTTCCAAGTTTCCAAATACACTAAAATATTATGGTTCTCAGGCATGCGTTTTTGTAATGTGCTGAATATTCATCTAAAATGATGTAATATTCATGTATGTTAAGCGTGGGTCACTATAGGATCACTCTGCATTCTTGAGAGAATTATTGGAGAGGGGTCTCTATAGGTTAAGGATATTATTCTCTTAAAATATTATTGTGCACAACACAAAATGAATTGGCTCTCTATAAAAATAATATAAATGGGTTTATATACTACTAGGGTTAGAAAAAACAAATTTCATATGCACCCTAATTATTTCTATAATACCTATAGAACACCATGTCTATAATAATAATAATAATAATATTACTTCTTGATAGGTGATAAACTCAAGAATTAAATTAAATATTATTTATTTAAATAATATTCCATATATATATTATTTCTCACCAGATAGTTAAAATTAGTCCACCATTCCTTTATAATATTTATCATGCCTTGAATAGTGATTATTTATTTACTAGATAAATGTCATTTCATTATTAAATAATAAAATAATAAATATTATATTCACTAAGTAACAAATAAATATTTATTAATTATTATGTGCACTCAATATTCTCTTAAATAACTAGTGATAGAATATATGTGATGAAATAAACATGAATAATTATTAAACCATATACATGAATAATATTTATCAAAAATTTTAAATAATAAATAATAATATATTATTTTACTGAGATTCTGGATACACTTAGCGTGTGACCCTCTAGACCCATGTCTCTGTAGCGTTAGCTGAAGCAGCCTATAGTCCAAAATTAGCATCTAAAAACACGCCAAGGAATCCATAGAGAAAGTTTTTAATTCCTAAATGACATAATAACTCATAAGAATACTTACTATATAATGGAATCCCTTTATCATGATATCTCTAATTAAGTAGGTTGTGTGCTGGTACCATCAACCTATGTTCTCAATGTCTCTTTCTTTGAAATTCTCAAAATAGAACTTGCATATAGAACACTGTGGCCATAAATTTATTTAGTCTATATCATTTCCATCAAAAGGACTAAGATATAATTTTTTTAAATAATATAATGAAAACATAATATCTCTCATTATTCATTAATTAAATATTTTTTGTGACACAAACAATGTATCCTAACTCATCACAAACATATTTTGTCACAGTTTTTTTCAATATATTAAAGTATGAGACTTATAATTATCATTAATAATAATCATAAATTATAAGTATCAATACACATGTCTGTATATATGAACATATAATGACACATATAAATATGGATTTCTTGCTAGAGGGTCTTATTCTCATAATATCCTACATTGGATATTACTAAGGGCGTACATCATGATAAAGTTACTCAAAGTCCTATGAGTGTCTACCCATTATAGCCTACATCATTTGTGTTCTCAAATGATTTCATCTGAATAAATACCATATATTTAAGAATACTATAATGGAGCTTCTGGATTCTCATCAAAGTGCGGAATTACTATGACCCTTCAGTGCAACAACTACTATTAGGACATTATCACATACAATGTTACAAACAAGAACAATCATGTTGTGATAAGTAGTTTATTAAGATTCAAAATAATAAATATAGTTTATCATAAAGTACACATAAGTTGGTTCCAGGGAACCAACACTAACAAACTCCAACTTTCACTAGATCCAACTACTATCAACCTTCACATTACTAGCTCTCACATGATTCTCATGCTTCTACCAAGACATGCATTTAGTTAAGGGTTCCACCAAATTTTATTATATGATAAATCTTCTTACTAAAACATCACATATCTGAAATAATTCCACTAAGAGGTGATACTTTTGGAGTATGTTCTTTTCCTTTTGGTGTGACCTTGTCTCTTTTTCTAGAGCAACTATTATAGTATTATCATAATAAAATATGATAGGGACTTTACTGATAGGTACCACATCATGATCCTAGATAAAGTTTCATATCCAAATGGATTTATTCATTGCATTATATGTCACTATATACTCAGACTCCACTGTAGAATCAATGACAACTAGATTCTCTGAACTATTCCAGCTCATAGTTCCACCGTTGAGACAAAAAACATATCCTAACCATGAATTTAGATCATTATAATCTTCTTGAAAGGTAGAAACATTATAAATCTAGATGACCAACTCCACATCTCCTTAGTTCTTCTCAATTACTTAAAGAAATTATTAACAGTAGACCAATGTTCTTTTCTAGGATTATTTTGATATCCGGCTACCATGATCAATGCATTGGAAACATATAGTATAGTAAAAAACATGGCATACATGATTGATACTATCACCAAATCATATGGGATCTTACTCATTATATCTTTTTATTATTATGTTTGAGGAAACATTTTCTTAGGAATATGTATACCATGTGACACTAGAACCAATCCCCTACTCGATTCCTCCATACTAAATCTATTTAGTATCTCATCAATGTATGTAATTTTACTTAATCCAAGCATCCTATTGTATCTATCATGAATGATCTTGAACTCTTGAATATAGGAAATTTCACCTAAGTCCTTCATGGAGAAAAACTTATTTAACCAGTCCATAATAGACTATAACACTGGTATGCCATTTCTAATAATTAATATTTTATCATCATATACTATAAATATAATGAACAAATTCGCACTAAAACTCTTGTAAACACATGGATCACATTCTTTCTTAATGAAAAATAAAATTCCTTTATGGATTCATCAAATTGAATTTCTCATATCCTAGATGCCTTCTTCAATCCATGAATGGATCTCTACAACATGATTATCTTTTTGGCATCACCTGGAGTCACAACCCCTTCTGGTTATGCAATGTATAAATCTTCCTAAATGTTCCCATCAAGGAAACCAATTTTAAAATCTGTATTATAAATTTCATAGCCATGGTAAGATGAAATATCAAGTATAATTATGATGGATTTAAATAAGGAAACTGGTAAGAAGGTTTCATCGTAGTCAATTCCTTGATATTGTTTATACGTCTTCACTAATAGCCTCACTTTATAGGTATTTAACCTTCCATGTATATTTTTCTCTTGAATAACCATTTCACCTTACAATCTTTACATCAAAATTGTGCATCAACCAGAATCCAAACATGGTTTTGATACAAGGAAACCATTTCATAACTCATGGTTTTTTCCATCTTGGAACTTTTGAGCTATATAATATCTTTTTATAGGAGAGAGGTTTATCATTTCCAACCAATAACAAATCACCATCTTTGGTAAATAGAAAACCATATCTCTATGGTTCTCTTACCTCTCTAGTTCTCCCCTATAGTACTTGTGTTTCAGGAACTAGTACTTCCACGAGGAGCTGTGGAATCTGTTCCTATACCAACTCTTGTGAATCTTGACCATCAACTTCATCAAATTCAATCTTCATCACACTATCATTTTTATGATGTTCTCCCTTTCAATAAATACATATTTTTTTGTTAATAATAACTTTTTTATCTAAGGGGTTTTATAGGTAGTATCCCTTTATTTTCATAGGATACACTATAAAGATACACTTTGTTCCCTAGGTTTCTAGTTTGTGGCCTAAAAAGTCCTTAAAAACACCTTGCAATCCCATACACATTTATGTGCCAAAATGAGTTTATTTCTACTACATAACTCAAAGGGAATTCCATTTTATGATTTGATTGGTACTCATTTTTGTTTGTATGCTTCAATTTCTAATGAATATCCCCAAAATTATAATGTAAGATCTACATGACTCATCATTAACCTTATCATGTCTAACAAGGTAAAGTTCCTCCATTAACTAACACCATTACACTATGTTGTGTAAGGTGGATTGAGTTGATATAGAATCCAAAACTCTCATAAAAATCTAATAAACACTTGGTTACAATATTTACTACCTTGATCTTATTAAATCTTCTTTATCTTCATTCAAAGTTGATTATCTACTTCATTATTGAATTATTTTAATTTCTCAAAGGACTCAGACATATACCTCATCAAGTGGACATAGCCATATTTACTCAATTAATTATTAAAAGGTATAAAGTAAGAATTCCCACAAATAGATTATACTAGAAATGGTGTACACACATCAGTGTGTGCCAATCCTAAAATCTATTTGGCCCCTTTACCCTATCAATAAAATGAATATTTGGTCATTTTTACTTATGAACAAAAATAGAATCTTTCAAGTGGTTTTATCTTAGAAGAGTCTAAATAACAATCTTGAAAGATATTTTTCAAATTCTTCTCATTTACATGACCAAGTTGGTGATTCCATAGCTGGTTGTTATATGAGTATTTTGAACATGTTTCTTTATCTATTTCCAATACATGGTTTTCTTAATTTAATACATAAAGACTGTTAATTAAATTTTCCATACAATAACATATGTTTTATTTATAAAAGAAGTATTTTTTTTAAAAACATTGAAAATAAAACCATATTTATCTAGTAATGATACAAAAATTATGTTCTTGGTAACAATTGTTACATAATAACAATTCCTAAAAACCAATATCATTTCTATTGGTAATGAACGGTGGTAGTCACCAATGGATAGAGCATCCAGTCACACACCATTTGAATCTCATAAATCCACCTTTACTCTATAAATATTTCAGTATCTACTTGTTTCCTATATTTAAATATTGATTTGATCACTAAAATATGTATCTAATACCTAATGTTTATATATTTAAATATTATACTCCATAATGAACACACCTTTATTATCCCTTTATTTTAGGTACAGTTCTTCTTCCAGTGGCCTTGCATTCTACATATAGAACATACTACTTCCTTTTCCTTTCACGACCTCTGGATCTTCATCTTCAATGAAGGATAATTCTTGAAATCTTTAGAATTATTCTGAATATTCTTCCCATTCACCATGTTCTTCCATTTCTTATTCACTATAAGGAGATTGATTTTTCCACACCCCATGTCCTTGTCCACATGGCTAATCAGAGTATGAATTTCTAAAATACTATTCTCATTATTGTTCATTTTATAATTAACAATAAACCAAGATAAGGACTTGTGTAGTGATTAAAGTATGGGATCTATTCACAACTCATCTACTAATTTAATCCCTAAAAAGTATAAGTGTTCAATGTAGACAATAATCTTGAAAACATCAGACCTAGTTGGAACCAACTTTCCAAGATTATTGGTAAATATATCATTATATATCATTCATCTTTCTTATCTTATATTCTTTTGATAGAGATCAAGAATGTGAGATATCATGATATATTAATCCGTGTACTCATGTTGCTTTAGTAGCTTATTGGTCATGGATGATAGCCTGAAACACTTAAAATATTTGGAATCATTCAAATGTTTTTCATAGAGATATAACTTTATCTCACTAGCCTCTTTACCATGTGCATCAAAAATAAGTTCTTCCAGCATATACAATTTCCTTTCATGACATAGGATAATGTGTAAGATCCTTTACCACTCTTGGAAATTTGTGCTTGTGAGAAGGTTAATCTTATAAAGTAAGGATCACATTGATATGTTTGAAGTCATTTTTATTGAATTTTTTTCACATAATATGAGAAGAGTTTTATTACTTTATGTGATAATATTTAGACAAATAAATAAAAAATATATTTATTAATCTCCAACTATTCTATCGAAACTCAATAGCCCTCACCATTAGCTTTAGAATATACTATTGCTTGTAAATTCCTATTGAAATAACCTATATTCCCCTTCTCATCACCCTAACTTTGGTCGGTCAAGATATTTGAATAATTTTAGCTAGGAATTCCAAAGTCCAACTGAATTAAATCATATTTACTGTTGGAACCATGGTCTTCTATGCATGATTTGGAGTATGGTTTGTGTTTGTTGTCAATCATCAATGGAATTTCGGATTGTGTACGTCAATCATCAATGGAAGTTCGGATCATGTACCAGTAAAGAGATCATACCGTTCAAGCAGACAACAGTATTGAAGGTGGCGCCATTTTCCAGTGTTTGCCAAATTTTTGGGGTTCAAAATCTGGAAGTTGCTGAGCATCGCAAAAGGTGGATTTCCATGACAATAATAATTAAATATGGCAAAGGCATGAATTTCGCTAAGAGAGGATGCTTGGTTTGGAAATCGCGAAGACCAGAAGAATGGAGGTGGTGAGTCTTCGCGATTACGTCAAAGCTTCGCGAACGGCAGAGTTTAAGCGCATCGTGGCGGTGAAAGGCTTTGTGAGGGAGATTCGCGGTGAAGGCGCAAAGCAATGATAACGGTAATACTCCACGATTACGACGAGCTCCGCGAACAGAAAATTGCCGTTGTGCTTCGTGATTTTGAGAGAATTTCAGCGGGATCTTCAGAGCTTTGCGATTTGAGCTGACGTGGCGCTAACTTTGCGCGGAAGGGTCGAGGGTTGGTGGAATCGCCTTTAAATAGAGGCCGACCCCCTCAAGAGAGAAGGAGAGAATATCAGATAAAGTCCTTTGCTCTCGGTTCTCAAAGGTCTCTCGCGAAGGAAGTGTGCTTCGTGAAAGAGGAGCTTCGCGGCTGCTATTCTAGCTCCGCGAAAGTCGTGCGCCCTGCGTTGGCTCAGTGAGCTTCGCGAAGAGGTAGGAGATCTGCGATAGCCAATCATTGCGAAGGCTGGAGCATCGCGAGAGTGCTTCGCGATTGAGCTTTGCGAAAAGGCAGGGACTCTGCGAAGGCTTGTTTGAGCTTTGAAAAATTGGGAGCCTTGAGAAGTAGGGTACTTTGTGAAGGCCTTTTCCAAAGGTTGTTTTCCCAGTGGACAAGGCAAAAGGGGGTATTCATCAGTGGTTGGAATTTTTACTTTAGCAGAGCATTAACTCAGGACTCTGATACAAGAAAAGTCTCATGCTGAACAGGAGACAATGAACTTCATGTCTTTCCATTGAAGAGACCTTCATGTCTATAAACTGAGTGTGAATTCACCAACGGTAGTGAGCCAGGGGGAGTCAACAGGAGTGACCCAAGGGAAGCAGTGATCTTTCCCTGAACCTTTGTAAAGGCAGTGAGCCTGGGACAGAGTGATTGTGCCTGAACTTTTGTATTCTCCAGCTAGTGAAGCATAGTGGATTTTGGTACGACCGACAACTTGTTGGCGTATGCTCCTTGGATGTAACCCTTAGTGGTGAACCAAGTAAAAAGGGTTGTGTCTTCTCTATGAATGTGCATGTTTTCTTTCTGATCATTTTCATCTTACAGGTTCAACAAGTTCCTACCAACGTGGGAACAATATCCATCACTTTAGAAGAAAAAGTTTTCACCCTGATTCACCCCTCCCCTCTCAGGGTGTCCCGGGGTCCTTCAAGTGGTATCAGAGGGAGGTTGCTGGTGTTGAATATGACCTTTTTCGTCATGGAAAACGTGGTCAATGTCAGGGGAGTCCCTCCCTTCGATGGAAGCAATTTCCAGATTAGGAAGAATAGAATGAGATCTCATCTAAGATCTCTTGGAATGGAATTTCTCTTTTCTACTGTGCAAGTAATACAAGTCACTGATCCAACAGGCCTAGCTATGATTGAAACAGACAGGAAACTTCTTGATGCAGATGCTAAAGCACAGAATGCACTCACTATAGCCCTTTCTGATTAGATCTACCTAAAGGTGATGAATTGCACCTCAGCAAAATCCATGTGGGATAAACTTGAGAATATTTATGAAGGAGATAGCAAAGTGAAAGAGGAAAAACTACAAGTGCTGCACAATCGGTTTGATGATCTGAAAATGCATCCAGACGAGAATGCAGACTCTTTCTTCAATCGAATTACTGAAGTAATTGGAGAAATTCGGGGTATAGGCGAAGAAATCAAAGACATTGATATTGTAAAGAAAATATTGAGAAGACTTCAACCTCTGTATAATGTGAAGGTGTCAGCCCTTGAGGAAAGAGATCTTTCCAATCGTTCTTTAGATGATCTACTGAGCAGCTTGGTAGCATATGAAATGAGAGTCAAACCAGAAGATGCTACGACTCAGGTGAGCAAGGAAATGGAATTCAAGGCCATGTATAAACTGAAAATTTCAAAGGATAGTAGCGGTGAAGATGATGAAGAAAAAGAAATTCTTTCTCTCATTGCAAAGAAGTTCCCGAAGGGGAAAGGGAAATTCAAAGGGAAGTTACCTCTCACGTGTTTCCGTTGTGGAAAAGTTGGGCACATTGCCTCTCAGTGCTTAAAAATGATCAATGATGAAGATAGTGAGGATGAAAACTTCAAGAAGCCTCAGAGAAGGTTCTTCAAAAAGGGAGACTTCAAATCTGGTAAGAAAATGCAAAGGAAGAGTTTTGTTTGTGAAGAGGAAGAAGATGATAATGAATTCTGTGATGAAGAAGAACCAGAATTCAAAACTGGGAACCATGCTTCTATGATGGCCACTGTTGAAAAGTCAGAAGAAACTGATGGAGAAAAACAAATAAGAACTTGTGTAGATCCTGAGATGCAACTTAAGGATGCGGTTAGTAAGCTTAAGATTAAATGTAAGAGCTGCAATAAGTGTGTAACGCCCCGACCCCAGCTACCCAGAGTCGGTGTATTACTTCATAACATTGGCATGATCACAAGAAAGATCAAATCTCGAAAGACCGATTGGTTTAGTAGCCTTGGAAACACTAGATATATTCATAGGTTTTACATTACATCATAAAATGAAAAACTACTACAACAACATAATGTCTCCATAATACACACTATTAACCCCTCATAAAATCCCTGCAGGTCATTCATAACTTACTTCTTCACATCCTGGGAAAAATAAAACATAGAAAAGGGGTGAGCTCAAATGCCCAGTAAGGATAACAATATAGCGGAAACTTTCATAAATAAGAATAAACATTTAAGGCAATGCATTACTAAAACAAAAGCCTTTTAAACTTTAACTTCAACATAGTATGGCAAAAGTAAAATGAAATAAAGCCATTTACTTATTCACATGGATATTCTACTAATCGAATAATCACATGAAAAAATCAATAACCACTTTCATAATGTTGGAATGCATAATTCCAGACTATCATAACCACATAGCCAAGGCCTCGTGCCAAGACTACAAATAAGATTTTGTCAAGGCCTTGTGCCAAGACACTAGTTTGTCTCATGAGACCTACCGATGCAATTTTTTTAGAAGATACTTACGTTTAAAATTGCTAAAATACACTCCAGTGTTTTTCTGAAAACATTATGCAAGCTTCTGAAAACAAAATAACTAATTCTGAGACTTCTCGACTAATTACAGGCCATGATGGGTCCACTCCCAATCCCTTCCTGTCTACCAAACTCGAGAGTCAGGTTTTCTGAAAACATTTTTAAGCTTGCGTTAAATACGTATACATTTGCACTGGATTTTCATGTTTTTGAGAGAAATATATCTTTTTTTTAAATCATTTAAAAGTCACATAATTATAAAATAAAACATTTACTTTGAAAATATTCTTATAAGCTTGTAAGGAAATCTTTGAGGATTTTATAACGGTGGACAATAACCGCACCCGCCGTATAAGTTAAAAAAACATTCTTACCTTAATTTTGTCGAAAAGGTTAAAAAGGACCTTGTTTTGAAAACGACGGAAAGATTCCTCTTATAAAAAGTCAAACAAGGGTATAAATGAATTTAACCCATATTCTTTTAAATAATAAAAATGTTTTGAAATACATTTTTAAGAAACATGGATGTGGATGATAAAGAGATCCCAGTAGATTATTACATATAAACAACCTCGGATAATGAAGAGATTGTGAAATAACCCTTACCTTGTACTTTTCCTTTGTTGGGGTCGGTTAACCTCCTGTATAATGGTGAAATAATTGTTATTAAATTATACAAGAATCATATACATTAATATGATATCATATATGATCTTTTAACATTGCTTTATTAATAATATCTTAGTATTATCGTCGTTTCAGGTGATAATCGATTCGTTCTTCTTAAATGTTTGGTTACGTAAGACATGTTTGTAATGGATAGATTAAATCTTATTCATAATCAGAATGATATTAACATTATTTTTAACCCTAAAATGAGAATAAGACTTGAATGGATACGATGGAGGATGGATCTCACCGCGTTCGTGGAGACGGTAGTCCGTACGTACGCACGAACGCTACTTCCATTTTAATTTTTATTTTAAAAGAATTGAATCCAACTGATACATAGGTATATTACTATTCCAGTATAATATAATATTTTATATATGTTACTTAAGTTCATTAACACCATCCTTTATACGTTCCATGTGTGGTATGAACGAGTCATATCATTTTAAGGGGGCGGTAGTCCGCACTTCCTCAAATGAAATTATCGTATGTATATACAACATGAAACGAATAATGGTATGAAATAAAATGGAATTACAGAAGCTTATATATAAAATATATATCATTAATATCATATTTAATTACAGTGCCATCATAATGGCCACCATGAGAGGTGGTAAGATGTATTTGAACAATCATCGTTTCGTGAGGCATTAGTTTGCCATCCACAGAAACATTATGTTCATCATCCATTAGATGGAGTTGTGTGTATGTGTAGTTTGAATCCTTCTTATAAAAAACTCCTAGTATATTGAGGATACTGGTGTTGTTACAAAAGAAAGGAAATAAAAAGAGTTTGGGGGTTGGATAAGCAAAATAAAGGAAAATAATTTAAGAGAAATCGTTACCTTTAATTTAGGTAACTCACTTTGGTTGGAACCAAAGGACTTCTTGAAATGATTTCTGCCTAAGGGGAAGCTTCAAGGAGGAGGAGAGGGATGTGGGGAGCTTATTTTGGCAGAGTTTGGACGAGCCAAGTGGCTTGAGAGGTGTGAGGAATGAGTAGAAGTGGTCTCCTTTTATAAGGGAGAAGAGGGGCTCTTTAGGAAAGAGTGAAAGTATTACTTTATAATATAATTATATTCGGTTTATAATGGTCCAAAAATCATTGAGGTCGAAGATAAGATGACTAATATTCTAAATAACATCAACCAATAATAATTGGACAGGTTTTAGATAATATTTTAATCATTATAATCTTATTTATTTAAATGATTTATTAATGAGGTAAACATTGAATCATTATTGTGTCATTAATAATTTAAATTATTTGATGTCTAAAAATTATAAATAAAATATCATTATGTAGGAAATCTTTTTATCTTTATAATGAATATTTATAATCGAAAATCCAACATGTATAACCCTATGTAAAAATTGTTCTTCTAAAAGATGTAAGCTTATGCCATTTTTATTTTTATTTTAACTTTATTAATATAATGTGTCCCTACCACATACAAGTGGCTCCAAGGGGTCCCCAAATTGACCCAAGGATGCTCATGGTCGGGTATGTGTCCACCAATAAGGTTAGGACACGTTTTAGGGTAACTTTGTATTATTATAATATTATTTTTTTAACCCTTATTTACCGGATTTACCCTTTAACCATGGTAAATAAAATATTTACCGCAGTAATTATTCAAAATGTGTAAAAATAAAAGTTACCTATTTACATAATTTGGACATCCTGATTCCAAATATGGAATCCATTTTCCTAAATTCAAAACACAGAAGTGGCAGAAATTAATTTAAAATTAATTCCCGCTGTCAAAACAAAAAGCGTGTTTTTAAGAGGTAATAACTATCAAAAGATTGACACTTGTTTATGTTCGGTTTAATTGTAAAATTATGTCCAATGACCAACATTATATTAAATGGTAAAAATATATTCTAAATATACTTTAAAACCACTCAAATTCACAATTTATCACTATTAATTATTTTGATTAAAAAAGTTGTTTTTAATTAAAATTTAGTAATTTTCACTATTCATCAAAATATGAAAGTTATCCGAAAAGTACCAAAATTTCACCTTAGGCTAAATTCGATATTCCGAATCCAAAAATGAAGTCCATTTTCAAATATAAAATATATATAATTTCAAAAAGTAGGTATTACTATTCATAACGGCTAGTTTGATTAGTTATGGTGTGTTAGAACTCGGTGTTGCGTACAACACACGCTATCACATTATTCAAAGAGAAGCGTACCGTAGAAGCTTGGGGTGTTACATTCTCCCATACTTCAAATAATTGCGTCCTCGCAATTTCTAGGGTATTACTGCATAAAAAGACTCGGGTGGTTCTTCATCATAAGTTCCTCGGGTTCCCACGTTGCCTCTTCCATCTTATGATTTCTCCACAAAACTTTTACCAGACGCGTCGTCCGGTTTCTCAGTACTTGTTCTCTTGTATCAAGAATCTTGACGGGCTCTTCACAATAAGACAGATCGGGTTCCAGTTCTAATTCCTCATAGGTGAGTACATGCGTTGGGTCAGACATGTATTTTCTCAACAGAGATACGTGGAACACATCGTGAACTTTGGAGAGACTTGGCGGCATTGCCAATCGGTAAGCTACAGCCCCAATTCGTTCTAGAATTTCGAAAGATCCGATGTACCTGGGACTCAATTTACCTTTCTTACCAAAACGTATGACTCCCTTCCATGGAGATACCTTTAGGAAAACATGATCACCGACCTGAAATTCCAAATCCTTCCTTCGATTATCGGCATAGCTCTTCTGCCTACTTTGAGCTGCTTTGATGTGATTTTGGATTACCTTCACCTTTTCCACCGTTTCCTCCACCAGTTCTGGGCCTACAAGTTTTCTTTCACCAACGCCATCCCAACAGGTTAGTGTACGACATCTCTTTCCATATAACGCTTCATATGGTGCCATCTGAATACTTGAATGGAAGATATTGTTATAGGAAAATTCTACCAGTGGTAAATATTGATCCCACATACCCTGAAAATAAAGTGAGCAAGATCTCAACATGTCTTCTAAGGTTTGAATAGTCCGTTCTGATTGTCCGTCTGTCTGAGGGTGGTAAGCAGTGCTCAAATGAAGTTCAGTATCCAGGGATTTCTGAAGACTTTTCCAGAATCTTGAAGTAAAACGGGGATCACGATCAGAAACAATCGATAGGGGTACTCCATGAAGTCTCACAACTTCATTAATGTATAGTCTTGCTAGACGTTCCAGGGGTAGATCTTCTCTTATAGCAAGAAAATGTGCTGACTTGGTAAGACGATCAACAATAACCCATATTGCATCGTTCCTTCTAGGAGTCTTTGGTAGCCCCATGACAAAGTCCATCGTAATATTGTCCCATTTCCACTCCGGTATGGGAAGAGGTTGCATGACTCCTCCAGGCTGTTGCCTTCCAGCTTTTACTTGTTGACAAACCATACATCTTGACACAAAATCAGCAATCTCCCTCTTCATGTTGTCCCACCAAAAATGTTCCTTCAAATCTCTATACATTTTGGTGCTCCCAGGGTGTATAGAGAAATTGGAACTATGAGCGTCATCCAGCAATTCCCTTTTTAGATCAGGTATATTGGGAACACAAAGTCTCTTCCCGAATTTCAAAATTCCATCTTCATACACAAAGTCTCTCAATCTCCCATCATTCAAAGCTTTAATCTTCTTCTGAAATTCTTCATCATTGGTCTGGGAACTCTTAATCCTTTCTAGTAAAGATGGTTTGGCAACCATTTGAAAAAGCATTGATGTTTCACCTTCCCTGGTTATTCCCATGTCCATCTTCTCTAGATCCATGAAAATTGGATCCCTTTCAATTCTCATCATGTTCAGAACTCCATGGTCTTTTCTGCTCAAAGCATCTGCTACTTTGTTTGCTTTCCCCGGGTGGTAGTGTATCGTGCAATCATAATCCTTGAGTAATTCAAGCCATCTCCTTTGCCTCATGTTGAGTTCTTTTTGTGAGAAAATATACTTCAAACTCTTGTGATCAATATAAATCTCACATTTTTCACCATAGAGGTAGTGCCTCCATATCTTCAAAGCAAAGATCACAGCTGCTAACTCAAGATCATGAGTAGGATAGTTTTGTTCATGAATTTTCAACTGTCGTGATGCATAGGCAATAACTCTATCATTCTGCATAAGGACACAACCAAGTCCTTTCTTTGATGCATCACTATAAGTAACGAACCCATCATTCCCCGATGGTAGAGTCAATATAGGAGCATTGACTAATCTTTTCTTCAATTCTTCGAAACATTCTTCACACTCTTTTGTCCAAACAAATTTAACCCCTTTACGTGTGAGCTTCGTTAATGGGTTAGCCAATCGGGCAAAATTCTGGACGAAACGTCGATAATAACCTGCCAAGCCAATAAAACTACGTACCTCAGTTATACTCGTAGGTGCTGGCCATTCTTGGATTGCCTTGGTCTTAGAAGGATCAACAGAGATTCCATCTTTAGAGACAATATGGCCAAGAAAAGAAATCTCCTGAAGCCAGAATTCACATTTGCTAAACTTCCCATATAATTCATGCCTCCTCAGAGTCTTCAAGATAATGCGCAAGTGATTTTCATGATCTTCGTAGGTTTTGGAGTATACCAAGATATCATCAATAAATACCACCACAAATTCATCAAGATACTCCTTAAAAACTCTATTCATTAGATCCATGAATACATAGGGTGCATTAGTCAATCCAAACGGCATTACAGTAAACTCGTAATGCCCGTACCTGGTTCGAAATGCTGTTTTCGGAATGTCTTCCTTCTTCACACACAACTGATGGTATCCAGATCGAAGGTCAATCTTTGAAAAGTATTGAGCTCCATGCAGTTGGTCAAATAAATCATCAATACGAGGTAGGGGATACTTTTTCTTTATCGTTATAGCATTGATCTCCCTGTAGTCGATACATAACCTCATAGATCCATCTTTCTTTTTAACAAAAAGAACAGGGGCTCCCCATGGAGAAACACTAGGGCGAATAAATCCCTTATTACTCAATTCCTCTAGTTGTTTCTTTAGTTCGACTAACTCTACAGTGGCCATTCTATAAGGGGTCTTCGATATAGGCCTTGATCCAGGAATCAAATCAATGGAAAACTCAACTTCTCGTTCTGGAGGATGTCCAGGTAAATCTTCTGGAAATACATCTACAAATTCTTTCACAATAGGTACATCCTCTATTTGAACATTCCTTTCCTCACCCGCAGTTATTTCATTATCTTCCTCCCCAATAATTGAATTTAGTTGAGCTATTTAGGGTGGATCTAAATAAGAATTAGGTGGTGATGATTCTGCTCTAAAAATAAGGTGTTCCTTATCATTATCATCAAGAATCGTAACCTCTTTCTTCTTAAAATAAATCTTCGCATCATAGTCCGAAAGCCAGTCCATACCGAGGATTATATCAAACTCAATCATAGGTATGACGATGAGATCAGCAGATAAAGAAAATTTATGTGCTCTAATGGGGACTGATTCACAAAACTTTGTTGCAACGATACTTCCCTTAGGAGTTTTAACTGACAACTCCCTTATTAAATCAAATTGGAAATATCTAATTTTCTTAGAAAACTGGGAAGATATGAAACAATGTGATGATCCAGAATCAAATAATGCATTTTCTAAACTTGAGGAAACCATTAAATTACCTGCCACCACATCTTTCGGAGCTTCTACCTCAGCAGTAGTGATAGCATAAGCCTGGCCTTGATCCCTTGGCCTTTTCTGAGGTAAGTTATCCTGACGCTTAGGACATGCATTTGCATAATGCCCCATCTCCCTGCAATTGTAGCACTGAACGTTGGTAGCTTCCTTCTTCCCCTTGCAGTCATGATCTTGGTGGCCTTTTTCACCACACTTGTAACAGACTCCCATTCCCTTCAGGCAAGCACCGGGGTGTTTCTTCCCGCACTTACCACAAGATGGATATTCAACCTTTCCCTTCTTCCCCTTATTTCCATTCCCAGATTGATCAGCAGGTCTCTTCTTCTCTTGCTTTGCTTTAAAGTCATAAGACTTAGAGAATTCCTTTTCGGTCTTGATAGCACATGAGACAATGTCTTCGTACGATGAAAAGGATTGTGAGACTAATGCTCGACAGAGAAATGGTTTTAACCCATCAAAGAAACGATCAATCTTACTTCTTGGGTTGCGAATATAATCACCAGCGTACCTCGCTAACCTTGTAAAGTTAGCCTCATACTTTTTGACATTCTCATCCTCCTTTTGTCTCAGACTCAGAAATTGTCTTTCCATATCCGCTCGATGGTCGCGAGGGAAGTATTTTTCTAAAAACAGATCTTTGAACTCCCTCCATTCCATATTTGATACTTCATCATCTTCCTTCATGTTTTGAATCAATGACCACCATTGATCAGCATCTCCAGTGAGGCGGTAAACTGCCATGATAACTTTTTCCCTTTCACTGCTCCCAAAGCCTGAAATATTTTCTCTAGGGAAAATATCCATTGCTCAGCTACTAATGGATTTGTATTCCCGTTGAAAGTTGGTGGTTGTTGCCTCATGAATCGATCTAACATTGATCCTCCACGCCGCGGATCAGGGTGCTCCATACGGGTAAGGTTATTATTCATAACCTGAGTAAGTTGTCCCAGTATGGTGATTAGCTGATCGGCACCAGTTGCATCACCAGCCCCACTATAATTATCTTGAGCAGGAGGGAAATCCCTACATGGAGTGCGTGCATTGATACGGTTTCCATTTCTTCCACTAGGCGCCATTTCTAAACAACGACATAAACTAGATCAGTTTATGAATCAAAATACATAATCCCATACTTATAAAACACTTAACATAAATTGAACTATTTATGGATATAATCCATAATCATAAAAATGTTTTCTTTGAGGAAGTATATACTCATAAACCCTTCATAATGATTTGTAAAGAAAATGAGAGTTATCCTAAGCATATCCCCCGGGAGTGTCGTAACCAAGAGTGTAGCAAGGCCCGTTGTCGTGCACCAGTTCCCGTTCGAGTCTAGCTCAAAGCGGTGTTTTCGGGTTTTACCCCTAGGTACATCTGTGCCAGAGCCGCCTCTACCTGCTCGTATCCAGACAGGGATGTATTGCTCGAAAAACTCACAAAATCTCTACAATACCAAAATTCTAGGAAGTTCTTCTATACTAATCCTCAAAGTTCATCTTAGGTCTACGTGCTCTAATCAGAGTTTATCTAAATCTAGCTTCCAAGGTTTGTACTAAACTTCCTCTGATACCAACTGTAACGCCCCGACCCCAGCTACCCAGATTCGGTGCATTACTTCATAACATTGGCATGATCACAAGAAAGATCAAATCTCGAAAGACCGATTGGTTTAGTAGCCTTGGAAACACTAGATATATTCATAGGTTTTACATTACATCATAAAATGAAAAACTACTACAACAACATAATGTCTCCATAATACACACTATTAACCCCTCATAAAATCCCTGCAGGTCATTCATAACTTACTTCTTCACATCCTGGGAAAAATAAAACATAGAAAAGGGGTGAGCTCAAATTCCCAGTAAGGATAACAATATAGCGGAAACTTTCATAAATAAGAATAAACATTTAAGGCAATGCATTACTAAAACAAAAGCCTTTTAAACTTTAACTTCAACATAGTATGGCAAAAGTAAAATGAAATAAAGCCATTTACTTATTCACATGGATATTCTACTAATCGAATAATCACATGCAAACATCAATAACCACTTTCATAATGTTGGAATGCATAATGCCAGACTATCATAACCACATAGCCAAGGCCTCGTGCCAAGACTACAAATAAGATTTTGTCAAGGCCTTGTGCCAAGACACTAGTTTGTCTCATGAGACCTACCGATGCATCGAGGAGCTATAGCGGGCTCCACCCGTCACTTACTAAGTCCAATGCATTCCCATATGAAAAGGTTTAAACATAACATAAAAATTCGTATTAAAACTAGCATACGAAATATCAATAATTTCACCATAAACTATGAATGGTATAAAAATAGCACATCCAAAGTCAAACATATCACAAAACCTTCAATACAATATAGAAGTTTTGTATCACAATAGATGAAATTCAAATAAGCGTAAAATCCATCAAAGGATGTTGACATAGATGAAATCAAAATTCTTTTTAAAGAAATATCTCTTTTTATTTTGAAATAATTTAAGATCCATATAAAATAAAACATTTTCTTTGAAAATATTCTTATAAGCTTTTAAGGAAATCTTTGAGGATTTTATAACGGTGGAAAATAACCGCACCCGCCGTATAAGTTAAAAAAAACATTCTTACCTTAATTTTGTCGAAAAGGTTAAAAAGGACCTTGTTTTGAAAACAACGGAAAGATTCCTATTATAAAAAGTCAAACAAGGGTATAAATGAATTTAACCCATATTCTTGTAAATAATAAAAATGTTTTGAAATACATTTTTAAGAAACATGGATGTGGATGATAAAGAGATCCCAGTAGATTATTACATATAAACAACCTCGGATAATGAAGAGATTGTGAAATAACCCTTACCTTGTACTTTTCCTTTGTTGGGGTCGGTTAACCTCCTGTATAATGGTGAAATAATTGTTATTAAATTATACAAGAATCATATACATTAATATGATATCATATATGATCTTTTGACATTGCTTTATTAATAATATCTTAGTATTATCGTCGTTTCAGGTGATAATCGATTCGTTCTTCTTAAATGTTTGGTTACGTAAGACATGTTTGTAATGGATAGATTAAATATTATTCATAATCAGAATGATATTAACATTATTTTTAACCCTAAAATGAGAATAAGACTTGAATGGATACGATGGAGGATGGATCTCACCGCGTTCGTGGAGACGGTAGTCCGTACGTACGCACGAACGCTACTTCCATTTTAATTTTTATTTTAAAAGAATTGAATCCAACTGAAACGCCCCGACCCCAGCTACCCAGAGTCGGTGCATTACTTCATAACATTGGCATGATCACAAGAAAGATCAAATCTCGAAAGACCGATTGGTTTAGTAGCCTTGGAAACACTAGATATATTCATAGGTTTTACATTACATCATAAAATGAAAAACTACTACAACAACATAATGTCTCCATAATACACACTATTAACCCCTCATAAAATCCCTACAGGTCATTCATAACTTACTTCTTCACATCCTGGGAAAAATAAAACATAGAAAAGGGGTGAGCTCAAATTCCCAGTAAGGATAACAATATAGCGGAAACTTTCATAAATAAGAATAAACATTTAAGGCAATGCATTACTAAAACAAAAGCCTTTTAAACTTTAACTTCAACATAGTATGGCAAAAGTAAAATGAAATAAAGCCATTTACTTATTCACATGGATATTCTACTAATCGAATAATCACATGCAAAAATCAATAACCACTTTCATAATGTTGGAATGCATAATGCCAGACTATCATAACCACATAGCCAAGGCCTCGTGCCAAGACTACAAATAAGATTTTGTCAAGGCCTTGTGCCAAGACACTAGTTTGTCTCATGAGACCTACCGATGCATCGAGGAGCTATAGCGGGCTCCACCCATCACTTACTAAGTCCAATGCATTCCCATATGAAAAGGTTTAAACATAACATAAACATTCGTATTAAAACTAGCATACGAAATATCAATAATTTCACCATAAACTATGAATGGTATAAAAATAGCACATCCACAGTCAAACATATCACAAAACCTTCAATACAATATAGAAGTTTTGTATCACAATAGATCAAATTCAAATAAGCGTAAAATCCATCAAAGGATGTTGACATAGATGAAATCAAAATTCTTTTTAAAGAAATATCTCTTTTTATTTTGAAATAATTTAAGATCCATATAAAATAAAACATTTTCTTTGAAAATATTCTTATAATCTTGTAAGGAAATCTTTGAAGATTTTATAATGGCGTAAAATAACCGCACCCGCCGTATAAGTTAAAAAAAACATTCTTACCTCAATTCTGTCGAAAAGGTTAAAAAGGACCTTGTTTCGAAAACGACGGAAAGATTCCTTTATAAACCTCTTATAAAAAGTCAAACAAGGGTATAAATGAATTTAACCCATATTCTTGTAAATAGTAAATTTTTTTTGAAATACATTTTTAAGAAACATGGATGTGGATGATAAAGAAATCCCAGTAGATTATTACGTATAAACAACCTCGGATAATGAAGAGATTGTGAAATAACCCTTACCTTGTACTTTTCCTTTGTTGGGGTCGGTTAACCTCCTGTATAATGGTGAAATAATTGTTATTAAATTATACAAGAATCATATACATTAATATGATATCATATATGATCTTTTAACATTGTTTTATTAATAATATCTTAGTATTATCGTCGTTTCAGGTGATAATCGATTCGTTCTTCTTAAATGTTTGGTTACGCAAGACATGTTTGTAATGGATAGATTAAATCTTATTCATAATCAGAATGATATTAACATTATTTTTAACCCTAAAATGAGAATAAGACTTGAATGGATACGATGGAGGATGGATCTCACCGCGTTCGTGGAGACGGTAGTCCGTACGTACGCACGAACGCTACTTCCATTTTAATTTTTATTTTAAAAGAATTGAATCCAACTGATACATAGGTATATTACTATTCCAGTATAATATAATATTTTATATATGTTACTTAAGTTCATTAACACCATCCTTTATACGTTCCATGTGTGGTATGAACGAGTCATATCATTTTAAGGGGGCGGTAGTCCGCACTTCCTCAAATGAAATTATCGTATGTATATACAACATGAAACGAATAATGGTATGAAATAAAATGGAATTACAGAAGCTTATATATAAAATATATATCATTAATATCATATTTAATTACAGTGCCATCATAATGGCCACCATGAGAGGCGGTAAGATGTATTTGAACAATCATCGTTTCGTGAGGCGTTAGTTTGCCATCCACAGAAACATTATGTTCATCATCCATTAGATGGAGTTGTGTGTATGTGTAGTTTGAATCCTTCTTATAACAACCTCCTAGTATGTTGAGGATACTGGTGTTGTTACAAAAGAAAGGAAATAAAAAGAGTTTGGGGGTTGGAGAAGCAAAATAAAGGAAAATAATTTAAGAGAAATCATTACCTTTAATTTAGGTAACTCACTTTGGTTGGAACCAAAGGACTTCTTGAAATGATTTATGCCTAAGGGGAAGCTTCAAGGAGGAGGAGAGGGATGTGGGGAGCTTAGTTGGGCAGAGTTTGGACGAGCCAAGTGGCTTGAGAGGTGTGAGGAATGAGTAGAAGTGGTCTCCTTTTATAAGGGAGAAGAGGGGCTCTTTAGGAAAGAGTGAAAGTATTACTTTATAATATAATTATATTCGGTTTATAATGGTCCAAAAATCATCGAGGTCGAAGATAAGATGACTAATAATTTAAATAACATCAACCAATAAGAATTGGACAGGTTTTAGATAATATTTTAATCATTATAATCTTATTTATTTAAATGATTTATTAATGAGGTAAACATTTCATCATTATTGTGTCATTAATAATTTAAATTATTTGATGTCTAAAAATTATAAATAAAATATCATTATGTAGGAAATATTTTTATCTTTCTAATGAATATTTATAATCGAAAATCCAACATGTATAACCCTATGTAAAAATTGTTCTTCTAAAAGATGTAAGCTTATGCCATTTTTATTTTTATTTTAACTTTATTAATATAATGTGTCCCTACCACATACAAGTGGCTCCAAGGGGTCCCCAAATTGACCCAAGGATGATCATGGTCGGGTATGTGTCCACCAATAAGGTTAGGACACGTTTTAGGGTAACTTTGTATTATTATAATATTATTTTTTTAACCCTTATTTACCGGATTTACCCTTTAACCATGGTAAATAAAATATTTACCGCAGTAAGTATTCAAAATGTGTAAAAATAAAAGTTACCTATTTACATAATTTGGACATCCTGATTCCAAATATGGAATCCATTTTCCTAAATTCAAAACACAGAAGTGGAAGAAATTAATTTAAAATTAATCCCCGCTGTCAAAACAAAAAGCGTGTTTTTAAGAGGTAATAACTATCAAAAGATTGACACTTGTTTATGTTCGGTTTAATTGTAAAATTATGTCCAATGACCAAAATTATATTAAATGGTAAAAATATATTCTAAATATACTTTAAAACCACTCAAATTCACAATTTATCACTATTAATTATTTTGATTAAAAAAGTTGTTTTTAATTAAAATTTAGTAATTTTCACTATTCATCAAAATATGAAAGTTATCCGAAAAGTACCAAAATTTCACCTTAGGCTAATTTCGATATTCCGAATCCAAAAATGAAGTCCATTTTCAAATATAAAATATATATAATTTCAAAAAGTAGGTATTACTATTCATTCTCCATGTTAACCATTTAAGAATGATTATAAAGTATATATAAGAAATAATAATGAAATATATGACATATAAAGCTACTGGATTTATGTATATATATATATATATATGTAATCTACTTACTTCCATTTCAAGACAATAAGGAAAGTAAAACAGCGTTCATGCGTACGTACGGACTACCGTCTCCATGAACGGTGTTTTTCATTTTATTTATCTATCTATTATATATATATATATACTGAATATATATGATATATAAATCATATTTTATATTCTGGAAGTAAGTAAATCATGATATAAGTAATAATGATGTCAAGAACAACAAGTCAAAACACCTACGATAAATGAAACGATTTTACCCAAAACGCTTCTTTAACATGGAATTTACAAAAGAACGGGTAATATAAAGTCATAAGTGGACCATATATTATATCATAACAATGAATATGATTCTTTAATAAGTCAATAACATTATGTAAATCATTATACAGGAGGTTCGGACACGTACAAAGCAAGTCGGACCTAAGGTAAGGGAAATATCACAATCTCATTTTTATTCGAGATTGTTTATTCGTAAGTATTTACTGGGGTGTATTTTATCATCCACGTCCATGTTTCATCAATATGTAATATTACTTCCATCCACCTACAATTGTTTAAATCCATTTTTACCCTTCGGTGAGTTTTTAGTAAAAGAAATGAAAGGAATCTTTTGTCGTTTTTCGTACGAGGTACTTTTTGACTTTTCCGACAAAAGTACGAAGAATGACTTTTTTTAACTTATACGGCATGAATGGATTTTTAAAACATTATTTCCAAGAAGCATCCTTTACAAGTTTTCAAGTTTATTTTTAATCAACTTCTTTTATTTTAAAGTTTTATGACATGTTATGAAAGGAAAAATGTTTTTGAAGTAGAAAGGATATTTTCCTCAAGAATGAAGTTCAAGTATTTTATCAAAATTATTTTCCATCTAAGATAATAAAAGGGTTCTGTTTTTATCCCTATTATTACATGGATATTATTATGTTGTGATGGAAATATTTTTATGAATTCCTTTATCTTATATGAATTGTTTTATGATGTCATGTTGTTTAAGAATCCCATTTTTATTACATGGGTTATGAAATGATGTATGATTTATGATTTTGTGGCACACATAAGAATGGTATCATTATGAGATGGGTGGGACCTATATCTCCCTCCAATGCATTGGGTAAAGATTTTGTATCTCATGAGATAGACATGGCTGGAATGGTAGGTTATACCGGTTCAGTGAAACAGGACTGAAACGAGGGTTACTCGATTCAGAAAGGGACTTTGTCCACTAAGATAGTCTTGGCAATGAGTCTTGACTAACAAGAAATGATTCTCTATGATTATGTGTGAATGCCACAAAGTTTCATGTTTTAAGTTATGATTATTGTGATTACATTTCACTACCATGATTTATCCCATGTTATGAAATTATGCTCTCTTTTGCAGGTTATGATTTCCAAAATGTTATGTTCTTATGAATATGATGTGATTGATATTTCTTTTGTTTACCCTTACTGAGCATTTGAGCTCACCCTTTTCTTGTTAGTCATGACTCATTGCCAAGACTATCTTAGTGGACAAAGTCCCTTTCTGAATCGAGTAACCCTCGTTTCAGTCCTGTTTCACTGAACCGGTATAACCTACCGTTCCAGCCCTGTCTATCTCATGAGATATAAAATCTTTACCCAATGCATTGGAGGGAGATATAGGTCCCACCCATCTTATAATTAATCTTTTCTTATGTGTGCCACATAATCATAAATCATACATCATAGCGTAACCCATGTAATAAAAATGGAATTCTTAAACAACATGACATCATAAAACAATTCATATAAGATAAATGAATTCATAAAAATATTTCCATCACAACATAATCAAATCCATGTAATAATAGGGATAAAAACAGAACCCTTTATTATCTTAGATGGAAAATAATTTTGATAAAACACTTGAACTCCATTCTTGAGGAAAATATCCTTTCTTCTTCAAAAACATTTTTCCTTTCATAACATGTCATACGACTTTAAAATAAAAGAAGTTGATTAAAAATAAACTTGAAAACTTGTAAAGGAAGCTTCTTTGAAGTAATGTTTTAAAAATCCATTCATGCCGTATAAGTTAAAAAAAACATTCTTCATACTTTTGTCGGAAAAGTCAAAAAGTACCTCGTATGACAAAAGATTCCTTTCATACATATTACTAAAAACTCACCGAAGGGTAAAAATGGATTTAAAAAATTGTAGGTGGATGGAAATAATATTACATATTGATGAAACATGGATGTGGATGATAAAATACACCCCAGTGAATACTTACGAATAAACAATCTCGGATAAAAATGAGATTGTGATATTTTCCCTTACCTTAGGTCCGACTTGCTTTGTACGTGTCCGAACCTCCTGTATAATGATTTAAATCATGTTATTGACTTATTACAGAATCATATTCATTGTTATTATATCATATATGGTCCAGTTATGACTTTATATTACCCGTTCTTTTGTAAATTCATGTTAAAGTAGCGTTTTGGGTAAAATCGTCTCATTTGTCGTAGGTGTTTGGAATTGTTGTTCTTGACATTATTATTACTTATATCATGATTTACTTACTTCCAGAATATAAAATATGATTTATATATCATATATATTCAGTATATATATATATATATAATAGGTAGATAAATGAAATTAAAAACACCGTTCATGGAGACGGTAGTCCGTACGTACGCATGAACGCTGTTTTCCTTTCCTTATTGTCTTGAAATGGAAGTAAGTAGATGACATACATATATATATATACATAAATCCAGTATCTTTATAATTTCATATATTTCATTATTATTTCTTATATATACTTTATAATCATTCTTAAATGGTTAACATGGAGAATGAATCTCATCGCGTCGTGGAGACGGTAGTCCGTACGTACGCACGAGCGATGATATCGTTCCCATGGTCGTGGAATTGTGTTGAAGTGTATGTATACTATTTCAGTATCAATATCACTTTATAATAATCATATATAGTTAATCATTACACCTTTATACCCATCCAATTAAGGTGGTGGCGGAAAATAGATTACACCACGGCGTGGAGACGGTATTCCGTACGTACGCACGCGCGGTGATTTCCTTTTTCCGTAGAGATATTTCTAAGGTATGTCTAGGGATGTCCCTAAGGATAAGTATACGTATAGGATATAATCCTAGAACTAAGATAACGATCTTATAATTTAACCTAAGATGTTAGATATTAAGGGTACTCCCCCTTTACTATGTTTTTTTCCCTAGCATGATTTTTTCCTCACACTATTATTTTTTGGGTTTTAGAAAATGGCTGGAAACAAGAAGATTCACGATAATGGAGGATATGATGGACAATGGAATGATATTCTTCATAGTGAAATGGGATTTGGAAGTCCAAACATCATTATTATGCCGAATCAGCAATCTCATAATATGATCAATAAAGTAAAATTTGGTAAGTTTCCTGACTCGGCTAACAAGAGAAAGATGGAGTTTTATGATGATCATAGAGGAAAGAAAGTTCAATTTCCCCTATGTAAATCATGTGGGAAGAGGCATCAAGGAGAATGTTTCAAGGGAATTGGAAGATGCTTTGGGTGTGGAAAAGAAGGACACAAAGCAAGTAAGTGCAAAGGAAAAGGTTCAGTTAACACCATGGATGAGGATAATGGTATTGCTACGACATCAACAATGGTTAAATGTTTTAAATGTGGAATGTACGGGCATTATGCAAACCAATGCCCTAAGGGAAAGTCTCATGAAGATAACCAGTATGGTCGTATGGGAAGTATTTATGTTGATGATGATGAAGAGACTACAAATGATATGTGAGATGAAAGAATTATTGAAGCTCGGTCAATGGTTTAAGAAGGTAGTGGAATGATTACATGTTTATCAAGTGTAATGTTGTACTATAGAATAAAAAGACATCTAAGGATTGTTACACTGTTGTCTTTCCTTAAGTTTTGAAAGTTTATGATGAATGGTATGAGTAACAATGAAAGGTTATTCAGATATTTTTTTTGGAAAGTGGATGATATGCGCATAATGAAGGGATAAAGAGAATCTAATATGTTTGATAGTATTCATGAGCTCATGATTGATATAAGGACTAAGTGATATCATGGTTTGAGTATATAGAATTTTGAGGATTTTAGTATGTGGAAAGTGTTAACTTTAAACTGCATTCATGTTTTCACTAAGGTATTCAAGAGAATACATGATTAAGGACTTTGAATTTTTGGAATGTGACCAACAAAACATATCTTATGATATATGGGGATCAATGATGGTATTAAATCTCTGGTAATCATTTTCACTATGTTATGAGAGTGGACTGCAGTATTATGGATAAGCCTAAAGATTGAAATGGATTATGTTGGACATAAGTGAGTATTGTTTAAGGATAGAAGTTTTTTTTCGATATTATTGATGGGATGTTATAGTAATGTAGTTTTAGAAAAAGGACAACCTGCAGGACGGGCGACAGCCCATCGCTTCGGACAAGGCTGTGGGAATCAAACCCACAACCGAAGTGCGACTGGCCTTTATCGCCTACCACTGGCCTACAGGAAGTCCCTGTTTAGTAGAAACTAGTTTTATTATATTAAGCAGTATGATATATGAAGTATAAGTCCATTTTAGGAACCATATGTGATTAATCTCACTATAGATCGACTTATGTATATAATTTTTGCTAACCTTTTGTTTGAGACAGATGGAATGACCCGTCATTCTATCACATGATCTGCTAACACATCACGAATGACAAATTCAAACTTCATTTCTTTAAGAGATGAAGTGGAAATTTTCCAAAGAATGAAAAACGGTGAGACTATACCAAAATCACGAAAGTATTTCTTCTAATTCAAATTCTTCAACTTTAGGGAAATGATCTTGAAAACCAAAAATGTTGTCCTAGTGATCTTATACCTGATGAATCAGATGGTACCTTAGATCATCACAAATTTATGGATTTGTGATTACTGGATTTTCCATAGCCATGTTCTGTACCACTCTCCATCAGAACATGATGGTTAGATTTCTCTTCCATATCCATATTTTCACCTATGTGGAAACCCAGTGATTAGTTTATTTGGGTAACCGTTACGTTTCATACTTTTGTTTTTAAAGATAAGTTTTGGTATTCCTTTTTACGATGTGGGTTTCTATCAAAGAAACTTTCAAATAGAAAACCATTTATAACCCCGACGAATTTCGAGGGCGAAATTCATTTTAAGGGGGGTAGAATGTAACAGCCCAAGAATTTATAAAAAAATATTCTTTTTAATTTTATTAATGTCTTGTGTTGTACGCTACACCAAAAGGAGCTTGCACAATACGCATCCTTGACTTTCCTTTCATTACACGCAATCGCGACCTTCCTCGATAGCGTGTGTAATACGCAATACCGAGTTTCACTAAACAACGATATGCTATTAAAATATTATTAAAACTAGCCATTATGAATAGTAATAACCACTTTTTAAAACTCTGTAAATCTTATTTTTCAAAATGAACTTTATTTTTTGGATTTGGAGTATCGAATTTAGCCTAAGGTGAAATTTTGGTACTTTTCGTATAACTTTCATATTCTGATGAATAGTGAAAATTACTAAATTATAATTAAAAACAACTTTTTAATCAAAATAATTAATAGTGATAAATTATTAATTTGAGTTGTTTTAAAGTATATTTAGAATATATTTTTACAATTTAATACAATGTTGGTCATTGGATGTAATTTCACATTTAAACCAGACATAATCAAGTGTCAATCTTTTGATAGATATTGTTTCTTAAAAAACACGCTATTTGTTTTAACAGCGGGATTTAATTATAAAATTAATTAATGCAACCTCTATGTTATGAATATGGTAAAATAGACTTCATTTTTGAATTCGGAATATGAAATATAGCTTAGGATGAAATTTTGGCATTGTTCTGAAAAACATCAATTTTTGATGAATAGTGAAACTACTAAGTGGTAGGTTAAAAACTGAATTTTGCATAAAACTTAATTTTACCACTTCTGTGAATGGAATTTCGAAAATCCGACAGACACGGTTAATATCAAGGACTAAAATGTGGTTCAATGAGATGAAAATAATTTTTGGTGCATAGTAACTTTTTACTTTTTTTTACCACGGTTAATAGTAAATAGGGTAACTAAGGGTAAATATGATATTACTATTACCCTAACACATGTCCTAATTCTATTGGATAAGTGTAATTCGGCCAAAAACAACCTTATGAATATAATATGACCATTTAGGCCCACTTGGATTAGATTAGGACATTTATTATTATTTAATTCAAAGAAGAGTTAAAAGAGTTAAAATCAAAGTTTATTTACTAAAACATTTTTAATATGGGGTTATACATAAGATAAATTCGACTATAAATATTCATTAGAAATCTAAAAAGATTTCCTACATAATTATATTTTATTTATAATTTTTAGACTTTAAATAAATTAATTTATTTTTGACACAACGATGATGCAGTAATTACCCTTTTAAGGAAATATTAACATAATTGATGTTATAAATGCTCAAATGAATGTAATTTAAGACTTTTTATGAATTACACTAATTTTATAGGTCACTATGATATATTAGTGTTGATTTAATCAACTTGGTTCGATCATATAATTCTGTTATGACTTTCAAAAAAATCATATATCAAATTGTGTCAAAATTGACACAAAATAGTTTTTAAATCAAATATTATATTATTAATTGTTATTTTATTCCTAAAAATCTAAGGTTCGGCCAAATGACTTAGATAAGGATATATATATTAATAATAAACAATTTGTGGTTCGTTTGGCATTTTATAGTAAGTGTATTAACCATATAGTGAAAGAAAACAAAAAGACACGGTAAAAGTTAAATTATTTAACTTAGAGTTAAATCTAATTGATAAGGTTAAAATAATACCCTAAACTTTTCTAAATCTTATTGGTTGATAGGATTTCGACCCAACCCCACTTTAGCTTCTAAATAAGACCCTTTGGAACCATTATAAACCGATTTTGACATTAATATAAAATAATATTTTGAGGTATTCCTAAGGTGCCCCTCTCCTCCCTTATAAAAGGACACCTCCTCCCCCTCCTCCTCACACCAATTTGAGCACTAAAGCTCGGCCAAACCCTGCCAAAATCTCTTCTCCACTTCCCTAGCAACATCCTAGAGGTTCTGGTCTTCCTCAAAGACCAATTTTAGATACCTAAGAGGAGGTCTCCAAAAGGCGCTTCAAAGAAGAGGTAATTACCGTTACCAATTCTTTCATCTTTATTTCTTCTTCCACTTCTTCTTCTTAGGTTGTTTCATTATGAAGTAATAACATCAGTATCACTCATATACTGATATGTTATTATAAGTATGAAACAACCCTATTTCACCATCTATCCATCCTACGGAAAAAGAAATCACCGCGCGTGCGTACGTACGGAATACCGTCTCCACGCCGTGGTGTAATCTATTTTCCACCACCAACTTACATGGATGGGTATAATGGTGTAAAGAATAACTATACATAGTTATTAAAACATCATATTGATTCTGAAATATTGTATAATCCACTCCAATTCAATTCAATATTTATGGAAATGATATCATCGCTCGTGCGTACGTATGGACTACCGTCTCCACGACGCGATGAGATTCATTCTCCATGTTAACCATTTAAGAATGATTATAAAGTATATATAAGAAATAATAATGAGATATATGACATTATAAAGCTACTGGATTTATGTATATATATATATGTATGTCATCTACTTACTTCCATTCAAGACAATAAGGAAAGGAAAACAGCGTTCATGCGTACGTACGGACTACCGTCTCCATGAACGGTGTTTTTCATTTCATTTATCTATCTATTATATATATATATATACTGAATATATATGATATATAAATCATATTTTATATTCTGGAAGTAAGTAAATCATGATATAAGTAATAATAATGTCAAGAACAACAAGTCAAAACACCTACGATAAATGAAACGATTTTACCCAAAACGCTTCTTTAACAGGGAATTTACAAAAGAACGGGTAATATAATGTCATATATGATATCATAACAATGAATATGATTCTGTAATAAGTCAATAACATGATTTAAATCATTATACAGGAGGTTTGGACACTTATAAAGAAAGTCGGACCTAAGGTAAGGGAAATATCACAATCTCATTTTTATCCGAGATTGTTTATTCGTAAGTATTTACTGGGGTGTATTTTATCATCCACATCCATGTTTACTCAATATGTAATATTATTTCCATCCACCTAAAATTGTTTAAATCCATTTTTACCCTTCGGTGAGTTTTTAGTAATACGTATGAAATAAATCTTTTGTCGTTTTTCGTACGAGGTACTTTTTGACTTTTCCGACAAAAGTACGAAGAATGTTTTTTTAACTTATACGGCACGAACGGATTTCTACTGTTTTATAAAGCCTTATTTTCATGAAGCTTACTCTAAAAGATTTCATGACTATTTTCAATAAAATCTCTTTCTTTTAAAATTGCATGATGTTTTGTGAAAAGAAATTGATTTTGAAGAAGAAAGGATATTTTCCTCAAGAATTCAATTCAAGTGTTTTATCAAAATTATTTTCCATCTAAGATAATAAAGGGTTCTGTTTCTATCCATATTTTTACATTGATTTGACTATGTTGTGATGGAATTATGTTTATGAATTCCTTTATCTTATATGAATTGATTTATGATGTCATGATGTTTCAAGAATCCCATTTTTGTTACATGTGTTATGCGATGATGTATGTTTTATGATTATGTGGCACACATAAGAAAGGATTCATTATAAGATGGGTGGGACCTATATCTCCCTCCAATGCATTGGGTAATGATTTTATATCTCATGAGATAGACATGGCTGAAATGGTAGGTTATACCGGTTCAGTGAAACAGGACTGAAAGGAGGGTTACTCGATTCAGAAAGGGACTTTGTCCACTAAGATAGTCTTGGCAATGAGTCTTGACTAACAAGAAATGATTCTCTATGATTATGTGTGTATGCCACAAAGTTTCATGTTTTAAGTTATGATTATTGGGATTTCATTTCACTACTATGATTTATCCCATGTTATGAAAATATGCTCTCTTTTGCAGGTTAAGATTTCCAAAAGTTATGTTCTTATGAATATGATGTGATTGATTTTGCTTTTGTATACCCTTACTGAGCATTTGAGCTCACCCTGTTAATCATATATCGCGATGACTGATTCGGCATAATCACAATATCTTTATCTCTAGGCATCACACAATTTTGTTGCTCATAGTCACCAATTTGTCCATTGGATTCAATGTTAACCAAATTCCTTCTGGTTCCCTCCATTAACTAAAACACAAAAAGAATTTTGTGAGAGGCGAAATCATGCTAGGGAAGACAACATAGTAAAGGGGGAGCACCCTCAATATCTAACATCTTAGGTTAAATTCTAAGATCGTTACCGTAGTTCTAGGACTATATCCTATACGTATACTTATCCTTAGGGGAATCCCTAGACATACCTTAGAAATATCAATCACATCATATTCATAAGAACATAACATTTTGGAAATCATAACCTGCAAAAGAGAGCATAATTTCATAATCATGGGATAAATCATGGAAGTGAAAAAGTAATCCCAATAATCATAACTTAAAACATGAAACTTTGTGGCATACACACATAATCATAGAGAATCATTTCTTGTTAGTCAATACTAATTGCCAAGACTATCTTAGTGGACAATTCCCTTTCTGAATCGAGTAACCCTCGTTTCAGTCCTGTTTCACTGAACCGGTATAACCTACCGTTCCAGCCCTGTCTATCTCATGAGATATAAAATATTTACCCAATGCATTGGAGGGAGATATAGGTCCCACCCATCTTATAATGAATCCTTTCTTATGTGTGCCACATAATCATAAACCATACATCATAGTGTAACCCATGTAATAAAAATGGAATTCTTAAACAACATGACATAATAAAACAATTCATATAAGATAACGGAATTCATAAAAATATTTCCCTCACAACATAATCAAACCAATGTAATAATAGGGATAAAAACAGAACCCTTTTATTATCTTATATGGAAAATAATTTTGATAAAATACTTGAACTCCATTCTTGAGGAAAATATCATTTCTACTTCAAAAACATTTTTCCTTTCATAACATGTCATACGACTTTAAAATAAAAGAATTTGATTAAAAATAAACTTGAAAACTTGTAAAGGAAGCTTCTTGGAAATAATGTTTTAAAAATCCATTCATGTCGTATAAGTTAAAAAAAACAATCTTCGTACTTTTGTCGGAAAAGTCAAAAAGTACCTCGTACGAAAAACGACCAAAGATTCCTTTCATACATATTACTAAAAACTCACATAAGGGTAAAAATGGATTTAAACAATTGTAGTTGGATGGAAATAATATTACATATTGATGAAACATGGATGTGGATGATAAAATACACCCCAGTAAGTACTTACGAATAAACAATCTCGGATAAAAATGAGATTGTGATATTTCCCTTACCTTAGGTCCGACTTGATTTGTAAGTGTCCGAACCTCCTGTATAATGATTTAAATCATGTTATTGACTTATTACAGAATCATATTCATTGTTATGATATCATATATGGTTCTCTTATGGCTTTATATTACCCGGTCTTTTGTAAATTCATGTTAAAGTAGCATTTTGGGTAAAATCGTCTTATTTGTCGTTCGTCTTTTTAACTTGTAATTATTAATATGATTACTTGGATCATGATTACTTATATCCAGAATGTAAAACATGATTTATATATAATATATATTCAGAATATACATATATATATATAATATATTGATAATGGAATGAAATACACCGTTCATGGAGACGGTAGTCCGTACGTACGCATGAACGCTGTTTTCGTTTCCTTATTGAATTGAATGGAATTGGATGACATACATATAAATATACATAAATACAGTATCATTATTATGTCATATATTTCATTAGTACTTATTATATATACTTTATAATCATTCATGAATGGATAATCATTGAGAATGAATCTCATCGCGTCGTGGAGACGGTAGTCCGTACATACGCACGAGCGATGATATCATTCCCATGGTCGTGGAATTGTGTTGAAGTGTTTGTATACTATTTAAGTATCAATAGAACTTTATAATAATCATATATAGTTACTCATTACACCACTATACCCATCCAATTAAGGTGGTGGCGGAAAATAGATTACACCACGGCGTGGAGACGGTATTCCGTACGTACGCACGCGCGGTGATTTCTTTTTCCGTAGGATGGATAGATGGTGAAATAGGGTTGTTTCATACTTATAATAACATATCAGTATATGAGTGATACTGATGTTATTACTTCATAATGAAACAACCTAATAAGAAGAAGTGGAAGAAGAAATAAAGATGAAAGAATTGGTAACGGTAATTACCTCTTCTTTGAAGCGCCTCTTTGAGACCTCCTCTTAGGGCACTAAAATTGGTCTTTGAGGAAGACCAGAACCTCTAGGATGTTTCTAGGGAAGTGGAGAAGAGATTTTGGCAGGGGTTGGCCGAGCTTGAAGGCTCAAAGTTGTGTGAGGAAGAGAGGGAGGAGGTGCCCTTTTATAAGGGAGGAGAGGGGCACCTTAGGAATTCTTAAAAATATTAATTTATAATAAATCTAACCCCACTTAAAAACCTCCAAAAATGACTCATATTCAAAGCTTAGATGAGATAGGGTTGTAATCTCATCAACCAATCAAATTTAGACATGTTTGGATCTTATTTTAAACCTTATCAATTAGATTTAACTCTAAGTTAAATAATTTAACTTTTACCGTGTCTTTTTGTTTTCTTTCACTATATGGTTAATACACTTACTATAACATGCCAAACGAACCCCAAATTGTTTATTATTAATATATATATCCTTATCTAAGTCATTTGTCCGAACCTTATATTTTTAGGAATAAAATAACAATTAATAATATAATATTTGATTTAAAAACTATTTTGTGTCAATTTTGACACTATTTGATATATGATTTTTGTTAAAGTCATAACAGAATTAAATGTTCAAACCAAGTTGATTAAATAAACATTAATATATCATAGTAACCTAGAAAATTAGTGGAATTCATAAAAAATCTCAAATTACATTTATTTTGGTGTTTATAACATCAATTATGTCAATATTTCATTAATAAGATAATTACTGCATCATCGTTGTGTCATAAATAAATTAAATTATTTAATATCTAAAAATTATAAATAAAATACCATTATGTAGTAAATATTTTTAGCTTTCTAATGAATATTTATAGTCGAATTTATCTTATGTATAACCCCATATTAAAAATGATTTACTTATTAAACTTTGATTTTAACTATTTTAACCCTTCTTTAAATAAATTAATAATAAATGTCCTAATCTAATCCAAGTGGGCCTAAATGGTCATATTTTATTCCTAAGTTTGTTTTTGGTCGAATTAAACTTGTCCAATAGAATTAGGACATGTGTTAGGGTAATAGTAATATCATATTTACCCTTAGTTACCCTATTTACTATTAACCGCGGTAAAAAAAAGTAAAAAGTTACTATTCACCAAAAAATTATTTTTATCTCATTGAACCAAATTTTACTTACTGATATCAACCGTGTCTGTCGGAGTTTTGAAATTCCATTCACAGAAGCGGTAAAATTAAGTTTTATGCAAAATTCAGTTTTTAACCTACCACTTAGTGGTTTCACTATTCATCAAAAATTGATGTTTTTCAGAACAATGCCAAAATTTCATCCTAAGCTATATTTCATATTCCGAATTCAAAAATGAAGTCTATTTTACCAAATTCATAACATAAAAGTTGCATTAATTAATTTTATAATTAAATCCCGCTGTTAAAACAAATAGCGTGTTTTTAAGAAACAATATCTATCAAAAGATTGACACTTGATTATGTCTGGTTTAAATGTGAAATTACATCCAATGACCAACATTGTATTAAATTGTAAAAATATATTCTAAATATACTTTAAAACCACTCAAATTAATGATTTATCACTATTAATTATTTCTATTAAAAAAAGTTGTTTTTAACTATAATTTAGTAATTTTCACTATTCATCAGAATATGAAAGTTATCTAAAAAGTACCAAAATTTCACCTTAGGCTAAATTCGATACTCCGAATCCAAAAATGAAGTCCATTTTGAGAGCTAACATTTCTAAAATTTTAAAATGTGGTTATTACTATTCATAACGGCTAGTTATAATAATATTTTAATAGCATATCGTTGTTTAGTGAAACTCGGTATTGCGTACTACACACGCTATCGAGGAAGGTCGCGATTGCGTGTAATGCAAGGCAAGTCAAGGATGCGTTTTGTGCAAGCTCCTTTTGGTGTAGCGTAAAACACAAGACATTAATAATATTAAAAAGAATATTTTTCATAAAATCTTGGGCTGTTACATTCTACCCCCCTTAAAATGAATTTCGCCCTAGAAATTCGTCGGGGTTATAAATGGTTTACTATTCGAAAGTTTCTTTAATAGAAACCCACATCGTAAAAAGAATACCAAAACTTGGCTTTAAAAACTAAAGTATGAAATGTAACGATTACCCAAATAAACTAATCACTGGGTTTCCACATAGGTGAAAATATGGATATGGAAGAGAAATCTAACCATCATGTTCTGATGGAGAGTGGTAGAGAACATGGCTATGGAAAAGCCAGTAATCACAAATCCATAGATTTGTGATGATATAAGGTACCAACTGATTCATCAGGTATAAGATCACTAGGACAACATTTTTGGTTTTCAAGATCATTTCCCTAAAGATGAAAATTTACATTAGAATAAATACTTACTTTATTTTGGTACAATCTCACTGTTGTTTGTCCCTTGAACAATTTCCACTTCATCTCTTAAATAAATGAAGTTGAATTTGTTATTCGTGAAATGTTAGCAGATCATGCGATAGAATGACGGGTCATTCCATCTGTCTCAAACAAAAGGTTAGCAAAAATTATATACATAAGTCGATCTAAAGTGAGATTAATCATATATGGTTTCTAAAATGAACTTATACTTCATATATCATACCGCTTAATAAAATAAAACTAGTTTCTACTAAACAGGGACTTCCTGTAGGCCAGTGGTAGGCGGTAAAGGCCAGTCGCACTTCGGTTGTGGGTTCGATTCCCACAGCCTTGTCCGAAGTGATGGGCTGTCGCCCGTCCTGCAGGTTGTCCTTTTTCCAAAACTATATTACTATAACATCCCATCAATAATATCGAAAAAAAAATTTCTATCCTTAAACAATACTAACTTACATCCAACACAATCCATTCCAATCTTTAGGCTTATCCATAATACTGCAGTCCATTCTCATAACATAGTGAAAACGATTACCAGAGATTTAATACCATCGTTGATCCCCATAAATCATACGATATATCTTGTTGGTCACATTCCAAACATTCAAAGGCCTTTGATACCAACTGTAGAGACCCGAAGCCTGACGTACATTGACATTACATTACATTTGCGGAATACTTAGTACATAACAAAAAACACACACACAAGGATCGTAATAGTTTAGTGTCTTTGGAAACTCGGAACGTAATCTTCTAATCGTGGTGAAAGATCTTTAAAATCTCCCATAAATATCTTCCTTTTTTTTATACCTAAAACCTTTCTTTATATCCTGGGGAAAAGAAAACATAAAAGGGTGAGCTCAAATGCTCAGTAAGGGTAAAAGAAATAAAAATCATATCATATCTTTTTGAAAATCATAACCTGCAAAAGAGATCATAATATCTTAACATGGAACAAATCATAGAAGTGAAAATGAGATCACCATAATCATAACATGAAACTTGAAACTTTGTGGCATGCACACATAATCATGGAAAATCATTTCTTGTTAGTCATGACTCATTGCCAAGACTACCTTAGTGGACAAAGTCCCTTTCTGAATCGAGTAACCCTCGTTTCAGTCCTCTTTCACTGAACCGGTATAACCTACCATTCCAGCCATGTCTATCTCATGAGATATAAAATCTTTACCCAATGCATTTGAGGGAGATATAGGTCCCACCCATCTTATAATGAATCCTTTCTTATGTGTGCCACATAATCATAAATCATACATCATTGCATAACCCATGTAATACAAATGAGATTCTTAAACAACATGACATCATAAAACCATTCATATAAGATAAAGGAATTAATAAACATAATTCCATCACAACATAGTCAAATCAATGTAAAAATATGGATAGAAACAGAACCCTTTATTATCTTAGATGGAAAATAATTTTGATAAAACACTTGAATTGAATTCTTGAGGAAAATATCCTTTCTTCTTCAAAATCAATTTCTTTCCACAAAACATCATGCAATTTTAAAAGAAAGATATTTTATTGAAAATAGTCATGAAATCTTTTAGAGGAAGCTTCATGAAAATAAGGCTTCATAAAACAGTAGAAATCCGTTCGTGCCGTATAAGTTAAAAAAAACATTCTTTTTTACTTTTGTCGAAAAAGTCAAAATGTACCTCGTACGAAAAACGACAAAAGATTCCTTTCATATCTTTTACTAAAAACTCACCAAAGGGTAAAATTGGATTTAAAACATTGTAGATGGATGGAAATAATATTACATATTGAGGAAACATGGATGTGGATGATAAAATACACCCCAGTAAATACTTACGAATAAACAATCTCGGATAAAAATGAGATTGTGATATTCCCTTACCTTAGGTCCGACTTGCTTTGTAAGTGTCCAAACCTCCTGTATAATGATTTAAATCATGTTATTGACTTATTACAGAATCATATTCATTGTTATGATATCATATATGGTTCACTTATGACATTATATTACCCGTTCTTTTGTAAATTCCATGTTAAAAAAGCGTTTTGGGTAAAATCGTTTCATTTATCGTAGGTGTTTTGACTTGTTGTTCTTGACATCATTATTACTTATATCATGATTTACTTACTTCCAGAATATAAAATATGATTTATATATCATATATATTCAGTATATATATACATATAATAGATAGATAAATGAAATGAAAAACACCGTTCATGGAGACGGTAGTCCGTACATACGCATGAACGCTGTTTTCCTTTCCTTATTGTCTTGAATGGAAGTAAGTAGATGACATACATATATATATATATACATAAATACAGTAGCTTTATAATGTCATATATTTCATTATTATTTCTTATATATACTTTGTAATCATTCTTAAATGGTTAACATGGAGAATGAATCTCATCGCGTCGTGGAGACGGTAGTCCGTACGTACGCACGAGCGATGATATCATTTCCATAAATATTGAACTGAATTGGAGTGGATTATACAATATATCAGAATCAATATGATGTTGTAATAACTATGTATAGTTATTCTTTACACCATTATACCCATCCATGTAAGGTGGTGGTGGAAAATAGATTACACCACGGCGTGGAGACGGTATTCCGTACGTACGCACGCGCGGTGATTTCTTTTTCTGTAGGATGGATAGATAGTTAAATAGGGTTGTTTCATACTTATAATAACATATCAGTATATTATTGATACTGATGTTATTACTTCATAATGAAACAACCTAAGAAGAAGAAGTGGAAGAAGAAATAAAGATGAAAGAATTGGTAACGGTAATTACCTCTTCTTTGAAGTGCCTCTTTGAGACCTCCTCTTAGGGCACTAAAATTGGTCTTTGAGGAATACCAGAACCTCTAGGATGTTTCTAGGGAAGTGGAGAAGAGATTTTGGTAGGGGTTGTCCGAGCTTGAGTGCTCAAATTGGTGTGAGGAGGAGGGGGAGGAGGTGTCCTTTTATAAGGGAGGAGAGGGGCACCTTAGGAATATCTCAAAATATTATTTTATATTAAAGTCAAAATCGGTTTATAATGGTTCCAAAGGGTCTTATTTCGAAGCTAAAGTGGGGATGGGTCGCAATCCTATCAACCAATAAGATTTAGACAAGTTTAGGGTATTATTTTAACCTTATCAATTAGATTTAACTCTAAGTTAAATAATTTTACTTTTACCGTGTCTTTTTGTTTTCTTTCACTATATGGTTAATACACTTACTATAACATGCCAAACGAACCCCAAATTGTTTATTATTAAAATATATATCCTTATCTAAGTCATTTGGCCGAACCTTATATTTTTAGGAATAAAATAACAAATACTAATATAATATTTGATTTAAAAACTATTTTGTGTCAATTTTGACACTATTTGATATATGATTTTTGTGAAAGTCATATCAGATTTATATGTTCGAACCAAGTTGATTAAATCAACAATAATATATCATAGTAACCTAGAAAATTAGTTTAATTCATAAAAAGTCTCAAATTACATTTATTTTGGTGTTTATAACATCAATTATGTCAATATTTCATTAACAAGATAATTACTGCATCATCTTTGTGTCATAATTAAATTAAATTATTTGATGTCTAAAAATTACAAATAAAATACCATTATATAGGAAATCTTTTTAGATTTCTAATGAATTTTTAAAATCGAATTTATCTTATGTATAACCCTATATTAAAAATGTTTTAGTAAATAAACTTTGATTTTAACTCTTTTAACTCTTCTTTGAATTAAATAATAATAAATGTCCTAATCTAATCCAAGTGGGCCTAAATGATAATATTTTACACTTAAGGTTGTTTTTGGTCGAGATACACTTGTCCAATAGAATTAGGACATGTGTTAGGGTAATATTAATATCATTCTTACCCTTAATTACCCTATTTACTATTAACCGTGGTAAAAAAAAGTAAAATGTTACTATTCACCAAAAATTATTTTCATCTCATTGAACCACATTTCAGTTCTTGATATTAACTGTGTCTGTCGGATTTTCGAAATTCCATTCACAGAAGCGGTAAAATTAAGTTTTATGCAAAATTCAGGTTTTAACCTACCACTTAGTGGTTTCACTATTCATCAAAATTTGAAAGTTTTCAGAAAAAAGCCAAAATTTCATCCTCAGCTATATTTCATATTCTAAATTCAAAAATGAAGTATATTTTACCAAATTCATAACATAGAAATTTCATTAATTAATTTTATAATTAAATCCCGCTGTTAAAACAAATAGCGTGTTTTTAAGAAACAATATCTATCAAAAGATTGACACTTGTTTATGTCTGGTTTAAATGTGAAATTACATCCAATGACCAACATTGTATTAAATTGTAAAAATATATTCTAAATATACTTTAAAACCACTCAAATTAATAATTTATCACTATTAAATGTTTTGATTAAAAAAGTTGTTTTTAATTAAAATTTAGTAATTTTCACTATTCATCAAAATATTAAAGTTATCCGAAAAGTACCAAAATTTCACCTTAGGCTAAATTCGATACTCCGAATCCAAAAATGAAGTTCATTTTGAAATATAAGATTTACAGAATTTTAAAAAGTGGTTATTACTATTCATAACGGCTAGTTTTAACAATATTTTAATAGCATATCGTTGTTTAGTGAAACTCGGTATTGCGTACTACACACGCTATCGAGGAAGGTCGCGATTACGTGTAATGCAAGACAAGTCAAGGATGCGTGTTGTGAAAGCTCCTTTTGGTGTAGCGTACAACACAAGACATTAATAAAATTAAAAATAATATTTTTCATAAAATCTCGGGTTGTTACATTCTACCCCCCTTAAAATGAATTTCGCCCTCGAAATTCGTCGGGGTTATAAATGGTTTACTATTCGAAAGTTTCTTTAATAGAAAGCCACATCGTAAAAAGGAATACCAAAACTTGGCTTTAAAAACTAAAGTATGAAATGTAAAGATTACCCAAATAAACTAATCACTGGGTTTCCACATAGGTGAAAATATGGATATGGAAGAGAAATCTAACCATCATGTTCTGATGGAGAGTGGTAGAGAACATGACTATGGAAAAGCCAGTAATCACAAATCCATAGATTTGTGATGATATAAGGTACCATCTGATTCATCAGGTATAAGATCACTAGGACATCATTTTTGGTTTTCAAGATCATTTCCCTAAAGTTGAAAATTTTCTTAGAATAAATACTTACTTTATTTTGGTACAATCTCACTTTTGTTCGTGCCTTGAACAATTTCTACTTCATCTCTTAAATATATGTATATTCTGAATATATATATATATAAATCATGTTTTATATTCTGGAATTATGTAATCATGATCTAAGTAATCATATGAATAATTACAAGTTAAAAACACGAACGACAAATGAGACGATTTTACCCAAAACGCTACATTAACATTAATTTACAAAAGAACGGGTAATATAAAGTCATAAGTGGACCATATATGATATAATAACAATGAATATGATTCTGGAATAAGTCAATAACATTGTTTAAATCATTATACAGGAGGTTCGGACACTTACAAAGCAAGTCGGACCTAAGGTAAGGGAAATATCACAATCTCATTTTTACCCGAGATTGTTTATTCGTAAGTATTTACTGGGGTGTATTTTATCATCCACATACATGTTTCATCAATATGTAATATTATTTCCATCCACCTAAAATTGTTTAAATCCATTTTTACCCTTCGGTGAGTTTTTAGTAAAGAATATGAAAGGAATCTTTTGTCACTTTTTCGTACGAGGTGATTTTTTGACTTTTCCGACAAAAGTACGAAGAATGTTTTTTTAACGTATACGGCATGAATGGATTTTTAAAACATTATTTCCAAGAATCTTACTTTACAAGTTTTCATGTTTATTTTTAATCAACTTCTTTTAGTTTATAATTGTATGACATGTTAAGAAAAGAAAAGTGTTTTTGAAAAAGAAAGGATATTTTCCTCAAGAATGGAGTTCAAGGTGAAATTAAATATGATATTAATGATATATATTTTATATATAAGCTTCTGTAATTCCATTTTATTTCATACCATTATTCATTTCATGTTGTATATACATACGATAATTTCATTTGAGGAAGTGCGGACTACCGCCCCCTTAAAATGATATGACTCGTTCATACCACACATGGAACGTATAAAGGATGGTGTTAATGAACTTAAGTAACATATATAAAATATTATATTATACTGGAATAGTAATATACCTATGTATCAGTTGGATTCAATTCTTTTAAAATAAAAATTAAAATGGAAGTAGCGTTCGTGCGTACGTACGGACTACCGTCTCCACGAACGCGGTGAGATCCATCCTCCATCGTATCCATTCAAGTCTTATTCTCATTTTAGGGTTAAAAATAATGTTAATATCATTCTGATTATGAATAAGATTTAATCTATCCATTACAAACATGTCTTACGTAACCAAACATTTAAGAAGAACGAATCGATTATCACCTGAAATGACGATAATACTAAGATATTATTAATAAAGCAATGTTAAAAGATCATATATGATATCATATTAATGTATATGATTCTTGTATAATTTAATAACAATTATTTCACCATTATACAGGAGGTTAACCGACCCCAACAAAGGAAAAGTACAAGGTAAGGGTCATTTCACAATCTCTTCATTATCCGAGGTTGTTTATACGTAATAATCTACTGGGATTTCTTTATCATCCACATCCATGTTTCTTAAAAATGTATTTCAAAACATTTTTACTATTTACAAGAATATGGGTTAAAGTCATTTATACCCTTTATAGGGGAGGAGAGGGGCACCTTAGGAATACCTCAAAATATTATTTTATATTAATGTCAAAATCGGTTTATAATGGTTCCAAATGGTCTTATTTCGAAGCTAAAGTGAGGATGGGTCGAAATCCTATCAACCAATAGGATTTAGACAAGTTTAGGTTATTATTTTAACCTTATCAATTAGATTTAACTCTAAGTTAAATAATTTAACTTTTACCGTGTCTTTTTGTTTTCTTTCACTATATGGTTAATACACTTACTATAACATGCCAAACGAACCCCAAATTGTTTATTATTAATATATATATCCTTATCTAAGTCATTTGGCCGAACCTTAGATTTTTAGGAATAAAATAACAATTAATAATATAATATTTGATTTAAAAATTATTTTGTGTCAATTTTGACACTATTTGATATATGATTTTTTTGAAAGTCATAACAGAATTATATGTTCGAAACAAGTTGATTAAATCAACACTAATACATCATAGTAACCTAGAAAATTAGTTTAATTCATAAAATGTCTTAAAAAAACACACACACAAAATAATATGTCTTAAAGACCCGAAGCTTATCGTACATTGACATTACATTACTTTTGCGAAATACTTAGTACATTAAAAAAAACACACACACAAGGACCGTAATAGTTTAGTGTCTTTGGAAACTCGGACTATAATCTTCTAATCGTGGTGAAAGATCTTCAAAATCTCCCATAAAGATCTTCCTTTTTTTTTTACCTAAAACTTTTCTTTATATCCTGGGGAAAAGAAAACATAAAAGGGTGAGCTCAAATGCTCAGTAAGGGTAAACAAAATAAATATCAATCACATCATATTCATAAGAACATAACATTTTTGAAATCATAACCTACAAAAGAGAGCATAATTTCATAATCATGGGATAAATCATGGCAGTGAAAAAGTAATCCCAATAATCATAACTTAAAACATGAAACTTTGTGGCATTCACACATAATCATAGAGAATCATTTCTTGTTAGTCAAGACTCATTGCCAAGACTATCTTAGTGGACAAAGTCCCTTTCTGAATTGAGTAACCCTCGTTTCAGTCCTGTTTCACTGAACCGGTATAACCTACCATTCCAGCCATGTCTATCTCATGAGATATAAAATCTTTACCCAATGCATTGGAGGGAGATATAGGTCCCACCCATCTTATAATGAATCCTTTCTTATGTGTGCCACATAATCATAAAACATACATCATCGCATAACACATGTAACAAAAATGGGATTCTTGAAACATCATGACATCATAAATCAATTCATATAAGATAAAGGAATTCATAAACATAATTCCATCACAACATAGTCAAATCAATGTAAAAATATGGATAGAAATAGAACCCTTTATTATCTTAGATGGAAAATAATTTTGATAAAACACTTGAATTGAATTCTCGAGGAAAATATCCTTTCTTCTTCAAAATCAATTTCTTTTCACAAAACATCATGCAATTTTAAAAGAAAGAGATTTTATTGAAAATAGTCATGAAATATTTTAGAGGAAGCTTCATGAAAATAAGGCTTTATAAAACAGTAGAAATCCGTTCGTGCCGTATAAGTTAAAAAAAACATTCTTCGTACTTTTGTCGGAAAAGTCAAAAAGTACCTCGTACGAAAAACGAAAAAAGATTCCTAAAAACTCACCGAAGGGTAAAAATGGATTTAAAAAATTTTAGGTGGATGGAAATAATATTACATATTGAGTAAACATGGATGTGGATGATAAAATACACCCCAGTAAATACTTACGAATAAACAATCTCGGATAAAAATGAGATTGTGATATTTCCCTTACCTTAGGTCCGACTTGCTTTGTAAGTGTCCAAACCTCCTGTATGATGATTTAAATCATGTTATTGACTTATTAAATAATCATATTCATTGTTATGATATCATATATGGTTCACTTATGACATTATATTACCCGTTCTTTTGTAAATTCCATGTTAAAGAAGCGTTTTGGGTAAAATCGTTTCATTTATCGTAGGTGTTTTGACTTGTTGTTCTTGACATCATTATTACTTATATCATGATTTACTTACTTCCAGAATATAAAATATGATTTATATATCATATATATTCAGTATATATATATATATATAATAGGTAGATAAATAAAATGAAAAACACCGTTCATGGAGACGGTAGTCCGTACGTACGCATGAACGCTGTTTTCCTTTCCTTATTGTCTTGAAATGGAAGTAAGTAGATGACATAAATATTTATATATATACATAAATCCAGTAGATTTATAATGTCATATATTTCATTATTATTTCTTATATATACTTTATAATCATTCTTAAATGGTTAACATGGAGAATGAATCTCATCGCGTCGTGGAGACGGTAGTCCGTACGTACGCACGAGCGATGATATCATTTCCATAAATATTGAATTGAATTGGAGTGGATTATACAATATATCAGAATCAATATGATGTTTTAATAACTATGTATAGTTATTCTTTACACCATTATACCCATCCATGTAAGGTGGTGGTGGAAAATAGATTACACCACGGCGTGGAGACGGTATTCCGTACGTACGCACGCGCGGTGATTTCTTTTTCCTTAGGATAGATAGATGGTGAAATAGGGTTGTTTCATACTTATAATAACATATCAGTATATGAGTGATATTGATGTTATTACTTCATAATGAAACAACCTAAGAAGAAGAAGTGGAAGAAGAAATAAAGATGAAAGAATTGGTAACGGTAATTACCTCTTCCTTGAAGCGCCTCTTTGAGACCTCCTATTAGGGCACTAAAATTGGTCTTTGAGGAAGACCAGAACCTCTAGGATGTTTTTAGGGAAGTGGAGAAGAGATTTTGGCAGGGGTTGGCCGAGATTGAGTGCTCAAATTGGTGTGAGGAGGAGGGAGAGGAGGTGTCCTTTTATAAGGGAGGAGAGGGGCACCTTAGGAATATCTCAAAATATTATTTTATATTAAAGTCAAAATCGGTTTATAATGGTTCCAAAGGGTCTTATTTCGAAGCTAAAGTGGGTATGGGTCTAAATCCTATCAACCAATAAGATTTAGACAAGTTTAGGGTATTATTTTAACCTTATCAATTAGATTTAACTCTAAGTTAAATAATTTAACTTTTACCGTGTCTTTTTGTTTTCTTTCACTATATGGTTAATACACTTACTATAACATGCCAAACGAACCCCAAATTGTTTATTATTAATATATATATCCTTATATAAGTCATTTGGCCGAACCTTAGATTTTTAGGAATAAAATAACAATTAATAATATAATATTTGATTTAAAAACAATTTTGTGTCAATTTTGACACTATTTGATATATGATTTTTTTGAAAGTCATAACAGAATTATATGTTCGAAACAAGTTTATTAGATCAACAATAATATATCATAGTAACCTAGAAAATTAGTGGAATTCATAAAATGTCTCAAATTATATTTATTTTGGTGTTTATAACATCAATTATGTCAATATTTCATTAATAAGATAATTACTGCATCATCATTGTGTCATAAATAAATTAACTTATTTGATGTCTAAAAATTACAAATAAAATACCATCATGTATTAAATCTTTTTAGCTATCTAATGAATATTTACAATCGAATTTATCTTATGTAGAACCCCATATTAAAAATGATTTACTTATTAAACTTTGATTTTAACTATTTTAACCCTTCTTTAAATAAATTAATAATAAATGTCCTAATCTAATCCAAGTGGGCCTAAATGGTAATATTTTATTCCTAAGTTTGTTTTTGGTCGAATTACACTTGTCCAATAGAATTAGGACATGTGTTAGGGTAATATTAATATCATATTTACCCTTAGTTACCCTATTTACTATTAACCGTGGTAAAAAAAAGTAAAAAGTTACTATTCACCAAAAATTATTTTCATCTCATTGAACCACATTTTACTTACTGACATCAACCGTGTCTCTCGGATTTTTGAAATTTCATTCACAGAAGCGGTAAAATTAAGATTTATGAAGAAATTAATTTTTTTAACTACCACTTAGTAGTTTCACTATTCATCAAAAATTGATGTTTTTCAGAACAATGCCAAAATTTCATCCTAAGCTATATTTCATATTCCGAATTCAAAAATGAAGTCTATTTTACCAAATTCATATCATAGAATTTGCATTAATTAATTTTATAATTAAATCCCGCTGTTAAAACAAATAGCGTGTTTTTAAGAAACAATATCTATCAATAGATTGACACTTGATTATGTCTGGTTTAAATGTGAAATTACATCCAATGACCAACATTGTATTAAATTGTAAAAATATATTCTAAATATACTTTAAAACCACTCAAATTAATAATTTATCTCTATTAATTATTTCGATTAAAAAAGTTGTATTTAATTATAATTTAGTAATTTTCACTATTCATCAGAATATGAAAGTTATCCGAAAAGTACCAAAATTTCACCTTAGGCTAAATTCGATACTCCGAATCCAAAAATGAAGTTCATTTTGAAAAATAAGATTTACATAGTTTTAAAAAGTGGTTATTACTATTCATAACGGCTAGTTTTAATAATATTTTAATAGCATATCGTTGTTTAGTGAAACTCGGTATTGCGTATTACACACGCTATCGAGGAAGGTCGTGATTGCGTGTAATGCAAGGCAAGTCAATGATGCGTGTTGTGCAAGCTCCTTTTGGTGTAGCGTACAACACAAGACATTAATAAAATTAAAAAGAATATTTCTTTATAAAATCTTGGGCTGTTACATTCTACCCCCCTTAAAATGAATTTCTCCCTCGAAATTCGTCGGGGTTATAAATGGTTTACTATTTGAAAGTTTCTTTAATAGAAACCCACATCGTAAAAAGGAATATCAAAACCAATCTTTAAAAACAAAAGTATGAAACGTAACGGTTACCCAAATAAACTAATCATTGGGTTTCCACATAGGTGAAAATATGGATATGGAAGAGAAATCTAACCATGATGTTCTGATGGAGAGTGGTAGAGAACATGGCTATGGAAAAGCCAGTAATCACAAATCCATAGATTTGTGATGATATAAGGTACCATCTGATTCATCAGGTATAAGATCACTAGGACAACATTTTTGGTTTTCAAGATCATTTCCCCTAAAGTTGAAAATTTGAATTAGAATAAATACTTACTTTATTTTGGTACAATCTCACTGTTGTTCGTGCTTTGAACAATTTCCACTTCATCTCTTAAATAAATGAAGTTGAATTTTTTATTCGTGAAGTGTTAGCAGATCATGTGATAGAATGACAGGTCATTCCATCTGTCTCAAACAAAAGGTTAGCAAAACTTATATACATAAGTCGATCTATAGTGAGATTAATCATATATGGTTCCTAAAATGGACTTATACTTCATATATCATACTGCTTAATATAATAAAACTAGTTTCTACTAAACAGGGACTTCCTGTAGGTCAGTGGTAGGCGATAAAGGCCAGTCGCACTTCGGTTGTGGGTTCGATTCCCACAGCCTTGTCCGAAGCGATGGGCTGTCGCCCGTCCTGCAGGTTGTCCTTTTTCCAAAACTATATTACTATAACATCCCATCAATAATATCGAAAAAAAAATTTCTATCCTTAAACAATACTAACTTACGTCCAACACAATCCATTCCAATCTTTAGGCTTATCCATAATACTGCAGTCCACTCTCATAACATAGTGAAAACAATTACCAGAGATTTAATATCATCGTTGATCCCCATATATCATAAGATATGTTTTGTTGGTCACATTCCAAACATTCAAAGTCCTTAATCATGTATACTCTTGAATACCCATTGAACCTTAGTGAAAACTTGAATGCAGTTAAAAGTTAACACTTTACACATACCAAAATCCTCAAAATTATTTATACTCAAACCATTATATCACTTAGTCCTTATATCAATCATGAGCTCATGAATACAATCAAACATCTCATTATCTTATTATCCTTTCATTATGCACTTATCATTTACTTTCCAAAATATTTGAATCACTTTTCATAGTTATTGGTACCTTAAAATTATTGAAAACCACAATAGACCAATACTTAAATATTTCAATACACCATAAAAGTACCTCAACAACATTATTCTTGAATACCAAAACACTTCAGTCCATCCACATCAATGATTATCCTGGAATAAGTCCTTCCTTGATTTAGAAGTAACTTTTTAGGTCAGGGCATTGAGTTGGGTAATGCCCATGTTCTCCATAAATAAGACATTGAACTCCATAACAGTCTGTCACTCTATGACCCTTTTCTCCACACAGATAACATCGGTCCCTCCATTTGAGGTATTCCTCAAGGTTCTTCTTCCCTTCTTTAGAAATCTCAATCTTCCTTTCTTTATGCTCCTCAACATGCGAACATGCATAATAGTCTATCTTCCTCTTCTTTGAAGAATTAGGCATACCACTAAATTTCACCTTGTTAATCATATATCGCGATGATTGATTCGGCATAATCACAACATCTTTCTCTCTAGGCATTACACAATTTTGTTGCTCATAGTCACCAATTTGTCCATTGGATTCAATGTTAACTGAATTCCTTTTGGTTCCCTCCCTTAACTAAAACAGAAAAATAATTTTGTGAGAATCAAAAATCATGCTAGAGAAAACAACATAGTAAAGGGAAAGTATCCTCAATACCTAACTTCTTAGGTTTAATCTAATATCATTACCATAGTTCTAGGAATATATCCTATACGTATACTTATCCTTAGGGACATCCCTAGACATACCTTAGAAATATCTCTAGGAATCTCACTAACGTTTTCGCATCCTAGTTTCCAAAGGTTGACTAAACCTTTCCTCTGATACCAACTGTAGAGACCCGAAGCTTATCGTACATTGACATTACATTACTTTTGCGGAATACTTAGTACATTAAAAAAACACACACACAAGGACCGTAATAGTTTAGTGTCTTTGGAAACTCGGACTATAATCTTCTAATCGTGGTGAAAGATCTTCAAAATCTCCCATAAAGATCTTCCTTTTTTTTACCTAAAACCTTTCGTTATATCCTGGGGAAAAGAAAACATAAAAGGGTGAGCTCAAATGCTCAGTAAGGGTAAACAAAATAAATATCAATCACATCATATTCATAAGAACATAACATTTTGGAAATCATAACCTGCAAAAGAGAGCATAATTTCATAATCATGGGATAAATCATGGCAGTGAAAAAGTAATCCCAATAATCATAACTTAAAACATGAAACTTTGTGGCATTCACACATAATCATAGATAATCATTTCTTGTTAGTCAAGACTCATTTCCAAGACTATCTTAGTGGACAAAGTCCCTTTCTGAATTGAGTAACCCTCGTTTCAGTCCTGTTTCACTGAACCGGTATAACCTACCATTCCAGCCATGTCTATCTCATGAGATATAAAATATTTACCCAATGCATTGGAGGGAGATATAGGTCCCACCCATCTTATAATGAATCCTTTCTTATGTGTGCCACATAATCATAAAACATACATCATCGCATAACACATGTAACAAAAATGAGATTCTTGAAACATCATGACATCATAAATCAATTCATATAAGATAAAGGAATTCATAAACATAATTCCATCACAACATAGTCAAATCAATGTAAAAATATGGATAGAAACAGAACCCTTTATTATATTAGATGGAAAATAATTTTGATAAAACACTTGAATTGAATTCTTGAGGAAAATATCCTTTCTTCTTCAAAATCAATTTCTTTTCACAAAACATCATGCAATTTTAAAAGAAAGAGATTTTATTGAAAATAGTCATGAAATCTTTTAGAGGAAACTTCATGAAAATAAGGCTTTATAAAACAGTAGAAATCCGTTCGTGCCGTATAAGTTAAAAAAAAACATTCTTCGTACTTTTGTCGGAAAAGTCAAAAAGTACCTCGTACGAAAAACGACAAAAGATTCCTAAAAACTCACCGAAGGGTAAAAATGGATTTAAACAATTTTAGGTGGATGGAAATAATATTACATATTGAGTAAACATGGATGTGGATGATAAAATACACCCCAGTAAATACTTACGAATAAACAATCTCGGATAAAAATGAGATTGTGATATTTCCCTTACCTTAGGTCCGACTTGCTTTGTAAGTGTCGAAACCTCCTGTATAATGATTTAAATCATGTTATTGACTTATTACAGAATCATATTCATTGTTATGATATCATATATGGTTCACTTATGACATTATATTACCCGTTCTTTTGTAAATTCCATGTTAAAGAAGCGTTTTTGGGTAAAATCGTTTCATTTATCGTAGGTGTTTTGACTTGTTGTTATTGACATCATTATTACTTATATCATGATTTACTTACTTCCAGAATATAAAATATGATTTATATATCATATATATTCAGTATATATATATATAATAGGTAGATAAATAAAATGAAAAACACCGTTCATGGAGACGGTAGTCCGTACGTACGCATGAACGCTGTTTTCCTTTCCTTATTGTCTTGAAATGGAAGTAAGTAGATGACATAAATATGTATATATATACATAAATCCAGTAGCTTTATAATGTCATATATTTCATTATTATTTCTTATATATACTTTATAATCATTCTTAAATGGTTAACATGGAGAATGAATCTCATCGCGTCGTGGAGACGGTAGTCCGTACGTACGCACGAGCGATGATATCATTTCCATAAATATTGAATTGAATTGGAGTGGATTATACAATATATCAGAATCAATATGATGTTTTAATAACTATGTATAGTTATTCTTTACACCATTATACCCATCCATGTAAGGTGGTGGTGGAAAATAGATTACACCACGGCGTGGAGACGGTATTCCTAAAATGGGCTTATACTTCATATATCATACTGCTTAATATAATAACACTAGTTTCTACTAAACAGGGACTTCCTGTAGGTCAGTGGTAGGCGATAAAGGCCAGTCGCACTTCGGTTGTGGGTTCGATTCCTACAGCCTTGTCCGAAGCGATGGGCTGTCGCCCGTCCTGCAGGTTGCCCATCGCTTCGGACAAGGCTGTAGGAATCGAACCCACAACCGAAGTGCGACTGGCCTTTATCGCCTACCACTGACCTACAGGAAGTCCCTGTTTAGTAGAAACTAGTGTTATTATATTAAGCAGTATGATATATGAAGTATAAGCCCATTTTAGGAATACCGTCTCCACGCCGTGGTGTAATCTATTTTCCACCACCACCTTACATGGATGGGTATAATGGTGTAAAGAATAACTATACATAGTTATTAAAACATCATATTGATTCTGATATATTGTATAATCCACTCCAATTCAATTCAATATTTATGGAAATGATATCATCGCTCGTGCGTACGTACGGACTACCGTCTCCACGACGCGATGAGATTCATTCTCCATGTTAACCATTTAAGAATGATTATAAAGTATATATAAGAAATAATAATGAAATATATGACATTATAAAGCTACTGGATTTATGTATATATATATATATGTATGTCATCTACTTACTTCCATTTCAAGACAATAAGGAAAGGAAAACAGCGTTCATGCGTACGTACGGACTACCGTCTCCATGAACGGTGTTTTTCATTTTATTTATCTACCTATTATATATATATATACTGAATATATATGATATATAAATCATATTTTATATTCTGGAAGTGAGTAAATCATGATATAAGTAATAATGATGTCAAGAATAAAAGGTCAAAACACCTACGATAAATGAAACGATTTTACCCAAAACGCTTCTTTAACATGGAATTTACAAAAGAATGGGTAATATAATGTCATAAGTGAACCATATATGATATCATAACAATGAATATGATTCTGTAATAAGTCAATGACATTATTTAAATCATTATACAGGAGGTTCGGACACATACGAAGCAAATCAGACCTAAGGTAAGGGAAATATCACAATCTCATTTTTATCCGAGATTGTTTATACGTTGGTATGTACTGGGGTGTATTTTATCATCCACATCCATGTTACCTCAATATGTAATATTGTTTCCATCCACTTACATTAGTTTAAATCCAATTTTACCCTTCGGTGAGTTTTTAGTAAAAGATATGAAAGGAATCTTTTGTCGTTTTTCGTACGAGGTACATTTTGACTTTTTCGACAAAAGTACAAAGAATGTTTTTAACTTATACGGCACGAACGGATTTCTACTGTTTTATAAAGCCTTATTTTCATGAATCTTCCTCTAAAATATTTCATAACTATTTTCAATAAAATCTCTTTCTTTTAAAATTGCATGATGTTTTGTGAAAAGAAATTGATTTTGAAGAAGAAAGGATATTTTCCTCAAGAATTCAATTCAAGTGTTTTATCAAAATTATTTTCCATCTAAGATAATAAAGGGTTCTATTTCTATCCATATTTTTACATTGATTTGACTATGTTGTGATGGAAATACGTTTATGAATTCCTTTGTCTTATATGAATGGTTTTATGATGTCATGTTGTTTAAGAATCCCATTTTTATTACATGGGTTATGCAATGATGTATGATTTATGATTTTGTGGCACACATAAGAATGGTATCATTATGAGATGGGTGGGACCTATATCTCCCTCCAATTCATTGGGGAAAGATTTTATATCTCATGAGATAGACAGGGCTGGAACGGTAGGTTATATCGGTTCAGTGAAACAGGACTGAAACGAGGGTTACTCGATTCAGAAAGGGACTTTGTCCACTAAGATAGTCTTGGCAATGAGTCTTGACTAACAAGAAATGATTCTCTATGATTATGTGTGTATTCCACAAAGTTTCATGTTTTCAGTTATGATTATTGGGATTTCATTTCACTACTATGATTTATCCCATGTTATGAAAATATGCTCTCTTTTGCAGGTTAATATTTCCAAAAGTTATGTTCTTATGAATATGATGTGATTGATTTTGCTTTTGTATACCCTTACTGAGCATTTGAGCTCACCCTTTTATGTTTTCTTTTCCCCAGGATATAAAGAAAGGTTTTAGGTAAAAAAAAAGGGAAGATCTTTATGGGAGATATTGAAGATCTTTCACCACGATTAGAAGATTACGTTCCGAGTTTCCAAAGACACTAAACTATTACGATCCTTGTGTGTGTGTGTTTTTGTTATGTACTAAGTATTCCGCAAAAGTAATGTAAAGTCTATGTACGTCAGGCTTCGGGTCTCTACAGTTGGTATCAGAGGCAAAGGAGGTAGGAATGTATCCGATCCTTGGGAACTCTCACATGTGAGCGTTGGACGAAGCATGGCTCTCCGCCCAAGGGCTTCATGAGGAAATGGATGCCACTGGGGATGGTGGTGTGTCCCGCCCAGGGGGTGTAGCCGCCCATGGAGTGCCCTGATAGGTATCAATTGTAGTCCACTGGAAGTAATTCTAGACCTCTACAGTTGGTATCAGAGGAAAGGTTTAGTCAACCTTTGGAAACTAGGATGCGAAAACGTTAGTGAGATCCCTAGAGATATTTCTAAGGTATGTCTAGGGATGTCTCTAAGGTTAAGTATACGTATAGGTTATAGTCCTAGAATTACACTAACGATCTTTGAATTTAACCTAAGATGTTAGATATTGAGGGTACTACCCCTTTATTATGTTGTTTTCCCTAGCATGATTTTTGCCTCTCACACTATTCTTTTGGGGTTTTAGACGATGGCTGGAACCCGAAGGAACCGTGTTGATCAATGCAATGGACAATGCAATAATTGTCCCCCTGAGCAACCAAACGATATGGGAGCTGGAATGCAAAATCTTGTAGCCATGCTCACACAACTTTCTCAAGCTATGAATCATGGAGGACTTCCAAACGAGCAAAGGAAGGAGCAAAATTCTGTTAAATCCTTCATGAGGCAGCGTCCGCCTTCTTTCAGTGGGTCTACTGATCCATTAGTTACTGAACAATGGATTAGTACTACTGAAAAGATAATTTCAGTTCTTCAATGTTCTGAACATGATAAAGTCATCTTAGCAGTATATCGTTTGGAAGGTGAAGCTGATCAATGGTGGAATCTTATCAAGAATACGAGGCAAAGAGATGAAATTGATTCCATGGAATGGGACGAGTTCAAGAACTTGTTTTTCAGTAAGTACTTCCCTCGTATTCTTCGAACGAAGATGGAGAAGGAGTTTCTTGAACTAAAGCAAAAGGATGATGAATCTGTTGGTATATACGAAGCGAATTTTACAAGACTTGCAAGGTATGCATCTGGCATTATCATCCAACCTGAAAGTAAAGTTGATCGATTTTTCAGTGGCTTAAAACCAAGTCTTCGAAGGGCATTAGCTATAAGAGACTTCAGTAGCTATGAAGAAATTGTGCGTTGTGCTATCAAGGTAGAAATGGAAGTTGGTGTTACATATCCATCTCATGGTTTTGACAAGAAACGAAAGATGGAGTTCAAGGAGAAATCTCAGAATAATGGTGAAAAGAAGATGAATGTTTCCTTATGCACAAAGTGTGGAAAGAAGCATGGTGGAGATTTTCTTAAAGGGACTAGAAAATGTTTTAAGTGTGGAAAAGAAGGTCATCGAGCAGCTGAGTGTCGAAGTAATGGAAAAAGGGATTCTAATGAAGTGAATAAAGAAAACACTGCAGAGAACGCACAACCAACACTTCAATGCTTCAAGTGCAAGGAGATGGGACATTATGCCAATAAATGCCCTAATCCAAGGGTTAGTGATGATCGACATGGGCAACCGCTTAAGGCAAAGGACAAAGGGAAGTCACATGCGATCACTATTGGCAATGTTGAATATGACAATGATGTGGTGGAATGATTAAGTTTTTATGTAATGGGATTCCAAAATAATGTTGTATCATGGAATATTGGAATATTTATGTATCGGTCTAATGTGGTATTCAAAGTGATTGAGATATTATGCGCATAATGAAGGTAAAACGAGAAAATGAAATGTTTAACAGTATTCATGAGCTCATGATTGATATAAGGACTAAGTGATATCATGGTTTGAGTATATAGAATTTTGAGGATTTTGGTATGTGGAAGGTGTTAAATTTTAACTGCAATCATGTTTTCACTAAGGTTCAATGGGTATTCAAGAAAATACTTGATTAAGGCCTTTGAATGTTTGGAATGTGACCAACAAGACATATCTTATGATATATGGGGATCAACGATGGTATTAAATCTCTGGTAATCGTTTTCACTATGTTATGAGAATGGACTGCAGTATTATGGATAAGCCTAAAGATTGGAATGGATTATGTTGGACATAAGTTAGTATTGTTTAAGGATAGAAGTTTTTTCGATATTATTGATGGGATGTTATAGTAATATAGTTTTATAAAAAGGACAACCTGCAGGACGGGCGACAACCCATCGCTTCGGACAAGGCTGTGGGAATCGAACCCACAACCGAAGTGCGACTGGCCTTTATCGCCTACCACTGGCCTACAGGAAGTCCCTGTTTAGTAGAAACTAGTTTTATTATATTAAGCAGTATGATATATGAAGTATAAGTCCATTTTAGGAACCATATGTGATTAATCTCACTATAGATCGACTTATGTATATAATTTTTTCTAACCTTTTGTTTGAGACAGATGGAATGACCCATCATTCTATCACATGATCTGCTAACACTTCACGAATAACAAATTCAACTTCATTTATTTAAGAGATGAAGTGGAAATTGTTAAAGGCATGAACAACAGTGAGATTGTACCAAAATAAAGAAAGTATTTATTCTAATTCAAATTTTCAACTTTAGGGAAACGATCTTGAAAACCAAAAATGTTGTCTTAGTGATCTTATACCTGATGAATCAGATGGTACCTTAGATCGTCACAAATTTATGGATTTGTGATTACTGGCTTTTCCATAGCCATGTTCTCTACCACTCTCCATCAGAACATGATGGTTAGATTTCTCTTCCATATCCATATTTTCACCTATGTGGAAACCCAGTGATTAGGTTATTTGGGTAATCGTTACATTTCATACTTTAGTTTTTAAATTCAAGTTTTGGTATTCCTTTTTACGATGTGGGTTTTTATTAAAGAAACTTTCGAATAGTAAACCATTTATAACCTCGACGAATTTCGAGGGCGAAATTCATTTTAAGGGGGGTAGAATGTAACAGCCCGAGATTTTATGAAAAATATTCTTTTTTATTTCACTAATGTCTTGTGTTGTACGCTACACCAAAAGGAGCTTGCACAACACGCATCCTTGACTTGCCTTGCATTACACGCAATCGCAACCTTCCTCGATAGCGTGTGTGGTACGTAATACTGAGTTTCACGAAACAATGATATGCTATTAAAATATTATTAAAAATAGCCGTTATGAATAGTAATAACCACTTTTTAAATTTTAGAAATTTTAAAATGGACTTCATTTTTGGATTCGGAGTATCGAATTTAGCCTAAGGTGAAATTTTGGTACTTTTCGGATAACTTTCATATTCTGATGAATAGTGAAAATTACTAAATTATAATTAAAAACAACTTTTTTAATCGAAATAATTAATAGTGATAAATCATTAATTTGAGTGGTTTTAAAGTATATTTAGAATATATTTTTACAGTTTAATACAATGTTGGTCATTGGATGTAATTTCACATTTAAACCAGACATAATCAAGTGTCAATCTTTTGATAGATTTTGTTTCTTAAAAACACGCTATTTGTTTTAACAGCGGGATTTAATTATAAAATTAATTAATGCAACTTTTATGTTATGAATTTGGTAAAATAGACTTCATTTTTGAATTCGGAATATGAAATATAGCTTAGGATGAAATTTTGGCATTTTTCTGAAAAAGATCAATTTTTGATGAATAGTGAAACTACTAAGTGGTAGTTAAAAAAATTGATTTTTTCATAAAACATAATTTTACCGCTTCTGTGAATGGAATTTCAAAAATCCGAGAGACACGGTTGATGTTAGTAAGTAAAATGTGGTTCAATGAGATGAAAATAATTTTTGGCGAATAGTAACTTTTTACTTTTATTTACCACGGTTAAAAGTAAATAGGGTAATTAAGGGTAAGAATGATATTAATATTACCCTAACACATGTCCTAATTCTATTGGACAAGTTTATCTCGACCAAAAACAACCTTAAGTGTAAAATATCATCATTTAGGCCCACTTGGATTAGATTAGGACATTTATTATTATTTAATTCAAAGAAGAGTTAAAAGAGTTAAAATCAAAGTTTATTTAATAAAACATTTTTAATATAGGGTTATACATAAGATACATTCGATTGTAAATATTCATTAGAAAGATAAAAAGATTTCCCAAATAATGGTATTTTATTTGTAATTTTTAGACATCAAATAAGTTAATTTATTTATGACACAATGATGATGCAATAATTATCTTATTAATGAAATATTGACATAATTGATGTTATAAACACCAAACGAAATATAATTTGAGACTTTTTATGAATTCCACTAATTTTCTAGGATACTATGATATATTAGTGTTGATTTAATCAACTTGGTTCGAACATATAATTCTGTTATGACTTTCAAAAAAATCATATATCAAATAGTGTCAAAATTGACACAAAATAGTTTTTAAATCAAATATTATATTATTAATTGTTATTTTATTCCTAAAAACCTAAGGTTCGGCCAAATGACTTAGATAAGGATATATATATTAATAATAAACAATTTGGGGTTCGTTTGGCATTTTATAGTAAGTGTATTAACCATATAGTGAAAGAAAACAAAAAGACACGGTAAAAGTTAAATTATTTAACTTAGAGTTAAATCTAATTGATAAGGTTAAAATAATACCCTAAACTTGTCTAAATCTTATTGGTTGATAGGATTTCGACCCAACCCCACTTTAGCTTCGAAATAAGACCCTTTGGAACCATTATAAACCGATTTTGACATTAATATAAAATAATATTTTGAGGTATTCCTAAGGTGCCCCTCTCCTCCCTTATAAAAGGACACCTCCTCCCCCTCCTCCTCACACCAATTTGAGCACTCAAGCTCGGCCAACCCCTGCCAAAATCTCTTCTACACTTCCCTAGAAACATCCTAGAGGTTCTGGCATTCCTCAAAGACCAATTTTAGATCCCTAAGAGGAGGTCTCCAAAAGGCGCTTCAAAGAAGAGGTAATTACCGTTACCAATTCTTTCATCTTTATTTCTTCTACCACTTCTTCTTCTTAGGTTGTTTCATTATGAAGTAATAAAATCAGTATCACTAATATACTGATATGTTATTATAAGTATGAAACAACCATATTTCACCATCTATCCATCCTACGGAAAAAGAAATCACCGCGCGTGCGTACGTACGGAATACCGTCTCCACGCCGTGGTGTAATCTATTTTCCACCACCACCTTACATGGATGGGTATAAGGGTGTAAAGAATAACTATACATAGTTATTACAACATCATATTGATTCTGATATATTGTATAATCCACTACAATTCAATTAAATATTTATGGAAATGATATCATCGCTCGTGCGTACGTACGGACTACCGTCTCCACGACGCGATGAGATTCATTCTCCATGTTAACCATTTAAGAATGATTATAAAGTATATATAAGAAATAATAATGAAATATATGACATTATAAAGATACTGGATTTATGTATATATATATATATGTATGTCATCTACTTACTTCCATTTCAAGACAATAAGGAAAGGAAAACATCGTTCATGCGTACGTACGGACTACCGTCTCCATGAACGGTGTTTTTCATTTTATTTATCTACCTATTATATATATATATATACTGAATATATATGATATATAAATCATATTTTATATTCTGGAAGTGAGTAAATCATGATATAAGTAATAATTATGTCAAGAACAACAGGTCAAAACACCTACGATAAATGAAACGATTTTACCCAAAACGCTTCTTTAACATGGAATTTACAAAAGAATGGGTAATATAATGTCATAAGTGAACCATATATGATATCATAACAATGAATATGATTCTGTAATAAGTCAATGACATTATTTAAATCATTATACAGGAGGTTAGGACACATACGAAGCAAATCATACCTAAGGTAAGAGAAATATCACTATCTCATTTTTATCCGAGATTGTTTATACGTTGGTATGTACTGGGGTGTATTTTATCATCCACATCCATGTTCCCTCAATATGTAATATTGTTTCCATCCACTTACACTAGTTTAAATCCAATTTTACCCTTCGGTGAGTTTTTAGTAAAAGATATGAAAGGAATCTTTTGTCGTTTTTCGTACGAGGTACATTTTGACTTTTTCGACAAAAGTACAAAGAATGTTTTTAACTTATACGGCACGAACGGATTTCTACTGTTTTATAAAGCCTTATTTTCATGAAACTTCCTCTAAAATATTTCATGAATATTTTCAATAAAATCTCTTTCTTTTAAAATTGCATGATGTTTTGTGAAAAGAAATTGATTTTGAAGAAGAAAGGATATTTTCCTCAAGAATTCAATTCAAGTGTTTTATCAAAATTATTTTCCATCTAAGATAATAAAGGGTTCTGTTTCTATCCATATTTTTACATTGATTTGACTATGTTGTGATGGAAATATGTTTATGAATTCCTTTATCTTATATGAATGGTTTTATGATGTCATGTTGTTTAAGAATCCCATTTTTATTACATTGGTTATGCAATGATGTATGATTTATGATTTTGTGGCACACATAAGAATGGTATCATTATGAGATGGGTGGGACCTATATCTACCTCCAATGAATTGGGTAAATATTTTATATCTCATGAGATAGACAGGGCTGGAACGGTAGGTTATATCGGTTCAGTGAAACAGGACTGAAACGAGGGTTACTCGATTCAGAAAGGGACTTTGTCCACTAAGATAGTCTTGGAAATGAGTCTTGACTAACAAGAAATGATTCTCTATGATTATGTGTGTATGCCACAAAGTTTCATGTTTTAAGTTATGATTATTGGGATTTCATTTCACTACTATGATTTATCCCATGTTATGAAAATATGCTCTCTTTTGCAGGTTAAGATTTCCAAAAGTTATGTTCTTATGAATATGATGTGATTGATTTTGCTTTTGTATACCCTTACTGAGCATTTGAGCTCACCCTTTTATGTTTTCTTTTCCCCAGGATATAAAGAAAGGTTTTAGGTAAAAAAAAAGGGAAGATCTTTATGGGAGATATTGAAGATCTTTCACCACGATTAGAAGATTACGTTCCGAGTTTCCAAAGACACTAAACTATTACGATCCTTGTGTGTGTGTGTTTTTGTTATGTACTAAGTATTCCGCAAAAGTAATGTAAAGTCTATGTAAATCTATTTTTACCCTTCAGTATTCCTCAAGAATTCAATTCAAGTGTTTTATCAAAATTATTTTCCATCTAAGGTAATAAAGGGTTCTGTTTCTATACATATTTTTACATTGATTTGACTATGTTGTGATGGAATTATGTTTATTAATTCCTTTATCTTATATGAATTGATTTATGATGTCATGATGTTTCAAGAATCCCATTTTTGTTACATGTGTTATGCGATGATGTAAGTTTTATGATTATGTGGCACACATAAGAAAGGATTCATTATAAGATGGGTGGGACCTATATCTCCCTCCAATGCATTGGGTAAAGATTTTATATCTCATGAGATAGACATGGCTGAAATGGTAGGTTATACCGGTTCAGTGAAACAGGACTGAAACGAGGGTTACTCGATTCAGAAAGGGACTTTGTCCACTAAGATAGTCTTGGCAATGAGTCTTGACTAACAAGAAATGATTCTCTATGATTATGTGTGAATGCCACAAAGTTTCATGTTTTAAGTTATGATTATTGTGATTACATTTCACTACCATGATTTACGCCGTTATAAAATCTTCAAAGCTTCCCTTACAAGCTTATAAGAATATTTTCAAAGAAAATGTTTTATTTTATATGGATCTTAAATTATTTCAAAATAAAAAGAGATATTTCTTTAAAAAGAATTTTGATTTCATCTATGTCAAAATCCTTTGATGGATTTTACGCTTATTTGAATTTGATCTATTGTGATACAAAACTTCTATATTGTATTGAAGGTTTTGTGATATGTTTGACTGTGGATGTGCTATTTTTATACCATTCATAGTTTATGGTGAAATTATTGATATTTCGTATGCTAGTTTTAATACGAATGTTTATGTTATGTTTAAACCTTTTCATATGGGAATGCATTGGACTTAGTAAGTGATGGGTGGAGCCCGCTATAGCTCCTCGATGCATCGGTAGGTCTCATGAGACAAACTAGTGTCTTGGCACAAGGCCTTGACAAAATCTTATTTGTAGTCTTGGCACGAGGCCTTGGCTATGTGGTTATGATAGTCTGGCATTATGCATTCCAACATTATGAAAGTGGTTATTGATTTTTGCATGTGATTATTCGATTAGTAGAATATCCATGTGAATAAGTAAATGGCTTTATTTCATTTTACTTTTGCCATACTATGTTGAAGTTAAAGTTTAAAAGACTTTTGTTTTAGTAATGCATTGCCTTAAATGTTGACGTACATTGACATTACATTACTTTTGCGGAATACTTAGTACATTAAAAAAAACACACACACAAGGACCGTAATAGTTTAGTGTCTTTGGAAACTCGGACTATAATATTCTAATCGTGGTGAAAGATCTTCAAAATCTCCCATAAAGATCTTCTTTTTTTTACCTAAAACCTTTCTTTATATCCTGGGGAAAAGAAAACATAAAAGGGTGAGCTCAAATGCTCAGTAAGGGTAAACAAAATAAATATCAATCACATCATATTCATAAGAACATAACATTTTGGAAGTCATAACCTGCAAAAGAGAGCATAATTTCATAATCATGGGATAAATCATGGCAGTGAAAAAGTAATCCCAATAATCATAACTTAAAACATGAAACTTTGTGGCATACACACATAATCATAGAGAATCATTTCTTGTTAGTCAAGACTAATTGCCAAGACTATCTTAGTGGACAAAGTCCCTTTCTGAATCGAGTAACCCTCGTTTCAGTCCTGTTTCACTGAACCGGTATAACCTACCGTTCCAGCCCTGTCTATCTCATGAGATATAAAATCTTTACCCAATGCATTGGAGGGAGATATAGGTCCCACCCATCTTATAATGAATCCTTTCTTATGTGTTCCACATAATCATAAACCATACATCATAGCGTAACCCATGTAATAAAAATGGAATTCTTAAACAACATGACATAATAAAACAATTAATATAAGATAACGGAATTCATAAAAATATTTCCCTCACAACATAATAAAACCAATGTAATAATAGGGATAAAAACAGAACCCTTTTATTATCTTAGATGGAAAATAATTTTGATAAAATACTTGAACTCCATTCTTGAGGAAAATATCATTTCTACTTCAAAAACATTTTTCCTTTCATAACATGTCATACGACTTTAAAATAAAAGAATTTGATTAAAAATAAACTTGAAAACTTGTAAAGGAAGCTTCTTGGAAATAATGTTTTAAAAATCCATTCATGTCGTATAAGTTAAAAAAAACAATCTTCGTACTTTTGTCGGAAAAGTCAAAAAGTACCTCGTACGAAAAACGACCAAAGATTCCTTTCATACATATTACTAAAAACTCACCTAAGGGTAAAAATGGATTTAAACAATTGTAGGTGGATGGAAATAATATTACATATTGATGAAACATGGATGTGGATGATAAAATACACCCCAGTAAGTACTTACGAATAAACAATCTCGGATAAAAATGAGATTGTGATATTTCCCTTACCTTAGGTCCGATTTGCTTCGTATGTGTCCGAACCTCCTGTATAATGATTTAAATCATGTTATTGACTTATTACAGAATCATATTCATTGTTATGATATCATATATGGTTCTCTTATGGCTTTATATTACCCGGTCTTTTGTAAATTCATGTTAAAGTAGCATTTTGGGTAAAATCGTCTTATTTGTCGTTCGTCTTTTTAACTTGTAATTATTAATATGATTACTTGGATCATGATTACTTATATCCATAATGTAAAACATGATTTATATATAATATATATTCAGAATATACATAAATATATATATAATATATTGATAATGGAATGAAATACACCGTTCATGGAGACGGTAGTCCGTACGTACGCATGAACGCTGTTTTCGTTTCCTTATTGAATTGAATGGAATTGGATGACATACATATAAATATACATAAATCCAGTATCATTATTATGTCATATATTTCATTAGTACTTATTATATATACTTTATAATCATTCATGAATGGATAATCATTGAGAATGAATCTCATCGCGTCGTGGAGACGGTAGTCCGTACGTACGCACGAGCGATGATATCGTTCCCATGGTCGTGGAATTGTGTTGAAGTGTTTGTATAATATTTCAGTATCAATATCACTTTATAATAATCATATATAGTTACTCATTACACCACTATACCCATCCAATTAAGGTGGTGGCGGAAAATAGATTACACCACGGCATGGAGACGGTATTCCGTACGTACGCACGCGCGGTGATTTCTTTTTCCGTAGGATGGATAGATGGTGAAATAGAGTTGTTTCATACTTATAATAACATATCAGTATATTAGTGATACTGATGTTATTACTTCATAATGAAACAACCTAATAAGAAGAAGTGGAAGAAGAAATAAAGATGAAAGAATTGGTAACGGTAATTACCTCTTCTTTGAAGCGCCTCTTTGAGACCTCCTCTTAGGGCACTAAAATTGGTCTTTGAGGAATACCAGAACCTCTAGGATGTTTCTAGTGAAGTGGAGAAGAGATTTTGGCAGGGGTTGGCCGAGCTTGAGTGCTCAAATTGGTGTGAGGAGGAGGGGGAGGAGGTGTCCTTTTATAAGGGAGGAGAGGGGCACCTTAGGAATACCTCAAAATATTATTTTATATTAATGTCAAAATCGGTTTATAATGGTTCCAAAGGGTCTTATTTCGAAGCTAAAGTGGGGTTGGGTCGAAATACTATCAACCAATAAGATTTAGACAAGTTTAGGGTATTATTTTAACCTTATCAATTAGATTTAACTGTAAGTTAAATAATTTAACTTTTACCGTGTCTTTTTGTTTTCTTTCACTATATGGTTAATACACTTACTATAAAATGCCAAACGAACCCCAAATTGTTTATTATTAATATATATATCCTTATCTAAGTCATTTGGCCGAACCTTAGATTTATAGGAATAAAATAACAATTAATAATATAATATTTGATTTAAAAACTATTTTGTGTCAATTTTGACACTATTTGATATATGATTTTTGTGAAAGTCATAACAGAATTATATGTTCGAACCAAGTTAATTAAATCAACACTAATATATTATAGTATCCTAGAAAATTAGTGGAATTCATAAAAAGTCTCAAATTATATTTCGTTTGGTGTTTATAACATCAATTATGTCAATATTTCATTAATAAGATAATTACTACATCATCATTGTGTCATAAATAAATTAACTTATTTGATGTCTAAAAATTACAAATAAAATACCATTATTTGGGAAATCTTTTTATCTTTCTAATGAATATTTACAATCGAATTTATATTATGTATAACCATATATTAAAAATGTTTTAGTAAATAAAATTTGATTTTAACTCTTTTAACTCTTCTTTGAATTAAATAATAATAAATGTCCTAATCTAATCCAAGTGGGCCTAAATGATGATATTTTACACTTAAGGTTGTTTTTGGTCGAGATACACTTGTCCAATAGAATTAGGACATGTGTTAGGGTAATATTAATATCATTCTTACCCTTAATTACCCTATTTACTTTTAACCGTGGTAAATAAAAGTAAAAAGTTACTATTCACCAAAAATTATTTTCATCTCATTGAACCACATTTTACTTACTGATATAAACCGTGTCTCTCGGATTTTTGAAATTCCATTCACAGAAGCGGTAAAATTCAGTTTTATGAAAAATTCAATTTTTTTAACTACCACTTAGTAGTTTCACTATTCATCAAAAATTGATGTTTTTCAGAAAAATGCCAAAATTTCATCCTAAGCTATATTTCATATTCCGAATTCAAAAATGAAGTCTATTTTACCAAATTCATAACATAAAAGTTGCATTAATTAATTTTATAATTAAATCCCGCTGTTAAAACAAATAGCGTGTTTTTAAGAAACAAAATCTATCAAAAGATTGACACTTGATTATGTCTGGTTTAAATGTGAAATTACATCCAATGACCAACATTGTATTAAACTGTAAAAATATATTCTAAATATACTTTAAAACCACTCAAATTAATGATTTATCACTATTAATTATTTCGATTAAAAAAGTTGTTTTTAATTATAATTTAGTAATTTTCACTATTCATCAGAATATGAAAGTTATCCGAAAAGTACCAAAATTTCACCTTAGGCTAAATTCGATACTCCGAATCCAAAAATGAAGTCCATTTTAAAATTTCTAAAATTTAAAAAGTGGTTATTACTATTCATAACGGCTAGTTTTAATAATATTTTAATAGCATATCATTGTTTCGTGAAACTCAGTATTACGTACCACACACGCTATCGAGGAAGGTTGCGATTGCGTGTAATGCAAGGCAAGTCAAGGATGCGTGTTGTGCAAGCTCCTTTTGGTGTAGCGTACAACACAAGACATTAGTGAAATAAAAAAGAATATTTTTCATAAAATCTCGGGCTGTTACATTCTACCCCCCTTAAAATGAATTTCGCCCTCGAAATTCGTCGGGGGTATAAATGGTTTACTATTCGAAAGTTTCTTTAATAGAAACCCACATCGTAAAAAGGAATACCAAAACTTGGCTTTAAAAACTAAAGTATGAAATGTAACGATTACCCAAATAACCTAATCACTGGGTTTCCACATAGGTGAAAATATGGATATGGAAGAGAAATCTAACCATCATGTTCTGATGGAGAGTGGTAGAGAACATGGCTATGGAAAAGCCAGTAATCACAAATCCATAAATTTGTGACGATCTAAGGTACCATCTGATTCATCAGGTATAAGATCACTAGGACAACATTTTTGGTTTTCAAGATCGTTTCCCTAAAGTTGAAAATTTGAATTAGAATAAATACTTTCTTTATTTTGGTACAATCTCACTGTTGTTCATGCCTTTAACAATTTCCACTTCATCTCTTAAATAAATGAAGTTGAATTTGTTATTCGTGAAGTGTTAGCAGATCATGTGATAGAATGACGGGTCATTCCATCTGTCTCAAACAAAAGGTTAGCAAAAATTATATACATAAGTCGATCTATAGTGAGATTAATCACATATGGTTCCTAAAATGGACTTATACTTCATATATCATACTGCTTAATATAATAAAACTAGTTTCTACTAAACAGGGACTTCCTGTAGGCCAGTGGTAGGCGATAAAGGCCAGTCGCACTTCGGTTGTGGGTTCGATTCCCACAGCCTTGTCCGAAGCGATGGGTTGTCGCCCGTCCTGCAGGTTGTCCTTTTTATAAAACTATATTACTATAACATCCCATCAATAATATCGAAAAAACTTCTATCCTTAAACAATACTAACTTATGTCCAACATAATCCATTCCAATCTTTAGGCTTATCCATAATACTGCAGTCCATTCTCATAACATAGTGAAAACGATTACCAGAGATTTAATACCATCGTTGATCCCCATATATCATAAGATATATCTTGTTGGTCACATTCCAAACATTCAAAGGTCTTAATCTTGTACTCTCTTGAATACCCATTGAACCTTAGTGAAAACTTGAATGCAGTTAAAAGTTAACACTTTTCACATACCGAAATCCTCAAAATTCTATATACTCAAACCATGATATCACTTAGTCCTTATATCAATCATGAGCTCATGAATACTATCAAACATTTAATTTTCTCCTTATCCCTTCATTATGTGCATATCATCTACATTCCAAAAATATCTGAATAACCTTTCATGGATACTGGTAACATTAATCATACACTTTCAAAACACAAGGAAAGACAACAGTGTAACAATCCATAGATGTCTCTTTATTCCAAAATTACACATGATAAACATGTAATCATTCCACTACATTCTCAAACCATTGACCGAGCTTCAAAAAATCTTTCATCTCACATATCATTTGTAGTCTCTTCATCATCATCCACATAAATACTACCCATATGACCATACTGATTCTCTTCATGAGTCTTTCCCTTAGGGAATTTGTTTGCATAATGCCCATACATTCCACATTTAAAACACTTAACCATTTTTGATGTCGTAGCAATACCATTATCCTCATCCATGGTGTTAACCGACCCTTTTCCTTTGCACTTACTTGCTTTGTGTCCTTCTTTTCCACACCCAAAGCATCTTCCAATTCCCTTGAAACATTCTCCTTGATGCCTCTTCCCACATGATTTACATAGGGGAAATTGAACTTTCTTTTCTCTATGATCATCATGGAACTCCATATTTCTCTTATTAGTCGAGTCAGGAAACTTACCAAATTTTACTTTATTGATCATATTATGAGATTGCTGATTCGGCATAATAATGATGTTTGGACTTCCAAATCCCATTTAATTTGGTTTCTCATAAAGAATATCATTGTCCATCATATCCTCCATTATCGTGAATCATCTTGTTTCCAGCCATTTTCTAAAACCCAAAAAGAATAGTGTGAGAGGCAAAAATCATAATAAAGGGAGAGTAACTTCAATATCTAACATCTTAGGTTAAATCATTATACAGGAGGTTTGGACACTTACAAAGCAATGTAATAATTTTTGATAAAACACTTGAACTCCATTCTTGAGGAAAATATCCTTTCTTTTTCAAAAACACTTTTCTTTTCTTAACATGTCATACAATTATAAACTAAAAAAAGTTGATTAAAAATAAACATGAAAACTTGTAAATTAAGATTCTTGGAAATAATGTTTTAAAAATCCATTCATGCCGTATACGTTAAAAAAAACATTCTTCGTACTTTTGTCGGAAAAGTCAAAAAATCACCTCGTACGAAAAAGTGACAAAAGATTCCTTTCATATTCTTTACTAAAAACTCACCAAAGGGTAAAAATGGATTTAAACAATTGTAGGTGGATGGAAATAATATTACATATTGATGAAACATGGATGTGGATGATAAAATACACCCCAATAAATACTTACGAATAAACAATCTCGGGTAAAAATGAGATTGTGATATTTCCCTTACCTTAGGTCCGACTTGCTTTGTAAGTGTCCGAACCTCCTCTTCTTTGAAGTGCCTCTTTGAGACCTCCTCTTAGGGCACTAAAATTGGTCTTTGAGGAAGACCAGAACCTCTAGGATGTTTTTTGGGAAGTGGAGAAGAGATTTTGGCAGGGGTTGGCCGAGCTTGAGTGCTCAAATTGGTGTGAGGAGGAGGGAGAGGAGGTGTCCTTTTATAAGGGAGGAGAGGGGCACCTTAGGAATATCTCAAAATATTATTTTATATTAAAGTCAAAATCGGTTTATAATGGTTCCAAAGGGTCTTATTTCAAATATTATATTATTAATTGTTATTTTATTCCTAAAAATCTAAGGTTCGGCCAAATGACTTAGATAAAGATATATATATTAATAATAAACAATTTGGGGTTCGTTTGGCATGTTATAGTAAGTGTATTAACCATATAGTGAAAGAAAACAAAAAGACACGGTAAAAGTTAAATTATTTAACTTAGAGTTAAATCTAATTGATAAGGTTAAAATAATAACCTAAACTTGTCTAAATCCTATTGGTTGATAGGATTTAGACCCATCCCCACTTTAGCTTCGAAATAAGACCATTTGGAACCATTATAAACCGATTTTGACATTAATATAAAATTATATTTTGAGGTATTCCTAAGGTGCCCCTCTCCTCCCTTATAAAAGGACACCTCCTCCCCCTCCTCCTCACACCAATTTGAGAACCCAAGCTCGGCCAACCCCTGCCAAAATCTCTTCTCCACTTCCCTAGAAACATCCTAGAGGTTCTGGTCTTCCTCAAAGAACAATTTTAGTGCCCTAAGAGGAGGTCTCAAAGAGGCGCTTCAAAGAAGAGGTAATTACCGTTACCAATTCTTTCATCTTTATTTCTTCTTCCACTTCTTCTTCTTAGGTTGTTTCATTATGAAGTAATAACATCAGTATCACTCATATACTGATATGTTATTATAAGTATGAAACAACCCTATTTCACCATCTATCCATCCTACGGAAAAAGAAATCACCGCGCGTGCGTACGTACGGAATACCGTCTCCACGCCGTGGTGTAATCTATTTTCAACCAAAATTATTATATGGATCTTAAATTATTTCAAAATAAAAAGTGATATTTCTTTAAAAAGAATTTTGATTTCATCTATGTCAACATCCTTTGATGGATTTTACACTTATTTGAATTTGATCTATTGTGATACAAAACTTCTATATTGTATTGAAGGTTTTGTGATATGTTTGTCTGTGGATGTGCTATTTTTATACCATTCATAGTTTATGGTGAAATTATTGATATTTCGTATGCTAGTTTTAATACGAATGTTTATGTTATGTTTAAACCTTTTCATATGGGAATGCATTAGACTTAGTAAGTGACGGGTGGAGCCCGCTATAGCTCCTCGATGCATCGGTAGGTCTCATGAGACAAACTAGTGTCTTGGCACAAGGCCTTGACAAAATCTTATTTGTAGTCTTGGCACGAGGCCTTGGCTATGTGGTTATGATAGTCTGGCATTATGCATTCCAACATTATGAAAGTGGTTATTGATTTTTGCATGTGATTATTCGATTAGTAGAATATCCATGTGAATAAGTAAATGGCTTTATTTCATTTTACATTTGCCATACTATGTTGAAGTTAAAGTTTAAAAGGCTTTTGTTTTAGTAATGCATTGCCTTAAATGTTTATTCTTATTTATGAAAGTTTCCGCTATATTGTTATCCTTACTGGGCATTTGAGCTCACCCCTTTTCTATGTTTTATTTTTCCCAGGATGTGAAGAAGTAAGTTATGAATGACCTGCAGGGATTTTATGAGGGGTTAATAGTGTGTATTATGGAGACATTATGTTGTTGTAGTAGTTTTTCATTTTATGATGTAATGTAAAACCTATGAATATATCTAGTGTTTCCAAGGCTACTAAACCAATCTTTCTTTCGAGATTTGATATTATTAATAAATATATCTTTATCTAAGTCATTTGGCCGAACCTTAGATTTTTAGGAATAAAATAACAATTAATAATATAATATTTGATTTAAAAACTATTTTGTGTCAATTTTGACACTATTTGATATATGATTTTTGTGAAAGTTATAACAGAATTATATGTTCGAACCAAGTTGATTAAATCAACACTAATATATCATAGTAACCTAGAAAATTAGTTTAAGTCATAAAAAGTCTCAAATTACATTCATTTGAGCATTTATAACATCAATTATGTTAATATTTCCTTAAAAGGGTAATTACTGCATCATCATTGTGTCATAAATAAATTCATTTATTTAAAGTCTAAAAATTATAAATAAAATATCATTATGTAGGAAATATTTTTAGCTTTCTATTGAATATTTATAGTCGAATTTATCTTATGTATAACCCCATATTAAAAATGTTTTAGTTATTAAACATTGATTTTAACTATTTTAACTATTCATTAAATAATATAATATTAAATGTCATAATCTGATCCAAGTGGACCTAAATGGTCATATTATATTCATAAGGTTGTTTTTGGTCGAATTACACTTATCCAATAGAATTAGGACATGTGTTAGGGTAATAGTAATATCATATTTACCCTTAGTTACCCTATTTACTATTAACCGTGGTAAAAAAAAAAGTAAAAAGTTACTATTCACCAAAAATTATTTTCATCTCATTGAACCACATTTTACTTACTGACATCAACCGTGTCTCTCGGATTTTTGAAATTCCATTCACAGAAGCGGTAAAATTAAGATTTATGAAGAAATTAATTTTTTTAACTACCACTTAGTAGTTTCACTATTCATCAAAAATTGATGTTTTTCAGAACAATGCCAAAATTTCATCCTAAGCTATATTTCATATTCCGAATTCAAAAATGAAGTCTATTTCACAAATTTATGGATTTGTGATTGTTGGATTTTCCATAGCCATGTTCTCTACCACTCTCCATCAGAACATGATGGTTAGATTTCTCTTTCATATCCATATTTCCACCTATGTGGAAACCCAGTGATTAGTTTATTTGGGTAATCGTTACATTTCATACTTTAGTTTTTAAAGCCAGGTTTTCGTATTTTGTTTACGATGTTGGTTTCTATTACAGAAACTTTGGAATAGTAAACCATTTATAACCCCGACGAATTTCGAGGGCGAAATTCATTTTAAGGGGGGTAGAATGTAACAGCCCGAGATTTTATGAAAAATGTTCCTTTTAATTTTATTTCTGTCTTGTGTTGTACGCTACACCAAAAGGAGCTTGCACAACACACATCCTTGACTTGCCTTGCATTACACGCAATCGCGACCTTCCTCGATAGCGTGTGTTGTACGCAACACCAAGTTTCGCTAAACAACGATATGCTATTAAGATATTATTAAAAATAGCTGTTGTGAATAGTAATAACCACTTTTTGAAATTTTGTAAATTTTATTTTTCAAAATGGACTTCATTTATGGATTCGGAGTATCGAATTTAGCCTAAGGTGAAATTTTGGTACTTTTCGGATAACTTTCATATTCTGATGAATAGTGAAAATTACTAAATTATAATTAAAAACAACTTTTTTAATCGAAATAATTAATAGTGATAAATCATTAATTTGAGTGGTTTTAAAGTATATTTAGAATATATTTTTACAATTTAATACAATGTTGGTCATTGGATGTAATTTCACATTTAAACCAGACATAATCAAGTGTCAATCTTTTGATAGATATTGTTTCTTAAAAACACGCTATTTGTTTTAAAAGCGGGATTTAATTATAAAATTAATTAATGCAATTTATATTTTATGAATTTGGTAAAATAGACTTCATTTTTGAATTTGTAATATGAAATATAGCTTAGGATGAAATTTTGGCATTGTTCTGAAAAACATCAATTTTTGATGAATAGTGAAACTACTAAGTGGTAGGTTAAAAACTGAATTTTGCATAAAACTTAATTTTACCACTTCTGTGAATGGAATTTCGAAAATCCGACAGACACGGTTAATATCAAGGACTAAAATTTGGTTCAATGAGATGAAAATAATATTTGGTGAATAGTAACTTTTTACTTTTTTTTACCACGGTTAATAGTAAATAGGGAAACTAAGGGTAAATATGATATTACTATTACCCTAACACATGTCCTAATTCTATTGGATAAGTGTAATTCGGCCAAAAACAACCTTATGAATATAATATGACCATTTAGGCCCACTTGGATTAGATTAGGACATTTATTATTATTTAATTCAAAGAAGAGTTAAAAGAGTTAAAATCATAGTTTATTTACTAAAACATTTTTAATATAGGGTTATATATAAGATAAATTAGATTGTAAATATTAAATAGAAAGATAAAAAGATTTCCTATGTAATGGTATTTTATTTATAATTTTTAGACATTAAATAATTTAATTTATTTATGACACAACGATGATGCAGTAATTATCTAATTAATGAAATATTGACATAATTGATGTTATAAACATAAAAATAAATGTAATTTGAGATTTTTTATGAATTCCACTAATTTTCTAGGTTACTATGATATATTAATGTTGATTTAATCAACTTGGTTCGAACATTTAATTCTGTTATGACTTTCACAAAAATCATATATCAAATAGTGTCAAAATTGACACAAAATAGTTTTTAAATCAAATATTATATTATTAATTTTTATTGTATTTCTAAAAATCTAAGGTTATGCCAAATGACTTAGATAAGGATATATATTAATAATAAACAATTTGGGGTTAGTTTGGCATGTTATAGTAAGTGTATTAACCATATAGTGAAAGAAAACAAAAAGACATGGTAAAAGTTTAATTATTTAACTTAGAGTTAAATCTAATTGATAAGGTTAAAATAATATCCTAAACTTGTCTAAATTCTATTGGTTGATAGGATTTGGACCCATCCCCACTTTAGCTTCGAAATAAGACCCTTTGGAACCATTATAAACCGATTTTGACTTTAATATAAAATAATATTTTGAGATATTCCTAAGGTGCCCCTCTCCTCCCCTATAAAAGGACACCTCCTCCCCCTCCTCCTCACACCAATTTGAGCACTCAAGCTCGGCCAACCCCTGCCAAAATCCCTTCTCCACTTCCCTAGCAACATCCTAGAGGTTCTGGTCTTCCTCAAAGACCAATTCTAGTGCCCTAAGAGGAGGTCTCAAAGAGGCACTTCAAAGAAGAGGTAATTACCGTTACCAATTCTTTCATCTTTATTTCTTCTTCCACTTATTCTTCTTAGGTTGTTTCATTATGAAGTAATAACATCAGTATCACTCATATACTGATATGTTATTATAAGTATGAAACAACCCTATTTCACCATCTATCCATCCTACGGAAAAAGAAATCACCGTGCGTGCGTACGTACGGAATACCGTCTCCACGCCGTGGTGTAATCTATTTTCCACCACCACCTTACATGAATGGGTATAATGGTGTAAAGAATAACTATACATAGTTATTACAACATCATATTGATTCTGATATATTGTATAATCCACTCCAATTCAATTCAATATTTATAGAAATGATATCATCGCTCGTGCGTACGTACGGACTACCGTCTCCACGACGCGATGAGATTCATTCTCCATGTTAACCATTTAAGAATGATTATAATGTATATATAAGAAATAATAATGAAATATATGACATTATAAAGCTACTGGATTTATTTATATATATACATATGTATGTCATCTACTTACTTCCATTTCAAGACAATAAGGAAAGAAAAACAGCGTTCATGCGTACGTACGGACTACCGTCTCCATGAACGATGTTTTTCATTTTATTTATCTATCTATTATATATATATATACTGAATATATATGATATATAAATCATATTTTATATTCTGGAAGTAAGTAAATCATGATATAAGTAATAATGATGTCAAGAACAACAAGTCAAAACACCTACGATAAATGAAACGATTTTACCCAAAACGCTTCTTTAACATGGAATTTACAAAAGAACGGGTAATATAATGTCATAAGTGAACCATATATGATATCATAACAATGAATATGATTCTGTAATAAGTCAATGACATTATTTAAATCATTATACAGGAGGTTCGGACACATACGAAGCAAATTGGACCTAAGGTAAGGAAAATATCACAATCTCATTTTTATCCGAGGTTGTTTATTCATAAGTATTTACTGGGGTGTATTTTATCATCCACATCCATGTTTCATCAATATGTAATATTATTTCCATCCACCTAAAATTGTATAAATCCATTTTTACCCTTCGGTGAGTTTTTAGTAATATGTATGAAAGGAATCTTTTGTCGTTTTCCGTACGAGGTACTTTTTGACTTTTCCGACAAAAGTACGAAGAATGTTTTTTTTAACTTATACGGCATGAATGGATTTTTAAAACATTATTTCCAAGAAGCTTCCTTTAAAAGTTTTCAAGTTTATTTTTAATCAACTTCTTTTATTTTAATGTTGTATGACATGTTATGAAAGGAAAAATGTTTTTGAAGAAGAAAGGATATTTTCCTCAAGAATGGAGTTCAAGTGTTTTATCAAAATTATTTTCCATCTAAGATAATAAAGGGTTCTGTTTTTATCCCTATTATTAAATTGATTTGATCATGTTGTGATGGAATTATTTTTATGAATTCCTTTATCTTATATGAATTGTTTTATGATGTCATGTTGTTTAAGAATCCCATTTTTTATTACATGGGTTACGCTATGATGTATGGTTTATGATTATGTGGCACACATAAGAAAGGATTCATTATAAGATGGGTGGGACCTATATCTCCCTCCAATGCATTGGGTAAAGATTTTATATCTCATGAGATAGACATGGATGAAATGGTAGGTTATACCGGTTCAGTGAAACAGGACTGAAACGAGGGTTACTCGATTCAGAAAGGGACTTTGTCCACTAAGATAGTCTTGGCAATGAGTCATGACTAACAAGAAATGATTTTCCATGATTATGTGTGCATGCCACAAAGTTTCAAGTTTCATGTTATGATTATGGTTATCTCCTTTTCACTTCTATGATTTGTTCCATGTTAAGATATTATGATCTCTTTTGCAGGTTATGATTTTCAAAAAGATATGATATGATTTTTATTTCTTTTGTATACCCTTACTGAGCATTTGAGCTCACCCTTTTATGTTTTCTTTTCCCCAGGATATAAACAAAGGTTTTAGGTAAAAAATGGAAGATCTTTATGGGAGATATTGAAGATCATTCACCACGATTAGAAGATTACGTTCCGAGTTTCCAAAGACACTAAACTATTACGATCCTTTAGTGTGTGTTTTTGTTATGTACTAAGTATTCCGCAAAAGTAATGTAATGTCCATGTACGATAAGCTTCGGGTCTCTACATAATCAAGGTCCATGTACTATGTATCAGTTGGATTCAATTCTTTTAAAATAAAAATTAAAATGGAAGTAGCGTTCGTGCGTACGTACGGACTACCGTCTCCACGAACGCGGTGAGATCCATCCTCCATCGTATCCATTCAAGTCTTATTCTCATTTTAGGGTTAAAAATAATGTTAATATCATTCTGATTATGAATAAGATTTAATCTATCCATTACAAACATGTCTTACGTAACCAAACATTTAAGAAGAACGAATCGATTATCACCTGAAACGACGATAATACTAAGATATTATTAATAAAGCAATGTTAAAAGATCATATATGATATCATATTAATGTATATTATTCTTGTATAATTTAATAACAATTATTTCACCATTATACAGGAGGTTAACCGACCCCAACAAAGGAAAAGTACAAGGTAAGGGTTATTTCACAATCTCTTCATTATCCGAGGTTGTTTATACGTAATAATCTACTGGGATTTCTTTATCATCCACATCCATGTTTCTTAAAAATGTATTTCAAAACATTTTTACTATTTACAAGAATATGGGTTAAAGTCATTTATACCCTTGTTTGACTTTTTATAAGAGGTTTATAAAGGACCTTGTTTCGAAAACGATGGAAAGATTCCTTTATAAACCTCTTATAAAAAGTCAAACAAGGGTATAAATGACTTTAACCCATATTCTTGTAAATAGTAAAAATGTTTTGAAATACATTTTTAAGAAACATGGATGTGGATGATAAAGAAATCCCAGTATATTATTACGTATAAACAACCTCGGATAATGAAGAGATTGTGAAATAACCCTTACCTTGTACTTTTCCTTTGTTGGGGTCGGTTAACCTCCTGTATAATGGTGAAATAATTGTTATTAAATTATACAAGAATCATATACATTAATATGATATCATATATGATCTTTTAACATTGCTTTATTAATAATATCTTAGTATTATCATCGTTTCAGGTGATAATCGATTCGTTCTTCTTAAATGTTTGGTTACGTAAGACATGTTTGTAATGGATAGATTAAATCTTATTCATAATCAGAATGATATTAACATTATTTTTAACCCTAAAATGAGAATAAGACTTGAATGGATACGATGGAGGATGGATCTCACCGCGTTCGTGGAGACGGTAGTCCGTACGTACGCACGAACGCTACTTCCACATCGTAACAAGGAATACCAAAACTTGGCTTTAAAAACTAAAGTATGAAATGTAACGATTACCCAAATAAACTAATCACTGGGTTTCCACATAGGTGAAAATATGGATATGGAAGAGAAATCTGACCATCATGTTCTGATGGAGAGTGGTAGAGAACATGGCTATGGAAAAGCCAGTAATCACAAATCCATAAATTTGTGACGATCTAAGGTACCATCTGATTCATCAGGTATAAGAGAACTAGGACAACATTTTTGGTTTTCAAGATCATTTCCCTAAAGTTAAAGAATTTGAATTAGAATAAATACTTACTTTATTAATAATTCTATGATATGAATTTGGTAAAATAGACTTCATTTTTGAATTCGGAATATGAAATATAGCTTAGGATGAAATTTTGGCATTGTTCTGAAAAACATCAATTTTTGATGAATAGTGAAACTACTAAGTGGTAGTTAAAAAAATTAATTTCTTCATAAATCTTAATTTTACCGCTTCTGTGAATGGAATTTCAAAAATCCGAGAGACACGGTTGATGTCAGTAAGTAAAATGTGGTTCAATGAGATGAAAATGTGTTCTAAGGGAAAGTCTCATGAAGATAATCAGTATGGTCTTATGGGAAGTATTTATGTTGATGATGATGAAGAGACTACAAATGATATGTGAGATGAAAGAATTATTGAAGCTCGGTCAATGGTTTAAGAAGGTAGTGGAATGATTACATGTTTATCAGGTGTAATGTTGTACTATAGAATAAAAAGACATCTAAGGATTGTTACACTGTTGTCTTTCCTTAAGTTTTGAAAGTTTATGATGAATGGTATGAGTAACAATGAAAGGTTATTCAGATATTTTTTTGGAAAGTGGATGATATGCGCATAATGAAGGGATAAAGAGAATCTAATATGTTTGATAGTATTCATGAGCTCATGATTGATATAAGGACTAAGTGATATCATGGTTTGAGTATATAGAATTTTGAGGATTTTGGTATGTGGAAAGTGTTAACTTTAAACTGCATTCATGTTTTCACTAAGGTATACATGATTAAGGCCTTTGAATGTTTGGAATGTGACCAACAAGACATATATATGGGGATTAATGATAGTATTAAATCTCTGCTAATCATTTTCACTATATTATGAGAATGGACTGCAGTATTATGGATAAGCCTAAAGATTAGAATGGATTATGTTGGACATAAGTTAGTATTGTTTAAGGATAGAAGCTTTTTCGATATTATTGATGGGATGTTATAGTAATATAGTTTTAGAAAAAGGGACAACCTGCAGGACGGGCGACATCCCATCGCGTCGGACAAGGTCGTAGGAATCGAACCCACAACCGAAGTGCGACTGGCCTTTATCGCCTACCACTGGCCTACAGGAAGTCCCTGTTTAGTAGAAACTAGTTTTATTATATTAAGCCGTATGATATATGAAGTATAAGTCCATTTTAGGAACAATATAGGATTAATCTCACTATAGATCGACTTATGTATATAATTTTTGCTAACCTTTTGTTTGAGACAGATGGAATGACCCGTCATTCTATCACATGATCTGCTAACACTTCACAAATAACAAATTCAACTTCATTTCTTTAAGAGATGAAGTTGAAATTGTTAAAGGAACGAACAACAATGAGGTTGTACCAACATAAAGTAAGTATTTATTCTAATTCAAATTCTTTAAATTTAGGGAAACGATCTTGAAAACCAAAAATGTTGTCCTAGTGATCTTATATCTGATGAATCAGATGGTACCTTAGATCGTCACAAATTTACGGCATTGTGATTACTGGCTTTTCCATAGCCATGTTCTCTACCACTCTCCATCAGAACATGATGGTTAGATTTTTCTTCCATATCCATATTTTCACCTATGTGGAAACCCAGTGATTAGTTTATTTGGGTAACCGTTCGGTTTCATACTTTTGTTTTTAAAGATTGGTTTTGGTATTCCTTTTTACGATGTGGGATTCTATTAAAGAAACTTTCGAATAGTAAACCATTTATAACCCCGACGAATTTCGAGGGCGAAATTCATTTTAAGGGGGGTAGAATGTAACAGCCTGAGATTTTATGAAAAATATTCTTTTTATTTCACTAATGTCTTGTGTTCTACGCTACACGAAAAGGATCTTGCACAACATGCATCCTTGACTTGCCTTGCATTACACGCAATCGCGACCTTCCTCGATAGCGTGTGTAGTACGCAATAACGAGTTTCACTAAACAGCGATATGCTATTAAAATGTTATTAAAACTAGCCGTTATGAATAGTAATAACCACTTTTTGAAATTTTGTAAATTTTATTTTTCAAAATGGATTTCATTTTTGGATTCGGAATATCGAATTTAGCCTAAGGTGAAATTTTGGTACATTTCGGATAACTTTCATATTCTGATGAATAGTGAAAATTACTAAATTTTAATTAAAAACAACTTTTTTAATCGAAATAATTAATATTGATAAATTATTAATTTGAGTGGTTTTAAAGTGTATTTAGAATATATTTTTACAATTTAATACAATGTTGGTCATTGGATGTAATTTCACATTTAAACCAGTTATAAACTACTGTCAATCTTTTGATAGATATTGTTTCTTAAAAACACGCTATTTGTTTTAACAGCGGGATTTAACTATAAAATTAATTAATGAAACCTATATGTTATGAATTTGGAAAAATAGACTTCATTTTTGAGTTCAGAATATGAAATATAGCTTAGGATGAAATTTTGGCATTGTTCTGAAAAACATCAATTTTTGATGAATAGTGAAACTACTAAGTGGTAGTTAAAAAAACTGAATTTTTCATAAAACTTAATTTTACCGCTTCTGTGAATGGAATTTCAAAAATCCGAGAGACACGGTTGATGTCAGTAAGTAAAATGTGGTTCAATGAGATGAAAATAATTTTTGGTGAATAGTAACTTTTTACTTTTATTTACCACGGTTAAAATTAAATAGGGTAATTAAGGGTAAGAATGATATTAATATTACCCTAAAACATGTCCTAATTCTATTGGATAAGTGTAATTCGACCAAAAACAACCTTATGAATAAAATATGACCATTTAGGCCCACTTGGATTAGATTAGGACATTTATTATTATTTAATTCAAAGAAGAGTTAAATGAGTTAAAATCAAAGTTTATTTACTAAAACATTTTTAATATAGGGTTATACATAAGATAAATTAGACTATAAATATTCATTAGAAAGCTAAAAAGATTTCCCACATAATGGTATTTTATTTGTAATTTTTAGACATCAAATAAGTTAATTTATTTATGACACAATGATGATGCAGTAATAATCTTATTAATGAAATATTGACATAATTGATGTTATAAACACCAAACTAAATATAATTTGAGACTTTTTATGAATTACACTAATTTTATAGGTTACTATGATATATTAGTGTTGATTTAATCAACTTTTTTTGAACATATAATTCTGTTATGACTTTCACAAAAATCATATATCAAATAGTGTCAAAATTGACACAAAATAGTTTTTAAATCAAATATTATATTATTAATTGTTATTTTATTCCTAAAAATCTAAGGTTCGGCCAAATGACTTAGATAAGGATATATATATTAATAATAAACAATTTGGGGTTCGTTTGGCATGTTATAGTAAGTTTATTAACCATATAGTGAAAGAAAACAAAAAGACACGGTAAAAGTTAAATTATTTAACTTAGAGTTAAATCTAATTGATAAGGTTAAAATAATACCCTAAACTTGTCTGAATCTTATTGGTTGATAGGATTTCGACCCATCCCCACTTTAGCTTCGAAATAAGACCCTTTGGAACCATTATAAACCGATTTTGACTTTAATATAAAATAATATTTTGAGATATTCCTAAGGTGCCCCTCTCCTCCCTTATAAAAGGACACCTCCTCCCCCTCCTCCTCACACCAATTTGAGCACCCAATCTCGGCCAACCCCTGCCAAAATCTCTTCTACACTTCCCTAGAAACATCCTAGAGGTTCTGGTATTCCTCAAAGACCAATTTTAGTGCCCTAAGAGGAGGTCTCAAAGAGGCGCTTCAAAGAAGAGGTAATTACCGTTACCAATTCTTTCATCTTTATTTCTTCTTCCACTTCTTCTTCTTAGGTTGTTTCATTATGAAGTAATAACATCAGTATCACTCATATACTGATATGTTATTAGAAGTATGAAACAACCCTATTTCACCATCTATCCATCCTATGGAAAAAGAAATCACCGCGCGTGCGTACGTACGGAATACCGTCTCCACGTCGTGGTGTAATCTATTTTCCACCACCACCTTACATGGATGGGTATAATGGTGTAAAGAATAACTATACATAGTTATTACAACATCATATTGATTCTGATATATTGTATAATCCACTCCAATTCAATTCAATATTTATAGAAATGATATCATCGCTCGTGCGTACGTACGGACTACCGTCTCCACGACGCGATGAGATTCATTCTCCATGTTAACCATTTAAGAATGATTATAATGTATATATAAGAAATAATAATGAAATATATGACATTATAAAGCTACTGGATTTATGTATATATATACATATGTATGTCATCTACTTACTTCCATTTCAAGACAATAAGGAAAGAAAAACAGCGTTCATGCGTACGTACGGACTACCGTCTCCATGAACGGTGTTTTTCATTTTATTTATCTATCTATTATATATATATATATACTGAATATATATGATATATAAATCATATTTTATATTCTGGAAGTAAGTAAATCATGATATAAGTAATAATAATGTCAATAACAATAAGTCAAAACACCTACGATAAATGAAACGATTTTACCCAAAACGCTTCTTTAACATGGAATTTACAAAAGAACGGGTAATATAATGTCATAAGTGAACCATATATGATATCATAACAATGAATATGATTATTTAATAAGTCAATGACATTATTTAAACCATTATACTGGAGCTTCGGACACGTACAAATAAAATCGGACCTAAGGTAAGGGAAATATTACAATCTCATTTTTATCCGAGATTGTTTATTCATAAGTATTTACTGGGGTGTATTTTATCATCCACATCCATGTTTCATAAATATGTAATATTATTTCCATCCACCTACAATTGTTTAAATCCATTTTTACCTTCGGTGAGTTTTTAGTAATATCTATGAAAGGAATCTTTTGTCATACGAGGTACTTTTTGACTTTTCCGACAAAAGTACGAAGAATGTTTTTTTTAACTTATACGGCATGAATGGGTTTTTTTTAAAACATTATTTCCAAGAAGCTTCCTTTACAAGTTTTCAAGTTTATTTTTAATCAACTTCTTTTATTTTAAAATTGTATGACATGTTGAGAAAGGAAAAGTGTTTTTGAAGTAGAAAGGATATTTTCCTCAAGAATGAAGTTCAAGTGTTTTATCAAAATTATTTTCCATCTAAGATAATAAAGGGTTCTGTTTTTATCCCTTTAATTACATTGATTTGATTATGTTGTGAGGGAATTATTTTTATGAAGTCATTTGCCTTATATGATTTGTTTTATGATGTCATGATGTTTCAAGAATCCCATTTTTGTTACATGTGTTATGCGATGATGTATGATTTATGATTATGTGGCACACATAAGAAAGGATTCATTATAAGATGGGTGGGACCTATATCTCCCTCCAATGCATTGGGTAAAGATTTATATCTCATGAGATAGACATGGCTGGAATGGAAGGTTATTTCGGTTCAGTGATACAGGACTGAAACGAGGAGTGAACTCGGTTCAGAAAGGGACTTTGTCCACTAAGATAGTCTTGGCAATGAGTCATGACTAACAAGAAATGATTTTCCATGATTATGTGTTTATGCCACAAAGTTTCAAGTTTGATGTTATGATTATGGTGATATCATTTTCACTTCTATGATTTGTTCCATGTTAAGATATTATGATCTCTTTTGCAGGTTATGATTTTCAAAAAGATATGATATGATTTTTATTTCTTTTGTATACCCTTACTGAGCATTTGAGCTCACCCTTTTATGTTTTCTTTTCCCCAGGATATAAAGAAAGGTTTTAGGTAAAAAAAAAGGGAAGATCTTTATGGGAGATATTGAAGATCTTACACCTCGATTAGAAGATTACGTTCCGAGTTTCCAAAGACACTAAAATATTACGATCCTTGTGTGTGTGTTTTTGTTATGTACTAAGTATTCCGCAAAAGTAATGTAATGTCCATGTACGTCAGGCTTCGGGTCTCTACAGTTGGTACGCCGTGGTGTAATCTATTTTCCACCACCACCTTACATGGATGGGTATAATGGTGTAAAGAATAACTATACATAGTTATTACAACATCATATTGATTCTGATATATTTTATGATCCACTCCAATTCAATTCAATATTTATAGAAATGATATCATCACTCGTGCGTACGTACGGACTACCGTCTCCACGACGCGATGAGATTCATTCTCCATATTAACCATTTAAGAATGATTATAATGTATATATAAGAAATAATAATGAAATATATGACATTATAAAGCTACTGGATTTATGTATATATATATATATATATGTATGTCATCTACTTACTTCCATTCAAGACAATAAGGAAAGGAAAACAACGTTCATGCGTACGTACGGACTACCGTCTCCATGAACAGTGTTTTTCATTTCATTTATCTATCTATTATATATATATATATATATACTGAATATATATGATATATAAATCATATTTTATATTCTGGAAGTAAGTAAATAATGATATAAGTAATAATAATGTCAAGGACAACAAGTCAAAACACCTACGATAAATGAAACGATTTTACCCAAAACGCTTCTTTAACATGGAATTTACAAAAGAACGGGTAATATAAAGTCATAAGTGAACCATATATGATATCATAACAATGAATATGATTCTGTAATAAGTCAATGACATTATTTAAATCATTATACAGGAGGTTCGGACACATACGAAGCAAATCGGACCTAAGGTAAGGGAAATATCACAATCTCATTTTTATCCGAGATTGTTTATTCGTAAGTATTTATTGGGGTGTATTTTATCATCCACATCCATGTTCCCTCAATATGTAATATTGTTTCCATCCACTTACAGTAGATTAAATCCAATTTTACCCTTCGGTGAGTTTTTAGTAAAAAAATATGAAAGGAATCTTTTGACGTTTTTCATACGAGGTGCTTTTTGAATTTTCCGACAAAAGTACGAAGAATGTTTTTTTTAACTTATACGGCATGTATGGATTCTTAAAACATTATTTCCAAGAATCTTACTTTACAAGTATTCAAGTTTATTTTTAATCAACTTCTTTTAGTATGACATGTTAAAAAGGAAAAGTGTTTTTGAAGTAGAAAGGATATTTTCCTCAAGAATGGAGTTCAAGTGTTTTATCAAAATTATTTTCCATCTAAGATAATAAAAGGATTCTGTTTTTATCCCTATTATTACATAGATTTGATTATGTTGTGATGGAAATATTTTTATGAATTCCTTTATCTTATATGAATTGTTTTATGATGTCATGTTGTTTAAGAATCCCATTTTTATTACATGGGTTACGCTATGATGTATGGTTTATGATTATGTGGAACACATAAGAAAGGATTCATTATAAGATGGGTGGGACCTATATCTCCCTCCAATGCATTGGGTAAAGATTTTATATCTCATGAGATAGATAGGGCTGGAACGGTAGGTTATACCGGTTCAGTGAAACAGGACTGAAACGAGGGTTACTCGATTCAGAAAGGGACTTTGTCCACTAAAATAGTCTTGGCAATGAGTATTGACTAACAAGAAATGATTCTCTATGATTATGTGTGAATGCCACAAAGTTTCATGTTTTAAGTTATGATTATGGGGATCTCATTTTCACTTCTATGATTTATCCCATGTTATGATATTATGAGCTCTTTTGCAGGTTAAGATTTCCAAAAGCTATGTTCTTATGAATATGATGTGATTGATTTTTCTTTTGTTTACCCTTACTGAGCATTTGAGATCACCCTTTTATGTTTTATTTTCCCCAGGATATAAAGAAAGGTTTTAGGTATAAAAAAGGAAGATCTTTATGGGAGATGTTGAAGATCTTCCACCACGATTAGAAGATTACGTTCCGAGTTTCCAAAGACACTAAACTATTACGATCCTTGTGTGTGTGTTATTGTTATGTACTAAGTATTCCGCAAAAGTAATGTAATGTCCATGTACGTCAAGATACGGGTCTCTACAGTTGGTATCAGAGGAAAGGTTTAGTCAACCTTTGGAAACTAGGATGCGAAAACGTTAGTGAGATCCCTAGAGATATTTCTATGGTATGTCTAGGGATGTCCCTAAGGTTAAGTATACGTATAGGTTATAGTACTAGAACTACGCTAACGATCATAGAATTAAACCTAAGATGTTAGATATTGAAGGTACTCCCCCTTTATTATGGTGTTTTCCCTAGCATGATTTTTGCCTCTCACACTATTCTTTTGGGGTTTTAGACGATGGCTGGAACCCGAAGGAACCGTGTTGATCAATGCAATGGACAATGCAATGATTATCCCCCTGAGCAACCAAACGATATGGGAGCTGGAATGAAAAATCTTGTAGCCATGCTCACACAACTTTCTCAAGCTATGAATCATGCAGGACTTCCAAACGAGCAAAGGAAGGAGCAACATTCTGTTGAATCCTTCATGAGGCAGCGTCCGCCTTCTTTCAGTGGGTCTACTGATCCATTAGTTGCTGAACAATGGATTAGTACTACTGAAAAGATATTTTCAGTTCTTCAATGTTCTGAACATGATAAAGTCATCTTAGCAGTATATCGTTTGGAAGGTGAAGCTGATCAATGGTGGAATCTTATCAAGAATACGAGGCAAAGAGATAAAATTGATTCCATGGAATGGGACGAGTTCAAGAACTTGTTTTTCAGTAAGTACTTCCCTCGTATTCTTCGAACAAAGATGGAGAAGGAGTTTCTTGAACTAAAGCAAAAGGATGATGAATCTGTTGGTATATACGAAGCGAATTTTACAAGACTTACAAGGTATGCATCTGGCATTATCATCCAACCTGAAAGTAAAGTTGATCGATTTTTCAGTGGCTTAAAACCAAGTCTTCGAAGGGAATTATCTATAAGAGACTTCAGTAGCTATGAATAAATTGTGCGTTGTGCTATCAAGGTAGAAATGGAAGTTGGTGTTACATATCCATCTCATGGTTTTGACAAGAAACGAAAGATGGAGTTCAAGGAGAAATCTCAGAATAATGGTGAAAAGAAGATGAATGTTTCCTTATGCACAAAGTGTGGAAAGAAGCATGGTGGAGATTATAAACGCCCCGACCCCAGCTACCCAGAGTCGGTGCATTACTTTGTAACATTGGCATGATCACAAGAAAGATCAAATCTCGAAAGACCGATTGGTTTAGTAGCCTTGGAAACACTAGATATATTCATAAGTTTTACATTACATCATAAAATGAAAAACTACTACAACAACATAATGTTTCCACAGTCCACACTATAATCCCCTCATAATATCCCTGCAGGTCATTCATAACTTACATCTTCACTTCCTGGAAAAAATAAAACATAGAAAAGGGTTGAGCTCAAATGCCCAGTAAGGATAACAATATAGCGAAAACTTTCATCAATAAGAATAAACATTTAAGGCAATGTATAACTAAAACAAAAGCCTTTTAAACATGAACTTTCAACATGGTATGGCATAAATAAAATGAAATAATTCCATTTAATTATTCACATGGATATTCTACTAATCGAATAATCACATGCAAAAATCAATAACCACTTTCATAATGTTGGAATGCATAATGCCAGACTATCATAACCACATAGCCAAGGCCTCGTGCCAAGACTACAAATAAGATTTTGTCAAGGCCTTGTGCCAAGACACTAGTTTGTCTCATGAGACCTACCGATGCATCGAGGAGCTATAGCGGGCTCCACCCGTCACTTACTAAGTCCAATGCATTCCCATATGAAAAGGTTTAAACATAACATAAACATTCGTATTAAAACTAGCATACGAAATATCAATAATTTCACCATAAAATATGAATGGTATAAAAATAGCACATCCACAGTCAAACATATCACAAAACCTTCAATACAATATAGAAGTTTTGTATCACAATAGATCAAATTCAAATAAGCGTAAAATCCATCAAAGGATGTTGACATAGATGAAATCAAAATTCTTTTTAAAGAAATATCTCTTTTTATTTTGAAATAATTTAAGATCCATATAAAATAAAACATTTTCTTTGAAAATATTCTTATAAGCTTGTAAGGAAAGCTTTGAAGATTTTATAACGGCGTAAAATAACCGCACCCGCCGTATAAGTTAAAAAAAACATTCTTACCTTAATTCTGTCGAAAAGGTTAAAAAGGACCTTGTTTCGAAAACGACGGAAAGATTCCTTTATAAACCTCTTATAAAAAGTCAAACAAGGGTATAAATGACTTTAACCCATATTCTTGTAAATAGTAAAAATGTTTTGAAATACATTTTTAAGAAACATGGATGTGGATGATAAAGAAATCCCAGTAGATTATTACGTATAAACAACCTCGAATAATGAAGAGATTGTGAAATAACCCTTACCTTGTACTTTTCCTTGGTTGGGGTAGGTTAACCTCCTGTATAATGGTGAAATAATTGTTATTAAATTATAAAAGAATCATATACATTAATATGATATCATATATGATCTTTTAATATTGATTTGATAATATCTTAGTATTATCGTCGTTTCAGGTGATAATCGATTCGTTCTTCTTAAATGTTTTGTTACGTAAGACATGTTTGTAATGGATAGATTAAATCTTATTCATAATCAGAATGATATTAACATTATTTTTAACCCTAAAATGAGAATAAGACTTGAATGGATACGATGGAGGATGGATCTCACCGTGTTCGTGGAGACGGTAGTCCGTACGTACGCACGAACGCTACTTCCATTTTAATTTTTATTTTAAAAGAATTGAATCCAACTGATACATAGGTATATTACTATTCCAGTATAATATAATATTTTATATATGTTACTTAAGTTCATTAACACCATCCTTTATACGTTCCATGTGTGGTATGAACGAGTCATATCATTTTAAGGGGGCGGTAGTCCGCACTTCCTCAAATGAAATTATCGTATGTATATACAACATGAAACGAATAATGGTATGAAATAAAATGGAATTACAGAAGCTTATATATAAAATATATATCATTAATATCATATTTAATTACAGTTCCATCATAATGGCCACCATGAGAGGCGGTAAGATGTATTTGAACAATCATCGTTTCGTGAGGCGTTAGTTTGCCATCCACAGAAACATTATGTTCATCATCCATTAGATGGAGTTGTGTGTATGTGTAGTTTGAATCCTTCTTATAACAACATCCTAGTATATTTAGGATACTGGTGTTGTTACAAAATAAAGGAAATAAAAAGAGTTTGGGGTTGGAGAAGCAAAATAAAGGAAAATAATTTAAGAGAAATCGTTACCTTTAATTTAGGTAACTCACTTTGGTTGGAACCAAAGGACTTCTTGAAATGATTTCTGCCTAAGGGGAAGCTTCAAGGAGGAGGAGAGGGATGTGGGGAGCTTATTTGGGCAGAGTTTGGACGAGCCAAGTGGCTTGAGAGGTGTGAGGAATGAGTAGAAGTGGTCTCCTTTTATAAGGGAGAGGAGGGGCTCTTTAGGAAAGTGTGAAAGTATTACTTTATAATATATTTGTATTCGGTTTATAATGGTCCAAAAATCATTGAGGTCGAAGATAAGATGACTCATATTCTAAATAACATCAACCAATAAGAATTGGACAGGTTTTAGATAATATTTTAATCATTATAATCTTATTTATTTAAATGATTTATTAATGAGGTAAACATTGCATCATTATTGTGTCATTAATAATTTAAATTATTTGATGTCTAAAAATTATAAATAAAATATCATTATGTATGAAATCTTTTTATCATTCTAATTAATATTTATAATCGAAAATCCAACATGTATAACCCTATGTAAAAATTGTTCTTCTAAAAGATGTAAGCTTATGCCATTTTTATTTTTATTTTAACTTTATTAATATAATGTGTCATTATCACTTACAAGTGGATCCATGGGGTCCCAAAACAGACCCAAAGATGCCCATGGTCGACCATGTATCAACCAATAGGGTTAAGACACGTTTTAGGGTCATTTAGTATTATTATAATAATATTTTTTAACCCTTATTTACCGGATTTACCCTTAACCATGGTAAATAAAATATTTACCGCAGTAATTATTCAAAATGTCTAAAAATAAAAGTTACCTATTTACACAATTTGAACATCCTGATTCCAAATATGGAATCCATTTTTCTAAATTCAAAATACAGAAGTGGCAGAAATTAATTTAAAATTAATCTCCGCTGTCAAAACAAAAAGCGTGTTTTTAAGAGATAATGACTATCAAAAGATTGACACTTGTTTATGTTCGGTTTAATTGTAAAATTATGTCTAATGACCAACATTATATTAAATTGTAAAAATATATTATAAATATACTTTAAAACCACTCAAATTCATAATTTATCACTATTAATTATTTTGATTAAAAAAGTTGTTTTTAATTAAAATTTAGTAATTTTCACTATTCATCAAAATATGAAAGTTATCCGAAAAGTACCAAAATTTCACCTTAGGCTAAATTCGATATTCCGAATCCAAAAATTAAGTCCATTTTGAAATATAAAATATATATATTTTCAAAAAGTAGGTATTACTATTTATAACGGCTAGTTTGATTGGTTATGGTGTGTTAGAACTCGGTGTTGCGTACAACACACGCTATCACATTATTCAAAGGGAAACGTACCGTGGAAGCTTGGGGTGTTTCATTTTAAATTTTTGATGTACCCATTTAGTCAAAAAGTTTAAAATATTGTATTTAAAAAGGTTTCACTATTAGAAGTTGATAAAAGTGAAATACTGAAAATGAATCTGTTCTGGCATTATGACTAAGAAACTCATAATAGGGATTCTAAAATTATAAGGATTATATAAAGTTCAAAATGTAGTTAATACTATTCATGACCTCTTTTAATGGTGTGATTGAACTCGGTGTTGCGTGTAGTGCAAGTTATTGAATTATTTTTAAGAAATAACACACTCTAAAATCCTGGGGTGTTACATTCTCCCCTCCTTCAATAAATTGCGTCCTCGCAATTTGAAATTGTTCTTCGAAAATAAAAGGTTGAAAGTAGAAAATATATTTGTGGGAAAACCCACATTGGAAATTGGGTTACTAAAATTTAGTCTTAATATGAGGAAAAGAGAAATTAAAGGGTCACCACCAAATTATGATCTCGATTAGGAGAACATTGGTGGCAATTAGAGACATATAATTGGAAGAAAAACGTAAATATTTATAGGTAGTGATTGAGGTCATCAATCACAAACAAGTATAAAATTGAGGTCCTTAAACTCATCAATCCATGATGATTTGAAGTACCATCGGTTCAACAAAATATATGGTATTGGGACAACACATTTTTGACATTTCAAAATATCTTAGTTGAAATCCCACATCGAAAAATGAATTAATGAGGCCTCTATTTAAAATAAAGAGTGGAAAGTATGAAGATTACCGAAAATAACACATACTAGGGTTCCATGTAGGAAAATATGGATATGGAAGAGAAATCTAACCATCAATTATCTGATGGAGAGTGGTAGAGAACATGGCTATGAAAAGGCCAACAATCCCAAAGCCATAAATTTGTGATGATTTAAGGTACCATCTAGGACAACATTTTTGTTCTAAGTTTCTATTATTAATGTTGAGGAATTTATTTATGAGATTGGATAAGATAATAAGGAGATATACTTACTTTATAATTAGAATTTTACCCATTAATAAATTTCTACCACAAACTCATCTTTCATTCTAAAAGATAATAGAACGTAATTTTTTTTTCTATTTATACTATTCGTACAGGGTTCCAAAATAAATGAATTATAATTCATCTACCAGATCTTTTAAAAAAACTACATTATTTAATTCAGGACATCTCGTGGGACAGTGGTAGGTGATACACCCTTGTCGCCCTTCGGTTGCGGGTTCAAGTCTCACAGCTTTGCCGGACGCGACGGGTTGCCGCCCGACCTCCGGGTTGTCCTTTTATGGAAATCCAAAATAATCCAAACTAGAACTATCCAAAATACTTCTGTCTAAACTCACAGTCCAACATTTATAAGGAAGGTAAACATAATATAGATCATTTTTACCCCGTAATAGAATATGAATACCTTCATCATGTATTACCATATTCCTTATTGATTATATTCATGCTCCCTTATTCCATATAGAATGATGGATATACTTCATTAATCCAAAAATGTTTTAAACCCCAACAATGATGGAATATACAAATCATTAATCAGTTCCAAGGTAGTCAAGAATATCCAATATAATTTATCCAAAACAATCACATATTATTCCAAAATCACTACCTCAGTATCAGAAATATATTATGATTTATCATTCTCTCAACCATATATTTTCCAAAAATTTATCCTGCTATTGAGTCACTTTTCTTTGTTCCACACAATCTCAAGTCCTTAATGAAATAGTACTGCAGTACAATCCTTATATACTCCATGATTATTGTAACAAGTACATTGTTGATACAACACTCAATTGACATAATCAACATAAGAACTCTAATCATCCCTCTTCATCTGTGGTAGTATCATAACATGATTATTATCCAATAACATCATTTGCGGCATAGTCTGATGACTGGGACATAGGTTCGCGTAGTGTCCAAACTCCTTGCAAATGAAGCATTGTACATTTGAAACCATTTTCTTACCCTTGTAGTCACGTACTTTGTGCCCTTTTCCTCCACACTTATAACAATCTCCCATTCCTTTCAGGCAAGTTCCAGGGTGTTTCTTTCCACAGTTACCACATATGGGAAAATTCTTCTTTTCCCTCTTCCCTTTATCCATCTTTCTCTCTTCCATCTTTTTCTTCTCTTGATTCCCTTCAAAGCCATAGGACTCAGTAAACTCTTTACTTATCTTATCAACACATGATATTATTTCTTCATATGATGATAATACATGGGAGACTATTTCTCTTATAAATTCTAGCTTAAGACCATGAGAGATATGATCCTTCCTTCTCTTTGAATCATGTGCATTTCTGGAGTTATCATTCCTTCTACTGGGCGCCATTTCTAAACAATGGCATAAACTAGATTAGTTTATGAGTCAAAATACATAATCCCATACTTATAAAACACTTAACATAAATTGAACTATTTATGGATATAATCCATAATCATAAAAATGTTTTCTTTGAGGAAGTATATACTCATAAACCCTTCATAATGGTTTGTAAAGAAAATGAGAATTATCCTAAGCATATCCCTCGGGAGTGTCGTAACCAAGAGTGCAGCAAGGCCCGTTGTCGTGCACCAGTTCCCGTTCGAGTCTAGCTCAAAGCGGTGTTTTCGGGTTTTACCACTAGGTACATCTGTGCCAGAGCCGCCTCTACCTGCTCGTATCCAGACAAGGATGTATTGCTCGGAAAACTCACAAATTCTCTACAATACCAAAATTCTAGGAAGTTCTTCTACACTAATCCTCAAAGCTCATCTTAGGTCTAAGTGCTCTAATCAGAGTTTATCTAAATCTAGCTTCCAAGGTTTGTACTAAACTTCCTCTGATACCAACTGTAACGCCCCGACCCCAGCTACCCAGAGTCGGTGCATTACTTCGTAACATTGGCATGATCACAAGAAAGATCAAATCTCGAAAGACCGATTGGTTTAGTAGCCTTGGAAACACTAGATATATTCATAAGTTTTACATTACATCATAAAATGAAAAACTACTACAACAACATAATGTTTCCACAGTCCACACTATAATCCCCTCATAATATCCCTGCAGGTCATTCATAACTTACATCTTCACTTCCTGGGAAAAATAAAACATAGAAAAGGGGTGAGCTCAAATGCCCAGTAAGGATAACAATATAGCGGAAACTTTCATCAATAAGAATAAACATTTAAGGCAATGTATAACTAAAACAAAAGCCTTTTAAACATGAACTTTCAACATGGTATGGCATAAATAAAATGAACTAATTCCATTTAATTATTCACATGGATATTCTACTAATCGAATAATCACATGTAAAAATCAATAACCACTTTCATAATGTTGGAATGCATAATGCCAGACTATCATAACCACATAGCCAAGGCCTCGTGCCAAGACTACAAATAAGATTTTGTCAAGGCCTTGTTCCAAGACACTAGTTTGTCTCATGAGACCTACCGATGCATCGAGGAGCTATAGCGGGCTCCACCCGTCACTTACTAAGTCCAATGCATTCCCATATGAAAAGGTTTAAACATAACATAAACATTCGTATTAAAACTAGCATACGAAATATCAATAATTTCACCATAAACTATGAATGGTATAAAAATAGCACATCCACAGTCAAACATATCACAAAACCTTCAATACAATATAGAAGTTTTGTATCACAATAGATCAAATTCAAATAAGCGTAAAATCCATCAAAGGATGTTGACATAGATGAAATCAAAATTCTTTTTAAAGAAATATCTCTTTTTATTTTGAAATAATTTAAGATCCATATAAAATAAAACATTTTCTTTGAAAATATTCTTATAAGCTTGTAAGGAAAGCTTTGAAGATTTTATAACGGCGTAAAATAATTGCACCCGCCGTATAAGTTAAAAAAAACATTCTTACCTCAATTCTGTCGAAAAGGTTAAAAAGGACCTTGTTTCGAAAACGACGGAAAGATTCCTTTATAAACCTCTTATAAAAAGTCAAACAAGGGTATAAATGACTTTAACCCATATTCTTGTAAATAGTAAAAATGTTTTGAAATACATTTTTAAGAAACATGGATGTGGATGATAAAGAAATCCCAGTAGATTATTACGTATAAACAACCTCGGATAATGAAGAGATTGTGAAATAACCCTTACCTTGTACTTTTCCTTGGTTGGGGTAGGTTAACCTCCTGTATAATGGTGAAATAATTGTTATTAAATTATAAAATAATCATATACATTAATATGATATCATATATGATCTTTTAATATTGATTTGATAATATCTTAGTATTATCGTCGTTTCAGGTGATAATCGATTCGTTCTTCTTAAATGTTTGGTTACGTAAGACATGTTTGTAATGGATAGATTAAATCTTATTCATAATAAGAATGATATTAACATTATTTTTAACCCTAAAATGAGAATAATACTTGAATGGATACGATGGAGGATGGATCTCACCGCGTTCGTGGAGACGGTAGTCCGTACGTACGCACGAACGCTACTTCCATTTTAATTTTTATTTTAAAAGAATTGAATCCAACTGATACATAGGTATATTACTATTCCAGTATAATATAATATTTTATATATGTTACTTAAGTTCATTAACACCATCCTTTACACGTTCCATGTGTGGTATGAACGAGTCATATCATTTTAAGGGGGCGGTAGTCCGCACTTCCTCAAATGAAATTATCGTATGTATATACAACATGAAACGAATAATGGTATGAAATAAAATGGAATTACAGAAGCTTATATATAAAATATATATCATTAATATCATATTTAATTACAGTGCCATCATAATGGCCACCATGAGAGGCGGTAAGATGTATTTGAACAATCATCGTTTCGTGAGGCGTTAGTTTGCCATCCACAGAAACATTATGTTCATCATCCATTAGATGGAGTTGTGTGTATGTGTAGTTTGAATCCTTCTTATAACAACATCTTAGTATATTTAGGATACTGGTGTTGTTACAAAAGAAAGGAAATAAAAAGAGTTTGGGGGTTGGAGAAGCAAAATAAAGGAAAATAATTTAAGAGAAATCGTTACCTTTAATTTAGGTAACTCACTTTGGTTGGAACCAAAGAACTTCTTGAAATGATTTCTGCCTAAGGGGAAGCTTCAAGGAGGAGGAGAGGGATGTGGGGAGCTTATTTGGGCAGAGTTTGGACGAGCCAAGTGGCTTGAGAGGTGTGAGGAATGAGTAGAAGTGGTCTCCTTTTATAAGGGAGAGGAGGGGCTCTTTAGGAAAGTGTGAAAGTATTACTTTATAATATATTTGTATTCGGTTTATAATGGTCCAAAAATCATTGAGGTCAAATATAGGATGACTCATATTCTAAATAACATCAACCAATAAGAATTGGACAGGTTTTAGATAATATTTTAATCATTATAATCTTATTTATTTAAATGATTTATTAATGAGGTAAACATTGCATCATTATTGTGTCATTAATAATTTAAATTATTTGATGTCTAAAAATTATAAATAAAAGATAATTATGTAGGAAATCGTTTTATCTTTCTAATGAATATTTATAATCAAAAATCCAACATGTATAACCCTATGTAAAAATTGTTCTTCTAAAAGATGTAAGCTTATGCCATTTTTATTTTTATTTTAACTTTATTAATATAATGTGTCATTATCACTTACAAGTGGATCCATGGGGTCCCAAAACAGACCCAAAGATGCCCATGGTCGACCATGTATCAACCAATAGGGTTAAGACACGTTTTAGGGTAATTTAGTATTATTATAATAATATTTTTTAACCCTTATTTACCGGATTTACCCTTAACCATGGTAAATAAAATATTTACCGCAGTAATTATTCAAAATGTCTAAAAATAAAAGTTACCTATTTACACAATTTGAACATCCTGATTCCAAATATGGAATCCATTTTTCTAAATTCAAAACACAGAAGTGGCAGAAATTAATTTAAAATTAATTCCCGCTGTCAAAACAAAAAGCGTGTTTTTAAGAGATAATGACTATCAAAAGATTGACACTTGTTTATGTTCGGTTTAATTGTAAAATTATGTCTAATGACCAACATTATATTAAATTGTAAAAATATATTCTAAATATACTTTAAAACCACTCAAATTCATAATTTATCACTATTAATTATTTTGATTAAAAAAGTTGTTTTTAATTAAAATTTAGTAATTTTCACTATTCATCAAAATATGAAAGTTATCCGAAAAGTACCAAAATTTCACCTTAGGCTAAATTCGATATTCTGAATCAAAAAATGAAGTCCATTTTGAAATATAAAATATATATATTTTCAAAAAGTAGGTATTACTATTTATAACGGCTAGTTTGATTGGTTATGGTGTGTTAGAACTCGGTGTTGCGTACAACACACGCTATCACATTATTCAAAGGGAAACGTACCGTGGAAGATTGGGGTGTTTCATTTTAAATTTTTGATGTCCCCATTTAGTCAAAAAGTTTAAAATATTGTATTTAAAAAGGTTTCACTATTAGAAGTTGATAAAAGTGAAATACTGAAAATGAATCTGTTCTGGCATTATGACTAAGAAACTCATAATAGGGATTCTAAAATTATAAGGATTATATAAAGTTCAAAATGTAGTTAATACTATTCATGACCTCTTTTAATGGTGTGATTGAACTCGGTGTTGCGTGTAGTGCAAGTTATTGAATTATTTTTAAGAAATAACACACTCTGAAATCCTGGGGTGTTACACACTTGATTATGTCTGGTTTAAATGTGAAATTACATCCAATGACCAACATTGTATTAAACTGTAAAAATATATTCTAAATATACTTTAAAACCACTCAAATTAATGATTTATCACTATTAATTATTTCGATTAAAAAAGTTGTTTTTAATTATAATTTAGTAATTTTCACTATTCATCAGAATATGAAAGTTATCCGAAAAGTACCAAAATTTCACCTTAGGCTAAATTCGATACTCCGAATCCAAAAATGAAGTCCATTTTAAAATTTCTAAAATTTAAAAAGTGGTTATTACTATTCATAACGGCTAGTTTTAATAATATTTTAATAGCATATCATTGTTTCGTGAAACTCAGTATTACGTACCACACACGCTATCGAGGAAGGTTGCGATTGCGTGTAATGCAAGGCAAGTCAAGGATGCGTGTTGTGCAAGCTCCTTTTGGTGTAGCGTACAACACAAGACATTAGTGAAATAAAAAAGAATATTTTTCATAAAATCTCGGGCTGTTACATTCTACCCCCCTTAAAATGAATTTCGCCCTCGAAATTCGTCGGGGTTATAAATGGTTTACTATTCGAAAGTTTCTTTAATAGAAACCCACATCGTAAAAAGGAATACCAAAACTTAGCTTTAAAAACTAAAGTATGAAATGTAACGATTACCCAAATAACCTAATCACTGGGTTTCCACATAGGTGAAAATATGGATATGGAAGAGAAATCTAACCATCATGTTCTGATGGAGAGTGGTAGAGAACATGGCTATGGAAAAGCCAGTAATCACAAATCCATAAATTTGTGACGATCTAAGGTATCATCTGATTCATCAGGTATAAGATCACTAGGACAACATTTTTGGTTTTCAAGATCGTTTCCCTAAAGTTGAAAATTTGAATTAGAATAAATACTTTCTTTATTTTGGTACAATCTCACTGTTGTTCATGCCTTTAACAATTTCCACTTCATCTCTTAAATAAATGAAGTTGAATTTGTTATTCGTGAAGTGTTAGCAGATCATGTGATAGAATGACGGGTCATTCCATCTGTCTCAAACAAAAGGTTAGCAAAAATTATATACATAAGTCGATCTATAGTGAGATTAATCATATATGGTTCCTAAAATGGACTTATACTTCATATATCATACTACTTAATATAATAAAACTAGTTTCTACTAAACAGGGACTTCCTGTAGGCCAGTGGTAGGCGATAAAGGCCAGTCACACTTCGGTTGTGGGTTCGATTCCCACAGCCTTGTCCGAAGCGATGGGTTGTCGCCCGTCCTGCAGGTTGTCCTTTTTATAAAACTATATTACTATAACATCCCATCAATAATATCGAAAAAACTTCTATCCTTAAACAATACTAACTTATGTCCAACATAATCCATTCCAATCTTTAGGCTTATCCATAATACTTCAGTCCATTCTCATAACATAGTGAAAACGATTACCAGAGATTTAATACCATCGTTGATCCCCATATATCATAAGATATATCTTGTTGGTCACATTCCAAACATTCAAAGGTCTTAATCTTGTACTCTCTTGAATACCCATTGAACCTTAGTGAAAACTTGAATGCAGTTAAAAGTTAACACTTTTCACATACCGAAATCCTCAAAATTCTATATACTCAAACCATGATATCACTTAGTCCTTATATCAATCATGAGCTCATGAATACTATCAAACATTTAATTTTCTCCTTATCCCTTCATTATGCGCATATCATCTACATTCCAAAAATATCTGAATAACCTTTCATGGATACTGGTAACATTAATCATACACTTTCAAAACACAAGGAAAGACAACAGTGTAACAATCCATAGATGTCTCTTTATTCCAAAATTACACATGATAAACATGTAATCATTCCACTACATTCTCAAACCATTGACCGAGCTTCAAAAAATCTTTCATCTCACATATCATTTGTAGTCTCTTCATCATCATCCACATAAATACTACCCATATGACCATACTGATTCTCTTCATGAGTCTTTCCCTTAGGGAATTTGTTTGCATAATGCCCATACATTCCACATTTAAAACACTTAACCATTTTTGATGTCGTAGCAATACCATTATCCTCATCCATGGTGTTAACCGACCCTTTTCCTTTGCACTTACTTGCTTTGTGTCCTTCTTTTCCACACCCAAAGCATCTTCCAATTCCATTGAAACATTCTCCTTGATGCCTCTTCCCACATGATTTACATAGGGGAAATTGAACTTTCTTTTCTCTATGATCATCATGGAACTCCATCTTTCTCTTATTAGTCGAGTCAGGAAACTTACCAAATTTTACTTTATTGATCATATTATGAGATTGCTGATTCGGCATAATAATGATGTTTGGACTTCCAAATCCCATTTCATTTGGTTGCTAATAAAGAATATCATTCCATTGTCCATCATATCCTCCATTATCGCGAATCATCTTGTTTCCAGCCATTTTCTAAAACCCAAAAAGAATAGTGTGAGAGGCAAAAATCATAATAAAGGGAGAGTAACTTCAATATCTAACATCTTAGGTTAAATTCTAAGATCGTTACCATAGTTCTAGTACTATATCCTATACGTATACTTATCCTTAGGGACATCCCTAGACATACCTTAGAAATATCTCTAGGGATCTCACTAACGTTCTCACATCCTAGTTTCCACATTTAAAACACTTAACCATTTTTACTTTTTTTTACCACGGTTAATAGTAAATAGGGTAACTAAGGGTAAATATGATATTACTATTACCCTAACACATGTCCTAATTCTATTGGATAAGTTTAATTCGACCAAAAACAACCTTATGAATATATTATGACCATTTAGGTCCACTTGGATTAGATTATGACATTTAATATTATATTATTTAATGAATAGTTAAAATAGTTAAAATCAATGTTTAATAACTAAAACATTTTTAATATGGGGTTATACATAAGATAAATTCGACTATAAATATTCAATAGAAAGCTAAAAAGATTTTCTACATAATGATATTTTATTTATAATTTTTAGACTTTAAATAAATGAATTTATTTATGACACAACGATGATGCAGTAATTACCCTTTTAAGGAAATATTAACATAATTGATGTTATAAATGCTCAAATGAATGTAATTTGAGACTTTTTATGACTTAAACTAATTTTCTAGGTTACTATGATATATTAGTGTTGATTTAATCAACTTGGTTCGAACATATAATTCTGTTATAACTTTCACAAAAATCATATATCAAATAGTGTCAAAATTGACACAAAATAGTTTTTAAATCAAATATTATATTATTAATTGTTATTTTATTCCTAAAAATCTAAGGTTCGGCCAAATGACTTAGATAAGGATATATGTATTAATAATATACAATTTGGGGTTCTTTTGGCATGTTATAGTAAGTGTATTAACCATATAGTGAAAGAAAACAAAAAGACACGGTAAAAGTTAAATTATTTAACTTAGAGTTAAATCTAATTGATAAGGTTAAAATAATAACCTAAACTTGTCTAAATACTATTGGTTGATAGGATTTCGACCCATCCCCACTTTATCTTCTAAATAATACCCTTTGGAACCATTATAAACCGATTTTGACTTTAATATAAAATAATATTTTGAGATATTCCTAAGGTGCCCCTCTCCTCCCTTATAAAAGGACACCTCCTCCCCCTCCTCCTCACACCAATTTGAGCACTCAAGCTCGGCCAACCCCTGCCAAAATCTCTTCTCCACTTCCCTAGAAACATCCTAGATGTTATGGTCTTCCTCAAAGACCAATTTTAGTGCCCTAAGAGGAGGTCTCAAAGAGGCGCTTCAAAGAAGAGGTAATTACCGTTACCAATTCTTTCATCTTTATTTCTTCTTCCACTTCTTCTTATTAGGTTGTTTCATTATGAAGTAATAACATCAGTATAACTCATATACTGATATGTTATTATAAGTATGAAACAACCCTATTTCACCATCTATCCATCCTACGGAAAAAGAAATCACTGCGCGTGCGTACGTACGGAATACCGTCTCCACGCCGTGGTGTAATCTATTTTCCACCACCACCTTACATGGATGGGTATAATGGTGTAAAGAATAACTATACATAGTTATTAAAACATCATATTGATTCTGATATATTGTATAATCCACTCCAATTCAATTCAATAATTATGGAAATGATATCATCGCTCGTGCGTACGTACGGAATACCGTCTCCACGACGCGATGAGATTCATTCTTAATAATTAACCATTCATGAATGATAATAAAGTATATATAATAAGTACTAATGAAATATATGACCTAATAATGATACTGGAATTATTTATATTTATATGTATGTCATCTACTTAATTCCATTCAATTCAATAAGGAAATGAAAACAGCGTTCATGCGTACGTACGGACTACCGTCTCCATGAACGGTGTATTTCTTTCCATTTACTGATTTATTATATATGTATATTCTGAATATATATATATAAATAATGTTTTATATTCTGGAATTAAGTAATCATGATCTAAGTAATCATATGAATAATTACAAGTTAAAAACACGAACGACAAATGAGACGATTTTACCCAAAACGCTACATTAACATTAATTTACAAAAGAATGGGTAATATAAAGTCATAAGTGGACCATATATGATATAATAACAATGAATAGGATTCTTTAATAAGTCAATAACATGATTTAAATCATTATACAGGAGGTTCGGACACTTACAAAGCAAGTCGGACATAAGGTAAGGGAAATATCACAATCTCATTTTTATCCGAGATTGTTTATTCGTAAGTATTTACTGGGGTGTATTTTATCATCCACATCCATGTTTACTCAATATGTAATATTATTTCCATCCACCTAAAATTGTTTAAATCCATTTTTACCCTTCGGTGAGTTTTTAGGAATCTTTTGTTGTTTTTCGTACGAGGTACTTTTTGACTTTTCCGACAAAAGTACGAAGAATGTTTTTTTTTAACTTATACGACACGAACAGATTTCTAATGTTTTATAAAGCCTTATTTTCATGAAGCTTCCTCTAAAAGATTTCATGACTATTTTCAATAAAATCTCTTTCTTTTAAAATTGCATGATGTTTTGTGAAAAGAAATTGATTTTGAAGAAGAAAGGATATTTTCCTCAAGAATTCAATTCAAGTGTTTTATCAAAATTATTTTCCATCTAAGATAATAAAGGGTTCTGTTTCTATCCATATTTTTACATTGATTTGACTATGTTGTGATGGAATTATGTTTATTAATTCCTTTATCTTATATGAATTGATTTATGATGTCATGATGTTTCAAGAATCCCATTTTTGTTACATGTGTTATGCGATGATGTATGTTTTATGATTATGTGGCACACATAAGAAAGGATTCATTATAAGATGGGTGGGACCTATATCTCCCTCCAATGCATTGGGTAAAGATTTTATATCTCATGAGATAGACATGGATGGAATGGTAGGTTATACCGGTTCAGTGAAACAGGACTGAAACGAGGGTTACTCAATTCAGAAAGGGACTTTGTCCACTAAGATAGTCTTGGAAATGAGTCTTGACTAACAAGAAATGATTCTCTATGATTATGTGTGAATGCCACAAAGTTTCATGTTTTAAGTTATGATTATTGGGATTACTTTTTCACTGCCATGATTTATCCCATGATTATGAAATTATGCTCTCTTTTGCAGGTTATGATTTCCAAAATGTTATGTTCTTATGAATATGATGTGATTGATATTTATTTTGTTTACCCTTACTGAGCATTTGAGCTCACCCTTTTATGTTTTCTTTTCCCCAGGATATAAAGAAAGGTTTTAGGTAAAAAAAAGGAAGATCTTTATGGGAGATTTTGAAGATCTTTCACCACGATTAGAAGATTATAGTCCGAGTTTCCAAAGACACTAAACTATTACGGTCCTTGTGTGTGTGTTTTTTTTAATGTACTAAGTATTCCGCAAAAGTAATGTAATGTCAATGTACGATAAGCTTCGGGTCTCTACAGTTGGTATCAGAGGAAAGGTTTAGTCAACCTTTGGAAACTAGGATGCGAAAACGTTAGTGAGATCCCTAGAGATATTTCTAAGGTATGTCTAGGGATGTCCCTAAGGATAAGTATACGTATAGGATATAGTCCTAGAACTACGGTAACGATCTTAGAATTTATCCTAAGATGTTAGATATTGAGGGTGCTCCCCCTTTACTATGTTGTCTTCCCTAGCATGATTTCTCCTCTCACAAAATTCTTTTTTGTGTTTTAGTTAATGGAGGGAACCAGAAGGAATTCGGTTAACATTGAATCCAATGGACAAATTGGTGACTATGAGCAACAAAATTGTGTAATGCCTAGAGATAAAGATATTGTGATTATGCCGAATCAGTCATCGCGATATATGATTAACAAGGTGAAATTTAGTGGTATGACTAATTCATCAAAGAAGAGGAAGATAAACTATTATGCATGTTCGCATGTTGAGGAGCATAAAGAAAGGAAGATTGAGATTTCTAAAGAAGGGAAGAGGAACCTTGAGGAATACCTCAAATGGAGGGACCGATGTTATCTGTGTGGAGAAAAGGGTCATAGAGTGACAGATTGTTATGGATTTCAATGTCTTATTTGTGGAGAACATGGGCATTACCCAACTCAATGCCCTGACCTAAAAAGATACTTCTAAATCAAGGAAGGACTTATTCCAGGATAGTCATTGAAGTGGATGGACTGAAGTGTTTATGTATTGTTATTAAATAATAATGTTGTTGAGGTACTTTTATGGTGTATTGGAATATTTATGTATTGGTCTAATGTGGTATTCGAAGTGATTGAGGTATTTTTGAAAAAAATATGATATGCGCATAATGAAGGGAAAATGAGAAAATGAAATATTTGACAGTATTCATGAGCTCATGATTAATATAAGAACTAAGTGATATCATGGTTTGAGAATATATAATTTTGAGGATTTTGTTATGTGGAAAGTGTTAACTTTTAACTGCATTCATGTTTTCACTAAGGATCAATGGGTATTCAAGAGAATACATGATTAAGGCCTTTGAATGTTTGGAATGTGACCAACAAGACATATCTTATGATATGTGGGGATCAACGACAGTATTAAATCTCTGGTAATCGTTGTCACTATATTATGAGAGTGGACTGCAGTATTATGTATAAGCCTAAAGATTAGATTGGATTATGTTGGACATAAGTTAGTATTGTTTAAGGATAGAAGATTTTCGATATTATTGATGGGATGTTATAGTAACGTAGTTTTAGAAAAAGGATAACCTGCAGGACGGGCGACAGCCCATCGCTTCGGACAAGGCTGTAGGAATCGAACCCACAACCGAAGTGCGACTGGCCTTTATCGCCTACCACTGACCTACAGGAAGTCCCTGTTTAGTAGAAACTAATGTTATTATATTAAGCAGTATGATATATGAAGTATAAGCCCATTTTAGAAACCATATATGATTAATCCCACTATAGATCAACTTATGTATATAAATTTTGCTAACCTTTTGAGACAGATGGAATGACCCGTCATTCTATCACATGATCTGCTAACACTTCACGAATAACAAATTCAACTTCATTTATTTAAGAGATGAAGTGGAAATTGTTAAAGGCACGAACAATAGTGAGATTGTACCAAAATAAAGTAAGTATTTATTCTAATTCAAATTCTTTAACTTTAGGGAAATGATCTTGAAAACAAAAAATGTTGTCCTAGTTCTCTTATACCTGATGAATCAGATGGTACCTTAGATCGTCACAAATTTATGGATTTGTGATTACTGGCTTTTCCATAGCCATGTTCTCTACCACTCTCCATCAGAACATGATGGTTAGATTTCTCTTCCATATCCATATTTTCACCTATGTGGAAACCCAGTGATTAGTTTATTTGGGTAATCGTTACATTTCATACTTTAGTTTTTAAAGCCAAGTTTTGGTATTCCTTTTTTACGATGTGGGTTTCTATTAAAGAAACTTTCGAATAGTAAACCATTTATAACCCCGACGAATTTCGAGGGCGAAATTCATTTTAAGGGGGGTAGAATGTAACAGCCCGAGATTTTATGAAAAATATTCTTTTTTATTTCATTAATGTCTTGTGTTGTACGCTACACCAAAAGGAGCTTGCACAACATGCATCCTTGACTTGCCTTGCATTACACGCAATCACGACCTTCCTCGATAGCGTGTGTAATACGCAATACCGAGTTTCACTAAACAACGATATGCTATTAAAATATTATTAAAACTAGCCGTTATGAATAGTAATAACCACTTTTTAAAACTCTGTAAATCTTATTTTTCAAAATGAACTTCATTTTTGGATTCGGAGTATCGAATTTAGCCTAAGGTGAAATTTTGGTACTTTTCGGATAACTTTCATATTCTGATGAATAGTGAAAATTACTAAATTATAATTAAAAACAACTTTTTTAATCGAAATAATTAATAGTGATAAATTATTAATTTGAGTGGTTTTAAAGTATATTTAGAATATATTTTTACAATTTAATACAATGTTGGTCATTGGATGTAATTTCACATTTAAACCAGACATAATCAAGTGTCAATCTTTTGATAGATATTGTTTCTTAAAAACACGCTATTTGTTTTAACAGCGGGATTTAATTATAAAATTAATTAATGAAAATTCTATGATATGAATTTGGTAAAATAGACTTCATTTTTGAATTCGGAATATGAAATATAGCTTAGGATGAAATTTTGGCATTGTTCTGAAAAACATCAATTTTTGATGAATAGTGAAACTACTAAGTGGTAGTTAAAAAAATTAATTTCTTCATAAATCTTAATTTTACCGCTTCTGTGAATGGAATTTTAAAAATCCGAGAGACACGGTTGATGTCAGTAAGTAAAATGTGGTTCAATGAGATGAAAATAATTTTTGGTGAATAGTAACTTTTTACTTTTTTTTTACCACGGTTAGTAGTAAATAGGGTAACTAAGGGTAAATATGATATTACTATTACCCTAACACATGTCCTAATTCTATTGTATAAGTGTAATTCGACCAAAAACAACCTTATGAATATAATATGACCATTTAGGTCCACTTGGATTAGATTATGACATTTAATATTATATTATTTAATGAATAGTTAAAATAGTTAAAATCAATGTTTAATAACTAAAACATTTTTAATATGGGGTTATACATAAGATAAATTCGACTATAAATATTAAATAGAAAGCTAAAAAGATTTCCTACATAAAATGATATTTTATTTATAATTTTTAGACTTTAAATAAATGAATATATTTATGACACAACGATGATGCAGTAATTACCCTTTTAAGGAAATATTAACATAATTGATGTTATAAATGCTCAAATGAATGTAATTTGAGACTTTTTATGACTTAAACTAATTTTCTAGGTTACTATGATATATTAGTGTTGATTTAATCAACTTGGTTCGAACATATAATTCTGTTATAACTTTCACAAAAATCATATATCAAATAGTGTCAAAATTGACACAAAATAGTTTTTAAATCAAATATTATATTATTAATTGTTATTTTATACCTAAAAATATAAGGTTCGGCAAAATGACTTATATAAGGATATATTTATTAATAATATACAATTTGGGGTTCGTTTGGCATGTTATAGTAAGTGTATTAACCATATAGTGAAAGAAAACAAAAAGACACGGTAAAAGTTAAATTATTTAACTTAGAGTTAAATCTAATTGATAAGGTTAAAATAATAACCTAAACTTGTCTAAATACTATTGGTTGATAGGATTTAGACCCATCCCCACTTTATCTTCTAAATAAGACCCTTTGGAACCATTATAAACCGATTTGACTTTAATATAAAATAATATTTTGAGATATTCCTAAGGTGCCCCTCTCCTCCCTTATAAAAGGACACCTCCTCCCCCTCCTCCTCACACCAATTTGAGCACTCAAGCTCGGCCAACCCCTGCCAAAATCTCTTCTCCACTTCCATAGAAACATCCTAGAGGTTCCGGTCTTCCTCAAAGTCCAATTTTAGTGCCCTAAGAGGAGGTCTCAAAGAGGCGCTTCAAAGAAGAGGTAATTACCGTTACCAATTCTTTCATCTTTATTTCTTATTCCACTTCTTCTTCTTAGGTTGTTTCATTATGAAGTAATAACATCAGTATCACTCATATACGGATATGTTATTATAAGTATGAAACAACCCTATTTCACCATCTATCCATCCTACGGAAAAAGAAATCACTGCGCGTGCGTACGTACGGAATACCGTCTCCACGCCGTGGTGTAATCTATTTTCCACCACCACCTTACATGGATGGGTATAATGGTGTAAAGAATAACTATACATAGTTATTACAACATCATATTGATTCTGATATATTGTATAATCCACTCCAATTCAATTCAATAATTATGGAAATGATATCATCGCTCGTGCGTACGTACGGAATACCGTCTCCACGACGCGATGAGATTCATTCTTAATAATTAACCATTCATGAATGATAATAAAGTATATATAATAAGTACTAATGAAATATATGACCTAATAATGATACTGGAATTATTTATATTTATATGTATGTCATCTACTTAATTCCATTCAATTCAATAAGGAAACGAAAACAGCGTTCATGCGTACGTACGGACTACCGTCTCCATGAGCGGTGTATTTCTTTCCATTTACTGATTTATTATATATGTATATACTGAATATATATATATAAATCATGTTTTATATTCTGGAATTAAGTAATCATGATCTAGGTAATCATATGAATAATTACAAGTTAAAAACACGAACGACAAATGAGACGATTTTACCCAAAACGCTACATTAACATTAATTTACAAAAGAATGGGTAATATAAAGTCATAAGTGGACCATATATGATATAATAACAATGAATATGATTCTGGAATAAGTCAATAACATGATTTAAATCATTATACAGGAGGTTCGGACACTTACAAAGCAAGTCGGACATAAGGTAAGGGAAATATCACAATCTCATTTTTATCCGAGATTGTTTATTCGTAAGTATTTACTGGGGTGTATTTTATCATCCACATCCATGTTTACTCAATATGTAATATTATTTCCATCCACCTAAAATTGTTTAAATCCATTTTTACCCTTCGGTGAGTTTTTAGGAATCTTTTGTCGTTTTTCGTACGAGGTACTTTTTGACTTTTCCGACAAAAGTACGAAGAATGTTTTTTTTAACTTATACGGCACGAACGGATTTATACTGTTTTATAAAGCCTTATTTTCATGAAGCTTCCTCTAAAAGATTTCATGACTATTTTCAACAAAATCTCTTTCTTTTAAAATTGCATGATGTTTTGTGAAAAGAAATTGATTTTGAAGAAGAAAGGATATTTTCCTCAAGAATTCAATTCAAGTGTTTTATCAAAATTATTTTCCATCTAAGATAATAAAGGGTTCTGTTTCTATCCATATTTTTACATTGATTTGACTATGTTGTGATGGAATTATGTTTATGAATTCCTTTATCTTATATTAATTGATTTATGATGTCATGATGTTTCAAGAATCCCATTTTTGTTACATGTGTTATGCGATGATGTATGTTTTATGATTATGTGGCACACATAAGAAAGGATTCATTATAAGATGGGTGGGACCTATATCTCCCTCCAATGCATTGGGTAAAGATTTTATATCTCATGAGATAGACATGACTGGAATGGTAGGTTATACCGGTTCAGTGAAACAGGACTGAAACGAGGGTTACTCAATTCAGAAAGGGACTTTGTCCACTAAGATAGTCTTGGAAATGAGTCTTGACTAACAAGAAATGATTCTCTATGATTATGTGTGAATGCCACAAAGTTTCATGTTTTAAGTTATGATTATTGGGATTACTTTTTCACTGCCATGATTTATCCCATGATTATGAAATTATGCTCTCTTTTGCAGGTTATGATTTCCAAAATGTTATGTTCTTATGAATATGATGTGATTGATATTTATTTTGTTTACCCTTACTGAGCATTTGAGCTCACCCTTTTATGTTTTCTTTTCCCCAGGATATAAAGAAAGGTTTTAGGTAAAAAAAAGGAAGATCTTTATGGGAGATTTTGAAGATCTTTCACCACGATTAGAAGATTATAGTCCGAGTTTCCAAAGACACTAAACTATTACGGTCCTTGTGTGTGTGTTTTTTTAATGTACTAAGTATTCCGCAAAAGTAATGTAATGTCAATGTACGATAAGCTTCGGGTCTCTTTGTTTATTATTAATATATATATCCTTATCTAAGTCATTTGGCCGAACCTTAGATTTTTAGGAATAAAATAACAATTAATAATATAATATTTGATTTAAAAACTATTTTGTGTCAATTTTGACACTATTTGATATATGATTTTTTTGAAAGTCATAACAGAATTATATGTTCGAACCAAGTTGATTAGATCAACAATAATATATCATAGTAACCTAGAAAATTAGTGTAATTCATAAAAGGTCTCAAATTATATTTATTTTGGTGTTTATAACATCAATTATGTCAATATTTCATTAATAAGATAATTACTGCATCATCATTGTGTCATAAATAAATTAACTTATTTGATGTCTAAAAATTACAAATAAAATACCATCATGTAGTAAATCTTTTTAGATTTCTAATGAATATTTACAATCGAATTTATCTTATGTATAACCCCATATTAAAAATGATTTACTTATTAAACTTTGATTTTAACTATTTTAACTATTCATTAAATAATATAATATTAAATGTCATAATCTAATCCAAGTGGACCTAAATGGTCATATTATATTCATAAGGTTGTTTTTGGTCGAATTACACTTATCCAATAGAATTAGGACATGTGTTAGGGTAATAGTAATATCATATTTACCCTTAGTTACCCTATTTACTATTAACCGTGGTAAAAAAAAGTAAAAAGTTACTATTCACCAAAAATTATTTTCATCTCATTGAACCACATTTTACTTACTGACATCAACCGTGTCTCTCGGATTTTTGAAATTCCATTCACAGAAGCGGTAAAATTAAGATTTATGAAGAAATTAATTTTTTTTAACTACCACTTAGTAGTTTCACTATTCATCAAAAATTGATGTTTTTCAGAACAATGCCAAAATTTCATCCTAAGCTATATTTCATATTCCGAATTCAAAAATGAAGTCTATTTTACCAAATTCATATCATATAATTTGCATTAATTAACTTTATAATTAAATCCCGCTGTTAAAACAAATAGCGTGTTTTTAAGAAACAATATCTATCAAAAGATTGACACTTGATTATGTCTGGTTTAAATGTGAAATTACATCCAATGACCAACATTGTATTAAATTGTAAAAATATATTCTAAATATACTTTAAAACCACTCAAATTAATAATTTATCACTATTAATTATTTCGATTAAAAAAGTTGTTTTTAATTATAATTTAGTAATTTCCACTATTCATCAGAATATGAAAGTTATCCGAAAAGTACCAAAATTTCACCTTAGGCTAAATTCGATACTCCGAATCCAAAAATGAAGTCCATTTTAAAATTTCTAAAATTTAAAAAGTGGTTATTACTATTCATAACGGCTAGTTTTAATAATATTTTAATAGCATATCATTGTTTCGTGAAACTCAGTATTACGTACCACACACGCTATCGAGGAAGGTTGCGATTGCGTGTAATGCAAGGCAAGTCAAGGATGCGTGTTGTGCAAGCTCCTTTTGGTGTAGCGTACAACACAAGACCTTAATAAAAAAGAATATTTTTCATAAAATCTCGGGCTGTTACATTCTACCCCCCTTAAAATGAATTTCGCCCTCGAGATTCGTCGGGGTTATAAATGGTTTACTATTCGAAAGTTTCTTTAATAGAAACCCACATCGTAACAAGGAATACCAAAACTTGGCTTTAAAAACTAAAGTATGAAATGTAACGATTACCCAAATAAACTAATCACTGGGTTTCCACATAGGTGAAAATATGGATATGGAAGAGAAATCTGACCATCATGTTCTGATGGAGAGTGGTAGAGAACATGGCTATGGAAAAGCCAGTAATCACAAATCCATAAATTTGTGACGATCTAAGGTACCATCTGATTCATCAGGTATAAGAGAACTAGGACAACATTTTTGGTTTTCAAGATCATTTCCCTAAAGTTAAAGAATTTGAATTAGAATAAATACTTACTTTATTTTGGTACAATCTCACTGTTGTTTGTGCCTTTAACAATTTCCACTTTATCTCTTAAATAAATGAAGTTGAATTTGTTATTCGTGAAGTGTTAGCAGATCATGTGATAGAATGACGGGTCATTCCATCTGTCTCAAAAGGTTAGCAAAATTTATATACATAAGTCGATCTATAGTGGGATTAATCATATATGGTTCCTAAAATGGGCTTATACTTCATATATCATACTGCTTAATATAATAACACTAGTTTCTACTAAACAGGGACTTCCTGTAGGTCAGTGGTAGGCGATAAAGGCCAGTCGCACTTCAGTTGTGGGTTCGATTCCTACAGCCTTGTCCGAAGCGATGGGCTGTCGCCCGTCCTGCAGGTTGTCCTTTTTCTAAAACTACGTTACTATAACATCCCATCAATAATATCGAAAATCTTCTATCCTTAAACAATACTAACTTATGTCCAACACAATCCATTCCAATCTTTAGGCTTATCCATAATACTGCAGTCCACTCTCATAACATAGTGAAAACAATTACCAGAGATTTAATATCATCGTTGATCCCCATATATCATAAGATATGTTTTGTTGGTCACATTCCAAACATTCAAAGTCCTTAATCATGTATACTCTTGAATACCCATTGAACCTTAGTGAAAACTTGAATGCAGTTAAAAGTTAACACTTTACACATACCAAAATCCTCAAAATTATTTATACTCAAACCATGATATCACTTAGTCCTTATATCAATCATGAGCTCATGAATACAATCAAACATCTCATTATCTTCTTATCCTTTCATTATGCACTTATCATCTACTTTCCAAAATATTTTAATCACTTTTCATAGTTATTGGTACCTTAAAATTATTGAAAACCACAATAGACCAATACTTAAATATTTCAATACACCATAAAAGTACCTCAACAACATTATTCTTGAATACCAAAACACTTCAGTCCATCCACATCAATGATTATCCTGGAATAAGTCCTTCCTTGATTTAGAAGTAACTTTTTAGGTCAGGGCATTGAGTTGGGTAATGCCCATGTTCTCCACAAATAAGACATTGAACTCCATAACAGTCTGTCACTCTATGACCCTTTTCTCCACACAGATAACATCGGTCCCTCCATTTGAGGTATTCCTCAAGGTTCTTCTTCCCTTCTTTAGAAATCTCAATCTTCCTTTCTTTATGCTCCTCAACATGCGAACATGCATAATAGTCTATCTTCCTCTTCTTTGAAGAATTAGGCATACCACTAAATTTCACCTTGTTAATCATATATCGCGATGATTGATTCGGCATAATCACAACATCTTTCTCTCTAGGCATTACACAATTTTGTTGCTCATAGTCACCAATTTGTCCATTGGATTCAATGTTAACTGAATTCCTTTTGGTTCCCTCCATTAACTAAAACACAAAAATAATTTTGTGAGAATCAAAAATCATGCTAGAGAAAACAACATTGTAAAGGGAAAGTATCCTCAATACCTAACTTCTTAGGTTTAATCTAATATCATTACCATAGTTCTAGGAATATATCCTATACGTATACTTATCCTTAGGGGCATCCCTAGACATAGCTTAGAAATATCTCTAGGGATCTCACTAACGTTTTCGCATCCTAGTTTCCAAAGGTTGACTAAACCTTTCCTCTGATACCAACTGTAACGGTCTGGAATTACTTTTCCAGTGGACTATAATTGATACCTATCAGGGCACTCCATGGGTGGCTACACCCCCTGGGCGGGACACACCACCATCCCCAGTGGCAGCCATTTCCTCATGAAGCCCTTGGGCGGAGAGCCATGCTTCGTCCAAAGCTCACATGTGAGAGTTCCCAAGGATCAGATACATTCCTACCTCCTTTGCCTCTGATGAATAGTGAAAATTACTAAAAAACAACTTTTTTAATCGAAATAATTAATAGTGATAAATTATTAATTGGAGTAGTTTTAAAGTATATTTAGAATATATTTTTACAATTTAATACAATGTTGGTCATTGGATGTAATTGCACATTTAAACCAGACATAAACAAGTGTCAATCTTTTGATAGATATTGTTTCTTAAAAACACGCTATTTGTTTTAACAGCGGGATTTAATTATAAAATTAATTAATGCAACTTCTATGTTATGAATTTGGTAAAATAGACTTCATTTTTGAATTCGGAATATGAAATATAGCTTAGGATGAAATTTTGGCATTGTTCTGAAAAACATCAATTTTTGATGAATAGTGAAACTACTAAGTGGTAGGTTAAAAACTGAATTTTGCATAAAACTTAATTTTACCACTTCTGTGAATGGAATTTCGAAAATCCGACAGACACGGTTAATATCAAGGACTAAAATGTGGTTCAATGAGATGAAAATAATTTTTGGTGAACAGTAACTTTTTACTTTTTTTTTACCACGGTTAATAGTAAATAGGGTAACTAAGGGTAAATATGATATTACTATTACCCTAACACATGTCCTAATTCTATTGGATAAGTGTAATTCGGCCAAAAACAACCTTATGAATATAATATGACCATTTAGGCCCACTTGGATTAGATTAGGACATTTATTATTATTTAATTCGAAGAAGAGTTAAAAGAGTTAAAATCAAAGTTTATTTACTAAAACATTTTTAATATGGGGTTATACATAAGATAAATTCGACTATAAATATTCATTAGAAAGATAAAAAGATTTCCTACATAATGATAGTTTATTTATAATTTTTAGACTTTAAATAAACTAATTTATTTATGACACAACGATGATGCAGTAATTACCCTTTTAAGGAAATATTAACATAATTGATGTTATAAATGCTCAAATGAATGTAATTTAAGACATTTTATGAATTAAAATAATTTTCTAGGTTACTATGATGTATTAGTGTTGATTTAATCAACTTGTTTCGAACATATAATTCTGTTATGACTTTCAAAAAAATCATATATCAAATAGTGTCAAAATTGACACAAAATAATTTTTAAATCAAATATTATATTATTAATTGTTATTTTATTCCTAAAAATCTAAGGTTCGGCCAAATGACTTAGATAAGGATATATATTTTAATAATAAACAATTTGGGGTTCGTTTGGCATGTTATAGTAAGTGTATTAACCTTATAGTGAAAGAAAAAAAAAAGACACGGTAAAAGTAAAATTATTTAACTTAGAGTTAAATCTAATTGATAAGGTTAAAATAATACCCTAAACTTGTCTAAATCTTATTGGTTGATAGGATTTCGACCCATCCCCACTTTAGCTTCGAAATAAGACCCTTTGGAACCATTATAAACTGATTTTGACTTTAATATAAAATAATATTTTGAGATATTCCTAAGGTGCCCCTCTCCTCCCTTATAAAAGGACACCTCCTCCCCCTCCTCCTCACACCAATTTGAGCACTCAAGCTCAGCCAACCCCTGCCAAAATCTCTTCTCCACTTCCCTAGAAATATCCTAGAGGTTCTGGTCTTCCTCAAAGACCAATTTTAGTGCCCTAAGAGGAGGTCTCAAAGAGGCACTTCAAAGAAGAGGTAATTACCGTTACCAATTCTTTCATCTTTATTTCTTCTTCCACTTCTTCTTCTTAGGTTGTTTCATTATGAAGTAATAACATCAGTATCACTCATATACTGATATGTTATTATAAGTATGAAACAACCCTATTTCACCATCTATCCATCCTATGGAAAAAGAAATCACCGCGCGTGCGTACGTACGGAATACCGTCTCCACGCCGTGGTGTAAGTATTTATTGGGGTATTACCATGGTTAAAGGGTAAATCCGGTAAATAAGGGTTAAAAAAATAATATTATAATAATACAAAGTTACCCTAAAACGTGTCCTAGTAATGCAAGGCAAGGCAAGTCAAGTGTGGTGAAAAAGGCCACCAAGCTCATGACTGCAAGGGGAAGAAGGAAGCTACCAACGTTCAGTGCTACAATTGCAGGGAGATGGGGCATTATGCAAATGCATGTCCTAAGCGTCAGGATAACTTACCTCAGAAAAGGCCAAGGGATCAAGGCCAGGCTTATGCTATCACTACTGCTGAGGTAGAAGCTCCGAAAGATGTGGTGGCAGGTAATTTAATGGTTTCCTCAAGTTTAGCAAATGCATTATTTGATTCTGGATCATCGCATTGTTTCATATCTTCCCAGTTTGCTAAGAAAATTAGATATTTCCAATTTCATTTAATAAGGGAGTTGTCAGTTAAAACTCCTAAGGGAAGTATCGTTGCAACAAAGTTTTGTGAATCAGTCCCCATTAGAGCACATAAATTTTCTTTATCTGCTGATCTCATCGTCATACCTATGATTGAGTTTGATATAATCCTCGGTATGGACTGGCTTTCGGACTATGATGCGAAGATTTATTGTAAGAAGAAAGAGGTTACGATTCTTGATGATAATGATAAGGAACACCTTATTTTTAGAGCAGAATCGTCACCACCTAATTCTTATTTAGATCCACCCTCAATAGCTCAACTAAATTCAATTATTGGGGAGGAAGAGAATGAAATAACTGCGGGTGAGGAAAGGAATGTTCAAATAGAGGATGTACCTATTGTGAAAGAATTTGTAGATGTATTTCCAGAAGATTTACCTGGACATCCTCCAGAACGAGAAGTTGAGTTTTCCATTGATTTGATTCCTGGATCAAGGCCTATATCGAAGACCCCTTATAGAATGGCCACTGTAGAGTTAGTCGAACTAAAGAAACAACTAGAGGAATTGAGTAATAAGGGATTTATTCACCCTAGTGTTTCTCCATGGGGAGCCCCTGTTCTTTTTGTTAAAAAGAAAGATGGATCTATGAGGTTATGTATCGACTACAGGGAGATCAATGCTATAACGATAAAGAACAAGTATCCCCTACCTCGTATTGATGATTTATTTGACCAACTGCATGGAGCTCAATACTTTTCAAAGATTGACCTTCGATCTGGATACCATCAGTTGTGTGTGAAGAAGGAAGACATTCCGAAAACAGCATTTCGAACCAGGTACGGGCATTACGAGTTTACTGTAATGCCGTTTGGATTGACTAATGCACCCTCTGTATTCATGGATCTAATGAATAGAGTTTTCAAGGAGTATCTTGATGAATTTGTGGTGGTATTTATTGATGATATCTTGGTATACTCCAAAACCTACGAAGATCATGAAAATCACTTGCGCATTATCTTGAAGACTCTGAGGAGGCATGAATTATATGGGAAGTTTAGCAAGTGTGAATTCTGGCTTCAGGAGATTTCTTTTCTTGGACATATTGTCTCTAAAGATGGAATCTCTGTTGATCCTTCTAAGACCAAGGCAATCCAAGAATGGCCAGCACCTACGAGTATAACTGAGGTACGTAGTTTTATTGGCTTGGCAGGTTATTATCGACGTTTCATCCAGAATTTTGCCCGATTGGCTAACCCATTAACGAAGCTCACACATAAAGGGGTTAAATTTGTTTGGACAAAAGAGTGTGAAGAATGTTTCGAAGAATTGAAGAAAAGATTAGTCAATGCTCCTATATTGACTCTACCATCGGCGAATGATGGGTTCGTTATTTATAGTGATGCATCAAAGAAAGGACTTGGTTGTGTCCTTATGCAGAATGATAGAGTTATTGCCTATGCATCACGACAGTTGAAAATTCATGAACAAAACTATCCTACTCATGATCTTGAGTTAGCAGCTGTGATCTTTGCTTTGAAGATATGGAGGCACTACCTCTATGGTGAAAAATGTGAGATTTATACTGATCACAAGAGTTTGAAGTATATTTTCTCACAAAAAGAACTCAACATGAGGCAAAGGAGATGGCTTGAATTACTCAAGGATTATGATTGCACGATACACTACCACCCGGGGAAAGCAAACAAAGTAGCAGATGCTTTGAGCAGAAAAGACCATGGAGTTCTGAACATGATGAGAATTGAAAGGGATCCAATTTTCATGGATCTAGAGAAGATGGACATGGGAATAACCAGGGAAGGTGAAACATCAATGATTTTTCAAATGGTTGCCAAACCATCTTTACTAGAAAGGATTAAGAGTTCCCAGACCAATGATGAAGAATTTCAGAAGAAGATTAAAGCTTTGAATGATGGGAGATTGAGAGACTTTGTGTATGAAGATGGAATTTTGAAATTCGGGAAGAGACTTTGTATTCCCAATATACCTGATCTAAAAAGGGAATTGCTGGATGACGCTCATAGTTCCAATTTCTCTATAAACTCTGGGAGCACCAAAATGTATAGAGATTTGAAGGAACATTTTTGGTGGGACAACATGAAGAGGGAGATTGCTGATTTTGTGTCAAGATGTATGGTTTGTCAACAAGTGAAAGCTGGAAGGCAACAGCCTGGAGGATTCATGCAACCTCTTCCCATACCGGAGTGGAAATGGGACAATATTACGATGGACTTTGTCATGGGGCTACCAAAGACTCCTAGATGGAACGATGCAATATGGGTTATTGTTGATCGTCTTACCAGGTCGGCACATTTTCTTGCTATAAGAGAAGATCTACCCCTGGAACGTCTAGCAAGACTATACATTAATGAAGTTGTGAGACTTCATGGAGTACCCCTATCGATTGTTTCTGATCGTGATCCCCGTTTTACTTCAAGATTCTGGAAAAGTCTTCAGAAATCCCTGGATACTGAACTTCATTTGAGCACTGCTTACCACCCTCAGACAGACGGACAATCAGAACGGACTATTCAAACCTTAGAAGACATGTTGAGATCTTCCTCACTTGATTTTCAGGGTATGTGGGATCAATATTTACCACTGGTAGAATTTTCCTATAACAATAGCTTCCATTCAAGTATTCAGATGGCACCATATGAAGCGTTATATGGAAAGAGATGTCGTACACCAACCTGTTGGGATGACGTTGGTGAAAGAAAACTTGTAGGCCCAGAACTGGTGGAGGAAACGGTGGAAAAGGTGAAGGTAATCCAAAATCACATCAAAGCAGCTCAAAGTAGGCAGAAGAGCTATGCCGATAATCGAAGGAAGGATTTGGAATTTCAGGTCGGTGATCATGTTTTCCTAAAGGTATCTCCATGGAAGGGAGTCATACGTTTTGGTAAGAAAGGTAAATTGAGTCCCAGGTACATCGGACCTTTCGAAATTCTAGAACGAATTGGGGCTGTAGATTACCGATTGGCAATGCAGCCAAGTCTCTCCAAAGTTCACGATGTGTTCCACGTATCTCTGTTGAGAAAATACATGCCTGACCCAACGCATGTACTCACCTATGAGGAATTAGAACTGGAACCCGATCTGTCTTATTGTGAAGAGCCCGTCAAGATTCTTGATACAAGAGAACAAGTACTGAGAAACCGGACGACGCGTCTGGTAAAAGTTTTGTGGAGAAATCATAAGATGTAAGAGGAACGTGGGAACCCGAGGAACTTATGATGAAGAACCACCCGAGTCTTTTTATGCAGTAATACCCTAGAAATTGCGAGGACACAATTATTTGAAGGAGGGGAGAATGTAACACCCCAAGCTTCTACGGTACGCTTCTCTTTGAATAATGTGATAGTGTGTGTTGTACGCAACACCGAGTTCTAACACACCATAACTAATCAAACTAGCCGTTATGAATAGTAATACCTACTTTTTGAAATTATATATATTTTATATTTGAAAATGGACTTCATTTTTGGATTCGGAATATCGAATTTAGCCTAAGGTGAAATTTTGGTACTTTTCGGATAACTTTCATATTTTGATGAATAGTGAAAATTACTAAATTTTAATTAAAAACAACTTTTTTAATCAAAATAATTAATAGTGATAGAATTTTCATTTTAAAGAAGCGTTTTGGGTAAAATCGTTTCATTTATCGTAGGTGATTTTACTTGTTGTTCTTGACATTATTAATACTTATATCATGATTTAATTACTTCCTGAATATAAAATATGATTTTTATATCATATATATTCAGTATATATATACATATAATAGATAGATAAATGAAATGAAAAACACCGTTCATGGAGACGGTAGTCCGTACGTACGCATGAACGCTGTTTTCCTTTCCTTATTGTCTTGAATGGAAGTAAGTAGATGACATACATATATATATATATACATAAATCCAGTAGCTTTATAATTTCATATATTTCATTATTATTTCTTATATATACTTTATAATCATTCTTAAATGGTTAACATGGAGAATGAATCTCATCGCGTCGTGGAGACGGTAGTCCGTACGTACGCACGAGCGATGATATCGTTCCCATGGTCGTGGAATTGTGTTGAAGTGTATGTATACTATTTCAGTATCAATATCACTTTACAATAATCATATATAGTTACTCATTACACCTTTATACCCATCCAATTAAGGTGGTGGCGGAAAATAGATTACACCACGGCGTGGAGACGGTATTCCGTACGTACGCACGCGCGGTGATTTCTTTTTCCGTAGGATAGATAGATGGTGAAATAGGGTTGTTTCATACTTATAATAACATATCAGTATATGAGTGATACTGATGTTATTACTTCATAATGAAACAACCTAAGAAGAAGAAGTGGAAGAAGAAATAAAGATGAAAGAATTGGTAACGGTAATTACCTCTTCTTTGAAGCGCCTTTTGGAGACCTCCTATTAGGGAACTAAAATTGGTCTTTGAGGAAGACCATAACATCTAGGATGTTTCTAGGGAAGTGGAGAAGAGATTTTGGCAGGGGTTGGCCGAGCTTGAGTGCTCAAATTGGTGTGAGGAGGAGGGGGAGGAGGTGTCCTTTTATAAGGGAGGAGAGGGGCACCTTAGGAATATCTCAAAATATTATTTTATATTAAAGTAAAAATCGGTTTATAATGGTTCCAAAGGGTCTTATTTCGAAGCTAAAGTGGGGATGGGTCGAAATCCTATCAACCAATAGGATTTAGACAAGTTTAGGTTCTTATTTTAACCTTATCAATTAGATTTAACTCAAAGTTAAATAATTTAACTTTTACCGTGTCTTTTTGTTTTCTTTCACTATATGGTTAATACACTTACTATAACATGCCAAACGAACCCCAAATTGTTTATTATTAATATATATATCCTTATCTAAGTCATTTGGCCGAACCTTAGATTTTTAGGAATAAAATAACAATAAATAATATAATATTTGATTTAAAAACTATTTTGTGCCAATTTTGACACTATTTGATATATGATTTTTGTGAAAGTCATAACAGAATTATATGTTCTAACCAAGTTGATTAAATCAACACTAATATATCATAGTAACCTTAGGCAGAAATCATTTCAAGAAGTCCTTTGGTTCCAACCAAAGTGAGTTACCTAAATTAAAGGTAACGATTTCTCTTAAATTATTTTCCTTTATTTTGCTTCTCCAACCCCCAAACTCTTTTTATTTCCTTTCTTTTGTAACAACACCAGTATCCTCAATATACTAGGAGGTTGTTATAAGAAGGATTCAAACTACACATACACACAACTCCATCTAATGGATGATGAACATAATGTTTCTGTGGATGGCAAACTAACGCCTCACGAAACGATGATTGTTCAAATACATCTTACCGCCTCTCATGGTGGCCATTATGATGGCACTATAATTAAATATGATATTAATGATATATATTTTATATATAAGCTTCTTTAATTCCATTTGATAGTATTCATGAGCTCATGATTGATATAAGGACTAAGTGATATCACGGTTTGAGTATATAGAATTTTGAGGATTTCGGTATGTGAAAAGTGTTAACTTTTAACTGCATTCAAGTTTTCACTAAGGTTCAATGGGTATTCAAGAGAGTACAAGATTAAGGCCTTTGAATGTTTGTAATGTGACCAACAAGATATATTTTATGATATATGGGGATCAACGATGGTATTAAATCTCTGGTAATCGTTTTCACTATGTTATGAGAATGGACTGCAGTATTATGGATAAGCCTAAAGATTGGAATGGATTATGTTGGACATAAGTTAGTATTGTTTAAGGATAGAAGTTTTTTCGATATTATTGATGGGATGTTATAGTAATATAGTTTTATAAAAAGGACAACCTGCAGGACGGGCGACAACCCATCGCTTCGGACAAGGCTGTAGGAATCGAACCCACAACCGAAGTGCGACTGGCCTTTATCGCCTACCACTGACCTACAGGAAGTCCCTGTTTAGTAGAAAACTGGTTTTATTATATTAAGCAGTATGATATGTGAAGTATAAGTTCATTTTAGAGTTAAAAAAATATATTCTAAATTGGTGTGAGTAGAAGGGGAAGGAGGTGTCCGAAAAGAGGTCATGAATAGTATTAACTACATTTTAAAGAAGCGTTTTGGGTAAAATCGTTTCATTTATCGTAGGTTTTTTGACCTGTTGTTCTTGACATCATTATTACTTATATCATGATTTACTCACTTCCAGAATATAAAATATGATTTATATATCATATATATTCAGTATATATATATATATATAATAGGTAGATAAATAAAATGAAAAACACCGTTCATGGAGACGGTAGTCCGTACGTACGCATGAACGCTGTTTTCCTTTCCTTATTGTCTTGAAATGGAAGTAAGTAGATGACATACATATATATATATATACATAAATCCAGTAGCTTTATAATGTCATATATTTCATTATTATTTCTTATATATACTTTATAATCATTCTTAAATGGTTAACATGGAGAATGAATCTCATCGCGTCGTGGAGACGGTAGTCCGTACGTACGCACGAGCGATGATATCATTTCCATAAATATTGAATTGAATTGGATTGGATTATACAATATATAAGAATCAATATGATGTTGTAATAACTATGTATAGTTATTCTTTACACCCTTATACCCATCCATGTAAGGTGGTGGTGGAAAATAGATTACACCACGGCGTGGAGACGGTATTCCGTACGTACGCACGCGCGGTGATTTCTTTTTCCGTAGGATGGATAGATGGTGAAATATGGTTGTTTCATACTTATAATAACATATCAGTATATGAGTGATACTGATGTTATTACTTCATAATGAAACAACCTAAGAAGAAGAAGTGGTAGAAGAAATAAAGATGAAAGAATTGGTAACGGTAATTACCTCTTCTTTGAAGCGCCTTTTGGAGACCTCCTCTTAGGGATCTAAAATTGGTCTTTGAGGAAGACCAGAACCTCTAGGATGTTGCTAGGGAAGTGGAGAAGAGATTTTGGCAGGGGTTGGCCGAGCTTGAGTGCTCAAATTGGTGTGAGGAGGAGGGGGAGGAGGTGTCCTTTTATAAGGGAGGAGAGGGGCACCTTAGGAATACCTCAAAATATTATTTTATATTAATGTCAAAATCGGTTTATAATGGTTCCAAAGGGTCTTATTTCGAAGCTAAAATGGGGTTGGGTCGAAATCCTATCAACCAATAAGATTTAGACAAGTTTAGGGTATTATTTTAACCTTATCAATTAGATTTAACTCTAAGTTAAATAATTTAACTTTTACCGTGTCTTTTTGTTTTCTTTCACTATATGGTTAATACACTTACTATAAAATGCCAAACGAACCCCAAATTGTTTATTATTAATATATATATCCTTATCTAAGTCATTTGGCCGAACCTTAGATTTTTAGGAATAAAATAACAATTAATAATATAATATTTGATTTAAAAACTATTTTGTGTCAATTTTGACACTATTTGATATATGATTTTTGTGAAAGTCATAACATTGGCATGATCACAAGAAAGATCAAATCTCGAAAGACCGATTGGTTTAGTAGCCTTGGAAACACTAGATATATTCATAGGTTTTACATTACATCATAAAATGAAAAACTACTACAACAACATAATGTCTCCATAATACACACTATTAACCCCTCATAAAATCCCTGCAGGTCATTCATAACTTACTTCTTCACATCCTGGGAAAAATAAAACATAGAAAAGGGGTGAGCTCAAATGCCCAGTAAGGATAACAATATAGCGGAAACTTTCATAAATAAGAACAAACATTTAAGGCAATGCATTACTAAAACAAAAGCCTTTTAAACTTTAACTTCAACATAGTATGGCAAAAGTAAAATGAAATAAAGCCATTTACTTATTCACATGGATATTCTACTAATCGAATAATCACATGAAAAAATCAATAACCACTTTCATAATGTTGGAATGCATAATTCCAGACTATCATAACCACATAGCCAAGGCCTCGTGCCAAGACTACAAATAAGATTTTGTCAAGGCCTTGTGCCAAGACACTAGTTTGTCTCATGAGACCTACCGATGCATCGAGGAGCTATAGCGGGCTCCACCCGTCACTTACTAAGTCCAATGCATTCCCATATGAAAAGGTTTAAACATAACATAAACATTCGTATTAAAACTAGCATACGAAATATCAATAATTTCACCATAAACTATGAATGGTATAAAAATAGCACATCCACAGTCAAACATATCACAAAACCTTCAATACAATATAGAAGTTTTGTATCACAATATATCAAATTCAAATAAGCGTAAAATCCATCAAAGGATGTTGACATAGATGAAATCAAAATTCTTTTTAAAGAAATATCTCTTTTTATTTTGAAATAATTTAAGATCCATATAAAATAAAACATTTTCTTTGAAAATATTCTTATAAGCTTGTAAGGAAAGCTTTGAAGATTTTATAACGGCGTAAAATAACCGCACCCGCCGTATAAGTTAAAAAAAACATTCTTACCTCAATTCTGTCGAAAAGGTTAAAAAGGACCTTGTTTCGAAAACGACGGAAAGATTCCTTTATAAACCTCTTATAAAAAGTCAAACAAGGGTATAAATGACTTTAACCCATATTCTTGTAAATAGTAAAAATGTTTTGAAATACATTTTTAAGAAACATGGATGTGGATGATAAAGAAATCCCAGTAGATTATTACGTATAAACAACCTCGGATAATGAAGAGATTGTGAAATAACCCTTACCTTTTACTTTTCCTTTGTTGGGGTCGGTTAACCTCCTGTATAATGGTGAAATAATTGTTATTAAATTATACAAGAATCATATACATTAATATGATATCGTATATGATCTTTTAACATTGCTTTATTAATAATATCTTAGTATTATCGTCGTTTCAGGTGATAATCGATTCGTTCTTCTTAAATGTTTGGTTACGTAAGACATGTTTGTAATGGATAGATTAAATCTTATTCATAATCAGAATGATATTAACATTATTTTTAACCCTAAAATGAGAATAAGACTTGAATGGATACGATGGAGGATGGATCTCACCGCGTTCGTGGAGACGGTAGTCCGTACGTACGCACGAACGCTACTTCCATTTTAATTTTTATTTTAAAAGAATTGAATCCAACTGATACATAGGTATATTACTATTCCAGTATAATATAATATTTTATATATGTTACTTAAGTTCATTAACACCATCCTTTATACGTTCCATGTGTGGTATGAACGAGTCATATCATTTTAAGGGGGCGGTAGTCCGCACTTCCTCAAATGAAATTATCGTATGTATATACAACATGAAACGAATAATGGTATGAAATAAAATGGAATTACAGAAGCTTATATATAAAATATATATCATTAATATCATATTTAATTACAGTGCCATCATAATGGCCACCATGAGAGGCGGTAAGATGTATTTGAACAATCATCGTTTCGTGAGGCGTTAGTTTGCCATCCACAGAAACATTATGTTCATCATCCATTAGATGGAGTTGTGTGTATGTGTAGTTTGAATCCTTCTTATAACAACCTCATAGTATATTGAGGATACTGGTGTTGTTACAAAAGAAAGGAAATAAAAAGAGTTTGGGGGTTGGAGAAGCAAAATAAAGGAAAATAATTTAAGAGAAATTGTTACCTTTAATTTAGGTAACTCACTTTGGTTGGAACCAAAGGACTTCTTGAAATGATTTATACCTAAGGGGAAGCTTCAAGGAGGAGTAGAGGGATGTGGGGAGATTAGTTGGGCAGAGTTTGGACGAGCCAAGTGGCTTGAGAGGTGTGAGGAATGAGTAGAAGTGGTCTCCTTTTATAAGGGAGAAGAGGGGCTCTTTAGGAAAGAGTGAAAGTATTACTTTATAATATAATTATATTCGGTTTATAATGGTCCAAAAATCATTGAGGTATAAGATAAGATGACTAATATTCTAAATAACATCAACCAATAAGAATTGGACAGGTTTTAGATAATATTTTAATCATTATAATCTTATTTATTTAAATGATTTATTAATGAGGTAAACATTGCATCATTATTGTGTCATTAATAATTTAAATTATTTGATGTCTAAAAATTATAAATAAAATATCATTATGTAGGAAACCTTTTTATCTTTCTAATGAATATTTATAATCTAAAATCCAACATGTATAACCCTATGTAAAAATTGTTCTTCTAAAAGATGTAAGCTTATGCCATTTTTATTTTTATTTTAACTTTATTAATATAATGTGTCCCTACCACATAGAAGTGGCTCCAAGGGGTCCCCAAATTGACCCAAGGATGATCATGGTCGGGTATGTGTCCACCAATAAGGTTAGGACATGTTTTAGGGTAACTTTGTATTATTATAATATTATTTTTTAACCCTTTTTTACCGGATTTACCCTTTAACCATGGTAAATAAAATATTTACCGCAGTAATTATTCAAAATGTGTAAAAATAAAAGTTACCTATTTACATAATTTGGACATCCTGATTCCAAATATGGAATCCATTTTCCTAAATTCAAAACACAGAAGTGGCAGAAAGTAATTTAAAATTAATTCCCGCTGTCAAAACAAAAAGCGTGTTTTTAAGAGGTAATAACTATCAAAAGATTGACACTTGTTTATGTTCGGTTTAATTGTAAAATTATGTCCAATGACCAACATTATATTAAATGGTAAAAATATATTCTAAATATACTTTAAAACCACTCAAATTCACAATTTATCACTATTAATTATTTTGATTAAAAAAGTTGTTTTTAATTAAAATTTAGTAATTTTCACTATTCATCAAAATATGAAAGTTATCCGAAAAGTACCAAAATTTCACCTTAGGCTAAATTCGATATTCCGAATCCAAAAATGAAGTCCATTTTCAAATATAAAATATATATAATTTCAAAAAGTAGGTATTACTATTCATAACGGCTAGTTTGATTAGTTATGGTGTGTTAGAACTCGGTGTTGCGTACAACACACGCTATCACATTATTCAAAGAGAAGCGTACCGTAGAAGCTTGGGGTGTTACATTCTCCCCTCCTTCAAATAATTGCATCCTCGCAATTTCTAGGTTATTACTGCATAAAAAGACTCGAGTGGTTCTTCATCATAAGTTCCTCGGGTTCCCACGTTGCCTCTTACATCTTATGATTTCTCCACAAAACTTTTACCAGACGCGTCGTCCGGTTTCTCAGTACTTGTTCTCTTGTATCAAGAATATTGACGGGCTCTTCACAATAAGACAGATCGGGTTCCAGTTCTAATTCCTCATAGGTGAGTACATGCGTTGGGTCAGGCATGTATTTTCTCAACAGAGATACGTGGAACACATCATGAACTTTGGAGAGACTTGGCGGCATTGCCAATCGGTAAGCTACAGCCCCAATTCGTTCTAGAATTTCGAAAGGTCCGATGTACCTGGGACTCAATTTACCTTTCTTACCAAAACGTATGACTCCATTCCATGGAGATACCTTTAGGAAAACATGATCACCGACCTGAAATTCCAAATCCTTCCTTCGATTATCGGCATAGATCTTCTGCCTACTTTGAGCTGCTTTGATGTGATTTTGGATTACCTTCACCTTTTCCACCGTTTCCTCCACCAGTTCTGGGCCTACAAGTTTTCTTTCACCAACGTCATCCCAACAGGTTGGTGTACGACATCTCTTTCCATATAACGATTCATATGGTGCCATCTGAATACTTGAATGGAAGCTATTGTTATAGGAAAATTCTACCAGTGGTAAATATTGATCCCACATACCCTGAAAATCAAGTGAGCAAGATCTCAACATGTCTTCTAAGGTTTGAATAGTCCATTCTGATTGTCCGTCTGTCTGAGGGTGGTAAGCAGTGCTCAAATGAAGTTCAGTATCCAGGGATTTCTGAAGACTTTTCCAGAATCTTGAAGTAAAACGGGGATCACGATCAGAAACAATCGATAGGGGAACTCCATGAAGTCTCACAACTTCATTAATGTATAGTCTTGCTAGACGTTCCAGGGGTAGATCTTCTCTTATAGCAAGAAAATGTGCTGACTTGGTAAGACGATCAACAATAACCCATATTGCATCGTTCCTTCTAGGAGTCTTTGGTAGCCCCATGACAAAGTCCATCGTAATATTGTCCCATTTCCACTCCGGTATGGGAAGAGGTTGCATGACTCCTCCAGGCTGTTGCCTTCCAGCTTTCACTTGTTGAAAAACCATACATCTTGACACAAAATCAGCAATCTCCCTCTTCATGTTGTCCCACCAAAAATGTTCCTTCAAATCTCTATACATTTTGGTGCTCCCAGGGTGTATAGAGAAATTGGAACTATGAGCGTCATCCAGCAATTCCCTTTTTAGATCAGGTATATTGGGAACACAAAGTCTCTTCCCGAATTTCAAAATTCCATCTTCATACACAAAGTCTCTCAATCTCCCATCATTCAAAGCTTTAATCTTCTTCTGAAATTCTTCATCATCGGTCTGGGAACTCTTAATCCTTTCTAGTAAAGATGGTTTGACAACCATTTGAAAAAGCATTGATGTTTCACCTTCCCTGGTTATGTGTGTATCCCACAATGACATTATTTATAACGGCTAGTTTGATTAGTTATCCATTATGTGTGCCACATAATCATAAATCATACATCATCACATAACCCATGTAATAAAAATGGGATTCTTAAACAAAATGACATCATAAAACAATTCATATAAGATAAAGGAATTCATAAAAATGTTTCCATCACAACATAATAAAATCCATGTAATAATAGGGATAAAAACAGAACCCTTTTATTATCTTAGATGGAAAATAATTTTGATAAAATACTTGAACTCCATTCTTGAGGAAAATATCCTTTCTACTTTAAAAACATTTTTCCTTTCTTAACATGTCATACGACTTTAAATTAAAATAAGTTGATTAAAAATAAACTTGAAAACTTGTAAAGGATGTTTCTTGGAAATAAGGTTTTAAAAATCCATTCATGCCGTATAAGTTAAAAAAAACATTCTTCGTACTTTTGTCGGAAAAGTCAAAAAATCACCTCGTACGAAAAAGCGACAAAAGATTCCTTTCATATTCTTTACTAAAAACTCACCGAAGGGTAAAAATGGATTTAAACAATTGTAGGTGGATGGAAATAATATTACATATTGATGAAACATGGATGTGGATGATAAAATACACCCCAGTAAATACTTACGAATAAACAATCTCGGATAAAAATGAGATTGTGATATTTCCCTTACCTTAGGTCCAATTTGCTTCGTATGTGTCCGAACCTCCTGTATAATGATTTAAATAATGTCATTTACTTATTACATAATCATATTCATTGTTATGATATCATATATGGTTCACTTATGACATTATATTACCCGTTCTTTTGTAAATTCCATGTTAAAGAAGCGTTTTGGGTAAAATCGTTTCATTTATCATAGGTGTTTTGACTTGTTGTTCTTGACATCATTATTACTTATATCATGATTTACTTACTTCCAGAATATAAAATATGATTTATATATCATATATATTCAGTATATATATATATATAAGAGATAGATAAATAAAATGAAAAACACCGTTCATGGAGACGGTAGTCCGTACGTACGCATGAACGCTGTTTTTCTTTCCTTATTGTCTTGAAATGGAAGTAAGTAGATGACATACATATGTATATATATACATAAATCCAGTAGCTTTATAATGTCATATATTTCATTATTACATGGATGCATTGGGCTGTTACATTCTACCCCCCTTAAAATGAATTTCGCCCTCGAAATTCGTCGGGGTTATAAATGGTTTACTATTTGAAAGTTTCTTTGATAGAAACCCACATCGTAAAAAGGAATACAAAAAACTTATCTTTAAAAACAAAAGTATGAAACGTAACGGTTACCCAAATAAACTAATCACTGGGTTTCCACATAGGTGAAAATATGGATATGGAAGAGAAATCTAACCATCATGTTCTGATGGAGAGTGGTAGAGAACATGGCTATGGAAAAGCCAATAATCACAAATCCATAAATTTGTGACGATCTAAGGTACCATCCGATTCATCAGGTATAAGATCACTAGGACAACATTTTTGGTTTTCAAGATCATTTCCCTAAAGATGAAAATTTGAATTGGAATAAATACTTTCTTTATTTTGGTACAATCTCACTATTTTTGGTGCCTAGAACAATTTCCACTTCATCTCTTAAATAAATGAAGTTGAATTTGTTATTCGTGAAGTGTTAGCAGATCATGTGATAGAATGACGGGTCATTCCATCTGTCTCAAACAAAAGGTTAGCAAAAATTATATACATAAGTCGATCTAAAGTGAGATTAATCATATATAGTTCCTAAAATGGACTTATACTTCATATATAATACTGCTTAATATAATAAAACTAGTTTCTATTAAACAGGGACTTCCTGTAGGCCAGTGGTAGGCGATAAAGGCCAGTCGCACTTCGGTTTTGGGTTTGATTCCCACATCCTTGTCCGACGCGATGGGCTGTCGCCCGTCCTGCAGGTTGTCCTTTTTCTAAAACTATATTACTATAACATCCCATCAATAATATCGAGAAAAATTCTATCCTTAAACAATACTAACTTATGTCCAACATATTCCATTCCAATCTTTAGTCTTATCCATAATACTGCAGTCCACTCTCATAACATAGTGAAAACGATTACCAGAGATTTAACACCATCGTCAAACCCCATATATCATAAGATATATTTCATCCAATGCATTCACGATAATGGAGAGACCCGAAGCCTGACGTACATTGACATTACATTACATTTGCGGAATACTTAGTACATAACAAAAAACACACACACAAGGATCGTAATAGTTTAGTGTCTTTGGAAACTCAGAACGTAATCTTCTAATCGTGGTGAAAGATCTTCAAAATCTCCCATAAAGATCTTCCTTTTTTTTTACCTAAAACCTTTCTTTATATCCTGGGGAAAAGAAAACATAAAAGGGTGAGCTCAAATGCTCAGTAAGGGTAAAAGAAATAAAAATCATATCATATCTTTTTGAAAATCATAACCTGTAAAAGAGATCATAATATCTTAACATGGAACAAATCATAGAAGTGAAAATGAGATCACCATAATCATAACATGAAACTTGAAACTTTGTGGCATGCACACAGAATCATGGAAAATCATTTCTTGTTAGTCATGACTCATTGCCAAGACTATCTTAGTGGACAAAGTCCCTTTCTGAATCGAGTAACCCTCGTTTCAGTCCTGTTTCACTGAACCGGTATAACCTACCATTCCAGCCATGTCTATCTCATGAGATATAAAATCTTTACCCAATGAATTGGAGGGAGATATAGGTCCCACCCATCTTATAATGAATCCTTTCTTATGTGTGCCACATAATCATAAATCATACATCATTGCATAACCAATGTAATACAAATGGGATTCTTAAACAACATGACATCATAAAACCATTCATATAAGATAAAGGAATTCATAAACATAATTACATCACAACATAGTCAAATCAATGTAAAAATATGGATAGAAACAGAACCATTTATTATCTTAGATGGAAAATAATTTTGATAAAACACTTGAATTGAATTCTTGAGGAAAATATCCTTTCTTCTTCAAAATCAATTTCTTTTCACAAAACATCATGCAATTTTAAAAGAAAGATATTTTATTGAAAATAGTCATGAAATATTTTAGAGGAAGCTTCATGAAAATAAGGCTTCATAAAACAGTAGAAATCCGTTCGTGCCGTATAAGTTAAAAAAAACATTCTTTTTTACTTTTGTCGAAAAAGTCAAAATGTACCTCGTACGAAAAACGACAAAAGATTCCTTTCATATCTTTTACTAAAAACTCACCAAAGGGTAAAATTGGATTTAAAACATTGTATATGGATGGAAATAATATTACATATTGAGGAAACATGGATGTGGATGATAAAATACACCCCAGTAAATACTTACGAATAAACAATCTCGGATAAAAATGAGATTGTGATATTCCCTTACCTTAGGTCCGACTTGCTTTGTAAGTGTCCAAACCTCCTGTATAATGATTTAAATCATGTTATTGACTTATTACAGAATCATATTCATTGTTATTATATCATATATGGTTCACTTATGACATTATATTACCCGTTCTTTTGTAAATTCCATGTTAAAGAAGCGTTTTGGGTAAAATCGTTTCATTTATCGTAGGTGTTTTGACTTGTTGTTCTTGACATCATTATTAATTATATCATGATTTACTTACTTCCAGAATATAAAATATGATTTATATATCATATATATTCAGTATATATATACATATAATAGATAGATAAATGAAATGAAAAACACCGTTCATGGAGACGGTAGTCCGTACATACGCATGAACGCTGTTTTCCTTTCCTTATTGTCTTGAATGGAAGTAAGTAGATGACATAATTATATATATATATAAATAAATAAAGTAGCTTTATAATTTCATATATTTCATTATTATTTCTTATATATACTTTGTAATCATTCTTAAATGGTTAACATGGAGAATGAATCTCATCGCGTCGTGGAGACGGTAGTCCGTACGTACGCACGAGCGATGATATCATTTCCATAAATATTGAACTGAATTGGAGTGGATTATACAATATATCAGAATCAATATGATGTTGTAATAACTATGTATAGTTATTCTTTACACCATTATACCCATCCATGTAAGGTGGTGGTGGAAAATAGATTACACCACGGCGTGGAGACGGTATTCCGTACGTACGCACACGCGGTGATTTATTTTTCCGAAGGATGGATAGATAGTTAAATAGGGTTGTTTCATAATTATAATAACATATCAGTATATTATTGATACTGATGTTATTACTTCATAATGAAACAACCTAAGAAGAAGAAGTGGAAGAAGAAATAAAGATGAAAGAATTGGTAACGGTAATTACCTCTTCTTTGAAGTGTCTCTTTGAGACGTCCTCTTAGGGCACTAAAATTGGTCTTTGAGGAAGACCAGAACCTCTAGGATTATTCTAGGGAAGTGGAGAAGAGATTTTGGCAGGGGTTGGCCGAGCTTGAGTGCTCAAATTGGTGTGAGGAGGAGGGGGAGGAGGTGTCCTTTTATAAGGGGAGGAGAGGGGCACCTTAGGAATATCTCAAAATATTATTTTATATTAAAGTCAAAATCGGTTTATAATGGTTCCAAAGGGTCTTATTTAGAAGCTAAAGTGGGGATGGGTCGAAATCCTATCAACCAATAGAATTTAGACAAGTTTAGGATATTATTTTAACCTTATCAATTAGATTTAACTCCGAGTTAAATAATTTAACTTTTACCGTGTCTTTTTGTTTTCTTTCACTATATGGTTAATACACTTACTATAACATGCCAAAAGAACCCCAAATTGCTTATTATTAATATATATATCCTTATCTAAGTCATTTTTCCGAACCTTAGATTTTTAGGAATAAAATAACAATTAATAATATAATATTTGATTTAAAAACTATTTTGTGTCAATTTTGACACTATTTGATATATGATTTTTGTGAAAGTCATAACGGAATTAAATGTTCGAAGAAAGTTAATTAAATAAACATTAATATATCATAGTAACCTATAAAATTAGTGGACTTCATAAAAAGTCTCAAATTACATTTATTTTGGTGTTTATAACATCAATTATGTCAATATTTCATTAATAAGATAATTACTACATCATCATTGTGTCATAAATAAATTAAATTATTTAAAGTCTAAAAATTACAAATAAAATACCATTATGTAGGAAATCTTTTTATCTTTCTAATTAATATTTATAATCTAAAATCCAACATATATAACCTTATGTAACAATTGTATTGCTAAAAGATATATGCTTGTGTCAATTTTGTATTCATTTTAACTTAATTAAAATAAAGTGTCATTATCACTTACAAGTGGATCAATGGGGTCCCAAAATCAACCCAAAGATGCCTATGGTCGACCATGTATCAACCAATGGGGTTAAGACACGTTTTAGGGTAATTTAATATTATTATAATATTATTTTTTAACCCTTATTTACCGGATTTACCCTTAACCATGGTAAATAAAATATTTACCGCAGTAATTATTCAAAATGTCTAAAAATAAAAGTTATATATTTACACAATTTGAACATACTGATTCAAAATATGGAATCCATTTTTCTAAATTCAAAACACAGAAGTGGCAGAAATTAATTTAAAATTAATTCCCACTGTCAAAACAAAAAGCGTGTTTTTAAGAGATAATAACTATCAAAAGATTGACACTTGTTTATGTTCGGTTTAATTGTAACATTGTGTCCAATGACCAACATTATATTAAGTGGTAAAAATATATTCTAAATATACTTTAAAACCACTCAAATTCATAATTTATCACTATTAAATGTTTTGATTAAAAAAGTTGTTTTTAATTAAAATTTAGTAATTTTCACTATTCATCAAAATATTAAAGTTATCCGAAAAGTACCAAAATTTCACCTTAGGCTAAATTCGATACTCCGAATCCAAAAATGAAGTTCATTTTGAAATATAAGATTTACAGAATTTTAAAAAGTGGTTATTACTATTCATAATGGCTAGTTTTAACAATATTTTAATAGCATATCGTTGTTTAGTGAAACTCGGTATTGCGTACTACACACGCTATTGAGGAAGGTTGTGATTGCGTGTAATGCAAGACAAGTCAAGGATGCGTGTTGTGAAAGCTCCTTTTGGTGTAGTGTACAACACAAGAACTTGTTTTTCAGTAAGTACTTCCCCCGTATTCTTCGAACAAAGATGGAGAAGGAGTTTCTTGAACTGAAGCAAAGGGACGATGAATCTGTTGGTACCTATGAAGCAAATTTTACAAGACTTGCAAGGTATGCTTCTGGAATTATCATCCAACCTGAAAGTAAAGTTGATCGATTTTTCAGTGGCTTAAAACCAAGTCTTCGAAGGGCATTAACTATAAGAGACTTCAGTAGCTATGAAGAAATTGTGCGTTGTGCTATCAAGGTAGAAATTGAAGTTGGTGTTACATATCCATCTCATGGTTTTGACAAGAAACGAAAGATGGAGTTCAAGGAGAAATCTCAGAATAATGGTGAAAAGAAGATGAATGTTTCCTTATGCACAAAGTGTGGAAAGAAGCATGGTGGAGATTGTATTAAAGGGACTAGAAAATGTTTTAAGTGTGGAAAAGAAGGTCATCGAGCAGCTGAGTGTCGAAGTAATGGAAAAAGGGTTTCTAATGATGTGAATAAAGAAAACACTGCAGAGAACGCACCGCCAACACTTCAATGCTTCAAGTGCAAGGAAATGGGGCATTATGCTAATAATTTCCCTAATCCAAGGGTTAGTGATGATCAACATGAGCAACCACTGAAGGCAAAGGACAAAGGGAAATCACATGCGATCACTATTGGCAATGTTGAATATGACAAAGATGTGGTGGAATGATTAAGTGTTTATGTAATGGGATTCCAAAATAATGTTGTATCATTGAGTATTGCAATATTTATTGATGTGGTATTCAAAGTGATTGAGATATTTTTTTGGAAATAAGATGACAAAAGCATAATGAAAGGATAAGAAGATAATGAGATGTTTGATTGTATTCATGAGCTCATGATTGATATAAGGACTAAGTGATATCATGGTTTGAGTATAAATAATTTTGAGGATTTTGGTATGTGTAAAGTGTTAACTTTTAACTGCATTCATGTTTTCACTAAGGTTCAATGGGTATTCAAAAGAATACATGATTAAGGACTTTGAATGTTTGGAATGTGACCAACAAAACATATCTTATGATATATGGGGATCAACTATGGTATTAAATCTCTGGTAATCATTTTCACTATGTTATGAGAGTATTATGGATAAGCCTAAAGATTGAAATGGATTATGTTGGACATAAGTGAGTATTGTTTAAGGATAGAAGTTTTTTTTTCGATATTATTGATGGAATGTTATAGTACTGTAGTTTTAGAAAAAGGACAACCTGCAGGACGGGCGACAGCCCATCGCTTCGGACAAGGCTGTGGGAATCGAACCCACAACCGAAGTGCGACTGGCCTTTATCGCCTACCACTGACCTACAGGAAGTCCCTGTTTAGTAGAAACTAGTTTTATTATATTAAGCAGTATGATATATGAAGTATAAGTCCATTTTAGAAACCATATATGATTAATCTCACTATAGATCGACTTATGTATATAAGTTTTGCTAACCTTTTGTTTGAGACAGATGGAATGACCTGTCATTCTATCACATGATCTGCTAACACTTCACGAATAACAAATTCAACTTCATTTATTTAAGAGATGAAGTGGAAATTGTTCTAGGCACTAACAATAGTGAGATTGTACCAAAATAAAGAAAGTATTTATTCCAATTCAAATTTTCAACTTTAGGGAAATGATCTTGAAAACCAAAAATGTTGTCCTAGTGATCTTATACCTAATGAATCGGATGGTACCTTAGATCGTCACAAATTTATGGATTTGTGATTATTGGCTTTTCCATAGCCATGTTCTCTACCACTCTCCATCAGAACATGATGGTTAGATTTCTCTTCCATATCCATATTTTCACCTATGTGGAAACCCAATGATTAGTTTATTTGGGTAACCGTTACGTTTCATACTTTTATTTTTAAAGATTGGTTTTGATATTCCTTTTTACGATGTGGGTTTTTATTAAAGAAACTTTCGAATAGTAAACCATTTATAACCCCGACGAATTTCGAGGGCGAAATTCATTTTAAGGGGGGTAGAATGTAACAGCCCAAGATTTTATAAAGAAATATTCTTTTTAATTTTATTAATGTCTTGTGTTGTACGCTACACCAAAAGGAGCTTGCACAACACACATCCTTGACTTGCCTTGCATTACACGCAATCACGACCTTCCTCGATAGCGTGTGTAATACGCAATACCGAGTTTCACTAAACAACGATATGCTATTAAAATATTATTAAAACTAGCCGTTATGAATAGTAATAACCACTTTTTGAAATTCTGTAAATATTATTTTTCAAAATGAACTTCATTTTTGGATTCGGAGTATCGAATTTAGCCTAAGGTGAAATTTTGGTACTTTTCGGATAACTTTCATATTCTGATGAATAGTGAAAATTACTAAATTATAATTAAAAATAACTTTTTTAATCGAAATAATTAATAGTGATAAATTATTAATTTGAGTGGTTTTAAAGTATATTTAGAATATATTTTTACAATTTAATACAATGTTGGTCATTGGATGTAATTTCACATTTAAACCGGACATAAACAAGTGTCAATCTTTTGATAGATTTTGTTTCTTAAAAACACGCTATTTGTTTTAACAGCGGGATTTAATTATAAAATTAATTAATGCAACTTCTATGTTACGAATTTGGTAAAATAGACTTCATTTTTGAATTCGGAATATGAAATATAGCTTAGGATGAAATTTTGGAGGATATAGCTTAGGATGAAATTTGGTAAAATAGACTTCATTCTTCGTCCAATGCATTCACGATAATGGAGGATATGATGGACAATGGAATGATATTATTTATGAGCAAGCAAATGAAATGGGATTTGGAAGTCCAAACATCATTATTATTCCGAATCAGCAATCTCATAATATGATCAATAAAGTAAAATTTGGTAAGTTTCCTGACTCGACTAATAAGAGAAAGATGGAGTTCCATGATGATCATAGAGGAAAGAAAGTTCATTTTCGCCTATGTAAATCATGTGGGAAGAGGCATCAAGGAGAATGTTTCAAGGGAACTGGAAGATGCTTTGGGTGTGGAAAAGAAGGACACAAAGCAAGTAAGTGCAAAGGAAAAGGTTTAGTTAACACCATGGATGAGGATAATGGTATTGCTACGACATCAAAAATGGTTAAGTGTTTTAAATGTGGAATGTATGGGCATTATTCAAACCAATGCCCTAAGGGAAAGACTCATGAAGAGAATCAGTATGGTCGTATGGGAAGTATTTATGTGGATTATGATGAAGAGACTACAAATGATATGTGAGATGAAAGAATTGTTGAAGCTCGGTCAATGGATTAAGAATGTAGTGGAATGATTACATGTTTATCATGTGTAATGTTGTATAATTGATCTCATGGTACTATGGATTAAAGAGACATGTATGGATTGTTACACTGTTGTCTGATTAATGTTACCAGTATCCATGAAAGGTTATTCAGATATTTTTGGAATGTAGATGATATGCGCATAATGAAGGAATAATAAGATAATGAGGTATTTGATTGTATTCATGAGCTCATGACTGATATAAGGAGAAGGTTATATCATGGTTTGAGTATATAGAATTTTTGGATTTTGGTATGTGGAAAGAGGTAACTTTAAACTGCATTCATGTTTTCACTAAGGTTCAATGGGTATTCAAGAGAATACGTGATTAAGGCCTTTGAATGTTTGGAATGTGACCAACAAGACATATCTTATGATATATGGGGATCAACGACAGTATTAAATCTCTGGTAATCGTTTTCACTATATTATGAGAGTGGAATGCAGTATTATGGACAAGCCTAAAGATTAAAATGGATTATGTTGGACATAAGTTAGTATTGTTTAAGGATAGAAGATTTTCGATATTATTGATGGGATGTTATAGTAATGTAGTTTTAGAAAAAGGACAACCTGCAGGACGGGCGACAGCCCATCGCGTCGGACAAGGATGTGGGAATCGAACCCACAACCGAAGTGCGACTGGCCTTTATCGCCTACCACTGGCCTACAGGAAGTCCCTGTTTAGTAAAAACTAGTTTTATTATATTAAGCAGTATGATATATGAAGTATAAGTCCATTTTAGGAACCATATGTGATTAATCTCACTATAGATCAACTTATGTATATAATTTTTGCTAACCTTTTGTTTGAGACAGATGGAATGACCCGTCATTCTATCACGTGATCTGCTAACACTTCACGAATAACAAATTCAACTTCATTTATTTAAGAGATGAAGTGGAAATTGTTCAAGGCATGAACAACAGTGAGATTTTACCAAAATAAAGAAAGTATTTATTCTAATTCAAATTTTCCACTTTAGGGAAATGATCTTGAAAACCAAAAATGTTGTCCTAGTGATCTTATACCTGATGAATTGGATGGTACCTTAGATCGTCACAAATTTATGGATTTGTGATTGTTGGATTTTCCATAGCCATGTTCTCTACCACTCTCCATCAGAACATGATGGTTAGATTTCTCTTTCATATCCATATTTCCACCTATGTGGAAACCCAGTGATTAGTTTATTTGGGTAATCGTTACATTTCATACTTTAGTTTTTAAAGCCAGGTTTTGGTATTTTTTTTACGATGTTGGTTTCTATTAAAGAAACTTTCGAATAGTAAACCATTTATAACCCCGACGAATTTCGAGGGCGAAATTCATTTTAAGGGGGGTAGAATGTAACAGCCCGAGATTTTATGAAAAATGTTCCTTTTAATTTTATTTCTATCTTGTGTTGTACGCTACACCAAAAGGAGCTTGCACAACACACATCCTTGACTTGCCTTGCATTACACGCAATCGCGACCTTCCTCGATAGCGTGTGTTGTACGCAACACCAAGTTTCGCTAAACAACGATATGCTATTAAGATATTATTAAAAATAGCTGTTGTGAATAGTAATAACCACTTTTTGAAATTTTGTAAATTTTATTTTTCAAAATGGACTTCATTTATGGATTCGGAGTATCGAATTTAGCCTAAGGTGAAATTTTGGTACTTTTCGGATAACTTTCATATTCTGATGAATAGTGAAAATTACTAAATTATAATTAAAAACAACTTTTTTAATCGAAATAATTAATAGTGATAAATCATTAATTTGAGTGGTTTTGAAGTATATTTAGAATATATTTTTACAATTTAATACAATGTTGGTCATTGGATGTAATTTCACATTTAAACCAGACATAATCAAGTGTCAATCTTTTGATAGATATTGTTTCTTAAAAACACGCTATTTGTTTTAAAAGCGGGATTTAATTATAAAATTAATTAATGCAATTTCTATGTTATGAATTTGGTAAAATAGACTTCATTTTTGAATTTTTAATATGAAATATAGTTTAGGATGAAATTTTGGCATTGTTCTGAAAAACATCAATTTTTGATGAATAGTGAAACTACTAAGTGGCAGGTTAAAAACTGAATTTTGCATAAAACTTAATTTTACCACTTCAGTGAATGGAATTTCGAAAATCCGACAGACACGGTTAATATCAAGGACTAAAATGTGGTTCAATGAGATGAAAATAATATTTGGTGAATAGTAACTTTTTACTTTTTTTTACCACGGTTAATAGTAAATAGGGTAACTAAGGGTAAATATGATATTACTATTACCCTAACACATGTCCTAATTCTATTGGATAAGTGTAATTCGGCCAAAAACAACCTTATGAATATAATATGACAATTTAGGCCCACTTGGATTAGATTAGGACATTTATTATTATTTAATTCAAAGAAGAGTTAAAAGAGTTAAAATCATAGTTTATTTACTAAAACATTTTTAATATAGGGTTATACATAAGATAAATTCGATTGTAAATATTAACTAGAAAGCTAAAAATATTTCCTATGTAATGGGATTTTATTTATAATTTTTAGACATTAAATAATTTAATTTATTTATGACACAACGATGATGCAGTAATTATCTTATTAATGAAATATTGACATAATTGATGTTATAAACACCAAAATAAATGTAATTTTAGATTTTTTATGAATTCCAATAATTTTCTAGGTTACTATGATATATTAATGTTTATTTAATCAACTTTGTTCGAACATTTAATTCTGTTATGACTTTCACAAAAATCATATATCAAATAGTGTCAAAATTGACACAAAATAGTTTTTAAATCAAATATTATATTATTAATTGTTATTGTATTCCTAAAAATCTAAGGTTAGGAAAAATGACTTAGATAAGGATATATATTAATAATAAACAATTTGGGGTTAGTTTGGCATGTTATAGTAAGTTTATTAACCATATAGTGAAAGAAAACAAAAAGACATGGTAAAAGTTAAATTATTTAACTTAGAGTTAAATCTAATTGATAAGGTTAAAATAATATCCTAAACTTGTCTAAATTCTATTGGTTGATAGGATTTCGACCCATCCCCACTTTATCTTCGAAATAAGACCCTTTGGAACCATTATAAACCGATTTTGACTTTAATATAAAATAATATTTTGAGATATTCCTAAGGTGCCCCTCTCCTCCCCTATAAAAGGACACCTCCTCCCCCTCCTCCTCACACCAATTTGAGCACTCAAGCTCGGCCAACCCCTGCCAAAATCCATTATCCACTTCCCTAGAAACATCCTAGAGGTTCTGGTCTTCCTCAAAGACCAATTCTAGTGCCCTAAGAGGAGGTCTCAAAGAGGCACTTCAAAGAAGAGGTAATTACCGTTACCAATTCTTTCATCTTTATTTCTTCTTCCACTTCTTCTTCTTAGGTTGTTTCATTATGAAGTAATAACATCAGTATCACTCATATACTGATATGTTATTATAATTATGAAACAACCCTATTTCACCATCTATCCATCCTACGGAAAAAGAAATCACCGCGCGTGCGTACGTACGGAATACCGTCTCCACGCCGTGGTGTAATCTATTTTCCACCACCACCTTACATGAATGGGTATAATGGTGTAAAGAATAACTATAAATAGTTATTACAACATCATATTGATTCTGATATATTGTATAATCCACTCCAATTCAATTCAATATTTATAGAAATGATATCATCGCTCGTGCGTACGTACGGACTACCGTCTCCACGACGCGATGAGATTCATTCTCCATGTTAACCATTTAAGAATGATTATAATGTATATATAAGAAATAATAATGAAATATATGACATTATAAAGATATTGGATTTATGTATATATATACATATGTATGTCATCTACTTACTTCCATTTCAAGACAATAAGGAAAGAAAAACAGCGTTCATGCGTACGTACGGACTACCGTCTCCATGAACCGTGTTTTTCATTTTATTTATCTATCTATTATATATATATATACTGAATATATATGATATATAAATCATATTTTATATTCTGGAAGTAATTAAATCATGATATAAGTAATAATGATGTCAAGAACAACAAGTCAAAACACCTACGATAAATGAAACGATTTTACCCAAAACGCTTCTTTAACATGGAATTTACAAAAGAACGGGTAATATAATGTCATAAGTGAACCATATATGATATCATAACAATGAATATGATTCTGTAATAAGTCAATGACATTATTTAAATCATTATATAGGAGGTTCGGACACATACGAAGCAAATTGGACCTAAGGTAAGGGAAATATCACAATCTCATTTTTATCCGAGATTGTTTATTCGTAAGTATTTACTGGGGTGTATTTTATCATCCACATCCATGTTTCATCAATATGTAATATTATTTCCATCCACCTAAAATTTTATAAATCCATTTTCACCCTTCGGTGAGTTTTTAGTAATATGTATGAAAGGAATCTTTTGTCGTTTTCCGTACGAGGTACTTTTTGACTTTTCCGACAAAAGTACGAAGAATGTTTTTTTAAACTTATACGGCATGAATGGATTTTTAAAACATTATTTCCAAGAAGCTTCCTTTACAAGTTTTCAAGTTTATTTTTAATCAACTTCTTTTATTTTAAAGTTGTATGACATGTTATGAAAGGAAAAATGTTTTTGAAGAAGAAAGTATATTTTCCTCAAGAATGGAGTTCAAGTGTTTTATCAAAATTATTTTCCATCTAAGATAATAAAGGGTTCTGTTTTTATCCCTATTATTAAATTGATTTGATCATGTTGTGATGGAATTATTTTTATGAATTCCTTTATCTTATATGAATTGTTTTATGATGTCATGTTGTTTAAGAATCCCATTTTTTATTACATGGGTTACGCTATGATGTATGGTTTATGATTATGTGGCACACATAAGAAATGATTCATTATAAGATGGGTGGGACCTATATCTCCCTCCAATGCATTGGGTAAAGATTTTATATCTCATGAGATAGACATGGCTGAAATGGTAGGTTATACCGGTTCAGTGAAACAGGACTGAAACGAGGGTTACTCGATTCAGAAAGGGACTTTGTCCACTAAGATAGTCTTGGCAATGAGTCATGACTAACAAGAAATGATTTTCCATGATTATGTGTGCATGCCACAAAGTTTCAAGTTTCATGTTATGATTATGGTTATCTCCTTTTCACTTCTATGATTTGTTCCATGTTAAGATATTATGATCTCTTTTGCAGGTTATGATTTTCAAAAAGATATGATATGATTTTTATTTCTTTTGTATACCCTTACTGAGCATTTGAGCTCACCCTTTTATGTTTTCTTTTCCCCAGGATATAAACAAAGGTTTTAGGTAAAAAAGGGAAGATCTTTATGGGAGATATTGAAGATCATTCACCACGATTAGAAGATTACGTTCCGAGTTTCCAAAGACACTAAACTATTACGATCCTTTAGTGTGTGTTTTTGTTATGTACTAAGTATTCCGCAAAAGTAATGTAATGTCCATGTACGATAAGCTTCGGGTCTCTACACCCCAGTGGTAGGCGATAAAGGCCAGTCGCACTTCGGTTGTGGGTTCGATTCCCACAGCCTTGTCCGAAGCGATGGTTTGTCGCCCGTCCTGCAGGTTGTCCTTTTTATAAAACTATATTACTATAACATCCCATCAATAATATCGAAAAAACTTCTATCCTTAAACAATACTAACTTATGTCCAACATAATCCATTCCAATCTTTAGGCTTATCCATAATACTGCAGTCCATTCTCATAACATAGTGAAAACGATTACCAGAGATTTAATACCATCGTTGATCCCCATATATCATAAGATATATCTTGTTGGTCACATTCCAAACATTCAAAGGTCTTAATCTTGTACTCTCTTGAATACCCATTGAACCTTAGTGAAAACTTGAATGCAGTTAAAAGTTAACACTTTTCACATACCGAAATCCTCAAAATTCTATATACTCAAACCATGATATCACTTAGTCCTTATATCAATCATGAGCTCATGAATACTATCAAACATTTAATTTTCTCCTTATCCCTTCATTATGCGCATATCATCTACATTCCCAAAATATCTGAATAACCTTTCATGGATACTGGTAACATTAATCATACACTTTCAAAACACAAGGAAAGACAACAGTGTAACAATCCATAGATGTCTCTTTATTCCAAAATTACACATGATAAACATGTAATCATTCCACTACATTCTTAGTCATAATGCCAGAACAGATTCATTTTCAGTATTTCACTTTTATCAACTTCTAATAGTGAAAACTTTTTAAATACAATATTTTAAACTTTTTGACTAAATGGGGACATCAAAAATTTAAAATGAAACACCCCAAGCTTCCACGGTACGTTTCCCTTTGAATAATGTGATAGCGTGTGTTGTACGCAACACCGAGTTCTAACACACCATAACCAATCAAACTAGCCGTTATAAATAGTAATACCTACTTTTTGAAAATATATATATTTTATATTTCAAAATGGACTTCATTTTTGGATTCGGAATATCGAATTTAGCCTAAGGTGAAATTTTGGTACTTTTCGGATAACTTTCATATTTTGATGAATAGTGAAAATTACTAAATTTTAATTAAAAACAACTTTTTTAATCAAAATAATTAATAGTGATAAATTATGAATTTGAGTGGTTTTAAAGTATATTTAGAATATATTTTTACAATTTAATATAATTTTGGTCATTAGACATAATTTTACAATTAAACCGAACATAAACAAGTGTCAATCTTTTGATAGTCATTATCTCTTAAAAACACGCTTTTTGTTTTGACAGCGGGAATTAATTTTAAATTAATTTCTGCCACTTCTGTGTTTTGAATTTAGAAAAATGGATTCCATATTTGGAATCAGGATGTTCAAATTGTTTAAATAGGTAACTTTTATTTTTAGACATTTTGAATAATTACTGCGGTAAATATTTTATTTACCATGGTTAAGGGTAAATCCGGTAAATAAGGGTTAAAAAATATTATTATAATAATACTAAATTACCCTAAAACGTGTCTTAACCCTATTGGTTGATACATGGTCGACCATGGGAATCTTTGGGTCTGTTTTGGGACCCCATGTATCCACTTGTAAGTGATAATGACACATTATATTAATAAAGTTAAAATAAAAATAAAAATGGCATAAGCTTACATCTTTTAGAAGAACAATTTTTACATAGGGTTATACATGTTGGATTTTCGATTATAAATATTTATTAGAAAGATAAAAAGATTTCCTACATAATGATATTTTATTTATAATTTTTAGACATCAAATAATTTAAATTATTAATGACACAATAATGATGCAATGTTTACCTCATTAATAAATCATTTAAATAAATAAGATTATAATGATTACAATATTATATAAAACCTGTCCAATTCTTATTGGTTGATGTTATTTAGAATATGAGTCATCTTATCTTCGAACTCAATGATTTTTGGACCATTATAAACCGAATACAAATATATTATAAAGTAATACTTTCACACTTTCCTAAAGAGCCCCTCCTCTCCCTTATAAAAGGAGACCACTTCTACTCATTCCTCACACCTCTCAAGCCACTTGGCTCGTCCAAACTCTGCCCAAATAATCTCCCCACATCCCTCTCCTCCTCCTTGAAGCTTCCCCTTAGGCAGAAATCATTTCAAGAAGTCCTTTGGTTCCAACCAAAGTGAGTTACCTAAATTAAAGGTAACGATTTCTCTTAAATTATTTTCCTTTATTTTGCTTCTCCAACCCCCAAACTCTTTTTATTTCCTTTCTTTTGTAACAACACCAGTATCCTAAATATACTAGGATGTTGTTATAAGAAGTATTAAAACTACACATACACACAACTCCATCTAATGGATGATGAACATAATGTTTCTGTGGATGGCAAACTAACGCCTCACGAAACGATGATTGTTCAAATACATCTTACCGCCTCTCATGGTGGCCATTATGATGGCACTGTAATTAAATATGATATTAATGATATATATTTTATATATAAGCTTCTGTAATTCCATTTTATTTCATACCCTTATTCGTTTCAAGTTGTATATACATGCGATAATTTCATTTGAGGAAGTGCGGACTACCGCCCCCTTAAAATGATATGACTCGTTCATACCACACATGGAACGTATAAAGGATGGTGTTAATAAACTTAAGTAACATATATAAAATATTATATTATACTGGAATAGTAATATACCTATGTATCAGTTGGATTCAATTCTTTTAAAATTAAAATTAAAATGGAAGTAGCGTTCGTGCGTACGTACGGACTACCGTCTCCACGAACGCGGTGAGATCCATCCTCGATCGTATCCATTCAAGTCTTATTCTCATTTTAGGGTTAAAAATAATGTTAATATCATTCTGATTATGAATAAGATTTAATCTATCCATTACAAACATGTCTTACGTAACCAAACATTTAAGAAGAACGAATCGATTATCACCTGAAACGACGATAATACTAAGATATTATCAAATCAATATTAAAAGATCATATATGATATCATATTAATGTATATGATTCTTTTATAATTTAATAACAATTATTTCACCATTATACAGGAGGTTAACCTACCCCAACCAAGGAAAAGTACAAGGTAAGGGTTATTTCACAATCTATTCATTATCCGAGGTTGTTTATACGTAATAATCTACTGGGATTTCTTTATCATCCACATCCATGTTTCTTAAAAATGTATTTCAAAATATTTTTACTATTTACAAGAATATGGGTTAAAGTCATTTATACCCTTGTTTGACTTTTTATAAGAGGTTTATAAAGGAATCTTTCCGTCGTTTTCGAAACAAGGTCCTTTTTAACCTTTTCGACAGAATTGAGGTAAGAATGTTTTTTTTAACTTATACGGCGGGTGCGGTTATTTTACGCCGTTATAAAATCTTCAAAGCTTTCCTTACAAGCTTATAAGAATATTTTCAATGAAAATGTTTTATTTTATATGGATCTTAAATTATTTCAAAATAAAAAGAGATATTTCTTTAAAAAGAATTTTGATTTCATCTATGTCAACATCCTTTGATGGATTTTACGCTTATTTGAATTTGATCTATTGTGATACAAAACTTCTATATTGTATTGAAGGTTTTGTGATATGTTTGACTGTGGATGTGCTATTTTTATACCATTCATAGTTTATGGTGAAATTATTGATATTTCGTATGCTAGTTTTAATACGAATGTTTATGTTATGTTTAAACGTTTTCATATGGGAATGCATTGGACTTAGTAAGTGACGGGTGGAGCCCGCTATAGCTCCTCGATGCATCGGTAGGTCTCATGAGACAAACTAGTGTCTTGGCACAAGGCCTTGACAAAATCTTATTTGTAGTCTTGGCACGAGGCCTTGGCTATGTGGTTATGATAGTCTGGCATTATGCATTCCAACATTATGAAAGTGGTTATTGATTTTTGCATGTGATTATTCGATTAGTAGAATATCCATGTGAATAATTAAATGGAATTATTTCATTTTATTTATGCCATACCATGTTGAAAGTTCATATTTAAAAGGATTTTGTTTTAGTTATACATTGCCTTAAATGTTTATTCTTATTGATGAAAGTTTCCGCTATATTGTTATCCTTACTGGGCATTTGAGCTCACCCCTTTTCTATGTTTTATTTTTCCCAGGAAGTGAAGATGTAAGTTATGAATGACCTGCAGGGATATTATGAGGGAATTATAGTGTGGACTGTGGAAACATTATGTTGTTGTAGTAGTTTTTCATTTTATGATGTAATGTAAAACTTATGAATATATCTAGTGTTTCCAAGGCTACTAAACCAATCGGTCTTTCGAGATTTGATCTTTCTTGTGATCATGCCAATGTTACGAAGTAATGCACCGACTCTGGGTAGCTGGTCTGATTTGATCTTTCTTATATATATATGTATGTAAATTATTACATACACAAAATAGTTTTATTTGTAATTTTTAGACATCAAATATTTTAATTTATTTATGACACAATGATGATGCAGTAATTATCTTATTAATGAAATATTGACATAATTGATGTTATAAACACAAAAATAAATATAATTTGAGACTTTTTATGAATTCCACTAATTTTCTAGGTTACTATGATATATTAGGGTTGATTTAATCAACTTGGTTCGAACATATAATTCTATTATGACTTTCACAAAAATCATATATCAAATAGTGTCAAAATTGACACAAAATAGTTTTTAAATAAAATATTATATTATTAATTGTTATTTTATTCCTAAAAATCTAAGGTTCGGCCAAATGACTTAGATAAGGATATATTTATTAATAATATTCAATTTGGGGTTCGTTTGGCATGTTATAGTAAGTGTATTAACCATATAGTGAAAGAAAACAAAAAGACACGGTAAAAGTTAAATTATTTAACTTAGAGTTAAATCTAATTGATAAGGTTAAAATAATACCCTAAACTTGTCTAAATTCTATTGGTTGATAGGATTTCGACCCATCCCCACTTTAGCTTCGAAATAAGACCCTTTGGAACCATTATAAACCGATTTTGACTTTAATATAAAATAATATTTTGAGATATTCCTAAGGTGCCCCTCTCCTCCCTTATAAAAGGACACCTCCTCCCCCTCCTCCACACACCAATTTGAGCACTCAAGCTCGGCCAACCCCTGCCAAAATCTCTTCTCCACTTCCCTAGAAACATCCTAGAGGTTCTGGTCTTCCTCAAAGACCAATTTTAGTTCCCTAAGAGGAGGTCTCCAAAAGGCGCTTCAAAGAAGAGGAGGTTTGGACACTTACAAAGCAAGTCGGACCTAAGGTAAGGGAAATATCACAATCTCATTTTTATCCGAGATTGTTTATTCGTAAGTATTTACTAGGGTGTATTTTATCATACACATCCATGTTTACTCAATATGTAATATTATTTCCATCCACCTATAATTGTTTAAATCTATTTTTACCCTTCGATGAGTTTTTAGGAATCTTTTGTCGTTTTTCGTACGAGGTACTTTTTGACTTTTCCGACAAAAGTACGAAGAATGTTTTTTTTAACTTATACGGCACGAACGGATTTCTACTGTTTTATAAAGCCTTATTTTCATGAAGCTTCCTCTAAAAGATTTCATGACTATTTTCAATAAAATCTCTTTCTTTTAAAATTGCATGATGTTTTGTGAAAAGAAATTGATTTTGAAGAAGAAAGGATACTTTCCTCAAGAATTCAATTCAAGTGTTTTATCAAAATTATTTTCCATATAAGGTAATAATGGGTTCTGTTTCTATACATATTTTTACATTGATTTGACTATGTTGTGATGGAATTATGTTTATGAATTCCTTTATCTTATATGAATTGATTTATGATGTCATGATGTTTCAAGAATCCCATTTTTGTTACATGTGTTATGCGATGATGTAAGTTTTATGATTATGTGGCACACATAAGAGAGTATTCATTATAAGATGGGTGGGACCTATATCTCCCTCCAATGCATTGGGTAAAGATTTTATATCTCATGAGATAGACATGTCATATTACTAAAAACTCACCGACTGGTCTGATTTGCTTCGTATGTGTCCGAACCTCCTGTATAATGATTTAAATAATGTAATTGACTTATTACAGAATCATATTCATTGTTATGATATCATATATTGTTCACTTATGACATTATATTACCCATTCTTTTGTAAATTCCATGTTAAAGAAGCGTTTTGGGTAAAATCGTTTCATTTATCGTAGGTGTTTTGACCTGTTGTTCTTGACATCATTATTACTTATATCATGATTTAATCACTTCCAGAATATAAAATATGATTTATATATCATATATATTCAGTATATATATATATATAATAGGTAGATAAATAAAATGAAAAACACCGTTCATGGAGACGGTAGTCCGTACGTACGCATGAACGCTGTTTTCCTTTCCTTATTGTCTTGAAATGGAAGTAAGTAGATGACATACATATATATATATATACATAAATCCAGTAGCTTTATAATGTCATATATTTCATTATTATTTCTTATATATACTTTATAATCATTCTTAAATGGTTAACATGGAGAATGAATCTCATCGCGTCGTGGAGACGGTAGTCCGTACGTACGCACGAGCGATGATATCATTTCCATAAATATTGAATTGAATTGGAGTGGATTATACAATATATCAGAATCAATATGATGTTGTAATAACTATGTATAGTTATTCTTTACACCCTTATACCCATCCATGTAAGGTGGTGGTGGAAAATAGATTACACCACGGCGTGGAGACGGTATTCCGTACGTACGCACGCACGGTGATTTCTTTTTCCGTAGGATGGATAGATGGTGAAATATGGTTGTTTCATACTTATAATAACATATCAGTATATGAGTGATACTGATGTTATTACTTCATAATGAAACAACCTAAGAAGAAGAAGTGGTAGAAGAAATAAAGATGAAAGAATTGGTAACGGTAATTACCTCTTCTTTGAAGGGCCTTTTGGAGACCTCCACTTAGGGATCTAAAATTGGTCTTTGTGGAAGACCAGAACCTCTAGGATGTTGCTAGGGAAGTGGAGAAGAGAGTTTGGCAGGGGTTGGCCGAGCTTGAGTGCTCAAATTGGTGTGAGGAGGAGGGGGAGGAGGTGTCCTTTTATAAGGGAGGAGAGGGGCACCTTAGGAATACCTCAAAATATTATTTTATATTAATGTCAAAATCGGTTTATAATGGTTCCAAAGGGTCTTATTTCGAAGCTAAAGTGGGGTTGGGTCGAACTCCTATCAACCAATAAGATTTAGACAAGTTTAGGGTATTATGTTAACCTTATCAATTAGATTTAACTCTAAGTTAAATAATTTAACTTTTACCGTGTCTTTTTGTTTGCTTTCACTATATGGTTAATACACTTACTATAAAATGCCAAACGAACCCCAAATTGTTTATTATTAATATATATATCCTTATCTAAGTCATTTGGCCTAACCTCAGATTTTTAGGAATAAAATAACAATTAATAATATAATATTTGATTTAAAAACTATTTTGTGTCAATTTTGACACTATTTGATATATGATTTTTTTGAAAGTCATAACAGAATTATATGTTCTAACCAAGTTGATTAAATCAACACTAATATATCATAGTATCCTAGAAAATTAGTGTAATTCATAAAAAGTCTCAAATTATATTTCGTTTGGTGTTTATAACATCAATTATGTCAATATTTCATTAATAAGATAATTACTGCATCATCATTGTGTCATAAATAAATTAACTTATTTGATGTCTAAAAATTACAAATAAAATACCATTATTTGGGAAATCCTTTTATCTTTCTAATGAATATTTACAATCGAATTTATCTTATGTATAACCCTATATTAAAAATGTTTTAGTAAATAAACATTGATTTTAACTCTTTTAACTCTTCTTTGAATTAAATAATAATAAATGTCCTAATCTAATCCAAGTGGGCCTAAATGATGATATTTTACACTTAAGGTTGTTTTTGGTCGAGATACACTTGTCCAATAGAATTAGGACATATGTTAGGGTAATATTAATATCATTCTTACCCTTAATTACCCTATTTACTTTTAACCGTGGTAAATAAAAGTAAAAAGTTACTATTCACCAAAAATTATTTTCATCTCATTGAACCACATTTTACTTACTGACATAAACCGTGTCTCTCGGATTTTTGAAATTCCATTCACAGAAGCGGTAAAATTAAGTTTTATGAAAAATTCAATTTTTTTAACTACCACTTAGTAGTTTCACTATTCATCAAAAATTGATGTTTTTCAGAAAAATGCCAAAATTTCATCATAAGCTATATTTCATATTCCGAATTCAAAAATGAAGTATATTTTACCAAATTCATAACATAAAAGTTTCATTAATTAATTTTATAATTAAATCCCGCTGTTAAAACAAATAGCGTGTTTTTAAGAAACAAAATCTATCAAAAGATTGACACTTGATTATGTCTGGTTTAAATGTGAAATTACATCCAATGACCAACATTGTATTAAACTGTAAAAATATATTCTAAATATACTTTAAAACCACTCAAATTAATGATTTATCACTATTAATTATTTCGATTAAAAAATTTGTTTTTAATTATAATTTAATAATTTTCACTATTCATCAGAATATGAAAGTTATCCGAAAAGTACCAAAATTTCACCTTAGGCTAAATTCGATACTCCGAATCCAAAAATGAAGTCCATTTTAAAATTTCTAAAATTTAAAAAGTGGTTATTACTATTCATAACGGCTAGTTTTAATAATATTTTAATAGCATATCATTGTTTCGTGAAACTCAGTATTACGTACCACACACGCTATCGAGGAAGGTTGCGATTGCGTGTAATGCAAGGCAAGTCAAGGATGCGTGTTGTGCAAGCTCCTTTTGGTGTAGCGTACAACACAAGACATTAGTGATATTGAGGGTACTACCCCTTTATTATGTTGGTATCAGAGGAAAGGTTTAGTCAACCTTTGGAAACTAGGATGCGAAAACGTTAGTGAGATCCCTAGAGATATTTCTAAGGTATGTCTAGGGATGTCTCTAAGGTTAAGTATACGTATAGGTTATAGTCCTATAATTGCACTAACGATCTTTGAATTTAACCTAAGATGTTAGATATTGAGGGTACTACCCCTTTATTATGTTGTTTTCCCTAGCATGATTTTTGCCTCTCACACTATTCTTTTTGGGTTTTAGACGATGGCTGGAACCCGAAGGAACCGTGTTGATCAATGCAATGGACAATGCAATGATTGCCCTCCTGAACAAACAAATGATATGGGAGCTGGAATGCAAAATCTTGTAGCCATGCTCACACAACATTCTCAAGCTATGAATCATGGAGGACTTCCAAACGAGCAAAGGAAGGAGCAACATTCTGTTAAATCCTTCATGAGGCAGCGTCCGCCTTCTTTCAGTGGGTCTACTGATCCATTAGTTACTGAACAATGGATTAGTACTACTGAAAAGATATTTTCAGTTCTTCAATGTTCTGAACATGATAAAGTCATCTTAGCAGTATATCGTTTGGAAGGTGAAGCTGATCAATGGTGGAATCTTATCAAGAATACGAGGCAAAGAGATGAAATTGATTCCATGGAATGGGACGAGTTCAAGAACTTGTTTTTCAGTAAGTACTTCCCTCGTATTCTTCGAACGAAGATGGAGAAGGAGTTTCCTGAACTAAAGCAAAAGGATGATGAATCTGTTGGTATATACGAAGTGAATTTTACAAGACTTGCAAGGTATGCATCTGGCATTATCATCCAACCTGAAAGTAAAGTTGATCGATTTTTCAGTGGCTTAAAACCAAGTCTTCGAAGGGCATTAGCTATAAGAGACTTCAGTAGCTATGAAGAAATTGTGCGTTGTGCTATCAAGGTAGAAATGGAAGTTGGTGTTACATATCCATCTCATGGTTTTGACAAGAAACGAAAGATGGAGTTCAAGGAGAAATCTCAGAATAATGGTGAAAAGAAGATGAATGTTTCCTTATGCACAAAGTGTGGAAAGAAGCATGGTGGAGATTTTCTTAAAGGGACTAGAAAATGTTTTAAGTGTGGAAAAGAAGGTCATCGAGCAGCTGAGTGTCGAAGTAATGGAAAAAGGGATTCTAATGAAGTGAATAAAGAAAACACTGCAGAGAACGCACAACCAACACTTCAATGCTTCAAGTGCAAGGAGATGAGACATTATGCCAATAAATGCCCTAATCCAAGGGTTAGTGATGATCGACATGGGCAACCGCTTAAGGCAAAGGACAAAGGGAAGTCACATGCGATCACTATTGGCAATGTTGAATATGACAACGATGTGGTGGAATGATTAAGTTTTTATGTAATGGGATTCCAAAATAATGTTGTATCATGGAATATTGGAATATTTATGTATCGGTCTAATGTGGTATTCAAAGTGATTGAGATATTATGCGCATAATGAAGGTAAAACGAGAAAATGAAATGTTTAACAGTATTCATGAGCTCATGATTGATATAAGGACTAAGTGATATCATGGTTTGAGTATATAGAATTTTGAGGATTTTGGTATGTGGAAGGTGTTAACTTTAAACTACATTTCTGTTTTCACTAAGGTATTCAAGAGAATACATGATTAAGGACTTTGAATTTTTGGAATGTGACCAACAAAACATATCTTATGATATATGGGGTTTGACGATGGTGTTAAATCACTGGTAATCATTTTCACTATGTTATGAGAGTGGACTGCAGTATTATGGATAAGACTAAAGATTGGAATGGAATATGTTGGACATAAGTTAGTATTGTTTAAGGATAGAATTTTTATCGATATTATTGATGGGATGTTATAGTAATATAGTTTTAGAAAAAGGACAACCTGCGGGACGGGCGACAACCCATCGCGTCGGACAAGGATGTGGGAATCAAACCCAAAACCGAAGTGCGACTGGCCTTTATCGCCTACCACTGGCCTACAGGAAGTCCCTGTTTAATAGAAACTAGTTTTATTATATTAAGAAGTATGATATATGAAGTATAAGTCCATTTTAGGAACTATATATGATTAATCTCACTTTAGATCGACTTATGTATATAATTTTTGCTAACCTTTTGTTTGAGACAGATGGAATGACCCGTCATTCTATCACATGATCTGCTAACACTTCAAGAATAACAAATTCAACTTCATTTATTTAAGAGATGAAGTGGAAATTGTTCTAGGCACGAACAATAGTGAGATTGTACCAAAATAAAGAAAGTATTTATTCCAATTCAAATTTTCAACTTTAGGGAAATGATCTTGAAAACCAAAAATGTTGTCCTAGTGATCTTATACCTGATGAATCGGATGGTACCTTAGATCGTCACAAATTTATGGATTTGTGATTATTGGCTTTTCCATAGCCATGTTCTCTACCACTCTCCATCAGAACATGATGGTTAGATTTCTCTTCCATATCCATATTTTCACCTATGTGGAAACCCAATGATTAGTTTATTTGGGTAACCGTTACGTTTCATACTTTTGTTTTTAAAGATTGGTTTTGATATTCCTTTTTACGATGTGGGTTTCTATTAAAGAAACTTTCAAATAGTAAACCATTTATAACCCCGACGAATTTCGAGGGCGAAATTCATTTTAAGGGGGGTAGAATGTAACAGCCCAAGATTTTATAAAAAATATTCTTTTTAATTTTATTAATGTCTTGTGTTGTACGCTACACCAAAAGGAGCTTGCACAACACGCATCCTTGACTTGCCTTGCATTACACGCAATCGCGACCTTCCTCGATAGCGTGTGTAATACGCAATACCGAGTTTCACTAAACAACGATATGCTATTAAAATATTATTAAAACTAGCCGGTATGAATAGTAATAACCACTTTTTAAAATTCTGTAAATCTTATTTTTCAAAATGAACTTCATTTTTGGATTCGGAGTATCGAATTTAGCCTAAGGTGAAATTTTGGTACATTTCGGATAACTTTCATATTCTGATGAATAGTGAAAATTACTAAAAAACAACTTTTTTAATCGAAATAATTAATAGTGATAAATTATTAATTGGAGTAGTTTTAAAGTATATTTAGAATATATTTTTACAATTTAATACAATGTTGGTCATTGGATGTAATTGCACATTTAAACCAGACATAAACAAGTGTCAATCTTTTGATAGATATTGTTTCTTAAAAACACGCTATTTGTTTTAACAGCGGGATTTAATTATAAAATTAATTAATGCAACTTCTATGTTATGAATTTGGTAAAATAGACTTCATTTTTGAATTCGGAATATGAAATATAGCTTAGGATGAAATTTTGGCATTGTTCTGAAAAACATCAATTTTTGATGAATAGTGAAACTACTAAGTGGTAGGTTAAAAACTGAATTTTGCATAAAACTTAATTTTACCACTTCTGTGAATGGAATTTCGAAAATCCGACAGACACGGTTAATATCAAGAACAAAAATGTGGTTCAATGAGATGAAAATAATTTTTGGTGAATAGTAACTTTTTACTTTTTTTTACCACGGTTAATAGTAAATAGGGTAACTAAGGGTAAATATGATATTACTATTACCCTAACACATGTCCTAATTCTATTGGATAAGTGTAATTCAGCCAAAAACAACCTTATGAATATAATATGACCATTTAGGCCCACTTGGATTAGATTAGGACATTTATTATTATTTAATTCAAAGAAGAGTTAAAAGAGTTAAAATCAACGTTTATTTACTAAAACATTTTTAATATGGGGTTATACATAAGCTAAATTCGACTATAAATATTCATTAGAAAGATAAAAAGATTTCCTACATAATGATATTTTATTTATAATTTTTAGACTTTAAATAAATTAATTTATTTATGACACAACGATGATGCAGTAATTACCCTTTTAAGGAAATATTAACATAATTGATGTTATAAATGCTCAAATGAATGTAATTTAAGACATTTTATGAATTAAACTAATTTTATAGGTTACTATGATGTATTAGTGTTTATTTAATCAACTTGTTTCGAACATATAATTCTGTTATGACTTTCAAAAAAATCATATATCAAATAGTGTCAAAATTGACACAAAATAATTTTTAAATCAAATATTATATTATTAATTGTTATTTTATTCCTAAAAATCTAAGGTTCGGCCAAATGACTTAGACAAGGATATATATATTAATAATAAACAATTTGGGGTTCGTTTGGCATGTTATAGTAAGTGTATTAACCATATAGTGAAAGAAAAAAAAAGACACGGTAAAAGTTAAATTATTTAACTGAGAGTTAAATCTAATTGATAAGGTTAAAATAATAACCTAAACTTGTCTAAATCCTATTGGTTGATAGGATTTCGACCCATACCCACTTTATCTTCGAAATAAGACCATTTGGAACCATTATAAACCGATTTTGACATTAATATAAAATAATATTTTGAGGTATTCCTAAGGTGCCCCTCTCCTCCCTTATAAAAGGACACCTCCTCCCTCTCTTCCTCACACAACTTTGAGCCTTCAAGCTCGGCCAACCCCTGCCAAAATATCTTCTCCACTTCCCTAGAAACATCCTAGAGGTTCTGTTCTTCCTCAAAGACCAATTTTAGTGCCCTAAGAGGAGGTCTCAAAGAGGCGCTTCAAAGAAGAGGTAATTACCGTTACCAATTCTTTCATCTTTATTTCTTCTTCCACTTCTTCTTATTAGGTTGTTTCATTATGAAGTAATAACATCAGTATCACTCATATACTGATATGTTATTATAAGTATGAAACAACCCTATTTCACCATCTATCCATCCTACGGAAAAAGAAATCACCGCGCGTGCGTACGTACGGAATACCGTCTCCACGCCGTGGTGTAATCTATTTTCCGCCACCACCTTAATTGGATGGGTATAGTGGTGTAATGAGTAACTATATATGATTATTATAAAGTGATATTGATACTGAAATAGTATACAAACACTTCAACACAATTCCACGACCATGGGAACGATATCATCGCTCGTGCGTACGTACGGACTACCGTCTCCACGATGCGATGAGATTCATTCTCAATGATTATCCATTCATGAATGATTATAAAGTATATATAATAAGTACTAATGAAATATATGACATAATAATGATACTGGATTTATGTATATTTATATGTATGTCATCCAATTCCATTCAATTCAATAAGGAAACGAAAACAGCGTTCATGCGTACGTACGGACTACCGTCTCCATGAACGGTGTATTTCATTCCATTATCAATATATTATATATATATATGTATATTATGAATATATATTATATATAAATCATGTTTTACATTCTGGATATAAGTAATCATGATCCAAGTAATCATATTAATAATTACAAGTTAAAAAGACGAACGACAAATAAGACGATTTTACCCAAAATGCAACTTTAACACGAATTTACAAAAGACCGGGTAATATAAAGCCATAAGAGAACCATATATGATATAATAACAATGAATATGATTCTGTAATAAGTCAATAACATGATTTAAATCATTATACAGGAGGTTCGGACACTTACAAATCAAGTCGGACCTAAGGTAAGGGAAATATCACAATCTCATTTTTATCCGAGATTGTTTATTCGTAAGTATTCACTGGGGTGTATTTTATCATCCACATCCATGTTTCATCAATATGTAATATTATTTCCATCCACCTACAATTGTTTAAATCCATTTTTACCCTTCGGTGAGTTTTTAGTAATATGTATGAAAGGAATCTTTTGTCGTACGAGGTACTTTTTGACTTTTCCGACAAAAGTACGAAGAATGTTTTTTTTAACTTATACGGCTTGAATGGATTTTTAAAACATTATTTCCAAGAAGCTTTCTTTACAAGTTTTCAAGTTTATTTTTAATCAACTTCTTTTATTTTAAAGTTGTATGACATGTTATGAAAGGAAAAATGTTTTTGAAGAAGAAAGGATATTTTCCTCAAGAATGGAGTTCAAGTGTTTTATCAAAATTATTTTCCATATAAGATAATAAAGGGTTCTGTTTTTATCCCTATTATTACATGGATTTGATTATGTTGTCATGGAAACATTTTTATGAATTCCTTTATCTTATATGAATTGTTTTATGATGTCATGTTGTTTAAGAATCCCATTTTTATTACATGGGTTATGCGATGATGTATGATTTATGATTATGTGGCACACATAAGAAAGGATTCATTATAAGATGGGTGGGACCTATATCTCCCTCCAATGCATTGGGTAAAGATTTTATATCTCATGAGATAGACAGGGCTGGAACGGTAGGTTATACCGGTTCAGTGAAACAGGACTGAAACGAGGGTTACTCGATTCAGAAAGGGACTTTGTCCACTAAGATAGTCTTGGCAATGAGTCATGACTAACAAGAAATGATTTTCCATGATTATGTGTGCATGCCACAAAGTTTCAAGTTTCATGTTATGATTATGGTGATCTCATTTTCACTTCTATGATTTGTTCCATGTTAAGATATTATGATCTCTTTTGCAGGTTATGATTTTCAAAAAGATATGATATGATTTTTATTTCTTTTGTATACCCTTACTGAGCATTTGAGCTCACCCTTTTATGTTTTCTTTTCCCCAGGATATAAAGAAAGGTTTTAGGTAAAAAAAAAGGAAGATCTTTATGGGAGATTTTGAAGATCTTTCACCACGATTAGAAGATTATATTCCGAGTTTCCAAAGACACTAAACAATTACGATCCTTGTGTGTGTGTTTTTGTTATGTACTAAGTATTCCGCAAAAGTAATGTAATGTCAATTTACGTCAAGATACGGGTCTCTACAGTTGGTATCAAAGGCAAAGGAGGTAGGAATGTATCCGATCCTTGGGAACTCTCACATGTGAGCGTTGGACGAAGCATGGCTCTCCGCCCAAGGGCTTCATGAGGAAATGGCTGCCACTGGGGATGGTGGTGTGTCCCGCCCAGGGGGTGTAGCCGCCCATGGAGTGCCCTGATAGGTATCAATTATAGTCCACTGGAAGTAATTCCAGACCGCTACAGTTGGTATCAGAGGAAAGGTTTAGTCAACCTTTGGAAACTAGGATGCGAAAACGTTAGTGAGATCCCTAGAGATATTTCTAAGGTATGTCTAGGGATGTCTCTAAGGTTAAGTATACGTATAGGTTATAGTCCTAGAATTGCTCTAACGATCTTAGAATTTAACCTAAGATGTTAGATATTGAGGGTACTACCCCTTTATTATGTTGTTTTCCCTAGCATGATTTTTGCCTCTCACACTATTCTTTTGGGGTTTTAGACGATGGCTGGAACCCGAAGGAACCGTGTTGATCAATGCAATGGACAATGCAATGATTGTCCCCCTGAGCAACCAAACGATATGGGAGCTGGAATGCAAAATCTTGTAGCCATGCTCACACAACTTTCTCAAGCTATGAATCATGCAAGACTTCCAAACGAGCAAAGGAAGGAGCAACATTCTGTTGAATCCTTCATGAGGCAGCGTCCGCCTTCTTTCAGTGGGTCTACTGATCCATTAGTTGCTAAACAATGGATTAGTACTACTGAAAAGATATTTTCAGTTCTTCAATGTTCTGAACATGATAAAGTCATCTTAGCAGTATATCGTTTGGAAGGTGAAGCTGATCAATGGTGGAATCTTATCAAGAATACGAGACAAAGAGATGAAATTGATTCCATGGAATGGGACGAGTTCAAGAACTTGTTTTTCAGTAAGTACTTCCCTCGTATTCTTCGAATGAAGATGGAAAAGGAGTTTCTTGAGCTGAAGCAGAAGGATGAGGAATCTGTTGGTATATACGAAGCAAATTTTACAAGACTTGCAAGTTATGCATCTGGCATTATCATCCAACCGGAAAGTAAAGTTGATCGATTTTTCAGTGGCTTAAAACCAAGCCTTCGAAGGGCATTAGCTATAAGAGACTTCAGTAGCTATGAAGAAATTGTGCGTTGTGCTATCAAGGTAGAAATGGAAGTTGGTTTTACATATCCATCTCTTGGTTTTGAAAAGAAACGAAAGATGGAGTTCAAGGAGAAATCTCAAAATAATGGTGAAAAGAAGATGAATGTTTCCTTATGCACAAAGTGTGGAAAGAAGCATGGTGGAGATTGTCTTAAAGGGACTAGAAAATGTTTTAAGTGTGGAAAAGAAGGTCATCGAGTAGCTGAGTGTCGAAGTAATGGAAAAAGGGTTTCTAATGATGTGAACAAAGAAAACACTGCAGAGAACGCACCACCAACACTTCAATGTTTCAAGTGTAAGGAGATGGGACATTATGCCAATAAATGCCCTAATCCAAGGGTTAGTGACGATCAACATGAGCAACCACTTAAGGCAAAGGACAAAGGGAAGTCACATGCGATCTCTATTGGCAATGTTGAATATGACAATGATGTGGTGGAATGATTAAGTGTTTATGTAATGGGATTCCAAAATAATGTTGTATCATGTAGTATTGGAATATTTATGTATTTGTCTAATGTGGTATTCAAAGTAATTGAGATATTATGCGCATAATGAAGGGAAAACGAGAAAATGAAATGTTTAACAGTATTCATGAGCTCATGATTGATATAAGGACTAAGTGATATCATGGTTTGAGTATATAGAATTTTGAGGATTTTGGTATGTGGAAAGTGTTAACTTTTAACTGCACTCATGTTTTCACTAAGGTATTCAAGAGAATACACGATTAAGGACTTTGAATGTTTGGAATGTGACCAACAAGACATATCTTATGATATGTGGGGATCAACGACAGTATTAAATCTCTGGTAATCGTTGTCACTATATTATGAGAGTGGACTGCAGTATTATGTATAAGCCTAAAGATTAGACTGGATTATGTTGGACATAAGTTAGTATTGTTTAAGGATAGAAGATTTTCGATATTATTGATGGGATGTTATAGTAACGTAGTTTTAGAAAAAGGACAACCTGCAGGACGGGCGACAACCCATTGCTTCGGACAGGGCTGTAGGAATCGAACCCACAACCGAAGTGCGGCTGGCCTTTATCACCTACCACTGACCTACAGGAAGTCCCTGTTTAGTAGAAACTAGTGTTATTATATTAATCAGTATGATATATGAAGTATAAGCCCATTTTAGGAACCATATATGATTAATCCCACTATAGATCGACTTATGTATATAAATTTTGCTAACCTTTTGAGACAGATGGAATGACCCGTCATTCTATCACATGATCTGCTAACACTTCACGAATAACAAATTCAACTTCATTTATTTAAGATATGAAGTGGAAATTGTTAAAGGCACGAACAACAGTGAGGTTGTACCAAAATAAAGTAAGTATTTATTCTAATTCAAATTCTTTAACTTTAGGGAAATGATCTTGAAAACCAAAAATGTTGTCCTAGTTCTCTTATACCTGATGAATCAGATGGTACCTTAGATCGTCACAAATTTATGGATTTATGATTACTGGCTTTTCCATAGCCATGTTCTCTACCACTCTCCATCAGAACATGATGGTTAGATTTCTCTTCCATATCCATATTTTCACCTATGTGGAAACCCAGTGATTAGTTTATTTGGGTAATCGTTACATTTCATACTTTAGTTTTTAATGCCAAGTTTTGGTATTCCTTTTTACGATGTGGGTTTCTATTAAAGAAACTTTCAAATAGTAAACCATTTATAACCCCGACGAATTTCGAGGGCGAAATTCATTTTAAGGGGGGTAGAATGTAACAGCCCAAGATTTTATAAAAAATATTCTTTTTAATTTTATTAATGTCTTGTGTTGTACGCTACACCAAAAGGAGCTTGCACAACACGCATCCTTGACTTGCCTTGCATTACACGCAATCGCAACCTTCCTCGATAGCGTGTGTGGTACGTAATACTGAGTTTCACGAAACAATGATATGCTATTAAAATATTATTAAAACTAGCCGTTATGAATAGTAATAACCACTTTTTAAATTTTAGAAATTTTAAAATGGACTTCATTTTTGGATTCGGAGTATCTAATTTAGCCTAAGGTGAAATTTTGGTACTTTTCGGATAACTTTCATATTCTGATGAATAGTTAAAATTACTAAATTATAAATAAAAACAACTTTTTTAATCGAAATAATTAATAGTGATAAATTATTAATTTGAGTGGTTTTAAAGTATATTTAGAATATATTTTTACAATTTAATACAATGTTGGTCATTGGATGTAATTTCACATTTAAACTAGAAATAAACAAGTGTCAATCTTTTGATAGATATTGTTTCTTAAAAACACGCTATTTGTTTTAACAGCGGGATTTAATTATAAAATTAATTAATGCAACTTTTATGTAATGAATTTGGTAAAATAGACTTCATTTTTGAATTCGGAATATGAAATATAGATTGGGATGAAATTTTGGCACTGTTCTGAAAAAACATCAATTTTTGATGAATAGTGAAACTACTAAGTGGTAGTTAAAAAAACTGAATTTCTCACAAAACTTAATTTTACCGCTTCTGTGAATGGAATTTCAAAAATCCGAGAGACACGGTTGATGTCAGTAAGTAAAATGTGGTTCAATGAGATGAAAATAATTTTTGTTGAATAGTAACTTTTTACTTTTTTTACCGCGGTTAATAGTAAATAGGGTAACTAAGGGTAAATATGATATTAATATTACCCTAAAACATGTCCTAATTCTATTGGACAAGTTTAATTCGACCAAAAACAAACTTAGGAATAAAATATGACCATTTAGGCCCACTTGGATTAGATTAGGACATTTATTATTAATTTATTTAAAGAAGGGTTAAAATAGTTAAAATCAAAGTTTAATAAGTAAATCATTTTTAATATGGGGTTATACATAAGATAAATTCGATTGTAAATATTCCTTAGAAAGCTAAAAAGATTTACTACATGATGGTATTTTATTTGTAATTTTTAGACATCAAATAATTTAATTTATTTATGACACAATGATGATGCAGTAATTATCTTATTAATGAAATATTGACATAATTGATGTTATAAACCCCAAAATAAATATAATTTGAGACTTTTTATGAATTACACTAATTTTCTAGGTTACTATGATATATTAGTGTTGATTTAATCAACTTGGTTCGAACATATAAATCTGTTATGACTTTCACAAAAATCATATATCAAATAGTGTCAAAATTGACACAAAATAGTTTTTAAATCAAATATTATATTATTAATTGTTATTTTATTCCTAAAAATCTAAGGTTCGGCCAAATGACTTAGATAAGGATATATATTTTAATAATAAACAATTTGGGGTTCGTTTGGCATGTTATAGTAAGTGTATTAACCATATAGTGAAAGAAAACAAAAAGACACGGTAAAAGTTAAATTATTTAACTTAGAGTTAAATCTAATTGATAAGGTTAAAATAATAACCTAAACTTGTCTAAATCCTATTGGTTGATAGGATTTAGACCCATACCCACTTTATCTTCGAAATAAGACCCTTTGGAACCATTATAAACCGATTTTGACTTTAAAATAAAATAATATTTTGAGGTATTCCTAAGGTGCCCCTCTCCTCCCTTATAAAAGGGCACCTCCTCCCCCTCCTCCTCACACAAAATTGAGCACTCAAGCTCGGCCAACCCCTGCCATTTTCTCCTCTCCACTTCCCTAGAATAATCCTAGAGGTCCTGGTCTTCTCCAAAGACCAATCTTAGTTCCTTAAGTGGAGGATTCAAAGAGGCGTTCCAAAAGAAGAGGTAATATCCATTACCGATCTTTTCAATTTCTTTCTTCTTCAACTTCTTATTCATTAGTTGTTTCATGATAAAGTAATAACATCAGTATTACATACATGGTAAATCAAATAGTAAACCATTTACCCAGCCTTTGTTCATTGTTTCAAATAGTAAACCATTTACCCAGCCATTGGTCATTGTTTTTATTTTTATTTTAACTTTATTAATATAATGCGTCCCTACCACATACAAGTGGCTCCAAGGGGTCCCCAAATTGACCCAAGGATGCTCATGGTCGGGTATGTGTCCACCAATAAGGTTAGGACACGTTTTAGGGTAACTTTGTATTATTATAATATTATTTTTTAACCCTTATTTACCGGATTTACCCTTTAACCATGGTAAATAAAATATTTACCGCAGTAATTATTCAAAATGTGTAAAAATAAAAGTTACCTATTTACATAATTTGGACATCCTGATTCCAAATATGGAATCCATTTTCCTAAATTTAAAACATAGAAGTGGCAGAAATTAATTTAAAATTAATTCCCGCTGTCAAAACAAAAAGCGTGTTTTTAAGAGGTAATAACTATCAAAAGATTGACACTTGTTTATGTTCGGTTTAATTGTAAAATTATGTCCAATGACCAACATTATATTAAATGGTAAAAATATATTCTAAATATACTTTAAAACCACTCAAATTCACAATTTATCACTATTAATTATTTTGATTAAAAAAGTTGTTTTTAATTAAAATTTAGTAATTTTCACTATTCATCAAAATATGAAAGTTATCCGAAAAGTACCAAAATTTCACCTTAGGCTAAATTCGATATTCCGAATCCAAAAATGAAGTCCATTTTCAAATATAAAATATATATAATTTTAAAAAGTAGGTATTACTATTCATAACGGCTAGTTTGATTAGTTATGGTGTGTTAGAACTCGGTGTTGCATACAACACACGCTATCACATTATTCAAAGAGAAGCGTACCGTAGAAGCTTGGGGTGTTACATTCTCCCCTCCTTCAAATAATTGCGTCCTCACAATTTCTAGGGTATTACTGCATAAAAAGACTCGGGTGGTTCTTCATCATAAGTTCCTCGGGTTCCCACGTTGCCTCTTCCATCTTATGATTTCTCCACAAAACTTTTACCAGACGCGTCGTCCGGTTTCTCAGTACTTGTTCTCTTGTATCAAGAATCTTGACGGGCTTTTCACAATAAGACAGATCGGGTTCCAGTTCTAATTTCTCATAGGTGAGTACATGCGTTGGGTCAGGCATGTATTTTCTCAACAGAGATACGTGGAACACATCGTGAACTTTGGAGAGACTTGGCGGCATTGCCAATCGGTAAGCTACAGCCCCAATTCGTTCTAGAATTTTGAGGGAACATGGATGTGGATGATAAAATACACCCCAATAAATAATTACGAATAAACAATCTCGTATAAAAATGAGATTGTGATATTTCCCTTACCTTAGGTCCGATTTGCTTCGTATGTGTCCGAACCTCCTGTATAATGATTTAAATAATATCATTGACTTATTACAGAATCGTATTCATTGTTATGATATCATATATGGTTCACTTATAACTTTATATTACCCGTTCTTTTGTAAATTCCATGTTAAAGAAGCGTTTTGGGTAAAATCGTTTCATTTATCGTAGGTGTTTTGACTTGTTGTCCTTGACATTATTATTACTTATATCATTATTTACTTACTTCCAGAATATAAAATATGATTTATATATCATATATATTCAGTATATATATATATATATAATAGATAGATAAATGAAATGAAAAACACCGTTCATGGAGACGGTAGTCCGTACGTATGCATGAACGTTGTTTTCCTTTCCTTATTGTCTTGAATGGAAGTAAGTAGATGACATACATATATATATATATACATAAATCCAGTAGCTTTATAATGTCATATATTTCATTATTATTTCTTATATATACATTATAATCATTCTTAAATGGTTAATATGGAGAATGAATCTCATCGCGTCGTGGAGACGGTAGTCCGTACGTACGCACGAGCGATGATATCATTTCTATAAATTAGATGTTGAATTACAACATAATATTAAAACACCGTTCATGGAGACGGTAGTCCGTACGTACGCATGAACGCTGTTTTCGTTTCCTTATTGAATTGAATGGAATTGGATGACATACATATAAATATACATAAATCCAGTATCATTATTATGTCATATATTTCATTAGTACTTATTATATATACTTTATAATCATTCATGAATGGATAATCATTGAGAATGAATCTCATCGCGTCGTGGAGACGGTAGTCCGTACGTACGCATGAACACTGTTTTACTTTCCTTATTGTCTTGAAATGGAAGTAAGTAGATGACATACATATATATATATATGTATATTCTGAATATATATTATATATAAATCATGTTTTACATTCTGGATATAAGCAATCATGATCCAAGTAATCATATTAATAATTACAAGTTAAAAAGACGAACGACAAATAAGACGATTTTACCCAAAATGCTACTTTAACATGAATTTACAAAAGACCGGGTAATATAAAGCCATAAAAGAACCATATATGATATCATAACAATGAATATGATTCTGTAATAAGTCAATAACATGATTTAAATCATTATACAGGAGGTTCGGACACTTACAAATCAAGTCGGACCTAAGGTAAGGGAAATATCACAATCTCATTTTTATCCGAGGTTGTTTATTCGTAAGTATTTACTGGGGTGTATTTTATCATCCACATCCATGTTTCATCAATATGTAATATTATTTCCATCCACCTACAATTGTTTAAATCCATTTTTACCCTTCGGTGAGTTTTTAGTAATATGTACGAAAGGAATCTTTTGTCGTTTTTCGTACGAGGTACTTTTTGACTTTTCCGACAAGTACGAAGAATGTTTTTTTAACTTATACGGCATGAATGGATTTTTAAAACATTGTTTCCAAGAAGCTTCCTTTACAAGTTTTCAAGTTTATTTTTAATCAACTTCTTTTATTTTAAAGTCGTATGACATGTTATGAAAGGAAAAATGTTTTTGAAGAAGAAAGGATATTTTCCTCAAGAATGGAGTTCAAGTGTTTTATCAAAATTATTTTCCATCTAAGATAATAAAGGGTTATGTTTTTATCCCTATTATTACATTGATTTGATCATGTTGTGATGGAATTATTTTTATGAATTCCTTTATCTTATATGAATTGATTTATGATGTCATGATGTTTCAAGAATCCCATTTTTATTACATGGTTTATGCAATGATGTATGGTTTATGATTATGTGGCACACATAAGAAAGGATTCATTATTAGATGGGTGGGACCTATATCTCCCTCCAATGCATTGGGTAATGATTTTATATCTCATGAGATAGACAGGGCTGGAACGGTAGGTTATACCGGTTCAGTGAAACAGGACTGAAACGAGGGTTACTCGATTCAGAAAGGGACTTTGTCCACTAAGATAGTCTTGGAAATGAGTCTTGACTAAAAAGAAATGATTTTATATGATTATGTGTGTATGCCACAAAGTTTCATGTTTTAAGTTATGATTATTGGGATTACATTTCACTTCTATGATATATCCCATGTTATGATATTATGAGCTCTTTTGCAGGTTAAGATTTCCAAAAGCTATGTATATGATGTGATTGATTTTTCTTTTGTTTACCCTTACTGAGCATTTGAGCTCACCCTTTTATGTTTTCTTTTCCCCAGGATATAAAGAAAGGTTTTAGGTAGAAAAAAAGGGATGACCTTTATGGGAGATATTGAAGAACTTTCACCACGATTAGAAGATTACGTTCCGAGTTTCCAAAGACACTAAACTATTACGATCCTTGTGTGTGTGTTTTTGTTATGTACTAAGTATTCCGCAAATGTAATGTAATGTCCATGTACGTCAGGCTTTGGGTCTCTACAGTTGGTATCAGAGGAAAGGTTTAGTCAACCTTTGGAAACTAGGATGTGAGAACGTTAGTGAGATCCCTAGAGATATTTCTAAGGTATGTCTAGGGATGTCCCTAAGGATAAGTATACGTATAGGATATAGTACTAGAACTATGGTAACGATCTTAGAATTTAACCTAAGATGTTAGATATTGAAGTTACTCTCCCTTTATAATGATTTTTGCCTCTCACACTATTCTTTTTGGGTTTTAGAAAATGGCTGGAAACAAGATGATTCACGATAATGGAGGATATGATGGACAATAGAATGATATTCTTTATGAGCAACCAAATGAAATGGGATTTGGAAGTCCAAACATCATTATTATGCCGAATCAGCAATCTCATAATATGATCAATAAAGTAAAATTTGGTAAGTTTCCTGACTCGACTAATAAGAGAAAGATGGAGTTCCATGATGATCATAGAGAAAAGAAAGTTCAATTTCCCCTATGTAAATCATGTGGGAAGAGGCAACAAGGAGAATGTTTCAAGGGAATTGGAAGATGCTTTGGGTGTGGAAAAGAAGGACACAAATCAAGTAAGTGCAAAGGAAAAGGGTCGGTTAACACCATGGATGAGGATAATGGTATTGCTACGACATCAAAAATGGTTAAGTGTTTTAAATGTGGAATGTATGGGCATTATGCAAACAAATTCCCTAAGGGAAAGACTCATGAAGAGAATCAGTATGGTCATATGGGTAGTATTTATGTGGATGATGATGAAGAGACTACAAATGATATGTGAGATGAAAGATTTTTTGAAGCTCGGTCAATGGTTTGAGAATGTAGTGGAATGATTACATGTTTATCATGTGTAATTTTGGAATAAAGAGACATCTATGGATTGTTACACTGTTGTCTTTCCTTGTGTTTTGAAAGTGTATGATTAATGTTACCATTATCCATGAAAGGTTATTCAGACATTTTTGGAATGTAGATGATATGCGCATAATGAAGGGATAAGGAGAAAATTAAATGTTTGATAGTATTCATGAGCTCATGATTGATATAAGGACTAAGTGATATCATGGTTTGAGTATATAGAATTTTGAGGATTTCGGTATGTGAAAAGTGTTAACTTTTAACTGCATTCAAGTTTTCACTAAGGTTCAATGGGTATTCAAGAGAGTACAAGATTAAGACCTTTGAATGTTTGGAATGTGACCAATAAGATATATCTTATGATATATGGGGATCAACGATGGTATTAAATCTCTGGTAATCGTTTTCACTATGTTATGAGAATGGACTACAGTATTATGGATAAGCCTAAAGATTGGAATGGATTATGTTGGACATAAGTTAGTATTGTTTAAGGATAGAAGTTTTTTCGATATTATTGATGGGATGTTATAGTAATATAGTTTTATAAAAAGGACAACCTGCAGGACGGGCGACAACCCATCGCTTCGGACAAGGCTGTGGGAATCGAACCCACAACCGAAGTGCGACTGGCCTTTATCGCCTACCACTGGCCTACAGGAAGTCCCTGTTTAGTAGAAACTAGTTTTATTATATTAAGCAGTATGATATATGAAGTATAAGTCCATTTTAGGAACCATATGTGATTAATCTCACTATAGATCGACTTATGTATATAATTTTTGCTAACCTTTTGTTTGAGACAGATGGAATGACCCGTCATTCTATCACATGATCTGCTAACACTTCACGAATAAAAAATTCAACTTCATTTATTTAAGAGATGAAGTGGAAATTGTTAAAGGCATGAACAACAGTGAGATTGTACCAAAATAAAGAAAGTATTTATTCTAATTCAAATTTTCAACTTTAGGGAAACGATCTTGAAAACCAAAAATGTTGTCCTAGTGATCTTATACCTGATGAATCAGATGGTACCTTAGATCGTCACAAATTTATGGATTTGTGATTACTGGCTTTTCCATAGCCATGTTCTCTACCACTCTCCATCAGAACATGATGGTTAGATTTCTCTTCCATATCCATATTTTCACCTATGTGGAAACCCAGTGATTAGGTTATTTGGGTAATCGTTACATTTCATAATTTAGTTTTTAAAGCCAAGTTTTGGTATTCCTTTTTACGATGTGGGTTTCTATTAAAGAAACTTTCGAATAGTAAACCATTTATAACCCCGACGAATTTCGAGGGCGAAATTCATTTTAAGGGGGGTAGAATGTAACAGCCCGAGATTTTATGAAAAATATTCTTTTTTTTATTTCACTAATGTCTTGTGTTGTACGCTACACCAAAAGGAGCTTGCACAACACGCATCCTTGACTTGCCTTGCATTACACGCAATCGCGACCTTCCTCGATAGCGTGTGTAGTACGCAATACCGAGTTTCACTAAACAACGATATGCTATTAAAATATTATTATAACTAGCCGTTATGAATAGTAATAACCACCTTTTAAAATTTTAGAAATTTTAGCTCCCAAAATGAACTTCATTTTTGGATTCGGAGTATCGAATTTAGCCTAAGGTGAAATTTTGGTACTTTTCGAATAACTTTCATATTCTGATGAATAGTGAAAATTACTAAATTATAATTAAAAACAACTTTTTTAATCGAAATAATTAATAGTGATAAATCATTAATTTGAGTGGTTTTAAAGTATATTTAGAATATATTTTTACAGTTTAATACAATGTTGGTCATTGGATGTAATTTCACATTTAAACCAGACATAATCAAGTGTCAATCTTTTGATAGATTTTGTTTCTTAAAACACGCTATTTGTTTTAACAGCGGGATTTAATTATAAAATTAATTAATGCAACTTTTATGTTATGAATTTGGTAAAATAGACTTCATTTTTGAATTCGGAATATGAAATATAGCTTAGGATGAAATTTTGGCATTTTTCTGAAAAACATCAATTTTTGATGAATAGTGAAACTACTAAGTGGTAGTTAAAAAAATTGAATTTTTCATAAATCTTAATTTTACCGCTTCTGTGAATGGAATTTCAAAAATCCGAGAGACACGGTTGATGTCAGTAAGTAAAATGTGGTTCAATGAGATGAAAATAATTTTTGGTGAATAGTAACTTTTTACTTTTTTTACCACGGTTAATAGTAAATAGGGTAACTAAGGGTAAATATGATATTACTATTACCCTAACACATGTCCTAATTCTATTGGATAAGTGTAATTCGACCAAAAACAACCTTATGAATATAATATGACCATTTAGGTCCACTTGGATTAGATTATGACATTTAATATTATATTATTTAATGAATAGTTAAAATAGTTAAAATCAAAGTTTAATAACTAAAACATTTTTAATATGGGGTTATACATAAGATAAATTCGACTATAAATATTCATTAGAAAGCTAAAAAGATTTCCTACATAATGATATTTTATTTATAATTTTTAGACTTTAAATAAATTAATTTATTTATGACACAACGATGATGCAGTAATTACCCTTTTAAGGAAATATTAACATAATTGATGTTATAAATGCTCAAATGAATGTAATTTGAGACTTTTTATGACTTAAACTAATTTTATAGGTTACTATGATATATTAGTGTTGATTGAATCAACTTGGTTCGAACATATAATTCTGTTATGACTTTCACAAAAATCATATATCAAATAGTGTCAAAATTGACACAAAATAGTTTTTAAATAAAATATTATATTATTAATTGTTATTTTATTCCTAAAAATCTAAGGTTCGGCCAAATGACTTAGATAAGGATATATTTATTAATAATATACAATTTGGGGTTCGTTTGGCATGTTATAGTAAGTGTATTAACCATATAGTGAAAGAAAACAAAAAGACACGGTAAAAGTTAAATTATTTAACTTAGAGTTAAATCTAATTGATAAGGTTAAAATAATAACCTAAACTTGTCTAAATCCTATTGGTTGATAGGATATCGACCCTTCCCCACTTTATCTCCGAAATAATACCCTTTGGAACCATTATAAACCGATTTTGACTTTAATATAAAATAATATTTTGAGATATTCCTAAGGTGCCCCTCTCCTCCCTTATAAAAGGACACCTCCTCCCCCTCCTCCTCACACCAATTTGAGCACTCAAGCTCGTCCAAACCCTGCCAAAATCTCTTCTCCACTTCCCTAGAAACATCCTAGAGTTTATGGTATTCCTCAAAGACCAATTTTAGTTCCCTAAGAGGAGGTCTCCAAAAGCCGCTTCAAAGAAGAGGTAATTACCATTACCAATTCTTTCATCTTTATTTCTTCTTCCACTTCTTCTTCTTAGGTTGTTTCATTATGAAGTAATAACATCAGTATCACTCATATACTGATATGTTATTATAAGTATGAAACAACCCTATTTCACCATCTATCTATCCTACGGAAAAAGAAATCACCGCGCGTGCGTACGTACGGAATACCGTCTCCACGCCGTGGTGTAATCTATTTTCCACCACCACCTTACATGGATGGGTATAATGGTGTAAAGAATAACTATACATAGTTATTAAAACATCATATTGATTCTGATATATTGTATAATACACTCCAATTCAATTCAATATTTATGGAAATGATATCATCGCTCGTGCGTACGTACGGACTACCGTCTCCACGACGCGATGAGATTCATTCTCCATGTTAACCATTTAAGAATGATTATAAAGTATATATAAGAAATAATAATGAAATATATGACATTATAAAACTACTGGATTTATTTATATATATATATGTATGTCATCTACTTACTTCCATTCAAGACAATAGGGAAAGGAAAACAGCGTTCATGCGTACGTACGGACTACCGTCTCCATGAACGGTGTTTTTCATTTCATTTATATATCTATTATATATATATATATACTGAATATATATGATATATAAATCATATTTTATATTCTGGAAGTAAGTAAATCATGATATAAGTAATAATAATGTCAAGAACAACAAGTCAAAACACCTACGATAAAAGAAACGATTTTACCCAAAACGCTTCTTTAACATGGAATTTACAAAAGAACGGGTAATATAATAAGTGAACCATATATGATATCATAAAAATGAATATGATTCTGTAATAAGTCAATGACATTATTTAAATCATTATACAGGAGGTTCAGACACATACGAAGCAAATCGGACCTAAGGTAAGGGAAATATCACAATCTCATTTTTATCCGAGATTGTTTATTCGTAAGTATTTACTGGGGTGTATTTTATCATCCACGTCCATGTTTCATCAATATGTAATATTACTTCCATCCACCTACAATTGTTTAAATCCATTTTTACCCTTCGGTGAGTTTTTAGTAAAAGAAATGAAAGGAATCTTTTGTCGTTTTTCGTACGAGGTACTTTTTGACTTTTCCGACAAAAGTACGAAGAATGTTTTTTTTAACTTATACGGCATGAATGGATTTTTAAAACATTATTTCCAAGAAGCTTCCTTTACAAGTTTTCAAGTTTATTTTTATTCAACTTCTTTTATTTTAATGTTTTATGACATGTTATGAAAGGAAAAATGTTTTTGAAGTAGAAAGGATATTTTCCTCAAGAATGAAGTTCAAGTGTTTTATCAAAATTATTTTCCATCTAAGATAATAAAAGGGTTCTGTTTTTATCCCTATTATTACATGGATTTGATTATGTTTTGATGGAAACATTTTTATGAATTCCTTTATCTTATATGAATTGTTTTATGATGTCATGTTGTTTAAGAATCCCATTTTTATTACATGGGTTATGCGATGATGTATGATTTATGATTATGTGGCACACATAAGAAAGGATTCATTATAAGATGGGTGGGACCTATATCTCCCTCCAATGCATTGGGTAAAGATTTTATATCTCATGAGATAGACAGGGCTGGAACGGTAGGTTATACCGGTTCAGTGAAACAGGACTGAAACGAGGGTTACTCGATTCAGAAAGGGACTTTGTCCACTAAGATAGTCTTGGAAATGAGTCATGACTAACAAGAAATGATTTTCCATGATTATGTGTGCATGCCACAAAGTTTCAAGTTTCATGTTATGATTATGGTGATCTCATTTTCACTTTTATGATTTGTTCCATGTTAAGATATTATGATCTCTTTTGCAGGTTATGATTTTCAAAAAGATATGATATGATTTTTATTTCTTTTGTATACCCTTACTGAGCATTTGAGCTCACCATTTTATGTTTTCTTTTCCCCAGGATATAAAGAAAGGTTTTAGGTAAAAAAAAAGGAAGATCTTTATGGGAGATATTGAAGATCTTTCACCACGATTAGAAGATTATGTTCCAAGTTTCCAAAGACACTAAACTATTACGATCCTTGTGTGTGTGTTTTTGTTATGTACTAAGTATTCCGCAAAAGTAATGTAATGTCCATGTATGTCAGGATACGGGTCTTTACATGGATGTGGATGATAAAATACACCCCAATAAATACTTACCCAGAGTCGGTAAGTAATACCCATTACCGATCCTTTTCAATTTCTTTCTTCTTCAACTTCTTCTTCTTTAGTTGTTTCATGATAAAGTAATAAAATCAGTATTTCTTATATACTGATATGTTATTATAAATATGAAAAAACTCTAATTAACCTTCTATCCATCCTACGGAAAAAGGAAATCACCGCGCGTGCGTACGTACGGAATACCGTCTCCACGCCGTGGTGTAATCTATTTTCCGCCACCACCTTAATTGGATGGGTATAAAGGTGTAATGATTAACTATATATGATTATTATAAAGTGATATTGATACTGAAATAGTATACATACACTTCAACACAATTCCACGACCATGGGAACGATATCATCGCTCGTGCGTACGTACGGACTACCGTCTCCACGACGCGATGAGATTCATTCTCCATGTTAACCATTTAAGAATGATTATAATGTATATATAATAAATAATAATGAAATATATGACATTATAAAGATACTGGATTTATGTATATATATACATATGTATGTCATCAACTTACTTCCATTCAAGACAATAAGGAAAGGAAAACAGCGTTCATGCGTACGTACGGACTACCGTCTCCATGAACGGTGTTTTTCATTTCATTTATCCATCTATTATATATATATATATATACTGAATATATATGATATATAAATCATATTTTATATTCTGGAAGTAAGTAAATCATGATATAAGTAACAATAATGTCAATAACAACAAGTCAAAACACCTACGATAAATGAAATGATTTTACCCAAAACGCTTCTTTAACATGGAGTTTACAAAAGAACGGGTAATATAATGTCATAAGTGAACCATATATGATATCATAACAATGAATATGATTCTGTAATAAGTCAATGACATTATTTAAACCATTATACAGGAGCTTCGGACACGTACAAAGAAAATCGGACCTAAGGTAAGGGAAATATCACAATCTCATTTTTATCCGAGATTGTTTATTCGTAAGTATTTACTGGGGTGTATTTTATCATCCACATCCATGTTTACTCAATATGTAATATTATTTCCATCCACCTAAAATTGTTTAAATCCATTTTTACCCTTCGGTGAGTTTTTATGAATCTTTTGTCGTTTTTCGTACGAGGTACTTTTTGACTTTTCCGACAAAAGTACGAAGAATGTTTTTTTTAACTTATACGGCACGAACAGATTTCTACTGTTTTATAAAGCCTTATTTTCATGAAGCTTCCTCTAAAAGATTTCATGACTATTTTCAATAACAAAAACACACACTAAAGTCATGATCACAAGAAAACACACACAAGGACCGTAATAGTTTAGTGTCTTTGGAAACTCGGAACGTAATCTTCTAATCGTGGTGAAAGATCTTCAAAATCTCCCATAAAGATCTTCCTTTTTTTTACCTAAAACCTTTCTTTATATCCTGGGGAAAAGAAAACATAAAAGGGTGAGCTCAAATGCTCAGTAAGGGTAAAAGAAATATCAATCACATCATATACATAAGAACATAGCTTTTGGAAATCTTAACCTGCAAAAGAGCTCATAATATCATAACATGGGATAAATCATAGAAGTGAAAATGAGATCCCCATAATCATAACATAAAACTTGAAACTTTGTGGCATGCACACGTAATCATGGAAAATCATTTCTTGTTAGGCATGACTCATTGCCAAGACTATCTTAGTGGACAAAGTCCCTTTCTGAATCGAGTAACCCTCGTTTCAGTCCTGTTTCACTGAACCGGTATAACCTACCATTTCAGCCATGTCTATCTCATGAGATATAAAATCATTACCCAATGCATTGGAGGGAGATATAGGTCCCACCCATCTTATAATGAATCCTTTCTTATGTGTGCCACATAATCATAAAACATACATCATCACATAACACATGTAACAAAAATGGGATTCTTGAAACATCATGACATCATAAATCAATTCATATAAGATAAAGGAATTCATAAACATAATTCCATCACAACATAGTCAAATCAATGTAAAAATATGGATAGAAACAGAACCCTTTATTATCTTAGATGGAAAATAATTTTGATAAAACACTTGAATTGAATTCTTGAGGAAAATATCCTTTCTTCTTCAAAATCAATTTCTTTTCACAAAACATCATGCAATTTTAAAAGAAAGAGATTTTATTGAAAATAGTCATGAAATCTTTTAGAGGAAGCTTCATGAAAATAAGGCTTTATAAAACAGTAGAAATTCGTTCGTGCCGTATAAGTTAAAAAAAACATTCTTCGTACGTTTTTCGGAAAAGTCAAAAAGTACCTCGTACGAAAAACGACAAAAGATTTCTTTCATACGTATTACTAAAAACTCACCGAAGGGTAAAAATGGATTTAAACAATTTTAGGTGGATGGAAATAATATTACATATTGAGTAAACATGGATGTGGATGATAAAATACACCCCAGTAAATACTTACGAATAAACAATCTCGGATAAAAATGAGATTGTGATATTTCCCTTACCTTAGGTCCGACTTGCTTTGTAAGTGTCCGAACCTCCTGTATAATGATTTAAATCATGTTATTGACTTATTACAGAATCATATTCATTGTTATGATATCATATATGACATTATATTACCCGTTCTTTTGTAAATTCCATGTTAAAGAAGCGTTTTGGGTAAAATCGTTTCATTTATCGTAGGTGTTTTGACTTGTTGTTCTTGACATCATTATTACTTATATCATGATTTACTCACTTCCAGAATATAAAATATGATTTATATATCATATATATTCAGTATATATATATATATAATAGGTCCCACCCATCTTATAATGAATCCTTTCTTATGTGTGCCACATAATCATAAACCATACATCATAGCGTAACCCATGTAATAAAAATGGGATTCTTAAACAACATGACATCATAAAACAATTCATATAAGATAAAGGAATTAATAAAAATATTTCCATCACAACATAATCAAACCAATGTAATAATAGGGATAAAAACAGAACCCTTTTATTATCTTAGATGGAAAATAATTTTGATAAAATACTTGAACTCCATTCTTGAGGAAAATATCATTTCTACTTCAAAAACACTTTTCCTTTCTTAACATGTCATACAATTTTAAACTAAAAGAAGTTGATTAAAAATAAACTTGAATACTTATAAAGGAAACTTCTTGTAAATAATGTTTTAGAAATCCATTCATGCCGTATAAGTTAAAAAAAACATTCTTCGTACTTTTGTCGGAAAATTCAAAAAGTACCTCGTACGAAAAACGACAAAAGATTCATTTTATTTCTTTTACTAAAAACTCACCAAAGGGTAAAAATGGATTTAAACAATTGCAGGTGGATGGAAATAATATTACATATCTATGAAACATGGATTTGGATGATAAAATACACCCCAGTAAATACTTACGAATAAACAATCTCGGATAAAAATGAGATTGTGATATTTCCCTTACCTTAGGTCCGATTTGCTTCGTATGTGTCCGAACCTCCTGTATAATGATTTAAAGTATATATAAGAAATAATAATGAATGGTTTACTAAAGTATGAAATGTAATGATTTAAAGTATATATGTCCCAAGGATGCTCATGGTCGGGTATGTGTCCACCAATAAGGTTAGGACACGTTTTAGGGTAACTTTGTATTATTATAATATTATTTTTTAACCCTTATTTACCGGATTTACCCTTTAACCATGGTAAATAAAATATTTACCGCAGTAATTATTCAAAATGTGTAAAAATAAAAGTTACCTATTTACATAATTTGGACATCCTGATTCCAAATATGGAATCCATTTTCCTAAATTCAAAACACAGAAGTGGCAGAAATTAATTTAAAATTAATTCCCGCTGTCAAAACAAAAAGCGTGTTTTTAAGAGATAATGACTATCAAAAGATTGACACTTGTTTATGTTCGGTTTAATTGTAAAATTATGTCTAATGACCAAAATTATATTAAATTGTAAAAATATATTCTAAATATACTTTAAAACCACTCAAATTCATAATTTATCACTATTAATTATTTTGATTAAAAAAGTTGTTTTTAATTAAAATTTAGTAATTTTCACTATTCATCAAAATATGAAAGTTATCCGAAAAGTACCAAAATTTCACCTTAGGCTAAATTCGATATTCCGAATCCAAAAATGAAGTCCATTTTGAAATATAAAATATATATATTTTCAAAAAGTAGGTATTACTATTTATAATGGCTAGTTTGATTGGTTATGGTGTGTTAGAACTCGATGTTGCGTACAACACACGCTATCACATTATTCAAAGGGAAACGTACCGTGGAAGCTTGGGGTGTTTCATTTTAAATTTTTGATGTCCCCATTTAGTCAAAAAGTTTAAAATATTGTATTTAAAAAGGTTTCACTATTAGAAGTTGATAAAAGTGAAATACTGAAAATGAATCTGTTCTGGCATTATGACTAAGAAACTCATAATAGGGATTCTAAAATTATAAGGATTATATAAAGTTCAAAATGTAGTTAATACTATTCATGACCTCTTTTAATGGTGTGATTGAACTCGGTGTTGCGTGTAGTGCAAGTTATTGAATTATTTTTAAGAAATAACACACTCTGAAATCCTGGGGTGTTACATTCTCCCCTCCTTCAATAAATTGCGTCCTCGCAATTTGAAATTGTTCTTCGAAAATAAAAGGTTGAAAGTAGAAAATATATTTGTGGGAAAACCCACATTGGAAATTGGGTTACTAAAATTTAGTCTTAATATGAGGAAAAGAGAAATTAAAGGGTCACCACCAAATTATGATCTCGATTAGGAGAACATTGGTGGCAATTAGAGACATATAATTGGAAGAAAAACGTAAATATTTATAGGTATTGATTGAGGTCATCAATCACAAACAAGTATAAAATTGAGGTCCTTAAACTCATTAATCCATGATGATTTGAAGTACCATCGGTTCAACAAAATATATGGTATTGGGACAACACATTTTTGACATTTCAAAATATCTTAGTTGAAATCCCACATCGAAAAATGAATTAATGAGGCCTCTATTTAAAATAAAGAGTGGAAAGTATGAAGATTACCGAAAATAACACATACTAGGGTTCCATGTAGGAAAATATGGATATGGAAGAGAAATCTAACCATCAATTATCTGATGGAGAGTGGTAGAGAACATGGCTATGAAAAGGCCAACAATCCCAAAGCCATAAATTTGTGATGATTTAAGGTACCATCTAGGACAACATTTTTGTTCTAAGTTTCTATTATTAATGTTGAGGAATTTATTTATGAGATTGGATAAGATAATAAGGAGATATACTTACTTTATAATTAGAATTTTACCCATTAATAAATTTCTACCACAAACTCATCTTTCATTCTAAAAGATAATAGAACGTAATTTTTTTTTCTATTTATACTATTCGTACAGGGTTCCAAAATAAATGAATTATAATTCATCTACCAGATCTTTTAAAAAAACTACATTATTTAATTCAGGACATCTCGTGGGACAGTGGTAGGTGATACACCCTTGTCGCCCTTCGGTTGCGGGTTCAAGTTTCGCAGCCTTGCCGGACGCGACGGGTTGCCGCCCGACCTCCGGGTTGTCCTTTTATGGCAATCCAAAATAATCCAAACTAGAACTATCCAAAATACTTCTGTCTAAACTCACAGTCCAACATTTATAAGGAAGGTAAACATAATATAGATCCTTTTTACCCCGTAATAGAATATGAATACCTTCATCATGTATTACCATATTCCTTATTGATTACATTCATGCTCCCTTATTCCATATAGAATGATGGATATACTTCATTAATCCAAAAATGTTTTAAACCCCAACAATGATGGAATATACAAATCATTAATCAGTTCCAAGGTAGTCAAGAATATCCAATATAATTTATCCAAAACAATCACATATTATTCCAAAATCACTACCTCAGTATCAGAACTATATTATGATTTATCATTCTCTCAACCATATATTTTCCAAAAATTTATCCTGCTATTGAGTCACTTTTCTTTGTTCCACACAATCTCAAGTCCTTAATGAAATAGTACTGCAGTACAATCCTTATATACTCCATAATTATTGTAACAAGTGCATTGTTGATACAACACTCAATTGACATAATCAACATAAGAACTCTAATCATCCCTCTTCATCTGTGGTAGTATCATAACATGATTATTATCCAATAACATCATTTGCGGCATAGTCTGATGACTGGGACATAGGTTCGCGTAGTGTCCAAACTCCTTGCAAATGAAGCATTGTACATTTGAAACCATTTTCTTACCCTTGCAGTCACGTACTTTGTGCCCTTTTCCTCCACACTTATAACAATCTCCCATTCCTTTCAGGCAAGTTCCAGGGTATTTCTTTCCACAGTTACCACATATGGGAAAATTCTTCTTTTCCCTCTTCCCTTTATCCATCTTTCTCTCTTCCATCTTTTTCTTCTCTTGATTCCATTCAAAGCCATAGGACTCAGTAAACTCTTTACTTATCTTATCAACACATGATATTATTTCTTCATATGATGATAATACATGGGAGACTATTTCTCTTATAAATTCTAGCTTAAGACCATGAGAGATATGATCCTTCCTTCTCTTTGAATCATGTGCATTTCTGGAGTTATCATTCCTTCTACTGGGCGCCATTTCTAAACAATGGCATAAACTAGATTAGTTTATGAGTCAAAATACATAATCCCATACTTATAAAACACTTAACATAAATTGAACTATTTATGGATATAATCCATAATCATAAAAATGTTTTCTTTGAGGAAGTATATACTCATAAACCCTTCATAATGGTTTGTAAAGAAAATGAGAATTATCCTAAGCATATCCCTCGGGAGTGTCGTAACCAAGAGTGCAGCAAGGCCCGTTGTCGTGCACCAGTTCCCGTTCGAGTCTAGCTCAAAGCGGTGTTTTCGGGTTTTACCCCTAGGTACATCTGTGCCAGAGCCGCCTCTACCTGCTCGTATCCAGACAGGGATGTATTGCTCGGAAAACTCACAAATTCTCTACAATACCAAAATTCTAGGAAGTTCTTCTACACTAATCCTCAAAGCTCATCTTAGGTCTACGTGCTCTAATCAGAGTTTATCTAAATCTAGCTTCCAAGGTTTGTACTAAACTTCCTCTGATACCAACTGTAACGCCCCGACCCCAGCTACCCAGAGTCGGTGCATTACTTCATAACATTGGCATGATCACAAGAAAGATCAAATCTCGAAAGACCGATTGGTTTAGTAGCCTTGGAAACACTCGATATATTCATAGGTTTTACATTACATCATAAAATGAAAAACTACTACAACAACATAATGTCTCCATAATACACACTATTAACCCCTCATAAAATCCCTGCAGGTCATTCATAACTTACTTCTTCACATCCTGGGAAAAATAAAACATAGAAAAGGGGTGAGCTCAAATGCCCAGTAAGGATAACAATATAGCGGAAACTTTCATAAATAAGAATAAACATTTAAGGCAATGCATTACTAAAACAAAAGCCTTTTAAACTTTAACTTCAACATAGTATGGCAAAAGTAAAATGAAATAAATCCATTTACTTATTCACATGGATATTCTACTAATCGAATAATCACATGCAAAAATCAATAACCACTTTCATAATGTTGGAATGCATAATGCCAGACTATCATAACCACATAGCCAAGGCCTCGTGCCAAGAATACAAATAAGATTTTGTCAAGGCCTTGTGCCAAGACACTAGTTTGTCTCATGAGACCTACCGATGCATCGAGGAGCTATAGCGGGCTCCACCCATCACTTACTAAGTCCAATGCATTCCCATATGAAAAGGTTTAAACATAACATAAACATTCGTATTAAAACTAGCATACGAAATATCAATAATTTCACCATAAACTATGAATGGTATAAAAATAGCACATCCACAGTCAAACATATCACAAAACCTTCAATACAATATAGATGTTTTGTATCACAATAGATCAAATTCAAATAAGCGTAAAATCCATCAAAGGATGTTGACATAGATGAAATCAAAATTCTTTTTAAAGAAATATCTCTTTTTATTTTGAAATAATTTAAGATCCATATAAAATAAAACATTTTCTTTGAAAATATTCTTATAAGCTTGTAAGTAAAGCTTTGAAGATTTTATAACGGCGTAAAATAACCGCACCCGCCGTATAAGTTAAAAAAAACATTCTTACCTCAATTCTGTCGAAAAGGTTAAAAAGGACGATGGAAAGATTCCTTTATAAACCTCTTATAAAAAGTCAAACAAGGGTATAAATGACTTTAACCCATATTCTCGTAAATAGTAAAAATGTTTTGAAATACATTTTTAGGAAACATGGATGTGGATGATAAAGAAATCCCAGTAGATTATTACGTATAAACAACCTCGGATAATGAAGAGATTGTGAAATAACCCTTACCTTGTACTTTTCCTTTGTTGGGGTCGGTTAACCTCCTGTATAATGGTGAAATAATTGTTATTAAATTATACAAGAATCATATACATTAATATGATATCATATATGATCTTTTAACATTGCTTTATTAATAATATCTTAGTATTATCGTCGTTTCAGGTGATAATCGATTCGTTCTTCTTAAATGTTTGGTTACGTAAGACATGTTTGTAATGGATAGATTAAATCTTATTCATAATCAGAATGATATTAAAATTATTTTTAACCTTAAAATGAGAATAAGACTTGAATGGATACGATGGAGGATGGATCTCACCGCGTTCGTGGAGACGGTAGTCCGTACGTACGCACGAACGCTACTTCCATTTTAATTTTTATTTTAAAAGAATTGAATCCAACTGATACATAGGTATATTACTATTCCAGTATAATATAATATTTTATATATGTTACTTAAGTTCATTAACACCATCCTTTATACGTTCCATGTGTGGTATGAACGAGTCATATCATTTTAAGGGGGCGGTAGTCCGCACTTCCTCAAATGAAATTATCGTATGTATATACAACATGAAACGAATAATGGTATGAAATAAAATGGAATTACAGAAGCTTATATATAAAATATATATCATTAATATCATATTTAATTACAGTTCCATCATAATGGCCACCATGAGAGGCGGTAAGATGTATTTGAACAATCATCGTTTCGTGAGGCGTTAGTTTGCCATCCACAGAAACATTATGTTCATCATCCATTAGATGGAGTTGTGTGTATGTGTAGTTTGAATCCTTCTTATAACAACCTCCTAGTATATTGAGGATACTGGTGTTGTTACAAAAGAAAGTAAATAAAAAGAGTTTGGGGGTTGGAGAAGCAAAATAAAGGAAAATAATTTAAGAGAAATCGTTACCTTTAATTTAGGTAACTCACTTTGGTTGGAACCAAAGGACTTCTTGAAATGATTTCTGCCTAAGGGGAAGCTTCAAGGAGGAGGAGAGAGATGTGGGGAGCTTATTTGGGCAGAGTTTGGACGAGCCAAGTGGCTTGAGAGGTGTGAGGAATGAGTAGAAGTGGTCTCCTTTTATAAGGGAGAAGAGGGGCTCTTTAGGAAAGAGTGAAAGTATTACTTTATAATATAATTATATTCGGTTTATAATGGTCCAAAAATCATTGAGGTCGAAGATAAGATGACTAATATTCTAAATAACATCAACCAATAAGAATTGGACAGGTTTTAGATAATATTTTAATCATTATAATCTTATTTATTTAAATGATTTATTAATGAGGTAAACATTGCATCATTATTGTGTCATTAATAATTTAAATTATTTGATGTCTAAAAATTATAAATAAAATATCATTATGTAGGAAATCTTTGTATCTTTATAATGAATATTTATAATCGAAAATCCAACAGGTATAACCCTATGTAAAAATTGTTCTTCTAAAAGATGTAAGCTTATGCCATTTTTATTTTTATTTTAACTTTATTAATATAATGTGTCCCTACCACATACAAGTGGCTCCAAGGGGTCCCCAAATTGACCCAAGGATGCTCATGGTCGGGTATGTGTCCACCAATAAGGTTAGGACACGTTTTAGGGTAACTTTGTATTATTATAATATTATTTTTTTAACCCTTATTTACCGGATTTACCCTTTAACCATGGTAAATAAAATATTTACCGCAGTAATTATTCAAAATGTGTAAAAATAAAAGTTACCTATTTACATAATTTGGACATCCTGATTCCAAATATGGAATCCATTTTCCTAAATTCAAAACACAGAAGTGGCAGAAATTAATTTAAAATTAATTCCCGCTGTCAAAACAAAAAGCGTGTTTTTAAGAGATAATGACTATCAAAAGATTGACACTTGTTTATGTTCGGTTTAATTGTAAAATTATGTCTAATGACCAACATTATATTAAATTGTAAAAATATATTCTAAATATACTTTAAAACCACTCAAATTCATAATTTATCACTATTAATTATTTTGATTAAAAAAGTTGTTTTTAATTAAAATTTAGTAATTTTCACTATTCATCAAAATATGAAAGTTATCCGAAAAGTACCAAAATTTCACCTTAGGCTAAATTCGATAGTCCGAATCCAAAAATGAAGTCCATTTTGAAATATAAAATATATATATTTTTAAAAAGTAGGTATTACTATTTATAACGGCTAGTTTGATTGGTTATGGTGTGTTTGAACTCGGTGTTGCGTACAACACACGCTATCACATTATTCAAAGGGAAACGTACCGTGGAAGTTTGGGGTGTTTCATTTTAAATTTTTGATGTCCCCATTTAGTCAAAAAGTTTAAAATATTGTATTTAAAAAGGTTTCACTATTAGAAGTTGATAAAAGTGAAATACTGAAAATGAATCTGTTCTGGCATTATGACTAAGAAACTCATAATAGGGATTCTAAAATTATAAGGATTATATAAAGTTCAAAATGTAGTTAATACTATTCATGACCTCTTTTAATGGTGTGATTGAACTCGGTGTTGCGTGTAGTGCAAGTTATTGAATTATTTTTAAGAAATAACACACTCTGAAATCCTGGGGTGTTACATTTCAGATGGTACCTTAGATCGTCACAAATTTATGGATTTGTGATTACTGGCTTTTCCATAGCCATGTTCTCTACCACTCTCCATCAGAACATGATGGTCAGATTTCTCTTCCATATCCATATTTTCACCTATGTGGAAACCCAGTGATTAGTTTATTTGGGTAATCGTTACATTTCATACTTTAGTTTTTAAAGCCAAGTTTTGGTATTCCTTTTTTACGATGTGGGTTTCTATTAAAGAAACTTTCGAATAGTAAACCATTTATAACCCCGACGAATTTCGAGGGCGAAATTCATTTTAAGGGGGGTAGAATGTAACAGCCCAAGATTTTATGAAAAATATTCTTTTTTATTTCATTAATGTCTTGTGTTGTACGCTACACCAAAAGGAGCTTTCACAACACGCATCCTTGACTTGCCTTCCATTACACGCAATCACGACCTTCCTCGATAGCGTGTGTAATACGCAATACCGAGTTTCACTAAACAACGATATGCTATTAAAATATTATTAAAACTAGCCGTTATGAATAGTAATAACCACTTTTTAAAACTCTGTAAATCTTATTTTTCAAAATGAACTTCATTTTTGGATTCGGAGTATCGAATTTAGCCTAAGGTGAAATTTTGGTACTTTTCGGATAACTTTCATATTCTGATGAATAGTGAAAATTACTAAATTATAATTAAAAACAACTTTTTTAATCGAAATAATTAATAGTGATAAATTATTAATTTGAGTGGTTTTAAAGTATATTTAGAATATATTTTTACAATTCAATACAATGTTGGTCATTGGATGTAATTTCACATTTAAACCAGACATAATCAATTGTCAATCTTTTGATAGATATTGTTTCTTAAAAACACGCTATTTTTTTAACAGCGGGATTTAATTATAAAATTAATTAATGCAAATTCTATGATATGAATTTGGTAAAATAGACTTCATTTTTGAATTCGGAATATGAAATATAGCTTAGGATGAAATTTTGGCATTGTTCTGAAAAACATCAATTTTTGATGAATAGTGAAACTACTAAGTGGTAGTTAAAAAAATTAATTTCTTCATAAATCTTAATTTTACCGCTTCTGTGAATGAAATTTCAAAAATCCGAGAGACACGGTTGATGTCAGTAAGTAAAATGTGGTTCAATGAGATGAAAATAATTTTTGGTGAATAGTAACTTTTTACTTTTTTTTACCACGGTTAATAGTAAATAGGGTAACTAAGGGTAAATATGATATTAATATTACCCTAACACATGTCCTAATTCTATTGGACAAGTGTAATTCGACCAAAAACAAACTTAGGAATAAAATATGACCATTTAGGCCCACTTGGATTAGATTAGGACATTTATTATTAATTTATTTAAAGAAGGGTTAAAATAGTTAAAATCAAAGTTTAATAAGTAAATCATTTTTAATATGGGGTTATACATAAGATAAATTCGATTGTAAATATTCATTAGAAAGCTAAAAAGATTTACTACATGATGGTATTTTATTTGTAATTTTTAGACATCAAATAAGTTAATTTATTTATGACACAATGATGATGCAGTAATTATCTTATACCAACTGTAGAGACCCGAAGCCTGACGTACATAGACTTTACATTACTTTTGCGGAATACTTAGTACATAACAAAAACACACACACACAAGGATCGTAATAGTTTAGTGTCTTTGGAAACTCGGAACGTAATCTTCTAATCGTGGTGAAAGATCTTCAATATCTCCCATAAAGATCTTCCCTTTTTTTTACCTAAAACCTTTTTTTATATCCTGGGGAAAAGAAAACATAAAAGGGTGAGCTCAAATGCTCAGTAAGGGTATACAAAAGCAAAATCAATCACATCATATTCATAAGAACATAACTTTTGGAAATCTTAACCTGCAAAAGAGAGCATATTTTCATAACATGGGATAAATCATAGTAGTGAAATGAAATCCCAATAATCATAACTTAAAACATGAAACTTTGTGGCATACACACATAATCATGGAAAATCATTTCTTGTTAGTCATGACTCATTGCCAAGACTATATTAGTGGACAAAGTCCCTTTCTGAACCGAGTTCGCTCCTCGTTTCAGTCCTGTATCACTGAACCGAAATAACCTTCCGTTCCAGCCATGTCTATCTCATGAGATATAAAATCATTACCCAATGCATTGGAGGGAGATATAGGTCCCACACATCTTATAATGAATCCTTTCTTATGTGTGCCACATAATCATAAAACATACATCATCGCATAACACATATAACAAAAATGGGATTCTTGAAACATCATGACATCATAAATCAATTCATATAAGATAAAGGAATTCATAAACATAATTCCATCACAACATAGTCAAATCAATGTAAAAATATGGATAGAAACAGAACCCTTTATTATCTTAGATGGAAAATAATTTTGATAAAACACTTGAATTGAATTCTTGAGGAAAATATCCTTTCTTCTTCAAAAACATTTTTCCTTTCATAACATGTCATACAACTTTAAAATAAAAGAAGTTGATTAAAAATAAACTTGAAAACTTGTAAAGGAAGCTTCTTTGAAGTAATGTTTTAAAAATCCATTCATGCCGTATAAGTTAAAAAAAAACATTCTTCGTACTTTTGTCGGAAAAGTCAAAAAGTACCTCGTACGAAAAACGACAAAAGATTCCTTTCATACGTATTATTAAAAACTCACCGAAGGGTAAAAATGGATTTAAACAATTTTAGGTGGATGGATATAATATTACATATTGAGTAAACATGGATGTGGATGATAAAATACACCCCAGTAAATACTTACGAATAAACAATCTCGGATAAAAATGAGATTGTGATATTTTCCCTTACCTTAGGTCTGATTTGCTTCGTATGTGTCCGAACCTCCTGTATAATGATTTAAATAATGTCATTGACTTATTACAGAATCATATTCATTGTTATGATATCATATATGGTTCACTTATGACATTATATTACCCATTCTTTTGTAAATTCCATGTTAAAGAAGCGTTTTGGGTAAAATCGTTTCATTTATCGTAGGTGTTTTGACCTGTTGTTCTTGACATCATTATTACTTATATCATGATTTACTCACTTCCAGAATATAAAATATGATTTATATATCATATATATTCAGTATATATATATATATAATAGGTAGATAAATAAAATGAAAAACACCGTTCATGGAGACGGTAGTCCGTACGTACGCATGAACGCTGTTTTCCTTTCCTTATTGTCTTGAAATGGAAGTAAGTAGATGACATAAATATATATATATATACATAAATCCAGTATCTTTATAATGTCATATATTTCATTATTATTTCTTATATATACTTTATAATCATTCTTAAATGGTTAACATGGAGTATGAATCTCATCGCGTCGTGGAGACGGTAGTCCGTACGTACGCACGAGCGATGATATCATTTCCATAAATATTGAATTGAATTGGAGTGGATTATACAATATATCAGAATCAATATGATGTTGTAATAACTATGTATAGTTATTCTTTACACCCTTATACCCATCCATGTAAGGTGGTGGTAGAAAATAGATTACACCACGGCGTGGAGACGGTATTCCGTACGTACGCACGCGCGGTGATTTCTTTTTCCGTAGGATGGATAGATGGTGAAATATGGTTGTTTCATACTTATAATAACATATCAGTATATGAGTGATACTGATGTTATTACTTCATAATGAAACAACCTAAGAAGAAGAAGTGGTAGAAGAAATAAAGATGAAAGAATTGGTAACGGTAATTACCTCTTCTTTGAAGCGCCTTTTGGAGACCTCCTCTTAGGGATCTAAAATTGGTCTTTGAGGAAGACCAGAACCTCTAGGATGTTGCTAGGGAATTGGAGAAGAGATTTTGGCAGGGGTTGGCCGAGCTTGAGTGCTAAAATTGGTGTGAGGAGGAGGGGGAGGAGGTGTCCTTTTATAAGGGAGGAGAGGGGCGCCTTAGGAATACCTCAAAATATTATTTTATATTAATGTCAAAATCGGTTTATAATGGTTCCAAAGGGTCTTATTTCGAAGCTAAAGTGGGGTTGGGTCGAAATCCTATCAACCAATAAGATTTAGACAAGTTTAGGGTATTATTTTAACCTTATCAATTAGATTTAACTCTAAGTTAAATAATTTAACTTTTACCGTGTCTTTTTGTTTTCTTTCACTATATGGTTAATACACTTACTATAAAATGCCAAACGAACCCCAAATTGTTTATTATTAATATATATATCCTTATCTAAGTCATTTGGCCGAACCTTAGATTTTTAGGAATAAAATAACAATTAATAATATAATATTTGATTTAAAAACTATTTTGTGTCAATTTTGACACTATTTGATATATGATTTTTGTGAAAGTCATAACAGAATTATATGTTCTAACCAAGTTGATTAAATCAACACTAATATATCATAGTATCCTAGAAAATTAGTGGAATTCATAAAAAGTCTCAAATTATATTTCGTTTGGTGTTTATAACATCAATTATGTCAATATTTCATTAATAAGATAATTACTGCATCATCATTGTGTCATAAATAAATTAACTTATTTGATGTCTAAAAATTAAAAATAAAATTCCATTATTTGGGAAATCTTTTTAGCTTTCTAATGAATATTTACAATCGAATTTATCTTATGTATAACCCTATATTAAAAATGTTTTAGTAAATAAACTTTGATTTTAACTCTTTTAACTCTTCTTTGAATTAAATAATAATAAATGTCCTAATCTAATCCAAGTGGGCCTAAATGATGATATTTTACACTTAAGGTTGTTTTCGGTCGAGATACACTTGTCCAATAGAATTAGGACATGTGTTAGGGTAATATTAATATCATTCTTACCCTTAATTACCCTATTTACTTTTAACCGTGGTAAATAAAAGTAAAAAGTTACTATTCACCAAAAATTATTTTCGTCTCATTGAACCACATTTTACTTACTGACATCAACCGTGTCTCTCGGATTTTTGAAATTCCATTCACAGAAGCGGTAAAATTAAGTTTTATGAAAAATTCAATTTTTTTAACTACCACTTAGTAGTTTCACTATTCATCAAAAATTGATGTTTTTCAGAAAAATGCCAAAATTTCATCCTAAGCTATATTTCATATTCCGAATTCAAAAATGAAGTCTATTTTACCAAATTCATAACATAAAAGTTTCATTAATTAATTTTATAATTAAATCCCGCTGTTAAAACAAATAGCGTGTTTTTAAGAAACAAAATCTATCAAAAGATTGACACTTGATTATGTCTGGTTTAAATGTGAAATTACATCCAATGACCAACATTGTATTAAACTGTAAAAATATATTATAAATATACTTTAAAACCACTCAAATTAATGATTTATCACTATTAATTATTTCGATTAAAAAAGTTGTTTTTAATTATAATTTAGTAATTTTCACTATTCATCAGAATATGAAAGTTATCCGAAAAGTACCAAAATTTCACCTTAGGCTAAATTCGATACTCCGAATCCAAAAATGAAGTCCATTTTAAAATTTCTAAAATTTAAAAAGTGGTTATTACTATTCATAACGGCTAGTTTTAATAATATTTTAATAGCATATCATTGTTTCGTGAAACTCAGTATTACGTACCACACACGCTATCGAGGAAGGTTGCGATTGCGTGTAATGCAAGGCAAGTCAAAGATGCGTGTTGTGCAAGCTCCTTTTGGTGTAGCGTACAACACAAGACATTAGTGAAATAAAAAAGAATATTTTTCATAAAATCTCGGGCTGTTACATTCTACCCCCCTTAAAATGAATTTCGCCCTCGAAATTCGTCAGGGTTATAAATGGTTTACTATTCGAAAGTTTCTTTAATAGAAACCCACATCGTAAAAAGAAATACCAAAACTTGGCTTTAAAAACTAAAGTATGAAATGTAACGATCCTTGTGTAGAGATCATAGTATCTTAAAACCTTTCTTTATATCCTGGGGAAAAGAAAACATAAAAGGGTGAGCTCAAATGCTCAGTAAGGGTATACAAAAGAAATAAAAATCATATCATATCTTTTTGAAAATCATAACCTGCAAAAGAGATCATAGTATCTTAACATGGAACAAATCATAGAAGTGAAAATGAGATCACCATAATCATAACATGAAACTTGAAACTTTGTGGCATGCACACATAATCATGGAAAATCATTTCTTGTTAGTCATGACTCATTGCCAAGACTATCTTAGTGGACAAAGTCCCTTTCTGAATCGAGTAACCCTCGTTTCAGTCCTGTTTCACTGAACCGGTATAACCTACCGTTCCAGCCCTGTCTATCTCATGAGATATAAAATCTTTACCCAATGCATTGGAGGGAGATATAGGTCCCACCCATCTTATAATGAATCCTTTCTTATGTGTGCCACATAATCATAAACCATACATCATAGCGTAACCCATGTAATAAAAATGGGATTCTTAAACAACATGACATCATAAAACAATTCATATAAGATAAAGGAATTAATAAAAATATTTCCATCACAACATAATCAAACCAATGTAATAATAGGGATAAAAACAGAACCCTTTTATTATCTTAGATGGAAAATAATTTTGATAAAATACTTGAACTCCATTCTTGAGGAAAATATCATTTCTACTTCAAAAACACTTTTCCTTTCTTAACATGTCATAAAATTTTAAACTAAAAGAAGTTGTTTAAAAATAAACTTGAAAACTTGTAAAGGAAGATTCTTGGAAATAATGTTTTAAAAATCCATTCATGCCGTATAAGTTAAAAAATCGTTCTTCGTACTTTTATTTTAAAGTTGTATGACATGTTATGAAAGGAAAAATGTTTTTGAAGAAGAAAGGATATTTTCCTCAAGAATGGAGTTCAAGTGATTTTCAAAATTATTTTCCATCTAAGATAATAAAAGGGTTCTGTTTTTATCCCTATTGTTACATGGATATTGATTATGTTGTGATGGAAACATTTTTATGAATTCATTTATCTTATATGAATTGTTTTATGATGTCATGTTGTTTAAGAATCCCATTTTTATTACATGGGTTATGCGATGAATTATGATTTATGATTATGTGGCACACATAAGAAAGGATTCATTATAAGATGGGTGGGACCTATATCTCCCTCCAATTCATTGGGTAAAAATTTTATATCTCATGAGATAGACAGGGCTGGAACGGTAGGTTATATCGGTTCAGTGAAACAGGACTGAAACGAGGGTTACTCGATTCAGAAAGGGACTTTATCCACTAAGATAGTCTTGGCAATGAGTCTTGACTAACAAGAAATGATTCTCTATGATTATGTGTGTATGCCACAAAGTTTCATGTTTTAAGTTATGATTATTGGGATTTCATTTCACTACTATGATTTATCCCATGTTATGAAAATATGCTCTCTTTTGCAGGTTAAGATTTCCAAAAGTTATGTTCTTATGAATATGATGTGATTGATTTTGCTTTTGTATACCCTTACTGAGCATTTGAGCTCACCCTTTTATGTTTTCTTTTCCCCAGGATATAAAGAAAGGTTTTAGGTATAAAAAAAAGGGAAGATCTTTATGGGAGATATTGAAGATCTTTTATATATACATTATAATCATTCTTAAATGGTTAACATGGAGAATGAATCTCATCGCGTCGTGGAGACGGTAGTCCGTACGTACGCACGAGCGATGATATCATTTCTATAAATATTGAGTTGAATTGGAGTGGATTATACAATATATCATAATCAATATGATGTTGTAATAACTATGTATAGTTATTCTTTACACCATTATACCCATCCATGTAAGGTGGTGGTGGAAAATAGATTACACCACGGCGTGGAGACGGTATTCCGTACGTACGCACGCGCGGTGATTTCTTTTTCCGTAGGATGGATAGATGGTGAAATAGGGTTGTTTCATACTTATAATAACATATCAGTATATGAGTGATACTGATGTTATTACTTCATAATGAAACAACCTAAGAAGAAGAAGTGGAAGAAGAAATAAAGATGAAAGAATTGGTTAAATAATGTCATTGACTTATTATCACCTGAAACGACGATAATACTAAGATATTATTAATAAAGCAATGTTAAAAGATCATATATGATATCATATTAATGTATATGATTCTTGTATAATTTAATAACAATTATTTCACCATTATACAGGAGGTTAACCGACCCCAACAAAGGAAAAGTACAAGGTAAGGGTTATTTCACAATCTCTTCATTATCCGAGGTTGTTTATACGTAATAATCTACTGGGATTTCTTTATCATCCACATCCATGTTTCTTAAAAATGTATTTCAAAACATTTTTACTATTTACAAGAATATGGGTTAAAGTCATTTATACCCTTGTTTGACTTTTTATAAGAGGTTTATAAAGGAATTTTTCCGTCGTTTTCGAAACAAGGTCCTTTTTAACCTTTTCGACAGAATTGAGGTAAGAATGTTTTTTTAACTTATACGGAGGGTGCGGTTATTTTACGCCGTTATAAAATCTTCAAAGCTTTCCTTACAAGCTTATAAGAATATTTTCAAAGAAAATGTTTTATTTTATATGGATCTTAAATTATTTCAAAATAAAAAGAGATATTTCTTTAAAAAGAATTTTGATTTCATCTATGTCAACATCCTTTGATGGATTTTACGCTTATTTGAATTTGATCTATTGTGATACAAAACTTCTATATTGTATTGAAGGTTTTGTGATATGTTTGACTGTGGATGTGCTATTTTTATACCATTCATAGTTTATAGTGAAATTATTGATATTTCGTATGCTAGTTTTAATACGAATGTTTATGTTATGTTTAAACCTTTTCATATGGGAATGCATTGGACTTAGTAAGTGACGGGTGGAGCCCGCTATAGCTCCTCGATGCATCGGTAGGTCTCATGAGACAAACTAGTGTCTTGACACAAGGCCTTGACAAAATCTTATTTGTAGTCTTGGCACGAGGCCTTGGCTATGTGGTTATGATAGTCTGACATTATGCATTCCAACATTATGAAAGTGGTTATTGATTTTTGCATGTGATTATTCGATTAGTAGAATATCCATGTGAATAAGTAAATGGCTTTATTTCATTTTACTTTTGCCATACTATGTTGAAGTTAAAGTTTAAAAGGCTTTTGTTTTAGTAATGCATTGCCTTAAATGTTTATTCTTATTTATGAAAGTTTCCGCTATATTGTTATCCTTACTGGGCATTTGAGCTCACCCCTTTTCTATGTTTTATTTTTCCCAGGATGTGAAGAAGTAAGTTATGAATGACCTGCAGGGATTTTATGAGGGGTTAATAGTGTGTATTATGGATACATTATGTTGTTGTAGTAGTTTTTCATTTTATGATGTAATGTAAAACATATGAATATATCTAGTGTTTCCAAGGCTACTAAACCAATCGGTCTTTCGAGATTTGATCTTTCTTGTGATCATGCCAATGTTACGAAGTAATGCACCGACTCTGGGTAGCTGGGGTCGGGGCGTTGAATGATGGGAGATTGAGAGACTTTGTGTATGAAGATGGAATTTTGAAATTCGGGAAGAGACTTTGTGTTCCCAATATACCTGATCTAAAAAGGGAATTGCTGGATGACGCTCATAGTTCCAATTTCTCTATACACCCTGGGAGCACCAAAATGTATAGAGATTTGAAGGAACATTTTTGGTGGGACAACATGAAGAGGGAGATTGCTGATTTTGTGTCAAGATGTATGGTTTGTCAACAAGTGAAAGCTGGAAGGCAACAGCCTGGAGGATTCATGCAACCTCTTCCCATACCGGAGTGGAAATGGGACAATATTACGATGGACTTTGTCATGGGGCTACCAAAGACTCCTAGAAGGAACGATGCAATATGGGTTATTGTTGATCGTCTTACCAAGTCAGCACATTTTCTTGCTATAAGAGAAGATCTACCCCTGGAACGTCTAGCAAGACTATACATTAATGAAGTTGTGAGACTTCATGGAGTACCCCTATCGATTGTTTCTGATCGTGATCCCCGTTTTACTTCAAGATTCTGGAAAAGTCTTCAGAAATCCCTGGATACTGAACTTCATTTGAGCACTGCTTACCACCCTCAGACAGACGGACAATCAGAACGGACTATTCAAACCTTAGAAGACATGTTGAGATCTTGCTCACTTGATTTTCAGGGTATGTGGGATCAATATTTACCACTGGTAGAATTTTCCTATAACAATAGCTTCCATTCAAGTATTCAGATGGCACCATATGAAGCGTTATATGGAAAGAGATGTCGTACACCAACCTGTTGGGATGACTATGGTGAAAGAAAACTTGTAGGCCCAGAACTGGTGGAGGAAACGGTGGAAAAGGTGAAGGTAATCCAAAATCACATCAAAGCAGCTCAAAGTAGGCAGAAGAGCTATGCCGATAATCGAAGGAAGGATTTGGAATTTCAGGTCGGTGATCATGTTTTCCAAAAGGTATCTCCATGGAAGGGAGTCATACGTTTTGGTAAGAAAGGTAAATTGAGTCCCAGGTACATCGGACCTTTCGAAATTCTAGAACGAATTGGGGCTGTAGCTTACCGATTGGCAATGCCTCCAAGTCTCTCCAAAGTTCACGATGTGTTCCACGTATCTCTGTTGAGAAAATACATGCCTGACCCAACGCATGTACTCACCTATGAGGAATTAGAACTGGAACCCGATCTGTCTTATTGTGAAGAGCCCGTCAATATTCTTGATACAAGAGAACAAGTACTGAGAAACCGGACGACGCGTCTGGTAAAAGTTTTGTGGAGAAATCATAAGATGGAAGAGGCAACGTGGGAACCCGAGGAACTTATGATGAAGAACCACCCGAGTCTTTTTATGCAGTAATACCCTAGAAATTGCGAGGACGCAATTATTTGAAGGAGGGGAGAATGTAACACCCCAAGCTTCTACGGTACGCTTCTCTTTGAATAATGTGATAGCGTGTGTTGTACGCAACACCGAGTTCTAACACACCATAACTAATCAAACTAGCCGTTATGAATAGTAATACCTACTATTTGAAATTATATATATTTTATATTTGAAAATGGACTTCATTTTTGGATTCGGAATATCTAATTTAGCCTAAGGTGAAATTTTGGTACTTTTCGGATAACTTTCATATTTTGATGAATAGTGAAAATTACTAAATTTTAATTAAAAACAACTTTTTTAATCAAAATAATTAATAGTGATAAATTGTGAACTTGAGTGGTTTTAAAGTATATTTAGAATATATTTTTACCATTTAATATAATGTTGGTCATTGGACATAATTTTACAATTAAACCGAACATAAACAAGTGTCAATCTTTTGATAGTTATTACCTCTTAAAAACACGATTTTTGTTTTGACAGCGGGAATTAATTTTAAATTAATTTCTGCCACTTCTGTGTTTTGAATTTAGGAAAATGGATTCCATATTTGGAATCAGGATGTCCAAATTATGTAAATAGGTAACTTTTATTTTTACACATTTTGAATAATTACTGCGGTAAATATTTTATTTACCATGGTTAAAGGGTAAATCCGGTAAATAAGGGTTAAAAAAAATAATATTATAATAATAAAAAGTTACCCTAAAACGTGTCCTAACCTTATTGGTGGACACATACCCGACCATGAGCATCCTTGGGTCAATTTGGGGACCCCTTGGAGCCACTTGTATGTGGTAGGGACACATTATATTAATAAAGTTAAAATAAAAATAAAAATGGCATAAGGTTACATCTTTTAGAATAAAAATTTTTACATAGGGTTATACATGTTGGATTTTCGATTATAAATATTCATTAGAAAGATAAAAATATTTCCTACATAATGATATTTTATTTATAATTTTTAGACATCAAATAATTTAAATTATTAATGACACAATAATGATGCAATGTTTACCTCATTAATAAATCATTTAAATAAATAAGATTATAATGATTAAAATATTATCTAAAACCTGTCCAATTATTATTGGTTGATGTTATTTAGAATCTTATCTTCGACCTCAATGATTTTTGGACCATTATAAACCGAATATAATTATATTATAAAGTAATACTTTCACTCTTTCCTAAAGAGCCCCTCTTCTCCCTTATAAAATGAGACCACTTCTACTCATTTCTCACACCTCTCAAGCCACTTGGATCGTCCAAACTCTGCCCAACTAAGCTCCCCACATCCCTCTCCTCCTCCTTGAAGCTTCCCCTTAGGCAGAAATCATTTCAAGAAGTCCTTTGGTTCCAACCAAAGTGAGTTACCTAAATTAAAGGTAACGATTTCTCTTAAATTATTTTCCTTTATTTTGATTCTCCAACCCCAAACTCTTTTTATTTCCTTTCTTTTGTAACAACACCAGTATCCTCAATATACTAGGAGGTTGTTATAAGAAGTATTCAAACTACACATACACACAACTCCATCTAATGGATGATGAACATAATGTTTCTGTGGATGGCAAACTAACGCCTCACGAAACGATGATTGTTCAAATACATCTTACCGCCTCTCATGGTGGCCATTATGATGGAACTGTAATTAAATATGATATTAATGATATATATTTTATATATAAGCTTCTGTAATTCCATTTTATTTCATACCATTATTCGTTTCATGTTGTATATACATACGATAATTTCATTTGAGGAAGTGCGGACTACCGCCCCCTTAAAATGATATGACTCGTTCATACCACACATGGAACGTATAAAGGATGGTGTTAATGAACTTAAGTAACATATATAAAATATTATATTATACTGGAATAGTAATATACCTATGTATCAGTTGGATTCAATTCTTTTAAAATAAAAATTAAAATGGAAGTAGCGTTCGTGCGTACGTACGGACTACCGTCTCTACGAACGCGGTGAGATCCATCCTCCATCGTATCCATTCAAGTCTTATTCTCATTTTAGGGTTAAAAATAATGTTAATATCATTCTGATTATGAATAAGATTTAATCTATCCATTACAAACATGTCTTACGTAACCAAACATTTAAGAAGAACGAATCGATTATCACCTGAAACGACGATAATACTAAGATATTATTAATAAAGCAATGTTAAAAGATCATATATGATATCATATTAATGTATATGATTCTTGTATAATTTAATAACAATTATTTCACCATTATACAGGAGGTTAACCGACCCCAACAAAGGAAAAGTACAAGGTAAGGGTTATTTCACAATCTCTTCATTATCCGAGGTTGTTTATACGTAATAATCTACTGGGATTTCTTTATCATCCACAACCATGTTTCTTAAAAATGTATTTCAAAACATTTTTACTATTTACAAGAATATGGGTTAAAGTCATTTATACCCTTGTTTGACTTTTTATAAGAGGTTTATAAAGGAATCTTTCCGTCGTTTTCGAAACAATGTCCTTTTTAACCTTTTCGACAGAATTGAGGTAAGAATGTTTTTTTTAACTTATACGGCGGGTGCGGTTATTTTACGCCGTTATAAAATCTTCAAAGCTTTCCTTACAAGCTTATAAAAATATTTTCAAAGAAAATGTTTTATTTTATATGGATCTTAAATTATTTCAAAATAAAAAGAGATATTTCTTTAAAAAGAATTTTGATTTCATCTATGTCAACATCCTTTGATGGATTTTACGCTTATTTGAATTTGATCTATTGTGATACAAAACTTCTATATTGTATTGAAGGTTTTGTGATATGTTTGACTGTGGATGTGCTATTTTTATACCATTCATAGTTTATGGTGAAATTATTGATATTTCGTATGCTAGTTTTAATACGAATGTTTATGTTATGTTTAAACCTTTTCATATGGGAATGCATTGGACTTAGTAAGTGACGGGTGGAGCTCGCTATAGCTCCTCGATGCATCGATAGGTCTCATGAGACAAACTAGTGTCTTGGCACAAGGCCTTGACAAAATCTTATTTGTAGTCTTGGCACGAGGCCTTGGCTATGTGGTTATGATAGTCTGGCATTATGCATTCCAACATTATGAAAGTGGTTATTGATTTTTGCATGTGATTATTCGATTAGTAGAATATCCATGTGAATAAGTAAATGGCTTTATTTCATTTTACTTTTGCCATACTATGTTGAAGTTAAAGTTTAAAAGGCTTTTGTTTTAGTAATGCATTGCCTTAAATGTTTATTCTTATTTATGAAAGTTTCCGCTATATTGTTATCCTTACTGGGCATTTGAGCTCACCCCTTTTCGATGTTTTATTTTTCCCAGGATGTGAAGAAGTAAGTTATGAATGACCTGCAGGGATTTTATGAGGGGTTAATAGTGTGTATTATGGAGACATTATGTTGTTGTAGTAGTTTTTCATTTTATGATGTAATGTAAAACCTATGAATATATCTAGTGTTTCCAAGGCTACTAAACCAATCGGTCTTTCGAGATTTGATCTTTCTTGTGATCATGCCAATGTTATGAAGTAATGCACCGACTCTGGGTAGCTGGGGTCGGGGCGTTACAGTTGGTATCAGAATATTTTTTTTTACCTAAAACCTCTCTTTATATCCTGGGGAAAAGAAAACATAAAAGGGTGAGCTCAAATGCTCAGTAAGGGTATACAAAAGTAAAATCAATCACATCATATTCATAAGAACATAACTTTTGGAAATCTTAACCTGCAAAAGAGAGCATATTTTCATAACATGGGATAAATCATAGTAGTGAAATGAAATCCCAATAATCATAACTTAAAACATGAAACTTTGTGGCATACACACATAATCATAGATAATCATTTCTTGTTAGTCAAGACTCATTGCCAAGACTATCTTAGTGGACAAAGTCCCTTTCTGAATCGAGTAACCCTCGTTTCAGTCCTGTTTCACTGAACCGGTATAACCTACCATTCCAGCCATGTCTATCTCATGAGATATAAAATCTTTACCCAATGCATTGGAGGGAGATATAGGTCCCACCCATCTCATAATGATACCATTCTTATGTGTGCCACAAAATCATAAATCATACATCATTGCATAACCCATGTAATAAAAATGGGATTCTTAAACAACATGACATCATAAAACAATTCATATAAGATAAAGGAATTCATAAAAATGTTTCCATCAAAAAATAATCAAATCCATGTAATAATAGGGATAAAAACAGAACCCTTTTATTATCTTAGATGGAAAATAATTTTGATAAAATACTTGAACTTCATTCTTGAGGAAAATATCCTTTCTACTTCAAAAACATTTTTTTCCTTTCATAACATGTCATACAACTTTAAAATAAAAGAAGTTGATTAAAAATAAACTTGAAAACTTGTAAAGGAAGCTTCTTGGAAATAATGTTTTAAAAATCCATTCATGCCGTATAAGTTAAAAAAAACGTTCTTCGTACTTTTGTCGGAAAAGTCAAAAAGTACCTCGTACGAAAAACGACAAAAGATTCCTTTCATTTCTTTTACTAAAAACTCACCGAAGGGTAAAAATGGATTTAAACAATTGTAGGTGGATGGAAATAATATTACATATTGATGAAACATGGATGTGGATGATAAAATACACCCCAGTAAATACTTACGAATAAACAATCTCGGATAAAAATGAGATTGTGATATTTCCCTTACCTTAGGTCCGATTTGCTTCGTATGTGTCCGAACCTCCTGTATAATGATTTAAATAATGTCATTGACTTATTACAGAATCATATTCATTGTTATGATATCATATATGGTTCACTTATGACTTTATATTACTCGTTCTTTTGTAAATATACTAAAGTATGAAATGTAACGATTACCCAAATAAACTAATCACTGGGTTTCCACATAGGTGAAAATATGGATATGGAAGGGAAATCTAACCATCATGTTCTAATGGAGAGTGGTAGAGAACATGGCTATGGAAAAGCCAGTAATCACAAATCCATAGATTTGTGATGATATAAGGTACCATCTGATTCATCAGGTATAAGATCACTAGGACAACATTTTTGGTTTTCAAGATCATTTCCCTAAAGTTGAAAATTTGAATTAGAATAAATACTTACTTTATTTTGGTACAATCTCACTGTTGTTCGTGCCTTGAACAATTTCCACTTCATCTCTTAAATAAATGAAGTTGAATTTGTTATTCGTGAAGTGTTAGCAGATCATGTGATAGAATGACGGGTCATTCCATCTGTCTCAAAAGGTTAGCAAAATTTATATAGGGGGATTAATCGTATATGGTTCCTAAAATGGGCTTATACTTCATATATCATACTGATTAATATAATAAAACTAGTTTCTACTAAACAGGGACTTCCTGTAGGTCAGTGGTAGGCGATAAAGGCCAGTCGCACTTCGGTTGTGGGTTCGATTCCTACAGCCTTGTCCGAAGCGATGGGCTGTCGCCCGTCCTGCAGGTTGTCCTTTTTCTAAAACTATATTACTATAACATCCCATCAATAATATCGAAAAAACTTCTATCCTCAAACAATACTAACTTATGTCCATTCCAAACTTTAGGCTTATCCATAATACTACAGTCCACTCTCATAACATAGTGAAAACGATTACCAGAGATTTAACACCATCGTCGATCCCCATATATCATAAGATATGTTTTGTTGGTCACATTCAAAACATTCAAAGGCCTTAATAATGTATTCTCTTGAATACCCATTGATCCATAGTGAAAACTTGAATGCAGTTAAAAGGTAACACTTTTCACATACTAAAATCCTCAAAATTCTATATACTCAAACCATGATATCACTTAGTCCTTATATCAATCATGAGCTCATGAATACTGTCAAACAATTCATTTTCTCCTTATCCCTTCATTATGCACATATCATCTACATTCCAAAAATATCTGAATAACCTTTCATGGATACTTGTACCATTAATCATACACTTTCAAAACTCAAGGAAGGACAACAGTGTAATAATCCTTAGATGTCTCTTTATTCCATAGTACCATGAGATTACTTATACAACATTACACATGATAAACAAGTCATCATTCCACTATATTCTTAAACCGTTGACCGAGCTTCAACAATTCTTTCATCTCACATATCATTTGTAGTCTCTTCATCATCATTAACATAAATACTACCCATATAACTTACTTCTTCACATCCTGGGAAAAATAAAACATAGAAAAGGGGTGAGCTCAAATGCCCAGTAAGGATAACAATATAGCGGAATCTTTCATAAATAAGAATAAACATTTAAGGCAATGAATTACTAAAACAAAATCCTTTTAAACTTTAACTTCAACATAGTATGGCAAAAGTAAAATGAAATAAAGCCATTTACTTATTCACATGGATATTCTACTAATCGAATAATCACATGCAAAAATCAATAACCACTTTCATAATGTTGGAATGCATAATGCCAGACTATCATAACCACATAGCCAAGGCCTCGTGCCAAGACTACAAATAAGATTTTGTCAAGGCCATGTGCCAAGACACTAGTTTGTCTCATGAGACCAACCGATGCATCGAGGAGATATAGCGGGCTCCACCCGTCACTTACTAAGTCCAATGCATTCCCATATGAAAATGTTTAAACATAACATAAACATTCGTATTAAAACTAGCATACGAAATATCAATAATTTCACCATAAACTATGAATGGTATAAAAATAGCACATCCACAGTCAAACATATCACAAAACCTTCAATACAATATAGAAGTTTTGTATCACAATAGATCAAATTCAAATAAGCGTAAAATCCATCAAAGGATGTTGACATAGATGAAATCAAAATTCTTTTTAAAGAAATATCTCTTTTTATTTTGAAATAATTTAAGATCCATATAAAATAAAACATTTTCTTTGAAAATATTCTTATAAGCTTGTAAGGAAAGCTTTGAAGATTTTATAACGGCGTAAAATAACCGCACCCGCCGTATAAGTTAAAAAAAACATTCTTACCTCAATGTTTACCTCATTAATAAATCATTTAAATAAATAAGATTATAATGATTAAAATATTATCTAAAACCTGTCCAATTCTTATTGGTTGATGTTATTTAGAATATTAGTCATCTTATCTTCGACCTCAATGATTTTTGGACCATTATAAACCGAATATAATTATATTATAAAGTAATACTTTCACTCTTTCCTAAAGAGCCCCTCTTCTCCCTTATAAAAGGAGACCACTTCTACTCATTCCTCACACCTCTCAAGCCACTTGGCTCGTCCAAACTCTTCCCAACTAAGCTCCCCACATCCCTCTCCTCCTCCTTGAAGCTTCCCCTTAGGCAGAAATCATTTCAAGAAGTCCTTTGGTTCCAACCAAAGTGAGTTACCTAAATTAAAGGTAACGATTTCTCTTAAATTATTTTCCTTTATTTTGCTTCTCCAACCCCCAAACTCTTTTTATTTCCTTTATTTTGTAACAACACCAGTATCCTCAATATACTAGGAGGTTTTTATAAGAAGGATTCAAACTACACATACACACAACTCCATCTAATGGATGATGAACATAATGTTTCTGTGGATGGCAAACTAACGCCTCACGAAACGATGATTGTTCAAATACATCTTACCGCCTCTCATGGTGGCCATTATGATGGCACTGTAATTAAATATGATATTAATGATATATATTTTATATATAAGCTTCTGTAATTCCATTTTATTTCATACCATTATTCGTTTCATGTTGTATATACATACGATAATTTCATTTGAGGAAGTGCGGACTACCGCCCCCTTAAAATGATATGACTCGTTCATACCACACATGGAACGTATAAAGGATGGTGTTAATGAACTTAAGTAACATATATAAAATATTATATTATACTGGAATAGTAATATACCTATGTATCAGTTGGATTCAATTCTTTTAAAATAAAAATTAAAATGGAAGTAGCGTTCGTGCGTACGTACGGACTACCGTCTCCACGAACGCGGTGAGATCCATCCTCCATCGTATCCATTCAAGTCTTATTCTCATTTTAGGGTTAAAAATAATGTTAATATCATTCTTATTATGAATAAGATTTAATCTATCCATTACAAACATGTCTTACGTAACCAAACATTTAAGAAGAACGAATCGATTATCACCTGAAACAACGATAATACTAAGATATTATTAATAAAGCAATGTTAAAAGATCATATATGATATCATATTAATGTATATGATTCTTGTATAATTTAATAACAATTATTTCACCATTATACAGGAGGTTAACCGACCCCAACAAAGGAAAAGTACAAGGTAAGGGTTATTTCACAATCTCTTCATTATCCGAGGTTGTTTATACGTAATAATCTACTGGGATTTCTTTATCATCCACATCCATGTTTCTTAAAAGCGTATTTCAAAACATTTTTACTATTTACAAGAATATGGGTTAAAGTCATTTATACCCTTGTTTGACTTTTTATAAGAGGTTTATAAAGGAATCTTTCCGTCGTTTTCGAAACAAGGTCCTTTTTAACCTTTTCGACAGAATTGAGGTAAGAATGTTTTTTTTAACTTATACGGCGGGTGCGGTTATTTTACGCCGTTATAAAATCTTCAAAGCTTTCCTTACAAGCTTATAAGAATATTTTCAAAGAAAATGTTTTATTTTATATGGATCTTAAATTATTTCAAAATAAAAAGAGATATTTCTTTAAAAATAATTTTGATTTCATCTATGTCAACATCCTTTGATGGATTTTACGCTTATTTGAATTTGATCTATTGTGATACAAAACTTCTATATTGTATTGAAGGTTTTGTGATATGTTTGACTGTGGATGTGCTATTTTTATACCATTCATAGTTTATGGTGAAATTATTGATATTTCGTATGCTAGTTTTAATACGAATGTTTAGGTTATGTTTAAACCTTTTCGTATGGGAATGCATTGGACTTAGTAAGTGACGGGTGGAGCCCGCTATAGCTCCTCGATGCATCGGTAGGTCTCATGAGACAAACTAGTGTCTTGGCACAAGGCCTTGACAAAATCTTATTTGTAGTCTTGGCACGAGGCCTTGGCTATGTGGTTATGATAGTCTGGCATTATGCATTCCAACATTATGAAAGTGGTTATTGATTTTTGCATGTGATTATTCGATTAGTAGAATATCCATGTGAATAAGTAAATGGCTTTATTTCATTTTACTTTTGCCATACTATGTTGAAGTTAAAGTTTAAAAGGCTTTTGTTTTAGTAATGCATTGCCTTAAATGTTTATTCTTATTTATGAAAGTTTCCGCTATATTGTTATCCTTACTGGGCATTTGAGATCACCCCTTTTCTATGTTTTATTTTTCCCAGGTTGTGAATAAGTAAGTTATGAATGACCTGCAGGGATTTTATGAGGGGTTAATAGTGTGTATTATGGAGACATTATGTTGTTGTAGTAGTTTTTCATTTTATGATGTAATGTAAAACCTATGAATATATCTAGTGTTTCCAAGGCTACTAAACCAATCGGTCTTTCGAGATTTGATCTTTCTTGTGATCATGCCAATGTTATGAAGTAATGCACCGACTCTAGTGCATTACTAATGACCTGCAGGGATTTTATTTCACTAATGTCTTGTGTTGTACGCTACACCAAAAGGAGCTTGCACAACACGTATCCTTGACTTGCCTTGCATTACACGCAATCGCAACCTTCCTCGATAGCGTGTGTGGTACGTAATACTGAGTTTCACGAAACAATGATATGCTATTAAAATATTATTAAAACTAGCCGTTATTAATAGTAATAACCACTTTTTAAATTTTAGAAATTTTAAAATGGACTTCATTTTTGGATTCGGAGTATCGAATTTAGCCTAAGGTGAAATTTTGGTACTTTTCGGATAACTTTCATATTCGGATGAATAGTGAAAATTACTAAATTATAATTAAAAACAAATTTTTTAATCGAAATAATTAATAGTGATAAATCATTAATTTGAGTGGTTTTAAAGTATATTTAGAATTGAGTAACCTTTCTTTATATCCTGGGGAAAAGAAAACATAAAAGGGTGAGCTCAAATGCTCAGTAAGGGTATACAAAAGCAAAATCCTGGGGAAAATAGACTTCATTTTTGAATTCGGAATATGAAATATAGCTTGGGATGAAATTTTGGCACTGTTCTGAAAAAACATCAATTTTTGATGAATAGTGAAACTACTAATTGGTAGTTAAAAAAACTGAATTTTTCATAAAACTTAATTTTACCGCTTCTGTGAATGGAATTTCAAAAATCCGAGAGACACGGTTGATGTCAGTAAGTAAAATGTGGTTCAATGAGATGAAAATAATTTTTGGTGAATAGTAACTTTTTACTTTTTTTACCGCGGTTAATAGTAAATAGGGTAACTAAGGGTAAATATGATATTAATATTACCCTAACACATGTCCTAATTCTATTGGACAAGTTTAATTCGACCAAAAACAAACTTAGGAATAAAATATGACCATTTAGGCCCACTTGGATTAGATTAGGACATTTATTATTAATTTATTTAAAGAAGGGTTAAAATAGTTAAAATCAAAGTTTAATAAGTAAATCATTTTTAATATGGGGTTATACATAAGATAAATTCGATTGTAAATATTCATTAGAAAGCTAAAAAGAGTTACTACATGGTGGTATTTTATTTGTAATTTTTAGACATCAAATAATTTAATTTATTTATGACACAATGATGATTCAGTAATTATCTTATTAATGAAATATTGACATAATTGATGTTATAAACACCAAAATAAATATAATTTGAGACTTTTTATGAATTCCACTAATTTTCTAGGTTACTATGATATATTAGTGTTGATTTAATCAACTTGGTTCGAACATATAAATCTGTTATGACTTTCACAAAAATCATATATCAAATAGTGTCAAAATTGACACAAAATAGTTTTTAAATAAAATATTATATTATTAATTGTTATTTTATTCCTAAAAATCTAAGGTTCGGCCAAATGACTTAGATTAGGATATATATTTTAATAATAAACAATTTGGGGTTCGTTTGGCATGTTATAGTAAGTGTATTAACCATATAGTGAAAGAAAACAAAAAGACACGGTAAAAGTTAAATTATTTAACTTAGAGTTAAATCTAATTGATAAGGTTAAAATAATAACCTAAACTTGTCTAAATCCTATTGGTTGATAGTATTTCGACCCATCCCCACTTTATCTTCGAAATAATACCCTTTGGAACCATTATAAACCGATTTTGACTTTAAAATAAAATAATATTTTGAGGTATTCCTAAGGTGCCCCTCTCCTCCCTTATAAAAGGGCACCTCCTCCCCCTCCTCCTCACACCAAATTGAGCACTCAATCTCGGCCAACCCCTGCCATGTTCTCCTCTCCACTTCCCTAGAATAATCCTAGAGGTCCTGGTCTTCTCCAAAGACCAATCTTAGTTCCTTAAGTGGAGGATTCAAAGAGGCATTCCAAAAGAAGAGGTAATATCCATTACCGATCTTTTCAATTTCTTTCTTCTTCAACTTCTTATTCATTAGTTGTTTCAGGATAAAGTAATAACATCAGTATTACTTACATACTGATATGTTATTATAAATATGAAACACCCCTAATTCACCTTCTATCCATCCTACGAAAAAATGAAATCACCGCGCGTGCGTACGTACGGAATACCGTCTCCACGCCGTGGTGTAATCTATTTTCCACCACCACCTTACATGGATGGGTATAATGGTGTAAAGAATAACTATACATAGTTATTACAACATCATATTAATTCTGATATATTTTATGATCCACTCCAATTCAATTCAGTATTTATAGAAATGATATCATCGCTCGTGCGTACGTACGGACTACCGTCTCCACGACGCGATGAGATTCATTCTCCATATTAACCATTTAAGAATGATTATAATGTATATATAAGAAATAATAATGAAATATATGACATTATAAAGCTACTGGATTTATGTATATATATATATATGTATTTCATCTACTTACTTCCATTCAAGACAATAAGGAAAGGAAAACAACGTTCATGCGTACGTACGGACTACCGCCCCCTTAAAATGATATGACTCGTTCATACCACACATGGAACGTATAAAGGATGGTGTTAATGAACTTAAGTAACATATATAAAATATTATATTATACTGGAATAGTAATATACCTATGTATCAGTTGGATTCAATTCTTTTAAAATAAAAATTAAAATGGAAGTAGCGTTCGTGCGTACGTACGGACTACCGTCTCCACGAACGCGGTGAGATCCATCCTCCATCGTATCCATTCAAGTCTTATTCTCATTTTAGGGTTAAAAATAATGTTAATATCATTCTGATTATGAATAAGATTTAATCTATCCATTACAAACATGTCTTACGTAACCAAACATTTAAGAAGAACGAATCGATTATCACCTGAAACGACGATAATACTAAGATATTATTAATAAAGCAATGTTAAACGATCATATATGATATCATATTAATGTATATGATTCTTGTATAATTTAATAACAATTATTTCACCATTATACAGGAGGTTAACCGACCCCAACAAAGGAAAAGTACAAGGTAAGGGTTATTTCACAATCTCTTCATTATCCGAGGTTGTTTATACGTAATAATCTACTGGGATTTCTTTATCATCCACATCCATGTTTCTTAAAAATGTATTTCAAAACATTTTTACTATTTATAAGAATATGGGTTAAAGTCATTTATACCCTTGTTTGACTTTTTATAAGAGGTTTATAAAGGAATCTTTCCATCGTCCTTTTTATCCTTTTCGACAGAATTGAGGTAAGAATGTTTTTTTTAACTTATACGGCGGGTGCGGTTATTTTACGCCGTTATAAAATCTTCAAAGCTTTACTTACAAGCTTATAAGAATATTTTCAAAGAAAATGTTTTATTTTATATGGATCTTAAATTATTTCAAAATAAAAAGAGATATTTCTTTAAAAAGAATTTTGATTTCATCTATGTCAACATCCTTTGATGGATTTTACGCTTATTTGAATTTGATCTATTGTGATACAAAACATCTATATTGTATTGAAGATTTTGTGATATGTTTGACTGTGGATGTGCTATTTTTATACCATTCATAGTTTATGGTGAAATTATTGATATTTCTTATGCTAGTTTTAATACGAATGTTTATGTTATGTTTAAACCTCTTCATATGGGAATGCATTGGACATAGTAAGTGACGGGTGGAGCCCGCTATAGCTCCTCGATGCATCGGTAGGTCTCATGAGACAAACTAGTGTCTTGGCACAAGGCCTTGACAAAATCTTATTTGTAGTCTTGGCACGAGGCCTTGGCTATGTGGTTATGATAGTCTGGCATTATGCATTCCAACATTATGAAAGTGGTTATTGATTCTTGAATGTGATTATTCGATTAGTAGAATATCCATGTGAATAAGTAAATGGCTTTATTTCATTTTACTTTTTCCATACTATGTTGAAGTTAAAGTTTAAAAGGCTTTTGTTTTAGTAATGCATTGCCTTAAATGTTTATTCTTATTTATGAAAGTTTCCGCTATATTGTTATCCTTACTGGGCATTTGAGCTCACCCCTTTTCTTTGTTTTATTTTTCCCAGGATGTGAAGAAGTAAGTTATGAATGACCTGCAGGGATTTTATGAGGGGTTAATAGTGTGTATTATGGAGACATTATGTTGTTGTAGTAGTTTTTCATTTTATGATGTAATGTAAAACCTATGAATATATCTAGTGTTTCCAAGGCTACTAAACCAATCGGTCTTTCGAGATTTGATCTTTCTTGTGATCATGCCAATGTTATGAAGTAATGCAACGACTCTGGGTAGCTGGGGTCGGGGCGTTACAGTTGCTATCAGAGGGAGTTTAGTACAAACCTTGGAAGCTAGATTTAGATAAACTCTGATTAGAGCACGTAGACCTAAGATGAGCTTTGAGGATTAGTGTAGAAGAACTTCCTAGAATTTTGGTATTGTAGAGATTTTGTGAGTTTTCCGAGCAATACATCCCTGTCTGGATACGAGCAGGTAGAGGCGGCTCTGGCACAGATGTACCTAGGGGTAAAACCCGAAAACACCGCTTTGAGCTAGACTCGAACGGGAACTGGTGCACGACAACGGGCCTTGCTGCACTCTTGGTTACGACACTCCCGGGGGATATGCTTAGGATAACTCTCATTTTCTTTACAAATCATTATGAAGGGTTTATGAGTATATACTTCCTCAAAGAAAACATTTTTATTATTATGGATTATATCCATAAATAGTTCAATTTATGTTAAGTGTTTTATAAGTATGGGATTATGTATTTTGATTCATAAACTGATCTAGTTTATGCCATTGTTTAGAAATGGCGCATAGTGGAAGAAATGGAAACCGTATCAATGCACGCACTCCATGTAGGGATTGCCCTCCTGCTCAAGATAATTATAGTGGGGCTGGTGATGCAACTGGTGCCAATCAGCTAATCACCATACTGGGACAACTTACTCAGGTTATGAATAATAACCTTACCCGTATGGAGCACCCTGATCCGCAGCGTGGAGGATCAATGTTAGATCGATTCATGAGGCAACAACCACCAACTTTCAACGGGAATACAAATCCATTAGTAGCTGAGCAATGGATATTTTCCCTAGAGAAAATATTTCAGGCTTTGGGGAGCAGTGAAAGGGAAAAAGTTATCATGGCAGTTTACCGCCTCACTGGAGATGCTAATCAATGGTGGTCATTGATTCAAAACATGAAGGAAGATGATGAAGTATCAAATATGGATTGGAAGGAGTTCAAAGATCTGTTTTTAGAAAAATACTTCCCTCGCGACCATCGAGCGGATATGGAAAGACAATTTCTGAGTCTGAGACAAAAGGAGGATGAGAATGTCACAAAGTATGAGGTTAACTTTACAAGGTTAGCGAGGTACGCTGGTGATTATATTCGCAACCCAAGAAGTAAGATTGATCGTTTCTTTGATGGGTTAAAACCATTTCTCCGTCGAGCATTAGTCTCACAATCCTTTTCATCGTACGAAGACATTGTCTAATGTGCTATCAAGACCGAAAAGGAATTCTCTAAGTCTTATGACTTTAAAGCAAAGCAAGAGAAGAAGAGACCTGCTGATCAATCTGGGAATGGAAATAAGGGGAAGAAGGGAAAGGTTGAATATCCATCTTGTGGTAAGTGCGGGAAGAAACACCCCGGTGCTTGCCTGAAGGGAATGGGAGTCTGTTACAAGTGTGGTGAAAAAGGCCACCAAGCTCATGACTGCAAGGGGAAGAAGGAAGCTACCAACGTTCAGTGCTACAATTGCAGGGAGATGGGGAATTATGCAAATACATGTCCTAAGCGTCAGGATAACATACCTCAGAAAAGGCCAAGGGATCAAGGCCAGGCTTATGCTATCACTACTGCTGAGGTAGAAGCTCCGAAAGATGTGGTGGCAGGTAATTTAATGGTTTCCTCAAGTTTAGCAAATTCATTATTTGATTCTGGATCATCGCATTGTTTCATATCTTCCCAGTTTGCTAAGAAAATTAGATATTTCCAATTTCATTTAATAAGGGAGTTGTCAGTTAAATCTCCTAAGGAAGTATCGTTGCAACAAAGTTTTGTGAATCAGTCCCCATTAGAGCACATAAATTTTCTTTATCTGCTGATCTCATCGTCATACCTATGATTGAGTTTGATATAATCCTCGGTATGGACTGGCTTTCGGACTATGATGTGAAGATTTATTGTAAGAAGAAAGAGGTTACGATTCTTGATGATAATGATAAGGAACACCTTATTTTTAGAGCAGAATCGTCACCACCTAATTCTTATTTAGATCCACCCTCAATAGCTCAACTAAATTCAATTATTGGGGAGGAAGAGAATGAAATAACTGCGGGTGAGGAAAGGAATGTTCAAATAGAGGATGTACCTATTGTGAAAGAATTTGTAGATGTATTTCCAGAAGATTTACCTGGACATCCTCCAGAACGAGAAGTTGAGTTTTCCATTGATTTGATTCCTGGATCAAGGCCTATATCGAAGACCCCTTATAGAATGGCCACTGTAGAGTTAGTCGAACTAAAGAAACAACTAGAGGAATTGAGTAATAAGGGATTTATTCGCCCTAGTGTTTCTCCATGGGGAGCCCCTGTTCTTTTTGTTAAAAAGAAAGATGGATCTATGAGGTTATGTATCGACTACAGGGAGATCAATGCTATAACGATAAAGAACAAGTATCCCCTACCTCGTATTGATGATTTATTTGACCAACTGCATGGAGCTCAATACATTTCAAAGATTGACCTTCGATCTGGATACCATCAGTTGTGTGTGAAGAAGGAAGACATTCCGAAAACAGCATTTCGAACCAGGTACGGGCATTACGAGTTTACTGTAATGCCGTTTGGATTGACTAATGCACCCTCTGTATTCATGGATCTAATGAATAGAGTTTTCAAGGAGTATCTTGATGAATTTGTGGTGGTATTTATTGATGATATCTTGGTATACTCCAAAACCTACGAAGATCATGAAAATCACTTGCGCATTATCTTGAAGACTCTGAGGAGGCATGAATTATATGGGAAGTTTAGCAAGTGTGAATTCTGGCTTTAGGAGATTTCTTTTCTTGGCCATATTGTCTCTAAAGATGGAATCTCTGTTGATCCTTCTAAGACCAAGGCAATCCAAGAATGGCCAGCACCTACGAGTATAACTGAGGTACGTAGTTTTATTGGCTTGGCAGGTTATTATCGACGTTTCGTCCAGAATTTTTCCCGATTGGCTAACCCATTAACGAAGCTCACACGTGAAGGGGTTAAATTTGTTTGGACAAAAGAGTGTGAAGAATGTTTCGAAGAATTGAAGAAAAGATTAGTCAATGCTCCTATATTGACTCTACCATCGGGGAATGATGGGTTCGTTATTTATAGTGATGCATCAAAGAAAGGACTTGGTTGTGTCCTTATGCAGAATGATAGAGTTATTGCCTATGCATCACGACAGTTGAAAATTCATGAACAAAACTATCCTACTCACGATCTTGAGTTAGCAGCTGTGATCTTTGCTTTGAAGATATGGAGGCACTACCTCGATGGTGAAAAATGTGAGATTTATACTGATCACAAGAGTTTGAAGTATATTTTCTCACAAAAAGAACTCAACATGAGGCAAAGGAGATGGCTTGAATTACTCAAGGATTATGATTGCACGATACACTACCACCCGGGGAAAGCAAACAAAGTAGCAGATGCTTTGAGCAGAAAAGACCATGGAGTTCTGAACATGATGAGAATTGAAAGGGATCCAATTTTCATGGATCTAGAGAAGATGGACATGGGAATAACCAGGGAAGGTGAAACATCAATGCTTTTTCAAATGGTTGCCAAACCATCTTTACTAGAAAGGATTAAGAGTTCCCAGACCGATGATGAAGAATTTCAGAAGAAGATTAAAGCTTTGAATGATGGGAGATTGAGAGACTTTGTGTATGAAGATGGAATTTTGAAATTCGGGAAGAGGCTTTGTGTTCCCAATATACCTGATCTAAAAAGGGAATTGCTGGATGACGCTCATAGTTCCAATTTCTCTATACACCCTGGGAGCACCAAAATGTATAGAGATTTGAAGGAACATTTTTGGTGGGACAACATGAAGAGGGAGATTGCTGATTTTGTGTCAAGATGTATGGTTTGTCAACAAGTGAAAGCTGGAAGGCAACAGCCTGGAGGAGTCATGCAACCTCTTCCCATACCGGAGTGGAAATGGGACAATATTACGATGGACTTTGTCATGGGGCTACCAAAGACTCCTAGAAGGAACGATGCAATATGGGTTATTGTTGATCGTCTTACCAAGTCAGCACATTTTCTTGCTATAAGAGAAGATCTACCCCTGGAACGTCTAGCAAGACTATACATTAATGAAGTTTTGAGACATCATGGAGTACCCCTATCGATTGTTTCTGATCGTGATCCCCGTTTTACTTCAAGATTCTGGAAAAGTCTTCAGAAATCCCTGGATACTGAACTTCATTTGAGCACTGCTTACCACCCTCAGACAGACGGACAATCAGAACGGACTATTCAAACCTTAGAAGACATGTTGAGATCTTGCTCACTTGATTTTCAGGGTATGCGGGATCAATATTTACAACTGGTAGAATTTTCCTATAACAATAGCTTCCATTCAAGTATTCAGATGGCACCATATGAAGCGTTATATGGAAAGAGATGTCGTACACCAACCTGTTGGGATGACGTTGGTGAAAGAAAACTTGTAGGCCCAGAACTGGTGGAGGAAACGGTGGAAAAGGTGAAGGTAATCCAAAATCACATCAAAGCATCTCAAAGTAGGCAGAAGAGCTATGCCGATAATCGAAGGAAGGATTTGGAATTTCAGGTTGGTGATCATGTTTTCCTAAAGGTATCTCCATGGAAGGGAGTCATACGTTTTGGTAAGAAAGGTAAATTGAGTCCCAGGTACATCGGACCTTTCGAAATTCTAGAACGAATTGGGGCTGTAGCTTACCGATTGGCAATGCCGCCAAGTCTCTCCAAAGTTCACGATGTGTTCCACGTATCTCTGTTGAGAAAATACATGCCTGACCCAACGCATGTACTCACCTATGAGGAATTAGAACTGGAACCCGATCTGTCTTATTGTGAAGAGCCCGTCAAGATTCTTGATACAAGAGAACAAGTACTGAGAAACCGGACGACGCGTCTGGTAAAAGTTTTGTGGAGAAATCATAAGATGAAAGAGGCAACGTGGGAACCCGAGGAACTTATGATGAAGAACCACCCGAGTCTTTTTATGCAGTAATACCCTAGAAATTGCGAGGACGCAATTATTTGAAGGAGGGGAGAATGTAACACCCCAAGCTTCTACGGTACGCTTCTCTTTGAATAATGTGATAGCGTGTGTTGTACGCAACACCGAGTTCTAACACACCATAACTAATCAAACTAGCCGTTATGAATAGTAATACCTACTTTTTGAAATTATATATATTTTATATTTGAAAATGGACTTCATTTTTGGATTCGGAATATCGAATTTAGCCTAAGGTGAAATTTTGGTACTTTTCGGATAACTTTCATATTTTGATGAATAGTGAAAATTACTAAATTTTAATTAAAAACAACTTTTTTAATCAAAATAATTAATAGTGATAAATTGTGAATTTGAGTGGTTTTAAAGTATATTTAGAATATATTTTTACCATTTAATATAATGTTGGTCATTGGATATAATTTTACAATTAAACCGAACATAAACAAGTGTCAATCTTTTGATAGTTATTACCTCTTAAAAACACGCTTTTTGTTTTGACAGAGGGAATTAATTTTAAATTAATTTCTGCCACTTCTGTGTTTTGAATTTAGGAAAATGGATTCCATATTTGGAATCAGGATGTCCAAATTATGTAAATAGGTAACTTTTATTTTTACACATTTTGAATAATTACTGCGGTAAATATTTTATTTACCATGGTTAAAGGGTAAATCCGGTAAATAAGGGTTAAAAAAATAATATTATAATAATACAAAGTTACCCTAAAACGTGTCCTAACCTTATTGGTGGACACATACCCGACCATGAGCATCCTTGGGTCAATTTGGGGACCCCTTGGAGCCACTTGTATGTGGTAGGGACACATTATATTAATAAAGTTAAAATAAAAATAAAAATGGCATAAGCTTACATCTTTTAGAAGAACAATTTTTACATAGGGTTATACATGTTGGATTTTCGATTATAAATATTCATTAGAAATATCACAAGATTTCCTACATAATGATATTTTATTTATAATTTTTAGACATCAAATAATTTAAATTATTAATGACACAATAATGATGCAATGTTTACTTCATTAATAAATCATTTAAATAAATAAGATTATAATGATTAAAATATTATCTAAAACCTGTCCAATTCTTATTGGTTGATGTTATTTAGAATATTAGTCATCTTATCTTCGACCTCAATGATTTTTGGACCATTATAAACCGAATATAATTATATTATAAAGTAATACTTTCACTCTTTCCTAAAGAGCCCCTCTTCTCCCTTATAAAAGGAGACCACTTCTACTCATTCCTCACACCTCTCAAGCCACTTGGCTCGTCCAAAATCTGCCCAACTAAGCTCCCCACATCCCTATCCTCCTCCTTGAAGCTTCCCCTTAGGCAGAAATCATTTCCAGAAGTCCTTTGGTTCCAACCAAAGTGAGTTACCTAAATTAAAGGTAACGATTTCTCTTAAATTATTTTCCTTTATTTTGCTTCTCCAACCCCCAAACTCTTTTTATTTCCTTTCTTTTGTAACAACACCAGTATCCTAAATATACTAGGAGGTTGTTATAAGAAGGATTCAAACTACACATACACACAACTCCATCTAATGGATGATGAACATAATGTTTCTGTGGATGGCAAACTAACGCCTCACGAAACGATGATTGTTCAAATACATCTTACCGCCTCTCATGGTGGCCATTATGATGGAACTGTAATTAAATATGATATTAATGATATATATTTTATATATAAGATTCTGTAATTCCATTTTATTTCATACCATTATTCGTTTCATGTTGTATATACATACGATAATTTCATTTGAGGAAGTGCGGACTACCGCCCCCTTAAAATGATATGACTCGTTCATACCACACATGGAACGTATAAAGGATGGTGTTAATGAACTTAAGTAATATATATAAAATATTATATTATACTGGAATAGTAATATACCTATGTATTAGTTGGATTCAATTCTTTTTAAATAAAAATTAAAATGGAAGTAGCGTTCGTGCGTACGTACGGACTACCGTCTCCACGAACGCGGTGAGATCCATCCTCCATCGTATCCATTCAAGTCTTATTCTCATTTTAGGGTTAAAAATAATGTTAATATTATTCTGATTATGAATAAGATTTAATCTATCCATTACAAACATGTCTTACATAACCAAACATTTAAGAAGAACGAATCGATTATCACCTGAAACGACGATAATACTAAGATATTATTAATAAAGCAATGTTAAAAGATCATATATGATATCATATTAATGTATATGATTCTTGTATAATTTAATAACAATTATTTCACCATTATACAGGAGGTTAACCGACCCCAACAAAGGAAAAGTACAAGGTAAGGGTTATTTCACAATCTCTTCATTATCCGAGGTTGTTAATACGTAATAATCTACTGGAATTTCTTTATCATCCACATCCATGTTTCTTAAAAATGTTTTTCAAAACATTTTTACTATTTACAAGAATATGGGTTAAATTCATTTATACCCTTGTTTGACTTTTTATAAGAGGTTTATAAAGGAATCTTTCCGTCGTTTTCGAAACAAGGTCCTTTTTAACCTTTTCGACAGAATTGAGGTAAGAATGTTTTTTTTAACTTATACGGCGGGTGCGGTTATTTTACGCCATTATAAAATCTTCAAAGCTTTCCTTAAAATATTATAAGAATATTTTCAAAGAAAATGTTTTATTTTATATGGATCTTAAATTATTTCAAAATAAAAAGAGATATTTCTTTAAAAAGAATTTTGATTTCATCTATGTCAACATCCTTTGATGGATTTTACGCTTATTTGAATTTGATCTATTGTGATACAAAACTTCTATATTGTATTGAAGGTTTTGTGATATGTTTGACTGTGGATGTGCTATTTTTATACCATTCATAGTTTATGGTGAAATTATTGATATTTCGTATGCTAGTTTTAATACGAATGTTTATGTTATGTTTAAACCTTTTCATATGGGAATGCATTGGACTTAGTAAGTGACGGGTGGAGCCCGCTATAGCTCCTCGATGCATCGGTAGGTCTCATGAGACAAACTAGTGTCTTGGCACAAGGCCTTGACAAAATCTTATTTGGGGGTTGGAGAAGCAAAATAAAGGAAAATAATTTAAGAGAAATCGTTACCTTTAATTTAGGTAACTCACTTTGGTTGGAACCAAAGGACTTTTTGAAATGATTTCTGCCTAAGGGAAAGCTTCAAGGAGGAGGAGAGGGATGTGAGGAGCTTAGTTGGGCAGAGTTTGGACGAGCCAAGTGGCTTGAGAGGTGTGAGGAATGAGTAGAAGTGGTCTCCTTTTATAAGGGAGAAGAGGGGCTCTTTAGGAAAGAGTGAAAGTATTACTTTATAATATAATTATATTCGGTTTATAATGGTCCAAAAATCATTGAGGTCGAAGATAAGATGACTAATATTCTAAATAACATCAACCAATAAGAATTGGACAGGTTTTAGATAATATTTTAATCATTATAATCTTATTTATTTAAATGATTTATTAATGAGGTAAACATTGCATCATTATTGTGTCATTAATAATTTAAATTATTTGATGTCTAAAAATTATAAATAAAATATCATTATGTAGGAAATATTTTTATCTTTCTAATGAATATTTATAATCGAAAATCCAACATGTATAACCCTATATAAAAATTGTTCTTCTAAAAGATGTAAGCTTATGACATTTTTATTTTTATTTTAACTTTATTAATATAATGTGTCCCTACCACATACAAGTGGCTCCAAGGGGTCCCCAAATTGACCCAAGGATGCTCATGGTAGGGTATGTGTCCACCAATAAGGTTAGGACATTGACATTACATTGATACCAACTGTAGAGACCCTAAGCTTGACGTACATTGACATTACATTACTTTTGCGGAATACTTAGTACATTACAAATACACACACACAAGGACCGTAATAGTTTAGTGTCTTTGGAAACTCGGACTATAATCTTCTAATCGTGGTGAAAGATCTTCAAAATCTCCCATAAAGATATTCCTTTTTTTTACCTAAAACCTTTCTTTATATCCTGGGGAAAAGAAAACATAAAAGGGTGAGCTCAAATGCTCAGTAAGGGTAAACAAAATAAATATCAATCACATCATATTCATAAGAACATAACATTTTGGAAATCATAACCTGCAAAAGAGAGCATAATTTCATAATCATGGGATAAATCATGGCAGTGAAAAAGTAATCCCAATAATCATAACTTAAAACATGAAACTTTGTGTCATACACAGATAATCATAGAGAATCATTTCTTGTTAGTCAAGACTAATTGCCAAGACTATCTTAGTGGACAGAGTCCCTTTCTGAATCGAGTAACCCTCGTTTCAGTCCTGTTTCACTGAACCGGTATAACATACCATTTCAGCCATGTCTATCTCATGAGATATAAAATCTTTACCCAATGCATTGGAGGGAGATATAGGTCCCACAAATCTCATAATGAATCTTTTCTTATGTGTGCCACATAATCATAAACCATACATCATAGCGTAACCCATGTAACAAAAATGGGATTCTTGAAACATCATGACATCATAAATCAATTCATATAAGATAAAGGAATTCATAAAAATAATTCCATCACAACATAGTCAAATCAATGTAAAAATATGGATAGAAACATAACCCTTTATTATCTTAGATGGAAAATAATTTTGATAAAACACTTGAATTTAATTCTTGAGGAAAATATCCTTTCTTCTTCAAAATCAATTTCTTTTCACAAAACATCATGCAATTTTATAAGAAATATATTTTATTGAAAATAGTCATGAAATCTTTTAGGGGAAGCTTCATGAAAATAAGGCTTTACAAAATAGTAGAAATCCGTTCGTGCCATATAAGTTAAAAAAACATTCTTCATACTTTTGTCGGAAAAGTCAAAAAGTACCTCGTATGACAAAAGATTCCTTTCATAGATATTACTAAAAACTCACCGAAGGGTAAAAATGGATTTAAACAATTGTAGGTGGATTGAAATAATATTACATATTGATGAAACATGGATGTGGATGATAAAATACACCCCAGTAAATACTTATGAATAAACAATCTCGGATAAAAATGAGATTGTGATATTTCCCTTACCTTAGGTCCGACTTGCTTTGTAAGTGTCCGAACCTCCTGTATAATGATTTAAATCATGTTATTGACTTATTACAGAATCATATTCATTGTTATGATATCATATATGGTTCACTTATGACATTATATTACCCGTTCTTTTGTAAATTCCATGTTAAAGAAGCGTTTTGGGTAAAATCGTTTCATTTATCGTAGGTGTTTTGACTTGTTGTTATTGACATCATTATTACTTATATCATGATTTACTCACTTCCAGAATATAAAATATGATTCATAACATTGGCATGATCACAAGAAAGATCAAATCTCGAAAGACCGATTGGTTTAGTAGCCTTGGAAACACTAGATATATTCATAGGTTTTACATTACATCATAAAATGAAAAACTACTACAACAACATAATGTATCCATAATACACACTATTAACCCCTCATAAAATCCCTGCAGGTCATTCATAACTTACTTCTTCACATCCTGGGAAAAATAAAACATAGAAAAGGGGTGAGCTCAAATGCCCAGTAAGGATAACAATATAGCGGAAACTTTCATAAATAAGAATAAACATTTAAGGCAATGCATTACTAAAACAAAAGCCTTTTAAACTTTAACTTCAACATAGTATGACAAAAGTAAAATGAAATAAAGCCATTTACTTATTCACATGGATATTCTACTAATCGAATAATCACATGCAAAAATCAATAACCACTTTCATAATGTTGGAATGCATAATGCCAGACTATCATAACCACATAGCCAAGGCCTCGTGCCAAGACTACAAATAAGATTTTGTCAAGGCCTTGTTCCAAGACACTAGTTTGTCTCATGAGACCTACCGATGCATCGAGGAGCTATAGCGGGCTCCACCCGTCACTTACTAAGTCCAATGCATTCCCATATGAAAAGGTTTAAACATAACATAAACATTCGTATTAAAACTAGCATACGAAATATCAATAATTTCACCATAAACTATGAATGGTATAAAAATAGAACATCCACAGTCAAACATATCACAAAACCTTCAATACAATATAGAAGTTTTGTATCACAATAGATCAAATTCAAATAAGCGTAAAATCCATCAAAGGATGTTGACATAGATGAAATCAAAATTCTTTTTAAAGAAATATCTCTTTTTATTTTGAAATAATTTAAGATCCATATAAAATAAAACATTTTCTTTGAAAATATTCTTATAAGCTTGTAAGGAAAGCTTTGAAGATTTTATAACGGCGTAAAATAACCGCACCCGCCGTATAAGTTAAAAAAACATTCTTACTTCAATTCTGTCGAAAAGGTTAAAAAGGACCTTGTTTCGAAAACGACGGAAAGATTCCTTTATAAACCTCTTATAAAAAGTCAAACAAGGGTATAAATGACTTTAACCCATATTCTTGTAAATAGTAAAAATGTTTTGAAATACATTTTTAAGAAACATGGATGTGGATGATAAAGAAATCCCAGTAGATTATTACGTATAAACAACCTCGGATAATGAAGAGATTGTGAAATAACCCTTACCTTGTACTTTTCCTTTGTTGGGGTCGGTTAACCTCCTGTATAATGGTGAAATAATTGTTATTAAATTATACAATAATCATATACATTAATATGATATCATATATGATCTTTTAACATTGCTTTATTAATAATATCTTAGTATTATCGTCGTTTCAGGTGATAATCGATTCGTTCTTCTTAAATGTTTGGTTACGTAAGACATGTTTGTAATGGATAGATTAAATCTTATTCATAATCAGAATGATATTAACATTATTTTTAACCCTAAAATGAGAATAAGACTTGAATGGATACGATGGAGGATGGATCTCACCGCGTTCGTGGAGACGGTAGTCCGTACGTACGCACGAACGCTACATCCATTTTAATTTTTATTTTTAAAGAATTGAATCCAACTGATACATAGGTATATTACTATTCCAGTATAATATAATATTTTATATATGTTACTTAAGTTCATTAACACCATCCTTTATACGTTCCATGTGTGGTATGAACGAGTCATATCATTTTAAGGGGGCAGTAGTCCGCACTTCCTCAAATGAAATTATCGTATGTATATACAACATGAAACGAATAATGGTATGAAATAAAATGGAATTACATAAGCTTATATATAAAATATATATCATTAATATCATATTTAATTATAGTGCCATCATAATGGCCACCATGAGAGGCGGTAAGATGTATTTGAACAATCATCGTTTCGTGAGGCGTTAGTTTGCCATCCACAGAAACATTATGTTCATCATCCATTAGATGGAGTTGTGTGTATGTGTAGTTTGAATCCTTCTTATAACAAACTCATAGTATATTTAGGATACTGTTTTTGTTACAAAATAAAGGAAATAAAAAGAGTTTGGGGGTTGGAGAAGCAAAATAAAGGAAAATAATTTAAGAGAAATCGTTACCTTTAATTTAGGTAACTCACTTTGGTTGGAACCAAAGGACTTCTTGAAATGATTTCTGCCTAAGGGGAAGCTTCAAGGAGGAGCAGAGGGATGTGGGGAGCTTAGTTGGGCAGAGTTTGGACGAGCCAAGTGGCTTGAGAGGTGTGAGGAATGAGTAGAAGTGGTCTCCTTTTATAAGGGAGAAGAGGGGCTCTTTAGGAAAGAGTGAATGTATTACTTTATAATATAATTTTATTCGGTTTATAATGGTCCAAAAATCATTGAGGTCGAAGATAAGATTACTAATATTCTAAATAACATCAACCAATAAGAATTGGACAGGTTTTAGATAATATTTTAATCATTATAATCTTATTTATTTAAATGATTTATTAATGAGGTAAACATTGCATCATTATTGTGTCATTAATAATTTAAATTATTTGATGTCTAAAAATTATAAATAAAATATCATTATGTAGGAAATCTTTTTATCTTTCTAATGAATATTTATAATCTAAAATCCAACATGTATAACCCTATGTAAAAATTGTTCTTCTAAAAGATGTAAGCTTATGCCATTTTTATTTTTATTTTAACTTTATTAATATAATGTGTCCCTACCACATACAAGTGGCTCCAAGGGGTCCCCAAATTAACCCAAGGATGCTCATGGTCGGGTATGTGTCCACCAATAAGGTTAGGACACGTTTTAGGGTAACTTTGTATTATTATAATATTATTTTTTTAACCCTTATTTACCGGATTTACCCTTTAACCATGGTAAATAAAATATTTACCGCAGTAATTATTCAAAATGTGTAAAAATAAAAGTTACCTATTTACATAATTTGGACATCCTGATTACAAATATGGAATCCATTTTCCTAAATTCAAAACACAGAAGTGGCAAAAAATAATTTAAAATTAATTCCCGCTGTCAAAACAAAAAGCGTGTTTTTAAGAGGTAATAACTATCAAAAGATTGACACTTGTTTATGTTCGGTTTAATTGTAAAATTATGTCCAATAAACAACAGTATATTAAATGGTAAAAATATATTCTAAATATACTTTAAAACCACTCAAATTCACAATTTATCACTATTAATTATTTTGATTAAAAAAGTTGTTTTTAATTAAAATTTAGTAATTTTCACTATTCATCAAAATATGAAAGTTATCCGAAAAGTACCAAAATTTCACCTTAGGCTAAATTCGATATTCCGAATCCAAAAATGAAGTCCATTTTCAAATATAAAATATATATAATTTCAAAAAGTAGGTATTACTATTCATAACGGCTAGTTTGATTAGTTATGGTGTGTTAGAACTCGGTGTTGCGTACAACACACGCTATCACATTATTCAAAGAGAAGCGTACCGTAGAAGCTTGGGGTGTTACATTCTCCCCTCCTTCAAATAATTGCGTCCTCGCAATTTCTAGGGTATTACTGCATAAAAATACTCGGGTGGTTCTTCATCATAAGTTCCTCGGGTTCCCACGTTGCCTCTTCCATCTGATGATTTCTCCACAAAACTTTTACCAAACGCGTCTTCCGGTTTCTCAGTACTTGTTCTCTTGTATCAAGAATCTTGACGGGCTCTTCACAATAAGAAAGATCGGGTTCCAGTTCTAATTCCTCATAGGTGAGTACATGCGTTGGGTCAGGCATGTATTTTCTCAACAGAGATACGTGGAACACATCGTGAACTTTGGAGAGACTTGGCGGCATTGCCAATCGGTAAGCTACAGCCCCAATTTGTTCTAGAATTTCGAAAGGTCCGATGTACCTGGGACTCAATTTACCTTTCTTACCAAAACTTATGACTCCCTTCCATGGAGATACCTTTAGGAAAACATGATCACCGACCTGAAATTCCAAATCCTTCCTTCGATTATCGGCATAGCTCTTCTGCCTACTTTGAGCTGCTTTGATGTGATTTTGGATTACCTTCACCGTTTCCACCGTTTCCTCCACCAGTTCTGGGCCTACAAGTTTTCTTTCACCAACGTCATCCCAACAGGTTGGTGTACGACATCTCTTTCCATATAACGCTTCATATGGTGCCATATGAATACTTGAATGGAAGCTATTGTTATAGGAAAATTCTACCAGTGGTAAATATTGATCCCACATACCCTGAAAATCAAGTGAGGAAGATCTCAACATGTCTTCTAAGGTTTGAATAGTCCGTTCTGATTGTCCGTCTGTCTGAGGGTGGTAAGCGGTGCTCAAATTAAGTTCAGTATCCAGGGATTTCTGAAGAATTTTCCAGAATCTTGAAGTAAAATGGGGATCACGATCAGAAACAATCGATAGGGGTACTCCATGAAGTCCCACAACTTCATTAATGTATAGTCTTGCTAGACGTTCCAGGGGTAGATCTTCTCTTATAGCAAGAAAATGTGCTGACTTGGTAAGACGATCAACAATAACCCATATTGCATCGTTCCTTCTAGGAGTCTTTGGTAGCCCCATGACAAAGTCCATCGTAATATTGTCCCATTTCCACTCCGGTATGGGAAGAGGTTGCATGACTCCTCCAGGCTGTTGCCTCCAGCTTTCACTTGTTGACAAACCATACATCTTGACACAAAATCAGCAATCTCCCTCTTCATGTTGTCCCACCAAAAATGTTCCTTCAAATCTCTATACATTTTGGTGCTCCCAGGGTGTATAGAGAAATTGGAACTATGATCGTCATCCAGCAATTCCCTTTTTAGATCAGGTATATTGGGAACACAAAGTCTCTTCCCGAATTTCAAAATTCCATCTTCATACACAAAGTCTCTCAATCTCCCATCATTCAAAGCTTTAATCTTCTTCTGAAATTCTTCATCATCGGTCTGGGAACTCTTAATCCTTTCTAGTAAAGATGGTTTGGCAACCATTTGAAAAAGCATTGATGTTTCACCTTCCCTGGTTATTCCCATGTCCATCTTCTCTAGATCCATGAAAATTGGATCCCTTTCAATTCTCATCATGTTCAGAACTCCATGGTCTTTTCTGCTCAAAGCATCTGCTACTTTTTTTGCTTTCCCCGGGTGGTAGTGTATCGTGCAATCATAATCCTTGAGTAATTCAAGCCATCTCCTTTGCCTCATGTTGAGTTCTTTTTGTGAGAAAATATACTTCAAACTCTTGTGATCAGTATAAATCTCACATTTTTCACCATAGAGGTAGTGCCTCCATATCTTCAAAGCAAAGATCACAGCTGCTAACTCAAGATCATGAGTTGGATAGTTTTGTTCATGAATTTTCAACTGTCGTGATGCATAGGCAATAACTCTATCATTCTGCATAAGGACAAAACCAAGTCCTTTCTTTGATGCATCACTATAAATAACGAACCCATCATTCCCCGATGGTAGAGTCAATATAGGAGCATTGACTAATCTTTTCTTCAATTCTTCGAAACATTCTTCACACTCTTTTGTCCAAACAAATTTAACCCCTTTACGTGTGAGCTTCGTTAATGGGTTAGCCAATCGGGCAAAATTCTGGACGAAACGTCGATAATAACCCGCCAAGCCAATAAAACTACGTACCTCAGTTATACTCGTAGGTGCTGGCCATTCTTGGATTGCCTTGGTCTTAGAAGGATCAACAGAGATTCCATCTTTAGAGACAATATGGCCAAGAAAAGAAATCTCCTGAAGCCAGAATTCACACTTGCTAAACTTCCCATATAATTCATGCCTCCTCAGAGTCTTCAAGATAATGCGCAAGTGATTTTCATGATCTTCGTAGGTTTTGGAGTATACCAAGATATCATCAATAAATACCACCACAAATTCATCAAGATACTCCTTGAAAACTCTATTCATTAGATCCATGAATACAGAGGGTGCATTAGTCAATCCAAACGGCATTACAGTAAACTCGTAATGCCCGTACCTGGTTCGAAATGTTGTTTTCGGAATGTCTTCCTTCTTCACACACAACTGATGGTATCCAGATCGAAGGTCAATCTTTGAAAAGTATTGAGCTCCATGCAGTTGGTCAAATAAATCATCAATACGAGGTAGGGGATACTTGTTCTTTATCGTTATAGCATTGATCTCTCTGTAGTCAATACATAACCTCATAGATCCATCTTTCTTTTTAACAAAAAGAACAGGGGCTCCCCATGGAGAAACACTAGGGCGAATAAATCCCTTATTACTCAATTCCTCTAGTTGTTTCTTTAGTTCGACTAACTCTACAGTGGCCATTCTATAAGGGGTCTTCGATATAGGCCTTGATCCAGGAATCAAATCAATGGAAAACTCAACTTCTCGTTCTGGAGGATGTCCAGGTAAATCTTCTGGAAATACATCTACAAATTCTTTCACAATAGGTACATCCTCTATTTGAACATTACTTTCCTCACCCACAGTTATTTCATTCTCTTCCTCCCCAAAAATTGAATTTAGTTGAGCTATTGAGGGTGGATCTAAATAAGAATTAGGTGGTGACGATTCTGCTCTAAAAATAAGGTGTTCCTTATCATTATCATCAAGAATCGTAACCTCTTTCTTCTTACAATAAATCTTCGCATCATAGTCCGAAAGCCAGTCCATACCGAGGATTATATCAAACTCAATCATAGGTATGACGATGAGATCAGCAGATAAAGAAAATTTATGTGCTCTAATGGGGACTGATTCACAAAACTTTGTTGCAACGATACTTCTCTTAGGAGTTTTAACTGACAACTCCCTTATTAAATCAAATTGGAAATATCTAATTTTATTAGCAAACTGGGAAGATATGAAACAATGCGATGATCCAGAATCAAATAATGCATTTGCTAAACTTGAGGAAACCATTAAATTACCTACCACCACATCTTTCGGAGCTTCTACCTCAGCAGTAGTGATAGAATAATCCTGGCCTTGATCCCTTGGCCTTTTCTGAGGTAAGTTATCCTGACGCTTAGGACATGCATTTGCATAATGCCCCATCTCCCTGCAATTGTAGCACTGAACGTTGGTAGCTTCCTTCTTCCCCTTGCAGTCATGAGCTTGGTGGCCTTTTTCACCACACTTGTAACAGACTCCCATTCCCTTCAGGCAAGCACCGGGGTGTTTCTTCCCGCACTTACCACAAGATGGATATTCAACCTTTCCCTTCTTCCCCTTATTTCCATTCCCAGATTGATCAGCAGGTCTCTTCTTCTCTTGCTTTGCTTTAAAGTCATAAGACTTAGAGAATTCCTTTTCGGTCTTGATAGCACATGAGACAATGTCTTCGTACGATGAAAAGGATTGTGAGACTAATGCTCGACGGAGAAATGGTTTTAACCCATCAAAGAAACGATCAATCTTACTTCTTGGGTTGCGAATATAATCACCAGCGTACCTCGCTAACCTTGTAAAGTTAGCCTCATACTTTGTGACATTCTCATCCTCCTTTTGTCTCAGACTCAGAAATTGTCTTTCCATATCCGCTCGATGGTCACGAGGGAAGTATTTTTCTAAAAACAGATCTTTGAACTCCCTCCATTCCATATTTGATACTTCATCATCTTCCTTCATGTTTTGAATCAATGACCACCATTGATCAGCATCTCCAGTGAGGCGGTAAACTGCCATGATAACTTTTTCCCTTTCACTGCTCCCCAAAGCCTGAAATATTTTCTCTAGGGAAAATATCCATTGCTCAGCTACTAATGGATTTGTATTCCCGTTGAAAGTTGGTGGTTGTTGCCTCATGAATCGATCTAACATTGATCCTCCACGCTGCGGATCAGGGTGCTCCATACGGGAAACTCGGAATATAATCTTCTAATCGTGGTGAAAGATCTTCAAAATATCCCATAAAGATCTTCCGTTTTTTTTACCTAAAACCTTTCTTTATATCCTGGGGAAAAGAAAACATAAAAGGGTGAGCTCAAATGCTCAGTAAGGGTATACAAAAGAAATAAAAATCATATCATATCTTTTTGAAAATCATAACCTGCAAAAGAGATCTTAATATCTTAACATGGAACAAATCATAGAAGTGAAAATGAGATCACCATAATCATAACATGAAACTTGAAACTTTGTGGCATGCACACATAATCATGGAAAATCATTTCTTGTTAGTCATGACTCATTGCCAATACTATCTTAGTGGACAAAGTCCCTTTCTGAATCGATTAACCCTCGTTTCAGTCCTGTTTCACTGAACCGGTATAACCTACCGTTCCAGCCATGTCTATCTCATGAGATATAAAATCTTTACCCAATGCATTGGAGGGAGATATAGGTCCCACCCATCTTATAATGAATCCTTTCTTATGTGTGCCACATAATCATAAAACATATATCATCGCATAACACAAGTAACAAAAATGGGATTCTTGAAACATCATCACATCATAAATCAATTCATATAAGATAATGGAATTCATAAAAATAATTCCATCACAACATGATCAAATCAATGTAATAATAGGGATAAAAACAGAACCCTTTATTATCTTAGATGGAAAATAATTTTAATAAAACACTTGAACTTCATTCTTGAGGAAAATATCATTTCTTCTTCAAAAACATTTTTCCTTTCATAACATGTCATACAACTTTAAAATAAAAGAAGTTGATTAAAAATAAACTTGAAAACTTGTAAAGGAAGCTTCTTGGAAATAATGTTTTAAAAATCCATTCAAGCCGTATAAGTTAAAAAGAAAACATTCTTCTCGTACTTTTGTCGGAAAAGTCAAAAAGCACCTCGTATGAAAAACGTCAAAAGATACCTTTCATATTTTTTAATAAAAACTCACCGAAGGGTAAAATTGGATTTAAACAATTGTAGGTGGATGGAAATAATATTACATATTGATGAAACATGGATGTGGATGATAAAATACACCCCAGTAAATACTTACGAATAAACAATCTCAGATAAAAATGAGATTGTGATATTTCCCTTACCTTATGTCCGACTTGCTTTGTAAGTGTCCGAACCTCCTGTATAATGATTTAAATCATGTTATTGACTTATTCCAGAATCATATTCATTGTTTTAGTAATAGAATTACTATTAAATCAGTCCCGTTTCACTGAACCGGTATAACCTACCATTCCAGCCATGTCTATCTCATGAGATATAAAATCATTACCCAATGCATTGGAGGGAGATATAGGTCCCACCCATCTTATAATGAATCCTTTCTTATGTGTGCCACATAATCATACATCATCGCATAACACATGTAACAAAAATGAGATTCTTGAAACATCATGACATCATAAATCAATTCATATAAGATAAAGGAATTCCTAAAAATAATTTCATCACAACAGGATCAAATCAATGTAATAATAGGGATAAAAACATAACCCTTTATTATCTTAGAGAGAAAATAATTTTGATAAAACACTTGAACTCCATTCTTGAGGAAAATATCATTTCTTCTTTAAAAACATTTTTCATTTCTTAACATGTCATAAAACTTTAAACTAAAAGAAGTTGATTAAAAATAAACTTGAAAACTTGTAAAGTAAGATTCTTGGAAATAATGTTTTAAAAATCCATTCATGCCGTATACGTTAAAAAAAACATTCTTCGTACTTTTGTCGGAAAAGTCAAAAAATCACCTCGTACGAAAAAGCGACAAAAGATTCCTTTCATATTCTTTACTAAAAACTCACCGAAGGGTAAAAATGGATTTAAACAATTGTAGGTGGATGGAAATAATATTACATATTGATGAAACATGGATGTGGATGATAAAATACACCCCAGTAAATACTTACGAATAAACAATCTCGGATAAAAATGAGATTGTGATATTTCCCTTACCTTAGGTCCGATTTGCTTCGTATGTGTCCGAACCTCCTGTATAATGATTTAAATAATGTCATTGACTTATTATAGAATCATATTCATTGTTATGATATCATATATGGTTCACTTATGACATTATATTACCCGTTCTTTTGTAAATTCCATGTTAAAGAAGCGTTTTGGGTAAAATCGTTTCATTTATCGTAGGTGTTTTGACTTGTTGTTCTTGACATTATTATTACTTATATCATGATTTAATTACTTCCAGAATATAAAATTTGATTTATATATCATATATATTCAGTATATATATATATATAATAGATAGATAAATAAAATGAAAAACACCGTTCATGGAGACGGTAGTCCGTACGTACGCATGAACGCTGTTTTCCATTCCTTATTGTCTTGAAATGGAAGTAAGTAGATGACATACATATATATATATATACATAAACCAGTAGCTTTATAATGTCATATATTTCATTATTATTTCTTATATATACTTTATAATCATTCTTAAATGGTTAACATGGAGAATGAATCTCATCGCGTCGTGGAGACGGTAGTCCGTACGTACGCACGAGCGATGATATCATTTTCATAAATATTGAATTGAATCAGAGTGGATTATACAATATATCAGAATCAATATGATGTTGTAATAACTATGTATAGTTATTCTTTACACCATTATACCCATCCATGTAAGGTGGTGGTGGAAAATAGATTACACCACAGCGTGGAGACGGTATTCCGTACGTACGCACGCGCAGTGATTTCTTTTTCCGTAGGATGGATAGATGGTGAAATAGGGTTGTTTCATACTTATAATAACATATCAGTATATGAGTGATACTGATGTTATTACTTCATAATGAAACAACTAAAGAAGAAGAAGTTGAAGAAGAAAGAAATTGAAAAGATCGGTAATGGATATTACCTCTTCTTTGGAACGCCTCTTTGAATCCTCCACTTAGGGAACTAAGATTGGTCTTTGAAGAAGACTAGGACCTCTAGGATTATTTTAGGGAAGTGGAGAGGATAAAATGGCAGGGGTTGGCCGAGCTTGAGTGCTCAAATTTGTGTGATGAGGAGGGGGAGGAGGTGCCCTTTTATAAGGGAGGAGAGGGGCACCTTAGGAATATCTCAAAATATTATTTTATATTAAAGTCAAAATCGGTTTATAATGGTTCCAAAGGGTCTTATTTCGAAGATAAAGTGGGGATGGGTCGAAATCCTATCATCCAATAGGATTTAGACAAGTTTAGGGTATTATTTTAACCTTATCAATTAGATTTAACCCTAAGTTAAATAATTTAACTTTTACCGTGTCTTTTTGTTTTCTTACACTATATGGTTAATACACTTACTATAACATGCCAAACGAACCCCAAATTGTTTATTATTAATATATATATCCTTATCTAAGTCATTTGGCCGAACCTTAGATTTTTAAGAATAAAATAACAATTAATAATATAATATTTTATTTAAAAACTATTTTGTGTCAATTTTGACACTATTTGATATATGATTTTTGTGAAAGTCATAACAGAATTATATGTTCGAATAAAGTTTATTAAATCAACACTAATATATCATAGTAACCTAGAAAAGTAGTGGAATTCATAAAAAGTCTCAAATTACATTCAGTTTGGTGTTTATAACATCAATTATGTCAATATTTCATTAATAATATAATTACTGCATCATCTTTGTGTCATAAATAAATTAAATTATTTGATGTCTAAAAATTATAAATAAAATACCATTATGTAGGAAATCTTTTTAGCTTTCTAATGAATATATACAATCTAATTTATCTTATGTATAACCCTATATTAAAAATGTTTTAGTAAATAAACTTTGATTTTAACTCTTTTAACTCTTCTTTGAATTAAATAATAATAAATGTCCTAATCTAATCCAAGTGGGCCTAAATGGTCATATTTTATTCCTAAGCTTGTTTTTGGTCGAATTACACTTTTCCAATAGAATTAGGACATGTGTTAGGGTAATAGTAATATCATATTTACCCTTAGTTACCCTATTTACTATTAACCGCGGTAAAAAAAAGTAAAAAGTTACTATTCACCAAAAATTATTTTCATCTCATTGAACCACATTTTACTTACTGACATCAACCGTGTCTCTCGGATTTTTGAAATTCCATTCACAGAAGCGGTAAAATTAAGATTTATGAAGAAATTAATTTTTTTAACTACCACTTAGTAGTTTCACTATTCATCAAAAATTGATGTTTTTCAGAACAATGCCAAAATTTCATCCTAAGGTATATTTCATATTCCGAATTCAAAAATGAAGTCTATTTTACCAAATTCATATCATATAATTTTCATTAATTAACTTTATAATTAAATCCCGCTGTTAAAACAAATAGCGTGTTTTTAAGAAACAATATCTATAAAAAGATTGACACTTGATTATGTCTTGTTTAAATGTGAAATTACATCCAATGACCAACATTGTATTAAATTGTAAAAATATATTCTAAATATACTTTAAAACCTCTCAAATTAATAATTTATCACTATTAATTATTTCGATTAAAAAAGTTGTTTTTAATTATAATTTAGTAATTTTCACTATTCATCAGAATATGAAAGTTATCCGAAAAGTACCAAAATTTCACCTTAGGCTAAATTCGATACTCCGAATCCAAAAATGAAGTTCATTTTGAAAAATAAGATTTACAGAGTTTTAAAAAGTGGTTATTAATATTCATAACGGCTAGTTTTAATAATATTTTAATAGCATATCGTTGTTTAGTGAAACTCGGTATTGCGTATTACACACGCTATCGAGGAAGGTCGTGATTGTGTGTAATGCAAGGAAAGTCATGGATGCGTGTTGTACAAGCTCCTTTTGGTGTAGCGTACAACACAAGACTTTAATAAAATTAAAAAGAATATTTTTTATAAAATCTTGGGCTGTTACATTCTACCCCCCTTAAAATGAATTTCGCCCTCGAAATTCGTCGGGGTTATAAATGGTTTACTATTCGAAAGTTTCATTAATAGAAACCCACATCGTAAAAAGGAATATCAAAACCAATCTTTAAAAACAAAAGTATGAAACGTAACGGTTACCCAAATAAACTAATCATTGGGTTTCCACATAGGTGAAAATATGGATATGGAAGAGAAATCTAACCATCATGTTCTGATGGAGAGTGGTAGAGAACATGGCTATAGAAAAGCCAGTAATCACAAATCCATAGATTTGTGATGATATAAGGTACCATCTGATTCATCAGGTATAAGATCACTAGGACAACATTTTTGGTTTTCAAGATCATTTCCCTAAAGTTGAAAATTTAAATTAGAATAAATACTTACTTTGTTTTGGTACAATCTCACTGTTGTTCGTGCCTTGAACAATTTCCACTTCATCTCTTAAATAAATGAAGTTGAATTTGTTATTCATGAAGTGTTAGCAGATCATATGATAGAATGACGGGTCATTCCATCTGTCTCAAACAAAAGGTTATCAAAAATTATATACATAAGTCGACCTATAGTGAGATTAATCATATATTGTTCCTAAAATGGACTTATACTTCATATATCATAATGCTTAATATAATAAAACTATTTTCTACTAAACATGGACTTTCTGTAGGCCAGTGGTAGGCAATAAAGGCCAGTCGCACTTCGGTTGTGGGTTCGATTTCCACAGCCTTGTCCGAAGCGATGGGCTGTCGCCCGTCCTGCAGGTTGTCCTTTTTCTAAAACTATATTACTATAACATCCCATAAATAATATCGAAAAAACTTCTATCCTTAAACAATACTAACTTATGTCCAACATAATCCATTCCAATATTTAGTCCTATCCATAATACTGCAGTCCATTCTCATAACATAGTGAAAACGATTACCAGAGATTTAATACCATCGTTGATCCCCATATATCATAAGATATATCTTGTTGGACACATTCCAAACATTCAAAGGCCTTAATCTTGTACTCTCTTGAATACCCATTGAACCTTAGTGAAAACTTGAATGCAGTTAAAAGTTAACACTTTCCACATACCAAAATCCTCAAAATTCTATATACTCAAACCATGATATCACTTAGTCCTTATATCAATCATGAGCTCATGAATACTGTTAAACATTTCATTTTCTCATTTTCCCTTCATTATGCGCATAATATCTCAATCACTTTGATTACCACATTAGACCAATACATAAATATTCCAATATTCCAAGATACAACATTATTTTGGAATCCCATTACATAAACACTTAATCATTCCACCCCATCGTTGTCATATTCAACATTGCCAATAGTGATCGCATGTGACTTCCCTTTGTCCTTTGCCTTAAGAGGTTGCTCATGTCGATCATCACCAACCCTTGGATTAGGGCATTTATTGGCATAAAGTCCCATCTCCTTGCACTTGAAGCATTGAAGTGTTGGTTGTGCGTTCTCTGCAGTGTTTACTTTATTCACTTCTTTAGAATCCCTTTTTCCATTACTTTGACACTCAGCTGCTCGATGACCTTCTTTTCCACACTTAAAACATTTTCTAGTCCCTTTAAGACAATCTCCACCATGCTTCTTTCCACACTTTGTGCATAAGGAAACATTCATCTTCTTTTCACCATTATTCTGAGATTTCTCCTTGAACTCCATCTTTCGTTTCTTGTCAAACCCATGAGATGGATATGTAACACCAACTTCCATTTCTACCTTGATAGCACAACACACAATTTCTTCATAGCTACTGAAGTCTCTTATAGCTAATGCCCTTCGAAGACTTGGTTTTAAGCCACTGAAAAATCGATCAACTTTACTTTCAGGTTGGATGATAATGCCAGATGCATACCTTGCAAGTCTTGTAAAATTCGCTTCGTATATACCAACAGATTCATCATCCTTTTGCTTTAGTTCAAGAAACTCCTTCTCCATCTTCGTTCGAAGAATACAAGGGAAGTACTTACTGAAAAACAAGTTCTTGAACTCATCCCATTCCATGGAATCAATTTCATCTCTTTGCCTCGTATTCTTGATAAGATTCCACCATTGATCAGCTTCACCTTCCAAACGATATACTGCTAAGATGACTTTATCATGTTCAGAATATTGAAGAACTGAAAATATCTTTTCAGTAGTACTGATCCATTGTTCAGCCACAAGTGGATCAGAAGACCCACTGAAAGAAGGTGGACGTTGCCTCATGAAGGACTCAATAGAATATTGTTCCCTTCTCTTCTCATTTGGAAGTCCAGAATGATTCATAGCTTGTGTAAGTATAGCAATAAGATTTTGCACTCCATCTCCCATAACATTTGTTTGTTCAGGAGGGCAATCATTGCATTGTCCATTGCATTGATCAACACGGTTCCTTCGGGTTCCAGCCATCGTCTAAAACCCAAAAAGAATAGTGTGAGAGGCAAAAATCATGCTAGGGAAAACAACATAATAAAGGGGGAGTACCTTCAATATCCAACATCTTAGGTTTAATTCTATGATCGTTAGCGTAATTCTATTACTATAACCTATACGTATACTTATCCCTAGGGACATCCATACCTTAGAAATATCTCTAGGGATCACACTAACGTTTTCGCATCCTAGTTTCCAAAGGTTGACTAAATCATTTTACTATAAACCTAAATCATTTTACTGGAATAGTAATATACCTATGTATCAGTTGGATTCAATTCTTTTAAAATAAAAATTAAAATGGAAGTAGTGTTCGTGCGTACGTACGGACTACCGTCTCCACGAACGCGGTGAGATCCATCCTCCATCGTATCCATTCAAGTCTTATTCTCATTTTAGGGTTAAAAATAATGTTAATATCATTCTGATTATGAATAAGATTTAATCTATCCATTACAAACATGTCTTACGTAACCAAACATTTAAGAAGAACGAATCGATTATCACCTGAAACGACGATAATACTAAGATATTATTAATAAAGCAATGTTAAAAGATCATATATGATATCATATTAATGTATATGATTCTTGTATAATTTAATAACAATTATTTCACCATTATAAAGGAGGTTAACCGACCCCAACAAAGGAAAAGTACAAGGTAAGGGTTATTTCACAATCTCTTCATTATCCGAGGTTGTTTATACGTAATAATCTACTGGGATTTCTTTATCATCCACATCCATGTTTCTTAAAAATGTATTTCAAAACATTTTTACTATTTACAAGAATATGGGTTAAAGTCATTTATACCCTTGTTTGACTTTTTATAAGAGGTTTATAAAGGAATCTTTCCGTCGTTTTCGAAACAAGGTCCTTTTTAACCTTTTCGACAGAATTGAGGTAAGAATGTTTTTTTTAACTTATACGGTGGGTGCGGTTATTTTACGCCGTTATAAAATCTTCAAAGCTTTCCTTACAAGCTTATAAGAATATTTTCAAAGAAAATGTTTTATTTTATATGGATCTTAAATTATTTCAAAATAAAAAGAGATATTTCTTTAAAAAGAATTTTGATTTCATCTATGTCAACATCCTTTGATGGATTTTATAGTAAAATGATTTAGTCAACCTTTGGAAATTACATGGACATTACATTACATTTGCGGAATACTTAGTACATAACAAAAACACAAACAAGGATCGTAATAGTTTAGTGTCTTTGGAAACTCGGAACGTAATCTTCTAATCGTGGTGAAAGATCTTCAATATCTCCCATAAAGATCTTCCCTTTTTTTTTTACCTAAAACCTTTCTTTATATCCTGGGGAAAAGAAAACATAAAAGGGTGAGCTCAAATGCTCAGTAAGGGTAAACAAAAGAAAAATCAATCACATCGTATTCATAAGAACATAACATTTTGGAAATCTTAACCTGCAAAAGAGAGTATAATTTCATAACATGGGATAAATCATAGTAGTGAAATGAAATCCCAATAATCATAACATAAAACATTAATCTTTGTGTCATACACACATAATCATAGAGAATCATTTCTTGTTAGTCAAGACTCATTGCCAAGACTATCTTAGTGGACAAAGTCCCTTTCTGAATCGAGTAACCCTCGTTTCAGTCCTGTTTCACTGAACCGGTATAACCTACCATTCCAGCCATGTCTATCTCATGAGATATAAAATCTTTACCCAATGCATTGGAGGGAGATATAGGTCCCACCCATCTTATAATGAATCCTTTCTTATGTGTGCCACATAATCATAAAACATACATCATCGCATAACACATGTAACAAAAATGGGATTCTTGAAAAATCATGACATCATAAATCAATTCATATAAGATAAAGGAATTCATAAACATAATTCCATCACAACATAGTCAAATCAATGTAAAAATATGGATAGAAACAGAACCCTTTATTATCTTAGATGGAAAATAATTTTGATAAAACACTTGAATTGAATTCTTGAGGAAAATATCCTTTCTTCTTCAAAATCAATTTCTTTTCACAAAACATCATGCAATTTTAAAAGAAAGACATTTTATTGAAAATAGTCATGAAATCTTTTAGAGGAAGCTTCATGAAAATAAGGCTTTATAAAACAGTAGAAATCCGTTCGTGCCGTATAAGTTAAAAAAAAACATTCTTCGTACTTTTGTCGGAAAAGTCAAAAAGTACCTCGTACGAAAAACGACAAAAGATTCCTAAAAGCTCACCGAAGGGTAAAAATGGATTTAAACAATTTTAGGTGGATGGAAATAATATTACATATTGAGTAAACATGGATGTGGATGATAAAATACACCCCAGTAAATACTTACGAATAAACAATCTCGGATAAAAATGAGATTGTGATATTTCCCTTACCTTAGGTCCGACTTGCTTTGTAAGTGTCCAAACCTCCTGTATAATGATTTAAATCATGTTATTGACTTATTACAGAATCATATTCATTGTTATGATATCATATATGGTTCACTTATGACATTATATTACCCGTTCTTTTGTAAATTCCATGTTAAAGAAGCGTTTTGGGTAAAATCGTTTCATTTATCGTTGGTGTTTTGACTTGTTGTTCTTGACATAATTATTACTTATATCATGATTTACTTACTTCCAGAATATAAAATATTATTTATATATCATATATATTCAGTATATATATATATATAATAGGTAGATAAATAAAATGAAAAACACCGTTCATGGAGACGGTAGTCCGTACGTACGCATGAACGCTGTTTTCCTTTCCTTATTGTCTTGAAATGGAAGTAAGTAGATGAAATAAATATGTATATATATACATAAATCCAGTAGCTTTATAATGTCATATATTTCATTATTATTTCTTATATATACTTTATAATCATTCTTAAATGGTTAACATGGAGAATGAATCTCATCGCGTCGTGGAGACGGTAGTCCGTACGTACGCACGAGCGATGATATCATTTCCATAAATATTGAATTGAATTGGAGTGGATTATAAAATATATCAGAATCAATATGATGTTTTACTAACTATGTATAGTTATTCTTTACACCATTATACCCATCCATGTAAGGTGGTGGTGGAAAATAGATTACACCACGGCGTGGAGACGGTATTCCGTACGTACGCACGCGCGGTGATTTCTTTTTCTGTAGGATGGATAGATGGTGAAATATGGTTGTTTCATACTTATAAAAACATATCAGTATATGAGTGATACTGATGTTATTACTTCATAATGAAACAACCTAAGAAGAAGAAGTGGTAGAAGAAATAAAGATGAAAGAATTGGTAACGGTAATTACCTCTTCTTTGAAGCGCCTTTTGGAGACCTCCTCTTAGGGATCTAAAATTGGTCTTTGAGGAAGACCAGAACCTCTAGGATGTTGCTAGGGAAGTGGAGAAGAGATTTTGGCAGGGGTTGGCCGAGCTTGAGTGCTCAAATTGGTGTGAGGAGGAGGGGGAGGAGGTGTCCTTTTATAAGGGAGGAGAGGGGCACCTTAGGAATATCTCAAAATATTATTTTATATTAAAGTCAAAATCGGTTTATAATGGTTCCAAAGGGTCTTATTTCAAAGCTAAAGTGGGGATGGGTCTAAATCCTATCAACCAATAGGATTTAGACAATTTTAGGTTATTATTTTAACCTTATCAATTAGATTTAACTCTAAGTTAAATAATTTAACTTTTACCGTGTCTTTTTGTTTTCTTTCACTATATGGTTAATACACTTACTATAACATGCCAAACGAACCCCAAATTGTATATTATTAATAAATATATCCTTATCTAAGTCATTTTGCCGAACCTTATATTTTTAGGAATAAAATAACAATTAATAATATAATATTTGATTTAAAAACTATTTTGTGTCAATTTTGACACTATTTGATATATGATTTTTGTGAAAGTCATAACAGAATTATATGTTCGAACCAAGTTGATTAAATCAACACTAATATATCATAGTATCCTAGAAAATTAGTGGAATTCATAAAAAGTCTCAAATTATATTTCTTTTGGTGTTTATAACATCAATTATGTCAATATTTCATTAATAAGATAATTACTGCATCATCATTGTGTCATAAATAAATTAACTTATTTGATGTCTAAAAATTACAAATAAAATACCATTATTTGGTAAATCTTTTTAGATTTCTAATGAATATTTACAATCGAATTTATCTTATGTATAACCCTATATTAAAAATGTTTTAGTAAATAAACTTTGATTTTAAATCTTTTAACTCTTTTTTGAATTAAATAATAATAAATGTCCTAATCTAATCCAAGTGGGCCTAAATGATGATATTTTACACTTAAGGTTGTTTTTGGTCGAGATACACTTGTACAATAGAATTAGGACATGTGTTAGGGTAATATTAATATCATTCTTACCCTTAATTACCCTATTTACTTTTAACCGTGGTAAATAAAAGTAAAAAGTTACTATTCACCAAAAATTATTTTCATCTCATTGAACCACATTTTACTTACTGACATCAACCGTGTCTCTCGGATTTTTGAAATTCCATTCACAGAAGCGGTAAAATTAAGTTTTATGAAAAATTCAATTTTTTTAACTACCACTTAGTAGTTTCACTATTCATCAAAAATTGATGTTTTTCAGAAAAATGCCAAAATTTCATCCTAAGCTATATTTCATATTCCGAATTCAAAAATGAAGTCTATTTTACCAAATTCATAACATAAAAGTTGCATTAATTAATTTTATAATTAAATCCCGCTGTTAAAACAAATAGCGTGTTTTTAAGAAAAAAAATCTATCAAAAGATTGACACTTGATTATGTCTGGTTTAAATGTGAAATTACATCCAATGACCAACATTGTATTAAAATGTAAAAATATATTCTAAATATACTTTAAAACCACTCAAATTAATGATTTATCACTATTAATTATTTCGATTAAAAAAGTTGTTTTTAATTATAATTTAGTAATTTTCACTATTCATCAGAATATGAAAGTTATCCGAAAAGTACCAAAATTTCACCTTAGGCTAAATTCGATACTCCGAATCCAAAAATGAAGTCCATTTTAAAATTTCTAAAATTTAAAAAGTGGTTATTACTATTCATAACGGCTAGTTTTAATAATATTTTAATAGCATATCATTGTTTCGTGAAACTCGGTATTGCGTATTACACACACTATCGAGGAAGGTCGTGATTGCGTGTAATGAAAGGCAAGTCAAGGATGCGTGTTGTGCAAGCTCCTTTTGGTGTAGCGTACAACACAAGAAATTAATAAAATTAAAAAGAATATTTCTTTATAAAATCTTGGGCTGTTACATTCTACCCCCCTTAAAATGAATTTCGCCCTCGAAATTCGTCGGGGTTATAAATGGTTTACTATTCGAAAGTTTCTTTAATAGAAACCCACATCGTAAAAAGGAATATCAAAACCAATCTTTAAAAACAAAAGTATGAAACATAACGGTTACCCAAATAAACTAATCATTGGGTTTCCACATAGGTGAAAATATGGATATGGAAGAGAAATCTAACCATGATGTTCTGATGGAGAATGGTAGAGAACATGGCTATGGAAAAGCCAGTAATCACAAATCCATAGATTTGTGATGATATAAGGTACCATCTGATTCATCAGGTATAAGATCACTAGGACAACATTTTTGGTTTTCAAGATCATTTCCCCTAAAGTTGAAAATTTGAATTAGAATAAATACTTACTTTATTTTGGTACAATCTCACTATTGTTCGTGCTTTGAACAATTTCCACTTCATCTCTTAAATAAATGAAGTTGAATTTGTTATTCGTGAAGTGTTAGCAGATCATGTGATAGAATGACAGGTCATTCCATCTGTCTCAAACAAAAGGTTAGCAAAACTTATATACATAAGTCGATCTATAGTGAGATTAATCATATATGGTTCCTAAAATGGACTTATACTTCATATATCATACTGCTTAATATAATAAAACTAGTTTCTACTAAACAGGGACTTCCTGTAGGTCAGTGGTAGGCGATAAAGGCCAGTCGCACTTCGGTTGTGGGTTCGATTCCCACAGCCTTGTCCGAAGCGATGGGTTGTCGCCCGTCCTGCAGGTTGTCCTTTTTCCAAAACTATATTACTATAACATCCCATCAATAATATCGAAAAAAAATTTCTATCCTTAAACAATACTAACTTACGTCCAACACAATCCATTCCAATCTTTAGGCTTATCCATAATACTGCAGTCCACTCTCATAACATAGTGAAAACAATTACCAGAGATTTAATATCATCGTTGATCCCCATATATCATAAGATATGTTTTGTTGGTCACATTCCAAACATTCAAAGTCCTTAATCATGTATACTCTTGAATACCCATGGAACCTTAGTGAAAACTTGAATGCAGTTCAAAGTTAACACTTTACACATACCAAAATCCTCAAAATTATTTATACTCAAACCATGATATCACTTAATCCTTATATCAATCATGAGCTCATGAATACTATCAAACATATTAGATTCTCTTTATCCCTTCATTATGCGCATATCATCCACTTTCCAAAAAAATATCTGAATAACCTTTCATTGTTACTCATACCATTCATCATAAACTTTCAAAACTTAAGGAAAGACAACAGTGTAACAATCCTTAGATGTCTTTTTATTATATAGTACAACATTACACTTGATAAACATGTAATCTTTCCACTACCTTCTTAAACCATTGACCGAGCTTCAATAATTCTTTCATCTCACATATCATTTGTAGTCTCTTCATCATCATCAACATAAATACTTCCCATACGACCATACTGGTTATCTTCATGAGACTTTCCCTTAGGGAATTGGTTTGCATAATGCCCGTACATTCCACATTTAAAAAATTTAACCATTGTTGATGTCGTAGCAATACCATTATCCTCATCCATGGTGTTAACTGAACCTTTTCCTTTGCACTTACTTGCTTTGTGTCCTTCTTTTCCACACCCAAAGCATCTTCCAGTTCCTTTGAAACATTCTCCTTGATGCCTCTTCCCACATGATTTACATAGGGGAAATTGAACATTCTTTCCTCTATGATCATCATGAAACTCCATCTTTCTCTTATTAGCCGATTCAGGAAACTTACCAAATTTTACTTTATTGATCATATTATGAGATTTCTGATTCGGCATAATAATGATCTTTGGACTTCCAAATCCCATTTCATTTGGTTGCTCATGAAGAATATCATTCCATTGTCCATATTAGGGAGATTGCTGATTTTGTGTCAAGATGTATGGTTTGTCAACAAGTGAAAGCTGGAAGGCAACAGCCTGGAGGAGTCATGCAACCTCTTCCCATACCGGAGTGGAAATGGGACAATATTACGATGGACTTTGTCATGGGGCTACCAAAGACTCCTAGAAGGAACGATGCAATATGGGTTATTGTTGATCGTCTTACCAAGTCAGCACATTTTCTTGCTATAAGAGAAGATCTACCCCTGGAACGTCTAGCAAGACTATACATTAATGAAGTTGTGAGACTTCATGGAGTACCCCTATCGATTGTTTCTGATCGTGATCCCCGTTTTACTTCACGATTCTGGAAAAGTCTTCAGAAATCCCTGGATACTAAACTTCATTTGAGCACTGCTTACCACCCTCAGACAGACGGACAATCAGAACGGACTATTCAAACCTTAGAAGACATGTTGAGATCTTGCTCACTTGATTTTCAGGGTATGTGGGATCAATATTTACCACTGGTAGAATTTTCCTATAACAATAGCTTCCATTCAAGTATTCAGATGGCACCATATGAAGCGTTATATGGAAAGAGATGTCGTACACCAACCTGTTGGGATGACGTTGGTGAAAGAAAACTTGTAGGCCCAGAACTGGTGGAGGAAACGGTGGAAAAGGTGAAGGTAATCCAAAATCACATCAAAGCAGCTCAAAGTAGGCAGAAGAGCTATGCCGATAATCGAAGGAATGATTTGGAATTTCAGGTCGGTGATCATGTTTTCCTAAAGGTATCTCCATGGAAGGGAGTCATACGTTTTGGTAAGAAAGGTAAATTGAGTCCCAGGTACATCGGACCTTTCGAAATTCTAGAACGAATTGGGGCTGTAGCTTACCGATTGGCAATGCCGCCAAGTCTCTCCAAAGTTCACGATGTGTTCCACGTATCTCTGTTGAGAAAATACATGCCTGACCCAACGCATGTACTCACCTATGAGGAATTAGAACTGGAACCCGATCTGTCTTATTGTGAAGAGCCCGTCAAGATTCTTGATACAAGAGAACAAGTACTGAGAAACCGGACGACGCGTCTGGTAAAATTTTTGTGGAGAAATCATAAGATGGAAGAGGCAACGTGGGAACCCGAGGAACTTATGATGAAGAACCACCCGAGTCTTTTTATGCAGTAATACCGTAGAAATTGCGAGGACGCAATTATTTGAAGGAGGGGAGAATGTAACACCCCAAGCTTCTACGGTACGCTTCTCTTTGAATAATGTGATAGCGTGTGTTGTACGCAACACCGAGTTCTAACACACCATAACTAATCAAACTAGCCGTTATGAATAGTAATACCTAATTTTTGAAATTATATATATTTTATATTTGAAAATGGACTTCATTTTTGGATTCGGAATATCGAATTTAGCCTAAGGTGAAATTTTGGTACTTTTCGGATAACTTTCATATTTTGATGAATAGTGAAAATTACTAAATTTTAATTAAAAACAACTTTTTTAATCAAAATAATTAATAGTGATAAATTGTGAATTTGAGTGGTTTTAAAGTATATTTAGAATATATTTTTACCATTTAATATAATGTTGGTCATTGGACATAATTTTACAATTAAACCGAACATAAACAAGTGTCAATCTTTTGATAGTTATTACCTCTTAAAAACACGCTTTTTGTTTTGACAGCGGGAATTAATTTTAAATTAATTTCTGCCACTTCTGTGTTTTGAATTTAGGAAAATGGATTCCATATTTGGAATCAGGATGTCCAAATTATGTAAATAGGTAACTTTTATTTTTACACATTTTGAATAATTACTGCGGTAAATATTTTATTTACCATGGTTAAAGGGTAAATCCGGTAAATAAGGGTTAAAAAAATAATATTATAATAATACAAAGTTACCCTAAAACGTGTCCTAACCTTATTGGTGGACACATACCCGACCATGAGCATCCTTGGGTCAATTTTGGGACCCCTTGGAGCCACTTGTATGTGGTAGGGACACATTATATTAATAAAGTTAAAATAAAAATAAAAATGGCATAAGCTTACATCTTTTAGAAGAACAATTTTTACATAGGGTTATACATGTTGGATTTTCGATTATAAATATTCATTAGAAAGATAAAAAGATTTCCTACATAATGATATTTTATTTATAATTTTTAGACATCAAATAATATAAATTATTAATGACACAATAACGATGCAATGTTTACCTCATTAATAAATCATTTAAATAAATAAGATTATAATGATTAAAATATTATCTAAAACCTGTCTAATTCTTATTGGTTGATGTTATTTAGAATATTAGTCATCTTATATTTGACCTCAATGATTTTTGGACCATTATAAACCGAATATAATTATATTATAAAGTAATACTTTCACTCTTTCCTAAAGAGCCCCTCTTCTCCCTTATAAAAGGAGACCACTTCTACTCATTCCTCACACCTCTCAAGACACTTGGCTAGTCCAAACTCTGCCCAACTAAGCTCCCCACATCCCTCTCCTCCTCCTTGAAGCTTCCCCTTAGGCAGAAATCATTTCAAGAAGTCCTTTGGTTCCAACCAAAGTGAGTTACCTAAATTAAAGGTAACAATTTCTCTTAAATTATTTTCCTTTATTTTGCTTCTCCAACCCCCAAACTCTTTTTATTTCCTTTCTTTTGTAACAACACCAGTATCCTCAATATACTAGGAGGTTGTTATAAGAAGGATTCAAACTACACATACACACAACTCCATCTAATGGATGATGAACATAATGTTTCTGTGGATGGAAAACTAACGCCTCACGAAACGATGATTGTTCAAATACATCTTACCGCCTCTCATGGTGGCCATTATGATGGCACTGTAATTAAATATGATATTAATGATATATATTTTATATATAAGCTTCTGTAATTCCATTTTATTTCATACCATTATTCGTTTCATGTTGTATATACATACGATAATTTCATTTGAGGAAGTGCGGACTACCGCCCCCTTAAAATGATATGACTCGTTCATACCACACATGGAACGTATAAAGGATGGTGTTAATGAACTTAAGTAACATATATAAAATATTATATTATACTGGAATAGTAATATACCTATGTATCAGTTGGATTCAATTCTTTTAAAATAAAAATTAAAATGGAAGTAGCGTTCGTGCGTACGTACGGACTACCGTCTCCACGAACGCGGTGAGATCCATCCTCCATCGTATCCATTCAAGTCTTATTCTCATTTTAGGGTTACAAATAATGTTAATATCATTCTGATTATGAATAAGATTTAATCTATCCATTACAAACATGTCTTACGTAACCAAACATTTAAGAAGAACGAATCGATTATCACCTGAAACGACGATAATACTAAGATATTATTAATAAAGCAATGTTAAAAGATCATATATGATATCATATTAATGTATATGATTCTTGTATAATTTAATAACAATTATTTCACCATTATACAGGAGGTTAACCGACCCCAACAAAGGAAAAGTACAAGGTAAGGGTTATTTCACAATCTCTTTATTATCCGAGGTTGTTTATATGTAATAATCTACTGGGATTTCTTTATCATCCACATCCATGTTTCTTAAAAATGTATTTCAAAACATTTTTACTATTTACAATAATATGGGTTAAAGTCATTTATACCCTTGTTTGACTTTTTATAAGAGGTTTATAAAGGAATCTTTCCGTCGTTTTCGAAACAAGGTCCTTTTTAACCTTTTCGACAGAATTGAGGTAAGAATGTTTTTTTAACATATACGGCGGGTGCAGTTATTTTACGCCGTTATAAAATCTTCAAAGCTTTCCTTACAAGCTTATAAGAATATTTTCAAAGAAAATGTTTTATTTTATATGGATCTTAAATTATTTCAAAATAAAAAGAGATATTTCTTTAAAAAGAATTTTGATTTCATCTATGTCAACATCCTTTGATGGATTTTACGCTTATTTGAATTTGATCTATTGTGATACAAAACTTCTATATTTTATTGAAGGTTTTGTGATATGTTTGACTGTGGATGTGCTATTTTTATACCATTCATTGTTTATGGTGAAATTATTGATATTTCGCATGCTAGTTTTAATACGAATGTTTATGTTATGTTTAAACCTTTTCATATGGGAATGCATTGGACTTAGTAAGTGATGGGTGGAGCCCGCTATAGCTCCTCGATGCATCGGTAGGTCTCATGAGACAAACTAGTGTCTTGGCACAAGGCCTTGACAAAATCTTATTTGTAGTCTTGGCACGAGGCCTTGGCTATGTGGTTATGATAGTCTGGCATTATGCATTCCAACATTATGAAAGTGGTTATTGATTTTTGCATGTGATTATTCGATTAGTAGAATATCCATGTGAATATGTAAATGGCTTTATTTCATTTTACTTTTTCCATACTATGTTGAAGTTAAAGTTTAAAAGGATTTTGTTTTAGTAATGCATTGCCTTAAATGTTTATTCTTATTTATGAAAGTTTCCGCTATATTGTTATCCTTACTGGGAATTTGAGCTCACCCCTTTTCTATGTTTTATTTTTCCCAGGATGTGAAGAAGTAAGTTATGAATGACCTGCAGGGATTTTATGAGGGGTTAATAGTGTGTATTGTGGAGACATTATGTTGTTGTAGTAGTTTTTCATTTTATGATGTAATGTAAAACCTATGAATATATCTAGTGTTTCCAAGGCTACTAAACCAATCGGTCTTTCGAGATTTGATCTTTTTGTGATCATGCCAATGTTATGAAGTAATGCACCGACTCTGGGTAGCTGGGGTCGGGGCGTTACAGTTGGTATCAGAGGTCATAAAATCCCTGCAGGTCATTCATAACTTACTTCTTCACATCCTGGGAAAAATAAAACATAGAAAAGGGGTGAGCTTAAATGCCCAGTAAGGATAACAATATAGCGGAAACTTTCATAAATAAGAATAAACATTTAAGGCAATGCATTACTAAAACAAAAGCCTTTTAAACATTAACTTCAACATAGTATGGCAAAAGTAAAATGAAATAAAGCCATTTACTTATTCACATGGATATTCTACTAATCGAATAATCACATGCAAAAATCAATAACCACTTTCATAATGTTGGAATGCATAATGCCATACTATCATAACCACATAGCCAAGGCCTCGTGCCAAGACTACAAATAATATTTTGTCAAGGCCTTGTGCCAAGACACTAGTTTGTCTAATGAGACCTACCGATGCATCGAGGAGCTATAGCGGGCTCCACCCGTCACTTACTAAGTCCAATGCATTCCCATATGAAAAGGTTTAAACATAACATAAACATTCGTATTAAAACTAGCATACGAAATATCAATAATTTCACCATAAACTATGAATGGTATAAAAATAGCACATCCACAGTCAAACATATCACAAAACCTTCAATACAATATAGAAGTTTTGTATCACAATAGATCAAATTCAAATAAGCGTAAAATCCATCAAAGGATGTTGACATAGATGAAATCAAAATTCTTTTTAAAGAAATATCTCTTTTTATTTTAAAATAATTTAAGATCCATATAAAATAAAACATTTTCTTTGAAAATATTCTTATAAGCTTGTAAGGTAAGCTTTGAAGATTTTATAACGGCGTAAAATAACCGCACCCGCCGTATAAGTTAAAAAAAACATTCTTACCTCAATTCTGTCGAAAAGGTTAAAAAGGACCTTGTTTCGAAAACGACGGAAAGATTCCTTTATAAACCTCTTATAAAAAGTCAAACAAGGGTATAAATGACTTTAACCCATATTCTTGTAAATAGTAAAAATGTTTTGAAATACATTTTTAAGAAACATGGATTTGGATGATAAAGAAATCCCAGTAGATTATTACGTATAAACAACCTCGGATAATGAAGAGATTGTGAAATAACCCTTACCTTGTACTTTTCCTTTGTTGGGGTCGGTTAACCTCCTGTATATTGAGGATACTGGGATCGTGCCAAGACTACAAATAAGATTTTGTCAAGGCCTTGTGCCAAGACACTAGTTTGTCTCATGAGACCTACCGATGCATCGAGGAGCTATAGCGGGCTCCACCCGTCACTTACTAAGTCCAATGCATTCCCATATGAAAAGGTTTAAACATAACATAAACATTCGTATTAAAACTAGCATACGAAATATCAATAATTTCACCATAAACTATGAATGGTATAAAAATAGCACATCCACAGTCAAACATATCACAAAACCTTCAATACAATATAGAAGTTTTGTATCACAATAGATCAAATTCAAATAAGCGTAAAATCCATCAAAGGATGTTGACATAGATGAAATCAAAATTCTTTTTAAAGAAATATCTCTTTTTATTTTGAAATAATTTAAGATCCATATAAAATAAAACATTTTATTTGAAAATATTCTTATAAGCTTGTAAGGAAAGCTTTGAAGATTTTATAACGGCGTAAAATAACCGCACCCGCCGTATAAGTTAAAAAAACATTCTTACCTCAATTCTGTCGAAAAGGTTAAAAAGGACCTTGTTTCGAAAACGACGGAAAGATTCCTTTATAAACCTCTTATAAAAAGTCAAACAAGGGTATAAATGACTTTAACCCATATTCTTGTAAATAGTAAAAATGTTTTGAAATACATTTTTAAGAAACATGGATGTGGATGATAAAGAAATCCCAGTAGATTATTACGTATAAACAACCTCGGATAATGAAGAGATTGTGAAATAACCCTTACCTTGTACTTTTCCTTTGTTGGGGTCGGTTAACCTCCTGTATAATGGTGAAATAATTGTTATTAAATTATACAAGAATCATATACATTAATATGATATCATATATGATATTTTAACATTGCTTTATTAATAATATCTTAGTATTATCGTCGTTTCAGGTGATAATCGATTCGTTCTTCTTAAATGTTTGGTTACGTAAGACATGTTTGTAATGGATAGATTAAATATTATTCATAATCAGAATGATATTAACATTATTTTTAACCCTAAAATGAGAATAAGACTTGAATGGATACGATGGAGGATGGGTCTCACCGCGTTCGTGGAGACGGTAGTCCGTACGTACGCACGAACGCTACTTCCATTTTAATTTTTATTTTAAAAGAATTGAATCCAACTGATACATAGGTATATTACTATTCCAGTATAATATAATATTATATATATGTTACTTAAGTTCATTGACACCATCCTTTATACGTTCCATGTGTGGTATGAACGAGTCATATCATTTTAAGGGGGCGGTAGTCCGCACTTCCTCAAATGAAATTATCGTATGTATATACAACATGAAACGAATAATGGTATGAAATAAAATGGAATTACAGAAGCTTATATATAAAATATATATCATTAATATCATATTTAATTACAGTTCCATCATAATGGCCACCATGAGAGGCGGTAAGATGTATTTGAACAATCATCGTTTCGTGAGGCGTTAGTTTGTCATCCACAGAAACATTATGTTCATCATCCATTAGATGGAGTTGTGTGTATGTGTAGTGTGAATACTTCTTATAACAACCTCCTAGTATATTGAGGATACTGGTGTTGTTACAAAAGAAAGGAAATAAAAAGAGTTTGGGGGTTGGAGAAGCAAAATAAAGGAAAATAATTTAAGAGAAATCGTTACCTTTAATTTAGGTAACTCACTTTGGTTGGAACCAAAGGACTTCTTGAAATGATTTCTGCCTAAGGGGAAGCTTCAAGGAGGAGGAGAGGGATGTGGGGAGATTAGTTGGTCAGAGTTTGGATGAGCCAAGTGGTTTGAGAGGTGTGAGGAATGAGTAGAAGTGGTCTCCTTTTATAAGGGAGAAGAGGGGCTCTTTAGGAAAGAGTGAAAGTATTACTTTATAATATAATTATATTCGGTTTATAATGTTCCAAAAATCATTGAGGTCGAAGATAAGATGACTAATATTCTAAATAACATCAACCAATAAGAATTGGACAGGTTTTAGATAATATTTTAATCATTATAATCTTATTTATTTAAATGATTTATTAATGAGGTAAACATTGCATCATTATTGTGTCATTAATAATTTATATTATTTGATGTCTAAAAATTATAAATAAAATATCATTATGTAGGAAATCTTTTTATCTTTCTAATGAATATTTATAATCGAAAATCCAACATGTATAACCCTTTGTAAAAATTGTTCTTCTAAAAGATGTAAGCTTATGCCATTTTTATTTTTATTTTAACTTTATTAATATAATGTGTCCCTACCACATACAAGTGGCTCCAAGGGGTCCCCTGATACCAACTGTAACTCCCCGACCCCAGCTACCCAGAGTCGGTGCATTACTTCATAACATTGGCAAGATCACAAGAAAGATCAAATCTCGAAAGACCGATTGGTTTAGTAGCCTTGGAAACACTAGATATATTCATAGGTTTTACATTACATCATAAAATGAAAAACTACTACAACAACATAATGTCTCCATAATACACACTATTAACCCCTCATAAAATCCCTGCAGGTCATTCATAACTTACATCTTCACTTCCTGGGAAAAATAAAACATAGAAAAGGGGTGAGATCAAATGCCCAGTAAGGATAACAATATAGCAGAAACTTTCATCAATAAGAATAAACATTTAAGGCAATGTATAACTAAAACAAAAGCCTTTTAAACATGAACTTTCAACATGGTATGGCATAAATAAAATGAAATAATTCCATTTAATTATTCACATGGATATTCTACTAATCGAATAATCACATGCAAAAATCAATAACCACTTTCATAATGTTGGAATGCATAATGCCAGACTATCATAACCACATAGCCAAGGCCTCGTGCCAAGACTACAAATAAGATTTTGTCAAGGCCTTGTGCCAAGACACTAGTTTGTCTCATGAGACCTACCGATGCATCGAGGAGCTATAGCGGGCTCCACCCGTCACTTACTAAGTCCAATGCATTCCCATATGAAAAGGTTTAAACATAACATAAACATTCGTATTAAAACTAGCATACGAAATATCAATAATTTCACCATAAACTATGAATGGTATAAAAATAGCACATCCACAGTCAAACATATCACAAAACCTTCAATACAATATAGAAGTTTTGTATCACAATAGATCAAATTCAAATAAGCGTAAAATCCATCAAAGGATGTTGACATAGATGAAATCAAAATTCTTTTTAAAGAAATATCTCTTTTTATTTTGAAATAATTTAAGATCCATATAAAATAAAACATTTTCTTTGAAAATATTCTTATAAGCTTGTAAGGAAAGCTTTGAAGATTTTATAACGGCGTAAAATAACCGCACCCGCCGTATAAGTTAAAAAAACATTCTTACCTCAATTCTGTCGAAAAGGTTAAAAAGGACCTTGTTTCGAAAACGACGGAAAGATTCCTTTATAAACCTCTTATAAAAAGTCAAACAAGGGTATAAATGACTTTAACCCATATTCTTGTAAATAGTAAAAATGTTTTGAAATACATTTTTAAGAAACATGGATGTGGATGATAAAGAAATCCCAGTAGATTATTACGTATAAACAACCTCGGATAATGAAGAGATTGTGAAATAACCCTTACCTTGTACTTTTCCTTTGTTGGGGTCGGTTAACCTCCTGTATAATGGTGAAATAATTGTTATTAAATTATACAAGAATCATATACATTAATATGATATCATATATGATCTTTTAACATTGCTTTATTAATAATATCTTAGTATTATCGTCGTTTCAGGTGATAATCGATTCGTTCTTCTTAAATGTTTGGTTACGTAAGACATGTTTGTAATGGATAGATTAAATCTTATTCATAATCAGAATGATATTAACATTATTTTTAACCCTAAAATGAGAATAAGACTTGAATGGATACGATGGAGGATGGATCTCACCGCGTTCGTGGAGACGGTAGTCCGTACGTACGCACGAACGCTACTTCCATTTTAATTTTTATTTTAAAAGAATTGAATCCAACTGATACATAGGTATATTACTATTCCAGTATAATATAATATTTTATATATGTTACTTAAGTTCATTAACACCATCCTTTATACGTTCTATGTGTGGTATGAACGAGTCATATCATTTTAAGGGGGCGGTAGTCCGCACTTCCTCAAATGAAATTATCGTATGTATATACAACATGAAACAAATAATGGTATGAAATAAAATGGAATTACAGAAGCTTATATATAAAATATATATCATTAATATCATATTTAATTACAGTGCCATCATAATGGCCTCCATGAGAGGCGGTAAGATGTATTTGAACAATCATCATTTCGTGAGGCGTTAGTTTGCCATCCACAGAAACATTATGTTCATCATCCATTAGATGGAGTTGTGTGTATGTGTAGTTTGAATCCTTCTTATAACAAACTCCTAGTATTTTGAGGATACTGGTGTTGTTACAAAAGAAAGGAAATAAAAAGAGTTTGGGGGTTGGAGAAGCAAAATAAAGGAAAATAATTTAAGAGAAATCGTTACCTTTAATTTAGGTAACTCACTTTGGTTGGAACAAAAGGACTTCTTGAAATGATTTCTGCCTAAGGGGAAGCTTCAAGGAAGAGGAGAGGGATGTGGGGAGCTTATTTGGGCAGAGTTTGGACGAGCCAAGTGGCTTGAGAGGTGTGAGGAATGAGTAGAAGTGGTCTCCTTTTATAAGGGAGAGGAGGGGCTCTTTAGGAAAGTGTGAAAGTATTACTTTATAATATATTTGTATTCGGTTTATAATGGTCCAAAAATCATTGAGGTCGAATATAAGATGACTCATATTCTAAATAACATCAACCAATAAGAATTGGACAGGTTTTAGATAATATTTTAATCATTATAATCTTATTTATTTAAATGATTTATTAATGAGGTAAACATTGCATCATTATTGTGTCATTAATAATTTATATTATTTGATGTCTAAAAATTATAAATAAAATATCATTATGTAGGAAAGCTTTTTATCTTTCTAATGAATATTTATAATCGAAAATCCAACATGTATAACCCTATGTAAAAATTGTTCTTCTAAAAGATGTAAGCTTATGCCATTTTTATTTTTATTTTAACTTTATTAATATAATGTGTCCCTACCACATACAAGTGGCTCCAAGGGGTCCCCAAATTGACCCAAGGAAGCTCATGGTCGGGTATGTGTCCACCAATAAGGTTAGAACACGTTTTAGGGTAACTTTGTATTATTATAATATTATTTTTTTAACCCTTATTTACCGGATTTACCCTTTAACCATGGTAAATAAAATATTTACCGCAGTAATTATTCAAAATGTGTAAAAATAAAAGTTACCTATTTACATAATTTGGACATCCTGATTCCAAATATGGAATCCATTTTCCTAAATTCAAAACACAGAAGTGGCAGAAATTAATTTAAAATTAATTCCCGCTGTCAAAACAAAAAGCGTGTTTTTAAGAGGTAATAACTATCAAAAGATTGACACTTGTTTATGTTCGGTTTAATTGTAAAATTATGTCCAATGACCAACATTATATTAAATGGTAAAAATATATTCTAAATATACTTTAAAACCACTCAAATTCACAATTTATCACTATTAATTATTTTGATTAAAAAAGTTGTTTTTAATTAAAATTTAGTAATTTTCACTATTCATCAAAATATGAAAGTTATCCGAAAAGTACCAAAATTTCACCTTAGGCTAAATTCGATATTCCGAATCCAAAAATGAAGTCCATTTTCAAATATAAAATATATATAATTTCAAAAAGTAGGTATTACTATTCATAACGGCTAGTTTGATTAGTTATGGTGTGTTAGAACTCGGTGTTGCGTACAACACACGCTATCACATTATTCAAAGAGAAGCGTACCGTAGAAGCTTGGGGTGTTACATTCTCCCCTCCCTCAAATAATTGCATCCTCGCAATTTCTAGGGTATTACTGCATAAAAAGACTCGGGTGGTTCTTCATCATAAGTTCCTCGGGTTCCCACGTTGCCTCTTCCATCTTATGATTTCTCCACAAAACTTTTACCAGACGCGTCGTCCGGTTTCTCAGTACTTGTTCTCTTGTATCAAGAATCTTGACGGGCTCTTCACAATATGACAGATCGGGTTCCAGTTCTAATTCCTCATAGGTGAGTACATGCGTTGGGTCAGGCATGTATTTTCTCAACAGAGATACGTGGAACACATCGTGAACTTTGGAGAGACTTGGCGGCATTGCCAATCGGTAAGCTACAGCCCCAATTCGTTCTAGAATTTCGAAAGGTCCGATGTACCTGGGACTCAATTTACCTTTCTTACCAAAACGTATGACTCCCTTCCATGGAGATAATGGAGGATATGATGGACAATGGAATGATATTCTTTATGAGCAACCAAATGAAATGGGATTTGGAAGTCCAAACATCATTATTATGCCGAATCAGCAATCTCATAATATGATCAATAAAGTAAAATTTGGTAAGTTTCCTGACTCGACTAATAAGAGAAAGATGGAGTTCCATGATGATCATAGAGAAAAGAAAGTTCAATTTCCCCTATATAAATCATGTGGGAAGAGGCATCAAGGAGAATGTTTCAAGGGAATTGGAAGATGCTTTGGGTGTGGAAAAGAAGGACACAAAGCAAGTAAGTGTAAAGGAAAAGGGTCGGTTAACACCATGGATGAGGATAATGGTATTGCTACGACATCAAAAATGGTTAAGTGTTTTAAATGTGGAATGTATGGGCATTATGCAAACAAATTCCCTAAGGGAAAGACTCATGAAGAGAATCAGTATGGTCATATGGGTAGTATTTATGTGGATGATGATGAAGAGACTACAAATGATATGTGAGATGAAAGATTTTTTGAAGCTCGGTCAATGGTTTGAGAATGTAGTGGAATGATTACATGTTTATCATGTGTAATTTTGGAATAAAGAGACATCTATGGATTGTTACACTGTTGTCTTTCCTTGTGTTTTGAAAGTGTATGATTAATGTTACCAGTATCCATGAAAGGTTATTCAGATATTTTTGGAATGTAGATGATATGCGCATAATGAAGGGATAAGGAGAAAATTAAATGTTTGATAGTATTCATGAGCTCATGATTGATATAAGGACTAAGTGATATCATGGTTTGAGTATATAGAATTTTGAGGATTTCGGTATGTGAAAAGTGTTAACTTTTAACTGCATTCAAGTTTTCACTAAGGTTCAATGGGTATTCAAGAGAGTACAAGATTAAGACCTTTGAATGTTTGGAATGTGACCAACAAGATATATCTTTTGATATATGGGGATCAACGATGGTATTAAATCTCTGGTAATCGTTTTCACTATGTTATGAGAATGGACTGCAGTATTATGGATAAGCCTAAAGATTGGAATGGATTATGTTGGACATAAGGATAGAAGTTTTTTCGATATTATTGATGGGATGTTATAGTAATATAGTTTTATAAAAAGGACAACCTGCAGGACGGGCGACAACCCATCGCTTCGGACAAGGCTGTGGGAATCGAACCCACAACCGAAGTGCGACTGGCCTTTATCGCCTACCACTGGCCTACAGGAAGTCCCTGTTTAGTAGAAACTAGTTTTATTATATTAAGCAGTATGATATATGAAGTATAAGTCCATTTTAGGAACCATATGTGATTAATCTCACTATTGATCGACTTATGTATATAATTTTGGCTAACCTTTTGTTTGAGACAGATGGAATGACCCGTCATTCTATCACATGATCTGCTAACACTTCACGAATAACAAATTCAACTTCATTTATTTAAGAGATGAAGTGGAAATTGTTAAAGGCATGAACAACAGTGAGATTGTACCAAAATAAAGAAAGTATTTATTCTAATTCAATTTTTCAACTTTAGGGAAACGATCTTGAAAACCAAAAATGTTGTCCTAGTGATCTTATACCTGATGAATCAGATGGTACCTTGGATCGTCACAAATTTATGGATTTGTGATTACTGGCTTTTCCATAGCCATGTTCTCTAACACTCTCCATCAGAACATGATGGTTAGATTTCTCTTCCATATCCATATTTTCACCTATGTGGAAACCCAGTGATTAGGTTATTTGGGTAATCGTTACATTTCATACTTTAGTTTTTAAAGCCAAGTTTTGGTATTCCTTTTTACGATGTGGGTTTCTATTAAAGAAACTTTCGAATAGTAAACCATTTATAACCCCGACGAATTTCGAGGGCGAAATTCATTTTAAGGGGGGTAGAATGTAACAGCCCGAGATTTTATGAAAAATATTCTTTTTTATTTCACTAATGTCTTGTGCTGTACGCTACACCAAAAGGAGCTTGCACAACACGCATCCTTGACTTGCCTTGCATTACACGCAATCGCAACCTTCCTCGATAGCGTGTGTGGTACGTAATACTGAGTTTCACGAAACAATGATATGCTATTAAAATATTATTAAAACTAGCCGTTATGAATAGTAATAACCACTTTTTAAATTTTAGAAATTTTAAAATGGACTTCTTTTTTGGATTCGGAGTATCGAATTTAGCCTAAGGTGAAATTTTGGTACTTTTCGGATAACTTTCATATTCTGATGAATAGTGAAAATTACTAAATTATAATTAAAAACAACTTTTTTAATCGAAATAATTAATAGTGATAAATCATTAATTTGAGTGGTTTTAAAGTATATTTAGAATATATTTTTACAGTTTAATACAATGTTGGTCATTGGATGTAATTTCACATTTAAACCAGACATAATCAAGTGTCAATCTTTTGATAGATTTTGTTTCTTAAAAACACGCTATTTGTTTTAACAGCGGGATTTAATTATAAAATTAATTAATGCAAATGATATGTTTTGAATTTGGTAAAATAGAAATCATTTTTGAGTTCATAATATCAAATATAGCTTAGGCCTAATTTTTGGTATTTTTCTGAAAACTTTCAATTTTTGATGAATAGTGAAACCACTAAGTGGTAGGTTAAAAACTGAATTTTGCATAAAACTTAATTTGACCGCTTCTGTGAATGGAATTTCGAAAATCCGACAGACACGGTTAATATCAAGGACTAAAATGTGGTTCAATGAGATGAAAATAATTTTTGGTGAATAGTAACTTTTTACCTTTTTTTACCACGATTAATAGTAAATAGGGTAACTAAGGGTAAATATTATATTAATATTACCCTAACACATGTCCTAATTCTATTGGACAAATTTAATTCGACCAAAAACAAACTTAGGAATAAAATATGACCATTTAGGCCCACTTGGATTAGATTAGGACATTTATTATTAATTTATTTAAAGAAGGGTTAAAATTGTTAAAATCAAAGTTTAATAAGTAAATCATTTTTAATATGGGGTTATACATAAGATAAATTCGATTGTAAATATTAATTAGAACGCTAAAAAGATTTAATACATGATGGTATTTTATTTGTAATTTTTAGACATCAAATAATTTAAGTTATTTATGACACAATGATGATGCAGTAATTATCTTATTAATGAAATATTGACATAATTAATGTTATAAACACCAAAATAAATATAATTTGAGACTTTTTATGAATTCCACTAATTTTCTAGGTTACTATGATATATTAGTGTTGATTTAATCAACTTGGTTCGAACATATAAATCTGTTATGACTTTCACAAAAATCATATATCAAATAGTGTCAAAATTGACACAAAATAGTTTTTAAATCAAATATTATATTATTAATTGTTATTTTATTCCTAAAAATCTAAGGTTCGGCCAAATGACTTAGATAAGGATATATATATTAATAATAAACAATTTGGGGTTCGTTTGGCATTTTATAGTAAGTGTATTAACCATATAGTGAAAGAAAACAAAAAGACACGGTAAAAGTTAAATTATTTAACTTAGAGTTAAATCAAATTGATAAGGTTAAAATAATACCCTAAACTTGTCTAAATCTTATTGGTTGATAGGATTTCGACCCAACCCCACTTTAGCTTCGAAATAAGACCCTTTGGAACCATTATAAACCGATTTTGACATTAATATAAAATAATATTTTGAGGTATTCCTAAGGTGCCCCTCTCCTCCCTTATAAAAGGACACCTCCTTCCCCTCCTCCTCAAACCAATTTGAGCACTCAAGCTCGGCCAACACCTGCCAAAATCTCTTCTACACTTCCCTAGCAACATCCTAGAGGTTCTAGTCTTCCTCAAAGACCAATTTTAGATCCCTAAGAGGAGGTCTTCAAAAGGCGCTTCAAAGAAGAGGTAATTACCGTTACCAATTCTTTCATCTTTATTTCTTCTACCACTTCTTCTTCTTAGGTTGTTTCATTATGAAGTAATAACATCAGTATCACTCATATACTGATATGTTATTATAAGTATGAAACAACCATATTTCACCATCTATCCATCCTACGGAAAAAGAAATCACCGCGCGTGCGTACGTACGGAATACCGTCTCCACGCCGTGGTGTAATCTATTTTCCACCACCACCTTACATGGATGGGTATAAGGGTGTAAAGAATAACTATACATAGTTATTACAACATCATATTGATTCTGATATATTGTATAATCCACTCCAATTCAATTCAATATTTATGGAAATGATATCATCGCTCGTGCGTACGTACGGACTACCGTCTCCACGACGCGATGAGATTCATTCTCCATGTTAACCATTTAAGAATGATTATAAAGTATATATAAGAAATAATAATGAAATATATGACATTATAAAGCTACTGGATTTATGTATATATATATATATGTATGTCATCTACTTACTTCCATTTCAAGACAATAAGGAAAGGAAAACAGCGTTCATGCGTACGTACGGACTACCGTCTCCATGAACGGTGTTTTTCATTTTATTTATCTACCTATTATATATATATATATACTGAATATATATGATATATAAATCATATTTTATATTCTGGAAGTGAGTAAATCATGATATAAGTAATAATGATGTCAAGAACAACAGGTCAAAACACCTACGATAAATGAAACGATTTTACCCAAAACGCTTCTTTAACATGGAATTTACAAAAGAATGGGTAATATAATGTCATAAGTGAACCATATATGATATCATAACAATGAATATGATTCTGTAATAAGTCAATGACATTATTTAAATCATTATACAGGAGGTTCGGACACATACGAAGCAAATCAGACCTAAGGTAAGGGAAATATCACAATCTCATTTTTATCCGAGATTGTTTATTCGTATGTATTTACTGGGGTGTATTTTATCATCCACATCCATGTTTCATCAATATGTAATATTATTTCCATCCACCTACAATTGTTTAAATCCATTTTTACCCTTCGGTGAGTTTTTAGTAATAGAAATGAAAGGAATCTTTTGTCGTTTTTCGTACGAGGTACTTTTTGACTTTTCCGACAAAAGTACGAAGAACATTTTTTTAACTTATACGACATGAATGGATTTTTAAAACATTATTTCCAAGAAGCTTCCTTTACAAGTTTTCAAGTTTATTTTTAATCAACTTCTTTTATTTTAAAGTTGTATGACATGTTATGAAAGGAAAAATGTTTTTGAAGAAGAAAGGATATTTTCCTCAAGAATGGAGTTCAAGTGATTTTCAAAATTATTTTCCATCTAAGATAATAAAAGGGTTCTGTTTTTATCCCTATTGTTACATGGATATTGATTATGTTGTGATGGAAACATTTTTATGAATTCCTTTATCTTATATGAATTGTTTTATGATGTCATGTTGTTTAAGAATCCCATTTTTATTACATGGGTTATGCGATGAATTATGATTTATGATTATGTGGCACACATAAGAAAGGATTCATTATAAGATGGGTGGGACCTATATCTACCTCCAATTCATTGGGTAAAGATTTTATATCTCATGAGATAGACAGGGCTGGAACGGTAGGTTATATCGGTTCAGTGAAACAGGACTGAAACGAGGGTTAATCGATTCAGAAAGGGACTTTGTCCACTAAGATAGTCTTGGAAATGAGTCTTGACTAACAAGAAATGATTCTCTATGATTATGTGTGTATGCCACAAAGTTTCATGTTTTAAGTTATGATTATTGGGATTTCATTTCACTACTATGATTTATCCCATGTTATGAAAATATGCTCTCTTTTGCAGGTTAAGATTTCCAAAAGTTATGTTCTTATGAATATGATGTGATTGATTTTGCTTTTGTATACCCTTACTGAGCATTTGAGCTCACCCTTTTATGTTTTCTTTTCCCCAGGATATAAAGAAAGGTTTTAGGTAAAAAAAAGGGAAGATCTTTATGGGAGTGAAAAAGTAATCCCAATAATCATAACTTAAAACATGAAACTTTGTGGCATACACACATAATCATAGAGAATCATTTCTTGTTAGTCAAGACTAATTGCCAAGACTATCTTAGTGGACAAAGTCCCTTTTTTAATCGAGTAACCCTCGTTTCAGTCCTGTTTCACTGAACCGGTATAACCTACCGTTCCAGCCCTGTCTATCTCATGAGATATAAATCTTTACCCAATGCATTGGAGGGAGATATAGGTCCCACCCATCTTATAATGAATCCTTTCTTATGTGTGCCACATAATCATAAATCATACATCATCGCATAACACATGTAACAAAAATGGGATTCTTGAAACATCATGACATCATAAAACAAATCATATAAGGCAAATGACTTCATAAAAATAATTCCCTCACAACATAATCAAATCAATGTAATTAAAGGGATAAAAACAGAACCCTTTATTATCTTAGATGGAAAATAATTTTGATAAAACACTTGAACTTCATTCTTGAGGAAAATATCCTTTCTACTTCAAAAACACTTTTCCTTTATCAACATGTCATAAAATTTTAAAATAAAAGAAGTTGATTAAAAATAAACTTGAAAACTTTTAAAGGAAGCTTCTTGGAAATAATGTTTAAAAAAAAACCCATTCATGCCGTATAAGTTAAAAAAAACATTCTTCGTACTTTTGTCGGAAAAGTCAAAAAGTACCTCGTATGACAAAAGATTCCTTTCATAGATATTACTAAAAACTCACCGAAGGTAAAAATGGATTTAAACAATTGTAGGTGGATGGAAATAATATTACATATTGATGAAACATGGATGTGGATGATAAAATACACCCCAGTAAATACTTATGAATAAACAATCTCGGATAAAAATGAGATTGTGATATTTCCCTTACCTTAGGTCCGATTTGCTTTGTACGTGTCCGAAGATCCTGTATAATGGTTTAAATAATGTCATTGACTTATTAAATAATCATATTCATTGTTATGATATCATATATGGTTCACTTATGACATTATATTACCCGTTCTTTTGTAAATTCCATGTTAAAGAAGCGTTTTGGGTAAAATCGTTTCATTTATCGTAGGTGTTTTGACTTGTTGTTATTGACATTATTATTACTTATACCTACTTTTTGAAATTATATATATTTTATATTTGAAAATGGACTTCATTTTTGGATTCGGAATATCGAATTTAGCCTAAGGTGAAATTTTGGTACTTTTCGGATAACTTTCATATTTTTATGAATAGTGAAAATTACTAAATTTTAATTAAAAACAACTTTTTTAATCAAAATAATTAATAGTGATAAATTGTGAATTTGAGTGGTTTTAAAGTATATTTAGAATATATTTTTACCATTTAATATAATGTTGGTCATTGGACATAATTTTACAATTAAACCGAACAGAAACAAGTGTCAATCTTTTGATAGTTATTACCTCTTAAAAACACGCTTTTTGTTTTGACAGCGGGAATTAATTTTAAATTAATTTCTGCCACTTCTGTGTTTTGAATTTAGGAAAATGGATTCCATATTTGGAATCAGGATGTCCAAATTATGTAAATAGGTAACTTTTATTTTTACACATTTTGAATAATTACTGCGGTAAATATTTTATTTACCATGGTTAAAGGGTAAATCCGGTAAATAAGGGTTAAAAAAATAATATTATAATAATACAAAGTTACCCTAAAACGTGTCCTAACCTTATTGGTGGACACATACCCGACCATGAACATCCTTGGGTCAATTTGGGGACCCCTTGGAGCCACTTGTATGTGGTAGGGACACATTATATTAATAAAGTTAAAATAAAAATAAAAATGGCATAAGCTTACATCTTTTAGAAGAACAATTTTTACATAGGGTTATACATGTTGGATTTTCGATTATAAATATTCATTAGAAAGATAAAAATATTTCCTACATAATGATATTTTATTTATAATTTTTAGACATCAAATAATTTAAATTATTAATGACACAATAATGATGCAATGTTTACCTCATTAATAAATCATTTAAATAAATAAGATTATAATGATTAAAATATTATCTAAAACCTGTCCAATTCTTATTGGTTGATGTTATTTAGAATATTAGTCATCTTATCTTCGACCTCAATGATTTTTGGACCATTATAAACCGAATATAATTATATTATAAAGTAATACTTTCACTCTTTCCTAAAGAGCCCCTCTTCTCCCTTATAAAAGGTGACCACTTCTACTCATTCCTCACACCTCTCAAGCCACTTGGATCGTCCAAACTCTGCCCAACTAAGCTCCCCACATCCCTCTCCTCCTCCTTGAAGCTTCCCCTTAGGCAGAAATCATTTCAAGAAGTCCTTTAGTTCCAACCAAAGTGAGTTACCTAAATTAAAGGTAACGGTCTGGAATTACTTCCAGTGGACTATAGTTGATACCTATCAGGGCACTCCATGGGCGGCTACACCCCCTGGGCGGGACACACCACCATCCCCAGTGGCAGCCATTTCCACATGAAGCCCTTGGGCGGAGAGCCATGCTTCGTCCAACGCTCACATGTGAGAGTTTCCAAGGATCAGATACATTCCTACCTCCTTTGCCTCTGATACCAACTGTAAAGACCCGTATCCTGACATACATGGACATTACATTACTTTTGCGGAATACTTAGTACATAACAACAACACACACACAAGGATCGTAATAGTTTAGTGTCTTTGGAAACTTGGAACATAATATTCTAATCGTGGTGAAAGATCTTCAATATCTCCCATAAAGATCTTCCTTTTTTTTACCTAAAACCTTTCTTTATATCATGGGGAAAAGAAAACATAAAAGGGTGAGCTCAAATGCTCAGTAAGGGTATACAAAAGAAATAAAAATCATATCATATCTTTTTGAAAATCATAACCTGCAAAAGAGATCATAATATCTTAACATGGAACAAATCATAGAAGTGAAAATGAGATCACCATAATCATAACATGAAACTTGAAACTTTGTGGCATGCACACATAATCATGGAAAATCATTTCTTGTTAGTCATGACTCATTGCCAAGACTATCTTAGTGGACAAAGTCCCTTTCTGAATCGAGTAACCCTCGTTTCAGTCCTGTTTCACTGAACCGGTATAACCTACCGTTCCAGCCCCGTCTATCTCATGAGATATAAAATCTTTACCCAATGCATTGGAGGGAGATATAGGTCCCACCCATCTTATAATGAATCCTTTCTTATGTGTTCCACATAATCATAAATCATACATCATCGCATAACCCATGTAATAAAAATGGGATTCTCAAACAACATGACATCATAAAACAATTCATATAAGATAAAGGAATTCATAAAAATGTTTCCATCAAAACATAATCAAATCCATGTAATAATAGGGATAAAAACAGAACCCTTTTGTTATCTTAGATGGAAAATAATTTTGATAAAACACTTGAACTTCATTCTTGAGGAAAATATCCTTTCTACTTCAAAAACATTTTTCCTTTCATAACATGTCATAAAACTTTAAAATAAAAGAAGTTGATTAAAAATAAACTTGAAAACTTGTAAAAGAAGCTTCTTGGAAATAATGTTTTAAAAATCCATTCATGCCGTATAAGTTAAAAAAAAACATTCTTCGTACTTTTGTCGGGAAAGTCAAAAAGTACCTCGTACGAAAAACGACAAAAGATTCCTTTCATATCTTTTACTAAAAACTCACCGAAGGGTAAAAATGGATTTAAACAATTGTAGGTGGATGGAAGTAATATTACATATTGATTAAACATGGACGTGGATGATAAAATACACCCCAGTAAATACTTACGAATAAACAATCTCGGATAAAAATGAGATTGTGATATTTCCCTTACCTTAGGTCCGATTTGCTTCGTATGTGTCTGAACCTCCTGTATAATGATTTAAATAATGTCATTGACTTATTACAGAATCATATTCATTTTTATGATATCATATATGGTTCACTTATTATATTACCCGTTCTTTTGTAAATTCCATGTTAAAGAAGCGTTTTGGGTAAAATCGTTTCTTTTATCGTAGGTGTTTTGACTTGTTGTTCTTGAAATTATTATTACTTATATCATGATTTACTTACTTCCAGAATATAAAATATGATTTATATATCATATATATTCAGTATATATATATATATATATAATAGATAGATAAATTAAATGAAAAACACCGTTCATGGAGACGGTAGTCCGTACGTACGCATGAACGCTGTTTTCCTTTCCCTATTGTCTTGAAATGGAAGTAAGTAGATGACATACATATATATATATATATACATAAATCCAGTAGCTTTATAATGTCATATATTTCATTATTATTTCTTATATATACTTTATAATCATTCTTAAATGGTTAACATGGAGAATGAATCTCATCGCGTCGTGGAGACGGTAGTCCGTACGTACGCACGAGCGATGATATCATTTCCATAAATATTGAATTGAATTGGAGTGGATTATACAATATATCAGAATCAATATGATGTTGTAATAACTATTTATAGTTATTCTTTACACCATTATACCCATCCATGTAAGGTGGTGGTGGAAAATAGATTACACCACGGCGTGGAGACGGTATTCCGTACGTACGCACGCGCGGTGATTTCTTTTTCCGTAGAATGGATAGATGGTGAAATAGGGTTGTTTCATACTTATAATAACATATCAGTATATGAGTGATACTGATGTTATTACTTCATAATGAAACAACCTAAGAAGAATAAGTGGAAGAAGAAATAAAGATGAAAGAATTGGTAACGGTAATTACCTCTTCTTTGAAGCGCCTCTTTGAGACCTCCTCTTAGGGCACTAAAATTGGTCTTTGAGGAAGAACAGAACATCTAGGATGTTGCTAGGGAAGTGGAGAAGATATTTTGGCAGGGTTTGGCCGAGCTTGATAGCTCAAATTGGTGTGAGGAGGAGGGGGAGGATGTGTCCTTTTATAGGGGAGGAGAGGGGCACCTTAGGAATATCTCAAAATATTATTTTATATTAAAGTCAAAATCGGTTTATAATGGTTCCAAAGGGTCTTATTTCGAAGATAAAGTGGGGATGGGTCGAAATCCTATCAACCAATTGGATTTAGACAAGTTTAGGTTATTATTTTAACCTTATCAATTAGATTTAACTCTAAGTTAAATAATTTAACTTTTACCGTGTCTTTTTGTTTTCTTTCACTATATGGTTAATACACTTACTATAACATGCGAAACGAACCCCAAATTGTATATTATTAATAAATATATCCTTATCTAAGTCATTTGGCCGAACCTTAGATTTTTAGGAATAAAATAACAATTAATAATATAATATTTGATTTAAAAACTATTTTGTGTCAATTTTGACACTATTTGATATATGATTTTTGTGAAAGTCATAACAGAATTATATGTTCAAACCAAGTTGATTAACTCAACACTAATATATCATAGTTTCCTAGAAAATTAGTGTAATTCATAAAAAGTCTCAAATTACATTAATTTGAGCATTTATAACATCAATTAGGTTAATATTTCCTTAAAAGGGTAATTACTGCATCATCGTTGTGTCATCAATAAATTAATTTATTTAAAGTCTAAAAATTATAAATAAAATATAATTATGTAGGAAATCTTTTTAGATTTATAATTAATATTTATAGTCGAATTTATCTTATGTATAACCCCATATTAAAAATGTTTTAGTTATTAAACTTTGATTTTAACTATTTTAACTATTCATTAAATAATATAATATTAAATGTCATAATCTAATCCAAGTAGACCTAAATGGTCATATTATATTCATAAGGTTGTTTTTGGTCGAATTAAACTTATCCAATAGAATTAGGACATGTGTTAGGGTAATAGTAATATCATATTTACCCTTAGTTACCCTATTTACTATTAACCGTGGTAAAAAAAGTAAAAAGTTACTATTCACCAAAAATTATTTTCATCTCATTGAACCACATTTTACTTACTGACATCAACCGTGTCTCTCGGATTTTTGAAATTCCATTCACAGAAGCGGTAAAATTAAGATTTATGAAGAAATTAATTTTTTTAACTACCACTTAGTAGTTTCACTATTCATCAAAAATTGATGTTTTTCAGAACAATGCCAAAATTTCATCCTAAGCTATATTTCATATTCCGAATTCAAAAATGAAGTCTATTTTACCAAATTCATATCATAGAATTTGCATTAATTAATTTTATAATTAAATCCCGCTGTTAAAACAAATAGCGTGTTTTTAAGAAACAATATCTATCAAAAGATTGACACTTGATTATGTCTGGTTTAAATGTGAAATTACATCCAATGACCAACATTGTATTAAATTGTAAAAATATATTCTAAATATACTTTAAAACCACTCAAATTAATAATTTATCACTATTAATTATTTCGATTAAAAAAGTTGTTTTTAATTATAATTTAGTAATTTTCACTATTCATCAGAATATGAAAGTTATCCGAAAAGTACCAAAATTTCACCTTAGGCTAAATTCGATACTCCGAATCCAAAAATGAAGTTCATTTTGAAAAATAAGATTTACAGAGTTTTAAAAAGTGGTAATTACTATTCATAACGGCTAGTTTTAATAATATTTTAATAGCATATCGTTGTTTAGTGAAACTCGGTATTGCGTATTACACACGCTATCGAGGAAGGTCGTGATTGCGTGTAATGCAAGGCAAGTCAAGGATGCGTGTTGTGCAAGCTCCTTTTGGTGTAGCGTACAACACAAGACTTTAATAAAATTAAAAAGAATATTTTTTTTATAAAATCTTGGGCTGTTACATTCTACCCCCCTTAAAATGAATTTCGCCCTCGAAATTCGTCGGGGTTATAAATGGTTTACTATTTGAAAGTTTCTTTAATAGAAACCCACATCGTAAAAAGGAATATCAATACCAATCTTTAAAAACAAAAGTATGAAACGTAACGGTTACCCAAATAAACTAATCATTGGGTTTCCACATAGGTGAAAATATGGATATGGAAGAGAAATCTAACCATCATGTTCTGATGGAGAGTGGTAGAGAACATGGCTATGGAAAAGCCAGTAATCACAAATCCATAGATTTGTGATGATATAAGGTACCATCTGATTCATCAGGTATAAGATCACTAGGACAACATTTTTGGTTTTCAAGATCATTTCCCTAAAGTTGAAAATTTGAATTAGAATAAATACTTACTTTATTTTGGTACAATCTCACTGTTGTTCGTGCCTTGAACAATTTCCACTTCATCTCTTAAATAAATGAAGTTGAATTTGTTATTCATGAAGTGTTAGCAGATCATGTGATAGAATGACGGGTCATTCCATCTGTCTCAAACAAAAGGTTAGCAAAAATTATATGCATAAGTCGATCTATAGTGAGATTAATCATATATGGTTCCTAAAATGGACTTATACTTCATATATCATACTGCTTAATATAATAAAACTAGTTTCTACTAAATAGGGACTTCCTGTAGGCTAGTGGTAGGTGATAAAGGCCAGTTGCACTTCGGTTGTGGGTTCGATTCCCACAGCCTTGTCCGAAGCGATGGGCTGTCGCCCGTCCTGCAGGTTTTCCTTTTTATAAAACTATATTACTATAACATCCCATCAATAATATCGAAAAAACTTCTATCCTTAAACAATACTAACTTATGTCCAACATAATCCATTCCAATCTTTAGGCTTATCCATAATACTGCAGTCCATTCTCATAACATAGTGAAAACGATTACCAGAGGTTTAATACCATCGTTGATCCCCATATATCATAAGATATATCTTGTTGGTCACATTCCAAACATTCAAAGGCCTTAATCTTGTACTCTCTTGAATACCCATTGAACATTATTGAAAACATGAATTCTATTAAAAGTTAACTCTTTCCACATACCAAAATCCTCAAAATTCTATATACTCAAACCATGATATCACTTAGTCCTTATATCAATCATGAGCTCATTCATACAATCAAACATCTCATTATCGTCTTATCCCTTCATTATGCGCATATCATCTACTTTCCAAAAATACTGGTACCATTCATCACATACTTTCAAAACTTAAGGAAAGACAACAATGTAACAATCCTTAGATGTTTCTTTATCCCATAGTACCATGAGATTACTTATACAACATTACACTTGATAAACATGTAATCATTCCACTACATTTTTAAACCATTGACCGAGCTTCAACAATTCTTTCATCTCACATATCATTTGTAGTCTCTTCATCATCATCCACATAAATACTTCCCATACGAACATACTGATTATCTTCATGAGACTTTCCCTTAGGGCATTGGTTTGCATAATGCCCGTACATTCCACATTTAAAACATTTAACCGTTGTTGATGTCGTAGCAATACCATTATCCTCATCCCTGGTGTTAACTGAACCTTTTCCTTTGCACTTACTGGCTTTGTGTCCTTCTTTTCCACACCCAAAGCATCTTCCGGTTTCTTTGAAACATTCTCCTTGATGCCTCTTTCCACATGATTTACATAGGGGAAATTGAACTTTCTTTCCTCTATGATCATCATGAAATTCCATCTTTCTCTTATTAGCCGAGTCAGGAAACTTACCAAATTTTACTTTATTGATCATATTATGAGATTGCTGATTCGGCATAATAATGATGTTTGGACTTCCAAATCCCATTTCATTATGAAGAATATCATTCCATTGTCCATCATATCCTCCATTATCGTGAATCATCTTGTTCCCCGCCATTTTCTAAAACCCAAAAAGAATAGTGTGAGAGGCAAAAATCATGCTAGGGAAAACAACATAATAAAGGGGGAGTACCTTGAACATCTAACATCTTAGGTTTAATTCTATGATCGTTAGCGTAGTTCTATTACTATAACCTATTCGTATACTTAACCTTAGGGACATCCCTAGACATACCTTAGAAATATCTCTAGGGATCTCACTAACGTTTTCGCATCCTAGTTTCCAAAGGTTGACTAAACCTTTCCTCTGATACCAACTGTAGCGGTCTGGAATTACTTCCAGTGGACTATAGTTGATACCTATCAGGGCACTCCATGGGCGGCTACACCCCCTGGGCGGGACACACCACCATCCCCAGTGGCAGCCATTTCCACATGAAGCCCTTGTGCGGAGAGCCATGCTTCGTCCAACGCTCACATGTGAGAGTTCCCAAGGATCGGATACATTCCTACCTCCTTTGCCTCTGATACCAACTGTAAAGACCCGTATCCTGACATACATGGACATTACATTACTTTTTCGGAATACTTAGTACATAACAAAAACACACACACAAGGATCGTAATAGTTTAGTGTCTTTGGAAACTCGGAACGTAATCTTCTAATCGTGGTGAAAGATCTTCAATATCTCCCATAAAGATCTTCCTTTTTTTTACCTAAAACCTTTCTTTATATCCTGGGGAAAAGAAAACATAAAAGGGTGAGCTCAAATGCTCAGTAAGGGTAAACAAAAGCAAAATCAATCACATCATATTCATAAGAACATAACTTTTGGAAATCTTAACCTGCAAAAGAGAGCATAATTTCATTAACATGGGATAAATCATAGTAGTGAAATGTAATCACAATAATCATAACTTAAAACATGAAACTTTGTGGAATTCACACATAATCATAGAGGATCATTTCTTGTTAGTCAAGACTCATTGCCAAGACTATCTTAGTGGACAAAGTCCCTTTCTGAATCGAGTAACCCTCGTTTCAGTCCTGTTTCACTGAACCGGTATAACCTACCGTTCTAGCCCTGTCTATCTCATGAGATATAAAATCTTTACCCAATGCATTGGAGGGAGATATAGGTCCCACCCATCTTATAATGAATCCTTTCTTATGTGTGCCACATAATCATAAATCATACATCATCACATAACCCATGTAATAAAAATGGGATTCTTAAACAACATGACATCATAAAACAATTCATATAAGATAAAGGAATTCATAAAAATGTTTCCATCAAAACATAATCAAATCCATGTAATAATAGGGATAAAAACAGAACCCTTTTATTATCTTAGATGGAAAATAATTTTGATAAAATACTTGAACTCCATTCTTGAGGAAAATATCCTTTCTACTTTAAAAACATTTTTCCTTTCTTAACATGTCATACGACTTTAAAATAAAATAAGTTGATTAAAAATAAACTTGAAAACTTGTAAAGGATGTTTCTTGGAAATAAGGTTTTAAAAATCCATTCATGCCGTATAAGTTAAAAAAAACATTCTTGGTACTTTTGTCAGAAAAGTCAAAAAGTACCTCGTACGAACAACGACAAAAGATTCCTTTCATACATATTACTAAAAACTCACCGAAGGGTAAAAATGGATTTAAAAAATTGTAGGTGGTTGGAAATAATATTACATATTGATGAAACATGGATGTGGATGATAAAATACACCCCAGTAAATACTTACGAATAAACAATCTCGGATAAAAATGAGATTGTGATATTTCCCTTACCTTAGGTCCGACTTGCTTTGTAAGTGTCCGAACCTCCTGTATAATGATTTAAATCATGTTATTGATTTATTCCCGAATCATATTCATTGTTATTATATCATATATGGTTCACTTATGACATTATATTACCCGTTCTTTTGTAAATTCCATGTTAAAAAAGCGTTTTGGGTAAAATCGTTTCATTTATCGTAGGTGTTTTGACTTGTTGTTCTTGACATTATTATTACTTATATCATGATTTACTTACTTCCAGAATATAAAATATGATTTATATATCATATATATTCAGTATATATATATATATATATAATAGATAGATAAATGAAATGAAAAACACCGTTCATGGAGACGGTAGTCCGTACGTACGCATGAACGCTGTTTTCCTTTCCTTATTGTCTTGAATGGAAGTAAGTAGATGACATACATATATATATATATATACATAAATACAGTAGATTTATAATGTCATATATCTCATTATTATTTCTTATATATACTTTATAATCATTCTTAAATGGTTAACATGGAAAATGAATCTCATCGCGTCGTGGAGACGGTAGTCCATACGTACGCACGAGCGATGATATCATTTCCATAAATATTGAATTGAATTGGAGTGGATTATACAATATATCAGAATCAATATGATGTTGTAATAACTATGTATAGTTATTCTTTACACCATTATACCCATCCATGTAAGGTGGTGGTGGAAAATAGATTACACCACGGCGTGGAGACGGTATTCCGTACGTACGCACGCGCGGTGATTTCTTTTTCCGTAGGATGGATAGATGGTGAAATAGGGTTGTTTCATACTTATAATAACATATCAGTATATGAGTGATACTGATGTTATTACTTCATAATGAAACAACCTAAGAAGAAGAAGTGGAAGAAGAAATAAAGATGAAAGAATTGGTAACGGTAATTACCTCTTCTCTGAAGCGCCTCTTTGAGACCTCCTCTTAGGGCACTAAAATTGGTCTTTGAGGAAGACCAGAACCTCTAGGATGTTTCTAGGGAAGTGGAGAAGAGATTTTGGCAGGGGTTGGCCGAGCTTGAGTGCTCAAATTGGTGTGAGGAGGAGGGGGAGGAGGTGTCCTTTTATAAGGGAGGAGAGGGGCACCTTAGGAATATCTCAAAATATTATTTTATATTAAAGTCAAAATCGGTTTATAATGGTTCCAAAGGGTCTTATTTCGAAGCTAAAGTGGGGATGGGTCGAAATACTATCAACCAATAGGATTTAGACAAGTTTAGGGTGTTATTTTAACCTTATCAATTAGATTTAACTCTAAGTTAAATAATTTAACTTTTACCATGTCTTTTTGTTTTCTTTCACTATATGGTTAATACACTTCTATAACATGCCAAACGAACCCCAAATTGTTTATTATTAATATATATAATCTTATCTAAGTCATTTGGCCGAACCTTAGATTTTTAGGAATAAAATAACAATTAATAATATAATATTTGTTTGAAAAACTATTTTATGTCAATTTTGACACTATTTGGTGCATGATTTTTATGAAATTCATAACAGAATGATAAGTTCGAACCAAGTTACTTAAATCAACAATAAAATGTCATATTAACCTATAAAATTAGTGTAAGTCATAAAAAGTCTCAAATTACATTCATTTGAGCATTTATAACATCAATTATGTTAATATTTCCTTAAAAGCGTAATTACTGCATCATCGTTGTGTCATATATAAATTAATTTATTTAAAGTCTAAAAATTATAAATAAAATGTCATTATGTAGGAAATCTTTCTATCTTTCTAATTAATATTTATAGTCGAATTTATCTTATGTATAACCCCATATTAAAAATGTTTTAGTTATTAAACTTTGATTTTAACTATTTTAACTATTCATTAAATAAAATAATATTAAATGTCATAATCTAATCCAAGTGGACCTAAATGGTCATATTATATTCATAAGGTTGTTTTCGGTCGAATTACACTTATCCAATAGAATTAGGACATGTTTTAGGGTAATAGTAATATCATATTTACCCTTAGTTACCCTATTTACTATTAACCGTGGTAAATAAAAGTAAAAAGTTACTATTCAAAAAAAATTATTTTCATCTCATCGAACCACATTTTACTTACTGACATCAACCGTGTCTCTCAGATTTTTGAAATTCCATTCACAGAAGCGGTAAAATTAAGTTTTATGAAAAGTTCAGTTTTTTAACTACCACTTAGTAGTTTCACTATTCATCAAAAATTGATGTTTTTCAGAACAATGCCAAAATTTCATCCTAAGCTATATTTCATATTCCGAATTCAAAAATGAAGTCTATTTTACCAAATTCATATCATAGAATTTGCATTAATTAATTTTATAATTAAATCCCGCTGTTAAAACAAATAGCGTTTTTTTAAGAAACAATATCTATCAAAAGATTGACACTTGATTATGTCTGGTTTAAATGTGAAATTACATCCAATGACCAACATTGTATTAAATTGTAAAAATATATTCTAGATATACTTTAAAACCACTCAAATTAATAATTTATCACTATTAATTATTTCGATTAAAAAAAGTTTTTTTTAATTATAATTTAGTAATTTTCACTATTCATCAGAATATGAAAGTTATCCGAAAATTACCAAAATTTCACCATAGGCTAAATTCGATACTACGAATCCAAAAATGAAATCCATTTTGAGAGCTAAAATTTCTAAAATTTTAAAAAGTGGTTATTACTATTCATAACGGTTAGTTTTAATAATATTTTAATAGCATATCGTTGTTTCGTGAAACTCCGTATTGCATACTACACACGCTATCGAGGAAGGTTGCGATTGCGTGTAATGCAAGGCAAGTCAAGGATGCGTGTTGTGAAAGCTCCTTTTGGTGCAACGTACAACACAAGACATTAGTGAAATTAAAAAGAATATTTTTCATAAAATCTCGGGCTGTTACATTCTACCCCCCTTAAAATGAATTTCGCCCTCGAAATTCGTCGGTGTTATAAATGGTTTACTATTCGAAAGTTTCTTTAATAGAAACCCACATCGTAAAAAGGAATATCAAAACCAATCTTTAAAAAAAAGTATGAAACGTAACGGTTACCCAAATAAACTAATCACTGGGTTTCCACATAGGTGAAAATATGGATATGGAAGAGAAATCTAACCATCATGTTCTGATGGAGAGTGGTAGAGAACATGGATATGGAAAATCCAACAATCACAAAGCCATAAATTTGTGACGATATAAGGTACCATGTGATTCATCAGATATAAGATCACTAGGACAACATTTTTTGTTTTCAAGATCATTTCCCTAAAGTTGATGAATTAAAAGAAATACTTACATGATTTTGGTACAATCTCACTGTTGTTCGTGCCTCGAACAATTTCCACTTCATCTCTTAAATAAATAAAGTTAAATTTGTTATTCGTGAAGTGTTAGCAGATCATGTGATAGAATGACGAGTCATTCCATCTGTCTCAAAAATTATATACATAAGTCGATCTATAGTGAGATTAATCATATATGGTTCCTAAAATGGACTTATACATCATATATCATAAAACTAGTTTCTACTAAACAGGGACTTCCTGTAGGCCAGTCGCATTTCGGTTGTGGGTTCGATTTTCACAGCCTTGTCCGACGCGATGGGCTGTCGCCCGTCCTGCAAGTTGACCTTTTTCTAAAACTATATTACTATAACATCCAATCAATAATATCGAAAAAAAACTTCTATCCTTAAACAATACTAACTTATGTCCAACATAATCCATTCCAATCTTTAGGCTTATCCATAATACTGCAGTCCACAATGTGAAAATGATTACCAAAGATTTAATACCATTGTTGATCCCCATATATCATAAGATATGTTTTGTTGGTCCCATTCCAAACATTCAAAGTCCTTAATCATGTATTCTCTTGAATACCTTAGTGAAAACATGAATGCAGTTAAAAGTTAACACCTTCCACATACCAAAATCCTCAAAATTCTATATACTCAAACCATGATATCACTTAGTCCTTATATCAATCATGAGCTCATGAATACTGTTAAACATTTCGTTTTCTCGTTTTCCCTTCATTATGCGCATATCATATTATTTCCAAAAATATCTCAATCACTTTGAATACCACATTAGACCAATACATAAATACTTTATGATACAACATTATTTTGGAATCCCATTACATAAACACTTAATCATTCCACCACATCGTTGTCATATTCAACATCGCCAATAGTGATCGCATGTGACTTCCCTTTGTCCTTTGCCTTCAGTGGTTGCTCATGTTGATCATCACTAACCCTTGGATTAGGGCATTTTTTGGCATAATGTCCCATCTCCTTGCACTTGAAACATTGAAGTGTTGGTGGTGCGTTCTCTGCAGTGTTTGCTTTGTTCACATCATTAGAAACCCTTTTTCCCTTACTTCGACACTCAGCTGCTCGATGACCTTCTTTTCCACACTTAAAACATTTTCTAGTCCCTTTAAGACAATCTCCACCATGCTTCTTTCCACACTTTGTGCATAAGGAAACATTCATCTTCTTTTCACCATTATTCTGAGATTTCTCCTTGAACTCCATCTTTCGTTTCTTGTCAAAACCATGAGATGGATATGTAACACCAACTTCCATTTCGACCTTGATAGCACAACCCACAATTTCTTCATAGCTACGGAAGTCTCTTATAGCTAATGCCCTTCGAAGACTTGGTTTTAAGCCACTGAAAAATCGATCAACTTTACTTTCAGGTTGGATGATAATGCCAGATGCATACCTTGCAAGTCTTGTAAAATTCGCTTCGTATATACCAACAGATTCATCATCCTTTTGCTTTAGTTCAAGAAACTCCTTCTCCATCTTTGTTCGAAGAATACGAGGGAAGTACTTATTGAAAAATACGTTCTTGAACTCATCCCATTCCATGGACTCAATTTCATCTCTTTGCCTTGTATTCTTGATAAGATTCCACCATTGATCAGCTTCACCTTCCAAACGATATACTGCTAAGATGACTTTATCATGTTCAGAACATTGAAGAACTGAAAATATCTTTTCAGTGGTACTGATCCATTGTTCAGCAACAAGTGGATCAGAAGACCCACTGAAAGAAGGTGGACGTTGCCTCATGAAGGACTCAATAGAATATTGTTCCCTTCTCTGCTCATTTGGAAGTCCAGAATGATTCATAGCTTGTGTAAGTATAGCAATAAAATTTTTCACTCCATCTCCCATAACATTTGTTTGTTCAGGAGGACAATCATTGCATTGTCCATTGCATTGATCAACACGGTTCCTTCGGGTTCCAGCCATTGTCTAAAACCCAAAAAAAATAGTGTGAGAGGCAAAAATCATGCTAGGGAAAACAACATAATAAAGGGGGAGTACCCTCAATATCTAACATCTTATGTTAAATTCTATGATCGTTACCGTAGTTCTAGGACTGTGTCCTATACGTATACTTATCCTTAGGGACATCCCTAGAAATACCTTATAAATACCTCTAGGGATCTCACTAAAGTTCTCGCATCCTAGTTTCCAAAGGTTGACTAAACCTTTCCTCTGATACCAACTGTAAAGACCCAAAGCTTATCGTACATGGACATTACATTACTTTTGCGGAATACTTAGTACATAACAAAAACACACACACAAGGATCGTAATAGTTTAGTGTCTTTGGAAACTCGGAACGTAATCTTCTAATCGTGGTGAAAGATCTTCAATATCTCCCATAAAGATATTCCTTTTTTTTACCTAAAACCTTTCTTTATATCCTGGGGAAAAGAAAACATAAAAGGGTGAGCTCAAATGCTCAGTAAGGGTAAACAAAAGCAAAATCAATCACATCATATTCATAAGAACATAACTTTTGGAAATCTTAACCTACAAAAGAGAGCATAATTTCATTAACATGGGATAAATCATAGTAGTGAAATGTAATCAAAATAATCATAACTTAAAACATGAAACTTTGTGGCATTCACACATAATCATAGAGGATCATTTCTTGTTAGTCAAGACTCATTGCCAAGACTATCTTAGTGGACAAAGTCCCTTTCTGAATCGAGTAACCCTCGTTTCAGTCCTGTTTCACTGAACCGGTATAACCTACCGTTCCAGCCCTGTCTATCTCATGAGATATAAAATCTTTACCCAATGCATTGGAGGGAGATATAGGTCCCACCCATCTTATAATGAATCCTTTCTTATGTGTTCCACATAATCATAAATCATACATCATCACATAACCCATGTAATAAAAATGGGATTCTTAAACAACATGACATCATAAAACAATTCATATAAGATAAAGGAATTCATAAAAATGTTTCCATCACAAAATAATCAAATCCATGTAATAATAGGGATAAAAACAGAACCCTTTTATTATCTTAGATGGAAAATAATTTTGATTAAATACTTGAACTCCATTCTTGAGGAAAATATCCTTTCTACTTTAAAAACATTTTTCCTTTCTTAACATGTCATACGACTTTAAAATAAAAGAAGTTGATTAAAAATAAACTTGAAAACTTGTAAAGGATGTTTCTTGGAAATAAGGTTTTAAAAATCCATTCATGCCGTATAAGTTAAAAAAAACATTCTTGGTACTTTTGTCAGAAAAGTCAAAAAGTACCTCGTACGAAAAACGACAAAAGATTCCTTTCATACATATTACTAAAAACTCACCGAAGGGTAAAAATGGATTTAAACAATTTTAGGTGGTTGGAAATAATATTACATATTGATGAAACATGGATGTGGATGATAAAATACACCCCAGTAAATACTTACGAATAAACAATCTCGGATAAAAATGAGATTGTGATATTTCCCTTACCTTAGGTCCGACTTGCTTTGTAAGTGTCCGAACCTCCTGTATAATGATTTAAATCATGTTATTGATTTATTACAGAATCATATTCATTGTTATTATATCATATATGGTTCACTTATGACATTATATTACCCGTTCTTTTGTAAATTCCATGTTAAAGAAGCGTTTTGGGTAAAATCGTTTCATTTATCGTAGGTGTTTTGACTTGTTGTTCTTGACATTATTATTACTTATATCATGATTTACTTACTTCCAGAATATAAAATATGATTTATATATCATATATATTCAGTATAAAATTATGATCTTGATTAGGAGAACATTGGTGGCAATTAGAGACATATAATTGGAGGAAAAACGTAAATATTTATAGGTAGTGATTGAGGTCATCAATCACAAAAAAGTATAAAATTGAGGTCCTTAAACTAATAAATCTATGATGATTTGAAGTACCATCAGTTCAACAAAATATAGGGTATTGGGATAACACATTTTTGACGTTTCAAAATATCTTAGTTGAAATCCCACATCGAAAAATGAATTAATGAGGCCTCTATTTAAAATAAAGAGTGGAAAGTATGAAGATTACCGAAAATAACACATACTAGGGTTCCATGTAGGAAAATATGGATATGGAAGAGAAATCTAACCATCAATTATCTGATGGAGAGTGGTAGAGAACATGGCTATGAAAAGGCCAACAATCCCAAAGCCATAAATTTGTGATGATGTAAGGTACCATCTAGGACAACATTTTTGTTCTAAGTTTCTATTATTAATGTTGAGGAATTTATTTATGAGATTGGATAAGATAATAAGGAGATATACTTACTTTATAATTATAATTTTACCCATTAATAAATTTCTACCACAAACTCATCTTTCATTCTAAAAGATAATAGAACGTAAATTTTTTTTTCTATTTATACTATTCGTACAGGGTTCCAAAATAAATGAATTAGAATTCATCTACCAGATCTTTTAAAAAAACTACATTATTTAATTCAGGACATCTCGTGGGACAGTGGTAGGTGATACACCCTTGTCGCCCTTCGGTTGCGGGTTCAAGTCTCGCAGCCTTGCCGGACGCGACGGGTTGCCGCCCGACCTCCGGGTTGTCCTTTTATGGCAATCCAAAATAATCCAAACTAGAACTATCCAAAATACTTCTGTCTAAACTCACAGTCCAACATTTATAAGGAAGGTAAACATAATATAGATCCTTTTTACCCCGTAATAGAATATGAATACCTTCATCATGTATTACCATATTCCTTATTGATTACATTCATGCTCCCTTATTCCATATAGAATGATGGATATACTTCATTAATCCAAAAATGTTTTAAACCCCAACAATGATGGAATATACAAATCATTAATCAGTTCCAAGGTATTCAAGAATATCCAATATAATTTATCCAAAACAATCACATATTATTCCAAAATCACTACCTCAGTATCAGAACTATATTATGATTTATCATTCTTTCAACCATATATTTTCCAAAAATTTATCCTGCTATTGAGTCACTTTTCTTTGTTCCACACAATCTCAAGTCCTTAATGAAATAGTACTGCAGTACAATCCTTATATACTCCATGATTATTATAACAAGTACATTGTTGATACAACACTCAATTGACATAATCAACATAAGAACTCTAATCATTCCTCTTCATCTGTGGTAGTATCATAACTTGATTATTATCCAATAGAATCATTTGTGGAATAGTCTGATGACTGGGACATAGGTTCGCGTAGTGTCCAAACTCCTTACAAATGAAGCATTGTACATTTGAAACCATCTTCTTACCCTTGCAGTCATGTACTTTGTGCCCTTTTCCTCCACACTTATAACAAACTCCCATTCCTTTCAGGCAATTTCCAGGGTGTTTCTTTCCACAGTTACCACATATGAGAAAATTCTTCTTTTCCCTCTTCCCTTTATCCATCTTTCTCTCTTCTATCCTTTTCTTCTCTTGCTTCCCTTCAAAGCCATAGGACTCAGTAATCTCTTTACTTATCTTATCAATACATGATATTATTTCTTCATATGATGATAATACATGGGAGACTATTTCTCTTATAAATTCTAGCTTAAGACCATGAAAGATATGATCCTTTCTTCTCTTTGAATCATGTGTATTTCTGGAGTTCTCATTCCTTCTACTGGGCGCCATTTCAAAACAATGGCATAAACTAGATCAGTTTATGAATCAAAATATATTATCCCATACTTATAAAACACTTAACATAAATTGAACTATTTATGGATATAATCCATAATCATAATAATACTTAGTACATAACATTGGCATGATCACAAGAAAGATCAAATCTCGAAAGACCGATTGGTTTAGAAGCCTTGGAAACACTAGATATATTCATAGGTTTTACATTACATCATAAAATGAAAAACTACTACAACAACATAATGTCTCCATAATACACACTATTAACCCCTCATAAAATCCCTGCAGGTCATTCATAACTTACTTCTTCACATCCTGGGAAAAATAAAACATAGAAAAGGGGTGAGCTCAAATGCCCAGTAAGGATAACAATATGGCGGAAACTTTCATAAATAAGAATAAACATTTAAGGCAATGCATTACTAAAACAAAAGCCTTTTAAACTTTAACTTCAACATAGTATGGCAAAAGTAAAATGAAATAAAGCCATTTACTTATTCACATGGATATTCTACTAATCAAATAATCACATGCAAAAATCAATAACCACTTTCATAATGTTGGAATGCATAATGCCAGACTATCATAACCACATAGCCAAGGCCTCGTGCCAAGACTACAAATAAGATTTTGTCAAGGCCTTGTGCCAAGACACTAGTTTGTCTCATGAGACCTACCGATGCATCGAGGAGCTATAGCGGGATCCACCCGTCACTTACTAAGTCCAATGCATTCCCATATGAAAAGGTTTAAACATAACATAAACATTCGTATTAAAACTAGCATACGAAATATCAATAATTTCACCATAAACTATGAATGGTATAAAAATAGCACATCCACAGTCAAACATATCACAAAACCTTCAATACAATATAGAAGTTTTGTATCACAATAGATCAAATTCAAATAAGCGTAAAATCCATCAAAGGATGTTGACATAGATGAAATCAAAATTCTTTTTAAAGAAATATCTATTTTTATTTTGAAATAATTTAAGATCCATATAAAATAAAACATTTTCTTTGAAAATATTCTTATAAGCTTGTAAGGAAAGCTTTGAAGATTTTATAACGGCATAAAATAACCGCACCCGCCGTATAAGTTAAAAAAACATTCTTACCTCAATTCTGTCGAAAAGGTTAAAAAGGACCTTGTTTCGAAAACGACGGAAAGATTCCTTTATAAACCTCTTATAAAAAGTCAAACAAGGGTATAAATGACTTTAACCCATATTCTTGTAAATAGTAAAAATGTTTTGAAATACATTTTTAAGAAACATGGATGTGGATGATAAAGAAATCCCAGTAGATTATTACGTATAAACAACCTCGGATAATGAAGAGATTGTGAAATAACCCTTACCTTGTACTTTTCCTTTGTTGGGGTCGGTTAACCTCCTATATAATGGTGAAATAATTTTTATTAAATTATACAAGAATCATATACATTAATATGATATCATATATGATCTTTTAACATTGCTTTATTAATAATATCTTAGTATTATCGTCGTTTCAGGTGATAATCGATTCGTTCTTCTTAAATGTTTGGTTACGTAAGACATGTTTGTAATGGATAGATTAAATATTATTCATAATCAGAATGATATTAACATTATTTTTAACCCTAAAATGAGAATAAGACTTGAATGGATACGATGGAGGATGGATCTCACCGCGTTCGTGGAGACGGTAGTCCGTACGTACGCACGAACGCTACTTCCATTTTAATTTTAATTTTAAAAGAATTGAATCCAACTGATACATAGGTATATTACTATTCCAGTATAATATAATATTTTATATATGTTACTTAAGTTCATTAAAACCATCCTTTATACGTTCCATGTGTGGTATGAACGAGTCATATCATTTTAAGGGGGCGGTAGTCCGCACTTCCTCAAATGAAATTATCGTATGTATATACAACATGAAACGAATAATGGTATGAAATAAAATGGAATTACAGAAGCTTATATATAAAATATATATCATTAATATCATATTTAATTACAGTGCCATCATAATGGCCAACATGAGAGGCGGTAAGATGTATTTGAACAATCATCGTTTCGTGAGGCGTTAGTTTGCCATCCACAGAAACATTATGTTCATCATCCATTAGATGGAGTTGTGTGTATGTGTAGTTTGAATCCTTCTTATAACAACCTCCTAGTATATTGAGGATACTGGTGTTGTTACAAAAGAAAGGAAATAAAAAGAGTTTGGGGGTTGGAGAATCAAAATAAAGGAAAATAATTTAAGAGAAATCGTTACCTTTAATTTAGGTAACTCACTTTGGTTGGAACCAAAGGACTTCTTGAAATGATTTCTGCCTAAGGGGAAGCTTCAAGGAGGAGGAGAGGGATGTGGGGATCTTATTTGGGCAGAGTTTGGACGAGCCAAGTGGCTTGAGAGGTGTGAGGAATGAGTAGAAGTGGTCTCCTTTTATAAGGGAGAAGAGGGGCTCTTTAGGAAAGAGTGAAAGTATTACTTTATAATATAATTATATTCGGTTTATAATGGTCCAAAAATCTTTGAGGTCGAAGATAAGATGACTAATATTCTAAATATCATCAACCAATAAGAATTGGACAGGTTTTAGATAATATTTTAATCATTATAATCTTATTTATTTAAATGATTTATTAATGAGGTAAACATTGCATCATTATTGTGTCATTAATATTTTAAATTATTTGATGTCTAAAAATTATAAATAAAATATAATTATGTAGGAAATCTTTTTAGCTTTCTAATGAATATTTATAATCGAAAATCCAACATGTATAACCCTATGTAAAAATTGTTCTTCTAAAAGATGTAAGCTTATGCCATTTTTATTTTTATTTTAACTTTATTAATATAATGTGTCCCTACCACATACAAGTGGCTCCAAGGGGTCCCCAAATTGACCCAAGGATGCTCATGGTCGGGTATGTTTCCACCAATAAGGTTAGGACACGTTTTAGGTTAACTTTGTGTTATTATAATATTATTTTTTTAACCCTTATTTACCGGATTTACCCTTTAACCATGGTAAAGAAAATATTTACCGCAGTAATTATTCAAAATGTGTAAAAATAAAAGTTACCTATTTACATAATTTGGACATCCTGATTCCAAATATGGAATCCATTTTCCTAAATTCAAAACACAGAAGTGGCAGAAATTAATTTAAAATTAATTCCCGCTGTCAAAACAAAAAGCGTGTTTTTAAGAGATAATGACTATCAAAAGATTGACACTTGTTTATGTTCGGTTTAATTGTAAAATTATGTCCAATGACCAACATTATATTAAATGGTAAAAATATATTCTAAATATACTTTAAAACCACTCAAATTCACAATTTATCACTATTAATTATTTTGATTAAAAAAGTTGTTTTTAATTAAAATTTAGTAATTTTCACTATTCATCAAAATATGAAAGTTTTAATACGAATGTTTATGTTATGTTTAAACCTTTTCATATGGGAATGCATTGGACTTAGTAAGTGACGGGTGGAGCCCGCTATAGCTCCTCGATGCATCGGTAGGTCTCATGAGACAAACTAGTGTCTTGGCACAAGGCCTTGACAAAATCTTATTTGTAGTCTTGGCACGAGGCCTTGGCTATGTGGTTATGATAGTCTGGCATTATGCATTCCAACATTATGAAAGTGGTTATTGATTTTTGCATGTGATTATTCGATTAGTAGAATATCCATGTGAATAAGTAAATGGCTTTATTTCATTTTACTTTTTCCATACTATGTTGAAGTTAAAGTTTAAAAGGCTTTTGTTTTAGTAATGCATTGCCTTAAATGTTTATTCTTATTTATGAAAGTTTCCGCTATATTGTTATCCTTACTGGGCATTTGAGCTCACCCCTTTTCTATGTTTTATTTTTCCCAGGATGTGAAGAAGTAAGTTATGAATGACCTGCAGGGATTTTATGAGGGGTTAATAGTGTGTATTATGGAGACATTATGTTGTTGTAGTAGTTTTTCATTTTATGATGTAATGTAAAACCTATGAATATATCTAGTGTTTCCAAGGCTACTAAACCAATCGGTCTTTCGAGATTTGATCTTTCTTGTGATCATGCCAATGTTATGAAGTAATGCACCGACAGTAATGCGATGATCCAGAATCAAATAATGCATTTTCTAAACTTGAGGAAACCATTAAATTACCTGCCACCACATCTTTCGGAGCTTCTACCTCAGCAGTAGTGATAGCATAAGCCTGGCCTTGATCCCTTGGCCTTTTCTGAGGTAAGTTATCCTGACGCTTAGGACATGCATTTGCATAATGCCCCATCTCCCTGCAATTGTAGCGCTGAACGTTGGTAGCTTCCTTCTTCCCCTTGCAGTCATGAGATTGGTGGCCTTTTTCACCACACTTGTAACAGACTCCCATTCCCTTCAGGCAAGCACCGGGGTGTTTCTTCCCGCACTTACCACAAGATGGATATTCAACCTTTCCCTTCTTCCCCTTATTTCCATTCCCAGATTGATCAGCAGGTCTCTTCTTCTCTTGCTTTTCTTTAAAGTCATAAGACTTAGAGAATTCCTTTTCGGTCTTGATAGCACATGAGACAATGTCTTCGTACGATGAAAAGGATTGTGAGACTAATGCTCGACGGAGAAATGGTTTTAACCCATCAAAGAAACGATCAATATTACTTCTTGGGTTGCGAATATAATCACCAGCGTACCTCGCTAACCTTGTAAAGTTAGCCTCATACTTTGTGACATTCTCATCCTCCTTTTGTCTCAGACTCAGAAATTGTCTTTCCATATCCGCTCGATGGTCGCGAGGGAAGTATTTTTCTAAAAACAGATCTTTGAACTCCCTCCATTCCATATTTGATACTTCATCATCTTCCTTCATGTTTTGAATCAATGACCACCATTGATCAGCATCTCCAGTGAGGCGGTAAACTGCCATGATAACTTTTTCCCTTTCACTGCTCCCCAAAGCCTGAAATATTTTCTCTAGGGAAAATATTCATTGCTCAGCTACTAATGGATTTGTATTCCCGTTGAAAGTTGGTGGTTGTTGCCTCATGAATCGATCTAACATTGATCCTCCACGCTGCGGATCAGGGTGCTCCATACGGGTAAGGTTATTATTCATAACCTGAGTAAGTTGTCCAAGTATGGTGATTAGCTGATCGGCACCAGTTGCATCACCAGCCCCACTATAATTATCTTGAGCAGGAGGGCAATCCCTACATGGAGTGCGTGCATTGATACAGTTTCCATTTCTTCCACTAGGCGCCATTTCTAAACAATGGCATAAACTAGATCAGTTTATGAATCAAAATACATAATACCATACTTATAAAACACTTAACATAAATTTAACTATTTATGGATATAATCCATAATCATAAAAATGTTTTCTTTGAGGAAGTATATACTCATAAACCCTTCATAATTATTTGTAAAGAAAATGAGAGTTATCCTAAGCATATCCCCCGGGAGTGTCGTAACCAAGAGTGCAGCAAGGCCCGTTGTCGTGCACCAGTTCCCGTTCGAGTCTAGCTCAAAGCGGTGTTTTCGGGTTTTACCCCTAGGTACATCTGTGCCAGAGCCGCCTCTACCTGCTCGTATCCAGACAGGGATGTATTGCTCGGAAAACTCACAAAATCTCTACAATAACAAAATTCTAGGAAGTTCTTCTATACTAATCTTCAAAGTTCATCTTAGGTCTACGTGCTCTAATCAGAGTTTATCTAAATCTAGCTTCCAAGGTTTGTACTAAACTTCCTCTGATACCAACTGTAACGCCCCGACCCCAGCTACTCAGAGTCGGTGCATTACTTCATAACATTGGCATGATCACAAGAAAGATCAAATCTCGAAAGACCGATTGGTTTAGTAGCCTTGGAAACACTAGATATATTCATAGGTTTTACATTACATCATAAAATGAAAAACTACTACAAAAACATAATGTCTCCATAATACACACTATTAACCCCTCATAAAATCCCTGCAGGTCATTCATAACTTACTTCTTCACATCCTGGGAAAAATAAAACATAGAAAAGGGGTGAGCTCAAATGCCCAGTAAGGATAACAATATAGCGGAAACTTTCATAAATAAGAATAAACATTTAAGGCAATGCATTACTAAAACAAAAGCCTTTTAAACTTTAACTTCAACATAGTATGGAAAAAGTAAAATGAAATAAAGCCATTTACTTATTCACATGGATATTCTACTAATCGAATAATCACATGCAAAAATCAATAACCACTTTCATAATGTTGGAATGCATAATGCCAGACTATCATAACCACATAGCCAAGGCCTCGTGCCAAGACTACAAATAAGATTTTGTCAAGGCCTTGTGCCAAGACACTAGTTTGTCTCATGAGACCTACCGATGCATCGAGGAGCTATAGCGGGCTCCACCCGTCACTTACTAAGTCCAATGCATTCCCATATGAAAAGGTTTAAACATAACATAAACATTCATATTAAAACTAGCATACGAAATATCAATAATTTCACCATAAACTATGAATGGTATAAAAATAGAACATCCACAGTCAAACATATCACAAAACCTTCAATACAATATAGAAGTTTTGTATCACAATAGATCAAATTCAAATAAGCGTAAAATCCATCAAAGGATGTTGACATAGATGAAATCAAAATTCTTTTTAAAGAAATATCTCTTTTTATTTTGAAATAATTTAAGATCCATATAAAATAAAACATTTTCTTTGAAAATATTCTTATAAGCTTGTAAGGAAAGCTTTGAAGATTTTATAACGGCGTAAAATAACCGCACCCGCCGTATAAGTTAAAAAAACATTCTTACCTCAATTCTGTCGAAAAGGTTAAAAAGGACCTTGTTTCGAAAACGACGGAAAGATTCCTTTATAAACCTCTTATAAAAAGTCAAACAAGGGTATAAATGACTTTAACCCATATTCTTGTAAATAGTAAAAATGTTTTGAAATACATTTTTAAGAAACATGGATGTGGATGATAAAGAAATCCCAGTAGATTATTACGTATAAACAACCTCGGATAATGAAGAGATTGTGAAATAACCCTTACCTTGTACTTTTCCTTTGTTGGGGTCGGTTAACCTCCTGTATAATGGTGAAATAATTGTTATTAAATTATACAAGAATCATATACATTAATATGATATCATATATGATCTTTTAACATTGCTTTATTAATAATATCTTAGTATTATCGTCGTTTCAGGTGATAATCAATTCGTTCTTCTTAAATGTTTGGTTACGTAAGACATGTTTGTAATGGATAGATTAAATCTTATTCATAATCAGAATGATATTAACATTATTTTTAACCCTAAAATGAGAATAAGACTTGAATGGATACGATGGAGGATGGATCTCACCGCGTTCGTGGAGACGGTAGTCCGTACGTACGCACGAACGCTACTTCCATTTTAATTTTTATTTTAAAACAATTGAATCCAACGGATACATAGGTATATTACTATTCCAGTATAATATAATATTTTATATATGTTACTTAAGTTCATTAACACCATCCTTTATACGTTCCATGTGTGGTATGAACGAGTCATATCATTTTAAGGGGGCGGTAGTCTGCACTTCCTCAAATGAAATTATCGTATGTATATACAACATGAAACGAATAATGGTATGAAATAAAATGGAATTACAGAAGCTTATATATAAAATATATATCATTAATATCATATTTAATTACAGTGCCATCATAATGGCCAACATGAGAGGCGGTAAGATGTATTTGAACAATCATCGTTTCGTGAGGCGTTAGTTTGCCATCCACAGAAACATTATGTTCATCATCCATTAGATGGAGTTGTGTGTATGTGTAGTTTGAATCCTTCTTATAACAACCTCCTAGTATATTGAGGATACTGGTGTTGTTACAAAAGAAAGGAAATAAAAAGAGTTTGGGGGTTGGAGAAGCAAAATAAAGGAAAATAATTTAAGAGAAATCGTTACCTTTAATTTAGGTAACTCACTTTGGTTGGAACCAAAGGACTTCTTGAAATGATTTCTGCCTAAGGGGAAGCTTCAAGGAGGAGGAGAGGGATGTGGGGAGCTTAGTTGGGCAGAGTTTGGACGAGCCAAGTGGCTTGAGAGGTGTGAGGAATGAGTAGAAGTGGTCTCCTTTTATAAGGGAGAAGAGGGGCTCTTTAGGAAAGAGTGAAAGTATTACTTTATAATATAATTATATTCGGTTTATAATGGTCCAAAAATCATTGAGGTCGAAGATAAGATGACTAATATTCTAAATATCATCAACCAATAAGAATTGGACAGGTTTTAGATAATATTTTAATCATTATAATCTTATTTATTTAAATGATTTATTAATGAGGTAAACATTGCATCATTATTGTGTCATTAATATTTTAAATTATTTGATGTCTAAAAATTATAAATAAAATATCATTATGTAGGAAATCTTTTTAGCTTTCTAATGAATATTTATAATCGAAAATCCAACATGTATAACCCTATGTAAAAATTGTTCTTCTAAAAGATGTAAGCTTATGCCATTTTTATTTTTATTTTAACTTTATTAATATAATGTGTCCCTACCACATACAAGTGGATCCAAGGGGTCCCCAAATTGACCCAAGGATGCTCATGGTCGGGTATGTTTCCACCAATAAGGTTAGGACACGTTTTAGGGTAACTTTGTGTTATTATAATATTATTTTTTTTAACCCTTATTTACCGGATTTACCCTTTAACCATGGTAAAGAAAATATTTACCGCAGTAATTATTCAAAATGTGTAAAAATAAAAGTTACCTATTTACATAATTTGGACATCCTGATTCCAAATATGGAATCCATTTTCCTAAATTCAAAACACAGAAGTGGCAGAAATTAATTTAAAATTAATTTCCGCTGTCAAAACAAAAAGCGTGTTTTTAAGAGATAATGACTATCAAAAGATTGACACTTGTTTATGTTCGGTTTAATTGTAAAATTATGTCCAATGACCAAAATTATATTAAATGGTAAAAATATATTCTAAATATACTTTAAAACCACTCAAATTCACAATTTATCAATATTAATTATTTTGATTAAAAAAGTTGTTTTTAATTAAAATTTAGTAATTTTCACTATTCATCAAAATATGAAAGTTTTAATACGAATAGTACCAAAATTTCACCTTAGGCTAAATTCAATATTCCGAATCCAAAAATGAAGTCCATTTTCAAATATAAAATATATATAATTTCAAAAAGTAGGTATTACTATTCATAACGGCTAGTTTGATTAGTTATGGTGTGTTAGAACTCGGTGTTGCGTACAACACACGCTATCACATTATTCAAAGAGAAGCGTACCGTAGAAGCTTGGGGTGTTACATTCTCCCCTCCTTCAAATAATTGCGTCCTCGCAATTTCTAGGGTATTACTGCATAAAAAGACTCGGGTGGTTCTTCATCATAAGTTCCTCGGGTTCCCACGTTGCCTCTTCCATCTTATGATTTCTCCACAAAACTTTTACCAGACGCGTCGTCCGGTTTCTCAGTACTTGTTCTCTTGTATCAAGAATCTTGACGGGCTCTTCACAATAAGACAGACCGGGTTCCAGTTCTAATTCCTCATAGGTGAGTACATGTGTTGGGTCAGGCATGTATTTTCTCAACAGAGATACGTGGAACACATCGTGAACTTTGGAGAGACTTGGCGGCATTGCCAATCGGTAAGCTACAGCCCCAATTCGTTCTAGAATTTCGAAAGGTCCGATGTAACTGGGACTCAATTTACCTTTCTTACCAAAACGTATGACTCCCTTCCATGGAGATACCTTTAGGAAAACATGATCACCGACCTGAAATTCCAAATCCTTCCTTCGATTATCGGCATAGCTCTTCTGCCTACTTTGAGCTGCTTTGATGTGATTTTGGATTACCTTCACCTTTTCCACCGTTTCCTCCACCAGTTCTGGGCCTACAAGTTTTCTTTCACCAACGTCATCCCAACAGGTTGGTGTACGACATCTCTTTCCATATAACGCTTCATATGGTGCCATCTGAATACTTGAATGGAAGCTATTGTTATAGGAAAATTCTACCAGTGGTAAATATTGATCCCACATACCCTGAAAATAAAGTGAGCAAGATCTCAACATGTCTTCTAAGGTTTGAATAGTCCGTTCTGATTGTCCGTCTGTTTGAGGGTGGTAAGCAGTGCTCAAATGAAGTTCAGTATCCAGGGATTTCTGAAGACTTTTCCAGAATCTTGAAGTAAAACGGGGATCACAATCAGAAACAATCGATAGGGGTACTCCATGAAGTCTCACAACTTCATTAATGTATAGTCTTGCTAGACGTTCCAGGGGTAGATCTTCTCTTATAGCAAGAAAATGTGCTGACTTGGTAAGACGATCAACAATAACGCATATTGCATCGTTCCTTCTAGGAGTCTTTGGTAGCCCCATGACAAAGTCCATCGTAATATTGTCCCATTTCCACTCTGGTATGGGAAGAGGTTGCATGACTCCTCCAGGCTGTTGCCTTCCAGCTTTCACTTGTTGACAAACCATACATCTTGACACAAAATCAGCAATCTCCCTCTTCATGTTGTCCCACCAAAAATGTTCCTTCAAATCTCTATACATTTTGGTGCTCCCAGGGTGTATAGAGAAATTGGAACTATGAGCGTCATCCAGCAATTCCCTTTTTAGATCAGGTATATTGGGAACACAAAGTCTCTTCCCGAATTTCAAAATTCCATCTTCATACACAAAGTCTCTCAATCTCCCATCATTCAAAGCTTTAATCTTCTTCTGAAATTCTTCATCATCGGTCTGGGAACTCTTAATCCTTTCTAGTAAAGATGGTTTGGCAACCATTTGAAAAAGCATTGATGTTTCACCTTCCCTGGTTATTCCCATGTCCATCTTCTCTAGATCCATGAAAATTGGATCCCTTTCAATTCTCATCATGTTCAGAACTCCATGGTCTTTTCTGCTCAAAGCATCTGCTACTTTGTTTGCTTTCCCTGGGTGGTAGTGTATCGTGCAATCATAATCCTTGAGTAATTCAAGCCATCTCCTTTGCCTCATGTTGAGTTCTTTTTGTGAGAAAATATACTTCAAACTCTTGTGATCAGTATAAATCTCACATTTTTCACCATAGAGGTAGTGCCTCCATATCTTCAAAGCAAAGATCACAGCTGCTAACTCAAGATCATGAGTAGGATAGTTTTGTTCATGAATTTTCAACTGTCGTGATGCATAGGCAATAACTCTATCATTCTGCATAAGGACACAACCAAGTCCTTTCTTTGATGCATCACTATAAATAACGAACCCATCATTCCCCGATGGTAGAGTCAATATAGGAGCATTGACTAATCTTTTCTTCAATTCTTCGAAACATTCTTCACACTCTTTTGTCCAAACAAATTTAACCCCTTTACGTGTGATCTTCGTTAATGGGTTAGCCAATCGGGCAAAATTCTGGACGAAACGTCGATAATAACCTGCCAAGCCAATAAAACTACGTACCTCAGTTATACTCGTAGGTGCTGGCCATTCTTGGATTGCCTTGGTCTTAGAAGGATCAACAGAGATTCCATCTTTAGAGACAATATGTCCAAGAAAAGAAATCTCCTGAAGCCAGAATTCACACTTGCTAAACTTCCCATATAATTCATGCCTCCTCAGAGTCTTCAAGATAATGCGCAAGTGATTTTCACGATCTTCGTAGGTTTTGGAGTATACCAAGATATCATCAATAAATACCACCACAAATTCATCAAGATACTCCTTGAAAACTCTATTCATTAGATCCATGAATACAGAGGGTGCATTAGTCAATCCAAACGGCATTACAGTAAACTCGTAATGGCCGTACCTGGTTCGAAATGCTGTTTTCGGAATGTCTTCCTTCTTCACACACAACTGATGGTATCCAGATCGAAGGTCAATCTTTGAAAAGTATTGAGCTCCATGCAGTTGGTCAAATAAATCATCAATACGAGGTAGGGGATACTTGTTCTTTATCGTTATAGCATTGATCTCCCTGTAGTCGATACATAACCTCATAGATCCATCTTTCTTTTTAACAAAAAGAACAGGGGCTCCCCATGGAGAAACACTAGGGAGAATAAATCCCTTATTCCATATAGAATGATGGATATACTTCATTAATCCAAAAATGTTTTAAACCCCAACAATGATGGAATATACAAATCATTAATCAGTTCCAAGGTAGTCAAGAATATCCAATATAATTTATCCAAAACAATCACATATTATTCCAAAATCACTACCTCAGTATCAGAACTATATTATGATTTATCATTCTCTCAACCATATAAAGATCTTCTTCTTTTTTTTATTTACCTAAAACCTTTATTTATATCCTGGGGAAAAGAAAACATAAAAGGGTGAGCTCAAATGCTCAGTAAGGGTAAACAAAAGAAATATCAATCACATCATATTCATAAGAACATAACATTTTGGAAATCATAACCTGCAAAAGAGAGAATAATTTCATAACATGGGATAAATCATGGTAGTAAAATGTAATCACAATAATCATAACTTAAAACATGAAACTTTGTGGCATTCACACATAATCATAGAGAATAATTTCTTGTTAGTCAAGACTCATTGCCAAGACTATCTTAGTGGACAAAGTCCCTTTCTGAATCGAGTAACCCTCGTTTCAGTCCTGTTTCACTGAACCGGTATAACCTACCATTCCAGCCATGTCTATCTCATGAGATATAAAATCTTTACCCAATGCATTGGAGGGAGATATAGGTCCCACCCATCTTATAATGAATCCTTTCTTATGTGTGCCACATAATCATAAACCATACATCATAGCGTAACCCATGTAATAAAAATGGGATTCTTAAACAACATGACATCATAAAACAATTCATATAAGATAAAGGAATTCATAAAAATATTTCCATCACAACATAATCATATCCATGTAATAATAGGGATAAAAACATAACCCTTTTATTATCTTAGATGGAAAATAATTTTGATAAAATACTTGAACTCCATTCTTGAGGAAAATATCCTTTCTACTTCAAAAACATTTTTCCTTTCATAACATGTCATACGACTTTAAAATAAAAGAAGTTGATTAAAAATAAACTTGAAAACTTGTAAAGGAAGATTCTTGGAAATTTTGTTTTAAAAATCCATTCATGCCGTATAAGTTAAAAAAAACATTCTTCGTACTTTTGTCGGAAAAGTCAAAAAGTACCTCGTACGAAAAACGACAAAAGATTCCTTTCGTACATATTACTAAAAACTCACCGAAGGGTAAAAATGGATTTAAACAATTGTAGGTGGATGGAAATAATATTACATATTGATGAAACATGGATGTGGATGATAAAATACACCCCAGTAAATACTTACGAATAAACAATCTCGGATAAAAATGAGATTGTGATATTTTCCCTTACCTTATGTCCGACTTGCTTTGTAAGTGTCTGAAACTCCTGTATAATGATTTAAATCATGTTATTGACTTATTCCAGAATCATATTCATTGTTATGATATCATATATGGTTCACTTATGACATTATATTACCCATTCTTTTGTAAATTCCATGTTAAAGAAGCGTTTTGGGTAAAATCGTTTCATTTATCGTAGGTGTTTTGACTTGTTGTTCTTGAAATCATTATTACTTATATCATGATCTACTTACTTCCAGAATATAAAATATGATTTATATATCATATATATTCAGTATATATATATATATAATAGATAGAAAAATAAAATGAAAAACACCGTTCATGGAGACGGTAGTCCGTACGTACGCATGAACGCTGTTTTACTTTCCTTATTGTCTTGAAATGGAAGTAAGTAGATGATGATATAAGTAATAATGATGTCACGAACAACAAGTCAAAACACCTACGATAAAGGGATAAAAACAATGGAAAATAATTTTGATAAAATACTTGAACTTCATTCTTGAGGAAAATATCCTTTCTACTTCAAAAACATTTTTTTTCCTTTCATAACATGTCATAAAACTTTAAAATAAAAGAAGTTGATTAAAAATAAACTTGAAAACTTGTAAAGGAAGCTTCTTGGAAATAATGTTTTAAAAATCCATTCATGCCGTATAAGTTAAAAAAAACATTCTTCGTACTTTTGTCGGAAAAGTCAAAAAGGACCTCGTACGAAAAACGACAAAAGATTCCTTTCATACATATTACTAAAAACTCACCGAAGGGTAAAAATGGATTTAAAAAATTGTAGGTGGATGGAAATAATATTACATATTGATGAAACATGGATGTGGATGATAAAATACACCCCAGTAAATACTTACGAATAAACAATCTCGGATAAAAATGAGATTGTGATATTTCCCTTACCTTAGGTCCGATTTGCTTCGTATGTGTCCGAACCTCCTGTATAATGATTTAAATAATGTCATTGACTTATTACAGAATCATATTCATTGTTATGATATCATATATGGTTCACTTATGACTTTATATTACTCGTTCTTTTGTAAATTCCATGTTAAAGAAGCGTTTTGGGTAAAATCGTTTCATTTATCGTAGGTGATTTTACTTGTTGTTCTTGACATTATTAATACTTATATCATGATTTAATTACTTCCTGAATATAAAATATGATTTTTATATCATATATATTCAGTATATATATATATATATAATAGATAGATAAATGAAATGAAAAACACCGTTCATGGAGACGGTAGTCCGTACGTACGCATGAACGCTGTTTTCCTTTCCTTATTGTCTTGAATGGAAGTAAGTAGATGACATACATATATATATATACATAAATCCAGTATCTTTATAATGTCATATATTTCATTATTATTTCTTATATATACATTATAATCATTCTTAAATGGTTAACATGGAGAATGAATCTCATCGCGTCGTGGAGACGGTAGTCCGTACATACGCACGAGCATTTGAGCTCACCCTTTTATGTTTTCTTTTCCCCAGGATATAAAGAAAGGTTTTAGGTAAAAAAAAAGGGAAGATCTTTATGGGAGATATTGAAGATCTTTCACCACGATTAGAAGATTACGTTCCGAGTTTCCAAAGACACTAAACTATTACGATCCTTGTGTGTGTGTGTTTTTGTTATGTACTAAGTATTCCGCAAAAGTAATGTAAAGTCTATGTACGTCAGGCTTCGGGTCTCTACAGTTGGTATCAGAGGAAAGGTTTAGTCAACCTTTGGAAACTAGGATGCGAAAACGTTAGTGAGATCCCTATAGATATTTCTAAGGTATGTCTAGGGATGTCCCTAAGGATAAGTATACGTATAGGATATAGTACTAGAACTATGGTAACGATCTTAGAATTTAACCTAAGATGTTAGATATTGAAGTTACTCTCCCTTTATTATGATTTTTGCCTCTCACACTATTCTTTTTGGGTTTTAGAAAATGGCTGGAAACAAGATGATTCACGATAATGGAGGATATGATGGACAATGGAATGATATTCTTTATGAGCAACCAAATGAAATGGGATTTGGAAGTCCAAACATCATTATTATGCCGAATCAGCAATCTCATAATATGATCAATAAAGTAAAATTTGGTAAGTTTCCTGACTCGACTAATAAGAGAAAGATGGAGTTCCATGATGATCATAGAGAAAAGAAAGTTCAATTTCCCCTATGTAAATCATGTGGGAAGAGGAATCAAGGAGAATGTTTCAAGGGAATTGGAAGATGCTTTGGGTGTGGAAAAGAAGGACACAAAGCAAGTAAGTGCAAAGGAAAAGGGTCGGTTAACACCATGGATGAGGATAATGGTATTGCTACGACATCAAAAATGGTTAAGTGTTTTAAATGTGGAATGTATGGGCATTATGAAAACAAATTCCCTAAGGGAAAGACTCATGAAGAGAATCAGTATGTTCATATGGGTAGTATTTATGTGGATGATGATGAAGAGACTACAAATGATATGTGAGATGAAAGATTTTTTGAAGCTCGGTCAATGGTTTGAGAATGTAGTGGAATGATTACATGTTTATCATGTGTAATTTTGGAATAAAGAGACATCTATGGATTGTTACACTGTTGTCTTTCCTTGTGTTTTGAAAGTGTATGATTAATGTTACCAGTATCCAGGAAAGGTTATTCAGATATTTTTGGAATGTAGATGATATGCGCATAATGAAGGGATAAGGAGAAAATTAAATGTTTGATAGTATTCATGAGCTCATGATTGATATAAGGACTAAGTGAGATCATGGTTTGAGTATATAGAATTTTGAGGATTTCGGTATGTGAAAAGTGTTAACTTTTAACTGTATTCAAGTTTTCACTAAGGTTCAATGGGTATTCAAGAGAGTACAAGATTAAGACCTTTGAATGTTTGGAATGTGACCAACAAGATATATCTTATGATATATGGGGATCAACGATGGTATTAAATCTCTGGTAATCGTTTTCACTATGTTATGAGAATGGACTGCAGTATTATGGATAAGCCTAAAGATTGGAATGGATTATGTTGGACATAAGTTAGTATTGTTTAAGGATAGAAGTTTTTTCGATATTATTGATGGGATGTTATAGTAATATAGTTTTATAAAAAGGACAACCTGCAGGATGGGCGACAGCCCATCGCTTCGGACAAGGCTGTAGGAATCAAACCCACAACCGAAGTGCGACTGGCCTTTATCGCCTACCACTGACCTACAGGAAGTCCCTGTTTAGTAGAAACTAGTGTTATTATATTAATCAGTATGATATATGAAGTATAAGCCCATTTTAGGAACCATATATGAATAATCCCACTATATAAATTTTGCTAACCTTTTGAGACAGATGGAATGACCCGTCATTCTATCACATGATCTGCTAACACTTCACGAATAACAAATTCAACTTCATTTATTTAAGAGATGAAGTGGAAATTGTTCAAGGCACGAACAACAGTGAGATTGTACCAAAATAAAGTAAGTATTTATTCTAATTCAAATTTTCAACTTTAGGGAAATGATCTTGAAAACCAAAAATGTTGTCCTAGTGATCTTATACCTGATGAATCAGATGGTACCTTATATCATCACAAATCTATGGATTTGTGATTACTGGCTTTTCCATAGCCATGTTCTCTACCACTCTCCATCAGAACATGATGGTTAGATTTCTCTTCCATATCCATATTTTCACCTATGTGGAAACCCAGTGATTAGTTTATTTGGGTAATCGTTACATTTCATACTTTAGTTTTTAAAGCCAAGTTTTGGTATTCCTTTTTAAGATGTGGGTTTCTATTAAAGAAACTTTCGAACAGTAAACCATTTATAACCCCGAGGAATTTCGAGGGCGAAATTCATTTTAAGGGGGGTAGAATGTAACAGCCCGAGATTTTATGAAAAATATTCTTTTTTATTTCACTAATGTCTTGTGTTGTACGCTACACCAAAAGGAGCTTGCACAACACACATCCTTGACTTGCCTTGCATTACACGCAATCGCAACCTTCCTCGATAGCGTGTATGGTACGCAATACCGAGTTTCACTAAACAATGATATGCTATTAAAATATTATTAAAACTAGCCGTTATGAATAGTAATAACCACTTTTTAAATTTTAGAAATTTTAGCTCTCAAAATGTACTTCATTTTTTGGATTCGGAGTATCGAATTTAGCCTAAGGTGAAATTTTGGTACTTTTCGGATAACTTTCATATTCTGATGAATAGTGAAAATTACTAAATTATAATTAAAAACAACTTTTTTAATCGAAATAATTAATAGTGATAAATCATTAATTTGAGTGGTTTTAAAGTATATTTAGAATATATTTTTACAGTTTAATACAATGTTGGTCATTGGATGTAATTTCACATTTAAACCAGACATAATCAAGTGTCAATCTTTTGATAGATTTTGTTTCTTAAAAACACGCTATTTGTTTTAACAGCGGGATTTAATTATAAAATTAATTAATGAAACTTTTATGTTATGAATTTGGTAAAATAGACTTCATTTTTGAATTCGGAATATGAAATATAGCTTAGGATGAAATTTTGGCATTTTTCTGAAAAACATCAATTTTTGATGAATAGTGAAACTACTAAGTGGTAGTTAAAAAAATTGAATTTTTCATAAAAATTAATTTTACCGCTTCTGTGAATGGAATTTCAAAAATCCGAGAGACACGGTTGATGTCAGTAAGTAAAATGTGGTTCAATGAGATGAAAATAATTTTTGGTGAATAGTAACTTTTTACTTTTATTTACCACGGTTAAAAGTAAATAGGGTAATTAAGGGTAAGAATGATATTAATATTACCCTAACACATGTCCTAATTCTATTGGACAAGTGTATCTCGACCAAAAACAACCTTAAGTGTAAAATATCATCATTTAGGCCCACTTGGATTAGATTAGGACATTTATTATTATTTAATTCAAAGAAGAGTTAAAAGAGTTAAAATCAAAGTTTATTTACTAAAACATTTTTAATATAGGGTTATACATAAGATAAATTCGATTGTAAATATTCATTAGAAATCTAAAAAGATTTCCCAAATAATGGTATTTTATTTGTAATTTTTAGACATCAAATAAGTTAATTTATTTATGACACAATGATGATGCAGTAATTATCTTATTAATGAAATATTGACATAATTGATGTTATAAACACCAAACGAAATATAATTTGAGACTTTTTATGAATTCTACTAATTTTATTAGGATACTATGATATATTAGTGTTGATTTAATCAACTTGGTTCGAACATATAATTCTGTTATGACTTTCACAAAAATCATATATCAAATAGTGTCAAAATTGACACAAAATAGTTTTTAAATCAAATATTATATTATTAATTGTTATTTTATTCCTAAAAATCTATGGTTCGGCAAAATGACTTAGATAAGGATATATTTATTAATAATATACAATTTGGGGTTCGTTTGGCATGTTATAGTAAGTGTATTAACCATATAGTGAAAGAAAACAAAAAGACACGGTAAAAGTTAAATTATTTAACTTAGAGTTAAATCTAATTGATAAGGTTAAAATAATAACCTAAAATTGTCTAAATCCTATTGGTTGATAGGATTTCGACCCATCCCCACTTTAGATTTGAAATAAGACCCTTTGGAACCATTATAAACCGATTTTGACTTTAATATAAAATAATATTTTGAGATATTCCTAAGGTGCCCCTCTCCTCCCTTATAAAAGGACACCTCCTCCCCCTCCTCCTCACACCAATTTGAGCACTCAAGCTCGGCCAACCCCTGACAAAATCTCTTCTCCACTTCCCTAGAAACATCCTAGAGGTTCTGGTCTTCCTCAAAGACCAATTTTAGATCCCTAAGAGGAGGTCTCCAAAACGCGCTTCAAAGAAGAGGTAATTACTGTTACCAATTCTTTCATCTTTATTTCTTCTACCACTTCTTCTTCTTAGGTTGTTTCATTATGAAGTAATAACATAAGTATCAATCATATACTGATATGTTATTATAAGTATGAAACAACCATATTTCACCATCTATCCATCCCACGGAAAAAGAAATCACCGCGCGTGCGTACGTACGGAATACCGTCTCCACGCCGTGGTGTAATCTATTTTCCACCACCACCTTACATGGATGGGTATAAGGGTGTAAAGAATAACTATACATAGTTATTACAACATCATATTGATTCTGATATATTGTATAATCCACTCCAATTCAATTCAATATTTATGGAAATGATATCATCGCTCGTGCGTACGTACGGACTACCGTCTCCACGACGCGATGAGATTCATTCTCCATGTTAACCATTTAAGAATGATTATAAAGTATATATAAGAAATAATAATGAAATATATGACATTATAAAGCTACTGGATTTATGTATATATATATATATGTATGTCATCTACTTACTTCCATTTCAAGACAATAAGGAAAGGAAAACAGCGTTCATGCGTACGTACGGACTACCGTCTCCATGAACGGTGTTTTTCATTTTATTTATCTACCTATTATATATATATATATACTGAATATATATGATATATAAATCATATTTTATATTCTGGAAGTGAGTAAATCATGATATAAGTAATAATGATGTCAAGAACAACAGGTCAAAACACCTACGATAAATGAAACGATTTTACCCAAAACGCTTCTTTAACATGGAATTTACAAAAGAATGGGTAATATAATGTCATAAGTGAACCATATATGATATCATAACAATGAATATGATTCTGTAATAAGTCAATGACATTATTTAAATCATTATACAGGAGGTTCGGACACATACGAAGCAAATCAGACCTAAGGTAAGGGAAATATCACAATCTCATTTTTATCCGAGATTGTTTATTCGTAAGTATTTATTGGGGTGTATTTTATCATCCACATCCATGTTCCCTCAATATGTAATATTGTTTCCATCCACTTACACAAGATTAAATCCAATTTTACCCTTCGGTGAGTTTTTAGTAAAAAAATATGAAAGGAATCTTTTGACGTTTTTTATACGAGGTGCTTTTTGACTTTTCCGACAAAAGTACGAAGAATGTTTTTTTAACTTATACGGCATGTAGGGATTCTTAAAACATTATTTCCAAGAAGCTTACTTTACAAGTATTCAAGTTTATTTTTAATCAACTTCTTTTAGTATGACATGTTAAAAAGGAAAAGTGTTTTTGATGTAGAAAGGATATTTTCCTCAAGAATGGAGTTCAAGTGTTTTATCAAAATTATTTTCCATCTAAGATAATAAAAGGATTATGTTTTTATCCCTATTATTACATAGATTTGATTATGTTGTGATGGAAATATTTTTATGAATTCCTTTATCTTATATGAATTGTTTTATGATGTCATGTTGTTTAAGAATCCCATTTTTATTACATGGGTTACGCTATGATGTATGGTTTATGATTATGTGGCACACATAAGAAAGGATTCATTATAAGATGGGTGGGACCTATATCTCCCTCCAATGCATTGGGTAAAGATTTTATATCTCATGAGATAGACAGGGCTGGAACGGTAGGTTATATCGGTTCAGTGAAACAGGACTGAAACGAGGGTTACTCGATTCAGAAAGGGACTTTGTCCACTAAGATAGTCTTGGCAATGAGTCTTGACTAACAAGAAATGATTCTCTATGATTATGTGTGTATGCCACAAAGTTTCATGTTTTAAGTTATGATTATTGGGATTTCATTTCACTACTATGATTTATCCCATGTTATGAAAATATGCTCTCTTTTGCAGGTTAAGATTTCCAAAAGTTATGTTCTTATGAATATGATGTGATTGATTTTGCTTTTGTATACCCTTACTGAGCATTTGAGCTCACCCTTTTATGTTTTCTTTTCCCCAGGATATAAAGAAAGGTTTTAGGTAAAAAAAAGGGAAGATCTTTATGGGAGATATTGAAGATCTTTCACCACGATTAGAAGATTACGTTCCGAGTTTCCAAAGACACTAAACTATTACGATCCTTGTGTGTGTGTGTTTTTGTTATGTACTAAGTATTCCGCAAAAGTAATGTAAAGTCCATTACATATTTTAACAGAGTCGGTGCATTACTTCATAACATTGGCATGATCACAAGAAAGATCAAATCTCGAAAGACCGATTGGTTTAGTAGCCTTGGAAACACTAGATATATTCATAGGTTTTACATTACATCATAAAATGAAAAACTACTACAACAACATAATGTCTCCATAATACACACTATTAACCCCTCATAAAATCCCTGCAGGTCATTCATAACTTACTTCTTCACATCCTGGGAAAAATAAAACATAGAAAAGGGGTGATCTCAAATGCCCAGTAAGGATAACAATATAGCGGAAACTTTCATAAATAAGAATAAACATTTAAGGCAATGCATTACTAAAACAAAAGCCTTTTAAACTTTAACTTCAACATAGTATGGCAAAAGTAAAATGAAATAAAGCCATTTACTTATTCACATGGATATTCTACTAATCGAATAATCACATGCAAAAATCAATAACCACTTTCATAATGTTGGAATGCATAATGCCAGACTATCATAACCACATAGCCAAGGCCTCGTGCCAAGACTACAAATAAGATTTTGTCAAGGCCTTGTGCCAAGACACTAGTTTGTCTCATGAGACCTACCAATGCATCGAGGAGCTATAGCGGGCTCCACCCGTCACTTACTATGTCCAATGCATTCCCATATGAAAAGGTTTAAACATAACATAAACATTCATATTAAAACTAGCATACGAAATATCAATAATTTCATCATAAACTATGAATGGTATAAAAATAGCACATCCACAGTCAAACATATCACAAAACCTTCAATACAATATAGAAGTTTTGTATCACAATAGATCAAATTCAAATAAGCGTAAAATCCATCAAAGGATGTTGACATAGATGAAATCAAAATTCTTTTTAAAGAAATATCTCTTTTTTATTTTGAAATAATTTAAGTTCCATATAAAATAAAACATTTTCTTTGAAAATATTCTTATAAGCTTTTAAGGAAAGCTTTGAAGATTTTATAATGGCGTAAAATAACCGCACCCGCCGTATAAGTTAAAAAAACATTCTTACCTCAATTCTGTCGAAAAGGTTAAAAAGGACCTTGTTTCGAAAACGACGGAAAGATTCCTTTATAAACCTATTATAAAAAGTCAAACAAGGGTATAAATGACTTTAACCCATATTCTTGTAAATAGTAAAAATGTTTTGAAATACATTTTTAAGAAACATGGATGTGGATGATAAAGAAATCCCAGTAGATTATTACGTATAAACAACCTCGGATAATGAAGAGATTGTGAAATAACCCTTACCTTGTACTTTTCCTTTGTTGGGGTCGGTTAACCTCCTGTATAATGGTGAAATAATTGTTATTAAATTATACAAGAATCATATACATTAATATGATATCATATATGATCTTTTAACATTGCTTTATTAATAATATCTTAGTATTATCGTCGTTTCAGGTGATAATCGATTCGTTCTTCTTATATGTTTGGTTACGTAAGACATGTTTGTAATGGATAGATTAAATCTTATTCATAATCAGAATGATATTAACATTATTTTTAACCCTAAAATGAGAATAAGACTTGAATGGATACGATGGAGGATGGATCTCACCGCGTTCGTGGAGACGGTAGTCCGTACGTACGCACGAACGCTACTTCCATTTTAATTTTTATTTTAAAAGAATTGAATCCAACTGATACATAGGTATATTACTATTCCAGTATAATATAATATTTTATATATGTTACTTAAGTTCATTAACACCATCCTTTATACGTTCCATGTGTGGTATGAACGAGTCATATCATTTTAAGGGGGCGGTAGTCCGCACTTCCTCAAATGAAATTATCGTATGTATATACAACATGAAACGAATAATGGTATGAAATAAAATGGAATTACAGAAGCTTATATATAAAATATATATCATTAATATCATATTTAATTACAGTGCCATCATAATGGCCACCATGAGAGGCGGTAAGATGTATTTGAACAATCATCGTTTCGTGAGGCGTTAGTTTGCCATCCACAGAAACATTATGTTCATCATCCATTAGATGGAGTTGTGTGTATGTGTAGTTTGAATCCTTCTTATAACAACCTCCTAGTATATTGAGGATACTGGTGTTGTTACAAAAGAAAGGAAATAAAAAGAGTTTGGGGGTTGGAGAAGCAAAATAAAGGAAAATAATTTAAGAGAAATCGTTACCTTTAATTTAGGTAACTCACTTTGGTTGGAACCAAAGGACTTCTTGAAATGATTTCTGCCTAAGGGGAAGCTTCAAGGAGGAGTAGAGGGATGTGGGGAGCTTAGTTGGGCAGAGTTTGGACGAGCCAAGTGGCTTGAGAGGTGTGAGGAATGAGTAGAAGTGGTCTCCTTTTATAAGGGAGAAGAGGGGCTCTTTAGGAAAGAGTGAAAGTATTACTTTATAATATAATTATATTCGGTTTATAATGGTCCAAAAATCATTGAGGTCGAAGATAAGATGACTAATATTCTAAATAACATCAACCAATAAGAATTGTACAGGTTTTAGATAATATTTTAATCATTATAATCTTATTTATTTAAATGATTTATTAATGTGGTAAACATTGCATCATTATTGTGTCATTAATAATTTAAATTATTTGATGTCTAAAAATTATAAATAAAATATAATTATGTAGGAAATCTTTTTATATTTCTAATGAATATTTATAATCGAAAATCCAACATGTATAACCCTATGTAAAAATTGTTCTTCTAAAAGATGTAAGCTTATGCCATTTTTATTTTTATTTTAACTTTATTAATATAATGTGTCCCTACCACATACAAGTGGCTCCAAGGGGTCCCCAAATTGACCCAAGGATGCTAATGGTCGGGTATGTGTCCACCAATAAGGTTAGGATACGTTTTAGGGTAACTTTGTATTATTATAATATTATTTTTTTAACCCTTATTTACCGGATTTACCCTTTAACCATGGTAAATAAAATATTTACCGCAGTAATTATTCAAAATGTGTAAAAATAAAAGTTACCTATTTACATAATTTGGACATCCTGATTCCAAATATGGAATCCATTTTCCTAAATTCAAAACACAGAAGTGGCAGAAATTAATTTAAAATTGATTCCCGCTGTCAAAACAAAAAGCGTGTTTTTAAGAGATAATGACTATCAAAAGATTGACCTTTGTTTATGTTCGGTTTAATTGTAAAATTATGTCTAATGACCAAAATTATATTAAATTGTAAAAATATATTCTAAATAAACTTTAAAACCACTCAAATTCGTAATTTATCACTATTAATTATTTTTATTAAAAAAGTTGTTTTTAATTAAAATTTAGTAATTTTCACTATTCATCAAAATATGAAAGTTATCCGAAAAGTACCAAAATTTCACCTTAGGCTAAATTTGATATTCCGAATCCAAAAATGAAGTCCATTTTGAAATATAAAATATATATATTTTCAAAAATTAGGTATTACTATTTATAACGGCTAGTTTGATTGGTTATGGTGTGTTAGAACTCGGTGTTGCGTACAACACACGCTATCACATTATTCAAAGGGAAACGTACCGTGGAAGCTTGGGGTGTTTCATTTTAAATTTTTGATGTCCCCATTTAGTCAAAAAGTTTAAAATATTGTATTTAAAAAGGTTTCACTATTAGAAGTTGATAAAAGTGAAATACTGAAAATGAATTTGTTCTGGCATTATGACTAAGAAACTCATAATAGAGATTCTAAAATTATAAGGATTATATAAAGTTCAAAATGTAGTTAATACTATTCATGACCTCTTTTAATGGTGTGATTGAACTCGGTGTTGCGTGTAGTGCAAGTTATTGAATTATTTTTAAGAAATAACACACTCTGAAATCCTGGGGTGTTACATTCTCCCCTCCTTCAATAAATTGCGTCCTCGCAATTTGAAATTGTTCTTCGAAAATAAAAGGTTGAAAGTAGAAAATATATTTGTGGGAAAACCCACATTGGAAATTGGGTTACTAAAATTTAGTCTTAATATGAGGAAAAGAGAAATTAAAGGGTCACCACCAAATTATGATCTCGATTAGGAGAACATTGGTGGCAATTAGAGACATATAATTGGAAGAAAAACGTAAATATTTATAGGTAGTGATTGAGGTCATCAATCACAAACAAGTATAAAATTGAGGTTCTTAAACTCATTAATCCATGATGATTTGAAGTACCATCGGTTCAACAAAATATATGGTATTGGGACAACACATTTTTGACATTTCAAAATATCTTAGTTGAAATCCCACATCGAAAAATGAATTAATGAGGCCTCTATTTAAAATAAAGAGTGGAAAGTATGAAGATTACCGAAAATAACACATACTAGGGTTCCATGTAGGAAAATATGGATATGGAAGAGAAATCTAACCATCAATTATCTGATGGAGAGTGGTAGAGAACATGGCTATGAAAAGGCCAACAATCCCAAAGCCATAAATTTGTGATGATTTAAGGTACCATCTAGGACAACATTTTTGTTCTAAGTTTCTATTATTAATGTTGAGGAATTTATTTATGAGATTGGATAAGATAATAAGGAGATATACTTACTTTATAATTAGAATTTTACCCATTAATAAATTTCTACCACAAACTCATCTTTCATTCTAAAAGATAATAGAACGTAATTTTTTTTTTCTATTTATACTATTCGTACAGGGTTCCAAAATAAATGAATTATAATTCATCTACCATATCTTTTAAAAAAACTACATTATTTAATTCAGGAAAGGTTTAGTCAACCTTTGGAAACTAGGATGCGAAAACGTTAGTGAGATCCCTAGAGATATTTATAAGGTATGTCTAGGGATGCCCCTAAGGATAAGTATACGTATAGGATATAGTCCTAGAACTATGGTAACGATATTAGATTAAACCAAAGATGTTAGATATTTAAGTTACTCCCCCTTTATTATGATTTTTTCCTCTCACACTATTCTTTTTGGGTTTTAGAAAATGGCTGGAAACAAGGTGATTCACGATAATGGAGGATATGATGGACAATGGAATGATATTTTTTATGAGAAAGCAAATGAAATGGGATTTGGAAGTCCAAAAATCATTATTATTCCGAATCAGCAATCTCATAATATGATCAATAAAGTAAAATTTGGTAAGTTTCCTGACTCGACTAATAAGAGAAAGATGGAGTTCCATGATGATCATAGAGGAATGAAAGTTCATTTTCCCCTATGTAAATCATGTGGGAAGAGGCATCAAGGAGAATGTTTCAAGGGAACTAGAAGATGATTTGGGTGTGGAAAAGAAGGACACAAAGCAAGCAAGTGCAAAGGAAAAGGTTTAGTTAACACCATGGATGAGGATAATGGTATTGCTACGACATCAAAAATGGTTAAGTGTTTTAAATGTGGAATGTATGGGCATTATGAAAACCAATGCCCTAAGGGAAAGACTCATGAAGAGAATCAGTATGGTCGTATGGGAAGTATTTATGTGGATGATGATGAAGAGACTACAAATGATATGTGAGATGAAAGAATTGTTGAAGCTCGGTCAATGGATTAAGAATGTAGTGGAATGATTACATGTTTATCATGTGTAATGTTGTATAAGTGATCTCATGGTACTATGGATTAAAGAGACATGTAAGGATTGTTACACTGTTGTCTGATTAATGTTACCAGTATCCATGAAAGGTTATTCAGATATTTTTGGAATGTAGATGATATGCGCATAACTTACTTTGGAACCATTATAAACCGATTTTGACATTAATATAAAATAATATTTTGAGGTATTCCTAAGGTGCCCCTCTCCTCCCTTATAAAAGGACACCTCCTCCCCCTCCTCCTCACACCAATTTGAGCACTCATGCTCAGCCAACCCCTGCCAAAATCTCTTCTCCACTTCCCTAGCAACATCCTAGAGGTTCTGGTCTTCCTCAAAGACCAATTTTAGATCCCTAAGAGGAGGTCTCCAAAAGGCGCTTCAAAGAAGAGGTAATTACCGTTACCAATTCTTTCATCTTTATTTATTCTACCACTTCTTCTTCTTAGGTTGTTTCATTATGAAGTAATAACATCAGTATCACTCATATACTGATATGTTATTATAAGTATGAAACAACCATATTTCACCATCTATCCATCCTACGGAAAAAGAAATCACCGCGCGTGCGTACGTATGGAATACCGTCTCCACGCCGTGGTGTAATCTATTTTCCACCACCACCTTACATGGATGGGTATAAGGGTGTAAAGAATAACTATACATAGTTATTACAACATCATATTGATTCTGATATATTGTATAATCCACTCCAATTCAATTCAATATTTATGGAAATGATATCATCGCTCGTGCGTACGTACGGACTACCGTCTCCACGACGCGATGAGATTCATTCTCCATGTTAACCATTTAAGAATGATTATAAAGTATATATAAGAAATAATAATGAAATATATTACATTATAAAGCTACTGGATTTATGTATATATATATATATATGTATGTCATCTACTTACTTCCATTTCAAGACAATAAGGAAAGGAAAACAGCGTTCATGCGTACGTACGGACTACCGTCTCCATGAACGGTGTTTTTCATTTTATTTATCTACCTATTATATATATATATATACTGAATATATATGATATATAAATCATATTTTATATTCTGGAAGTGATTAAATCATGATATAAGTTATAATGATGTCAAGAACAACAGGTCAAAACACCTACGATAAATGAAACGATTTTACCCAAAACGCTTCTTTAACATGGAATTTACAAAAGAATGGGTAATATAATGTCATAAGTGAACCATATATGATATCATAACAATGAATATGATTCTGTAATAAGTCAATGACATTATTTAAATCATTATACAGGAGGTTCGGACACATACGAAGCAAATCAGACCTAAGGTAAGGGAAATATCACAATCTCATTTTTATCCGAGATTGTTTATTCGTAAGTATTTACTGGGGTGTATTTTATCATCCACATCCATGTTTCATCAATATGTAATATTATTTCCATCCACCTACAATTTTTTAAATCCATTTTTACCCTTCGGTGAGTTTTTAGTAAAAGAAATGAAAGGAATCTTTTGTCGTTTTTCGTACGAGGTACTTTTTGACTTTTCCGACAAAAGTACGAAGAACGTTTTTTTTAACTTATACGACATGAATGGATTTTTAAAACATTATTTCCAAGAAGCTTCCTTTACAAGTTTTCAAGTTTATTTTTAATCAACTTCTTTTATTTTAAAGTTGTATGACATGTTATGAAAGGAAAAATGTTTTCGAAGAAGAAAGGATATTTTCCTCAAGAATGGAGTTCAAGTGATTTTCAAAATTATTTTCCATCTAAGATAATAAAAGGGTTCTGTTTTTATCCCTATTGTTACATGGATATTTATTATGTTGTGATGGAAACATTTTTATGAATTCCTTTATCTTATATGAATTGTTTTATGATGTCATGTTGTTTAAGAATCCCATTTTTATTACATGGGTTATGCGATGAATTATGATTTATGATTATGTGGCACACATAAGAAAGGATTCATTATAAGATGGGTGGGACATATATCTCCCTCCAATGCATTGGGTAAAGATTTTATATCTCATGAGATAGACAGGGCTGGAACGGTAGGTTATATCGGTTCAGTGAAACAGGACTGAAACGAGGGTTACTCGATTCAGAAAGGGACTTTGTCCACTAAGATAGTCTTGGCAATGAGTCTTGACTAACAAGAAATGATTCTCTATGATTATGTGTGTATGCCACAAAGTTTCATGTTTTAAGTTATGATTATTGGGATTTCATTTCACTACTATGATTTATCCCATGTTATGAAAATATGCTCTCTTTTGCAGGTTAAGATTTCCAAAAGTTATGTTCTTATGAATATGATGTGATTGATTTTGCTTTTGTATACCCTTACTGAGCATTTGAGCTCACCCTTTTATGTTTTATTTTCCCCAGGATATAAAGAAAGGTTTTAGGTAAAAAAAAAGGGAAGATCTTTATGGGAGATATTGAAGATCTTTCACCACGATTAGAAGATTACGTTCCGAGTTTCCAAAGACACTAAACTATTACGATCCTTGTGTGTGTGTGTTTTTGTTATGTACTAAGTATTCTGTAAAAGTAATGTAAAGTCTATGTACGTCAGGCTTCGGGTCTCTACAGTTGGTATCAGAGGCAAAGGAGGTAGGAATGTATCCGATCCTTGGGAACTCTCACATGTGAGCGTTGGACGAAGCATGGCTCTCCGCCCAAGGGCTTCATGAGGAAATGGCTGCCACTGGGGATGGTGGTGTGTCCCGCCCAGGGGGTGTAGCTGCCCATGGAGTGCCCTGATAGGTATCAATTGTAGTCCACTGGAAGTAATTCTAGACCGCTACAGTTGGTATCAGAGGAAAGGTTTAGTCAACCTTTGGAAACTAGGATGTGAGAACGTTAGTGAGATCCCTAGAGATATTTCTAAGGTATGTCTAGGGATGTCCCTAAGGATAAGTATACGTATAGGATATAGTACTAGAACTATGGTAACGATCTTAGAATTTAACATAAGATGTTAGATATTGAAGTTACTCTCCCTTTATTATGATTTTTGCCTCTCACACTATTCTTTTTGGGTTTTAGAAAATGGCTGGAAACAAGATGATTCACGATAATGGAGGATATGATGGACAATGGAATGATATTCTTTATGAGAAACCAAATGAAATAGGATTTGGAAGTCCAAACATCATTATTATGCCGAATCAGCAATCTCATAATATGATCAATAAAGTAAAATTTGGTAAGTTTCCTGACTCGACTAATAAGAGAAAGATGGAGTTCCATGATGAGCATAGAGAAAAGAAAGTTCAATTTCCCCTATGTAAATCATGTGGGAAGAGGCATCAAGGAGAATGTTTCAAGGAAATTGGAAGATGCTTTGGGTGTGGAAAAGAAGGACACAAAGCAAGTAAGTGCAAAGGAAAAGGGTCGGTTAACACCATGGATGAGGATAATGGTATTGCTACGACATCAAAAATGGTTAAGTGTTTTAAATGTGGAATGTATGGGCATTATGAAAACAAATTCCCTAAGGGAAAGACTCATGAAGAGAATCAGTATGGTCATATGGGTAGTATTTATGTGGATGATTATGAAGAGACTACAAATGATATGTGAGATGAAATATTTTTTGAAGCTCGGTCAATGGTTTGAGAATGTAGTGGAATGATTACATGTTTATCATGTGTAATTTTGGAATAAAGAGACATCTATGGATTGTTACACTGTTGTCTTTCCTTGTGTTTTGAAAGTGTATGATTAATGTTACCAGTATCCATGAAAGTTTATTCAGATATTTTTGGAATGTAGATGATATGCGCATAATGAAGGGATAAGGAGAAAATTAAATGTTTGATAGTATTCATGAGCTCATGATTGATATAAGGACTAATTGATATCATGGTTTGAGTATATAGAATTTTGAGGATTTCGGTATGTGAAAAGTGTTAACTTTTAACTGCATTCAAGTTTTCACTAAGGTTCAATGGGTATTCAAGAGAGTACAAGATTAAGACCTTTGAATGTTTGGAATGTGACCAACAAGATATATCTTATGATATATGGGGATCAACGATGGTATTAAATCTCTGGTAATCGTTTTCACTATGTTATGAGAATGGACTGCAGTATTATGGATAAGCCTAAAGACTGGAATGGATTATGTTGGACATAAGTTAGTATTGTTTAAGGATAGAAGTTTTTTCGATATTATTGATGGGATGTTATAGTAATATAGTTTTATAAAAAGGACAACCTGCAGGACGGGCGACAACCCATCGCTTCGGACAAGGCTGTGGGAATCGAACCCACAACCGAAGTGCGACTGGCCTTTATCGCCTACCACTGGCCTACAGGAAGTCCCTGTTTAGTAGAAACTAGTTTTATTATATTAAGCAGTATGATATATGAAGTATAAGTCCATTTTAGGAACCATATGTGATTAATCTCACTATAGATCGACTTATGTATATAATTTTTGCTAACCTTTTGTTTGAGACAGATGGAATGACCCGTCATTCTATCACATGATCTGCTAACACTTCACGAATAACAAATTCAACTTCATTTATTTAAGAGATGAAGTGGAAATTGTTAAAGGCATGAACAACAGTGAGATTGTACCAAAATAAAGAAAGTATTTATTCTAATTCAAATTTTCAACTTTAGGGAAACGATCTTGAAAACCAAAAATGTTGTCCTAGTTATCTTATACCTGATGAATCAGATGGTACCTTAGATCGTCACAAATTTATGGATTTGTGATTACTGGCTTTTCCATAGCCATGTTCTCTACCACTCTCCATCAGAACATGATGGTTAGATTTCTCTTCCATATACATATTTTCACCTATGTGGAAACCCAGTGATTAGGTTATTTGGGTAATCGTTACATTTCATACTTTATTTTTTAAAGCCAAGTTTTGGTATTCCTTTTTACGATGTGGGTTTCTATTAAAGAAACTTTCGAATAGTAAACCATTTATAACCCCGACGAATTTCGAGGGCGAAATTCATTTTAAGGGGGGTAGAATGTAACAGCCCGAGATTTTATGAAAAATATTCTTTTTTATTTCACTAATGTCTTGTGTTGTACGCTACACCAAAAGGAGCTTGCACAACACGCATCCTTGACTTGCCTTGCATTACACGCAATCGCAACCTTCCTCGATAGCGTGTGTGGTACGTAATACTGAGTTTCACGAAACAATGATATGCAATTAAAATATTATTAAAACTAGCCGTTATGAATAGTAATAACCACTTTTTAAATTTTAGAAATTTTAAAATGGACTTCATTTTTGGATTCGGAGTATCGAATTTAGCCTAAGGTGAAATTTTGGTACTTTTCGGATAACTTTCATATTCTGATGAATAGTGAAAATTACTAAATTATAATTAAAAACAACTTTTTTAATCGAAATAATTAATAGTGATAAATCATTAATTTGAGTGGTTTTAAAGTATATTTAGAATATATTTTTACAGTTTAATACAATTTTGGTCATTGGATGTAATTTCACATTTAAACCAGACATAATCAAGTGTCAATCTTTTGATAGATTTTGTTTCTTAAAAACACGCTATTTGTTTTAACAGCGGGATTTAATTATAAAATTAATTAATGCAACTTTTATGTTATGAATTTGGTAAAATAGACTTCATTTTTGAATTCGGAATATGAAATATAGCTTAGGATAAAATTTTGGCATTTTTCTGAAAAACATCAATTTTTGATGAATAGTGAAACTACTAAGTGGTAGTTAAAAAAATTGAATTTTTCATAAAACTTAATTTTACCGCTTCTGTGAATGGAATTTCAAAAATCCGAGAGACACGGTTGATGTCAGTAAGTAAAATGTGGTTCAATGAGATGAAAATAATTTTTGGTGAATAGTAACTTTTTACTTTTATTTACCACGGTTAAAAGTAAATAGGGTAATTAAGGGTAAGAATGATATTAATATTACCCTAAAACATGTCCTAATTCTATTGGACAAGTGTATCTCGACCAAAAACAACCTTAAGTGTAAAATATCATCATTTAGGCCCACTTGGATTAGATTAGGACATTTATTATTATTTAATTCAAAGAAGAGTTAAAAGAGTTAAAATCAAAGTTTATTTACTAAAACATTTTTAATATAGGGTTATACATAAGATAAATTCGATTGTAAATATTCATTAGAAAGCTAAAAAGATTTCCCAAATAATGGTATTTTATTTGTAATTTTTAGACATCAAATAAGTTAATTTATTTATGACACAATGATGATGCAGTAATTATCTTATTAATGAAATATTGACATAATTGATGTTATAAACACCAAACGAAATATAATTTGAGACTTTTTATGAATTCCACTAATTTTCTAGGATACTATGATATATGAGTGTTGATTTAATAAACTTGGTTAGAACATATAATTCTGTTATGACTTTCACAAAAATCATATATCAAATAGCGTCAAAATTGACACAAAATAGTTTTTAAATCAAATATTATATTATTAATTGTTATTTTATTCCTAAAAATCTAAGGTTCGGCCAAATGACTTAGATAAGGATATATATATTAATAATAAACAATTTGGGGTTCGTTTGTCATTTTATAGTAAGTGTATTAACCATATAGTGAAAGAAAACAAAAAGACACGGTAAAAGTTAAATTATTTAACTTAGAGTTAAATCTAATTGATAAGGTTAAAATAATACCCTAAACTTGTCTAAATCTTATTGGTTGATAGGATTTCGACCCAACCCAACTTTAGCTTCGAAATAATACCCTTTGGAACCATTATAAACCGATTTTGACATTAATATAAAATATTATTTTGAGGTATTCCTAAGGTGCCCCTCTCCTCCCTTATAAAAGGACACCTCCTCCCCCTCCACCTCACACCAATTTGAGCACTCAAGCTCGGCCAACCCCTGCCAAAATCTCTTCTCCACTTCCCTAGCAACATCCTAGAGGTTCTGGTCTTCCTTAAAGACCAATTTTAGATCCCTAAGAGGAGGTCTCCAAAAGGCGCTTCAAAGAAGAGGTAATTACCGTTACCAATTCTTTCATCTTTATTTCTTCTACCACTTCTTCTTCTTAGGTTGTTTCATTATGAAGTAATAACATCAGTATCACTCATATACTGATATGTTATTATAAGTATGAAACAACCATATTTCACCATCTATCCATCCTACGGAAAAAGAAATCACCGCGCGTGCGTACGTACGGAATACCGTCTCCACGCCGTGGTGTAATCTATTTTCCACCACCACCTTACATGGATGGGTATAAGGGTGTAAAGAATAACTATACATAGTTATTAAAACATCATATTGATTCTGATATATTGTATAATCCACTCCAATTCAATTCATTATTTATGGAAATGATATCATCGCTCGTGCGTACGTACGGACTACCGTCTCCACGACGCGATGAGATTCATTCTCCATGTTAACCATTTAAGAATGATTATAAAGTATATATAAGAAATAATAATGAAATATATGACATTATAAAGCTACTGGATTTATGTATATATATATATATATATTTATGTCATCTACTTACTTCCATTTCAAGACAATAAGGAAAGGAAAACAGCGTTCATGCGTACGTACGGACTACCGTCTCCATGAACGGTGTTTTTCATTTTATTTATCTACCTATTATATATATATATATACTGAATATATATGATATATAAATCATATTTTATATTCTGGAAGTGAGTAAATCATGATATAAGTAATAATTATGTCAAGAACAACAGGTCAAAACACCTACGATAAATGAAACGATTTTACCCAAAACGCTTCTTTAACATGGAATTTACAAAAGAACGGGTAATATAATGTCATAAGTGAACCATATATGATATCATAACAATGAATATGATTCTGTAATAAGTCAATGACATTATTTAAATCATTATACAGGAGGTTCGGACACATACGAAGCAAGTCGGACCTAAGGTAAGGGAAATATAACAATCTCATTTTTATCCGAGATTGTTTATTCGTAAGTATTTACTGGGGTGTATTTTATCATCCACATCCATGTTTCATCAATATGTAATATTATTTCCATCCAAATACAATTGTTTAAATCCATTTTTACCCTTCGGTGAGTTTTTAGTAAAAGAAATGAAAGGAATCTTTTGTCGTTTTTCGTACGAGGTACTTTTTGACTTTTCCGACAAAAGTACGAAGAATGTTTTTTTAACTTATACGGCATGAATGGATTTTTAAAACATTATTTCCAAGAAGCTTACTTTACAAGTTTTCAAGTTTATTTTTAATCAACTTATTTTATTTTAAAGTCGTATGACATGTTATGAAAGGAAAAATGTTTTTGAAGTAGAAAGGATATTTTCCTCAAGAATGGAGTTCAAGTATTTTATCAAAATTATTTTCCATCTAAGATAATAAAAGGGTTATGTTTTTATCCCTATTGTTACATGGATATTGATTATGTTGTGATGGAAACATTTTTATGAATTCCTTTATCTTATATGAATTGTTTTATGATGACATATTGTTTAAGAATCCCATTTTTATTACATGGGTTACGCTATGATGTATGGTTTATGATTATGTGGCACACATAAGAAAGGATTTATTATAAGATGGGTGGGACCTATATCTCCCTCCAATGCATTGGGTAAAGATTTTATATCTCATGAGATAGACAGGGCTGGAATGGTAGGTTATATCGGTTCAGTGAAACAGGACTGAAACGAGGGTTACTCGATTCAGAAAGGGACTTTGTCCACTAAGATAGTCTTGGAAATGAGTCTTGACTAACAAGAAATGATTCTCTATGATTATGTGTGTATGTCACAAAGTTTCATGTTTTAAGTTATGATTATTGGGATTTCATTTCACTACTATGATTTATCCCATGTTATGAAAATATGCTCTCTTTTGCAGGTTAAGATTTCCAAAAGTTATGTTCTTATGAATATGATGTGATTGATTTTGCTTTTGTTTACCCTTACTGAGCATTTGTGCTCACCCTTTTATGTTTTCTTTTCCCCAGGATATAAAGAAAGGTTTTTAGGTAAAAAAAATGGGGAAGATCTTTATGGGAGATATTGAAGATCTTTCACCACGATTAGAAGATTACGTTCCGAGTTTCCAAAGACACTAAACTATTACGATCCTTGTGTGTGTGTTTTTGTTATGTACTAAGTATTCCGCAAAAGTAATGTAATGTCCATGGATGTGGATGATAAAATACACCCCAGTAAATACTTACGAATAAACAATCTCGGATAAAAATGAGATTGTGATATTTCCCTTACCTTAGGTCCGATTTGCTTCGTATGTGTCCGAACCTCCTGTATAATGATTTAAATAATGTCATTGACTTATTATAGAATCATATTCATTGTTATGATATCATATATGGTTCACTTATGACATTATATTACCCGTTCTTTTGTAAATTCCATGTTAAAGAAGCGTTTTGGGTAAAATCGTTTCATTTATCGTAGGTGTTTTGACTTGTTGTTCTTGACATTATTATTACTTATATCATGATTTACTTACTTCAAGAATATAAAATATGATTTATATATCATATATATTCAGTATATATATACATATAATAGATAGATAAATGAAATGAAAAACACCGTTCATGGAGACGGTAGTCCGTACATACACATGAACGCTGTTTTCCTTTCCTTATTGTCTTGAATGGATGTAATTAGATGACATACACACATATATATATACATAAATACAGTAGCTTTATAATGTCATATATTTCATTATTATTTCTTATATATACTTTGTAATCATTCTTAAATGGTTAACATGGAGAATGAATCTCATCGCGTCGTGGAGACGGTAGTCCGTACGTACGCACGAGCGATGATATCATTTCCATAAATATTGAATTGAATTGGAGTGGATTATACAATATATCAGAATAAATATTATGTTGTAATAACTATGTATAGTTATTCTTTACACCATTATACCCATCCATGTAAGGTGGTGGTGGAAAATAGATTACACCATTATGCAAGCTTCTGAAAACAAAATAACTAATTCTGAGACTTCTCGACTAATTACAGGCCATGATGGGTCCACTCCCAATCCCTTCCTGTCTACCAAACTCGAGAGTCAGGTTTTCTGAAAACATTTTTAAGCTTGCGTTAAATACATATACATTTGCACTGGATTTTCATGTTTTTGAGAGAAATATATCTTTTTTTTAAATCATTTAAAAGTCACATAATTATAAAATAAAACATTTACTTTGAAAATATTCTTATAAGCTTTTAAGGAAATCTTTGAGGATTTTATAACGGTGGAAAATAACCGCACCCGCCGTATAAGTTAAAAAAAACATTCTTACCTTAATTTTGTCGAAAAGGTTAAAAAGGACCTTGTTTTGAAAACGACGGAAAGATTCCTCTTATAAAAAGTCAAACAAGGGTATAAATGAATTTAACCCATATTCTTGTAAATAATAAAAATGATTTGAAATACATTTTTAAGAAACATGGATGTGGATGATAAAGAGATCCCAGTAGATTATTACATATAAACAACCTCGGATAATGAAGAGATTGTGAAATAACCCTTACCTTGTACTTTTCCTTTGTTGGGGTCGGTTAACCTCCTGTATAATGGTGAAATAATTGTTATTAAATTATACAAGAATCATATACATTAATATGATATCATATATGATCTTTTAACATTGCTTTATTAATAATATCTTAGTATTATCGTCGTTTCAGGTGATAATCGATTCGTTCTTCTTAAATGTTTGGTTACGTAAGACATGTTTGTAATGGATAGATTAAATCTTATTCATAATAAGAATGATATTAACATTATTTTTAACCCTAAAATGAGAATAATACTTGAATGGATACGATGGAGGATGGATCTCACCGCGTTCGTGGAGACGGTAGTCCGTACGTACGCACGAACGCTACTTCCATTTTAATTTTAATTTTAAAAGAATTGAATCCAACTGATACATAGGTATATTACTATTCCAGTATAATATAATATTTTATATATGTTACTTAAGTTTATTAACACCATCCTTTATACGTTCCATGTGTGGTATGAACGAGTCATATCATTTTAAGGGGGCGGTAGTCCGCACTTCCTCAAATGAAATTATCGTATGTATATACAACATGAAACGAATAATGGTATGAAATAAAATGGAATTACAGAAGCTTATATATAAAATATATATCATTAATATCATATTTAATTACAGTGCCATCATAATGGCCACCATGAGAGGCGGTAAGATGTATTTGAACAATCATCGTTTCGTGAGGCGTTAGTTTGCCATCCACAGAAACATTATGTTCATCATCCATTAGATGGAGTTGTGTGTATGTGTAGTTTGAATCCTTCTTATAACAACCTCCTAGTATATTGAGGATACTGGTGTTGTTACAAAAGAAAGGAAATAAAAAGAGTTTGGGGGTTGGAGAAGCAAAATAAAGGAAAATAATTTAAGAGAAATCGTTACCTTTAATTTAGGTAACTCACTTTGGTTGGAACCAAAGGACTTCTTGAAATGATTTATGCCTAAGGTGAAGCTTCAAGGAGGAGGAGAGGGATGTGGGGAGCTTAGTTGGGCAGAGTTTGGACGAGCCAAGTGGCTTGAGAGGTGTGAGGAATGAGTATAAGTGGTCTCCTTTTATAAGGGAGAAGAGGGGCTCTTTAGGAAAGAGTGAAAGTATTACTTTATAATATAATTATATTCGGTTTATAATGGTCCAAAAATAATTTCGGTCAAAGATAAGATGACTAATATTCTAAATAACATCAACCAATAAGAATTGGACAGGTTTTAGATAATAGTTTAATCATTATAATCTTATTTATTTAAATGATTTATTAATGAGGTAAACATTGCATCATTATTGTGTCATTAATAATTTAAATTATTTGATATCTAAAAATTATAAATAAAATATCATTATGTAGGAAATCGTTTTATCTTTCTAATGAATATTTATAATCGAAAATCCAACATGTATAACCCTATGTAAAAATTGTTCTTCTAAAAGATGTAAGCTTATGCCATTTTTATTTTTATTTTAACTTTATTAATATAATGTGTCCCTACCACATACAAGTGGCTCGAAGGGGTCCCCAAATTGACCCAAGGATGCTCATGGTCGGGTATGTGTCCACCAATAAGGTTAGGACACGTTTTAGGGTAACTTTGTATTATTATAATATTATTTTTTTAACCCTTATTTACCGGATTTACCCTTTAACCACGGTAAATAAAATATTTACCGCAGTAATTATTCAAAATGTGTAAAAATAAAAGTTACCTATTTACATAATTTGGACATCCTGATTCCAAATATGGAATCCATTTTCCTAAATTCAAAACACAGAAGTGGCAGAAATTAATTTAAAATTAATTCCCGCTGTCAAAACAAAAAGCGTGTTTTTAAGAGGTAATAACTATCAAAAGATTGACACTTGTTTATGTTCGGTTTAATTGTAAAATTATGTCCAATGAACAACATTATATTAAATGATAAAAATATATTCTAAATATACTTTAAAACCACTCAAATTCACAATTTATCACTATTAATTATTTTGATTAAAAAAGTTGTTTTTAATTAAAATTTAGTAATTTTCACTATTCATCAAAATATGAAAGTTATCCGAAAAGTACCAAAATTTCACCTTAGGCTAAATTTGATATTCCGAATCCAAAAATGAAGTCCATTTTCAAATATAAAGTATATATAATTTCAAAAAGTAGGTATTACTATTCATAACGGCTAGTTTGATTAGTTATGGTGTGTTAGAACTCGGTGTTGCGTACAACACACGCTATCACATTATTCAAAGAGAAGCGTACTGTAGAAGCTTGGGGTGTTACAAAGTGGAAATAAATTGTAGAAGAATCAACTGAATACGTTGACCAACTTGAAGCTGAAATTGAATGACTGGAAGAATTTGTGAAGGTACAGTCTAAAATAATTGAAATCAATGATGATGTAGTAGATCTCAAGCTGAGAATTGAAGATCAGGAAAAGGTCATCAATGACCTCACCTCCAGACTGGATGAAAAATCCAAGACTGCGGATGGTCTTTAGGAGGAAGTAGTTACTATAAGGAGTAAATTGGAGACTGAATCAGTTCCAAAAGAATCGAGGAAGAAAATACACTTTGGAAGATTTTCAGATGTAGAATTACTAGCAAGAGCCAAGTGTGGTTTAGATGGGGTTGGAAAAATCTTGAGTGATCAAAGACCCGCTTGCATGGGAAAGAGTGGAATTGGCTGTGATGCTAAGACATAAACTGCTGAAAGTGAAAAGATCCAAAAGAAAGATAATATGAAAGTTGAACATGTTGAAACGTTACCTAGAGTGCCGAAAAAGTAACCCTCAATCCAAACTAAAAGGAGACCTAAAAATTATCCTCAAACATTCAGAAATGACAGACAGTCTTACTATTCTCCCAAGGAAGAAGGTATGAGGAGAAATTCAAGTGAGAAGACATTTCCTCTCATGAAGTGTCAGTTCTGTGGATATCTGGGACATACCATGTCTTATTGTGAAGAGGCAAGAAGCTATCTGAATGGAGAAGATATAGAAGCTCAACAAAGGAGAACAATTTCATATCCTAATTCTTATAGAAGAAATAATTTCTATGGATATTGTTTTTGTTGTTCTAACTTTGGTCATAAGGCCGCTAATTGCAGGCAGAGAAGGGACACAGACACCTCATACCGAAGTTCAAGACAAGTCAAGTCTCGTCAGCAAGACAGTGTTGCTCTTTCAAACAGGTTTTCACCTCTCAAAGAAGACTTTGACTATGAAGAACCTGGGTATGTGAAAGAGATAATTGAAAGGACATCAGTTCTTTACACTCGATCTAATGTCTCATGGAAGGAAAGGAAAAAGATTAAGAAATCCAACCTTGCAGAGGTGGCCCTCAAAGCTACAAAGAACAACAGTACCTGGATTCTGGATAGTGGTTGTTCATCTCATATGACAGGTAATGCCGGCCTACTAATGAATATCATAAGGAATGTCGATGGTACAATAAGATTTGGTAATGATGGGGCTCTAAAAATAAAAGGGAGTGGAAGTAATGAATTAGCTAATGGAGAAATAAAGAAGACTGAAGTCCTTTATGCAGATGGCCTACGTCATAATCTCCTCAGCGTGAGTCAACTCTGTGACTTATGACTTATAGTTACGTTTAATCAGAAAGACTGCACTATCAAGGGAAAGACTGGCAATTCACTTATAAAGGGATGCAGAACAGAAGGCAACTTGTATTAGGTTGATAGTGAAGAAAATGTATGTTACATGACTGTTAAAGAAGAAAACAATTTGTGGCATCGGAGACTGGGACACATCAATCAACAAGACATGGAGAAAATATCAAAATTGAGAATTGTCATGGACATTCCCAACCTGAAGCATGAGCGTGAAAAATCTTGTGATGCTTGTATTCGTGGGAAGCTAGTCTGCAGTTCATATCGGCAAAAGAAGAAAAAGGCGTCTCACCTTCTTAATCTGATTCATACAGATGTTTGTGGTCCAATAAATGTTGCCGGAACTCATGGAGAAAGGTACTTTGTCCTTTTCTTAGATGATTACAACTAGAATGGCATGTGTGATGGTCATTCACAGAAAACGACAAGTCCTTGACTGCATGAAAACATATCGGCGAATCGCCGATAATGATACTGGATCAACAATCAAAGTGTTGCGATCTGACAATGGAGGAGAATACACGTCCATTGAATTTGAGAATTATCTGGAGAAGCATGGGATACAGCATGAGGTAGCTTCTGTGAGAACTCCACAACAAAATGGAGTTGTTGAATGTAGGAATCGACAGGTGAACAACATGGCACGTACTATGCTGATCGAGAGTCGTATTCCACGACATTACTGGAAAGAGGCTGTTCAAGCTACAGTGTACATTCAGAATCGAACAGGACTTTATATGGGTGAGAAAAAGACACCATATGAATTGTGGCATGGATGGAAGCCTTCTCTAAAATACTTTCGTGTCTTTGGAAGTAAATGCTTCATCATGAACAAAGAAGGAAATCAAGGGAAATATGGTGACAATGCAGATGAAGGAATTTTCCTCGGTTATTCAATGAATAGCAAAGCCTACAAATGTTTCAACAAGCATTTGGGAAGGATTTTGGAAAGAAATGATGTTAAGATAATTGAAGAGAAAACCACAAATGCTACAAGGATTTCATATGCTGATGTGATAGAAAGTCAGGAAGAATGTGAACGTGAAGAAAATACAAATGTATAAATAGAGGAAGCTGCTCAAAACACTCAGCAGTCACATCTTGATGTTGACTCAGAAGAAGAATCTGAAGAAGAAACTATGGCTGAAGAGAATACTACTGAACCTCACAGGAGAAATCGAAGAGATGAGATTGATCCATCCAACATAATTGGGGACATGAGTGCACCCACTCAAACAAGAAGGATGAGGAATACCACGCAATCTGCATTTTTATCAGTTGTATAGCCATCCTCATTCGAAGAAGCTGCAAAAGATAAATCTTGGGTGAAAGCCATGAATGATGAATTAGATCAGATTGACAAGAATCAGACATGGGATCTTGTCCAGAGACCCGATGGTCACAATGTGATTGGTACCAAATGGATCTTCAAAAATAAGTTTGATGAGCATGGAAGTGTCATCAGAAACAAGGCACGACTAGTATGTAAAGGATACTCCCAGATTGAAGGCATTGATGTTGAAGAAACCTTTGCTGCAGTGGCTAGAATAGAGTCAATCAGGCTTTTCCTTGCCATGGCACTCCAAAAAGGATATAAATTATATCAAATGGATGTCAAGACAACATTCTTGAATGGTGTACTCAAAGAAGAAGTCTACATTGAACAACTAGTGGGCTTTGTTTTGGGTACTGATGAAACAAAGGTCTGCAAACTGAAGAAAGCTCTCTACGGTTTGAAGCAGGCTCCACGGGTGTGGTACTCATGGCTGGATTCATATCTCAAGAAGTTGGAATTCAAAAGAGGAGGAGTTGATCACAATATCTATGTGAAGAATTCTCCAAAAGATCAATTCATGGTTCTTGTCTACGTTGATGATATCATATTTGGTGGCAGCAGGAAAAAATCAGTGGATGAATTTGCCAACCACATGAAATCAGAATTTAAAATTTCTATGATTGGGGAGATCACATATTTCTTGGGGCTGCAAGTGATTCAAAAGAAGGAATATACTTTAATTTCTCAGAAAAGATATGCAAGAGTTCTGCTGAATAAATTCAATATGCAAGACTCCAAACCAATGTCAACTTCGATTGCAGTTGGAACTAAACTTGGAAAGCATGAGGATGGGAACTCTATTGATCCCACCATGTACAGGAGGATCATTGGAAGCCTACTGTACCTGACAGCGACAAGGCCAGATATTGTCTTTACAACATTTCTTGCGGCCCGTTTTCAGAGTAATCCAAAGGAGGAACATATGGCAGCAGTAAAAAGAATCATGAGATACATTCAAGGTACACGTAACTTCGGGTTATTTTTTGCTGCAGGTAGGGACAGTGAATTATCAGCATTTTCTGATGCTGACTGGGCTGGTGATGTAGTAGACAGAAAGTCCACTAGTGGTGGAGCTTTCTATATTGGGCTGAAATGTGTTGGCTGGTTGAGCAAGAAACAAGAAAGTACTTCTCTTAGTACTGTTGAAGCTGAGTATATCTCCGCCACAAAGGCATGAAATCAACTGCTATGGATGAAGCAACAATTAACTGATATTGGCGATGAGGTGAAGCAACAAATGGTGATTTACTCTGACAATAAGAGCGCAATTGATCTTACGAAAAATCCTGTTCAGAATTCTCATACAAAACACATTGAAATAAGGTATCACTTTATCAAAGAGATAGTTGAGAAAAACATGATTAGAATGGATCATGTGGGAACAGACGAGCAAGTGGCTGATATCCTGACAAAGCCACTGTCAGCAGCTATGTTTGAGAATCATCGGTTGAACCTCGTTGTTCGGCCACCTCCCAGTGCATATGGAGGTTACAGAATTCCCCTCTCCCCGTTTTTTATAACTGTTTTAATATGTTTATGGCTGTGATGCACGTTTATGGGGGAGATACTATCCAGGGGGAGTATGGTTTGAGTTGGACGTGAAAAATTTACTGGTTTTTGAATTTATTATCAATGGGGGAGAAAAGAGAAAGGAATAAATTCAAAACAATGAGAAGGAAAACAGTGGAACCCAATTCAATCCTCCTCTCTTATTTTCTACACCGAGCATTACTCACGTAGACTTAGAGTGTTGGCTGAGTTGATTCCTGCGTTTTTGGTTTTCACATAGATGGAGATCTATTGAATTTATCTTCTGATTGCCAATAAACCCAAAGGGGGAGATTGTTGGAACCATGGTCTTCTATGCATGATTGGGAGTATGGTTTGTGTTTTTTGTCAATCATCAATGGAAGTTCGGATCATGTATGTCAATCATCAATGGAAGTTCGGATAGTGTACCAGGAAAGAGATCATACCGTTCAAGCAGACAACAATATTTAAGGTGGCGCCATTTTCCAGTGTTTGCCAAATTTTTGGGGTTCAAAATCTGGAAGTTGCTGAGCATCACGAAAGGTGAATTTCAATGACAATAATAATTAAATATGGCAAAGGGATGAATTTTGCGAAGAGAGGATGCTTGGTTTGGAAATCGCGAAGACCAGAAGAATGGAGGCGGTGAGTCTTCGCGATTACGTCAATGCTTCGCGAATGGCAGAGTTGAAGCGCATCGCGGTGGTGAAGGGATTTGCGAGGGAGCTTCGCGGCAAAGGCACGAAGAAATGATGACGGTAATACTCCGCGATTACGATGAGCTCCGCGAATGGAAAATTGTCATTGTGCTTCGCGATTTTGAGAGAATTTCGGCGGGATCTTCGGAGCTTCGTGATTTGAGCTGACGTGGTGCTGACTTCACGTGGAAGGGTAGAGGGTCGGTGGAGTCACCTATAAATAGAGGCCGACCCCCTCGAGAGAGTAGGAGAGAATTTCAGAGAAAGTCCTTTGCTCTTGGTTCGCTAAGGTCTCTCATGAAGGCAGTGTGCTTCGCGAAAGAGGAGCTTCACGACGGCTATTCTAGCTCCGCAAAAGTCGTGCGCCCCGCGTTGGATCAGTGAGATTCACAAAGAGGTAGGAGCTCCGCGATATCCAAGCATTGCGAAGGCTGGAGCATCGCGAGAGTGCTTCGTGATTGAGCTTCGCGAAAAGGCAGGGACTCCGTGAAGGCTTGTTTGAGCTTTGCAAAATTGGGAGCCTTGCGAAGTAGGGTACTTTGTGAAGGCCTTTTCCAAAGGTTGTTTTCCCAGTGGACAAGGGAAAAGGGGGTATTCATCAGTGGTTGGAATTTGTACTTTAGAAGAGCATTAACTCAGGACTCTGATGCAAGCAAAGTCTCATGCTGAACAGGAGACAATGAACTTCATGTCTTTCCATTGAAGAGACCTTCACGTCTATAAACTGAGTGTGACTTCACCAACGGTAGTGAGCTAGGGGGAGTCAACGGGAGTGACCCAAGGGAAGCAGTGAGCTTTCCCTGAACCTTTGTAAAGGCAGTGAGCCTGGGATAGAGTGATTGTGCCCGAACTTTTGTATTCTCTAGCTAGTGAAGCATAGTGGATTTTGGTACGACCGACAACTTTTCAGCGTATGCTCCTTAGACGTAGCCCTTAGTGGTGAACCAAGTAAAAAGGGTTGTGTCTTCTCTGTGCATGTGCATGTTTTCTTTCTGATCTTTTTCATCTTACAGGTTCAACAAGTTCCTAACAACGTGGGAACAAGATCCATCACTTTAGAAGAAAAAGTTGTCACCCTGATTCACCCCTCCCCTCTCATGGTGTCCCGGGGTCCTTCAGTTACTTAATCAGTTGAGCGGACTATCCAATATTGAAAATTATAAATTGGATTTCATTAACCATTGCCTCTCAATTACACCATGTCCTTCTTTGGAAGTCAACCCTTTATGTGAACACAATTAATCAATCCAAAAATTCATGTTATAATTCCCTAATAATTAAAAGAACCCCATATTTTGATGATCAAGAACTTTGAACTAAGGTTCAATTTTAACTAAATTAGTTATAGGTTATAAGGATATAATATATAAAATTGACAGATTTTATATTTATGTATAAATTTCCAAATATTATCTTTATTACATGCATGTTAATATTAAGTGGATTTAACTGATTAACCATGTCTTAGATAATGTTTACTCATAAATCAGATTATTTTACTTCTATTATGCATGATTGTTAATTCATTAATTCATGTTATCATGACAAAACATACATAATGAAATAACTATGAAACTTAACAAAAATAAAATAACAAAGTGGTATGATCATGATATTTTACTAATGGATGGTTTATATAGTGGATGATAAAATAACCATTAACCTAGGAGAACACCTTCAACCATTTAGGGTTCATTTTACAACTTTCCACCTATCCACTTAGTTATATATCTTGGATTAGTTTTACCTAAACTCCAATCACTACTAAAAAATAGGCCTTTAACAGCACTAAAAATGGCATTTATTAGTGCTAGAAAAGCACTGACTATTTGAGCAAGATTAAAATCCCTATTATTTTATTAGTTCCAAAAAAGTGTTGATAAAGATTAACTTTATCAACATTTTTTTTAGCATTGATAAATGACCCATTTATCAGTGCTTATAAAAGTTCTGGTAAATGACTCCTTTATCAACACTTTTACAAGTTCTAATAAAGGGGCATGCTATAGTGTGGTGAAACAGCACACTATAACACCAGTGTAGTGTACTATAATAGCACACCACAATACCAAAAACACCACAAAATTATCAAAATAAAGTACCAATACATAATTTAAATGAAATAATTTTTTCAATACAAATTCAAGAAAAAACACTATATTATAGACATTTAAAACCTTGGTTTATACAATTACATAAGTAAAAATTATTACATACATTAAATAATAGTAGTGTTCCTTTGTATTTAGATAATAAAACCTTCTTGAGAAAAAAATTCACCTATATAGGAAATAAATCTTTTGTTAGTAATAATATAATGAAATAAATCAATAGAAAGTGTTAATTTTAAACTAAACTTTGAGTCATACTCAGAACACTGTATATCAGATTGAGTTGTAGTTGATTATTACACATCACACCATTTATTGTTCATATTCAAGCATTATATCTGTGAAAATTAATTAAATAAGTACAAGATAAAAATGATAAGGAAACTAATTAATTAAAATAAAATATAATAATGAGAAAACAATTAGGCTCATTTGCTCGGTTTTGGTGATTTGATGCGTGTTTTAAACTAAAATGACACTTGTATATTGAAAAGATGCACATAGAGTCATATCGGTCACACCATACATCAAATTGAGGTGATGATGATTACTACACATCTCAAATTACTTATGTATCATTTTCATTAAGTATCAAAACAATCCAAATGTGTTTGCTTGGTTTTGGGTACATTGCTTTTCTTTTTTACTAAAATGTAATTTTAAACTAGAAACACACACTTTGACTCATACCATCCACAACATGTGTAATTTTTATTTGATAGAAATTCCTACACATAAAAAATTACTTAATAATAATTTTCCTAAATTATAAAGAAAATACGAGTGTGTTTTCTTGGTTTTCAGTGAGTAACACTTTTTGAGATAAAATTTCAATTATAAAATGATAACGGACATATTGAGTCATACTGGGAACATCATGTATCATATTTAAGTGAGTTTTATTCCTAAATATTAAAAATTAATTATGGGTCATTTTCTTAAAGTATCAAAATAATCCGAATATGTTTAATTTGTTTTGAGTAAAACATTTGTCCTTTTTTCTAAAATTAATGTTAATTTTAAATTAAAAGACGCACTTGGAGTCATACCAGTCACACCATGAATTAGATTAAGGTTATTATGATTCATAAAAATCAAAAATTACTTATGGAATGTTTTTATAATGTATTAAAACAATATGAATGCCTTTTTTGTTTTGAGTTGGTCAGTTGTCCTTTTTACTAAAATTTATGTCAATTTTAAATAAAAAGACACACTTGGATTCATACTAGTCATAAAATAAATTGTATTTAGTTGAAGATGATTTATACACATCCAAAATTACATATAGATAATTTTCCTAAAGTATCAAAACAATCTGAATGCATTTCATTGGTTTTGAGTATGTCACTTTTCTTTTTTAATAAAATGTCATTTTAAACTGGAAACACGTAATTTGACTCATAATGATCACATAATAAATAATTTTTACATGATAATGATTCATAATTTCAAAAATTACTTATTAATTTATTTCCTAAATTATCAAGAAAATATTATCTCATTTTCTCAGTTTTTAGTGATTGACACTTTTTGAACTAAACTGTTGATTTTAAACTAACAACATACACATTGAGTCATACAAGGCACATTGTGTATCTAATTGAGGTATGTATCATTTATACACATAAAAAATTAGTTATAAATCATTTCCATAAAGTATAAAAATAATCTAAATGTGTTTTCTTAGTTTTGAGTAGGTCATTTATTATTTTTACTAAAATTGATGTCAATTTTAAATAAAAAGATGCACTTAGACTCAGAACAGCCACACAATGCATCGGATTGTGGTGATTATGATTCTTAAAAATATTAGATGACTTATGTATTATTTTCCTCAAGTATCAAAATAATCTAAATGCATTTCCTTGATTTTTATTATGTCACCTTTATTACTAAAATATCATTTCAAACTGGAAACATAAACTTTGACTCATACTGCTCACATCATGTATCAGTTTTATGTGATACCAATTAAAATACCTCAAAAATAACTTATGAATAAATGTCCTAAATTATTAAGAAAATATGAGCACATTTTATTGGTTTTCAGTGAATAATTTTTTTTGAACTAAACTATCAATTTTAAACTGATAATAGGCACATTGGGTTATACCAGGTATATCATATATTGTATTGAGGTAAAACTAATTCCTACACATCAAAAATGATGTATGGATCATTTTACTAAAGTATCAAAAAAATAAAAAAGCATTTTCTTGGTTTTGAGTAGGACATTTGTCCTTTTTACTAAAATTAAAGTAAATTTTAAATAAAAAATTCACTTGGAGTCATAGCGGTCACATCGTGTGTCGAATTGAGGTGTATATGATTCTTATATGTCCGAAATAACTTATAGATCATTTTCCTAAAGTATAAAAACAATAGGAATATGTTTTCTTGGTTTTCAGTATGTAATTTTCCTTTTTTTACTAAAATTTATGTCAATTTTAAATAAAAAGAAGCACTTAGAGTCATACCGGTCACACTGTGTGTCAAATTGAGGTGCAGATGAATCCTACACATCAAAATTTCTCAAAAAAATCCTAACTAAAATTTTTACCATGATTTACATTGCCATCCTTTGTCTAACTTCCAACACTTCATATTGAATCGATGTTCTTAGCTGATGCAACTTTCACTTTGTTGAAATATAGAAGAGTATAGGAAGCACTTGTTCCCATCATATCACAAGAAGTCGCCATAATTGGATCATGATCTTTATATATTCTTCTATATTTCAACAATGAGAAAGGGTTTTCAGCTAAGAACACCGAGTCAATATGCAGTGTTGGCAATTCAACAAAGAAAGTAAATGAAAATGGAAATCATGGTAACATTGTCAAAAAGAAAAATTTTATCTCTTTTGTGCCTTGTTATAGATAGTTGAAATCAAAATAGGAATTCCCAAACGATTTATAAAAAAACTAAATAAGTATTGGATAAAAATGATATGGAAATTAACTTATAAATAAAAGATAAAATTATGAAAAAATTAATTAAATAAGTAGTAGGAATTCACCTTTTCATCTTGGTTGTATGAATTCTTGATTCATTTCATTTTTGTCATTATCTTAGTTTTAGTTTTGAAGTCCAATCCCTCATGAGCATGAGAAGCGTCAAACAAACCACTCCATCATGAAAAAGAATATACCTGTATAAGAAAACAATTATAATATGAGTAATACTAAAAATAAATAAGTTAAACATAAATATGAAACAATACATTAATTCTATGGAAAATTACTTTAATTTGAAACCATCAATATTACCTTTGTGATTAAGCAGTGGATGGAACTTGAAAGAAAGTGATAAATTCCAAAATTACAGGGGTGAAAAGTTTTTGAGGGAGAAGAAGTCTATAAAAGTTTTGGTGAAGAAAGGTATGAAATATAGATAGAACACCCCAAATCAAAAAAATTAATCCACCTGTAAAACAAAACAATTATCATGTGAGTATGATCGCGTTGTCAAACGCGTCAAATTAGATGTTTATTTTTAACTAGAATTTCTACATTATAGCAGCAACCCTAGGTCGTCTCTCGACAGAGCCTTAGATCATTAATTCCAAAATGAGGTTCTGATTATGAAAGTAAAAAAAGAAGAATGGGGTTTTATAAAAATTGGGTTTATATTATCAAAAATAGAAATTGAAACTATATTACTGAGTGAGAAAAACTGGTTGGAGAAATCGTGATCAACCCGAGTAAGTGTCCCTTGATGCTCAATCCGTCATCGCTCTCAAGAGAAAGGTAAGGATCATTGATTCATTGATTTTATAAATACTGAAACTAGTAAAGGTATGTGAGTTCTTACTAGGTTACCACCTAGGATTTGATCAATCTATGATACTAATTACTGACGACCACTCAGAATCAATAAAATATCATCTATGTATGAACCGAACTCAATCAAGGCTTCACATCAACAACGTGATGAAATGTATAGATTTGGGTCTATATCACAAATTTCTATCAACTTAAAAATGCATAATAATGGGTTATACCTTCTGGATTTAATCAAACTATACCATCCATAAGTACACCCATAAAAGAGAAGAGGTGAGGGAAGAGACAGCCACACTCAAATCATCAAAAGATCCGATTTATGCATGGATGCATGGGGATTCTTGTTCCTTTTATTTGTATTATATCAAACCAGAATAAACAAAAAATAAAAAGGAAGAAATTAATAACAATAGACAACAAACCTAGAAATTCAATTACCTTATGAATATTAGAAGCATTGAGCTCGATATTACAACAACAAACACCCCTCAAGTTGATCACTAAGAAGCTTAGAAGTACATGATGAAGAAGAGGGAGAGAATGGATGGAGAAAGATCTCCAATTAGACTAAACCTTACCCATGGTCGTTCCATCTGAGATAATGAGGTGGAGGAGTGATTTTATGGACAAAAACATCACACATTCCATAAAATAAGTCAAGTGCCTAAAGGACTAGGTCACTCTTCATGGAAGAATTTTTAATCATTCTTTATCTGGATAGTTGAATGAAAAAAATGTTAAATTGTCATGAAATTAAGTGAGTATGTGTGCCTTCTATTTATCAATAAAAGGGAGGTAGCATCAGCCCAAGTGGATCTCCGAGCCCCGAGTTATGGCCCAAATACAGAAGGGTGGTCCAATCTGGCCCGCCCAGAATTTCTTCACATTGTGGCCATATTTTGGGCCTCTAAATGGATAAATTGGGCTCCATGATCTTCTAGAGAAATGTAGCCCAAATTTTTTTACATTAATAAAACCATTTTTATCCCAATTGGAAGCATATATTATTTACATTACATATTAATGTCCACATGCATGCTTGGGATCTCGCATAGTTTGACCCTTTTTGCTTGAATTCCATCACGGGCTCCCCAAATCACCTCCTCCTATAATGTAAACACTAAAACAAGTAAAATATACTTATTAAAAAGTTATAAAAATCAATTCATTGAATCAAACATGAAGTGAAATTTATTATTATATTTTTAATATAAATTACAAAACTAATTTAAAACAGTGGTGTAAGGGTTGAATTGAATAGTGAATCGCTATGCGACCATACCCCACACCTAAACATTTGAAATCCTATGTAAAGTCACATATGAAAAAATGATGCATGTATATATTCCCAAAATCATGAATATTTAACATTTGAGTAAATTTTAATTCATTAAAGTAATGTGATCAATGTACAAACCACATCAAGGAGTTCTTCTTAGTGAAAATGGAAAAAGATGTCTCATAAATCATATCACAATAAAATTAAAAGATATTCATGATAAAAAATTGAGAAAAGAATTCAAAATTCAACCATTCCACTAACTCTCCATGTGTGTGTGTGAAAACTATTCCATGCTATTATTTCCGCTTTCTATCCAATAAATATAGGCTATTTTAACATTTTTCAGCTTAAATGATTTTGTACACCGAACCTACCCTACATCCTTTACAATAATATTTAAAAACCCACTCAATTAATAATTACCATAAGTCAAACCATAAACTCCTGACCTAGATATCCCCATATGTTTCACATTTCATCACTCTCCTCATTTTTTTTTCAAAAATTAAATTTGTAAAAAATCTCACACTCATTTCTCAAACCTTATTTGATCTCCTCATGACACTAATTATAATAGTTATAAAAAGATCAAAGGTTGAGGAGGAGTGGTTTTTGACCTGCCCAAGACATAATCCACTTTTTTGAGGGTGTAAAATAGTCGGATATCAGGTACATACACATAGTTCAATCCAGTACAACAATGAAACGAATTGGATAAGGAATGAACATATAGAAATATCATTTTAAGCTAAAAAATATTAACCTAAAATATATTTACCTTCTATTAAGTAATAAATATTCACACTTTGTGGTTTTGTGAAAAAATGTGTGGATATATTAGTGAAATGATTTTCCCAAAAACTACTCACACAAGAGGCATCAATCATCTCAACAGTTTCACAGAGATACAACCATTTATATCATTGACAGAAAAACAATTATCTAAAAATCATTCCCTAATATTAAATTCATAGAAATATTAATTCCATAATAGATACAAGTTTTCATCAAATGTTAAAACAACATGGAATCAAAAATTTCAACATGCATTTCTAGTAAGTTCTATGATTTGGTGACCATAAGGTAGGGGAGTTAAAATACCATAAAGAAGGTGTAAAAGAGGAGAAAGAATAAAGAAAATTAAAATCTTAATGAACTCAACAAGATGGGGAAAAGTTAAAATAACATAAAGAAGGTGAAAAAGGGATGAAATAAGAAAGACACGGAAAATCCTAATAAGCCTAGGAATGTATCCACCCCCACACCTAGAATTTTTAGTGTCCTCACTGTAATAATTGAGAATGTGAAAATGAAGGATAATACTTGGTGTGTTTCACTGGTATGTTGCTTCTAGAAGGTGGATTTACTCTATCATATTATTTGAAAAATAATCTTATAAGTGTTTAAGTAACTTCCCATTGACGGCATGACTTCGTCTACTCTACTCATGAAAAATCTATATTGCACCAAAAGGGTAAACATTAGTAACAATATAAAGACTGATCCATCGGGAATGAATCTTAACTGGGTGGAGATTTAGCTTAGAATTATACATGAGAAACTTCTCACTATTATGTAACTTTTGATGGTGAATTATGATATCATGGATAGAATTTGTCTTCTCTTTATAGATCTGAGAATTCTCATATGCATCACATCTACTTTCTTCCAACTGTTGAATCTGTTGCTTTCTATGCTCACCTGCATATGAAATATTCACATTAAAATGATTAATATCCCAATATACATGGTGTTATACCTCCACCAGGAGGTGAAAATCCTTTAAAAACAAAATTATATATGGTGAAATTTCGATTGGGGTTTTAAAAGCTGTACGGTAGGCCAAAAGTGCATCATCCAAGAACAAACTCCAATATTTCTTGTTGGGTTGTACCATTTTTTCCAAAAGTCTCTTAACTTCCCAATTTGATATTTCTACGTGTATGTTAATTTTGGAGTGATATGAAATGAATAATTTATGATCAACCCCATAATAATGAAGCAAAATTTTCATGTTGTGATTGAAAAATCTGAAACAAGATCACTAATGATGAATCTCGATAAACCAAACCTACTGAAAATCTGGGACCTTACAAAATCAAAAAAAACTTGAGAGTCATCAGTCCTAATAGCCTTTGATTCAACCCATTTAGACACGCAATACATAGCTAACAAGATGTACATAAATCCAAATGAATTTAGAAAATTCCCCATGAAGTCAATTCCCTATGCATCAAATATTTCAAAGAATAACATGGGCTGTTGGGGCATTTCATTCCTCTTGGAGATATTCCCTGTGAATTGACAATGACTACATGAATTGAAAAATAATGGGAATACATATACAATATTGGCCAATAAATTCCTGAGTCAAGGACCTTTTGAGCTATTTGTTGAGAGCCAATGTGGACCCCACAATCCAAAGTGTGGAAGAAGAGAAAAATATTGGTGAACTCATGGTTAGGGACACACTGAAAAACTACTTGGTCACCACAAATTCTCCACAAATATGGTTTATCCCAAATGTACCACTGAGAATCATGTTTAAGTATATAGGATTGGGAAGTTCTGAAATCAGTGGGTACCCTGAATTTTGCTAGAAAATTCAAAATGTCCTCATACCATGGGGTAAGGTCCACAACATCAAAAAGGTTCTCATGAGGGAAGAATTATCCAATGGGGAGGTATGAGTCAACATGGTGGTCCAGTGGTGGATAAATCCTACTAATGTGGTCAACTATAACATTTTACACTCCCCTATTATCTCTAATATCAAGGTCAAACTCTTAGAGGAGGAGCATCCACAATATGAGGTGGGTCTTAGCTTCAGGTTTCTTTAGGATAAATCAAAGGGCAAGATGGTCAGAAATCAAATTCACTTTTTACCCAAGAAAATATGAATGAAATTTTTACAAGGGAAAAACAATAGAAAGAAGTTATTTTTTAGTGGTTGTGTAGTTTACCTAGGTAGGGTCAAGGGTACGTGAGACATACACAATGAAATGAGGATCCTTATCAACCCTTTATGATAAGACTTCCCCAACTGCAAAGTTAGAGGCATCACACATAAGTTCGAAGGGTAGATCCAACCTTGGTGGTTGGATGATGGGAGGTGATGTGAGACTCATTTTTAGTGAATTGAATGCATCCTCATAATTTCTATCAAACACTAACTCATAATATTTTTGTAATAACCAAGACAATAGAAGTGTGATCTTACTAAAGTCATTAATGAATCAGCGGTAAAAACCAGCATGAACCAAGAAATATCACACCTCATAAACAAATTTTGGATATGTAAGGGATGAAATTAATTCAATTATAGATTTATGACATTGAATTACCTTATTTGAAATGAAATTTCCAAGAACTATCCCCCGACCAACCATGAAATGACATTTATCATAATTTAAAACAATATATTTTTCAATGCAGTGACGGAGGAAAAAACCTAGGTGTAACGAACTGACCCCAGAATCCCAGAGTCGGTGCATTATTTTAATAAATTTTCATGATTAAAAGAAATAAAGTCCCAAAATACCAATTAGTTTAGTAGTCTTGGAAAATAGATTACATACATGAACGTTATATTACACATTAGAAAATAAAACACAACATAAATGATCTTTTGAGAACGCCATTAATCCCCTAGCTTAACCCTGATTATCAATCATAATACACTTCTTGGAATCCTGGGAAAATAAAAAATAATAAACGGGTGAGCTCAAACTTTCAGTAAGGATAACAATATAGCGGAAACTTTCACAAATAAGCATAAACATTTAAGGCAATGTATAAAACTAAAACAAAATCCTTTTAAACTTAAACTTCATCATAATATGGAAAAGATAAATCAAATAGTTCCATTTACTTATTCACATGGATATTATACTAGTTGAATAATCACATGTAATATCAATAGCTAATTTTATAATGATAGAATGCATAATGCTAGACTTCATAACCACATAGTCAAGGCCTTGTTCCAAGACTACAAATAAGATTTTGTCAAGGCATTATGCCAAGACAATACTTTGTATCATGAGACCTACTGATGCATCTAGGAGCTATAGCGGGCTCCACCCATCACTTACTAAGTCCAATGCATTCCTCATTTGAAAAGGTTTAAACATAACATAAACATTCGTATTAAAACTAACATATGAAATGTAAACACTTTATCCATAAACCATGAATTGTATAAAAATAACACATAAACAGTCAAACATATCACAAAACCTTCAATACAATATGGAATATTTTTATCATAATAAATCAACCTTGATCAAGAATAATATCCAGTTGACATAGTTGAAAATGACCAGTTAAACACTGAGAAATATCCTTTTTCATGAAATCATTTTAAAAATCACACAATTTATAAAGGAAGTCATTTAAGAGATATTTTTGAATCAAAGTGTCCCATACTAATTTGAAACTTGTTAAAGGAATTAACATTTAAAAGCATTCATGTCCATAAAAATATATCCTAAAAATCATTTTGAAAACATGGACATTAATGAGAAAGGTTTAGAAGAATAAATCTTTAAAACATTTAAAATGATGTTTTAGTAAAAGAGTACCTTAAAATAATCCCTTTTATAACTCTTTTATGAAACATGGACATGGATAATAAATATATCCCAGTAAAAACTTACACATAAACAGTCTCGAATAATAATGATATTGAGGAATTAACCCTTACCTTGCACTTTCCTTTGGTAGAGGGTACGTTTAACCTTCTATATAATGACCATAATATGTTATTAAATTATACTAGAACCATATTAATATTTATTATATCATACATTATTAATTTATGACTTTATACTACCCATTTAATAATGATTTCCATGTTAAATTAACATTTCAGGTAATAATCGCTTTCTTTATCGTACATGTTTTAACTTGTTATTCTTGATCGCATCATTTAGATCATGATTTAAATACTTCCAGAATATAATACATGATTTATATATCATATATATTTATAATATAAATATTTATAATATATATATATATATATATATGAAATGTAAGACACCGTTTATGGAGACGGTAGGCCGTATGTAGGCATAAACGCTGTTTCCGTTTTCATATTGTATTGAACGGAAGTAAGTGAATAAGATATATGTAAGTACACACACACACAAATAGATATATATATATATATCCAGTATAATTATTATTTCATATATTACATACTTATTAATGATATATATTTTATAATCATTGTTGAATGGTGAATGTGGAAATGAATCTCATCGCGTCGTGGAGATGGTAATCCGTACATATGCACGAGCGACAATATCATTATATTGATGGAGAAATCATATGTAATTGGATGATATATCATATATAACTAATCATTAACATGTTATATTTATTATTTACATCAATTGTACTCATTATTATACCCATCCAAAAAATTATGTGTTTGAATAATAAACCACACCATGACGTGGAGACGGTAATCCGTACGTAAGCACGTATGGTGACTTTGTCATTTATAGGATGAATAGAATAATGAATATGGTTGTACCATTTTTATAATAAAATCATAGTATATATAAGATACTAGATTTATTATTTTATAATTGAAAAAATAAAGAAAGAGGAAGTGGAAGAAGAAAAGAACTTGAAAGAGGTGATGAAATATTTACCTCTTCTTCGGGTTCTTCTTTTTGATTTAATCAAAATGTATCCTTAGGTTGGCCTTATGATGAAATTAATGCCTCTAAGATGAATTGAGGACAGTTTGGAGGATATTTGGGAAGGTTTTGGCCGATAAAAAAATACTTTGGAGGTGTTAAATTAAGAGAAGGGGAAATACCCATTTATAAGAGAGGTGAGGGTCACTTTAGAAAAATATTGAAATATTATTTTATAATAAAATAATTTTCGATTTATAATGGATAAAAAATAATTTATTTAGATTATAATGTGGGTATGGATAGAACACATCTCAAAAAATAGGTTTTATACATGTTTAGGTTACCATTTTAACATTATCTTTTAGATTTAACTCTTAGTTAAATAGTTTAACTTTTACCGTGTCTTCTTGTATTCTTACATTATATGGTTAATGAACTTACTCTAAACATCCAAGATAGTCTCAAGTGGTTCAATAATGACATATATAATATTATTTAAGTCATTTTTCAGAATCTTAGGTTTTTAGGAATATTATATCAACCAAATATATAGTATTTGTTTTAAAAACTCAATTATTTCAATTTTGACATTATTTAATAAATATTTTTTTGTTAAAGTCCTAAAAACTTTATTATTTCTAAATAAATTCATATGTTCAATACTAAAATGTTATATTAACATATAAAATTAGTTTAATTCATCAAAAGTTTAAAATTACATTTATTTTGATATTTATAATATCAATTATTTTAATATTTCATTATCAAGGTAATTATTGCGTCGTCATTGTGTCATAAATAAGTTAAATTATTTAATGTCTAAAAATTATAAATAAACTATAATTATGTAGGAAATAGTTTTATCTTTCTAATGAATATTTATAGTCGAATTTATATTATGTATAACCCTATATTAAAAATGGTTTAGTTATTAAACTTTGAATTTAACTCTTTTAACTCTTCTTTAAATAAAATAATAATAAAGGTCCTAATCTAATACAAGTTGACTAAAGAGGGTAATATTTTATTCATAAGGTTGTTTTTGGTCGAATTATACTTATCCAATAGAATTAGGACACGTGTTAGGGTAATTATGATATCATTTTTACACTTAATTACCCTATTTACTTTTAACTGTGGTAAATAAATGTCAAAAGTTACTATTCACCAAAAATTATATTCATCTTATTGAACACAATTTTACTTACTGATATTAACTGTGTCTTGTAGATTTTTGAAATTCAACTCACATAGGCGGTAAAATTATGTTTTATGCAAATTTGTAAATGCTCCTCGGGGGTGGGTAAAATATGTTAAAAAGTTCAATAAAATTTTATACATCTAATTTTATTATAAAATGACTCCAATGAATTAAATTGAAATTATATAGTTATTATATATCTATTTTGACTTAAAATAAATTTATGTAAAATAAATATTTATTAAAATAAAAAGTCGGTTTTAAATAATAAAGTAGTGTTTTTCACTATTCATCAAAAATTGAAAGTTTTCAGAAAAATTCCAAAAATTCACTCTAAGATAATTTTGATATTATTAATTCAAAAATTAATTCTATTTTACTAAATTCAAAATATATAAGTTTCATTTATTGATTTAAAATCAATTACTGTTGTTAAAACCAAAAAGCTGGTTTTTAAAAAGTAAAAACTATCAAAAGATGAACATGTGTTTATGTCAAATTTAAATGTGGAATTATTTATGATGACCTAAATTTTATTAAATGATAAAAATATAATATAATTATACTTAAAAACCATTCACATTCATAATTTAACACTATAAATTATTTCTATTAAAAAAGTTGTTTTCAATTAAAACATAGTATTTTTCACTATTCGTAGAAATACGAAAGTTATCAAAAAAGTACCAAAAATTTATCCAACTTAATTTTTATATCCCATTTATAAATAAGAATTTAATTTCATTAAAGTTAATATATAAAAGTGTCAAATATTGGTTTTAAAAAGGGTTCACCATTAAAAGATGGTAAAATTGATTTTTTTTGAAAATTACTTATTTTATCTGAGAAAAATGAATTTGTTCTGACATTATATCTAAGAAACAAATAATATGGATGTTAAAAATATATATAGTATATAAGATTCAAAATAAAATTATTACTATTCAAAAATGATTTTTGAACGGTTAGTTTAGTAAGTTGTGGTGCACTCGAACTCAGTGTTGCGTGTAGCGCAAGCTATTGAATTACTTTAATGAGATAACAAACTATGAAATCTTAGGGTGTTAAATTATACACTCCTTGAAAAAATTGATTGCTCACAATTTTAAATTGTTCTTCTAAAATAAATGGTTAAAAATAGAAAAATACCTTAATGGAAAACCCACATCGGAAATTGGGTTAATAAAATTTAGTCTTAATAAGAGGGAAATGGAAATGAAAAAGTCACCCCCAAATTATGATCTAGATTAGGAGAACATTGGTGGAAATTAGAGACACATAATTTGAGAAAAAATATAAATATTTATAGGGAGTTATTGAAGTCATCAATCACAAACAAGTGTAAAATTGACGGCCTCAAATCCATCAATCTAAGATGATATAAAATATCATCGGTTAAAAAAAGAATATGGTATTAGGATAACATATTTTTGGTTTTAAGACCCCTTCCCTAAAGTTTAAGAATTAATTTATTCATAGAATAAGAGTAAATATATATATATATATATATATACATATACTTGACAAGTAGAGTTTCATCCATCAGCTAATTCCTACTACAAACTCATCTTTCACTCCAAAAGATAATAGAATTAAAAAATATTCTATTTATCCTAATCGTATAGGGTTAAAAAAATGAATTTATATTCATTTGTCAGAATAATAAAAAAACTACATTATACAAACTAGGAAATTATGTAGGCCAGTGACAGGTGATGCACCCTTATTGCCCTTCAGCTGCGGGTTCAAGTCTTGCGGATTTGCCAGACACGGCGGGTTGTCTCCTGAACTCCGGGTTGTACTTTTTATAACAAGCCAAAAATAATCTCAAGAAATTATTTGACCTTAACAATAGTATCCAATGTCAAACTTAATCAATTCCAACCTTTAGACTTATCCAAAATATTACTGTCCAAACTCACTATCCAAAATTTATAAGGAATGGAAACACAATGAAGATCCTTTTTACCATGTAATAACATGTGAATACCTTCATCATGTATTATTTTAAAACACGGTAACACCTTGAATTATCATATAACTGTATTGATTACATTAATGCTCCCTTATTACTTATAGAATACTGGATATAATCCTTATATAAAAAAATGTTGTAAACTCCAACAATGATGGAATATACAAATCATTAATCAGTTTTAAGGTAGTCAAGAATATCTAATATAATTTATCCAAACCAATCATATATTAATCCAAAATCACTAACTCAGTATTAGAATCATATTAAGGTTTATCTTTCTCTCAACTATATATTTTACAAAAAAATTAACCTTCTATTGAGTCACTTTTCTTGGTTCCACACAATCTCAAGTCCTTAATGAAGTAGTACTACAGTACAATCCTTATATATTCTATAATTATTATAACATGTACATCATTAATACAATAATCAAATGACACAATACTTTAATAACAACATAATAAATATTAATCATTATTCTTCATCTTCGGTAGTATCATAACTTGATTATTATCCAATAACAACATTTGGGGTATACTCTGATGATTTAGACATTGATTCGCGTACTGTCCCAACTCCTTGCAGATGAAGCATTGTACATTTAAAACCTTTTTCTTACCCTTGAAATCACGTACTTGGTGTCCTTTTTCTCTACACTTATAAAAAACTCCCATTCCCTTCAAGCATTTACCAAGGTGATTCTTTCCACAGTTATCACATATGGGAAAATCCTTCTTTCTCCTCTTCTCTTTATCCATCTTTCTCCCTTCCATCCTTTTCTTCTCTTACTTTCATTTAAATCCATAGGACTCAGAGAATTATTTACTTATCTTATTAACACATGATACTATTTCTTCATATGATGAGAATACATGGGAGACTATTTACTTTTTGAATGTTAGATTAATACCCTGAAGGATATGATCCTTCTTAATCTTTTGATCATGCATATTACTAGAATTATCATTCCTTATACTAGGCTCCATTTCTAAACAATGTCATACACTAGGTTAGTTTTTGAATTGCAATGCATAATTCCAAACTTATAAAATACCTAAAATAAATTGAAAAGATTATACATATAATCTATAATCATAAAATGATTTCTTTGAGGTAGTATGTAATCCTAAATCCTTCATAATGGCTTGTAATAAAAATGTGAATGACCCTGAGCATATCCCCCGGGAGTGTCGTAACCAAGAGTGCAGCAAGGCCCGTTTTCATGTACCAGTATACCCCTAGTCAAGCCCAAAACTCGTTGTTAGAGTTTTGACTCCTAGGTACATTTGTGCCAGAGCCGCCTCGATCTGCTCGTATCCAGACATGGATGTATTGCATGGAAAATACACAAAATCTCAACATTACAAAAATTATAGGAAGTTCTTCTATACTAATCCTCAAAGTCTATCTTAGGGTAGTGTTCTCTAATCAAAGTTTTTCTAAATATAGTTTCCAAGGTTATTGATAAACTTCATCTGATACCAACTATAACGCCCTGACCCCAGAATCCTAGAGTTGGTGCATTATTTTAATACATTGGAATGATTTCAAGGAATCAAGTCCCTAAAGACCGATCAATTTAGTAGTCTTGGAAAATATATTACATACATGAACGTTACATTACACATTAGAAAATAAAACACAACATAAATGATCTTTTAGGAACACCATTAATCCCCTAACTTAACTCTACTTATCAATCATAATACACTTCTTGGAAGATTGTGAAAATAAAACATAATAAAGGGGTCAGATCAAATGCTCAATAAGAATAAAAATATAGCATAAACTTTCAAAAATAAGCATAAACATTTAAGGAAATGTATAAAACTAAAACAAAAGCCTTTTAAACATAAAATTAAGCATAATATAGCAAAGATAATTCAAATAATTCCATTTACTTATTCACATGGATATTATACTAGTCGAATAATAACATGTAATATCAATAGATAATTTCATAATGATGGAATGCATAATGCCAGACTTCATAACCACATAGTCAAGGCCTTGTGCCAAGACTACAAATAAGATTTTGACAAGGACTTGTGCCAAGAAACTACTTTGTCTCATGAGACATACTGATGCATCAAGGAGATATAGCAAGCTCCACCCGTCACTTACTAAGTTCAATGCATTCCTCATATGAAAAGGTTTAAACATAATATAAAAATTCATATTAAAACTAGCATACGAAATGTCAATACTTTATCCATAAACCATGAATGATATAAAAATAACACATCCACAGTCAAACATATCACAAAACATTCAATACAATATGGAAGATTTTTATCATAATAAATCAACCTCGATCAAGAATAATATCCAGTTGACATAGTTGAAAATAACCAATTAAACACTTTGGGAGAAATATCCTTTTTCATGAAATCATTTTAAAAGTCACACAATTTATAAAGGAAGTAATTTAAAAGATATTTTTGAATCAAAGTGTCCCATAACACTTTGGAAATTTTGAAAGGAATTAACATTTAAAATCATTCATGTCCATATAAATAAATCCTTAAAATCATTTTGAAAACATGGACATTAATGAGAAGGTTTAGAAGAATAAATCTTTAAAACATTTAAAATAATGTTTTAGTAAAATAGTCCCTTAATATAATCCCTTTAAAAACTCTTTTATGAAACATGGAAATCAATAATAAATATCTCCCAGTAAAAACTTACACATAAACAATGTCGAATAATAACGAGATTGAGGAATTAACCCTTACCTTGCACTTTCCATTGGTCGAGAGTACATTTAAACTCCTGTATAATGACCAAAGTATGTTATTAAATTATACCAGAACCATATTAATATTTATTATATAATACATGATTCTTTTATGACTTTATACTACTCATTATTCTTCATCTTCGGTAGTATCATAACTTGATTATTATCTAATAACAACATTTGGGGTATACTCTGATGATTTGGACATTGATTCACGTAGTATCCCAACTCCATGCAGATGGAGCATTATACATTTGAAACCTTTTTCTTACCCTTGAAATCACGTACTTGGTGTCCTTTTTCTCTACACTTATAACAAACTCCCATTCCCTTCAAGCATTTACCAAGGTGATTCTTTCCACAGTTATCACATATGGGAAAATCCTTCTTTCCCCTCTTCTCTTTATCCATCTTTCTCTCTTCCATCCTTTTCTTCTCTTACTTTCCTTTAAATCCATAGGACTCAGAGAATTATTTACTTATCTTATTAACACATGATACTATTTCTTCATATGATGAGAATACGTGGGAGACTATTTACCTTTTGAATGTTGGCTTAATACCCTGAAGGATATGATCCTTCTTAATGTTTTGATCATGCATATTACTAGAATTATCATTCCTTATACTAGGCTCCATTTCTAAACAATTTCATACACTAGGTTAGTTTATGAATCAAAATGCATAATTCCAAACTTATAAAATACCTAACATAAATTGAAAAGACTATACATATAATCTATAATCATAAAATTATTTCTTTGAGGTAGTATTTACTCCTAAATCCTTCATAATGGCTTGTAATAAAAATGTGAATTACCCTAAGCATATCCCCTGAGAGTGTCGTAACCAAGAGTGCAGAAAGGCCCGTTGTCATGTACCAGGATACCCCTAGTCAAGCCCAAAAATCCTTGTTAGAGTTTTTACTCCTAGGTACATTTGTGCCAGAGCCGCCTCTATCTGCTCGTATTAAGACATGGATGTATTGCATGGAAAATACACGAAATCTCAACATTACAAAAATTCTAGGAATTTCTTCTATACTAATCCTAAAAGTCTATCTTAGGGTAGTGTTATCTAATAAAAGTTTTTATAAATATAGTTTCCAAGGTTATTGATATCTGATACCAACTGTAACGCCCTAACCCCAGAATCCCAGAGTTAGTGCATTATTTTAATATGTTGGAATGATTTCAAGGAATCAAGTCCTGAAAGACCGATCAATTTAGCAGTCTTAGAAAATATATTACATACATGAACGTTACATTACACATTAGAAAATAAAACACAACATAAATGATCTTTTAAGAACACCATTAATCCCCTAACTTAACCCTACTTATCAATCATAATACACTTCTTGGAATCTTGGGAAAATAAAACATAAGAAAGGGGTGAGCTCAAATACTCAATAAGAATAAAAATATAGCAGAAACTTTCACAAATAAGCATAAAAATTTAAGGTAATGTATAAAAATAAAACAAAATCCTTTTAAACTTAAAATTAAGCATAATATAGCAATGATAATTCAAATAATTCTATTTACTTATTCACATGGATATTCTACTAGTCAAATAATCACATGTAATATCAATAGATTATTTCATAATGATGGAATGCATAATGTCGGACTTCATAACCATATAGTCAAGGCCTTTTGCCAAGACTACAAATAAGATTTTGACAAGGACTTGTGCCAAGACACTACTTTGTCTCATGAGACATACCGATGCATCAAGGAGCTATAGCAGGCTCCACCCATCACTTACTAAGTTCAATGCATTCCTCATATTAAAAGGTTTAAACATAATATAAACATTCATATTAAAACTAGCATACAAAATGTCAATACTTTATCCATAAACCATGAATGGTATAAAAATAAAACATCCACAGTAAAACATATCACAAAACATTCAATACAATATGGAAGATTTTTATCATAATAAATCAACCTCGATCAAGAATAATATCCAGTTGACATAGTTTAAAATGATCAATTAAACACTTTGGGAGAAATATCCTTTTTTCTTGAAATCATTTTAAAAGTCACATAATTTATAAAGGAAGTAATTTAAAAGATATTTTTGAATCAAAGTATCCCATAACACTTTGGAACTTTTGAAAGGAATTAACATTTAAAATCATTCATGTAAATATAAATAAATCCTTAAAATCATTTTGAAAACATGGACATTAATGAGAAGGTTTAGAAGAATAAATCTTTAAAACATTTAAAATGATGTTTTAGTAAAATAGTCCCTTAAAATAATCCCTTTAAAAACTCTTTTATGAAACATGGACATGGATAATAAATATCTCCCAGTAAAAACTTACACATAAACAATGTCGAATAATAATGAGATTGAGGAATTAACCCTTACCTTGCACTTTCCTTTGGTCGAGGGTACATTTAAACTCCTGTATAATGACCAAAGTATGTTATTAAATTATAACAGAACCATATTAATATTTATTATATAATACAAGATTCATTTATGACTTTATACAACCAATTTAATAACGATTTCCATGTTAAATTAACATTTCAGGTAATAGTCGCTTTCTTTATCGTACATGTTTTAACTTGTTATTCTTGATCACATAATTTATATCAAAATTTAAATAATTCCAGAATATACACCTTGATTTAAATATCATATATATTTAGAATATAAATATTTATAATAGATAGATATATGAAATTGAAGGCACCATTTATGGAGACGGTAGGCCGTACGTACGCATAAACGCTTTTTCCGTTTTCATATCGTATTGAACGGAAGTAAGTGAATAAAATATATGTAAGTACACACACACACACACACACACACACATATATATATATATATATATATCTCCAATAAAATTATTATGTTATATATTACATACTTATTAATGATATATATTTTATAATCATCATTGAATGGTGAACGTGGAAATGAATCTCATCGCGTCGTGGAGATAGTAATCCGTACCGTACGCACGAACGATAATATAATTATATTGATGGTGAAATCATATGTAATTGGATGGTATATCATATATAAATAATAATTAACATGTTATATTTATTATTTACATCAGTTATACTCATTATTATACCCATCCAAATAATGAAGTGTTTGAATAACAAACCACACCACGACGTGGGGACGGTAATTCGTACGTACGCACGTATAGTGACTTTGTCATTTATAGGATGAATAGAATAATGAATATGTTTATAAAATTTTTATAATAACATCAAAGTATATATAATATACTTTATTTATTATTTTAGAATGGAAACAATAAAGAAATAGGAAGTGGAAGAAGAAAAGAACTTGAAAGAGGTGATGAAATATTTACCTTTTATTCAGGTTCTTCCTTTTGATTTGATCAAAAGGGCTCCTTAGGTTGGATTTATGACCAAAGGAAGGCCTCTAGGATGAAGGTAGGAAATTTTGGAGGATATTTGGGTAGGTTTTGTCCAAGACAAAAGGATTTTGTGGTGTTAAATTAAGAGAAGGGGAAGTACCCTTTTATAAGAGAGGTGATGGTCACTTTAGGAAAAGCTTGAAATATTATTTTATAATAAAATACTTTTCGATTAATAATGGATCAAAAATAATTTATTTAGAGTATAATGTGGTTATGGGTCGAAAAACCCTCAACCAGTAGGGTTTATACAAGTTTAGGTTACCATTTTAACCTTATCTTTTAGACTTAACTCTTAGTTAAATAGTTTAACTTTTACCGTGTCTTCTGGTATTCTTACACTATATGGTTAATAAACTTACTCTAAACGTCTAATAGAACATAAAGTGGTTTATTAATGACATATATAATATTATTTAATTCCTTTGGCCGAATCGTAGGTTTTTAGGAATATTATATCAACCAATAATATAGTATTTTTTTTGAAAACTCAATTAGGCCAATTTTGACATTATTTAATAAATGATTTTTTTTAAAGTCCTAAAAAAATTATTACTTCACAATAAATTCATATTTTCAATACTAAAATGTCATATTAACCTATAAAATTATTTTAATTCATCAAAAGTCTCAAATTAAATTTTTTTGGATATTTATAATATCAATTATTTTAATATTTTATTATTAAGGTAATTACTGCGTCATCATTGTGTCATAAATAAATTAAATTATTTAATGTCTAAAAATTATAAATAAAATATAATTATGTAGGAAATATTTTTATATTTATAATTAATATTTATAGTATAATTTATATTATGTATAACCCTATATTAAAAATTGTTTAGTTATTAAACGTTGAATTTAACTCTTTTAACTCTTCTTTAAATAAAATAATAATAAATGTCCTAATCAAATCCAAGTGGACCAAAGAGAATTATATTTTATTCCTAAGTCTATTTTTGGTCGAATTATACTTATCCAATAGAATTAGGGCATGTTTTATAGTAATTATAATATCATTTTACTCTTAATTACCCTATTTACTTTTAACCGTGGTAAATAAAAGTCAAAAGTTACTATTCACAAAAAAATTATTTTCATCTTATTGAACCACATTTTACTTACTGATATTAACTGTGTCTCTCATATTTTTGAAATTCAACTCACAGAAGCGGCTAAATTATGTTTTATGCAAATTTTTAAATGCTCCTAGGATGTGGGTAAAATAGGTTAAAAAGTTCAATAAAATTTTATACATCTAATTTTATTATAAAATGACTATAATGAATTACATTGAACTTATATATGTAATATATATATATTTTTACTTAAAATAAATTTAACTAAAGTAAATAATTATTTAAATAAAAAGTCGGTTTTAAATAATAACGCAGTGTTTTTTACTATTCATCAAAAATTGAAAGTTTTTAGAAAAATTACAAAAATTCACCCTAAGATAATTTTGATATTCCAAATTCAAAAATGATGTCTATTTTAATAAATTATAAATATATAATTTGCAGTTATTAATTTAAAATCAATTCCCATTGTCAAAACCAAAAAGTGGGTTTTTAAAAAGTAAAAACTATCAAAATATTGACATGTGTGTAAGTCAAATTTAAATGTGAAATTACTTATAATGACCTAAATTGTATTAAATGATAAAAATATAATCTAATTATACTTAATAACCATTCAAATTAATAATTTAACACTATAGATTATTTCAATTAAAAAAGTTGTTTTCAATTAAAACATAGTATTTTTCACTATTCGTCAAAATATGAAAGTTATAAGAAAAGTACAAAAAATTTATCCACACTAAATTTTTATATCTCATTTATAAATAAGAATTTAATTTTATTAAATTGAATATATAAAAGTGTCAAATATTGGTTTTAAAGAGGGTTCGTCATTAAAACATGACAAAATTGCATTTTTTGAAAAATACTTATTTTATCTGAGAAAAATGAATTTGTTCTTATATTATGTATAAGAAACACATAATATGGATGTTAAAATTATATAGAGTATATAAGATTCAAAATTCTGTTAATACTATTCATCATCGCTTTTTTAACAGTTAGTTTAGTAAGTTGTGGTGTGCTCGAACTTGGTGTTGCGTGTAGCGCAAGCTATTGAGTTACTTTAATGAGATAACATACAATTAAATCTTGGGGTGTTACACTATGTGTTCTAAAAAATCATCCAAATAAGAACCATATACCATGAAATCATCCACAAATACTTCCATAAAACTCTCAAGGTACTCAGAAAAAATACTCAACATACATTGCTGAAAAGTACCAGGGGTATTACATAGACCAAAAGGAATTATTCTATTTGAAAATGTACTGAATGGATAGGTAAATGTAGTATTTTATTGATCCTCAGGGGATATATGGATTTGTAAATAACCCGATAGCCATCAAGGAAACAATAATGGGACTTTCCATCCAATCTTTCTAACATTTGGTCAATTAAAGGTAGAGGAAAGTGGTCCTTCCGCGTGGCTTGATTCAGTTGACAATAGTCAATATAGACTCGCCAACTATTTTTCACACATGTTGGAACCATTTCATTCCTTTCATTAGACACTACTGTTATTCAAAAATTTTTAGGCACAATTTAAACTAGGCTAAGCCATTTACTATCATATATAGGATAAATGATCCCAGCAGTAAGTAATTTACTGACTTCAAATTTTACCACTTCAAGGAGAGTGGGATTCAACCAGCGTTGATATTGTCTTACGGGATTATCCTCATCATCCAAAAGCATATAGTGTATAAATATAGATGGGATAATCTTGGGAATATCAGCCAATGTCCATCCTATTTTCTTTTTACACTCTCTTAAAAGGTTGAGTAGTTTTGATTCCTACTGTGGAGAGAGGTTATTTCCAATAATGATGGGAAATTGGTCAATACCCTCAAGATATGCATATTTTAAATTATAAGGAAGTTGTTTAAGTTCCAACACCGATGGTTTATGGATTGAGGGAGGGGGTTTATGGGGTGTGAGGTCCATGAAAATATCTATCATCTCATGTTTATTCTCTAAGGAAAGAGAATATATGGAAATGAGATTTGAAGAATCATCGACAGTCATGGGTAACTCAAAATGAACACACCAATCAATCAAAGCACAGAATATACATTTTTCCAAACCCACACAACAATCAAAACATGAATCGAAACTCAAATAATCCAAGGGATAAGAAGAATAAAATGATTTAGTGTATGTGTTGAGAAGATAATTGTGTGTGTGTATCATTTTGGAGAACTTTCATTGAATAGATAGGAAGAGTGGAGTGCTCTTAAATGGGGTGTTTCATAGACTAAAGGATGTTAAAACTTATCTTTTCTCCACCAAACTCCATGGACAACATACCATTGTGAATGTTGATGATCATCTTTACTGTTTTTAGGAATGGCCTCCCAAGTATCAGAGGATCATGTCCTTGGGTTCAGGTATCTTCCATCTCAAGAATGAATAAATCATCAGGGAAAATGAGATTCTTCACTCTTATAAGGACATCCTCAATCAATCATGTTGGATTAATAGTACTCCAGTTGTCAAGTTTCACGACAATGCCAGTCAGCTGAATCTCTCCAACATGTAGAGAAGTATAATCGAAGTGAGGCATTACATTAATGGAAGCACATAAATCTAGCATAACATCATAAAAATGGTCTCTCCTATGGTGCATGATATCATGAATGCGCCTGGATCCTTTAATTTGGTTCGAATTACTGGTTGAATCAAGGCCAATACATTCCTTCCCAGTTTGACTCTCTCATTCCCCTTCAACCTTAATCTATGGGTGCAAATCTCTTTAATAAATTTGGAATATTGAGGGATTTGTTTAACTGCATCCAATAAAGGAATGTTAACTTAAACCTTTTTAAATATATCCATTATTTCTTTATCAATATAATTATCCAAATTATTCTTAGATTTAGAGAGTCTTTGGGGGAATGGAAGAGGAATGGATTGTTCATTTTATTCATCAATGATAATTCGATCACCCTTTTTTTTCTTCATTGGAATCTTTTATGGGTGGAGAAAGAGTGTTTTAAATTGGGGGACATACCTATTGGGTATAATCATTGAACATTGAAACTTCCTTACCACTAAGAAGTGTTATTGAACAAACATTACCATTGTCTTTTGGATTGGTGATTGGTTGGGAAGGTAATTTTCCAAGACCTTGCATCTTTATCTCACTGATGGTGTTCACTAATTGTCCCACTTGAGTTCATAGGTCTTTAATAACCGATTGTGTGGTCTGTTTGAACTGAATGTTCTAGGTTTCCATTTTCTTCACCATATCCTCAAGGCTTGGTTCAGATTTGAGAGTAGGAGGAGGAGGATTGTTTCTATAAGGTAAAGGATAATAAGGTTTCATACCTTGGCGTTATTGGTACCAATTCTGCTTGGGGTGCTTGAGTCTCCTCCTTGTCTGCACTGGGGCTGTGCTTTCCACCCAGGGTTTTGATTTTCCCTGAATGGTTATTTATTGAAGGGAGATTCTTGTTGGAATGGACACACTGGGAATACGGTTGCATAAGACTCAGGTGAATCTTGAAGTTGTGGGAACTGGTCAGAAAAATGAGTATTGTCAAAACAAATACCATAATGTAATAAAATTGAAAAAGAGTGTGAGTTACCTTGTACTTGAGCTAATTCAATTATAAGGGTATGCATATCATCAAGTTTATTATCTACCTTTTGTTCTAGGCATGAATGACTTACCTCATGAACTCCTTAGGTTGGTGCAATAGCTCATGTACCAAATTGTTGTGAATTTTTATCCATGTTGGCTATTAAGTCACGAGCAGCGGAAGGAGTTTTATCAACCAGGGAACCACCATATACAACATCGATCATTCCACGATCCATGGGGATAAGTCCCTCATATAAGTATTTTATTAAAAGTTATACACTAATTTTGTGGTGAGGGTATCTTGAGAAAAGTCTTTTGAATTTCTCCCAGTATTCATGAAGGGTCTCTCCTTATGATTACCTAATGCCACAAATTTATTTCTTAATTGATGTAGTTCGGGAGGCAAGGAAGAAATTCTTTAAAAAGAGTCTTTTAAGGTCATTACAGCCCACAATTGTGATAGACACATAGTATTTCCAATATTGGTCTTTTAAGGTCATTACATTGTTTGATGTGATGCCTTAATTGAGTTTGGCCCATTTTTCTTGAATTCCATCACAGGCTCTCAAATCACCTCCTCCTACAATGAAAAAACTGATAAAAGTAAAATTTCCATATTAAACATTGATATAAATTAATCCATTAATCAAGCCTGAAGTGAGATTTATTATTATATTTGGAATATTCATTACAAAACCAGTTTAAAATAGCGGTGTAAGGGAGGAATTGAATATTGAATCACTGTGCGATCAGAGTAATACTAAAAAGAAATAAATTAAACATAAATATGAGATAATATATTAATTATATGGACAATGATTTTGTTTTTAAAACATTCATATTAACTTTTTTATTAAGAAGAGGCAACTTCATTGCTCTTCTTGAAAAGGCAGTGAAGAGAAATTGAAGGAAAGTGATAAATACGACACTAAAAGGGTGATAACATTTTGAGGGAGAAGAAGTCTCTAGAAGTTTTGGTGTAGAAATGAATTAAAGTTGGAAAAAAATTTATAAAATAAATTAACTCTGTACGTAATAATTAAAATTAAATCAACGTTTCATTATATAAATTTTTAGTAAAATAGAGAATGTATATCGTAACATTACCTTTACATCTTCCCAAAGGGTTTCCTTCATTATAGTTTGTTATTTTGAGGGATTGGTAACATCATCATGTGAAGACTATATTGTCTACATGAGTAGTCAAAAATTTAATTTATATTAAGTTAATACATTAGAGAACATATAATATTATAAGGAAAAACATAATATATTAAAATAAACTTTTACCTTCTCATTGAACTCTAGTTATTTTTTTAAAGGTTTTAGGGATTTGTTTCCTCTATGGAGAATCCAAATCCCATGTTTTTGGTCCTCTATAATGTAAAATACATTATCTACATTAGTATAAGCATGAACGGATTGTGATCTCCCAATGAAAGGGCTATCCTTGATTGAATTTTCATTTGACCTGACATTTGTTTTAGTCACTAGTAGGAAAATCAAAAGCAATAAACAACAAATATTACTTCAAAACATGAAATTCATGTGATTTTATTCCTTGTAACTTCAAATTAGCCAGCAACTTAACATTATTGATATTTAATGAATACCACTCTATAACTTTTATACTATTAAGAAAAAGACAAAATTGCAATTTTTCTTGTCTAGATAGAGTATAAGCTACTAGAGGAAGAAAAGTATACCCTTTTCCCTTCATTGGTACCATCTCTTTAGTATTCTAATAAGGGAAAGCCAATATTTGATTATTTCAATGAATTTCAGTATGATTTAAAGAAAATGGGTAATTTAATTTGAGAAAAGAATTACACCACTATGGTAGGTGTTATCCTCTGAATTTATTCAAATGTGAAAGCTATAGTCAACTATCATCATCATCAACTCATCTCCCAAATATTTATCATTTCATTTTTTTATTTGACACACATCCCTTATCTCTTGTGTACATGCATCTATGTTGATTTAAATACTCCAAGCAGTATTCATCCATGGGATGACTAATTCATAGAGTATTACAAGCAACATAAAAGAGATTGGGGATGAGTCTTAAGGCAATACAACACAATAATAACTATTCGGGATTTGAATTTTATGAGGATGATAATTGTACTACATTTTGTTCTCTAAAAGGGGTAATGATTCCCATTTGTGAGAATTACACCATTAGATCTAGTTATTATCTCATGGACTATTGAAGGTGATATTTGGGGGGAATAAATATTCATTTACGTGATTCAAGGGGTCTCAGTGGGGACATGTTATGATATATGGATCCTTGAAGCCTCTATAAATTGTATATTTATAGGTTAAATCTCACTTTTAATAATTTCAATCCTCTAAATAATACTTTTCCTATTTCCATTAAAATGATCCATAAAGTCTTTCTTAATTCCCCTAAACAAATTAAAATATAATATAGGAAATTAAGGAGTAATAAGAAACCCAATTATTATAAACAAGAATAATAAACAATCATTTTATCAACTAAAATATATAAAAATGTATTGATAAAATATTTTTAAAAATAAAGAGTTATTTCATATACATGGATGGTAATCAGAGATTCCTTAGGATGGAACTAATATATGTAGACCTAAAATGATGAATACCTAAAAATAATTTCTAATAGTATATAAAATTATGAAAAAATTAATTAAATAAGTAGTAGGAATTCACCTTTTCATTATGGCTGTACACACTCTTGATGCATTTCCTGGTTGTCATTATCTCAGTTTCATGCTCAAAGTCCAATCCCTCATGAGCATGAGCATCTTTAAACAAAACACCCCAACTTGATCAAAAGAATCCAATTGTATAAGAAAACAATTTTTATATGAGTAATACTAAAAAGAAATAAATTAAACATAAATATTAAACAATACATTAATTATATTGATAATGATTTTACTGTACAAACATCAAGATTACCTCTATGATTGAACAGTGGAGGGAACGTGAAGGAAAGTGATAAATTCAAAAATTGTAGGGGTGAAAAGTTATTGAAGGAGAATAATTCTATTGATGTTTTGGTGTATAAAGGCATGAAATAAGGATAGACCACCCCAACTCAAAAAAATAATAATCCAACATTATAAAAAAACAATTCTTATGTGAGTAATAATAAAAATAAATAAATTAAACATAAATATTAAACAATACATCAATTCTATGGAATTTTTTTTCTGTAAACATCAATATTACCTTTGTGATTGAGTAGAGGTAATGTAGTTTCTCTTCCTACAAAAGAAGTAGAGGGAACTTGAAGGAAATTTATAAATGAAACACTAAAAGGGTGAAAAGCTTTCAAGGGAGAAGAATTATCTAGAAGTTTTGGTGTAGAAATTCTTGAAAGATGAAAAAAAATCTTATAAAATAAATAAAATATACAAGGAATAATAAAAATTAAATCAATATTTAATTATATAATTTTTTATTAAAATAGAGAATGTATATCGTAACATTAGCTTCACATCTTCCCAAAGGGGTTCCTTTATTATAGTTTGCTCTTCTGAGGGATTGGTAACATCATCATGCGAAGAAGACATTGTCTACATGATTAGTCAAACATATAAATGAGATTAAGTTAATATAGTAGAGAATATATAATATTATAAAGAAAAACATAGTATATTAAACAAACTTTTACTGTATCATTGAACTCTCTTTCTTTTTTAAAGGTTTTAGGGATTTGGTTCCTCTATCGAGATGTCACGACCCATCCTCGGGGCCCATGCCGTGACTACCCCAAGCCCGCCTTCCATAGGCTAGGGGATGGCGACTAGCACCAAGGCGTAATTCCTGGTAAAAAGGGAAGGAATTGCCTTTGTAAAGTAAACAAACACCACAGATCAAGAAAGCAGAAGTAAACACTAAGTAAAAACTGGGTACAACAGTAAGTGTGGAAAAGTAAGTGGGCCAGAATACAAACCCAAACTGAAAGTAAAGTACAACTGAAAAAGTAAAGCCACAGCCTCGAGCCATCCACTAGAATTCCCACCTGAAGGGTGGGTACAGATAGCCTCCACAGCTCCTCGGGTCCTGCCGTCTGCTCCGAGTACGTCCCGCCCAGTGGTCCACCTCTAGGTACCGTCCTACTCCACAAGCCTTAGCCACGATCAGCGCTGTCCATCGTCTACAACCAACACAATGTAGTGCAGGTATAACCCGTGCAGGGGTGAGTATAAGCTACTCAGTAGGGACCCCGAGACCCCCAAAGGTCTCCCAGAATCCACAAAGGATAATCCAAAAAGGAAAGATACAATCACGAAGTAACATCCGACACTACTTAGGTATATGTCCATACATATACCTAAGTCATCAATTTACAGTTCGACTCCAACATCCGAGCCCAAATACAACCCAGTCCACACTGGAAATCACAACCCAGTCCACAAAGGAAAGTAAAACGTAATCCACACAGGATAGCACAACACAATCCACATAGAAAAGCAAAAAAAGATTCAACTCACACATGTATACTTCTTCGTATGACGATAGAGATGATCAGATGTAGACACTGATTAATCTAAGCCGTCAGACCCACATAGGATCGATAGGTACTAACCCCTTCAATGACCCACAAAAAATCGATAGGTACTAACCCCCGCAATGACCCACAAAGGATCGATAGGTAACTGACCCCCGTAATGACCCACACAGGATCGGACCCACATAGGATCTGTAGGCGCTGTCCCACACATGACCGCTGAGCACTGACCCACACAAGATCTGACCCACACAAGATCGGTAGCACTGATCCACATAGGATCGCTGAGTGTTATAGTCGTCGCCATCGAATCCACGTCGATTTCTGCACAGTCGTCATCATCGTCGAAGTCGCAGCCAGCTCTAGGGTTCCCGCACATAGCAAGTTCGTTCGGGAGGGTCCGCTCCACGAGCCGAGGGCCTGATACATCAACTGACATGTAGTCTGAAGTTGATGTATCCAAAAGTTCTGTATCGCCAACAGGAACTCAACGTCACAGACGGCGTGTCAATCAGACGCCCGGTCTGAGAGTTATTGGCTTTTTCGTCCCAGGGACCCGGTAGGTTTTTAAGTCAAAAACAACCTGACCATACTCCAACTGCATCCAAACCTCGAGTGGAGTAAGCCAATAGGTCCGTCTCACTAAGAGGAATCCATCAAAGTTGACGACACTTCAAGCGGACGTCCAGAGCTCAAGTTAGAAGCGTTTCCGCTCCGAGGGCCCGGTTGGTTTCGTGTTCGAACCAACCTGGATGAACACAATGTTCTCCTAAAACTTGAGTATAATATACCAAAATGACCGTCTTGATCCAAGGATCGCTACGCAACTGACAGTGCATCGATTGGAGGTCCGTAGACCAAGTTATGGGAAAAGACCGAAAGTGGTCCGGAAGTGGGGGTTTCGGGCCTGGGCTGACCCGGCCCGCGACCCCCTGGGTCGGCCCGAACCGGGTCCGGTCCTGCAGGAACGGCCCGGCCTGGCCTGGGCGCGGCCTGGTGGCCGGGTGGTTCGGCCGTTTCGGCCGTGTGGTTGCGCAAAGGGGGGCGCCGCCCCCTTGAATGAACCGCGGCCACGCGTGGGGTCGCCCCTTGCCAACGGACGCGGCCGAGCGCCGCGTCCCGCCTCCCTCGGTCCCGCACGGCCACAGAACCAGCGGCCTGCCGCTGCGGCTTTAGCCGCGACGGCCCTTTCCGGCGGCGCGCCGGCGGAGTGTTCCGCGGACCACCGGACGAGCTCCGGTGGTCGGTTTTGCCTGCCGTCTTCGCCAACGGCCCTCCCGGGACCGATTCTTCACTGTGAAGACCTCACAACGCCCGTGCAGCCTGCTTCATTGTTGCCTGCCGATCTGCACACCAAGAACGAAGAGACGGTGGGTTCAGACTTGTTCGTTGGTCCGCACCCACCGCATTAGCGGTATAAATGGTTCCCGACAAAATTTAAACACATGCCGAGGATATAAATCACATAGATTTAATTGAACCAAAAACCCCCACCTCAAGCGTCGTCGAGCGAGGGTTCGTCGCGGAAAAGCGCGTCACGGAAGAAGGCGTCACGGAAGGGGGATCATCGTATCATGGAGAAGGAACGTCACGGAAGAAGCATTGTTGGCGTCGCGGTACAAGACATCGCATAGTCGATCTCCAAGGATTCATCGTTCTTCGTCGGAGATCGGTGCGTTCTTCGCGTTCTTCGTGTTCTTCGACGAAGAAGATGAAGATCTTCAAGCCTCCCCTCTTTCTCCCAATCCTCTCTCAACACTACTAGACTAATAAAATAAGAGTTATCTTATTTTATTTCTCAATCCATGCATTTTAAAATTCAAAAACGAATCAAACAATTAATTGAATTAATTGCAACGTTTACACTGCCCAAATTAAATGAGGCATTTCATAACACAAAAACGCAAGGGTTGACTTCCAATTAGTAGGGGGTGCGGGTGTGTTACCTTAATTAAAGGAGGAGGTTTAGGAAGAAAAGAAACGGTGGGGCTCATTTGGTCCCCACTACACAAATATCCTACCTAGTGCTGTAGGATATTGTGGGTCCCACTTTAACCGTTTAACTTAGGTTAAACAACTTAAAATAAAATAAATTGGTCACACCATTTTATTTTATTCATTTACTTAAACCGAAAATTTAAAAACCACACCCGAGCAAACGCAACTCCAGAAAAGGTGTTTCTAAGCAATTACCAGCGCTGCGATTCCATCGGTGCCCTCAGAATTTGATTCTGAGCTCTGGTTCAAAAGTTAGAAAAACCCGCTCGTTCGTTCACTGAATGTACCCGAGCTAAACTTCAGAAAATGATTCCGGGCACACCGGGCCTCAGAATCAGGTGCCGTTAGAAACTGTGTGCTTGTAAAATTCCCAAGAAAATTAAGAAAAAAATTTCCTTGAATTTTATGGGTCTTTACATCACTCCCACCTCAGGGCTTTACGTCCCCGTAAAGATATATCATAAACTAGGGAAACAAAAGTGGGTACTGAGCACGCATCTGAGCCTCCCACTCCTAAGTGCTCTCCTGGAGGTTCCCGTGCTGCCATATGATGCACACTAGAGGAATAGACCATCCACATAGGACCCGCTCCTGTCGATCCTCAATCTCCACCGGGACCTCCACAAAAGTCACCCCATCATCAATGTCCAGCTCCCCATGGTCAATGATATGCGTCGGGTCGTGCACGTATCTCCTCAGCTGGGATACGTGGAAGATATAGTGCACCTGGTGCAACTGAGGTGGTAGGCGATAAGCCACCTCGCCAATCCTGCTAAGGACTTGGAATGGTCCGATGAAGTGTGGAGACAACTTTCCACCTCGGACAAATCTCCGTCATCCACGTTGAGGTGAGACCTACAAGAAGACATGGTCGCCATCCTCGAACTCTAGTGGCCTCCGCATCCTGTCAGCATAAGACTTATTCTGGCTCTGAGTTCTCCTCATCCACTCTTGGATGACCTGGACCTTCTCCGTCGTGGCCTGGACCATCTTTGGTCCCACAAGTGCTGACTCCCCAGGGTCTGTCCATCACAGAGGTGATCTGCAAGGCCGACCGTAAAACGCCTCATATGGTGCCATCCCGATGGTGGAGTGGTAGCTATTGTTGTACGCGAACTCCACCAAGGGTAGGTGGTCCTCCCAGCTGTGAACAAAGTCGAGAACACATGCGCAGAGCATGTCCTCGAGAGTCTGAATGGTCCTCTCCGTCTGACCATCTGTCTGAGGGTGAAAGGCGGTACTCAAACGTAGCTGCGTCCCGAATGCCTCCTATAGCCCCTTCCAAAGCTGGGAAGTAAAGAGAGAATCTCGATCAGAGATGATAGATGATGGCACACCATGAATCCGTACAATCTCCTGAACATAGAGACATCCCGAGCTCTCTACTGAGCCCTGCTCTCTGATGGGTAAGAAGTGAGCCGACTTGGTGAGTTGGTCGACAATCACCCAAATGGACTTGTGAACTCTGGAAGTGCGTGGAAGTCCAGTCACGAAGTCCATAGATATCCCGTCCCACTTCCACTCTGGGACCTCTAAGGTCTATACCAAGCCTGCTGGTACCTGGTGCTCTACCGTCACCTATTGGCAGGTGAGGCATCGAGAAACGAACTCTGCCACAACCTTCTTCATGCCTGGCCACCAGTGCTATCATCTAAGATCCGGGTACATCTTCACCACTCCAGGATGCACCGCCAAAGGGGAAGTGTGAAACTCTCTCAGTACCTCCTCCTGTAAAGAAACTGGTACCTAGGTACGTCCTATGAAAAGGACGTCGTGATATCTCTCTAAAGAGAAACCATCAGGTGCCTGTCCTGAGGATATCTGTGCACATCACGTCTCATAGTCGGTGTCCCCACGCTGTGCCTCTCTGACCCGCTGCAGTAGTAGAGGAGTGACTGTGAGTGACTGAAGAAAGGCTGCTCCATCGCTATCCACGAAGGATATCTGCAAAGCGGCTAGCTGCTCTGTCTCCTCCCCAAGAAGATGAATGCTCGTCCTCCTGCTGAGAGCATCAGCTACCATGTTCCCCTTTCCAGGAGTATAAACTATCTCAAAGTCATAGTCCTGGAGGAACTCGAGCCATCGCCGCTGTCTCAGGTTCAGTTCCTTCTGCGAGAAGATGTACCTGAGACTCTGGTGGTCAGAATAGACTGTAAAGCGCTCTCCCATCAGATAGTGTCACCACATCTTCAGAGCAAAGACCACTGCTGCTAACTCCAGGTCATGGGTACCGTAGTTCTGCTCATACTGCCTCAACTGACGTGATCCATAGGTGATCATGGCTCGCTCCTACATCAGGACACATCCGAGTCTGGTCCCTGATGCATCACAGTAAACTATGTACTCAACTCCCTCCTCCAGTAGCCTCAAGATAGGCGCACTGGTCAATCTCTGTCTCAGCTCCTGGAAGCTCTGATGACATCTGTCTGACCACACAAAGGGTTTCCCCTTCTTCATCAAAGATGAGAGTGGTGCCGAAACTCTGGAGAAGTCTAGAAAGAATCTCCGATAGTACCCAACTAATCCCAAGAAACTCCACACCTCCGTCACGCTCCTGGGTGGATCCCAAGCTAGCACTGCCTGGATCTTCACAGGATCCACCGCAACTCCCGCCTCAGAGATGACGTGTCCCAAGAAGTGGACCTCACGTATCCAGAACTGAAACTTTGAGAGCTTTCCATAAAGCTGGTGCTCTCGGAGTGTGTCTAGTATAACCCGCAGGTGGTAGGCATGCTCCTCCTCAGTTGTTGAGTAAATAAAAATGTCGTCGATGAAGACCACGACAAATCGATCGAGGTATGGCTGAATGGTCCTGTTCATGAGGGCCATAAAAAATGCTGTAGCATTGGTTATGCCGAATGGAATAACCAAGAACTCATAGTGGCCATACCGACATCTGAAGGCCATATTCTGCACATCCTCGTCCCGAACTCTGAGCTGATGATAGCCTGACCTGAGGTCTATCTTCGAGAACCACCGTGCTCCCTTGATCTGATCGAAGAGGTCATCAATCCTCGGTAGTAGATACCTATTCCTCACTATCACCTGGTTCAGGCGACGATAGTCGACACAAAGTTGCAATCTCCCGTCCGCCTTCTTGGCGAAAAATATCGGGGAAGCGTAGGGTGAAACACTGGGTCGGATGAATCCCTTGACCTGCAAGTCCTCCAACGGTACCCGTAGCTCTCGAAGCTCAACGGGGGCCATCCGATATGCTGGAGTGGATATCGGGGCTGTTCTCGGTATAGGTCAATATAAAAGTCTACCTCTCTGCGAGGAGGTAGTCCTCGAACTTCGTCAGAGAAAATGTCCGCATACTAATCCACCACTGTAGGAAAACCAGGACTCCACACGTCAACAACTCATAGGATCAGGCTATCCAACTGATGAGTGATGGGCTGTCCTCTCCTCTGCGTGAGTCCATCATGCGCTGCAAAGGTTCCCTTCTTGCCAGTGAAGGTAAACCTGCTCCCATCGGTGCGTACACACTGTACCTTGCGCCTAATATAGTCAATCTGAGCATGGACTGTAGATAACCAATCCATGCCCAGGATAACATCGTAAGGCCTAGACGCCAATACAAGAAGATCCTAGCCAAAGATCTCGCCTCCTAGAGTAAGCTCACACTGTCGGCACCAGTGCGTAATCATCAAGTCTGCTCTCGTAGGAGTCTCTAGCCGTAAGGATCGAGCCAACAGCTCTGTTGGAATCTCCGAGCTCTAAACAAGGGCAGCGTCTATGAAAGAATGACTCGCTCCTGTGTCTATAAGAACTACAGAATGGGTGGAATAAACATAGATAGTTCCTCAAATCATCTTGGGTGTGCCATGGTCGTAGGGCTCCGCTGCCTGGAGTTGTGCCTGTCTCTGCTCGCCAGCTCCCTGTGGTAGGGGTGGGCCTCCTGGTGGTGGTGGTGGTAGAGCCTCAAAGCGTCTCCCACCACCTGAAGCTCGGCCAGCTCCTCTGCCTCGTCCGCCTAATCCCGGCAGACCGCCATGGTCGACCCTCTGCCTCTGCATGGGTGGACCCTCAACCGTCTGATGCTCCTCAGTACGGCGGGTTGGGAAGTCACGAGCCATGTGGCCCTGCCCGCCGCATGCGTAGCACTGCTTGCCTCTTGAAAGACTGGATCTGCGCTGAGTGCCCCACACCTCTGAGCCAGTATCCTGAGGTCGTCTGCCTGAGGGTCTGGTCTGCCTGGACCCATGAGTCATCCGTCGACTGCCTGCTGCAGAAGACTCTACTACGTGCCGCCCTGAGGTAGGTCTCTCCGCTGGTGTAGACTCATAAAGAAAGATATCGATGAGAAGGGCTCGCTCCAGTACTCCTGCCTGAGTCAGAATGCTGAGGGAGATCAGCGAAGCCCTAATCTCATGCCTCAATCCCTCCTCAAAGGTCTGGGACTGGAAGAATGGGTCCCATACCATGTCTGTCGAATAGCGCGAGAGATCAGTAAATCTCTCCGAGTACTGGGTGACCATCAAGCTGCCCTGCCGCAGCTGTAGAAGCTCCTGGATGCACACCACACGAAGGGTGGCTAGGAAAAACTCCGAGCAGAAGAGGATCTCAAAGTCCGTCCAGAGAAGAGATGCCTCATCATGCACCTGGAGCATCAATCTCCGCCATCTGCCTGCTGCCGCGTGCAAGAGGCTCGCTGTGAGGATCACCATGAGTTCTGCTGGTGTCCTCACTAACCTGAAAACTTGTACAACTGCCTCCAGCCAATCCTCGGCCGCCTGAGGGTCCGTCTCCCCACGGAACCTGGGTGGTCGCTGACGCTGGAACTCGTGCAGTACACTAAGGCGACGTGCATCGTCAGTGGCTGGGGCTGGAAGCATCAGTGGCTCAGCGGGTAGAGGTACCGTCGGTGCCTCTGCTGTCAAAGGGCCCTGTACCGAGGCCTCGTCGCTTGGTGGGCTATCGTCATGTACAACGCTCGAAACCCTAGCTGGATTCCATCATGGGGCCATTATAAAAAGAAACAGGTGCGCCACGGTCAAAAAGTATACCTGGTGAGCTGACACAAAGTAATCACAAAGAAAACTTGAAACACACATGCAATCAATGTTTTCATGCATTAAGTTGGAAATCAGAACTCAGGGTCCTGGTGTACGGATACGTCGGCCACCGCACCAACACTGGACTCCCTGGACTGATAGCCACACTCAATACTCTTAACACTATTGCTTCACATAGAAAAAGATCAGAGTCCTAAGTTCTGCGGTAGAACTGAACTCCTCTGATACCAATTTGTCATGACCCATCCTTGAGGCCCATGCCGTGACTACCCCAAGCCTGCCTTCCATAGGCCAGGGGCTGGCGACTAGCACCAAGGCATAATTCCTAGTAAAAAGGGAATGAATTGCCTTTGTAAAGTAAACAAACACCACAGAGAAAGAAAGAAAAAGTAAACACTAAGTAAAAACTGGGTACAATAGTAAGTGTGGAAAAGTAAGTGTGCCAAAATACAAACCCAAACTGAAAGTAAAGTACAACTGAAACAGTAAAGCCGCAGCCTCGAGCCATCCACTGGAAGTCCCACCTGAAGGGTGGGTACAGATAGCCTCCACAGCTCCTTGGGTCCAGCCGTCCACTCCAAGTACGTCCTGCCCAGTGGTCCACCTCCAGGTACCGTCCTACTCCGCAAGCCTTAGCCACGATCAGCGCTGTCCGTCGTCTGCAACCAACACAATGTAGTGCGGGCATAGCCCGTGCAGGGGTGAGTATAAGCTACTCAGTAGGGACCCAGAGACCCCTGAAGGTCTCCCAGAATTCACAAAGGATAATCCACAAAGGAAAGATACAATCACGAAGTAACATCCGACACTACTTAGGTATATGCCCATACATATACCTAAGTCATCAATTTCCAGTTCGGCTCCAACATCCGAGCCCAAATACAACCCAGTCCACACAGGAAATCACAAATCAGTCCACACAAGAAAGTAAAATGTAATCCACACAGGATAGCACAACACAATCCACATAGGAAATCAAAACACAATTCAGCTCACACAGGTATACTTCTTCGTATGACGATAGAGATGATCAGATGTAGCCACTGATTCATCTAAGCCGTCGGACCCACACAGGATCGATAGGTACTAACCCCCGTAATGAACTACAAAGGATCGATAGGTACTAACCCCCACAATGACCCATAAAGGATCGATAGGTAACTAACCCCCGCAGTGACCCACACAGGATCGGACCCACACAAGATCTGTAGGCGCTGGCCCACACATGACCGCTGAGCGCTGAACCACACAGGATCTAACCCACACAGGATCGGTAGAACTGATCCACGTAAGATCGCTGAGTTCTGTAGTCATCTTCGTCGAATCCACGTGGATTTCTGCATAGTCGTCATCATCGTCGTAGTCGCAGCCAGCTCTAGGGTTCCTGCACACAGCAAGCTTGTTCGGGAGGGTCCGCTCCACGAGCCGAGGGGCTGATACATAAACTGACACGTAGTCCAAAGTTGATGTATTGATAAAACACTATTTTATTGAATATTTTATTGATAATAAATTATATAATTTCCTCACATTGTGTTAAATATGTTTATTTATAAAATATTTGGGATTTGATCATTCATTTGAAAATTTGGTGAAAATTCCAGTTTTACCCATTATAGTGCACTGTAGTATTTCGATGATAAATATTTTTATATTTATTATTTGAATTTGAAATTTTGTAACAGTGTTTCTAACATAGTTATATACAACTTATATTCAAGACACTAGATCTAAAGAGTGCATTTGGTTGTTGAAAATGGGCCATGAATTCAAAGTTGGGCTGGACTCTCCAGAATAGAAAAGCTTCTGTATTTTCGCCATAACTCCTTCATCTGGGCCTGGATTGAGCCCAAATAAGTACAGGAGATAGAGAACCCATATACTCACATTTTATCCTTCTAGAAGGCCGGCCAATTCACGCGTTTTGGTGGTCAAATGGGCGGTGAAAGTTGGCATAAAATATTTGTCCGAGATTCCCCATTCACACTTGAAACCACTTTGAACCTAGCCTCCCCACCACTCTATAAATTGGTGTTTTTATCATTTGGTGGGGTTGGTACATGCTTTGAGAAGTTTAGGGCAGAGGATAATTGGATCCACTCCAATTCTCCAACCATTTCAATAAGGGTAGCTCTTGAAGCAAGGATCCTTTCGACGAAGCCTTCTTCTTCTCCTTCATGTTGTAATGATTTTGTTTATGAAATAAACTTCATTGTTCTTCTTTTATTTATTATCTTTTCTTTGGTTTTGTTTAAATTTCTTCTCTTAATATTTCTATTTGGGCTGCAATTCTTAAGTATAAGCGTTATTGGGTTATACCCATTATAAACCTTTGCACATGCAAAACGCTTCTACGATGATTATGCCACCCATGGAAGAGTAGTTCTTTTTAGTAATCGATCGACCTCTATCCTTCTTCATTCATTTATTTTGAATCAATGAGGTACTGTAATTCAAATATTATGATCTATTAATTGATTTTTTAATTTAAATGAAACTAAGCAAGAAATTGAATAGTTAACACAAAACACGCGAGGTCGGGAATTGTGTGAACTATGAGAGCGCAACCTTAACCGGTAATTCAAAAACACACGGGATCAATTTGTAGAGTTCAAATATAATCCCTAAACTCAATTAATCCTAATTTACAGAGTGGTTATGTGCCTTAATTTACCACTGACCATATTCTAATTTTAGAACATCAATCAAAGTAGGGTGTTGCGATTACATGTTCCGAAGTTAGCCTAAGGTTAAATTCACTTCAATATTCGTGGTAAAGTTAATTCTCGTAGGGTTCGGGACTTAACAAATTAAGGGATTATAATTAAGTGAATATTAATTTAAATGATAATTATTAATAAATTATTGAAGAGGTAGAGTTATATCGATTATGCCTTTTAAATATTGTCTAAAAAAACATTTTTTTGTTGTGTCATTTTAATCGAACTTCATTTAAAAACTAAAAAAAAATACAATCTTCTTCCAAAAAAATTCTTCTAGATTCATAAACTATAACCAACCCCCATCCTTTCAAGTAATTTTTTTATTATATTATATTTTATTTGTTTTAGAATACCTTTAATAGGTTGTTAAATTCACTTCCTCCTTTGAGAGACGACCTTGGTCAGCCACTCTGCTGCACCTAAGAACCCCAAAATAACATTAATCATTTGAGGGCGACCACGACAGCGCTCTATCAAATTGGCACCGTTGCCGGGGAGCCAAGTAATTATTTTAACCAATTAGAGGTATTTATTTTATTTTAAATTTTATTCTCTCTTCTTTCTTCCTTCTTTACCCAATATGATTTTTCTTCTTCTTCTTTTATTTTATTCTACTTTTTTTTGGACCATCAACTCAAACTTATCATTTTTATTTTACTATGGTCCACTTTATTTATTTTCATTTTTATTTGATTTATGACACGAACTAATCCCGAAGATCTCTTAGATCTTGAACCTGAGATTGAACGTAGCCTTAGGGCACGAATCAGACATTTTAAATCTACGGGAAGTTTCAATATTCAACCAGTTGGTGAATTCCTCTCTTCTGGAAACATTGAAATTGGAAGAAATTCAAATTCAAACATAAAAGAGGAACGAATGGCAGGAAATATTGGAAATGAACTTAATATAACCATTCGAGAATTGGCTGCACTAGATATTAACTATCAACCAAATTGTATTGCATACCCAAGTCTCGAATCAGACTTTGAATTGAAATCTAGATTGATTCACCTTCTTCCAATGTTTCATGGATTATCTGGTGAGGATACCAATAAACACCTTAAGGAATTTAATGTGGTTTTCTCAACTTTAAAACCAAGAAATATTTCTGAAGATCAAATTAAATTAAGAGCATTCCCATTCTCACTTGATGGAGCTGTAAAAGATTGGATGTATTATTTGCAACCTGAAGATGTAACATGTTGGAATGATTTGAAACGTCTTTTCTTGCAAAGATTTTTTCCAGCATCAAGGACAACATACATTTGAAAGGAGATATCGGGGATCAAGCAAGCCCAAGGGGAGTCAATGTATGAGTACTGGGAGCGATTCAAGAAGTTGTGTGCAAGCTGCCCACATCACCAAATCAGTGAGCAATTACTCATCCAGTACTTCTATGAAGGACTCACACCCATGGAGAGGAGCATGGTTGATGCTGCAGCTGGAGGAGCATTGGTGGAAAAGACACTTGTAGACGCACATGCATTGATCGACAAGATGGCCAAAAACTTCCAACAATTTGGTGATAGAGGTACACCACATGTCAGGGGAGTACATCAGGTAAGTCCTTCTTCTCTTGAAAGTCATTTGATTGATACTGAGTTGGAAGAATTGACCACTATGGTGAGGCAAATTGCTTTGGCACAAAAGACATCTCTAACCCCTCCTTCAAGGCCTTGTGGTATTTGCACTGAGACAAGCCACTCAACTGACTGTTGCCCACAACTCCAAGAAACACAAGATTGTGCAGCAGTGTTCCCTGGGAGACCATTTCAGCAGCAACAACAACAACCATATCCCCAAAAGAAGTTTGATCCAGCATACAACCAAGGGTGGAAAGATCAGTAGGACATGATTTATGGCTCTGGACAACAACAAAGGCCCCCTTTTCAACCAAACTTCCAGCAGCCTCCACCTTACCAACTGGGTTTCCAACAACCCCAAAAGAGATTCAAAGCTCAAACATCAACGAGTCAGCAACAAGGGAATCTCCAACACAAGGTAGACTCTAACACTAATGATCTTTTGTAAAAAAATGTTCTTAATCAACAGAATGAGCTGAAGAGTCAAAGTTCGGAGCTGAGGGAGTTAAATACTCAAATGAGCCAGATTTCCATCACCCTCCATGAACTTGTAAGTAAAAATTCCAAAAATCTACCTTCCCAACCCACTCCAAATCCAAAGGGGAATGTTAGTGCCATCACATTGAGAAGTGGGAAGAAAATGAACGATACATCTGTACCTACCATTCCACCAGGATTCACCTCAACCCTAGAGAATCCGCATCCCATACCAACTGATGAGAAATCCAAGGAAAAAGATAAAGGTAAGAAAAAGATTGATGATGTTCCTTCTAAACCCCTTCCTTTTCCCAATAGGGTTGTTCAAACCAAGAAGATGGCTAAAGAAGAAATGCTAAAGGAGGTTTTGGATACATTCAAGCGTGTGGAGATCAACGTTCCTCTACTTGAAGCCATTAAGAAAATTCCAAGGTATGCTAAATTCTTAAAAGAACTCTGCACCAATCGAAGAGGGATCAAGGGAAATGAGAGGATCAACCTTGGATGGAATGTCTCAGCAATCATTACACCAACTCTAGTAATGCCAACAAAGTGCAAGGATCCCGGGACATTCACCATCCAATTTACCATAGGGGAATTTCACTTCTCTGATGCTCTTTGTGATTTAGGAGATTCAATAAATGTGATGCCTCACTCTGTATTATCTTCCTTGTAGGTTGGTGAGTTGAAGCCAACAAGAGTAGTGGTGAAATTGGCGAATAGAGCTATGGCATATCCAGTGGGAGTCCTTGAGGATGTACTTGTCCGGGTAAGAGACATGATCTTTCCAGTATACTTCTATGTGCTTAACATGGAGGATGATCAGGTAAGTTCTCATGCCCCCATTATCTTAGGTAGGCCCTTCCTCAAAACTGCAAAAAACTATCATAACTGTCAATGAGGGTACACTTTCCATGGAATTTGGAGATGAAGTTGTGATATTTAATGTTATGGATTCCATGAAGTACCCCTCAAAGGACCATTCTACTTTTTTATCTCCCATTTTGAACCACCAAGTAAAAACACCATGGAATTGGATTGTCCTATGCTTAGGGAGATTATGAGTATTGGTTCTAGTTTGATGTCTAAGAGTACTTCCACACCTATTTCTAAGGAACAAGACTCTCTAAGATTTGATTTTGAAATGGAATCATATTCTGATTTTGATCATGTGAACTCTAATTATGACATGGCTGTTGAGTACGCTAATGGATTTGATGCATTATTTTCTAATTGTGATGTTTTTTATTCTGATACTGATGTTCATTGTGCAGATATGTCCATTGCATCAATTTCTCCATCTATACATCACCCCCCTACATTGGAACTCAATCCATTGCCCCCAAATATTAAATATGCATACCTACTGAGTGGTGATAGATTACCTGTTATCATTGCTAACAATATCTCTTTTGAACATGAAGAAAAACTTCTGAATCTTTTGAGAGATAACATTAGGGAAATTGGTTGGATATTGGAAGACATATCATGTATTAGCCCATCCATTTTCATGCATAGGATTCTCTTGGAGGATGGGGCTAAACCGGTGAGACAACCACAAAGGAGACTCAATCCCACCCTCCTGGAAGTTGTTAAAAAAGAATTTGAGAAATTTCTTGAGGCAGATATAATCTTCCCCATTTCAGATTCTCAGTGGGTAAGTCCTATTCAGGTTGTGCCTAAGAAGAGTGGTGTTACTGTTGTTAAAAATGAGAAAGATGAATTAGTTCCAATGAGGGTACAAAACAGTTAGCGTGTGTGTATTGATTATAGGAAACTAAATCATTCCACTCGCAAAGACCATTTCCCCCTCCCATATATTGATCAGATGCTTGAGAGACTAGTTGGGAAGATACACTATTGTTTCTTGGATGGATTTTATGGATATTTTCAGGTTCCCATTGCAGCAGAGGACTAGGAGAAGATGACATTCACCTGCCCATTCAGTACCTTTGCTTACCGAAGGATGCCATTTGGACTTTGTAATGCCCCAAGTACCTTCCAGAGATGCATGGTGAGTATTTTCTCAGATTTCATTGAGACCTGCATGGAGGTATTTATGGATGATTTTACAGTTTATGGATCCTCATTTGATGAATGTCTCTCTAGTTTGGGTGATGTGTTGCATCGTTGTATTGAGGATAATCTGGTCTTAAATTTTGAAAAATGTCATTTCATGGTCGAAAATGGAATTGTCTTAGGTCATATAGTCTCACAACGTGGAATTGAAGTTGATAAATCTAAGGTAGACATTATTTCATCCCTCCCATATCCTACATGCGTGCATGAGGTTCGATCATTCCTTGGACATGCTGGATTTTATCGACGCTTCATCAGAGATTTTAGTAAGATCGCTCTACCCTTATCCCGATTGCTTCAAAAAGATATTGAATTCAATTTTGATGATTTATGTAGGGTATTATTTGATGAGCTAAATAAGTGTTTGCCCACTCCACCGATCATACAGCCCCCGTGGTGGGACCTTCCTTTTGAGCTTATGTGTGACGCCTCCAACTTCGCGGTTGGAGCTGTCTTATCTCAGAGGGTGGAGGGACATTCACATGTGATCGCCTATGAATCGAGGACACTGGATTCAGCCCAATCAAAATACACTACCACAGAAAAGGAGTTTCTTGCAGTCATATTTTCTTTAGATAAATTCTGTTCATATTTATTGGGCTCTAAAGTAGTTGTTTTTTCTGACCATGCAGCTTTGAGGTACCTCCTAAAGAAGACAGATGCAAATCCCAGGCTGATTCGATGGATGATCATTCTTCATGAATTTTATATTGAGATAAAGGACAAGAAGGGTTTAGAGAATTTGGTGGTAGACCACATGAGTAGGCTTACTCACACACTAGAGGATGACACATTGGACCAGGTACCACTTCGGGACACTTTCCCCGATGAGCATCTTTATTCCATCTCAGTGGAGATCACACAAGAGGACACTGGAAGGAGCTTTACAGTCAATGAGAAATGTTTGAAGAGATACATTGAGGGACATCCTACTGATGCAGTGGATTTTATCACACTGCATGACCCTATCATCACTTGAGCACATCAGGCTGTTCCTAACCCTTTCACTTTTATATTATTTGTCCTATTTAAAAATTCTGAATTTCATGTGCATATATCATCTCATGGGTTAACATTGAGGACAATGCAATATTTTAAGTGTGGGGGAGGGAACCTTTTAGTTTAGTAATTTCAATTGTTTTCCTATTAAAGAAAACCAATTTTTTTTGTGTGTTTTTCAAATTTTGTGTGTTTATTTTCTATGTATTTTTTGAAACATTTTGAGATAAAATGATTCTCATCACCATTTTTAAATCCATATCAATAAGTGAAACAATTTACCCCTTGAAACTAAGCTTAAATTAATGCTGAAATAACTTTGTTTCAAGTTCAAATATTTAGTAATTTTATGAAAAGTACACTGAATTTTGAATCCCATGCCACATCTCACTATCTTTATATTTGAAATCACTTTCCTGTGAGGCTTCTAAACCATTATTTTCATATTCTTTACATTTAACTCACTTCTTGAGAGAACCAAACCATACTTGATTTAACCAGAATTTGATTTATTCCTATCAAAACTTGAGGGTTTGAGGTACTTATGTTTAAATGATTAAGGCATTTGTTTGGTATTAAAGCCCCTATTTCAAAGAATCCTTTTTTATAATGGCCTACCTTAAATATTTAATCCTTTTACCCCTTAGAAGCCATGCACAACCTGTTAGGTTAGCCACATTACAAGCCAATTTTCCCTATCCAACCAACTCTTGAAGTGAAATTGCATAATCTAGTTGAGCTTAAGTGTGGGGGAATCTATCTTGTGTAGTGCCACCACATTCTGTGATGCTTTGAGTGGAAAATTAAATTCTGAAGAGATGTTTTTTCTACTGAATAAAGTTATTATATTGAAAGCTATGCCTTTTCTGGAGATTTCATGACAAGTGAAGCTGTGCCTTTTTTGGAGCTTCTAATTGAGGTGGAAAGTTGTGCCTTTTCTGGAGCTTTCAGGAAAATCATGTTTGAGAAGATTGAAATTTTTGATGATGAAATGATGAATGGTGTAAACTTTTCATATCTTTTCATGATGATGGAGCTTAATTGATACTATGGGGATTTAGGAGAAGACCATATTTAAGTAAAAATTAGATTAATGCAATTTTGCTTCAAAAAGAGTCAAGCCCTCCTTATTCAGCCTCAGAATTTTTCACATCTAAATCCTACCAACCGAAAGCCACAGAATAACCCTGAAAAGTTCTCATGATAAACATATGTCCTTGACTCACATCGGGTAGCGATGTAGGAATCTATCAAACCTATGGTGACCCTTGTATGAGTTTGGATAAGAAAGATATTGCAAAAAAAATGATATTTGAGTGATGAGAGAAAATTCAAGCGAGGTAAGTGTTTTGTGCATGGGCGGATAAATGAAGTGGAAATATATTGAATGATATAAATGGATAACTTGAATTAAGGTTTTTTATGAGGCATGATATCTTTTGATTCTTGGTGTGAAATTGATGGATCTTAAGGATATGTGTTTTAAAATTGGTTTTGATTTGATATTGATGTTTACTTGATATGAGGTTTTGCCCAGGAGTGCAAAAGGTTAAGTGTGGGGGAGTTGATAAAACACTATTTTATTGAATATTTTATTTATAATAAATGATATAATTTCCTCACATTGTGTTAAATATGTTTATTTATAAAATATTTGGGATTTGATCATTCATTTGAAAATTTGGTGAAAATTTCAGTTTTACCCTTTATAGTGCACTGTAGTATGTCGATGATAAATATTTTTATATTTATTATTTGAATTTAAAATTTTGTAACACAGTTCCTAACTTAATTATATACAACTTTTATTCAGGACACTAGAGATAAAGAGTGCATTTGTTTATTGAAAATGGTCCATGAAGTTAAAGTTGGGCTGGACTCTCCAGAATAGAAAATCTTATTTATTTCGGCCATAACTCCTTCATATGGGCCAGGATTGAGCCCAAATTTGTAGAGGAGATAGAGGACCCATATCCTCACATTTTATCCTTATGGAAGGCCGTACAATTCCCTCGTTGTGGTGGTCAAATGGGCAGTGAAAGTTGGAATAAAATATTTGTCCGAGATTTCCCATTCACACTTGAAACCACTTTGAACATAGCCTCCCCACCACTCTATAAATTGGTGTTTTTCTCATTTTGTGGGGTTGGTACGTGCTTTGGGAAGTTTAGGGAAGAGGATAATTGGATCCAATCCAATTATCCAACCATTTCAATAAGGGTAGCGCTTGAAGCAAGGATCCTTTCAACGAAGCCTTCTTCTTCTCCTTCATGTTGTAATGATTTTGTTTATGAAATAAACTTCGTTGTTCTTATTTTATTTATTATTTTTTCTTATGTTTTGTTTAAATTTATTCTCTTAATATTCCTCTTTGGGATGGAATTCTTGAGTAGAAGCGTTATTGGGTTATACCCATTATAAACCTTTGCACATGCAAAACGCTTCTACGATGATTATGCCACCCATGGAAGAGTAGTTCTTTTTAGTAATCGATCGACCTCTATCCTTCTTCATTAATTTATTTTGAATCAATGAGCTACTGTAATTCACATATTATGATCTGTTAATTGAGTTTTTAATTTAAATTAATCTAAGAAAGCAATTTAATAGTTAACACAAAACATGCGAGGTCGGGAATTGTGTGAACTGTGAGAGCACAACCTTAACCGATAATTCAAAACCACACGGGATCAATTTGTAGAGTTCAAATATAATCCCTAAACTCAATTAATCCTCATATCCAAAGTGGTTATGTGCCTTAATTTACCACTGACCATAAGCTAATTTTAGAACATCAATCAAAGCAGGGTGTTGCGATTGCATGTTCCGAAGTTAGCCTAAGGTTAAATTCACTTCAATATTCATGGTAAAGTTAATTCTCGTAGGGTTCAGGATTTAAAAAATTAAGGGATAATAATTAAGAGAATATTAATATAAATTATAATGATTAATAAATGATTGAAGATGTAGAGTTAGATCGATTACGCCTTTTAAATATTGTCTAAAAAACATCTTTTTGTTGTGTCATTTTAATCGAACTTCATTTCAAAACTAAAAACAAAAAAAATACAATATTCTTCCAGAAAACTTCTTCTAGATTCATAAACTATAACCAACCCCCATCCTTTCAAGTATTATTTTTATTATATTATATTTTATTTGTTTTATAATACGTTTAATAAGTTGGTAAATTCACTTCCTCCTTTGAGAGACGACCTTGGTCAGCCACTCTGCTGCACCTAAGAACCCCAAAATCACATTAATCATTTGAGGGTACCCACGAAAGCACTCTATCATGTATCCAAAAGTTCCGTATCGCCAACAGGAACTCAACGTCACAGACGGCGCGTCAATCGGACGCCCGGTCTGAGAGTTATTGGCTTTTTCGTCCTAGGGGCCTGGTTGGTTTTTAAGTTAAAACCAACCCGACCGTACTCCAACTGCATCCAAACCTCGAGCGGAGTAAGCCAATAGGTCCGTCTCACTAAGAGGAATCCATCAAATTTTATGGCACATCAATCGGACGTCCGGAGCTCAAGTTATAAGTGTTTCCGCTCTGAGGGCCCGATTGGTTTTGTGTTCGAACCAACCCGGACGAACCCAAAGTTCTCCAAAACCTTGAGTGTAATATACCTAAACGACCGTCTTGATCCAACGATCGCTACGCAACTGACGGTGCGTCGATCGGAGGTTTGTAGCCCATGTTATGGGAAAAAGACCAAAAGGGGTCCGGAAGTGGGGGTTTCGGGCCCGGGCCGACCCGGCTCGAGACCCCCTGGGTTGGCCCGAACCGGGTCGACCCGACCTGGGTCCGGGTCTGGCCCACTTGGGCGCGGCCCGACCCGGCTAGCGTAGCCCGTTGGTCGGTTGGCTCGGCCGTTTCGGCCGAGCGGTTGCGCAAAGGGGGGCGCCGCCCCCTTAAATGAACCGCGACCCCGCGTGGGGGCCGTCCCTTGCCAACAGATGCGACCGAGCGCTACGTCCCACCTCCCTCGGTCACGCACGGTCGCGGGACCAGCAGCCTGCCGCTGCGACTTCAGCTGTGACGGCCTTTCCCGGCGGCACGCCGTGCCGGCGAGGCGCGCCGGTGGAGTGTTCCACAGACCACCGGATGAACTTCGGTGGTTGGTTTTGCCTGCCGTCTTTGCCAATGGCCCTCCCGAGACCAGTTCTTCACTGCGAAGACCTCACAATGCCCGTTCAGACTACTTCATTGTCGCCCGCCGATCCGCACACCAAGAACGAAGAGACGGTGGGTTCAGACTTGTTCGTTGGTCCGCACCCACCGCGTTAGCGGTATAAAAGGTTTCTGACAAAATTTAAACACATGCCGAGGATATAAATCACATAGATTTAATTGAACCAAAAATCCCTACCTCAAGTGTCGTCGAGCGAGGGTTCCTCGCAGAAAAGCACATCGCGGAAGAAGGCGTCGCAGAAAGTGGATCGTCACGTCGCGGAGAAGGAACGTCACGGAAGAAGCATTGTTGGCGTTGCGGTACACGATGTCACGTAGTAGATCTCCGAGGATTCAGCATTCTTCATCGGAGATCGGTGCGTTCTTCACGTTCTTCGCGTTCTTCACATTCTTCGACGAAGAAGATGAAGATCTTCAAGCCTCCCCTCTTTCTCCCAATCCTCTCTCAACACAACTAGACTAATAAAATAAGAGTTATCTTATTTTATTTCTCAAGCCATGCGTTTTAAAATTCAAAAACGAATCAAACAATTAATTGAATTAATTGTAACATTTAAACTGCCCAAATTAAATGAGGCATTTCATAACAGAAAAACGCAAGGGTTTACTTCCAATTAGTAGGGGGTGCAGGTGCGTTACCTTAATTAAAGGAGGGGGTTTAGGAAGAAAAGAAACGGTGGGGCTCATGTGGGCCCCACCTCACAAATATCCTACCTAGTGGTGTAGGATATTGTGGCTCACAATTTAACCTCTTAACTTAGGTTAAACAACTTAAAATAAAATAAATTGGTCGCACCATTTTATTTTATTCATTTACTTAACCCAAAAATTTAAAAACCACACCCGAGAAAACGCAAATCTAGAAAAGGTGTTTCTAAGAAATTACCGGCACTGAAATTCCATCGGTGCCCTCAGAATTCGATTCCGAGCACCGATTCAAAAGTTAGAAAAACCCGCTCGTTCGTTCACTGAACGTACCCGAGCTAAACTTCAGAAAATGATTCCGGGCACACCGGGCCTCAGAATCAGGTGCCGTCAGAAACTGCGTGCTTGTAAAATTCCCAAGAAAATTATGAAAAAAATTTCCTTGAATTTTACGGGTCCTTACACAAGAATCCAAATCCATTCTTTATGATCCCATCTAATGTATAATACATTTTATATATTAGTATCAGCATGAATGGATTGTGATCTCCCAATGAAATAGCTATACTTGATTGAATTCTCATCTGACCCGACATTTTTTAGTCACTAGCAGGACAATCGAAAGCAATATGCATCAATTATTGCATCAAAACATGAAATTCATGAAATTCATGTGATTTTAGTTTTTATAACTTCAAGTTAGGTAGAATCATAAGATTTTGATATTTTATGAATACCCCTATGGAACTTTTACATTTTTAAAGAAAATAAAAAATTGTAATTTTTACTATCTGGATAGAGTATAAGCTATTGGAGGAAGAAAAGTCTATCCTTTACCCTTCATCGGTGCCATATCTTCAGTATTATATTAAGGGAAACCCAAAATTTTATTGTTTAAAAGAATTTCAGTACGATTTGAAAAAAATGGTTAATTTAATTTGAGAAAATAATTACTCCACTATGGTAGGCATTATCCTCTAAATTTATTCAAATGTGAAAGTTATAGTCAACTGTCATCCTTATCAACTCATCTTCTGAACATTTATCATTTCATTTTTTCATTTGATACACATCCTCTATCTCTTGTGTACATGCACCTATGTAGATTGAAATACTCTAAGTAGTAGTCATCCATGGGATTATTAATTCTTAGAGTAGTACAAGAAACATAAAATAGATGGGGGTGAGTCTCAAGGAAAAAATTACAATAATAACTATTTGGGAGATGAAGTTGATGAGGATCAAAATTATACTGAGTTGTGTTCTATAAAAGGGATAATGCCTCCCATTTGTGAGAATTTCACCATTTGATATAGTTATTATCTCATTTCCTATTGAAGGTGATATTTGGGGGGCATAAAATTTTTTGTATGTGATACAAGGGGTCTCTATGGGGACATGTTATGATATATGAATCCTTGGGGACTCTATGAACTGTATATCTATAAGAGAAATATCACATTTAATAATTTCAATCCTCCAAAAAAGACTAGTCCCACCTCTATTAAAATGATCCATATAGTCTTTCTTAATTTCCCTAAACAAATGAAAATATAATATAGGAAATTAAGGAGTAATAAGATACCCAAATATGATAAACAAGAATAATAAACTATCATTCGATCAACTAAAAGGTATAAAAATGTATTGATAAAACATTTTAATAAATAGAGTTATTTCATATACATGGATAGTAATCAAATATTCCTAGGGATGGAACCAATACATGTATACCCAAAATGATGAATACCTAAAAATAATTTCTAATAGTAGATAAAATGATGACAAAATTAATTAAATAAGTAGTATGAATTCACGTTTTCCCGATGGTTGTATGCATTATGGATGAATTTTCTTATTGTAATTATCTTAGTTTCAGGCTTGAAGTCCAATCCCTCATGAGCATGAGTAGCTTCAAAAAAAACCACCCCAACTCGAACAAAAGAATCCAACTGTATAAGAAAAAAATTATTATATGAGTAATACTAAAAATAAATAAATTAAACATAAATATGAAACAATACATTAATTCTATAGACAATGATTTTACCGTGAAAACATCAAGATTACCTCTATGGTTGAGAGGTGGAGGAAAATTGAAGGAAAGTGATAAATTCAAAAATTGCAGGGGTGAAATTTTTTTGAGGGAGAAGAAGTCTATAGAATTTTTGGTGTAAAAATGTATGAAATATAGACAAACCACCCCAACTTGAACAAAATAATCCACTTGTATAACAAAAAAATTCTTATGTGAGTAATTATAAAAAGAAATCAATTAAAAATAAATATGAAACAATAGATTAATTTTATGGAAAATTATTTTTTTTAAACATCAAGATTACCTTTTTTTATTGAGAAGAGACAGCGTCATTTCTCTTCCTATAAAGGCAGTGGAGGGAACTTGAAGGAAAGTGATAAACACAACACTATAAGGGTGAAAAGGTTTTGAGGGAGAAGATGTCTCTAGAAGTTTTGGTGTAGAAATTCTTAAAATATGGACATAAGTATTCTAAAATAAATGAACTAAGCAAGGAATGATAAAAAATAAATCAATGTTTCACTATATAATTTTTTGTTAAAATAGATAATATATATCGTAACATTACCTTTACATATTCCTAAAGGGTTTACTTCATTATAGTTTTTTCTTTCGAGTGATTGGTAACATCATCATGTGAAGAATACATTATCTATAGGAGTATTCAAGAATTTAATTTAGATTAAGTTAATGCAGTAGAGAACATATAATATTACAAAAAAACATATTATATTAAAAAACACTTTTACCGTCACATTGAACTCTCTATCTTTTTTTAAAGGTTATAGGGATTTGGTTCCTCTATAGAGAATATAAATCCTCTATTTATGGTCCCCTACAATGTATAATACATTTTATACATTAGGATTATCATGAACTAATTGTAATTTCCCAATGAAAGGTTTATTATTGATTGAATTTTCATCTGACCCGACATTTGTTTTAGTCATCACTAGGACAATCAAAAGAAATAGGCATCAAATATTTCACCAAAACATAAAATTCATGTGATTTTAGTCCTTGTAACTTAATTTTATTTATTAACACAACATTATTGATATTTTATGAATACCCCTATGGAACGTTTAAACTATTAAGGAATAGAAAAAATTGTAATTTTTTTTGTATGGATAGAGTTTAAGCTGCTGGAGAAAGAAAAGTCCACCCTTTACCCTTTATAGGTGGAAAATATTCAATATTATAATAAGGGAAACCCAATATTTTATTGTTTCAAAACATTTATCATGCTTTGAATAAAATGGGTAATTGAATGTAAGAAAATAATTACTCCACTATGGTAGGTGTTATCCTCTAAATTCATTCAAATGTGAAAATTATAGTATACTGTCATCCTCATCAACTCATATCCTGAACATTTATCATTTCATTTTTTAGTTTGACACACATCCTATATCTCTTGTGGATATTCCCATATATTGCTTTAAATACTAGAAGTATTAGTCATCCATGGGATGACTAATGCTCAAAGTTGTATAAGAAACATAAAAGATATGGGGGATGAATCTCAAGGGAAAAAAATACAATAATAACCATTCAGGATATGAAGTTGATGAGGGTGAAAATTATACCACATTGTGTTCTCTAAAAGGGGTAATTCCTACAATTTTTGAGAATTACACCATTGGAACTAGTTATTAACCCATTTCTTATTGAAGATGAGTTTTTGGGGGTGTAAAAATTGTTGTATGTGATTCAAGGGGTCTTTGTGGGGGTATGTTATGATATATGAATCCTTGTGGCCTCTATGAACTACATATTTATAAGATAAATATCAGTTTTAAAAATTTCAATCCTCTAACTAATACTAGTCATACCCCTATTAAAATGAGCCATCCAGTCTTTCTTAAATTCTATAAACAAATTAAAATATAATATAGGCAATTAAAGAGTAATAAGAAATAAAAATATGATAAACACTAATAATAAACTATCATTCGATCAACTAAAAGATATAAAGACATATTTATAAAACATTATAATAAATAGAGTTACTTCCTATACATGGATGGTAATCAAAGATTACTAGGGGTGAAACCAATACATGTAGACCTAAAATGATGAATACCTAAAAATAATTTCTAATAATTATTCCAACATATATAGAATTTGATATCCACCATTCTATTTTTTTGGAACAAGTGATGTAATAACCTAAGGAATTATTATATTTAATATTAATGGTATATCAAATATTTGAAAACATATCAAAATTATAATTTCAATTAAAAATTAATAATAAATTGACAAAAATGATTTTAGGAAAAGAATGTACCTAATAATGATAAAGGTTTTAAACATCTCAAAATTATTAGTTGATAAATTTATTCAATAATTATGTCTAGACAGTTTGAAAACAAGAATTATTTTCAAGTAGACAAAGGGTAGAATTTATAATAAATTTCATTTACATGGCCATTATGGGTTCTATAGTGATTTTAGGCACATAGTATAAAATTTTAGTCATAATGAAATAAATAATAGTAATTATGGAAGATATAGAGGTTTTCAGTTAAATGGGAGATGACCCACTCCTATTAAAATAGTTTTGAAGTGAGACGAATTGTCATAAGTACAATTTAATGATGAATTTAAAACATTGAATTAACTATATTGAAATATGTAACGCCCCGACCCCAATTACCCAGAGTCGGTGCATTATTGCGTAATATTGGCATAATCACAAAAGATCAAGTCTCGAAAGACCGATTAGTTTAGTAGCCTTGGAAACACTATATACATTCATAAGTCTTACATTACATCATAAAGTAAAACAAAACTACAACAACATCTTGTATTCATATCCCCTCATATTATCCCTGCAGGTCATTCTTAATATACTTCTTCACATCCTGGAAAAATTAAAACATTGGAAGGGGTGAGCTCAGATTCTTAGTAAGGATAACAATATAGCAGAAGCTTTCATAAATAAACATAAACATTTAAGGCAATGTATAACTAAAAAAAAAGCCTTTTAAACTTGAACTTCAACATAATATGGCAAAAGTAAAATGAGATAATTCCATTTACTTATTCACATGGATATTCTACTGGCCGAATAATCACATGCAATATCAATAACCACTTTCATAATGATAGAATTCATAATTCCAGACTATCATAACCACACAGCCAAGGCCTCGTGCCAAGGATACAAATAATATTTTGTCAAGGCCTCGTGCCAAGACACTAGTTTGTCTCATGAGACCTGCCGATGCATCGAGGAGCTATAGCAGGCTCCACCCGTCACTTATTAAGTCCAATTAATTCCTCATATGAATAGGTTTAAACATGTCATAAACCATAACATATTCGTATCACATAAAACATGCATAAAGGAAACATAAAATTTCCACATTTCAATCATAAGATATCAATAAAACACATTGATATAATAAAAACATTATCAAAACAATTTTCAATACCAAAATAAACGAAAATTAAAACTTGGTATTTATTTTTCATTTAAAAAAAAGTTATGGCTTGTAGAGTAAGCCGAAACTCAAATAATGGTCACGACGGCAGAGAAGTCGTTGTCTCCGCATACGTACGAAAAAAAAAACATTCCTTTTTGTCGTTTAGTAAAATGCTTCGTATAAAAAGATTCCTTTTGAATAAACGTAAAAGTCAAAGTGGTTTATACACCGTATAAAAGAAATTTTTGTATAAAACAAAATATGCCTCAATGAATGGAGATTGAGATGAAGTCCCTTAAAAAGATCATTTTTAAATAAAATAGATTCACTATATGTACACATAAAGAAATTATAAATAAAATATAGGACATAATAATATCATGACATAATTTGAAAATAGGATATTAACCCAAAGAATAGAAATTGGGTTAAGAAGTTCCCTTACCTCGTGTCCGACTTGACTCGATCATTCTTTAATCTCCTGAATAATAAACTAGAGCTAAATTATACTTGGTTAAGAACTTTTTTCAGGTTCATTATTCCTTTTATATCACTTATTACCATGTTATGAACATTATGTAATTATTTAAGTTAATAACGGTCGTTTTGTCGATCTTTGGTACTTGAGTCAAAAATAAACTTCTTATAATTACAAATTGTTCATGAGATAAAATATCCATTATATCCAAAATTATATTCATGATGTAGATATCATATATATCATATATATGCAGTATATATATGCATTTATAATATTACATAACATTTAGAGGTAAGAAATGAAATTCACCTTTCATGGAGACGGTAAGCCGTACGTACGCATGAACGCTACTTTCATTTCTATTTCATATTAAATGGAATGAAATCATAATTATATAAAGGTATATTATAATTCCAATATAATATAATGTATAATACCATTTACTCCATCCTTTATACATCCCACATATGGCGTTAATGATTCAAATCACTTTGAAGGGGTGGTAGTCCGCACTTCCTAAAATGAAATTATCACGTTTATCCATAATGGAAATCATAAAGGTATTCCATAAATAAAAAATACAGAATCATAAGGAAAACAAAAACATAATATATATCATATATAAAAATAGTGTCATCATAATGGCCACCATGAGAGGTGTTAAAAGAAGATAGAACAATCATCGTTTCGTGAGGCAGTAATTTTCCATCCACGGAAACAGTATGTTCTTTAACCATTAGAAAGAGGTGTGTGTAAGTGTATATTGAATACTTATCATAAAAAAATCATAGTATATTTAAGATACTGGTTTTGTTACCAAATATAGGAATAAAAATATTTTAGGGGGTTGGAGAAGCAAAATAAAACAAAAGAACCCAAGTGAAGACATTACCTTTAAAACCGGGTAACTCTTTTTGATTTGAGCCAAAGGCTTCCTTGGGAAGACTTCTGCCCAAAGCGAGGCTTCTAGGAGTAAGAGAGGGAATTTGGGAGAGTATTTGGGCAGAGGTTGGATGATCCAAATGGCTTGAAGGTGTGAATAAGGTGGTAGTGGTGGGGGCCTTTTATAAGAGGAGAGGAGGGGCATTCTTGGAAAGTCATGAAATGTTACATTATTATGAAATGATTTTCGGATTTTAAAGGTCCCAAAATGATATATTTAGAGGATAAGGTGATAATGGTTCGAAATATACTCATCCAATAGGTTTTTTACAAGTTTAAGTCTTATATTTTACATTATATTTTTATTTTATTTAAATCGTTAATTAATGAGGTAATCGCTGCATCATCATTGTGTCATAAAAAAATTTAATTTATTTAATGTCTAAAAATTATAAAAAAATTACCATGATGTAGGAAATCTATTTATATTTCCAATTAATATTTATAGTAAAAAATTTAACTTATATAACCCCATGTAATAATTGTTTTAGTAAAACAACACATGTTTGTGACAATTTTATTTTTACTTTAAATAAAAAGTTATTAATGTCATTTTCTTACCCAAGTGGCTCCATGGGGTCGCCAAGTTGACCCATGGATTTTATTGGTCGGACAAGACTCATACAATAAGTGTAGGACATGTGTCAAGGTCATTTCATATTTTTATCACATTATCTTTACATTAAATTACACTAATTACCTCTAATCACGATTAATAAAACTTAAAAGTTACTATTCACCAAAAAATTATTTTAATCTCATTGAACCACATTTTACTTCCTAATGACAACACTGTATGTTGGATTTTTTAAAATCAAATCACAAAAGTGGTAAAGTTTCATTTAAACGAAAAATCAGTTTCTTTAACTACCACTTAGTGGTTTCACTATTCATCAAAAATTGAAGTTTTTCAGAAAAATACCAAAAATTTACCCTAAGCTATATTTGATATTCTGAATTAAAAAATGATTTCTATTTTACAAAATTCAAAATATATAAGTTTCATTAATTAATTTAATAATCCATTCCCGCTGTCAAAACCAATAGCGTGTTTTTAAAAAACAATATCTATTAAAAGATTAACAATTGTTTATGTCCAATTTCAAAGTGAAATTAATTCTAATGATCACCATTGGATAAAATGGTAAAAATATATTCTAATTATAATTTAAAACCACTAAATAATATAATTTATCACTATAAATTATTTTTATTAAAAATTTTGTTTTTAAGTATTTTTTTATTCATAGAAAATTGAAAGTTCTTAGAAAATTACAAAAAATTAAACTTAGGATAATTTCGATATTCCGAATACAAAAATGAAGTCCACTTTATATAATTTCAAAAAGTGGGTATTAATATTCATAACGACTACCTTGATTGGTCGCGGTGTGTTAGAATCTCAAACTTACGTACAATGCAAGCTATTGCATTATTGAAAGAGAAGCGTATCATGAAAGCTTTGGGTGTTAAATATATTTGCATAATATATTTTTATAATATATTTTTAAAATATATTTGTATAATATACTTGTGTAATATATATTTGTATAATATATATTTTTTTATTGTATAACATATATATTTATATATATATCTGTATTTTTTTTGTAATATATATATATATATATTTGTATAATATATATTTTTATTTTATATATTTTTGTAATATAATATATATTTGTGTTTTTATAATATATATATTTGTATAAAATATTTTTATAATATATAAATATATAATATATAATAAATACTTATTTACATATAAATATAATATATATAAATATCTAACAAATTTGTATTTTTTAATTGTATACTTATAAATTTGTGTAATATATTTGTATAACATATTTTTATAATATATATTTTTATAATATAATTGTATAATATATTTATATACTATATTTTCATAATATATTGGTATAATATATTTGTATAACATATTTGTATAATACATATTTGTATAGTATAATATATACTTGTATTTGTATACAATATATTTTCATAATGTATTTGTATAATATATATCTATATTATATATATATATATTTGTATTTTTTAAATATACATGTGTGTGTATCTATATATAAAAAATCTTATATTTTACACCTCTATCCAAAACCATGGAACCCAAAGTAATTTTCCACTTTTCATTAGTGAACCATGAGCCAAATCCTACTTCATACAGCTGACCAATGTAAATTATGTTCATCCATAAACTTGGTATGTGTCTAACTCTTTCTAAGTTCAAATAACATTCAAATGAAATATCATCTTTAATAACACCCTTCCCTATAATTTGAAGATATTTATCATTGACTAAATAGTCATTGTTGAAAAAATGAGATAAATAATAATCCATGCATCCATTCTTGGTTATAGAGAGGAATGAAGTCTCATAATTAATGATCCATGATTACAATGGATTTTTTAGACTCAACAATAAACAATTACTTCCTTAAGTGGCATTGGGGTAGTTGGGTTGCATAGAATCAACAAGGGGTGAGTGTGGGGGAGTGCATGGAAAGATATCCCTATCTCATTTCAAGAAAACATCCCTAATAAATATTATTGACCATAGGGATATTACGATGGTAAATAAATAATTATGATAAAAAAAATGCAAATAGATCTCACCAAACAATCAATCAACGAGTGAGGAGGGTGAAGAGAAAATAAGATACCTTGGATCAAAGCTTTGAATCATCTGAGAGAAAGTAGAGATATTAAAAACCTGAAAAATGTTCAATCCTTGGATTCATTCGAACTTTGAATCATTCGAATCTTGGATTTGAGCCTTGAAATTGTTCGATCCTTGATTCAATCCTTGATTTGGTATTTGATTCACCGAGGAGGAGCATTGATAGAGGGTGGCTTCCATAGAAATCTTCAAATATCATGATGAGTTCACGACTAGTTAGGTTTAATTTAAATAGACCGAGACACTTTTATCAGTGCTTCTAAAAAAGCCCAGATAAAGGGTTTATAATTATAATTATCAATAAATTTTTGTAAATATATTTATCTAATTATATATATATATATTTAATAAATATATATAAATAATATAGTAAATATATTCTTTATTTAAAAATATTTATTATAATTTTATAATTCCTTAAATATATAATTATTTATTTATAATTATATAATTTTTTTAAAAAATAATATTTTTATCATTATATGTATTTATATAATTAAATATATATATATAATAAATAAACAAATATATATATAATAAATATATATAAATATAATATAGTAAATATATTCATTAATTAAATAAATTTATTATAATTTTATAATTATTTAAATATGTATAATTTTTTATTTATAATTATATGATTAATTTTTTTAATATAATATATATTTTTATAATTATAAATATATAAATGTATAAAAATAGTAAATATACATTTATAAATATATTTATTTATAAATATTTTTTTACAAAAATATTTTTAACATTATTAATTAATATTTAATCTTAAGTGCATGCATGTTAAAAATGAGTCAAATTGAATAATTAAAAACTAAATATAAATCATTAAAAAAATAGATATATATTGAAATAAAGATGAATACATATTGAAAATATTAAAACATAGTAAATAAATATATATAAAATAAATAATAGAAATTGATTAAATTCCCAAAAAAATATTTGTGTGTGTGAATTGTATATAAAAATGCATTAATTACATATATGTGAAATCAATATAATAGGTTCGATCTATGTTAAATTAAAAAATCAAACGATAGTTAATTATGTACATTACTCAATGCAATTAGTCAGTATTTTTAATTCGTATTAATTTTTAATTATAAACCATTATTCATTAAATATGTTACTATTTAATGTAAAGCATAAATATTTTTTGTTAGCTAAATCATATTTATATACATTAATATACATATATATATATTTAATATATACTATTTATTAACATTATCAATAATTATTTAATTAATAAAATGTCTAATATTTTTCTGAATTTTCTTATTTTTATTTTTTAATTTTTTAATTTCATTTTACATATATCTATATATTTAATATATACTATTTATTAGTTTTTATAATTTATATATAGTATAATAAATTTATTCATTTTAATCAGTAATTATTTAATTAATAATTTTTTAATATACTCTTTTATTTTTTTATTTATATAATTATTTCATTTTATTCAGACTTTTATCAGTATTGGAAAAAGACTGATAAATGATCATTTTATGGGTGCTAAAAATAAAGTGCTGATAAAGGGTACACTTATTTAGCGCTAAAAATAAAGCACTGATAAAGAGTATCCTTTATTAGCAGTAAAAATAAAGTGCTAATAAAGGGCACTCTTTATCAGTGCTAAAAAATGCACCATTAAAAGGTTCCATTTATCAGTGCTAAAAAAAGTTCTGATAAAAGGTACACTTTATCAGTGTTTATTTTAGTAGTGAAAAGGGAACCTTTATCAGCACTTTTTTCTAGCATTGATAAAGTTTAGAACTATTAAAGACCTATTTTATAGTAGCGAATCTGGAACCACCTCCACTATCTTGGGAGATCCATCCATTACATTTTATTTTACACACACTCAAGTGAGTGGAACTAAAGGATTGGATTATAGGTTTACATAAAAGTAACAAGGACATGCATTCCCTTACATAATTATAGGAGGGATTACTTGTAGGCCAAAAAATTATATTAATAATAAGTTAAAATAAACTAATAACATATAATGGTATGTTATATACTCATGGTCATCCAAATGTTTTCAACGAATTATGCATTTAATAAAATCATTATTCAATTATAATCATTTTTATTTAAGATAAATCACCCTCGAATCAATTAAATATCCCTGTTAATTAGTAAATTATTTTAACTTATTTCTCAACTAAATTTTCTTGAGATTCTATTCCATCATAATTTTAAACAAATTTAAAAAATTTATTTCAAATTAACTATGTGAAAAAAATGTACCTTGGAGGCAACATGGTGAGTACCCATTCAAATTACCCATTATAAATTATACTCATACACTATTTACTCTTGTGACATGTGGGATACATGAATTATCATATAATTTCATAGCATGTACTATCAACATAATGACTGCATGAAACACATGGTACTTATGCAGTGTGTTATGATTCAATACGTGTATAGTAATAATTGAAATACGAATTATACCTGATATACAGATCTTAACATTACACACAAATTAATTAGACACACACACACACACACAAACATATATATATATATATATATATTAAACCCATCATATGTAATGTACTATCAACTTAATAAACACATGAAAAACATGACGATAAGGTTTGAATAGTATAATAAAATAAATTTAAATTTTGTGTAATATGGTACAAGTACATGACATGTACATTGAAACTACATGACTTGTATTACTCTCACCGTCTATCCATGGAACATGCCTAGGGACTCGACATGTAATTATTCTATGTAAAATATTAGAGTAAATGGAATGTACATAGGATACATGTAATGTGGTATCTGAGTTACATGGTTAATAGTAATGTAGGTCATATAAGAGGATACACAACCTGCTTATGACTAAAGGACTACACAACATGTACTAAAGTTACACAGTGTGTACTTCAGCTGACCATTCACCAAGCTGACCTGATCAACATGTAGTGTGTAATTAAATTCACCGTATGTAATAAATTCACAAATAATGAATTAATATTGAATTAATTTAGGGTTATTTAAAATCTAGTATGTGGTTTGTACCTCAGGGTTACATAGCGTGTACTCTTGTGTTGTCTGATCAGAATCCTTAGAACCTTTGGATGAGATATTACAATTTATTTCATTCATAAAATTAATCAAATTGATTATATTTTCTGAGAAACAATGAATAAGATATCAGATATCTCAATTTGGATTAAAGAAAAATTAAACTATAATTTAAAACTAATGAAAAATTTGTAAATCAATCAGTGATATTTAAATAATTATAAATAATTATATGATCCCTCTAATACCACTTGTATGATCAGGGAATAACAAAAGTGGTAGATGAGGCATGCCAAACTCATCTTTTTATCATGATCAATGATTAATACAAGATTTACATGATGATAAGCATTAGGATAAAAATAATTGAATCAAAGAATATAGAAAATAGATAAACACTAAAACCAAAGCACAAGATCATAAAAAAAGTATTTATAATTAATTTAATAAATTAATGAATTACATTACAATAAATTATTTATTAATTGATGGATATAAAAATTTATCTACATTTTATCATCATTTCATTATAGTTATGAATAATAGACTCTCTCCAGTGGTAATACAAATGTATTCCATGAACCACCAAACATCACCGTAGTAATCTCTAGGTGCTTACACCAAAGATCCTAACACTTGCATCATTTTACTTTGATTGACCTGAGAAGTGCTTCAAGGAAGGGTTATTTTCAATCTCTATAGACTTTAGAGTGGTGGTAGAGGAGGATCTCTCCCCATTATTGAGAGAGTTATTGGGGAGGGATCTCTCTAGGGATTTGAGAGGATTCTCTCTAGATATCATTATGTACAAAAAAATGAATTAGATCTCTAGAAAATATAATATAATTAGTTTTATATACATCTCTGTCTAGAAAATAATAATTTCACATGCACCCTTATTATTTATATAATCCCTATGGAACCCCATTCCCATAATAATAATAATAATAATATTATTATTTCATGACACACTCTAAAAACACGAATTAAACTGAATATTATTTCTTCAAATAATATTAAATATATATTATTTCTCACTGAACCATTATACTCGGCCCACCATTCCTACATAATATTTATAGGTTCATGAATAATGAAAATTTATGTAAAAAGTAAATATCACAATAGTATTCACCAATAAGTAAATAAATATTATATTCTCTAAATAGAAAATAAATATTATACTCATATATTATTCCCTTGAATAAATGGTTACAAAATATATGGGACCATGTAAAAATTAATAATTATTAAACCATGTGTGAGAATAATATATGTTCAACTTGTTAAATAATTAATAATAATATACTATTTAACTAAGATTCTGAATACACTTATTGTGTGGACCTCTAGGTCCCTTTATGAGTGGTATTTTTTGAATCAATCTGAAGTCCAGGGATATCATCTAACAACACTCCAATCCAATAATATAGAAATAAGTTAGTTATGCAACAACATAATACCTCATACAGATGCTTACTGTGTAATGTAATCTCTTTATCATGATATCCGTAATCAAATAGGTTGCATGATAGTGTCATCAACCTATGTTCTCGATGTCTATTTATTTAAATTTATGGATATCAAACATTCCTATATAATACCATGACCAAAGATTCATTTAGGCTATGTCATTTTCATTAAAGGGCCTAAGATATAAAATTGTATTAAATAATATAAGGGATAAATCCTTTCTCACATTATTCATTAATGAAATATTACTCACGACGCACCGAACATATCATACCTCACCGCGAACATATGTCATCACGTTTTTCATCAATACATCAAAGTACGTGACTTATAATACCTATTAATAATAATCATAAAGACTAAGGATTTATACAAACATCCAAAGATAGAAAAATTAAATGACACATATAAATGTTAATTTTTCACTGGCAGACCACATTCTTATAATATACTATACTAGATATTACCAAGGGAATACACTGTAAGAAGGTGCCTCAAATTTCTATGAGTCTCCACCCCTGATAACATGTGTCATTTGTGTCTTTTAAATGATTTCTTCTGGATATAGAACACATATTTAAGAATAATGTTGTGTAAATTTTGGGTTCTCATAATATTGGGGAACTGCTATGACCTTTTAGTGTGACATCTACTCTTAGGTAATTATCACATACTATGTTATAAAGAAGAACAATAATGATGTTATATAGAGTTTATTAATATTAAATAATAATGAATATAGGTTATCATAAAGTATATATATGTTTTTTAGGGAACCAACTACAACAATTATCATGGTGGATCTCTTAAAATTATATAAAACATGGAATTCTATGTTGAGAACACACTTAAAATATATATTTTCTGGTTTTCCATATTTAGAAACTTCAACATATTCACCAAGGATGGTCCTTTAAAATACATGATCTTATAAAAAGTAGATATATCATTCAGGATATTCATATGATTCAACTTTATTAGATATGATCCTTACATTTTTATCATATTACCTCTATAATTACACTTTATTAATCATTCTAATATGGTTTCTTCATCACTTTATTGTCACGTTTTGTTAATTTTCAGTTCTTCTCAATTTCTCCCCAGAGACCATGATACACCTTAAATTCCATACATTGTATGTATGAATATAACACTCATAGATATGGTAATATGATGGATCTCCTTTTCTATCAATTTTAATAGAAATACTAAAATGTTTTTCTCGACTAAGATACTCTATTAGTTGCAGCCTTTATTCATGCACATCTAAAGTTCAAATCTGAATTTTCTTTGAGCCAGAAGGATCTCTTAAATTCTTCATCTACTTTGTGTGAAGAACTTTTATTTTCAATATCTTATGTTACTAATGAAAATTTTATCTTATTAATAACTTCTTCTTATGTTGGATGTATGGTAAAACAACCTTTTTTCTTTTTATAACATTATTACATCTCTGAAAAAATATTTCATTGAGACTTGGGTTAACATTTTTTGGCAATATCTCCTAAAATTTATGATCTTCATGATGAATCCCTTATTTTACTTTAGCATGCACTTTCACTTATGTTTGTTCTTTTTTCTTATATATCACTAAATCTAGTGTTTAAATGATGAAACAATTTTTAGGAACAATGTATTTTTTTTATAGTTTCCAATATAAAATTTTGAGTGATTTTCACCACATCAAGACCTGTAGATATAACACTACTCTCTGACTTAATAATTATTCTTTGGACTAGATTTTCATTCTACATGTTTTCCATAGATGAATCACTGATCATCATGAACATCATGGGAGTACCTTGATTTCTATCATTATTCAACTTCCTTTAAAAGGATGGATCTTATTATTTTATCATGTTATGTGATCATATTTTCCAATTTTATTATGATACATATTGAGATGACCATGAACCATTTATATAGACACACCCATTAAAAAAACACATAATTCTCTATGATTTTCAAATCCAATTATGATATATTTTTTTCTCAGAATATCTAGAAATTTCTTCTTATCTATATTACTCCCTCTTAAAATTTGCATCCTTTGTACTTCTATAATAGATATATTTTACTAAAAATATAATTCCCTATTCCCAAGACAATTGGACCACCAAAAAACCTTATAAATATTGATATTATTCTCAAACCTAATTGTTTTCTATATATTAAAATATACTATTTTTTATATTTCACCACCATTGGATGGGATATTCACAGGGAAATATTTTTTTATTCTTATACTATCAACAATTTATAAGGTTTTAGGCCTTTAACCATTCCTCATAATCAATTTTGGTATAATTTTTTTATTTAAAAATGTAATTATGACAAAAATAGATTTAGAGAAAATATAAAATTTAGTTATGGATGGTAACATTTACTATGAGGTGGTATAGGAAAATAATCATATAATATTTTAATCTAATTTCATTTAGTAGAGGTATTTTGATATATTAATCCTACTTATTTTTGTTTTTGGAAGTATATACTCTATCTATTGATCATGAGAGTTCATTATATATTATTTTCATATTTGATAAAGTTTTGCTTCTAATTCATGACATCTGATATTGAGAGTGTTCTTATAATATTCAATCAACATCAAATCATCTTAAAATTCCTTCCTGACCATCTAAATATCTTATTCATGCATCATATCATTCTCTTTCATCAAAGATACATGGTCTTTTATCTTGTGGGATTTAGATTCATGTTATTAATTTCTCACATCATTACATTTCATTTGATATTTTTCTAATACATGGTACTTTTCTTCAAGTTTTTAGTGGTCTCTTCCTTTTCATGAATTATATTGAGCCACTCTTCTTAAAATTTGGATCACCTTTCTTCATGTTATACATTTTTTTCTTCAATGGATCAATTTGTTTAGAGATCTTTTTATAAGTTAATACCATTTCATACAAGAATTTCTCTAATTTTTCTGACTCCTCCTCATACAGTGTAATCACCTCATGTTTTCTATAAATAAAAGAAATTAATAGTTTTCTAAGGAAATGAAGCATACCTTTCAATTGAATAATTGATTTTAAACCACCACAAAAACTTGAATCTTATTTATGATAGTTTTAAGTGGAATATTCACATACCTCATAGTTAATTGAGTTTCATAAAACATTTGAGGTAGGTTGGATGCACAATTCCTTAGTTGTTGACCACACCACCTATCCCTCTCCTCCTATTTTAAATATATCTTCTTTAGTTGGAGAACCAAAAATATTCTTCATCCTTTATCAAGAGGGAAATCATCTTCAATTTATTTTTCTCTTCCATTTTCATATTCATCATTATCTTGAAGGATACTTCCCTATTTATGGAAATGGTAGTGAAGTATATCATTTCAATTTTATTATAAATATAATTATCTTATAAAAACATATAAAAACATCACTTCATTATGTACTGATATAGAAACTCAAATATTCATAAAGGGATGAACATAAGGAATAAGATCTAATTAATGGTGAACTAATCTTTGATAAAAATTTATAGGATCGATTATAGATGTAATCAACACTGAGAGGGATAATGAATCAATGTACTTGTATTTAAAATATAATTATTATTTTTTATCGCTTATCATTTCACTTCATTAATTTGTTAAGGTTAATGATTTTATTATTATCTTTTCTTACCTCTGTTCATTTATGAATCACTTTAAACACACCCACATAAGAGGCATAGTGACATACAAGGTTCCCCTTTCCAAACAAAAGGCTAATCCTTCATTTGATCTTGTAAAACCTAGAATTTTAAGACCAACTAGTATCAATATATTAGATAAAAATTAGTATGGATTATCCTTTAAAATCACACTTTCATATCTATCAATTTCCCTTCAGTGTATCCCATAGGTAAGTGCATCCCAAACTTTATGATGATATAATTTTTGGGTAAAAACTAAAATCTTGTCATCAATATAGATAATGAATTTTGTTGATGTGTTTCATGGGACTTATTTTTATTATTAACTTACTTTTAAAATAAAATACAAGAACTTATTCTTATTTTTTTATATTCCCAAAAATAAACAATCAACATTTTATTATTTATAGAAGGTAATTGAATTTTTTTCTCCCTATTTAATATTATTATCTATGAGAACTAATATTTACTACAAACTAAACTAATTCTTCCCTATTATTATCCTACTTCAATGCAACACCAACATCACTACTTCTTTTTCCTTCTTCTTAGATTTACCACACAAATCATCATTAAGATATATTATGTATCATATCAACTATTTTATTTGATATAAATATTTATGAGTTTGTATAGTATCAGATCTTATATCTTTATTAACAATCAGATAATTAGATAATATAATGTCAGTAACTATATTTGATAAAACCCTATTTAAAAACATGATATATATATATATATATGATTACTATATGAAGAATTTTTTTTCTTCCCTTCAATATTTATTCTCTTTCAACTTATATATTTTTTGTATTCACAACACTGTATGAATACATGAATTTGAATATCCATGTAATTTGGATATCCAAAAATCTTAAATTATAAACCTTTTATTATTTGAAAATTTTAAAGACATGATATTTTGAATCTCCCATAGATAATATTTCTCTATTTTAACTAAATAAAATATGTAGTGACTATCATGATCCTTCTATATTAAAACCTTCCTATATTCTTATCATCATTTCATTCAATCCCAAAAGTTTGTATTCTTTTAAAAACAACTATTACGATATCAATGCATCCATTCATGGAGCCGTTATGATCATGGATTCTTTCTTTAAAACTGCACGTGGATCCTTCTTCATTATCCTTCATCAAATCCTGATATAATCATAATAAACATATCATGATATATATATATATATATATATATAAATTCATGAAATACCTAAAATCAACTTGTTTAATTTTAATTTGTTAGCTGAAAAATTTATTTTCAAATATACTCATTTGAAAATATCAAAAATATATAGAACAATGATCTATGATTCCTTGATAATATTTAACTTAGGCATGGATAATGGCTAGATATATCCTCATGATGTTTTAAAATAGAAATAATATCTCTTTCATCTTTCTAAAAAAGTTCTCAATATTTAATTCAGTTCCATGGAAAATATAAATATATCATACACACTATAAAAATAACATATTTCTAATAAAAAATATACAACATAGTATCACACACGTCAAAAATATTATATTTGGAAATAATCATCATATGTGGACTAGAAAAATTATATGTGTCATTTACACGTCTTATGCATGGATCAAAATGATAAATGATCCATCGAAATGACTTACACACTAAGATAAATTTCTTTCACAAACTCAATATCTTATAAAATAAAAATATCATGAAACTTAATATATTATATGAGATCATCCTTTCATTTGAATCCTCTCATGTATGATATATTCCTATTTCATTTTATAATATAATCTCTAGAAATTAGAGTCTGTTCAAAATCTTCAAGAAGTTATTATACTTCTCTTTTAATTTTCTTTTATCTTCTAAACTTCATCCATAATTCATTTTATTCTTCTCAGAAACCATATAAATAAGTCTTATTCAAACTGTCCTAATTATAAATATATATAATCAATCATTGTAAATTCTTTGTATAAACCAAATCCCTAAAACAATTAACTCTAATATAAATGAATGTTCCCTAATTTAAAGAGGTAGAAACTACTACAAACACTATTCACTTAATCATTGTGACACTCTCATGGGATAAATTCCATCTTCAAGATTGGTTTCTCTAGAAAAACATGAAAGGTAATTCCACCTCGCTTATTATTTTATATAATAACATCAAAAAAATTATATTCATTTCTATCTATTGATAACCAATAATAACATACACCATACTCAAAAATTGTGCACAATGATTCCCATATAAGACTGCTTCCTACTATTGTATGTCCCTTTGATTGTGTATTATACCCATAATTTTTTTTAAAGTTAATTGCACATATCCTTTATAGAATGAAAAAAATACTTCATTAAATTTATCATGGTCTAATTTTAATTTTATTACTAATAATTCAATGTTAATCTCAAAAACCATGATGTGATGATGAAAATATATGAAGAGATATTCTTAGTGCTGAATTAGGAGAAATTTTATTTCATGGTGATTTATAAAATTTTGATCGGCCATTGGATTTCCAAAATGGGATAGATATTGGTACTAAAAAGATAAAGGTGAAAAATTAATTATTAATACCCATGATGGTGAATAAAATTCAAAGAATCTTGTGATATGCCTTTTTGACCATAGTTTTGTGAAATATTTATTCTAAAATTTTCAACCCCTCACCAATATCCTAGTAATCAATACAGAGTTCCCAATAAATGGAAACTAAAAAGTGGAATTAAAGGGGATGGAGACTTAGTTTTTCACTACCCTAATAATGGTACCCTGAAATTGGGAGGACCCACCTTAATTCATGTGATATTCATGTGAATCCACCATAGGGATAGTTCTAGGAAACGAATTTACTGGATTTTTCTGCCAATATATTATAAAATTTAAACTATTATAGAGACTTAAATTAACTACACCATAGTGGTGAATAAGTTATTTATTATGTTATTTTCTTTTGAAAGTGTTAAAAAATATACAGTTCTTTCCAACATGATGATTTAAATTGAATACATGTCAATGAAATACTTGTATAATAAATAGAATGCAAATCCTTTCTTGATATGTTAAATTATTTTCCCCCAATAATTCAACATTAACATAAAAGATAAGAAAGTTTTATAGAATACCATCACTGACCATTATTTTAATTTGGATGTATTAAACCATAGTTTAGAGAATATAATGGTCATTTATAGTGAGTTCCTATATATTCAGCATTTTTCAATAGAGGAAAAGACATGAACATCATTCATTACCATTTATAACTAATTAGAAACCTTGGAGATATACCTATAATACATATACAAGATGAAAAAATTGTTCATTGTTAAATATAAAATTTATTATTGATATGATCCTATAATTTTCAAGAAATGTTGTGATAGATTTATTTGTTGGTGTGTACATAATAATTAATTAGAAGTGTGTTGGAATTTTTACACTCCCCACCAATAAGAGGATACCATGGGAAAGAAAGAAATATGCTGAAGATACTTTAAATTGGATTATTTTTTTCATAATTACATAAAGATTCATGTATAATCCAATTATAATGTGACCATTTACAACATAATATGAAAATTGGAATGATAGATGAAATTTCCTAACACAACATCATGAAGGTTGAAGTTTTTAATTTAGGGGGTATAGAAATTATAGAACCTTTGCATAACTATTTTGAAAAAAAATTAATCCATGATACCATGTTGATTTTGTTTCAAATTAGGTTGAATTGGAATCCAAAATGGCCAATAGAGTAAATGTGGCGATGAAATTTATACAGAATATCATCTTTTCAAGGTTTAAATTTCCAAAACCATTGATTAGTGATCGAGTAACGCACTTTGAAAACCACTTATAAAGGGGAGTGATGGAATAATATTGAGTTCAATTGTACATGAGTACTCTGTACCTCCCTAAAATGAGTTTATATGTGGGGATTAATACAAGAGGTTCAAGTATATTTTAGAGAATACCATCAATTTGAGTTAAAAATATATTTCATGAAAACTAAACGATGCATTGTGGGAATACTAAATAACCTAAATTATATAATTGAGAATATATTAATTTTTATTTTATTTTATGGGAAACAATGCCCCCTTATAGTGTATGTATATCGAAAATCATACAAGGTAATAAAAATGGCGAATAAAAAGGATAATTAAGTAATAATAAAGTGATTATTCATGTTGGGTGACCTTAAAGAGGTATTGATTTTATTTTATATAGATTCTACCATCGACAAGGATAATCTAAATAAGTGGCATGATAAAATCATCTAAAGGAATGATATTTACCGAGGAGATTAGGTACTTTTGTTTAATTCATTATTTCATTTGTTTCCATATAAAATTAGGTTAAGATATTTGGGACTTATCTTGGTAACAAGATATTTTACACACTGATATGTTGAGATTCAAAGGAACGAGGAACCACTATTCAAGGTGAATTGAAAATAAGTCAAGTAATATGTTTGGAATTATCATGTTGGGTGTTTCCATACATTTTATTTTTATTGAATAAAGTAAGGTATGTTAATATTTAAAATTTAAATAAATCATAACATGTGAGTAAACATAAAAATGTTCTCTATTATGTTTTTGAATGTATAATCCATTTATGTTGTTAGGTTATAAATTAGTAAATTTTACGATTCTTATGTCATGATAGAGGATGTGAGGTAAGATCCCCAAATTCTATACTTGATCCACTCAAATAAGAAGAAATAATGTAGTAAAAAGGTGTTATAATAGAGGAATTTCAATAGTTTAGGGAACATGGTAGTATTTTAAAATGATCTCTTTATTATGGTGCAGACACACTAATCAAATTGCAATTCCATGTCATTGAATGTCTAAATGCATTGATCAAGTCATGGTACCAATTTTTATTCCACAAGTTCATATGTGAGAAATGATGGTGGAGAAAAAAATCACGAGGATACTCTACATGCCACGACATGATCCCAAAACTAATGGATGGATAACCCACTTGATCAATCATGGTATAGTATCAAACTCCATTCCAAAATGCATTAAAGGTGGATAGATATCCTGATATATAATTTTCATAGGGTTCCCTCTCACAATATAGCCCCATGTTGTGGACCCTCAATGCAAGTTCCAACATAGCCATATTTATCATGTTGTAATTAAAAAAAGTGTGTTTAAATAATATTACAAATTATTTTCATGGGATACATTAATGTATAATTTTTTTCCTATAAGATATATCTTTAATAATATTTATGAAAATTTCACACTATGTTATCCTAACCCAAGGTGTATCATTTTATAGAGCATTATTTTCAAAATTTAATGGATCTAAAAGCATTGATTATGATGTTGAAGATAAGGTCAATCCACTATAACACTAGGTGAATGTTTAAATATCCATCCATAATTATTTTTTATGTCACGACATTTCAACTCCCCTTATCTAGGATCACCCTCCATCTAAGATCCCACACATCCAATCCCCTTGTAACATTTTCAATTAAACAAGGTAACACATATGGTTCTTGTTGGTGTCAATTCATTCTATATCCCACAATATTACACAAAAAATATTTTCCATGTTAGCAAATTGGAGCCAACATCCACAAAAATTCATTGAACCATCAACCATCCTCATAAACAGCCACTACTACCCCTCAAAAACCATAATCCCTCCATGGTATATTCTCTCTATCTATTATTAAGGTTTTATTGAAGAATAAAGACCCCCCTTATATAATAAATATGAAAAAACCCACACTTATATGAACTGAAATGATCCCTTTCAAATATTCTAAAACCTACCAAACTAAATAATGCAATCCTGGACACAATCCTCACCAAACCCATCATCATAATCCTCTCAATCCTCAATCCAAACTGAGATTTATTCCCCTTGGATGTTTCTTATTGATTATTCTTCCCCAAACCACCTTAATATATGTAAATACCCCAACTAAAGTAGCTTAAATCTAGTGGTTACATTATTACATTGGTACTAGATACATGAGATCTCATCCCAAAGGACCGAATAGTTTATTAGTCTTGGTTAACTAGATAAATACATGAATCCAAAATTATATTGGAAATATAAAATAGTGTAACAAAAATTATTTAATACTTTATAGTATTCAAAATATATTTCTTCATATCATGGGGAAAGGAAAAAAAATAAAAGGTTATCTCAAATACTTTGTAAGGGTTATATACAATGGAATTTATCACGAGTAAATAACAAATAATCAATATGGAAAGGTAAATAACTGAATATGAATTTCATTTAATTAATAACTTGGGTACAAAATGAATTCATGGATAATATCACTATAGTAATATCATGGATAATAATAATATAATTCTCACTGAAGTAAATGCATACTATTGGAGTTCCTGATCTAAGACATCATGATATATTTACCTTCATGGCCTTGAACCTTGTCATTTTAATTGATGGTTTGGTATACACCAAAAACCTATTTAATATGTCTAGAATTTTTTTTGTTTCATATGAAATTCTGATTCATCAAGGGGATATCTATTACTAAGACCTACCATCACTATATTTCCAATTCATTCCTCATATATTTAATGGTCAATTCAATTAATAAACAATATACCTTGTTAGAAAATTTATTAATTGAGTAAAAAATATGGATATTCAATATTTTAAGTCTATCAAATAATGTTCAAATTAATACACTATATGTAAAAATGTTATATAGTTCAAGTAATAATAAAATCCATAATATAATGAATATAAATATTTAACATAAATATAATGTCCAATATACTATGATGATAATAAATTGAATGTTTGAAGAAAAACATAAAGACCACAAAATTAATCTAGAGATGAGAGATGTCCATTAATTAAATAAGAATGTATATTTTATAGTAGGACCATATATTTTTAATAATAAAATAAAATGGAAGTGAAACAATTAAAATAATTTTTCATAAAATAGTTTTGGCTAACAATTGTTTTTTTATTTTGAAAAACACTTTTTGGTTAAGTGAGAACCCACCAAAAGAAAATCACTTTGAAGAAAAGTGAGAACCAATATGATAACACAAGGGGATATTAACGGTCTGGGAAAATAACCCTTCATAGGACCAGAACCACCCTAAAAACACCACAAAAACACGCAAAACCAATAAAAGAGCACTCGAATAGTTTAACCCTCACCAAGGCCTCATACACAATCAAAAGGATCATAGAATCTGTCAAATACAACCAAATTGGGGTCATGCACAAAGGAGAATGATGCAGTGATAGAGGGAACCAAGGAAATGAAAAAACAGCTTGGTATAGGACCCCTCGACATCTAAATTAGCTACAAACTGATCCCAGGTTAAACCTTCGTCGTCCTTGAAAACTCCTCTATGCATCCCGCACCGCAGCTGCCCACATAAACCGTATGTGATGATCCTGCACATCAGAAGAGCCGAACCGACATCGAATTAGAAGAGAACGAACACACCAAATCAGAATAGATCTAGAAAAAGGGGGACTTGCATCATGAAGAACAACCGTGAACAGAACTGGATGGATCTGAAACACCAAACTAGGAAGGGGAGCTAGAAGACATGAGATCACTTCCTTTTAAATATTTGTAAAGAAAGTAAATAATGACCCCTTTATAAAATACTATAAAATAACTTTCAAACAATGTAAAAAATCAAAGATAATATAAAATTTCCATTATAAATAATTTTAGTAAATATAACTCCATTTTGTAAAACAAATTTTAAAATATGTACATAGATGAAAAATATACCCTATAAATTAAGAAATAACTTTTTATTTTGAACATTAATTTACTTGATTAAAGGGAAAAAGTGAGGAAAATTCAGAAGTATTTAAGTAATGTACTTAAATATACAAATTATTAGAAAATGGATGATTATTATGAAGTAAAGATTATTAGTTTTTTAATGAATAATATAAGTAATCCCAAAAAATGAGATTATAAAATGAATTATTACTTATTTCATAAATTTTAAACTGCAACCCCATAAAAGAATAAACTTTAATGGAAAATTTTATCATAAATATTAAATATATATTAATGTTAAATACATTAAAGGGGTAGTATATAGACCATATAAAAATAAATAGGTATATAACACCAAATAGGTCTAAGTGGAGTGTAAATTGAGATGAAATCCCTTGGAAAGATCATATCATTGAATTGAGAATTAATAAATGATGTTATTATGTGTAAAAATTGTAAATAAAAAAAAATCAAGTGAAAAAAATATTATAAGGTTTCATTTCACACATAATAATTTCATAATATATTCAATTAATTTTAAGTATAACCCAACGAATGGAAATTCCATTAAGAAACCCTTTACCTCAAGTCCAACTAGCATCACATGTGATTTTAACATCGTTTAAAAAAATTTAAATTTATTATACTTATATAAGATAATAATATACATACTTATAATATAATATATGATCAAATAATTAAATTTTATTACTTTGTTATTAATAATTTTTTATTTAAATCATCATTTCTAAGTGTTAACTGTCTCATTTTTCATGTATGTATCGGTTCACTAATTCCAGTACTTCTATATTTTTGATAGTACCATACTACCTAGAATATTAATAATGATATAATTATCTCATATATTCATTATATATATTTATAGTCATCTATAAAAGGTATAGAGATAGTAATTAATTACACAGTTCTTGTAGACGGTAGTCCGTACCTACACACAAATGTTGTTTCCATTTTTTGAAATTAAATAAATGTAAAATATAATTCATATTTTATAATTATATTAATAGAAAATATAACATATATATTTATTAAATACATCATTATAACTATCCAAGAAAATTGGTGTCAAAAAACAAATTTAATCGCTATGTGTAGATTGTATGGCGTGTGTATGCATGAGCTATGATTTCATTTTCCTAGGATGGAAAGAAGGTGGATAATTTTTGTTACATAATCATTATAAAAATTCATTATATTAAAGATACATGAGTTAAATAATGTATAACATCGATTTATAGGAGGTGGAAGAAGAAGTAAAATTGAAAACGATCAGTGAAGAGTTATACCTCATCATTGAGAAACTTCTATTACTTACACCTTAAGCCTTAAAGTTATAGTCATTTGGAAATAAAAGAAGAAATGGGATGTGGAGAAGAAATATATAAAGGTATTATGGTAGGTGTTGACTGATATAGAATAATCAAAATTTGCGAGGATGATATGATAAGAGGTTCCCTTTTATAAGTGATGGGAGGGGTACTGTTCGTATTACTTAAAGTATTAAATTAATATAAATTATTTTTTAAAATTAAGTGACCCAATATTTAAATATATAGAATATTAGAGGATTATTATTATAAATAATATTATTAAATAAAATTTAGGTAATTCTACATGACTTTTTAATAGTTATCTCTTAGTTTTAACCCCCATTAATCCATTTGACAATTATAACCATATCAATGTTTTTTAATCATTAAGGTCCAATAAAGTTACCATAAAAGTAAAATTTTCCCATAAATGGACTATGTTTTATATTTTAAACCATATACCATTAAAATTTCCAATGAGAGTATTTTTAGTAATTTTAAATAATTTAATAAAATATTATTTATTATAAAATATCATTAATATCATTTTTTTCAAACTATTCATTTACATTGATTTTAATGTCATCTTGATAGGTATGAGATTGAAATATAATCCTTTAACACATAAATAAAATGTTATATGTATCTAAAAAAATTCATGGAACAAAATAATTCATCAAAATTTTATTACTTAAAATATTTATAACATTATTAATATTATTATTCTATTATTTGAATAAATAAAATTTCTAGCATTGCATAAGAATTTAAGCCAATTATTCAATAAATTAAAATTTAAAATAAATTAATATTATAAAAAACAATAATTTATCTATAAAATAAACATTTATAAATGAACTTATTCTCTTTTTATCCTGTTATAAAAAATTTCACATTTATTGAAATAAACAAAGTGGCATTTTGTATTTTTTTTAAATAATATAAAGGTCATGATAAAATAAAAATGGAACCAAGGCACCCAAAAATTATAATATAAGATGTTATATGGTTAAGATAAACTCAACCAATCACATTTGGGAAATATTTGGATAACTTTTAAGCCTTATCATCTAGTTGAACATGTATACACCCATTTTAATCTTAATTGTGATAATTTAAATTTGTACCATGCTAACATAATTATATTTCCAATAATAAAAGGGGCCTTATAACCAAATATTTACCTTGGGATAACAATCTTAAATTAAATTTTATCATATTTAATTTCTATATATGGATAAAATTACTTTTAATAGAATATTCTAAAACACATGAAAAACATTTCATAGTAAAATACATGATATAAGAGAAAAAACAATTGCACCTTAAAATAAAGTAATAATCTTTCACAAAGTAAAGGTTGGGTTAAAAAATTATATATAATTCTTTAAAATAAATTATTTAACTCCTTTAAAATATATTTTATTGAAAAACTATAATCCAATTGGATAAAATAATGTTTTTATGTGATTTTAATGTTTTACCCCATAGTTTTAACCCAATTTTTCCTCTTTTACCCTTATCGAGGTGACAAATATTTACCATGCTTACTCTTCATAATGAACAAAAATTAAGTTTAAAATATTAGAGTATATTAATTATTATGATTAAAAATATGTAATATATTTATTAAATTAAATTCAAATTAGTGTCTAAATTTAATTTAAAATTAAACCCACAAAACGTGATGAAAAACTATTTTCCAAAAAATATCCTTTTAAAAGTTTTTATAGAAAAATCAAGAATAAAATTGATTAAAATTAACATAATAGGATTAAGTAAAATTTAAATGATCTAATTTTACATTTAAACCATTTTAAAATAAAATGTAACTTCGTAAATGTTTAAAATAAAAGACTATTTTTAATAAAAGGTAGTATTTTATACTATACACTGAAAAATTACTCTTTTTACTAAAATATAAAAAATTTGACATAAGATAATTTTGATATTATGATATAATTTTTATAAAATAACATTTCATAAGTTGGTATAAATTAATTGTGCTAACCACTCCCAAAAAATTAATAAAAATAATTTTTGATGAAAACATATTTTTGAAGTATAAAATGACTTTACAAAAAATCGTGTACTTATTTATTATGTATTAGTCAATAAATTCATATTATATAAAAATATTAGCCCTATTTTTTTTAATATGGTAACTCATATTCACACCTATGAATTCTTGAGGCAATTTTATAATGGTTACATTTAAATAATAATATTTTAATAGTATATCACTGTTCAAGTAAACATGGTGTTGCGTGTAATGAAAGATATCAATGAAAGTGATATTATTAGAAAATAAATATATTATAAAATACTAGGATGTTACATTCTATATATATTTATTAAAATATTACCCCATAATTTTATCTTGATCATTAAACATTTAATATTTTAAAATAACTTCATCGAAACCCCACACCATACAAAGGGATAATAAAACTAAATGAAAGTGGGAAAAAAGTTACCTAACCAAACACATAATAGGGATCCAATATAAGGATAACATTAGTGGGTAGTTAAAATATGCACATAAATAGAAATAATAACATCAAAATATTATTAAAGAGTGATATAAAGTATGGTCATGGTAATGTTAATAACCATAAAACCATAAATCCGTGAGGGGTTAAAAGATAATCAATTCATTAAAAATGAAGATAAAAGTATATAATTTTTATTTCAAGATCCCTTTATTAAATTTTTAGGATTATTTTAATTTCATGATAGAGAAAAAGGTAAAAATAAACATACTTAATTTATTTCCATTTCATAATCACAATGTCATCTTTTGGTTTTTCTTTGATTAATTTCCATTTCATCACTTAATCCACAAAATGAAGACGATTATTTCATTCTTGAAGCAGTAAAATTAACTTTTAACATATCATAATATATATATAATCAAAAAAATACATTCCTCCTATATTTACTACAAAAAATGGTTAGTACAATGTAATATAAAACCCAAAACTTATTTTAACACCCATAACTGTGTTCCAAGAACTTTATCATTGAGGATTTGAGAAGTGTAAATCCCATGAAAAAAGTACTAATATATTTGGAATGGAAATAATATTTGGAGGTGGAATGCTAGATAATAATATTTTGGGCTTCATTTTATAATGTCAAATATTTTATCTATCTTGAGATGAATTTTACATTGATTTTTTATTCTACATATTTTGAGTGTATTTAAAAAAATTAGCCAACCATGGAATTCCTTGAATGACGTCTCAATACTACACTTTTTTGTAGATGGGATTAACCACATGGGAGGTCCATTCTATATGGATATTCATGGAAGAAGAGGAGAAATTTTGTAGGATAATTAGAGGAAGTAGAAAATCATATCATCCACAGGGAACACAAAGGTGTTCATGTGAACACAAGAGTATTCCTGAGGGACCGTATGGAGAAACCTAAGAGGGGTGTGTTTGGATGTGTTTCTAGTCAAAAAACCCTAGTACCGGATCAATATATGTATTCATGAGGGTGTAATATATGGAATAACTCAACCCTGCTGAAAAATTATGTGGGGTTAAAGATGCACGTGATACTTTTCCTCCGTATTGTAAAATATGAAAATAATATCAAACACCCAATCAAGATAATATGAATTGTTTGATCACTATGGGCCTTATTAATTAACATTTTAACTTCAAAGGATTTGTAGGAGAGCATGATAAAATCAAAATCCATCATTTCAGTAACCCAATGCTCAATCTACGACATGCTAGCCTCCTCCAGTAGTCAAGAAGAGTTACCAAGACATTCATGACCATCCAAAGCCATGCATGAAACCTATATCTTGCATACATGGGCCTGTTCTATGAATAAAAAAGCTTTATTATACACATGTGATGAACAAATAAATCCACAACATCATGTGAATATTTCACATGAATAATAAAATTTCTTCTATCATGTAATGGTCTTCGCATAGATGCCCTTCATCGCATTAAGCATTCGACAGTTGTCGAGCATTTTCCCCTGAGTAATCACATGATCAAGAGAATCCAATCAATAAAATAATGTATTATATTTTTATGAATAATTATGTATCATCCATCTCATATTAATCCTATCATGGGAAACCTTCATCAAATTAAAAATTTGGTGTTTTTCAAGTATTTTTCCATTGAGGTGTCGTACGATCATGCGAAGCCAGTCACATGAAGTGATCCTAAGAATATTTTCATATGAAGATGGTCATAAAAATATAATCATGCGAATTAGATCAAGTGAATCCAATCATGATAATATTTCTATGTTTCATTAGTTTTCTAATAGTTCCTAAGAATATTTTCATATGAAGATGGTCATAAAAATATAATCATGCGAATTAGATCAAGTGAATCCAATCATGATAATATTTCTATTTTTCATTAGTTTTCTAATAGTTTCATAGATACTCTGCTCACCACCTAAATTCGGTACGCATGACATACTCACAATAGAATGTCACAAAATTCTTGTCCACCTTTCCCCATATAAAACCTTCCTCATCCATGGAAAAAAGTGTACAAAAATAAGAAGATAAAAAAGTCATAAAAATAGAGGAGGAGGTGATGGAGAATTGTCCACTGCATTTAGTGAAATTCTATAGTTAATTACGAGATGTCATCGTGAGACCTCATCATGAGACCACATCATGATACCTCATCGTGTGACCACCATATGTGATTTCAAAATGAATTTAACATTACATGACAAACTCATGCGATCCTTTGGTCTGGTTTTATGTGACCCCCTTTGGTATGTATGGCCCTTCCAAATGAAAAATAATCTTTTAGAATCATTTCCATCTATTTACCATTTACCCCCTTGTTATTTGATTCCCTCTTGAAAACCCATGTAAATGTTGGCCCTATCACACCACCCCTTTAGATTTCATGGACATTACATGAACCACCTTGTTATAAGGCCCTATCATCTGAACCTCAAGTCATGAAAAGAATTCACTCAAACCCTTGGTTATGAGATGCTTCTATGTGGGTGATCCAATTGTGTGATTTTATCTGTTTGTCCTAATCTCTCACCCACGTACATGTAACCATTTTACATGATAAGTATTCAGACATCCCTGATATTTGATCCCCTTATTATAAAAAATGTCATTATTCTATAGGTTCCATTATCATTTCAAACATTTACATGAACCCTTGATCTAATGATGCCTCCATGATTCACGGACAGGCACCCTTGGTCCTGAAAGGGCCTCATTTTCCTTTGATCATATGGACTTAGACATATTCACTTGATAAATTGACCCCCTATGGTTTTTCTGCCATTGACATGAAAACCATTATTCATGTGATGAATTTACATGACATTGTTAGTGTGGTACAGTTTTAATCTATTGGAATTGTCATCCCTTCCATGTAAACTACCTTGTACATGAACCCCCATAGCACGTGAACCCATGGAAATCTAGTCATGACATGAAAACACATGGAAACATCACATGAGCCCCCAAACATGTGAGGTGATCATGAAAACATTCACATGATGTACTTAGATTATGCCTTCATGCAGCCTTGATATGCGAACCCTTGGTCATTTCATCCTTGTACATGTGAACCCTTGGACATGTGGCTTTGGAAATGTGAACCCTCATACATAAGACCCTAACATGAAATTTTATGTCTTCATGCATCCTTGATATGAAAACCCTTAGACATGTTATCCTTGTACATGAAAACCCTTGGACATGTGGCTTTGGACATGTAAATCAATAGACATATGACTATGAAATGAAAACCCTTTGACATTTTGTCCTTGATAAGTGAACCCTTATCCATTTTGACCACTATTCATACATTATATGTCATGATTCTACTTATGAGTGTGTGTACGCCTTGAGGCAACATGATCACATAAATCTGAACTAGTCACGCGGTCACCTAACCCTTATGGAGAGGAGGGGGTTCTCTCATTCCATGATCTCAAAATGGACTCCATGTTTTAAAACCATATTTAATATAACCATCATGGTTATCAATGTTTGATATTCATAGGATGAAGAATGAATATGTGACATGGGAATCCACCTTGGTGCAAGTCCCTTAATATTCTTATTATTCTAACTCATGGGACCAAATACTCTTATGGGTCTAACATCCTTACTTAGTTATTAGTAGATGAGAAATGGGTTTATACATTAAAATCCTCTTTGGTATAATCCCTGACTAGGCCCTCAATAAACTTAAGCCAATATATCTCATTTTGAGTTTATCATGCATCATGAGTCCAAACTCATATTCAATTTATAGGTCAATCCTAAATGGTAATCCACTTTGGCATAAGTACCTAAATTACTCCAATATTTCTAATTCCGAGGAAACAATCCCTAAGATTATTTGTTATATTTTCTCTTCCATCAGTGGGTTAAGAACAAAATAAACTACGAGGAATCTGATTCATGTTATAAATCGGATATATAAGATACCTTTCTAAGGACCTAGATCCATATCTAATCTACCCCCATTAGAAATTTCATGTATCTATATTCTGTATAAAATCACTAATGTCCTTATATATATATCATGTATTCCAATTAAGATATATCTTCTATGAATTCTAGAACAACTCTATATATATTTTCACATTACAATAATCCTTGTGAAAGATCATAAATCTCTTCTCATAGATCCATATTCTCTATGAGAATAGTAATTATACATATCTAAGGGAGACCTCAGTGTGTAAGCCCCACTCAAATATCAGGGAGACCATAGCGTGTAATCCCCACTCAAACATTAAGAAAGCCTCAGTGTGCAAGCATCATACAAATATATATCTGAAATGGTCATCCCTCTTAAGTGTAAGTTGTGAACTTTAATTTATCCTCTTTAAAGGTATATATTCTAAAGGAAGCATCTCAGGACTGACTTAGTGTGTTATCCACATAAAAATTAAATCTTATGCTATCACATGAATTTTCTAGTCTTCTTCTACCTCTTATTTCTCACAATGAGCATGACCCACATGGGTTTAGAAACCAATGTCTATTGTATTGTCTGTATGATAAAAATTCCACTGGTATGGGCCTCCTTTATGATTTAAGACTAACTACATATCATCTTACTTTATAGGGACATATTCATGAGGAAATATATTTGGGAATACTCATGTGAATCATCCCCAATCAAACTTATACTATCATACAGTTTACAATATATAAATCTAATGAAATACATGGGTTTTGATCCCTATTCTTACATGATATGTAGGATTCCTCTTGGAGGTTCAATCCCAAGTAAAAATCAACCACCAAATACCTACATGGATAAAAAATCTAGTTTTCTTGAATACAGATATAGACTGGAGTATCATAAATAGATAAGATAATAAAGGAGAACATGTGATACACTTAGAGGTTCTCATTTACACATGATTCGGATTAAGTCATTGGCATAGTAAAAAATAGCCCTATATTAGGTATTGGGAATGATTCATGAACATATCATAAAATACATAATAGATTACTAGAGTATGAAATAATTCCCCCAAATAGGGTGAGATGAGCCTGACCTCCCATCATCTCAACCAATTTTAGTTTCGATGTGATGTTGGTAAGAACCACTCATTGTTTTCTACCTTTGGAAAGTATTCTTGTAGCTCATTAAATATGTGGTAATTATTGGGTGTTACTAAAAAAAACCTTATCAAAAAAAGGATGACAAAACAATAATAATCCTACCATAATCAGGCATTATATCACGAGTCTATCCCAAATAAAAAAATGGTGTATCTGATGTAAATCATTCAACTTTGATAACCCTTTCATGGGTAAATAAGGATTTATTTTTTAATTCCCAATAAGAAAATTTATTTCATGTTTACCCTATGGGTGTAGTCTTAAAAAAAATTGAACCTGATATGAATCATTCAACTGTGTCAACAGTTTCATGGGTAAAAAAGGATCCCTTATCCCATTCCCACTAAGCCATTTAGTTGTGTGTATGCTAGGTAAAAACAACTTGAACATTATTTGAATCAATACATTATTTAAAATCACAAACATGTAAAAATTAACCAATATTATATCCTTTAACTATGATATAAATTGATTGATCATGCACTCTTATATATGATACTGCATAGATCATGTGTTTTGTTTCCACCCCATAACTTTTTAGATTCCCTACAATCCAAAAGGTGTCTCAAAATACACCAACAGATTTAAATATTATTGGAAAATATTGTAATACCTGTAGAAAACATAAATTTATTATGCACAACCAACTAAAAAACCTGTTGTACACCACATCCTCTATAGAAACCTCTGAACCAATGCCCTAACATATACTATCACCAAATGAACACATCTAGTTCCAGTTAGTGAATCTCTTAGTTTGGGGACCACCATTTCAAAGCCTCCATCCTAGCTTCAAGGGAAGCTTCTGAAATACCCTATAGGATGAATCCCCACATGACATGCTATAAAGAATAAGTTTTCCCCAATTTCCATATTTAACTACTTTAGGAGATTATCCCTAGAGTGAAACAACATATTCATTACTTATCTAATGGAGATAAAGAATGTAAATCTTCATAACAAATAAACCACTCATGAGCTACCTATGAGGTATCATACCCACTCTTGTTATCATCATCGAAATGTGACCTCGATTCCATAGGGAACTACAGAAGAATTTATGCAAAACTTAACCATAAAATGTGTCTGATTCCCATCGGTATATCCTGAAAACATCCCAAAATCAATACTAATTTATCACTTTCCATATTCTTAAGATTTAGTTACACCTTTCCTTGGTGGATTTGGAATACTAGGGAAAACACTATGTCATTGGGATAAAGAAGTTTTTATCTTTTCATAACCCTAAAAACATCTTGTTTTTGGGCACCAACCCACCAAACTAGATACTCCATTAAAGAGGAACATCAAACCACCTATGTATCCATTAATACGATACCAACCAGATCTATAGAATTTCCACCCTATTTGGATGAGTGTGCTATTGATGAGGATGATTATTACCTTATACAGTATCTTGAACCCTAGAATGTTGTCTCATCCTCCACCCTAAGTATTAATGAAGAAGGTCTTGGTTGTATCCTTCATGCATTTATAAGAGGCATTATAAACCTTATTGAAGCTTTACAATTCAATATTTATAGAGAATATTCCCAATAAAAATGTAATATTATGTCTATGGGGTATAAATTGAGACTCCCATCATCATCCAACCACCCAACCATTGATAAATAAGGGTTTCATCATGACATCCATCAGTTATACCATTAATGATGATAAGGTAAATTATATGGAATAACTTATTTCACTACTCCAGTAAGAGAATGAGGTTCTCTAGGAAATATTTGTCTAAATGATTATAGTATCTTTTCCTAGATATTATTTATCAGAAATATCCTATATAATTTCACCTTACAGTAATGTTCCCCATCCTAGAGGGATATGGACATTTTTTAGTCTTTTCCCCCTCATCGAGTGAACACTGGATACTATCTGACCATAGTAGTTTCCAAAAAGTCTCAAAGAGAGTTAGATTCTTCCCATATATTGGATATATAATTAAAGTCTAGTATAAATCATGATTTTTAGGGATTTACACTAATATAGTAAAATCTTGACCCCAAAAACATCACAAAAACCAACCTCCTCTCAGTATCTTACTGAGGAAAATGATAAAAAATTCACCTCCACAAACAATCAAATCTAGGAACATGAAGATCTCATCAAGCATGAAATTTTTTGGTCCAAAGGGAGTGGGATCATATCCCTACCTCTGTCTATGATGTCCACTAAAATATTCTGGTGGAAACTTGTGAAAAGAACCATATCCCTACTTTCTCAAACTAAATTTTCTATATTATTTAAACAATAATCCTGGGTTAGGCACATGTTCCCACCCCCATGCAAGAATCCCATCGGCATATTCAGATAGAACAAAGAGGACAGAAGAGGTAATATATCCCAATATAAATCAAATATTTCTACCAATACATCCTGATAATCAAGAAAATATTGACCTATGATACTATACATACCCTTTCAAAGTGCTAATAAAATTTTTCAGCAATAGAGGTTTTTTACTGGCATATTTTGACAATGATATAAGAAAAGGCACATGTCACTATCCCATCAACCAGAGTAGTGTATTTTCATGCCCAACATAAATTGATGGAAACTATAGAGAAAGAGAACATTCTTTATCCCATATAGGAGTATTATCATTATATTCCAATGAAGGAAAATGAACATACCTGGGATCATATTTTTGATCCAACTGGGGTTCATCAACCAATATTAGAAATCACCTCAAGATAGGAAAATATTCATATTGAAGAAAGATAATGATATTATCCAAATGAATATGGCTGGGATCATATTCCTGATCAAGTTAGGGTTCAAAAAACTAGTTTGTAAATTACATATGGATAGGCGCATATTCCCATCGAAGAAGTATGGTGGTGTATTAAAAAGAAAAACCATGACCGGGATCATATTCCTAATATAAATGGGGTTCATCAACCCAGTTTGTAAATAACCCTATGGAATTCCCATATTCATCACCAAAATAAAAAAAAATAAATAGAATATTCCATCATCTTACAGTAGATATGTTCATATTCCTTCTCCCTCATACAAAATACTGAACCATCATGCTTCATAGGTTATATAGGAGGAGTCCCATGTCCCTTCTCCCATTAGGAAGGTTTGTAAGCATATTTTTTCAGGGAATTAATATTTGTATCAGGATCCAACCCCCAAATTAACCAGGGTTGATTAGTATATTTAGGAAACTACCCAAAGGTAGGAATATATTCCATCTAATAATACATAAGCTTAACATTATACTCTACTAACTTCAATAAAGTGGTCTCATTTTCCTATATAAATAGATGGTCATCAGCATACTCTAGTGACCCCCATATAGCAGGCCCATACTCCTTATTAACCCTATAAGGAAGGTCAAAAACTCTAGAAATGATTCAGGATGATTCTTATATTTATACCTTTATTTATTCTTGTATCCTTAAGGCCATATAATGAATATATATCGCACCTCAAGGGTTCACTTACTCTTTATCTGAATTAGAATAAAAAAATTTTCATGACAGTCCTTCCTATAGTAGAATAGAGATGGATTATGAAGATCATACCCCATAAATACAACATAGATGAAATTATCATCATAATATCTCAACTAGGAAAGGGAATCATCACCTTTTCAGGAAAACTTTTTATAGAGACGTGTATAAAGAATCATGGCCAACCATACACAGTTCCCTATCAACCACTAGAAACACCTCACAACTCTCAATAGATAACATAGAAAATAAACTTATGTGGTATGAACAAGTGAATGAATATACTTAAATGTTCTTATTATACGGCATTAAAATTCATCAAAGATGTCCTTACCACATGATATTAAAATACATGGGGAATATCCTTATCACTTGACATTTAAATGTATGTAAGACATCCTTATGACATGATATTAAACTACATGGAAGAAATATTTACCATATAAAATAAAACTATATAGGAAATGTACTTATCACATGACGTTAAACTACATTTCATGAGGTTTTCATACTAAATAAATGATCCCTCCTAATGATTTTTTACTCAATAGTTACATATTATTTTACATCTCCTTGAAAATTTGTTCAATACTTATTGAAATACCCTTTTGGGTTTGCTGAACCTTCTTGAATTTTACCTTCTCCATGAACCAACATCACACTAATAGTGTCTGAGTTAACAAAAATTGATGCCTTGAGCCAGCCTATATTTTCTTTGAACTCCATAGACTATGAGCCCATGTATTCTTGGTTATCCACTATAACATATTGGTAATAGGGACTAACTGGTCCAAAGGGACACTTCTAGGTTTCATTGGTGAATAAAATAAACCATTAGAGATTTTTCCTAGGGGATGTTTCAGTCTTAAGGAGAGGACCCTCTTAAACTCCAGATCAATTATCCTAACTGTGTATGATACAAGCTTCCTCCATTACTAATGGTTAACCTATACCCATAGGTTTCCACCTAACCTTGACTCAGATATTATTAGTTTATGATGTACACCTCCCATAACCCAACTATTCAATCAAATTTAGATAGCCTTAATGTTAAAAACATGTAAATAATAATAATTTTCAAATAAATATTATAACATAGTATTCTTCTACCCTTTTATTTAAGGTTATGCATCTACTATGAAGACCCAATTTCCTTGTGTTGATAATCCCTCTTGATAATACCATTTGATCAATGTTCTTACTCTAAATTCTAGTGAGCCTTTGGTCAAAGTCTTATGTCTGTAATATGTAAAGGCAAATCCATGAACTATTCCAAATCCTTTTGGACAACCTTTTTCCACTAAAGATACATCAATCCTATTTTTATGTATGAATCACCCGATGCCTTGGTTGTATATTCACATGCCATTATGTGGTCCTTGAACCTTTGTACTCTTACTTATCTGTGTGGAATGTTGGTAATAGGGATGAGTTGATCCAAAGGGACCCATCTAAGATTCACTTATAAATAACATAATGGATCAAATCATATCCCTTGGTAATGTTTTAGTCTCCATGAAAAGGTCCCCCTTAAAACCATGATCTACTTATCTTATGGTGTGACACTGGTCTTTAATATTACTAATGGCCGACCTACTCCTACCAATCATCAAACAATCATCCTGTATTTTTTATATAATTAAATGATTCATTTCATCTTTTTCCCTATATCAAAGAGGGTCAAAAATTGCCTCAATGTTTTATGACTTCATACTGATTTCCTTATGATAAGAATTTAAACTACATGGAATACATGCCCTTACTACATGATGTTAAAATGAATGGGGGACATCTCTAATGCATGATCTTTAACTAAATGGAGAACATCCTAGTTCTATGATGTTATACCATAAAACATATTAAGTCATGGTTTAATGACTTTAAACTATACGCCACCCCAGTTCCTAATCACATGACCTTAATCTATAGAGAACCTATATCCATACCATAGGATTTTAAAATATATAGAACATAGATTTTGGCACATGAAATTGAACTACATGATGTTTATCCCTTCCTAAAAGAACTTAAAATTCTTAGAATTGGCCACCATATGGGGCATGTGACCCACATGAGATCCAGATCCATGCAAAATTAAAAAATCAGTCTCCATGTATTTGAGCCAGGCCAGCATGGGGATCTTTTCAATAAACTACATGTGGAATGATTCTCATTATTTTGGGATATTTAGTGTTTTTAGGTATTATAATCTAGTCAAATCCAAAAATACTAAAAATAATATATAATGATTCAAACTTCTTTCCACACAAAAATTTAAAATTCCCTTGCCTTGTCTTGATGTTTATCCCTTTGGTCAATTATTTTGGGTATTTTATTTTCTTAGAAAAGAGACAAGGTCCTCATATTTCCCATCCTCATCACACGATGTTAAAATAAATGAAATTTTGTCTCCTTATAGGACTTGCCTTCTAATTTTTACATATGTTATATATCTACTTTGAAGGTTATAGTTCATGGGTTTTCTAGTTCATTCTGTATTTTCTACAACAAACCTATATTATAACAATGATATCTCACCTATTCCCAACAACAAGACCTTATTCATGTCATGTTTCCCTCTTTTTGAACCTAGGAGATGTCATCAATGGTAATTCAAAAAACATGATCTTGATATATTTATAAAATAAAATTCCACACCCCTATGTAAGAGTTATATTTATATAGAGATTTCATATAAGGACTATGTGTGGCTTTATTATAATCATCATGGGATAAGTAATGACACATAGAATATCTATTTCATGACTGATCATGGATCTTAATTTCTTTTAACTACATTCCTTGATGAGAACCAAAACTATGTGGTAATTCCTTCTTGTATAGAAATTTGATCGATCCTACATGTTCCCTATCAAGAAATCACATGCCATTTAATCTAATTCCTAACTATCTTAGGCTTCTCACACCATGCATAACTCATGTGAGCTTAGATTAGCTGGAACACCGATATAACTAGCATGATTAGGATGAATTTTATTCAAGAAGGGAACCATGTCATTGTTTAATAAAGTTAAACTAGAAGATACGAGGTCTTAAATTTGGGAAGATCATCCATTATGATGGTTGTGTAATAAAGAGTGTTATGTTTTATCACCTCACCATGAAAATGTGTTTAATGCACATTTGTGTAGCCTTATGGTTCTAGATTTATTTATGAGTATTATGTTCTCCATGAAAAAAATTCATAACTATAGTATCATAGTTAACACCAACTAATGCCCATATCACAAATTATCTTGGCATTCCATTGATCTTGAGCCCATGTAATCATAGTTATCCACTATATAACATTAGTAAAAGGGATTGGAGGATCTAAAGGGACCCCTCTAAAATTTTCTGGTGAATAAAAAATGCCTTAGATCTAGTTCCAAGGGGATATTTCAGTCCCATAGGATAGACCCCCTTAAACCTATGAGATATTATTATCACTCTATGTGATACATGATTCTTCCATTTCTAATGGTCAAACTATACCCACCCATCTCCAATTACCATTAAAATGGGTATTATTGGGTTTTTTATATTTCACATAACCCATCTATTCAAGTAGATTCAGATACCCTGAATGTTATACATAGTGAATCATACTCATTATCAATGAAATATTATAAAATTTTATTATTTTACCCTTTAACATTAGGGTACGTATTTCCTGTAAAGACCCAAATACCCTAAGTTAGTCATTCCTCTCTGAAATCCCATTTAGTCAAAGATTCATGACCATAAAACACTATCCCTCATAATTCCATATCACATGACATTAAAAATATTTAGGGAGATCAATTCTATAAGACCTAATACCTATATGAGACCATGATCCATGCTATGATATGTGGCAGTACCCCTATCCATATATCTATTATAGTGATGATTGTTTTCTTCCCAGACTAGAATAGAATATTGAAATTACCCTCCCCTATATATGATCTTGATCAATGTATAGAACCCTTTATCCGACTATGATATTAAGGTCTAATAAGTCAATGATAAAAATACCCCTCCCTACATATGAGATAGATCTATGCAGGGATTTTATATTAGAATTATATGTGGATTAATACAAACCCTTATGTTCCTTCTTGAAAGATATTAAAAATATTATAGTGAGACACCCCCCGGGATCCATTAAAAGTATGAGAATCAAGTCCATGTAAATTAAATTCACTCCCCCAGTATAAGAGCCATATCAGTATGAAGAATTTTTTTCCAAAGAACTATGAACAACTTGATTCTCATTCTCTTGTGATATATAGTAATTTCTAGGTCTTATATCATGGTCCCAAACACATGTTAATAATATAATACATATTTAGTGTCCCCCACTTCACACAAAAATTTACATTTCAGTACCTTATCTTGATGTTTGAATCTTCACTAGACAAGGACAAGAACCTCACAAATCACATGTTGATTAAACCCATGTGAAAAAAAATGTACTTACACCATGATGAAAAACTGTATGGTCATTATCCCTTCCAAATGAAATTAAACCGAAAGGGGAGAGTCCATCTTGGATGACTATAATCTACTCATAATGGATCAATCCTCATGGAAACTTTCCCCCCATCCATGAGATAAAGATATATGTATAAGTCATTGGCACATGATGAGTCAGTGACTAAGGGAATAAATTCCCCATATTTCATATGGATTGGGAGTTTGTAGGTATTATCATTAAAATAACTATACACAACTTGATTCTCATCCATACATGATACATAGTGACTCTCGGATCCCAAATACTAGTCCCAACCATAATAACCAAAAAAGTACCTCCATGTGTATGGGTCAGACCTGTACAATTAGTTTTCTGTACAAGAAATGCATGTGGATTGATTTCTGTTATCAAATGATACATAGTGAAACCCAAGTACTCAATTATGGGCCCACCCACAATGCTAATAGAAAATTGAATTCTCCAACCCCGTATATGAGTTAGATATATATATGGGACCATTTCTATCTATGAACTATGTGTGGTAGAATTACAATCCACACAGGATATGTAGTGACATTTGGACCCCTTAATACTAGGCCTAAGAGAAATATTTAAAATAATAATCCCCCAATCCCTTCGCTTGAGCCTGATCTTTAAAGGGAAAATTTCCTTATAAAAATTATGTGTGGATTGATTCATGACCTAGAAAGATACATAGTGATTCTTAGGTATGTTTTCATAGACCCAAACATAGGTTTTACACTATAACAACATTACCCATTTATAGATCCATATTGAAAACTTCTATCCTTTTTTGGTCATGAGACTGTAAATTTTCTTCCACTAGTGAAGGCCTCTCCCAATATGAGATCCCTTAAACTTAATGGTATCTTTGATAGTATTATATCATTCAACCAAATGATTATTGTTGAATTTTATTTAAAAAGAGAATATCCTCTCCATCATGTGTATGAGTTATATTTACATAGAATATTGGGACATAGGTTCCCTTATCTAGGAAAATATTATTGAAATAAAATTCCTCTTCTCATACATATGAGTCAGATCCTTATTGGAGACCCTTAACATTTACAGAAATATGTATATCCTGATTCTAGTTAATACATTATACATATTGATTCTAAAATTATCCATTCCATTTCTATCCGTGATTATGAAGAATGATAACACCTCACTTCCTTATCACTATAGATAGCTAGGGGAGCGTGGATAATAACTTTTCAAGTCATCATTAAATGAATAAAAGAATTATGATTCCCCTTTCACCTTAATTTAGAGGCCGCCATAACCTCATTAAATAGAAATTGCCCAATAATCATCCCATATCATCTTCTTTACACACATGATCTAGATTTTTTAAGGGATATTTATCTTTAATAAATATGTATGTCTTGAAATATTTCCCCGAAGGATACATAGTTACTCTCAAGTCACCTATCAATAAGACCAACCATATTTTTTTTAAAAAACACATATTACCTTAGTGTTGGAACTTTTAGAGTGATACTTTAATTCCCTAATGTATCTTCACTAAGGTAGGTCTTTATTCTTCTTTCATACACATGATATTGATCAGTGCAGAGGAAGCCTTGAAAATATTGTGTATGGAAAAAAAATCCCCCTTCCCACATATGAGTTTGATATATGTGGGTAGACATGTGATAACTATGTTTGGATTTATTCCCATTATTTCAAGATACATAGTGATGCTTGAATCCTTAAATCTTGTGACCATTTGAAAAATCATCAAACAAATATCCTCCAAATTCTGTGTATGAGCTAAATCTGTGCATGAGGGATTTCTATGAGAAAGATGACTATGGGATGATTTCAACACTCAAAAAATTCATAGATAATCTAGAGGGTTCCTAGATAGATAAACTGAATATTCCCCTAGTTAACATAATGCTTGATTGATTCACCAACCATTGAAAATTATCTATTTCCTTTTTCAATAAATAGACCAATTCCTTTTTTAGTCATGCACCCCTATACAGTTTAGTATGGCTTATTCCTCATTCAACTATGGTTTATCACATCGATCATGAAACACATGAGCTTAGAGTATTGGTCTAAACCTTTTAACAATGTCGAAATTATAATTATGAAAGGTGGTTAGAATTGATAGTCAACCATAAAAGACATTACATTAATTAATAATGTCCTAGTTACATAGACTTTCATCTCCTACATATGAGTTAGGTATATGTGTGGCTTGTTTTTTTTACGATTTAGATCAACATGAAAAGAGACCCATCATTTAGATATCTATCCATAAACCTATGTAAGGATAAAAATCCCCCTACATATGAATTATCCTAACCAATGTAGGGTGTCTCTAAGGATATACTATATAATTTTCATATTGGTTCTTCATATCCTTATCACATAATGTTAAGCATTATGACATTCATTCTAGATCTATGTTGTTAAAGCATGAAGATTAAGGTTCTCATCTCATGAACATAAAATATAGAACAGCTAATTACTTATCAAATGATGTTAAAATATACAGAAGGTGAATCCCATCACATTATGTTAAACTAGACATACCATCATATATAATAACTCCTAATAAAAGTACCACAAGAGCCTGATCATGTTCAACTAATGTTTGAGGTTATTATTTCATCGTTATCATCACCTCATTCTATAAATCACACTTATTGTACCCATGTACCTTATAAAGGATACATTTACCCTCTTATTGACTATGTAGGATTTGAATATTTATAAGGGCCGTAAACCCATCAACTAGAGGCATCATGGCCTCATAAAAAGGGAAATATGATCCTTGTGATATCTGACAGAATTGCAGTGGAACTCATCACCTCAACATGATTTGTGATCATCCATAGAATTAATATCTCATTACATCACTCATTATCCAAGAACACTAATCCATAGCTTACATCACATTCACCCCCATTAAAATGGGTGTTTAAGTAATCTCATCATTGGGAGTTCTGATTAGATTATTTTATAACACTCCTTAGATACCTAGTCCATGTACCATAACCATAAACATTTTGAAATTTGGTTAAAGTTGTACAACCTTAAACTATAGCCTCCAATTTTCTGAATCGCAAGACCTTAAATTTGTAGTGAAGGAGACACAAAACATATCACAATGAAATCATACAAAATTAGTATAAGAAAAATTCAATCATCTGATTGATATTCTCTTCATTTATAGAGTTTAGTAAAAAGTTAAAGATTAAATAAAAAGTTATAAATATCATGGGGCCTATCTTATGACCTAGAAAAAGTTGATCCTTTCTTTGGGGACCCCTCATATCCATGAAAATGTTAGAGAAATGGTTTATCATGTCCTCATATAATGGTGATGTGTCTAGTATATGGAAAAACAACTTTTATGGTCCTAAAACTCTTTTTGAATATTAAATTTTCTATAAAACAAATTCATATCATTGAAGTATGAGATGATACCCACCAATTACTTAAGTCATTACACTTCTCCTGAGCCCTGTAACCTTGAGTTATTCCTCTTGGTTCTTCCTAGTAGTGTATTGGTAACAAGGACTAACTAATTTTAAGGGACCCCTTGGATTTTATAGTGAATAAAAAATGACTCATATCTTATTCTTAGGGGAAGTTTTGGTCTATGAGAAATGGACCCCCTTAAACCCATGAGCTATTTTCCTTACTATGTGTGACATAAGTTACTTCAATTACTAATGGTAGACATGTAACTACTGGTCACCAATTCTAATTGACACAATTACTATTGGATTACGATTTAAAATTCTCACAACTGATCTATTAATGTGGATTCAACATCATTAATGTTACATCACCATGTATCATATCCATTCTCAAAGAAGGAATGTGGTACTTCATTATTGAACCTTTTTTTGTTACTCACCGTGTGATCCTAAACCATGTGATATAGGTACTGTGATTTACAACTATAAACATAATTTACCATTTTCTTTGGTAGTACATGAACTAACCCCATGGTGCTAGAACTCTCATTGGATATATTTTCCTTCGTACAATACTTCAGCACCTATGTTCTTGAACCTTCACCAATTTTCCGAATCCCTTGGAAAGTATAGGGGTTTCCTCTTCTTGAAATTGCATGTAAGACCATATTGGATCATAAATATTCTCCATTTAGCCTTCAACTAGAGAAATATTTTCCTTTTAAGGAAATACATTAGATAATGTGATCCATAAAAACATCATATATAAACTCAGTGACTCAATTTGTTTTGTGATTATATAGGGTTCCTTTATCCCATATCATCACCCTAGACTCAAAATCTTTAATGAATGATTTATAAATTCCATAATCGAACTATCTAATTGGTTTTGAAATCCTTAATGTCACATCACTATATACCATAAATATTTTTAGTAAGAAAATTGGGTGTTATAACCCTTCATGAATACCCATTATTCATAACCTATGATAAGGATATAAGGTGTTAGAACCCTTCATAAATAATCATCTTTCATAACCTTCAATAAGGATTCATAGTGTTAAAAACCTTCAATAATATTCATCCTTTATAGCTTCAGTAAGGATGCTGAGTTTCAAAACCATTCATGAATGTGCATCCTTTATAATATGATCAAGGATTATACTTATCATAAAACTTCATGAATATTCACCATTTCTAATCCAAGTAAAGACATTGGGTATAAAAAACATCCTAAATGTCATTCATTCATAATTACAAGAAGGGATGCAGGATATGAGACTCCTTCATGAATATTCATCCTTGATAACTTATTCTCATTGTTAGGTATATGAAGATAAATAAAGTTTGATCTATATGAACCTAAACTATATAAAAATAAGGAATAATCTATAAAACCTTTAATTAAAACAAAATAATTTTTAAGATATATGACCTTAAACTACATTAAAACTAGGTAAAATATATTTGAACTAAACCAATAGTAACTTATTGATTTATTCTATATGACCTTAAACTACACCATTATAGATTCCAAACTATTAAAAATAATTTTTTTTTCACTTTTTTAGAACATCATATAAGACCTTTAATAGATAATTGAAAGAGAAAAAATTTATAATAGGTTGAAAATACATAAGGGTAGCCTTGAGAATAAGTTGAGTTTCTTCTTGTTGGGCACAAATTTTTCATGATCTACACAATATTAACCACTCAGAAACAAAAAAGGCATTAAACTTGTTAGGCTAAAAACCAATAAATGGAATCTAAAGAAAAATCTGAGTCTATACCCCCTAATTATCACCCTCAATGGATTAGGAAACTTTTTTGGTTAATAATAAGAGATATAAAATTTTAGGGATCATAATATATCTCTAGTAAAAATTGACCTTTTATCACTTGGTCTGATAACCTACGAAAACATTATAGAACTTCTCTATTCCTCGGGACCCATATGAGTGTACCTAGTCCTATCATGTCTTGAAATTAAATGAGACATGGTCTATCCTATCAAATAATTTTAATCCATTTTAATTAGTTTGAAATCCATTAAAAACCAATTCCATCCTTTTCACAATTCATTCTCAAAATTAAATTAAAACAATTTAATTGAAAACATGTCTATAAAAATCCACTATTTAAATTCAACAATTTAAATCGACCAATTTCCATAAATATTCTATAATTCAATAGAATTGGGTGTTTTCTAAATTTCCATGCCATAACCATTTAAAGACACCCAATTCACTGGAATTGAGTTTTATTAAAGAAATTAAAATTAGGTTTAATCAATTAAATATAAATTAGTGATTGGAATAAACCAATAAAATCAATGTTAACCAATTTGTAAAATCAGAAAGGAACCACCTACCTCTTTCCTGAAGAATGACACTCACAATGACACCCTTCAATGAGAACAAAGGTGAATGAGACCTTGAAACAAAACCTAAAATCAAGATCTAACACCATAGAGAATAGATCCATAAATTCCTAGATGATCCATTAAAACCTAAGAGGATAGAAAGAGAAGAATATGAAGAACGATAGAAAACAAGAGAGAACGCTTACCCAGAATCACACCGTAAGAGAAGCAATGATCCAAAGCTAATATGATCAAACTAGAAAGAGGGGCGCCTTATAAAAACACATAGAAAGGGTTTAGGGTTGAGAGAAAAGAGTTATAGAATGAAAATGACAAAGATGAACTTTCGATCTTGTGTTTTAAAACTGGACGTGGGCTGGGTCACGATGTGTACCCAGGGGAACGATGTGTAGTACATCCTGGATAATTTAATCTAAAAAACATGTCACCTTGGATTGAAAACTGACATTTAACCCCTATACAATGTGTACCTACTCATGAAATGATCTCCCAATTCACAACATGATCTCCCAGTCCACAACATGCAACCACTACCAAGTATATGACATGTACTTTAGGTACACAGCATGTACCTATTATATAGTCTGCATTAAACCCAGAAAAATCACAGAAAAGGATTTTTAACAAAAAGTTAACTTAAGAAAGGTATAAAAATTACTCAAAAAGGTAACAAGATGTTACATATACTTACCTTCTTTCCATATTTATCATTGAAAAATGAGAATGTTACTCATGCATATGTATGGTCTACCGTCTCTATTATTGTAACTTTGATTCGTTGTTTCATAAATATATTTAATTAATTTTTTAAAAGTATAATCAAATTATAAATATTATAATTATTTTATGATTATTATTCTAGATATTTTATATATTGACCCATTGGACTATAGTTGAGTTGTTGAAGTTTTTTTGACATATAATCTAAATTTGGTCAAGACAATCGATGTAAATATAATTGTTTAAGTAGTTATGTAAAAAATGATAATAAGTGAAATTAAATTAATGATAAAAACCAAAAAATTTCTAAATAAATTAAATAATTAACATATTTTTATTATACAAGAAGTTAAAGGGACTTTACCCAAAAATGAAACACAAGGTTAGAGATTTTCATCTCACTTTTAACATTTGTGAGATAAATGTCATATTCACCACTTACTTATTTTGTGTGGTGTATCTACTTTCCATTTTGATATATTATATAATTAATTATTTTATCTTCCTATCATTTAAAACTTTCATTTAATGATATTACTTTATGAGGATTATGGTTTAAAATGTTTTAACGTGGTATGGGACACTTTGGAATGTTTAGAAATTATTTTCCTCTTGAATAATTCAAATGATAATTCAATGGTATTTCCTTTCAAGGAAATTATATTACCATTATTCAATAAAAAATTTCATTTTACTCTCCTATGGTTATTTATGACCTTTTTCAAGTATCAATAACATTTCCCACTATTTTATACTCAAGGTGTTTTAGAAAATGTTTTTAAGAAAACTTGACTTCATTTCTCTCTTTAGCTGGAGAACCTATTTTTTTTAAAAAAAAAGTGTTTTATTAAAAGGTTTTAAAAAAGATTTTTGAAATTATTTGGTAAAGACATTTTTACCCTTATTTTCTTTTACCAATTTTTTCAATGGAATCGTCTTGTCTCTTTCCAAACAAGGAATTTTTCTAGCCTTTTATTGTGAAAAAAGAAATGTTCTTTTTTACTTTGTACAACATGTATATATTTACCCTCAGTCATTCCTTTAAATCTTCCTTTTCATGTTTAAAATATTATTTTTTAGATAAAAAGTTTTTTATAATTTATTTTAAATGAAAAGGTTTTTCAAAACAAAATGATAATTTCCTCAAGAATGTTTTCAGAAGATATTTGTATTTTATTTCTATTCATCATAAACAGCAAATATTTATTTTACTCCACTTAGGGTATGTTATGTTGATACAATAATTAATATTTCTCTAGATTAATTATGATTTATTTGGAAAAGGATAGTATTCACATTCACTTCCTTGATTCATTTTTCTCTTTAAAATATTCAATTTCCAATGGATATTTGTCATTGAATTTTCCCAAAATATCCAAATCATTTTTTATGGATATGATTATTTCCTAAACCATATAACATTTTTCATATAGTATTTTCATTGAAAGTTATTTGATTATTTGAGGAAATATTGATAAATCAGTATAATTTATTCAATATGGATATTTGATAAGGCATATTATTTATTCAATGTGATAAATTCTTTGGACTTGAAATACATAGGTTGGGGACCATTTAAGGCAATACCTATGGGTTAGGGACCCGTTACTACAAGCCTCTAATTTCACCAGTAGTCTCATGGGATAAATTAGTTGTGAAAATTAGAGTATCTTAAACTGTCTTGGGAATAGAATGTGACGGTAATGGTTCCATGTACCCAGGAAACATGGCATACAATAATTAATAATTTACCTCATTTATCTTCAGTTATTATTCATATGTAATATCTTATGTTGACATATCTATGGATACATTTAATTTTAAATTAATTGGTTAAATGGAATGTGTTTCAGTTTCTTACCATGCTATATTTATTTTTCTTTATGTAGTTATTTGAATGGAATTTGTTTCCAGTTATTAACATTATATACTATTTATGAATTTCATTCTTAGTTTAATGGTTGGATGGTATGTTTGTTCAATTATTTACCATACCATGATTATAATTATCATTGATTCATTATTGTTTTTACTATACTTTACCCTTACCAAGTATTTGATCTCACCCTTATTATGTTTCCTTTCACCAGGAAACCAAGAAGTGTACTATGAAAGATATGTCGGGATATAATTGATGAAATAAAGTTACCCTCAATGTTATTTTCATTCAAGTTATTTATTTAAAGAAAAAAATTATGTTCTAATTAGTGTATTAATTTTTAATACAAGACTCATGTATGTATCTGGTTTACAAACACTACTAAACTCTTTGTCCTTCGAGATTTGATTCCTTGTAATCATGATAATGTAATTGATAGTAGACACCGGCTCTAGGACTTCTATGGTGGGTCACTATAATTTAATTAATAAAAATAGACAAATTAATGTAAAAATTTAATCCAAAATAGAATTTTACTTTGAAAATACTTGAATCAAAAATAAATATTTCAATAAAAATCAATATTTTTCTCTAATAATTGAAAGATAAATATTTTGAAAAAAATAAAAAAAATCTAAACCTAAGATAATTTTTACATGATGATATAAAAAATTAATTCAACTATATAAAATTAAAATTCTATAATTTTGGAATCAATCTTATAAGTAAAACCATATGATGTATGAAAACCCAATATTTTTTAAAAAATAGAATTTTTTCCTTTTGACTGAAAAATTAACTGATAATATTATAATTAATATAAATCTTTAAAATATAATTAAAAAATATATTAAAATTATTTATTTACTATTATCTAGTTTTTTAAATTATTCCTCACTTTTTAAAATTATATCATCGCAATTTTATTCATTACTTAAACAAGTTGGTGTATAATTCCCTCATATCATTTTCGGATTCCCTTATTGATTTTTCAAGCATATTCTTTTAAAAAAACCATATCTTGAAGAATTATCTTATTCCACAACACTTTAGTTCTATATTCATGAATATATACTGGGTTCTCCTCATAGGAAAGGTTTTCTTCCAACTGAACTACTCCATGTATCAAAACATGTGATACATCTGGTACATATTTAATTAATAAAAAATATAAAAATTTTTCATGTCACTCAGACAAACTCAGAGGAAAACAAATGAATTTGGAAATAGATCCAATATCATCTAGGATTTTATATGTTATAATTAACCATATACATAGAATCTCATTTTTACCAAAATCTATAAAACCTTTCTATAAAGAAACTTAAAAAAACATGATCATATACCTAGAAAGAATTATCTTTCCTCCTATTATCTACAAAACATTTTTTCCTACTCTAAGTCATTAATATATGTTTCTAAATCATCATTACCTATTTAAGAATTTTATCCACCAATTTTGGTCCCAACATGTAGGATGTATGTTAGGGATAATGGACCCTCTATCACAATATTGTTTACTTTGGGTCACTCTGTCCTTGGTTTTGTCTTCAGCAAGGCTAACTGCCCATCAGGATGGATTACTGACCATACCCCTCTAAAAAGGCCTTATTATAGGGAGGGGGATAGATGGGGATTATATAAAATTCCAAACACCCCACCAATATCTGATGTTTGATAGGGAAACATGTGTCACAATGTGACACCCATATGTCATGCTATAATACCCCTAAAACCAGCAACCATAACCCATAGGGAACACAAAATCATTCATTTGGGATGCAACAAAGCTACCCCTAGTTTAGTCAATAATGTTTCCTTATTAATTTTCCATTCCTACACATTTTGAAAATCACAAACACTTTATCTTAAGGCAAATCGTTTTTCCTAAGAATTATCTTAATAAGGAAACTTTTTCCTTCCCTAAGGAAATGTTATCCTTAACTATGTTTTAATTGTTCATTTTATAGTTTCTATAAATCTAAATCATTTTATTCCTAAGTCTAAAATTTGGATTCACATCTAAAATCTCAGAATACTATAAATCCTCAATTATAAAGCATTTTGTTTTTAGGATCTAAATTCATAAGAATTCAAACTTCGAATTCATCAGAATTCAGACTCGGAATTATCTAAGATTTAGACTCCAAATTCTTTGAAATTCAAACTCTGATTTCTATGAAATTCAGACTCTAAATTATCTGAAATTTAGACTCTGATTTATCTGAAATTCAAACTCTGAATTCATTGAAATTCAGACTCTGAATTCTCTAAAATTCAAACTCCAAATTCTCTGAAATTCAGACTCTAAATTCTCTAAAATTCAAACTCTGAATTATATAAAATTTAGACTCCAAATTTTCTAAAATTTAGACTCCGAATTCTATGAAACATAGACATTTAATTCTCTAAAACTCAGACTCCAAATTCTCTAAAATTCAGACTCTGATTTATCTGAAATTATCACTCTGAATTCTTTGAAATCAAGACTCTGAATTCCTCATAATTTATACTCTGAATTCTTAAAAATTCAGAATCTTGATTCTTCAAAATTCAGATTCCAAATTTATTTGAATTCAGACTCCAAAATCTATTGAATTCAGATTTTGAATTCCTTGAAAAAAATCTGAATATCCATGAGTTATAGTATTTAAATGTTTATTTGGTTAGACTGCAAACTTTATTTTTTTCCATAGACTCCAAAAAATAGATTTTTTTAAGAAACATTATTTTACTTACACTTTTTATAGTTATGAAATGATGTCATACAATCTGTTTCTAACTAACTGTTGTTTGAGTGACACATGTACAGGTCCCTCCAAGATTTAAGGAAAAATATAACCGTTGGAGGAGGGAGCTGACCGATAGAAAAGTGCCTATAAATAGGAGCTCATTTGAACGATCTTGTAGTTGGTTGATTACTCTAGATATTTCATGTTGTTGAAGTGATTTTTAGAGAGAGAGAATCTCATGCTTTGTGTGTACTGAACATCTTGTTCAGATTACTCTGTGTGACTCCGATTATTCATGTGTACAATCGAGGACTTATAGGGATATGAAGACAGAGGTGCTGACTACCTTAAAGTTAGATTACTTCCATGTATAGTAAGAAAGAGGTGACAACTACCTTAATGTTTGAGGGATTGTAGGGATATCAAGGCAGATTACAATATTCCTATCGAGGGCTTACCCTGGTGTGGGTAAGATAGACTTTATTGAAAGTATAAATCAAGGAACCTTTATCTAAGGTTGTTGGATACCCTTCTATTTGGGTTAAAAGATTTCATACTTGTTACTTGTTTTGTTTCATGTTTATTTCCACTTTATTTTGATAAAGGAATAAATTATAACCATCTTATACTTTCTTATACTTTTGTTTACTCTGATAAGTGAGATTCTATACACTTTAAGGTAGAATCTTTTCCTTGTAAACTTTCTTTAAGTTTCATTTCTGGAACCATATTTCTAGAACCTAGAAATATTGTATAACTAAAAGAGGTCTTGTGAATTTACCTTGTTTAACATTATTAAACATAGTTTTCCTTAAGGTAAAAAATGATCATTTTTAAACTTACAATTCACCCTCTCTTGTAATTGAGCATCTACATTCATATTTTGATCCTACAATTAATATCACATGAGGTATCTGAAATACTTATATTCACATATAAGTTTTCTTGCTTAAGTTTTCATTGTTCTAAATATTTTCCTTGCTTAGGGATTTTTTTCCTTATTTACAAACTTTTACTAATAAAAAGTTTTTGGGGAAAGATATTTTCTTTAAGATGGTAGGAATGAATATTGGTTCAATTGACAATATAAATCCTACCAGACCAAATATATTTGATGGAAATGATTATGAAAATTAGAGATATTGTGTGAAGAATTTTGTTTTTAATACTGGAGTAGAAAATTTTTTTATGCTTATTGGAGATTACAAGATTAATGACAAGGAAGTCAGAAACTTCACCAATCAAGAAAAGTAAGAATATCAACTAAAATAAAAGGTACGCAATACTTTGTTGTGTTCCATGACCAGGAATATATATGGCCATATTTCTTATTATAAAGCTACTAACTATATCTAGAAGAAATTAAAGGTTACTAATTTTGGTAAATTCAAAGTTATAGAAACTAGAAGAGCTATGCTCAGAGAAGAATATCATGGATTTCTATTTCTTTATAGATAAACAGTATGTAAAGTGAAACAAAGGATTATCAAAATTGTTAACAACTTAAAATCTATGGGAGAGAAAGGTTTAGATGACGAGGCACTTGTGGAAAAGATTATAGATATCATTCCTAATGAGTGGGAAGCTAAGAGAAAAACTATTGATGATAATATAAAAGTATCTCAAATTACTCTTGATGAGATTTTTGGAACTCTTCTTCAACACGAGACAAAAATTAAAAGAGATGCTGATATGATTAAAAAGAAAAATGGAAATGTAAGTGTAGCCTTTACTACTAAATTAAAGACTCCTGAAAGGGTTACAATATCTAATTCAAATAAAGTAATTATTTCATTTGAATCTAGTGAAAGTGAACATAGTGAAAATGAACTAGCTAATATTTCTCAAAGGATAAACAAGATATTTGGAAAGAAAGACTTTTAGAATAGATATAAGAAGAAAGAAAGAAAAGGAAAGAAAGAATCAAAAGTCACTTGTTATGAATTTAAAAGAGTAAGGCATATCAGGATGGATTTTCCTATGCTTAAGAAAAATGATAGAATGGAAATGAATTCTGAGAGAAATAGAAAGAAGTACTACAAGGCTAAAGATAAGAATTTTTTGAAATCCAATGACACCTGGAGTTCTAGTGGCGGAGACTCTTCTTGATGAATCCTCATAGTATGAAACTTATGATAATAAGAATATTGGTCTACTAGCCAGACTAACCATTGAAAATCATTGTCTAATGGACAAGGTACACAATGCCGAATCTATCACTAATGTATAATTGAATGAAAATTATACTAATGATAAATACTATAAGTCTTCAAATAAAGAATCTTATTCTAATGAAGATAATATATAACCTACTTATGAAGAAGTGTCATGGTTTTCTGAACTTCTTGAGAATGAAAATTCTAAACTAAAGAAAAATCTTGATAACAAAAATTATAGAATTTATATTCTTATTAAAGAAGTATCATACCTTTTTAAAGATATTGATAAGAAAATTTATTATTTTTAAAGTATTTCCAAAAACCTTGAGGAATTTAATTCTGAGAAGGATAAACTTTCTAAGGACATTAAAGATGTAATTTCTAAGAAAAATATTTCAGAGACTAACTATAGTTCTAAAACTAATTTTTTGGAGGATAAAAACATGGTTATTAAACTAAAGTCAGAAATATTTTCTTTGGGAAAGTGTTTGTCAAAATTTAACTTTGGTAAGGAAAACTTTGACAAGATGTATTCCCAAATTCTACCTCTAAGGAATAGTTCTAGATTTTGTTACACTCATTCTAAGATAGCTTTTAGTAGTAACTATTTTCCCTCAAAGTGCTCCATTCTGTACTAAATGTCAGTGTGGTGGACATTGGGAAAAAAGTTGTTCTTAAAATAAAACTTAGTCTTTAGGTTTTCATAATGCTTATTTTTCTAAGAAAATGTGGATTCCCAAAATATTTCTTTCTGAAATTTCCAAATCCAAGAATGTTTTGGTTCTAAAAGTTCAACACTCTTATTTTAAGGAAAATAAAGATAGTACCAACAAAAATACATGGTACATGGATATTGGATGTTCCTGGCATATGACTGGTAACAAAAACATCTTTGAAAGGATTATCCAAACAAAATTAAGAAAAGTAACTTTCAAAGATAATTATTAGAGAGAAATTATTGGTATAGGTAACATTGTTCTTCTTGAAAAAACTTTTATTTCAAATGTTTTATTTGTTAGGGGTCTTAAACACAACCTTATTTTTCCATACAAACCATTTTCTTATTTTCTAGAAAGCCACTTTATGGGTTAGTGGTAACCGTACATTCAAACAGCATACAGATTTCAAAATTCAAGTTTCAAAGTTCAAACACCGATCAACCAAAGTTCAAGTTTCGAAGTTCAAACACCGATCAACCAAAGTTCGTAAAGTCGTGCCCTCGAACCCAACACCTCCACATGCCTACTGCCAGCTGCATCCACATGCCAATCTCGAGAAATCAACGCCTCTATTCAGGAAAAATCAATATGACGTGTCACACAAAGTCACGTCACCGGCCTCCATCACCATTACATCTCCACCCGTCGCCGCCGTCGCCCCACCACCATTGGAGCCGGTAACTGGAAAAAATCGTGAATCAGATAACCCGCCGACACCAAGTACACCTTAACCTTCACCTTCACCATCACCATCTATAAAACACCATACAATCCTCATGACAAGTTCAAAACAGCATCACAGAACACCTTCAACCTTGCAGACCATCATCATCGCATCACCGTCGTAGACAAGCCGACGACCACCACCGCAATCAATCACCAAACCCCAAAACAAAATTGAACACCAAAAAGAACCAGTCCACACATAAGCAACCAACAGACCTTTTCGATGATAGTGAGGGATAAACACTGAAAAAACCCTTCAAATGAGAAAATGCCATGACAGGAGAAGAACTCTAAAAAAAAGCGACGCACCTGAAGCACCGTCAGCCGTCTAACAACACCTCCCAAAACCTTAAATGTTAGTTTCGTTCTAAATCCGACTAGGAGCGGAGCGGAGGAAACATGAGGTCAAAGTAGAGTTTGGATGGATGAGGGATCATGAAGGCATCATCACTGACGAGGATGAGAACCGGAGCCTCCATAATAGGAACAAAAACAGCCAGAAAGCTTGGAAAAACCTTGGACAACCGACCCAAAAATCCCAAAATCTCATAGTTACCACTACTCCAGATCTGACTTGGAGCGGTGCAGTAGAACGAGAGGTCAGAGGAGGGTATCGTCAGCTAAGGGCGAAAACATCAAAAACTGTCTACAAGACCACCAACAACCACCGTGGAGCTGTCCACGTGAAAAGTATCACATGGAATTGACACCGACGACAAGGTTGAGCAACACAACCTTATTAGCATAAGAAAACTATGTGATTAAGATCACCTTATGAACTTTAGGAATGATAAGTGCTTAGTACACAATTCCAAGGATGAGTTTATTCTTTCTTCCCACATGAAAGATAATGTATACACACTAAACTTAGAAGACCTTATGAGACAATATCTACCTTATCTTAGTGCAATGGAAGATCAAACTTGGTTATGGAATCAAAGGTTAGGAAACTATAATCTTAGAAACCTATTTAAACTCTCTAATAAAATAATTGTTAAGGATCTATTAGAGATTACATTTGATTATTCAAATGTTTCTGATCCTTGTCAGTATAGAAAGAAACATAATTCATGTTTTAAATCAATCGGTGAAGTCTCAACTACTGATTCATTAGAGTTAGTATATATTGAAATTTTCTGTCCAACAAAAACTGGAAGCATTAGAGGAAAATTTTATGTATTTGTCTTAGTTGATGATTACACTAGATTTACCTGGGTCTATTTTCTAGAAAAGTAATCTGAAGATTTTTCTTATTTAAAAATTTCTATATCCCAAGTTAAGAATGAGAAAAACCTTCCATTGATAACTATTCATAGTGATCATGGAGGAGAATTTCAAAATTCTAATTTTGAAAATTTTTGTAGTAAAAAAGGAATTACACACAACTTCTCAGCACCAAGAACTCTTCAATTGAATAGAGTTGTTGAAAGAATAAATTGGATTCTTCAAAAGATAACTAGAACCATATTGAGTGAATATTCGATAACTAAACATTTTTGGGATGAAGATGTAAGTACTACTTGTTATACTATAAATCAAGTTTTAATTAGACCTTTTCTTAATAAAACCCCTTATGAGTTATGGAAAGGTAGAAAACCTAGACTTTCCTACTTCAAAGTATTTAGTTGCAAAGTATTAATTTTGAATACTAAAGATAATTAACATAAATTCGCACCCAAATTCGATGAAGTAATTTTCCTAGGCTACTCCACAACTTCTAAGGCTTATAGAGATTTTAATAAAATCTATTTTACTGTTGAAGAAACAATGCATGTTAAATTCGATGAAAATGATCCTTTTGATTTTAAACAACCTCAATATACATCTTATGATGTGTTTTCAAAAACTGATTATCAACCCTTGATAGAAGATACTTCAGATAAGGAAAATGTTCAAGAAAATGTTTCTAAAGAATTTACCCTAGAAGATTTTCTACCATATGTTGATGAATAGGTTTTACAAAACCCAAATCAGTTTTTTCTTATGAATCATCCTAGTGATAGTATCATTGGTAATGTAAATCAAGATGTAAGGACTAGAAGTGTCTTAATAAATGAATTAGAACATCTAGAATTCCTCTACCAATTAGAATAAAAAGGAACTGATGAATCTTTAGGTGATGATGATTGGATTAAATCCATGCAAGATGAACTAAATGAATTCTAAAGGAATAAATTCTAGACCTTGGTTGAAAAACCTAAATAAACTTCTGTTATTGGAGTAAAATGGGTCTTCAGAAATAAGTGTGATGAAAGTGGAATCATTGTAATAAATAAAGATAGATTAGTTGCTAAAGGATATAATCAACAAGAAGTAATAGACTATGAAGAAACCTATACTTCAATAGATATACTTGAATCTATTATTATTTTACTTGTATTTGAAACATTCTTCAACTTTAAACTTTTTCAAATGGATATTAAATGTACTTTCTTTAATGGATATGTTCAAGAGGAAGTTTTGATGAACAACCTCTTAGTTTTGAAGACACAAAACATCCTGAACATGTTTTCAAACATACCAAAGCTTTATATGGACTTAAACAAGCCCCTAGAGCCTAGTATGATAGACTTATAAGATTTTTGTTACAAAACAACTATGTTAAGGGAAATGCTGATTCAACCCTTTTTATAAAGAAAGATAAAAAATGTTTTAATTGTTCAAATTTATGTTGATGACATTATATTTGGTTCAACTCAGAAATCATTAACTGATTCGTTTATGGATCTAATGAAATCTGAGTTTGAAATGAGTATGATGGGTGAGTTAACATTTTTCCTAGGTTTTCAAATTTCTCAGAAACTAGAAGGGACTTATATATCTCAATATAAGTATATAAAATATCTTTTTAAAAATTATGGATATGAAAACACTAAGAGTATAAGTACTCCCATTGGTACCTCAAATTCACTTGATGTTTATGAATCTAGGAAACCAGTAGATCAAACATCATTTAGAGGTATGATAGGAAGTTTACTATACTTAAACACTAGTCATCCAGGCATAATGTTTTCAGTATGCTTATGTGAAAGATATTAATCCAATCATAAGGAATCTCATTTAAAGGCAGTGAAAAGGATTTTTCGCTATTTAAAGGGAAAAATGGATTTAGGACTCTTCTATACTTCTTGAAATGATTTTTTTTAAAAAGTTTTTTAGAATGCTGATTTTGTTGGATGTAGAATAGATAGAAAAAGTACATCCGGAACTTGTAATTTTTTAGGATATTCATTAGTTTCTTGTTCATGCAAAAAGAAACAATCAGTAGCACTTTCCACTACTGAAGCCGAATATTTAGCATCCAAAAGTTGTTGTGCTCAAGTGTTATTGATGCAACACACACTCACAAACTATGGCATGAGTTTTACCAAAACACATATATTGTGTGACAACAATAGTGACATTATCCTAAGTAAAAACCCTATGCATCACTCTCATTCAAAACACATAGATATTAGACACCACATTCTTAGGAATCACACACAAAGGAAGATACCATTCTTCAATTTATCAGAACGCAAGATCAACTTGCTGATATTTTTACAAAATTTTTACCCTCAAAAAGATTTAAATACATTAAACAGAAGTTAGGAATGATAACCATAAGGTAATATTCCATATAAACTTCTTGATGAAACTTATCTTTCTACAGTAAGATTCTATTTTTTTCATAGGGGGAGTACATTTTCTTGGTAGTCAATTTTTTTCCATAATAAAAATTATTCTTACTCATTTTTTTCGTAATCAAATTTTTTGTAGTGATTTTTTTTTCACAATCAATTTCCGAAATTAAAAAGGTTTTCAAGAAGAATTTATCTCATTACTAATAATTTTCCCATTAATCCGGAAGGTATGTTTCCTTTCTTAAAATTTTTAATCATCTTTTTATATGTTGGTATTTTCATCTTGTTTAAGAAAATTTTTCGGATTCACTTTTCCTTAAATATTAATTTTTATCCTAAAAACCTCAAAAGATCATAACCTACCAAATTCCTTCTTCAGTTATCATCTCAACCATTAGATCTAATTAAGAGTATTTCACCATTGGATCAATCAAGGAAGATGAACAGTTGCCTCAAATGCCTATATAAGGACCCCCTTATGGTTGTCCCACATCAGTTTTCAAAGACTTGGTGTGCTGAAGTTCTGCTCCCCTACTTAAGGCCATTCCAAATCATCAATATTTCCTAAATTCTGAATTTGTGTGGAAGATTATCCTCAAAAATAAATGTCATCAGTAAAGGAAATCATCAAATGGAAGATATATAGAGAAATGTTAGTCAATCTAAAATTATTTTCTAAGTATGATTATATTATCCCGAAAAATATCAAGTTGAATGGCTGGGAGAGCTTATGTGTATCCAAAATGAAGGCACAAGATCCGTTTTATCCGGATATTTGTTGAATTCTATGAATCCATAAGTTTATTTAATGAAGGAGGGAGGAACAAATTTTTATTTAAGAGCTATGTAAATACCTATTCTCTTTCCTATAGTAAGGCTTCCAATCTAATTGGATTTCCATTTGAAGGTGAAGCTGAATTTTGTACCCATAAGTTACCATATGTATCAGGATTGTTTGATAAGGAGATGGAAATAAAATTCCTTGGTTTGAATGAAGTGAAGACTCTGAAGATTATCCATCTCTCTACAAATCTCTGGATTATTGAGTTATGGGTTTAGTGATTTCTCAATTCGAGAAAAGGTGATAAGGATTCCCTGAAGAAGAGTGATATTTATGCTTTGGACTTTCTAGTGAATCTTAGAAAGATAAATTTGGTGAAGTATGTTTTTTTGACAATCATGAATATCAAGAATGGGAATCAAAAATCTAAACTCATCATGTATCTGGTTATTATATCCAAGATTATAGTCCTTTGTCTAGAATCGTTCAAAATACCTTGTAGTTCTAAGCCAAGGAATTTCAAAGTAATGTTGTTGATTGATGATACTCTAAAGAGAATGAAGGTTGGTTTTTCTAGTGAATCAAGAGAATTCTATGACTCGTCGAATTAGAAATCGAAGCCTTATCAATGAAACTAGAAATGGATGAAACTTCTAAGAAGGGTGGAAAGAAGAGGAAGGAGAAGGAATCAGAAGAGAAAAAAAACTCATGGGGTTCAGGAAACTCAATCCACACCTCCAAAACCAAAGAAGCAAAAGAATTATCCATATGAAGTGGCTGCTAAGTGGAGAGAAGACAAGAAGAATAAGATAGAAGGGGAGTATAGTTTTGGATTGGACCCTACTAAGGAAAAAGGTTTAAAGTTGAAGGCCACTGAGGATCTTGAGAAGCAAGAGAAAGAGAATAAGTAGAGGAAGAAGATGTTAGAGGGTGATATTGTTCAATCTCTTCTCAAGGCTACTGATAAAGCTTATGAAAAAAACCAAGTACCAGAATCGTTTATGCAAGAATCACTTCCAGTGACTCTGAGAAATAAGATGGTAATTATGAAACTATAAGAAGAAGAAGAAATAGTTCAGGAAGAAGAAGTCAAAGAAGAAGAAGAAGGAAGTGGTGATACTGGTTATATGATAAGGAAAGTGGAGGAATATCATGAGAAAGAGAGTCCTTCTAAACAAACTATCAATATGAACTTCTGAAGTAGAATATTAAAAACATGATACCCTAGGAAAAGAAGAAAAGGGTCCTGAAGAAGTGAATAAACCATCTAAAGAAGAGAGTAGTAATCATGATTTCATTCAACCAGAGGATCTTGTGGTAGGCGTCGAGAAAGAAAATCTTAAGGAAGACAATATTTTTCAACTATTAAATAGTGATCATGAATCACCAAAAGCAGCATAAATCATTCCGAGAGTTGATAAGGGAAAACAATTGGTGGTTTATACACCTAAGAAATCCATAGTGAGAAATAAAGTTGATGGTGGATCGTTGAAGAGAAAAGATGAAGAGATAGAGAAAGAATACTCACCAACCAATCAATCTGATTCAAAATTGTCCTCCCTTGGACATGACTTCGTAGTCCAATCTTTGAAAAATCTAGTTGATACCATTCCCTTGTTTCTAAGTGTAGACTCGAGGTGCCAGTTTCTCCAACACACCTTTAATCAGAATGTAGATTCAGTTACCATGCTTAGGGATAAGTTTCTCAGGATTGAGGACAATTTCAAATCCTTTTTCATTGGATATGAAGATCACAAAAGACCATGAAAGGAAATCACTAAGTGGTCAAGGAAAGCAATATAATATATGAGAATCCTTGATGATTTCTAGGAAAGTGTGAAGGATGCCTTTGACACCGAAGATAGAAAGTTAAATGATCTCACTAAAAGTTTGGATGAAAAGCTAAGTGTCAAATAGAAAACCCAGAAGCAGGAAGTCAAAGATCTGAATGGGAAGCTTAATTTAGTTTCTTTGAATTAGAAAATAGAAAGATATCTTAGAATTGAGTTCGAAGAAAAAATCAATAAGAAAGAAGAAGTTTTGAAATTTCAAGCAGAAATTCTTAAGGTTTAGGAAGAAATGAACAAAGCCTTAGAGAAGAAAAATGAAGACCATGATCAGCTACTCAAGCATGTGGAAGAATATCACACGGATCTTAAGAAGTTAAAAACAATTCTGAAGAAGCTAATGCTGAAAGATAAAGAAGGGTAATTTTTCCCAATCTGATCTTTTGTTGTATTTTCCTCTTTGTACAAATCTTTCCTATCATAATGAAATTTTGGTTGTACTTCATATATTTTTTTATTTAGGACTAATATTTTAGGCACCAATTTTCTTTTCCCATTACATTTATTCATTTTTGAAAATCACAAAAGAGGATAAAGGAATGATAAAAAGAATACTAAGTAAAGAAGTGAATTCCCTAAGTAAGGGGGAGTTTCATCAAAGAAGATTTTCTTATTCTGGAAAAAGAAAAATCTATTTAAGTAAGTCAAGAATATGATCCTTAGGGATTTCAAAACCTAAGGGGGAGTTAGTCGTATTCACCATGATTCATAAGTAAAGGGAGATAAGGTTTTTTTTCAAGTCCATAAAGAAAAACTCCAAGTCCTTATATTATTTTTTGCAAAGATGTTTGTTCTTTCCAAAAAGGGGGTGTGTAATGACCTATTTATGGAAGCCCCCCAAAGGCACCCCGTACCCAATTGGTCACATGGCCTCAAGTACATTTCCTCGAAAAACAAAGGCTGCCAACTAGCAGCGAGAGACTTGGGTGTGATAGTGGGAAAACTATGGCCTCATTGGCATATTAACACAACAAAAGTAAAACAGATAACAATAGTAGAAGAAGAAAAAATACCATGAAATAGTAAACAACAGAAGACTGGAAGTAATAACAAATGAAGAACACATATATAAATGATGCATGATACATATGTCTAGGGAAAAAACCAAATAAAACAAAATGATAGAATATAGTACTAAACCCAAGTACAAAATAAAAGTAAGTAAACAGATCCATAGTATTGCAAGCCTCATCTTGGTCCCATGCACCCCAGCTCCACAAAAATCAAGTACTTGAAGTAAAAGGGTGCTTGCCCTTATATATTACTATAATAATATAATCTATTTGGGACCAAAATCATGAAAAAATAGGGTGTGAGACTAAACCCAGTAGGAAACCACCCAAAGATCTACGCCTAATAATCAGGGAATATATATATGGCATGCAATAAGAAAAAGAAGTAGTAAACAAGGAAGTACTCAAAAGTAAAAAATCCTACAGTAAAATTGCATTTAATTTCATATATTAGTGAAGAAACTAATCACAAATAGGTAACCCTATGGGAAGTACTCATAGCCTAACCCCTATGGTTCAACCAAACAACACAAGGAACCCTCTGGGAAGTACACACAGTCTAACCCCTCTGGTTCACCTTTTTTAAAGACACTCTAAGAAAGCACTCACTATCAATTCCTTATGTGGTCTCGTATCGGTAACTAATAGGAACTCTAAAAAAGAACTCAATGTACAATTCCCCTATGGCCAGTATTTAGGAAACTATAGACACTCTAAGGGAGTACTTACGTCCATCCCACTATGGTCTTGCAACATAAAAGTAAACAGATACTCTAAAGATTCCCTCAACGTTCATTCTCCATATGGTCTACTACACTAGGTTCCCATAGCCCTGTGTAAGTCAATTGTGCACAAAAGATACATGGAATCCAAATTAAACCTCAATAACTACTTGGATAACAATATACTGCATATCATAGCATGTTAGATAATAATCATTCCATCCTAACAATACTAGGCATGAAAAGCAAAACAACCTAATAGGCAAGCTAGACCAAATGGTCAAAACAAGAAAACATGGGGAAGACCTCCATAGCATGGAAAAGTTAATCCAATTCATAAAACATTAACCTCTATCCAAACAAATAAGCTATAGTAGGAAATAACAGGACTAAAAACCAAAAACACGCAATACCCCATTCTTGGGTATTGGGCACTTTTTCACATAAAATTCAAAGACTATCTACAGAAAGGCACAAACCACCTACCTCGGTGGCATAAGATCAATATACATAAACCTCAGGCCTTGAATCACCCTATAACATCATATATCTACAAAAAAATTAAAAAAATTCAATCATAAATATCTTGTGAAAGAGGGGAAATCAAGAGATGTGGTTCTAGAAGAAGGAAGAACTCACCGATGTGATTCCAACGCAACCAACAGAGTTCGATTCGGAGAAAGGATGACGAGTCAGGGGCTTAGAGAAGAATCGACAGTCTCATTCACTCCTGGATTAGATTGACGAAGAAGAATATATTTTTGTCCATTAGACACGACCCTGGTCTATTTAATGAAATAAAAAGAAAGTACATGACATGTTCTTTAAAAATACATAGCCTATACTGGCCCTTTCTAGCCTATACTTTAGGCGGTCTCCAGGTCACCACACACAGACATGTACTCAGCCATTGCACATCCAGTACATGGTCACCCAAGGAAACCGGGTACACGATGTGTACTCCTGAAATTTCTAGAAACTCCCCTTTTCTCAAAAACACCATAAAACAATATTCATACATGAAAAAAAGATCCAGGTTCTTACAAACTTCCCCCTTAAATAAATTCATCCTCGAATTTCCCTAGCAAGGCGGTGTAGAAGAAGAATCCTTGAACAGCTCTGACCACTACGATCGTACATCAACCTCCCTCTACCAAGTCTCATCATGTACTCGCCCATGCTGCCATAACACTCATAACAGAGGAATAAACTATCCATGAAGAACCTTCACACTTCGATCAATAATCCTTATAAGATTCTCCTCGAATGAGGCATCTGACTCTAACTCAACCACCTTGGGTTGGAAAATATGAGACGGGTTTGAGAAGTAACGTAAAAGCTAATAAACATGGAAGAAATCATGCATAGCCCGATACCTATAAGGTAATTTCTATAGATAAGAAACCTGCCCGACTCTCCCCAACACCTCAAACGGGCCGACATATCTCAGGGAAAGCTTATCTTGTATCATAATCCTTCTGTGTCCTAACCTCGGTGTGACACATAGGAAAACCTGATCTCCAATCTTGAACTCCAAAGATCATCTCTTTCGATCAACATAAGACTTTTGTCATGAATGTGTAGTATCCATCCTCTTCCAAATCAACTCTATCTACTATGTGGTCTCCTGGACAAGACGAGGTCCCAACATAGCTACCTCTCCTACCACCATCCAATACAGGGGTGATCGGAATGGCCTACCATACAAAGACTCAAAAGGTGCCATCTAAATAGTTTCTTGAAAACTATTATTGTAGGAAAACCACACAAGAGGTATGTGATTCTCCCAGAAACCTCTAAAATCTAGGATGCATGCTTGAAGCATGTCCTCAAGCACCTGAATCATACGCTTGGACTGGCCATCTGTCTTAGGATGGTAAGTTGTACTAAGAAGTACTTATGTATCCAAAGCCCTATGAAGTCCCTACCAGACCCAAGAAGTAAAACATGCATCCATGTATGAAACAATGGATTGTGTAACTCCATGTAAACGTATAATATCGCAGATGTAAAACCTTCCCATCTCATCAATACTAATAGTCTCCTTGATCGAAAAGAAGTGAGAAAAGTTCATGAGATGGTCAATGACAACCCATACTGCATCATTCCCTTGAGGCGACCTCAGAAAACCTGTCATGGAATCTATCGCGACATCATTCCACTTCAACTCGAGAATGGTAACTGCTACAAAAGCCTTGCTGGTTACTAATGCTCCACCTTTACCTACTGATAGGTGGAACACCTCATGAAAAAACCAGAAACATCTCTCTTCATACCTGTCCACCAATACTGACGGTGTAGATCTTGATAAATCTTGGTGACACCAGGATGAACTGCCCAAACTGCGAAATTAAAGGCTCGTATAAGCTCCTCGTGTATGTCTGCTGGCACCCACATGCGTCCATGAAAATGCAAGATCTCATCCGTGATTACTGTCCATCCAGGAATAGGGTCCTCTCCTGACACACTCTCCTGTAAAAATAGTCCTTTGGAATCTGGTAGCTTCCACATTCGCACTCGACCAAGAAGAGTAGAGGTAACATATACAGAAGATAGAAACATCTTCCTCTGTATGTCATGCACCTCCAAATTAATTTTAGAGAACAAATCCATAAGCTGACACTCACTGAAGGCCTCTTGAACTATCTGTATCTGAGTCCTTCTGCTCAGTGCATCACCTATAGAGTTGCCTTTCCCAGGCGTGTAGGTAAGCTCAAAGTCAAAGGACTGAAGGTACTCAACCCACCCTCGCTTTCTCAAATTCAGATCACACTGAGGGAAGATATACTTGAGACTTTTTTAGTTGGTAAAAACCAAAAAATGATCCCCCAAAAGATAATGTCTCCAACAAAATAAAACATGAACAACTACAGCCAGCTCGAGATCGTGCTTCGGGTAATTCCTCTCATGTGGCCTCAACTGTTGAGAACCGTACGCAACGACCCCTTATCCCTATATAAGAACTACTCCCAACCTGATACCTGATGCATTATAGTATACAATATATCTCTTTCCTGGATATGGAAATAATAGTATCGATGCTGAAGTTAACCTCCCTTTCAGCTCTTGAAAGGCTGACTCACAAGAATCTGACCACAAGTACTTCACACCCTTCTTTGTTAGGCCCGTTAGTGGCACTGCTAAGCATGAGAAGTCCTGTATGAAATGTATGTAGTAATTATCCAAACCTAGAAAACTTCGTACCTCAAAGACATTCTTCGACTGTTCCTAGGAAACTACTGCTCTCACTTTCTCTAGGTCTACTGATACTGCTGTCTCTGAGATAACATGACCCAAGAAGTGAATCTGGTCCATCCAAAAGTGACATTTTGAGATCTTAGAACATAACTGATGCTCTCTCAGTGTAATCAGAATGATATCAAGATGTGTCGCATGGTTGGGTCGAGCCTGAGAGTAAACCAAGATATCATCCATGAAGACTAACACAAAATAATCCCAAGTATGGGTAGAACCCTTGGTTCATCAGTGAATTGAAAACAACCGGCGTGTTTGTGAGACTTAACGGCATAACCACATGCTCGTATAGACCATACCTACTTCGGAGGGATGTAAGAGTTACATCTGATGGTCTAATGTGAAACTGATGGTAACTGGATCTCAATTCAATCATTGATAACACCCGAGCTACTCGAAGTTGATCAAATAGATTATCAATCCTCAGTAAGGGATATTGGTCATTGACTGTCAAATGGTTCAACATCTGATAATTCACACAAATTTTGAGGGTAATGTATGCCTTCTTTGAAAATAGGACAGGAAAACCCCATGGAGAAGTACTAGGTCAGATGAAACCCTTTATCTACAACTCCTCCAACTATTGGTTGAGCTCCCGAAACTCTGGTGTAGCCATCCTATAAGGAGGAATAGACATTGGTGCCACTCCTGGAACAAGATCAATAGAAAAATTGCACCTCTCTCTCCAGAGGAAAACCTGAAAAGTCCTCTGGAAAGAAATCCCTAAAATGATCCACCATTAGAGAAAAGTACATCTGTGAAGTCCCCTGGTAATCCAAATATAAACAAGCAATCTAGGCTATAAATCCTCCCAACCCGTGATGCTCAGTTCCTGCTTTTCTCACCTAGAAATCCCAATTTCCCTTTTGAAGAAACGATCCACCCTATGGTGATGTAAAACTCACCCTACGATGATAGAAAGCGACAACATCCTAGAAGGGAACTAACTAGTCTATTCCAAGAATGACTTCATAGCCTATCATCTCTAAGACGTAGAGGTCCTATAGGAAGTGGTACCCACCAACCTTTAAAGGGAACTCCTAAAACCGTCATACAATAACCATTATTGTCCCCAAAAGAGTGTATAATGTCAAGATATCAGTAAAAGAAAATATACAGATCCTAAGGCTCTCCACAACAGCAACAGATATAAAGTTATGGGAAGCCCCTGTATCAAAAAGAGAATAATCTAAAACTGAGAAAACTAGGATCTTACCTCAAACTATAGAGGGTCCAGGATCCTATTCTAGCTAGGTATGATCCATTGCAAAAGTTTGACCTACACCATGGCCCTATGACCCCGCCTGAACACCCTGATCTGATCCACCCTATTGTCGCTGAAAGCCTGGAAACTGGATACCACGGCTGTGACCTCCACCTCAGCTTGAACAGCCAGAAGAACTCCAGTTTCCGGACTAATGAGAAATTGGTGGTGCTTCCCATAAACACAGGGTCATAAAAGAACTCCGATCACCAGCTGTTGGTGAGAAAAACTGACAGAAACGCTAAAGATGACCCATCTTTCTGCAAGATCAGCACTCGACAGGGACTCTCGGGCAATGTGGCCTCACATTCCCGCTCTTCCCACACTAGTATCATATACCCTGATTACCAGAAGAAGTATTCCACCTACTCAGATATTCGTGCGTAGACTCCCTACGACACTTCCTGTAGTCAATTGGAGGGGTACCAAATCCGGATGCTAAACTGCCCTGGCTCACAGCTCCAAAATCCCTCAGATTTTGCTGCATGATCAGTTCCTAGTTAACTATAAAGGTGATGGAAGTTAACCTGAAGATGTTCACTTGAGATCAGATGTCATGGCTGAGACCATTCTCAAACTTCCTTGCCAGGAATAGATCATCACCTCCTGGAATAGGTATGAAGTGCTACAACTCAGTGAAACGAGAAGAATACTCCATAAATGAAAGAGTACACTACTCTAGACTCATGAAATCTTAGGCTCGATCAGACCTCAAAGTCTCCAGATAGAAGTAGTCATATAAGGCACAATGGAACTCATCCCATGGAATAACCTACTGGTGTCCCACCTGTGAGATCACATCCCACTATCTCTTGGTGGAGTCATGAATCATATAAGTAGCGAGCTTCACCCTCTTCTATGAAGGTGTTTCCAGATGCTTGAAGATATATAGCATGAATTATAACCAAGAATCTACAACCTGAGGTCCCCTTTCCCCTATGAAGGTGGGAGGATCCTGCTACTGGAAAAACCGTGTCAACTCTACCATATACAAGGCAGGAGGCGATACTCCTAGGAAGGTCAGCATGAAACTCATAAATCCCTCTTGGAAACATGCATAAGAACATGTTTTCAGAATAAATGCTGGTGTTAAGACTATTCAGCCATATCCAGTGTTTGATCACTGCCCTATACCTGGCAGACAACTGGAGGACGTCTCGGTGGCATGACTCTGCAAGGTCAAGCGCACACCTTAGATCAAGATTAACAGGGACTAAAACATAGAAGTATAAGAAGGGAACAAGATAAAGAAAGCATTAAATTTTTTAAAACATGGATACATGGTGTGTATAATTCCTACATGGTGTGTTCCCTTAAGCCTTCACATGGGTGTGTACTTTTACCAACCCAGGTTGTGTCACACCCCACACACACAGTGTGTTGTCCTAACCCACGACGCGTACTTGAATCCTCTTCCCCTGCCCGAGTTCTTCTACATGGATAAGACACATAGTTTTCCAAGAATAAGAATACACGACGTGTTAGTTTTAGGCATGAAATTTACTAGATGAGCTTCACCAACCTGTGTTATTAGTCACAAGACCGGTTACATGGCTCACTCTACATGATGCGTTCAAGCTTAACACAGTGTTTATAACCTATTTTTTATCCATCCGTGTCATTAGTTACACATGTGTGGAATATGGTCTACACAACACGATGTGTACAACCGGTACACGACGTGTTTCCCCAAAGATTTCCAAACCCTGTGCCTCTGTCCACACAACAAGTGACACAATTAGAGACTACACGGTGTGTAAATACTGTACACGGCGTGTACTCAAGAAAAATAGTTCCTTCCCAAACAGAAGGACACATGACATGTATTCATCATTACACGCCATGTATTTTGGGTTTTTCCAGACAGTAAGCCTCAGAAACTACTTCAGAACCGATAAAAACACTGAAATGAATATTAGAGTTCCAAATTTCGATCTGTGAGGGCCCATACTCTCGTGAATCAAAGCTTGGAATCTTATACATATCATATTTAAGGAATAAAAAGGCAATGATCCACCAAATTCAAATCCACGAGGGCCCATAACACCTCAAGAACCAAATTTTGGTCTTCATTTAAGAGAAACCTTACACAATTCAATACCCTATCAAAAGAAGTTATTCTATCAAAGAATCTATCACAAAATCATGCATATCTTGCACGACGTTTATCACAACAACATGCAATCACTAATGAACCCTAAATGGAATGACTGGAATGCATGACATGTGATTTATAACAAGTTCCTATATGATGCATGAGATGGCATACCCTCATCTCATTGGGTTGAAACAGAAATAAAACCACAATTTTATCAATGATAACAATAAAAAGCATATGAATCACCCAACAGTGAAATCAAATCAACTGTAATAATTGTAAAACTAGAAAAATTGAAATAACGAGGTAAATTGGATTTTCCTTACACACAGGTTAGCTACTCTTGGGCACAACTTATTACCAAGTACCTATTACCTCCTATCCCTAGATATAGGCTCCAAATAGTAATTCAAGAAGAAATAACCTCATCTGATACCACTCTGTAACTTATCAGTTTTGGAATCCGCCCCGAGGAACCACGTACCCAGTTGGTCACATGACCTCAAGCGCATTTCCACAAACACCAAAGGCTGCCGACTAGTAGCGAGTGCCTTGGGTTAGATAGTGGGGAAAACATGCCCTCATTGGAAGAGTAACACAATGTAAGTAAAATAGATAGCAATAGAGGAAGTAGTAATAATACCATACAATAGTAAACAGTGGAATACTAGAAGTAATAACAAATAAAGAACACATATATAAATGATTCATGATAAATATTTCTAGGAAAGTCGGAAAAAAAATCAAAATGATGGAATACAGTACTAAACCCAAGTATAAAAGAAAGTCAAGTAAACATCTCCACAACATCGCAAGCCTCAGCTTGGTCCCATGCTCCCTAGCTCCACAACAATCAAGTACCTGAAGTTGAAGGGTGCTTGACCTTATCTATTCCTGCAGCAATATAATTTGTTTGAACCCAAAAGCATAACCCAAACAGGGTGTGAGACTAAACCCAGTAGGCAACCACCCAAAGATCTGTTCCTAACAGTCAAAAAATATATATATGGCAAACAATAATCAAAAGAAGCAGTAAATAAGGAAGTACTCAAAAGTAAACAATCTTACAGTTCAATTGCATTAAATTTCATATATTAGTTAAAAAACTAATCACAGAAAGGTAACCCTCTAGGAAGCACTCACAACCTAACCCATTTGGTTCAAACAAACAATATAAGCAACCCTTTGGGAAGTACACACAGTCGAACCGCTCTTGTTCAGCTTTAGCAAAGACACTTTGAGGATGCACTCACCATCAATTTCTCATGTGGTCTCGTATCGGTAACTAATAGGCACTCTGAGGAAGCACTAAATGCCCAATTCACATTGTGGCCTGTATCGAGGAAACTATAGACACTCTGAGGGAGCACTTATGTCCATCCCCCCTATGGCATCGCAACGTAAAAATAAACAGATACTCTGGAGAAGCCCTCAACGTCCATTCTCCCAAAGCACTACTACACCAGGTTCCCAAAACCCTATGTAAGTAAATTATGCTCAAAATGATACTTGGAAGCCAAATTACACCTTAGGAACTACTTGGATAAACAATCTACAACATATCAAAGCATGTATGATAATAATCACTCCATCCTAATAATACTAGGAATGGAAGGAAAAACAGACTAACAGGCAAGCTTGACCAAATGGTAAAAACAAGAAAACATGGGAAAAACCTCCATGGCATGGAAAAGTTAACCCTATTCATAAATAATTAACCTATATCAAAAAAAAGGCATAACAGGCAATAAAAGGGCCAAAAACCATAAACACACAATTCCATGTTTTTTGGTATTGGGCACTTTTGCATATAAAATTCAAAGACTATCTACGGAAAGGCACAAACCACCTACCTCAGAATCATGAGATCGATATACATGAACCTCAAGAATTGAATCACCCTAGAATACCGTAGATCTACAAAAACATTAAAAACATTCAAATAAGAATATCTTGTGAAAGAGGGGAAATCAAGAGATGAGGTTCTAGAAGAAGGAAGAACTCACCGATGCAATTCCAACACAACCGAAGGAGTCCGATTCAGAGAACGAACAACGAGTTGGGGGATTGGAGAAGAATCGGAGGTCTCTTTCGCTCCTAGAAGAGAAGGATGAAGAAGAATATGGTTCTGTCCATCAGACGTGACCCATACCGTTTAATGAAATAAAAAATAAAGCACACGACGTGTTATTTAAAATTACACTACATGTACTAGCCTTTTCTGGACTCCGCTTTAGGCGATCTCCATATCACCACACACGACTATGTACTCGGCCGTTACACGGCCAGTATATGGTCACCCACGACAACTAGGTACATGGCGTGTACTTATAAGTACATGAGATGTACTCTTGAAATTTCCAAAAACTTCTCTTTCCTCAAAAACACCATAAAAAAAGATTTATACCTAAAAAGAAGATCCGGGTTCTTATAGGGATATTGTTGAGTCAATAAGGTTTCCTTATGAATTTTCTATTCCTCCACTTTTTGAAAATCACAAACACTTTATCTTAAGGAAAATCGTTTTTCCTAAGAATTATCTTAATAAGGAAACTTTTATTTCCCCAAGGAAATTTTATCCTCACCTATGTTTCCATTGATCATTTTATAATTTCTATAAATCTAACTCATTTTATTCCTATGTCAATTTTTTTTTCTTCATATCTAAAATATCATAATCATATAAATATTTGGTAATAATGTATTATATTTTTAGGATCTGAATTAATCAGAATTCAGACTCTGAATTCATTAGAATTCAAAATCCAGATTCTCTGAAATTCAGACTTCGAATTATATGAAATTCAGACATCGATTTCTCTGGAATTCAGACTCCGAATTCTCTAAAATTAAGACTTTGATTTCTCTAAAATTCAGACTCCGAATTCTCTAAAATTCAGACTCTGAATTCTCTGAAATTCAAAATCTAATTTCTTCGAAATTCAAACTCCTAATTCTCTAAAATTCAGACTCTAAATTCTCTGAAATTTATACTACAAATTCTCTGAAATTCAGACTCCAATTTATCTGAAATTCAGACTCCGAATTTTCTAAAACATAGACTCTGAATTATCTAAAATTCAGACTCCAATTTCTCTAAAATTTGGACGCAAAATTCTATGAAATTCAGACTCCAAATTCATTAGAATTTAGACTATGAATTTCTCAGAATTCAGACTCCGAATTATTTAGAATTCGGATTCCAAATTCATTGGAATTTAGACTCTGAAATATATAGAATTCAGGTTCCAAATTCCTTGAATAACAGAATCTGAATATCCATGAGTTATAGTCTCTGAATTTTTATTTGATTAGAATCCAAAATTTATTTTTTTCCTTAGAAACCAAAAAATAGATTTGGTTAAGCAACATTATTTTACTTACACTTGTTATAGTTATGAAATGATGTCATAAAATATGTTTCTAACTAACTTTTTTTGAGTTACACATGTACAGGTCCCTCTGAGATTCAAGGAAAAATATGACCATTGGAGGAGGGATCTGACTATTGGAAAAGATCTTATAAATAGGATCTCAATTGAATAAACTCATAGTTGGTTGATTAATCTAGAGATTGCATGCTATTGAAGTGATTTCTAGAGAGAAAGTCTCTCATGCCTTGTGCATACGGAAAATATTGTTCAGATTGCTCTATGTGACTCCGATTGTTGATGTGTACAATCAAGGACTTCGGGGGATAGGAATAGAGAGGTTCCAACTACCTTAACGTTTGAGGTCTTACGTAGATAAAAATATAGAGGTTCCGACTACCTTAAAGTTCGAGGGCTTGCAGGGATAACAAGACAGATTCTGATATTCCTATTAAGGTCTTACACTGGTGTGGGTAAGACATACTTTCATTAAAGTATAAATCAAGGATACTTTATCCAAGGTTGTTGGATACCCTTCTCTTTGAGTTAAAATATTTCATACTTGTTACTTTTTTTTTCAATTTTAGTTCTGCTATTTTTTTTGATAAAGGAAGAAAGTATAACCTTCCTATAATTTCTTGTACTTTTGTATACTCTGATAATTAAGATTCTATCCGATTTAAGGTAAAATCTTTTTCTTGTAAACTTTCCTTAAGTTTTATTTTCAGAACCATATTTTCGGAACTTAGCAAGTTTGTAGAACTAAAATATTTTTTGTGAATTTACCTTGTTTACCCTTATTAAACATAGTTTTCTTTAAGGTTAAAAATGAAAGTCTTTAAACTTACAATTCACCCCCTCTAATAATTGAGCATCTGCATTCATATTTCGAACCTACACCCCTCAGTAATTTCCCTATAAATCAGTGGCTACCTACCACCTATGATACCAATTATAGGATCTGCATGGGGCTGTAGGACCCTCCATCACAATATCATTCTTTTTATTTGTTCTGTATCTCCAAACATATATCTCCTTAGGAGAGGCATCTAATTCATCCTGGATATGAACTCTTTCTTCAACATCTTCTTCATCATTTTCTCTTTATTCCATTTTCTAGGAGATACCTAAAACTACCACCATATAATTTTCTCCATGATCCTTAAAGTTATCTATCTCTTTAACCTCAAATTCCCATGAACTATCATTTTATTGTGAAAGAATATTCTTTTTTTTTGGAATAAATTTATCTTAAAATTTTTATTACCTTTTATATATGATGAATAATTCTTCATGTCGATTTCGACATCATCTTCTTCATTATCTTGAAACTTCTTGGGGTATCTTGCTGCAAGATGTTCAACATATCCACATCGAAACATTCAAGTGTAATTTTACCTTTAGAATTTCCTTTTCCTATTTGTAGATTTAAATAAATGAATGAAACGGCATCAAACATCTCTTATTATTCATTCTCATATTAAATAGTGAGCTTCTTCATGGTTGTGAATTCCAATTCTTTTTACATATGTTTTTTACGTAGACTCGTTATCATCATTTCTTATCTTATATGCAATAAGAGTGCTATACATGCTATCCAATTTCATATAATTTTGATCTTTATCTTCCAGTATAGAAACTTTAGGATTAAACCAAGGAGAAATCCTTCTCAAGATAAACATAACAATCTTAACATCAATAAAAATTTATATAAAACCACACATATCTTACAAAAAACATTCACCCAATAAAATGATGAATCTACATACTCTTTGGGGTTCATTCTTAGATCCTCATGTTTTTTCCAAAAAACATAAAATTTTTCTTGCCTAACATTTGAATCACCTTCATAGATATTTAACAGCTTTTCCCACATGGTATGGATTGACTTTAATGACATCACTTTTTTGTTGATTTTATTTTACAATGCTCTCCAATTACATTAATTCCAATGGAGTAATCATCCATTTCACATCAGTCATATTTTGATAAATAAACACCATCCACACTAGCTGAAATACCACCAACTGATGCTGTAAATACATCCATACCTATATAACAGATGTAATGCTGCATAATATTCTTCTGTAATTGAAAAACTCTTCCATCAAAGATCGGAATCCCATTATGATTGACAACCTCCATTGAAAACATTGAGAAAAACATTGATATTAACCTTTTACCCTAATACAGTTATTATCCCAACTAGGTTAAATACACAGAGAGAGAGTGTAGATCAAGGTATGATATATTGAAACAACTTATTCTTTTGATCTCATTTCTTTGTAAAAAACACCATTCTCTCCCTTTCCTATAGAAATGTATGATAAGAAATTAAAGTATGAACAAGGAACAAAATCATTACTTGTTTCACCCATACTCAAATATGTTCAAGGAGAATAAAAAGGCAATGTTCTTATATAACAGATTTATGAAAAAAAAAATCTTTTATAAAGTTTGGTATGGACTCACAGTCCCTCCTAGTTTACAAGCAATCACAATTTGAATGATCACTGCTCTCTCTACAGAAGTGTACCCACTACTTCATCAGAGGAAACATATTTTTATCACCAGAATAAACATTTTTTTCACTATAGTTGATATATAACTATGTTCCAATTTCATTTACTACATGAATACCACTTTACCATTGATTTATTGGGAAATTCCTTTTTGTTCTTATAAAATTTACTTTTGTGAGTTCCTCTTTTGGACCTTCACAAAACTTCCCTGTTATTCACAAGAATATATTTCATTAAAGATGCTCCCATATTTTTCTAAGCTCACCACTTTCATATAGCTCACCACTTTCTTGAAGCTAACCACTTTCACAATGCTCACATAGCATTCATTAAGCACACTCTTTTTGTGAATCTCACTTAGCTTTTGTGATTCTCACACCTTTTTTTATTCTCAAATCTTTTGTAAAGCATACATAGCCTTCATGAACATAATTTCTACATAAAATAAATTATCTTATGAAAAATTTCAAGTAAGAAAAATCCTTCACAAATCACCTTCATCAATCACCCTAGAAAATCACCTTCGTTAATTTAGATCCATTATATTTTCATTAATTCTTTATTACTTTTAAATAATGGATAGATGCATATTTATTGGTATTGCATCCCTATCACAAAAATTCCTAGATCATGACCAAATTTTATGGAATCTCTCTATTTTTATTTCAAATATACCTAACTTCATGAAACATTCAGAGAAATTCTCCTTTCATGAAGCTTCTCACACTTGTGAACCTTATCTTCATTCCTTCATGCTCAGCCAACATTTATGAAGAATCAAATCTTCATGGAATACTGACCATTTGTGAAAAAATAGACCTTATTGAAACACCCATCATCACAAATTCCATTCCATTTACATATTCTTGAATAGATATCTCTATAAATCCAATTTTCATGAATAATTAGTGATCCTTTAAATTTTGGTCCCTAAAAAGTTGGAAAACACTAGGAAATAATTCCACATTGTATACACATTTTTTTCCATTTCCAGAGAATCCATAACTTTTTATTGAATATTTTTCAAAATACCTTGTCAAAAATATATTTGGAACTCCACAAATGACCTTCGAAACCTTCTTTTTAATTAAAAAAATGATGGATCAAAGGTTATATATCGTGAAAAATGGGGTTCATGATGAAAGTAATTCACTGGTTTGTGAATGAAGTGATTCATTAATGATCTTGGCATGCTACTATTGTTTCTCACACCAAGCATGGATAATGTGGTCTTAGAGTGTATGTTGGGTAAATATTTGATTACTATATGGAATTACATGAAGATAATTCTGGTGGAAGTGTAAAGTAGCATTAATGTGGTATCAAAATATGAAGATTTATCAACACACCCAAAGGGGAAGTTTGTTTTGAAGAAAATACATCAAGATAAATTTGAAGTGTTTTGGGTTGATTGTGTTTGTTGAAAAATATGGTTTCAAGGTCATTTGTGGAGTCCTGGAAGGATTTATGATAAGGTATATTGATAAATATCCAAGATAAATTAATGGATTCTCTATTGGTAGTATAGAAAATAGGGTATACATGGTGGCATCATTTATAAGCATGAGAACCCTCACAACTTATAAATTTTTGAGAATTTAGGGAGCTCCATGAACAAGAATGGTGAAATTTTCAAAAATATGTTCATGATCTTAGAATTTTGTAAAAGGAAGGAAAAAAATATAAATTATCACCTACTACCCATTTTAAAGTAAGTTATTCTTAACAAAAATCCAAAGGCTCTAAATTCACCAAGGTGGTTCATGAAGGCGATTCATGATGTTTTTTTCATCTGTAAAGGTTTTCATAAGATCATATATTTAAATGATAATGGATTTTCTCTATGGCTATGTAATCTTCTTGAAATTTTTAAGAATTGTGAAAGGTGTGAGATTCATGTAGGATATGTGAGCTTCGTGAATGGAGTGAGATTCGTGAAGGCTAAATAAGCTTCACAAAAGTGGTGAGCTTTGAAAATTGGTAAGTTTAAAAAAAGTTGGGAGCATCGTGAAAGATGGTTATTATTGTGAACTATTAGGTAATTTCATGAAGTTTGAAAAAGGGTTTTCAAAAAATTAAATATTATATGAACTAAAAGGTATTGACTAATAAATTTATGGTAAATTGGTATTAATCAAGTGGATGAATGTGGAACTTAATGAAGAACCAAATGTGGTGTAAAAATATTGATTATATTGATCAAAACATGTTTCTTCTAAAGGATAAGTGGGAACACATAAGTATATAAATTAGTAAGAATTTAAATTATAATTGGTTGTAAACTAGAATGGACAATGATTCCACTAAGAACTTTGTAATAGTGGTGCGCTTTAATAGATTTGGTACATAGGAACATTTTATTTTTATACACCTTGGAAATTTACCAGTGTGGGTGAACCATGTAATTTTTTTGTGTCTCGTGCATGATTTCATTTGTTCTCATAAATTTAATGGGTAAAGGGGGAGAATATTTTTTTAATGAAGAAACAAGATCATAAGGGTAAGTTGTTTTAATCAATCATACCCAGATTCTCCCCCCCTATCAGGGTATTTATAGTAGTTGGACTCATTTTTTAATGATTTTAAAGATGACATCTCAAACCTTTTTTTCCTATCACAAGAATATTTATTGGTTTTGTAATTGGAACAAAATGGCATGTTGAATTGAAAATCCTTCTATAATTATGATATGCAATGAAATAATTCTTATATTGGGGACTTTAAAAAATAGTGGATGAAACCATCACGATTTTCATTAATTTTGAGAATCACATACCACTATGTTCTAGTTGATTCTTGGTTACAATACAGAGTCATCACACTCTACTCTAGGTGTGCTTTATGCCACCAGAACAGGGAAGATATAGACCATCTCTTCTTATGTTGTGAAATGAATTTAGCCTTATCGAATGACTTGTTCGGGTTGTTTGGCCTCCAAACTTATTAAACAGACATAATTTACATCCTTCTTTAGGAAGTGTTATAAATTCAAATGTCCAAGAAAATCAAAAACCTACTTTACACTACCTGTGTAGAGCTACTGTATGAGATATAGTGTGGTAGAAACAATGAATTACATGAGCATTCTCTTTTCAACCTGCAATATGCTTTCTTGACAATTAAAGTGGCAATTTGGGATGAAAAATATCTTCAAAAAGGGTAATACAATAAAACTATTAATGAATTTGTTGTGCTTTGATACATCAATGTGCAAGGTAACTACCCTCCAACCCATGGCTTGCCTGAAACTTTTTGGATCCCTCTATTTGTCGGTTGAAAAAAATTCAACACCGATGGAGCATCCAAAGGAAATTATAGACTATCAGGATTTGGGATTACCATTAGGGATCAGGATAAAGAGATAATTGAATGTATATATAGACCCTATGGAAAAAAAACCACCCTTGAAGCTGAAATGATTTTATTCATTAATTCTATCCACCTGGCTAAACAGAATAACTAGAGTAATGTTTGGTTCAAATGTGACTGAACTATGTTTTTTTCAAGAAGTGAGGACGGGTACCATTCATTTATCTTGGAAACTTACTACAATATGGTCTGAATTATCGTTAAAAATATATTTAATGAACTATATAATCACCCATGACTTTTGTAAAGCTAACAATCTTGTTGATTCTATTTCCAACAATAGAGTTTCCAAAGATGTCTGCTTCCATACTACAACACTCCCTCCTGACCTATACATATTAAAAAAAAGAAAAATATAAAATACCTTCTTTTCATCTAGTGTAAATTTATATTTATTTTATAGTAATAACCAATATAAAATAACTTCTTTTCATCAACTACATGTTTTCTTTTCCAAGATGGTAATGATCCGAGAAATCATAATTCATAATCAGTTTTATATATCATCTCTTTCTTATGCACAAACCTTTCAGAGTTAATATATTCATCAAACTTTTATGATTATTATATATTTCAAACTTTACTCCATATAAATGTTGACTTTAAATTTTTAAAGAAAAAATAACATCATATAATTCTAGATTATTTGTAGGATAATTTAACTCATAAGGTTTCTGACGATGTGAATCATAAGAAATTATTAAATCATTTGTTAGTAAAACACACCAATTCCATTTAATGAAGAATCATTATCGATCGAAAATTAACTATTTCTTGAGGGAAGGGACAAAATAATATCATTCATTAATATTATTTTTAGTTCATGAAAATAATATATTCATGCTTTGATATAGATGAATTTAACTCATTTTTATGTTTTCTTAGTTACTGGTCTAGATTACTAAGAAATTTTTTATCAATCCTTCAGTACTAAACAACTAATCCAAGAAAGCTATGAATCTATTTTAAATTTTAGGGTTTTTCCATTATTCAAAAATTATAGTTTTATAAGTTTTAAAAGTTATTCCATATTTATAAAAAATAATTCCAAGTGAAAAAAATTTACAATTAAGATTCATGCTTACTAAAATTTTAAAATAGTTTATTTTCTTTTAAAAAATAATTAGTATGAATATTTTATGATCCTAATGAATTTTAGAGTATAATAATATATCATAAATAAATCAACCAAAAAATTATCTAAATAGTCATGTATAAATATTTTTATAAGATTGATTGATACACTTTATGCATTAGAAAACCCAAAAGGAATAACAATAAATTCACAATGCATTATCTAGTCTAAAATATTGCCTTTGGGACATATATCTCCTTCACCATCAACCTATGGTACCATGATCTAAGATCAATCTTTTACAAATACTGCACTCCCTCAAGATGATCAAAATAATGATAGATATGAGGAAAAAGGATATTTGTTCTTAACATTGATGTTATTTAAGGATCTATAATCAGTGAAATGTCTAATTGAACCATATTTATTTTTAAAAAATAAATCATGGGAACCCTGTGGTGAATCTCAAATATGAATAAAACCTTTATCTAGAAACTATTTCAATTGATTTTTCAATTCCAAAAGTTTAACATGAGCCATTCGATAAGGGGTTTTAAAATAATCTTAGCAACATGCACTTATTCAACAATAAAATAAACCTCCTACGCATGAATAAAACTAGTAAAATCATCAATATATACATACATTAATTCGTTCAGGGATGGGACATCACTAATATCATTAATTTATTTCTTTTCATTTATCATCAAATAGGTAACATTCACTTTTATCACTAATAAATTTCATATGCTTATTGGTATGTTATTAATGTTTTGAAATCACTGAATGAAACATTCATAAATATACAATATATCTCATCATGATAAAACTAAATCCAAAATTTACCCAATATAATATCAAAATATATTATTGTAAGTTCAAAAGGAATTTCATGAAAGGACAACTCACTAATAATATTATAAATATTCTGACAAATCTTGGTTGCATTAATATTTCCACTGAGATTTTTCTTTAAAAATTTATACCTTATTTGGATGAAGTGATATTACCATTTTATTATAAATTTCATATAAATAAAGGAATATGAAGATAAAAATTCATAAAAGGCATTGACATAATTTTAATATATAAGTAACTTAACTATCACCAATTCCTTAGATTCCCCTATATTAAATGTATAAGTAACAAATGATTTTTCCACACCTTTTTTACTTTTAATGTTTATAACTTACAAAATGAGTAACTAAATTAAAACATGAATTATCATAATTACACAAAAAACTGGAATAAAAACATCTCAATATTGGATGGTTATCAATTTCCCCATTCTTAGATTCATTAGGACTATTTTCTTTATAGTCACAAACCACGTGACCAAAATTACTACACCAGTAACACTTTATTAATTATATAAAACATTCCATGAATTAACTTTTACCACACCTAGAATAGGTTTTTGGATTACTTCCACATATATTAGTTTGACACTTCTCTATTCTTTGTAATATTTACCATTTCCTACTTTTTTCATCAATATGAACATACTTATTTGAAAAGTCCATATCAAATTTATCAGCACAATAAACAACATTCTCATAAATTTTTAATTATTATACGATCAAAGATATTCATATAATTAGTTATAATCCTAATTAAAGTCTATATATATTACTATCAAGGTCCCGAATAAAACCTGGTACATACTTATCCAATCCTGAAAATTTTTCTTCTTATGTGGGTATTAAATATTCATAATTTTTCTTCAATTAAATTAATTTTATCTACATCATATGTCGAGAAAACCAATAGAAATATTTCCCTAGAAATATATTCTTAAATATATCCCATTCCATGGCCTCAAGAAAATATATCTATAGTGTTCTAAACCAGTTTCCATAATTTATCAATTTATCATTCAAAATGAAAAATGAAAAAATTTAATTTTTTTTCTCTGAACATCTCATGAATTCATATACTATTTCTAGAGCATTGATCAATCCTTTGGCTACCATGATATAAGAAGTTCCACCAAAATCCGAAGGGTTTTTTTGAAATGATCAACTATTGATATAACCCCATTTTGTAAATCTAGTTTATCTCTAACAAGGATGCCACCTTAATTTATAGCCTACATCAACTAATACATCACTACAGAAAATTTCTTAGTTCCAATAAAAAAAATTCTAGGATAATGATTTTTATGTATATTTTCTTTTTGATATCTTCATAAATTAGCTTCCCTACTTCCTTTTTGGAAAACTATTCTGAGTATACATAAATTATACAACGAAACATAGTAATATTTAAATGATCTATCATTAAAACATAGTCATAAAGTAGAATCATTCAAGGTTGTTCTATTTAAATTATCAAAAACTATAACATTATCTATACCATTCCTATAATAACAACTATAAAAACATAACCTTAAAATGTTACATAATCTTGAGTTTTTAGTAAAGAATGCACTTTCTAACATTTAGAGGATCTTTATAGTTTAGAGTTATAAATAATTATCCCATTACTATTACATAAAATACCCATATATTACAAAGTGGAAACTTCTACTCAGTATCTAATTTTCACACAATATAAAAAATTTAAAATGACATACATTTTTATTTTCATTAAAAATTTCCATTAATTTCAACTTGACTTATTCTTTGTATTTACCCATCATAAAACCTTATATATATATTTTTAAATTTTTTGGATTATCTATATTAGGATCACTCGTCATCATATAAAATTCTAAAATATCATATAATAAATAAAAAATTTATATTCTTGCACATTTTCATCATAAAACCCTTTAAAAATCATTTTAACGAATATGAAAATCATTTTTTAGAGATCGTAATACCCGTTCCTTTTAAAAATTCATTTTCAAAAATAAAATTCATGACTTTTTTATTTTATAAAAAAATGTAATTTTGTAATGTATGAAAAAATAATATAATGGTTATGGCCGTGAAAAAATCCATTGACACCATATATGTTAAAATATAATATTCCTATTGACTTTTGTAAATAAATTCAAAATGTTTCCGTTTAACATATGAAAAAAAGATTCCTTTTGAAAAACATTAAAAAAATTAAAATAAACAGAAAATGTATTTATAATTACCTTATATTCATACAAATACAAACATAAAATAATTTTAAAAATATGTACATGGAATAAAAATATTTATAAAATAAATCATTAAAACATTTAAAACAAAGTTTTAAGTTTATGTGTCTATTAAATCATGTCCAACTTATCACTTACATTATTTATCTTTATAAATAACAAACATATGTCAATAATTTAATTTATTAATAACCATTTTAATTTTCATCATTCATTTTCTTATTTAATACCAAGTTATATTCAATTACTTAATTAATTAAATTCACATTGAAAGTTTCGATGATATTCAACTATTATTTCCAAAATGTCATTAGTAAGTTAACTATGATCAATGAAGAAATTATTTAATCATATATAGAATAATAATAATGGAATAATTATCATTTTTAAACATTAATTATACTTTCAAAACATACCATGAATTATGGTTATGAAAAATGAACTACGTTACAGTCATTGAGATAGTTTATTGTACATACATATGAGTAGTGTTTTTATTTTTCAACTATCATGATAAAAATAAGGTAAATATTATTTTAACATTACATAATTATTTTTATATCATAAATAACTTATTATTTTTTTAAATATACTTATATATACTAACAATGTGATATAGTGATAAAAACTGAATCACATCACTTCATGGAGGTGGTAATCCACACATAAACACAAAGGATATAATCATTATTCAATGAATAGGAAGGTAAGAAAATAGATGGTATATTAATTTTTAAAACATGATTAAAAATTAATTAATATAATATATATACATTAAATCTATAGTTAACCTAGCTGTTTACATATAACATTACATGATTTTAAGCATAATTACACATCAGAGTACAAGCCAAGGATCATAAAGTCTAGTGTCTTGGAAGACTAAGTACATAATCAAACATTATAAAAAAAATTATTCTAAACTCAATAATGATATCTTATATACCATTGTGCTCATACATCTTCATAGGATAACCTGGGGATAACATGAAAAAATAGATGAACTAAAATCCCAGTAAGGGAATAACCCTAAGAACAAAGCATTACCACATGTGATAGAAGGCATGACATGATGATATAAAAAGGTAGGTAACATATAAAATAATAACATATAAACAAGGGATCATTTAGACATGGAATCATATAAATGTGGAAGAAACCTAAAACATGAATTTAGTATGAGTCAAGGCTAACCTCTAAAACCATTTCACATAGTAGCACAAGATAAGGATTACCGCCAAGACCATTTCACATAGTAGCACAAGCCAAGGTTAACCATCATGACCGTCACACATAACATCTCATGAGACTCAACTTTACCCAATGAATTGGAGAAATATCTAGGAACACCCATATTAGATTTCATTAATATTGTTTCCACATAAATAATCATACATAATCAATCTTTCCTAAACATAAGGGTTACCCATGGAAAGAATTGGGTTCCACAATCATGACATAAAGCATAACCAAAGGGCGTATCATGAAAGTGTCCATGAAGAAATTTATTAGAACATACATATAAATTCATAAGGTAATATTGTAATATATTATTATAAGTGATGTTAAACATAAGTGATAACATGTAAGAAATATATTTGAGAAATTTTAGCGTTAAAACATTTTTGTGAAGTTTTAAGGAAAATACTATAGAGATTTTAAAATAGAAGTGGTAAAAATGTTTTATATAAAGCCAGAGGTGAACTAAGAATGTTTTCATAAAAAAATACTGATTTTATAATGGAAATGGTGACTTAAAATAGAGCATAGAGATCACTTGAAATTGGGTAAGAATTTGGGAAGCTCCCTCAAAACAGGTTTTCTTATCGGGATGTATTACGGAGGGAATCACTTAAAAACATGTATATCCCCAAAAGATAACGATGAATGGAATTTTACACACAATTTTGGAACATTAACATATAATTTAGAAGATTAAAATAAGAATAATATAAAAATTAATTTCTCTAAAAATAAATATAAAGAAACCCGAAGGAATAAAGGAGGTTTGGGTTGAATCCCTTACGGAATAATGGTATAGTATCATGTGTACTTAATAGGGATTAATGAGAGATAAAGGGATTTATAATCTCTTAAAAATAATGATTACAGTATAGGGTAGGTGTGTAATCATATCCCATCATTAGTTATTACACATAAAATGGCATAACATAGAGGAAATTCTTAAATAAAAGTGAAAAGGAGAGGATCCCTAACCTTAAGTCTGATGGTGATCTTTTATTGAAATTAATGATATGAAATGTTAGATTAGGTTCATTAATTAACAATAAAAGAACCTATTATATATTTAAAATATTTATTATAACCTTTATAAGTTCATTTATAACCATTTTTATTGGTTAAGAGGTTCAATTTCATTATTCGGGTCCGTTTTCTTACTTGGTTTTAATGGTTGGTTCATGTTTGGATAAACATATATGATGAAGGTGGTTGTCCAGAATTGACATTATATTTTATTATTTAAAATACATAAGGTTACATGGTTTAAAACTTATTTTTCTTACTTAATGTGTAGTTTAATCAATATATAAAACTTTAGTGACATCCTTTGGGGTTAATTGGCAGGTTTTTGACCATAAAGAACACATTTTAATCTATAAACCAGAACTAAGTGTAAAAAAGGATTATATAACCATATATGAGAATTATAACATATATTATGGTATGGTTCAACCAAAAAAATGGTTTCATGACCATAATTGAAGATGGTAATGGAAATTGATAACCTGTTGTCCTCGATTACGCTAAATTAACACATCTCAAATGGTGTTTTCATTTCTTTCAAATAAAAGATTGGGAAAGGAGAGAAGATGATGAATTATCCCATTATCATAATATAATTCTAGTACATTTATGTTACTAGAGTTATCATACAATTTTTTTGAAGGGAGGTGATGAGAGAACAATAAAAGAAAAGATCTTAAAAGAAATAAAATAATTGGAAAGATGAATTTACCTCTTGAGTTTACCACCTTTGAGAGCCTCTTAAGGGGAGAGGTTTTGGTATTTTGAGGAGACAAAAGGAATATATAAATGGGGAAGAATATTGGGGATATATTTGGGTAGAATTCAAAGAAGGATCATGTCTTGAGAGGAGTGAATAGAAGAGGGGAGTGTGGGTGGTTTTTATAGTGGAGGGGAGGAAGGTTTTCTTAATATTTTAATCATTAGTTTATTATTTTTCCAAAAGATAAGAAATATTAATGACCCAATGAACAAGGTTAGAGATAAGTGCATGTGATTTCTAGATATGGGTTCTTAAATCACTTATGATGTTTGTAATAGTGTATTTAAATTAAAATGTATTTATATAGTAAATTAATGTATTTTACTATTCACCAAAATTCAAATATTTCAGAAAAATCCCAAAAATTCACTCTAACCATTTTTTGAAATTTAGAATCAAAAAATGAAATCCATTTTTCAGAAATAGTTTTCTAAATATTATTAATTTAATATTTAATTAAAATCATAATTCACTTGAAAAATACATATTTTAAAACATCTATTTTCTTATTCTGAGAAATAGGTATATCGTACTTCAGCTTGAATCTTATTTATATACTATCATAGGTAAGGTTACTATTCATTAAGGTATAGAATTATTAATAAGGTTAATGTTACTATTAATAAGGGTATGTTACTATTCACCAAAAATTATGTTGGTCATATTAGACTCCAAATAACTTACTGATCGCGCCCGTGTATCTTAGATTTTCAAAATTCAAATCATAGAAGTGACAAACTTATGATTAAATATCACATAGTAATTATTAGTTCATTGTGTTTTGATCTCATGTGATTATATGACATAATCATATGAAGGAAATTTCAATTGAAAAACATTGGGTTCCTACATTCTTCCCCCTTAAGAAATTTCACCCACGAAACTGTGTTTTACATTCTAGAGATAAACAGGTATGGGTACTTTTCCTTCATTGCATCAAATATGTCTCAATTATTTCCTATATTCATTTACTTCATGTAGAAAGGGTTCATACATCATAATGGAACATCAAGATATTTTCAAGATCATCTAATTCATTTTCCCAAAAACATCTCTAGCGTCTCCGTTTATATCGATAGAAGCATCGATAAGTCATTAAAAAGGTATTTCTTATATAAAATTTTGAAATATCATCTTGAACTTGTTTTTTATAAAAATTTATTACTGATTCATCTTCAAATATTTCAAAATACGGATTTTTTAAATCTATTTTTGTATTTTCCCAAAGACAATAATCTATAATTTTATATATATATAGATTGCTCGGAGGTCAACCTATTTTTCATTATCTAGAATATCTTTTAGTGATTCATAATTTTCAAATAAAGGGAATAATTTGAAAAGTCCCAAATGTTACTTCCCATGCATAACATGGTAAAAAAGTTGAGAGCACAATATTCCCCAATAAACTGTACTTGATCCTTAAAAGAATCATGCAATGTTAGAGGTATTAGATGCCTCATAATTTTTTTATAGGTAACTTGGATATTTGAAAAAGATTCAAAGTCATTTGAGCATGACTTCAATATGATATTTCTAATTAGTTCTTTAAGAAGAGAGAAAAGAGTTGTTTGTTATCTTCCTCCTATATTTTAACTATGAAAAAGTGAATACAATTAGGGGGTTTAAATACTTAGATAATAAGAATGTAAAAAAAAGAAACATTGAACATAGAAGGATAATTTTGTATGTGAATAGTATATCCTAAATTGTGATACACTAAGTTTCAATCTAGTTTATCCATGATCATATATTCTTAAGGGATTATTTTGTTCCCTTAATAATAGTTCATAATGAGAATTTGAATTTACCAAAGCATATCCCCTGTGAGTGTCAAACTTATAGTAGAGTAAGAGCCATTTTCGTGTACTAGGATACCTCAGGTCAGACCCGAAATTCCTTGTCAGAGTTTTCACTCCTTGGTACATCGATGATAGAGCTGCCTCTACTTGTTTATATCCAGACAGGGATGAATTTTTTTGACAAACAACTTACTCTATACTTACCAAAATTTAGGGATGTTTTCTTATACTTCGTCTCATCTTTAAGGTTCTTACTAAAGTGCTCTATTATTAATCTCCAAAAATAACTATACCATCCTATGATACCAACTATAGAGACCCTAGACTTTTATATATAACATTACATGATTTTATGCATAATTATACATTAGAGCACAAGTCAAGTATTGTAAAGTCTATTGTCTTGGAAGACCAAGTACATAGTCAAACATTATAAAAACAACTTTTATTCTAAACTCCATAGTGGGATCCTATCTTCCATTGTGCTCATACATCAACATAGGATAACCTGGTGATAACAGGAAAAAAGGGATGAGCTAAAATCCCTGTAAGAGAATAACCATTAGAACAAATCATTATCACATGGGATAGAAGGCATGGAATGATGATATAAAAAGGCATGTAACATATGGAATCATAACATATAAAGAAGGGATAATTTAGACACAGAATCATAGAAATGTGGTATAAACATAAAATATGAATTTAGTATGAGTCAAGGCTAACCACCATGATTTTTTCCCATAGTAGCACAAGACAAGGCTAACTACCAAGATCGTTGCACATAGTAGCAGAAGCCAAGGAAAACTGCCAAGACCACTGCACATAACGTCTCATGAGACTCAAATTTACCCAATTATTTGGAGTGATATCTAGGTGAATCCATATTACATTTCATTAATATGTTTTCCACATAAATAATCATACATAATCAATCTTTCATAAACATAAGGGTAACCCATGGAAATAATTGAGTACCATAATCATGACATAAAGCATAACCAAAGGGCGTATCATGAAAGTGTCCATGAAGAAAATAATTAGAACATACATGGAAATTCATAAGGTAAAATATCCATAAATCATGGTAAGTGATGTCAAACAGAATTTACAACATGTAAGAAATGTATTTGAGAAATTTTAGCATTAAAATATGTTTTGTGCGGTTTTACGGAAAATACTATAGATATTTTAAAATAGAAAAGGGGAAAAACTTTTATATAGAACCAGAATTGAAGCAAGAAGGTTTTCATAATAAAAATACTAATTTTATAAAGAAAATGGTGGCTTAAAATAGAGGATAGAGTGAACTTGAAATTTGGTAAGAATTTGGGAAACTCCCTCAAAACATGTTTGCTTATCAAGAAATATTAAGGAGAGAATCAGTTAAAAACATGTATATCCACAAAAGAGAATGATGAATAAAAATTTATAAATGAGTTTTTAATATTCAAATAGACTTTAAAATATTAACATAATAATAATAGATAACTTCATTTAGGTAAAAAGAAAGATAAAGAAACCTGAAGGAATAAAGGAGGTTTGGGTTGAATCCCATATGGAATATTGGCATGGTATCATGTGTACTTAAGAGGGATTAATGAGAGAGAAATATATTTCTCATATTTTATACATCATGAGGAAAATATAGGGGAGGTGTGTAATCATACCCCATCATTAGTGATTACACATAAAATGTCATATCATTGAGGACATTCTTGAATAAAATTGAAATATAGAGGATCCCTTACCTTAAGTATGACGATGATCTTTTCTTAAACTTAATTACATGAAAAATAAAATTAGGTTCATTAATTAATAATTAAAGAACCTATTATATATTTAAAATATTTATTATAACCTTTTTAAGTTCATTTATAACCATTTTTATTGGTTAATAGGTTCAATTTCATTATCCTGGTTCGTTTGCTCACTTGGTTTTAATGGTCGGTTTCATATTCAGATAAACATGTATGATGAAGGTTGTTCTCTAAAATTGAAGTTATATTTTATAATTGAGCATCCAGAAGGTTACATGGCTGAAAACATAATTTGGTTACCAAATTTGAGGTTGAATCACTATATAAAACTTTAGTTACATCCTTTTGGGTTAATTGGTGTTTTTTGGACCACAAAGAACACATTTTGATTTATAAACCAAAACCAAGTGTACAAATAGATTCCAGAACCATATATGAGGAATAAAAAATATATTATGGTATGGCTAAACAATGTAAATGGTTTCATGACCATAATTGAAGTTGGTAATGGAAATTGATAACCCGTCATCCTTGATTGTGCAAAATTAACACATCTTAAACGGTGTTTTTATTTATTTCAAATAGAAGATAGGGAAAGAAGAGAAGATAATGAATATACCATTAGAATAGTATCATTCCAGTACATTTATGTTACTGGAGTTATAATAGCATTTTCGTGAAGGGAGGTGAGAATATAACAAGAAAAGAAAATAACTTAAAAGAAATAAAAGAATTAGAATTAGAATTTACCTATTGAGTTTACATCCTTTAAGAGTCTCATAAGGGCTGAGGTTTTGGTATTTTGAGAAGAAACAAAGGCTAATGGATGTGGGTAAAGATATTGTAAGAACCCAGATCTTTGTTTCCGGTATGTCTTTCCTTTTTCTGGAGTTTTTGAGAGAAATGAATTTTTTGGAAATTTTTGAAGTACACGCCGTGTACTCTTTTCCCGCTCGAAGCTGTGTATTGGCCGTGTCCGGTCCACACATACAGTGTGTAGGGGTGAAGTGGAGGCCAATTTTTGTAGTGTACGGAAAGATCTAGCACACGCTGTGTACTATAAAAAGTACACGTCGTGTACTATAAAAAGTACACGCTGTGTACTTTCTTTTTTTCATTAATCAGACCGGGGTCATGCCTGACGCACAGAAAGGTCTTCTTCTAGGTTCTGTTCATCCGAGAGCTTGGAGGATCCGCAAATCTTCAACGTGCCACCGCTCCTCTGTTCGTTCTCTGATTCGAGTACAGTCGATTGCGTTGGAATCGTAGTGGTGAGTTCTTCCTTCTACTTGAGCCTTGTTTTCCAATTCCTCCTCCTTCTCAGGTTATCATGGTTTGAAAGTTTTGGTCATTTTCTCAGATCTTTGACATTCTAAGGAGAATCAGTCATCATGGTTCATGTATATCGATCTCCTAGGATCGAGGTAGGTGGTTTGTGCCTTACTGTTCAAATTCCTTGAGTTTTATGGGAAAATTCCACCAATACCCCTGAACGGGGTATTGCGTGTTTACCATTTTTCCATTTTGTTTTCCTACCTTACTTGTATACTTGTGTAGAGGTAATTTGACCATGTTAGAGGATACATTGTTGTGAATGGATGTTTTTCCCATTCTTTTCTCTATTTATAACCTTTGGGTATCATTTTCCTGTGGCTGTTACACCTGTTTCCATGCCTTGTGATTATAGGTTAGAGTTAAATTCGTAACATGTTTGTTGCCCAATAGACTATTTAGCCAAGTATCTCTATAGGTGTACTTTGGTTAGCCAAGTAGCTCTATAGGTGTACTTTGGTCTTATAGCATTATTATGCACTGACTGACACGGGACTGAGAGAGCCTGGTGCTATAGACTATAAGGGATAGACCGAGTGAGCTTCCTAGAGAGTCTTAGATATTATAGACTACAGAAGGGTAGACCAAGAGAGCTTCCTCAGAGAGTCTTGGACATTATAGACTATAGGGGATGGACCGAGTGAGCTCCCAGAGATTCTTGGATACTATAGACTACAGGAGGGTAGACCGAGTAAGTTTCCTCAGAGAGTCTTACCTTGTTTGAATCTTTTTAAGAACCTTCCCAGGCTAGAGGAGGAATTTACCGAGTGAGCTTCCTCAGAGAGTCTATGGTATACCTGAGGCTATAGGAGGAATTGACCGAGATAGCTTCCTCAGAGAGTCTCTAGACCCTGGGGCTAAGAGGGTTAAACCGCATGATCTTCCTCAGAGAGTCTTTGACTACCCTAGACTATAAGGGGGATTGACTGAGTGAGCTTCCCCAGAGTGTCTCATAAATTCGTATGACCAATCCAGAGGGGTTAGGCTGAGTGCACTGCCCAGAGGTTTGTGTTTTTTTCTTGGTTAGGACCAGAGGGGATGGTTGCAGGTACATCCCAGAAAGTTTTCCATTTGTGTTAGCTGTTTTGCTCATTGCTGTTTTTGGTATTGGATTGATTACTATTGTGTATCATCCTACTTCACTACTTACTGCTTAATGCCTACTGCTTGTTGTTGTTGTTTACTGCTTATTATACTTTTACCTACCATATACTAACTGACTATTAGGCACAGATCTTCAGGTGGTTTCCTACTGAGATTTTATCTCACACCTTGTTTGGGCCATGCTTTTGGGCCCAAGCAGACTATGTTGTTGTAGGTATAGACAAGGGATATCACCCTTCGTCTTCTGGAACTTGATTTCTTGGAGCAGGAGAGCAAGGGACCAAGCTTTGGCTTGCGATGCTGAGGAGCTGTTTACTTTTCTTTTGTACTTGTTTTGGTACTGTGGTGTTTTCAGCATTGTGACTTGTTTGGCTGCTTTCCTAGAGTTGTATCTTGCATCATTCCATATTATTCACTGCTTTCTCTATTGCATGTTTATTTATTTCTGCTGTGTACTCTACCAATGAGGGCATAATTTCCCCACTATCACACCAAGGCCATCGCTGCTAGTCGGCAGCCTCTGGCGTTTGGGGAAATGTGCTTGAGGCCATGTGACCAATTGGGTACGGGGCACCTTTGGGTGGCTTCCAGAACCAGAATGTTACAAAGTGGTATCAGAGGAGTTCCTTTTATCTTTCTTTACTGTTTGGATACTTTAGCCAGGGATAGGATGGATTTGGTACTTGGTAATAATCTATGCCCGAGAGTAGCTAACCCGTGTATAGGGAAAAACCATACTACCTCGTTTATTGCAGTTTTCTGGTTTTGAGATTTTACGGTTGATATGATTTCACCTAGAGTGATTCACTTGCCTTGTGCTGTTATTGTTTGGATATTACAGTTCTATTTCTGTCGCAACCCGATGAGATGAGGGTATGCCATATCATGCATCATATAGGCACTTTTTATAAATCACATGCCATGCATTCTTTCTATGCCATATAGGGTGAATTAGCAATTGCATGTTGTTGTGATAGACGTTGTGTAGATTATGCATTCTGTTGTGATAGATGTTTGATAGAATCTCTGCAGTTTGATAGAGAAACTGTTTGTTTTATACATTGCTTAAAATGAATGCAAAATTTTGATTTTTGAGGTGTTATTGTCCCTCTTGAATCAGAAGTTGGTGGATCATGATCCTATTTTATCTTGTACATGACTATAGGAGATGCCAAGATTTGATTCTTAGGGAGTATGGGCCCTCACAGATCAGAATTTGGCACTTATTTTCCTTGTTTTCAGTGTTTCTGGGCTTCTGTGCAATTTCTGAGCTACTGCCCAGAAAAACCCAGAATACACAGCATGTACTTTCTGGATACACACCGTGTAGTTCTCAGGCCATGTCACTGACCGTGTGGGCAAAAACACGGTGTTGTGAAAATAACTTCAGGAACACGCCGTGTACGGTAGGTGGACAACATATAGTTTAGAGCCGTGTACTCAGCCGTGTCACTAACAACATGGGCTGGGGAAGATCGAGTAGAACACACCATATTGGTAAAGAACACGCCGTGTTGTTCTGTCCTAGGTACCCGGCCGTGTCATGAACAACACGGGTCGGTGTTATGTTCTCCTACACATGCCGTGTTTGTTCGGAACATACCATGTAAGGGAAGCCATGTAGACGACCGTGTAACTAACAACATAGGCCACCAAGACCGTGTTTAGTACACGCCGTGTCCCTAGGGAACACTCCGTGTATTCTGGGGTTAGTTTCGACCGTGTGGGTTAGCCGTGTAGGGAGACTCGGGAAGGGGTTTAGAGATCAAGTACATGCCGTGATTGGGAACAACACGTCATGTAGTTTGGGGTGTTACACGACCAGTAGAGGTAGAAGTACACGCCCATGTTAATGGCTAAAATTACACGCCGTGTAGTTGTGTTTTGTAAAACTTGATAGTTTCTCCCCCCTGTTCCCATTTTATACTCCTGTGTTTTCAGTCTTTGTTATCCGGATCTAAGGTGTTCTTTTGATCTTTCAGAGCTATGCCTTCGAGATGTCCTTCGGTTATACGTTAGTTTCCAGACGGTGACCGGACATCGGATATGGCCGATCAGGAACCTCCTGTTGATCCTCCTGCTGTGCCAGCCTTGGCACCAGTAGTTATACCCGTCGCAGGCGCTGATACGCAGTTCAGGAAGGACTTCCTGAGGATGTTACAGACTTTTCCGGGAGCACCACCTCTTTCCCCGTCGATGACTAAATTGATGATGGGTTTTCAGTACCAGCAACCTCCTACTTTCTCAGGGGATGGAGGACCCCAGGCTGTAGAGTCGTGGTTCGAGGCCACCCTGACTATCTTCGAGCATCTGAAGATACCCCCAGAGAAGAGGGTAAAGCTGGACACCTATATGCTCTGGGACACCACCAAGAGGTGGTGGGAGGTGATCTCGCAGTCAGGAAGCTAGAAGAGTATGTAATGGGATGAGTTTTGATGCACCTTCTATGAATACTTCCATCCGGAGACCCTGAGGGCCGATCGAGCCCGGGAGTTTATGAGCCTGCAACAGGGTACTCTTTCTGTCATGGAGTACTCGTCCCGTTTTACTGAGCTGCAGCATTTCACACCAATCCCAGTAGGTGATGAGTTGTTCCTTGCTAGGAAGTTTGAGGATGGTATCAGGAAGGATATCTATTCCCAGGTGAATATCTTCCAGTTGACTTCTATATCCTCCATCATCAACCAGACACTGATTACTGAGCGCAATTTGAGGGATTCTAGAGCAGTGAGCCAGGGAAGTTCGACATCCAAAGCTGGTGTTCCTCCTACAGATAGTAGGAAGCGTCGCAGAGAGTCTTATTGAGGAGATCGAGGTTCACAGGATGTGTCTTCTGGCAGCCAGGTTGTATGCTACCAGTGCGGTAGGAGTGGGTATACTAGGCCTCAGTGCCAGAGAGATCTGATGGAGTGCCGATCTTATGGCAAGATGTGCCATCTTCAGTGCTTTTGTCACATCTTCTCACCTTCAGCTAGTGGTAGGGGTTCTTCTATGACCCCATGTTCTGGAGATGCTTCGCCAGTTTCCCACCAGTCTGGGAACTGGAGTTCTTCCGGCCGTTCGGGCCGAGGTGGAGGTCGCGGCCATGGTGGTCAGTCACCCGGTCATCAGTGATAGCAGAGTGGATCAGCTTAGAGCGTTCAGCCAGGGGCGCAGGGCCACGGTGCAGGCCAATATTTCGCCATGGATCAGACCTACCAGGAGCAGGATCCCGGGCCTTCTACAGTTCGATGTATGATCTTATTATCCTCATTTTTATCTTCATCACTTTTTGATACTGGTGCTTCGCATAGCTTTATTTCTGTTGCGGTTGTGGAGAGCCTTGGGCTCTGTATCTTTTCGTCTGCCGACTTATTGACTCTTGACATGCCGTTGGGAGAAAGGACATCTAGTGTATGTCAGTGCAGAGAGTTACCTCTTGAGGTTGCAGGGTGTCATTTATTATGGGACCTCTATGTCCTTGAGATGACGGGATATGGCGTCATTCTCAGGATGGACTGGTTGGTTCCTTTCTAGGCAGTCGTCGATTTATATTGCCGCAGGGTGAGCTTCGTATCACCAGAGGGTGAATCTTTTCTTTATAGAGGCAAGTGGGATGTCCAGGCGGGTAGAGCTGGACCTGAGCATCATGGGCTAGGGGAAGTTACAACCCAGATTTCCAGCCTTTATCTAGATGACCAGGGGACTTCACAGTTAGACTTTCCCCCAGTGGTGGATCATTTCAGGGATGTTTTTCCAGAGGACTTTTCAGGTTTTCCTTTTGAGCGTGAGGTAGAATTCTCGTTTGAGCTCATTCCAAGAGCAGCACCAGTGTCCATTCCTCCTTATAGGATGGTTACACCTGAGTTTCAGGAGCTCAAGAAGCAGTTAGAGGAGTTATAGGCAAATGATTTAATCCGACCCAATACTTCTCCTTGGGGTTATCCTTTCCTATTTGCGAAAAAGGCAGACGACACCCTTCGTCTTTGTGTGGATTATCAGAAGCTAAACCATTTGACGGTCAATAATCGATATCCCTTACCGAGGATAGATGACCTCTTTGATCAGCTTCGAGGATCCTGATTGTTATCGAAGATCAAATTGAGGTCCGGTTATCATCAGTTGCACGTTAGACCATCAGATATACCTCTTACAGACTTCAGGAGCAGGTATGGTCTATATGAGTATACAGTCATGCTGTTCGGTCTCACAAACGTGCCTGCAGTTTTCATGGCACTGATGAACCAAGTGTTCCATCTGTACTTGGACTCCTTCTTCATGGTCTTCGTGGATGATATCTTGGTGCACTCTCACACTCTACATGACCATTCCACACATCTTGAGATCATTCTGAGTACACTGAGAGAGAATCGGCTGTATGCTAAAATCTCAAAGTGCCACTTTTGGATGGACCAGATTCACTTCTTGGGTCACATCATTTCAAAAGTAGGATTATCTGTGGACCCAGAGAAAGTGAGAGTTGTAGTTTCCTGGGAGCAGCCGAAAAACGTCTTTGAGGTATGGAGTTTCCTAGGGCTGGCTGGATACTACAAACGCTTCATTCAGGACTTCTCGTGCCTAGCAGCACCGTTGACAGGTCTGACAAAGAAGGGGGAGAAGTTTTTATGGTCAGATTCTCGTGAGTCAGCCTTTCAGGAGCTGAAGGGGAGGATGACGTCAGCACCGATACCAGTCTTGCCAGAGCCAGACAAGATCTACACTGTTTATTGTGATGATTCAGGTATCGGGATAGGACCTGTGCATATGCAGGGAGATGGAGTCGTTGCGTATGGGTCTCAACAGTTGAGGTCACATGAGAGGAATTAACCTACTCACGATCTGGAGTTGGTAGCTATTGTTCATGCCTTACGCTGTTGGAGACAGTACCTTCTGGGAGAGCACTTTGTGGTTTTCACCGACCACAAGAGTCTCAAGTATATCTTCACTCTGCGTGATCTAAATCTGAGACAGCGTAGGTGGGTCGAGTATCTTCAGTCTTTCAACTTCGAGCTCGCCTATATGCCAGGAAAGGGCAATGCAATGGCAGATGTGTTGAGTAGGAGAACCCAGATTCAAGCAGTTTAGGAGGCCAGCAGTGAGTGGCAGCTGATGTATCTGTTCTCTGAGATGCATCTCGAAGGTGCACGACAGACAGGGACAAAATTACCTATCTTCTGTAGCTGTTACCTCTACCCTTCTTGATCGGGTACGAATTAGGCATCTATCAGACTCAAAAGGCTTAGTTCTACGGGAGAGTGTGTTAGGATAGAACCTTATTATTGGATGGATAGTGGGCAAGGATGAGATCTTACGTTTCTAGAGACGCGTATGGGTGCCAGCAGACATACGCGAGGAGCTGATGCGGGATTTTCATTCCTCAATTTGGGCAGTTCATCCTGGCATCACCAAGATGTATCGTGACCTACACCACCAGTACTGGTGTCCAAGTATGAAGAAATATGTTTCTAGTTTTTTCATGAGATATTCTACTTGTCAGCAGGTGAAAGCAAAGCATCAGCGACCAGCGGGGCTTTTGTAGCAGTTACCCATTTCCGAGTGGAAGTGGAATGATGTCATGATGGACTTTGTGACTAGGTTACTGAGGTTACCTCAGGGGAGTGATACCGTTTGGGTTGTCGTCGATAGACTTACTAAGGTTACACACTTCTTACCAATCAAGGAGACCTTCAGTATTGATGATCTGGGATGATTGTACATCCGAGAGATTGTACGTCTACATGGAGTTCCAAACTCCATTGTTTTAGATAGGGATGCATGTTTTACTTCTCGGTTCTAGCAGGGACTTCAAAAGGCTTTGGGTACATAGGTACTTTTGAGTACAGCATACCATCCCCAAACAGATGGCCAGTCCGAGCGTAGGGTCCAGGTGCTTGAGGATATGCTCCGACCTTGCATTCTAGACTTTGGCGGTTCTTGGGAGAAGCATATCCCTCTGGTGGGGTTCTCCTACTACAACAGTTTTCAGGCGACCATTCAGATGGCACCTTATGAGGATCTGTAAGGTAGGCTATTTCGATCACCCTTATGCTGGCTGGAGGCAGGATAGGCAGCTTTGCTAGGACCTCGTCTTGTTCAGAAGACCTCATAGTAGATAGAGTTGATTTAGAAGAGGATGGATACAACATAGTCTCTATAGAAGTCTTATGCTGATCAGTGGAGACGACCTCTGAAGTTCGAGGTCAGAGATAAGGTTTTCCTACGTGTCGCACCGAGGTTAGGACAAAAGAGGATTCAGAGATAGGGTAAGCTTTCACCACGGTACGTCAGACCATTTGAGGTGTTGGAGAGAGTTGGGCCGGTTGCCTATTGGTTGCAGTTACCACAGAGGTATGGGGCCATGCATGATGTCTTCCATGTCTCTCAGTTCTGACGTTACTTTTCAGACCCGTCTCATGTCTTTCAGCCCTAGGAGGTTGAGATCGAAGCAGATGCATCGTTTGAGGAGCATCCCATCTGGATTGTCGATCATAGTACGAAGGTTCTCCGTGGGTGGTCTGTTCCTTTAGTATGGGTGCTTTGGCAGCATGGGCGAGTACAGGATGAGACCTGGGAGAGGGAGGCCGATGTACGATCACAGTGGCCGGATCTGTTCGAGGTTTCTTCTTCTATGCCTCGCTAGGGAAATTCAGGGACAAATTTCTATAAGGGGGGAAGTTTGTAAGAACCTGGATCTTCGTTTCAGGTATGTCTTTCCTTTTTCTGGAGTTTTTGAGAAAAATGAAGTTTCTGGAAATTTTTGAAGTACACGCCGTGTACTTTATGAGTACACGCCCTGTACTCTTTTCCCGCTCAAAGCCGTGTACTGGCCGTGTCTGGGCCACACACACGGTGTGTAGGGGTGAGGTGGAGGCCGATTTTGGCGGAGTACAAAAAGATCTAGTACATGCCGTGTACTCTAAAAAGTACACGATGTGTACCTTTTGTTTCATTAATCGGACTGGGGTCACACCTGACACACAAAAAGGTCTTCTTCTAGGTTTCATTCATCCTAGAGCACCAAGGATTCATGAATCTTCGACGAGACACCGCTCCTCCATCCATTCTCCGATTCGAGCACAGTTGATTTCTTGGGAATCACATCAGTGAGTTATTCCTTCTGCTTGTGCCTTGTTTTCCAATTCCTCCTCCTTCTCAGGTTATCGTAGTTTAAATGTTTTGGGAGTTTTCTCAGATCTTCGATGTTCTAAATAGAATCAGTTGTCATGGTTCACATATATCAATCTCCTAGGATCTAGGTAGGTAGTTTATGCCTTACCGTTCAAAGTCCTTGAGTTTTATGTGCAAATTCAACCAATACCTGTGAACAGGGTATTACGTGTTTACCTTTTTGCCTTTTTGTTTTCCTGCCTTGCTTGTATGCTTGTGTAGAGGTAATTTGACCATGTTGGAGGATAAATTGTTGTGCTTGGATGTTTTTCCCTTGATTTTCTCTATTTATGACCTTTGGGTATCGTTTTCCTTTGGCTGTTACACCTGTTGCCATGCCTTGTGATTATAGGTTGGAGTGAAATTCATAACATGTTTGTTACTTAGTAGACTGTTTAGCCAAGTAGTTCTATAGGTGTACTTTGGTTATCCAAGTAGCTCTATAGGTGTACATTGGTCTTATAGAATTATTATACACTGACTGGAACGGGACTGAGAGAACCTGGTGCTATAGACTATAAGGTATAGACTGAGTGAGCTTTCTAGAGAGTCTTAGATATTATAGACTATAAGAGGGTAGACCGAGAGAGCTTCCTCTGAGAGTCTTGGACATTATAGACTATAGGGGATGGACCGAGTGAGCTCCTAGAGAGTCTTGGATACTATAGACTATAGGAGGGTAAACCGAGTGATCTTCCTCTGAGAATCTTACCTTGTTGGAATCTTTTTAAGAACCTTCCCAGGCTAGAGGAGGAATTGACCGAGTGAGATTCCTCAGAGAGTCTGTGGTTTACCTAAGGCTATAGGAGTAATTGACAGAGATAACTTCCTTAGAGAGTCTCTAGACCTTGGGGTAAGAGGGTTAAACCATGTGATCTTCCTCAGAGAGTCCCTGACTACCCTAGACTATAAGGGGGATTAACCGAGTGAGCTTCCCCATAGAGTCTCATAAATTTGTATGACCAAGCCAGAGGGGTTAGGCAGAGTGCACTTCCCAGAGGGTTGTGTTTTTTTCTTTTTTAAGACCAGAGGGGATGGCTACGGGTACTTCCCAGAGGGTTTTTCGTTTGTGTTAGCAATTTTTCTCATTACTGTTGTTGGTTGTGGATTGATTACTGTTGTGTATCATCCTGCTTCACTACTTACTGTTTACTGCATATTGCTTGCTGTTGTTGTTTACTGCTTATTGTACTTTTACCTTCCATACACTAACTGAATGATAGGCACAGATCTCCGGGTGGTTGCCTACTGGGATTTTATCTCACACCCTGTTTAGGCTATGCTTTTGAGCCCAAACAGACTATGTTGTTACAGGTATAGACAAGGGAAAGCACCCTTCGTCTTCTGGAACTTGATTGCTTTGAGAAGGAGAGCAAGGGACCAAGCTTTGTCTTGCGATACTGAGGAGCTGTTTACTTTTCTTTTGTACTTGTTTTGGTACTGTGGTGTTTTTAGCATTGTGACTTGTTTGGCTGCTTTCCTAGAGTTGTATCTTGCATCATTCCATATATACATATGTGCTCCAGTTTGTTGATTTAGTCTTCTGTTGTTTGTTATTTTTGGTTATTCACTGATTCCGTTGTTGCATGTTTATTTATTTCTACTGTGTACTCTTCCGATGAGGGCATAGTTTCCCCACTATCACACCAAGGCCCTCGCTGCTAGTCGGAAGCCTCTGGCGTTTGGGGAAATGCGCTTGAGGCCATGTGACCAACCGGGTACGGGGCACCTTTGGGTGGATTCTGGAACTGGGACGTTACAAATATTTGGGAGAGATTTGGGTAGAATGTAGGGAAGGCGCATGGCTTGAGAGGAGTGAAGAGAAGAGGGGAGTGTGGGTGGTGTTTATAGTGGAGGGGAGGAGATTTTTCTTAATATTTTAATCATTAGTTTATTATTTTTCCAAAATATAAGAAATAGTAATGATCCCATGACCAAGAATAGAGATAAGTACATCTGAGTTAGATATTTGGGTTCTTACCTCACTTATGATGTTAGGAATAGTGTATTTAAATTAAAATGTATTTATATGGTGAATTAATGTATTTTACTATTCCCAAAAAATTCAAGTATTTCATAAAAATCCCAAAAATTAACCCGATACATATTTTGATGTTTAGAATATAAAAATGAAATCCATTTTTTGAAAATAATTTTCAAAATATTATTAATTTAATATTTAATTAAAATCATAATTTACTTGAAAATACAGATTTAAAAACATTTATTTTATTATTCCTAGATATAGGTAAATCGTACTTCCCCTTGAATCTTATTTATATAATATCATAGGTACGGTTAATATTCATGAGGGTATATCACTATTCATAAGGGTAAAATTACTATTCATAAGGATATGTTACTATTCACAAAAAATTAAGTTATTCATATTAGACTCCAAATAACTTACCGATCGCAACAGTGTACGTCAGATTTTCAGAATTCAAATAAAAGAAGTGACGAAATTATGAATAAAGATCACATAGTACTTAGTAGTTCATTATGTTGTGATTTCATGTGATTATATGACATAATCATAAGAATGGAATTTCCATTGAAAAACATTGGGTCATTACAAAATCCATCAATATAACCATCCGTGATAGGCGATGATGGAAATGAAACACAAAGTTTCTTGGAGGTGGAGATTTACACGTATGCACAAATGATGTTTTATTTCCCCATTTGATTGAAGGGAAGATGGATATAGATGACACCATTAAAATAATAACATATAATTTTATAGATGATAATTGATGTTCTTATTTCACCATGATTTAATAATATTTGAAGGAGGTAGAAGAAGAAATAAATAAAAAATGCTTGGTTAAAAACCATACATCTTCTTCAGATGACCTCTTTCAGTTTATACTTAATTAATTTCTATGATTGTTTTATAATCAATACATGGAATCTATGAAATGGAGAGTGATTTTGTAAGTGAATTGGTTGGGTATTGAATAAACTAGAGTGATTAAATAGAGTGAGGAGCAGATAAGAAGAGCATACCTTTAATAAATGAGGGGAGAGGAACTCTTGAAATTACCTAAAATATTAAAATTAATATATTTTAATTTACATGATAAAATGGATCCAAATTTATATATTTAAAATATATGATTATCTTGAGTAAAATTAATCTCATTAAATTAAATTTGGTCAATTTTAGGTGATTTTTTCACCACTATCACTCTATTTTAACAACTATTAATCCTTTTGACACTAACTGCTAAATAAATGATTTTTAAAATAATGGAGTGAATAATGTTACTATAAATGTGCATGAAACCATAAATGAACCATTATTGATATTTAAAACCAATATAAAATTCCCTTGGATGAATAAAATATTTTTAGTAGTTTTAAAACATTTAATAAAACATTATTTATTATAAAATATCAACAATGTCATTTCTGGAAATATAGATTTAATTTGAATTCGAGAAAAACATTAAAAATGAATTAAATTATAAATAATTCCACATACCAAATATTATATATTTCTATATACACACACAATATTCATGAAACCTAAAAAATCATTCAAATTATATTAATTTTAATATTTTTAATACCATTAATTTTATTTTTGTATTTATTAGATAAATATTATGTCCTTGTTGTGTATGAATTTATGTTAATTATTTCATAAAAAAATTAGAAATAAATTAACATGAGAAAAAATCATTTATTATTAAAATATTTTTTTAAAACGGAAATAACTTGTTTTTATTTTTTCACAGAATATTGTAGATATTAGAAGAAGAACAATGACATTTTTGACATTATATTAACCTAAAATAATAAAAATGTAATAATAAAAGGAAAGTGGCAAGAAATTTCAAAATTTTCAAATCTCATATGTTAAACTTAAAAAAAATCAAATAAAATTAATAAAAGTTTTATGTAGAGTTATGGGGATCTTGTTATTATTTTAAACCTTAATTACCCAATTTAACATTACTGAGGTGGAAAATATATACTACGATTAGTATAAATAATGAAAGAATTAAAGGGAATTATTTACAAAATTTACACCTCATAGTTCCAAATTTGGAATCCATTTTTCATGATTCAATTAAAAAAATATTCATAAATTGTTTTAAAATTAAAACCACAAAACGTGATGGAAAACATTTTTTCATAAAAAATTCTTTTACATTTAAAAATATTTATATACCATATTGAAGTGTTAAATTTATTCCAAAGACCATAATTGTATTATTTTTAATCAAAGAGGACAAATTATTTTTTAAGAATAATCTAATATATAATTTTAATTTATAAATACTAGAAAATAAAAAACATTTTTCATTAAAAATAAATATTTTCACTACTCATAGAAAAATAAATATTTTCATAAAGATACCAAAATTTAACCCTATGATAATTTTATATAATAATATCAAAAATGGAGTTCATTATTTCATATTAAAATTCTATAATTTAGAGCATATGATTTTAGATAAAACCATATAATACATGAAACCCCAATTTGGTCTGAATATAGATTTTTTATTTAGACTAAAAACTACATATTATTATTATAATGAATATAAATCTATAAAATATGATTAATAACTATATAAAAATTATTTAACATAATATTAACTAGGATGTAACACTCTTAGTCAAATCTAGGAATACCTCCTCATATTTATCTATCCACTTGATCTTTACTACTTTCTTAGTAGGCCCAATCATAGGTGCTACAAAATGATAGAAGTCATGAATGAACCTCCTGAGGTACCTCACCAAACCAAGGACGAACCTAATCTTAAACACATTTTTAGGATAAAATGAGAAATAAACACCTTAAAATTCTCTATGTATATAGATATTCCTACCTTAGAGATCACATTCCAAAGGAACCACACCTCTAGAATAAAAAAATGAACCTTTAGGATCATGGATAAAGCCCATGCGATCTATGTGTATGCAGAACAACCTATAAAGATCCCTACAACTAGTCAAACAAGCCATCGATACTTTTCAATTGGTAAAAATTATTCATAGTCACATTTTTCATCATCCTGTATTCTATGTATAACCAAAGACTACCATCCTCCTTACTTGTGAACAATATTAGGGAATCCTAGGGTGATTTATCAGTTTGGTAAAACCATTCGATTAAAAATACTTGAGTTTAATTTTGACTTCCTTCAAATCTGTTGGTGTTATAATATATGGTGGAATTGATATAGGTTGCGCTTTTATCTTATGCATGATCTCAAAGTCAATTATCCTCTAAAAAGATATTCCAAAAAATTTCATCCAAAAATACATCCTAATACAGGTCCACTACTGGAGGAAAGGTAAGGGATTATTTTTTTCTCTATTAAATGAACCATCCTATCCACTTTATTTGAAATAGATTCAACCTAAGTGATATATTTTCCCACTCTACATACTCCAAAATCCCACTAACTAGTCAAAACAACATTATCCACCTTGGTTATAGTAAATAATAGATGTCTCATTTCGTATTCGATGTTTCCCCCCATAACTAGTCATCTAGTGCATGTAAAATATTACATTGAAGTTTGTAATCAAAAGGATCATGAAATACCATAGATTACTATAGTTAGAGACTACTATGGGACATCATGGATATCTTTTAATTTGTCCACATTCAGACCCAGGGGTGTATCATGAGACAAAAACATAGAAGATAGCTTCATTGGTATGTTAATACATGAAAAAATTCATAGATATAAATGAATGTGAATAATCGAAAAAAATGGGTGGTATAATGAGTATAGGTATAAAGCCCCAGCCTTAAACCTTACTTAATCTTGAGTTAATACAAGATTACACATTGAGTATCTTTTCAGGTTTAGATTTTTATAGAATTAGATCATAAACTTGAATTACATTCCACATTTACACAAAGTGGTTACATAAAAGATAGTATTCATTTTTTCCCATCAACGGAAACATATTTAAAATAAAACATGGATTCTTTCTTGACACTTCCTTGACACTATCATCATATCATGTACCTTTCCCTTGTCTTGTGAAAAACATTTCAAAAACATGGGATGATCATAAAAAGCTCAGTAAGGGATATAAAAATATATGTAAAGGAAACATGAGTACATGTACACATAAGAATCAATGAAATCATACTTTACTCATAAAACATAATCACTTTAACCTACCTCATCAAATCATGAATAAATCATAGAAATCATAAGACATAAAGGTAACTTGAGGCATTCATAACATTCTTACGTAGGGAGTTACCCTCTTGGTTACGTTTGGAATACCCACCACAGTATATTCCCTAAATCTCTTCAGATAAACCTTAAAATTTCACTCCTTCGCGTTACCCAATGCATTGGAGAGCTATATCGGGCTCACCCACCCTTAGTTTATCATGGAACCACCCATCTTCATAATAATGCCCAAGAACCATAACATAATCATAGCACATAACTTAAGCATAAAGGAAAGATAAAATTCCCACATTTCAATAACAATATAACATTTTATGATATTGAAACAATGAATACGTTCTAAAAACCATTTTCAAAACCATTTAAAACATTTAATAAAGAGATTTTTGAATCAAAGTTTCCCATAACACTTTGAAACTTTAAACATTTTAAACCATTAATATCCATATAAATAAATCCTTAAAACCATTTTGAAAACATGGATATTAAGGAGAAATACTTATAAGATTAAATCATTAAAACATTTAAAACGATATTTTAGTTAAAGGGTTTTTAACAAAATGAGAGACACTTGAATAAAATAATTGAGGAATAAAATTTAATAAAAACTTTATAATAACATGAGAATAAAGGGATTTGTGATATAAAATTCCAAATGATAGTATATACACCATATAATAGTGAATTGGTGCATAACAACAATGACGTCTCAATGGAAATGTAAATTGAGATGAAATCCATTTTAAAGATGGTATCCTTAAATTAAGGATAAATCAATCTCATAATTATGTGCAAAAAATATAAATACACCCAATATAAGTGGATATTAAGTGTAAAATAATCATAGGTCATTCACACATATTCAAAGGATGACATATTCAATAACTACATGTTGTACCCAAAGAAATAGAAATTAGGTTAAGAAGTTCCCTTGACAGCCTAACAGCGTCACATCCAAATGAGTTGACGAGAGATAAAAAAAGGGTATCTCATCACATGGACATAAAATTTAAATAAATAAGGATATATAAGAACATATCCCAACATAATAGTATGTGAATTAAAAGACATAACAAAAGAAGTCTTTTAAAAAGAGGAGGGTGAAAGGTTCCCTTACCGACATGGGTATCTTTCGAAACATACACCCCGTGAAAGAAGGACAATACAAAATTGATGTAAATACTCATAAATGAAATTATATTACACAATGAGTAAAATAATGGGTATTACATACACCACTCAAAGGAAATTGTGGAAAATGTAGCATAAATCTCACCGGAATAAAAGTGAGATGATAAATCCCTTACAAAAACTCGGCAGCCTAACGACGCCACTTAAAACTTCCAAAAATGGATTGATGAGATCAAATAGGGTCTATAATCATATTAAAATAAAATGTACAGAAAGAGGAATATAAAATAACATCCCCCCAACATAACAAATAGGAGCTTAAAAGAAGTGACATAAAGGAGAGTACTTAAAAAGAAAGGGAGAGGTTAGATCTCTTACGAAAATTCGGCAGCCTAACGGCGCAACTCAAAACTTCCAAAATGGATTGATGAGAGAGAATAGGGTCTCTAATCATATGAACATAAAAATTAAAGTAATATTAATATAAAAGAACATCCCAATCACAAGAAATATGAGCTTAAAATGAATGACATAAAAGAGTGTACTTAAAAAGAAAGAGAGGAGTAGGATCCCTTACCTCGGGTCCGACTTGACTCGATCGTTCTTTAACGTCCTGAATAATAAACTTGAGTTAATTTATAATTTCATAATAAACTTTTTCAAGTTCATTATTCCTTTTATATCACTTATTTACATGTTATAAACATTATGTAATCATTTAAGTTAATAATGTTTGTTTTGTCGATATTTGGTTCTTAAGTCGAAAGTGGACTTCTTAAAATTACATGTTGTTCGTGTGGTCAAAGGTTTATTATATCCAGAATGATATTCATGATTTGGATATCGTATATATCATATATATACAGAATATAAATGTATTTATAATATTACATAATCATTTAGAGGTAAGAAATGAAATGTACCGTTCATGGAGACGGTAAGCCGTACGTACGCATGAACGCTACTTTCATTTCTATGTCATATTAATGGAATTAAAACTAAATGAGAGGTATGTATATTTTAATTACAGAATTATATTCATAATTTATATGTAACATAAATCATATATAATATCTTTAAATATATCCTTTATACATCTCACATATGGCATTAACGAATCAAATCACTTTGAGGGGGCAGTAGTCTGCACTTCCTAAAATGAAATTATCGTGTTTACCCACAATGTAAACCATAAAGATATTCCACAAAATAAAAATACAGAAGCTTAAGTAAAACATAAACATATTATATATCATATATAAATATAGTGACATCTTAATGGCCACCTTTTAAGGTGTTATATGAGTATTGAAAAATCATCGTTTCGTGAGACAGAAATTCTCCATCCACAGAAACAATATGTTGTTTAACCATTAGATGTAGGTTTGTGTAAGTGTAGCTCTAATTATTATTATAACAACATCCTAGTATATTTAAGATACCAATGTTGTTACAAAATAAATGAATAAAAAGAGTTAAGGGGGTTGGAAAAGCAAAATAATACAAAAGGACTCAAGTGAAGACATTACCTTAAAATCGGGTAACTCCCTTTGGTTTGTGCTCAAAGGATTCCTTGGGAAGAATTCTGCCCAAAATGAGGCTTCTAAGAGTTATAGAGGGATTTGGAGAGACAAAATGGTCAGGGTTTGGCTGAGTCAAAGGCTTTGGAAGTGTGGGTAAGGAGGTAGAGGTGGGGGCCTTTTATAAGAGGAGAGGAGGGGCACTCTTGGAAAGTAAAGAAATGTTACTTTATTTTAGAATGAGTTTCGGATTGTAATGGTCCCACATTGATGTGTTTCGAGGATACGGTGATAAGGGTTCTAAATCCACACATCCAATAGGTTTTGGACATGTGTAGGTCTTAGATTTTAAATTATCTTTCCATTTTATTTAAATCGTTAAATAATGAGGTCATTGCTGCATCATCATGATGTCATAAATAATTTAATTTATTTAATGTCTAAAAATTATAAAAAAATTCTATGATTTAGGAAATATTTTTAGATTTCCAATTACTATTTATAGTCAAAAATATGACTTGTATAACCCCATGTAAAAATTGTTTTAGTAAAACATCTCATGTTTGTGTCATTTTTATTTTAACTTTAAATAAAAAGTTATTTATGTCATTTTCCAACCAAAGTGGCTCCATGGGGTCCCCAAGTTGACCCATGGATTTTCTTGGTCGGCCATGACTTATCCAATAAGGGTAGGACATGTTTCAAGCTCATCTCATATTATTAAAACATTATTTTCACCTTAAACTACACTAATTACCTCTAATCGCGATTAAGAACATAAAAGTTACTATTCACCAAAAAATTATTTTAATCCCATTAAACCACATTTCACTTCTTAATGACTACCATGTATGTCGGATTTTTGAAATTCAAAACACAGAGGTTGCAAAGTTTCATTTAAATGAAAAAATCAGTTTCTTTAACTACCACTTAGTGGTTTCACTATTCATCAAAAATTGAAGTTTTTCAGAAAAATACAAAAAATTCACCCTAAGTTATATTTAATATTATGTATTAAAAAATGAAGTCTATTTTACAAAATTTAAAACATATAAGTTGAATTAATTAATTTAATAATTAATTCCCACTGTCAAAACAAATAGCGAGTTTTTATGAAACAAAATGTATTAAAAGATTAACACTAGTTTAAGTCCGATTTCAAAGTGAAATTAATTCCAACGACCACTATTGGATTAAATGGTAAAAATATATTCTAATTTCACTTTAAAAACAATTCAATAGATAACATAATCATATAAATAAATTATATTAAAAAGAGGTTTTGAATTAAAATACAACATTTTTTACTATTCATTAAAAATTGAACTTTTTCGGAAAAATACCAAAAATTTACACAAAGTAAATTTTGATGTCCCAATTATAAAGTAGAATTTTATTTTTTCAAATATAACACATAAAATAGTCAAAAAGTGGATTTAAAAGAGGTTCTCCATCAAAAGGCGGTTAATCGACCTTTTAAAGAATATTAGAATGTTTACGCTTAAAATTGTATTCATTCGCATTTTTAATCCTCTAACATTTATTGTAAAAAGTAAAAATATTTGACAAACATATATAATCATTTTGTAGTTAGTTCTATTCATTCCCTCCATTACAATTCAAGGCGTTAACTACTATTTAAAATAATATTATTTTATTATTAGAGTGTAATGTAAGATTCCCAAGAAACTCGTTGTTGCATGTTGGGTACGCCATCGAGCATAGCGTCCCCTTTAAAGTCATATTAATATTTTATTCACAAATATGGATAAATGTGAAAATGTCATACTCTTTATTTACCCGGGGTGTTACATCCTTCCCCCCTTTTGGGAATTGCATCCTCTCAATTTTAAAATTGAGCTTGGAAACATCCTTGAAAGTCCCACATTGGAACAAGAGTCGGTAAAACAATCACTTTAAAATAAAGGAAGATAAGTAAAGAGGTCACCCGAGTTAACCCATACTAGGATTCCATGTAGGAAAAAATGGACATGGAAGAACAAACAAAGGGTCATATTCTGAGGGAGAGTGATAGTAAACATGTCTAGAAGAAAGTTAACCATAAGAAAATCACAAACTTGTGGTGGGTTAAACGGTATTCGATTCCCCAGTAGGAAAAGTTTTTTAGACAAAATTTTTGTTTTTTTTATTGAGGAATTTATTCGTAAGGAAACATAATTACTTATCTTTGTGACTTTCAACGTTTATTAGATTTCTTACACAAACTCATATTTTCTCCAAAAGACGAGTATTTAGGAAGACTTGTTCACTATAATCAACTTCTAGAGAATCACCTAATCCAAAAAAGAGAACTATATACTTCCCATGTCTTTATACTTTAACCAAAACCAAAACCAAAATGGTTAGTACAAGATCAGATAATCTAGAAAAGGATAACCCTTTATAAAAATAAAATCTATTCTTAATCTCCAAAATTTGTCCAACAAAACCCAAAGTTCAACGAGGACCATTTGATAAAACATTTGTCCATAAAATTCTTCAAAGTAAACCAAACTAATTTTGAAACCCAAATATTTGAAGGATTTAGTCACATAGTCTTCCAAGGTACAAATTAACTTTTATCTCCAAATAACATCAGTTGCTCTTAAATTCTCATATTGAAAAGTAATTAACCTAATCACATATCCTCGATGATAGGTTAATCATTTCCATAGATAACCCAAAATAAGCTTACTCTTGATTCCTAAAATCATCTAACTAAAAATAATTAGTCAAACTAACCTGGGACTTCACGTAGACCAGTGGTAGGCAATAAATACCAGTCACACTTTGGTTGTGGGTTTGATTCCCGCAGCTTTTTCCGATGCGACAGGTTGTCACACGGTCTGCGTGTTTTCCTTTTTCCAAAACTATATAATCCTTAAAACATTACCCAAAATGAGATAAAATCTTTAAAAATAATCATAACATATTTTAACCTCAAGTTTATCTCATGCCTTTCATTTTCCATCATAACATATAATAACCCATAATTACCTCAAAAGTAAGGATCATATAAACTCTAATGGTTACCTTTATAATTATTACCTGAACATCCACATTGATTGGTCATCTCATAAATGATGAATTACAGATCATACCAAGGTTCAAGTGGTTGATCATGACTCCTTGATAGTTGGTTTAGAACAACCACGAGTTTCCTCATTGAATCCCCCATTTTATCTAGTATCTTAATCAGAGAACCACCACAGTTTCCTTTAAACCTGTTGTCTCTTTGGTGCCTGCTAGATCCATCCATTCACTAAAAACAGAAATGTCAGTGTGAGTATATCAACAAAACCATCATGTATTAATGAGGAAGGTAAACACTAAGATATACTTACTCATTCACTTTATCTAAAACCAGGACTCTTTCTGAAATCCTAACCATTATAGTAATGTCACTTGTGCTTAGAGAATACCCTAACCTCTAAAGTTATCTAAACCGACCTCTGATACCAACTATAAGTCCCCAGCCTTAAACCTTACTTAATCTTGAGTTAATACAAGATTACACATTAAGGATCTTTTTAGGTTTAGAGTTTTAGAGAATTAGATCATAAACTTGCATTACATTCCACATTTAAACAAAGTGGTTACATAAAAGATAGTATTCATTTTTTCCCATCAACGGAAACATATATAAAATAAAACATGGATTCTTTCTTGACAATTCCTTGACACTATCATCATATCATGTACCTTTACCTTGTCCTGTGAAAAACATTTAAAAAACTTGGGATGAGCATAAAAATCTCAGTAAGGGATATACAAATATATGTAAAGGAAACATGAGTACATGTACATATAAGAATCAATGAAATCATACTTTACCCATAAAACATATGCACTTTAACATACCTCATCAAATCATGAATAAATCATAGAAATCATAAGACATAAAGGTAACTTGAGGAATTAATAACATTCTTACATAGGGATTAACCCTCTTGGTTACGTTTGGAATACCCACCACACTATATTCCCTAAATCGCTTCTGAGAAACCTTAACGTTTCACTCCTTCGCGTTACCCAATGCATTGGAGAGCTATATCGGGCTCACCCGCCCTTAGTTTACCACGGAACCAACTGTCTTCATAATAATGCCCAAGAACCATAACATAATCATAACACATAACTTAAGCATAAAGGAAAGATAACATTCCCACATAGCATTAACAATATAACATTTTAAGATATTGAAACAATTAATACGTTCTAAAAACCATTTTCAAAACCATTTAAAACATTTAATAAAGAGATGTTTGAATCAAAGTGTCCCATACCACTTTGAATCTTTTAACATTTTAAACCATTAATATCCATATAAATAAATCCTTAAAACCATTTTGAAAACATGGATATTAATGAGAAATATTTATAAGATTAAATCATTAAAACATTTAAAATGATATTTTAGTTAAAGGGTTTTTAACAAAATGTGAGACACTTGAATACAATAATTGAGGAATAAAATTTAATAAAAACTTTATAATAACATGAGAATAAAGGGATTCGTGATATAATATTCCAAATGATAGTATATACACCATATAAGAGTGAATTTGTGCATAACAACAATGATGTCTCAATGGAAATGTAAATTGAGATGAAATCCATTTTAAAGATGGTATCCTTAAATTAAGGATAAATCAATCCCATAATTATGTGTGAAAAATATAAATACACCCAATATAAGTGGATATTAAGTGTAAACTAATAATAGGTCATTCACACATATTCAAAGGATGACATATTCAATAACTACATATTGAACCCAAAGAAATCGAAACTGGGTGAAGAAGTTCCCTTGACAGCCTAACAGCGTCACATCAAAATGAGTTGATGAGAGATAAAAAAGGGTATCTCATCACATGGACATAAAATTTAAATCAATAAGGATATATAAGAACATATCCCAACATAATAGTATGTGAATTAAAATAAATAACAAAAGAAGTCTTTTAAAAAGAGGAGGGTGAAAGGTTCCCTTAACGACATGGGTATCTTTCGAAACATACACCGCGTGAAAGAAGGACAATAAAAAATCGATGTAAATACTCATAAATTAAATTATATTACACAATGAGTAAAATAATGGGAATTACATACACCACTAAAAAAAATTATGGAAAATGTAGCATAAATCTCACAGGAATAAAAGTGAGATGATAAATCCCTTACGAAAACTCGGCAGCCTAACGACGCCACTTAAAATTTCCAAAAATAGATTGATGAGATAAAATAGGGTCTCTCATCATATTAAAATAAAATTTTCAGTAAGTGGAATATAAAATAACATCCCCCAACATAACAAAGAGGAGCTTAAAAGAAGTGACATAAAGGAGAGTACTTAAAAAGAAAGAGAGAGGTTAGATCTCTTACGAAAATTCGGCAGCCTAACGGTGCCACTCAAAACATCCAAAATGGATTGATGAGAGAGAATAGGGTCTCTCATAATATGAACATAAAAATTACAGTAAGATTAATATAAAATAACATCCCAATCACAAGATAGATGTGCTTAAAATTAATGACATAAAAGAGTATACTTAAAAAGAAAGAGAGGAGTAGGATCCCTTACCTCAGGTCCGACTTGAATCGATCGTTCTTTAACGTCCTGAATAATAAACTTGAGTTAATTTATACTTTATTAAGAAACTTTTTCAAGTTCATTATTACTTTTATATCACTTATTTCCATGTTATAAACATTATGTAATCATTTAAGTTAATAATGTTTGTTTTGTCGATATTTGGTTCTTAAGTCGAAAGTGGACTTCTTACAATTACATGTTGTTCGTGTGGTCAAAGGTTCATTATATCCAGAATGATATTCATGATTTGGATATCTTATATATCATATATATCCAGAATATACATGTATTTATAATATTACATAATCAGTTAGAGGTAAGAAATGAAATGCACCATTCATGGAGACGGTAAGCCGTACGTACGCATGAATGCTACTTTAATTTCTATGTCATATTAATGGAATTAAAACTAAACGAGAGGTATGTATGTTTTAATTACAGAATTATATTAATCATTTATATGTAACATAAATCATATATAATACCTTTAAATACATCCTTTATACATCCCACATATGGCATTAACGAATCAAATCACTTTGAGGGGGTAGTAGTCCGCACTTCCTAAAATGAAATTATCATGTTTACCCACAATGGAAACCATAAAGGTATACCACAAAAGAAAAATACAGAAGCTTAAGTAAAACATAAACATATTATATATCATATATAAATATAGTGACATCTTAATGGCCACCTTTGAAGGTGTTATATGAGTGTTGAACAATCATCGTTTTGTGAGGCAAAAATTCGCCATCCACAGAAACAATATGTTATTTAACCATTAGATGTAGGTTTTTGTAAGTGTAGCTCTAATTATTCTTATAACAACATACTAGTATATTTAAGATACCGTATTTGTTACAAAATAAATAAATTAAAAGAGTTTAAGGGGTTGGAGAAGCAAAATAATACAAAAGGACTCAAGTGAAGACATTACCTTAAAATCGGGTAACTCCCTTTGGTTTGAGCTCAAAGGCTTCCTTAGGAAGACTTCTTCCCAAAGTGAGGCTTCTAAGAGTTATAGAGGGATGTGGAGAGACAAAATAGTCAGGGTTTGGCTGATCCAAAGGCTTTGGAAGTGTGGGTAAGGTGGTAGAGGTGGGGGCCTTTTATAAGAGGAGAGGAGGGGCACTCTTGGAAAGTAAAGAAATGTTACTTTATTTTAGAATGGGTTTTGGATTTTAATGGTCCCAAATTGATGTGTTTTGAGGATAAGGTGGTAAGAGTTCGAAATAAACCCATCAAGTTGGTTTTGGACATGTTTAGGTCTTATATTTTACATTATCTTTCCATTTTATTTAAATTGTTAAATAATGAGGTCATCGCTGCATCATCATGATGCCATAAATAATTTAATTTATTTAATGTATAAAAATTATAAAAAAATTCTATGATGTAGGAAATATTTTTATCTTTCCAATTAATATTTATAGTAAAAAATATTACTTGTATAACCCCATGTATAAATTGTTTTAGTAAAACATCTCATGTTTGTGTCATTTTTATTTTAACTTTAAATAAAAAGTTATTTATGTCATTTTCCAAGCAAAGTGGCTCCATGGGGTCCCCAAGCTGACCCATGGATTTTTCTGGTTGGACATGACACATCCAATAATGGTAGGACATGTGTCAAGCTCATATCATATTATTAAAACATTATTTTTACCTTAAACTACACTAATTACCTCTATTCACGATTATGAACATAAATGTTACTATTCACCAAAAAATTATTTTAATCCCATTGAACCACATTTTACTTCTTAATGACAAACATGTATGTAGGATTTTTGAAATTCAAAACACAGAGGTGGAAAATCCTCATTTAAACGAAAAAATCAGTTTCTTTAACTACCACTTAGTGGTTTCACTATTAATCAAAAATTGAAGTTTTTCAGAAAAATACCAAAAATTCACCCTAAGATATATTTGATATTACGAATTCAAAAATGAAGTCTATTTTAAAAAATTCAAAATATATAAGTTGCATTAATTAATTTAATAATTAATTTCCACTGTCAAAACAAATAGCGTGTTTTTATGAAACAAAATGTATTAAAAGTTTGACACTAGTTTAAGTCCGATTTCAAAGTGAAATTAATTCCAACGACCACTATTGGATGAAATGGTAAAAATATATTCTAATTTAACTTTAAAACAAATTCAAAATATAATCTAATCATATAAATAAATTAGATTAAAAAGAGGTTTTGAATTAAAATACAACATTTTTCACTATTCATTAAAAATTGAACTTTTTCGGAAAAATACCAAAAATTTACACAAAGTAAATTTTGATATCCCGATTCTAAAGAAGAATTTTATTTTGTCAAATATAGATAATAAAATAGTCAAAAAGTGGATTTAAAAGAGGTTCTCCATCAAAAGGTGGTTAATCGACCTTTTAAAGAATATTAGAATGTTTACGCTTAAAATTGGATTCATTCGCATTTTTTATCCTCTAACATTTATTGTAAAAAGTAAAAATATTTGAAAAACATATATAATAATTTTGTAGTTAGTTCTATTCATTCCCTCCATTACAATGGCTAGGCGTTAACTACTATTTAAAATAACATTATTTTATTATTAGAGTGCAACGTAAGATTCCCAAGAAACTCATTGTTGCGTGTTGGGTACGCCATCGAGCATAGCATCCCCTTTAAAGTCATATTAATTTTTTATTCACAAATATGGATAAATGTGAAAATTTCATACTCTTTATTTACCTGGGGTGTTACAATAGGTGATAAAAAACATACCTCCAATGGTTAATAGTCTCTCTCCACTGTCAACTGGAACCAGGTCCACTGTATACAATCAACCTTCCTCAACTCAATGACCCTATCACTGATACACATAACATTACTAAGCTATCATCATCTAAGGGAACTTCACATACTATTATGGACCTCCAACTATGCCATGGATTGACCTCATTTCATAAATTTAGGATGTATTGGATCAAAATCACTTAGAATGAAAGTTCTTTCCATACCAATGGAATTTTTTTAGAGAAAAAGGACAGTCCTTCCGATAATGTCCTTTCCACCCATATTTACAGAACCTAATTGATATGCCTCTGAAATAGGAAGTTGAAGAAACTATGATATGATCTAAACATCAACCATTTAATTACTTTCCATCCTCTAAATTCCATTTATATTTTATATAATAAGAAACTTGAACTGAGTGGGAGAAAACAATAGTTGATCCAATTGAAGCTGGAAGGATACTTACAACTTTATCATCCTTGATTCCCTTATCTATCATTAGAGACTTACAACGCACTATATTGTGGGACATTAGATCAAAGCTAATGAGCTGATGTTTCAACTCTCGGCAAATCCTGGTCTTTAACTTCTTGTATTTCTATACTAAGTTCCCATCTAAAAGATGATAAAAAATAATATACTCGATGAACCATGCAAAATAGGATGAAACTAAAATAATCCCTTGTTGAAGATCCAAGAAGTACTAATCATGGTCTAGATGTAGTGAATTAGGGAATAAATCATTAATAAATAGGTCCTTGATGAACTCTTATGTTGAACTGTCATATCTAAAATCCTGAATCATTATTTACCACCACCACCTTGCAATTCACAAAAGTTTAAATGTCACAAGAGTTACCTTTCAATATTAAGTGGTCTCCACCAGGTCTATGATCTTATTGATTATATGTATCAATTACTCTACATCATAAGGGACTCTAGTTCCCTAGATAGATGGAGTATACAGGATATAAAAGTCTCTAGTATAGTAAACCATGGTTGTAGAAACCTCTCTTCCTTGAATACACATAGTATAAAATACTCCTGGATGAAGTTCACCTTCTACACAGACCATTGGATTGGGTGTGGTTGATTTATTCTATATGGTTGGTAGTAGAACTATAACATCCTTACTTAGTAAAGTATCCTGGTCCTCCCCTCTATATGGTCCTATAAAATAGTCTCAAGGAGTCACTATTTGAAATGAAAAAATAATATTATAAAACTTATAGAAAATTACTATTTTAACGACCTAAACATTTCATATGTATACATAATTAATTACTAAAAACCTATCCAAGGAAGAAAATGGTAACAAGTAAGAAATACCTCATAGTTTTACTCAAAGTTCAAGTCATGATCTCCAAACCCACACATTATTCACAATCATATATTTAAAAACAAGCATGATCAACTTCAAATAATCAATGCCAGCATAGATATGTCAAAAAAGTAGGGAAAACATATATATCACCAAAAAATAACATATCAAGGAATTAAATTAAGGAACTACCATGAACAACTATACTGATATATATATATATATGAAATGTGATCCCAAGTGTAAATTCATGATTCATGAACACACCCAAATCCCATAAAAAATAACAACACAGTATACATTGGTTCAATATGAAAATCTAAAAATATAACGGAAGTAGAAATCCCAAAAATAGTAACTTAGAGGTTTGTTACACATATTTTCATCAGTGACACTTAAAATGACCCTTCCTGAGTCCTATACATCCTAACTTCTTTCCACCATGGACAAAAACATAGTTATAAAGAAATAAAGAGGAAATAATTCCTTTGATACCACATTTTATCACCTCGGTCTTAATCATAATGACTGAGCTGGGTTCCACATGTCCTCATTCATGATTCCCCACACACAAGAGTTTCCTGACTAGTAGTGAGGGTCTAAATATCATCAGTGGGTAGACTATACCCTTAATATCAAAAAATTAAAATATCAATTACAATACAGTGGAATAAATAATAAATGTTATAAAAAATGGCATGGAATGTATCTCACATCATAAAAAAGACAAACCATAGACCCACTAAAGTGTCTGGTCAAAAAATATAGCAGTAAGAATTTTAAGTAAATAAACATAGTGACATCACTCAATAATTTTTCCAGGTATTGTCTCTGATCACCATGCTTTGTCACCTAGATCCCTATCGTTGTGTATTTGACCTAAACTGTAACTGTGATCATGGATTCTACACATGAATTGAGATTCCCATGTAGGGTGTGGGTATATACCGATTTGGAAACTGCCCATTCCTCTTTAATATGATCACATATCCAAAATATTATATTTGATTAAAATAAATAAATATGAAAGACAAAATCATACAATAACGTTTTAAGCGTTCATGTGATAACTAAGACACAAAAACCCCCATATGCTTCTTGTTCGGCTCCATGTTAGAAATAATATCAACTCAAAATATGAAATAAATCTCCATATTGATGTGATTGTGAAAGAACATTTATAACTCATCCTACTTGAAGGGATAGCTCATGTACCTTCCAACCAAACATATGCCACATAACCCTTTTGATGTATAGTACATATGGCTTATACTATGTGATCAATATACCAATATAGTGGAATATGAAATACAATTCATAGGTATAGGATAATAGATTAAACATCACATCATGTCAATTAGGAGTCACAACCATTATAAATACTAATGTGAGTAAACATCAAGCATAGGTCCCATGGGACACAGATGCACACACATGAAATAAAACTGAAGTGTTGTCCATTCATATAATCACACAAAATCATATGATGATAATGTTCATATACATATCCTCAACATGGTATGGAACATCAATACTTGGGAGTGTCAAAATCAACATCACGTTTCATCAAAGTTGCTATCACCCTAACCACATTCACACACCCTTCAGAACAAGATTGCACGTCAAGAGTTCCTAAAACTAATTCAAATATAACATAACATGGTACTAGAAAAAAACATCAATGATGAATCAATAAAATGGTAAAAAATTGACAAAACCAATTTCATGAACTAAAAATTATATAATTTGAATATGGTTGAAAGAATTATAATTTTCATCACTCATAGTCTTCAACAAAATAAGAGAGCTTAGGATCCAATGTGTCTGAATCAATGATAATTACCTCCATATTCCATGGCTTGATTATTCTAATTATATCATTTGTGTATGGTGAGATGAATTAAGATATTCAGGGTAGAAATATAAACTCTAGAGGAATCATCCAACCCACCCTAGGTTCATCAATGGAGGTTCCAGTAAATTCATCTTGATCATGTAAATCACAAAGGAGGGGGGATGAATTGATTAATAGGGGTATATATTCAATTAATAATTCATTTAATATCCCACATTTAAGATCCTTATGTTTCCATTTGAATAGGATTAGGTCTAGTAAGAACAAATACATCTCCATCTATTTCAAAACCATATTGATTTCATAAAGACCTCCATCACAGCCTACACCATGATGTGGTGACTTTAACCTCACATTCCCTATATGGCCAATGATTAAAATTTAGTTCCATAATTTTGATAATTTTACCCTATCACGATATCAACCATAGACACAGTGTGGGGATCATGGCCCAAAATGACATCCTAGTGTTCCTTGCTAAGGCCATGTTGTGGTCTTCCATATTTTACTTGCCTCTTTTACATCAGGGACCACCGAAAACTCGGTGTGGCTCATTTTTCATTAAAAGGACCCATAACCCATTTGTAAGCTTAAAAAGGCTAATAAAATCCCACCGAGCTTTACCCAATCATGGCCCAACCTAGATACTCATAAGGAAAGGATTAAGACTAGGTTTTCATATATATAAAAAAATATTCCAAGGCAATAGAAAAAAACTTAAAACACTATTAAAAATTAAATTATAACGAACCATTTACTATTAACATTTCCATAATAAATTAAATCTAAAGTATGACTATTTTTATTATCAAAGAATCATGAATTCAATAAAATACATTTTTAATATAATTTTAGTTAATGATTATTTTTATGAAAATATATATATATATATATATAATTCCACTATGATACATACTTTAATAAATGCTATGTATAAATAATAAATATAATATTACTAATGGAAATATATATACACTATAATGTTTTTGAAAATTAATAAAAATATGATTAATAATGCATTATAAAGTCATGATTTCTATAAGAAGGATATTTTTATAACATTAAATTAATTTTATATATTTATGTATAAATATTATATTATTTATACTTTTGTAAAAATATACATATATATACATATATACATATATACATATATACATTTATACATATATACATATATACATATATACATATATACATATATACATATATACATATATACATATATACATATATACATATATACATATATACATATATACATATATACATATATACATATATACATATATACATATATACATATATACATATATACATATATACATATATACATATATACATATATACATATATACATATATACATATATACATATATACATATATACATATATACATATATACATATATATATATATATATATTACTTCTTAAAAATTATTTAATATTTACATCTATTTACTATAAATCCACGAGTCGTGTAAAAAATAAAAAAACCCAAATACTTTTTATATTCATTATCATAGTTCTAAGGTAATTATTTATTTATAGATTCTATATCTTTATTTGTTTCTCTTATGTTAAAAGATTATTTTAGGTAATATATACTATGCTCTAGGATATTTTATTTATCCAACTCTATTAATTTTTCAATCTATAAAATTCATATAAAATTAATTTCATTTCAAAAAATAAAATAGAAATAAAAATAGGCATAACACACATATATATTAAATGAAAAAATAATGAGAAAATGTATATATAAAAAGTTTTATACATTCATGCATGTTGGGTGTCTCAGTTTCATTTTATTTATGTTTTTGTAATTACTAAATCATTATTTTTATTTATTCCCAAAAACACAAGTTTTGAAAATAACATAGGATTTACTTAACTAAATCTTGAACTATATTTATAGAAAAATAAGGATGTTGATTTTTTATTTTCTATTCATCGATTACTTATTATTTAATTAATTTCTTTCTTAATTATTACTATTTTTGGTTATCATTATATATTCTTATAAATCCCTTATGTTTTTCATGATTATTGGGAACATATTTTTGATAAAAATACACATTAATATGGGTTGAAGAATGAGTGATACACACAAAGAATTTATTGATAATTTTCTAGGTGTTGAATGAAACATACAAAGATTATAACAAATCATATATAGATTTTAATTGCATCATATGAAGTGTTTTATCTTAAAATAGTTATATGTGTGAAATTAAACATATGTAGAATCAAATAACTCATATATAGTCAATGAAAGTGATTCCAACTTAATATGAAATGACATATACACAGGCAAAAATTTCTTTTGAGTGTGGAATGAATATAACACTGGCTCATATATAGTAGAAATAGCTCATAAAAAATACATTAATGACTCAAATGTAGAAAAAATGGCTCTTACACATAATCTAAAATTTCTCATATAAAAATAACTCACATAATAAAAAAAAGAGTCATATGAATATATGACTTAGAAAACTTATTCTTTGAATTTTGAATATTTTTTCAGTTTATTTATTTATTTCCATATTTACAATTGTTTATATATTATTAATTCAATTATTTATGAATATTTCATGGAATTTTATTCTTCATGGATTAAGGGAAATATTCACATGATTAAATAAAGATTAGTGGGAATATTTGTAACTATATTTATTTTCTACTTTTTTATTATTAATAACTCATTATACTTGTTATTTTACTTCTGTAGAGTATCAAATAGAACTAAATAGGTAAGACACATGATTATAATTGTCACTAATTTATTAAATAAAAACTCAGGAAACATATAATATATAATCATGAAATCACTATGGATATTTGAAAACATGTGAATTAGTTCGTTATCATTAAAAAATACAACCATGACTACTAATTTAGGAAAGATCAACTGCAATAGATAATATTTTAGAATATTTTGTTCATATGAATAATATTTTTATAATAATTGTGTTTGAAAAACCCTATAAATAGTGTTTATTAGAACTATAAATATATAGGTATAGATATACTTGAATTTTGAGTTGTTGTATGTCTGTGTACACTGAAAAAACTACTATGAACTTTTTTGGGTTGGACATCATCATGAACATCATTTATTGCTAAAGTGTTCAAGGTAAACAAACATTATATTCATCTATTTTTAGTATATTTACATGGTTTTTTATCTTATTATTTTGAGTGTGTTATTTTTGGTTAATGATTTTGTATTCAAAAGTCAACATATTTGGGTTATGACTCATGGAAAAAAGTTAGGAAGCTTTCAGTTTTACCTCCAAGTGAAAATAATTGTACTTATTGTTTTATTTATAAAGGTAAAAATAGAAAGACTATTTGGTTTATAACTCCAAGTAAAAAATATAGGACTGTTTTTTATTCTCCTCTAGGTGAATAATCTGTAATATTTGTGTTGTACCTATATTATGAAAAATCTATGTCATTGGTTGTGACTTTAAGTTGAAAAAGATAGTGGTAGAGGTTTTTAAATCACCATTAAAATTTTAGATTAATTGGTCATTCCACCACTAAAAACGATTGTTGTAATTAGGTTGGAACTCCCCTTAAAATTTTAGTGTTTTAGTATGTTCTATTTATCTATGGGATAGAGTGTTCTAAATATTAGGTGTATGATCACATTGCTATAAATTATAATAAAAACACATGTGTTCTGTTTTAGTTGGTTGTACTTGTCTCCAGGATAGAGTGAAAATTTTATTATATATATGATCTCTTTTATATTTCTTAAATTAGTTTAACTGTAATATAATTATTAAAATTTCACAAATTGGTCAATTCACTCCCATCTTGAAAATTCATCCATCTCACCATATAGGAAAATAAATTGTATCAGGAATGGCCTTATAATATGATTATTCACATATATATATATATATATATATCATTTATCGCTAACCAAACCCAAGATATAACCATATAGTTAAAATATCAATTGAGATAGAAGGATCATGTTCTAATGATATATAGATTCATCAAAGGCCACCCAATTTTCATTGTGTTGATAGTGGCTATTAGAAATATTAAATGGATTACTTCATTATATTGTTCAACATTGATAAGTGGGATATCAGGGTAAAAAAAATAAAAAATACCTAAATTTTATCATGACTCTAGTTTTGGTAATGATGTGGTAAATTATGTTTTAAAATATAAAGAAATGATATATTGTTCTACTATAAGAAATGATTTTATCCACGTATCTGTATTAAAAACCACTCATGATATTTGAATAATTATGAACTTTAAACATTATGGAATTGATAATTGAAAAATGGATAAACTAGGGATTCTTATAGATAAATATAAATATTTTAAAATTGTTGAAGAAGTTACTATAAATATGATGTTACATTAGTTTACTAGTATTGTGAATAGGATGACTAATTTTGAAGAATATTTGGATAATACTTTTATTTTGAAAGGGTTATTTTGATCTTAAACAAGGAAATAAAATTTTTAAAATATTTATATTAATAAATGCATTGAAATAAAATAATATAAACATGATGAAATTATTATTTCCTTATTGCGAGATGAATTTGAAATTACAAAATATTAATGATGTAGAGATTTCATAATTAAGAGGTGTTTCTTTTCAATAAAAAATTAATGTTATTTATTATTACTTAGATCATAAGTTATAGGGAAATGAAAGATATAATGTTTCCTATGTTGGAAAAGGAATATTCAAAACAAAAAATTCTTCTCTAAATGATCTAGAAAATATTATCCTATAGAAAGTTATAAAGGATTCCAAAAAAGATGATATTGTTTATAGGGATTATCTTGGTTTAATATATTATGAATAAATAATAAAAAGAAATATCATGCATGAATTTCTAAAATTAATGAATGGAATAAATAACAAGATGCTAAAAAATAAATAGAATGAAACTTTAGTAGCTATTTATAGATATACCAAGGATTCAAAATCTACTGATGAATTTGGAAAAGAAGATGAAATAGTAAACATATAACTTACAGATTTATTAAATCAAGATATTGATTTTTATTATGATTATAATTAATCGGATTTTTTTTCAAAATGTAATTTTAATGATTTATATTATGAGAATAGAATATTAAAAAAGATATTGTCAAAATTTATAAATTATATAAGTAAATAAAATATAATAATGAAAAACATATTGAGGTAAAAAATATTACACATTAATAAAATGGAAAACTTTATAAATAAAAATTTCATACCTAATGATAAATTATTTATAGATTTAGAAAATATTCAAAAGGAATATCATAAACTAAAAAATGTTTTATCTACAAATAATAAGAAATACGAAGTAATATTAAACTAATTCTTGATATGACTAAAAAGTCCATAAATAATCTAGAATTTTGAAGAAAAATATATCCACTTTAATTCATGTTAAATAAAGTCATGAAATAATTATTTGTATGAATAAAATAAATAGAAATAATTTTGGACTTGATTATGATCAACGATTATAAAAAATTTAAAAAAATATCATTAAAATTTCTCATGGAAGTATATAAACCGATACATGTTTTATTTGTAGGATTAAAGGTCATTATGAATGTTATTGATCCTGATGATTTTTACAATCATTTGTAAACAAAATATCTTCTATTTATAAATCATTACATTCAATATTTATAATAAATACATATTTTAAATTAGTTTTTTTCAACAAAATCATTGTACAACCTTATTAGAACCAAATTTTAATGGATACTAAAACTATATTAAATATAATTGTATGTGAAATATTCTATATATTTCACAAAAAATGAGGCTTGGTTTATGTATAGTGGTTACTCGTGGAATATGAAAGAAAAAACAACAATGTTTTTATCTTATATTAGACGTCAAAGAGGTAATGTTTCTTTTAGAGGAAACTAAAAGTAATGGTAAAAGGTTTTGGGGGAATGGATATATTTAAATCAATAATTTTTACTAAAGCTTTATATTTTGAAGGTTTAAAACATAATATTATTTTGATTTCATAGTTATGGGAGGATGAATTTTTTTTATGTTTCAAAATTAAAAATGATTTTTTTAATGATTAATGTGTTTTTTATACTAACAATAAGGATAAAATTTAATCAATTAATATTATTCAAATAAATAAATATAATGTTAAGTGATTAAATATTGTATGGGGATACACCTTTTTATGGAATATGAGGCTTGATCACGTGAATTTAAGGTTAATAATTATGTTATAAAAGAATACATTTTTTACAGTTTCTTGAGTTAAACCTTCATAGTAATTGTGTTTTTGATTATATCATGAAAGGTAAATGTTATATATATTATTTTATAACTATTAATAGAGTTAAAACGAAAATACCACTTTATCTTATTCATTTTTACTAATTTTATAATGTACAACTATCAAATCTTGGTGGTAAGAAATATGTATTTTTTATTGTAGATAATTTTAGTAGATTTATATGGGTTTGTTTCCTTTCTGAGATATATAAAAGTATATCTATATTTTCAATTAATAGTACATTATTTTAAAATTATAATGGATACTTAATTTCTTATATTAGACATTATATTGTAATATAGTTTTAAATATATATTATGAAAGCTTTTTTGATAACATTTTTTATTTTCATAACATTTTAGATCCAAAAAACCCAAAAAAAATAACATTGTTGAAAAGAATATTAAACTATAAATGAAATTTGATAGAACCATGTTCAATGAATTTAAAACTCCAAAATACTTTTTGGAAGTGGTTTTGAATAAATATTTCTTGTTTGATGATTGTATTTTTTTGAGAATCATTTTATGGAAAAATCTTAAAAAACTATGGAATAAAAGGAAACATAAAGTTCAATGTTTTATATATTCTATTATCAATTTTTACTGTTAATAAAAATAATCATTAGATAAAATTTATTTCAAATATTATAAAGGGTTATTTTTAAGATATTATAATGTTACTAATGCTTATAGAGAATATAATAAAAGAACCATGGTTATTAAATAATTTATTCATGTTATTTTTTGTAATAATACTTTCAAATAAAATAATAATAATCAATATCATATTAAGGAAGACATATGATATTTTAATATTAGAGAAGAATAAAATCCATACCTATATAAACTTGAAAAAGGGGAGTATCATCATCAGGAAATGTCTTTTAAATAACATAATGATTATCCTAAAGATAGATTTGTTGGAGGTGTTGAAACTATATTTCAAACAAGATTTTTTTAAAGATGTTATTTTGTTAAAACTGATTTTATTTTTCATTTTATATAAAGTATATTTATTTATATTTATATTATTTTAATTATATTATATTTTTGGATGAAAAATTGAGTTAAATTTATCGAAATAATGTTTTTACTTAAGTTTAACCTCATAAAGATCAATAACCGTTTAGTATAAAATATATATTTACCAATAAAAATGATGGATCTTGATAAATTATAAAAAAAGCTATATTAGTTTATAAAGTTTATTATCACGAATAATATATTGACTGTGAGGATAATTTAACACCTAAATCTAAATTTAAATCTTTTATAATATTATTATCTGATGTTTTTCATCATGGATTTAATATTTTTAAAATCGATGTAAAATTTAATTTTCTAAATAGTTTCATTTAGGAAGAAATATTTATTAAATATCCCTTAGTTTTGAAAATGAAAAGAAACCTGAATATTTGTTTATTTATTTCAAAGGATCTTTATAGACTTAAACAAGCCTATAGATCATGGGGTGAAATATTGTCTAAATTTCATTTAATTTTTTTAAAGGTAAAGTAGATACAAAAGTATTTATTATGATTGAATATTATGATATATTAATTTATTAATTTTATTTTTATGATATTAATTTTGGATCATTATGGGAATTTTATTATAATAAATTATCATATTTATTGAATTATGGCATTGATATCAGTGTTATGGGAGAATTGAAATTAATTTTAGATCATTGAATATTTCAAAGAGATAATAAAGTTTGTATATAAATATGATAAATAATTTAAAAGGTTTTTTATTGATTAAAAAAAACATAAATATTGTAAAACCAAAATAATTTAAAAATAAAACTTTTTTCGATAGCATATATGATACAAAACATTAAGCCTAAATGAACCATGATTATTTAAATGCAGCCATAATAACCTAGCCACTTAATTTTAGGGTATGAATAGGATTAAATTATTTTTCAATTATATGTAAATTCCTTACTCAATAAAAATTTATTTGTAAATTATTAGGAAATAATAACTCATTTTTTAATAATTAAAGTTTATTATAAAAAAAGTTTTCTTAAAAAATGATTCTATTTATTTTTGTAAGAAAATATTATAATAAATATATATAAATTTTATAAAACTTATTTGATAAAGTGAAATTATTATTTTTGATTCATGATATTAAAATAAACTTAGGGTAACTTTTTATGATTTTTCGGAAATGATTTTTTTCCCTTGAATATTGAAAACTACCGATTTTTCAAATACTATCATTTTCTTCTTTAAATATAGCAACTTAAAAGTCCAATTATATTTTAAATATAATTTTAAAGTGAAATATGAATAATTTTATTTATAATAATATAATTAATTTCATTTGAATAAGTAATTTTCATGACATTGGTATAAGTTTATTTTTATGGTGAATAAATTGGTTTTCTGAAAATTGTTCTTAAGAGCATAGATTTTATCCATTTTTATTAACTAAAATTACCCATAATAAGGAAATATTAAAATTAAATATATATATTATGTATCTATTTATAGGAATTTAAATTTAAATAATTATTATTTCTAGTCATACAGTTAATATAAGAACATATATTTCATGAAAAATTTATTTTCTTAAAAACCCGCTTTTCATCACATTTTATACATTCAATTTCAAATTAAATTCTACCACTTCTATGAATTTAATTTTATAAAATTAATTACATATTTATAATCATAATAATTATTATTATGTAATAATTTCAACATATTTTTTAGTTATAATGAATAATAAAAATAGTAAAAATTTATTACCTCGATTAAGGATAAAACAGGTTTATCGGGGATTAAAAAAAGGAGATAAGGGTTAAAATTAGTAATTGTCTTTCTAATTTATATTGGTTGGTTATATTTATAACCTATATCATATATTCATCTAGAGTGGTCCATTTAAGATCCATTTTTTGTGAAAAAGAAATACATATAATTTATTCTTTTCCAAAATTCCATGTGGGTCCTCTCCCCCACTTATAAAAAGAGCCTCTTATCCTTTCTTATACACACATAATAAGCCTTTTTTCATCAAATTATTTCCCAAATTACGTCCATAGTATCCTTCCAATTTTTAAGAATCCTTATAATAGTTATAAATCCATACTAGGAAGGCTTTTGCTGAAAACCTAAAGAGGTTGTTTGAAGAAGAGGTATCATGATTAACCGATCATTTTTGTTTATTTCTTCTTCAACATCCAAATTATTTTCTTAAATAATTATGATATAATATAATAAAATTATACCACACACTGATATTTCATTTTTTATAGAATAACCTACATCAATCTTCTCTTCATCAAATGAGGAACAAAACAATTGTTCGTGTATACTGGAGACTACCACCTCACAAACTGGTGTAACTCATTTTAAATTATCTCACGGCTGTTAATGATGATAGTTTTAATGTATATTATATGATATTTAAATCATATTCATCATTATATTAAATTAATATTTCATATATTTTACTACTTTTCCATTTATTAAAAGTTGATAATGTCATTCGTGCGTACATGTGGATTACCACCTCCACAAAGCGATGTGATCTGTTTATCAGTACTTTATAACATGGAGGGTATATATAAGTTTATTTAATAAAATAATATGATATATTTATCTTTATTTAGATTTACAATAGTAATTACCTTATTTCCATCACGATGATTGAAAAATGGAAATGTTACACATGCGTAAGTATGGCCTACCGTCTCCATGATTGTAACATAATTCATTTTTAGTAAAAATATTTCATTGTTTTATTTAAAAGAAAAATTCAAGAATAAAAAAGATAATTATTTCATAATAATTATTATGGATATTATGAAATAATAATTACTTGGACCTTATTCAACCTACCAATTTTTTTGGACATATGAGCCGAATATCTTCAAAACGTTGGATATGAACTTAAATTATTAAGGAAATGAATATAAGATGATACTAAATTAAATAAAAAGAATAATAAACATAAAAAATATTATTAATCTCATAAATTAATAGAATAATATTATTATTCATGAAGTTAATGCATGTATGCGACGAGTCAGACTCAATGTAACGGGTCTATCTAAACCACCCTTTTCTTAGAGTTATGATTATTTCTTTTATAACTCACTTTATATCTCACATTAAAGTAATATAATTATTCTAAATTTTATAAATATGCCTATTATATATATACACCTAGATTATTACCCATTCTTTTTATGGGGTGATACGTTCCTTATTTTCATGTCTCAAATGCATTCATTATGAAATTTCCTTTGATTATGCTATAAAAAAAGATTATGAAACCCATTTTCTTCACATGGATAATTCTTATGTTTATTACTTATGATTGATTTCATTTTTTGGAACAAATAATCATATAAATTCTATTATGGTTTTGCCTATATATTTATCTAATTCATTGGTTAAATATTTTGTCTCATGAGATGTTATGTATGGTATTTAGGGGCTAAATCTAATCCAAAATGGGACTCTATCAACCATGAGATATTTCCTTTTTATTTATCATTGACTTATTTCTTATGTAATATTTTATGTTGCTGACACATTTTATATTTTTATATGATCATATAATACCATGTTTTGTATGTTATGATTATATTTTATTACTTATGAGCCTTATCTTTTATGATATTTTGTTATACCTTTTACTCATAGGTTATGTATCCTTATCATGTTTATTCCCATACTGGACTTTTAGTTCACCCCTTACTTTTATATATTCCCTAGGTTATCCTATGTAGTTTTAGAAATAAAATTTATTAAGAATATCATTATATAGAATAAAATAAGGATTTAATATTTTAGTTTACTTTAAATATATTATGAACCTAGTCTTCCAAAGAAACAATACCTTTTGATATTTGGGTTGTAATTATAGGGTATTCATGTTAAAAATCAGGTAATAATATATATAAAAGGATTGGGACACTATATTTGGTATCATATAATTGTATAGTTATTTTTGGGGATTAGAACTAGAATAATTTTTTGAGAACCCTAGGGAAACATCTAGGTATGGTAAAATATCATAGAATTTTGGTGATATATAGAGTGATTTTTTTTAAGAAATTGTATCCCTATCTGGATAAAACATGTGGATGTGGCTCTAAAATAATTTTCCCTTGGTGTAATATCTCTGAAAACGGTGAATTTGGATTTGAATCGATCATCACCTAGTTAAAAACAAAGAGGCCTGACTACACACCTTGTTTGACACTACTAGGGGATATACTTTGAAATTCAAATCACTTAATTAACCATTTTAAAGGGATTTCAAAATTTGACTGGTTAGAAATCCTAATATGAATCATTACCATGTATAATCTGGATAAAAACCTATAGACACATTAGTTAGGATATACATATCATTTAAAATTTATTCATTCCATTTCTATAAGATTATATTTTGTATGTTGTTAGTTAATGTATTCTCATCTTGTTTTTTTTCCATTTTTAGTTAAGGGAGATAAATAAGAGAATCTATACAAAAAAAACATGATAGTAAATGTGATTATTTATCTAATGATGTTACTAACTTTATGAGTGTGGTAATTTATAAATTCATGGTAGTAAAAGGTCAACTAGCTTGTATTATGAATAAAAAACTAAATCATAAAGAATTACCACCTTCTCATATGAAATAGAAAGTTGTAGTTGAGTATTTTATGTGACAAAGGCCACTTACCTTTATTGGATCTTTTTATCTCCCCATCCTGAAACAAAAAAAATAAACTTATTGAGAATGTATTCTCTATCACCCAATGCTAATAAAAATATAATTTTATACTGGCAATTTATCTCATGGATGGGTAAACCTGTCAATGGTGGATGCTAATCATGAACATGAAGTCCAAATATGATATTTATTCCATGGAATGGGGAGAATTTAGGAAAATAATTGTCAAAAAACATTTTACCTAAACTCTAATCTTAAAATACAGAGGGTATTTCTTAGACTAAAGGAAAAGGAAAATGATTCAATCAGCTTTTATGTGGAAAACATCACAAGTCTTTCAAAGTATGCCACCAACTTCATCATAAATATTAAAATTAAGTTGGAACACTTATTTATAAAATTAAATCAATGTATAGGTAATGATTTGGTGATTCATTAATTTTATAGTTATTAAGATATTATTTTTTATTCCATCAAGGTAGAGATTAAGATAAGAAACTCTTTGTGGTTTTATGTTCCTAAATATAAAAAGAACAAAATAGAGTTTTCATCAGGAGGATCGCCAGATAAATCTCCTAGTGGAATGAAAATCCAACACCCCACTTGTCAAAAGTCAAGAAATAAGCATCTTAGAATCTATCTAAAGGGAAATTGGAGATGTTTCACATGAGTAAAAGAGGGAAATCATGCAAATCTATGCTGAAGGAAGATAATGAATCCCATGAATGTAGAAGAAGGCAAGAACGTTTATAATAAAACTTATCATGTGGTAAAAATTTTCAACTTCAAGGAGCATATTCATTATTAAAGATAATTTCCTAATCTAAGTGTTATTATGTACAATCATCAATAACAACCTATAAGCCTATGGAATAAGTAAGGCCACATGTTATCACTATTGCTGAGGTGGACACTAACAATAATGTAGTGATTGGAACACTGGTTATTCATTCAATAAGAGTGTACATAATTTATTATTATGGTTCTATGAATTATTTTATATCTATATTTTTTTAGATATAATCAAAAACCTCTTGAAAACACTGCGGTTGAGCTATATTTGATAATAGAAAACAAATAAATTGTTTAATCCCAAGTATATAACTCCTCCGCAGTCTATATTTGTGGACTGAATCATCCAAAAAATATTTTTTTCTTTATTTAGTAGAGTTTTATGATATATTGGTCATGGATTTACTATCCTTATATAGATCCAATGTCAACTTTTGAGAGGGGGAGATCACTCTTCACATCCGAAGTCACCCTATGATATTTTAGAAGTGTAAGGAGGTGGATGAATCTCCCATAGAATATTTTATTAAAGAATGAATACTATTTCCTTATGAGAAAGAATATTTATCCCAAATTATTTAGAAAAAGGAGATAATCATACTTGAATACATGCCTATTGTGAGGGATTATATTAATATATTACCTAATGAGTCTTATGATCTCATCTTGACTGATAAGATAGGTTCTCAATCAATAAAATACCTAGATCTTTTCCTGTAGTAAAGAATCCTTATAGAATGGACACCAATGATTTGGAATAGCTGAAAAAACTATTATAATATAATATGGAAAATGGACTTATAGATCATTATGATTTACTCTAGGGAATTTTTATCCTCTTTTTCCATAAGAAGGATTGGTAAATACACCTATGCATTCATTATCATGAACTCAAAAAAATCATGATAAAGAACAAGTATCGCATCCCATGGATATATGAATTATTTGATAAACTACATGGGGCCCATTATTTATTTATGGTGGACCTTTGGTATGTATATTAATGATGAGGATGGAAGATATTTCAAAAAATGCCTTTTGAACAAGGTATGAAAACCATGAGTTCATATTAATGTGTTTTAGAATCACTAATGATCTTAAAGTATTTATGGACTTAATGAATAGAGTTTGTAAAAATTACCTCAAAAAACTTTTGGCATTTTATATATATAATATTTTGATATAATCAAAAAGTAAGGATGGGTATGATAATCATTTGAATAAAGTGAAAAAACTTTTCAAAAATAGAATCAATATGTAATGTATAATAAATGAGAATTATGGAAGAATAAGTATCACTATTTAGGAATATTATCACTAAAACATTTATATACGTGGACCCTTCTAAGATAATGGAAATTATGTAGTGTCTTATAACAAAATTTGTAATATATATTTATAATTTTCTTGGACTATATGGATATTACATAAAATTTGTTAGAAACATCTCATGATTTTCAAACATGTTAACCAAGAAAACACTGAAGGGGGTAATATTTTTCTAGGTTACTGAAAGTGAATATATGTTTATGGATTTAAAAAATAAGATTATCACTATACTATTCCTCATGCTACCCTCAAGTGGGGATACTTTATTGGTATATAGTGATGTTGTTATTAGGATGTATACTAATGTAGAATGAAAAATTAATAGCTAAAACCTCAAGGTTCTTACATGTTTATGAACAGAACAATCCAACACATGATCTAGAGTTGTATGCAATGATATTTGCAATGGAAATGTGGGGAAATTACCTCTATGGGAATAGGTGTGAAATATATACAGATCATAAGAGCCTAAAATATATATTCACACAAAATGAGATTAATATATTAATGTGAATATTTTTATATCTAATCAATTAATATGACTACTCAATTTATTACCAAACTAGGAATGTAAACAAAATATAAAATAATCTAAGTAGAAATGATTTGGAAATTTTTTCACTGATGTGAATTGATAAGGATACAATCTTTTTAGTTTAGAAAATTATTGATATGTGAATCATGAAGGAAGGAAAGTAATCAATTATTTCTCTAATGATAAACCATACATTATAGAGAATATAAGGAATGATCAAAGAGATGATATGGAAATTTATAAGAAAGTGGAAGCTATAAAAAAAAGTAAAATCCTAAAAGTTAAAAATTAATGAAGTTGGATTCATAGTATTGGGGTCATAACTATATGTACCATCAAATCATTTGATAAAGAAAGAGTTATTAAATCATGAACATACCTCAACCTTCTCTATCCACCCAGGGAGTATAAAGATGTATTAGGATCTATGAGAGAAATATTTCTAGGAATATATGATGTTGAGATTTCATAATATAAATCAAACTATCTCATATGTTATAATGTGATGTTTGAAAGAAAAACTCCTTAGGTTACGAGGAAACCATTATCAATACCTATAGAGAAATTAGAAAACATCAACATGGACTTTGTCACCAGTCGTACGAAGACATAAACATGAAATAATTATATATGGATGATGTTGGATCATATTAAGAAAACTTCTCACCTCATTTGAATTCCTATGGAATTTTTACTTGATCTACATGGCAGGATATACATCAAAGTGGATGTGAGTTTTTATGGAATACCACTATCTATTGTATCTGATTGAGATCTGATATTTACCTGCTTGTTCTCGAAGCATCTCCAACATGCTCTAAATATAGAGTTGAAATTTATTATGTTTTATCACCCCCAAACTAATGGACAATCTGATTAGACTATTCATACACTTGAAATATATTGGGATAATTCTCAATAGACATTAAAAGGGGATGGGAACAATATCTTCCTATGGCCGAGTTCTCGTATAATAATATCTTTCAAACAAGTATAAAAATGGATCCCCATGAAACACTTTATGGAAAGATATTTAGAACACCTACATATTGTGATGAAGTTTTTTAAAGAAAGCTTTTAGGACATGAAATAATTTTCGAAATAGTCGAAAATGTCCAAACCATTCTTTAGAGCATCAGAACTACTGAGATTGGTAAAAATAGATAAAATAACAATATTCAATGAAGCCTAGAGTATGAGGATGGGGATGGAGTTTTTTTTCCATATATCTTGAAAAAATAGTAATGAGATTTTGGAGAATGGAAAATATAATCCCTATTTACATTGGTACCTTTCATATTCTCGATCACATAAAAGTTGTGGCTTATCAAATAACAATCCCACCAACCCTTTCTCAAGTACACGATTTATTCCTTATATCCCTCTTTAGGAAGTACAAACAAAATCACTCACATTAAATTAATTTATATGTGGTGTGGTTATAAAATTATCACTCTTATGAGGAGTATCCGATGAAGATCTAGGAATATATGGATAAATTTCTACATAAGAAGATAACTCACATGGTCAAAGTATAATGGAAAAACAATAAATACGAAGAGGTAACATCAAAATAAAATAAAGTGATGAAGTATAAGTATGATTACCTATATTCACATTATTATGTAATAGGATATTTGAAGAGAGAAAATACTTATGGGGTTAAGAATGTAATGAAATGAGATTTTAACAAAAAAAATATTGGATGGCGTACATAACACGCTATACAATGCCTAAATGAACTGTGATTATTTAAATAAGAATGTTATAACCTGACTATTAAATTGGTAGTTATAAATTAGATAAAGTAACTTATGAAAAATATATAAAGTTCCTACTTAATATAATTATTTTTGTAAATTATTAGTAAATAATCACTAAATTATTAATGAATGCATTTTATTCTTCCAAAAAATGCATTTTATTTAAAAAAGATTTTTAAACTTTTTTGTGAGAAAATATTATAATAAATTTCATTATATTATAGAAAATTTATTTGATAAAGTAAATTTTGTTTTGAAATAATCATATTAAAATTAAATTTGGTTGATTTTTTTATTTTTTTTAAATGATTGATTGTGAAGTGAATAGTGAAAATTACCGAGTTTTCCAATATTGTCAATTGTATTCATTAAATAAAATAAACTAAAAGGTAAATTATATATTTTATTTAATATTAAAGTAAAATATGTACCATTTTATATATAATAATCTTATTAATTTCATTTGAACCATTAATTTTTATAATTTTGGTAAAATTTTATTTTTTGCTTAATGATAGGATTTTTAAAAACTATTTTTATGTGCATATTGTTTATCTGTTTTTAATTAATTTAAATTATAACACCCCTAAACCCATACTCCCAGATCCTATGCTGAAATCATAAAAATACCATTTCCAGCTTTTATATAGATAATTGTGGCTCAATGTTTCCCATATAAACCTTACAACATCAAAAATAAAAACATGATCACTTACATTCCCAAAGACCATTTAAGTTTAGAGAATTAGAGAATTAGGATTTTTTTAAAAAAAACACATGTCAATAAATTTGAATTTATCCAATTTAACCCAGTTTTTCTTATTCCAAATTATGTCATTATCATCATCCATATGAATTCCCTTCTAATAATATTTCATTCAACCTCATTCTTTATAACCCGGGGAAATGTAAACAAGATAAGGGTGAGCTCAAATGCTCATAAATGGAAAATAGAGGAATTATTAATTGAATTTCATCAATGAGCATAATAATTTCATAAGCGTATGACACCATAATCATAGTAGATGAGAAAATCATAAAATAATTCATACCCATTGATACATGGATCATCAAATATGTAACATGAAAAATATAGAGTCATTAGAATCAATAATCTTGAGTCATGTCTAATAAATCTTGATCATAATAAATATTATAATACCATAATAATAAGTTAAAACCCTTTTTGGTAACTTACAACATCATATTCATAAAAACCAATCAAAACCCTTTTAATTGGAATAACCGTATAAACTATATCCAATATAATCATTACTCAATGAATTAGAGTACTATATTGGTGTACCCATCGTTAAATCTATAAAAGTATCACTTGGAACTATTTAGGCTTCCTCATTATCTCATTAGAATGGGATCACCCAGTACTATCTGGGCCACCCCATCGTATATGCTATAATAGGCTCACCCAACCATATATGGGCCACCCATTATATAAGATGTCTAAAGACAACAACATAAAAAATATATAGATATATTTCATAAGAAAACTTATAGAATCAATCATTATTCTTTTATAAACTAATTAACTAATAGAGAATAAATGGGCTTCATGTTAATATATTTGAAACATTATAAACCCATGGAATATAAATGATTTTTATAATAATATCTTTGAAACATGATTAACCTGTGTAAGAGAAGTAGGTTTCATAAAAATATCTTTAAAAAAATCATTTTCCATTCAAAAATATACGAGGATGGTATAAATACCAAATATCTATAGTGTAGGATAAGTAGAAATAAAATTTTTTTACATTTATGAATGGAAATACCATTAAAAGGTTATTAAAAATAGGCTTCTGGAAAATATTCTTTTCATTTTGAAAATCACCATTTAAAATAGAAAACATTTTAAAAATAATTTTATTTGAAATTGATTTTTAAAAACTAAAATTTCTAGAATATTCAGAAAAATTTCATCAACAATAGCCTTGTAAACATGAAAATGAGGCTTTAAAGAAATTATTTTAATGTCAAAAGGTAAATCTGTATATTTCATAAGTAGAATTATTTTTTATAGTAAAAAGTTCATAAAGGTGTATTGTTCAGAAAGTGACAATATGATTCCTATGAAAGTATTCATTAAAAATAAAAAATAGGTAAAAATTTATTCAAAAATCATTTTGAAAATTCTAAAAATATTTTTGAAAACATTTTTAGAATATTTTCTTAGAAGAAAATTTATTTCCAATTAAAGAAATAAAAGAAGACAGATTTTCTTAGAAAGATTTTCTAAAAACATTTAGTACCAAAGAGTGGTAAAACTGTAAAACTAATTGTAAATAAAATTAGCAAAAATATAAGAATAAAATTAATTAGTTTATTGAGAGATATATCATAATATCTCATCATTAGAATCATAATCATTATTAATCATGATAAATGATGAGATTGTAATAAAAGACTCTTTCCACTTTTATAACATTAAATCATAATAAAAATTAAATAATAATATTAAATGAATCTTATAATATAATTAAAATTAAAATATTAATATATAACATGTAAATAGTTCAGTATATACACCTCATCAAATAATTCAGGTGTATAACTTAGCATATGTCTCAAAGAAGGCAAATGGAGACAAAAATCCATGATCGCTTTAGTAATTTTGAAATCGTAAACTCCACGAAATATAAATTCTAAAATAGATATTCAAATCCCATTATATTTATGTATAATTATAATAAAGTAAATTATTGGGTAGTATATACATAACACAAGAAAAATAAGTGGTTAATATGCATACATCTCATAAAAATAAAAGTTAGATGAGAAAAACCATTACCTTGAGTCTGACTTGTCATCTGTATCTTTATCTTACTAAAAAATAAAATTTTGTAAATTATTTACATGATTTATAAAATTATTAAAATTTATTATTAATTTTATTTCAATTATTAACATTTTATATAAAATTACATATTCAATTAAGTTTGCATTGGTTGTTTTGACTATATTCGACCTATGTGTCAAAAACACCTTAGGTGCGTTGACTTTTGTCAAAGAGTTCATTATTTAAATGAAAATAAAATAAAAATAATTAAATAATTATTATTATATAGATAAATATATAAATTAATTATAATTTTAAAACTAATCATGAAATATAGTTATGAAAAATGAATTAATGTTACAATCATGGAGACGGTAGGCCGTACATATGCATCACTAACATTTCAATTTTTAAATGATTATTATGGAAAGAATTTATATCAGATTCTATATTTAAATAATTATAATTATATCATAAATACCATATTTTAAATCATATATACTTATATGTATCATTATTTTTATGTGGTGGTGAAAAAAATAATCACATCGCTTGGAGGATGTCGTATCCCACATATCCACGAACGACACAATCACTTTTTTGGTGAGTGAAAATATTGGAAATAAAATGATATATTATAGTTACATAATGATATATATATCATTAATATCATAATTGTTTTATTTATTTCACATATATTCAGTATCATTACCCTATTTACCTTCCATGAAACACATTAATGAAAAACAAATCACATCCCTTCATGATGAGGTAGTCCGCCGTACACATGAGAAACATTATTGTATATATTAAAAAATGGTATATTAAAATGGTATATATGATATAATGACTCCATATTAATAATTATGTAATAAATATCATATATAAACTTTATATACATCATTATTCTCCACTATAATAGGTTGTAATGGAAGAACGAACGTCATCGTTTCGCGAGGCAATAGTATGTCAAACACAAGAATGATGATTCTGTAACCCATTTTATGTAAGTGTGTGGGGTTTTAAGTTATAAAATTAAAATAATAACATCTCATTATATGTAATATAAAATTTTTATTATATAATCACGGTAATTGAATAATTTAATGGTTGAAGAAAGAAATAAAAAAATCTCATTGATGATCATTACCTCTTCTTCGAGTATCTCACTTTGGTTTACACCAAAGTACTTCCTTAGATCACATTATGAAAAATGTGATGTATATAGTATGATAAGGTGGAAGTGGATAAGTTATTTTAGTATTATATTTCTAATCCAATAAGTTTTTATGGTGTAAAGATAGGATTAGAGGGGTTGGGGTTTTATAAATGAGGTGAGTGGAACACTTGTAATTTTTTGAAAGAGTGAATTCCACACACATTGTTTTCATGTCACAATTACTCAATAACAAACCAAAATATATAATAGAATCGATAATGTAGAAATATTTCCAAACAATTGCAATTAGACAAGTTTCTAGGTCATTTTCCCTCGTAAGTTTAATGTTTAACCACTATGTTTTACCTTAATCAATGTAATTATTCTTAATTATTTTCACTAATCACATTGGTAAAAATTTTAAGTTGGGTTTATTAGAAATTAGAAATTATTATGATTTATAATATTTAATATATTTTTACAAATTCATTTCACTGAATTGGATTTTTTTAACTTAATATTATTCATGTTGATGTAGTGAGACATCGAGTTTTTAAGAAGAGTATTTTTTTAGAAAAAGATAATTCCATAGTAACTGCATGAAAAATAATAATAAATATATGAAAATAAATTTATATTTAATGATATATTATGTATATTTTTTTAAAACATTTCCAATTAGGGATTATTTTAATTAATTAAAAGAATACACATTATGCATTTTAAAAGAGGTTTTTAGAAAAACCCGTTTTAAAACCCAAAAACAAAATTATACTAAAATCCAATATAATATTGATTAAAAGAAATTAATTTGATTAAATATATATTATTTTAGTTAAAAAAATAATTCAATACATATTTTTACTTTTAAATTACTTATTTTAGTGAAAGGAGAAGTCTTTTTTTACAAAAATCTGTATTTTCACTATTCACCAAAGCATCAATATTTTCTAAAAAATCCTCATATTTCAACTAAAGTAAAATTTGACATTAAACATAAAAACTGAAGTTTCTTTTTAAAATAACTTTTATAAAAGTGTTAAAAAATAGTTTTAAAAATATTTTTTCCGTGAATAGCCAACAAAAACACTTTTTTTTTGAAAATATTCAATTTTAAGCATAAAATTTGATTTTTTTTATATCACGCTGATAAAATAGATTGAATATATTAGATATAAATTTCATTAATATAACCCAAAAGGGTGAATTTATTAATTTATTTTTATAAATCACACTTGTGTGCACTAAAATAGTTTTTCAGGAAAATAATTCCTTTTATTTTCAAATGCATTTTATTTTCATTTCTAATTTATTGGTCACCAAAGAATATATGTAAACCATATTTTCATAATTCAGTTAATCCTATTAATACCCAAAATTCTAATGGATTGGTTTTAATGTTAATATATATCATGGGTCATTTAAGTTCAGTGTTTCATGTTGAATATACTATAATACATAAAAATATGAGGGTTAAATGTAACTCAAGATAAACTGAGTGTTGCATATAACATAAGATGAACATAGTGTTGCATGTCCTTTATGCTATCGAATATAATTTTAGTCTTTTTAAATATTGGGGTGTTACAAAAATAACACCTAATAATTTAATTTTTAAATTTAATTTTTAGATTATATATCTATTTATAGGAATTGAAATTTTTATAATGATAATTTCCAGTAATTAAGTTAATATAAGATCATCTATTTCTTGAAAAATTAATTTTCCTGAAAAATATATTTTATTTATATTTTGAGGTTTAATTTTACATTAAGTTCTTCCAATTCTATTAATTTAATTTTATAAAATTTATTCCATACTTGGAATCATCATAATTATTATTATCTAACAAGGTAAAATTAATTTGTTTCTCATAATGAATATCAAAACTAGTAAAAATTTATCGCCACATTTAAGTTTAAAATAGATTTACTAGGGTTAAAATAAATATATAAGGGGTAAAATGAATAAAAAAATATTTTAATTCCTATTGGTTTTCCATATTTTAAACCTATATCATCTAATATTTTTCGAGTGGTCAATTTTTTAGCCATTTGGTCTGAATAAGACATTTTTGTATTATATTATTTGCAAAATTTCTAAGTGAGTCCTCACCCCAAATTATAATAAGACACCTCCTCTCCACTATTCTCTATAGTTAAATATCCTATTGGTTGTGACAATACCTACCCAAATACATTATTTACTTACATTACCACATCATAAAATCGTTTTTTGTTATAAAACCCTTCTAAAAAGGATTTTTTGAAAATATAATGAGGTTGTCCAAAGAAGAGGTATCATTCTTAATCAATTGTTTTTGTTTTATTTCTTCTTCAAGATCCTTCAAATATTATTCAACCATTATGATAAAATAAAAATTTTTCTCCCATATATTCATATTTTATTATATTAATGGAATAACCAATATTCTTCTATTATTCCATAAAATTGGAAACAAAACCATCATTTGTGTGTATGAAGGACTACCGCCTCACGAACTGATGTAATTTTTCGTACATCAATTCTACTCATGGATGTTTATAATGATGGATTTAATTTATATATTTTATTTTCATGAAAAACTTAAATTTTTTTTAAAAATATATTCTATTTTATTATCTTTCCATTCATTATATGATGATAACATCATTCATATGCACATGTGGATTACCACCTCCCCAAAGAGATGTGATTCATTTTTCATAACCAAATCACCTTGAATATATATATAACTGAATTCAAATAAATAATATGATATTTAATATATAATTATAATTATGTAAACATAAAATAACACTTACCTTATTTCCATCATGATCATTAAAAAATTGAAATGATACTCATGCTTATGTACTCCATATTATCTATTTGATTGTAACATAGTTCAATTTTTTTTTAAAAAAATTCATCGTCGGTTTTAGAATTAAATTTGGATAACAAAAATTGTTATTATTTCATCATTATTAATTTTTATATAATTAAATAATAATGCCTTTGATATTAATCAGCTTACGTTTTTGGACTTATGAGCTGAATATCGTCAAAAAACATTCCATGAACATAAATAACTATGTAAATGAATAAAAAAAGATATTGTTGACGCCGAAAAAAGTCCATAAATCTCGGAGGAAGTTTCGAAATGACGAATCGAAGTCATATTCGGAATCAGAGGCCCGATCCGGAGGCCCGGGATGTAGTGCGCGAAATAAAAGAGGATCCGCGTGAAAAATTGTTCTGTGCGCGTAGTATCATCAGGTTTCATGGAATCGAGCTGATGAGGCGTTCAATCTTTGCGGACCCCGGTTCTGCGCGGTGAGTTTTTGCACGCCAGAGGCTCTCGGTGCGGAAGATTTCGCGCGCCGCCTGGATTCCGCGCTGGATGTTGCCTATAAATATAAGGTGACCCCGAACGGTTTGGGGGTTGCGGAATTCAAAGTGACTCCCGTGCACGCAATTCGGCTCCTTCCGTGCGCAAGATGACTTCCAGGTAATCCCTCATTTCACGCAACCTTGCCCCGGAGTTCGCCTTTTCACGCAACTCCACCGGCTTAAGTGAATTTTCCCCCTTCCCCGAGTTCCAGCCTTGCGCGCAATCCGTGTCTCATGCAAGAAAAACCCTGCATGTAATTCCCTCTCAGCGCGCAATTCCCTTTCTCCAATTGCGCGTCATCCCGGTGTTTTGCGCGCAAACCTTCTTTTTTGCGCAAAAAGCATATGACCCTTCACCTTGATGCCCCTTAGCTGACCCTCTGCACCGGCACCTGATGTCTCCCCTGCCGGGCATGCGCGCCATGCGTTGTTTTCCCGTACGGCCTTCTAGGCTCGTGTGAAGTAACCTCAAGGTCCCTTGGGCCGTGTTTCCCGTTGCGTTGCTTTGCCTTATGCTTCTCCGCATAGGCATGCTAACGGCTATTGCTTCTTCGCATAACCACACTAACGTGGACCCCCCGGTGGTTCGCCCTGCGGCCCCCCTTCACCATGGCCTTGCCGATGCCTTCCCTCCTACAAGGGGTAGAGGGCGTTGGTCATGTAAGCCCTAGGGGTGTTGAGTGAACCCACCTCATCCAAGCTGAGGACATTAAACTGCTAAGAACCTTGTTCTTAACACATGATGTTAAACTGTGGTCCGACCCCGTGCTTCGCACGCAGGGTCCCCCCCCCAGCTCGGGCATTCTTTACGCCCACTCGTCTCCATGGGAATGGACTCTTCCTCGCATGGAATGGGATCCTCCTTGTCAGAGTGGCGTTTGTCCGCAGGGGAAGGGCCGCCTCAGAGCGTAAGCCGCTAGCCTCTCTTGCGGAAGGTTGCACCCATGCATCTCCGTACTTCCCCCGGCCAAGGCCAGTGGAGTCCCTTTCCCACTGCGCTTTGTTGCACCACGGGCCTCCACCCTGGAGTAAGCCCCGACACCAAGGGCCGCTAACCACGCATAAGCCCCTTTTTCCTCTTTGGCCCGCTCAACGCGTAAGCCCCATTCCGCTTCTCACAGACGCACCCTTCATGACGTGATTGTCTGGTCCCTACTGCCTCTTGTTTCCCACACCGAGCAAGACTCACGTGGGATTAGAGAGTGCATTGACCATGACACCCCCATGGGCTGCCTCAGAGCCTAAGCCCCATCCCAGTGAACTACGTGGACTTTTATCCGTGCTAACACATGGTACGTAGGAACCCTCCACGAGGTTCAAGCCCACCACCCGGTTTTTCCGACCTCTTCACGTCAGTTCACCAACCACCATGGGCTGCCTCAGAGCTTAAGCCCCATACTGATTTGGGCCGTCTCAGTGCATAAGCCCCATACCGCCATTGTGGGCCGCCTCAGAGCATAATCCCCATCCACCATTGTGGGCTGCCTCAGAGCGTAAGCCCCATCCACCATTGCCGCTCCCTAGCGGCACCTGGGAAGAACCCTTGTGTAAGCCCCAATCCATCCTGAACTACGTAGACTTTGATTCCCTGCCACGGGGACATGTACGAAGCCTCTTTGAGGCTCAAGACCAACTACACCATCGCCCTTGCGATGGTCCCATTTCATTCCCCCTCCATTTCATTAATCCATACACCACCCATCCTGATTCTTACCCGGGCCGCCACATCCTGGTGAGATCATGCCACCCCATCCCACTCCATGACATCTGACAAGCCACCCACGTGTTGGCCCCAACATTGGTGTTTCCCCTAGGGGTCCTTCAACCTGACCCGTTTCCGCAAGACGTTAAACTCGCGACATACCCCATGTTAAACATAGGAAGATGAGTAAGACCTCAGATGTTACATATTCCCCACGTTTGATGTGGGATTACTTGGGCTTCCGCGCCCTCGAGAAGCCCTATGACGAGGGACCAAAGACAGACATGCCAACGACGCCCCAACATGACCATTCTCCTCACCAAAGGTTGCTTCCCTGACAAGACCCCTTGGAGCATCTCAACGGAAGTAGTGTAATTAACTGGCATCCATGTAGATATGGAACCGGGAATGAGATTCACGAGCAAGTCTTAAATCTATGAGGGAGACCCGGACTAGGTGATGAGCTCCGAGGAGGAATCCACGGAAGGAAGAACCAACATCCCATCATCTCGGTTTCGATCAAGGAGCAGACATCCCTGAACAAGGAACAGATGCCGCCCGCCTTTGGAAAGTGGGAATACGGGGTAACAAGTATCGTATCCTCCCAACAGACAGATGCGCGTGCCCCGGCGAAATCATCAGAGCAACAAAAATGGTGAACCGACGTGAATATCTTCTCCTAAATACGGAGAATGGTAGCGGTCAGGGCGTCAGAATATTAGCATGTCACCAGGTACAAGTAACCCTCACCGGGACGTGAACCCACCAGGGGTCGAGGCCGTCAGGACATTGACCACTCCGTTCTGTGACGTCATCAGCATGGATCCCTCTCACCGACTATGGAAGACAGAATGACGCTGGGCCTTGGTTGTTGATCTCCTTTCCTGTTGATGCTAATGGGTTCATCTCCTTGCTTCCAGGAATCAGATCAATGAATTCGGAGCTCGATCACCACCTACCCACCGACGTAGGGGCAGGGGCAGTACCGACGCGACTACCCCACACGGTCCCACCTATTCCACGGTCGCTCCGACTTTGACTGCCGTAGAAGCTGGGCGCTCACGCCCCCTCTCCCCATCAGAAATCATCCAGCGGAGGGTGATCAATGACCTGGTTCGTAGGTATGACGAGGAAGGGATCATCCCCACCAGGGGCATGGCCCGTTTGGATCTAGAGGCGGCTGCGCCTCACCACCATCGCCGCCCTCAAGGGCCACGCAGGGAGCCGCCACTCCCCACTCCGACATTCAACCGCTTTGGGAGCCTATCCCTGGAGCGCCTTGACACATCCCTCCCCTATGCCAATGAGGTGGGGGATGTCCGGGTCCACCCGATCGGAGATCCGTCCCAGGGGATGACGGCAAGAACCCCCGCTAGGCTGCGTTGACACTGCCGCCCGACTCCCTGAGCCGAGGAGCAAGAAATCTTCATGCCCGCATCGCCAGCTCCGACCCATCTGACTCGACGCCAGCATCGGGCGCGAGCGGGAGAGAATTCCCATCCTGGGGCATCAACATCAGCAACCACTGTGGACCGAGCCACTGCTGACTCCTGTTACTAGATCCCTGCACACGTTGAGCAGGGGCAGCCACGTGCCTGACTAGGATCGAAACCCTAACCCCCCTGTATGCAAGTTGGGTCGAATCTCCCGGTCGCGGGCACTGGCAATGGCCACTGTGGACAAATCCGCAGTAGTGATGCTCACCATGAAGTCTCATTCCATGTTATTGATCTGGAAAGCCGAAAGCTTCGTCGTGATGGCTATGCCCTGGGTATGATTCTTTCCAGTGCCCACTGAATGGGGTATGAGGTCACTCCCCCTACGTCCGGCCCTGAATATGGGACCGTTGCGTATCCAGTCGCTCACTCACATGGAGGTCCTCCCCATGTCCCTTTTGGCATATGTCCTGGTGCTTCTCGCACCCCGGTCTTTAGTCCCCTCTATCCTGGATCTATTGCAGCCAGGGGACCCCTTGACAGAAATCATCCTTACCCTGAGGAGCCACCCAGGGGCAGGAAGGCTGTGCGTCGTCGCCGTAGGAGGAATGTCAGGGGAGTCCAGAGGGAAATTAGACCAGTCCGTTTCTCGGATTCTGAAGTGGAGTATGACTCGATGATGGAACCTTCCCCCCAACCCTTCGAGTTGAGGGCATAGATGGGGACACAACACATCAGTCTTGTACTCCCCAAATACGAGATCTGTATGATTCCCTCCTCCCTTCGATGGTATATCGAGGAGGACGAGGACTTGGCGTACCCCCAGGGGTAAAATCCGCAGTTGCCACTGGCCACCTCGGAAGCACCTCTCGCCCCTGTAAGGTAGGGTGGGGAACTTTTCTGGGGACTGACAGAAGAGTCGCGAGGTGACACACCCTCTGAGAGCACCGACGCTGTGACAGGAGGCCCATTCGCCGACCCATCCTATCACGACGTGGCAGACAGGGCACTGCAACCCCTGGAGGATGACCCAGGGATCGACGGCCAATCGGCATGTTCGCCGTATTCCCCGTCGTCCCGCCAGCCTTCCTCGGCTTCATTCCTAGTTCCCTGACTATCCTCGGTGAACGAGCAGAGGCAGCTAGGTCCGAACCCCGAATCAGAGTCGTGGAGCTTCTGGACCATTCTTGCAGCGGGCCACTTCCCTGAGAACTTTTGGACGGTCGCAGAATCTGATTTTGATGTACCAGAGTCACTCACCCTGGGAGAGTTTGAATGCTTCCTCCAGACCATCCAGGTGACCCAATCCCGCCTTCTCTATCAGCTAGCGCCTGATCCCGGGAGCCAAGAGTATCTCGAGGATATCGGTGACCAGTGTCGTCGGGTCGACCTAGCAGCGCTCCCCGCGGTTCGGCACCCCGAGTCGTTGGGTCACCACGAGGACCTCCAACAACAATACGTCCATATTTTTAAAGTACTCCACAGAGTTATTGAGGAAGCCACCCCCAATGCGCACATCTGCGGATGGGGGCAGTACGCCGCTCTTCTGTTCTGTGAGATCCGCTGATAGCCCGATTCACTAGGCGGCCCTGAGGGAACGTCGCCAAGGGCAGTGGAAGTCAACATGCCTGACCTTTCAGATGAGGGAAATGGTGTGGATCCCCTCGATGGGGACTCACCCCCTGAGGACAGGCCGCTACTGGACCCATCTGGAAGAATTACTCGCCAACAGAGGAGCCTCCTAGGTCTTCCTGTACCCACAGAGGCACTGACACTGGGCCGAAACATCGGCAAGGGTAAAGAGCCCATCGGGTTTGTCAAACTCGCCGACCCATCTGCCTCGGTGCAGAAGGTAGAGGAAGATACTGAGAAGGCCATGCTACGCCAATAGCTTGCTGAGAAAAAGAGGCTTGTTTATGAGCTCTTGGATGAATGCATTGTAGAGCGACAGCCTGACTATGGTGACCCTAGACAAGGACAACATGGGCAAGAGCATCCACCCCTTGCTGAGATTCCCCCGGGCAACCATGACCATGTCATGTTCGCAGACAGGGGAGACGCTGGAACCCATGGCAAGAGGGCACGATATGTTTCACCGAACCCTCCCGAGCGGCAGGACCAACTTGGGGACCCTGCTCGGTTTCCTCCCGCCACCCCGAGAGTTGCTCCGCAAGCTGCCCCGCGAGCCGCTGAGCGTGACTACCGTATCGAAGAGCCTGGTAATGCGCTTGTGGTTAGAGATCCTTGTCAGGACAGAAATCCGCATTCGAATGATCTGATGGAAGTACTCATCGCCCGCTTGGAGGCCCTGGAAACTCGGCAGGTGGCAATCCCACTGGACGGAAAGCCATACCCAGCATGGGTGGATGACATGCCGGCTCTGCCAGGATTTGGGAACCCCAATTGTTCCCCCTTTAACGGGACAGGAGACCCGCCAAAACACTTAGCCCACTTCAACTTGAGGTGCGGGCCTATGTTAGGGACTCCAGCGCAGCTGGAGGCTGCCAAGCTCCATGCTTCGTTCAGACATTGGAAGGACCAACATTCGTCTGGTACAGCCAGCTCCCTGTTGGATCTGTGACTAGCTGGGAGGACCTTCACCGACAGTTCCTCTACCAGTTCAGTTCCACAACCCGGAAGATGAACATTGCAGACCTCTTCAGGTGCAAGAAAAGGCCCGACGAGCGAGTCGCGGACTTCATCGCCCGATGGAAGGGGCTCACGTACTCCCTTGACATGCCACTGACTCAGGAGAAATTACTGACAATGTGTGTAGGGAATGTCAAGGCGGAGTTGGTTCCTTCTCTAATCACTCAGAATTACCCTAGAGGGTTTCAGGACTTCTCGGACAAGGCTCAATGCCTCGAAGAAGCCCTGCAACAGGCTGGTCAGGCACGCCTGTTGCCTCCTGTAATCTCTGTAAGGAGAGCCGAAAGAGCCGAGCCTGCTGCTGTTGCCCAGATAGAGGACCCCAGATATCTAGAGTTGCTTCCAGTAAGGACAAATCAGTAGGTTCATAGGGGTCCACCCCCATGGGCACAGCCTTCGGCCCAGCAGCGACCACCTCAAAATTGCCAGGCGCCTCTGCGTAACGCACCGCCACCACCTAGGCGAGGTAATCCAGATCCGCCTCCTCGGCCTGCTCCTCTGGCCCCTGGTCATGGTCAGCCCCCAAGAGCCCCCTTTCTAGACAGAATGAATCAAAGTTACTCATTTGGCGAGGCCCAGGTCCCCGGTTATTTCCGTAGCGCCTTGGAGTAGAGGACCGTGCGGCTGCCCGAGTGCCGGAAGCCAGAAGAGGCGTGTCTCGCTGATCACCCTAACTACTGCCCTTATCACCAGATCCTGGGACACACCATCCAGTAATGCTATGTGTTCAAGGACTGGCTCCAAGACCAGATTGACAAAAACATAGTCAGGTTGGGCCCAGCCCCGACATAGGTGGCAGGTGTCTTCGTGAGATCAGATGGCAGTAGTGACAATGGGGATGAGTGGGAACAAGTTTCTGACCATGGGTCCCAAAAGTATAATGACTGGATGGCCCGCAGGACGGTCGCCCGTTCCCATGGCATCATCCGTGCCCGCCTGAGTCAGCCAGAGCCCTCGGAGTCTACGAGCACCGCTTTGGCATCGTCGTCCCATCCTACTTCTTCCCAGAAGAGAAGACGGCGACATAAGAAGAAAGAACGCGCCCTACCATTGCCTTCATCTTCTCGCACGCTTGGAAATTTCATGCCCCCTGAAATGGGGATCCCTCCGAGACCCCGTCCGGTAGGGGATGACTCCTCGAGTGAAGGTCAGGGGTATGCTTCGGTTAACACCATAGAGTTGGTAAATCCATTTTTGACTCCCGACGATGAGGAGCGCCAGGTGGACCTCCCCAATGTCCCCAGTCGTCACCAACGTCAACGGAGCCGTGGCTACGTGAATCACCGGGGCACGGCAGTCCTCACCTCCAGTCAGGCTGTGCACACTACCGAGACCTGGAAGCAAGACCAGTACAGAGAGCGGTACTCGCGGCTCCCTCACCCGGTGACAACATGTTCGCTTCCACCACCGTTTGTGTTGCTGGATCGGGCGGAACCGCCTTGCCCATGTCGCAACCATCCTAGCCCTGCCACTGGCCGACTACAGCCTTCCGGTCCTAGCACGACAGCCACCTTCCGGGCTTCAGCTAGTGAACAGTGGGACGTGCCTAGTACCAGTCAGTCACTGGTCCCGCCAGCAGGGCCCGTCATGCCCCCAATTGCAGAGCGACCTCTGGTAAGAAGAATATTGCGTTTGGCGTGAAAGTATGATGTCATGAAGCATTTGGCCGACATTCCAGCAAGTATTTCCATCCTTGAGGCCCTTCACTTATCGTCTGAAATGCGTGAGGTGCTCGCCGAGGCTCTATGGAGATCCCTCCAATTTGAAATGGAGGTAGTGGCCGCAAAATCCTTCCACACTGAGGTGATTGAGGATGCCGAATGTCAGGCGATTATCTCATTTTCCGGTGAAGATGAAGACCTTCCCATACAGGGGCACATCCGCCCGCTGTACATCACCGGCCAGTTCAATGGTGTTGAAGTCCATCACTGTCTTGTTGACACAGGTTCTAGGATTAACCTGATCCCAAATCGGACACTGTGAAAACTGGGGTTGTCCAAGGATGATTTAACTCCCTCCGACCTCAGAATCCAGGGGTATGACAGGACCGAGCAACTTCCACTCGGCAAGATTCGTCTAAAGACCCAGTTTGGCGGCTTAATTTCCAATACTGAATTCATGGTTGTCTCTTAGGACCTCGCCTACAACGCGTTAATGGGAAGGTCGTGGCTCCACCTTCACGCGACAGTTCCCTCATCGTACCATCAGTGCCTCAAATACTCCCTTAAGGGTCGAGTGGGCGTGCTCCAAGGAGATGTGTCTCCGTTTTCCTCTTGTGAAGCTCGTTACCTGGATGCTGACTATTACAAGAGCAAGGACAAGCAAATCCTGGCAGGTGAGGTTGAGCCCGCCGCTGTCACGAGGGATCCCTCAGCAGGTTTGGATGACGCATATGTCTTCCCAATCCATCGGTTGGAGGCCACAACACCTGATATGGGAGAGTGCTTTGTTGTCTCGGGTACCAGAGGAAGGCATATTTCCGGGTCTAAGAGACGGCGGGAAATCATCTCGTACTCTTACACCAACCAGGCTAAGGTGATCCTTGAGCCTCCTACCCCTATACAATATCGGGACGTTGGGATCATGGCAATGACAGTACGCCATACGTGTCTATTTTGTCGGGCCGAAATCGACCAGCTCAAGCCAACACATAACCACTTCTTTGATTTTGTAAAGTGTGTCCCCTTGGGCCGAAGGCCGGATGGGATTGGATCAACCGACTTCGTCGCCATGGTCTCCACGGTGCATGAGTCTCCCGTCGTGATGACCTCTACCACCCAAGCCGGTGCCAGCTCCCCATCAGGGTCGAGCATCCCCGAAACGGCTCCCCCCGTGGACGATCCTTCCACAAGCAGAGAAGAAGACATGAAAGATGCTCCTCCTTACTTTGAGGAGGGCGTCTCCACCACAGTCGACGAGTTAGTGCAGGTGAACCTCAGAAGCGAGGCGGACCCGAGACCCACATTGGTCAGTGTCGCTATGCCCCCCCGAGGAACGCCAACAGTACTTAGACTTCCTCAGACAGCACCGTGATGTGTTTTCCTGGAGTTATGATGAGATGCCGGGACTAGATCACCAGCTATCCGTTCACCGTCTGGGCCTCCCAGCAAACCATCATGGGTTTAAGCAGCCTCCTAGGAAGATGCACCCCTCACATGGTGCCATGGTTGAGGCCGAAGTTGAAAATCTTATCAAGGACAACTTCATCAAGGAAGTCCTGTATCCCAGGTGTCTATCCAACATTGTGCCCATCAAGAAGAAGAATGGGCAGATCAGGGTCTGCATCAACTTCCGCGATCTTAATCGCCACTGTCCGAAGGATGACTTTCCCCTTCCCGTGATAGAGCTGTTGATCGATGCAACGGACGGGTTCCAAGCCCTCTCCTTCATGGATGGGTACTCTAGGTAAGACTAGATCTGGATGGCCCCTGAGGATGAAGAGTTCACTACCTTCAGGGCCCCATAGGTTACCTTCTACTACAGGGTTATGCCCTTCGGCCTGAAGAATGTGGGTGCCACCTATCAACAGGATATGCACCGCATATTCAAGCCAATCCTCGGGACACTGGTGGAGTGCTACGTCGACGACCTGGTGGTTAAATCTTGTCAGTTCCAGGACCATCTCAAAGACCTTGAGAAAGTGTTCGGTTTCCTCAGTTCTTGCCACTTGAAGATGAACCCGTTAAAGTGTGCCTTTGGGGTCACCTCCAGAAAGTTTCATGGGTTCATTGTTAGGTATCTAGGTATCGAGATCAACCCTGAGAAGATCAAGGCCATCAGTCAGATGCCTCCCTCGAATAATATTCGAGAGCTTCGAGGCCTCCAAGGCCACTTAGCCTATATACGATGATTCATTGCGAATCTGGCCGGCAAGTGTAAGCCCTTTTCTCGGCTCATGAAGAAACGTGCCTCCTATGGGTAGGATGAAGAGTGTCAGATCTCTTTTGAGGAAATCAAGCAGTATCTGCTTCAACCTCCGGTTTTGATGCCACCCATTCCCGGAAAGTCGCTGGTCCTTTATGTGACCGCCCTGGAACGATCCCTCGGTGCCCTTCTCGCCTAGAAGAAGAACGAGGGAATAGAGAGTAACCTCTACTACCTCAGCCGCATGCTCCTCGACACAGAAATTAGATATTCTCCCATCGAGAAGAGCTGCCTGGCACTCGTATTCGCTGTACAGAAATTGCGGTACTACTTGCAGCACCACGAGGTACATCTGGTCTCTTGGGTAGACCTGTTGAAATACATCCTGAACCGACCTATGTTGACTGGCCGATTGGCACGCTGGGCGATGATCCTCCAACAGTTCGACATTAGGTTCGTACCTCAGAAGGCCGTCAAAGGACAAGCGTTGGCAGACTTCTTAGCTGCCCACCCAACCTCTGCGGACCAGCCACTGGATTTGGGCTTTCCTGATGAGGCAATCCTCTCAGTCGATCACGCCACCTCATTCTGGCAGATGCACTTTGACGGTGCCTCCCTAAGCCCTACTGGTAGAAGGCTCAAAGATCCTAGGCTTAACAGAGTGGTCCTGTGTACCGTCTTCATCACCCCGGAGCAAGCCATTCTGCCATATTCATTCTTGTTGTCAGAAGGCTGCACCAACAATGAGGCAGAATATCATGCCCTCATCACTGGCCTCGAGTTGGCTCTGGAGGTTAACGTACCCCATCTGTGTGTGAAAGGGGACTCTGAGCTAGTCATTAAGCAGGTTAATGGTGACTATGATGTTAGGAATCCAGAACTCATGTTGTTGCTTGAGTGCACCCTCCATCTAATGGCTAAGTTCCCCTCCCGACCAGATGTCGTTCACATTCCCCGGTCACAGAACAGTCGAGCAGATGCTTTGGCCAGCCTGGCCACATCACTTGCGGAGCCCAAATAGGATGACCTTATCATCCACGTGGTGCACCAGAGAGTCATTGCTCCTGTTATCCCAGAGGGTGATCGGGGCCCGCGAGTGAACCATCTCACCGCTGGTGCCCCTACGTCAGGACCCTCTCGGGATTCAGGTGCGGTGATCGAGACAGTCCCTGACTGGAGGACTCCCTTGGTTGAATATCTATGGCATGGCAATCTTCCGATGGATCGAGAAGAGTGAGAACGAATCCGGCGACGCGCGCCACAGTTCACCCTTCAAAATGGTCCTAGCCGTGAGCAGCTCCTTTACAGGTGCGAGTTGACGGTGTTCTCCTCCGTTGTCTTCAAGGAGTCGAGATCCCACAGGTCATGCAAGAAGTGCACGCTGGTTCCTATGGCACCCACTAGGCCGGGTCGAAGTTGTCCCACCAGATTCGGAGCCTAGGATACTTCTGGCCCTCCATGATCCATGACTACATCGAGTATGACAAGAGGTGTCATGTGTGCCAAGTTCATGCTAACATCGTGCATCGACCACCAGAGCCTCTCCATTCCACTAAGTATTCTTGGCCCTTTGCAGTCCGGGGGTTGGATGTCGTAGGGCCTTACCCACCGGCGACGGCCCACTAGTGCCAGTTCATCTTAACCACTACGGATTTCTTCTCAAAGTGGGCAGAGGCAATCTCGCTCAGGGAAGTCAAGGCTTGTTCTATCACCGACTTCATGAGCTCCAATATCATCTACCAGCTTGGAATACCTCACGCTATCCTCACGGATAGCGGAACCAACTTCCGAGTGGCTGAGCTGAAGAAATTGTACGCCATGTACAACATTCTCTCTAACCACACCTCCCGCTATCATGCACAGGCGAATGGAAATATTGAGGCATTTAACAAAACCCTCTCTAACATTCTGCAAAGAATGGTTGGTCAGAACAAGAAAAGTTGGCCGGACAAGCTCCCCAATGCCCTCTGTGCTTATAGGACGACGAATCGTAACTCCACCAGGTGACTCCGTATTCCCTGGTATACGGAGCCGAGGCCATCCTGCCCATCGAGATCCAGCTGCCCTCATTGCGCACGGCGGTCTACCACCAGCAAGTGCCGGATAGAGTTTCCAAGATCCGTCTAGCCGAATTGGAAGCGCTGGACGGAAGTAGGATTCAAACATTACATAACTTGGAAAGGAATCAGAGTAGGATGGCTCGAGCTTTCGATAATAAGGTTCACCTCTTCTCCTTCCTGCAAGGTGACCTGGTGCTGGCTCTCAGAGCGCCAATGATTCCTGGCAGGAAACCACCCAAGTTGGAGCCCAAGTGGGAGGGGCCTTTTATTGTCCATAATGTCTATCCCAATGGCATGTATTCCCTGGTGACTATGGATGGTGAGCGTATCACACCTCCCACCAACTCCAGGTTCCTCAAGAAGTACTTTGCTTAAATACTACGGTCCCGCAAGACCTTAAACTGCACACGGTCCTGCAAGACCTTAAACCGCACATGGTTCCGCACGACCCTAAACTGCATCTTGGTCCGAGTTCTAAGACCTAAAACTAAGATCCTCTTGGTCCGAGTTCTAAGACCTAAAACTAAGATCATCTTGGTCCAAGTTCTAAGACCTAAAACTAAGATCCATATTTCGTCCTACAAGACGTTAAACTGTGCTTCATGAACTACGTCTAGCTTGATTCCCATCTTAATGGGATACGTAGGAACGCCCAGACCTTTCGCCTTTGGGTCCAGCTTGAGGTCCACTGTCCGTCTGTCTCGCCTTTGGGACCATGAACACAGGATCGCGTGGTGTGGTATGATATTATGTCTTCATTCACATCGGGTATGAAATAGCTGTACCACGCGCACCCTATCCTTAGGATTATCCCTCCTATGTCAAGTTCCCCATGACATTTAAAGGTGCTGTCTAGAACTACGTATGGCTTGATTATCATCCTTATGGGATATGTAGGACCGCCTTAACAACTAGATTTCAGGTCCAACCCCACCTCTTAGGAGATCCCACGATCTCCCGGTTTCTAGGGTGTTTGGCATTGCGCCCCCTCTTTTTCCTGGGGATCCTCCATCTTTTAGCTGCTCTCGGACTAATCCCTCTGACCCTTTCCAGTGGTCTGCTAATGTGCTCAGGGTACTCTGGTCTAGGACTTGGAGTTCCAGATTCAACTTGGAAATGTTCCATCCACTTTCCAAGATTCGTGTTCCCCTTCATTCAGGCCCCCGTCATCCTTCACACCCGGAGGGACCCCCAAGAACGGCCTTGATACAACGCCCAAGGGCTCTCCTACCGTCATGGGCCAATGCCCCCGAGGGTTTCAGATGAAAAATTGATACAAATACCGCGTTGCGAACATGGTCAGTGGTTGATGCTCATTTGTTTGTCCCCATGGATAACACGACAGGATGCTGTGTTGCGAACATGGTCAGCAGTAATCCTCAGTCGTCACGCCTGTTCCTGCAGGCCCTGAATGTTGGTGGCATGGTTCATGTCATGTTCTACCCCACCGTGTCAAGGTGGAATCTCGACACTCCTTGTACTAACCCTCAGTACACCCCCACACGTCAGTCAGACCAAGATGCGTAGTGGTGTCTCTCGGGGCTCCCGCGATCTGAGCACTAGAGTATGTGCTTGGGTTTCTTCTTTGCAGGTTGTGTGCAGCTTGACCCTCATCCCCATGGGAAACGAGGAGTCACCCGGACATTTCATTTCGGGCCTATCACAACTGGGAGCTAGCATCTCCTGTCCCCCTCTTGATGGTTGGACCCTCGCTGACCCCTTGGCCCGAGGCTCCTCTCTCAGAATCGCGCGAATTGATGGTATCACATCGTGCATGTCCCCCTTGGTCCAAACCATACGACCTTAAACTGTGCTGTTGGTCCAAACCATATGTCCTTAAACTGTGTAACGGTCCAAACCTTACGAACATAAACTGTCTGACGGTCCAAACCTTATGACCTTAAACCGTGTGACGGTCCAAACCTTATGACCTTAAACTGTGTGACGGTCCAAACCTTATGACCCTAAAATGTGTGACGGTCCAAACCGTAGGACCTTAAACTGTGTGACGGTCCAAACCTTATGAACTTAAACTGTGTGATGGTCCAAACCTTACGACCTTAAACTGTGATGCATGGTCCAACCACATGACCATAAACTGTGATGATATCATCTCGGCTACGTTCCGTTAGGACGCTACCGCTCAAGAACTATGTATGGCTTGATTATCATCCTTATGAGATACGTAGGAGCACCCGGGCACTTCCCCGCGGGCCCAGCCTACCTTCGTGTTCGATCCCTTGAATTGAGCATTTCCCCAGAGAGCACATGGTAAGTAGGGCTTAGGTCCTCATTCACGTCGGGTTTTGTAACCGCCTTTCCATGTGTCCCTTTCTCCCCTCACCCATTCATGGTCCAAGATATAATACCTTAAACTAAGACACTTTCAAGAACTACGTATGGTTTGATTCTCATCCTTATGAGATACGTAGGAGCACCCGGGCACTTCCCCGCGGGCCCATCCTACTTTTGTTTTCGGACCCTTGACCTAAAACCTCTCCCAAGGGGGTTGTGCGGTGTGATATGGGATTATGTCCTCATTCATGTAGGGTTGTTCACCGCACCGTACACACCCCCTATTCCCATTCACGCCAGGTGTTTGAGTTACTCCACCATGTGCCTCTTATATTTCCTTCTGACCTTTGGTCCGAGTTCTAAGACCTAAAACTAAGATCATTTCTTTGACTTTCTACGACTCGATCTCTATTCTGGGATTGCACGATGTGGTGCGAGATTATGTCCTCATTTATGTCGGGTTACTCGCCGTGCCATGCTTATCCCCAGATGAGATGTGTTCCCCATCCCGCATGATGTTAAACTGTATTTCGTCCAGCATGACATTAAACTGTGTTTCAAGAACTATGTGTGGCTTGATTCTCATCCTAATGAGATGCTTAGGACCGCCCAGACATTTCATTTTGGGTCCAACCCCAGGGATTACTGAACCCCGTCCTTCCTTATTGTTGGCCCCTCATCCCGACTTCATGGGAAGTGGTGTAATCGGGACATCTACCCCGAGCAAGTTCGGGATGCCCCATGGTAATAATGGGAAGCAGAAGTTCTCTCAACAAAGAGGTCCTGCCTGGAAATTGGGACGACCCGTGATCAGGTCGGTATGTCCGCCTAGTGCGCCTTCGCCATGGTCGCACAATTTCAGGAGTGTTGGACTCTGTATAAACAAACCACCACTCCACCTTCCACGCTTTGCGTCCCCCCTTATTCGGATTCTCATTTCCTTTCATGTTTGACCGGACCCCCTAACAGTATGGATGCTCAACCTATGGTCTGCCTACTGTCCTGGGCCAATGTTCCGGAGGACTGGTCATGTTTTACGGGACCCCCTAACAGTATGGATGCTCGACCTATGGTCCGCCTACTGTCCTGGGCCAATGTTCAGGAAAACTGACCGACGATATTTGAGTTAGGCCCCGTGTTTCAAACATGGTCAGTGGTTAGCCCTCATTAATTGTCCCCATTCCAGGCCAACATGATATGGATGCTGTGTTTCTACCACGGTTGACAGTTATCCTCCATCGTTGTGCCCCATTGTGTTCCGAATTTGGGTAGCGTGATTCACCCTTCCTCTCCATCCCCCTATGCTCGGATGGATTTCAATGCCCCCAACATCGCCCCAATCGTGTGTTAGAGCACATTGAGAAGTCAACACATCAATCCGCCCGGGGTCTCCTCAGAAATCCAGGCCCAATTTCAGACGCCTGAAGCTTGGTCAATGCCCCACAGTTGGACGAAATGATGGCACAAGCATCCTTTTCTTCTCGCGTTGAGCGCGACCCACAGGATCCTAGGGATGAGTTGTTATTTGTTTCGAAACTATGGTTGAACATATTAAACCAAGGGTACAAATTAATGGATTTGGCCATGTATTTGATTGAGATTATGAGCAGTACAAGCAAGAAGTTCATGAGATGGCCAAAACAAAGCCCTTAGGGATATGCGTGCTGAAGCGATCTTTCCAGTGCTGCTACCCTTTGGCTGGTAGCCTCCAGGACCGCTTCTCACTCTTTGAAGACTCTCTCCTCATCAGCCACCACAAAGCGCAGCTCGCCAGCCCTAGCTTGTGCCTACGCCCGCTCGGTTTGATGTACGATCATCTGGTGACTCGCCTCCACCAGTTGTTCCTACGCGTCAGCCAGCTGGGCCGTCAGTTGCTCCACAAGCTCAGAACATGTTGTGATTAAGGCCTCCTTCTCTGCTGCCTGCCCTTCGAGTTGCCGGACTTTATGCTCCACCCTCATCAGCTCTTGAGCGCTTGCCGATCCTTCCCGGCACTGGGCAATATCATCGGGCCGACTGCTCTTGCGTATCTTCTCGGCCATGTAATCATGGACCGTCAGATGAAGGCATTGAGCATTATCCCCTACGACACATAGGAAGCGTAGCCAGGTCTGAAGTGATCCCATCCGCCTCAGCCAATCCGACTGGGGATATCTGAGGAAGCACTGGATACACATCCACCCTTTGCGCCATGTCATCCGGCTCTCCTCATCTGCCTCTGAGTCTGATACATCTATCTACTTAGTGTCAGCGGGTCGGTATATGGGGAAGGCAGCCAGAAGATCGGCAGTAGGATCCACCACAGGGAAGCCTTCATGAGGAATATGATCCTCAACATACGGGAGACCTTCTTCTCTCACCCTAGAAGCAATGATTCCTCCATCAGCTTCCGACCTCATCCTAGGAACAACGCCACTGATATCCGCCGCCCCCTGTTCATCAATTGTCGGGGCCAACTCAGTGTAGGGAGCATATTCTGAATGAGGTGGTATGTCCGCCGCTGGTCCAATCGCGGACGGCCCGGGCTCCGCAGCCTGACGTAACTCCAGTGCTGAGATCACTGTGCAAGGCATACGCTGGTCAGATGGGATATTTTGACACCAAGCGCCAGTAGTGAAGCATGAGACTTACAGGAATCCAGAGCGTCGGTCCCCAGTGTTTCATCCGCTGCAGGAGCCGCCGTAAGGGGAGACCCCTCCGCGCTTGTTAATTCAATGATGGGTGTCGGATCCCCATCATGTCCCACCGGTTCCTCTCCTCCCTCCTCTGGTGGGAACACTCGTCCAACGCTCAACTACTCCTGAGTAGGATGGGGAAGTGGTTTAGATATTGGAAAGGATAATGGATGAATAAAGGAAATAAATGGAGATAGAGACAGACCTCGAGTATCTCAGTTATGTCGAGATCAAAGCCGACAATCTCACCGATCTCTCGAAGACTCCCTTGGTAGGTCTCCCCTTGCAACCCCTCACCTTCGGGCTCCTCTTCTTCGTTTCTCCCTTGCCTTCGTCCTCTCCGGTTTCCTCCTCCCCCTACGACTCCTCGTCACTGTCGCCTTCTCCCAGCTCCATCGCTTCTGGATCATGCTCCTGTCTGAGAATCACTTTCACTAAGAAAGGTGTCTCCGCACACCGCCCCCTTTGGCATGCGTATACGTCCATGGCCGTCAAATAATCATACCGCCGATAGAAGTTTACTCGGTCGGTAATTCGAATGAGACCGACCTCTGGCAGTTGGATCCTGTTTTGCATTATCTTCTGCCAGATGGCTTCGACTCTCAGCGATTGCCGCAGGGTCATCCAGGCCGACCACAGTGCCAGGAGAATTACGTCTTGGGAAGGTTCGAGCAGATATCTTATCTGCTTCCCAGGAAGTTCCCTGGCTGCCTCATGTGACCCCCCCTGCGGGTAACAAGGACGTGGCAGCACCATGTGATGCTCCCGCTGCCGAAGTCCCGGCCTGCGCAGGCCTCGCTGCCTGACGCGCCCTTGGTTCCCCCCTTCCGATGGCACCATTCCTTCTTTCCCGTCGCCCGATTTCCGCGCGAGTAACCTCGAGTTGCCAGACGAGCTTGTGTAATAGCCCCTCAGGGTACGCAATGGTCCAGTGTTCGGCATATTCGGTTGATAGGTCAACATCGACAGTCGGTGGGAGGAAGAGTAACGACATCGCCAGAGCCGAAAGTGGTAAACATCAACCACATATGGCGCAGGATGCATGGATTCTTCACCTTCCAGATAGCCGTGAATACCTTCTTTGGCATTTGTTGGAGGCATCCGAACTTCCTGGAGAATCGGGATGGAAGGTAAGGCTCGCAGATCACCTTCCCGTCGATCCTAGCCACGAGCACCCCGCCCTGAATGCCCTGGAAGTATTCCTGCTGTTCTAGGGAGCCTCACCCGTTGTCCACCATCTGGCCGACTGGGGTGGGGAATGGGCTGAAGTTGAAGTTGGCGTGGTTGCCAATGCGGATTCTCATTCCCTCCTCATTGATCGTCAATGGCGCCACCCCTGTAATGTTTAGCAAGGACGGTCGCAGACCATTGCCCGGAGGACGGACGACATTTGGGAAAGTGTACCTACTGAGATGAGCCGCTGCCAAGCCATGGAAAATCTAGAAGGGACCACATACTCTCCGAGGCGACCCCCTTCGTGAGATGTGCTCCAGGATGGCATACAGCTTGGCCAGTATGGGGACACCCAAGTTGAACCGTTTTTTGGCGACCATGGAGCCCGCCATCACTAGTGTTGCTGGACGGATGCCCATCATTGCGTCCCGCACTGGCAGGAGCCACCCGCTCAGGAAGGCGGCAAGGAACCCGACATACCGGACGTTCGGGTCCCGGGCCTCAATGACGCGGTAGCCCCATGATTGGTATTGCCCCGCCTCTAGGGTCCTCTAGTATGACACATCCCTGCTCCTCTGATCTGCGGTTGGGCACCGTTTTCCCCATCCTGGCATCTTGACGGCCGACTCCTTCTCAAGGAACAGGCTGAACCAGCCCTTGAAGGAAACGTCCTTCAGGTGGTCCTTGACCCCCAGCCTCTCTTTGGCCAGCTCCAATAAGTGCCATGTCAGCATAGACATCCGTGAACTTTCTCCCTAGGTGTTCTTTGGAAGAACGAACTCGTCGTATTGGTAACCCTATAGTGGGATACCTCCGATGCAGTGAACGTCCCAGAGACTGATGCCGACTTCCCCATGATGAAGGTGAAATGTGTTGGTGTCAGGAGACCACCGGGTGAATAGCTTCGGTCCGAGTTCAGGCTGGCGGTGGAAGTGGAACTGCGATGTCCATACTGCCTCGAACAGGCTAATATACCACAGTTCATCCCCGAACTGGTCACAGGTATGGCGAACCCAGAATTCCTAGGCCCATTCACTGGTGAAGTTGCCCCCAGACCACAAGTCCTAATCCTTCAGCCAGCCCTTCGTGTCATCCATGACACTCTGACAGAACGTGCTCGCGTAGAGTTCCGGAGAATTCTCTGCCACAGGCTCATCCCCGGTAATGGTCCTAGTCCTCGGGTTCAGGACATATACATCTATATGTCTGGTTTCCCTGGCAGTATGGCCATTGTTGGTGATGTTTTTGTGAGGAAGTTCGTCCTCCCGAGTCACCCAAGACCGCGGCGTGTCCACTTCGAAGCCCGACAGTGGCACCTCCTCCAGGATGCCAAAATTCCAGAGCAGGCGGTTGTTGGAAAAGGGATACATCTTCTAGGACGGAGTCAGCAGATTGAACAGGGTCAGATTATTGGAGACAATCACCTTGGCACCATAAACCTCCTTGTTCGCCGCCATTTCTGTCCTACAGGCAGCAACTTCCCCATCATCAAATCGGTTTGCAGCCATCTCAAATTTTTTTGGGAGTTGGGAGAAATCAGGATGCAGTGCATGGAATCAGAGAGTTTTGAGCGAAATATGAAGGAGTTGCGCAAAATCCTGGAGATGAGCGCGCAATCGGCACGCGAAGCACCGAAGATCCCGAACATGCGCAAAATCACAGCCGAATTTCAGAGAGAATTCCGTGCTGCCAAAGCGTTTTTACGCGCAGCCACGGAAGCGATTTCGTGCATGAGAGCGATGAGATTATCGCGTGGAAAAAGCGTAATTACGGATTTGGGACCCAGCGCCCATTTTTATAGGCGAGGCCAGGGTTCCGCGCCGTGCGGAAAGAGGATTCCGCGCGCGACCGTACTTTTGCACGCCCCATCGAAATTCTGCGTGCAACTTGACTAGGAGACCTATCACTTCTATGTTTCGGCATTTCCCTTGGAATCCGATCGTTGCGACCTCTCACTGATCCAATTCCAAGGGGGGGCATTTGTTGACGCCGAAAAAAGTCCGTAACTCTCGGAGGAACTTTCGAAATGACGAAGTGAAGTCATATTCGGAATCAGAGGCCCGATCCGAAGGCCCAGGATGTGGTGCACGAAATAAAGGAGGATCCGAGTAAAAAATTGTTCTACGCACGTAGTATCCCTGGGTTTCGCGGAATCAAGCAGATGAGGCGTGCAATCTTTGCGCGCCCCGGTTCTGCGCGGCGAGTTTTTGCGTGCCAGAGGCTCTCAGCACGGAAGATTTCGCGCGCCGCCTGGATTCCGCGCCGGATGTCGCCTATAAATAGAAGGTGACCCCGAACAGTTTGGGGGTTGCAGAATTAGAAGTGACTCCCATGCGCGCAATTCGTCTCCTTCTGCGCGCAAGATGACTTTCAGGTAATCCCTCATTTCACGCAACCTTGCCCCGGAGTTCGCCTTTGCGCGCAACTCCACCGGCTTAAGTGAATTTGTCCACTTCCCCGGGTTCCAGCCTTGCGCGCAATCCGTGTCTTGTGCATGCAAAACCCTACATGTAATTCCCTGTACGCGTGCAATCCCCTTGCTCCAATTGCGCGCCGTCCCGGTGTTTTGCGCGCAAACCTTCTTTTTTGTGCGCAAAGCCCAGGACCCTTCACCTTGACGCCCATTGGCTGCCCCTCTGCACCGGCACCTGATGTCTCCCCTGCTGGGTATGCCCGCCATGCGTTGTTTTCCAGTACGGCCTTCCAGGCTCATGCGAAGTAACCTCAAGGTCCCTTGGGCCGTGTTTCCTGTTGCGTTGCTTTTCCTTATGCTTCTCCGCATAGGCACGCTAACGGCTATTTCTTCTTCGCATAGCCACGCTAACGTGGACCCCCCGGTGGTTCGCCCTGTGGCCCCCTTCACCATGGCCTTGCCGATGCCTTCCCTCCCACAAGGGGTAGAGGGAGTTGGGAATGTAAGCCCTAGGGGTGTGGAGAGAACCCACCTCATCCAAGATGCAGGACGTTAAACTGCTAAGAACCTCGTCCTTAACACATGACATTAAACTGTGGTCCGACCCCGTGCTTCGCACACAGGGTCCCCCTAGCTCGAGCATTCTTTACGCCCACTCGTCTCCATGGGAATGGACTCTTCCTCGCATGGAATGAGATCCTCCTTGTCGGAGTGGCATTTGTCCACGGGGGAAGGGCCGCCTCAGAGCGTAAGCCCCTACCCTCTCTTGCAGAAGGTTGCATCCGTGCATCTCCGTACTTCCCCCTGCCAATTCCAGTGGATTCCCTTTCCCACTTCGCTTTGTCGCACCACGGGACTCCACCCTGGAGTAAGCCATGACACCAAGGGCCGCTAGCCACGCGTAAGCCCTTGTTTCCTCTTTGGGCCGCTCAATTTGTAACCCCCATTCTGCTTCTCATGGACTCACCCTTCGTGACGTGATTGTCTGATCCCTGCTGCCTCTTGTTTCCCACACCGAGCATGAATAACGTGGGCTTAGAGAGCGCATTGACCATGACACCCCCATGGGCCACCTCAGAGCGTAAGCCCAATCCCAGGGAACTACGTGGACTTTGATCCGTGATAACGCATGGTACGTAGGAAGCCTCCACGAGGTTCAAGGCCACCACCTGGTTGTTCTGACATCTTCACGTTGGTTCACCAACCACCATGGGCCGCCTCAGAGCTTAAGCCACATACTACTTTGGGCCACCTCAGTGCATAAGCCCCATACCACCATTGTGGGCCGCCTCAGAACGTAATCCCCATCCACCATTGTGGGCCGCCTCAGAGCGTAATCCCCATCCACCATTTCCGCTCCCTAGAGGCACCTGGGCAGCACCCTTGCATAAGCCCCAATCCACCCTGAACTACGTAGACTTTGATTCCCTGCCACGGGGATATATAGGAAGCCTCTTCTAGGATCAAGACCAACTACACGGTTGCCCTTGCGATGGTCCCATTTAATTCCCCCTCCATTTCATTAATCCATCCACCACCCATCCTGATTTTACCCGGGCCGCCACATCCCGGTGAGATCATGCCACTCCATCCCACTCTATGACATCTAGGAAGCCGCCCACGTGCTGGCCCCAACATCGGTGTTCCCCCTAGGGGTCCTTCAACCCGATCCGTCTCCACAAGACATTAAACTCACGACATACCCCATGTTAAAAATGGGAAGATGAGGAAGACCTCAGAAGGTACATATTCCCCGCGTTTGATGTGGGATGCCTTGGGCTTCCGCGCCCTCGAGAAGCCCTGTGATGAGGGACCAAATACAGACATGCCAACGACGCCCCAACACAACCATTCTCCTCACCGAATGTTTCTACCCCGACAAGACCCCTTGTAGAGTCTCGACGGAAGCAGTGTAATTAACTGGTGTCCATGTAGATGTGGCACTGGGAATAAGATTCACGAGCACGTCTTAAATCTATGAGGGAGACTCGGACTAGGTGATGAGCTCTGAGGAGGAATCCACGGAAGGAAGAACCGATATCCCATCATCCCGGTTTCGATCAAGGAGCAGACGTCCCTGAACAAGGAACGGATGCCACCCTTCTTTGGAAAGCAGGAATGTGGGGTAACAAGCAGCGCGTCCTCCCAACAGACAGATGCGTGCGCCCCGACGAAAGCATCAGAGCAACAGATATAAAATAAAAAAAAGAATAATAATAATTAAAAATATTTTTAATATATTTAATGATTAAAATTATTTTATTATTTAGGATGATAATGAATTTAACTGATGAGTTGGGCCCAATTTAAGGGATCTCTCTACCCCACCCTTTTCTTCAGGTTATAACCATTATCTCTATAACTAAATTTCTCTCTCTATTTAAAGTTAATTTTTTTTATAATTTATTTATATGTCTCTCTTATATATATACCAATATTATTATACATTCATTTTATTATGTATTATTTTTCTTCTGTTCATTTCTCAAATGAATTCATTATGAAATTTTCGTTTATTATGATATGAGGTAAGATTTTGAAACAAAATTTATTTACATTGATAATTATTATGTTTATGCATTATGATTGGTTTCTTTTATTTGTAATATATAATCATTTACATGTTGTGATGGGTGTTCCAAGATAATACTCCAATTCATTGGGTAAATATTTTGTCTAATGAAATGTGTTTTATGGAAATTAGGGTGTAATCCTAGTACATTTTGGGACTCTATCCACCATGTGATGTTGTCTTGGTAGTTAACCTTAACTTATTATTTTTTCATGTTTTGTGTTGTTTACATAATTCATATGTTTCTATGATATTATGATACCATGTTATTTATGTTATTATTCCATATGATTACCCATGAGCCTTATCTTTTATGATATCATGTTATACCTTTTAATCAAAGGTTATGTTTCATAATTATGTTTATTTCCTTATTATATTTTTATCTCACCAATTTATTTTAGTTATTTTTTGGGTTATCTTATAAATTTTAGGATATCAAATGGATATAGGATCTCATTATGTATAATAAAAGTAGTATGACATGTTTTAGTTTCATTTTTATTTAATATGAACCTAATATTCCAAATATATAAGGCCTCACAATCTTTAGGTTGTACTTATTTTATATTTATATTAGAAATAATTTAATAATATTTATAAAAGTATTATGACACAATAAATAAATCTTATGAGTACTTCTTATAAAATGTATTGTGAATATAATTCTTTAGACCCAAACTCATGGATCTAGTGTAAAAAACATAATATTTACATATAGGCATTTAAATAAATAAATACAACTCAATTTTAACCATATATAATTACATTATCAATACCCAAATTTTATATCAGTTACATAACCAATACTTTTTAGCAGTAAAATTTTTAGAAGATTTGTAAAACCCTTTACTGAACAAAAATCATATAATTCCTATCCAAAAAACATTTTTCCAATTATACCCAAATTTTTTTATTACATAATAAGTCCTCAATATCTCCCAAAAAATATCCATACATGATACACATATATAAATATCATATATACTACTCCTCTTCATAACCTAGGGAAATAGAGACATAAGAAGGGTGATCTCAAACCCTCATTAATATTCAATATCGATATTAAAAATAAAATATCATAAGAGTGAATAATATGATTATATGGGTATGAGAACACACTCAATGTTCTTAGATATAAAATAATCGATTCATACCAAAACAACATTACATAGATAAGTTTCAACATCTTAGCTCACAAATTTCATAGAAAATTCGAAAAGTAATCTTAAAAGAATAACGATTATGATAACTTAAAGAAAATTTAAGAAATCATAAAGATGAATCTTTTCTTTGAAAAAATAACATTTCACATTTATAAGATCAAAACATTTCCATAACCAAACAAAATTTTCTTATTAATTTTTTTAATTACGTATCATATAAAGAATAAAAGAAAAAATGTATTTATCTTGGGACATTATCCATCAAATTATCCTTATAATTACACTTATAATAACCCCTATAGAGGAATAAGCTTCATGGTTAATTTAGATATGTCTCCTATATAGAACATATCATTTCCCAAATAATTTTAGGGCTATATTAGAACCAACCATCTTCATATATCATTTCCAAGGACCATAATTTTTTAAAACAACTAGATACAATATTTTTTCATCATAATACATTAATAAACATTCACAATTACTTTATTATTTAATTAAACTAGGGAATGAAAATGGTTTTGGGTGAAATTCCTATAAAAGATCATTATAATCCATCTTGAGAAACAATGTGGATAGAATCAATTTTGAATATCCCCAATGAATCCAAAAAATCATTTAGAGTACTTCTATACATGTGATTTTTTTGTAAAAATAATTGAAATATTTTTTTAAAAACAAAGAGAGTTATTGTTTTTTTAAACTTTTATAAAAAGAATTCCTAGAATCATCAATGTACAATTCCCTTTGAAAAAACATGAAATTTTTCCAAAAATACTAGATAATGAATAATGGTTATTTAGGTAGAAAAATTAATCCATATCATATACATTAAAAAACATTCTTTTGAAACCCTTATAATGAAAGTAAAAAATTACCCATACAAAAAACATTAAAATAATTTCTTTTTAAACCTTCATAAAAAGTAAAATATAGTTGGAAATTAGTTTAATAAATAAATGAATTCTGTTGGATAATATTTTAGGAAAAAATATAATGAATATGTATATGTAGAGAATATATTTTCTTAAAATACTATAAAACATTTAAAATAATGTATTGAATGAAAACCCTTTACTACATTATATAATAAAAAACACTATGAAATAAATAACATTAAAAATAATATAAAACACCTTAATTATAAATATATTCCATATATTATATTTCAAATAGGCATTATATACATGACATAAATTAATATAGGTGCATTAATCTAAACTTGTCTCAAAGAAGGAATATTGAGATAAGAAACCCTTAAACATTACTAATGATTGAATAAAAGATCAATTTTATAATGGAACATAAGATGATTCAATAAAAACCATAATTTACCTGAAAAAATATTCCAAAACATGTTCGTGGGAATCAAAGCAGACTATATAAAAGAAACCATTGTGTACTCTATGAAACATATCTTAATGAATTGAAATTTGGACCAAGAATCCTTTATTCAGATTGTGTTTTTTGGACCTCTTATATGATTGGGAAAACTATATAGCGTTCGTTGATCCCATTATAGCTTATATGACAGGGCGAATCAGATAGCATTGGGTGAGTCCATTGTAACTTATCTTATGAAGCAGCCTAGATAGCGCCAGGTGGGCCCATTATACCTTAAATGATGGGTGCACTCGGATATCACTCTAATGCATTGGGTAATGATTATATTTGAAGTCGAACATATAGTTATTCCAATTAAAATGGTTTTGAAAGGGGTTTTGGAATATGGTACTTCATATTAACAAAAAGACTTTTAATTTCTTATTATGAGTTTATAATGTTTATTATGTTCAAGATTGATATCACATGGATCATGATTACTGATTTATATGACTCCCACCTTTTCCATGTTTCATATTTGATGATCCATGTATTGATGGGTATGATTTGTTTTATGATTTTTTCATTCACTCTAATTATATTTTCATTCATTTATTCACTTATTATTCTCATTGATGACATTTAGTTTCTAATGATTATGTTTACCCTTAATGAGTATTTGATACCACCCTTCATATGTTTCATTTTCCCCATTTTATAAATAATGAGGTTTAAATAAATATTTTTAGAAGGGATTTCAGATGGATGAAGACAAAAATTTAATTTGAAATAAGAATATCTAGGTTAAGTGGGATAAATGATCATTTAATGACATGGGTTTTGTTTTTGTAGAATTTTTTCTTAATTATTTAAAAATTAAAATCTAAAATTTCTATGAGAATGTAAGTGATTTTGTTTTTTCCTTTTGATGTGGTAAGGTTTTGATGGGAAACAATTGGGGCACAATTATCGATATCAAAGATGAAAATGTAAAGTTTAATATTTAGGCATAGGATCTTGGGGTGTGGGTCCTTGGCTGTTATAGTTTGGAATAGTAATGTGAATGTAAGAATAGTAACCTCACCTATGAAATTGTAAAAATAATATTTAGGTATCCTATAAAAAGAAAATATTATATATTCAAACCATGGTACAAGTATACAAAATGTTTTAAAAAGTATAAATTAAGTGTGTGTATTTTTGTAAAAGATAAATGATTTAATTTCACTTTTATAATAAGTAAAACGATTTAAAATAATATTCTTTTATAAAAATATACGTATAAATTAATATTGTGTTCCATTAAAATGATAACATAATATGATGAGACCATAAGTAAAAATTCAACGGGTCCAATAAATTTATAAGAATATAAATATTGTCTCTTTTATAATTGTTGGTCGGAGTGGAATCTCAAGAGGGGGTGAATTGAGTTCCTACTTAACATTTCTATTTAAAACTTGTTTTATAAAGATCTCCCAATTTTAAAACATCCCATTTAATTAATGTATTAGAGATGTAAATGTCTAGTTGGTCAATGGATTTCTCAAAGGGTGATTAGTCCTCATTTGAACTGGTGTAAAACACTTCTTCATGTTTTGAAATAAGTTTACTAAAATAAACATATACACACACTAACAAAAACTAACTATAAAAGTGAATGAAAAATAGTTTTATGTTTTAGTAAATATAGGTAGTGGAAAATAGATAAAATAGAGTATAAAAAAATATAGTGCAAAGTAAAGTAAAACAAGAGGTTCAGTCTCAAGCTGAGACTTAATCCTCTCCACTTGGTGATCACCTGCCACCAAACAGTTTATATTAACAATAAACTTGATACATATCCTATATCAGGCTTTACAACAGTTTTCACAAACTGTCTAGGGTTCACACCCTCTTCCATAGTTCTTCACGAAAAAAAACAGTACAGACCACACACGGTCTCTTCCACAGTTATATGTGGTAAAAAAAATGTAGGTGAATTTTGATGTGAGGATATTAAGTATCCTCTAGTTCATGCATAGGAGACAGTGTGTGTAACAGATAGACATACACACTTCTAAAAAATTTAAAATAAAGGAACAAAATATAGATAATATTATAAGCTTGATTTTAGAAAGCTATATGTATTTCCAGTTCAGCTCTTCACTCCTTGGAGTAAAGAATTTTATGTTTGAGTCTTTATCTGGAAGTTGTCTCCAAAATAGAGTGTCACAACTCTAGGTTCTAGCTTCGGGTATTCTACCTCTGGTGTTGATCAAGAGTTGATGAAGCACAAAAGGCAACATTGACATTATTCTCCAAAAATGATCTTATTAATCTTCTTGAATTCTCAGTGTAAGCGTCGAATGGTTCTTTTTGATGTAACAAGTAAGCTGTTTTCATGTACAGATGCACTTCACCTCTACTCATCACAACTCTTTTTTTATCTTCCTTGGTCTTCCCTATTATACATGTGGTCCGACAATAGGAATGCGTAGATCACATGTGGTCTTTCTCGTACCTCGTACTGTCCCCAGATACGGTCTCCTGAAACATCTAAAATCATCATTAATTAATGTCAACGACAACCTTCACATTGGTAGGCTTCAACAATAGGTGCACATCGACAACCTCCAACTATAACCTTCCATTGGTAAATTTACATCAGTAACCTTCAGCAATAACCTTCAACAGTAGGCTTGCATCGGTGACCCTGCATTTGTGACCTTGGCATCAGTGACCTTTGCATCGGTACCCTTTGCATCGTTAAACTTTGAATCTATGACCTTTGCATCGGTGAACTTTTCATCGGTGACCTTTGCATCGGTGACCTTTGCATCGGTGACCTTTGGATCGGTGACCTTGTATCAGTGACCTTTTCATCGGTGACCTTTTCATCGGTAACCATGCATCAGTGACCATGCACTTAGATAAATTATGCACTGTAATCTTAAACCAACAAGCAGTGAGATTAAAAGTATATGAATATTACTTGATAGAAACAAGTAACATTAATGAAACATTATTAACATAGAATGAAAACATGATTATCACATAAATGAAACATGATTTGGGATTATCAAAATAGGTGAGTCCAAAAATAATAAATGGATATTTTATTTGAAAATTAAATGTTTCATTTTTTATAAAATTATTTTCATAAAATGGAATTAATTTTATTATTCTACACATCAATAAAAATTTATAAACATTTAGGCTGATTTAATGGTATTTTTTTACAGTAGTTGAACTTTTTGTGAATAGTAAAATGTAGTAAAATATGTTATTTAATTTTATAAGCTAACTACATGAATATTTAATTCAGGGATGATGTATACATTCATTGGTTATAAGATATATTAACTATTTACTATATATAGTCAAAAGAATCAATACGTTTGGTATTCTTAAGCCAAGATAATAAAATAATAAATATAATATTAAAAAACAACCATCTTTCCCTTATAAATACACCACTAGTTATTTTTATATCCAAATATCATCCCAAACGTCTCCATTGTATCCTAGTACTAATGGTGTCACCAAAAGGACAATTCTAAGACCCTTAAGAAGCATTTCAAGTAGGTGACATTCAAGAAGTAATATTATCAAACCTTATCTTCTAAATTTATTTTTACATCTACCTTCTCATCAACTCTCTCTTGCAACACTACATGATTGACTAAAGTATCATAGATATATTAGAATGTTACTGTGTTATTTGAATATTCATTTTCTACCCACCATTATTTAAATTCTAAAACTAAAATGTTGTTTAAAATATGGTTGGTTCACTACCTCCATGAACAAAAAACTTCATTTTTATCCACTACTTTCAAATTTGGATATAAAAAAATTATAATATTTAAATAAGATGATAATATATATAATATTAATTATTTGAATTTCTTTAATGTTTTATTATTCATATAAATAAATAAAACTAATTTAGTTCATGATTTTAGGTGTAACATCCTCCCCCCATCCATTGGCTTGGGAAGAGGCAGAAAGACATTACTAAACCTTAGGTGACATCACCAAGGTACCAATGGTTGGAAATAAATGCTGAGGGAATCATACAAAATTAGGGGATGGTTTTTTCATTTGAAAGATAAAGATACAAACCAAAATTAAATAACAAAAAAACCACTATAGGATGCATGAGTACAAAAATATAACTCCAAAAAAAACAAAACAAAACCAACAACCATATCAGGGTATAAGAGAAAACCAAAAGACAACATTCAATGAAAACCATAGAAAACCAAAACCCAAAACCACCAAATACATCAAACTAGAAGCTCCAAAACTTATATAAGCTCCAACAAAATAGGTCATGTCATGGTATCAAGATGCATCACTAAAGAACTAAGATACCTTACCTTTACCCATGTCTTAATAGGTAACATATAAAAATTCACAACAATTCCCAAGAAATCAATGAGAATAAGCTCAATAGGAGTTCCATAATGACTTCCCAACTCACCCCACTAGGACAAAACTTATTAGAAAATTTATACAAATTAGATTAAATAATATAAAATAGTTTATATCAAATCAAAAACAATTTCCTTAGAAATAAAAAAACCGTAATTTAATAGTTTTCCTAAATTTCATTTAGTATGTTCTTTTCCTTGTTTACACACACAAGCACATGCACAATCGAGCTTGGTGCTACCATTGATGGTGGAGCTTTGTGTCCATAATCTATCCCATTGATCATGGTAATTTACGAGCATTATCCATCCCATTCAACTCACACCCAACTATTTATTCCAACATCATGAAAAATCATTTCAATAAAACCATTTAGTTCTTTAAAGAATTTTAAAAAATAATTTACATGCGTTAAACTAAACCATAATTTTAAAAATCATTTTTATATTATAAAAATAGGGCTTCCAAAAATCAATCAACATTCCACAATTTCCAAGTCAATTACCCAAAAAAAATTCCAACAATATTCACCTAATAATTTCACACCCATTTCAAGAAAATAATTTAATTAAAAATAAGCCTTAATGTTATAAACAAGTAAAATTGGGAGATAAGCCACCTACCTCACAAAAATTGTCAAAAATGAAAAACGACACAACTATTATATAGATCTAATAGTGAGACACACTTCCTTCCCTATATCTAACCATAAAACATCACAATTCAAACTATGGAACTTGGATCTATCCCTAAGGAAATAGATTTATGGTTCCTAGAATCTGAAGGAGTAGAGATCTAAGAAGAATGGCTAAGAATGACCACTTATCAATGAATTTGGGCCACCAATACACTTTGATTTGCCTATGAATCACTCCGAGACCAAAGGAAAATATCTATCACACTCTGGGATAAAAAAGAGTTCATGTTATATGAGAATTAGTGGAAATTTAGTGCTTAAGGTGAGAAATAAAATTATATCTAAAAATTTTAGAGGGCCGACTGTACATCACACATCTAGGATGATTGTTTTGGATAACCTTGCAAAAACCGTGTGGTTTCTACCATATCAAGCTTACACCTCAAATGTTTGGATCACACTATTAGAAAAAACATTCTCTAACCATGAAAAAACTGTTGTATTAGTCTATACCTTGCATGGTTGGATCACATGGTTAAACAAACTATGTGACAACTATGCCTTTTCTTCTATCCATCATTGCAAAGTTTCTTTTTGGTGTCCCCAAAGTTTGGCCAAACCATACACTAACCATATTCCTATATAATGACCACTATTTTTCCTTAAATTAGTTCTTATAGGTTTTTCAGTGTTTCTAATAACCATGATCAGACCATGAACCTCCATAAATGCCTCTAACAAGTGTCAAAACCCCTTGAAAACTCCCAAAACATAAACTGATCATTATATATACCTAAAATAAATAAATAAAGGATCATGTAACTGAAACTGAGGGTGCTAAATTATCTATAAATTTATTCATTCCATCCCTAGAAATTAGAAAACAATAATTAGAAGAGTTTTGGACACTCCTCCATCATTTCCATTTCATGCTCCCACATTTCTTCTCGAATATGATCATTCTACCATAAAACCTACACTAGGATGATGATTTTACCATGTAATAATTCCAATTTCCTATCCATAATCCTTAACATCACATGAATCAATGCTTAAAAATCTATAGGTTAACATGATCGCATAAAATCACATTTTCAAGATCTGATTTTTACTTCTTCAACATAGATATCTGAAACACACTATGCATTGAACTGAATCTTAGAGGTAATGCCAACTGATATCTACCTCAAAAGCTCTATAAATCACCTCAATAGGGCCTATGTATCAATAATATAAGTTTACCTATTTAGCAAAATGTCAATGTCCAATCCATGGAGAGATTCTGAAGAACACATGATCACTAACCTCAAATAAAAATGACCATCAAATATGATCCACATGTGATTTCTAATGGTTATAAGTCATTAACATACTATTTATAATCAACTAAACCTTTTCCATTGTCTCTTTCACAAGGACTGGTCCAAGTAGTGAATTCTCACCTATTTCCACCCATCAAAGTTGAGAAAGACAAGGGAGCCCAAACAATAATTCAAAAAGAGCCATATATATTTGAGGCCAGATAACTGTTGTTGTATGAGAACTACACTAATGTTAAATAATCCTCCCTTGAGCCACAAAAATTTGTTACACAGGCCCTAAACATATCCTCCAACATTTGGGTGATCCTCTCATATTTTACATCCCTTTGAGGATGATACTCCATAATCATATTCAACAGTTCCCTAATAGATTACTGAAGTGATATCAAAAAATGAGACACAAACCTAAGTTCTATATCAGATATAATTGAAATTATAATATTGTGTCACTTTATAACTTCTTAGAGATAGATTTTTCATTAGTCCTCAACTATATGAGATTTAAGAATAGGGATAAAATGAGCCCATATTGTGATCCAATCTAGAAATAGCCATATGGAATTGTGTTTCCTGACCATTATTGGTAAACTTGTAAAAAAATCCATGTTTATCTTATCCCAATTCCACACAAGAATAGGAAAAGACTGCAATATTCCCATTGGTCACTGGTGTTTGACCTTGACTTGTTAAAAATTAAGGCATTTAGAAACATTTTATACCACTAACATTTTAATGCCACCCCACCAAAACTGGGATTTCAATTATTTATGCATATTTTGAATGTTTGTATGAATAAAATATTTTGAATGTTGTTAATCATTAATAATTTGCTCTGAAAAAAGCTACAATGATCCAATATCTAAACCAAAAAAACAGAACTCTGATCTAGCTCTCACCCCTCAATGGTCTCCCATAATTGATTTTTGTCCTCATAAAAACATATTTAGAATTGGATATCTGAGATAATTTTAGGTGATGAAAAAAATTAGAAACAAATTAAAATTAGAAGAAAATTGAAAAATAACCTTGGTCAGAACAATACATGTGCTTTTCTATTATAACAAACATCAGATACTAGTGATTGAAAGATTTTTTAGCTAACTGATTATAAGACTTCCTACTTAATGCATCCACCACAAAAATTTCTTTACATGATGTATACATCAAGTTGAAGCTGAACATTTGAAGATACATTATCCATATTATTTTTTCTTAGATTAAAATATCATTATGAGATAATTTTTTCAAAATATTATGATCCATAAAAAATAAAATTTTCTCACTAAAATGAATATGACACAAGGTATTCAAATAATGGACTAAAATAGCTAATTCAAAATGATTTTTGTTTAGTTATTCTCATGTAACTGTAATTTTATTGAGGCATAAGAAACAACATGATATCCCTACATGATAACACATCCCCACTCAGATTCAAATGCATCAAAATAGAATACATATCCATACACAGACTCTAAAAATGTGAGAATAGGTACTAATTTAATTTTAATATTTATATCTTGAATGGATTTCTAAAATTAAATGTTCCATTATAAAGGAAAACCTTTCCTAAAAAATTATGTCTTCAATGATTCCAAACAAAAAAATCATGAACAAAACATATGTTTCATCCCATTATATAAAGAAAATTACATATCTCAAGAACATTCTTCGATGGATTCCAATATATAATATCTTATATATTTTCAAGGTCTATAGAAATCATTTTTTAGAAATGAAATGGATAAGGAAATGTACCTCTTGTATTCAAAAATCACACTTTGATAACAAGTTATATAGAATTTTTTCACAAAAGATACAAAAAAATATAGCCAAGTGTTTCTCATGATCCAGATTTTTTCTAGAATACACTAGTATATTATCAAAAAACACCACCATGATAGAATCAATATACCTTTGAAACATCCGATTCATCAATTCCATAAAGAATATTGGTGCATTAGTAAGATCAATATTCATAAAAAAGAACTCAAAATGGCTATATCTTATTCTGAAAGATGTCTTCAGAATATCCTCTTTTCAAACCCACAATTAGTGATATCCTAAACATAATTAAATTTTAGAGAGGTACTGAGATACAATTAATTGATGAAATAAGTCATTAATGTGTGGAAGAGGATACCTATTCTTTATTATAACTTGGTTAAGTTGAGGATAATATATACAAAGCCTAATAGTTTTATCTTCTTTTTTAAAAAAAAGATTTGGTGCTTCCCATGGAGATGTAATTGGTTGGATGAACCCTTTACCCTCTATATATTACATTTGATCCTTTAATTCCAATAATTCTACAGGTTCTATATGATAAGATTGAAGGGATAATGTACTGGTTCCTGATATTAGATCAATCGTAAACTCCATTTATCTTTTGGGTAGAAACCTCAAAAAATTATAAAGAAAAATATATAGGAATAGGTCTATTATAATTAGAAAATATATATTCACAATCTCAACTACCGATTCCAAAGAAACTATTATCAACTAGTAAGGGTTAGTTCTAGAAATCAGAAGCAAAGGGTCCTACAATGTATGTATCCACTTCCCAATATCCTTTAATGCTATAATTAACAGCATTAGAAGATTTGAAACAGAACTTTGAGGATTAAAAAATGATATGGACCTCAAAGTTCATCAACCATTACATTCCCATAATCAGGTCACAAACATCTATCTCTATCATAGATATTTCCCATACTAACTCTATCCCATCAATTGTTATCAAACACATTTCACTTTTCAGGGCTCGACTCTGTCATTTACCCAAAGGTGATTGGAGTTTCAAAATAGAAGGCATCATCTTAATATATAAAACCATCAGATCGATGACATGATAATTAATGAATGAATGGGACATTCCAGTATAAAATGAAGACTTCATAAGGGTATAATTCAAAATAATTTTACCTCTCACCGTAAAAGGCCCCAATTGATCATCTAGGATCACTTTCTCAGATCTATAGAATTTATTACTCATTTCACATTGCCCTTTGTTACCCCATTAGGATTGCATTGGTTGAAGAGTCATGGTATTCCTAGAATCATCATGGATTCCTCAGTTCTACTGAAAAGTGCTAATAAATTTCACTCATACCATTAAATCATATGATTCTTGATAAGCATGATATGTGTCTCAAACACACAATCTTGGATAACTATGATAATAGCACTAAAGATCTCCCATTTGGTTTCAATTATGACAAGATCTATGTGGTGTTATACAATATCATATGATGTGATCCAGTAAACCACAATGAAAAAATGAAGTCTTACTCTTCATTTGAGGAGGTAAGTTTATTTTTCACATAGTCTAGTTCTGAGATATACCACCCTCTTGATAATAGGTGTCCCTCCTTTGGTTGTTTACAACATTGGAGTTCCGACCTATTCATGTAGGAATAAACATGCTTTTTTTGAACATATATCCCAAAATTTGTCTTTCTTTCATCATAACTCTATTGATCATCTCTTTATAATAAATGATATACAGGTTAACATTATTTAAGAGAATGTCTATCCTTAAACCCGATTTAAAAATTCATGCCTTTAATTATTTACTTGTAGAAAATTATGGAGAAAAAAGACTAAATTAATAAATTTAAATGTATACTCTGTTAATGATAGATTCTACCTATTCAAGATGCATAAGTCCATTGTTCTATAAATTATAAATGTGTGAAGATATAATTTTTTGTTAAATAAATCTTCAAAATTATCCCATACCATGCCTTGGTTCAATTTAAATTAATTTTATAAATCCCACCACTAGCATGCAAGATCCTAAAACATGTATGTTGTAATCTTCACATTCATCTCAAATAGTGTTCTAAGGAAATAGAAGGTTCGATTCATCCTTTTTAGCCACACTTTTTTAAGTTCCTATTCATAATCCCTCCAAAATGTGGGTGGGTTCTTCTTCTAGAACATAACTGAATGATCCACTTTTCTTTTTTCATCCTTTTTGTTCTCTATATCCATGTCTTGTAAATCCTATAAAATTATCTGGACTAACTATTAGTTTATCTATGGATCAGGTGAACAAAAATTCTAATCATCCCCTCCCTATTGGTTCGAATAACACCTACCTGGTGCCATATTATATAACCAAAACAAAACCCCATTTAGTCTTACACTCTTGAAACTAGAGACTATGTTATTTCCAATTACCATTTCAATAAGTTCCACAGTCATGTTTTTCCACAATAAACCATTTTATCCATTTTAAAAATACCACAATCAAGCCATCTCAAAATCTAATATTTGAAAATATTTTTAACACTTTTCAAAAGACATGAATTATTATAATTTCTATAAATCATTAACTCAATAATGAATAATGATGTTATAGTGGGAATTCATACGACTAATTTGTGTCATGGAACTCTCATTAGCTAAACCTATGATGATGATGTGGAAAATCACCTAGAAGTTTCTAGAAACAATCATGTACCCAAACTCCTTGGCAACTTGAAGTTCATCATAAATAGGTTAGATTTTCATTTTTTTGGCTCTAAATTTCAATTTCAAACAATTAGAGTCCATTATATAATCCCAGTGATAGACAAACTTACCATGACTAATACTAACAGATCAAACAATCTGATACCATTTGTAACATCCACCCCCTCACCCACTATATTATGAGGAAGAAGAATGACATTTCTAGGCCATATTTAACATCCCCAAAAAACCAAAATATGAAAATAAATTCAAAGGGATTCATAAAAAATTGGGGGATTATTTCTAAATTTAATGATAAACATTCAAACCATAAGACTATAACCAAACAAACCACAAATGAGTATAAAAATACAACTCCAAATAAAACCAAACAAAACCAATAAATATTTCAGATTAAAAGAAAAAAACAAAAGAAAACATCTAAGGAAACCCAATGAAAACTAAAACCCAAAGGCACCAAAGACATCAATTCAGAAAATCCCAACCCACTTAAATCTCCAATATGATAGTTCATTCCAAGATAACAAGAAGCATATCTAAAGCACTAAAATAACCATCCTTTATCTGTATCTCAATAAATGTAATATAAAAATGCACACAAGTTCTCAAGTAGGGTATGAGAGTAAACTAAGTAAGATTTCCCCAATGAATTCCCAACTCACACCACTAGGATAAAACTGGTTAGAGCATTTATATAAAATATTTTAAATAATTTAAAAAAGTTTATATCAAATCCAAAATAGTTTCCATGGAAAGAAAAAAATCAATTTAAGATTTTTTTCAAAATTCATTTGGCATGTTATTTTCCATGTCTATACACAAAACCACACATACAAACAAAATCAAGCTTAGTGTTACCATTAAAAATGTCCATACTCTATCCCATTGATGGTGGTAATTAATTACTATTATCCATCTTATTCAACTCACACACAACCATTTTATCCAATATCTTGCCAAATCATTTCAATCAAATGATTTCATTCATTAAGTCAATTAAACATAAAATTTACATGAATTAAAAAAAACCATAATTTTAAACTATAATTTTAAAATTATAAAAATAGGGTTTTCCAAAAATTAATCAACTTTCAATAATTTCCATGCTAATTCCAAAACATGATCTCCATCAAGAGTCATCCATGAATTTCACCACAATTTAATGAAAATCATTTAATTAAAACTATTCCTTTAAGATCTAAACAAGTGTAATCGAGTGAGAATCCACCTACTTTTAAAATTTTAGTGAAAATAATAAATGACATAACAATTATCTAGATATGATCATGAAACACCATGACTTAACTATATACAACCATAAAACATCATAATTCCCATAAAGAAACATGGATCAATCCATAGAGGAGTAGATGTGAGGTTTCAGGAAAGAGAAGAAGAAGAGATCTAAGAAGAATGACTAAGAATGAGAACATATCGATAAACATGTGTCTCCAAAGCACTTTGATTCACCAAAAGATCACTCCCAATATAATGGTAAGTGTCTCTCACACCATAGTTGAAAAAGAAGTTTGTGTAATGGATTAATTATGGGAAAACTGAATTCTTAAGGGGATTAATCTAATTGAATATACAAAATTTAGAGGGTTGACTGTAGGACAAATGGTTAGGTAGCATGGTTTGGTTAACTATGCTCCAATCATGTGTTTTATTATATCTCAATCCAATAACTTGCATAGTTGGATCACAAAGTTTGAAAAATCATGCAACAACTATGCACAAGCTACTGTCTTATGTCATCTCTCACACTGTTGGCTCATAGGGTTAAACAAACTGTACACCAACCATTATATTATCTCTATCTAGTATTTTATGGTTTATCTTGGGAATTTGAATGATTTGGAAAAACCATGTACCAACTGTTCACCTACCCATTGACCACTATTTTCCCTTCCATGGTTTATAAGAGAAGCTGTACAATTTCAACCAACCATGCTCAAACTGTGCACCTCAAGAAAGTCCTCCAACAAGTTTCAGAACCCCACAAAACCTCCTAGAACATAACATGATCATTATATATATACAAAAAATACATAAATAAAAAGTTCATATACCTGAAACAATGATTTCTACAGTTAGTGAATCTATCTAAATAAAATAACTAAATAAAGTTACCATGTTTCTAAAAGAATCACCCTATAAAGAAACACAAAAGGATATTTGGGACCCCTTAAATATCTAGAAGTATATGAATACAATTTAATTTCACTTTTGGTTTTGTAATAACATTATAAAATCACTTTAATAATTATCCACATGTGATATAACCAAGAATGCATGAGATGAATATTCCAATTAAACTTTTTATATCATTGAAATGGTTATAAATGAACATAATATAAGTACAATAAATCAATAATATATGGAAAAGTTTTTAAATTAATTAATTAATCAATCTAATTTGATTATATAGGATGTTATATGAAATAAAATAATGATTCTAGAAGGTAATTTAAGGGATCTCTCTGAACAACCCATTTTCACTAGGTTATGAACTTTCTCTCTCTAACTCATTTTCTCTCCCTATTTGATGTTACACAATTATTATAAATTAATTATATAATTCCATTCCAAATATAAATAACTTATTATTCCTTAATTTTATGGGAAAATACATTCCTTAATTCAATTTTCATAATCATTATTTATGAAATATCATATACTATGATTTGAGGAAAGATTATACAACCCGATTCATTAAATAAGAAAATCTTATGATTATACCCAATGATTGATTCCCATTTGTAGAACACATGATAATGTTCATTATTAAGATGAGTGTGTCCAAATAGAGATCCAATGCAATGGGTATTGTTTTTGTTTCATGAGATATAATCTTTTGGATTATGGAGTGAACCTAATCCATTATGAGAATCTATCCACCACATGACGTTGTCTTGGTGGTTATGTTTGAATTATTATTATTTAAAGTATTATGTTTATACCATTATCCTATGTTTCCATTATAATATAATACCATATTTGTAGTGTTAGTCTACCATATGATTATTCACGAGCCTTCTCTTTTATGATATCATTTTATATCATTTGACTCACATGTTAGGATTCATTATCATGTTTATTCCCTTACTGGGATTTATATACCACACCATTTTTTATGTGTTTCCCCAAGTTATCCTATAATATTTTATGAGATAAGATAGATTTAGGATCTCATAATATATATTAAATTAATATTTTTTAGATTTCCATTGATGTATTATGAACCTAGTCTTCCAAATATACTAATATTTTCAATATTTTTGTTGTATTTAATTGATATTTATGTTAAAAATTATACAATAATATGTGTAAAAGTATTGTGTCACAATAGTTTATATTAGAGTATTCTAAAGGTTTTTTGGGTGTTAAGACTAAAATACTTTAGTGAGAACCCTAGGGATAAGTTTAAGTGTAGGAAAATATCAAGGAATATTGGTGATGTTTAGAGTGGGTTATTTCCATGAATTTGAATCCCAATATAAATAATACAAGTATATATGGATATATAACTATTGTACCTTGGGGAAATAACCCTAAAAGGTAGAATTATGAATTATCTCAATCATTACCTAGTGCATAGTAAATAATCAATGATTCACACCTATTTTGACACTCTTGGGGGTTACACATTGAAAAATTCAAAATCTCTCTATGAACTATTATAAAGGAATTAAATAAATTTATATGTAAAAAAGTGTAATATGTAAATGGACATGGATAATGTATATTGAAACCTAGAGACTCAAAATATAGTATTTAAATGTCATTTATTAGTTATTTTTTCTAAGTTCATAGTTTACCTCTTAAATTTTTACTAGTTATTGTATTATCATCTCATTTTCCCTTTATTTTAGTTAATAGTAGAATATAAGTGGAACTGTGATAGCAAACAATGTGATAGGGAATATGAGGATTACCCTAATGATATTCATTACCTTATATAAGTAGGAGCTGGGAAAATCATGGTAGTACTGACCCAATTGACTCATGTTATGAACAATAACTTGAATCTTGTGGAACACCCACCTTATCCTAAAAATCCAATGTTGTGGTAGATTCCTCTATGTGATGATAAAATACTACCTTTTTTTGGATATTATGATCCCATATTCATGTAATAATGTATTAAACTAAATTAGAACATATTTTCAATCCTCTAATGTCCAAAATAAAAAAAATTTATGATTTTTATCTATCATCTAAAATTGGAATTTGATCAGTGGTGGAAAATAATCCACAACACAAAGTCCAAAGAGGAAATTTATTGCATGGAACTGGAAGAATTTATGAAAAATGTGTTTTAATAAATATTTTATCTAAAATAAATACCTTAAAATTAATAGGAAATTTCTAACATTGATATAAAATAAAGATGAGTCTAATGTCATATAAGGAAAAATTCACAAGGATTTCATGATATTACTTTGTATTTTTTATCATCACTGATGGTAAGGTGGACTATTTCTTTAGTTGGTTAAACCCAAGTCTATATAATTATTTAGAAATTAGAGAATTATATATCTATGAAGAGATTGTCTATTTTACCCTTAAGGATGATATGGGGATCGATAAATCTTAGTGGTGTCATGGAACTGGAGATCAAAAGCATAATATAGTGTTTTCATTTGGAGAATTAGTAGATAAATCACATGGAGGAAATAAATCATACTTTCCCATGTTCCAAAAATGCTGGAAGAAGAATCCAAATATTATCTCAAGGGAACTGAAATATACTTTCAATGTGGAAAAGTGGGGTATCAAGCTAATAAATTCCAATGTAATATAAAGAATCTCACTAATGAGATTGATGAAAATGAGGTTCAGATCAACTCTCTACCTAAGTTACATTGTTTCAACTATAAGGAAAATAGAATTATTTGAACCAATTCTATAAGGAATGGTTTGTGAATGAAAATTAGTGACAAAAAAATCTAAGGCCTTGAGAGAATGTAAAGGAATATGTTATCACTACTAATGATGTGGATCCTAAAAATGATGCGGTGAAAGATATGTTTGTTATTATTTTGGTAATATTGAATGTACATATTGATTTTGGTTTGAAAGATTATTTTATATCTTTTATGTTTAGTAGAACTATTCAAACACACCCTCATAACATGGGGGTTAAGCTATCTATGAGGATAAAAAATAGTTCAATTAATGAATCCCTCATATATAACTCATCCTAGTCAATTTTTATGTACTAAACCTTACAAAAAATAATTTAATACTTCCTTTATTATAGTTTGATTCTATATTGGGCATAGATTAGTTATCCTTATATCAAACTTACATCAATTTTTGGGAGAGGGAGATAAATCTTCACATCCCGAGACATTCCCTAATTCTGTATAAGTTTATGTAGGTGGATAAATATCTTTTGGAATCTTTATCTCATGTTTTAATATTATTTATTTATGAGAAATAATATCTAGCTCAAATTATTGAGATCATAGATCTCTAAGACATTCCCATTATGCGATACTACACTGATGTATTCCCTGAATATTTTTTTAGTATTACTCTTAGAGTATAGGTTGAGTTCTCAATTGAAATTATAAATAGATCTCTTCCCATGTCAATGACTTATTATGAAGATCCACCATTGATTTTGAATAACTGAAGATGAGTTTCAATTGAATAATTAAAAAGGTTTTATCCACCATATTGCATCACTGCGGGGTGTGTTGGTCCTATCCAAGAAGAATAATAATGGTTCAATGTGAATCTATATTGATTATCATGAGATCAATGAAATCAAAATAAAAAACATATATACACTACCATGGATAAATGTCTTATTTTATCAACTTCATGGTTTAAAATAATTATCTAAGGTGTACCTTAAGTTGGGATATCACCAACTAAAGGTAAATAAAGAAGATATACCCAAGACTCCCTTTAGAACACTATACAGACACTATGAGTTCATAGTTATGCCCATTAAGACTCAATAATCCTCTATAAATCATTATAGACTTAATGAATAGAGTATATAGAGATTACCATGACTAATTTTTGGAAGTATTTATAGATTATAATATAATATAGTCTAAGAGCATGAAAGGATATGATGAGAATTTGAATACTACGACAAATACATTGAGAAAGGAGAAACTACATGCAAAGTATAATAAATGTTAGTTAAGGATAGATAAAGTATTAATCATGGGACATGATATCACCAGTAAAATGATATCTATGGACCCTTCTAAGAAAAATATTGTTGAGTATTGGTATTAAATAACATATATAATAGAGATACGTATTATCCTTGGACTAGCTATATATTATATGAGACTTGTGTGAAACTTATTATAATTTTGAAAACCACCGATCAAGCTTACTCGGAAGGGAGTAATGTTTTTATAGAATAATGAAAGAAAATAATGATTTATGGAATTGAAATACAGGCATATCACTATAGAAATCCTCATGATCCCTTCTAATAGATAACTTTTTGTGGTATACAGTGATGCGTCAAAGAGGTACATGGGTTGTGTACTAATTTAGAATGACACAATAATAGTCTATGACTCAAAGAATTTGAATTTTTATGAGCAGTACTATCCAATGAATGATCTAGAGTAAGATGTAGTGATCTTCACAATTAAAATATTAATGCATTATCTCTATGGGGATATGTGTGAAATATATATGGATAATAAGATCTTATAATATATATTCACAAAAAATAAACTAAATATGCACTAATGATGTTTGCTAGAGATGATCAAATACTATGACTATTGAATCCACCACCGTCCAGAAAAAAAAATAAACTGGAAGATGCTCTATGTAAAAATGGACCCAAAAACCTTATCAATAATGATAATAGAGAAGGATAAAATCTTATTATACTTTCAATGGATGTACATTATAACCATAAAAAAGTAAAATCATCATTAATTTCTAAAATTATTGCTCAACCATTCCTTCTAGAGAAGGTAAATGACGATCAAATAGATGATATGGAAATAAAAAAAATTGTGGAAGCTATAAGAATAGGGTAACTATTAGAATTCAAAATTAATGAATAACGATTGGAAAGATTTGGATAATAACTATGTGTACCCTCAAATCCTTATATAAAAATGGATATATTGAATGTTTCACATAGCTCAAACTTCTCCATCGACCAAGGGATCACAAAAATTTATTTACATCTTTGAGAGAACTATTGGTGTAGACATATGGATAAAGATATCATAGAATATTCATGAAATTACTTGTTATGTCAATAGGTGAAGGCTAAAAGGAAAAAATTGAAGGAGATGAGGCAACCATTACACATACCTAAATAGAAATGGGAAAACATCCCCATAAACTTTGCCACTTTTATTCCAAATAAATCAAGATGAAATAATGTTATATTTGTTCTAATGGAATGTATTATAGAGATTTTTCACTAGATTTAAATTTGATTGGACTTCTCAACCAATGAAATTTCAAGGATATATATAAGAGAAGTGGTGAGGCTATGTGGGACACCACTGCCGACTATATCTAACTAAGATATGATATTTTTCAATATGTTCTATAAAAGCCTCAAATTTTCTCTAACCAATGAGTTGAACTTTAGTATGACTTACCAATATAGAATTGATAGAGAATATGAGAATAATGTTTAGGAACTTGAGAACATGTTGAGAGGATTATCGATATACTTCAAAGGAGGATGATATCAATATCTTCCTCTAGTCGAGTTCTTGAAAAATAATAGCTTTCACTCAAGTATAAAATGGTTCCATGTGAATCTATTTATGGGGAGAGATGTAGAACACCTATGTTCTAAGATGAAGTTGGTGAATGCAAGCTTTTAGGACATAAAATGGCCAAGGAAATGGTATAAAAGGAAAAGACTATAAAACAACACATCAGGGATACTCACAGATGATAGAAGAGCTATAATGAAAATCGTTAACAACACATGGAGTTTGAGGTTAGAGATTAAGTGTTCTTATATGTATCTCCATTGAAGAGAGTAAAAAGGATTGGGATGAAGGGAAATATAAGTCCTAGGTACATCGTACCCATTGAGATTCTTGATCACATTAGATTCATGGCCTATCTACTAGAAATCCCACCAGCCCCATCTCAAGTACACAACTTATTCTACGTATTCATCATGAGGAAGTTAGACCAAATCCCTCACATTTATAGAATATAGTGGTGGTGCACCTAGAAAATGATAGCTCTTATGGGGAGAATTCAATGACAATCTTAGACCATAAAGATAATGTTCTATAAAACCAAACAACTCACCTTGTCAATATAGTATGCTAAAACCATAAGTATAAAGAAGAAACATGAGAACTAGAGGAATCCATGATGAAGATGTACCCTCACCTATTTTAACCTTAGTATATAAAATTAAATTTCGACGGAAGATTTCTTAATGGGGGATAATGTTACAAGCTAAAATTTTAATTAATGAATTTCTCTTTTTAGAATTTTTTTTCCATATTTAGTAATGTAATATAATGCACAAATACCACATTATATAACAAACTAAATTTTATTATTATAATTCTAACATTAAATTTAGAGAATAAAAATGGCCATTATAATTGAAAATATTATAGGGTGATAATAATAGAATACAAGGTAACAAAAATATAAAATTTTTGATCTTCTTGATCAACTAGAATGACCATACTCACAAACAAAGTTGTAGAAATGAAGCATAATATTATTAACAAAATATATATTTGAAATTTAATTTATATATGTACATATTACATTGAGATAAAATATATTTAAATAAAAATTTAATGGAATATGATATATTTATAGGAAGTAGGGAACCTATATGACATTCAAAAATTTGACCGCTAGAATAGTAATATAACCTTTTGAATAATAACATAATCGTTAGAATAGTAATATGTCCATTAAGAATAGTAATTTGATAGATAGAATAGTAACCTTAAAAATGGAATTATAAAATAATATTTAGGTTTCTAATAAAATGAAAAAAATATATTTAAATCATATTTCAAGTAAGTTAATGTTTTAAAAATGATAAATTAAGTGTTTGATTTTTTATAAAACACAAATTTTTTAATTGCCCTCTTATAATATATATATTTACTTAAAATAAAGTTTATTTTCATTAAATTTATTAATAAATTTATGTTAATTTTCATTATAATTATAACATAAATTTATGATACCCTATGTAATTTTTCAAAGGGTCAAAAAAATTAATCATAATATCAATATTTCCATTTTTTGAATAAGTGATGATTTTATTTAAAAATTAAATTTTTCATAATGTGAGAATTATTTTCTTAAAATTGATTTTATTTTTTTAATCTACCCTTTGAAAAATTGTTAAGATGTTATTTTTTTTATTTTTCTAAAATAGTTGAATTTTTTGTGAATAGTAAAATAAATTAAAATATATTATTTAAAATTTAAATCTTAATACATGATTTTTTCATTCACTAATGATTTAAAAACCTATTATTTAAAAACGAACAGCACCATTTATTTTATATAGTCACAATATTCAATACTATTGGTTGAATTTTTCCAAAATAATAAAATAAGGAATATAATATTAAAAAGAACCCTATCCTCCCCTTATAAATACCACCCAATATCCTCACACCATCTAAGCTTTGGATATTTCATAATTTCTATGAAAATATCTTAAAATACCTACACCCCCATCCTTGTGCTCCTCACCTTACCAAAATACAAATCTCATGTCCCTAAGGAGTATTTCATTGAGGTGACATTCGAGAGGTAATATTATCAAACCTCATATTTTAAATTCATTTAGTCTTCTAACTTATCCTCACCTCCCTAATCTAACATTACTTGATTAATCCCGTATTATAAATATACTATATAGTTACTATGTTATTGGAATATCCATCTTCTAACCTTCCTATATTTAATTATAAAATGAAAACATTGTTTATAATATGGTTTGTTCCCCACCTCCAAGAACAACACACTTCATTTTTCTCCACCACCTTCAAGGATGGTCATAAAAATATTATGATTATTAAATATGATGATAATAATTATATTATAAATTATTTACATTTTTTTAATGATCTAATAATCATTTAATTAAATAAAACTATTTTATCTCGTGAAGGTCGGTAAATCTTCTTAAATGAACTAACTAAATAATGTTAATGTATTTACTAAAATAGTGACACATATAATAGACCAAAAAATTTAATTTTCCAACATTAATATCTATGGATTTATATTAATACCATTTTATTTTACTTACAATATTTTAATCCCATTTGAAAGGAACTTAAATAAAAATGCACAAGTGACCCGACCAAGAAAACATGAAAAAATGTTCCTCAAAAGACAAAAAAACTTTAAAACTCATTTATTTAGTAATAAATGAACACAATAAATTTATATTAAATAAAAAATTGATGTAAAACGTTCTTAATTAAGTAATTAATGAATCTAATTTGATTATCCATGATGTTATGTGCATGTGAAGAAGCATTTTGGAATATATAATAAGGGATCTCTCTCAACCACCCATTTTTCATTGGTTTATAAACATTCAATATCTATCTCAATTTATCTCTCTATTTTATATTGTAAAATTCATATAAATTTTATATATATGTCCCTTACATATATACATAGCTTATTCTTCCTTTTTTTGATAGATTAATACATGCCTTCAGTTCAATTCTCATAATCCTTCTTTATGAAATCTCTATGATTATGATATGAGGTATGATTGTGAAATACATTTATTTAAATGGGTAATTATTATATTTATGACTAATTAATAATTTAATTTTATAGAACACATGATCATGTACATGTTTGTTAGTACTCAGGAAGGACCCAAGTATCATTGCGAGGGGGAGGGGTGAATTAGTGATATCTTTTTTCTTTTAAGTTTCCTTACTAATGAAACAACCTTCGCCTCATGTTAAATATTTATTTCCCTAAAGAAAACAAATCAAACACAAATCCACATGAGCATAAGAATTTAAATTTTTTACTACACAAAAAGAGAATGTGTATCCTTTTTATGGTATGTAAACAATCTGATACCACCCAATCCACTATAGAACAATCCTTTTGTGTGGAATACAATGAGTATTATATAACCTTTCACTCATTTCACACTATTGAAATAATATGATAGTTCTTATGATTTTTCTAGAATAAATGATATAATACATTTTTTGTAAAAAATATGTTACTGTTCTGATTGATCAATATTTACAAATATCTTATTTAAAAACAATTCTTCAATTTCATACCCACTAGTAAGAAATAACTTCTTGGAATTTTTAATGATACTCAGTTCGATTATCCAGCATGATTACCTAGTCAGATTGTTTAATATGAAAAATATAACTCTTCTAGAATACCACTAAAGAAAATCTGAACTACTTTTGTCTCAGTCTATAAATATCAATCTGATTCCCAATCCGATCATTTATCCTGATGCGTTGATCAGCTAAATATGATCTTCTTTCTCTTCTTCTATCTGGCTAACTTTTTCAAGAATGGCTAACCTAGAAACTTATTTTCTATAGATATTTGGAGATTCTATCCCTTAATTTCTGAATATTACTTTTATCTGGAATTTAAAAATTACTTCCTCCTTTATAGGGGAACCAAATATGGTTTTTGAGGGATTCCAAAAAACATTCCCGCACAACCAAATTTTCCAAAATCATTAAATATACTTAAATCTCTGATCTATCTTTTACTTCTTCAAATCCTCTAAACATTAATCTTATCTTCAACTTTAGCTCGCTTCAACCTTTCTTTAAAAACTTTATTATGAATCTAATTTTTCAATTCAATTTCTTCATTATGATAGAAGCAATTGGTCACTCTGATTTTGTTGACCCACTTGAAAATAAGATAGAACTGAAGAAATCTCATTATGTATCTTTGCACCAATTGAAGGAGTGTCTTCCCATTCTAATTTCTTCATTATGATGAAGACAACAAATTCTTCAATATTTTTTTTTGTACAAGATGTGATAAATGTAAAACATATGTATTCCCATTATGATGCTCCATACAAATTGATCAAAACAAAGGAAAACATATTCTTTGAACGTAAAGCTCCCTTTGACAATTCTTTTAAATATTAATTAAAATCTTTAAGCAGGCTTCCTACCCCCCTCTGAGAATTATTCACAAAAGTACTAAAATAAATTCTTTAAAAGATCTACCTTGAGAATAACTTTGTAGTTTCTTGAAAAAATTTCTCCTTTTCTTCTTTTTCTCAGACCGATGATCTCAAGTCTGATAGTGTTTATCTATGTCAGATCACGTTTTTTAGATCACTCTTTTCTTCACTCTAAAAATTGGTGTCATCTGTAGTATGATATATATTGACCTAATTGTTAAAAAATCATCTTTATGTTGACCCACTTGATACCAGAATAAAGAAACAAAACTATTAAACCTAATGAATGATTTGATATATTATTGACCAGTTTATGGAATTATTTTTGTATCAACCACAACAAATGTAGCACCCCAAAAATTTTATGGTATGTTTCTCTTAAATAAATTTTAGTAATAGACTATATTTCAAGAATCACTGAGCCTCTACGGAACAAAACATGGATACATATAGGATATATCCATAACTAACCTATTAATCTTAAATTTTCCAACTCTACGATTTGAATTTTAAAAATCTGACATACACGGCTGTGTTCAAGATGATATTTAGATTCAGATAGAATTAACTTAATTTTTGGTGAATAGTAACATACCCTTTTGAATAGTAACCTAACCTTATGAATAGTAACTTACCCTTATGAATAGTAATATGACTCTTGTGAATGGTATCCATACCATTGAGTGTATAAATGAATTTAGGCACCTTAAAAATGAAGATGAAAATTTTAAGAGTTTGTATTTTTCAATTAAATAATGATTTTAATTAAATATTTAATTAATCATTTTTAGAAAACTATTTTTGAAAAATGGAATTAAATTTTGGATTCTACATGTCAAAAAATGGTTAGGGTGAATTTTTGGGATTTTTCAGAAATACTTGAATTATTTATGAATAGTAAAATCTAATAATTCATAATAAATGCTAAATAATGGATTAATTGATTCATTGATGATGATATTATGATGTAAGACCAATTTTTTCTAAGTCACATTCATATATTACTGTTCTTGGTCATGGAATACTCACTATTGGTTGTCTTGAGAGAAAATAATAAATTAATGATTATAATATTAAGAAAACTCCTCTCCCCTCCACTATATAAAGCACCCCTCACCCCCTCTTCCTCTCACACCAATAAAGCCTTGTGCCTTGACAATATTATGCCCAAGTATCTTCCCAAGATCCTCCCCCACTTCCAAAACCTCATAGCCTCTTCAAAATACCAGAACCTCTCCCCTTAAGAGGTTCTCAAAGGAGGAAGTCGCAAGAGGTAAATTCCTATTTCCAATTCCTTCAATTATTTTAAGTTCTTTTATTTTTGTTTCTTTCCTCACCATAATAGTATGATAAATATAGTAAAATACATGTACTTGAATTTTTTCATGCTAATTTCATATTTCATTACCTTCTCTCCTTTCCTCACCATTTATTTGAAAGAAATGAAAGCACCGTTTGAGATGTGCTAATTTAGAACATTAAAGGACAACCGTTTATCAATTTCTATTATAATATTTAACTCTAGTAATGAAACAATTTGTGTTATGGTAGAACCAGATTATTATATATTTAATATATCCTATTTTCAGTTCTGTAATAATTTTTTACAAATGGTATTAAGTTATAAAGTAAAACATGTTCATTGTAATCAAACCCACCGTTTAGCCAAAACAGTTGTCAATAAGGTTATATATATTATAATTCGACTTCATTATAAGTAACCAAATTAAATTTAAAACCATATAATCATTTGGATGTTCACTAATAGAGTATAACTTCATTTCTGGACAAACACATCCATCTTATATACTTATCCAAACTTGAATATAAGTGAACCGATCATTTAAAACCAAGTAAACAAATGAGCCCGAACAATAAAATAGAACCTTATAACTAATCAAAAAGGCATTGAATGAAATAAAAAGGGTTATAATAAATAATTTACATATATAAGAGGTTCTGGACTTATGAATTAATAAGCCTAATTTTTTTATTCAGGTCTTAAATAACAAGTCAAGAACACCTTCAAGCATAAGGTAAGGGATCCTATCTCTCACTTTCGTTCATGAATCTCCCCTATGTTGTGCCCTTTTATTTTTAATTCCTAATGATGGGGTATGTTTTCAAACATCCCCAAAACTTCCCTTGTGACATATAAATAATGTAATATGCCTTTACCTTTCATTAATCCCTCTCAATAACACTCGTTACCATGCCGAAATGTTTGTAAGGGGTTTCTTATCTCACTTTCATTTCTGTGAGATTTTCATTGTTCACCACTTATTTCTTGTATGTGGTATATGTGTACTACCATTTGATATATAATAAAATTATTATATTTATATTCATGTTATTCTAATATTAATTTTAGGGTTATTAAGTTCTGGTCATATGATTCAACCGATTACATTGTGGTAAGAGACTTTGTCTCAACTACTGTTTTGTTGTGAGTAACTTTGTATGGTGCAACTAATTATCCTTATGTGGTGTACCTACTGACCATTTGAGATAAATTTTCCATTGAAATTATATTTATATTAAATATCCATAATCTCATATCATGGATATGTTTTTTTGTCTAAACTGTATACCATTTTATATACGGTGTTTATTTGGAAAGTCACTTTAATGAATCCGTATACTCTACTCTATACAGATATTGAAAAGGAATATTTTCTATTTTATTGAATCAATGTATAAAATATTCTTTGGAAATGCAGTGGTAGGTGGGGCCCATTATAGCCCCTCTATGCATCAGTAGGTCTCATGAGACAAATCAGTTAGCGACAAACCCTTCGAGTTTGTTTGAAAAAATCAGATGGGTTTCTACCCACAGAACTAAACCGTTTCAACGGTATTATGGTTTCATGTTCAAGATACATAATTTCCAATTAATAAGCATTCTATTTATTCATTATCAGTTATTATTATTATCCATGAGGTTTTCACTATGAGAAAATCTATAAATGAAGTTTCATTCTCAGTTTATTAATGGAATTAGTTTTTCATTTATTCACTATGCCATATTGATTATGTCAGATTGATTATGATTCACTTATTATTGTTCTCATGCTTCCGCTATTTGTATCTCTTTCTGAGTGTTTGAGATCAACCCTTTCATTGTTTACTTTTAACAGGTGACAAAGAGGAGATCGTTTATTGAGTTCTTGTGGATGCAGTTTTTAGTTTCGTTATGTATTGTATTTTGTAAACTTTTCTAATGTAATTTGAGTAACATCTATATAGATAGTTTCTTAAAGACTACTAAACTGATCATTCCTTAAGGATTTTTATTCTTCCTAACCATGCCAATATCACAAGTAACGCACCAGCTCCAGTCTAAAGGGGTCGGGATGTTACAGTTGGTATCATAGGAAGTTTAGTAGAAAACTTGGAAACTAGAGTAGGAAATGTATAGTAGGGAATAAATACCTAAGGTAGTATTTGAGGATAAACATACAAGAACGTCCTGGTATTTTGGTAAGGAATAGATTATGTGGATAATTTAAGTAACACATCCTTGTCTGGATACGAGCAGTTAGAGGCGGCTCTGGCACATATGTATCTAGAGGTAAATCCCAAAAACACCACTTTGAGCTAGATTCAAATGGGAACTGGTGCACTAAAATGGGAATTGATTCACTCTTGGTTACGACACTCTCAGGGGATATGATTAGGATAATTCATATTTTCTTTACAAGCCATTATGAAGGAGTTTAATGTAAATTTTTCCTCAGAGAAACCATGTTTATAAGATTAGCTATGCATATAATTTCAATCTATATTGAGTGCTTTTATATTTGAGATTCATAAAATAATCTAGTGTATCCCATTATTTAGAAATGGCGTCTAATGGAAGAAGTGGAATCAATACTCGTGGGAAAGGTAGGGATCTCCCTAATGAGCGAGTCAACATAGTAAATGTTGGAGAATATAAAATCATGACCATATTGGGAAAACTTAATCATGTTGTAATGAATAACCATTCCACACCTATGTTGGATCATTTAATACGACATAAGCCCCCATATTTTAGTGAGACTACTAACCCAGTGGTTGCTGAGCAATGGATCAAGTCCCTTGAAAAAATATTCATGGCATTTAGATGTAATGAAAATGAAAAGGTAGTACTAGAAGTATATTGTCTCAAGGGAGATGCTGATCAATGGTGGTACTTGATTCAAAATACCATAGAGGAAGATGAAATAGAAGATAGGGAATGAAGGATTTTGGAGGAAATATTCTTTGAAAAATATTTCCCTCATGAGAAACGAACTGAAATGAAGAGGAAATTCCTTAGCTTAAAACAAATGGAAGAAGACAGTAATGCAGAGTTTGAGGCTACTTTCACAAGGCTAGCAAGGTATGTTGTAGATTATGTACGTGACTCAGCAGAAAATATTGACCATTTCTTTGAAGGTCTTAAGACAAGTCTTCGAAGGGCACTGGCTTCTCAATCATTTTCATCATACGATGAAATTGTATCAAGTGCTATCAAAACAGAGAGGAAATTTTCTTGATCAGATCTTTTCAAAGGAAACTAAGATAAGAAGAGGTAATATGATAACAAATTAAAAGGATAAGCACCAAAGAAGAGTAAGGGAACAAAGTAATTCCCATTATGTGAGAACTGTGGAAAGAATCATCTCTGGAAATGCTTAAAAGGCATGGGAGTCTGCTATAACTGTGGAGAAAAGGGTCATTGATCTGATGAATGAAAGGGGAAGAAACAATTCAATGATATTCAATGCTACAATTGTAGAGAGATGGGACACTATGCAAAAGAGTTTTCTAAGAGCCAAGGAAACTTGCCTCAGAAAAATATAAGAGAACAAGGGAGGGCCTATGTGATTATAACTGCAGAGGATGAAGTTCTTAATAACGTGGTGGTAGGTACTTTAATTGTTTCCTCAAACTTAGCCAACACTTTATTTAATTCTAGATCATTGAATTCATTTATATCTTCCCAGTTTTCCAAGAAAATTAGATATGTCCAATTTGATTTAATAAAGGAGTTGTCAGTCAAAACTCCTAGGGGATGTATCATTGCAACAAATGCATACCGATTAGTCCCCCTCCAGACACCAAAATGTGCTTTAGTTTCTAACCTTATCATCCAACCAATGAATAAATTTGATATAATTATTGGTATGGATTGGCTGTCAAATTATGATGCGATGTTTTATTGTAAGTAGAAGGAAGTTACAATTTTTGAAAATGGTGTAGAATCCCTTGTCTTTAGGGAAGAAAATTCACCTCCTGATTCTTATCTAGAACCACCCCCAGTAGCTCTACTGAATTAAATACTTGTAGAGTAAGATAAACCAATATCTATGGGTGAGGAAATAAATCTTCAAATTGAATATGTGCACATAGTGCAAGAATACATTTGTAACACCCCAAGCTTCCATGATACGCTTCTCATTCAATAATACAATAGCTTGCATTGTACGAAACTTCGAGTTCTAACACACCGCAACTAATCAAAGTAGCTGTTATGAATAGTAATACCCACCTTTTGAAATTATATAAATTTTATATTTCAAAATGGACTTCATTTTTTTATTCGGAATATCGAAATTATCCTAAGTTGAAGTTTTTGTAATTTTCTAGGAACTTTCAATTTTTTATGAATAGTGAAAAATACTTAAAACAACTTTTTTAATCAAAATAATTTATAGTGATAAATTATACTATTTAGTGGTTTTAAAGTATAATTATAATATATTTTTACCATTTTATCCAATGGTGGTCATCAGAATTAATTTAATATTGAAATTGGACATAAACAATTTTCAATCTTTTGATATAAATTGTTTCTTAAAAACACGCTATTTGTTGTGACAGCGGGAATTAATTATAAAATTAATTAATGCAACTTATATGTTTGGAATTTTTTAAAATAGACATCATTTTTGAAATCGGAATATCAAATATATCTTAGGGTGAATTTTTGGGATTTTTCTGAAAAACTTCAATATTTGATGAATAGTGAAACCACTAAGTGGTAGTTAAAAAACTGATTTTTCATTTAAATGAAACATTACCACTTCTATGATTTGATTTTCAAAAATCCAACATACATGGTTGTCATTAGGAAGTAAAATGTGGTTCAATGGGATTAAAATAATTTTTTGGTGAATAATAACTTTTAAGTTTAATTAATCGCGATTAAAGGTAATTAGTGAAATTTAAGGTAAAAATAGTATTATAAAAATATGGAATGACCTTTAAACTTATCCAAACACTATTGGATGTGTCATGGACGACCACGATAATCCATGGGTCAACTTGGGGACCCCATTGAGCCACTTTGGTAGGAAAAGGACATAAATAACTTTTTATTTAATGTTAAAATAAAAAGGTCACAAACAAGAGTTGTTTTACTAAAACAATTTTTAAATGGGGTTATACAAGTAATATTATTGACTATAAATATTAATTATAAAGATAAAAATATTTTCTACATAATCATAGTTTTTTTATAATTTGTAGACATTAAATAAATTAAATTATTTATGACACCATGATGATGCAGCGATTACCTCATTAATTAACGATTTAAATAAATTGAAAAGATAATGTAAAATCCAAGGATTAAACTTGTCAAAAGCCTATTGGATGGGTAGATTTCGAACCCTTATCACCTTATCCTTGAATTATAGAAGTGTGGGACCTTTAGAATCCGAAAAGCATTGTATAATAAAGTAATATTTCATTACCTTCCAAGAGTGCCCCTCCTCTCCACTTATAAAAGGCCCCCACCACTACCACCTTACTCACCCTTTAAAAGCCTTTTGGCTCGGCCAAAATCTGCCCAAATACTCTCCCAACTTCCCTACCTTACTCCTAGAAGCCTCAATGTTTGCAGAATTCTTCCCAAGGAAGCCTTTGTCTCAAATCAAAAGAGTTACCCGATTTTAAGGTAATGTCTTCTCTTATGTTATTTTGTTTTATTTTGCTTATCCAACCCCCTAAACTCTTTTTATTACTTTCTTTTGTAACAACACCAGTATCCTAAATATACTAGGATGTTGTTATAATGATTATTCTAGCTACACTTACACACACCTACATATAATGGTTAAAGAATATACGGTTTCTGTGGATGATAAATTTCTGCCTCACGAAACGATGATTGTTCAACACTCATATAACACCTTCAAAGGTGGCCATTAAGATGTCACTATATTTATATATGATAAATAATATGTTTATGTTTTACTTAAGCTTCTTTATTTATCATTTATGGAATACCTTTATGATTTCCCTTATGGGTAAACGCGAAAATTTCATTTTAGGAAGTGTAGACTACCGCCCCCTCAAAGTGATTTGAATCATTAATGCCATATGTGGGATGAATAAATGATGGAGTAAATGGTATTATACATTATATTATACTGGAATTATATTATACCTTTATATAATTATAACACCATTCCATTAAATACGAAATAGAAATGAAATTAGCGTTCATGCATACGTACGGCTTACCGTCTCCATGAACGATGCATTTCATTTCTTACATCTAAATGTTATGTAATATTATAAATGCATGTATATACTGGATATATATGATATATATGATATCTACATCATGAACATAATTCTGGATATAATGGATATATCACCACATGAACAACTTGTAATTATAAGAATTTTATTTTTTACTCAAGTACCTAAGATCGACAAAATGACCATTATAAACTTAAATAATTACATAATGTTCATAACATGGTAATAAGGGATATAAAAGGAATAATGAACATAAAAAAGGTTCTTATGTAAATAGAAATTAACTATAGTTTATTATTCAGGAGGTTAAAGAACGGTCGAGTCAGGATAGGACGCAAGGTAAGGGAACTTCTTAACCCAACTTCCATTCTTTGGGTTAATCTCCTACTTTCAAATTATGTCATGATATTATTATGTCCTATTTTGTATTTTTACTTTCTTTATGTGTACCTATAGTGAATACACATAATAGATCTATTTTATTTTAAAAATGATCTTTTTAAGGACTTCGTCTCAATCTCCTTTCATTGAGGCATATTTGGTTTTATACACAACTTTCTTTTATACGGTGTATAAACCCCTTTGACTTTTACGTTTATTCAAAAGGAATATTTTTTATATGAAGCGTTTTACTAAACGACAAAAAGGGAATGTTTTTATTTCTGTAAATATGCGACAATAATGACTTCTCTGCCGCCATTACCATTATTTGAGTTTTGGCTTCCTCTACAAGCCGTCATTTTTTTAATGAAAAATAAATACAAAGTTTTAACTTTATTTTATATTGGTATTGAAAATGGTTTTGAAAGTGTTTTTATTATATCAATGTGTTGTATTGATACCTTATGATTGAAATGTGTTAATGTTATGTTTCCTTTATGCATGTTTTATGTGATACGATTATGTTATGGTTTATGATATGTTTAAACCTATTCATATGAGGAATGCATTGGACTTAATAAGTGACGGGTGGAGCCCGCTATATCTCCTCGATGTATCGGTAGGTCTCATGAGACAAACTAGTGTCTTGAAATGAGGCCTTGACAAAATCTTATTTGTGGTCTTCGCACGAGGCCTTGACTACGTGGTTATGATAGTCTGGCATTATGCATTCCATCATTATGAAAGTGGTTATTGATATTGCATGTGATTATTCGACTAGTAGAATATCCATGTGAGTAAGTAAATGGAATTATTTAATTTTATTTTTTCCATATTATGCTGAACTTAAAGTTTAAAAAAGCTTTTGTTTTAGTTATACATTGCCTTAAATGTTAATGTTTATTTTCGAAAGCTTCCGCTATATTGTTATCCTTACTGAGCATCTGAGCTCACCCCTTTCAATGTTTTAATTTTTTCTAAGATGTGAAGAAGTATATTATGAATGACCTGCAGTGATAATATAAGGGGATATGAATAGAAGATGTTGTAGTTTTGTTTCACTTTGTGATGTAATGTAAGACTTATGAATGTATCTAGTGTTTCCAAGGCTAATAAACTAATCAGTCTTTTGAGACTTGATCTTTTGTGATGATGCCAATGCTACAAAGTAATGCACCGACTCTGGGTAGCTAGGGTCGGGGCGTTACAACATTGATGTATTTCTAGAGGATTTACTTAGACATCCTCCAGAGCGGGAAACTGAGTTCTCTATTGATTTAATTCCTAATGCAAGACCTATATCAAAGACTCCTTGTGGAATGACTACTATGGAATTAGTAGAGCTAAAGAAAAAACTGGAATTTTGAGTGAAAAAGGATTTATTCGACCTAGTGTTTCTCCATGGGAAGCCCCTTTCCTCTTTGTCAAAACGAAAGATGAATCCATGAGGCTTTGAATTGATTATAGGTAAATAAATGCAATTACAATAAAGAATAATTATCCTCTGCCCTAGATTGATGATTTATTTGATCAACTTCATGGAGCTCAATACTTTTCAAATATTGACCTTCGATCTAGATATCATTAGTTGCATGTAAGGAAGGAAGATATTCCAAATACATCATTTCAGACCAGGTATGGGCATTAAGAGTTTACAGTAATTCCTTTTGGACTGACAAATACACCCTCTATTTCCATGGATTTAATGAATATATTTTTCAATGAAGATCTTGATAACTTTTTTATGGTATTCATCGATGATATCCTCATAAACTCAAAAAGTTATAAAGAAAATGAGAATCACTTGTGGGTCATTCTTCAAACTATTAGAAGCAATAAATTATATGGGAAGTCTAGAAAATGTGAATTCTAGCTTCAATCAGTTTCTTTTCTAGGCCATATTGTCTCTATGGATGGAATCCTAGTTGATCATGTGATGACAAAGCTAATCCAAGGTTGGCCCACACCAACAAACATAACTGATGTACGTAGTTTTATTGGCTTAGCAGTTTACTATCGGCATTTCGTTCATAATTTTTCCCGACTGACTAACCCGTTAACCAAGATCACATGTAAAGAAGTAAAGTTTCTGTGGAAAAAACAATTTACAGAATGCTTCTAATAATTGAAAAGAATATTGGTCAATGCTCCAATTTTGACTTTTCCATCTAGAAGTGGTGGATTTGTAATATACAACGATGCATCAAAGAATGGGCTGGGTGGCATCCTTATGAAAAACGATAAAGTTATTGCTTATGAATGAATACAATTGAAGACTCATGAGAAAAATCATCGAACTCATGATCTTGAGTTAGCAGTTGTAATCTTTGCTCTGAAAATATGGAGGCATTATCTCTATAGAGAGAGATGTGAGATTTATACAGACCACAAGAGTTTAAAATACATTTTCACACAAAAAGAACTCAACATGAGGCAGAGGAGATGGCTTGAGTTACTCAAAGATTACTATTGTTCAATACACTACCATCCGGGAAAGGCAAATAAGGTGGAAGATGCATTAAGTAGGAAATATCATGGAATTCTGAATCAAATGAGGATTGAGAGAGATCATATATTTTTGGATTACTAAAGATGAATATGGGAATTTTTAAGGAAATGGAAACATCTTTCCTCTTTAAAATGATTGCTAAACCATATTTATTAGAGAAGATAAAAAGCTCTCAATTTGATGATGAGAACCTACACAAGAAAATTAATGCTGTTAAGGATGGGAGACTGGCTGAATTCATGTATGAAGAAGGAGTTCTAAAATTTGGGAAGAGGTTATGCATTCCATCAGTACCTGAGCTAAAAAGGGAACTATTAGATGATGCACATAGTTCAAATTTCTCTATACACCCAGGTAGCACCAAGATGTATAGAGATTTGAAGGAATATTTCTGGTGGGATAATATGAAGTAGGAAATTGCTGACTACGTGTCAAGATGTCTAGTTTGTCAACAAGTGAAGGCAGAGAGACAACATCCCAAAGGAGTGATGCAACCTTTACCTATACCTATGTGGAAGTGGGATAGCATTACGATTGATTTTTTCACCGGACTATAAAGGAAACCTAAGAGGAACAATGCAATATGGGAAATTATTGATCGGCCCACAAAATGCACCCATCTTCTTCGTATAAGAGAGGATTTTCCACTTGAGAGCTTGGAAAGACTTTATATTAATGAAGTTGTAAGACTTCATGGTGAACCTTTATCGATTGTATTTGATTGAGATCCCTGGTTTACATCAAAATTCTGGAAAAAACTCCAGAAGGCTTTGAATACTGAGCTTCATATAAGTACTGCTTATCACCCCCAAACTGATGGATAGTTTAAAAGAACTAATCAAACTCTAGAAGACATGTTGTGTAGGGTCGAAATAACAATGTAGATGCTCAATATACAAGAGGGGGGGTGAATTGTACACTTTAAAAATTCCTTTGGAACCTTTAAAGTTGGTTACTAATAACTATGTTTTCCTTAGATAAGGAAAATTATAAGTTTAACAAAGTTAAACTAAGCAAATTCACAACACCTCTAATCACCAACTGGAGAAATGGAACCAAGATTTGTAGAATAAGATTCTAACTTAAAGCATATAGAATCTAAACTAATTAGAGAACAAGTGTTAAGGAAATATAAGAAGGTTATACTTTCCTTACAATACAATATGCAGCGGAAACAAACAAGTAGTAAAACTACAAGTAACAATATATAAGTCTTTTAACCCAAAGATAAGGGTATCCAACAACCTAGGATTAAGGTCCCTTGATTTATACTTTCAAGCATGTCTATCTTACCCACACCAGGGTAATCCCTCAATACAAAGATCGAAATATCTGTCTTGCTATCTCCACAAGCCCTCAACTTCAAGGTAGTTGGAACCTCTGTCTTCCTCAGCAAGGAAGCCCTCGAACTTCAAGGTAGTCAGAACCTCTGTCTTCCTATACCAAGAAGTACTCAAAAATAATTCCAACATTCGGTGTCACACAAAGCAATCTGAATGAGCAGTTCAGTACGCACAAGGCATGAAAAGCTTCTCTCTCTAGAAATCACCTTAACAGCATATGGTCTCTAGATCGATCAACTTCTTATTGAGATTTTTTAAATGAGCTCCTATTTATAGGAAAACTTCCAACGGTCGGCTCTCTCTTCCAATGGTCATATTTTCCATGAAATTTGGAGGGACCTGTACACGTGTAACTCAACCAACGATTAATTAGAAATAGAATAGATGACATCGTTTTATAAGAAACCATGTATAACTTAATGCACGACATTGTTTTGAAATGAAGAATATGTAAGTAAAAGCTAATCAATATTTCGGAGTGTAATCAAGTCAAAAGTTTGGAGTCTAACCAAAATGAAATTATGAGTCTATGTTAAGAAATGTTCGGATTCTGTTTTATAGGAATTTGGAGTCTGGTTTCACCAGAGATCGGAATCCGAACTTATAGAGTTCGAAGTCGAACTACTTAAGAGTTCGGAGTCTAACTACTTAAGAGTTCAGAGTCGAACTGCTTAAGAGTTCGGAGTCGAACTTTATAAGAGTTCGGAGTCAAACTGCTTAAGAGTTCAGAGTCGAACTATTTAAGAGTTCAGAGTCAAACTTCATAAGAGTTCGAAGTCGAACTTCATAAGAGTTTGGAGTCGAACTTCTTAATAGTTTGGAGTCGAACTGCTTAAGAGTTCATAGTCGAACTTCATAAGAGTTCATAATTGAACTGCTTAAGAGTTCAGAGTCGAACTGCTTAAGTGTTCAGAGTTGAACTGCTTAAGAGTTCGGAGTCGAACTGCTTAAGAGTTCAGAGTCAAACTTATGAAAGTTCAGAGTCCAAAATTCGGATTGGAACTACATTACAGTTTACATCCAGCATTCAGATTCTAAAAACAGAATTCTCTAAACCTTTACATTATATGGATCTGGGATTTTGGGTATGAATCCATTTTTTGTACTTAAGAAAAAAATATGGCTATGTATAAGAAAATCTAGGTTAGGATAGATTTCCTTGAAGAAGTAAATTTTCCTTATGAAGGTAAAATTTATATTTCCTTAAGTATAAGGTTTTTGTGATTTTCAAAACAAGAAGGAATGGAAAAGTCATAAGGAAAAATTTATTGACTCAACAATCTCTCCCTTTTTGGAAAGCACAAACATCCTTACAAAAAAGAAAATAAGGACTTTGAAAAATTTCATTAGACTTTAAAATTAAACACTTATATCCCTTTGTTCATGGATGAAAGTGAATACAACTAACTCCCCCTTAGGCATTGAAACACTAAGGATTGTTTTCAGAATTTTTGGAGTGAAGTTTTCATTATTGTAAGAATGAAAAACTTCATAGTGGTAAACTCTCCCTTTCTTTAAGGATATTTCTCTTATAAATTTTCCTTTCTCCTCCTTAGGAGTAGTTCTTTTTTCCTTCTCCCCCTTTGTGAATTTCAAAAAGAATTGAAGGGAATGGAAAACAAAATATGGTACCTGAAACATTAGTATATGACAAGATACAACCAACCAAATAATCAATTCTTTATAGTTGGAAAATTTTACAAAGAAAGACAATTACAACAAAATATCGGAGTAGGTTCATTTGTCTTCCTTTTCTTTCAGAATGAGCTTCTTTAACAAGGTTTTGAGTTTCTTCAAGTCTCTTTGGTCTTCCTCACGCTGCCTCTCCAAGGCTTTTACCTTTTCTTCTTGGAATTTAAAAGCTTCTGCCTGAGCCTCCAAGGCTTCTTTCTTTAACTTTATTATCTCATATTTTTTTTCCATATTCTGATGAAAATCAATCCGGAAATCTCTTTCAGTTTTCCAATTCTGAGATACTGATTTAAGCTTCCCATTCAGGTCCCTGACCTGTTGATTCTGAGAATTTTTCTCTTGGGTAAGCTTTTCATAAATCTCGTTAACCTTTTTATCCTCCATTTCAAAAGTATTTTGAACTTTATCCTAAAAACTCTCAAACTGAACTAAATATATATCAACTCTCTTAGACCACTTGGTTACCTTACTGCAGGACTTTCTATGCAATCATAATCGATAAGAAAACTTTTTTGTTCAGTTTCCATCTTCAAAAACTTATCCATGACCATGGATAAAGATTCCGATTTCTAATTCATAGTTTGTTGCAACATCTGGCATCTGGAATCTATTGTTGGAAGAATCGGAATTGTGTCCACCAACTTCCTCAGAGACTGGACCACAAAATCATGCCCATGAGATGATGATTCCAAATCAGAAACTTTGCTTGGAGACTGATCTTCTTCAGCTTGCACCAACTTTCTTCTAGAGGTGCCAGCAACCTATTTCATCTTGATGACATCTTTTATAGGTGTATTCATGAGAGTTTGCTTCCCCTTATCAGCTCCTGGAACAGGTTCCTTATTAAGGGATACTTCCTCGGATTCAGATACATGAACGATCTGGTCTTCATCTGGTTTTTGTTTATCTTGTCCTTCCTCAAGAAAATTCCTTTCATAAGATTCTTCCTCATCATACAAGACATTATCTTCTTCTTCTTCTTGTTGTTTCTTGCTAGCTTCCTCATCCCCTTTTCCTGGAGTAACTAACTTTGCAGATTCAGCCTTATCTTTGTATTCCTGTACTTGCTTGATCAGGGTATCCAAATATTCACTCTCCTCCTCCTCTTCTTCTTCTTCTTCCTCAACTTCTTCAACAACTTCTTTCTCAGCTTCTTCAACTATTTCATTACCCTTGGATCTATCTGGAGAGATATAGTTCTTGGCTGGAGTTTCTGGTAAAGAAGGTTTAGCACCAAAAGGTTCCAGAACAGGAAGCATTCAGGAATCCAACTCTGTAGCTTTCAGCAAATATTGCACCGCTTCAGCTTCGGACATCTTCTTTTCATTTTCGTCTCCTTCGCTTGTTTCTCTAGCTCCTCATCGGCTTTTTCTTATAAGGATTTAGCCTCTGCAGGGTCAAATCTAAATTGTGGATCCCCTTCCTTCCTCTTTTCTTTATCTTCCATCCACTTGGCTGCCACTTCATCTGTATATGTTTTCTGCTTCTTTGGCTTGGGGGGAGCAGATTGAGTTTCCTTACCCTGAGGAATTTCTTCATCAGCAATGACTTCCTTAATCTTTATCTTCCTCCTTTGCTTTTTGGATGGTTTCAGAGAGTGTGTTTCTTTTTGAGCTGCTTCAAACTCTTCCACAGATAGAGGGTAAAATTCTCCGGATTCACTGGAAAAACCCATCTTCATCCTCTTGAGAGTATCATCACTGACTATCATGAGCTTGCAATTCTGAATCTTTGATTTGCAGGAAACCTTAAAGGATTCTAAGCACCGAACTATCAGATTATATAGTAAGGCAAGAAACATGATAATCTGAGCTCTCAAATTGCCTTCTTTGATATTCTTGATCGTAACCAAGACATGCCTCAACAGATTTATCTTTCTTAGATTTACCAAAAAATCTAAGACATATATATCAATTTTCTTCAGATTGTCTTTATCACCTCTTATTAGAACCAAAAATCCTTGCACCCAAAGCTGAAGAATTCTATTGTTCGGAGTGAGACAATCAATCGTGATAGTTGAATCATCCTTAAGCCCAAGACACTTTAGGGCCTTATCCTTGTTGAAACTTCCTTGCACATCGGAAAGTTTGTGTGAGCAGAATTCAGCTTCTCCTTCATATGAAAAACCAACCAAGCTCACGGTCTTAGTGTAGGAAAGCTTATAAGTATTTCCATAAGACTTGAAAGAAAACCACTCTCTGCCATCTTCCATTAGGAAGGAAACAGACTCGTAAAACTCGGTCAGCAAATCAGTATAAACCGGATCCTGTTTATCTTAATTTGCTACGTAGACATGTTCCCATCCATTTGGATTTATATTCTTGGAAATAAGGGGATCAGGCTTATAGAAATCCAGATGAACTAACCTTTCCCTAAAGATTAACCACTTAGAGATTGGTTTCACAGTCGACATATCTTGATATGTTGCTTTAACAGACATTCGGAGTGAAGAAATATGAAAGATTCAGATCGACTTTGCAAAGTTCAGAACTGGCCTTAAGAAGACCAGCAGGGCTTCGAGAAGCAAAATCTTGAAAATCCAATGTGGGACAAGTCTTGGGATCCCCTTTATATAGGCAATGGATGTGACCTTTTGTCTTCTAGAAGCTATCTAACGGTTGAAAAATCTTTGATCTGATCTGACGGTTGAGAAAAATCCCACAAGAAAAACTTGACTCCGATCTTTTGAGGTTTTTAAAGAAAACATTCAGATTTTAAGAAAAATAGAATCTGATCTTTTAAAAACTTAGGAAAATACCATAAAGAAAAATATGATTATGAAACTATAAGTAAGGGAATCAAAACTCTCAGATTGGCTAGAAACTTTATTCGTAATTGATAAAATTATTCTTGTAGAAAAAGAAATTTAAAAACAATTTCATTACAAAAGTTCCAGTACGAAAATCTCGTTATGAAAACTCAAGTCCGAAAATCTCCATTTCTGAAGTTCCATTACGGGAAAAAAACTCCATTCCGAAAGTTCTTATTCTGAGAATTTCAATCCTGAAAATTTCAGTTTCAGAAATTCCCATTCCGGAAATTTTAGTTTCAGAAATTTCCATTCCAAAAACTTCAGTTCCAAAAGGTTTGAAAAACTAACTACGAAAAATTTTAGTTATACTAATTTTGAAAAATAGATTCCGAAAAATTTTAGTTACACTAACATTAAAATGTACTCCTCCTATGATAAAGAGTTTGTTACTGTTAGGAGAATTGTTCAATAAGAATTTAACGAAGAATGATTACCTTACAGTTATCATTCCTAAATTTTGTTTAATGTATTCATATCTATAGGATGGTAAAGATTTTTTGTAAATATCAGCAAGTTGATCTTGTGTTCCGATAAACTAAAGAATGATATATCCTTTAAGTGTGTGATCCCTAAGAAAGTGATGCCTAATTTCTATGTGTTTTGCATGAGAGTGATGTGCATGTTTCTTACTTAGGTAAATGGCACTTGTGTTGTCACACAAAATTTGAGTCTTAGTAAAACTCAGGCCATAATCTGTGAGTGTGTGTTGCATCCACAACACTTGAGTGCAACAACTTCTAGCTGCTACATATTCAACTTCAGTAGTGGAAAGTGCTACAAAATGTTTCTTCTTGCACGACCAAGAAACTAACCAATCTCCTAAGAAATGACATGTTCCAGATGTACTCTTTCTATCCATCCTACATCCACCAAAGTCAGCATCAAAAAAGCTTTTTAGAACAAAATCATTTCCAGAAGTATAAAATAATCCTAGACCCATGGTTCCCTTTAGGTAGTAAAAAATTATTTTTACTGCCTTTAAGTGAGATTCCTTAGGATTGGATTGATATCTTGCACATAAGCATACTGAGAACATTAAGTCTGGTCGACTAGCTGTTAAGTAAAGTAGACATCCTATCATACCTCTAAAAGATGTTTGATCTACTGGTTTCCCAGCTTCATCAAGATCTAAAGAGTTTGAGGTTCTAATGGGAGTACTTATACTTTTATTATTGTCATAACCATACTTTTTGAGAAGATATTTAATATACTTATGTTGAGATATATAGGTTCCTTCTGGTTTTTGAGAAATTTGAAAACCAAGGAAAAAAATTAACTCACCCATCATACTCATTTCAAACTCAGATTTCATTAGACTTGTAAAATAATTAGTTAAAGATTGTTGAGTTGAAACAAATATGATGTCATCAACATAAATTTGAACAATTAAAACATTTTTCTTATCTTTCTTTATAAAAAGGGTTGGATCTGCATTTCCCTTAACATAGTTATTTTGAAGCAAAATTCCTGTGAGTCTATCATACCAGGCTCATGGGGCTTGCTTAAGACCATACAAATCTTTGGTAAGTCTAAAAAAATGATCAGGATTTTTTGTATCTTCAAATCTAGGAGGCTGTTCAACAAACACTTCCTCTTGAACAAAACCATTAAGAAAAGAACATTTCACATCCTTTTGAAAAATTTTAAAATTGAAGAATGCTGCAAAGGCAAGTAGAATATGAATAGATTCAAGTCTAGCTACTGGAGCATAGGTTTCTTCATAGTCTATTCCCTCTTACTGATTATAGCCTTTAGCAATGAGTCTAGCTTTATTCCTTACTATGACTCCATTTTCATCACACTTGTTTTTGAAGACCCATTTAACTCCAATAACAGAAGTTTCCTTAGGTCTTTCAACCAAGGTTCGGACATTGTTCTTTTCAAATTCATTTAGTTCATCTTGCATAGCTTTGATCCAATCACCATCACCTAAAGCTTCATTAGAGATTTTTGGTTCTAATTGGGAAAGAAATGCTAGATGTTCTACCTAATTTCTTAAGGAACTTCTAGTCCTTACAGGTTGATTTACATCACCAATGATGCTATCACTGGGATGATTCTTAAGAAACACCTGATTTGGGTTTTGTAAATTCTGTTCATCAGCATAGGGTAGAAAGTTTTCTGGGGTAAATGTTTCAGAAGTATCTTCTTGAACATTTTCCTTATCATAAGGATGTTCTATCAAAGGTTGAAAATCAGTTTTTGAAAACACATCATAGGATGCAGATTGGGATAGTTTGAAAACAAAAAGATCAGAATCATAAAATTTTACATGCACTGTTTCTTCAACAGTACAAGTATTTTTATTGAAAACTCTATATGCCTTAGAAGTTGTGGAGTAGCCTAAGAAAATTCCTTCATCATATTTTGGTGATAATTTATGTAGATTATCTTTAGTATTCATAATAAATACATTGCAACCAAAAACCTTGAAATAAGAAAGTCTTCATTTTCTACCATTCCATAATTCATAAGGAGTTTTATTAAGAAAAGGTCTAATCAAAACACAATTTATAGTATAAAAAGTAGTACTTACAGCTTCAGCCTAGAAATGTATAGCTATAGAATATGCGCTCAACATGGTTCTAGTTATTTCTTGAAGAATTCTATTTCTTATTTCGACTAAACCATTTTTTTGAGGAGTTCTAGGTGATGAAAAATTGTGAGTAATACCTTTTCTACTACAAAAAGTTTCAAAATTAGAATTTTGAAATTCTCCTCCATGATCACTATGAATAGTTTTCAATGGAAGATTTTTCTCATTTTTAACTTGTTCTCTAAAACTTTTGAAATAAGAAAAATCTTTAGACTTCCTTGCTAGAAAATAGACCCAAGTAAATATGGTGTAATCATCAACTAGAACAAACACATAGTATTTGCCTCCAATACTTCTAGTTTGTGTTGGACCAAAAAGATCAATGTGCACTAACTGTAATGCATCAGTCGTTGAGACTTCACCAATTGATTTAAACTAGATTTATGTTGCTTTACATATTGACAAGGGTCACAAACTTTATAAGAATCAAATCTAAGCTCTGGTAGATATTTAACTAGTTTCTTCTTAGAGAGTTTACATAAGTTTCTAAGGTTATAGTGACCTAATATTCTATGCCATAACCAGGAATGATCTTCCATTGCACTTAGGCAAGGTAAATCTTGGCTCCTGAGGTCTTCTAAGTTCAAAGTGTAAACATTCTCTTGCCTATTGGCTGGGAGAATAAATTCTTCCTTGTAATTTTGTACTAAGCACTTATCATTCCTAAAATTCACAAGGTACCCTTCATCACATAACTGACTTATGCTAATGAGGTTGTGCTTAAGACCCTTAACAAATAAAAAATTTGAAATAAAAGTCTTACCTATATGAACAATATTACCAATACCAACAATTTCTCCTTGTGCATTATCTTTGAATGTTACCTTTCCTCCTTTCATTTTGATAATCTTTTCAAAATAGCTTTTGTTACCAGTCATGTGTCGGGAACATCCACTATCCATGTACCACGTATTGTTGTTGGTACTTCCTCTATCTTCCTGAAAACAAGAAAAGAATTAGACTTTTGGAATCCAATCTTGCTTGGATCCAAGATTTCCAGACAACAAAATTTTCAGAACCCACACTTTCTTAGAAAAATAGGCTTTATGAAAACCTAGAGATTGGGTTTTATTTAAAGAACAATTCTTTTCCCAGTGACCACCACATTGACACTTGGTACAAAATGGGGCACTTTGTGGAGAAAAGTAGTTGTTACTAAAAGTTGGTTTTGCATGGGTATAACCAAATCCGGATTTGTTTCTTAAAGGTCGTATTTGAGAATACATTTTATCAAAATTTTCCTTACCATGGGTAAAGTTTGATAAACATTTCTTTAAGGGAAAATTTTGGACTTGAGTTTTATTACCAAGTTTTTATCTTCAAAATCACTGGATTTAGAACTAGAGTTAGGCTCAAAAATACTTTTCTCAGAAATTACTTTTTATAACTCTTTAGAAAGTTTGTTCTTCTCAGAACTTACTTCCTCAATATTTTTTGAAATATTTATAAAATCAGCATTTTCCCTATCAAGATCTTTAGAAAGATCTGATATTTATTTTGTAAGAATAGAATTTATAGAGTTTGCCTTATCATGTTTTTTATTGAGTTTGGAATTCTCAATTTCAAGAAGTTCATCAAACCTAGAAACCTCTTCATAGGTAGGTGAATTATTTTCTTTATCAGAAGAGTTATAATACTTATTATCATTAGAACTTAAAGAAACATTGGTCAATGATTCAACATTTCATACCTTGGCCATAAAGCAATGATTTCCAATGGGTAATCTGGCTATAAGACCAAGATTCTTCTGTCCTAAAGATTCATAATCAAAAGATTCATCTGAAGAGTCACCACAACTGGCACTCCAGGTGTCATTTGCTTTCATAACTTTATTTGCTTTGGTTTTTTAATACTTCTTTCTATTCTTCTTAGAATGCCTTTCTTTCCTTTATTTCTTTTTGAGCAAAGGACAATCTAGTCTAATATTTCCAACTCTCTTGCATTAATAACAAGTAACTTCTCTATATTTCCTGTCTTTCCTTTCCTTTTTCTTATAGTTGGATTGGAAATTTCTCTGGCCAGCTATCTTGTTCATTCTTCGAGCAAGATTTTCTAACTCATTTTCTGAGACTTCACCTTCACTAGAATATGATTGAATAACCACCTTCTTAGACTTGGATCTGGTTACTCTCTCAGGAGTCTTAGTTTTCGTATGATTTGATGTTGTTGTAAAAGCGACAGTACCATTCCCATTCTTCTTTTTGATGTTTTCAGCATCTCTCTTCATTCTTGTTTCAAGTTGGATAAGAGTTCCAAATAACTCATCAAGAGAAATTTGAGTGACCTTCCTGTTCTCATATATAGTTGTTCTCTTTGATTCCCACTCATTAGGCATAATATCAATTATATTATCCACAAGGGCTTCATCATCTAACCATTTTTCTCCCATAGACTGTAAGCTATTGACTATAGTCATAAACCTCTGTTGAACATTACATATTGGTTCTCCATATGGAAAATTGAATCCATGGTATTCAGCTCTAAGCATAGCTCTCCTAGTTTCAATCACTTTAGAAGTACCAAAGTGTGTAACTTCTAACTTCTTCTAGATATAATTAGCTGCTTCACAAGAAGAAATTTGGCTATATATATTTCTTGTCATTGAACATAGTAAAGTATTGCGTACCTTATAATTGAGTTTATACTCTTGCTTTTCCTGGTTAGTAAAGGCTCTAACTTCCTTATCAAAAATTTTATAATCACCAGTAAGCATAACGAAGTTATCCACTCCAGTATTGATAAACAATGTCTTCATTTGATCTCTCCTATAGTCATAGTAATTACAATCAAAGATTGGTGTTCTTGTAGGATTTAGATTGTCAATAGAACCAACATTGACTCCTGCCATTATTAAAAAAAACATGGCAACAGAACTTGTTAGTAGAAAAAGTTCGTAACCACAAAGTTCAGAATGACAGAGTTCGGAATGAAAAAGTTCGGAATGATAAAGTTAAGAACGACAAAGTTTGGAATGATAATGTTCGGAATGACAAAGTAAACTTTCTAAGTAAAGAGAAAGAATAAAGAACAAAATGAGCAAGAAAAACTTATACATGAGTACGAGTATTTCTGAGACCACCTCTGATACCAATTGTAGGATCGAAATAATGATGTAGATGATCAATATACAATAGGGGGGTGAATTGTACACTTTAAAAATTTCTTTGGAACCTTCAAAGTTGGTTACTGATAACTATGTTTTCCATAGATAAGGAAAATTCTAAGTTTAACAAAGTTAAACTAAGCAAATTCACAACACCTCTAATCACCAACTGGAGAAATGGAACCAAGATTTACAGAATAAGATTCTACCTTAAAGTGTATAGAATCTAAACTAATTAGAGTACAAGTTTTATGGAAATATAAGAAGGTTATACTTTCCTTACAATACAATATGCAGCGAAAACAAACAAGTAGTAAAATTACAAGTAACAAGATATAAGTCTTTTAACCCAAAGAGAAGGGTATCCAACAACCTAGGATAAAGGTCCCTTGATTTATACTTTCAAGCAAGTCTGTCTTACCCACACTAGGGTAAGCCCTCGATACAAAGATCAGAGTCTCTATCTTGCTATCCCTGCAAGCCCTCAACTTCAAGGTAGTTGGAACCTCTGTCTTCCTCAGCAAGGAAGCCCTCGAACTTCAAGGTAGTCAACACCTCTGTATTCCTATCCCTAGAAGTACTCGAATGTAATTCAAACATTCAGTGTCTCACAAAGCAATCTGAACAAGTGGTTCAGTACGCACAAGGCATGAAAAGCTTCTCTCTGTAGAAATCACCTTAACAGCGTGTGGTCTCTAGATTGATCAATGTCTTGTTGAGCGTTTTCAAATGAGATCATATTTATAGGAAAACTTCAAACGGTCGGTTCCCTCTTCCAACGATCATATTTTCCATGAAATTCAGAGGGACCTATACACGTGTAACTCAACCAACGGTTAATTAGAAACAGAATAGACGACATCGTTTTATAACAAACCCTGTATAACTGAATGCACGACATCATTTTGAAATGAAGCATATGTAAGTAAAATCTAATCAATATTTCTGAGTGTAAGCAAGTAAAAAGTTCAGAGTCTAACCAAAATGAAAATCAGAGTCTATGTTAAGAAATGTTCGGATTCTGTTTTATAGGAATTCGGAGTCTGGTTTCACCAGAGATCGTAATATGAACTTGCAGAGTTTGGAGTCGAACTACTTAAGAGTTTGGAGTCAAACTGCTTAAGATTTCGGAGTCGAAATTCATAAGAGTTCGGAGTTGAACTGCTTAAGAGTTCGGATTCGAACTATTTAAGAGTTCGGAATCGAACTTCATAAGAGTTTGGAGTCAAACTTCATAAGAGTTTAGAGTCGAACTGCTTAAGAGTTCGGAGTCGAACTGCTTAAGAGTTCGGAGTTGAACTTCACAAGAGTTCGGAGTCGAACTGCTTAAGAGTTCGGAGTCGAACTGCTTAAAATTCCGGAGTCAAACTACTTAAGAGTTCGGAGTCGAACTGATTAAGAGTTCGGAGTCGAACTTATGAAAGTTCAGAGTCCAGAGTTCGGATTGGAACTGCATTATAGTTTACATCCAGAATTCGGATCCTAAAAACAGAATGCTCCAAATATTTACATTATATGGATCCGTGATTTTGGGTATGAATCCATTTTTTGTACTTAAGAAAAAAATATGTCTATGTATAAGAAAATCTAGGTTAGGGTAGATTTCCTTGAAGAAGTAAATTTTCCTTATGAAGGTAAAATTTATATTTCCTTAAGTATAAGGTGTTTGTGATTTTCAAAACAAGAAGGAATGGAAAAGTCGTAAGGAAAACCTTATTGACTCAACATGTTGAGGTCATGATCTTTTGACTTCCAAGGTATGTGAGATCAATACTTCCCTTTGGTGGAATTTTCCTACAACAATAGTTTCCATTCTAGTATTAAAATGGATCCATATGAAGAATTATATGGAAAGAGATGTCGAACTCCAACTTGTTGGGATGAAGTTGGTGAGAGGAAACTTATAGGCCCAGAACTTATTGAAGAGACCACAAAAAAGGTGAAGACAATACAAGCCTATATTAAAGCAGCCCAAAGTAGGCAGAAGAGTTATGCTGACAATCAGAGAAAGGATTTGGAATTCGAGGTGGGAGATCATGTCTTTCTGAAAGTATCTCCATGGAAGGGTGTCTTAAGGTTCGGTAAGAAAGGGAAACTATACCCCAGGTATATCGGACTATTTGAAATTCTAGAAAGAATCAAATATGTAGCTTACCATTTAGCAATTCTGTCAAATCTTTCCAAATTCCATGATGTGTTCCTTGTGTCATTATTGAAGAAATACATGCCAGACCCAATGCATGTACTCACCTATGAAGAAATTGAACTGGAACCAGATTTGTTATACTGTGAAAAGCCTATTGGGATTCTTGACACAAGGGAGAATGTATTGAGAAATCGGACAACTCGTCTTGTAAAGGTTCTTTGGAAGAACTAGAATATGGAGGAAGCAACATTAGAACTAGAGGATTTCATGAAAAGGAACCACCCAAATCTTTTAGGTGAGTTTCATACATAAGCATTCAAGGATGAAATTTCCGATGGAGGGAATAATGTAGCACCCCCAAAAATTTTATGGTATTTTTCTCTTAAATACATTTTATTTATAGCCTATATTTCGAGAATCACTGAGCCTCTATGGAACAAAACATGGTTACATATAGGAGATATCCATAACCTATCCATTAATCTTAAATTTGGCAACTCTACAATTTGAATTCTAAAAATCTGACACACACGGTTGTGTTCAAGATGATATTTAGAGTCTGATAGAATTAACTTAATTTTTAGTGAATAGTAACCCACCCTTATGAATAGTAACCTACCCTTATGAATGGTAACTTACCCTTATGAATATTAATATGACTCTTTGGATGGTATCTATACCATTGAGTGTATAAATGAAAATAGGCACCTTAAAAATGAAGATGAAAATTTTAAGTGTATTTATTTTTCGATTAAATAATGATTTTAATTAAATATTTAATTAATCATATTTATAAAATTATATTTGATAAATGGACTTCATTTTTGGATTCTACACATAAAAAAATGGTTAGAGTGAATTTTTAGGATTTTTCTGAAATACTTGAATTTTTGATGAATAGTAAAATCTGATAATTAACAATAAATGCTAAATAATGGATTAATTGAGTCATTGATGATGATCTGCTGATGTAAGCCCAATTGGTTTTAAGTCACATGAATATATTACTGTTCTTGTTCATGTAATACTCACTATTGGTTGTCTTGAGAGAAAATAGTAAATTAATGATTATAATATTAAGAAAACTCCTCTCCCCTCCACTATATAAAGCACCCCTCACCCCCTCTTCCTCTTACACCACTTAAGCCTTGTGCCTTGCGAATATTCTACCCAAGTCTCTCCCCAATATCCTCCCCCACTTCCAAAACCTCCTATCCTCTTCAAAATACCAAAACCACTTCCCTTAAGAGGTTCTCAAAGGAAGAAGTCTCAAGAGGTAAATTCCTCTTTCCAATTCCTTCAATTCTTTTAAGTTCTTTTCTTTTTGTTTCTTTCCTCAACCTAATAGTATGATAAATCTAGTAACATACATGTACTAGAATTTTTTCATGCTAATTTTATATTTTATTACCTTCTCTCCTTTCCCCACCATTTATTTGAAACAAATGAATGCACCGTTTGGGATGTGCTAATTTAGCACATTGAAGGACAACCATTTATCAATTTATATTATAATATTTAATTCTGGTAATGAAACCATTTGGGTTATGATTGAACCAGATTATTATATATTTAATATATCCTATTTTCAGTTCTGTAATCATTTTTTACAAATGGTATTAAGTTATAAAGTAAAACATGTTCATTGTAATCAAACCCAACGTTTAGCCAAAACAGTTGTCACTAAGGTTATATATATAATAATTCAACTTCATTCTAAGTAACCAAATTAAATTTAAAACCATTTAATTTTCTGTATGTTCACTAATATAATATAACTTAATTTATGGACAACCACATCAATCTTATATATTTATTCAAACATGAATATAAGTAAATCAATCATTTAAAACCAAGTACACAAACGAGCCCGAACAATGAAATAAAACCTTATAACTAATCAAAAAGGCCTTTAATAAACTAAAAAGGGTTACAATAAATCATTTAAATATAGAAGAGGTTCTAGAATTATGAATTAGTAATCCTAATTTGTTTATTCAGTTCTTAAATAACAAGTCAAGAACACCTTCAAGCATAAGGTAAGGGATCCTCTCCCTCACTTTTGTTCAAGAATATCCCCTATATTGTGCCCTTTTACTTTAAATTACAAATGATGGGGTATGTTTTATCACCTCCCTCATACTTCCCTTGTTACATATAAATAATATAATACCCCTTTACCTTTCATTAATCCCCCTCAATAACACTCATTACCATGCCGAAATGTTTGTAAGGGGTTTCTTATCTCACTTTCATTTCTGTGAGATTTTAATTGTTCACCACTTATTTCTTGTATGTGTTATATGTGTACTATCATTTGATATAAAATAACATGATTATATTTATATTCATGTTATTAAAAGATTAATTTTAGGGTTAATAAGTTCTGGTCATATGATTCAACCGATTACATTGTGGTAAGAGACTTTGTCTCAACTTCTATTTTGTTGTGACTAAATTTGTATGGTGAACATAATAATCCTTATGTGGTTTATATACTGCCCATTTGAGATCAATTTCCTTTGAAATTATATTTATATTAAATATCCATAATCTTATATAATGGATATGTTTTTTTGTATAAACCTTATGCCATTTTACATACGGTGTTTATTTGGAAAGTTATTTTAATGAATCCATATACTCTACTCTATACAGATATTGAAAAGGAAAATTTCTCTTGTATTAAATCAATGTATAAAGAATTAATTGGATATGTAGTGGTGGGTGGAGCCCCCTATATCCCCTCGATGCATCGGTAGGTCTCATGAGACAAATAAATTGGTAGCAAACCCTTCGAGTTTGTTTCCATAAATCAGACAGGTTTCTACCCATAGAACTAAACCGTTTCAATGGTATTATGGTTTCATGTGAAAGATACATGAAATCCAATTAAAAATCATTCTATTTATTCATTATCAGTTATTATTATTGTCCATGAGGTTTTCACTGTTACAAAATCTATGGATGAAGTTTCATTCTCAGTTTATTAATGGAATTAGTTTTTTATTTATTCACTATGCCATATTGATTATGTCAGATTGATTATGATTCACTTATTACTATACTCATGCTTCCACTATTTATAACCCTTACTGGGCATTTGAGCTCACCCTTTTCATTGTTTACTTTTAACAGGTGACAAAGAGTAGATCATTTATTGAGTTCTTGTGGATGTAGTTTTTAGTTTTGTTATGTATTGAATTTTGTAAACTTTTCCATTGTAATTTGAGTAACATATATGGATATAGTTTTTCAAGACTATTAAACTGATCATTCCTTAGGAATTTTTACTCCTTCTAACCATTCCAATATCACAGGTAATGCACCGGCTCCGGTCTAGAGGGGTCGGGGTGTTACAACAAACATATCATATTTTCCTTTTCACCAGTACCAAAAACTCCCAATTAAAACAATTATGCCTCTGATTATTATGATGGAATAATGAATCCTGTGGACCGCTATCAAAATCTTCGACTTTAGAAAATTATTTCTATTTTTGAATATTATACTCATCAAATTATTTCTCCAATGATTTAAATCTTTTGGATTTTGGCCTAACTAAAAACCATCACCTTTGATTTCTCACATTTTGACCAAGCATAACTTGTCGGCCTTCAAAAAATTTGAATCTCATGATCTCACACCGATGATTTTAGATCTCAAACCTCTGACTTTAGTAAATTACTTATTTTACAAACTAGAGATAGTAACTATGACTTCCTTCATGACTTTGATTAAATTGAAGATCAGTTTGAACATCAACTAACATGTAATGGAAATTATTGTAACTTCCCATTATTCTAGAGACATATTCCTTTCTAATCTGAACCTAAATATGATTGGCCTTCATATGATTGGTAGAACCCATTATTCCTCTTTATTTCATGAAGATGACATCATAAGTTTTAAAAAATACTTATGATTTCCTAGAATGAAAAAACAGAAAATCATCCTCAGAATTATATTCAATCCATCCAAAATCTAACTATATTCCTCATTACAATAAGAACCTCATTACATACTATTGATGCTCCTTTCCATCACAGAGTCTAATGACTGGAAAAGGGGAATACCTTAATCACAAAGAGATTCATCCTTTGAAGAAAATCAAAAATTGACAAAGGCATGAACAAGGATTTCTTTAGGCATGGATTACACAAGTTTCACCATGGTCGCTCAAGTATACTTGCGCTCCACATATTGGTCACACAGGTGACTTGCGCGCCCTATTTTATTTTCTTCCAAGGTCCTAATGGCCTATAAATACCCCCTGTGGGTCCACCATTTCAGGGATTAAAAAAAGTCTAAAAGTCATATTTAAGCTCTCGGCGCCCTAGTCTTTTCTTGAAGTCTTCCGAACACTTCTAAGGTAATTTCTTACCTAGAATGGAAGATATAAATAGGGGGAACGAGGCCTAAGTGTTGAAATTCATTAACACTTGCGCACCTAAGTGTCTAACCCTTAAGGGAAATGGCCACACCTGTTTGCCGCTTTATCCCTTCAACAAAACTTGCACGCCACCCTTTTAGAAGCCTTTAGGGATAATACTAAGGGCTTGAGCCAAGTCTTGCCCAAGTATTTCTCTATTGGTTAACCATCTCCCAAGTACACCAGTGTCACGAAAGTATACTTACATGACCAGGACTTTTGTTCACAAATAGGACTTTCACTCCTACATCTTTTGGGGTGCCCCCCCGGCCTATTTAACCCTTATCTTCAAATCCACCTCTCCTCTTCAAGATTTAGCCTTCATAACCTTCTTCAAAGATATTTATGGCATGGTTACTTTGTTGGACTCCTTATATGAAAGGAATTATATGGAAAATATCTCAAAAACCTCGTGATTTACATATCTTTATTTCACTAAGGTTAGAGATTTCATTCATTCAACCTCATCCTTTAAGATGAGAAGATATTTAATCTGGGAATCCTCCATAGGAGTATGCCCCAAGTTCCCTAACCTGGGCCTCCTTTTTAGGAGTAAGCCCCAGTCACAAATTCTCTAATCTAGGAATCCTTCTTAGAAGTAAGCCCCAAATTCCTTAACTTGGGCTTTCTTTTTAGGAGTAAGCACCAATCTCAAATCCCCTTAACCTAGGAATCCTCTTTTAGAGTAAGCCCCAGTCTTAATTTCTTTTGATTTGGGCTTCATTTTCAGGAATAAAACCCAATGATAAGTCCCCTATAATTTGGGAATCCTTCTTATAAGTAAGACTTAAGATAAGTATCCAAATCTCCATAAAGCACATATAACTTTATATACCTTATTTTTGGGTTTCCTCTCTAAAGTAAATCCAAATTCTCATCTATCTTGGGAAGTTATACATATGTAATCCCAACATCATTTCTCATGACTGTATATTTCGTGGAAAAATCATCAGGTTTTACTGATACCTCTTGTTTCTCACACTGAGCATGACTCATGTGAGTTTAGAGTGTAAAAGTAATTATGACATCTTTCTTTGGGCCATTAATCATACGTAAGCCCCACAATTCTTAATTGAACTACGTGGAATTTGATCTCTACCTTAAAATTAGAGTACGTAGGAAGTATTTCTAAGGTTCAAGCTCATAATCTATTATGATCATCCATCTCATATGATGTTAAACTATATCTTAATTCCTGAACTACATGGGTTTCGATTCCTTTTCTAACAAGGATACGTAGGTAGCCCATCTGTGGGTACGATCCCTACTCTAAAATAATCCATGTCCTTCTGAATGACAATAAACTTCAAGTGCCCCACTGAGTGGATTTAAAACCAATATGGTTATCATAATGACCATGATATTTCTATATAATGTTTTGAAGGATACCATTGACTAATAATCTCTAAATAATTACAGATGATTCTCTATCGATGAAGAACCTCATATACATATAAAAGATTTTCTAAATCTCATACATATCAATCATTTATTTCCAAATCTAAAGGAAAACTCATTTTCATACTTGGTAAATTAATAAGGATTAAAGAACATAACTCAAATCTATAATAGATTCCTAGATTAGACAATAATTCCCCCCAAAAAGGTGTGGTGGGTCCAACCTCCCATCCTCTCGACCAATGCAAATTCCTAAGCCTCATCGGTCCATAAAAAATGAGCACCTACCTTTGGAAAGTAGGTCCAAATGGATATAGAATCATTGGATGTTTCTGGTTCTATGAATAAACTTGTTAGAAACCGATTGGAATGTATTAACCTTAAACAAACAAGGTAATCCCCATTTCCAGAGGAAACAAAAATGGTGAACCCGACGTGAATCCTTAACCAAGTAAAATGATGTTTTACTTATTTGTTAGGCCCCTATTTAATTCAATATGAGGGCCAACAAAGTAATCAATAATGTATGTTCTCATCCAAAATATGTAGTGGACGAACTTATCTTGATTATGTCTATTATATCAAGCATGCACTCTTTTCCAAGATCTCACTGCAATATAGAAATGGCCTCTTTAAAATTCACACCTGTGAATGCCTCTGCCGCTACTCCTACTGAATCCTCATCCGCTCTGAGGACGACATCACCTACTCAACGTCTAAAACGCTGGGTCTCAAATGCACTGGTTAAGTAATACCATCAACATGGTACCATTCCGACTCTGGAGGCCGCTCGTAAAGCCCTCCAAGTTAACAATTCACCCTAGTTGTCCGGACAGCGACGACCAATGATCAAGAAGAAGCAGGTGGTGCTAAGCACTGTATCCAACCATTTCAGATCATTATCCCCAAAATGAAATCACCAGTCCCTCCTATATTACAGGGAGGTAAATGAAGAGGTCACTCAAGGCCTCAGTTCAAGAAGAAAGGAGTCCTTCCTTAGGGCTCCCATCAACAATCGTCGCTAGAATTGTGAGGCAGTGCACACTCAACATGTGGAGGGTATCGCCTTTAGGGGTTCGGCTCAGGTTCCTCAGACCTGACCACACAAGATGAACCACCAGAGGTGAAATTTTTCCAATAATGAGTAGGTTCTTACTTCTTCACCCTCCGGAGAAGTCCATCAAGCCAACTTTATGGCAAGCAATGAGCGGGCACATACACCCGTCCGTTCTAATCCCGCTGTCCAGTAGAATCATCTTGCAGCAAACCACCAATCCTGTCAGGAAATTCTGATGGAGTATTATAGGTAGACACATACACCTATTTATAATTCATCAGCTAGTCAGCAGGGACATCTGAATGCATCCAAAGGAGCTCACCAACCAAATATGGTGACCACCTATAAACAAGAACAAACACCTGCTTAGAATCACTAATTCTTTCAACAGTCTTGTCTTCTAGTATTGAAGGAAAATCTTCAACCATACTTGATGGATAACATCCAGTAGGCACATACACCTACCAATATTCATCAAGTCTGCCAATAGTCTCGTTTGGTAGCACCCAGAGAAGTCAGTCGGAAAGCTCCGACGAAAAATTTGAAGCAGGCTCAACTCTCTGCCCCATGCATAAGTACTTTCAATATCCATTGACAGGAAAAAGAGGACAGGAGCATGAACATACACCTACTCTATACAAAGAATGGACTTATATTCCCCTTCCGACAGATGAAGTCACCAAGAACATTCTAATAATGGTGAAAGAGAAGAAGAAAATCCCTACCCATATTCTGGATGCCTGTCAAAATATTATAACAAATTCAACATCATCACATGGAAAGAAACATAAATATATCTCTGTAAGTGGAGTTACTAATCAAAAAGTCACTCCAGAGTAGATACACACCTCTATTCTAGTCCAGGAGGGTCGTGAGGCATACTCCCTCATGTCATGTGGACAATCAAGCCGGGCACATACACCCAATTTTAATGGAGATAATTAGCCTAACCTGACCATTTCTCCTGAGCATGCACATACACCTTCCCTTAATGACCAATTTCATCAAAAAGTGTTCCCAAAGTGAGTAAGAAGGCTTCTAAGAAAAAGACCCATTCAACACAATCAAGAAATCAAGAGCCAATCTGTAATAAGGCCTTTCTCGATGTTGGAGTTCTTGAATCCCCTAGACAATTAACTGTTGAAACTCAAGATTCTACTCTCTTGTTTCCCAATAGCGGGAACAATAATTCCGAAGTTCTTCATCAGAAACTTCCTAATGAAGGCTTGATTCATGACAGTTTGTTCGATCTCGATGTATCATATTTTGATGAGAGCCACGATAACCCTCTGCATGGCCAGAAGATCAAGGAGAAAAAGGTTTCATCTTTTTCTATAACCCACCATGGTGTTCCTCCCCATGATGATGAATTTAGCTGCAAAAGTCCTCTCTACAGTAGTAATTCGCATTGCCTGGAAAATTCTTCAAAGGATAAGGCAGTAACAAGAAATCCATCTTATCTTGAGGCACTTTCAAATGTGAATCCAGTCATGTCTGATGCTTTACCACTAGCAGGTGAAATAATTTCTTAATCAGAAGATATACCAGGGTGTAGGTCATTCTATGAACCACCCCTAGGACATTCATCTTCTAGTTTGATAAATGAATTCTCTACCAATCATGTTAAATCTGATAAAGAAACAAAGGAGAAACAACTTTGGTCTAATCAGGTAGAATAATCTTCATCAAATGATAAAGATGAAGTGCTGAATATGAGAAAACAACTGGAGAAAGGTGAAGTACCAGTCATGTTTTTGCCCTTGGTTGACTCTCAATATGACATTCCAGAAATGTTGATGGAAGATTGTATTCATGATTTTCATCTCAACATGTGGAAAAATCTTTGTCAATTGAAAAAGAAAATATTATCTTATGATGAATATGAAAATCATGTAAAGATAATAGAAGGGTTACAATGCCAAATTGATTTGTCATCTCTATCAGTTTCTTGATATCCAAAGGTTGAAAAGTAGTAGAGAGCCCTTCATCATTCATGCTTTGGCATGCTAAAAGGATTGCACCTATTAATTTCCAATGCCCCATATGGTATTCATATTAGGGGATGGGGTGTTCATGGAGTACTGTATTTCACTGTACTCTCCAGTCAACAAACCCTGCCAAATGTGGTCTCATGCAATGTTATTTTCCACGGCCGGCCACAACCAATTGGTTTTGTTTGTAATCAAAGGCTTGCTCGGGAACATGCCTCATCTAGTTCTTCCCAAAGTCAGGAATACAAAGAACAAGTTTTAGAATTACTCTTGCATCAAGAAAATTAGAATATCGAACATGCTTCTCATTTAGATCAGACACATCATCAGGTGAAAGAAGTGTCAAAAATCATCCAGCGGTCATTTGAACCAGGTGATTTGAGTGGATATAGGTTAATGCATCCAACCAATTTCTGGACTAAAATATGCAAAATAAGGAGAGATTTTATGAAAGTCTCAGATGTAGCAGCTTAAGAACCACCCTAGCTTGCCAGACTAGGGACTCTTTTAGCTCAACCCTCAAAATCAACAAATAGGATTTGAGGAGTTGAGCATGAACAATAGGAACAGCCCCAGTCCACCGGACTGGGGACTTTTTCAAATCCTCAATCTCTTCCTCAGTGAAAGTCAGTCTTCTCTAGATTAGGGAAGACTCCAAAAGAGGAATGTATAGACAAATTATCATGAGATTCCCTCCAAATTATGACTCATCAAGAAGTTCTAGATGGATCAACTCAAAAAAAGGAAATGTCTCATCAAGGACATGGAAGAAGACAGTATCACAGAAATGCCAATAGAAGGGATGCAATGCGTTATGCATCAATTAATGTCATCAATGCCATTGTTGCTGATCCTCCAGAACATGAGGCTCACTAAGAGGGATTGGATGAAGAAGTTCCTGCTCAAGAGACTATACACACAGAGGAAAATGAATAAGGTGCACATACACAAAATTAAAGGCTTACCCAGAATCTAGGTATTTCTTCAAATAACCAACTTCCCCTTCTCCGAAAGGCATCCAATAAGGGGAAATGGAAGAATCAGGATAAATTCCACCCTTCCTCTAGATAAGGCCAATCAATATCTTTAGAGAAAAGGTTCACACAACAAGAGGAAGAAATGAATGAATTAGGGAGGTTAAATAGAAAACTACTTCAAGGTAGTCTTCCTCCTAAGTGTGCTGGAGTCAGTCAGTCAAGAGAATTTGTTGCAACTACTGAGATGAATCAAGAATATCCTCCTTTACCAGTACACCATCATAGGACTAATCCTATGGTTCATGCACAACAACAACCAGTAGTGCTACCATCAGTTGCAGTACCAGCCACCATACCTGTCCAAGCTCCAGTTATTACATCTGCTTAGGCCCAAGCTCAACTAGATGTTTCTAAAAAGTTAATGACTACTATTGAGTCATTAAAAGCTCGGTTGGAAGCTATTAAGGGAAAACATGCACAAATTCAACCAGAAAAGAGATCTTACCTTGAATGGGTTGATCCAATTCCTCCCCCATAAAATTTTGCTAGTACCACATTCCCAATTTTTAATGGTTTGGGAGACCCAGAACAACACTTAACAATTTTTTTTTCTCATTTTGATCATATGATGGGAACTCATCAACAACAAGAAGCAATTAATATCAGGTTTTTTGTACAGTCAATACAAGGGACCACCTTTGTCTGGTATACAAGCTTGCAATCCTGGTGAATTACCGGGTGAGAGGATCTATGTCAACGATTCCTTATTCAATTCAGCTCAGCATTGCCAAAGACAACAATTTTTGATCATACAAATTTTAAGAAAAGTGAGAATGAAAGAGTTTCAGATTTCATTGCTCACTGGAAGGCATTAACATATTCCTCAAGTTTAGCACTCCCTCAAGAAGAATTGTTTCCAATCTATGTGGGAAATTTGCGTGATGAATTATGCACAACGTTGATCCCTGTGAAATATACAGGAGGGTCTTGAGACCTTACTTAAATCACTCAAAAGATTTAAGACTCTCTTATAAATACTAAGGATAAAACTCATGTAATTCCATCAGTTCCAGGAAGAAGAATGGGTAAAGAAGAGACTTCTATAGTTACGCTTAAATAAGAACCTGTAACTGCTTCTACTTCAAAACCTTCATCTTATTGAAGGATCCACCTTCTGAGCATCAACAACAGAGGTCGTTTGATCAAGATGATCAAAGAGATCAAAGACGGAAACAATTTGAGGAGTTTAAGAACAAAGTCTATTATTTCCTAAATGAACAAGTTTGTGGTTACTTCATTTTAGCTCTGGAAAATAATTTAATTTAGTTTCCAAGGCCTAAAAGGCCTAACAAGGAAGTAGATGAAGACCTTCCCAACTATTTCCCATTTAATCAGATGTTGGGGAATCCCATTCAGGAGTGTTTTGTCTTCAAATACCTCCTAAAAAAGATGGTGGACTCGAGACAGGTAAAACTAAAAGGTTCTTCAGCCCAGGTAGCATGTGTTACTGCTACAGATCCAGAGAAAGAAGGCGAGTGGCATGAAGTCAAAAGAAAAATGTGCAGAAATATGATGATTGGATGGTTAGGAAAATGATCAACCAAAATCATGCCATTTTATGAACACAATTGAAGAAACCAATTGTGTCTTCTTCTAGGAATGCCACAATAAAACCCTCTTCATCATAGAAAAAATCCTCAAAGAAGCAGCATAATTCAAAGAAATAAGAACAGTCAGAAGAAGATGAGTTCATGTCAAAGCCTAAGTTGTCTTTGACTCTGGAAGATTTTATGCCATCTACTTCAAATCCACGGGCACCGCCCCACCAAACGGCATAACCTAAACTGGCTAATCAAGAAGAATCTTTATCAGATGAAGATTTGATCTTTGGTTCTGTTAATATGATTCATTTAACGGATCCATATGCTGATCACAGTTCCAATCTTGATGAGCCTGAGTTCCCTATATCAAATAGAGGAATTAGAGGAAGATACAGAGGTCTAGGATACATAGGAATATTTGGTTATTCTAAAAGCCACTATTTCAATCCTACCCCTACTAAAACTGTATATGCAGCAGAAACTCGTGGCAGAGCCCTTCCGCGGGCTCAACAAGAACAAGCATGTTCTTCCACACATGGCAGATTTAGTCCTGGCACGGTTATTTTGGAAGATCGGTTAGAGGTTACACCTTCTTCCTCTCAGCTAATAAATAGACCTATTCGGTCTGAGCTTCAAAAGCTTGGAGTATTTACAACTCCTACCCCAATACATGATGTACCTACTTCCAAAGCATCAACTTATAAGGCACCTACGAAACCACAAGTTCTTATTGGGAAACACAGACCTTTGGACCAAAAGTATGATGTCCTGAAACATTTGGCCCAATTACTGGACAAGTTATCAATTATGGATGCCTTGAATCTATCAAAGGATCTTCGGGAGGGACTCATTGAGGCCTTGTCAAGTCCTCAGGAATTTGAAACTGAAATTGTTGCAGATGAAGTCTACCATGTAGAGAATTGTCTTGAAGAATTCCATGCAGTGATATCTTTTACAGATGAATATGAATATGATGTTGTGTATGGACATATTAGACCTTTGTATTTATCTGTCAAGGTCAATGATGTAGACATCTGAAGATATTTCATTTATAATGGTTCAGGAGTCAAACTCATCCCTATTCGTACACTTCGTTGATTGTGCCCCACCAAATCTGATTCATATCCTTCTACTTTGATGTTTCAAGGATATGATAAAAATGAACAAGAACCTTTGGGCGATATTACACTCAGAACTCAGTTTGGATAACTTGTATCAAATTCTAATTTCATGGTTGTTTGTCATGACACAGCCTTCAACATTTTTCTTGGAAGACCTTGGCTACATCAACATGCGGTCGTACCTTCGTCATACCATCAGTGTCTCAAATATTGTTTCAATGGTCAAATTGGGACATTGTATGGTGATAAATGTAACATCCCAAGAAACTGTGTTTTATACAATGATATGTTTTATATTACTATGTCTTACTTTAATCGAACAAATTGTCCACTTATAAAAAAAATATAACAATGAAATAGAGTAAATGCACCAAAATGAATGAAAGGATCTTTATTCAAATGAGGAACACCTTAGTAACTACAAAGCACTGTGATCAAGCGGGAAGCTTAGCTAACCAAATATACCAATTAAAAAACCGATTAAAATTACAGGAAGACCGCTCAAAACAACATGAACCCCGAGAAGGAGATAGGGGTCTTTGGCATCCATCAAAACCAACATAAGGATGACTGAAGCCACCATAGCCATACTAAGAACCAAAGGAATTACTTGAACCATCTTCTCCTCTTTCTTCTTCAATATCCTTGAGTTTAGGATACCCCGTGACCAGGTTTTTATAGAACACCTATCCGACCATTAGACACCAATGACTATAATTATAGTCGTTGGATCCCCCATGATCCATTATCTTCTAATGATTTAATTTTTGAATAGAACCGTTGAAGCTAAGAGTTGAATACCCCCGAAAGGTTAAAAAAGGTTAATTATTCTATTTGCTTTAATGTTTAAATAACAACAACAATAATAATGATAATATTACTAATTTATTATTTGTTTTCCCAAAATGTGAATTATATGAGAAAGCCATTATTATAATACATAACAGTGGGAGTTAATATTATTATTTTCCACTATTAATTATACACATTTTTAACTTAAGAAAATAAATATTTATTTTATTTAAAACATGAATGACTATATTGAATCTCGTAGGGATATACTTTTTTTAGTTTATGAAAATGTATGTGTAAACTCATGGGTCATATATATATATATGTTACATTAAACTTTAAGTTAAATATATTATACTTACCTCTAATTAAATATAAGCAATAATAATAATACAAATGTTTTATAATTTGATCTTATTATAATTAACAGTTTTGAAATTATGGCAAATTATGGTTTTATTTATAATAGAAATTTTGTTGCATAATGTTAATGTTTACTTAAATACTCTCTTATTTGTGAAATTTGAAAATAATTAGTACTGTTATTATGTTAAATATATAATTTTATTAATAACCTTAATGCATATAGATCTTTACTTGTAAATAGAGATTAAGATAATTAGTATATATAAGTCAATAAAGAAAAAAATGATAATATAATTTATGAAATAGATAGGGGTAAATAGATTAACGCATATGTGTATTAAATGACCATTGAATTATCTTAAAATAATAAAATTTGATTAATAATTGTATGTTAATAATAATAGAGTTTTTATAATAAGTGTAATAAATAATATAAAGTATTAAAGATTAAAAAAATGATGAAAGGTGAGGCCGCGTTTTTTTAAGCACCGCGTTAATACGGACCGTCCGATCCAGTGCACCCCCCATCGTGGCCATCCGTGATTCTTATTCCACATCACATCGAGCCATCAGATCGACCCCCATTCAATCTGGGCCGTCCGTTTAAATACAAATCTTCCTCCCTGCCGTGGTTTTCTTCTTCCTCGCGCACGCGAACCAGTAGCTTAGGCTGCGTTTTCTTCACCTAGGCCGGTGGTGGACCCAACTTCACCCCTTCTTTACATGGGTTTGGCACCGGCTCAGCCTCAGATACCCGGTCGATATCTCCACAAAAGGATAGTTTCCTACTTTTAAGCCCCAGTTTGCACTGAAGAATAAGAGGGTTTTTTTTGGGTTCTTGGATCTTCGACCACCTCGACGTCGCCACCCGCTTCTTCCTCTTCTCCTCTCCAAGCGAAGGTAAGGGAAATTTTCATGTCTTTTTTTCTTCATTTTTGGTGAACATACATATTTTATATACACTCTATGTTTATATATATATACATATATATACAAGGCCATAATAACGGTATTATACCTGTTTTCCTCTTCCTGCATGGAGAATCGAACTAGGGTAAGGGAAACTCATGGGTCTTGTTTTACTTCGGTTCCGGTGTTTTTACATACCTATATACACTTTGTGTGTATATAATTATATATACATATATATAAGATGATATATGCATGTATACACATTTCTTTTATATGTATATAACCCTTGTTTTGCTCTGCCTCATGAAAGATGGAGGTTTCAGGTAATTTTATAAACATGTAAAATTATACAAGTATATGTATTATATATGTGCATATGAATACATAGATGTATATGTACATATATGTGCGAACATAAGGGATGAGCATGATTATTTGTTTTAAAATTTATCACGATATAACGTGATGATTTGAACAAGTTACAATCTACCCTTAAAATTTGTTATTTCAAGTACTATATTAAAATTATGTAAGTGCATATAATAGGTGAGGTTTAAAATGTGTTTTCGATAACAAAATAGTTTCCCCACTGGAAAATCCTCATTTTATCATAATTTTATTTTGTTTTTGTGAAAACTGTTAGAGTGAGGCCCCTAAACATTTATATGTGTATAAATATATATATTCATACCTATGAATTGATTTTGTTGTAAGAAAAGGTGATTTTTGGGTATTGTGGAAACCATGATTTCATTCATATTACTTGTGTAAGAACTCCACTTGGTCTTACCAAGATTTAATCATGTATAAAGTAAGTATAACTGGAGAAATATTATTAAGTATAGTTTAATTTGGTAAACCTATGCATATATGTATATACACTTAAATATATATATATATATAGGTGTATACGACCTTGCATCACTATATTTTCTTCGAATTCAAAATTCTTCAAAGAAATGTCTTATGATGATATTTATTTAGTGTGAAAATGACTTTTTACTCAACTATATATATATATATATACTTGACTACCGAAGATAAACCTATTCTCACTCCATGTAATCTTAACTGTATAAATATATGGGTATTCACATAGTTTTAAATAAACTTCCACCACACCCTTTTATCTGCATGTGTTCTAAATATGAATGACCTCATTACTAACTATGGATTGTGATGTTTGAATGGTTAAAGTGTTTATGTTCACTTTAAGGATTCCATTAAGCTCATGGTTTCAATTTTTAAGTTAATATCTAATGTGTACCGATTTTTATTACCTATGTATTAGTTCTTATTAATGTTTGTAATGTTCTTCCTTGACTATGAAAAATGCATGTGAAAAGGGATGATATATAATTAATGTAAGAATGAGACCCTATGAATTTAAGAACATGTCAAATATGTGAGGGATGTATTGTACTTAAATGATTATGGATGGGTGTGCCCGAAATTATACACTGCTCCAATTCATTGGGTAAAGGATGAGTCTCATGAGACGTTATGTGCGACGGTCTTGGCAGTTGGCCTTGGCTTGTGCTACTATGGAAATAGGGTAGGCAGTTAGCCTTGACCTGTATTAAGTTATGTTTTATGGTCATAACATAAGGTCTTGACAAAGTCTGGCATTATACATTCCCTCTGCATGTGATGATAAATGGTCAACCAGGGGATGGTTCAACTAATAGGATATCCCCTAGTTGGAATTTTTTTTCCTTTGTCTATGAGAATGATAATATGAGATATGAACTTAAATACATGTGGTATACTATTATACAATCTTTATGAGCAAATGAATTATGATATGAATGTTTTTCCCTGTTTACACACAGTCTTTTAGAGATGAAGTAATTTTTCCGTGAATTATGCATCATATGTTATTCGCATGCTTGCGCTCTCTCATTTATGTGTTCTTTGAAGTTCATTTTAAGAAAGTACTTCTTTTCTATGTAAGTGGTTTTCAAGAATATAGGATTTACATGTTTTAAGAAAATATAATGCCTTGTTTTTAATGAAGTGTTTTATCGTTTTCAAAATGACTGCCTTGAGAAAGAATTGTCTTTAAACGTTTTAAAACCCCTTACTGGGAATATTTTTCTCACCCTACATTATTTTTAAATTTTTTCAGGTATGGGTTTGTACTAAAGAAGTTTTTTTTTTCTAGAAACTGCTGGTTTCCCAGAATCCTGAGCCTCGCAGTCTTCTATAGTAATGGGACATGATGTATTATTGTAAATATTTGTAATAAATGTTTTAGTACATCGTGCCCTATGGGCACCCAGGAATCGGGGTCCTTAAAATAAATCCCCATGTAAAACATGTGAATCTCAATACATTGAGGTGGAATTCTATCACATGGAAGGGAAGGAGAAATCCACGATGAAGGAGGTTATGAAAATTAATGCTCCATATGGTTTGAAAAATATTCCAGTAAACCCATTCATACATGTGAGAAGAGATTATGTGTTGCCTATCATTAAAATTTATAGGATAGACCCAAATCCAAATACTCTTATGAAAACTCCCATAATGTCAATTATGGAAATCAAGCCAGACAACATGGGAGAAATTTCTGATTCACCAGGAAATGATGATAGTTCAAATGGAGATGTCTTTACTTCATCCACTGAAATCCACCAAGTATATAGTTCATCAACCAGGACAGAAGATATTATAGCAATGTCAGAGATGAACAATGATGTCGATTCTAAATCCCTTATCTCTTCTCTATCACCTCAGAATGACCCTTCATCATAAATAGGGTCAAAAATGGTAGTCTCTTCTTCAAGATGTTCAAGTTTTAACTTTTCCCCTGACCATGGAAATTATACTTCATCATCTACTATGAAAGTATAAATAGATGAAATAACCCGTGATGAAGAAGAAGAGGAAGATCTCAGAGATTCTCCTCCATCATTTGAAGAGGGTATCTCTACCACTGTGGATGAACTCATAGGAATAAATCTGGGTACAAAAGAAGATCCACACCCCACTTTAATTAGTGCGACTATGAATCTTGAAGAGCAAGAAATGTATATTTCATTTTTAAAGAAAAATCGAGATATATATTCTTGGAACTATACAGAAATGCTAGGTCTTGATCCTGATGTTGCTACTCATCATTTGGGTTTTCCAGAAGAGCATCAAGGATTTAAGAAAGCCGCAAGAAGAACACACCCAAATTATGCTTAAAAAATTGAAGTTGAAGTGGATAAGATTATAAAATATAACTTTGTTAGAGAATTTCAATATCCCAAATGGCTGGCTAATATTTTCCCTGTGAAAAAGAAGAATGGACAAATTAGAGTTTGCATTGATTTCAGAGATCTTAATCGGAATTTTCCCAAGGATGATTTTCCAGTTCCGATCATAGAACTCTTAGTTGATGCAAAAACTGGCTAAGAAGAACTTTCCTTCATGGATGGATATTATGAGTATAATAAAATCTGAATGGCTCCAAAAGATGAAGAATCTATAGCTTTCATAGCCCCTTAGGGTGTGTTTTTCTATCGGTTAATTCCCTTTGTCCTGATGAATGAAGGAACAACATATCAACGTGCCATGCACTGTATCTTCAAACCCTTTTTAAGATTTTTTTTGAATGTTATGTGGATGATTTGGTGGTTAAATCCAGACAACATTCTAATCACTTGGTTGATTTGGAAATCATATCCCACAAACTTCTAAACACAATTTGAAGATGAACCCCTTTAAATGTGCTTTTGGGGTAACCTCATAAAAATTTCTCGGCTTTGTTGTACACCATCGTGGTATCGAAGTTGATCCTGAGAAGACAAAATCAATCCTTGGTATGTCACCTCCTCTAAATTTGAAAGAATTAAGAGGACTTCAAGGACACTTGGCCTATATTTGGTGTTTCATCACCAATCTGGCAGGAAAATGTTTACCCCTCACCAAATTAATGAAGAAGGGAGTCACCTACCAGTGGACTGAAGAATGTCAAGAATCATTTGATATTCTCAATAAATATCCCTTGAGTCCACCAGTATTAATGCCATCTGTTGAAGGAAGACCACTTATTCTTTATGTGACAACTTTAGAGCGATCATTGGGTGCCTTCCTTGCCCCAAAGAATGATGTCGGGAATGAAAAAAACCTTTACTATCTTAGTCGGACTATGATTGAGGCAGAAAATCTATATTCAAGTATTGAAAAGTGATTCTTGGCATTAATCTTTGTAGTTCAGAAACTGAGACACTACCTGCAACATCATGCGTTCTAATTGGTATATCACAATAACCTGCTCAAATTTATCCTTAGTCGTCCAATGCTTACAGGACGTCTAGCAAGATGGGAAGCTATTTTTCAGCAGTTTGATATCCAGTACGTGTCTCAAAAGGCAATAAAGGGAAAAGATCTAGCTGATTTCCTTGTTGAACATCCTTCAGTAGAAGATATATCTTCAGATATTGAACTTCTTAATGAGGAAATCTTCTCTATTCGAGATAATCCTCAAACATGGGATATGTACTTTGATAGTTCTTCCATAAGTTCAATAGGGAAGAAATTGGAAGATCCTAAATTCAACAATGTTGGGTTAGGAATTGTGCTTATTTTTCTTGAAAAGGAAGTGCTACCCTATTCCTTCTTGTTGTTGGGAGGCGGTACAAATAATGAAGCAGAATATCAAGATCTCATTGCAGGCTAGGAGTTGGTGATTCCGGCACAAGTGAATCACTTAAAGGTGAAAGGTGATTCAAACCTGGTAATCAAACAAGTCAATGGAGATTATTCCATCAGAAAAGAAGAGTTAGTCCCTTTGTGTGATTACGTCATAGAGTTAATGGTGGAATTTCCTTCAGAACTGACATTTTCTTATGTCCCGTGATCACAAAATGCTCAAGTGGATGCATTGGTTAATGTATCCATAACTCTGGAAGATCCAAATTGGGATGAAATAATCATCAGTATTGCCCACCGTCGTGTAGTTTCACCATATGTTCAAATCAGAACAGAGGAAATCAATGAAACCAGTCCCATTTATGAACCATATGGTCATACTACAGGATTGATGACACCTATCAGGGAATACCTCCAAAATGGAACACTCCCACATGATAGAGCTGGGAAAGAACAAGTCCGACAATGTGTGGTCAATTTTACTCTTTATGATAGGCCAGATCACCTAGAAAAAATTCTCTACAAGCGGGGTTTTGATGGAATTCTCTTCAGATGTATTGATGGAGAAGAGAAAATGGATGTCATGAAAGAAGTACATGCAGGAGTCTATAGTGACCACTAGTCTGGACATAGACTGTCTGATCAAATTTGAAGGATTGGATACTTTTGGTCTCAATGATACGAGATTGTGTTTATTTTACTATGAAGTTTCATTCCTGCCAAGTATATGCCAACATCATTCATCAACCCCTAGATTTGATTCATACAACTAAATACTCATGGACATTTTCCACATGGGGAATGGATATAGTAGGACCTTACCCTTCGGCTACATCCATGTAGTTTAAGTATATTCTTATTGCTACTGACTTGTTTTCCAAATGGGTAGAGGAAATACCTCTGAAAGAAGTTAGTTCTAAAAGCATTGTTATCTTAATCAAGTCGATCATCATTACTAGATTTTGTGTCCCTCATACCATTTTGACGGACAATGGCACCAACTTCTGTTCATCCAAGTTAAGGAAGTTGTATCAAGAATACAACATCAAATCCAACCATTCATCTCGGTATCATGCAGTTTCCAATGGCCAAATAGAGGCCTTCAATAAGACTCATTCAAACATACAACAAAATATGGTGGTAAAGATAAGAAATCATGGTCTGATATACTTTTTCATTCTTTATGGGCTTATCATACCACCACCTGCAGTGCTACACGGTCAACACCATATTCATTGGTATATGGAACAGAAGCAGTCTTTAACATTGAGGTTCAATTACCTTCGCTCAGAGTAGCCATTTGTGATCAGTCATATATAGATGAACAATCTCAAAAGCGATCAGATGAATTGGAATTATTAGATGAAAAAATATTGTGCACCTTGCACCACTTGGAAGTCTATCAGAATAAAATAGCACGAGATTTCAACAAAAAATTTCATCTTCGTTCATTCATTCAAGGATAATTGGTATTGGTTCTTAGAACTCCAATGATACTAGGAAAGAAACCTCCCAAGCTTGAGCCAAAGTGGGAAGAACCTTACTCAATACATAATGGATACTCCAATGGAGCTTATTCTTTAATCTCAACGGATTGAGAACTCATTAAAACTCCAACCAATGCCATATTCTTGAAAACTTATTTTGTGTAACACAAATACTTTTGTACTGCAAGATGTTAAACTAGATAATCATCATCTTGGCTACATGACATTAAACTGTACAACCCAACGTCCTACATGATGTAAAACTGTATTGTCTTACATGACATTAAACTGTTCACATATTCATCCTACATGACGTAAAACTAAAAAAAGTCCCTTAATACATCCTAAATGATGTTAAAATATATTATTTTCCTGCTACATGACACTAAACTATGTATCACCAATAGTCCTCACTGTAAGAATTTAAACTACATAGTCCCCTCATTCGTCCAACATGACGTTAAACTGTGTTCCCATCTATATCGTCCAACATGACGTTAAAATATTCATCCGAGATCCAAGATGTTAAACTTCCAAGCACCCCATGTCTGTGACACATGTCATTTAAATTGTGAAATAGTTCCTTATACATCCTATATGACGTTAAACTGTGCATCGTTAGGGTTGTTGTTACCTCTTGTTTCTCACACCGAGCATGAATCACGTGAGCTTAGAGTAAGCTTCAACCATAACACCCTATCTAGGCTGCTAACCATGCGTAAGTACCAAAACCATCTTTGGGTTGTCCTCAAGTACAACTTAATCACCAATTCATTCTTTAAGTGAACTATGCGGACTTTGATCTTTTCCTTCTAGGCTGGGTACGTAGGAAAACTCCTGAGGTTCAATCCAAAAACCAATCTCTTTATGTTGGTTCACCTCTATCTCATACGATGTTGATCCGTGAAGTAGCCCAAAACCAATCTCTTCATGTTGGTTCACCTCCGTCTCATATGATGATGATATTTGAAGTATCCCAAAACCAATCTCTTCACATTGGTTCACCTCCGTCTCATACGATGTTGATCTGTGAAGCAACCCAAAACCAATCTCTTCACATTGGTTCACCTCTGTCCCATACGATGTTGATATGTGAAGCTGCCCAAAACCAATTTCTTCATGTTGGTTCACCTCTGTCTCATACAATGTTGAACTGTGTACATCCCCTTTTTCCCTACTACATGACATTAATCTGTGCAGCACCATCGTCCTTTCTATATGATGTTAAACTATACAGTCCTCCATTCTGCCTTGCCTGAGAGGGAATCATCATTGACATTGATCTCCAATAATGTCATATTTCAAAGGCTACGTGCATCCATGGTAATGACCAAACTTTTAATATTGGGTCAAATCATCATTGCATTAAAGTCCCCTTTTCACCCTTCACATGTACAAACCAAATCTGTACAAAGGGTATTTTAAGAACTACATGTGGCTTGATTCCCATCCTTATGGGATAAGTAGGAACGTTCGAGTGTCCCTTGAATCAAACCCCAAATCTTTGGGCTTAACCCCAAATTCAACTTTCAGTACCTTGGCTGAAAAGTCTCCCTGTGAAAATAAGAATGTGGTATGAAAAATATGGTCTTCATTCAAATCAAGATTATAAAACACACAATGTGTATTCTTCATTATGGTCTAAGCTCAATGAACCTAAACTAAGATCTCCTACACTCTCATCCCACATGATGTTAAATTGTATTTCAAGAACTACATATGGCTTGATTCCCATCCTTATGGGACACGTAGAGAATTCCATCATTTCAATTCAGGACCCAGCCACAACATGATTATGGTCAGCATTGGTCTATGTATCTCTTTCATGCATTGGGCAATGCCCATTTTGATGTTCCATACTCCTAACCTTGAATACTTCCAGATCTCCATAACACTTTTCATGAATTCTGATCACAAAATGTTTGATACTTTGGAATTCTTTTGTCTGACTATGCAACACGTGCCCTTAGGCGGCCTTGCATAAATAGTCTACATAACGGACCTGTCACCCAAATGATGATATTATTTGACTATATAGCCAATTCCCTTAGGTGTCCCTACATAATTCAACCCCCTAACAGGTTTTTCAAATAGTTGTAACTTCATTCTTGGGGAGAAAACCTTTTTTCCCTTATTGGTATTAATGACAATATATAGGGATTCACAAAAACAACCATCCTTAACATATTTTCCCCATACTTTTTTTCATGATATGAAATTATTCAATTCTATGGTTTATATTCCCCTTCCTTACGTATGGGTCAGACCTTCTTAGGAGTGACATTAATCCAATTCTTTGAAAATCTTGATTGGGAATATCCTCTCCATATTCAAGTACCTCTCTTCATACAACAGACTCTATGCTTTGGAAAATTTGAATCTCCATAAACTTTCACTGGATTTTTAGCAATACAAAAGTAAAATTTTCGAGAGTTCTTTTGCCTAACTATGCAACACGTGCCCTTAGGTGGCCTTGCATAAGTAGTCTACATAACAGACCTGTCATCCAAAAGATACTATTATTTGACTATGAAACCAATTCCCTTAAGTGGCCCTGCATAATTCAACCCCCTAAGGGGTTTGTTAAATAATGGTAACTTCACTCTTAGGAAATACTTCTTCTAATGCCTTTTAGTCCTTTTTTAATATCATTCCTCAGATTTAAAATTTCTTAAGTAATAGTTTACAATTTTCCCCCATACTTGAATGTGGTAATATTTTTTCAGATAAATTATCAAAGAATTGAGTCAATTTTAATCCATTCAGTCAAAGCTATTCGACCATAAACATTAGACTTTTTATGTACAACATGTATGACTTTAAACTGCCCACAAAAGACAAGGGAACTCTGAACAAAAGTCGAGTACCAGCTCACTAAATGTACATATTGTATGATTTAGTCAATATTAAGCAATTAAAAGATGCAAAGTTTGTGGGGTTATTTGTATCATCCCAGAAAAAATTAAACTATGCTTACTATGACCATTGGACTAGGTAAAAATTTAAAGCAAGTTACAATATAATTCAAGGACAAATGATTGAAGATGAAATTGTTTTTCATTGATGCAAAAGAGTTAGAAGGACATCCACAGACTTGTGTCTCTTCTCTTTTTCAATAATTACAAAAGGATTTCAACAAAACCTTCCATTTGATTTACGACATCCCATGATTCATCAACAGCCACCTAGAATTCATTCATTCAACTGGATACAATAAGAGATGCAATGATAACATATCTACTTGAAACAATTGTAAAAGAATGTTCTTGAGTGTGGTTTGAGAAAATTATATACTAATCAAACAGTGACTCTATTTCTATCCAATAGACTTGGAAGATGGATACATGGATTTGAGAATGGAGCATTGGAAGTAAAGAGCCATTTGGAGAGAGTACTCTTTTCAGATATTGTTTCTAATGTCATGGTAGTCTTCCCACCATCAACCGTAAGCAGAAAACATATCAACCCATGCTTTTACATTTTCATATCTGCAAGGAAATGGCATGGAGGAAAAATTTGAAAGTTCACACCATTGTTGTTGCTCATAATGAATAGAATAACCGAAATATAGGAGTAGTAGTGCGGCTACATCTCGGGCATATAATTATTTTCATTTGGAAAGTTGACACCTTGCAGATGACCATGGCCATACAGAGGAAGGTAGACACTTTGTGGGAAATTAAGATGATACTTATTCAAGTAATTGGCCAAATCTGGGAGAGTGTTGTTGCATATATTGTAATAATCATGGCCAATGATGATCATCATGTCATCAACCCATTTTCTAGCCAGCTCATTAGCTGTTCCAATTCTTATGGGAGCCATTGTATCTGCATAAACATAAGATAATTAACTTTTAAGTAAGTTGATTTTTCATAAAATTTGTGAAGAAATCCGAGAAATGGATAATGCATTATGGCGCGGAAGTCCCATGTTGGCATGCAAGTCTAATACGGTCGCACAAGTATGGGCGCTCAAGAATCACAACATAAGTCCAAATACCTCTACAGAAGTGCGGCACAAAGAAACAATGAACCGCAGACAGCAACACCTACGCGAATGAACGAAATCCAAGATACTTGCATGCTGAGAGATTATAAGCATTCAAAGCCGGGTGCTTTGCACAAAGTGGTGCCGTATATTTATTGGCAAGGCCGTACCCCGGTGCGCTGAAGCCTGCGCGGCTAGCACCTGTGCGCTCAAACCTGCGTGCCCAAAAAATTCCTTGGTTTTTTCCTTTACCTCAGAGTCAAATCCTCCTTCATTTTTTGGATCCAACTCTTAGAGAGGTCTTTTGTTGATGCTCCTTTCCATCACAGAGTCTAACAACTGGAAAAGGGGAATACCTTAAGCACAAATAGATTCATCCTTTGAAGAACATCAAAAATTGAAAAAGCATGAACAAGGATTTCTTTAAGCATGGATCGCGCAAGTTTCCCCATGTTCATGCAAGTATAAGTGCATGTCACATATTGGTCACGTAGGTGACTTGCGTGCCCTATTTTATTTTCTCCCAAGGTACTCAATGGCTTATAAATACCCCTTGTTGGCCCCCCATTTTGGGGAAGAAAAAAATCCAAAAGTCAGATTTAAGCTCTTGGCACCCTAGTCTTTTCTTGAAGTCTTCCGAACACTTATAAGGTAATTTCATACCTATAATGGAAGATCTAAATAGGGGGAACAAGTCTTAAGTGTTGAAATTCATCAACACTTGCGTGCCTAAGTGTCTAACCCTTAATGGAAATGGCCACACTTGCGCGCCGCTTTATCCCTTCATCAAAACTTGCGCGCCAACCTTTTGGAAGCCTTTTGTGATAATACTAAGGGCTTGAGCCAAGTATTGCCCAAGTATTTTTCTATTGGTTAACCATCACCCAAGTACACCAGTGTCATACAAGTATACTTGCGTGACAAGGACTTGCACGCCCAAATAGGACTTGCGCGCCTGCCTCTTTTTGGGTGCCCCTCCTGCCTATTTAACCATTTTATTCAAATGCACCTATCCTCTTCAATATTTATCCTTAATAACATTATTCAAATCCATTTATGGCATGGTTCCTTTTTTGGATTCCTTATATGAAATGAATTCTGTGGAACATCTCTAAAAAACCTCGTGATTTACACATCTTTATGTCACTAAGGTTATAGATTTCATTCATTCAACCTCATCCTTTAAGATGAGAAAATCTTTGATCTATGAATCCTCCTTAGGATTAAACCCCAAGTTCCCTAACTTGGGACTCGTTTTTATGAGTAAGCCCCAGTCACAAATTCTCTAATCTGGGCATCCTCCTTAGGAGTAAGCCCCAAATTCCTTAACCTGTGAATCCTCTTTAAGAGTAAGCCCCAGTCTTAATTTCTTTTGATTTGGGATTCCTTTTCAGGAATAAAACCCAATCATAAGTCCCATCTAATTTTGGCATCCTTCTCAGGATTAAGTCCTTATTTAAGTATCTAAATCTCCATAAAACACATATAACTTTATGGACATTATTCACAGGTTTCTTATCTGAAGTAAATACCAATTCTCATCTATCTTGGGCAGTCATACATACGTAATCCCGACATCATTTTTTATGATTGTATATTTTGTGGCAAAATCATCATGTTTTATTGATACCGCTTGTTTCTGACACTAAGCATGACTCACGTGAGATTAGAGCATAAAAGTAATTATGAAATCTTTCCTTGGGCCGTTAATCATACATAATCCCCACAATTCCTAATTGAACTACGTGGACTTTGATCTCTACATTAAAAGTAGAGCATGTAGGAATCCTTTCTAAGGTTCAAGCTTATCACCCATTATTCTCAACCGTCCTATATGAAGTTAAAGTATATCTTCATTCCTGAACTACGTGGGTTCTGATTCCTTTTCTGACAAGGATACATAGGTAGCCCATCTGCAGGTATGATCTTAACTCTAAAATAATCCATGTCCTTCTGAATGACAATAAATATAAAGTGCCCCACTGAGTGGAATTAAAACCAGTATGGTTATCATAATGACCACGAGATTTCTATATAATTTGTTGAAGGATACCACTGACTAAGAATCTCTAAATAAGTACATATGATTCTCTATCGATGAAGAACCTCAAATACATATAAAAGATTCTCTAAATCTCATACATATCAATTATTGAATGCCAAATCTAAAGGAAATCTCATTTTCATACTTGGTAAATTATTAAGGATTCATGAACACAAATCAAATCTATAATAGAGTCCCAGATTAGACAATAATTCCCCCCAAAAAGGTGTGACGAGTCCAACCTCCCATCCTCTCGATCAATGCAAATTCTTAATCCTCATCGGTCCACAACTAATGAGAACCTACCTTTAAAAAGTAGGTCCAAATGGATATAGAATCATTGGATGTTTCTGGTTCTATGAATAAACCTGTTAGAAACCGATTAGAATGTTTGAACCTAAAACAAACAAGGTCATCCCCATTTCCAGAGGAAACACATACCCAAGTAGAGTCAGATAATATTTTTCTTCTAGTAAACATCTTCCCAATCAGATGGACTATCTTAAGAATTGTGAGTCCATTGTTCTAAATATGATGGTTAGTATAATAACCTAAATATTTTACTAAGTGTAGTGATTTATTTCCTTTGATGAAAGAAAACACCTGAAAAAACATATTATTAATTACAATGTCGAGTCCAATATTCATGCCGATGGGTATGGATCCAATTTACAACTTCACAAATTTATTCAATATGGATTTCCATTAATTTTATTAGAATACTCTTTTACTTCAACATAAAAAACATAATAATCTATTTAAAAAAGCCAAAATAAAACAAAACTTGGTCCTAACAATGTTATCATTTTTGAATCAAGATAGTTTTCCAATTCTTTGTTTAAATTCTTTACCTCATGAGACGTTATGAATGGGGTTAGGGAGTGAACCTAATCTATGATGCGACTCTATGCACTATGTAATGTTTTCTTGGGTTTATAATTATCTTATTATTAGTCCATGATTTTTATTTCATCCACTTTCATATGTTTCCATTATCATACGGTACCATGTTTATTATGTTATTATCCCATTGATTATTCATGAGCATTCTATTTTATGATATCATTTTATATCATTTGAATCACACATTGTGATTCATTATCATTACCCCCTTAAAATACTTTGTAGCTGACCCATTTGTTAATATATTTCTCTAATTTATCTAACTAATACACATAAGTACTTCAACAGTGATAAAATTGACCATTTTAGCGAAAAAAACACTAAAAATCGAAGCATGATTAAAAGTCCCAAGCCTTTATCAGTTCTAGAAAAGAACTAAAAAAGAGATAATTATTAGTGCTAAAAAAAATTAATAAATGTAACATCTACCAGTTATTCTTCAAGAACTGATAATGGAACCTCTTTATCGGCACTTATATTTAGTGCTGGTAATGTGACACTTTAACAACACTAAAAATAATTCTGATAAAGGCAGACCTTTATCAGTGCTAGTTTAGAACTGATAAAGGCCACTTTTTCAATGATTTTCATTGCACTGTTAATGGATCCATTTATTGGTTCTTTTAGTAGCACTGATAACAGATCCATTTATCACTTCCTTTTTTAGTGCTGATAAAGGGGCATACTACTATAGTTTTTTGTTAAAATAACAACACACTATAGTAGAAAAAACAAAAAAATTTAGGAGAAAATATAAGATCAAATACACAATTTAATTGGTATAAAATTTGCAACACTGATACACCCAATTTGTGTCTAAATTTTCATATACTCTATTGAAAAATAAGAACAATGTTTCAGAAATTACCTCTTGCTTAGAGAATAAATACTTTGATTTTGGTGATCTTGCTCATTTCCAGGAGGATTATGTTCAAGTACACAAAACGAAGAAGAATATAGAAAAAATGTACGACTAAACGGTGTGTACTTATATACACGCAGTGTATATTCCAGTTCAGACACGTGTTGACAAAGACAAATACATGTCCAAGTAATCAGAATGCGGTACATGCCATGTTCACATTTCTACACGCCGTGTATGACATTCTAGAAGTGGTTGGTGGCTGAGAAGAGTCTACACACCCATGAGGCCTGTAACACCCAATAATTTTATGAGAAATATTTTGTTTTTATAAATAATAAAAGGAATCATTCACTACACACAACACTAGCTTGTTTTGCTTTACATGCAATCGCGACCTTCCTTGATAGCCTGCGTCGCACACAATACCGAGTTTCACTAAACAATGATATGCTATTAAAATATTATTAAAACTAGCCGTTATGAATTGTAATAACCACTTTTTGAAATTTTTTAAATTTTATTTTTCAAAATTGACTTCATTTTTAGATTCGGAATATCGAAATTAGCCTACGGTGTAATTTTGGTATTTTTCTGAAAACTTTCAATTTTTGATGAATAGTGAAACCACTAAGTGGTAGTTAAAAAAAACTAAATTTTTCATCAAACTTAATTTTACCGCTTCTATGAGTGGAATTTCAAAAATCCGAGAGACACGGTTGATGTCAGTAAGTAAAATTTAGTTCAATGAGATGAAAATAATTTTTTTGTGAATAGTAACTTTTTGCTTTTATTTACCACAGTTAAAAGTAAATAGGGTAATTAAGAGTAAAAATGATATTATTATTACCCTAAAACATGTCATAATTCTATTGGATAAGTGTAATTCGACCAAAAACAACCTTAGGAATAAAATATGTCCATTTAGGCCCACTTGGATTAGATTAGGACATTTATTATTAATTTATTTAAAGAAGGGTTAAAATAGTTAAAATCAATGTTTAATAACTAAATCATTTTTAATATAGGTTTATACATAAGATACATTCGACTATAAATATTCATTAGAAATATAAAAATATTTCCTATATAATGGTATATTATTTTTAATTTTTAGAAATTAAAAAATTTAATTTATTTATGACACAAAGATGATGCAGTAATTATCTTATTAATGAAATATTGACATAATCGATGTTATAAATACCCAAATAAATGTAATTTGAGCCTTTTTATGAATTCCAATAATTTTATAGGTTAATATGACATGTTATTATTGATTTAATTAACTGTTTTTGAACTAATCATTCTGTTATGATTTTCACAAAAATAAATTACTAAATAGTGTCAAAATTGACATAAAAAACTTATTAAAACAAATATTATATTATTAATTGTTATTTTATTTCTAAAAATATAATATTTGGCCAAATGACTTAGATAAGGTTATATATATTAATAATAAACAACTTTTGGTTCGTTTGTCTTGTTATAGTAAGTTTATTAACCTTACACTGTAAGAACACAAGAAGACACGGTAAAAGTAAAATTATCTAACTTAAAGTTAAATCTAAATGATAAGGTTAAAATAGAAACCTAAACTTGTCTAAATTCTATTGAATGAGAGGATTTAGACTCATCCCCACCTTAGCTTCTAAATAAATCAATTTGGAGCTATTTAAAACCGAATTTGGCTTTATAATAAAATAATATTTTTAGTTTTTCCAAAGGTGCCCCTCTCCTCCCTTATAAAAGGGCACCTCCTCCCCTCTTCCTCACACCACTTGGAGCCTTCAAGCATGGCCAAACCCTGCCAATTTCTCCTCTCCACTTCACTAGAAACATCCTAGAGGTCCTGGTCTTCTTCAAAGACCAATTTTAGTTCCCTAAAAGGAGGTCTCAAAGAGGTGCTTCAAAGAAGAGGTAATGTCCGTTACCAATTCTTTCAACTTTATTTCTTCTTCCACTTATTCTTCTTTAGTTGTTTAATTATGAAGTAATAACATCAGTATCACTCATATACTGATATGTTATTATAAGTATAAAACAACCCTATTTCACCACTTATCCATCCTACGGAAAATGAAATCACCGCGCGTGCGTACGTATGGAATACCCTCTCCACGCCGTGGTGTAATCTATTTTCCACCACCACCTTACTTGGATGGGTATAATGGTGTAAAGAATGAATATATAAGATTATTTTGAAGTGATATTTATTCTGAAATATTATACATACACTCCAATACAATTCCACGATCATGGGAACGATATCATCGCTCGTGCGTACGTACGGAATACCGTCTCCACAATGTGATGCGACTCGTTCTACATGATCTTCATTCCATAATGATTATATAAATGAATTGAATGAATGAATATGATATATATTACACTAATAAAATTCTTGAAATGAGGTATCTATAACCTAAAAATATGAATAATAATTTATTCGACAAAACACGCATAAGAACAAAAAGTAATAAACACCCGAATAACAAGTAACAATGAAATATTACTAATAATAAGCTAAGAATATGACCATATAGGATATCATAACAATTATTATGATCATGGAATAAGTAAATGACATTATTTAAATCATTATATAGGAGGTTCGGACACTTACGAAGCAAATTGGACCTAAGGTAAGGGAAATATCACAATCTCATTTTTATCCGAGATTGTTTATACATTGAAATTTACTGGGGTGTATTTTATCATCCACATCCATGTTTCCTCAATATGTAATATTTATATCCTTCTACAATAGTTTATATCCAATTTTACCCTTCGGTGATTTTTTAGTAAAATATATGAAAGGAATCTTTTGTCGTTTTTTGTACAAGGTACTTTTTGACTTTTCCGACAAAAGTACGAGAATAATGTTTTTTTTAAGTTATACGTAATGAATGGATTTTTAAAACATTATTTTCAAGAAGATTCCTTTACAAGTTTTCAAGTTTATTTTTAATCAACTTCTTTTAGTTTAAAATTGTATGACATGTGAAGAAAGGAAAATGTTTTTGAAGTAGAAAGGATATTTTCCTCAAGAATGGAGTTTAAGTGTTTTATCAAAATTATTTTCCATCTAAGATAATGTAGTGTTCTGTTTCTATCCCTATTATTACATTGATTTGATTATGTTGTGATGGAATTATTTTTATGAATTCCTTTATCTTATATGAATTGTTTTATGTTGTCATGATGTTTAAGAATCCCATTTTTTACATGGGTTATGCTATGATGTATGGATTATGATTTTGTGGCACACATAAGAATGGTATCATTATGAGATGGGTGGGACCTATATCTACCTACAATGAATTGGGTAAAGATTTTATATCTCATGAGATAGACATGGCTGGAACGACAGGTTAAACCGGTTCAGTGAAACAGGACTGAAACGAGGAGTGAACTCGGTTTAGAAATGGAATTTTTCCACTAAGATAGTCTTGGAAATGATTCTTGACTAATAAGAAATGATTCTCTATGATTATGTGTGTATGCCACAAAGTTTCATGTTTTAAGGCATGATTATTGGGATTACATTTCACTACTATGATTTGTCCCATGTTATGAAATTATGATCTCTTTTGTAGGTTAAGATTTCCAAAAGTTATGTTCTTATGAATATGATGTGATTGATATTTCTTTTGTTTACCTTTAATAAGCATTTGAGATCACCATTTTGTATGTTTTCTTTACCCAGTCCAGGAAAAAGGTTATTAAGTAAGATATACCAAAAGGGACTATAGATATGATGAAATAAATGGGAGATAGTGTAGACGCTTTATGAACCAGTTGTTTATGTTTCTCAGTTTCTAAAGAACCTATACCTATACGGTCCTTTCATTGTTTTGTTATATGTTGTAATAAGTGTACTTAAAATTTTAAGTACTAACAATGTATGTAAAGTATGGGTCGTTACAAGGCCGGTTGAAGGGGACACACCGTGTGCCATTTCTACACGCCGTGTCTGCATTTCTAGATGGGGTTGGTGGCTGAATTTTGAGGCTACATAGCATGTATGGCGGCGCTACATGCCATGTACATTCACCTACTAGGAGATTCCATGTTCCATGTCAAAGACGGCGTGTTAGGCCGCCTACCAGCGTAGAAAATGATGCCAAAAATGCATTGACGAAAGTACACAACGTGTACTTTTGACACACGCCTTGTACCTATTTTTTATATAAAAAGAGGCCTTGTCCTCCAGACCAAGGGTGTGGTGGTGTGTAGTATTTTGTGGAGAAAGGGTTGAGGCTCTGAAGGAATGACACTCTGATGTCGTACTACCATGATTCCGTCTACCAAAGAACTATTTCTTTTTTCAAAGTTCCATACACGATTTCATTAGGTATCAATTGTTTTGTGTTTATTATTTTCAATATGTGTAACTAAATACCCAGTGTGTTGGGGTTATTGAAGATGATGGGTTTTAATTTGAATTAAGTTGATCTAAATGTGTTTGCTTTAATAATATCTTCTTATTCTTCTTAAATCACTTCATATTATCACTGGACATTTTCTACTGGACCAAGGGAATAATTTTCAGGGATTCAAAAGAAGAATAACAACGAATAACTCCATGACCATTGGAAGTATCTATCGGCTCAAAATAGAATAAGCCAAATAAATATATGTTAAACACTAAATACCAGACCAAGGAGTTAGTTTCTTCAGCTCTAAATATAAAGTTTACGCGACCAAGGAAACATTATTTCAAATTAAACCCAGAGAGTTGGGTTATCATGAACAACAATACCTCATAAGAAACTTGATTTAATAATAAACTTATCACAAATCCATAACCCCAATGAATTTATATCTTTATTTTCATCAAAACCAATTATCCCATCTCTACTTTCGTTTTAGTAATTAATTTGTCAAAAGAAGCTTAAAAACCAATTTTTATTTTTGTACCCAAACAACCAACCAAAATCGATTTTAAATTCAACATACTTCACTAAAAACAAAAATACAAACTAAATTAAGTAAGATAAAATAACCTCATATTTCCCTATAGATCGACCCCTTACTGGTACGATACTTGTTAGGGTTAATATAATTTAGAACACCGAAAACATAGCTTCGGTAAAATGATCGTCCAAATTTTGGCGCCATTGCCTGGGAACTAGAGTGACTTTATTCTTATTTCAATTAAATTTGTAACAAATTTTAGTTAAAATAAAAACAAAAAATTCCCAAAAATTTCTTTCCTAATCCCATTTTTATTTATCTTTTGTTTTCCCTTTTACGCCTGTCTGATAATAGGTGCATGAACCAACACCTCACACGGTCCAGGAGTGCTGAGTCATCGGATCATTTTCCACTTGACCCGAAAATCTAAGAGACTTTGTCTCATCGTCATTGTACACTGGTGGAAATGCACAACCACAATCCATTAACCATGGTGAACAAGGAGGAGGGAGAACTAGCCATTGATGCTGTGGCTGAACACCCGTACTAGGACCAGTAGCCTCCCACTGCTGGTATACCAAAGCAGGAACCTGGAGGCTTCATGGAATTCCACCCAAGGAACTACCAAAGGCCACCACATCAACCTCCTCTGGAGTACGACCAACTTCAAAAACCGCAATAGATCTTCCAAAGGCCATATTTCACCCCTCATGAGCAGTAATACATGCAATATCTACCCCCAAAGCAGCCACCTCTGTGACATACTCTTATAGAGTACGACCTACCATCGATCCACAGAGTTGATACAGTCATCGTTTGTCCTCTGGTACAGGCCCAACACTTCGAGATCAAGGCTGCTATTATACAGTTGATCCAGAACACCGTTCAATTCGGCGGCCTACCCAGTGAAAACCTGAACACCCATCTTTCCAATTTTCTGGAGATCTGTGATACATTCTGTTACCATGGCATGTCTGAGGATGCCATTTGTCTTCGCCTCTTCCCTTTATATCTACAAGACAATGCGAAATACTAGATCAAAGGGTTGCTGCAAAGATATATCCTCACCTCGGAGGAGCTAGCCCAGGAATTTCTATCCAAATATTTTCCACCTTCGAAGACGGTAACCTTGCGAAATGAGATCCACAACTTTCAGCAGCGCGACTGAGAGTCATTGTACGAATCATGGGAACATTTCAAGGAGATGTTACATAAATTCCCACACCACGGACTTCCACTCTGAATGCAAGTCAAAACCTTTTACAGAGGACTAAAAATGAATACAAAGTCCGTGGTGAATGCAGCTGCTAGAGGAACGGTAATGAGAAAGTCCCTTGAAGAACTTTTCGAACTGCTGGAAGATATGTCTACCAACAGATTCTAGTGGCATTCCGAGCAGGAGACCCAAAAATGTGATATGAATAGTATTGATGCTACTACCATGCTTGCTACCCGTTTAGATGCAGTATCCAAAAATATCAACGCACTGAATCTCAAGGGCGCATCTCAAGTCTATGCGGTGAACCATCCAACATGCGGTGACTATGGTAACAACCACATACTGGGAGAATGCCCAGGACCTTCAGTAAACCCTTCAACAAATGAGGTGATCTATATTGCTCAAAATAGAGGGTGGAACCAGTATAAACAATACCATAACCTGACATGGCGTGAAAACCAGAACACAGGCTTGGGGAAACAGAAGCAGAATCCTCCACCCTAGCAACCTCCCAGCTACAGTCATCCACAATATCAGAAACCATACCCAAGGAAACAATAGAACCAGCAGGGATCCTACCATTAGTAAGGGTATCAAAATCCTCACCCGCAGCAGCCAAGGCAGCGACCACCTCCACCAGGTGCACAACCACCTAAGTAAGAGAATACCCCAAGGTTAGAGGATCTTATGAACAGATTCATATCTACTGATAAGACTAGATTTCAAAACTAGGAGGCTTCTATTCAAAGCCTCAAGAACCAAATCATCCAGTTAGCAAACCAGTTCTCAGGGAGACAGCCTGGTACACTACCAGTCAACACCGAGAAGAACCCAAGGGAGGAGGCCCATGCCATCACTTTAAAAAGTGCAAAGAATCTACTCCATAAAAAACCAGAACATTCAACTGCACCTATACTCCCTATTGGAAACAATGGTACAGTTTCAGACCTCTCTTCATCCGAAAATCCATCACTGGAGGCTCAACCAGGTAAAGGAAAGGTAGTCGTCAAACCATTTGAGCCAGCATTACCTTTTCCAGAGAGGATGAAGCAAAGGAAGCTAGATCACCAATATGGAAAATTTATGGAAGTATTCAGAAAGCTACACATCAAAATTCCATTTTTAGAGGATCTGACACAAATTCCCACATATGCCAAATCCATGAAGGAAATCCTCTTGAATAAAAGGAAGATGGAGGATTTGGGAACCATAGCACTGACAAAGGAGTGCTCCGCAGTCATACAACATTACCTTTCTCCCAAGATCTGGGATCCAGATAGCTTTACTATTCCATGTACAATTGGACCCTGTGAATTTGGAAAAGCCTTGTGTGACTTAGGGGCTAGTGTCAACCTCATTTCATTCGGAGTTTTCCAAAATCTTGGACTCTATGATCTAAATCCTACCCGAGTCGCCCTTCAACTTGCTGACAGATCCAATAAATATCCAAAGGGGCTACTGAAGGATGTACTGGTGAAGGTTGGAAGATTGATCCTCCTTGTAGATTTTATTATCCTAGACATGGAGGAGGATCAGGAGAAACCTCTTATATTGGGAAGACCTTTCTTGGATACAGGGAAAGTCTTGATCTACGTGCACTAGGGGGAGTTGATTTTCTGGGTAGGTGAAGAAAGAGTCTCCTACAATGTTTTAAAGGCCGTCAAACAAGCATCGTTACCTGAACATGAGGGCTGCTACGTAGTGAATACCATGGATGAAAAAATGAGTAGAAAAAAAGATGATATGGTATGTTCTTCCTTTTTAGATGATATCATTTTTCCAGACATGCCCGCTGATGATGCACCAGAGGACTTGAAATTCATTAAAGTCTAGGGCAGCCACTACTGGCAACGAGTTGTCCTTCCTGACATCCCAGAGAGGGTAGAAGTACAACCACTGGTACCTTTAGTTTTCAAGGCACCTGAACTAGAGCTAAAGCCTCTCCCACCTTCTTTAATGTACGAGTATTTGGGAGATCATTATACTTTTCCCATTATACTTAGTGAATCACTATCACAGGAGCATGAGGATGCACTCCTACAAGTTTTGAAGTGGAGAAAGCATGCAATTGGATGGACTGTTGTCGATTTAATGGGTATCATCCCTACCCTTTTCATCCACAAGGTGCTGCTCGAAGAAAGAGGAAAGCAATCTTGACAACCCCAGCAGGGTCTAAACCCTCCCAAGAAGGAAGTCGTAAAGAAAGAGGTTATCAAGCTGTTAGATGCATGCATCATTTACCCAATATCAGATAGCCCGTGGGTGAGTCCCCTGCAATTGGTCCCTAAAAAGGGAGGTATCACTGTGGTATCTAATGACAATAACGAGTTCATCCCTACTCACACAGTCACGGGCTGGAGAGTCTGTGTTGATTACAGGAAGCTAAACGACACCACAAGGAAGGATCATTTTCCCTTTCCCTTCATGGATCAGATTCTAGAAAGACTAGAAGGGCATGAATATTATTGCTTCCTTGATGGATACTCAGGCTATAATCCGATCTCTATTTCCCCAGAGGATCAAGAGAAGATCACCTTCACTTTCCCATACGGTACGTTTTCCTACTTGCTGGATATCTTTCGGTATGTGCAACGCTCTCACCACATTCCAGCGATGCATGCTGGCTATTTTTCAAGACATGGAGGAACGAATCCTGGAGGTCTTAATGGATTATTTCTCCATTTACAGAAAGTCATTTACCACCTGTTTGAAGCACATGGAGCTAGTACTGGAGCAATGCGAAAATACTAACCTAGTTTTGAACTGGTAAAAGTGTCGTTTTATGGTGCGAAGTGGCATAGTCATTGGCTACAGAATTTCAGAAAAGGGGATAAAGGTGGATCCGGCAAAAATAGAAGTCCTTTCATGACTTCTCATTCCAACTTCTGTTAGCGCCATCTGCAGCTTCCTGGGACATGCGGGTTTTTACAGGAGTTTTGTCCATGATTTCTCAAAGATATCCCATCCCCTAACCAACCTCTTGACTAAGGATGCTATTTTTGAATTCAATGAGGCATGCACTATAGCTTTTGAGCATCTAAAGCAGTGCCTAGTTGACGCTCCAATGATGATTTCCCCCAACTGGGAGGCACAATTTTAAGTAATGTGCGATGCCAGTGACTATGCGGTGGGAGCTATCCTAGTTCAGTGACTAGACCGAATCTTCTGACCCATCTACTATGCCAGCATGAAAATCAATGAGGCCTAACTAAACTACAATAATACAGATAAGGAGATACAGGAAGTGGTATTCGCCTTCGACAAGTTTCTTTCTTACCTTGTACTATCTAAAGTTATTATTTATACTGACCATGGATCACTTAAGTACCTGTTAAATAAGAAGGATGTAAAACCCCGATTGATCTGATGGGTCCTCCTCTTTCAAGAATTTGATTTAGAGATCTGAGATAAAAAGGGGAGTGAGAATATGGTTGCTGATTATATATCCCATCTAGAGATTCCACACTTATAGAAGGAATATGATCGAGAGATAAGGGAGGATTTTCTTGATTAGCATCTCTTTTCAATTATCGAGTCCCCTAGGCCCTGGTTTGCTGATATTTATATCTATTTAGTTACAGGTGCCATCCACCTCGACCTCTCCTTCCACCAGAAGAAAAGATTCATCTCTGATGTTAAGTGATACTTTTGAGAAGACCCACTCCTATTCCGATTTTGTGGAGATGGGGTGATCTGATGATGCATCCTAGAGAGAGAGGTTCAAGGGGTCCTGGAATTTTGTCATTCCTCACCCGTTAGAGGACATCATGGGCCGGATCGTACCATAGAAAAGATTCTTCAATCTAGGTTTTTTCTAGCCCACCATGCATAAAGATGCCCGAGCCTTCATTTCCCATTGTGATCCATGCCAACGTGTAGGTAATATGGGATGTAGAGCCGAGATGCCCCAGCACCCCATCCTAGAGGTCAATATCTTTGACGTCTAGTGTATCGACTTCATGGGACCATTTCCCCCTTCTTTCAAGAATACCTAAATCCTCATATGTGTTGATTACATCTCCAAATGGGTGGAAGCCACTACTATGACACATGACACAGCTAAGGTAGTCGTGACCTTTCTAAAAAAGAACATTTTCAGCAGGTTCGACATTCCTTGTGTGCTGATCAGCGACAGGGGGACTCACTTTGACAACGTATTAATGAAAGGAGTGCTGTCTAAATATGGGGTAAATCATCACATGGGTACACCGTACCATCCCTAATAAAGTGGACATGTGGAGATCTCCAACCGTGAGATAAAATAAATTTTGGAGAAAACTGTGAATACCTCACAGAAAAATTGGTCTAAAAAGCTTGACGATGCTTTGTGGGCCTATCGCACCGCCTTCAAGACACCACTGGGGATGTCACCATTCTATATCATCTATGGAAAACCATAAAATCTACCAGTGGAACTGTAACACAAAGCATATTGGGCTATCAAGGCCCTAAATTTTGATCTGAAGGTAGCTGTAGAGAGGCGAAAGTTCCAGCTATCAGAACTTGATGAAATCAGAAGGGAGGCATATGAGAACACTAAATTGCACAAGGATAGGAAAAAAGCAATCTAAAACCGAATGATTTCTTGAAAACATTTCAACCCAGTGATCAGGTACTCCTCTTCAACTCTTTTCTTTGCCTATTCCTAGGAAAACTCAAGTCGAGGTGGTCGAGACCGTTCCATGTCACACGAGTATTCCCCCACTGAGTGGTGGAAATTTATAAGGAGGAAGGTCAAGCGTTCAAGGTGAAAACCAACGACTGAAGATTTACCATCACATGGAAGATACAGTGGGAACAATCTCCACCACCCCTCTCAAGTATGAAAAGGAAAGTCGGTCGTGCCAACGACCTAAAACAAAGGCGCTTCCTGGGAGGCAACCCAGAGGTTATACGCCATGTCCCACTTATATACATGGTGTGTACTTATCTTTTTAGTTTTTAATCTTAAAAGTATAAATCTATAGAGTAACTAATAAATAACTATGGATGATGCCGGTGCCGATGGAAAGGTCACTGGAGTTTATCTGAGCCGTCTCCAGTTCGAATCCTCCCGACCTACCTTCAGAACGGGGTTCCTCCTTTTTATATTCTCTTACATGGCATGTGTAGAAAATACCATATATATATATATATATATATATATTTTCTTATATGAAAACCCATGATGGGGATGGGTCAGTTTTCCAAGATTGAAACCCGGTTTCCAAAAGACCCGGGTTCGAATCCTGACAACCGCCCCATTTCCATCGTTGACCCCTTTTAATAAAACCACACGACATGTCTTCCAATATAAGTCGTGTGTGCCCTATTTTCTTTTTAAAACTAAAATATAAAAACACTTTTATATATAAAGTAATTCATCCGGATGAAGCTGGGAGATTGGAAAAGTCTCAGCCCTGGATCCAAAAGACCCGGGTTCAAACTCGGCTAATCTTCTTGCTTCATCCCCTTCTTTTATAATTAAAAACCACACGCAGTTCATTTCTTTCTTCCCATGTGTATAGGCTGTATAGATTAAATGTATAAAAATAATAAATATAGAAGTAGTACAAACTTCACTACAGTGGTTGTGGGCTTCCGTTCAGAGCGACCGATCGCCAGTTCGAACCTCACCCCACGCACCAGACCAAAGGTTGTACTTCTATTTTTACAATTTTTAAACACATAGCGTGTAATTTCCCACTAAATTACTTGTATAGTTTTATTTTATTTTTAAAATTCTTTATATACATATATATATATATATCTATTTTACTTTTATTATTTTAATTAATAATTATTAAATTATTAGATAGTTTATTATAATAATTATATATATATATAAATGTTAATAAAAAAATTTGAGTTACACGACGTGTAGTCCCGAGGTACACACCGTGTACCATGACTATATAAGTTGTGATCACCCGACTTCTGGTCGTGTCGCACGACTCCCCCTTTCCTCCCTTCTTCCCACTTTCTTCTCCTGTACGACACATGAACCCCCATTGTTTAGATCCGTCGATTTGGTTCATTTTGAGTTCTAATTCTTCTTGCATTGTGATCCTCGGTCTAGGTACGCCCTTCTACACCCTCTATTTCAAGTTATTAGACACATTTAGGGTGATTTTGGGATCAGACGACCGTTCAGATTCCACAGTACACGACCACGAAATGAAGAACACACGTCGTGTACTTTTGTACACGACCATACACACAATGCTTCACAATTTGAATATAGATGGTGTGTATGTTCAGTATACATTGTGTACTTTCCCCCATCGTGCCCGAGTACCCTTTGGACATGGCCTCACACACCATTTTCATGTACACGGCGTGTGTGTTCGGTACACGCCATGTATATTGTAACACCTGAGACTTTTATAAGAAATATTTTGTTTTTATTTTATATAAATCATAAAAGGAATCTTTCACTACACACAACACTAGCTTGGCTTTCTTTACACACAATCACGACCTTCCTTGATAGCTTGCGTCGTACGCAATACCGAGTTTCACTAAACAACGATATGCTATTAAAATATTATTAAAACTAGCGATTATGAATATTAATAACCACTTTTTGAATTTTTTTTTCAAAATGGACATCATTTTTGGATTTGGAATATTGAAATTATCCTAGGGTGAAATTTTGGTATTTTTCTGGTAACTTTCAATTTTTGATGAATAGTGAAAACACTGGGTTACTATTTAAAAACCGAATTTTTATTTAAATAATTATTTATTTTATTTAAATTTATTTTAGGTAAAAATTGATACATAATACCTATATAAGTTCAATGTAATTCATTGGAGTAATTTTATAATAATTTTAGATATATAAAAAGTTTATTGAACTTTTCACTGTCTTTTACCCACCTCCTAGGAGAATTTGCAAATTTATATAAAACTTAATTTTACCGCTTCTATGAGTGGAATTTCAAAAATCCGAGAGACACGGTTGATTTCAGTAAGTAAAATGTGCTTCAATGAGATGAAAATAATTTTTGGTGAATAGTAACTTTTTACTTTTATTTACCACGGTTAAAAGTAAATAGGGTAATTAAGGGTAAAAATGATATTATTATTACCCTAAAACATGTCCTAATTCTACTAGATAAGTGTAATTCGACCAAAAACAACCTTAGGAATAAAATATGACCATTTAGGCCCACTTGGATTAGATTAGGACATTTATTATTAATTTATTTAAAGAAGGGTTAAAATAGTTAAAATCAAAGTTTAATAAGTAAATAATTTTTAATATTGGGTTATACATAAGATAAATTCGACTATAAATATTAATTAGAAATATAAAAAGATTTCCTACATAATGGTGATTTAATTTAAATTTTTAGACATTAAATAATTTAATTTATTTATGACACAAAAATGATGCAGTAATTATCTTATTAATGAAATATTGACATAATTGATGTTATAAATACCCAAATAAATGTAATTTGAGTCTTTTTATGAATTACACTATTTTCATAGGTTAATATGACATGTTAGTATTGATTTGAGTAACGTTTTTCTAACTAATAATTTCGTTATGATTTTCAAAAAAATCAATTACTAAATACTGTCAAAATTGACATAAAATAGTTTTTAAAGAAAATATTATATTATTAATTGTTATTTTATTCCTAAAAATCTAAGGTTTGGCCAAATGACTTAGATAAGGTTTTAGATATTAATAATAGACAACTTGGGGTTTTTTTGGCTTGTTATAGTATTTTTATTAACCTTATAGTGTAAGAACACAAAAAGACACAGTAAAAGTAAAATTATCTAACTTAAAGTTAAATCTAAATGATAAGGTTAAAATAGTAAACTAAACTTGTATAAATTCTATTTGATGATAGGATGTCGACCCATACCCACATTATCTTATAAATAAATCAATTTGGAGCTATTAAAAACTGAATATGACTTTATAATAAAATAATATTTTTAGTTTTTCCAAAGGTGCCCCTCTCCTCCCTTATAAAAGGGCACCTCCTACCTCTCTTCCTCACACCACTTTGAGCCTTCAAGCTCGGCCAAACCCTGAACAATTCTCTTATCCACTTCCCTATAAACATCCTAGAGGTCCTGGTATTCTTCAAAGACCAATTTTAGTGCCCTAAGAGGAGGTCTCAAAGAGGCGCTTCAAAGAAGAGGTAATGTCCGTTATCGACTCTTTCAACTTTATTTATTCTTCCACTTCTTCTTATTTAGTTGTTTCATTATGAAGTAATACCATCAGTATCAATCATATAATGATATGTTATTATGAGTATGAAACTACCCTATTTCACCATATATCCATCCTACGGAAAACGAAATCACCGCGCGTGCGTACGTACGGAATACCGTCTCCACTCCGTGGTGTAATCTATTTTCCACCACCACCTTACTTGGATGGGTATAATGGTGTAAATAATAACTATAAATTATTATTGAAAAGTGATATTTATTCTGAAATAGTATACATACACTCCATTACAATTTCACGATCATGGGAACGATATCATCACTCGTGCGTATGTACGGAATACCGTCTCCACGATTTGATGGGACTCATTCTACATGATATTCATTAAATAATGATTATATAAATGAATTTAATGAATTAATATGATATATATTACACTAATACCATTATGGAAATGAGGTATCTATAACCCAAAAATAAGAATAAGAATTTATTCGACAAAACACGCATAAGAACAAAAAGTAATAAACACCCGAATAACAAGTAGTAATGAAATATTACTAATAAGAAGCTAAGAATATGACCATATATGATATCATAGAAATAAGTATGATTTTTGAATAAGTCAATAACATTATTTAAATCATTATACAGGAGGTTCGGACACTTACGAAGCAAATTGGATCTAAGGTATGTGAAATATCACAACCTCATTTTTATCTGAGATTGTTTATACTTTGGAATTTACTGGGGTGTATTTTATCATCCACATCCATGTTTCCTCAATATGTAATATTATTTACATCCACCTACAATTTTTTAAATCTAATTTTACCCTTCAGTGAGTTTTTAGTAAAATATATGAAACGAATCTTTTGTCGATTTTGGTACGAGGTACTTTTTGACTTTTCTTACAAAAGTACGAGAAGAATGTTTTTTTAACTTATACGGAATGAATGGATTTTTAAAACATTATTTCCAAGAAGCTTCCTTTAAAAGGTTTCAAGTTTATTTTTAATCAACTTCTTTTAGTTTAGAATTGTATGACATGTTAAGAAAGGAAATGTGTTTTTGAAGTAGAAAGGATATTTTCTTCAAGAATGGAGTTAAAGTGTTTTATCAAAATTATTTTCCATCTAAGATAATAAAGAGTTCTGTTTCTATCCCTATTATTACATTGATTTGATTATTTTGTGATGGAATTATTTTTATGAATTCCTTTATCTTATATGAATTGTTTTATGATGTCACGATGTTTAAGATTCCCATTTTTATTACATGGGTTATGCTATGATGTATGGTTTATGATTTTGTGGCACACATAAGAATGGTACCATTATGAGATGGGTGGGACCTATATCTCCCTCCAATGCATTGGGTAAAGATTTTATATCTCATGAGACAGACATGGCTGGAACGGCAGGTTAAACCGGTTTAGTGAAATAGGACCGAAACGAGGAATGAACTCAGTTCAGAAATGGACTTTGTCCACTAAGATAGTCTTCGAAATGAGTCTTGACTAATAAGAAATGATTCTCCATGATTATGTGTGTATGAAAAAAAGCTTCATGTTTTATGTTATGATTATTGTGATTACATTTCACTACCATGATTTATCCCATGTTATGAAATTATGATCTCTTTTGGCAGGGTAAGATTTCCAAAATTTTATGTTCTTATGAATATGATGTGATTGATATTTCTTTTGTTTACCTTTACTAAGCATTTGAGCTCACCCTTTTGTATGTTTTATTTTCCAAGGTCAGGAAGAAGGTTATTAAGTAAGATATTCCAAAAGGGACTATAGATATGATGAAATAAATGGGAGACAGTGTAGACGCTTTATGGACTTGTTGTTTATGTTTCCCAGTTTCTAAAGACACTATACCTATATGGTCCTTTCATGGTTTTGTTATATTTTGTAATAAGTGTACTTAAATTTTGAAGTACTAACAATGTATGTAAAGTATGGCTCGTTATAGTTGGTATCAGAGGAAAGATATAGTCAACCTTTGGAAACTAGGATGTGAAAGCCTCAGTAAGAATCCTAAGGATAAGTCTAAGCATAGAACACAATCTTAGTGTTTTAAAAATGGACATGAATAACCTAGGATAAGACCTTAAGTGTAAAATTTTATTCTTGATTATGTGGTTTTCCTATTATAATTAGTGTTTCTCACACTATTCTTCTTGGTTTTAGTCAATAGCTGGAACCCAAAGGAACCGTGTTAATGCGGAATGCGATGGGCAATGCAATGATTGTCCCCCTGAGCAACCAAAAATTATGGGAGATGGAATGAAAAATCTTGTAGCCATGCTCACACAACTTTCTCAAGCTATGAATCATGCAGGAGTTCCAAACGAGAAAAGGAAGGAGCAAAATTCTGTTGAATCCTTCATGAGACAGCGTCCACCTTCATTCAGCGGGTCTACTGATCCATTAGTTTTTGAACAATGGATCAGTACTACTGAAAAGATATTTTCAGTTCTTCAATGTTCTGAACATGATAAATTCATCTTAGCAGTGTATCGTTTGGAAGGTGATTCTGATCAATGGTGTAATCTTATCATGAATACGAGGCCAAGAGATGAAATTGAGTCCATGGAATGGGACGAGTTCAAGAACTTATTTTTCAATAAGTACTTCCCTCTTATTCTCTGAACAAATATGGAGAAAGAGTTTCTTGAAATAAAGCAAAAGGATAATGAATCTGTTGGTACCTATGAAGCAAATTTTACAAGACTTGCAAGATACGCTTCTGGTATTATTATCCAACCTGAGAGTAAGATCGATCGATTATTTAGTGGCTTAAAACCAAGTCTTCGAAGGGAGTTAGCCATAATGGACTTCAATAGCTACGAGGAAATCGTTCGATGAGCTCTCAAAGTTGAGATGGAGATTGGAGTAACCCATCAGTCATATGGTCTTGATAAGAAGAGGAAAATGGAATTCAAAGGAAAATCTAAAGAGTACACTGAAAAGAAGATGAGTTTTACCTTATGCTCAAAGTGTGGAAAGAAACATGTAGGGAGTTGTATTAAAGGGACAAGTAAATGTTTCAAATGTGGAAAGGAAGGTCATCGGGAATTTGAATGCCGCAATGATGGGAAGAAGATGTCTAGTGATACGAACAATGAAAGGGCTACACAGAGTGCACCTCCAACACTTCAATGATACAAGTGCAAGGAAATGGGGCATTATGCCAATCAATGCCCTAATACAAGGGTTGTTGATGATGACCAATGTCAACAAACTCTTAAGGCTAAAGACAAAGGAAAGTCACATGCAATTTCTATCAGTGATGTGAAGTACGATAACGAAGTGGTGAAAGGTAAACTTGCCATCCACTCTAAAGTAGAAAATGTTTTATTTGATTATGGATCCACCCACTCCTTTATTTCTGAAGAATTTTTTAAGGGTATCACTGTATTACCTCAATAATTATATGTTGAGTTAGCTGTGATAACCCCTAATGGCACAACAGTCGCATCAAAAGTTTATAATTCTTCTCCAATTGAAGTTTGTGGGAAAGTGCTTCCTGTAAATCTTGTGATCCTCCCTATAGTGGAATTTGATGTGATTCTTGGAATGGATTGGATTTCTCTATATGGAGCTCATATCAATTTCCAAAGAAGTGAAGTAACATTTCATATTCCAGATCAATCTATGATCGCCTATAGATGAAAGGATGAACATAACCTTCTAGTAGATATTTATTCCATATTATGGGTCTTGATTCCACTAAATGAAGGTTATTTATCTCAAATGGTTGGTGAGAAACTCATGATTAAGAATATGCCCATTGTACGGGAGTTTGATGATGTATTTCTGGAGGAATTGCCGGGTCTTCCACCAAATCGTGAAGTTGTGTTTTCAATAGAACTCATACCGGGTGCTTTACCTATTTCAAAGACACCTTATAGAATGTCCCCAATTGAGTTGTAGGAATTGAATAAGCAACTCCAAGAGAATCTTGATAAGGGGTTCATACGCCCTAGAGCGTCACCTTGGGGAGCACCTGTTCTGTTTGTTAAGAAGAAAGATGGATCAATGAGACTCTGCATTGATTATAGAGAGATTAACAAGATCACTATCAAAAAAAAAAATCCTATCCCACGCATTGATGAATTATTTGACCCACTACATGAAGCTCAATACTTTTCCAAGATTGATCTTTATTCAGGGTATCATCAATTAAGAGTCAAAAGGGAGGATATACCAAAGACGACTTTCCGTACAAGGTATGGCACTATGAATTTATAGTGATGCCATTTGGTCTTACTAATGCCCCTGCTATCTTCATGGATCTAATGAATAGAGTCTTTAGAGACTATCTTGATCAGTTTATGGTAGTCTTTATAGACGATAATTTTGTATATTCAAAGAGAAAGGAAGAACATAAAGATCACTTGAGAATTATATTGAAGACCCTAAGAAAGGAGAAGCTTTATTCCAAATTTACCAAGTGAGAATTTTGGCTTCAAAAAGTTTCATTTTTGGGTCACATAATCTCAAAAGAGGGGATATCTGTGGATCCAGCAAAAATAGAGGTTATCAAAAGATGGTCGAGACCAACAACAGTAACTGAGATCTGAAGTTTTCTTGGTTTGGCTGGATATTATCGACGTTTTTTGAAAGATTTTTCACTATTATCTAATCCACTCACCAGGTTGACTTGAAAATGAGTTAGGTATGTTTGGACGGAGGAATGTGAAGAGAATTTCAAGGATTTGAAAAGAAGGTTATCAAGTGCACCTGTACTTACACATCCTTATAGTGGAGAAAGGTTTGTGATCTAGAGTGATGCATCCAAGAAGTGATTGGGGTGTGTTATTATGAAAAATGATATGGTGATAGCTTATGCCTCACGACAGTTGAAAATCCATGAGCAATATTACCCAACTCATGATTTGGAGATAGCTGCGGTAATATTTGAATTAATGATTTGGAGGCATTATCTTTATGGAGAAAGGTGTGACATTTATACTGATCATAAAAGTTTAAAGTATATTTTCACACAAAAGGAACTGAATATGCGCCAAAGAAGATGGTTGGAGCTGATTAAGGATTACGACTGCTCAATTCATTACCACCCTAGGAAAGCAAACAAGGTGGAAGATGCATTAAGTCGACAAGACCATGCCAGTTTATCCATGATGAGGATCACAAAAGATCTAATATTTATGGATTTACAAAGGATGGATCTTGGAATTATAATGAAAGGGGAAAAATCGTATCTTTATCAAATGAATGTTCAATAATCTATACATGTTAAGATTAAATAGGCACAGAAAGAAGATGTAGAGTTACAAAAGAAGGTGAGAAATGTTCTCGAATTCAACCTTGATTGTGATGGGATAATAAAGTTCAGGAATCAGGTTTGTGTTCCTCCCATCCCCAAATTAAAGAAGGAGCTGCTGGATAAGGCTCATAGTTCTTCATTCTTTATTCATCCTAGAAGCATGAAGATGTATAGGGACCTGAAAGAGTACTTCTGGTGGGATGGCATGAAAAGAGATGTTGCTGAATATGTCTCTCGATGCTTGGTTTGTCAGCAAGTGAAAGCTGAGAGACAGAAGTCTAAGGGGATGTTACAACCATTACCCATACCCGAATTGAAATGAAAAACATCACTATGGACTTTGTCACAGGACTTCCTAAAACATCCAAAGGAAATAATGCTATCTGGGTCATAGTTGATCATCTTACAAAGTCTGCAAACTGCATTGCTATTAGAGAGGATTTCTCTCTGGATCATCTTGCCAGGATATATGTAAAGGAAGTGGTAAGATTGAATGGAGTACCACTTTCTATTATATCTGATCAGGATCTGAGGTTTACCTCAAAGTTATGGAGAAGTCTTCAGCATACTCTGGATACAGAGTTGAGTTTCAGCACTGCTTATCATCCTCAGACAGACGGTCAGTCTGAGAGGACAATTCAAAATCTAGAAGATATGTTGAGAGATTTGTCTATGGATTTAAAAGGTGGTTGGGATCAACACCTACCTTTGGTGAAATTTTCTTATAATAATAGCTTTCACTCCAGTATTCAGATGGCTCCTTATGAAGCTCTCTGTGGAAAGAAATGCAGGACTCCAACTTTCTGGGATGAAGTTGGAGAAAGAAAGCTATTAGGACCTGATCTTGTTGATGAGATGGCAGAAAAGGTCTGATCTATTCAACAACACATAAGAGCAGCTCAGAGTCGACAAAAAAGTTATGCCGACAACTGAAGAAAAGGATTAGAGTTTGAAGTGGGTGATAAAGTATTCTTACGAATATCTCCATGGAAGAGAGTAATGAGATTTGGAAAGAAGGGAAAGCTGAGCCCTAGGTATATCAGTCCTTTTAAAATGCTGGATCGTGTTGGGAAGGTAGCCTACAGATTGGCGCTTCCACCGAATCTCTCTCAAGTTCATGATGTGTTCCATGTATCTCTCCTGAGAAAGTACAGACTTGATCCTTTACATGTACTCAGCTCAGAAGTTGTACTGCTGGGACAAGATCTTTCTTATGAAGAAAAACCGATAGAGATTCTCGATCATAGTGAAAAATTCCTATGGAACAAGACCACTCGCTTGGTGAAAGTTTTATGGAGGAACCACCAATTAGAAGAAGCTACATGGGAGCTTGAGGATATGATGAGGGAGAGGTATCCTCATCTGTTTGTTACAAGTGATGAATTTCGAGGGCGAAATTCATTTAAAGGGGGGTAGAATGTAACACCCGATACTTTTATAAGAAATATTTTGTTTTTATTTTATATAAATCATCAAAAGAATTTTTCAATACACATAATACTAGCTTGGCTTGCTTTACACGCAATCCTGACCTTCCTTGATATCTTGTGTCGTACGCAGTACCGAGTTTCACTAAACAACGATATGCTATTAAAATATTATTAAAACTAGCCGTTATGAATAGTAATAACCAATTTTTGAATTTTTTTTCAAAATGGACTATGTTTTTGGATTCGGAATATTGAAATTAGCCTAGGGTGAAATTTTGGTATTTTTCTGGAAACTTTCAATTTTTGATGAATAGTGAAAACACTAGGTTACTATTTAAAAACCGACTTTTTATTTAAATAATTATTTATTTTATTTAAATTTATTTTAGTTCAAAATTTATACATAATACCTATATAAGTTCAATGTAATTCATTGGAGTAATTTTATAATAATTTTTGATATATAAAAATTTTATTGAACTTTTCACCTTCTTTTACCCACCTCCTAGGAGAGTTTGCAAATTTACATAAAACTTAATTTTACCTCTTCTGTGAGTGGAATTTCAAAAATACGAGAGAAATTGTTGATGCCAGTAAGTAAAATGTGGTTCAATGAGATGAAAATAATATTTGGTAAATAGTAACTTTTTACTTTTATTTACCACGGTTAAAAGTAAATAGGTTAATTAAGGGTAAAAATGATATTATTATTACAGTAACACATGTCATAATTATATTGGATAAGTGTAATTCGACCAAAAACAACCTTAGGAATAAAATATGATCATTTAGGCCCACTTGGATTAGATTAGGACATTTATTATTAATTTATTTAAAGAAGGGTTAAAATAGTTAAAATCAAAGTTTAATAAGTAAATAATTTTTAATATAGGGTTATATATAAGATAAATTAGACTATAAATATTAATTAGAAATATAGAAATATTTCCTACATAATGGTATTTTATTTGTAATTTTTAAAAATTAAATAATTTAATTTATTTATGACACAAAGATGATGCAGTAATTATCTTATTAATGAAATATTGACATAATTGATGTTATAAATACCGAAATAAATGTAATTTGAGACTTTTTATGAATTACAATAATTTTCTAGGTTAATATGACATGTTATTATTGATTTAATTAATGTTTTTAGAACTAATCATTCTGTTATGATTTTCACAAAAATCAATTACTAAATAGTGTCAAAATTGACATAAAATTGTTTTTAAAACAAATATTATATTAGTAATTGTTATTTTATTTCTAAAAATCTAAGTTTAAGCCAAATGACTTTTATAAGGTTATATATATTAATAATAAACAACTTGGGGTTTGTTTGGATTGTTATAGTATGTTTATTAACTTTATAGTGTAAGAACACAAATAGACACGGTAAAAGCAAAATTATCTAACTTAAAGTTAAATCTAAATGATAAGGTTAAAATAGTGAACTAAACTTGTCCAAATTCTATAGGATGAGAGGATTTAGACCCATCCCCACCTTAGATTCAAAATAAATCAATTTAGAGCTATTAAAAACCGAATATGACTTTATAATAAAATAATATTTTTTGTTTTTCCAAAGGTGCCCCTCTCCTCCCTTATAAAAGAGAACCTACTCCCTCTATTCCTCACACAACTTTGAGCCTTCAAACTCGGCCAAACCCTAACAAAGTATCTTCTACACTTCCCTAGAAAAATCCTAGAGGTCCTGGTATTCTTCAATGACCAATTTTAGTGCCCTAAGAGGAGGTCTCAAAGAGGCGCTTCAAAGAAGAGGTAATGTCCGTTACCGATTCTTTCAACTTTATTTCTTTTTCCAGTTCTTCTTCTTTAGTTGTTTCATTATGAAGTAATAACATCAGTATCACTCATATACTGATATTTTATTATGAGTATGAAACTACCCTATTTAACCATATATCCATCCTACGGAAAATGAAATCACCGCGCGTGCGTACGTACGAAATACCGTCTCCACGCCGTGGTGTAATCTATTTTACACCACCACCTTACTTGGATGGGTATAATGGTGTAAATAATAACTATAAATTATTATTTTAAAGTGATTTTGATTATGAAATAGTATACATACACTACATTACAATTTCAGGATCATGGTAATGATATCATCGCTCGTGCATACGTACGGAATACCGTCTCCACGATGTGATGCGACTCGTTCTACATGATCTTCATTGCATAATGATTATATTAATGAATTTAATGAATAAATATGATATATATTACACTAATACCATTCTGTAAATGAGGAATCTATATCCCAAAATGAATAATAATAATTTATTCGACAAAACACGCATAAGAACAAAAAGTAATAAACACCCAAATAACAAGTAGTAATGAAATATTACTAATAAGAAGCTAAGAATATGACCATATATGATATCATAAAAATATGTATGATTCTAGAATAAGTCAATAACATTATTTAAATAATTATACAGGAGGTTCGGACACTTACGAAGCAAATTGGACCTAAGGTAAGGGAAATATCACAATCTCATTTTTATCCAAGATTGTTTATACATTGGAATTTACTAGGGTATATTTTATCATCCACATCCATGTTTCCTCAATATGTAATATTATTTCCATCCACCTACAATTGTTTAAATCCAATTTTACCCTTCGGTGAGTTTTTAGTAAAAGATATGAAAGGAATATTTTGTCATTTTTCGTACGAGCTACTTTTTGACTTTTTCGACAAAAGTACGAGAAGAATGTTTTTTTAACTTATACGGCATGAATGTATTTTTAAAACATTATTTCCAAGAAGCTTACTTTACAAGTTTTCAAGTTTATTTTTAATCAACTTCTTTTAGTTTAGAATTGTATGACATGTTAAGAAAGGAAAAGTGTTTTTGAAGTGGAAAGGATATTTTCCTCAAGAATGGAGTTCAAGTGTTTTATCAAAATTGTTTTCCATATAAGATAATAAAGGGTTATGTTTCTATCCCTATCATTACATTGATTTGATTATGTTGTGATGGAATTATTTTTATGAATTATTTTATCTTATATGGTTTGTTTTATGATGTCACGATGTTTAAGATTCCCATTTTTATTACATGGGTTATGCTATGATGTATGGTTTATAATTTTGTGGAACACATAAGAATGGTATCATTATGAGATGGGTGGGACCTATATTTCCCTCCAATGCATTGGGTAATGATTTTATATCTCATGAGATAGACATGGCTGGAACGGCAGGTTAAAGCGGTTTAGTGAAACAGGACTGAAACAAGGAATGAACTCGGTTCAGAAAGGGACTTTGTCCACTAAGATAGTCTTGGCAATGAGTCTTGACTAAAAAGAAATGATTCTCTATGAATATGTGTGTATGACACAATGATTCATGTTTTATGTTATGATTATTGTGATTACATTTCACTACCATGATTTATCGCATGTTATGAAATTATGATCTCTTTTGGCAGGGTAAGATTTCCAAAATGTTATGTTCTTATGAATGTGATGTGATTGATATTTCTTTTGTTTACCCTTACTGAGAATTTGAGCTCACCCTTTTGTATGTTTTATTTCCCTAGGTCGGGAAGAAGGTTATTAGGTAAGATATGCCAAAAGGGACTATAGATATGATGAAATAAATGGGAGAGAATGTAGACGCTTTATGAACCAGTTGTTTATGTTTCCCAGTTTCTAAAGACACTATACCTATATGGTCCTTTCATGGTTTTGTTATATGATGTAATAAGTGTACTTCAATTTTCAAGTACTAAAAATGTATGTAAAGTATGGGTCATTATATATATCATTTCTTTTGGCCCCTCTGTGTGTAGCACTTGACACGACCTCTCACCCCATGTTCTTATATATGGTGTGTGTGTTCGAGACATGCCATGTAACCTATTTATTTCGGATGGACCCATGTAGATCCCCTACGCGGTCATGTTCCTCTAGTAATGAACACACTGTGTTTATTCCATACACGACATGTCTTTTATTCATAGAACTGTTACAATCATGTCCGTGTCGTTTCTGATACATGACCATGTCCACATTGTATGAACATGGCGTGTATGTTCGGTACACTCTGTGTACCCTTACATGGTCTATCTTCTTCACCCTCGACGTGTTTATCCAGAGAGCACGGGATGCTGATCAGCTTGTACCACACGCCGTGTACTCTGGATGTACACACTTTGTACTTTTATTTTTCAGATTTCTCAGTTTTTCTTTGTTTTATTTTCTTTTCTTTTTTTCTTTAATTTTCTTTTTATTTATTTTTTAGGTTATGGTAGATCACGATCCTTATCGGGGGAAGCAGTCGGCCAATGCCACTGAGGGCGAGAAGCCCATTTTTCGGCGGATTCGACTCTGACCTCCGATGCAGCCAGACCCCAACGCTCTGGTCTATGAGCTCCCTCAATTGGCCACCCTTACACCCCTCACTCCCTACACCAAGGATTCTCCGAGCACTATACTTCCTTCCCTCCCAGTGGCCACTCCACCTGAGATCTCCTCCTTCGCAGCTGGAAGTTCATCGACCGCACCATCCAGTGACCCTCCACCTACTATAGCCGATCCACCCCCAGAGCCAGCTCCTGCTGCTGCACATCCACCTGTGCTGAGACTTGTAGGTGTTCCTTATCCATTCATGGTGTTTTCTGTCACCGATATTTCACATGAAAGGGTTTGGCGCTTTTCTCGCCGTCTGAGTCCGTTGAGCGGCCGCTACCTCGATAGCACCGTTCCTCAGCAGCTAGGCATCTGGGGGGAGAAAGAGGATCTCCTTGGACACACTCCACTGCTCGATAATTTCCAGGTCAACACTCCTTTATTTTGCGATTTATTTTTGGAGTTTGCGACCTCATTTGAGTTTGATGGAGCTGAGTACCGGGAGACACCTGGTGATGCGGTACCCATGGTTCAGTTCTGGCTGGGCGGCCGACGATTTTCCCTCACCCAGATAGAGTTTGGACAAGGGTGCGATTTCTACCCCCATCTTATCACACCAACCCATGTTTCTACCCTGACCAGACCCGAGCTCTCTGAGCTTGTGGCTATGTGGCGGGAGATTGCTTGTCCTGACCAATGCTACGCCCCTACCTCGCAAGAAATCACCCTTATCACTGACCCCATCCTCCGTTTTACCCACTGGTGATTTAGCGCCATTATTTTCCCCCTCCATGATGATATGGGGGTCGTGATCAGTCGTTACATGGATCCCTTACCTATTTTATCCGGCAGGACTACCCGGACCTCCCTTATCTAGCCGCCTTCTATTTCCATGCTATGTTTACTGACCGTCAGGGAAAACTGAATGAAGGGTTTTATGCCACTTTACTCTCCCACCACCTTGGGGTTTTCGAGCCTTATTTACCCCATGAACTGTTAGTTTCTCCAAAGCAGAAGGAATATCTCATGCTCATTCACATGGGATTGGTCCGGAATCAGGGGGTGCCTACATCCTTGCCTAGGCTCTCCCCCACCAACCTGATGACCCTCCTATCCTAGCTGGTGCACCTGCTCCTCCTTCCCCACCCCCTCCAGTTTCACCACCCCACCCCCTTCCTACTGACCCCACTTATTCTAGCCCTATTTATTCTATACCACCACCAACCCCACCTACCAACGCACCCTCAGTTGATCTCACCATTTCCCTCCAAATAACCGTGATGGCAGAACACCTAGTTCATATCGACCATCACTAGGACAACTTAGAGAATCTTTTGGGGATTATTGTCCAGCATCTTGGTATTCTGCTTCCCTCGCCACCTATCTCTGCCTTAGTTTCTCGCCCTTCTGCTGCTGCTCCACCGGCCATCACTGTACTGGCCACAGATTCCATTCTACTCTCTACTGTGGGCCCCGCTGCTGCTACTACTACTTTCGTAGCCACTGTTGCCAGTCCAGGGAGGGATGCCGAGCTTTATTTACCGAGTTCAGTACCAGCGGCTCCTACTTCTCCAGCGTCCCTTTCAGATGCCGTGTCTGAGCCTCCTGCTTCCACAGATCCTGCACCATCTCTTCAGGCTGGTTCTGTACTGGATGATTCTTCTTCTGAGGTGACCCCATGAATGGTTTTGAGACACATGATTTTCATTGTATATATATTTTGTGATATCTTGTGCCTGTGTTTGTTATGCTTGCTTGCAGTGTTCTGTTTCTTTCCCCCTCATAGGTACTCTGGAACATTTTGGGCTGCACTTTTACATCACATTCCATTTTCCTCTGGCTAGACATGAGGGGAGTATTCTCTTTCCATTTTTTACTTTCCTTTCTTGGTTCACTTTATTCCTTACTTCCCCTCGGTCTGGTCTACTATTGTGTCCCCACCTTCCCTTGTTCCTCTTTTTGGGAACTTGGTGGACCACGTGTGATATTACGTATGTGGGGGTGTCTCTCGACCTCTTTAGTCTTTGACCTTTTTATATTTTAGGAGATATCATTATTAGAAGATATATTTGAAAGCGTGAATACATTTTTGGTTAATCATATTTTTAAATAATAAGCTGAAAGTGAAAATTTTTAAAAAAATTGAAAGATTATTTTGGTTATTAAGTATTTTTAAATGATTGCTGATATAATTTACATTACAAACTTGTAATCCCTGGATAATTACATCAATTAGACTAATAAATTATTTTGCAAGTCATGAACTGATTTTCTCTTAATTTATTTTTCCCAATCCCGAGAGGTATTCTAAAACCCATTATTCATATTATTTCTAATACCCTCTTTCTTGAGAGATTCTTAGAATATACATAATTACCAGAATTTGAAAGTTTAATTTTTGAAACATGAGGAATTTTTGAATTACATTAAAATTATTGAGGCATAAGATTGTTTTAAACCCCTTTATCTTGAGCCTAAACTACATCTTATCTTCGTGAAGCCCCTAGAGACCATGAATAACCTTTATAGGAAGCCATATTACAAGCCTATTTCTCTTCCTAACCTAATTCTTTTATGATTTTGAATGATTATTTATTTGAGATCAAAAGAAGGGATTGGAAACACATGGTATAAATTCATGAATTGTCAATAAATGAAGTATGGGGGAGAACCTCTTGATAATTTGGGGCGAAAAGAGTTTCAAACCTTTATTTTGGAAATTCAGAAAGGTTCCCTTTAAAAAAAACTGGTACAAACAAAGGGGCCTTATACAAACTTGTTGGTTTGTTACTCCTACTCAACTAAAAAAGATGGTGGGGATGAGATCATTTGATAATGATTGTTGATGAAATTTTTACATTGAGTTTAATTTTGGATATCATTCATTGTTATTTAAGAATTTAGCTTCATTTTTCAATCCTCAGAGTTATTTTTCAAGTCTTCACCTACCAACCTTTATCCACAGAAACATAAGATCCTTATTGAAAATCACTCATGATTTTTGTATGTTAAATTTTCTAAAGTGGAGAACTAAAATTATTTAAAACCTATGGATAGAGTGTATATATCTTTTATTGATCATAACATTGTTTAAAAACATCTTGAGTGTTGAGAATATTTTTGGTAAGGTAAATCATCAAGTGTCTTGCTTATATTTGAAAGGTTGAAACATGTGTTAAAAGAGGATGAAAGTAGTTAATTGAATTATATATGAGGCATGATTAAAATATCTACTGGATTAAAACTTATTTGTATTCTCTTTGAATCTTCTCCTCTCACTTATTATTTACATTTATGATTAACTAATGTTCTTCCTTTTACAATATAGATTATTTTTATTTAGATGTTGAGATTTGCTTGAGGGAAAGAAAATGACTATGTATGGTGGAGTTTGATACACCCAATTTGTGTCTACATTTTCATGTACTCTATTTAAAAATAAGAACATGTTTTCAGAAATTACCTCCTGCTTAGAGAACAAATACTTTGATTTTTGTGATCTTGTTCATTTCTAGGAGGTTTATGGCCAAGTACACAAAACAGAGAAGAATGGAGAAAAAATTTATGACTACATGACGTGTACTTATATACACACCATGTATATTCCAGTTCAGACATGGGTTAGCCTAGACAAATACATGCCCAAGTAAACAGAATGTATTACACGCCATGTTCACATTTCTACACGCCATGTTCACATTTCTACATGCCATGTATGACATTCTTGAAGCGGTTGGTGGCTGAGAAGAGTCTACACGCCCATGTGGCCGGTTGAAGGGGACATGACTTGTGTCATTTCTACACACGGTGTCAATATTTCTAGAAGGGGTTGGTAGCCGAATTTTGAGACTACACAGCGTGTATGGTGGTGCTACACGTCATGTACATTCACCTACTAGGCGACTCCATGTTCCAAGTCAAAGACAGCACGTTTGGCTGCCTACCAGTAGAGAAAATGAAGCCGAAAATGCATTGATGAAAGTACACAACGTTTACTTTTGATACATGCCATGTACCTATTTTTTATATAAAAAGAGGCCCTGACCTCCAGACCAAGGGTGTGGTAGTGTTTAATATTTTATGGAGAAAGGGTTGAAGCTACGAAGGAAAGACGCCTTACCATCGTACTACCATGATTCTGTCTACTGAAGAACCATTAACTTTTTCAAAGTTCCAAACATGATTTCATCAGGTATCAATTGCGTCATGTTTATCATTTTCAGTATGTGTAACTAAACACCGAGTGTGTTGGGGTTGTGGAAGATGACGAGTTTTAATTTTAATTAAGTTTCTATGAATGTGTTTTCATTAATAATATCTTCTTATTCTGCTTAAATCACTTCATATTATCACTGAAAATTCTATACCGGACCAAGGGAAGAATTTTCAGGGATTCAAAATAAGAATAACGATGAATAACTCCATAGCCATTAGAATTATCTGTCATCTAAAAAGTACTAAGACAAATAAAGATCTATTAAACACTGACTATCGAACCAAGGAGTTATTTTATTCAGCTTTAAATATAATGTTTTCCGGACCGAGGAAACCTTATTACAAATTAAATCTAGAGAGTTGGGTTATCATGAAAAACACAACCTCATAAGAAACTTGATTTAATAATCAACTTATCACAAATCCATAACCCAATGCATTTCTATCTTTAATTGCATCAAAACCAATTCTCCCATCTTTACTTTCATTTTAGTAATTAATTTGTTAAAACAATATTAAAAACCAATTGTTCTTTTTGTACCCAAACAACCAACCAAAATCGATTTTAAATTCAAAAAACTTCACTAAAAACAAAAATACAAACTAAATTAAGCAAGATAAAATAACCTCATAGTTCCCTATAGATCAACCCCTTAGTGGTACTATACTTGTTAGGATAAATATAATTTGGAATGCCGAAAACATACCTTCGGTAAAACGACCGTCCAAACACAAATACAAGAAAAGTACTATATTGTAAAAATTTAATTTTTTTTATATAATTACATGAGTAAGTAAAAATTATCACTGACAATCCTAAACATAAATTTTCCTTTATTATTGGCCCCTGGACTAAGTTCATGCTATTAGTCATCGAAAAGACCACCCCATATTGAGAAAAATAATGCACCTATATGAGAAAAAAATTCATATGTTAATAATAATTTAAAAAAATAAATTAAAACCCAAAATTTTAATTTTAAACAAAAAACATATACTTTAAGTTATACTAGAGATAATTGGTTTCCTCTGAAATCATACATTACACAAAAGACTAATTTATACCAAAAAATAATATATTATTAATATTATTATTTTAAGTTTGAGTTATGACATAGTGGTTAGAATGGAGGGAATTAATGATATTAACTAAATTATGAAAATAGAGTTTACATATCTTTATATAATGATTCATTTGTTAGAAAATTAATTCTAAATGAAAATAAAAACTAATTGAATATAAATGATGTGTTTTTTCTTCTGAAAAAACAATTTAAATGCAAATAAGTGAGTTCATAAAATAATAAAACCACTCTTGATAGATTTTATTAATGAAATATATATGTAATATATTCAATGTAATATTTAAAATTCATATCATATGTTTCCTATACTTGATATAAGAACAAATTCACTTTTTTGTATAAAAGAAGTATTAAAAGAAGAAGAAGTTTTAGATCCTTTTGATGGAAAACCCATTTTAAATATGTTTTTTGTCACTTTTATATGTTTTATTTAAAAAATTAAACTTAAAATTTTAAATAGTTACATCAAAATTTACTTTGATTGAATTTTTGTATTTTTATAATTAAATTAATATTGTAATGAATTGTGAAAAATACTGCATTTTTAATTCAAAATGCCCTTTCATCTAATTTATTAATATTTATAGATTATCTTTTTACATTGTTTTAAGTTATAATAAGATGAAATTTTTATTATTTATTCCAATTTAATTAATTGGATGATTTTTTAAATTAAAATTAAATAGATAAACTATGTGAACTTTTCAACGTTTTACATTTAAAACCCATTTTTTATTCCACCAATGGGATTAATTTTCAATTAATTTCTTCCAATTAGGTGTTTTGAATTTGAAAGAAATGGTATCCATATTTTGAATCAAAAGGTAGATATTATGTATATAGGTCCCTTTTATTTTTTTACATTATGAATAGTAACTTTAGTAATTATTTTTATCACCACAGTTAAAGGTAAATCGAGTAATTAAAGGTAAACATAATATTATAATAATATAAAACTACCCTAACACTTTTACTAATTTAATTATATAAGTGTATTCTGATAAGGATCATCCTTGGGTCTATTTTAGGACAACTTGGATCCAATTGGATGACTTTAATGTATTTATTATATTATATTCAATGAATAGTCATGTTTATTACACTTTTATTTTTAAAAAGATTTTTTTTAATATGGATTTATACTGGGGTTCTCTTTAACTATAAATACTATTCATAAAGATAAAATTATTAACTAGATCATGGTAATTGATTTATAATTTTAAGGAATTAAATAATTAAATTTAATTGTGATAGAAAGATGTTGCAATAATTGATTTATTAAAGAAATAATCAAATAAATGATACTAATAATATTAAAATAAATATAATTTTATATATCTAATTCCATCCACATTTTTTTGGATTACTATGACCTATTAAGATTGAGTTAAAGTAGAGTTTTCTAAGTAATTATGTTGTTATGATTTTTTGAAAAAGTCAAGTAATGAATAGTGTCAAAATTGACAAAATTCCTGACTTAAAATATAAAATATCTAATTTAATGATATAAAATTTATAAAAATCCAAGATTTGACAAAAAAGTTGAGATAAGTCCAATAATTTCATTAATTACTCATTAATTGGTCGTTTAGAATGATTTGGTAATTATTTAAACTCTAAAAGTGTAAATTACTTAATAAAATGGTAAGAGTTAAAAAGGTTAAAACCAAAAGATAAGGATTAAAAAGTATCCAAAAGTTGTCTAATTTTAATTTTGTGATTATTATTCAACCCAAAATCATCCTATATTTTATAGAAATATGTCAGGGACCATTTTGAATTGATATTTATTTTTTATTAATTTAATACGTTTGATAATTCCAACGGTGCCCCTCCCTTCTCCTATAAAAAGGCACTCATTCCTCTCTATTAATCACACTTCAAAAACCTTTTGATTCCAAAAATATCTATGAAAACCCTTTACTATAACCCCTTTACACAATCTTGAGGACCTATTTTAGGCATAACACCCTTCTTAGAAGTGTTAAGGTGTTAAGAAGTGTGATCATCCAAAGGAAAGGTAATGTTTTTTTATTTAAGTGTTTCTATTTTATATATTCTTCAACTTCATTTAAATCTCCATAATCCATGATGAACTAGTAACTATAATATCTTCAATATAATAAGATTTTATTATGTTAATATCATCACCCAAATCCATTTCAAATTCCATCAAATAGGAAATGAACATTTCATTTGTGTGTATGACAGACTACATCGTCGTGAACCAATATATTTCATTTTTCATTATCATCTATCATGACTGGTCATAATGATGGAAGTAATGTTTGTATAAATTTTTCGTGAAATATTTATCATTATAATATAATAATATATCAAATATTTTCTTATATTAATTGCACATAAAAATGATAACGTCGTTCGTGCGTATGTGTGAACTATCACCTCCCTGAAGTGATGTGAATTGTTTTTATTCACCACATCACTTGTATAATTTACATATAAGAATATTTAAATGATTATGATGATGTTAATTATATTATTATTATTATATAATTATAAAATAATAATTACCTTATTTCTATAATGATAAATGAAAAATGGTAATGTTACTCATGCGTACGTAAGACATACTGTCTCCATGATTATAACACCATTTATTTTTTCATACCATAAATAAATTGATTGATTTAAAATTATATATAAAAGTGATTATTATGTAATTAATATTGTTATGTATATGATGAAATTATGACCACATGGACTATTGACATCATACCATGTTCATTTTTGACTCAAATACCGAATATCAACAAAACATCTAACATGAAAGCAAATAATTAATTAATATTATAAGATGGTAATTAATGTAATAAAAGGAATAATAAACATTAAATGGTTGTAAATCAAGTATAACATAACCCACATTTATTATTTAGGAAGAAAAAGCAACATACATGATGAACCCTACTCAAGGTAAGGGACTTCATCTCATTCTCCTTTCATTGAGGCATTTCTTGATGATATGCACCTTTATTATTTTACAAGGTGTATATACAACCACTATGAAATTTAATAACCATATTTTATCTCTAATAATGTTATTTAATGTTTTGGTAAATTTATTAATTCAAGGAGATTAATATTTAAATCTTCAAAGTGTTATAAGACACCTTGAACATTTAAAGATTTGATTATCAAATATTTTTCTTCATGATATTAATTTTCATATTTATTTATATGTATATAAAAAGATTATACAGGAAATTTTATGTCTATCTTTAATTTCATTCAATAATTTCAAAATGAATATTTTTATACGAAGTATTTTAATTTCACTACAAAATGATAAAATGAATGTTTTTAATGTATGTGGCGACAACGACTTCTCCACCGCCATAACCATTATTTGATATTTGGAATCCTCTATAAGTCTTAATGTTTTTTAAAAGAAAAAAAATAACTTATTTCTTTTTTTGGTTATTTGGTATTAGAGTGGTTTTGAATGTGAATTGAATATTTCAATATCTTGAAATGATTTATTGTGATTGCAAATGAAATTTTATGAGTGAGATGATGATAATTTAAGTATTTTATGTGTTATGATTATATAATGATACTTCGAAATTTAACAGGTGGTTACATGGTAAACCAAAGATTGGTGGTTACATGATAAACCAAAGATGTGTGGTTCTGTGGTAAATAAAGTATGTGTGGTTATGTTATAACCTCCAATGCATTGGGTATGGAAGTAGGTCATATGACTATTCTATTTAGTGATATGTGTGGAAGTTGACCGCATGATTATTCCATTTAAGTATGGTTATGTATCAAGTTACATTTATTTGTTATATGTGATTTATATGGTTTTTATTATAATATTTTGATTACAAAAAATGGTAAACAATGAGATTATATTCAGTGAAGAGTATTTACTACTTCTTAAAGGTGAAATGTATTACTTTATGATAAAGTATTCATAGTTTACATATTTTCATAATTATAAAAGTTTTCCTTCTTTTTGTATCTCTTACTAAGGTTTTTATTCTTGTACCAAGTTTGGAAATGTTTTTCATTGTATTTAAAGAAGAATAGACTCAATTATGGGATCATGGAAAAGATATGAATTTTAAACATGAAACAAAAAAGTTTTTCTTCTAAACATTTTTTATTTTATTAAAAAAATAGATACTAAGTAGAGGTGAATACTTTGTTATTTTTGAGTTGTTACGTATAAGTTATGGCCTAATTATCTAAATCTCTAAACTTGAAAAGATTTTCTATGTGAATGAAATTCAAATTATTTATTTAACTCATGATTAAGTAATGTTTAAGGCTATGGACTTATTGTTCTTATCATAGGATGGTTTAGACAACTTTAGAAGTTAGGGTGATATTTAAGCATAAGTTACAAGTCATATATAACCAAAATGGTTAGAATAATAGAAAGTTTCATATTTATTTTAGATAAATTTAATAAGTTTGAGATAACATGGATAATTATTTAATAGTTTTTATCTTCTTCATAAGATAATATATGATGATTTTATTAATATATTCACACTAGCCTTTTCAGTTTTATAAAATGGATGGATCTAGAAGGAATTAAAGTAATAATGGATGTGAAGGAAAACGTGGTGGTTATCTGAATAAGAAACCAAATAAAATATAGTCTATAATGATAACTCTCATGCTTATTTTAAATAAAATACTAGGAGTCATGATTTACTAGTAGAACCATAGTGAGTTTTCTAATGCATCACATGTGAGAGAAAAAAAATTCCTTATGTAATTTCAAGTAATAATCATAAAGGTATATATATTAAGAGACATATGTGTCAAGTATATGGAAAGAAACACCTAGGAAAATGTTTTAAAATGACGATAAGATGTTATATATGTGGTAATGATGGTCATAAAACAATAAACTACCAAGGAAAAAGGAAGTGTTCAATTTACTCTAGGAAAGGGAAAGAAGTTTCTTTCGAGTTATCAATTGAATGATTTAAATGCGGGGTGTACGATTGTTATGAAAATAAATTTCCTACAAATAAGGTTCATGAATGGGATATGGAGGACCATACAAATATATGATTAGAAATTCCAAATTCCATTCCAATTGAAGATTAGGAAACTGAAAATGACATATGAAATTTATTGATTATTTATTTTCTCATGTTTTGACATTATTGAATCGTAGTACATGATTCATTTTTTTGAAGGAAAGAAGTATTAATGAATAATATATAAAATCATGGTTAAAGGATCATGGTTAAAATTGAATGATTAAAAATTCTACATATAAAGGATTCAAGAGTTATGATATACTGTAGGATAATAAAATGTTTAAAAGTTTTAATGCTCTTTTGATGATGTGATTAATTTGGAAGACTTTTTTCTAATATGGTAACCCTGAAGATTGTTATGTAAAAATGTAATTTTATGATGAATTATCTTTTATTGTGGGGAAATAATTACAAAATAATGGATAACCATTAGGGTTTATATGATCTTTGATTTTGAGATAATTATGTGTTATTACATTTTTGGGTTTCAAAATGAAATTTATGAGATAAAATTTAAGTCTAAAACATGTTATGGTTATTTCTTACGATTTTATCTCATTTTGTGAATGTTATAAAATTATTTAAATTTATGAAACGGACAAACCGTATGAAGGAAGAAAGCCCATCGTGTCAGACCAGGCTGTGGAAATCAAATCCACAACCCAAGTGTGAGAAGGCTTTATCACATACCAATGGCCTGTAATAAGTATTTGGTTAGTATGTTTTTTAGTTAAATAGGTTTATGGAATAAGAATAAGTTTATTTTGGGAACTTATGTTTTATCAAATTGAAATTTTTGTTATTAGAAAAGGAAGTGGGAATTATCAGAAATGTTATTTTGGAATATGTTCACTATTTTGGGAACTTTACATGATTAAGGTAAATAGAATACTATGATATTTTATTTGAGGAGTAATGGTTTAGTTTTATTTTTGAATATCTATGATTTAATGTCAAATTATGGAGATTTGGTTTATTTATGGAAATGAATACCCTATCTTAGAGAATATTTGATTTTGGAAATTGATTTTTGGTATGAAACATTAAGAGTGATCAATGTTATTTGGATTTAAAATAATTTGTGATAAAATCCTTATAAATTTTGGGTTTTAATATTAGTTTTTATTATTTTGAGGGATTTTTAGGAAATTTATTTTTTGAATGGTCTATGTTGAAATTCTGGTTTTACAGTTGAATTTTAGAGATTAAAATTAGTCTTTATTATTTTAATGTTTATTATATTTGGGGAATTATATTATTTTAACATAACCGTATTGGTTCTGGTTAATGTTTCAAGGTAGGAGAAATAGGTATTTAATATTTTTATGGATTATGTGATTATATATAAGTTGATTCTATTTATTCATTCATGAAAAATTCATCTTAAATACTCATTTATTAGAGGAAAAGTTGATTTTATGGTAGAAACTGACAAAAGGATGAAACTCTACTTCTCAAGTAAGTATATTTCCTTATGTTATTATTATAGGTAGTAAAAGAACTCATTGAATTTATGAAAAGATATTAAAACAAATACATTTTCTATTTAATTTTTCTAATATGAAATCAAATACAATTAAACTCATCACAAGTTTGTGGTTTTTTAATTGGTAATTTCTCCTAATCATGTTTTCTATCACTATCCATAAGAACATGCTGGTTAGTTTTTCTTCCATGTCTGTGTTTTTATACATGGAATCCTAATATGTGTTATATTAGGTTACCTTTTTTACTTCATTGTATTTATTTTAATGTGGATGTTTTATTGACTTGTTTTCCAATGTGGTATTTCAATGATGTAATTTTGAAAAGTAAAACCTTAGTTCCAAGCCCAAAATTAAAATTGTGAAGATGAAATTTCTAAAAGGGGGAAGGATGTAACATCCCAAGAAATTATAAGATAGGAATTTATCATATTTATTAATATTTATAAATTATATTTTACCTTAATGGGAAAATACATTCGATAGCGTACCCGACATGAAAAAATAGGTTTTTCCGAAATCTTAGGATGCATACAAGACTAAGGTATACGGAAAAATAATTTATTGTTAATATTATTATTATAATTTATAGTAATCACATAGTAGTTAGAATGGATGGAATGAATGATATTAAATAAATTATGAAAATAGGGTTTAAGCATGTTTATATAATGATTCATTGGTTAGAAAATTAATTAGAAATGAAAATAAAAACTAATTTAATATAAAGGATGTGTTTTCTAAAAAAAACTAATTAAATGAAAATAACTGAGTTCATAAAATAATAAAATCACTCTTGATGGATTTTATTAAATAAATATATATTTAATATATTCATTTTAATGTTTAAAATACATCTTAAATTTTTTCTAGACATGATATAGGATCATATTCATTTTTCAGATAAAAAAAGTATTTTTCAAAAAATGTAGTTTTATCATCTTTCGATGGTGAAACCCTTTAAAATATGCATTTTTTTCACTTTTATATGTTATATTTGAAACAAAATCTTCTTTTAAATTAGTACATCAAAATTTACGTTGGTTTAAGTTTTGATATTTCTCTAATTAAATTCACATTTTAATGAATAGTGAAAAATACCGCATTTTTAATTGAAACTTCCTTTTCATATAATTTATTTATATTTATAGATTATCCTTTTACAAGTTTTTAACGTATCATTATATTAACTTTTTATCAGTTAATTCACTTTAGTTCATTGGATTCTTTTTTAAATTAAAATTAAATAGAAAAACAATGTGAATTTTTGAACGTTTTACTTCAAAAACCAGTTTTCTCATTTCATCAACGAGATTAATTTTTTATTAATTTCTTCCAATTATTTGTTTTGAATTTGGAAAAATGGTTTACATATTTGGAATCATAAGGTCCAAATTAAGTAAATAGGTTACTTTTATTTTTGGATATTATGAATAGTAACTTTAGTAATTATTTTTATTACCACAGTTAAAGATAAACCAGGTAATTAAAGGTAAAAATAATATTATAATAATAGAAAAATACAAAAAAAACTTGTCCTAATTTCATTTTATGATTTATTTTGACAATTATAATCTTTGGGTCTATTTTAGGAGCACTTGGAGCCACTTGGATGGCTTTAATGCATTTATAATATTATATTCAATGAATAGTCATTTTTGTTACACTGTTGTTTTTACAAAGTAAAGTATTTTAATATATAGGGATATCATCGACAATAAATAGTGTTAAAAAATCCAAAATTATTACCTAAAGCATGATAATTTATTTATAATGTTTAGTAAACAAATAATTAAAATTAATTGCGACACAAAGATGATGTAATAATATATTTATTAAAGAAAGAATAAAATAAATGATATTAATAATATGTAAATAATTATAATTTTACATATTTGATGCCATAAAAAATTTTTATAGATAATTATGAATTTTTATTATGTAGATAATTTAGTTTTTTTATAGGAATCAAGTTTTTATTATTTTTTTTAAAAAGTCAAGTAATGAATAATGTCAAAATTGACAAAATTCATAACTTAAAATATAAAACATCTAATTAAATGATATACAATTTCTAAAAATAAAATATTTAACAAAAAAGTTTAGATAAGTCCAAAAATTTCATTAGTGACTCATTTATTTGTCTTTTGGTATGGTTTGGAAATTATTTTAACTCTCAAAGAGTAAATTACATAATTATACTCTAAGAGTTAAAAAGGTTAAATAAAAAAGATAAGGATTAAAAAAATTTCAAAACTTATCTAAATTAAATTTAATGATGATTATTTTACCCCAAATCATACTTTATTTGAAATAAATCAATTAAGGACCATTTTAATCAAAATTGAATTTATATTAATTTAATAAATTTTATAATTCCAATGGTGCCCCTCCCCTCTCCAATAAAAAGACACCCATTCATCTCTATTAATCACACTTACAAAACCTTTAGATTCATTCAAGATCAGACAAAATACCTTCCTAGATTCCCTAAACACATTCTTTTGGCCTTATGTTATGTAGAACACCTTCCTTACAGGTGTTAATTTTTTAAGAAGTGTGATCATCTGATGGAAAGGTAATGTTTTTATTAAGCGTTTTTACTTTATTTCTTATTCCACTTTCTTTTAAATCTACTTCATAAATGAGGAAAAAATAAATAAATTATCCTAAATATAATTAGATTTTATTATTTTAATATCATCACCAAACTCCATCTCTAATTTCATAAAATGGGAAATGAATATTTCATTCGTGTGTACGGCGGGCTACCGCCTCACGAATAGATATAGTTCATTTTTCATTACGATCTCTCAAGACTGGTCATATTGATAGAAATAATATTTTTATATGATTTTCATGACATATTCTTCATTATAATAGAATAATATATCAAATATATTCTTACTTTTCTTGCACATAAAAATGATAATGTTGCTCATACATACGTATAAACTATCACCTGCACGATGCGATGTGAATCATTTTTAATCACCACATCACTTGTAAGATATATATAAGTATATTTAAATTATTATTATGACATTAATTATATTATTATAATTCTATAAAGATAATAAAATGAATACCTTATTTACATAATGATCAATTAAAACTGGAAACATTTCTCATGCGTATGTACGGCTTACCATCTCCATGATTATAACGCTGTTTATTTTTTCATAAAAAAATTTAATGGTTTGATTTAAAAGTTTTTACAAAAGTTATTATTATTTTAGGAATATTATTTGGGAGATTATTGAATTATTACTACATGGACTATTGACATCATACCATTTTCATTTTCATCTCAAGTACCAAATATCGATAAAATTTGTGACTTGATCTCAAATAATTAACTAATTATTTTACCATTATAATTAATGAAATAAAAGGAATACTAAATATTAAAAGGTTTTAAATGAAGTATTAATTAACCTAATTTTATTATTTATGAACAAAAAGGAACATACATATCAAATCAAACTCAAGGTAATGGATTTCTTCCCAATATCCTTTCATTGAGGCATTTCTTGATAATATGCACCTTTATTCTATTATAAGGTGCATATACAACCACTATGACATTTAATATCCATATTTTATCTATACTAATGTTATTTAATGTTTTTTAAAATGTAATAATTCATGGATATTAATATTTAAATGGTCAAAGTGTTATGAGACACCTTGGACGTTTAAATATTCAATTATAAAATATTTTTCTTCATGATATTAATTTACATATTTATTTATATAGATATAAAAGGATTATAGAAGACATTTTATATCTATATTTAATTTCATTAAAAGTTTTCAAAAGGAATATTTTTATATGAAGTATTTTACTTTCTTTATAAAATGAAAAAAGGAAAATTTCTAACGTATTCGGTGATAAAGACTTCTCTTCTATCAAAACTGTTATTTTATATTTGGATCCCTCTATAAGACTTAATGTTTTATAAAAGAAAAGAAATCCATTATTTCATTTTTTGGTGTTTTTGAATTGAAAATGGTTTTGAATGTGGACTTACTATTTAAATATCTTGAAATGATTTATTGTGATTATAATTGAAATTTTATGAGTGAAATGTTGATAATTGAAATATTTTATGTGTTATGATTGTATAGTGGTAGTTAGACATTTGATGGGTGGTTATGTGATAAACCAAAGATGTGTAGTTATGTGATAAACCAATTATGGGTGGTTACATGATAAACCTAGGATGAATGGTTATGTTATAACCTCCAATGCATTGGGTATGGAAGTCAGTCATCAAGCTATTCCATTTAGTGATATGTTGGGAAGTTGAAAATATGGTTATTCCATTTATGTATAATTATGTCCCAAGTTACCTTTATATCCTATATGTTATTTATATGGTTTTTTAGGTAATTGTTTTATTAAAAAAATGATATGAAATGAGATTATATTCAGTGAAGAGTATGCACTACTTATTAAAGGTGAAAAGTATTACATTATGATAAAGTATTCATGGTTTACATGTTCCAGAAAGGTTAAAAATTTTCATTCCTTTTATATCCCTTACTGAGCTTTTTATGCTCATCCCAAGTTTTGAAATACTTTTCACTAGATTTAAATAAGAATAGTGTCATGGATGAGATCAAAGAAAAGTTATCGAGTTTAAACATGAATTGAAACCATGTTTCTTTTAAACATTTTTTTGTTAATGAAAAATAGATCGTGAGTATAAGTGTCTAATTTGTAATTTTTGTGTTGTTATGTATGCGTTAAGGCCTAATTATATAAATCTCTAAACCTAAAAATATCCTCAATATGTATGAAATTTAAATTATTGACTTAACGCAAGATTAAGTATTGTTTATGGATGGGTCCTTATAGTCACACAATTTCATGTTGATATAAAAATAAGGTCCACTTGAATTGGATATCATATATGGTGATAAAAAATATACTACAAATAGAATCCGTTTCTAGATGACTTTCTTTTTGAAAATAAGCCTTAAACTATCAAACTGTTTTTTGTTTGTCTTTAATAATTATCTTTGTGAAAATTAAATAAATATGTATCAGATAAAAATGATAAGGAAATTAATTATGTAATAGTAGATAAAATTACAAGACAACAATCTATGCTCAATTTCTCAATTTTGGTGATGTGATGCACCTTTCAAACTAAAACAACACTTATATATAAAAGGCTTGTGCTAAGAGTCTTACTGAATACATCATGTGTCAGATTGATGTGTGGTTAATTTCTATATGTCACAAATGAATTATAGATCTTTTTTATAAGGATTTAAAACAATACGATCTTATCTTTTTGATTTGGGATAGTGATGTGTGTTTTAAACAAAATGAAACATTTATATTAAAACACACACTTTGAGTCATATCAGTCACATAGTGTGTCATATTGATGTGTGGTTGATTAGTACACATCAAATATGAATTATTGACCATTTTACTATTGTTTGAAAACAATTCAAGCTCATTTTCTTTGTTTAGTCTATTTGATGTGTGTTTTTAACTAAAATTAAAATTTTGTATTAAAAACACACACTTCGATACATATCGACCACATCATTTTTCTGATTGATGTGTGGTAAATTCCTATAAATGAAAAATGAATTATGGATAATTTTACAAATTTTTGAAAAACAATCAGATTTGTTTTCTCAGTTTTGGTTATGTGACACACATTTTAAAGTAATATGATGCCTTTCTATTAAAAGCACACACTTTAAGTCATATGAGCCACATAAATTTTAGTATTGATGTAAAGTCAATTCTTACATGTAAAAAATAAATTATTGGCTATTTTTATAAATTTTGAAAACAAGTTGATCTCATTTACTCAGTTTTGGCTATTTGATGCGTCTTTTAAACAGAAATGGCACTTTTTTTATGGAAATCACACACTTAGAGTCATACTGACCCCATCAAGTGTCATACTGAAGTGTAGTTGATTCCTATAGGTCAAAAATTAACTGTGAACCATTTTAATAAATTTTGAAAACAATATAATCTTTTTTCATTGGATTTAGCTATGTGAAACATTTTAAACTAAAATGAAAATTTTGTATTATAAACATTTAATTTGAGTTATATTGACCGCATCATGTGTTAGATTGGAATGTAGTCAATTACTATACATGAAAAATAAATTACAGATCATTTTCTTTAATTTTTCAAAACAATATGATCTTGTTTTGTTAGTTTTGTGGATAAGATACACATTTTAAACTAAAGTAACATTTTTCTATTGAAAACACACACTTTGAGTCATATGAATCACATAATGTGTTAGATTGATGTAAAACTGATTATTACACATCCTGAAATAATTATGGGAATTTTTCATAAATATTTCAAGCAATTAGAGTTCATTTTCTTAGTTTTAGATATTTCATGCATGTTTTAAACTAAAATGACAAATTTTTATTGAAAACATGCACTTTGAGACATACCAACAACATCGGGTGTCATATTGATGTTTGGTCAATTCCTATAGGTCAAAAATGAATTATGGACCATTTTAAAAATGTTTAAAAATAATACAATCTTGTTTTCTTGGTTTTGGCTATGTGGTTCTTTTAAAAATAAAATGTTACTTTTATATTTAAATCACGTAATTCAAGTCATATTGAGCACATTGTGTGTGGATTGTCTTGGGGTCAATTTATAAAAGTGAAAAATGAATTATGGATATTTTTTCCGAAATATTAAAAATAATATGAGCTCGATTTATTGTTTTTTGAAATGTTACATGTGTTTTAATCTAAAATGGAACCCTTCTATTGAAAACATGAACCTTGATTCATATCAATCGCATCATGTCTCAGATTAATGTTAAATTGATTCAAAAATTTCACAAAAGAATTAGGGGCTGCTTTCCTAATATCTGAATGCAATATGAGATTGTTTTCCCAATTTTGGATATTTGATTTGTGTTTCAAACTAAAATTATACTTTTGTATTGAAAACATGGAAATTGAGTCATACCAACCACATCAGGTGTCATATTGATGTGTGGCCAATTCATGGACCATTTTTCTAATGATCAAAAAAATTAGAACTCATATTATTGGTTTTTGATATGTGATACATTTTAAATTAAAATGACACTTTTATATTTAAAACATGTACTTCGATTCATATTGACCATATAATGTTTCAGATTGGTGTGTAGTTAATTCATAAACATGAAAAATAATTTTGGATCATTTTAGTAAATTTTTAAATAATATATGCTCATTTTCTTGGTTTTGGCAATGTGATATGTATTTTAAACTAAAATGCAACCTTTTTATTGAAAACATTTACATTGAGTAATATCATTCACATAGTGTGTCAGATTGATGTGTGAGAAACTATTACATCTCATAAATGAATTATGGAACATTTTCATAAATTTTGAAAATAACCTGAGTTTGTTTTCTTGAAATTGGATATTTTATGTTTGTTTTAAACTAAATGGACACTTTTTATTGAATACGTTAACTTAAAGTCATAACAACCAAATCAAGTGTCAGATAGATGTGTGGTCAAATCCTATGGGGGAAAAGAATTATATACCATTTTACTAATGTTTGAAATAAATACAAGTTCCTTTTCTTGATTTTGGATATGTGATTTTTTAAAACTAAAATGACACTTTTATGTTGAAAACATGTAATTCTAGTCATATCAACAACAAAATTTGTTGGATTGGAATTCAGTAAATTCTAACCCATAGAAAATTAATTATCAATAATTTTAAAAATTATGTAAAATAATATGATCCCATTCACTCGATTTTGGTGATGTGAACAAGATTTAAACTAAAATACACTCCTAATATTAAAAACACATACTTTGAGTCATATAGATCACATCATGTCTTAGATTGATGTGAAATCAATTCATACCCATCAAAAATATATTATGGAAAATTTTCCTAATGTTTAAAAACAATCCAAGATCATTTTTTATTTTTATCTATTTGATGCATGTTTTAAACTAAAATAACACTTTTGTATTGAAAAAACATACTTCAAGTTATTCCTGACACATAAAGTGTCAGATCTACGTTCATTTTATTCCAATTGGTTAAAAATAGATTATGGATTTTTTCATGAATTTTGAAAACAATTATAGTTCATTTTATTAATTTTGGTTATATGAAGCATATTTTAAACTAAAATTTAACTTTTAAATTGAAAACAAAAACATTGGGTTATACTAACCACGTTGTGTGTCAGATTAGAGTTAACTCAATTCTTACACAAGAAAAATAAATTATGGATAATTTTACTAAATTTTAAAAACAATTTGTGTTCTTTTTCATTGTTTTGGCAATGTGATATGCGTTTTAAACTAAAATAACAATTTTATTCTGAAAACATGCTCTTTAAGTTATAAAGATCTTTTAGAGTGTTATATTGATGTGTGGTCGATTCCTACACATAAAAAATGAATTATCAATCTTTTACATAATGTTTTAAAACAATATGAGATCATTTTATTAGTTTTGTTTATGTGACATGCGTTTTAAAATAAAATTTCACTTTAATATTGAAAACACATACTTCAAATCATACTAATTACATCTGGTATCACATTGATGTGAATTCAATTTTAACACACAATAAATTAATTATAAACCATTTTATTAATTGTTTAAAAAATATGAGTTCATTTTTTCAGTTTTGGTGATGGGACACACATTTTAAACTAAAATGACACTTATTTAAAAACACATAATTCGATTCATACCGACCACATCATGTGTCATATTTTCATACAATCAATTCCTACATATGGAAAATAAATTATTATTTTTTCATAATATTTGAAAACAATCTGATTTCTTTTAATTGGTTTTGAGAATGTGACACATCTTTTAAACTAAAATTATAATTTTATATTGAAAACACGTACTTAGAGACATAATGACCACATCGGTTGTCAAATTGAAGTGAAGTCAATTCCAACACATCAAGAATGAATTTAGGATCATTTTACAAATTTTTGAAAAACAATTTGAGCTTGTTTTCTCTATTTTGGTGATGTGGAAAACATTTTAAACTAAAATGAAACTTATATTAAAAACATGTATTTCATGTAATACTGACCACATCTTGTGTTAGATTGTAATGTAGTCAATTCATACATAGGGAAAATAAATTATGGATTTTTCCTAAATTTTGAAAAAAATATGACCTCATTTTCTTGGTTTTGGGCATGTGACACTTTTTTTAAACTAATTTGTACTTTTATATATAAAACACACCCATTGAGTCATACCGAACACATCAGGTTTTAGATTTACTTGCAATTTTTTACTACACATCAAGAATTAATTATATATTATTTTACTAATGTTTGAAAGCCATACAAGTTTTATTTCTTAGTTTTGGTGATTTTAAAGAAGTTTAAAACTAAAATGATACTTTTTTATTGAAAACACATGCTTAGAGTCATACCAAACACATCGAGTGTCATATTGATGTTTGGTCAATTCTTAGACATCAAAAATGACACATGGATAATTTTACTAATGTATAAAAATAATATGAATTTCTTTTCTTGGTTTTGATCACGTGATGTGTGTTTTGAACTAATTTGAATATTTTAAAAAATAAGTATCAAATAAAAATGAAAAGGAAATTAACTAAAAAAAGTAAATAAAATGATGATAAAATTAACTAAATAAGTAGTAGGAAGTCACTATTTCATGATGTTTGTATACATTCTTACACCATGTAGTCTGTCTATTCATTTCAAAATAAATTGAGTTCCTCCATTATACATCTCCATGAGAAAGAGATCAATGATAGTATATAAAAATTCTAATACTAATGATTCATATCACAAGTGTATCTCTATGTTCATAGATCATAATAGATCACAAACATAGTTGGAAATCCCCTAAATCTTATGTTGATAAACATTCATACATCATGTATGATTCCCACTCATCTATAAACAACTTTAATTCTTCTTTTGTGTATATAGAATTTTTTCTATCTTGTTAGTACTAAAAAAATATATACAAACAAATGGTTAGTAAATATTTTAAATTAAATTGTAATTACCTTCAAGAATTTTATATTTTGAGATGCTAGTCTTTTAATGGTATATGATATCATTAATAAATTTTCAAACATAATATCCAAAATCATTATTGTTTTCTGGATTTTTATGTTGCAGAAAAATTTACCCAAATAAGTAAATTATTTTGAAATATGTTTTGGTAGTTAAATATTTTTGTATATACCTTAATATATTTCCATTCTAAGTAATCCATAGGCTTCTTATTATAAGTCATTGACCTCATACACCGATTTATCCAATATTTATAGATTTTCTTATTATAAAAAAATTATTGTTAAAATAAAAACTGAAACATATAGTTTGATTCATATGTATAAAATTTTCACTATAGTGCATTAAAAATTAACAATATAGATCATGTGTGGTCATTTTGATGGAAATCCATGTATTGGATCCAAATAATAAATATTTTAGGTATTCAAATTAATTTTGATGAGCATATAATGAATCTTAAAAAACAAATAAATTATGAAAAAAATAAAAATATATTTTTTACGATTAGATTGTAGAGTTTTAGTACTTCATTTTAGACATCAATTTTTTTCTTATGTTATTTTCTTCTCAAATGCCTCATTTAGCTCATTATTTTTCTTATCAATTACTTTCAAATCCAAATAAATTTCTCCTATTGAATTGATTCAAGTATTAATGAATCCAAATCATGATTTACAGGGTTTTCTGTATATATAGAAGTAATATAAATGATTGTATAAAATATGTAAAGTTATTAACTTTAAATATATTAGATCATTTTTTGGATAGACATTTTATGGAAACGTACCTTATGTACGTATTCACAACCGAGACTCCCATCCATTCAAAATTGGGAATCTAATTTATAATATCGCGACCAACATTAAATGTAATGAAAAATACCATTATTTCTTCATTACATTGAATATAGTACCCATATCCATCATTGAATGTGTTGTCTGTATGAAGTAGTAATGATAATATATGTTGTAGTGGAACTAACAGGGAGAAGGTAATCCTGTAAATAATTTCTATTTTCTTAGTTGATTCATTGGATTATCTTGATCTGACCTTCTATTTAACAATTTATTTATATGTCTATAATACCACACCTAACTTCTGACATTTTTTGATCGACTATTAAAGGTTTTTCATTTGATCAAATATATTAAAGACACACCTCATGTATATTTTTACGATTATATAACCATGATATGAATGCTCTCATAGCATCATTGACCATTATAATATCTGGATCAACTATAGGAATACGAAACTCAACACTTGGATCTTGATATACTTCAATCCTCACACTAATGTGATATTCTAGGAATTATTTTTTGTGTATAATATCTCTAAGGATATTATACATTATAACAATCATAATAAGGCAGTTTGTGGGTGTTGATATATATAAATCACATAAAATGTTATCCTAGATAATTTTAGTAATATAAATTTATCAAAAGTCATTCGATTCCAATTTAGGATAACGATTAATGAAAAAATTGATTACCTCAGGTAAGGTATTTCATTGAGTGAAGTGACTAGGCTCAAAGATTTTAAGGTTATTTGGCTATTCTGGTGTTTATCTTTGTTCCAAATCCATTTTACTTTATCATTTTATATATATTGGTCTACCAAATTAACCTATACAATTTTTTTTAAAAGCTTCTATTTTTTCCTGCATTCCATTCATTATCTAAAATGTATCTTCTTGCGGGGGTTTTCATCTTATAATATGTTCAACGTGACACTCCAAAAATGACACATCCAATGTGACCATATGGTTTCTACTTCTTGGAATATACTGAAACAAGTTTTTCTTTAGGTGCGATCACCACCGATTCTTGTATCCAAACTATATAAAAACATACGAACATACATATATATTTTTTTAATTAATGTTATAAATAATAATTAAATACTATTATTTCATATATAAACATGTTTCCCACACTGATTTTCTATTTTTATCAACTAATTTACCCACTTTATTTACACGTGCCTCCTTCCATAACACATGATGTGGGATGAAAGTGGCTTCAGATTTTAATTCATGAATTGACATAAAAAAGGAACATATGTTTTTTTATATCACATAAATATATTATTGTATATTATAAATACAAACCATTTTATTCTCTAGTGAAGCATCCCCCGTCCTTGTATTGGGATTAAGGTACATTAGTTTTGACACATGTTGTTTATTTTCATACCTCCTTTTCTATTTCAAAAAATAAAAAATTTGAATAATCTTGCATAAAATAAATAATGTATAATAATACATTATAAACTACAATGCACCTGAAATGATATATCATCATATTTATTGATTAAATAATTCAATTTTTTCTACTTAATAATGTGTGTATAAGTAACTTTTGGGTGGAGATTTACATTTCCCTCAACATCCCTATGATAGATCTCATTAATATGTTTCTAGTAGAGTCTATGGGATTTCATGGTTAATAATAATAACTATTTATATGATAAATCATCTTAAATAAATGTAATTTTCATGGTATAATGAAAACTAAATAAAAATTTCATTATATAATTTTTTGGTGAAATGAGGAAAGTATATCAAAGAAATTTCATAATATATTCTCAAAGGGTTTCTTTAATTATAGGTAAGATTTAAAGGCCCATATTTTTGCACGTATTTTTTTAAATTATATGGGAATATTAGGAGTCCATGAAAATTGATGGTGCGTGATTCTAAGGCCCGGTGTGCCCAGAATTAATTTTTGAACTTTTTTTCAACTACGTTCAGTAAACGTGTGAGCAGGTTTTTTGTAACTTTTGAACCGGTGCTTGGAATTGAAATCTGAGGACACCGTTGAACTCGCAATGCTGATATTTTCTTAAGACGACCTTCATCTCGACCGTAGTAGGTTGAAGGAGGATGTTAGTTTTTCTGTTTTATGTGTGAGCAGAAAAATAAACTATTTTATATTTTATTTTTCTTTTTTAAACCACTCTTTTAGTGTTATGGAGGTAGGGACCACCCGGGTTAGAAAAACCCCATTTTGAATCTTAGTGGTAGAGACCACCCGACCCCTTCTTAATGTGGGAAAACCTTCTAACTCTCTATTTAATTAACTCAAGCCAACTATAATTAATTGAATGTGTAAACTTTAATTGTGCCAACGTGGAATTAAATTGATAAACCTATTTTAATTTATATTGGATCCTCTTTACCTTGGAGAGGATTGGTTGGAAAAATAGAATTGGTAGAGAGCATTAGAGAACATTGGAGAAACATTTCCTCCAAATTAAGATGCCCTCTACAACGAAGAACATACTCCGGAATCGAAGAACGAGGACAACACTTGAGCCTAGATCGGAAGAATCTTGCGGAAGTGAAGAACATCGATGTCACCATCCCCAAAGACTTATTCTTTTTCCTCGTGACATCTTCAAAAAAGGAATTGAGGTAGGTTTTATTGTTTTTTTTGAATACCCCTTACATATCTTTGACTTTCTTCATGATTCAAGAACAAATAAGTCGCTTCCTACCATTTTAACGTGGAGGGTTTGAGCCAAACGAACACAGCCTGACCTCTCTGCAACCTTTGTCAATTGAGGTGGTTTTAAATTAATGGAGACATCCCAAGACGAGTGAGGATGTCCACATAATGAAGAACGTGCCACCTGGGCACACTCGTTGACCCGAATAATGTCACCAGTGACCGTGCTGGTGACCAAAACTGGTGGGGCTCGAGAATGGAGGCTAACACTCCGGCCGGCCTCGACGACTACGGTGGTGCGACCATGCCGTTGAAGAAGGTCCGCCGCTTTTCGGCCACAATGAAGCAGAGGCGGCGGCCGGTGCATGGTTGGCCGCATGAAGGGGAGGCGGTGGCACGCGTCTGTGCCACCGGGCATGTGGGAGCCACAACACAAGGCCGCAGCGGTGAAGGCAGGAAGACCAACTCACTGCCGCCCACCAGTGATGGTGCGGCATGCGACTGCACCGTGCGGAGGAGGCTAGCCATCTGGCCAACTGGGGATCGGAGCGGGACACCCAACGGGCCAGGTCGAACCTAGGGTCGGACCTAGGTCGGGCCGAGTTGGGCTGGACCCAGACCAGTTTTGACCCTTTCCACTCTTTCAGACATATATTGAGCTACGGGCGTCTATTTGACAAACCATATATGACGCCAGAAACCCTAGATTGAGACAGTCCCTTCAGTATACACCACTTGAGGTTTTTAGAAATTTGGGCTATGGCTGGGTTGGATCGAACACAAATCCAACCGGGCCCTCGGGACTATAAGGCCAATAACATACAGACCGAACATCCGACTGACACACCGTTTGTTGCGTTGAAACCCCTATTATATGGAGGTCCTTTGAGATACTTCTTCATGGGACTTTGTGGAAGTTAGAATATCGACCTGTGGCTTGAGGATCATACCCTCCCAAAATCAAGTGAGCTTAGTGTGGGAACCCTGTAGCTGGCTGTATCATGAGAAAGGGATCCTATGCGGGTATATGCTTTGGGATCCTACGTTGGTCTGTGTTTGAGAGTCTCACCTAGATCCACTTTAGGAATCTACCTGGGACTACTCGAGGATCCTGTATGGGTCTTTTGTATTAGGATCCTACGTGGGTCTGATGATTTAAGATCCTACGTGGGTCTGATGATTTAGGATCCTATGTGGGTCTGCCACTTAATAGAGTAATATGATTCAGTAGTTATATCTAATCATCTTTGCTATTGTACCTATGTTATACCTAGTGTGATCTGAGTCAATAACTTTGTGGTAATCTTCTGTGTGGAGTACCTTTGGGGTACTTACCTTCGTGGTGATACCTTTGTGGTATTTTTCTATGTGGCGTACCTTTGTGGTACTTACCTTCATGGTGAAACCTTTGTGGTGACACCTTATTGTTATTCTTCTGAGTGGCGTACCTTTTTGGTACTTACCTTAATGGTGATACCTTTGTGGTATTCTTCTATGTTGTGTTACCTTTTTGGTACTTACCCTTTTGGTGTTACCTTCATGGTATTCTTTCCTTCATAGAATAGTTATACTTTGACTAAGAGTTGGGCCTTCTATTTCCTCATGAATGAGATGGGTATACTTGTTCACTTAGGTATATGTATGGGAATAAACCTAAGTAGGGTTGACTAATTTTTCCATGCTTTATGGTTTATCCTTTGTGGATTTTTTGAGACCTTCAAGGGTCTCGGGGTCCCTACTGAGTATCATTATACTCACCCTTGCATGGGCTACACCCGCACATTGTTCTGTTTAGTGAAGATGATGGACAACGCTGACTGAGGATGAGAGTACCAGGACTTTAGGTAGCTCATAGGTAGACATTAGAGGAGGTGTACTGTAGAGATGATCATTCACGAGCTATAACCACCCTTTAGGTAGGATCCTTGGTAGGTGTTCACTGGAGCTGTTTCAGTTTACTTGCACCTTTCAGTTTTCTTGTACTTTCTAGTTGGGATTGTATTTTGGCCCCTTTTACATACCGTACACACTCTTTTTACTATAAAATTTACTTGTGTTCGTATCCTGTTGTGTACTTGGTTGAGTGTGTTTACATGTTATAAAGGCAATGCCTTCCCTATTTTAGGGAATATTCATTTCGGTGCTAGTCGGCTGCCTTTGGCCTATAGAAGGTGGGATTGGGGTAGTCACAACATGGGCCCTGGGGGGCGTTTCATGACAAATTGGTATCAGAGGAGTCGTTACTACCATATAACACTGGACTCTAATATTTTTAACAACAATAGTGTTTAGTGTATTGAGTGTTGTTATCATTTTAGGGAATCCAGTGTTGGTGCGGTGGCCGATGTATCCATACACCAGGACCCTGACTTATGATTTCTAACACAGTGCCTAAAAACACTGATTGCGTGTGTGTTTCGAAAATTTTGCTTTGTGATATTTTTGAGTCAACTCACCAGGTATAACATATTGACTGTGGCACACGTGTTTCTTTTCAGGATACCTCTACATAGATATCCAGCTAGGGTTCCGGGTATAGTACGTGATGATAGGCCACTGAGTGATGAGACCTTGGTGTATGACCTTTTATCATTAGAGGCACTAGTGGAGGAACCAACGGTACCATTACCCGTTGGGCCACTGATGCCACCAACTCCACCGGTAGAGGGTGAATGCTGCTTGAGCGTGTTGTATGAGTTCCAGTACCAGAGGTCACACAGGTCCAAGGGTGAGATAGACCTACAGGTGCCTAAGGATTGGTTGGAGGCCACAGTGAGAGTCTTCTGACTGGTTGGGACACCAGCTGATTTCATGGTGATCCTTGATGCTAGTATTCTATAGGATCTTCTTCGTCTACAGCAGAGTGGAATGATTGTGGCTGAGTACTCAGTGAGGTTCATCTACATCTCATGCTACTCCACTGATATAGTGTGGGACCCATTCTTTAGGGCCCAGACCTTCGAGCAGGGACTCAAGATGGAGATCAAGGCTTCAATGACTTCTCTCAGCATCTCGAATCAGGAAGGGTTGTTAGAGAGAGCCCTCTTAGTAGAGATTTTTCATGCTGAGCAGTCACCGGTAGTGAGACCCATCGTTGGGCATCATGTAGCAGAGTCTTCTGCAGCTTAAAATAGATATATGTCACAGAGGTCCAAGAGGACCATACCTAAAAGAGGACAACTATAGGATTCATGGTCAGTTGTGTGGGGCATCAAGGATAGATCCAGTCATGCGAGGAGTAGGCAATGTTATGCATGCGGCAGGCAGGGTCACATGGCTCATGACTGCCCAACCCACCATACAAATGATCAGAAGACGGTCGAAGGACTTCCCAGGCAGAGATAGAGGTTAAACTGAGGAGGTCCGCAGGGAGCAGATGGACCTAGAAAAGGAGCTGGCTGTGTAGCTGGCGGTGGGTGACGATTCAAGGTGTAACCGCCACCACCACTAGCTGGTTACCCCGACAACAGGAAGTAGGTGGACAGGGGTGAGCTCAGCTCAAATAAGATAAGGCCTACTATCATAGTGCTCTAAAGATGATACGAGGTCTGATCTGTGTCCAATACACCTTAGCTGCAGTACTTATAGACACATGTGACATTCATTATTTTATTTCCACTTCCCTCATTCGGAGCTTGGAAATTCTAGTAGAGCCATTGGCTCGATCCTTATGGATAGAGACTCCTACGGGAGAGGATTTGATGAATACACACTGGTGCCGGTAGTGTGAGCTTACACTAGGAGGAAAGATCTTCAGCTGGGATCTCTTAGTAGTGGTGTCAAGGCCTTATGACGTCATCTTGGGTATGGACTGGTTATTCACAGTCCATGCTCAGATTGACTGTATTAGGTGCAAAGTGCTGTCTTTCCACACTGATGGGAGTAGGTTTACCTTCACCGATGAGAAGGGAGCCTTTGAAACATAGGATGGACTAACCCAGAGGAGAGTGTAACTGATCACTCATCAGTTGGATAGCCTTACCCTCGAAGCGGTTGATGTGAAGAGTATGAGCTATCCTTTACTGGTGGACCAGTACGTGGATGTCTTCCTTGAAGATGTTCTAGGTATACCTCCTTGAAGAGAGGTGGACTTTTACGTTGAATTGTAACCTGAGACGACACCGATATCTACACCAACATATTAGATGGCTCCCATGGAGCTTCGAGAGATGTATGTACAACTGGAGGACTTGTAGGGAAAAGGGTTCATCCGCCCCAATTTTTCTCCTTGGGCAGCCCCGATTTTGTTCTCCAAGAAGGCGGATGGGAGCTTGAGACATTGTGTTGACTATCAGAACCTGAACTAGGTGACCATGAAGAACTAGTACCCACTCCCGAGGATTGAAAACCTCTTTGATAAGCTGAAGGGAGCATGATGGTTCTCAAAGATAGACCTCAGATCGAGCTATCACCAACTCAGAGTACAAGATAAGGATGTGTAGAAGACAACTTTTAGATTTCCATACAACCATTATTAGTTTTTGGTCATTCCGTTCGGCATGAAAAATGCTCCATAAGTGTTCATGGTACTCATGAACATGATCTTTCGGCCATAAATTGATCGTTTTGTAGTAGTCTTCATCGACGATATACTGATCTACTCGGCTATTGAGGAGAAGCATGCCTATCATTTGCAGATAGTTCTGGACACACTCCGAGAGCACCATCTTTATGGTAAGCTCTCAATGTTCCAGTTCTAGATCCTAGAGGTTCACTTTTTGGGACGTGTCATCTCGGAGGCTAGATTTGTGGTGGATCCAGCGAAGATTGAGGTGGTACTTGCTTGGGAGCCACCCAAGAGTGTGACAGAGGTATGATGTTGTCAGGGTTTATCCGGATACTACAAGAGGTTTCTGCTTGACTGTTCCCAAGTTGTGTTACCTTTATCAACATTAAAGAAGGGTGAACCATTCATGTGGTCAGAGGGATGCCAGTGGAGTTTCCAGGAGCTAAGGCAGAGGATGACTAGTGCCCCTATCTTGAGGCTTCTAGAAGAGGGTGTTGGGTACGTAGTCTAGTGCGACACATCAGGGTCCATGCTCAGATGTGTCCTAATATAGAAGAAAGAAGTTATCACATTTGGTTCTTGATAGCTTAGACAACATGAGCATAACTACTCTACCCATCACCTTGAGTTAGCAGTAGTGGTGTTCTCTTTGAAGATGTGATGAAACTATCTCATTGGCGAACATTTTATAGTCTACTCTAATTACAAGATTCTCAGGTATGTATTCTCTCAGAAGGACCTGAACCTGAGATAACGACATTGGATTGAGTTCCTCCAGGACTATGACTTTGAGATAGTTTATACTCCTGGGAAGGGGAACATAGTAGCAGATGCACTCAGCAGGAGATCTGATATACAGTTGCTGAGTGAGGAAACTGAGTAGCTGGTCACTTTACAGATAAACATTGTGGAACAGGATGGAGTATCTTTTCTTCATTCTCTTACTGTCACTCCCCCACTTATTCAATGAGTCAGGTAGGCGTAGTGTGGGGACATTGACTGCGAGGCTTGACGTGTTCAGATATCCACAGGATAAGCACCTGATGAATTTTCTGAAGGTGGAGAGCACATCATCCTCTTCAGAGGACATACCATGGTACCGGTGACACTTCCAGAGGAAGGGTTGAGAGAGTTCTACACATCCCCTCTAGCGGTACATCCAGGAGTGTAAACGATTTACCAGGAACTCTGATGACAGCACTGGTGGCTAGGAATGAATAAAGAAGTATCAATGTTTGTCTCTCAGTGCCTCACTTGTCAGCAAGTGAAGGTGGAGCATCAGGTACTAGCAGGCTTAGTTCAGACTTTAGAGGTCCCAGAGTGGAATTGGGATGGGGTATCCATGGACTTTGTGATAGGACTTCCACGTACATCCAGGGGTCATGATTCTATCCAGGTGATCGTCGACCAACTCACCAAGTCAGCCCACTTCCTACCGATCAGAGATCAGGGTTCAGTAGAGAGCTTGGGATGCCTCTATGAGCAGAATATTGTGCGCCTCCATTGAGTACCCTCGACGATTTTCTCCGATCATGATACATGTTTCACTTACTAGATATAGAAGTGGTTGTAGGAGGCTTTCGGAACATAGCTTCATTTGAGCACCACCTTCTATCCTCAGACGGATGGCCATACTGAGCGGACAATTTAGACCCTCGAGGACATGATGCATGCTTGCGTCCTCAAATTCGGTTATAGCTGGGAGGATTAATTTACCTTGGTGGAGTTTTCATATAAAAATAGATATCACTCCACCATTGGGATGGTACCTTTCGAGGATTTTTACGACAGACCTTGCAGATCACCTTTATGCTGGACTGACCTAGGGGAGTCGGCACTCATGGGACCAGATATTGTACGAGCTACCATAGAGAAGGTGCATATCATCCAGGAGTAGATGAAGACTGTATAGAGAAGGAATAAGTCTTATGAAAATAGGAGACGAAGACCTCTGGAGTTCGAGGATGGTGGCCACGTCTTTCTACGGGTCTCACCTTGATGAGGTTTGCAGAGATTTAGCTGGGGTGGTAAGTTATCTCTGAGGTTCCTTGGAACCTTTCAGGTCTTTTGTAGAGTTGGCGAGGTGGATTACTGCCTATCACTTCCCCCTCCATTGTACCAGTTTCACGACGTTTTCCACGTATCCCTGCTGAGGAGATACGTCCATAACCCTTCACACAACATCGACTGGGGTGAGATGTACATCGACGATGGGGTGACGTTTACAGAGGTTCCAGTGGAGGTTGAGGATCGATGAGAGAGATTCCTTCATGGGTGATCGATACATTTGGTGCGTGTATGTTGTCAGCACATGAACCTCCAGAAGATCACATGGGATCAGGGGGCTTGGATTCGTGCTCAGTACCCCCACTTGTTTTCCTAGTTTATGTGATGTGGCTATTGATGACACAAATCCCTAAGGTGGGGAGAATGTAAAGATCCATATTTTTTCATGTAATTTTTTTTTAAATTTTATGGGAATATTATGAGTCCATGAAAATTCATGGTGAGTGATTCTGCGGCTCATTGTGCCCAAAATGAATTTTTGAACTTTTTTAAGTATGGTCATTTAACGTGCGAGGGATTTTTTGTAACATTTGAACTAGTGCTCAGAATTGAAATATGAGGACACCAGTGAACTCGCAGTGCCGATATTCGCTTAAGGAGACCTACACCTCGACTTCAATAGGTCAAAGGAGGAAGATAGTTTTTCTGTTTTACATGGGAGAAGAAAAATAAAATATTTGACATTTTATTTTTATATTTGAATCCTTTCTTTTAGAGTTATGGAGGTGGGGACCACCAGGTCTAGAAAACCCTCATTTTTAATCTTGGTGGTGGGGACCACCCGAACCCCTCTTAATGGGGGAAAACCATTCAACACTCCATTTAATAAATTGAGCCAACTATAATTAATTAAATGTGTCAACTTTAATTGTGCCAATGTAGAATTAAATGATAAACCTATTTTGATTTATATTGGCTCATATTTACCTTGGAGAGTATTTGTTGGGAAAGGAGAATTGGGAGAGAGCCTTGGAGAAATTTAGAGAAACATTTCCTTCAAATTAAGAACGCCCTCTCCAATGAAGAACATACTTTGGAATCAAAGAATTAGGATGACACTTGAGCCCGGATCAGAAGCATCTTGCAGAAGCGATGATCGCCAACATCACCATCCCCAACGACTTCGCCTTCTTCCTCGCAACATCTTCCAACGATCAATAGAGGTAGGGTTTATTATTGTTTTGAATACCCCTTACCCGTCCATGATGTTATTCATGATTTAAGAACAAATAAGCTGCTTGCTACCATTCTAATGTGGAGGGTTCATGCCAAAAGAACACGACCCAAACTCTCCACAACCTTTGTGGATTGGGGTGATTTTAATTTAATGGAAACATCCCAAGATGAGTGAGGATGTCCACAGAATAATGAAGGAGACACTGGGGTGTGCATGGTGACTCGAAGAACGTTGTCAGTGACCGTGCCAGTGACTGACAATAGTGGGGCTCGAGAACGGAGGCCGAAACTCTAGCCAACCGCGATGATGTCGGTGGCACGACCACACCTCTGGAGAAGGGCCGTGGCCTGTAAGATGTGGTGGAGCAGAGGAGGTGGTCGGCGCACGAACATCCACTTGAAGGGGAGGCGGCGACTCGATTCTGTGTCGCTGGGCGTGCGGGAGCCATGACACAAGGCCACATTGGTGAAGGTAGGGAAACCGACTTGCTGTAAGCCGTTGGTGATGGCGCGTAGTGCGACCATGCCACGCGGAGGAGGGTGGCCGTCCGGCCTGCCGGGGAGCCAAGTGGGCCGTCTAGCATAGGCCGCCCATTGTGGACCACCCAGCGTGGGCTGCCATTGCAAGCCGGGCCAGACCCAGTGGGCCAGGTCAGTCCGACCGGGTCGAACCGGACCCGGACCAGTTTCGACCCCTTCCACTCTTTCGACCATATATTCAGCTACGGAAGTACATTTGAAAAACCATCTATGACACCATAAACCATGGCTCGAGGCGGTCCTTTTTATATACCCCACTTGAGTTTTGGATAAAGTTAGGATATGGTTGGGTTGATAGAAGATGGATCCAACCGGGCCCTCGTGACTAAAAGGCTAATAACTTACAGACCGGACGTCCTACTAACACACCGTCTATTGCATTGAGACCCTTATTACATGACATTCCTTTGGGATAATTCTTCATGGGACTTCGTGGTAGTTAGAGTATCGACTTATGACTTGAGGAGCAGACCCTCCCGGAATCAAGCGAGCTTAGTGTGGGAACACTATAGCTGGCTGTATCATTAGAAAGGGATCCTATGTGGTTATGTGCTTTGGGATCCTACGTGGGTCTATGTTCAAGTGTCTCACCTGGATCCGCTCTTGGAATCTATGTGGTACTACTCTAGAATCCTACGTGGGTCTGCTGTATTAGGATCCTACCTAGGCCTGATGATTTAGGATCCTACGTGGGTCTGATTATTTAGGATCCTACGTGGGCCTGCCTCTTAATAGAGTAAGGTGATTTAGTAGTTAGATATAATCATATTTTCTACCGTACCTAATTTATACCTGGTGTGAGCTGAGTCATTACCTTTTTGGTAATCTTTTGTGTGGAATACCTTTGTGGTACTTACCTTTGTGGTGATACCTTTATGGTATTCTTCTCTATGACATACCTTTGCGCTACTTACCTTCATGCTGAAACCTTTGTGGTGATACCTTAGTGGTATTATTCTGAGTGGAGTAACTTTATGGTACTTACCTTCGTGGTGATACCTTAGTGGCATTCTTTGGTGTGGCGTTACCTTTGTGGTACTTACCCTTATGGTGTTACCTTCATGGTATTCTTTCCTTCTTGGAACAGTTGTACTTTGGCTAAGAGTTGGGCCTTGTGTTTCCTCATGAATGAGATGGGTATACTTGATCACTTATGTATATGTATGGGCATATACCTAATCAGGGTTGAATGTTGTTTCCATGCTTTGTGATTTATCTTTTGTAGATTTTTTGAGATCTTCGAGTGTCTCTAGGTCCCTACTGAGTATCATTATACTCACCCCTGCATGGGCTATTCCCGCAACTTGTGGTGTTTGGTGAAAACGATGGATATCGCGAACTGAGGATGAGAGTACCAGGACTAGAGGTAGCTTAGAGGTGGAAATTAGACAAGGCGTACCGCATCGACGATCGTTCGAGAGTTGTTCCTACCCTTCAGGTAGGATCCTTGGTGAGTGTTCACAAGAGTTGTTCAATTTACTTTTACCTTTCAGTTTTCTTGCACTTTCCAGTTGGGCTTGTATTCTTGCCCCTTTTACTTACTGTACACACTATTTTTACTTTATAGTTTACATGTGTTCGTATCCTACTGTGTGCTTGGTTGCATGTGTTTACAGGTTATAAAGGCAATGCTTTATCGGTTTTTGGGAATACACCTTTCGGTTTTAGTCGCCATCCCTTGGCCTATGGAGGGTTGGCTTGGGGTAGTCACGACATGGGCCCCGGGGGACGAGTCGTGACACATGACATGGAAAAATGAATCTATATCAATTTGAAGATTAATTCTCTTTGTGACACCAACATAACTAATGAACATTGACATGTTAGGGTTAACAGTTTGGGCACGTTGATTCCATATGACATAAAATTTTATACCATTACTTATATCCTTGATAACTTTAGTCAACATAGTGATGCTACATCCTTCTTATTTTTGTATCAACATTCTGTTGATCCCCTAATAATTCTATAGTTTCAGCACCTTCCATCTCTTCTTCCCCATGATTTGTAACATCATCATTTTTAGAAGTCATTGTCTTCATGAGTAATCAAACATTTAATTTAGATTATGTTAATATAGTAGAGAACACATAATATTATGTGTAAAATAATAATATATTAAAAACACTCTAACTTACTCATTGAAATATATTTATTTTTTATAGGCTAATTGGGTTTGGATCCTCTATCGAAAATAAAAATCACCTATTTGTGGTCCTATCTATTGTACAAGACATTGTCCACATTGGGAGTGCCATGAAATTATTATGATATCCCAAAGAAAGGGTCATCTATGATTGAAATTTTATTTATCCCTATAGTTGTATTACTCTCTAGAATGAAAAATTGACCATTTCTTGTTTTCTAGATCTAAAAAATAAAATAATCTCACTGATTGTGGTGTAGTGGTGAACAGATATTCATTTTCCCTTCCACACAAAATTCACCTTCATAAATCCCATTTCATCAAATTTCACTGCACTCCTATTTTGAACACATTTTAAATGAAAAATTATCACATGAAATGTTGTATAATACAACTCCAATATCTGTTCGATGATTATGAGATATGTATTATTCTCATAAATTGTATTTTTATCCTTGGAACCAGATATGTGAATTGATTCTTCCCCAAGTGTAACTCCACAATTGTTCATCATACTACTGTTATCGTGTTATTTTTTATAGAATGTATAACCATTAATTACAAAACTACTATAAGATATAAATATTTTCATTTCATCCCATGGCTATCCATTGAGGTTGTTTAGTAATTGAATTCTAATTTTCAGATAACTACTTATAAATATGACCTCATAACCATCCTATAATCTATTAATTAGGTGTGTTTGATATATATCCTTCATACCTTTACAGATTCAAATCTCTAATAATTTATTTTTTGGATTCAACATATGGATCAATATCTTTTAAATTATATAAAATGTAATGGTGAAATTTCTCTCAATCTATGATTGTAATTGTAAAAATTACTCTTCCATAAATCCCATTAATCTATAACTCATCAATTATGACTCGACTTTGGGAGACTGATGCTATCAATTTTTATTAGGAAATCAGTACAGAAGTCAATATATTCTTCAAATATAGATAGTTATGTAATAAAACCTCCTGGTCGACTTTGATTCTTGATGTACCCTTTCAAAATATTTATATACTTTTTTTGGGATACATCCATCTATAATAGATAATACTACATAATTATACCTCTCTAACCAAGTAAACCATCGAGTGGACCATTAAATCATATAATGATAGTGGGGATAACATCTCTAATTCATATAATATGACTAAAACCTCATTATCCATTATTGTAAACTTCAGTAGGTCTATAACCTTACTTAATATGGATTTAAAAAATAATAAGTTTCTAGTTAATGTATATCATAAATTTTTATGAAGAATACAAATATAATGTCAGGGGCATCAAATCTTGCATAAAAACATGAAAGTCTCATTTGATTTTAGTCCCTCTATCATCAAACTAGTCCTTGACATGACATAAATGTTTTTTATGAATACCCTTATACAACTTTTTTCACCATTATAGAAAATAAAAAATTGAAAATTTTAATGTATGGATAAAGTGTAAGCTACTGGAATAAGAAATGTTCATCTTTTACCCTTTACGGGTGTGAAATTTTCCCTTATCCACATGTCAATAAAATCCAACCTAGCCTTAATGACATGTATTTTTTTCTAAGAAACATTAGAAATGTATAATAACTCTATCAATATAATTTATTACGCATTCATGAAATCAATAAAATATCTTATATACAAAAAATTTTAGTATGGTAATTTAATGAAAATTGATCTCTTTTTCCAAAATGATTTCGTCAAGTTTTATGATTTTTTACCAAAAATAGTTTCAATATATTTTACTTTATCAAACCGTTTAACAATAATTAGTGGAGAAAATGTTATACCTTGTTAGATATTACTATCAAATGATTTCATCCAAGATTATTATTTATGTCATTGAGGTAAAAATTTCTGATAAACTACAAACAAATTTGAGAATTTTTCAACCGAACCTAGTGTGTTAATTCTTCTCAAATAAGAAACACCAACATTACTTTTAATGTTATTGCCTGAAAAATTTCCATAAGTAGTAAATTCATTTACCATCCCATACAACATGGACCACTATGTGAATTATTCAATGAGCATCATACATTTTTTCATTTGTATACCACATCAATTTTAGATCTTTAATCAGTAGGGGAAAATAGAAATCAATATCATTATTGGGTTTTTTGGTATATATATTTATAGATACAACATAACGTATTTTATCTTCATGCTTAACCATGGATGAAATTAATATTTTACCCATATAACTGGAAATATACTGGGAGTACTACTCTTTACACGAATATGATCTATTCCATATGTACATAACATAATAGAGAATTTTCTAATACCATTTTAAAATTCAATATTTTCATAATTTATTTATTCCACTGAGGAGAGTGAGATGGATGACATTGTTTACTATATTTAATTATTGTATCTATATTCCACATCAATTGTATCACTACTTCTTTACATCCATATATTTTTCTAAACCGTGTAATGCTAGGAATGTATCATACATCTTGTGATGTAATTAATTCATCTTTATTATATCGGTTCAAACCTAAATTATGGAATTTTATGTGTAATTAATTGTCATTTTGTAACAATATTCAATCATTTGGAAAGGAATGTATTTATATATATATTATTTCCATTAAACATAGCATTAGTTTAGCATCATATGTTTGAAAAGGAAGTTCATTTTCTTCTAGTATCATATCATTTAATAGAGCATGAAGTTCTATAAAGTTGGGGTTACTTTTTATACTGAATGATTTGAAACTATAAAAATTTAATATAACTGAAAATGTTTTGTATTTAGTAAAAATGGTATAAAGTGGTATCTTATCACAACTATTTAACTTCTTAAAAAACTTTAGACAATTACAATGGTCATATTAAATTTCCATTTTAATTTGTTCTATATTATATCCATTATCATTTACACTAGTATTCATATGAAATGATCCATAAACTATAGTATCATCCTAACCAGTGTTCATGTTTAGTTTTTACCATGTTTAGTGAAAAATATATACCTATGATCTATTATAGAACAAATCAAATGTTCTTCTAACTCTTCTAAACTAATTACCCATGAATAAAAACAATGAAAACACATACAAATAATTTGATAAGGGTTATATAAGTGCTCTATTTTAAACATGATGAACTCTTTAACTATATATTCATACTCTATTATCATATAATTGTGGTGAACCAATTTCGGATTCATATTTATCTTATTAGGTTCATAAAATATTCATTTTTTACAATAAATAAATATATACACTTATTTTTTTTATTATCAAAGGATAATGTTATAGAAAATTATGATAAGGGGAACCCATATTTTGAATGTCAATAGTATTGATTCTTGAAAAGTTATCATTTTTTACAAGGGTAACATGAAAATAAATAGCCTTGGTTAAACTTTTTTTTATTGGTCCAGGTTCTCAATTTGATGTTGTGTGAAACCTAAAGGTTGTAGTAAATATATTAGTAAACAAAATTTATTTATTATAGCATGGATGAATTTATTTGGAAATTATTTTTCTTTATTTCCATTTAATTATGACCAATATTTAAAGTTTTTATAGAAATATCTTTCCTCAGAACATATAAGGTCATGTGATCACTAGATTTTGACAGAGAAAAAAGTTTTTTGAGATTTCATGAAATGAATAGATGAAAATATTATTGATGATAGATGTGATGTTTGATTTCATGTTACACTTTTTTTGTATATTATTTTAGACCATGTATTATAGGAATACCAACAAATATATTTTTACTATAACCCACTGATGAACCCCTATTTCAAAAATAGTATAATTATCAACCATAGAGATATTTTAGCTATCATATAATATCCAAAACCTCTATTAAATTTACATAAAAACATCAAAATTATATTCAATTAATAAACATCAAATTTTTTTTATCATGGATTTCACATCATTGAGGTCTAAAACATTCTAATTCCACCCCTAATAATGATGTCGACCACTATAAGTTATATCCCAAATCAAGTTTTCAAAACATTAATAGGTATATCCAAAAGATTATACACATTCTTAATAAAAGCCACACCACATGTATGTTTAAGGGAGGTTATAATAAAATTTATATAATTCACCCACTATTATTTAATCCTTTATGTGTTCTAGATAAATTTTATTTAAATTATAACTTTTTATGGCTGACAGTAAAACCATTCATAATAATACACAATAGGTCAAAGTAATAATAATAATTTATACATGGTTTAATAAAAATAAATAATTTTATATATAAGAAGATGAAACTTATATATACCTACACACCTTAATCCATGTCTAAATATTTCCTTTTCCACCCATCATATTTAAGGCAAATAGATAAGAAAATGAATCTGAAAAATCAATTTCTCAACATCAATATTAACCAAGGAAAAATAACAACACCTTCAGTTTTAAATTTTTAGTTGGTGACTATTTTTCAAAATTCTAAAATTAAACTCCCCTGATACATTTTAAACACTAAAAAATACCTTTTATATATGAGTTTTGGCTTTCAAAATTATTATTTTTAATTATTTTAGTCTTTATAGTACTCATTTACTTAAAAATTGTTATAAATTTCAGGAGTATTCAACAAATCAATAGGGAATTTTCAAAACTCTCATTCAAAATCAATCAAACCAACACACAATATTCCTATTTGTTCATATTACATGTGTTCCATGCCTCTACATAATTTTTTAAATCTTTATGATCACCAATCTAATCGATAATATTAAAGAATCATATAAAATTTAAAATAAATAATTTCACATTATTTTACATAATCAAAACACGTCCCAAATCTAAATTAAAACAAAAAATGGAAATAAATAATTAAATAAAAAAATACAAAATCATTAATGTCATAATAAAAACCCTTTTAAATTTATGAGTACCAACAAAAATAATATCAAATAAACAAAAGGAAAATTTGAAACTAAACCCGTAGGAAAAAATGTTTCGAAAATAGACACAAAACCAAACAAGGAATAAAACCTCTAACAATTTCATGTGAGAAAAATGAGGATTATACTATTTATAATGATGGGGTATCCACCCATATTTATAATGCTTTTACCTCACTCAAAACTATTAGTGTGTCTCGCTCGACATGGAAAATATGGCCAACTCATACTTCCAACACAGATAACCTTATACAATACAATGATCAGAAAGTGGATTATCTAATATTTCAAGTGATGTGAATCAGTGACCTCAAAATATAACCCTTGGTTTTCTTCTTAGATCTCATTTAGAGGGGTAATCAGCCTAGTGTTGTCATTCTTTAGAGTGTAGGAGATATCCTTGATACTCATTAAGTACAGGTCACACCACTATTAATTTTATAATATGAAGAGAGATGATCAATGACATTTATAAACAAGAGATGGGGGAAAAATAACATACCTTATACTTGAGAGTTTATTTGTATGAGATAAGATTGAGGGGGATCTTTAGAAGAGATTAAATTCCACAAGATTATGAATGGGGTGATGAAAATAATTTTGGTTTGGGTTCTTTTCAAATGTTATGGGAGGGGCGATTCCAAAGAAAAATAGTGATAAAGAGGGGTTTTATTATAACTAAAATAATAAGCACAAATAAAATACCTCTTTATCAATGCGAAATTTTTATCACTGAAAAAGACCAATAAAATAAATTTTAATAATATAACTAATATAATTAAAAATTATAGATTTATATAACTATGAATAAAAAAATATAAATTTATATAATTATAATTAAATTAAATTAATTGCAAATATGAATTTATAAGTATAATTAAACATATATATATATTTATAATTATAATTATAAATTAATATATTTGTAATTTTCTTTATATATTTGTAAATTATTATAAATATATTTATATAATTATACATATTTATTTAATAAATATATAAAAATAAAAATAAAAATATAGTAAATATATTGATTAAGAATCCTAGAAAAGAATGGAGGAATGAGATAAACTGATCCCAGTTTTCTCTAGTGATTGAGCTTTTCTTGACCATTCATCAAGCTTGAATCCATTTTTATATATTCTTATTCACTATACTGGGTGACAGGGGTGGTTACCATCAAGGAAGAACAAGGAACGTGATGGCTAAGCCTTGAAGGACCTTTTGTCAATCTATGGATTCTCAAGTTGATATTTTTCCTCTCTCAAAAAATAGATCTCGTAACAAATATTCAGAAACAGATCCATTTCTCACGTATTGTCAACAAAATGGTGGTATTTTTGAAAGGATTTCATTATGTAAGTAAATTTTTTTGGTAGTATTTCTCTGTTGAAAGGTATGAAATCCTAGAAAATAGTTGACATAGTTTCTCGATTAACATAGAGTTAAGGGATTTTTGGACCTAAAATGTGTTTCCCTTATTCATGATTTATTTCACATCCAATTCTTATCTTCAGAGTTAAAAGGGAAATCATGGATCAAATGCTCAACCAACTTAAGGATTTCTATATTGAGGTTTCACAATTAGTATTTCAATTTTAACACGATTTATTTTCAGGAAACTTGTGCATAGGTTTGAAATAAAATATATTGATAAAACTGTGTCATATAAAATATATAAATATTATATGAAATTTATTCTGTTATTGGTATTCCAATTAGGATATATAATTCCCCAAAAGTGGTTAGTTATGGTCATTTTTCAAGGGTTTTGGTCAAAGTTGATTTAAATTCTACTTTGATTGAAAAAGTTGTCCTCTCCACACCACAAGACGAAATCAATCTTAGAATTGAGTATAAACATACACCACATTTATATGATTCAATTCATGTAATTATCACTATTGGTTTGTATATATAGTATATTTTGTTTTTTTCTATGTCTTAGTTGAGAGGGAATGGGTTTTAATACTTTTAGAAATGATAAAATAATGGGGAAGACCAGTGAACTGATTAGAAGGCTGAGTATACTATTAGAGAAGAGGTTTTCCATGATACTAATTAAATTAATTTAAATTCCTCAAGAGGGAATGTTCATATTAATAGTGAATGATCTCCTTTGGGAACCCAAAAGCCTAATTCTGTATGAAATCCTCAAAGAATTTCATGTATAGAGGGCGCTAATTTTAGAGATATTGTTTCTCCTCAAGATGGAGCTGCGTATTCTCAAATTTCCAAGATTGATAAGACCACCGATACTAGGGAATAAATTGAATTGGTGAGTCAATTGGTTAATATTGGTATTTAATTAAATGAAGTGTTATCTAGGGGAATTATTGATGATCATGATAGTGTAGATTTTGAAGAAATTGATGCTGAAAAAGAGCTCTCTCTAAAATATGATGTGGAATTTATTATTTGGCAAGTGGAAAAGATTATAAATGCTAAGATCCATAAAGGTAAGGCCAAAATGGACCCCTACACTTTAAGGAATACCGAATACAAATGGGTTGTGCAAGTACAATGTAAATCATCCCCTAAAGGGGAAGTGAAAAGGTTTATGTCTGACTACTGAATCCCTTGCAGGTTCTTTCGACAGAAATATTATTTGTGAATCAAAAACATCTTATTATCCTCCTCCTGATTATAAAAAGGATGAGTTAGTGAGGGTAAATATACCTTCTTTGAGTTCTCTAAATGATCCCATAATGAGTTTTGACAAATACACGCATTTAAAATCACCTAATGCTACTGTCACTATTGGTTGAAAATAGAATCTCGGACCTAGGTTGCCTTTAAATAATATTAATGACATGGAACTTATTTAGGATTATATTGAAATACTCTTGGATTCAGGTATGGTGGATAATAAAGTAGGCATGATAGGTTCTTCTGCATTTAGAAAACAACATGCGGGATCTGATTTGATCTTCAATGATTCAAATAATCCACAAGGGCCTATTTTATTCTCAAAGACTATTCAAGGTAGGAAGATTCATAACACAACTACTCTATCTTCCTTGTATTTAAGGTACAAATATCTTGATGGAACAAGTTAAAGTGCTACTACTCCCATGTACAAGCACACATTTGATGCGGGACATGTCATAAATGATAAGGCTTTCAAAAATTGGAGATGTTCAACCTGAATAAATCAAAAACTATTTTCACTATAGAAAGATTAGATATTTTATAGCCTATGAAAGATAAATCATATAGAACGGTGAGTACACATAACACTTTTTGAGTTTCTTACATCAATAAGCAATGAGAAGGATGGAATCAAATGTGAATGTTTGTTTGAAGAAATAGAAAAGGCATCTATTTTTGATGCTGTACTTTTAGATGACAGAGGTGGGACATGGTTGCAGATCAAAACACGGAGGAGGGGTCGATATCCTTGTGGTTTGGGTGGTCATTCCTCTCACCACAACATGAGTACTCATTCTCGAGTCACATCATTTCGTTGGATTCTTTTTAATTAATTGTATACCTTTCAGTTTTTGCATTTTTATCATCTCTACATTGTTTTTTTTGTTTTAAAAACGGTTTCTTCGAGCCTCAACCTTTCTAAAATAATAGTAAATATATTAATTATTTATATATTTTATTATATGTTTTGTAATTTTTTAAATAGGTAATTATTTATTTATATTTATATAAATACTTTCTTCAATTATATTTATTTATTTATAATTATAAATATTTTATTTTGTAAATATAATAAATATGCCTTTATAAATATATTTATTTATTAATATTTGTTTAAAAATATATTTTTAACATTATTAATGAATATAGTCTTAAAGGACTGAATGTTAAAAATGAGTGAAATTGAATAATTAAAAACGAGTAGACAATAAAAATATTGAAAAAATGGACAAGTTTTATTAATTATAGAAATTGTTAAAAAATAAAATAAGGATATATAAATAAATGAAAATGAATACATATTGAAAACATTAAAACATAGTAAATAAATATGTATAAATAAATATTAGAAAATGATTAGATTGAAAAAATAAAAAATTGAAAAATATAAATAATGGATAAATATTGAAAAATGAAAAATGAAAAATGAATAAATTATAAAATATTAAATATATTAATGAATAATTATGTATAAAAACCATTAAAAATTAATACATAATAAAAATATTAAAATAATAAATACTAAGAATCTATCAATTATAAAAAAGTTACCACACAATCAACCTTATCAATGGATAAATTATATTGAATGAATGCTTGTTAATAACGAGTGAAATTTAATCATATATATATATATAAATTATAATCATATTGTTTATAATTAAAAAAATAAATAAAATTAGAGAAAAAAGAAGAAATTTAATATATTTATATAGAAATAAATAGTATATTAAATATTGAATTAGTATATTAAGTATTAAACTAGTATATGGAATAATTAATTAATATATATTAATGAAGTGTATATAAACATTATAATGAGTATATTTAGTATTTAATAATTTTTATCATTTTTATTAATTAGAAACAATATATCAACTATTTAATTATATATATATATATTTAATATATAATTTATTACTTTATATATATATATATTAAATTTAATTAATGTGATTATAAAAAATTTGGCCATTGGCGTGGTCTAGCTCCTAAACCCACATGAATATATATTTAAATAAAAATGAATATATATTAATTATGTAAAATAACATTGTATTGAAAACATTACATGCTAAAAAATTATTAAAAAATTTATTAATGAAATGTTTATTAATAAAAATGAATAAAATGAATAAACAAATAAATATATATAAACAGTAATAAATATTATATTAATTTTTTAAATTAGTATATTAAGTATTTAATTAATTTATTCAGCTTTGTTAATTTTCCAATTGTATTACTTATTTAATTATATATATAGACATATATAATATTTTTTTAATTTATAAATTTTTAGTTAAATAACTAATATATTATTTATTAATATATGTCAATATATATATTAATATATATTAATATATATTTTTATATATGAAATAATATTTTAATAATAAATAAATAAATAAATATAAAAATATTAAAATTAATACATGTAAAAAAATGTGAAAAAAAACAAAAAAAACTTTATATGTATGAATATATTAAATATTAATATATATATTAAAAATAATAATATGTTTTTAATTAATATATACCAATATATAAGAATATATATATGTATATATTAATATATATATCAGTATTTAATATATACTAATATATTTATATATATATTAGTATATATTTATATATATGAAATGTGAATTTAATTATAAAACAATAAATAAATGTTTATAAATATCAAAAAATATAAAATTTTAAAAATATTATACAAAAAAAAAAAAAAAAAAAAATTAATGCATATCAATATATATATTTATATAGAAAATAATATGTTGGTCAGAGTGGATACTCAAGAGGGGGGTGAAATGAGTTCCAATTAAAATTTCTGTTAAAAACTTTTGGGATTAAAATCCCCCAAATTAAAATAGCCCAGTCAATTAAGGTAGTAGAGATATAAGTGTCTTATTGTTCAAGAGGTTTCTCAAAGGTTGATTACTCCTGAGTTGAATCAGCATGAGAACTAATTAAACTTTTGAAACAAGTTTACTAAACAAATCAAATTTACATAGTAACCAGAACTAACTATCAGAGTGAATGTAAAAACAGATTTCTGTCTTTGCTAATATAATCCTAGAAGATATGTATAAAATAGAGTAAGTGAAAGATGAATACAACACATTAAACAGGAGGTTTAGTCCTAAGTCAAGACCTTCTCCTCTCCACTTGGTGATCACCTGCCACCAAACAATTATATTAAAAAGTCATACACAGCCTGTATTGGGCTTTACAATAGTTTTCACAAACTATCCAGGTTTTGCAACCTCTACCACAGTTATACATGGGAAAAATAAACTACCAATCCACACTAGGCTTCTTCCACAGTTATGCATGGGAAACAAATGTAAAGATAGTTTGGTATGGGGATTTTCAGTATCCCTTAGTTCAAGCACAACAGTCAGTGTGAGTAACACAGATACACTGCTCAAAAATGTAAAATACTTAAACACAATAGAGCTAAAGATAGTAGGGATAAGTTTAGAATGCTCTGTTGTGTTGGCAGATCAGCTCTAGACTCATTGATATGAAGGAAATGAAGTTTTGGTCTTATCTGCAAGTTGCTTCCAAAACAGAGTGTCACAACTTCCAGGTTCTGACTTCTAGTTGTAGAGATGATCAGCTTCTTGGGTTTAGAGCTCTTTTTAGCACACCACTATAGCTTGAAAAAGGTTTTATAAATAGATCTTCATGAAGCTCTCTGTTCTTCAGAATGAGTGCTTGAGTGTTCTTCTTCTTCATTGTATTTTTGGTGTTGTATGTGTCTCTCTTGTGTTTGTTCAATATATTCTATATCTTCCTTTTTTTGATGTCTATCTCTACTTATATATATATATATATAAACTTTTCCATCTTTTTCTTATTTGGTTCAGTAGGGGCCAACAAGAGAAATATTTCAACCACGTGTAGTCTTCCTCGTACATCATACTGTTTCCTAATATGCCTGCAAATATCATAATATAATGTTAGGTGCATTAATATGTCCAGAAATGACCGTTATGATGGTATTAATAAAATTGGTAGAGAAAAGAATAGAATATCATTAGACTAGTATCAGATGCATGTCACACGGTAGAATTCAACAGTAGTCTCTTCAACTGTGAGCTTTATCAGTAGGCTATCCAACTATGGGCTTCATCAATAGTCTTGACCAGTGATAGATTTCAACAGTAGGCTTCTAATGGTAGCTTTGTAACATCAGAATACTTCAACAGTGACCTTTACGATGGTAGACTATTTCAGCAGGTAATTTCATTAATAGTGGAATATGTCCATCAGTAGACTTTGAACAACAGCCAACTATCTCGACTATAGGATTTGTCTAGCGGTATCCCTCTACTAACAGTAGACATGTCCAACTGTAGACTTTAATAGTTATGCTCTCAGCAGAAGAAATGAGAAAGAGTCTGATAGTGAACTTCTAACAGAAGCCTTGTCACAGCAGTGGCCTTGTCATGGTGAATCTTTGTCTATGAGCTTTGATAAGAAGATCAACGGTAGGCTTGTGACTGTGACCTTGTACCAGTAGATTATACTAGTGACAGTAGATCTTCATCAGTGACCTTTTATCAATAGTGATTCAGAATGACAGTGAGTTGTAATGGTGACCTTGAATAGTAGGCTCTTACCAGTAGCCTTTAATAGTGAACTTATATTTAGATAAATGTAAACTGTAAGATGATGCAACTAAATTATGAGACTAAGAATATATATTGTTTAGGATAAGAAATATAAATATATATTTAAAAGGGTTAGAAAATGTCTTAATATGTCATGGTCAATATTTAAACATGATTTTGGATTATCAAAATAGGTGAGTCCAACAATCTCCCCCTTTTTGATAATCACAAATTATGCCAGTATGTATCAAAGATAGATATCATATATAATACATTTAGTAAACATAGATAAAAAATATCTCAAGTATCAGAGATTTATAAGAGTGTAAAACATTTCTCCCCATAACATGATTAGTCTAGAATTATTAGAGTATTTCTCCCCCTTTGTGATTAGAAAAAAGAAACACAACTAGAGAGAAATGAGAAAGATTATAGTAATGAAAGTACATTATATGACCCAAAAAGAATACATAGTCCCTATAAAAAGACATAAAAAGACTCAATCCACATCATCCATAGGTAAGTCGTCTTTCCCTTTGGAGGAAGAGGATGGAGGATGAGCTGGGGGATCAGCAGGTTTAGGAACTGCTGAAGGAATGACTGGAGGGGCAGTGACAGAAGCTCCTGTGGGTCTGTAGTGGGTAGCTCACTGAGGGATCAGTGGAGTAAGGCTTCTGATAGCCTCAACAGAAGATATCATGGAAGAACTACTGGGTTTTGATGCAGGTTAGGCAGGAGGGATGATGACAGGGGTGCAGTCCACATGGAGAAAGGGTAGAAGAAGGTTTCTGAAGTCCATAATAATACTTCCTCCTCTTTCCATAGGAGATAAAAAATAATATTTATTCTCCAAAAAATTTATCCAAATCAGGGGTCAATTATCTCAGTTTTCTGACCAGCTCCATGAATGCCTGAGTCACTGTAGGCAGCTTCATATTCTCTATCAAAAGATTGAAGTGTTTGGTCATTTGTTTCTTGGGATAGATCTTATCAAAGTAAGAATATACCTTATTCTTACTAGCTTCTTGAGTAGAAGTAGCTGCTTTCAAGTGTTCACGAACATAAATGTTGACTTCCCTAGTGGTAGAAATTACCTGAGAATAAGAGGTGCCACTGGTACTGGCCTTAGCAAGCTCTTCCTAGATCACATTTCTGATCTGGTTAATGGTCATAGAGGTTCTAGATGATGGTAGGGCTTTGACTGAGAAAGCTACTATCTCTTTGAAAGACTGAGTCAAATTACAAATCACCTTCTGAACAAGAGCATCCTGGCTATTCATGTGTTCTTTGACTGATGTCTTAAAAGCCTAAAAAACTTCCAAAAACTACTTGACTACCTATTTGATGTATCAAATCTTAGCATTCACTTGGTTTTGAGAACTTCTCATGGTGGTCAATGAAGAAACCGATAGTCTCAGAGCAACCACGGCTCCCGTACTGCTTTCAATTTGAGTATGGCACACTTTAATCTCATTCAGCATTTCTTTCACTGGACTAGACACAACACATCACAGAGATAGCTCTAGGGATTTCTCCACATTCCTCATCTCTTCAACAAGGCTATTCTTCAAATCTGCCACTGATTCTCTCAGGGCCTATTTCATTTCAACTTTTAAGGACTCAAGGTCCTACTTGGTTGCCAAATTGTCATCCACAACTACTGGAATACTTTTAGGTATGATAATAGACTCTATTTGAGGCTGGTCTTCCTCATCAGAATCTCCATAATTGAGTCCAAGTACTATGTACCCTGGATCTGATGACCAACCCTCTATGTTATACAATATAGAAACTGAACCAAGATGTTGCTCCCCCTCACTTAGAGATCTCTCCTAAGTATTCTCCTCTACTTATTCTGCTCCAGGTAACTCCACAGCCTCCTCTGCAACTCCAGCAGATTCAACAGCAGTTTTCTCTATTGTTTCACCAGTGGGTGAGTCACAGCCTTCACTGAGTCATTAATGAATTCCATATCAATGGTAGTAGATGCCACTCCTGCTTCCTGATCAGACACTATCATGTCTATGTTATCTATCAGAGGGCTCAAAATGAGCACCTCTTCTTCATTGTCCTCATCATTAACTTCAGCAACAACCTTCTTACATTCATCCTTATCACAAACCTCCTCTGCCTTATGAGCAGAATAAACTGACTCAGTAGCCTCATCCTCTTCAGAGGTGTCCTTGAAAATATTCTGAGATGCTTCTTCTTCTTCAGTGGTCTCAGTATCACTGTCCTTCAGAACAGTCTGTCTTCTTGGCAGTTCTTTTGGAGGGCTAGTTGCTCTGAAATCTACTGTCCTTATAGGACTGTTAGGAAAATCAGGATCACTCCCATCATCAATGGGGGTGTTCTCTCTTCGAGGGTCCACAACTCCATCTTCCTCATCCTCATCTGAATAAGATGGTTCTGGCTGATCAGGATTCAGGCCTGGATCTCTCTTGTCTTTTGTCCTAGATGGGTGAGTAGTAGGGTCAAACCTTTCATATATATTTCCTTCATCATTTACCCATGCCTTCTTCCTGGGATTCCAGCTAATTTTTATGAATTTGAAAATAACCTTGGAGATACAAACACTATTCTTGGACACTATCATCTCTTCTTGATTTCCAGCTACACCCTTTACCTTTAGCATTACTAAAATTAGCTTGGCATGGAATAGGGCATTGGGTTCTGAGCTTACCTTAGTCATATCCTCTAATTTTTCCATCAATAACCTAAATAGGTTAATCTTCTTTCCATGATTCAGTATGTACATCAAGAATTTGTCCTGGTACTTCATCACTGCAAAATCTCCTCTCCTGGGACTAATTACATGCTAAATGAATTTCAACAAAAGCCTATCTTCTCCATTCATCTTAGCTGAAATGATATTCCTTGATTTTATATTACCTTCCAATTCTTCTAGAGCTTTTTCATACTCAAAAAAATCACTTTCTGGAGGAGACACTCCAGAGTAGTAATCATATACACCTTCATGAGGAACTCTCAAACAGGCTGCCCACTCAGCAGATAAGAAGCTGACTTCATTGCCATTAACTCTGGATATTAACCTATGCACATCATCTTCCTCTTCGAACTTCAGATATTCATATAATTCCTTCACAAACTTCAGGTAGTACGGTCCATTGTTATGGGAAAAACATTCGGTCTATCCTTGGACATCTAGTGCTTCCATAACTAATGACTTACTCAAAAGCAGCCATTCTTCACTAAACTCCTTCTCAACAAAGATTTCTCCCTTGTTCAGATGTGGTTTGATAGGTCCCTTCAGGGTATTACTGGTTCCACTGGATTCAGCTCGAGTTCTCTTTGGCCTTGGCGCATCTTAATTGACAGTCGGGGGTCACTTGGTTCTGGCCATGGAGCTTGAGAGAGGTTTGAGGGCTCAAATGAAGAGTTAGGGTTTAGGAATTTTGAGAGAAAGGTTCAAGATTGAGAGAGGAAGGTGGATTGAGATATGTTCATCGCCTTTGGTTTTATAATTTATGGATTAAAACAAAATAAAATAGAAATAATAAATAGGAATAAAAACGGTTCAAATTCCCACAAAAATAAAGACACACAACGAGGTATCCAACAGTGAGATGTACCAGTGAGGTACACCAGTGTGGTGCAACAGTGAGGTGTAACATTTAGGTTTATCAGTGAGGTCCAACTGTGAGTTCTGACAGTGTGGTTTAACAGAGAGGTCTGACTGTGAGGTTCTAACAGTGAGGTCTGACTGTGAGGTCTAACAGTGAGGTATAACAGTGAGATCTAACGGTGAGGTCTAATAGTGAGGTCTAACTATGAGGTCTCCTATGATAAAGTTAATCATACCTAAATCATGTTTGATGTAATTTAACCTCTCAGAATTCAAAGGCTTTGTGAATATATCAGCCAATTGACGATCAATGCCAATGAATTCAAGAGTGATACCACCCTTTTGATAATGATCCCTTAAAAAGTGATGTCTCACATCAATATGCTTTGTCCTAGAATGAGATACTGTATTTATGGAAATGATAATAGCTCTTGTATTGTCACACTTTATTGAGACATGTTTGAACTGATATCCATAGTCTAGTAAAGTGTGTTTCATCCACATAATTTGAGCACAAAAACTACCAGCAGTTATGTACTCATCATCGGCAGTAGATAATGAAATCGAGTTATAATTATTACTACATGAAGATACCAGTGAGTTGCCTAAAATGTGACATGTCCCAGAAGTGATTTTTTTATCTAACTTGAAACCAGAAAAATCAGCATCAGAATAACTCAACAGATCAAATGATTGTCCTTTTCGATAAAATAATCCTAAGTTGGGAGTATGTTAGAGATATTTAAAAATCCACTTTACAACAGTTAAATGAGATTTTTTTAGATTGGCTTGAAAGAGAGAACACATACATACACTAAACATAATGTCAGGTCTTCTAGCTGTAAGATAGAGTAGACTCCCTATCATACCTCTATAGCAGGTTTGATCCACTGGTTCTCCAGCTTCATCAGTATCCAACTTATAGGTAGTACTCATAGGTGTGTCACTGCCTTTACTACCATCCAAAGCAAACCATTTTAGAATATCCTTAATAAATTTACTTTGATTCAAAACAATGCCATTTTTATTTTGAAAGATCTAAAATCCAAGGAAAAAATTGATTTCTCCCATTAAACTCATTTCAAACTCATTTTTCATCATTGTTGAAAAATCAATACATAATGAATTTTTATAAGATCTAAAAATAATATCATCCTAATAAATTTTTACTATCAAAACATTTTTATAAATCCATTTAATGAAAAGAGTAGGATCATCTATCCCTTTGGTAAAACTTTTTGAAATAAGAAAAGAGCTAAGCCTATCATACCATGCTCTTGGAGCTTGTTTTAAGCCATATAAAGCTTTAGATAGTTTAAAAACATGATTTAAAAAAAGGATATTTGTAAAACCAGGAGGTTGTTCAAATAATACATCCTCAACTATATACCCATTTATAAAAGCACTTTTAACATCCATTTGATAAAGTTTGAAATTCAGATGAGCTGCTTATGCAAGTAGTATCCTAATAGATTCTAGTCTAGCTATAGGTAAAAAGGTTTACTCATAGTCTATTCCTTCCCCTTGAATATATCCTTGTGAAACTAGACTAGATTTGTTTCGAACTATATTCCTAGACTCATCAACTTTGTCCCTAAACACCCATTTAGTGCCTATGGTCAAAGTGTCCTTAGGTGTTTCCACTAATTCTCAAAATTTGTTTCTTTCAAACTGATTTAGTTCTTCTTGCATAGCCATTACCCAAAACTTATCATTGATAGAATCATTAATATTTTTGGGTTCATGCTGTGAAAGAAAAGCTTGATGTTCAACCTGGTTTCTTAGGGAAGCTCTGGTTTGTGTTCTTCTATTTAAATCGCCTACAACATCATCTAGAGGATGATTATTGAGAGTCTTAATACCTCTAGGAAGGGTTGAACTAGATTCTTCATTGTTGTCTTCTAGTTCAGAATTGATAGGAGCAGATTCTGGAAAATTTCCAGAACTGGATACTTTTATAGGAGATTCACTATTTTTATCAATAAAGTTCAGATTTGAAAAGTCTTCCTCAAGATTTTCAAGAGAGGTTTTAGGCTCATGTGGATCAGTCTCATCGAATTTGACATGAACTGATTCTTCCACACATTTGGTTTTCTTATTGAACACTCTATAGGCTTTATTTGAGATAGAATAACCAAGGAAAATCCCTTCATCACTTTGGGGAGTAAATTAGTCAAGATTATCTTTAGTATTAAGAATAAAGACTTTGCAACCAAAAACTTTAAAGTAATTAACCTTAGGCTTCCTATGATTCCAAAGTTCATAAGGGTTCCTTTTTAGAACAGGTCTAATTAAAACTCTTTTGATAACATAACAAGATGTATTTACAGATTCAACCCAAAAATAAACAGGTAAGTCATACTCATTAAGCATAGTCCTTGCAATTTCTTGAAGGGTCATATTTCTTCTTTCTACCACTCCATTTTGTTGAGGTGTCTTAAGAGTAGAAAAGTTGTGACTATAGCCATTGTATGAGCAATAAGATTCAAACTCATGATTCTCAAACTCACGACCATGATCACCTCTCAAGGTCTTAATTCTAAGTCCACTATGGTTTTCAACAGACTTGGAATATTTGACAAAATAGGAACAAGATTCACTTTTGTGAGCTTGAAAGTATACCCAAGTATACCTAGAAAAGTCATTAACAAGAACATAAACATAGTTCTCCCTATTTAAACTTGAAACTCTTGATGGTCCAAACAAATCCATGTGAACCAACTCAATTGGTTGAGAATTTGGAACTTGATTCTTTGGTTTGAAAGAAACTTTGTGTTGTTTTCCCTTCTGACATAGATTACACACTTTATCAAGTGGGAATTCTAATTTAGGTAAGCCTCTAACTAAACATTTATTATATAGCTTCCTAAGTTAGTGCACATTATAGTGTCCTAACCTTCTGTGCCACAACCAAGACTCTTTATGAAAATCATTTAAGAAGGAAAAATTTTGTTTGGCTAAGTAATTTAAATCAATAGCAAATACATTCTCATTTATACATACAGGAAAAACTAAATCATTTTCTGAATTAAAAACATTGCATGAATCATTTTCAAATTTAACATCAAATCCATCATCACATAACTAAGATATTCTATGTAAATTGTACTTTAATCCAACAAAAAAATTACTTTAGAAATTAATATTGTTTCAGGGTTACAAATTTGGCCTAAGCCGACGATTTTTTCTTTTGCATTTCCACTAAAGGTGACATGCCCACCATCAACTTTAATTAGACTCTTGAATCAAGAATAGTCTCCTGACATTTGTCTTGAACATCCACTATCTAAGTACCATAGGGTCTTACAAGAACTCTTTAACCAACTTCCATGCAAAATAGATTAAACATGGGGTAATTTTGGTACCCAGATCTTCTTGGGTCAAGGGAGGTTAGCTAGTAAAACTTTGGGAACCCATATTTTCTTTATTGGTTTTCTAAAATCAACAAAAATATTTTGAGACATAAATACTCTATTAGGTCCTTTAGAAAATTATTTCTCAAAAGATGTTCCAGAACTAGCTGTGAACTATCCAGATTTCGGAACAAATTTGGTTTTGCTAATTTGTCTCTATCCAAGCTAATGTCCTAGACCGGTTGTATATTTAAGAGCAATATGTTTTCCTAGAAACTGTGTCAAGGTATCCCTTCCAGTAGTGAAATTCTCAATATCCTTTCTTAATTGTTCATTATATAATTTTAGTTGAGTGTTCTCTTTCAACAGTTGATAATTCTTTTCTTTTTCTACAGTTAGATCTGTTTTAACATTACTAGTCAAGGCATGGTGTTTCTTAGAAGATTTATATTTATCTTTTAGTTCATTGAAGGTATCTTACAGAATATTGCAATATTAAAGCAGTTCATCCTTAGAAATATTTTCATCATTATTTGGATAAATGTTATTTCTAGAATAATAATCATTTAGAATAGGGTAAAAAGTTACCTCAGATTTGTTAGTCATGAAGCACATGTTGACATGATTCTTTTCAGAATCAGTGGATTCGAATTCACTTGTGCTATCTTCTGAAGCACTCCAAGTTTATTTCATGGATTTCTTGTAATTCTTGTCCTTATAATCATATTTCTTTTGGAATTTTAACTTCAGATAGTCAGCCTTGATGTGTACTTTTTTCTTGCATTCATAGTAGACTATATCATCTTCTTATCAGATTTCATCCAATCCTTCTTCCACATAACTTGTTGATCATACTTACCCTTGTAGTTTTGTTTTCTGAAAAACTTCTTCTTCCTATAGAACTTCTTAAATCTCCTGGATATTTGAGCCATTTCTTCATCACTATCTGAATTTGAATCTTCACTGGTTGAACTTTCAGTAGGTACATGTATTTTCTCCTTGTCTTTTCTCTTTGAAGTAGTAGACTTGAATGCCACAGACTGTCTCTTGGGTTCATCATCTTCTTCTTTGTTCACCTTCAGTTCTTCTTCATACATAATTAGTTTACCAATAAAATCTTTAATAGGTAGCTTGATGATGCCACATGACTATCAGATAGACCCAGAAGTGCCTCTCCATATTTCTGGAAAACATCTCAATATTCTCATGATCTGCTCCTTCTCTGGAACATATTTTCCTAGTGAACTCTTGGTGTTGACAATCTCATTAAACCTAAGGTGCATGTTAGAAATGGATTCATCAGATATCATCTTAAAATTATCATATTTAATAGTATAAGTATTTAAAACATGAATTATATTATGTTTTATGTGAATGTTGAAGGATTTTGGAGATATTTGGAGAGAATATAAGTGCTAGAAAATGTTATATGATCATTAGAGATATATATGGAATTCAGAGTTTCTAGAATAAATTATTCTATGTAAATAATTTTTTATGGATGATTCTATACAAAATTAAGAGGAATTCATAAAGTCCTTAATTTAATAAGTATTTTCCCAATAAAGAATTGTCAACTACATTAATATCATTGCAACTCATAATGATGACTTGAGATGTGTAAACATGATCTGGATCTATATATAAAACATTCATGTTTATGTTAGGATCATCCCTGTACAACCGTATAATCTTGCTATATATAAGGATGAATTGGGAACTACATAAGAATAAACTTTATAAGGATGATTTATAATATGTGTAAGTAACATAATTGTACATATAATTTGGGTAAGGATTATTTTTTATATATGTAAGGATTAATCCTTTGAGAAATTTTAGGAATTATTCCAAATGGAAATTCAAGTTTCCAATTTATATATTTTGAAGAAATATAAAATAATTTGACACATGGAAAAGTGTTATTCCTAGTAATAAATATCTTAATTAAATAATTTGATTCATATTGTTAAATATAAATTAATTCATGTGATGTAGTGTATTGATCCTTAAAGAATAAATTTTATGTTCTTTAGTGAATGAATGATTTAGGCTACTAATAATTTATTACAAAAGGGAAAGTATTAATTTTATAAAGTAAATATTTGTGACATTATTGAATATATAGTTATTAAAGTAGTTACAATATGAGGGTTTTTAATATAGTTAATATATAATACTTTTATGGGGAATTTGAAGAAGGAATGAAAAACCATTATAATTCAAATATCATCATGGATTTAATTCCAAGTATTTATAGAAATTTAAATTTATATTTCTATAATTGATATATTACTATTGGAATATTGTAAAATAAGGGAAATAAGTTAGAAAATGTATAAATTAATTTCATTAAATATATATTTAGAGTAATTTTTTTTATGAGTATGAAGTCTACAAAATATTATAGAGAGTAGTTTAAAGACATGTGGGTGTTTTTTTGTAAAGTTTACAAAGAATAGAGAGAGATTTAATATTTTTCATCTATTATATTTATTAGAAATAATTATTCATTATAAAATTAAAACCACTTGATTAATTTGTTTTAAGATATGCTATGCATGAAATTTTAAGCGAGTCTTCAAACTATGTGAGAAAAAAATGAGAATAAGAAGAACTCAATAGGCTTGAAAACTATACAATAATCTATTTGAAGAAGGTTATTTGGCTTTTACCTAAAATATTTATCATTATAAAGTGAAGGATGAACTTGTGTCTTAGAGGAACCAAATTACTATCCACGAACACTAGTTCTATATAAAACTTTCTCAAATTTACCAATAAGTTAATTCTACTGGGATGTGTTCTCTTAGTCAATTATAAATCAAATTGAGGATTAGATTTCTTATTTTTATAAGAGAAAATTGTAAATCATTTTTATCCTTATGTTAATGTGTGTTTCATTTGAGTGAATATCATATATCCCTTATCATAATAGGTAGAAATGTTTTTTGAATGTAAAGTAAAAATGAATTTTAGATCATTAATTCACCCTCCTCATTAAACTACAAGGGTTACTACAAGTAGATTAAAAAGTTGTATTACTTTGGTGATTCCCTAATTTTTTTGGAAGTTAGAGTATAAACTCTCTCTCTTATAGATAAAGTAAAGAATTATTAATATATGAAATCAAGAATCTAAATTCAATGAATAATTAGAATATTCCAATATTTTATGAGAAATGTTATCGTATAAGGATACCCAAGATATTTTCATTCCATTTATCCAACAATTTTAGTGTTTTTGAAGATAAAAATAATGGATTAATTCCTCTTGATTATATTTTTTTGATGAAAACACTATAAAAGATCATTATGGAGAATGATGGATGTGATATGAAATATATTTTTTATTATCTTTTTAGATTTAATTTCTTAATCTAAAAAAAATAAAAAAGGAAATAAGACACAATTAAAAATATTTAGAACATATATGATGATAAAACTAATGTAAATTAAGAAAATATATAGAATTGGAATTGAAGGTATGAAGACTTTTGGATACATGATGATGAAAATATCTATGGATTAATCACTAGTTCTATTATAATTATGATCTTGTTAAAACGGTTTTTTTAGAAGTTTGAATATTCTATTGTGGTATAAAAGGTCTTTCACATCCTACCTGACATGTTTAAAGTAATATTATTGGATTCTGAAGCTAAATATCCAAAAACACTCCATCTGGATGACTTACATTTCATTTTAATTACCTACTAGATGAGAAAAGATAATTGTGTCAAGAATAAATATAAATGTAAAATGTAAATCTATTTTAAATCCAAAAAGAGAAAGAATTATTAGAAAAATGATGATTAAGTTGAAGAGAGTTGTTTATATTCCAAATTTTATATGTATTTTAATGATTATTTTGGAGAATATGTGTCCATTACATCAATAATAAGGAGAATATGGAATGGAATATATAATGGAAATCCCCCTTAATGATTTTTTTAGTTTGGATATGTTGGAATATTCATATTATACTACCCTAAATTTAAATCTATATATGATAGTGGTGATGAAGAAGAAAATAAAATATTTGTTTCTAAGAAGAAATAAAAAAAATCAAAGTTATCCCCAAATTATATGTGTGATCGATTTTTAAAATTTAAGAGTAGAAGCTAATTTTCTAAAGAAAGTGAATAATGTGAAGATGAATTGGAAATTAAGGATTTTGGGGATTCATTTTAAAAAAAATTCTAATTCTTAAATAAGAAGACAAATAAAACACTTTTAATGAAATTGGTTCTCAAAATTAAATAATATGATATTGAAATTTAGTTCATGGTTAAGAGATATTTAAAACAATGTCTATGAATAATTTTATTTGGGATATAGATTAGAATACCAAATAAATAGAAAAAATCTATCAATAGTAATGAATGTATTCTTACAAAAGATAAATCAAAGTCGTTAAAGGAGATAGAAAGTTTAAAAAATTTATTGTATATAAGAATAAAACTTATTAAAATACGGAAGAAATGGTGAAATAAAGAGAAATATATTTTAACCATTTACAACTGAAAATTTTCTAAATAGAGGAGTAATTGAACAAGTACATCTCAATATTTTAGACTTATAATTCAAAAAATTTAAACAGTTTAATGGTGGATGATATAATATTCTTTATTTTGAATGAATATTTTTTTAATATATCTTTTATAAAATATAAACTTAACATCCAATTGATTTTTTTAATAATATAAACCAAACATTTTTATATATATTTAGCATCTAATTTGTTTAATGTGCATGAATTTCATCAAAATATTAATTCAATATTAAGTAAAATATACTTATTAAAATTATTATATATGTTCTATTTTATTTTATTCATAAATATTTTTACATATATATTTTATTAACTAAATTAATGTTTTTAGTTTTTTATTACTAATTAAAAAAATATAATATAATTGTTAAGAAAATATGATATATGCATTCATAGTCATAAAATTGCAATATACAACCATAAAATTTAAATTCATAATTTTTTTTGTGAATCATATACTAAATGGTTAAATATATTTTTTATACTAAAACAATAGATTATCATTAATGTTTAATTACCATATAGTGATGTTAATTTCTAAATGGTATTGATCATTATCAGTGTACATATTTTATTAATCAAGAAATTGTATTCGAAACTATTTGTGACATATTTTATAAAAAAAATAATTATGAAATAATTATTATTTTTTATTTTATAATGCAATTCCTATTATTTTTAGTTTATTTCTATTAAAAAAATTTTCTAAAAGTTGAATAATTTAGTTTTTAGAAAAGTAAAATGGTCATTGGTATATAAGGTTGATAACCATGTATAAAGGATATTACACTAAAAATTATTTCGATTATGTATTTAAAATATAAATTCCACAAAATTAGAAGAAAAATTTCATAAAATGTATATTTTTTAGAAATTATAAATATTTAATTTTTAATCATTAAATAAATATTAGATAATAACAAATAAAAATGTAATTACTTATAAAAAAGAAATATAAATCATTCTAAATATTTTTTTTCTCAGGTGTTATATTATTTTATTTAAAAGATTAATTCTACAATTTAAAAATTTAAATTTAGAAAAAAATAGAATAATTTTTAGACTTATAACATAGATTTTATTTTAGGGTAATTTTTTGTTAAATTTCATAAAAATGTTATTTTTTATAATAAAAAATTCAGATTTTACAAATATCACAACTTTTAGGACACAACTATAATGTAAGAATGAATTAAGAATTAATGAAACATTTTCATATAAAAAAGATCAATTAAAGGTGATGTTCTTTAAATTGTTATGTTTAGTTTAGAAACATATATTTGACATTTTGGATCATATATTATATTTTATCATAATAAAAAACTATTTTTGTTTGTTTTCATTTCATTAAGTTGTTGGAATATTCCATTTTGTTTTTGTCTTCACATAAATATAAAATAAACCAAATTTTAGATAAAAATAAAAACAAATTTTTTTTCATAATCATTACTATTTAAAACTAGTTGGCCTAAATGATATAACAGTCAAGACTTTAACCAAAGAATTCCCCTCTCCTCAGCTATAATTACCCTATCTCATTTTTTATGATAAATAACTTCCCATTCCCTTTTAAAATCTCTATATCTTCCCAATTACCCAATATTAAGTCTCTTAGTACCCGTAGTGGTATTTATAAGTTAAATAAATTTAATCCTTCATGATTTTATCATCAGAATAAATCATTGATGAAGTGGTAACCACAATCACATTTCATTATTCTAATTATATTCTTCTTTATACTCTCCCAATCAACTTCAATTATTATACTAAATTATATAATATTAAAATATATATTATATTAAAGTCATTAGGGTATTTTGATTGTGATTCTAATCAAGTTATAGAATATATTATCACTCACCTATTTTTGAAACATGTTGATAAATGTCTAGTTGTAACTTTTTTTAAGGATGTTTTCAATACTTTTCCTATCACTTAGTACGTATATGGTTAGTATATACTATTTATTATAAAATTATTTTAATGTATTCAAGGATCTTGTAAAATTATTTAAAAAATTATACGTTACAAATTACTAAAATAATGAAATTAAAATAAAATAGGATAATTTAAAAGAAACCATATCTTTAAACAATTCATTATTATATTAAAATAGTAATAAAAAAATTATAAGGATTACAAATAATGTATAATAAATATGATAAAATCATAAAAATTTGATGAAATAAATGGGACCCAATTTCATGGTTCTATCTAATAATTTTAATTACTTAAGACATGTTTATTATTATACACCAATTTACTTTTATGTGGTATAAATAGTGTGATATCATCTTATTATATATTATATATTTTTTCTAGAAGTTTCACTTATATTTACTGTAATGGCCCGGACCCTCTTGGCCCATTACTTTTCCAAAAGTGAGGCTCCACCAAAACAGTGGCACTGTGAAGGTGACACCGTGACGGTGGAACCGTGACGATGAAACCGTGAGGGTGGCACCGTGCCCCCTCGCCGAGCCTTTCGTTCTTCTTCTAGTACCCAAATTTTCTGCTCCCACAATGTAAGTTTTGACATAAATTAATTATTTTAATCCTTTTAAAACCATTTGAAGCGCATAATTAATTCCTAAAAATCCTGAGAGACCTCAATGTGTAACTGCCCAGCCTCGTGGTCAACCCACGACCCCCGCGCCTTACACGGTTTTTCGTTCTCACCTCAAACGTTCACGGCTCTTATAAAATAAGGGTTAGTCATGGTTTCTCCTTTCCTCGATCACAGGTTTTCAAAAACATCTTCTGGTGCATTGGGCGTGCCGCATCATTATCCGTAAAGTTCCGTGCCCGACATAAACGTCGATAATCTATCAACAAGCAGGGAATTCCTCCTTTGTCTCTCTCTTTTGTGTATCATGCGGGGTGGGAGTGCTTCTGTTCTGTAGAATTGGACAAACCAGACCTAAATGAAGATAATGAACATGATTCTATAAAGAATGAGGGGGTGGGGGGCTGTGATCGTTGATGTTGTTTATTTTATGACTATCTTGTTGAGCCGTGCTGGCTTATGCCTTATAAAAATCGAGGCCGTTGGTGGTCGTTGTTTATGCACTAATGAACCCCTGCTGATGTTTTAAATGGCTTGTTGTTGTTGTAAACTCTTGCTGTGAAAAGTAAATTGGTTAATCACGTATATCCGGCCAAATAAATTGAGGCACCAGGATCAATCCTTCTATGATAACCCCGGTTAGAACACACAAAAATTGAAATCTTGGAGTGTGTTAAGTCGTTTAAATCTGAAAATACCGGCATGACCCTGACTTGGTGTTGATGGTGGTGGTTGGTTGTTTTCTTTTTCGAGCCGATTGCTGGAGATATGGTAAGGGATGGGATCCCCTGTCTTTATACTCTCGGTGGTTGTGTGAATTTGGGGATGGGATCCCCTGTTAGTATGGATTCAGTGGTTGTGAGTTTTAGGACCGGGTGGGTACTTGTTTATATCATGAATTGGGGTGGGATCCTCTGTTGTTGAGAACCTGTTGTGGGTGTTACGGTTGATGCTTGAATGTTTACCTTCCTAGACTTGTGCCTATGCCTACTAGCTTCCCAGTAGTGCTTAAACATAATTAAACATTATTAATGAACATGAAACAATAATGGGACAAATGGGTTTTGTTGGCGAGAGTCGTGACTTGTGACTTGGACGCAGTGGTGTTGTGTTCTGTAGGCTGGTTAGGAAAACCTAAGCTTTGGGTGAGTGTTTGTTACCAATATCTATACTTGTAGATTTTTGTTTCTTATTCGCACCCCACCCAAGTTGAGCACTTAGTTCCGAACACCCCCATTTAATGGGGGATGGTGTTTTTCCCAACACTATTCTTAGTGGCTGGATATTATCTCCTTTTCTGCTCCCTTTCCCGGATAGACCAAGTATCTTCGGGTAGGCTGTGATGGGCTGAGGTCCATTATTATACCGATAACCATTGGGTGGGGCAGTGTGACGGTTGGCCAGGTGTGTGCGGCAGGTGGTTTCCCAAGAATCTTCGGGATGAGGCCCAGGTGTCTTTGGGCATGGCAGTGGATCTTCTGGCCTAGGTGTCTTCGGGCGTGGTGGTGGTTGTTATGGCCTAGGTGATTGCAGGCGTGGTTACGTGTGACAGTTGTGGCCCAGGTGTGTGTGGGAGGGATTTCGGCTGTGGGACTGTGTGTGGTTGTGGCCTAGGTGTGTGCGGGTGGGTGTGGTAGTGGGACGGCGGTGACAAAATGGCTGGATTGGTCCGATGCGTAGGATGTCTCAATAACCAGTGGGAAAGTGGCACTAGGTACCCAAACATCGATGTGATCTGATTATATATATATATATATATTACTTGACTTACATTATTTGGGGAGTGTGCCTTGGTGAGGCCTGGGGTGAATATTTTACCTTGATAGGTGTTTGGTTTACTCCTTTCTTCTCACGGGACTTTAGCACGTTCCCCCACTTGCACACGAGAGACTTTGGTTTTCCCTACTGAGTGTACTTGTATGCTCACCCAACATATATAAAACTGCTTTGAGGTTTCTAGGAGGACTTTAGGGATCACGTAGGACCATACTATCTCGGACCTTTGGGGCAGTTGCAGTTGTTGCTTTTCCTCTTTGGTACTTATCTTTGTAGTCACCTTTTGTACTTTGTGGCTTTACTTTTGGAACATGCATGTGGGAATGGTTTATTTTTTTTGGCTTTACTTTTCTTTTACCTTAGTGTTGTTGAGGTTCATCATCTTATCTCTCGATCTTATAAAACAAAAAGGGGTAATGCCTTCCATTTTTGAGAAATTTCTATACCCTTGGTGCTAGTCGCCACTCCGAGAACTATTAAAGGTAGGTCTTGGGGGTCATTATCTCTCCTTCAACTTAAAGAAAGAAGGGCCTGGAAATCTGCTGACCCTTCCCTCCTTTTGGTGAAGGTGGGTCGTGACAGAATGGTATCAGAGGTGATGGTTGAGAGATAGGATGGAGTCTGGAGTTAGGCACGGTGAGGATTGCATGGGATGGTAAGGCAACAATGTTGGGTGACCTTGGCGCGTGAATTAGTCCCGAGAAGACCAGCTAGGACACAGAATTTTAGGGCCCCCCGTGATCTGATGCAAGGACTCTGGACCTACCGAACGACCATGTGTGGCCACACTGATTGCAGGGTAGAGACCCTAGGAAAGGAACTTGAATCATAATGACTTGTGTTCTTGTGTTTCTAGGATGTCTTGGGAATTAAGAATAAATTAAATTTTAAGAAGTTTTGAAGACGATATTCTGCACTACTTGGGCTTAGGCATTCCTTGTTTACTTTGCAGCTATGACACCTAGAAGGCGACCACATGTGGTACAGGCGATCGAGGCCCCATAGACTACTTTGGCCGATCGGCAGAGAGCTGATCGAGAGGAAGAGGACGACCAGTGGTAGAAGACCCTTCGGGCCTTCCAGCGATAGGCCCTTGAGAAGTATGAGGGCAGAACCTCCGACATGAAGACGGAAGGCTGGCTAGAGGAGCTAGTTATAACTTTCGGCCTGATTCGGGCCCTGACCTAGTACTGGGTTCTTCTAGCTGTCAGCCAGAGGCGGGGAGTGGCGCGTCAGTGGTGGACGCTTTACCTAGGGGAGAGGAGAGAGTCTGAGGTGGCTTGAGCGGATTTTGAGAGGGAGTTCCAGGAGGAATTCCTCTCCTCGACGATGAAGGCATAAAAGAGACAAGAGCTACTCTCCCTCTAGCAGGGGAGTATGTCCGTGAGGGATCTAGATATCAAGTTCAAGGACCTCCTATGTTTTGCTCTGGACCTCTTTCCCGATGAGGACTCTCGGGAAAGATGTTTAGAGGAGGCGCTCCGACCCTCCCTCCAGTATGCTGTTACCCCCTTTACCCTACCGACGTACTTGGAGGTCTAGAAGAAGGCTAAAGTGGTGTAGAGAATGCACACTCTAGGTGGAGGGTCACGAGAGGGGATCCAGCTAGGTCCATCGAAGGGGATGGCCGTCAGCACCAGGCCTCCAGTGTCAGGACCCTCCAGGTTCCGACCCGCAGGGAGCAAGCCGCAACAGTTTCAGTTTCGATCCCCTGTTCCTCACCCCTTTTCTTCAAGCCCAGGACCACGGTGCTTCATCAGTGGGAGCCATGTACATCTACGGAGTCAGTGCCCAGACCGGGTGCAGTACGGCGGTGGTGGAAAGCCCCACCATCCGCCCCAGCAGCAGCTTCCAGCCAGACCTTTCCAGCAGCAACAACAAGGACAACGAGCTCCCGCTCCTCCGAGGGCAGACATAGGGGGAGGAGGCCGACCTCAGGGCGCACCTCAGGGACCTCGACCGGGGTGTGGTCGGGGAGGTGGCCTGCAGCCGAGGGGTATAGGAGCTAGGCGTGGACAGTTTCATGCCGCAAAGGCAGCAGTTCCACCAGGGCTAGAGGTTGTTCGAGGTACGATCTATCTGTTTAGCACTCTTGCTTATTCCTTGTTCGATACCGGAGCTTGACACTCCTTTATTGCACCTAGTCTAGCCCGTGCCTTGGGTTTCGATGTAGTAAGACTTCCAGTGACCCTGGTGTTGAGCACACCAGTCGGAGGTCAGACCAACTTCTTGTTTGCTTGTTGGGGATGTAGACTGATGATAGGGCCACATCAGTCAGTTAGAGATCTTCTTCTACTATAGATTCAGCCATACGATGTCATCCTAGGAATCGACTGGCTATTTTCTGTGTGTGCAATCATCAACGGTTTCGGAAGAAGGGTTGTGTTCTCGGACTTGGACGGTCGGCGTGTTACCTTCACTGGCGAGCGGAGCAGTCAGAAGGGAAACAGGCGAGAGGAACCCCTCCTCCCCTTGTTGGCCGAGCTGACAGTGGAATCAGTAGATGCTGAAATGGTGGAAGTGCCAGATATCGTCCATGAGTTTATGAATGTCTTCCCTGCGTAGGTGATGACTCTACCCCCTCGGTGTGATATCGAGTTTGGGATAGACCTGCATCCCGACGCTCGACCGATCTCGATGGCTCCTTACCGGATGGCACCTTCAGAGCTACGGGAGTTGCGGATAAAGATTAACGATCTGATGAAGAGGGGTTATGTTCGCCCGAGTGCGTCACCGTGGGGTGCCCCAGTCTTGTTCGCAAAGAAGGCAGATGGTGGTCTCAGGTTGTGCATATACTACAAGAGGTTGAATCAAGTGACGATCAAGAATCGATACCCTCTTCCGAGGATAGATGATCTTTTAGACCAACTGAAGGGGGCAGGATGGATCTCGAAGATCGAACTACGGTCTGGGTACCACCAGCTGGGAGTGAAGGAGGGCGACATCTTGAAGACGATGTTCAAATGCAGGTATGGACATTTCGAGTTCGTAGTCATGCCCTTTGGTGTTACGAGCGCCCCGGCTGTGTTCATGGGGCTTATGAACTCCATCTTCCCAGAGTACTTGGATCGGTTCGTGGTTGTGTTCATCAACGACATCATGATCTATTCGAGGTAAGAAGAGGACCATGTAGAGCACCTGAGGACAGTTTTGGAGGTCCTCCGACATCATCAGATCAATGGGAATTTGTCAAAATTCAAGTTCTGGACATGAGAAGTGCACTTCCTCGGGCACGTGGTGTCCGAGCCGGGGGTAGCGGTGGACCCATCAAAAGTTGAGGCCGTTGTTTCTTGGGCAGCACCCAAGAATGTGGCAGAGGTCCGTAGTTTCCTTGGGTTGGCAGGTTACTATCGGAGGTTTGTACCCAACTTCTCCCAAGTAGCATCCCCTTTCACAACCCTTACCAAGAAGGACCAGGTTTTCGGGTGGAGTGAGCAGTGCGAGTCAGCCTTCAACTATCTGAAAGAGAAGTTGGTTAGTGCCCCAGTGCAGAGATTACCAGAAGAAGGGGTGTCCTATGAGGTGTTCTGTGATGCTTCAGGATAGGGACTGGGATGTGTGTTGATTCAGCGACAAGGGGTGATCTTTTATCGGTCCAGGCAGCTATGCCCCCATGAGCGTAATTACGCCACCCACAACCTAGAGCTTGCAGTGGTCGTTTTTGCACTAAAGTTATGGCGGCACTACCTCATCGGGGAACGCTTTGTGGTCTTCACAGACAACAAAATCTTGAGGTATATCTTTTCCCAGCAAGACTTAAACTTGTGACAACAGAGAAGGGTGGAGTTCCTCCAGGATTACGACTTCAAGATCTCTTATACTGAAGACAAGGGAAATGTGGTGGCCAATGCCTTGAGCAGGAGGGTGTATAAGGATGCGGTCCGAGAGTCGGCGGATGCCTAGAAGGGAATGGAAGAGTTGGCTGCCTTACACCTAGATACGAAGATGGATAGCAGCAGAGACTGCCTATATTAGATGATAGTGCAGTCATCTCTGTTTCGACAAGTGGAGGAGTCTCAGTGGGGAGACCCGGAGTGCGAAGTGATGCGTGACCGGGTTGACCAGGGCAATGCTCCGGAAGGATGGGAAGAGGATGTTCAGAACCAGATACTTTCCAGAAAAGGTTGTTTGGTCCAGGAGTGATGTGCGGCAAGGTTCTCAGTGAGTTCCACATCTCACCCCTGGCGGTACACCCAGAAGTTTGCAAGATGTACCAGGGACTGAAAGGACAGTTTTGGTGGCCCGGAGTGAAGCGATCAGTGGAAGAGTTTGTGGCCAAGTGCTTAGTGTGTCAGAAATTGAAGGTTGAAAACCGATTTCTAGGCGGCCTACTACAGTCTCTAGATGTCCCCGAGTGGAAGTGGGACGACATCTCGATGGATTTCGTCACGGGACTACCTGTGGTCCAAGGGGGATACAACGCCATCTGGGTGGTAGTGGAGAGGTTGACAAAATCGGCTCACTTTCTGGTAATCAGGGAGTCGAGTGCTGTGGATTCTTTGGTATGAAAGTACGTGGATGAGGTGGTGCGGTTGCATGGAGTTCCGAGGTCTATAGTCTCGGATAGGGATGCATGATTTACCTCGCGAGTCTGGAGAGGATTGTAGCATGCTTTTGGAACCCAGTTACGCCTTAGCACTACTTTCCATCCCCAGACAGATGGAAAAACCAGAGCGCACCATCCAGAGCTTGGAGGATATGCTACGGGAATGTGTTCTGGACTCAAGAGGATCATGGGTACGACACTTTCTCCTGGTAGAGTTCTCCTACAATAATAGCTACCACTCTACCATCAGTATGGCCTCGTTTGAAGCCTTGTACGGGAGGCCATTCCGGTTACCAATGTGTTGGGACAAAGTAGGAGAGGCAGGCATCCTTGGCCCGGAGGTGGTGCAGAACATGACAGAGAAGGTTCAGCTCATACGGGAAAGGATGAAGGCGGCCCAGGACCGAAAGAAGTCATATGATGATACCAGAAGGAGGCCCTTGGAGTTTGAGGTTAGAGACCACGTGTTCTTAAAGGTATCCCCTCAGCGTGGGCAGTTGAGGTTCGGCAAGGGGAGTAAGATTTCTCCCAGGTTCATCGGACCCTTCGAAGTGTTGCGACGGGTCGGCGAAGTGGCTTATCAGCTAGCGTTACCACCGCCGCTACTGAGGATACATGATGTCTTTCATGTTTCCCAGCTCCGACGGTATCTGCACAACGATTCACACATCCATGATTGGGGTGAGTTGGGCATCGAGGACAACGTGACCTTTGTGGAGAGACCAGTGATGATTGAGGATCGCAAGGAGAAGGTGCTTCGTGGGAGAACCATTCCCTTGGTTCGCATATTGTGGAGACATGGTGGGCTTGAGGAGAGTACATGGAAGAGGGAAGCACAGATGCGTACCCGGTACCCAGAGTTGTTTTAGGTTTTGTTCCTTGTTGTACCTGTTGTGATAGAACGTTTTGTCTTTTGGCTATGAAATGTACTGGTCTCCTTTCCTCTGATTGTGTGTGAAAAGAATTGGCTATGGGGGAGGAGAGAACCCAACCACTAATCAAGACACATTAAGGTGGATGCGATTAAACCCATGCTGGTGAGTCAGTGCCACCTAAAGCAGATAATATCTTGAAATGGGGGGAGGAGACTCCCCAACCCACATGCCTGGGCAGTTTGGCATGATATGTTGCTTGGTTCTTGATAGAGAAGTGTTTTTGGTTAGCATGGGTTCACTTCTAAGAGGTATCTTTTGAGGTGGTTGTTCGGACCCTCTCCTTCCTTCTTGGTTTGTTTTGATTCTCGAGGAAGAGAATCGTTTAAGAGGTATCTAATGTAATGGCCCAGACCCTCCTGGCCCATTACCTTGCCAAAAGTGAGGCTCCACCAAAATAGTGGCACCATGATGGTGGTACCGTGACGGTGGCACCGTGAGGGTGGCACCGTGAGGGTGGCACCGTGTCCCCTCACCGAGCCTTTCATTCTTCTTCCAGTACATGACTTTTCCACTCCCACAACAAAAGTTTCGACATAAATTAATTATTTTACTCCTTTTAAAACCATTTAAATCCCATAATTAATTCCTAAAAATTCCGAGAGACCTCGGTGTGTAACTGCCCAGCCGCGTGGTCAACCCACGACCCCCGCGCCTTACGAGGTTTCGCGTTCTCACCTCAACCGTCCGCGGCTCTTATAAACCAAGGGTTAGCTGTGGTTTCTCCTTTCCTTGATCGCGACTTTCCACAAATAGCTTCTGGTGCATCGAGCGCACCGCATCGTTATCCATAAAGTTCCCTGCCCGGCCTAAACGCCAATCATCTATCAACAAGTAGGGATTTACTCCTTCGTCTCTCTCTTTTGTGTATCATGCGGGGTGGGTGTGCTTCTGTTCTATAGAATTGGACAAACCAGACCTAAATGAAGATAATGAACTGGATTCTATAAAGAAATTGGGGGGGGACTATGATCATTGATGTTGTTTATATTATGACCATCTTGTTGGGTCGTGCTGGCTTATGCCTTCTGAAAATTGAGGCCGTTGGTGGTCATTTTTTGTGCACTAATGAACCCCTAATGATGTTTTAAATGGCTTGTTGTGGTTGTAAACTCCTGTTGTGAAAAGTAAATTGGTTAATCACGTATATCTGGCCAAATAAATTGAGGCACCTGGATCAATCCTTCTGTGATAACCCCGGTTAAAACACATGAAAATTGAAATCATGGAGTGTGTTAAGTCGTTTAAATCTGCAAATACCGGAATAACCCTGACTTGTGTTGATGGTGGTAGTTGGTTGTCTTCTTTTTCGGGCCGATTGCTGGAGATGTTGGAGGGGATGGGATCCCCTGTCTTTATACTCTCGGTGGTTGTGTGAATTTGGGGATGGGATCCCCTGTTGGTTTGGATTCGGTGGTTGTGAGTTTTAAGACCGAGTGGGTACTTGTTTATATCATGAATTGGGGTGGGATCCTCAGTTGTTGAGAACCTGGTGTGGGAGTTACAGTTGATGATTGACTATTTACCTTCCTGGACTTGTGCCTATGCCTACTAGTTTCCGAGTAGTGCTTAAACTTAATTAAATATTATTACTGAACATGAAACAATAATGGGAAAAATGGGTTTTGTTGGCGAGAGTCGTGACTTGTGACTTGGACGCAGTGGTGTTATGTTTCGTAGGCTGGTTAGGAAAACCTAAGCTTTGGGTGAGTGTTTGTTACCTATATCTATACTTGTAGCTTTGTGTTTCTTATTTGCGCCCCACCCAAGTTGAGCACTTAGTACCGAACACCCCCATTTCATGGGGGAGGGTGTTTTTCCCAACACTATTCTTAGTGGCTGGTTATTAGATCCTTTTCTGCTCCCTTTCTCGAATATCCCAAGTATCTTTGGGCAGGCTGTGATGGCCTGAGATCCATTATTATCCCAAGAACCTTTGGGCGGGGCTGTGTGACGGTTGGCTAGGTGTGTGCGGCAGGTGGTTTCCCAAGAATCTTTGGGATGAGGCCCAGGTGTCTTCGGGTGTGGCAGTAGATCTTCTGGCCCAGGTGTCTTCAGGCATGGTGGTGGTTGTTATGGCCTAGGTGTTTGCAGGCCTGGTTACGTGTGACAGTTGTGGCCCAGGTGTGTGTGGGAGGGATTTCAGTAGTGGGACTACATGTGGTTGTGGCCCAAGTGTGTGCGGGCGGGTGTGGCAGTGGGACTGCGGTGACAGAATGGCCGGATTGGTCCGATGCGTAGGATGTCTCAATAACCAGTGGGAAAGTGGCACGGGGTACCCAAACATCGATGAGCTATGATTATATATATATTAATTGACTTGTGTTATTTGGGGAGTGTGCCTTGGTGAGGCCTGGGGTGGATAGTTTTCCTTGATAGGTGTTTGGTTTACTCCTTTCTTCTCATGGGACTTTAGCACGTTCCCCCACTTATGCACGAGAGTCTTTGGTTTTCCCTACTGAGTGTAATTGTATGCTCAACCTATGTATATAAAACTTATTTCAGGTTTCCAGGAGGACTTCAGGGATCACGAAGGACCATACTAGCTCAGACCTTTGGGGCAGTTGCAGTTGTTGCTTTTCCTCTTTGGTACTTACCTTTGTAGTCACCTTTTATACTTTGTGGATTTACTTTTGGAACATGCATGTGGGAATGGTTTATTTTTTTTGGCTTTACTTTTCTTTTACCTTGGTGTTGTTGAGTTTCATCATCTTATCTCTCGATCTTATAAAACAAAAAGGGGTATTGCCTTCCATTTGTGAGAAATTTCTATACCCTTGGTGCTAGTCGCCACTCCGGGACCTATTGAAGGCGGGTCTCGGGGGTCATTATCTCTCCTTCAACTTAAATAAAGAAGGGCCTGGAAATCTGCTGACCCTTCCCTCCTTTTGGTGAAGGCGGGTCATGACATTTACACTCTCCCATTATCTTATACTATGGTTTATATAACACTTATGTTTTAAAGGTTAGTTTTAAATAAGTTTACTTTTATTAATATTTTAATTTTATTATTTATATTTATCCTTGTAATTTTGTTTTCTAAAACCCTATGAAATAATTATATTTTATTCCCATTTTTTTGTTTTACATGTTTTATTTTCATTCCACCTATATTTTGTTCATAATTCAACCAAACAATTTCTTTGAGTTCTACCCTTCCTTATATCTTCTTTACATTCATGAATATTTCTTTTTCATTTTCATATTGTTTATATTATTTCAATAATTTTATTTTATATACATTGTAGTTTTATTATGATCTTTTTTTACTATCTTTTGCATTCATAGAAAAAGTTTTAAAACATCTATTTTTTACTTTTTCTAAATGATTCATTTTTGAATTTCATTATAAATGCATGAAGATAATATTCTTTTTCAATGTTCTCTACATGAACACATTTTATTAATTTTATATCTATATTTTATTACCAAGATTCATTTCAATGTTTCCATAGTTTTTTAATGAAAATCCAATTCACATTGTTTTGTGTATTTTACATTTCAAAAACAAGGGTAAGTCTTTTACAAAATAAATAATGGTATATCATTCCACCTTTGTATATTTCATCTTTCACTCCATATATATTATATTTAATTATAGTTAAATTAAATATTTTAGTACTTATAATTCAATTATGATAAAGGCCTTAAATTTCCTCTTTTCACCCTCTCAAAATGGATTTTTCACGTGACATAAAATTTTGTTTTAAAATCATTTTATAAATGCTTTATGAATATTTTTTTAAAATTTTGATTTAATTTCCATCTGAAACACTAATATATATGTCTCCTTTGGTGTTAGCCTTTATGTATTTCCTTCTAAATGTTCTTATGAATTTAAATTTATTTCGAAACCATAAAAATTTATTTTGAAAAAAAATTATGCTCGATAGCTTATTTTTTATACAACAAAGATATTTAAGAGAATAGTGATATACTATAAATTTTTTATTTTTTAAATGCAACCATTTTGATCTAGCTGTTAAATTAGATATATGAATTTTAATTTCTAAATTATGAAAAATATTTATAAATTTTTATTTAATGAAAATATATTTATTAATGTATACAAATTAATTACTCAATTTTGTAAAGTCATTTTATACCTTAAAAGTTTTTTTTTTCTAAAAAACATGTTTTTATTTACTTTTTTATGTTGATAATATAATTAATTTATCAAAATATTTATTTCTTTGTGAAAGGAGACAAATACTGATCTTTTTAAAAACTGTCATCTTCTTTCATTAAATAACATATTTTAAAAGTCACATTATTTTTACAATTTTATCATCAAGTAAAATAAGTCTATTTATATTTTATATAATACAGTTAATTAAATAGGACTAAATATTATAATTTATATTGGTATAAGTTTATTTTTAATATTAAAAACACAATTGTCTAAAACCTATTTTTCATTACATTTTAGGAATTTATATTATAATTGATATATTGCACTAATATAAATTTAATCATTAGAAATGAATTTCATATTAGGAATTAGGTGATAAAAATTTGGTAATCTATTTTATTTTTTTGATCATTATAAATAGTATCCATGTTAAGTATTTGTGGCCTTGGTATGGGTAAAAGTGAAAAAATTATGTTAAAACACAGGGTTTAGGCCTTAAAATATCATTAACACTTGAATTTATCATATTTTATTAGTTTAGTTAGGACATTATAATCTATGTTTCATAGATATGGAATCTTGGTTCCATTATACTTTGATTTTAACCTTAATATTATTTTAAATAAAGAATAAATAAAATGTATCATTCTCCTTATTTTAATATATATAATATTTTTTATTGAGAAAAAAATAGATTATTTCTGGTTATAAATGGATATTTGTAATAATAATTATTTTTTTACCATGGAAATTTATTTTTAAATTTTTATGGAATAATTAACTTAACTTTAAAGAAAACATCAACATAATGCTTGTTTAATTAATAAAAGATTCAAATAAATAATTTTAAAAAATATTAAAGTAATACGATCTGGATGAATTATTTTGATCTATGAATTTTTACTTAAATATAACATAATATTGATTATTTATGATTCTATTTTCAAATTAAATTTCTATCTTGTGGACTTTAAGGTTAAACTATGTGAATTGTCATGAAAATGATATTAATGGAATCTTATGTGGAATTATTATTTATTAAATTATTTAAAATTCATAAAAATATTAAATTTGTCTAAAAGAATGTGATATGCAGTCTCATATGAACTATTGTACACTAACAGTTATTTTTTATTTTTATTGTAATTTCATTAATCCCTAAATTGAAAAAATTGATAATATCGTAGTTGTATAAAGGGTTAACATGGGGTTAAATCTAATAGATAATATAAAAAAATCACCTAAACTATTATAAATTTTGTTTTGATTACATTTTTCAAACTCATAATCATCCTATTTTTAAAATATATCAATTTGGTTTCCCTTGAATATGAAAATTAGTTTAAATTAATTTAATATTTTAATTAATTCCAAAGGTACCCATCGCCTTACTTATAAAAGTGACCTCATATTATCCCTTATTCAAAATTTTTGAGCACTATATATCAATTAATACATACTTTAATATCATATTATCTTCCATAAACACTTCCTAGTGATTCTGTTCATTTCAGAAGATCATCATTTCAAGGAATAAGGTGGAAACCAAAGGAGGACTATCAACGAAGACTCTTTACCGAGTAATTTCACTTTTATTTCCTCTTATACCTCACATAAATATATTTTATACATTTTAAAATAATAAATTATGTATAAATAATATACTTAATTTTTATTATTATGATTTAATTACCATTATCCACCTTCATTCCATCTTATAGGAAAAGAAAATATTGTTCATGCTTACGGTTGGACCACTTCCTCCACCAAGTGATGTGTTTCATTTTCTATCACTGATACAAAATGTGCATTATAATTATTTATTTAATGAATATATATGATATTTATAATAATATTATAGATTGTGAGGATAATTTTCATTTAAATTTCTTCAGTTCCAACCATTAAAAAGTAGAAACATCACTTATGCGTATGTACGAATTATTTATTTCAATGAAGTGATGTACTTCATTTTTCATCACTGATTTAGATGAATAGTTATAAAATTGAATATAATAGTTACATATTATACATGTTAAATTACTATAAATCAAGATATGATGGTACCATGATCAATATAAAAGTATTCAATCTTAGGAACCAAAACATGCATAAAAAATGAAGCACTTATCACCCAAAACAATGATTTTAATAAAACTTTAATAATAAAAAGGTTATAAAATGTTATAATAAGATCATATATGGTATGATATATAAGATTTTGGTTCTATAATATATTTATAATAAATATATATTTATTAAACCAATTTATTTAACACATAAGAAGCATGATGAGACTTTAGGCAAGGGTATCTCGTCTCATTTTTTCCCATGGGAAATATGTCATATTCACTGATTATTTCTTTCATATAGTGTATATAATTCTCAGTTGATGTTATATATCATTAGAACCTTTATATTAATTATATTTAATGTTTCATATTAATTTATTTCTTTCTTGGGGGTTGTTATTCAAAAGTTATCAAAGTTGTAAATGATTAATGATTTAATCAAATTTATTTTTCATGATTTTCTACACTTAATATATATTGAGGTAATTTCTATGGATCTTATCATTTATACCTCATATATATTATTATCACATAGTAATACCAAGAATATTTTGGTATTTTTACCATTTCTCTCTTTGGTAATTAAAAATTTCTAGAAATTGTTGTCAAATGATTGTTGACCTTATTTTCTCTTTTGTGGATAATCTCTTTATTCCATGTCCATGATTAGGAATATCATTTTATAATAGTTTATAACTATACATGAGTTTTTTTACAAAATATCATATTTATTATATTTGACTTTATTTACAATGATTTGAAAATGAATCATTCTATATATTTTTTCTAAACAAGCCATTTTTTATTTTTTTCAAAAGTATAAAATAAATGTTTTCATTAAACATCTACGACATGAACTGATTTTCCTACTATTGTGACGATTATATTATTTGAATATTCCTTTACAATATATAAGGTTATATTCAAATAAATATAATTTCTCAATATTACAATATTTTTTGTTAAAACTTTATTAAAGGAAAATGATATTTTTTCATTTTTTGAAATAAATATTCAAATGATATTTTAATGATATTTTTATATATATAAATATATTTTGATACTTATTATACTTCATTAGAGATAAGATCAAATAAAACCATGCAATTTATTTCTCTAAATTGATTATAGTTATCTGATGATCAAAAGTTTATTAAAACATGTTTCTTTTCTATGGGTTACACTAAGAAGAAATTTTTTATATTTTATTATCTTATGGAATAATTTTTTTGGTTTTCATTACGTGATGGTTCAGTTTCTTATTACACTCAAATACATTTGGTAAATAATTATATCTAATGAGATAATTATAGAAAATGAGTTTATATGATCAATCCACTGTGAAAAATTGGCAGTATTACTTAATAAACTATGATATAAGAAACATGTGGTGTTACCTAATCCACAATTATATAGGAAACATATGGTGGTGACTAGTCTACTGTGATATGGGAAATATGTATTGATACGTAGTCCAAAATGATATGATGGTCTCAATAGTTTACCCTAGCATATTATATGATTTATATACATATTATGGTGCCATAATTTTCTGACATGTTTATATGCTTATGATTTGAATTCAGGAGTCTTGTCTGATTTTTTGACCATTCCCTAATCTTGTTAAATAATAGTATTTTATTCCATAGATCATAATTATGATATATGAATTGTTGGGTAATATTTTATATTGACAATCACATGTTATAATATCATAATTCTTATGATATTCTTATATATGGTCATTTATTGATGTCTACTATGTTTCCATTTACCGAGAAATTGAGTTCACCACTTCTTATGGTTTAATTTTTATACAATTAATAAAGGTGGGTAGAATGTATGATGATTTTTAAAGGATAAAATTTGTAAATAATTATATTATAGATAATGAAGACTTTATTTAAATAATATTCTTATATATCTAGTATCTATTATACTAAACATTTATAGTTTTGGGGCATGATTTTTTGGGATATATATTTAATATTGATAATAAATATGAAATATATATGTATTTTATACACAGGTTTCTATTATTGGTATCAGAGAAGGGGTTAGATTTTTATTGTGATTAAAATTAATGAACTATAGTGAAATCCATAGGAACATGTCTATGGATAAGATAACATCATAATGTTTTGTTAAAGTATAGATTGTGTGGATTTCTGTAGAAATTACATCCATCTATGGATACTATAAAGTGGATATAGTTGTGTCACAAATTCACATAGGGGTAAAACAATAAAATGAGTCAATTGGTTGTTAAATGAATCATCACCAATATGTGATGAGTGGGTATAAGAATACAAAACAAAATAGACACTCATAGGGGATATGCATGGGTTATTGAATATTTTATTTATGAACCATTATAAATCATTAGAATATAAAATAACCATGGATATCCTATGTTATACCTAAGGTGTCATAGACTAAAAATAAGGTGACAATATTTATAAATCCTATGGATGATATTTCATGATTATATGATAACTCACTATGATTATTGTTTCTCAGACTATGCTTTCTTGGTTTTAGTTAACGATTGGAACTAGAAGGAATCATGTTAAAATTAAATGTGATCAACAAAAAACTGATTTTTGTCATGAGAAAAAAAATGAAATGGCATAAAAAATGTGAAATATTATAAGGAAGTATAAGAAAATATATTGAAATATAGATAATAACCTGAGGATTGGTGAGTTTTTGAATATACCAAATAAATATAAAATTGAGTTTCATGAATACCATGGAGGAAAGAACACTCTACTTCATACAAGTCAAGAACGTTATTAGAAGAACATTGTTAAATGTATCCAACGAAATGTATGATGTTTGGGGGTGTGAAAAATAAGGAAATGGAGAAAGTATTTTATATGGATAATTAATAGTTATATAGAGGGGAATGAAGTTCATTCTAAGGGTCCATTTATAGTTTAATGATTTATCAGTGGGGAAATTTGGAATTACATAATTCAATAACCTAATCAAAGGCATAACTCTTAGAATAAGTAAGTTCCTATAAAGTAATAATTATTAAAATGGAATAGTGAAGTGTTTATATATTGGGATTCAAGGATATTATAAGTATTTTATCAAAGATATTCTAGTTATTATAATCATTAATTTTGTATGGATTGTTCTATAGTAGTATTTCATTGAGGAATTTAAATAATACATTGAATGGTACTGATAATCAAGAAAACTGATTTAATGGTAAGTTGATATTTATTGAATAAATGTGATTAGGGTATAGATAAACGTTAATATATTCATAAATATGAGACAATAATCTTTAGTTGGGTTCCAAATATTAATGATATTGATAATGTTAATTGGATAGTTTCTTTAGAATTAATTTTTTGAATCATGTATGATATTAATTTGTATTTATGGTGATTTTAGATATTTATGGAAATTATTAGAATATTTTACTGAAAAATATTGTTAGATAATATAAATCATTCTTATATTATCTTATGAATGATTGAAATTATTTTTTGAAAATTTTTTAAGTTTACCAATGAAGGATTTGTGATCATATTGTTATAATCTTTTTTTTTAAATATTAGTTTTTCTTATTTTGAATAGTTTTTACATAATATGTAATACTATTTTCATTATGAATATTTTTTTGATTAGGGTTTAATGATTTATTCAGGTTAGATAACTTATGCTAACCATTTTAGTTTGGGTAAATATCTAAATATAGTAGGAATGCAATTATTTTTTCAATCTTATGATCCATTAAAAGCTAATTATAGTTATTTAATCATGAAAAAAATATTCAACCAAAATATTCAATTCTTGGAGTAAGATAAAAGATAAGATTAGAAATTGATCGAAACACCACTAGAGGATCAAATTATGCTTATGAAATAGAGAATAATTAGGTAAGTATATTTTATTGTGTTATATATCTTGATAGTGAATGAAAACTTCAATTCTTGAAGAGGTATATGGAAAAAAATTTCTTTTTACATTCAATTCTTAAGAATTTATAGTCATAATTTTCCCTTATTGATTAATGGTTTTTTGTTCATTAACATTCCCAATATCATATTGATTATAACTATATATTATTACAAATATATTCTTTTTTATACTCCATGTCAATATTTTAAGTTCTTTCTAATGTTCTAATTATCACGGAACCTAATTATGTGTAATTTTAGGTAACATATAATTTACCCATATTCCATTTTCAAAGGAAATTTTATTATCCCTTTATATATTGTTGGTTATGACAAATGAGATTTTCAAATATTGAACCTTTGATTACTAAGATGAAAAATGCAAGGGTGAAATTTATTTAAGGGTGTATAATATAAAAACCCAAAAAATTATTTTAAATGTATAATATTTTCAATATATTTCTCAACATGTAACAATGAGCTTTTTGAAAAATGTGATATACTATAGAACTATTTATATTTCAATTTACCATTATAACCAAGATGTTAAATTAGATATTTGAATATGACTAACCACATTAAGAAAATTATATATGTAAATGTTTTATATAATGAAAATTTATTTATTAATCCATAATAAATAGGTACCCAATTTTCATTTAAGTCATTCTAGGCTTCAAAAATTTATTTTTAACAAAAATGGTTTTTGTTGCATTTTGTGTGCGAACAATATATTTAATATCTATTTTTTTTGAAATTTAGTTTTATGGGTTTAATATTAATATAGAAATAATCATTTTAATAATTTCATAGGGTTATTTTTTTGTATTTATCTAAATAGATTTATATTGTAGTGAATACTGAAAAATATCAATATCTATAAAACTGCCATTTTCCCATAAAATAATGTAATTTGAATGTCCCATTATGTTTACAATTTTTCATTATACTAATGAAAATTTAATTTAATTATATATAATAAAATTAATTACATATGAGTAAAAATTATCCTCGATTTTGTTATATGTTCATTTGTAGACTTAAAATAGATTTTCAGGAAAAGCTTTTTTTATTGTGTTTTACACATTCATATTAAAATTTATTTCTTACACTACTTTAAATTTTAAAAAAATTAATTTAATATTTTTAATATTGTTTTCGATATTTGGAAAATATTTATATTCTATTTTTTTATTATGAATATTAAACTTTTTAATTAGTTTTCACCTCGGTAAGGGTAAAACAAGTAAAATTGGGGTAAAAAATTAAGATAAGGCTTTAAAATATCTCTAAAATTATCTTTATGTAGTTTGATAAGTGTATTTATTTCATTATTAATAATTTTATGATAATATGGAGACTTGGTTCCATTTTTCTTTGATATTGACCTTAATATTATTTTATGTATAGAATAAATACATGAAGAAATTTTTTTTAGTTTAATAAATGTATTATTAATTTAGTAAGGATAACTTGATTTTATAATTATTTATAATTTTTTTATTTTAAATAATAGTTATTTTCATTTATCATGTTAACTTTTTTTTTGTGTAATTATTACCTTAAATGTTTATGCAATTCTCATGCGGTGATTGTTTAAGGAATAGAAAAATCAAATAAATAATATTAAAAAGTGTAAAAGTAATACAATATAGTTGAATTATTATGTTCCATGATTTTTTTACATAAATAAAACATATTAATTATTCTATAAAATTTAATTTTGAAATTCAATTTTCCAATTTGTTTTCTTAAAAATCATATAATAATAATTATCCTGAGAATAACTTTAATGGTATCTTATGTTAAGAAATATTTTATTAAATGATCTAAAATTGATAAAAATATTATTTTGGCCATTTTAATGCGTTATGGTCAATCATATAAACCATTTTCCAATAATGGGTAATTCTTTGTTTTATAGTAGGTTTTTGGACCCTTTAAGGGTAAATAAAATTGATATTGTAGTAATTGCCAAAATGTTATATGAGGGTAAAAACTAAGTGATATGCATTAAAAATAAACTAAATATTTATAAATCCTTTTTTTTGAGAGTATTAATACTAATAATAATTATATTTTTAAAATATATAAATTTTATTCAACTTAATCTATAAAATTAATTTATATTAATTTAATAAATTAGGTAATTTCATGGGAGCCCCTCTCTTAACTTATAAAATAACACCCCCTCTTCTACATTATTAAAAACTCACGAGTAATCTATATTGGAAAATACCTACCCTAATATCATTTTAAATTCCTTCCAAATAACTTATGACTCTTTTCCTTTCCAAAATATTATACATTCAAGACTTAAAGATTAAGACAAATGTGGTTTCTCAGTGAAGGCATATAACTGTTGAACAAGTATTGGATGTTTTATTTTATTATTATAGATCCTATAAATTTATAGTTTCTATTCAATAATAATAACTTTAGTACCTAAAATATACATAATTTATATTATTTTTATGGAACATCAATTAACCACATCCTTGCCATCATATGGGAAAAGAAAACATCTCTCATTCATACATGTCGACAACCACCTCCACAAAAGTGATGAATCTATTTTTTCACAATTGATTCAAATTTAGGGTTATATGATTTATTTAATGAATATATATTATATATATTATATTTATAGTATTGAGAATTGTTATTTACTTTTCATTCATTACATCCATCAGTATGTGGAAACATCACCTATGAATATGTATGGACTACCGTCTAAATGATGTGATGTAATATATTTTTCATTATTACTTTATATGAATAGTTAAAAAAGTGAATATAATTATTAAATATTATACTAATGACATATTTAAAATTATATAGATGATGGAATAATGATCCTTGTAAAATGACCAGGACTTTCAAACTGAAACATTGTTGAAAAAGAATGCAGTTATCACCTGAAACCATGATTTTAATAATGATTGTTAATAAACTAGTGATAAGATGTTATTAGTAAATTATATATGGTATGATATATGTGAATATATTTCTATAAAATATTTATCATGAATCTATATTATTTTATAATGGGTTTGAACACATATGAAGAAATATAAGACATGAGTTAGGGGTTTTTCATCTAAATTTTGTTTCTGTGAGACATGTTAGATATTCACCACTTGTTTCTTTCATATTGTGTATATAAACTTAGTTTTATATGATATATCATGAATAAATTGATATTATTGGTATTTAATATTTTATTTTATTTTATATTTTTCATGGGGGTATAATTCAAAAGTTACCAAAGCAAGTATTATATTTATGATACAATCTCATTTCTTTTCATGATTATCTATGATAAATTTCTATTAAGGGAATTTTTATTAATAACATCCTTTAAAATCAACCAGTTTCATTATAATATTTTTATACCTATTATTTTTATTTATTGGTACCATTTTCTCTCTTTGTTACTAAATATGGTCGAGAAAATGTTTCTTAAAGAAAAAAAACTATATTTTAGTTTTTTCGATGTAAATAGTCTTACATGTCGATGCTTATAAAAACTATTTTATAGTGTTCATAAATATATATTAAATGTTTTAAAAAATTTATTTTAACTACATTAGACTTTATTTCTAATGTATTAAAGTATAATATTTCTAATTTTTTCCAAATATATTATTTTTAACTACTTATAAAGTGTGAGATGAATGTTTTATTTTAACCTATATAACATAAATGGATTTTTATTCTATCATGAACATTATTTTATTTAAATTTCTAATTACATGTTTCATTGGTTATTTTAAAATAAAATTCTTTTTGTTATATTATTAATATTTTCAATTGAAATTTTATCAAAGGAAAATTATATTTTACCATTGTTTCAACGATATGATCGAATGATATTTTAAAGGTATTTTTACTCGATATGAATATACTTTAATGATTATTATGTTTCAGTTGTGAAAAATCAAATTATACCATGCATGTTCTTTCTATGAATAGATTAATGTTATGTGATTATGGTATTTTTTTGAAAACACATATCTTTTCCATGGTGGTTTCTAAGATAAAATAATGAATGATTTAAAATCTTAAGGAAAAAATATATATGGTTTTAATTATGTGGATGGTGGGTCAGTTATTTACCTATAATGAATTTTATAAAGCCTTATATTTAATGGGTTAAATATTAGAAACAATTTGATGTGATCGATCCACTATTATAAATATGTATGGATTTCTGATCCACTATGATACGGGAAAAAGGTTCTAAGGCCTAATCACTTAAGACATGAAAGAACTTTGGTGATTATATATCGAAAATAATATGGGAAACATGTGTTGATTCCTAATACATAATGATATTATAGTATTAATAGTTAACCTGGAAATATGATATGTTTCCATACTTATTATGGGACAATTTTTTTAACATGTTGATCTGATTATGATTTGATATCATGACTTATGAGTGATATTTTATTTATTCACCAGTCTAGTGAAAAACGAATTATTTATTCCATGACTCATGATTATGATATATAAATTGTTTTATATGAATTTATATTGATCATCAAATATTATCATAACCTTATTCTTATAATATACATATATAGGACAATTGATTTATTTCTCCCATGTATAACCATACTGAGAAATGGGGATCTCCTATTCTTATGTTTTAATTTTTACCTAGGTAATCAAGAAGGTGACAATGTACTATGTGTATATATGGGTTAATTATCTAATGAAATATGTTTGAGATGACAATTATTATACATAAATATGATGTTTATTATCTAGTCACCAATTAAACTAAATATTTACAGTTATTTGAAATGTTTATTTCTGAGATATATTGAAAGTTCATGGAATATATTTAATATCTATGTATGTAATTCTTAATTCAAAATAGTTAATTCATCAAATTATTCAAAATAATTATATTATCTATCACTCTTTATCCCTCTCATGTATTTATTTTTCCTCTTATAACCATTTTCATTAGTTTAATGGACCATTCTATATAACATCAACTTTTTTTTATTTTATGTATCTATCATTGACATTACAATACAACCATTACTCTATACGGTGTTATTTTTAAAGATTCTTACTATGGAATATATTCCATTCATAGAATGATGAAGTATTTATATAACATATTGTTATTATTTTAAAAGATATGTTTCTTAATTACTATGGTTTATTGATTATGGATTTCATTATTATCTATTAATTCATGTAGTTAATGTCTTAGACTTATTTAGTGATAGTTGGGGATTTGAATTATTCTTCCCCTTGATTCACCAATATATCTCATGAGAAAAACTAGATTTGTTATTTGTTGTAAATATTACCCATTTACATATGTTTTCTTTGCATGAGGTTTTGAAAGTGTGTTTAGGATTTCTAGATTTATGTACTCCATCACTATCAAATTAGTTAACTTTTTATATGTGATTATTTATATTGTTGAAATATACATAGATAAACTTTCAACTTATGATATTATCAACATGAAATTAGGTGATTATTGTTTATTTTATCCATATTACTCAAGCCTTATTAATTAATTTATAGTTTTCAAGGTATTCTACCAATAATTGAGTGTTTTATATCATGATTTATTATGTTTTCAATTACAATGTGAATGAAGAAATGAAGTATTTAAAAGTTTCTATAATAGTATCATGTGGGGAGAATTTTTTAGAGGATGTTTAATACTACTTTCAATTAATAAATCCTTTATTTATGGGAAAAATTTCTCTTTGATGAGAAGGATATGATTTTTTTAATAAAAGGTATTCTCTACCTCCTTAAAAATCTATATTTAAAATTAATTGGGATTTATGTGGCTTGATATATATTATTATTATATTAATTATGGTTGGTTATATTTGGGTCTCTTTAGTTGGTATCTAAACCAGATTGTGGATAATGAGGTATTAGTATAAGATTCAAGAGTGTGGGATTAGGGAATCATATATGAGGCTTGTGAAGTTCAACAATAATTTAATTTAAAGGTGATAATAATTATAAATAATTATGATTAAATCCATAGAATAATAATAAAATCAAGAAGAATAATTTTATTGAGTAATATAATTACTATCAGAAATCTAAATCTTATTGAAACAACAACATAAAAAAATACAATAATTGATTACTATATCAAGGATAATAATAAGTATAATATGATAATTAATATGATATGTTTTAAAAATAATTAACTCCCAAAAATTATCTTTGATTGGTGATTCAAATGAGGATAGAAGATAAGAAATGAAATTCTAGAAATCTTGTTGGTTGCAAAAGAAAGTATGATTTATATAAACTATAATGGTTCTTAATAGGATTTTTTCATATATAAAATATTTTTATGCACAAATAATAACATTATAATATTTATATTTGTCTTGGGAAGAAATATTTAGAGTAGATTCTAGCCTCTCAAAGAAGGAATCCATAAAACATGGTAAAACGTATTCATATAAATCATAGAATATGTGTAATATTCATGAAGAATTATATGTAATGTGTGACTAGACTATTCACCTTGATAATGAATGAATCATAATTCTAAAATCCTAGAATAATATGACTTCCAATAATATAAACCCTTATAAGAGAAAAAGAAAAGGTATAATGAATTATTTGTGTATGGTAGTTTCACTTCAAGAATCTAATGGGGAAGGCCTATAGATTGCAGAAAATGGACACTCATACTATATAAAACGATAAATGAAACATAATAATAATTTTTTTAAAGGTAAAATAATGGTTAGTAAACATTTATATTACGGGTCACTAAAGATCAAATGAGTTGGTTTAGTTTTGTTTGAGAAAGATAAACTAGAATAAAAAACCCTCATCATGTTCATGGATAAAAAAAAATATTATGATTATGTAACATCCCAAGTAAGTAATGAATAATAGATATTTTTATCTATGTCTATTAATGATTAAGATAGTGTTTTAGAGGCTTAAAATGAAAATAAATACAATCTTAAGCATGGAATACACTAATATTCTTAAAAGATTGCTTTACTGCCTTATGATGGAAAACCCTTTTTTTAAACTATGTTTGTCAAAATAAACTTATTCTTTATGATTGGGACATCAAAATTTACTTTGTGTGAATTTTTGGTATTTTTCTGACAATGTTCATTTTTTAATGAATAGTGAAAAATACTGCATTTTACATCAAAACTGCTTTTTAATCTAATTTATTTATATGGTTAGATTATCTTTTGAATTGGTCTTAATGTGTAATATGAATATATTTTTACCATTTAATCCAATGGTCGTCATTGGAATCAATTTCACTTTGAAATTGGACTTAAACTAGTGTCAATCTTTTGATACTTATGGTTTCATAAAAACATGCTATTTGCTCTAACAGCGGGAATTAATTATTAAATTAATTAATGTGACTTATATGTTTTGAATTTTGTAAAATAGACTTCATTCTTGAATTCGGAATATCAAATATAGCTTAGGGTGAATTTTTGGTAATTTTCTGAAAAACTCCAATTTTTGATGAATAGTGAAACCACTAAGTGGTAATCAAGCAAACTGATTTTTCAGTTAAATGAATGTTTACCACTAATGTGTATTGAATTTTGAAAATCCGACATACATGGTTGTCATTAGTATGTAAAATGTGGTTCAATGAGATTATAATAATTTTTTGGTGAATAGTAACTTATTAAATTCTTAATCGCGATTAGTGGTAATTAGGGTAGTTTAAGGTATAAATAATACTTTAATAATATCAAATGACCTAGACACATGTCCCAAACTCATTGGTTGTGTCATGGCCTACCATGAAAAGCCATGGGTCAACTTGGGGACCCCATGGATCCACTTTTGTTGGGAAATGACATAAATTACTTTTTATTTAATGTTAAAGTAAAAATGACACAAACATAATATGTTTTACGAAAACAATTCTTACATGGGGTTATAAAGATCAGATTTTTGATTATAAATAGTAATTGGAAAGATAAAAATATTTCCTACATAATATAATTTTTTTTATAATTTTTAGACATTAAATAAATTAAATTATTTATGACATAATAATGATACAGCGATGACATCATTATTTGACGATTTAAATAAAATGGAAAGATAATGAAAAATCTAAAACATACACATGGCCAAAACCAATTGGATGAGTGGATTTCGAACCCTTATCACCTTAGCCACGAAGTATATCAATGTGGGTCCTTTTAAAACCGAAAAACATTTTCAAATAAAGTAATATTTCTTTACTTTCCAAAAGTGCCCCTCCTCTCCTCTTATAAAAGACCCCCACCTCTACCTCATTTCACACACTCCTCAAGCCTTTGGCTCGGCCAACCCCTGACCATTTACTCCCTCCACATCCCTCTCCTCATCCTAGAGGATTCCCTTTGGGCAGAATCCTTTCAAAGGAAGCCTTTAGGCTCAAATCAAAAGGAGTTACACTTTTAAAGGTAATTCATTCTCTCATGTTCATTTGTTTTATTTTGCTTCTCCAACCCCCTAAACTCTTTTTATTTAATTATTTTGTAACAACACCAGTATATTCAATATACTAGGATGTTTTTATAAGATTTATTTGAGCTACACTCTCACACAACTACATCAAATGGTTAAAGAACATACGGTTTCCGTGGATGGCGAAATTCTGCCTCCCGAAACGATGATTGTTCAACACTCATTTAACACCTTCAAAGGTGGCCATTATGATGTCACTATTTTTATATATGATATATAATATGTTTATGTTTTCCCTAATCTTCTGTTTTTTTTTTCATTTTGGGCATCCCTTTATGGTTCCCATTATGGGTAAACACGATATCTTCATTTTAGGAAGTGCCGACTACCGCCCCCTGAAAGTGATTTGATTCGTTAATACCATATGTGGGATGTGTAAAGGATAAAGTTAATGATATTATATATGTTATTATACTGGAATTATAATATACTCTTATATCATTATGATTCAATTCCAGAAAATACGAAATAGAAATGGAAGTAGTGTTCATGCGTACGTACGGCTTACCGTCTCCATGAACGGTGCATTTCATTTCTTACCTCTAAATGTGATGTAATATTATAAATACATGTATATTCTGAATATATATGATATATATGTTATCCAAAACATTAATATCATTCTGGATATAATGAAACTTTGACCAAATTAACAACATATAAGTGTAAGAGGTCTATTTTTGACTTAAGAACCAAATACCGACAAAATGAACATTATTAACTTAAATGAGTACATGATGTTCATAACATGGTATAAAAATAATAATGAACTTGAAAAATGTTCTTAAGCAAGTAGAGATTAACTCAAGTTTATTATTCAGGAGATTAAAGAACGTTCGGGTCAAGTCGGGTACGAGGTATGGGACTTCGTCTCAATCTACTTTCATTGAGGCATATTTTATTTTATACACAACTTTATTTTATACGGTGTATAAACCCCTTTGACTTTTACGTTTATTCAAAAGGAATCTTTTTTATACGAAGCGTTTACTAAACGACAAAAGGGAATGTTTTTGTCGTACGTATGCGGCGACAACGACTTCTCCGCCGTCGTGACCGTTATTTGAGTTTCGACTTCCTCTACAAGCCATTCCTTCTTTTTAAAAGAAAAATAAATACCATGTTTTACTTTTCTTTTATTTTGGTATTGAAAATGTTTTTCATAATATTTTTATATCAATGTGTGGTATTGATGTCTTGTTATTGAATGATGGAAATTTTATATTTCCTTTATGCATGTTTTATGTGATACGATTATGTTGAGGTTCTTGGGCATTATTATGAAGAACGGGTGGTTCCGTGATAAACTAAGGGCGGGTGAGCCCGATATAGCTCTCCAATGCATTGGGTAACCCTAAGGAGTGAAACGTTAAGGTTTCTCCGAAGAGACTTTAGGGAATATACTGTGATGGGTATTCCAAACGTAACCAAGAGGGTTACTCCCTACGTAAGAATGTTATGAATTTCTCAAGTTACCTTTATGTCTTATGATTTCTATGATTTATTCATGATTTTATGAGGTATGTTAAAGTGCCTATGTTTTATGGGTAATGTATGATTTCATTCTTATGTATATATGTACCCATGTTCCCTTTTTATGTTTTTATAACCCATACTGAGCTTTTTATGCTCATCCCAAGTTTTTTTTGAAATGTTTTTCACAGGTCAAGGGAAAGGTACATGATATGATGATAGTGTCAAGGAAGTGTCAAGAAAGAATCCATGTTTTATTTTAAATATGTTTCCATTGATGGGAATGAAGAATACTATCTTTATGTAACCACTTTGTTTATATGTGGAATTTAATGAAAGTTTTATGATCTAATTATCTAAAACTCTAAACCTGAAAAGATCCTCAATGTGAATTATTCATTTAATTCAATATTAAGTAAGGTTTAAGGCTGGGGCCTTATAGATTATATTTTTCTTTTATGAATCAAATAATGTTTTATTTCTAAAGGATATGATCTTAGTTAATAGAGTTAAATATGGAAATTCTTGTAAATAAGATAGTAGACTGAATGGAATTTATTATAAGTGGGTGATTCTGGAAATTCATGCTATTTAAACATTAATTAAGAGCATATTTTGAATAATTAAAGGCTTAGACATATTGGAAAAATAAAAACAAATAAGATCACCCAATTATAAAATGTTTATGATATTTATATTTACAAAATAAATAGATATTTTATATGCTAAGCATGTAAAATGGGAATATTATTAACTCTTCACATAAGAAGGTGAAGGTTAATACTACTCAAACTTTAGTGATACTTAATTTAGATATCCATTAGATCAAAAGAAATCAATAAAATAAATGAAATAATAATTTTTTGATTTAGTGTTAATTCACTCACATAAAGTTTTATGTTCTTAAGGCACAAAATAGCGGCCTTAAAGAAGTTCAGAAAAGGTGTAAATTTTTTAACTAAACAAGACCGAGATAGAAAATAAATATGAGTTTAAAAAGGGGAAATTTGTAGCTTATATTGAGAAACATGGAATTTAATATGAACTTAATACACCATAAAGACCACAATAAAATTATATTTCTAAATGAAAGTATGATAGTTTTATGGATATGTCTCAAATAATAATAATCAAGCATTATACCTCTCAATTTGTTTTGTAGGCAATAAATTTGTTTAGTGGTTTAATTTCAAAAATATTGTTTCAATAGAAAAATTAAGATGTTTTCTATGATGATATGTACTATAAAAAATCACTTTGTTTCATTTTGTTTGTTATCCCTTATATTGTCATGGTAAAAGGTGAAAATCATAGAAAGTTTAAAAAAAGAGTTGTTATTGGAATATTCCTAGGATATCCTCCCAAATGAAGAGGATATATATACTAAAATAAGGAGATAAAAAATTTAGATTATTCTACTCATGTGAAGGTATTGTGACACACAAAAAATGAAATAATACACAAATAATAATATTCCATAAGTGGCGGAGATGAAGATATTTTTTTAAACAACCTGAAGAAGTTTCTGAAAATGATTAGTATTTGGAATATGTCTTGGATAGAGAGGTGTATTAGGCTATTTAATGTGATGAAGAAAAACCACATTCATCACAAAAAAAGGGAAAAATAATTTTAGTTTCAGAATATCATATAAAAATAAGGAAAATAAGTTTAAAAAAAATAACTTTGATAAAATTATCACATATATTAATTTTTTCTCAAGTTAAACAAATATATGTATACGAATATTTGGAAAATAAATAGGGGTCAATTCTATTAATGAAAAGTTTTATTTGATATAGAGGAATTAACCATGAGTGTTGGTAACCAATCCATTAAATAATAATGTTATGAGAAGTAAATGGTTATTCTTAAATAAGTTGACTGAAAATGGTTATGTTTTGAAGTAAGAAGAAATAAATTTGTGTATGTGTTATTATCATATATAAAGACTAAAATTTTAGGAGTCCTTTTTATTAGTTTAAATTTTTGTTACCATAATAATGTTTCTTTTTATTTAGAAAAAAGATAATGCAATATTTTTCATGAGGATGTCAAGTCAACATTTCTCATTGGTGGGTTTGAAATTGATGTATAGATTGAGAAAAATTGTGGATTATCTCTTATAAGAGATTTTATTTTATTTTTCAAGTTAAAAAATTAATTATTTTTGTAGAAAAAGCACATATAACTTGGTATTATAAGATAGTTAAATTTTATAGTATGTTTAGTGTAAATAAATATATAAATTATTGTTGATCATAAGTTATCGATCCTTGTTATTTTTTTATTTATGATATTACATTTTCTATAAATAGATATGAAGTTTGTGAGATGTTTTCTAAATTGAAGAAGAAATTATTTGAAATGTTTGTATATGGTGATATATAGTCAATTATTGGATTGAAAATTTTCTAAAACAGATATCGCATTTCTCTTTCTCACAATAAGTGTGATAGGGATCTTTTGGATATGATTGAATAAATGATTATAATAATTTATATACTAATTTTAGTGGGAACAAATTTATAAAAATATGTTAAAGGAAATTAGATGGATCCTACTGAATTATAGAAGCTGATATAAAGTATGTTATAATTTATATATTTAAGACTATATATAGTTTATGTTGTTAAAAATTGTTACATGTATCAAAGAAAACCAAAAGGTTCACATTACAGTGATTTAATGTGTATTATTACCTATATCAAATGTATAATAAGGTTTAGTTTTAAATATTATAGAAAATGGAAAGATGATATGTTTAGTTAAATATATGTAGATCAGAAAGGTTATGTTGATGATAGAAGATCAGTATATTTTGGGGTTTTCATCAATGGGGACATTATTTATTTATTGAATCAATAAGAAGTAGAATAATATCACCTTTAGAATTAATGAGGTAGAATACAGGGCTCCTACACATTCCATAACCCAGTTGATGTGTATGCAGACTTTATTGGAAAATCTCAAGGTTCATGTGAAGTTATTAATTCTTATTATCTATGATAATTAAAGTGTTATACATGTTTTATGTAACTCGGTTCACCATTCATGATCCAAGAACATTGATATAAAAAAAATTATCCAAGGGGATTATAGAGAAAAATAAATGAAAGAGTGAAATTTTCCTCAAAAGAGAAAATAGTAGATGATTTCACCAATCCACTACCTAAATACGAATTTAGAAATTGAGGTTGATTTTTGGTGTTCAAACACACATATATCAAGGATATTTTATTGTGATTTAGTCCCCTCTCTAATATTATCTTTGTATATTGTTTTTAAAGGTGGAGAACATTAAATTTTGGGTAGTTGTCTATTGATATGTGTTTAAACTTATAATGGAGATATCACTTAGAGAAATAATATCATTAGAGAGTTTTTTAAAAGGGGTAAGTTGTGATTTAAATATTTTGTATGTGTGAACTACTTCAAGAGGTTTTTTTGTGATCAATTGAATTTGTTCTTAACATGTTTCTTGAATGGATAAATAAGTATCAGGACTAATTTAATGTGGTGATAAAGTATTAATTAAATAAATGTTTATTTTTATATAAGATGATGAAGTATTTATTGAATAAATGTACATATTTATTCTTAATTTGTATCATTACATCATGGATAATGAAGAGGAAATGTTTTAATAGGTTTAATGTATATCATTTTTATAGATAGAGTTTTATTTATATTAAATATTCTTATTTCATAAGATGAGTTTGCTCATGTGGGCATAGAATTATTGAATTATGATTCATTTATATGTAAATTTAATTTTTATTTGATGTAATGTTATTATTTTATAGTAAAATATAAATTGGGATATTTTTTTATTCCGACATATAATTTGATATTTTTGAATTATTGGGAAGAGTATTGTTACAAGAAGTTTCCTTTAGAATATAGAAATAATCAACATAAATTAGTTTAGATAAGGTTTAAATGGATGTGGTTAATGTGTTGGATTATTTTTAAAATAAATAAATCAGGTCAAAATCATATTACATTATGTTTGGTGTGTTATTAAAAGGTATTTTTTATTATAAGATATTTGAAGCGTTAGAAGATTTTTTCCAGATCATTAGAAGAAAATATATCATTTATAATTCATGACTAATTTTTTTTTCATTTATATAAATGAGTCGGTATGATTCTACAATGAATCATAATGAAATATAATTGTTCTAAACATCATACTAATCATCCCACATGAAAAAATTGTCTTTATGATGATCATGTCATATTATAAGGATGAAATGAGTTGTGTAATCATAATATTTATTTTTTAAAGAATCATATGGGTTTGAGTTATGATCATCCCTATATGTAACTATATTCTAGTTATGTGCTAGGAAGAACTGTGCACTATGTAAGTTTCATCTTCATAAGAATAAAATGGATAAGGATCAATATCAATATTTCTTTTGGATGAGTTATGATATTTCTAAGCATAATATACATACACATAATCTATGTTGAGATGATTTCATATCTGTGTAAGGACCAATCACTGGGGAAATTTTAGGAATTATGTGGAATAAAAATTCTTGTTTCTAGATTGATATATTTTGAAGAAATATAAAATCAGTCAATTCATGGTGAGTAATTCAGAATAGAAATAAATATCATATTTAAATATTCATATTAATGTTTTATATAATATCGAACTGAGGTGATTCATTATACCGACCCGTAATGAATAAATATCATGTGATTTATTTAATCCATGATTAAATATAATGATAATTTATGATAATGGAACAAGGATTGAAGTTATTAAATAAAGGTACGATTAATTATTAAAGAATTAGTTAATGAAGAAATGGAAGGATTTATTTTTCATATATAATTATTACTGGTGATTTTTATACAAAATTTTAAAAAGGAAACAGATTCCATGATAATTAAAATATAATAATCAATATCAGGATGACTAGTTAGGTAAATATAAATTCATTTATATATCCCAATTTTATTATAGGCAGATGATTATAAAATTAGGAAAAATAGTTGGAAAATCTATTCATGAATTTCAATAAATAATAAGGAATTGATGTGTGAGTAAAAATTATATAGAAAATTATAGAAATTTTTTTGAGAAAGAGTATGTGAGTTGGGCACAATGTTCATAGGGAAGAGAGAAAGATAGAATTATTTTCTACTACTATGTTTAATGGTAGGTATTTTTCATGAAAGAAATTATAGTATGTGGAATAATTTGATCCATGATATGTTTTTCATGAAAATTTAAGTGACTATTTCTACTTTTTGAAAATAGGAGAAGGAAAATAATAATATATCCCACTCAAAAAACATGATTATAGTTCATTGGAGGATGTTAGTCACCCTAGACCCAAACTCCCCAATATAGTGTTATAAACAAATAATTTAGTTTTTGGATACAATACAAAGGGATATGAAACAAGATAAAATATCATTATTTGACATAATTTCAATATGTTAAACATTACATATCACAAATAATATCACACTCCCATTAACTGAAGGTTTAGTGTATTTGAGGATTAGTTGTATAAGATACTTATTTTATAATACATGAGAATTTTTCTCTATAATCAATACCACAAGACCCCCTTCTAGCTTTATCATATTGAAAAACCATACTTTTCATTCAAAGATATTACATCTTATTAGGTGCATATTTATTAAATATTATAATGATCCACACCATTATCATATAGGTATAGTATATTTGGAAACATATACCCATAAAAAATGGGTTCATAAGTGTATCTCATTAAGTCCTTCATACCTATCACCCTTATTAAACATATCATTCCTAAAACAATTCCTCATAACCTAGGGAAAAGAAACAAAAAATGGTGTTCTAGGATTATCATTAAAGGTAAAAAAGAGTGATATTAATGTTAACATAAGTATAACATGAGTATTAAGGTATTAGAACAATATCTTAACATATGAAATTCATAACCACTATATTAGCGATCATCAACATGATTCATGGAATAATTATTAGATGTTTATAAGATATGGATCATAAAGAAATCAAATAACATGATCCCCGAGATAATAACATTGGTGTTAAACATTAAATTATAGAATACACATATGTATATAAAATTTTTCCTTAGTAGTCAACGCTTTACTAATAGCACAATAATAACGGATTTAGTTTAATCCCCAAACCATTGTAGTAGTCGGGTTTCACTTCCAATACTCTCATAGTTTATTAGGATCACTCCCTAAACCATCATAGTGGTAAAGGTCCACTTCCATAGAAAAAATGGGGGAAAAAGAACCTTATTAAATAGGGTTAACTCCCCATTCCAATCTTATTTATCTCATACGATTTCAATCATTACTAAATTAATTGGAGGGTGATTTATGTACCATCAATCACATAATGAAATCCATTAAGTTTTGTTCCATAAGATCATAAAACATTCATATTATCTAAACCCATGAAAATAAATTGGTTTTATAAATTGTTTTTCATAATGTAACCCATGAAAAAAGAATAGTGTTTCAGATATATTCCATCATTTCATCAAATAATAACTCATGGAAAAGGAATGGATTTAATAAAAAAATTTCATCAAAAATATAAAAAATATAGAAAAATAATAATGAAAATATTATTAGATCATATAGCCAGTAAAGGAATAGTGAAATTAACTGTTGTTGTCTTTTATGAATAGAAATAACTATGAAATACCATTAAACATTCTTGAGGAAAATACCATTTCTTTTCTGAAATCACTTATTAAAAATTTAAAAATAAAAACAAATTATGGAAAACATTTTTATTGAAAATAACCATTGAAAATTTTAATTGAATCATCAAATAATTGAGCTATCATGATGGTGGGAAATTATATTCATGTCATATAAGATAAAATAAATTCATTTCATAGTTTTTTAAAATGTCAAAAAAGTACAACATTCATAAAATGACTAGAATATTCCTTTTATAACCATTTTTCTCAATTTAAACATGGGTAAAATTTACTCTATTCAATCATATGATAATAAAAAACCTGTTTTAAAGCATTTTTAGAAAATATGGATAAATAAGAAATGTTTTTTTTGACTGAAGAGATAAATAGAGAAAATTTTCCTTAAAAATGTATTTCCCGTATATTAAGTACATAATAAGAGGAAAAATAAAGTAAAAAAAATTATTTTTTTATAAATTACTATAGGTAAATAAAAATCATTAGTTTATTGATAGTTATATCATAATATTTCATCATTAAAAATATATTCACAAATAATCATGATAAACAATTTGAATGTAACATAAAACCCATATAGATTTGGTAACATTTGAATCAAAATCCCCATGAAATAAATAAAATTATATTGGAATTTAAATACACATAAATTTTATAATATTAATCATAAAATAAATTTATGGGTAGTATGTATACCACCTATAATAATGAACATGTAGCTTTTTCATGTTCCCCATACAAATAAAAATGAGACGAAAATCCATTACATTAGGTATGAATTTATTTGTATATATTAAATAATCCTATATAATAACTATATATTTATAATAAATTTATATTATAACCATAATAATATATATCAAATCATATATAATTTACTTAAAAACTTTTATCACCCATTTATTAATAATCCTTTATTAAAATTGTTGTTTTAGTGATATCTTCTTCATTTTTCATATATGTATTAGATTGATAATTTTGGTCCATGTAATTCAGTCATGGTACCATTTCCTAAACAATTTTAATCATGAATTAAATATAATATATATTATTTATACACATGTTTTGAGTCATCCAAAAAATTAGATATTAAAAAATGAATTACACCATTAATGGAGATGGTAGGTCATACACATGTATGAATGTTATTATCATTTTTCAAAAAATAAAAAAGGTAAATAATAATTCATAATTTTCATAATAGTTAATACATTAATTATATTTAATTTGATAACTAAATTAATACTTATTACCATCGAATTATAACGGAAATTAAAAATGAAACACATTGGTTCTTGGAGGTTGCTGTCCAAACGTACGAACGAGCATCCTTATCATTTCCCAAAAGGTTAGAAGGTAAGAATATTGATATGATATTATAATTATAGAAGTATATTTTTCAAGAAACAGTCATATATAAACATTAAACCTACAAAAATATCTATGCATAAAATTTTCTGAAAAGAAATGAATTGTATCACTTTGTGGAGATGGTAAGTTGAACATATACAAAAGTGATAATTTCACTTCAAATTTGATGGAAAGAGGGATACTGAAGGTGGTTTCATTATCATATTAAAGTTTCAGGATAATTATGATATTTAATTTATTATTTTAGTAATATTATTATATATTTATAGAAGTTTAAATTATAATGATGAAAAAATTGATCGGTTAAAGAGATCACCTATCCTTTTGAGGAACTCCTCTAGATATTCTATTAAGGAACCTAGGGTTGGGCCTATGAGAAGACCTGAGAAAGTATAACGTGGATTGTGGATTTTAGAAGAGAACTTGATAGAGTTATTTTGAGGTAGATAACTCAAATTTGTGTGAATAAGAGAAAAGATGGGTGCCCATTTATAATTGAGGTGAGGGGTACTCATTGAATTTCAAAAAAGATTGAAATATGTTAACATGATTCTCAAGGCATTTTTCTCAAATGGCCTATAAATGGGTAAAGGATAAATCTTTCGACCAAATACTATCCTAATTTTCAACTTTTGATATTTTTTATAAATTTTATGTTTTTTAATAAAATATTATTTTCATAATATATCATTAAGTAAAATATAGAAACAAATAATTTAATTTGACTTAAAATAAATAATGAACTAGTTGGTATTATAATATAATAATTGAACATAATAGTAATATTATAAATTAATCTACACATTAAATAACTCAAATTATATTATTTTTAATATTTTTAAAACTGTTTAGTATTTATTTTTTTCTAAATTGGGGAAATAATACATCAGTGTGGCATGAGAATTTAATGTCATTATATAATTTTTAAACAATAAAAATAATTTTTTATCAGGAAAATAATTTTATTAATCACAAAATAGGTATGTATATTTATTCATAACATTCTTTTTTACTCTATGTGGAAACAGAAAATATATTTACAACTAAGAGAGTAAAGCTTTGTAATATTATTTAATTTAAATATTATATATGTCATTTTCATAGAAAAGTTTCCATTAATAAAAATTCTTGAATAAGGTGATAAAGATAAAATTACATTCATCCTATAATAATTAGGAAGAAAACTTGTGACCTCATCTCTTAGTTGTAACCTAGATTATCCCGATTTACCCTTTACCAAAGTGATAAATTTTACCACTATTACTATTTCTATTTACAAAAAATAAAAGGGACCTATTTATCAAATTTGATACTCATTATTTAAAAAAATTAATCCATTTTTTAAAATTCAATTTCTAAAAGTGTAAAAAATTAATTTTATAATAAGTGTGCAACATACGATGAAAACCAATTTTTAGAAAAATATTCTTTAAGCATAAAAATTGGTTTATTCTTATCCCATTCCTAGAAAAATATTAAAGGAATATTAAAAACTTAGCTTAACTATGTAGTATATAAATTTCAATAAAATCATTCAAAAAGTGTAAATAATTTACTTTATTAAAATAAAGATAAATTATGCCTATGAATATGGGTTTTCAAAAAAATATTTAGATTATATTAAAATGTATTTTATAATTACACAATAACCAAATAATTAATTTATACAAAAGTAACAATAACTTTATCATAATTTAGTTTTTTATATTCTTATGATCCAATCCAATAGCTAAAATATGACATTAAATAATAAAATTTTAATTGTATATTGGGATGTATTTAAACTTGGTGTTGCATGTAACAAAAGCTATTGACGGAATAAAATTATCAAAAGAGAAATATATTTTTAAAATATCAGGTGTTACATTATACCCCCCTTAAAATTAAATTTTACCTCATATGTTTTCATTATAAATCTAAAAAATATGAATTTCTTTGTTTTTTACATATTTGGGTTCCCATTTAACTTCTTTGAATTTATAATTTTTATAGAAAACTTTCACTTGGTGAGTAATATTGTTTCATTTCACTTTTATATCTAAGACCAAAGATTTTTTATTAGTTTCTATTTAATATAAAGATAAATCTCCAACGAAATGACCTCTATGTTTACTAAAAGTGAATGATTAGGTATTTAATTCCTTAGTAGAGATACATGGAACTTACCTTGAACATGAGAGAGGTTCAATGGAGGCGCCATCCGATAAGCCATTATCCATACTTATTAAAAAATATTTAAAGGTAAAATATACCTAGGGCATAGTTTACCTTATTCTTAAATATCATAACATTATTCCATGGAGAAATGAATGTGAACAACTTATCTAAAAAATGAAACTCCAAAAATAATCAATGATAATCTGCATAGCTTTTCTGTTGAATCTGAGATGCCTTGATGTGTTGTTGAATGTCTCCAACTTTCTAAACCATTTTCATAACTAGATCAGGTCCTAATAGACTTATATCTCCAAGTTCATCCCAACATGTTATATTTATATAATTTTCCTAAATATGGCTTCATAAGGAGCCATTTTAATGCTTGATTGAAATATATTGTTCTAAGAAAACTCAAGTAGAGGATGGTGTTGATCTGAAAAACCTTCTAAATACATAGAAGAAGACGATAACATGCCATTCAAGGATTGAATTATTATATCCAGATAGATTTATTTATAAAAATGAAAAGAAGTACTAAAACACAACTATATATCTAGATCCTAATATAGAAAAACCCATAATTTGTGGTAAACCACTTATCCCAATTATATATAATAGAATTTGGTACTTTAAGAAGCCTTACCACTTCCTTTGTAACACCCTATGATTTTTATGAGATATATATTTTAAATAAGTTCATTTATTTGATGTCTGGTGTTGTAAAAAACACCAAGATATAATTTTTCTCCACACAATACAAGATTATATTTTATTATACCCAACACTATGCTTGGATTGTGTTACAAACAATGATGAGTTCCTTTGTCATCTTGGATTTCAGGCAAATCCGAGTTTTACCATAAAACTATATATTATTAAAATTTTATATATAATATAAAAATATATAACTGTGCTATTAAATTATCATTTATGAATAATATTAACTAAATTTTGAGAATATATGGTTTATAATATGAATTAATTTCTTAATAATTAATTTTCAAACTAAAATATATAACAATTTAATATAAAGGAAATATTTTTATTTTTGTGATCCCAAAGTAATTTTTTATTAATAAATTAAATTAATTATAATTTGTAAATTACATTAATGAAATATATATTTTTTATATTCAATAAAATATTTTTGATATTAATTAAATATATTTTATAGGCATAATATAAGAACCAACCCAATTTTATGCATAAAAACAGATAGTTTCCAAAAGGGTAATTTCACCGTATTTTTATAGAGAAACAATTTTAAATATAATTTTGACCCTTTAGATATTTTATATGAAAAATTTAGCTGCTTTTTTATATTGGGATATTAAAATTTAATTTTGTTAAATTTTTGGTGTTTTTTTTGATGTGTTTCATGTTTTAATGAGTAAAGAAAAATAATGGATTCTTGTTGAAAACAACTTTTTCATTTAAAATATTTTAGTGTTTTGTAATATATTTGATTGGTTTTAATGAATAATTAGATCAAATTATTATTAATTAACCCAATTTAGGTCATTTTAATAAATTTAAAATTTAATCTGGATATAAAAACATGTCAATCTTTAAGACATTTTCTCTTTAAAAATCTTATTTCTTATTTCGTAAATGGGATTAGTTTTAAATTAATTAAGGCATATTAAGTTTTCTTAATATTTAAAAATTGAATCCCTATTAATAGTCTATCTTGCCAAATTATTTAGAAAGTTTTTTTGGTATTATGAATAATAACTTTAGTAAATTGTTATTAATAAGGTAAAAGGAAAATTGGGTAATTAAGGGTAAAAACAAATATTATAAAGTTTATAAAATTATCATAAAAATTTTAAAATTTAATTATATGATTTTTTTCGACCAAATCTTCCTTGTTATAAAATTAAATCCTTTTTATACCACTTGGTTGACAATAGGATGTTTATTATATTTTATTTTAAGAAAATTGAAAGATGTCATACTCATATTCTAAGAAGAAACCATTTTTAATATTGAGTTATACATAAGATAAATTAAACTATAAATACACATTTTAAATCCAAAATAGTTTTCTTTATCATGGGATTTTATTTTTAATTTTTATTAGATAAATAATTACCTTAATGACTTATATAATGATAATGCAGTGCTTGTATAAGCCAAAGAAAAATAAAAAAAGTGATTTCAATTTTAAATTTGAAAACTATTAAATGACCTAACAACTTGGTTAAATATTTTTATTTTTTTATATATCGGTCATGTTTTTCCAATCATATAATTAATGACCATTTGGAGCCATATGAATATGAATTAAACCCATATAATATTTTATTTAAAAGTAAGTCATTTTTTTCACACTATAAAATTTTAATTAATATACTAATTTAATATATGGTTTTATAAAAGTGTTTTTATAACATAAATTTTCATTTTAAATATAATATATTTATATTATACATTTAATTTTTTTAATAATTTTAATCGAACAAATAATTACCATAATGGCTTTGATAACAATGATGCGATAAATATTTAGTTAATAAATAAATAAAATTAATGATATTAAATATATTAAAATAAATATAATTTCAATTAATTAATGTTATAAATGAATTTTATATATTTATATGACCCATTGGGAATATAAAAAAATATTTTGTTTGATGTTATATTTTTCTATTGATATCTTTTGAAAATCCAAGAAATGAATAGTGTCAAAATTATCACTATTGATATTTTATGAAAATAATGTTTTATTAACTTAATTAAAAATAAAATATCATTTATTAAAAATTCCAAATAATTATTATATCATATAAAAAGTTCTTAATGGTTCATTTAGGTTCTAATTTCAATCAAATAAAAAAATTTCACTCTTTTAATATTGAAAAAGTTGTTACCTTAGTTAAAATTATAATATGTTAAAAAAGGTTTAATCAAAATGATAAGGTTTAAATTAATATAAAAACATGTATAAAATATATTTATTGAAGATATTAAATCCTATTCTCATATAATATTAAAATAAGTAACATTTATGTGGTGTTTTGAATGATATTGAGTTTATTATAAATTAATATTTTTTAGAAATTTCAAAAGTTCCCCTTATCTAAATTATAAAAGGGAACCTCCTCCATCATTTATTCACAACAGATTGAGAAATAAATATAATAAATCCCCTAAAAATTTCATTTATAACCATCCCTAGAAAAATTATACAGGTTTTGGTCTTCTCAAAAGAAAAATTGTAGTGTCTTTAAGAGGAGATCTTTAGGGAGCTCATTGAAGAAGACATAATCTTCTTTACTGAATCCCTCAAGAGTATTTCTTCATACACTTACTATTCATGTGTTGTTTCCACTATAATTATTAAAATAAGGTTTCAAATATATTCTGAGATATTATTATTAATATGGAACAACCATATTTTAAATTTTAACAATCCTATGAAAAATGAAATCAACATGCATGCGTAAGTACGGTTTACTGTCTGTACACTATGGTGTAATATTTTTTTTCATCATATATTTACATGGATATGTATAATGATATAAATAATTAGTATATATTATTATTATAAAATGATATTATTTATAGAAAAATATATACACCATCCACTTTCATTCCCTTTCAAAATTAAGTGAATGATATTGTTGCTCGTGCGTACATATGACCTACTATCTCCACGATGCGATGCGATTAATTATCCTTAATAACCATTAAAGAATGAGTATGTAATTTATATAATTAATAATATGATATATATTACCTTAATAAACTTTTATGTGATAGGACTATGTCCTATAAAAATGAACAGAGACTTATAAGGAAAACAATGGATAGAAAAATGAAGCAATTAACACCCAAAAAAGAGTAATAATGAAATGTTATTAACAAATAAGTGATAATATTATTATATATTTAATCATAAATACAAATATGGTTACTTATTAAGTTAATAAAATTATTTAATCCGTTATACAGGAGTTTTAGATACATATAAAGGAATCCAGACCATAGTTAAGGGTTAATTTCACAATCTCTTTATTTTATGAGATTGTTTATACATAGGTATTTACTAAGGAGCATTTATAATCCATGTAAATATTTATTATTATTTTTTCATTTTTTATTATTATTATTTAATATTTTATAGTAATTTTACACATGTCTGAGTTTTTACTAAACATTTAATCAAGGAATTTTTTTTCATATTCCTAACTAGGTAATTTTTTACTTTTCCAAACAATGTACGAGGATAAGGTGTTATTTTAGCTTATATAGAATGAATGGATTGATACTATTTCATGAAAACTTAATTAATTGAATCTTAATTTAAAATATTAAAATATTATTTTCAATGAAAAAATATTCTTGTAAAATTGTCTGGCATTTTATGAAAAGAAAATGTTTCAAAGAAGAATGGATATTTTCATCAAGAATTATTTTCAAGTGTTATTTCAAATGTTACATATGATTTAATGGATATATTTTAAAATGGTGATATACCTATTATTCTTATGGTTGGTTTACGTTTAATATGGAATGATATTTATGAATCCCATTCCTTTCCATGGGTTATGTTATTATTGAATATTTTTTATGAAAATCATTTATTTTTATGGGTTCTGATATGAAGAATGATTTATATTCTTATGGAACCAATATGAATGGTTTTAATTATCTGATGGGTGGGACCTATATCTACCTATAATTAACTGGGTAAATATATATATATATATATCATTATATACAAAATAATGAAACAAAAAGTGCAATTATTTTAGAAATACATGACTAGAATGGAGGTAATATTGGTTTAGTAATACAGGGTTAGAATAAGGAGTGAACTCGGTTCATTAAAGGACTTTTTCCACTATGATGGTATTTGAAACAAGTTATGAATAATATAGAAATGATTTAATTTTCTTAAATTTTTCCATAATTCCATGATTTATTCCAAAGATATTATTTTATGATTCATGTCTTATGAAATTTTCTGATGTGTTCTATAACATAAGATCATTATCATTGGAATGTAGTATATAATATTCAAATTCTTATACCCTTATTCTTATATTATGATTAATATATTTCTTGATTATCTATAATGAGAATTTGAACTCACCCTTTTCTTATGTTTTCTTTTCCCTAGGTTTTAAAGAAAAGTTTTGGTTAGGAGTACTAAAGGGGAATATCTTTGGGGGAAATATTTAAGATCTTTCACTAGACTAAGAGTTTGTGTTCTAAATTCAAAGGGCTCTCAACTAATATATTCATTAGGAGTGTGTTTGTGTAATGTGTTGTGTATTGTAAATAAATTCTTTAATATCCATGTAAGTAAATATTGGGTCATTATAGTTGGTATTAGAGTTAAGGTTTAGTTAACCTTTCGAAAATAGGATGAAAAAACTTTAGTGATATCCCCAAAGTTATTTCTAAGGAAATGTATAGGGATATCCCTAAAGAGAAGTATAACTATAGGACATAATCCTATATTTTTATTAACAATCATGGATAACATAGGAATAAACCTAAGATGTTAGATATTGAACATAATTACCCTTTATTATTTGGTTTTCCTAGTTTGATTTATCCACTCACACTATTATTTTTGGAATTTAGACAATGGATAGAACAAGGAGGCTTCTTGTTAATGGAGCATATGATGGAAAATAAAATGGTCTTCCACATGAGAAACCAACTAAATGGGATTTGGAAGGTGAAATATTGTTATTATTACTAATTTAAAATCTCATAATGTGATAAATAATCTCAACATTGGTGAGCTTCCTAACCCACATGATAGGAGAAATATGGAGTTTCATGGTTACCATAGAGGAAATAAAGTAAAATTTGTCTCAGGAAAATCATCTGGGAAGAGGAATGAAGGATAATTTTTCAAAGGAACCAGATAAATATTTGGGTGTGGAAAAGAAGGACACAAATAAAGTAATTGAAAATGAGAAGGTGTAATAAATATAATGGAATTGGGAAATGAAGTTTCTTAGGAATCATAGATAGTTAAATGTTTTAAATTTGGAATATATGGGCATTATAAAAATTTATTACATAGGGGGAATGCTCAAGAAGTGAATCCAAAAGTTTATATGAGTAATTTTTATATTATCGATGATGAAGTGACTATGAACGACATATGAGATGAAATATGTTTTAAGGAATAAAATGATGAATCTTGTTTAATGGATTAATAATATGTTGGAATGATTTCCTGTCTATGTATTGGAATTCAAGAATAATGTTATCATATAACAGACAAATGAATCATCTAAGGATTTTTCCACTATAATTTTTCTTTAATTATTTTAAAGTATATGATGAATGGAATTAGTAACCACAGAATGTGAATGAGGTAAAAATGTGTTTAATGGAAGGATAACCATTTATATCTTCATAATATTGGTATAATGAAATAAGTAGATGTTTGATAGTATTAAAGACCTTATGACTAATATGAAGAAAATTTGGAAAGAGTTAATTATTTAATTAATTAATGTTTTCAATAAGGATTTAGGGAAATATAGGTTATTTCCATGTTTCAGGAGAATACATGATAAAAATGTGTACATGTTTGTAATGATATAATGAAGATCTACTTTATAATATAGAGGAGATCAATATTGATCTAATATCAATAAATATAGTGACCATTGTTTGAATGTTCTGAATTTTCAGATTTGGGAAGCATTACTAGGTTTTACATATATGTAATTTTTAAGTTAATCTTTAGATGAGGTTTTGGAGATTAAAGTATTATCTTTAAATATATGGATTTATGAATATTGGATAACCCATGATAACCATTTTTGAATTATGATAATTAAATATAGATGCAATGACTTATCAACCTATCTATGGTTATCATAATCTATTTGTACTTTAGGAATTAAAAATTCATATTAATTTCTTAGAATAAGATATGAATAGAAAATTGATAAATGAATAATTAAAGGATGAGATTATTCTTAATAATGCAAGTATTTATTCTCATTAAAAAAGTTATCCAACATTGGGATTAGATATTGAAACAAAAAATGTTATCTTAATACCTGATTTTCTAAGGAATCAAAGGGTCCCTTATATCATCACAGATTTAAGTTTTTGTGATTGTAAACATTCTCCTAACCATATTATCTATCACTCTACATTAAAACATATACATAGGTTTCTCTTCCATATCCATGTTTCCACTTTCCACCTATTTTCCCTTATATGGAATCCCAGTTATGAGTTATTTTGGGTAACTATTCTGTTTCTAACATTTATTTTTAAAAGGATGCTTTAGTATTTATTTTTACTATGTGGCTTTAATTGGATGAAACATTTAATTATTAATCCTTTAATAACCAGATGAATTCCTCGGGTGAAATGAATTTTAATGGTGGTAGAATGTAATTCATTGAGATTTTTATGAGAGATTGTTTTTAATAATTTGATTTCATAGATTAATTTTGTTTTACACTACAAAAAGATAATATTTAACTATAGAAAAAACCATTTTAGCTTCCAGTTTACACAACACTCTACCTTTCTTTTGATACACACAATTTATAGTTCCTTCAACAGCTTGTGTTTCACGCAAGATAGAGTCTTACCGAACAACAAATTTTTATAAAATTATTATTATTTAATATAATAAGATATAATTTATCCTTAAAATTAGCAGTTATGGATATTATTAACTAAATTAGTTAAATATATGATTTGTAATATGGATTCATTGGTTTTCAATTAATTTAAAACCAAAACATTTACTAATTGAATATAAAGATAAAATTTTTATTTTTATACTCCACAAGTCATTTTGTATTAATAAATTAAATTACATAAAATTATTAAATGATATTACTAAAATATAAATATTATATATTCAATAAAATATTTTTTATATTCATCAAATCGATTTTATAGGCATAAGATAAGAACCAACCAAATTTTATGCATTGAAATCTATATTTTTCAAAAGGGTAATTTTACCGCCTTTTAATGGAGAACCCATTTTAAACATAATTCTTGAAATGTTTAGAATATTTATATAAAAAAAATTTATTTGAAATTTTTATATCAAATTTTTCTTTGTTTATTTTTTGGTATTTTTATGACATGTTTCAATTTTTGATGACTAGTGAAAAATAATGAATTTTAATTAAAAATAGATTTTTCATCCAAATAATTTGAAGTGTTTAATTATATAATATATTGATTTTAAAGTAGAATTAGATAAATTTATATAATTTAATAAAATTTAGGACATTATAATCAATTTCATATTTAATTTGGATATAAAAACATATCAATTTTTTGGATATTGTCAATTTAAAAACTCATTTTCTCCTTCCGTCAATGGGATTAATTTTAAATTAATTTATCAAAATTCTATGTTTTTATTTTTGAAAAATTTATTATATATTTTTAATTATTGGGTCCAAATTATGTGAATAAGTTTCTTTTATTTTTGGCAATTATGAATAGTAACTTTAGTAAATTTTATTGCCACGATAAAAGGAAAATTGAGTAATTAATGATAAAAACTAATATTATAAATGTTGTATTATTATTATAATTATTTTAATATTTTAAAAGGATGATTTAGTTCTGTCAAAAATTATAATTGGGAAAAAATTTTACCATTTCTAAGCCTCTTGGAAGAGATTAAGGAATTTATTATATTTATTTAATGAATTGTTAAAGATGTGATACTCATATTTTAATAACTAAACCATTTTTAAAATAGATTTATATAGAAAATAAATCCAACTATAAATTTTAATTTGATATAAAATATGTCTTTATTTTTCAGGGTATTTTATTTTTAATTTTTAGGAAATAAGAAAACCTTAATGACTTATACAATGCAGATGCAGTGCCTGTACAATCTAAAGAAAATAAATAAAACAATTTTAATTAAAAATAAAAGAACTATTAAAAGACCCAAAACATGGGTAATTATTTCTCATTTTATATATATTGGTCATGGTTTAATAAGGGTCTAATTAATGTCCATTTTGAGCCACATGGTTATGAATAAGACCCTTATATTATTTTATTTAAAATTAAGATCATGTTGTTCAAACTATAAGTTTTAAATTAATATACTATTTTGATATGTGGGTTGGCAGAATTTTTTTTCGAACATAAATAGTAATTTTAAAGCTAATATATATATATATATATATATAATATTCATGTAAATATAGTAATTATTTTTAAGGAACAAGTAATTACTATAATTTCTTTAACAGTAATGATGGAGCAATTATTTAGTTAATAAATAACTAAAATTAATGATATTCAGATTATTAAAATAAATACCATTCTAGTTAATTAACGTAACAAAAAAATTCTATAGATGACCTTGACCCCTTGTAGATATAATAAAATATATTTTTTAAGTTAACTTGTTTTATTTATATTTTTTTGAAAAACAAAGATATGAATAGCGTCAAAATTGACACTGTGAATATTTTATCAAAATAATGTTTTATTAAATTATTTAAGAATAGTAAATGTTTTGAAAAATATAAAATAATTAGTATAAAGTAAAATATATTCTTAATATTTCATTTATGGTCTAATTTAAATCAAATAAATAAAAATTACACTCTTTGCATATTGAGAAAGTTGTTACATTAGTAAAAAATAAAAATATGTTAACTATGGTTTAATCAAAATGAAAAGGTTTCAATTATTACCAAAATGTGTATAAAATCTATTTTTTTGATGATATTATAACTTTATTTCATCTAATATTCTAATAAATTACATTTTGGTTATATTTTTAATGAAATTGATTTTATTATAAATTAATATTTTTTGAAATTCCAAAAATTCCATTCACCTCAAATATAAAAGGCCACACCCTCTCTCATTTATTAAGAATACATTGATCCTTGAATCTCATAAATCCTCTTCCCATTTCACTTATTAACATCACTGTACACATTCTATAGGTTTTGTTTCTTCTCAAAATACAATCTCTAGGGTCCTTAAGAGGAGATCAAGAGGGAGATCACCGATGAATATGTAATCTCTTTTAACAACCCTCTTAAGATTATTTATTCTTCTATTTCTTATTCATGTGTTTTTTCCATTATAAAGTAATAAATCTAGTATAAAATAAATTATGAGATTTTATTTTGATTATATAACAACCATATTACACCTTTTATCCATCCTATGAAAATATAAATCATTACGCATGCATACGTACGACCTATCGTCTCCACGCCATGGTGTAATATTTTTTAATAATCACATTACTTAGATGGGTATAATTATGGAAATAATGATAATATATAATTATTATAACATTATATTTATTTTTTAAAAATATATACACCATCCACTTTCATACCATCTCACAATTAAGGTAATGATATATTCACCCATGGGTACATATGGCCTATAGTCTCTATGATGCGATGCGATTCAATATCCATGATTTTAATCAAAGAATGATTATATAAATTTATAAAATGAATAATACTATATTTATTACCTTAATTAAATTATGGATACTATATAATTATGTACTATTCACATGAACTGACACTTATATGAAAAAACATGCATAGGAAAATGAAGTAATTAACATCTGAAATAATAGTAATAAAGAAATTTTATCAAAAAATGGGTGATAAGATGATTATATATCATATCATAAATATGATTTTTCTGTAATTATTTAATAAAATTATTTAAAAAACATAATGAAGTTTATTATATATATATAAATGATATCATACCAATGGTAAGGGTTAATTTTACAATGTCACTATTATATTAAATTGTTTATATATATGTATTTACTAAGGAACATTTATCATTCACGTAAATATTTCTTAAAATTGTTTTCCAGAATATTTTTCATATTATTATAAAATTGTATAAATTCATTTTACCCATGTTTTGATTTTTACAATAAAATCTGAATGGAATATTTGTATTTTGTATTCCTAATGATGCACTTTGTGACTCTTCTCGGAGAAGTATGCAGAGAATGTTTTATTTTAGCATATATATAATGAATAGATTTTTGTACTTTTATGACCCCTTAATTCCAAGAATATTCCTTTACAATCTTAAAATGTTATTTTCAATAAAAAATTTCTTTTAAAATTGAGCGATATTTTAAGAAAAGAAAAAGTTTTTAAAGAATAACATATAATTTCGTCATGAATTATTTTCAAGTGATATTTCAAATGATACTTATGATTTAATGAAGATATATTTTAATTATGATATCCCTATTATTTTTCTTATTTATTTATGATTAATATGGAATAATATAGATGAAACCTATTCCATTCCAAGGGTTATATTATAATTGAATATAATTTATGAAACCCATCTCTTTTTCTGGGTTCTGATATGAAGAATAATTTATGTTCTTGTGGCCCAAAAATATATGGTTTTAATTATCTAATTAGTGGGACCTATATCTCCATCCAATTCATTGGGTAAATATTTATATCTCATGAGATATACATGACTGAAACAAGAAGTGAACTCGGTTTAGTAATACAAGAGTGAAACAGGATTAATATTTGTTTAGTAATACAAATATGGAATGGGGAGTAAACTTGGTTCAGTAAATGACTTTGTCTGCTATGATGGTCTTGGAAAAAATATTCTAAGAATGTGGAAATGATTTAATTTGATTATATGTTTTAAAAAATTAGATGTTTTATGAAAAAGGCAAACTTATATGATTCATGTCTTATGAATATTTATTATTTATTTTATGACAGATGATTTTGATCTCTGACATTTAGGGTATAATATGAAAATTATTATATGCTTATGTTTATGTTATGATTCATATCTCCCAAGTTTATTTTTATTGATCATTTTAGATCACCATTTTCTTATGTTTTTTTCCTTAGGTTATAGGGAAAGGTTTGGGTTAGGATTACTAAAGGGTAATATATTTGTGGGAAACATTAAATATCTCTCACTAGGCTATATGGTTGTTTTCAACGTTTCTAAAAGAACTAAACTAATACAATTATTTGGTGTGTGATTATTTATCATATTGTGTATTATGAAAAAATGATTTAATATCTGTGCACATAAATCCCGAGTCATTATATCCTTAATATAAATTATGGAAAGATGGTCTAGATACAAATATTCTATACTAGAAATAAAGTGTCCTGACTTTTTAAGAAGATTGACTACAACCCATATAAGATTATTCCCATCAGAAATTTTGGGGATTTTGATGAAAAAAATACATGGTGATGTTTTCCCATTTTCATTATATTACTAGTAATGGTTGTATCATACCCTTATACTTTTATCTCTCATCCTTATCTTACTAACATAACACGAACCGAGATATATATATAGAAATATCTCTCTTCAGGTTGTCTCACAACCAAAACTCTTAAAATCTCTTTAAATCATTGAAGTTTTAGTATGAATAGAGAATTATGAACTATAAGACTTATGCAATAGCTCATTGTTCAAACCTAGTATGGTTGAAACACATACATGGTTCCTGAACCTTATCATTCTAGAACAATCATGGTTAAATTAATTAACATTTTTAACCTTCTTCTACTACTCTACATCTTCCTTCGGTGCCTATTTAATCTTCACATAGATAGATGATTGAACACTCATTTGAAAAAGATATTATTCCTCCCTATCCTTCAATATTTATAGATATATCCTTTGTATGTCCATAAATATTATATCTTTTGTGATCCTTATCATAGATAAACTTCCATGATTATTTCGACTCAGTGAATCTGTCACCTTGTTAACTTTCCAATGGTGGTATTGTATTGTGCAATCATAATCTTTATTTATATTTAACCATATTCTCTAGCACAAATTCAACCATTCCTATGTTAAAATATATTTTAATATTTTATTTATCATTATAAATATTACATTTATCTACAAATATAATACTTCCATATATTTAATAAAAAAACATACCCACATAACTCCAAATAATTATTTTGGTAAATTTTCTCATGAAACATAAATGGAAGGGAGGAATAATATATCCATATCATTATGTATGATAAAACATTATAATCCTTTTTTCGATACATCACTATAGATTAAAAAACCATTCTCTACTAAATAGGAAGGTAAATATAGGTTCATTGACTAAACATCCATTTAGTTCCTTGGATTTTTCTTCATATTCATATATATAAAGAATCTTATCTCCATTCCAATGTAACTTCTTAAATATATTACAGGGTCATTGTAAATGCTCCCTAGATCCTCAATAATTTCAATCCAAACCAGGAAAACTATGGATCTCAGTCATAGTTGTAGGTATGGGATAATGTTCAATAAGTTATATATTAGAATAATCTATTGATATACCTTCAATTAATATTATATGGCCTAATATTTAAACTTTATGAAGACATAATTAAAACTTGGTAAATTTTTCATAATGATTCTCCTTCCTTAGGGTCTTTATAAATATCCCGAAATACTATTTATTCTCTTCCTGGATCCTTTAATATATACTAACACCATCTATAAAGACTAACTCAAAACTATAAAGGTAATATAAAAATAATATATTCACTAAATCCATAATTATTTCTAGGGAATTAATAATAAAAAAAATAGAATCACAATAAATTCCTAGTTTCCATACCTTATATGAAATTATATCTTGGGTATATCCTCTCTCTTGACCCACAATTGATGATTTACAGAACGAAGATCAATCTTGGAAGAGTATTGTGCTCTACCAAATTGATCAAAAAAGCCACCAATACTAGGTATTAGATACATGTTATTGATAATGGTCTTTTTAGGTTATCTATAATCAATGTACAATCACATTGATCCATATTTGTTTCTAACAAAAAGAAAAGGTGCACTCTTGGGTGACATACCTTGCCAAATGAATCCCTTTTCAATAATCCCTTCCATTTTCTTCTTCATTTACTTTAACTTATTTTAGGACATTATATGTGGAGTATTTAAAATAGGCGTGGAACTAGGTATGAGTTCTATCATGAACAAAACTTCATGATTCAGTGGAATATTAGTAAATTATTCTATAAATACACTAACAAAATCTCACATAATATCCATATAATTAATATTGAGTTTCTCCCAAACCATTTGAAATAAATACTCATTTAGAATAGAAATCAAGACCCAAAAAATGTATGTAATTTAAATCAAAATTTTATATTTACTATCATAGTTATAGAAGATCATAGGTTAGTTTGGAATGTAAAATTATACTTCCCTTCCCGAGAAATTAGTGTCCAATTTATGTAAAGAAAACCAATTCATTCCTAGGATAACATAAAATTCAACCAAAGGGTAATATAAATATTTTAAGGAATTATATTCCCAAAAACATTAAATAGAGAACAATCATATGCTTGGGTTGTGATAATCATACCATTAATGGTTTTTACTGTTTATGAAAATTAAAATATTTGAGGTGGTATTGTGATACCCATAAAAAATTATTATTACATAAAAGAGTGGGTAGATCTAGAATAAAGTATAAAATTCGAATCTATAGTTTTCACGGTAATTGTACCTTTCACCACTTCTTTATCACAACCCTCATAATAAATATTAATCGCATGATATTTCCCATTGTCTATAGGATTAAGAGGTTTTTGACATTGATCATCCTTATTAACCTTCATATTTGGGCATTGATTATCATAATTTCTATACTCCATGAATACATGTTAGTAGAGTGTGGTTGTTGCATTCGATAGTTCTTTCCCCCTATTCATATCATTACCTAATTTATTCCCATCACATTCCAATTTAATTTCTTGATGCCCTACCTTTCCACATTTGAAAAATATTCTAATCCAAATAAAAATATTTTTACAATGTTTCCACCCACACATTGAACATAAATAAGTTCTCATATTATTATATCTATGGTTTTTAGAATTTTCTTTTAATTACATCATCACTTTCTTGTTAAATCCATGATATTGATGGGTAATTTCAATCTCCATATCCACCTTGATAGCGTATCAAATTATTTATTTATATTTTATAAAGTCTAAATGGATAAAAACCTTTGACAATATTGTTTTAGGACATAGAATAATTGATCAAATGTACTTTCAACTTGAATAATAATACCATAAGTATAACTCAAAATTATTTTAAAAATTTCCCCAATGGTACCAATAGATTCATTATCCTTCTATTTCAGATGAAGGAATTTGATCACTATTTTTGTACAAAGAATATAGAGAAATTAATTATTGATAAATAAGGAATTATATTCATCCCACTAAATATATTAAATTCATTATTATTGATTGGTGTTTTTGATAAGATTCCACCATTGATCTATTTCTTCTTCCAAATGATAAAAATCAAAAATAAAATGTTTAGGTTATAAACACTAGAAAATAGAAAAAATCTTTTCAATTCTACTAATTTATTTTTCAATTCCATATAGATTAATAGAAACACACAAAGAAGGTGGATATTTTCATATTAATGACTCAACATAACATTATTTCCTCCTTCAAAAATTTGGATGCCCAACATGTTTCATAGCTTTAAAAAGTTGTTTGAGTATAGAAACAAGATTTTCATTCCATTTCCCATAATATTCACTTCCTCAAGAGGAAATCCATTACATTGTATATTGTATTTAGCATTAACATGAATCCTTTTGGTTTCATGCATTGAATAAAAATAAAAATCCTAGCGTGAGAAATAATAAATATAATGTGAAACCACATAATCCTGAATAATTCTTTATAGGATGTCAGAATCATAAATCCATATTCTATAACACCTTAGGATTAACCTAGGACATTTATACTCATTACAAAAATAATATGATTTTATTCTATACTAGACATATGCCCATGGTTCATGCTAAAGTTATCTCATCCTTGTTTTCAAATATTAACTAATCCTTTCAATGATACCAACTATAAGGACCCATAATTTTTAAAAATAGACAGAAAATATTTTTTTGATGAATATTCATTACATATCATAATGATCTATTCTCATATAGTATAGGTATAGTATATTTGAAAAAATGGAAACATAAATAATTGGTTTATAAGATTCCCCCAGTAATCCTTCAAAACTATTATCATTCTTTGACATATCACTCCTAAAACCATTCTTCATTACCTTGGAATAAGATACATAAGAAAGGGTGAGCTTAGTTTCTCAGTAAGTAAAAGCAAGGGAGATATCAATGATCATATAAGTACACCATGATCATAATGGTATGAGAACAATAACATAAAATTTTAAATCAATAACCAAAATATCATAAATCATAAATATGATTTATGGAATAAATCATGGTAGTTTATAAGACATGAATCATAATGGAATAAAAAAACATGATTCATGAGATCAGAACATTGGTATAAGACTTATAATTATGGCATAAAAATAATCAAAGAAAATCATTTCCTTAGTATTCAAGGATCCACTTCCAGGACAATAATACAATATTGGGTTCACTCCCCAAACCATCATAGTAGTCAAGATTAATTTCCAAGACTATCATAGTGGATAAATTTTACTCCCTGGTCAATCATAGTAGTCAAGGTGCACTGCCAAGACTATCCTAGTTGAAAGAGCCCCTTTGTGAAATAGGTTCATGCGAGACACCAAAATTTCAAAAGTGAATCATCATATTCAATAGTGTATATGAAACACAAAACCATGCGTATAAGAGAATGTAATAGACTATCCCACATGACATATTTGATTACGTGTGGGTGATGATCTAATTTGAATTTATATCTCAAAAACTACACTTGAATATAATGTCAAATCATTTTTTCTGTTTAGGGTTGAACCCATAAGGATAGTTTAAAGGTAGGAAACATAGAATTAAGAACCTTTTTAATGGAGTCCTCTTGATCTATCTTTTGTTTTTGGGTTTTATAAAACTTTGTAGATTGTGTTTTAATCAAATGAAAAGAAATGTTGAGGGTTAATTTCAGAGTTTAGGGATATGATAATCCTAAATCATTCATGGGATATACCTATAACTTAGGCTGCAAAATGGTGCAATGGTCACCAATTGATGTTGGACCAACATATTGAATCTAACTAAGATAAATGTTTCCTTTTTTTATTTATAGCTTCCATCCGGGTGAAATAATTTTAGTTTATATGTAGATAGTATTAGGGTATATTTGTTCTAGCTTGCTTAACTCCAATTTGGTCATGGTTTATCAATTTCACCATTGATGGTCAGGGTAGTTGAAGAATAATATGTTTAAAAACTTTTTTAACCTAATTAGTAGCCATATAAATTTTATGTTTTGATTCTTAGATTAATTATATTGAAACAAACACATACTCTCAAACCCTTACCCTAAGAATATTATTCAGACAAGATTATATTGATTAAAAGAAAGGAAACATATGGTTTGCACGACATAATAAATAAACAACTTAAATAAAAGTAATACATAATTTAAATCATGTAAAATTAATTAATAAATATTTAATATAGAAATAATGAAGAAAATAGTGGTAGTCTATGTTTAATGACAATTAGTATTGATATCAAAACGTTCGAACAATAATGTAAAAATAAACAAGTCTTGGATTCGTAAGAAAAAACAATAAAATGAATAAATTATTAATAGAAATAAATACAATAGAATTGTAAATAAAATAGAAAATAAATGAAAAATAATAGAGGAAATAATTTCAATCATCAGAGATCTTTTGTACATTGGGGGACAGTGCATATATGTAGAGTTTGAAAGTCACACAATGTGTAAATGGTTCACATTGTGTATCTGCTTCAAGTGGATTATGAATTGAGGTTTTCAAAGTGTGTAATTTTATTTAAATTTCTATACTCTAGATCCTCCATAGTCTCTAAATAACATGGATATCATGGATTTCATGGACTATATCTTTATCATGATTCACAATTTTAACATTTCATTTCCTGTACCAAACTCACGTCATGTATCTAATCAGGTTTAAAATCAAGGTATTTCATGATTTTTAATCTGTATTAATGTCATGTACTTGGTTTATTCATTTTAAATTTTCCTTGAATTATAATTTGGATTCATTATATGGACTTGAACTCACAAAGGTGATCTTCTTATGGAATACAGGTCATGTACGTGGGATTCATGATTTGTGATGATGAATTTTTCCATTTTTCCAGCATTCATCCTTTGATATTTGAATTCCTAATTACTGAAAAACACCTCAAAACATAGTTTATTTTTGAATAAATCATGATTTCACATTAAATAAATGTATCTAATATATATATAAATACATCTTTTCAAATTTCACCACATAAGAAAAATTTATTATCCTCATGAAAAAAATCTCAATTAGAATTCAAAATGAAAAAAAATTAATCCAGAAAAATGAATTACAACTAGGAAGAAAACTAAGTTATTTTAGAAAAGGAATGTCCTAAAAAATAATTCATATAGATAAAAGTAGGAATTACCTATAGTTAAATTTATTATTCAGATTCTTCATTTCATGAATTACAATTTCATAAATGTTCCTCATAAGCTATACCAGTTTTTCAATCAACCTTACAAAAACATTTCTATCATAAATAAAGGTAAAATATAACTGGAGTAATACTCAGAACCTAAATAAATGACCCTAACTACATGCTTTCATTGGTTATAATACCTCTAATTTCCAAATACAGATACAAAACATATCACATGAGCTTCAATAATAAGATTTAAATGACTCTTAGGCCGTGGTAGGTAGGTAGATAGTAAATATCTTTCTCAAAAATAAATCTAATATATAAATTATAGAACTTGATAATCATAAATAGTTAAATGAAGTAACTCATCTATTAAAAAAGTCTCTATACTCCAAAAATCTCAAGGTGGTTCTATGAATATTCCAATAAAACCTGCATAATGTTATATATTCCATTCCCTTTTTTAGGTAAGGTCAATGAAGCCTCTGAGCGGCATCTAGCTTCTCTCCCTCTTGGCCTAGGCTTTCCCTCAGTGGTGGCGTTTGAGAGGGGGGGTTTCGTTCTCCAGTGCCTCCTTCTCCCCCGCCTTTCTCTCTCATTTCTGGCCCTCCTTTCCCCCTTCTCTATCGACGCCTTCTCATCGGTGCTCTGTTATTTTTCCTTTGACGGTGTTCTTTATTGTTGGAGATGGGTAATCTTGACGAAGTGTGTGGCATCGATTCCCTATTCAACTCAAACCATAGCTCTGACCCCTCGATCCTACACATCTCTCTAGGTCGGATCTGGCGCGGAGGATTCATAGGGTTTTTGGGTTTGGTGGTTCAGTAGTCAATGGTCTTGGTGCGGCCTGAGTCAGCCTTCACTTGTCTTGACATGCATTTATTTAAGGTTTTCTTCCCCTTAATTAGTGATGAAGGTTAATTTTTTCTATTTTCGGTATGAACGCTCCAGCTTTATTTCTTTTTTGGAGTCGGTCAGTTATTTTTTTTCTACTGTTTTGTTGATTTTCTTGATGTTTCTTCGATCCTTCGTGCCTCTTTCTTAGTTTGTGGCCCAATGCTCATAATCCTATTGTTGGTTCCGATGAATGTGATATGCGGTTTTGTCGAAGGATGCCTCTCCATGTTTTAGCCTTCCCTCTCTGAACTCTTCTCTTGCCTCCTGTCCCTTATAGCCAAGCCAGGTCGGCCTAGTGTGAGGGTTCCTGGTGAGGTTTTGGGATGGTGTTTTTCGAGCTGCAGTAGGTATTTTATGAGGGTTACTCCGATGTTGGATTGTTTGATCGCATATATGATGGAGGTTTCTGTGGAGAATTTTTTGTATGTTCGTGGTTCGGTACAAAGCTTCCATCGTGCTTTTCTAGGACTTCACCAGCATGGGGGTTGGGATGATGATGATGATGACCGCTACGGTGGGTGTGCTACTTGAGGTTGGTTCACAGGCCATGATATGCTTACGTTTGTTGCATTTCATTTTTTTGAATTAGAACGTGTGTTCAAGGTGCTATGATACTTGCCTCCTTGTATGGCAGTTCTATCTTTGGTATGTTGTATGAGTTTGTGGTTCGATGGATGTTGTGAGGTTCCCACTCACCCATAAAAGTGGATTTTATCCAGAAAATAAAAAAAGAGGGATTTGGCCATTTCCCTTTTTCATTTAATTTATTTTTTGAAAATAATTTCAAGGATGGATCTCAAATCCATCACCTAACCACATAATATCTATAATAGGATTCATCCGTCTAGTAGTAGAGATTTTTTACCATCCTTATAACAGCCCATTTATATATATATATATATATATCTTTTTTGAAGCAACATAGTAAGAATATAAAATTCAAAATATAATCATGAACCATGTCATATAAATCTAGTAAAAATTCCACAATACATATCCTCAGTATCAATACCTCATGTATAGCATAAATAATAATTTCCCAAAAATTTTCCAAAAGTAAATCATGAATAATTCAAAGAGTATGGTATGAAGGGATAATAGGCATGTAACAGCTCTATTATAACACGGGTTTTCATGGATAATATGGGCTATGTAAGGATAGATATACAAGTGGGTATCATAATAAATAGATCAAATAATATTTCCTCAATCATTTTAAAAGTGTATTTGTTTAGGCATGGCCTCAATAAGATTCTAATTAATGTTTTGACAGGTTTATAGGTCCCAAGAATATCATGTAATATGATCATAAAATAATATGACAATGTAGGTCTAAAACCCTCATGGAAAAGTGAATATAAATTAGGTCATTCACTCATGAAATTGTATCTAGTAATAATTCAATCAAAATAAATTTCAATAATATAAAATTATAATTAAATTACTCAACTAAACAATCAAGCAAAAAATATTAGCAAGAATAAAAAAGTGTTTAAACAATATCCAAAAAATGTGTTTTATTTAAATTGATGCATTGATATTTCATGTGAAGGAATTATTTTAATGAAAAATGACTTTTATAATAGACAATAAAAATCAATAATGAATCCCCCATATATAAAATTATACAGTGTCCACGCTGTTATAGAAAACTATGTGGGAGAGAGATAAGACGTTTATCATAGACTAAAATGAAATAAAAATTATGAATTTAAAATTTTGGAATTGATAAATACCTATAAAAAAATTCATTCCATTGGATAAATTGATTGATGTTTATGATATGTTTTTCTATGTAGAAAAACTATAAGAATCAAAATAACTACACTGGATAAACCATTAGTTAATAGAGTTGAATAAACATGTAATAAAAAAATGGGCAGGTGCACAAAGTCATGTGTATGATAATGATGCTCAGATAAAAGAAAAAATGACTATATTGATTTCTTAGACGATCAATGAACATAAATAAATAAATAAGTAAAAACAATGGTCATAACAACTCAATTAAAACATAGAAAACAAAAAAAATTGGTTTCCTCCCACAAAGCGCTAATAATGACATGGTCAACTTGATGGATGGAAAAAAGATCATTTTGATATTTCCATCAGCATATATTTCCCATTCTAGATTCAGTAACCTATGGTGGTGTCATCATGATTATGGGGGTGCTTGTTGGGGTTAACTACCTAAAAACATGGCCTACCAAAAATGTTCATGTGGGAGTAGTAAATTCCATGCAAAAGGTGGAGGAGGATAATTCTAAGTATGGATCATGAGATGGAGCTCTTCAAGATGTCTCTTTATGTCATCTAGATGTTGACACATGCATTTGGAAGGCCATATAGTGGCTCCACAGTCTCATCACTGACCATAGAGGATGAAATAGAGCTAGACATCACTAAAGTAATGTAGAAGTGAAAATGGAAATAAGAAATCCATGGAAAAAAATGTGACCCATCTATAAATATAAAAATGATTAATTAGGTAACATATTATACAATGGGAATAAAAAAATATACACCCATATATAACATATAATAGGTTAGGGGGAATGGGAAGAAATAAATATTATAGAAAGATTCAACGTTATCCACGTTAGTAGTCCCCTCCCGAATAGTGGTGGTATGTAGAAGAATTTCCTTTTCTATGTCATCAATGGTGGTGGGTATAGGTTCATCATCTACTGTAGTAGGTGTAATGGTGCTAGCAGGAGGCTTAGTAGAGGATGGAGAGAGAGAGGTTCTGATCTGTACTGGTGATGTAAATTTGGAATCTAGGTCAATCAAGGTTATCTACGAGGTAGAAGGAAGGGAAGAGACCTTTCCCCATCGTACCTTCTCCTCTATAAACTCATAATGGGTGGAAAACTCTTTGTTCTCTGGTGTTAGGCCAACCTGAATGGCATTGGTGTGGGAATGTGGGAAGAAGTAAGGGATTGTGGTGATAATGGTGTGGTGAAATGTGATGTGTTGGTTAAGATGATGCTGGGGTGATGGAACTTTTTTCTCTGAATCTCCAGAAGACACTAGAGAAGAGACCAAACATTTGATGGGAAGGGTGTTTTTGGTGAATATGTGAAAGGGTTGTTAGTTCTATGGTTGTATCAGGGGATTTGGAAAAGTTAGGGGCATGATGGGAAGGTGTGGTAGTTGGAGTGTTGGGGGGAGTAGGGGTTGGTGTTGGAGCTTGGGAAGGTGAGGCTAGGGCTTGGGCGGGTTGAGCTGGAAGAGGCCTCATACTACCAGTGGCTAAGTGGGTGGAATAATTTGATGCATAAGGTAAGGTGGTTAGATCAAGTGGTGGTAGTGTGGGTTTAATAACTAGAATCATGGGTGGAGGAGGATGATTTCCCTATTGATCCGCATGCATGGCGGTTTTAGTTTAAACCATTTATAGAGTGAATGAATGATGAGGGGAGGTAGGGTATGTAAGAGGAATTAATGAGGGAGTATATGGGTTACTTATTAGGAGAGGAGGGTAGGCACAATGATAGGTAAGAAGGTAGTTTTGATTTGGGAGTGAAGATGGGGGAATGAACCGGGGGGGTGTTATGTGAACCTGGGGGTCATTTAGTTTTTATGATTACTTGAGGGGATCACATTATATATTTAACACATGATGTGAAATAATGAATAAGTATGTTTTCTTATACTCGACACATTCACATCGGGTATTTTTTTTCACAATGTGATTTTGTTTTTTTAATTTTTTAATTTTATATTATATATATTTTTTGAAGAAAATCTCCAGGCCATACTCCAACATAATTGGTCCTTTTTAACTCTAATATAAACATTCTCATGTTTCCTACCAATCATGTCTTCATTTATTATTGTGACCTATAAATGCATCCATTCAAATGAATTTAAAATTAAAGATGCTCCTCTTGGGGAATGGTTCTTGATGACAGAGGGTAATAATCATTGAATGATACCCCTTGATGAAGGTGTCATGAAATTCACATTCTTGTGATCACTGGATCCAATTTATTTTTGATTCATGGTCTTTTTTTCAACCTCACTAGTCATATGATCATCTATCTCATCAATTATAAAAAAGAATTTACAATCCAATATATCACCACTTTTCTTAGAAGAATTCACTAAAAAAACAACTTGTTCTTAACCAACCTTGATTAGTAGTCTTTCTTGATTTACATCAATAAGATACTTACCTATGGTGAGAAATGGTCATCTTTGTATTTTGGAAACATCTCTTTCTTCTTCCACATTCATGGAAAGGAAATCAACCAGAAATATGAATTTACCAAAATTAACTAAAAGGACCTCATTAAGTCATCAGGGGTTCCTGACTGAGTGTTTACCTTGTTGGAGCGAATCTCTCATTGGTTTCAATTCATCAAGCCTTATATTTTTTGAGACACTCATAAGAATGAGATTGATAATTTCTCCAATATTGAACAAGAAATATTATAAATTTTATGTCCCTCTAGTGAAAGGAATTAATAAACTTTTGGGGTATGCATTTTTTTAAGGATTCTTTCACTAAACAACTCTGGGGAATCTTTCACTTAAAGGGATGAATCCTAATTCATCAATTTTCATGTTTATAGAGTGAAAATCATTTAGAAAAATTGCATAAGTATGCATCTAAGCAATATATTCTTTAAAAGGTATGTTTATGTGTAATTTATTAAACACTGCTATTTTTTATTTCCTCTTTATAAAATCACGTCAAATCCTCTCTGGAAAGGGGATAGGGGGCTTGTATGGTGGAAGTGCCAAAAAATGTTCTTCTTTTCTCAATATTATATTGATCTATATCGTTTTTAGTTATTTATTCTTCATGATTTATATCGAGACCATATTTGTCTTTGTCATCACCCTCCTTGAGGATGATTGAATCACATATTTTAGGCTCTTCAAGCATCTTCTCTCTATATAAGTGGGGATGCTAAAATTACAACATTATTCCACTCCTAAAAACCACAAATTCAGCCTCCTATATTGGATACATTTATGTATTATTGATAAAAGTACCCACTGACCAATTTGATAAAGTCTTATAGATTTACCCAACTTAGTTCTTTAGGTTTCACATGTCCTCCCTTTTATTATACATTCTAGTTTCTTTGGTTTTATCCTAGGATATAATTTTTTCACAAAGTTTGTGAGGGTGTTTTCAAGATTGTATTATAGAGGTGGGGCCTCATGTTACTACCTAGATTGAGATTTTTTATTCTTCTATATTTTAATTAGTGTAAAATGTTGAGCTCTAGGAAACATTTATTGTTAGAATTATTATTTCAGTTGAGGAGATTGAATTTGTGTTGGGTTCCAATGTGGTCCATGATTACTTTGTGGATCTTTTTCACTCATTTTTTATAGTATCATTTATTTGGTTATTTCAATTACTATAATGTCATTTTATGATATTAATTGTGTTAATATTATTGAGGCTGATGAAACTGGTGATTTTTTACTGTAATTAATGCAATTACAATTTTGGATTGAAGTTCCTATATTCTTTCCTTTCAGCCCAAATATGGGTATGAGCCTTCAAACATTTTCACATGCTTGTATTTCTAAAATATGTGTAATAGGGGGAGGTGGTGTAGGAAACTAAAAAGATCGTATCTTTATTTTTAGAGGTTCATCATGAATTTCTAGGTAGTTATTCTCTTACACTTGATGGATTCCACTCAAGGTTTGTCCTTTATCACTCATCCAGATTATGGAATTATGGAATATCTAATCTAAAAATGCTCTTCTATATTCAAGTATCTTATGCATGAGGCTTCATTCATCTACATTGTATCCAATAGTGTTTCTAGATGGTTGGAGTCTGATATAGAAGGTTTAAAACTTTAACCATGTCAAGTTCATGTTGATGTAATTTATAGGTTAGTTCCATAAAATTTTTCAAGGATTACCATGTTTATTCTCCATCCAATTGGTTGAAATTTTGAATCACATTCAATATATTCCATGTTCGGATTGGTGGGAAGTATTTATCTAGGAATTTCCTTACTAAATCATCCTAAATCATGATATGTTAGGGTTCTTGGATTTTAATCCAATCCTTTGATATATAACACAAGGATAATTGATATTCATGGATTCTGATGGCATTAAATTATATACATTGATCGTTAAAGGTGTTATTGGCCTATAATAAATTTGATATGAGCTCATGAGTATCCTGAACTTTAAATCCACTAAACATCCCCTTGTTTTAGATTATATTGATGGCTCCAAATTTGATCTTGAATGAGTGCACCTGAATAAGAGGGAACATAGTTCTCAACACAACTCCGCTAGTGGAAAACAATCCATAATCCTTGATGTTACACTCCTACAACACTGGTCCCACTTTTTTATTTTCAAGTAGTTCATATTATAAGCTTGGTGGCATGAGATTATTGCATTTAAAAATTGTAAAGAATCAGTGTGCCAAAAAGTTATCATTTAATTTCATGATCTAAAGTGAGAGGTTCTTGAGTGTCAAAGCTCTTTGAGAGTGAGACATTGGGCCATTACTCATGCACTTGGCTGAATAAAAAACTATAATCATGTTTTAGCCTATGATAAAAAAGATATAAAAAGAAAATGGGAAAAGAAAAACAGGGCTGAATGAAGGTATGGGTTGAAGTAATCCATGGTTTGTACTGAAGTAAACTATTCCCAAGAATAAATATCCCCAAAAAAGTCACCAAAACATGACCTGATTTCATGGATTTTTCGATTAGTCATGGATTTTATAATATTAGAGTTTATATTTCCCAAAACAGTCTTGGCTACAAAGGTGTAGCATAGTGGTAGTGCAGGGTTGAACCCACATGAACAACTTATGGGCAGACAACCTAGTGGTGAGAACCTTTTTGAAGGAGTCCTCATGATATATCCTCTATGTTTGTATTTTCTAAAACTATATACCTCATTATTTAATTAGAAAAAATTAGGTTATAAGGGTCAATGTTTGGGTTTTGGTGCAAGATAATCCCAAATCAATCTTGGGATATACCTATGACTTAATCTGTAAATCAGTGAAAAGGTCACCAATTGATCTTAGACCAACCAATTGGACCAACCTACGTTATAATTATTCCTTTTTATAGACATAATCATCAAACTAGGTGTAGTAAGATTAGATTCTAGGTATAAAGCACCACACACTATTTTTCAAATCCTTCTAAACTCTAATTAGGCCAGGGTCCTTTGATTTCACCTATGATTGTTAGGGTAGTTGAAAAATAATGAGATTATAAACCATTTTTAACCTAATTAATAGCCATAGGGTGACCATATTTTTATTCATAGATTAATTAAATTAACAATTCCCCTACTATTGAACCCTAACCCCATACGGAATAGCCACATATAATGGTATTGATTAAAAATAGGGAAACAGATGGCATGGTCTTCAAGATTAATAAAATACTTAAGTAAAATAAATCCACAATTGAAATCCAATAAAATTAATTTAAAACTAACTTTAATTAATAAACAATGTTTCAAATCATATCAGTTGATGTTGAATGAGAATTATTATTTAAATCAAAATACCGAAACAACAATGCACAAATAACGGGTCTTTGAATCGAAATCAACAATAATGGGATGAATAAAATAATAAAAGAATAAAATTGAAAAAAAATATAAATAAAATGATAAATTAAAGAAAAATAATATAGAAAATATGTTTGAGAAATATATATCTTTTTTGCATTGGAAGTTTCTTTATATATATCAACTTGTAAAGTCACACGATGTGTAAATCATTTACATCGTGTATTTTCTTTTTGTGGATTAAATATTGAGTATTTCATAAAATGTAGTCACATTTAAAAAATTTTAATCCATATAAGAAATAATAATTAAATATCTTACATCTTATTGATTTCATGGATATATAGTTAGTGGGGTTTATAATTCAAATGATTCACACTGTTTACTGATCTAACATCATGTATGTCATTGTATTTGAAATTCTATTCTTCCACGATGTGTAATCTAGATTTTCAGTATGTACCTTGTTTAGGCTTTGTACTTTGTTTAGAACTTGAACTTTAGATTCATGGGATAAATTTTGTCTCAAGAAGGTTCTCTCCTTGTGTAATATACATCATTTACTTTAGATTCATGATGTGTAATGATGAATTTTTCCAATTTTCCAGCATTCATCCTTTGAGACTCGAACTCATAATTCCTGCGAAAAAATAAAAAAACTATTGTATTATCAAATAATTAATGATTAAAACATAAATAAATCTAAAAAATAAAAATATATAAAATCTTTATATCATTAACACCCCATGAAATTACGATATACTTTTCTAGAAAAACCAGTCTCTTTTATAGCTTGCAGAATACACAACACTGAATCTAAATAAACAGTAATATAGAATACCAATATAAACCAATGGATAAATTAGTGGGTATGAATATGAATAGATAAATTGTGAAAATTATATTTTTTACAAATGTATAGCATAAATTCAATGATTATCAATTTATTTGAAATAAAACAAGAATCAATTGAAGGAAATGGAATGGTTTTCTTAAAAGATGTATTTTGTCTAAATAGGTGTTTGATAAAAAATTTTACAATGATTTTAAAATTAATTTATACTAATTTTAGAAAATTTATTTCAAAATATTATCTTTATTTCTAAAATAATAATATCAAAATTATCTGAGGGTGAATTGTAGGAATTTTTATGGAATGTTTTTCAATGAAAAGTGATAAATACACATTTTTTAAAAACAACCTTTTCATTTAAAACATTTCAAATACCGCTTTTATTTAAATGTTATTTTAAAAATAAAATTAGTTAAATTTTATATTTATTAATAAATAATAGGTCATTGGAATCACTTTATTATTGAATTTTGAAATAATATCTTTTTAAACATTTAAATATTTTTATTTTGGACTATCATTTTTTTACACATCAATTGGATTAATTTAAAATTAAATTCTTCCATTTCAATGAGTTGAATTTTAAAAAATTGATTTTATACTTATAATCATAAAAAAATATATTATCTAATATGTTCAAGTTATTTCTTTACCATAATGAACAGTGAAACATTGAAAATTATTTACCATGGTTAAGCTAAAAAATTGTATTACTCGTTGATAAACTAAAACAATAAGGGTTAAAAATGAACCAAAAACATATATAATTCAAACTATATTGTAACATTTATAAGATAACACTACTAATTTTTAAGTGTTCAATTTTTTTATTTTTATGAGAAAAATATGCGTTAAAATATTTATTTTTTAAAATTCCAAGTGTGCCCTCTCCCCCACTTATAAAGGGCCAAACACTCTCTTTTCCTCTTCAAAATTCCAAAACCCATTGGTTATATCATTACCAAACCAAATAAAATATTTAATTCCATAACATCATCCTATAATTATTATATTTATCATATATCTAACTTATTAAGGCTTTTGGTACAAACCTAAAGAAATTTTTTGAATAAGAGGTGATGTCCATAAACTGAGAATTTTATTATATATCTTCTTCCACCTCCAAAAAATCTTATTAAACCATGATGATATAATAAAATTATTATATTGCATTTACTGATATGTTTTTATTTTAATATCACAACTTAAAACATTTTCCTACTCCCTCAAATGGTAAACAAAACCGTTGGTCATGTGTACGACGGGCTACCGCCTCCTAAACTAACATAATTCATTTCCCATCACTACTTTTCTTGAATATATATAATAATGAATTATTTTTTATATATTATATTAATAAAAAAATTAGACTTATGTAATTATAATATCACATATACCTTCTTACTTTACATTCTATAGAGAATACGATAACGTCACTCATGTATATGAAAGACTACCTCCTCTCAAAGCCATGTGATTCAATTTTCACTTATGATTTACATGGAAGGTAAAAAGGATTAATTTTATTTTTATATACGATATCCATGAAATATTAATAATTTTTTAAATGAAATATATCATATAATTTCTTACATTTTCATCTATTGAATAACTTATAACATCATTCATGTGTTTGACAGACTATCACCTCATGAAGTGATGTTATTCGTTTTTATTACTGAATCATATGGATGGTATGTTTAAGTGTATTTAAAGAAATAATTTGATATTTATGATATAATTATATCCCAGGAATTATAAAAAAATACTTCCCATAATTCCTTAATGATCTTTGAAAAATTTAACTGTTACTCATGCATATGTACGACCAGTCATCTTTATGATTGTAAGGTAGATCATTTTTCAAAAAAAAAATTCATATATGGTTTAAAAGTATAATTTATGTATAAAAATGACATGTATTTCATATTTAATATTCTTTAAATGATTAATAAATAATATATTTGACCTTATAAAACTTACCAAACTGAATATAGATTTATGAGCTATTTATCGTTAAAACATCTAATGTGAAATTAATTGGTCAAGTGATTAAATCTGACATGATAAAAATTAAAATAAAAGAAATAATAAATGTGAAAACATGTAATTAATTATATAAATAATTTACTTGTGTTTATTTTTTAGGGAGATAAATATTCCATGTGAAAAATTGAGATCAAGGTAAGGGATATTTCTAACTCACATTTTCTCTCTTTAAAGTTAAAAAATGATTTTAAATTGCGTATATATGTCTCCCACATGCATACCTCGATTATTCATGCTTACTTTTATTGGGTAGTACATTAATTATGAAAATATATCAAATTACTTCTTTATATAACCCATTTTGATTTTGTTATGAGACAATATTGTTCAACCTGTCTCAGACCATGGATATTTTATATATTCATGACTTATGATTGATATCCTTTTGTAGAATTTGTATTAATGTACATGAAATGACTATGATAGATGAGATCAAATTATATATTCTTAATTTATTGATAAATGTTTTAGTATCACGAGACATCATTTAAAGGATTATAAAAATATCCAAATCCATTATGGGACGATGTCTACCATGTGATGTTGTCTTAGTAGTTATCACTGACTTATGTTTATGTCATGTTTCATATCATCACCACCTTATAATAATTCCATGATCTTTTGATACGAAAATCTTTATGTTATGTTACCTCTTGATTTCTATTTTACCACTTCTTTTATTATATCATGTTATACATTTTCCTAACATGTTATGATTCCTAATCATACTTCCCTTGGGTTTTTAGCTCGCCCCATTCTTTATCTATTCCCCAGGTTATCCCATATTGATTTAGGAGGTAAATTTTATTTTACAAGATCATTATAGATAATAAAATAAGGATTAAATGTTTTAGTATCCTTTTATGTACTAAGAACCTATTATTCCAAAGACAATATGTCTTACGATGCTTGTGTTGTGTTAATGGATATTTATGTTTAAGAATAATGTAATTATTTATGTAAAAATGACTGGGTCTTTATATTTGGTATTAAAGGAAAGTAATAGTTAACCTTTGAAAAAATGGATGATAAAACTTTTATGTGAACACTTGGTATAGGTATAAGGATATGTTTTGGTATAATCATATGCATAAGAAAATATCCTTGAGATTTGGTGAATTTTAGAGAAAGTGGTTTCAAAACAATTATATCCCTATTAGAATATTATATGTGGAATTAGTTCTAGAATAGATTTAACTAGGGGTAATAACTCTGAAAAAGGAATTTCAGGCTTGACTTAAGAATTAACTGGTACATGATAATGTGACATACTATGTACATGGTTTGACACTCTATAGGGATATGCTTCGGAAATTTATAAACTCTTTATAAACAATTATAAAGGGAAACAAATTACCATATGATTTTATATGAAGACATAGATCGTGGATAACTTAGGTTGAATCCTAAAAATTTACAAGTTAATTAACATGTATCATTTATGAGTTATCCATTTAATTTTAATATTTTCTCATAAATGTATTTAATATTTTGAAAATAATAGTCCCGAATTCTCTTTTTATTTTGGTCAAATTTCAAGAAATAAGAGAAACTGAATCAAAAACCATTATGAGGGGCAATGTGATGACTTCCCTGATGTTATGCCCAAATGGATTGAAGTATGAGTCATAAAATTCATCAAAATACATCCACATTTAACTCTTGTTTTTAACCAAAACAAGAAATAATAGTAACACCCCAATACCCCTAATAAATAGAAAGTTCTAATTTAATCCTTTATGTAAATATTTCCTCAAACATTCAACTAATATTTTGATCTATTAATTGAGGAATAATGGATTAAATTCCTTGAAAATATCTTCTTTATCCTTCAATTCTCTTATCAATATAAGGTTTGACTGGATTTGAATCATGTGCAAGGAGAATCAAATTAATGGTGGACATTGATAAAAAATTATAAATCTTGAGGAAGATATAAATATGATGGAGTGGAAGTAATTTTGGAAAATGCTTTTAGATAAATATTTTCCTCACACTATCTGACATAAAATGAAGAAGTATTTACATACCCTCATTAAAAAGGATAGAAACTTTGTTTGTGGATTATTAATAAAACATAAAAAGACTTTCATGATAAATATTTATCTTTTTCATCTCTCAGGAAAGTAAATTCGAAATCTTCTTTGGGCTTCTAAATACAAGTCTATGAAAGGATTTAGCAACTTCAAACTGCAAAATCTAAGAGTAAATTGTTCAATGTTCCCTTAAATCCATGGTGGGGATCAAAGACCCTCAATGTTCTCATGGGGTTAAGAATTGGAAAAATAATTTTATCTCTTTTGGTATGATGGAGAAATCTAATACTAGAAATAAATTCCAAAATCCAACTTATCAAAAGAGTGGGAAGAAAAAACATAAAAATTTAATGAAGTATCCTAGGATGTGATTTAGGTGATAGAAGGAATGGAACCTAGCCAGGGATTGTCGATGGGAGAAAAAATCCAATGCAATGGTTGAAAAACTTATCCTACCCAACCTATACTAGTTGTCCAATATTAAAATTACGTATATTAAGGACAATTTTTAAAACAATGAACTGTGCCAATGGTTATTGATGACAATCAACGAAAATATCCTCTAAGTCTTAGGGAGAAAGAGATGGCTCATACCATCAAAAATGGAAAGGGGTTCCCAAAACTAAAGTGGTGATAAGTATACAAGTTATTAATTGATAAATAGTGAATTTAGTTTTTTATTCTTGTTATACACATTCTTTTATCTCACGCAACATTTGTAGAACTATTCCAAAGCCACTTCAAAATATAGAATATGATTTTTCAGTGAAGATAGTGAATGGGTTAACTATAGATTCCAAATAATATAACTCATCCCCTATCTATATTTTCATACTAAAATTCCCAAAAAAATATTTTACTTTAGCATAATTTGATGAAATTTTGAGAATAGATTTTATTTCCTTATATATACCCAACATAAAATGATGAGATAAGTAAATCACCCTACAAATATTTAATTGTACTATGATTTTATAAAATTTCAAGTAAGAGGTTGAATCTTATTTGTTATCATCATCTAAATTGTGGATATTTATTTTTTCTAAGAAATCCTATATTGCTCAATGGATTGAGAATAAGGAAGATATCATTCTTGAAGACATTCCCACAGTTAGGGATTATGATAATGTATTCCCTAAAGCATTTCATGGTATTACTACTAAATGAGAGGTTGAATTATAAATTGATCTTATACCATGATATTATCTAATATCAAAGACCCTATATAGAATGTACTTTTTTGAACTTAAGGTTCCAAATAGGAAATTGTAATAGAATTTGGATAAATTTCTTATATGCCCAAGTATTTCACCATGGGGTTTACTATTCCTCTTAATCAAGAATAAGGATGGTTCAATGTTCCTTTTCATTGATTATCATCAACTCAGAAAAATCATGGTAAAAAAATTATCCAAGGATAGATGAATTTTTTGATCAATAATGTGTGGGTTAAGATACCACTAATTATGGTCGAATAAAGATAATCCCAAAACTAACATTCAAACAAGGTATGGAATCTATAAGTTCATATTTCTTCATTTTGGACCACTAATACTCCATGAATCATTATTGAATTGATTAATAGAGTCCTTATATATTACCTCAAATTTTTTGTTTATTTAAAGATGATATTATGATTTACTCCCAATGCAAGGAGGAGCATGAGGATTATTTGAATATTGTGAGAAAGGAATTGAGAAATGAGAATTTATATGCAATTTAATGTAAACTTTATTTATAAATGAAGGAAGTATCATTTTGGGGGTATATGTTCACCTAAAAATTGAAATCTATGGACCCATATTATAAAAATTTGATCAAGGAGTGGCATAGTCCATCAGTAATAATGGGGATCAATAGTTCCCTTGGATTAGATAGGTATTAAATATTTATTTTGAAAAAACGTATCATGATTTTCAAACCCATTAATAAAGATAACTCAAAATGGAGTAAACACATTTTGGAGCAGTGAATGAGAATAGAGGTTTAAGGATTTGAAAAAGAGGCTTCTCACTACACCAGTACTCACACATCCTAATGTAGAGAAATTTTCATAGTATATAGACATACATAAAAGAATCTATTGGGTTTTATACTAATGAATACTGATAAAGTGATACCGTATCCCTCAATTCACTTTAAATATCATGAGAAAAATGATTCAATACATGATTTAGAGTTGGATTTAGTGATCTTTACATTAATGATCTACTTACATTATCTATATAGGGAAATTTTTTAAATATATACAGATAAGAATAGACTTAAATATATTTTCACACAAAAGGATATCAACATGACCCAACTAGGATTTCTAGTTCTAACAAGGACTATTAATGCATAATCAATTACTATACTAGTACAACAAAAAATGTTGTAGAATCTCTAACTTGAAGGATTTAGAAATTTTATCATTGATGGGGATTGAGAGGGATTCAATATTATTAGACTTGAAAAAGATGGATATGGGAATAATAGAAGGATCTTTATCATATCTTTCACGAATTAATACTCTACTATATATTATTTATATGATCAAGGAGTTATCAAAAGAGGGTGAGGTAATACAAAAAGTAGAAACTATTTTAGGGTTTAGCTTAGTTAAAATGGGGTTATAATGTTTTAAAATTGGATATGTGTCCCATAATAACCATAAATGAAGATGAAGATTCTAAAAGTTGTGAATAACTCATCATTATGTATTCATATATGAATCACTAATATTTATATATATTTTAAGAAAAATATATGTTGTGATAACATGAAGAAGGAGGTTTTCGAATTTTTATATCAATGATTGGTATTTAAACATGTTAATGTTGAACAATATAATTATAAGGGTATGATGCAAACATTTCTTATAATTGAGTGGAAATGAGAAAACATAACCATGGATTTCATTGTAGGAATACCCATGGAACCTATGGGCTATAATGTCATCTAGGTGGCAGTCTATTTCCTTACAAAGTCATAACATTTCATTACTATCATGTAAGATTTCTATATTGATCAACACACTAAAATATACAAAAGAGAAGTGGTAATACTTCATGGAGTTCCACTCCCAATTGTGTTTGATCTATATTTGAGTTTTACCTCATAGTTCAAGAGAGATCTTCATAAGCATTGTAAACAAAACTCAATTTTAGTAATTCTTAATACCCTCAAATTGATAGTCATCCTAAGGGAACTATCCAAAATCTAAAGGATATGATGAGGTCTCATTCAATGTATTTCCAAGGATGCTGAGATTATCACATTTTCCTAAATAGAGTTATCAAACAACAATCACTTACATTTTATCATTCAAATCAAACATTATGAGGCTTTGTATGGGAAGTGGAATAGGAATTTGACATGTTTTCATGAAGTTGGAGAGTAGAAGTTTATAGAACTGAATCTTGTAAAAGAGAGGACATAAGAGGTTCAATACATTCAATATTATTCAAAATCAACCAAAAGTTGATAGAAAATATATAACGATAATCGTTTATTTGTCACGACCCGCCCTCGGGTCCGTGCCGTGACTACCCCAAGACCGCCTTCCATAGGCCAGGGGCTGGCGACTAGCACCAAGGCGTAATTCCCGGTAAAAAGGGAAGGCATTGCCTTTGTAAAGTAAACAAACACCACAGAGAAAGAAAGTGGAAAGTAAACACTAAGCAAAAGCAGAGTACAACTGGAAGTGCGGAAAAGTAAATGGGCCAGTATACAAACCCAAACTGAAAGTAAAGTACAACTCGAAAGGGAAAACATCAACTGTAAGTAAAAGCCGCTACACCGAGCTGTCCACTGGAGATCCCACCTGAAGGGTGGGTACAGATAGCTCCACTGCTCCACGGGTCCCGCCGTCCACTCCGAACACGTCCTGCCCAGTGGTCCACCTCCAGGTACCGTCCTGCTCTGCAAGCCTCATCCAAGATCAACGCTGTCCGTCGTCTGCAACCAACACAACGTACTGCAGGCATAGCCCGTGCAGGGGTGAGTATAAGATACTCAGTAGGGACCCCGAGACCCCTGTAGGTCTCCCGAAATCCACAAAGGATAAACCACAAAGAAAAATACAAACACGAAGTAACAACCGACAATGCTTAGGTATATGCCCATACATATACCTAAGTCATCAATTTCAAATACGCTCCAACCTCCGAGCCCAAGTACAACTCAGTCCATACAGGAAAGTAAACGTATTCCACACAGGAAAGCAAAACGTAATCCATACAGGATAGCACAACACAATCCACACAGGAAAGCAATTAGGATTCAGCTCACACCAGGATTTTCATTATCAAAACCGTAACTGCTGAAGAGCCCCATCTCTGAAGTGTACAGTGGTCCTGTCACGACTCTGAGGTACTGCTCACTAACCTAAGACTGCTGAAGTACTCCTCCTGTCGAGTACCGCGGGTCTGCTGCCAACTACCTGGCGCTCCGTCCGCTGAGGGTCTGCTGCCAAATACCGGGCGCTCACCCAAATAGCCTACAGAGGTACTCCTCCAGTCGAGTACTGCGGGTTTGCTGCCAACTACCAGGCGCTCCGTCCGCCGTGGGTCTGCCGCCAAATACCGGGCGCTCCGTCCACTGGGCTAGTCGACTCACTCCAAGTCGAGTCGGTCGAGCAGTCTTCAGGTCTCAGCCGGCTACACGGTCTCCGTACTCCGTATGCTCGTCTCGAGAATCGCGGGTCTGCCGCTACAACCAAGTGCACTACCTCTATCGAGTAAAAATAGAAGGTTCAGTTCACACAGGTAAACTTCTTCGGATTACGGTGAAGATGATCACTGATCCATCTAAGTCGTCGGACCCACGAAGGATCGATAGGTACTAACCCCCGCAAAGACCCACACAGGATCGTAGCACTGTTCCACGTAGGATCACTGAGTGCTGTAGTCGTCGTCGTCGAATCCACACAGGATCTCTGTACTGTCGTCGTCGCAGTCACTGTAGCAGTAGCAGTAGCACTAGGGTTCCCGTACACAGCAAGCTCGTTCGGAGGGTCCGCTCCACGAGCCGAGAGGCTGATACATCAACTGTCACAAAGTCCAGAGTTGATGTATCCAAAAGTTCCGTATCGTCAACAGGAACTCAACGCAACAGACGGCGCGTCGATCGGACGCCCGGTCTGAGAGTTATTGGCATTTTCGTCTCCGGGGCACGGTTGGTTTTTAAGGAAAAACCTACCCGACCGTACTCCACCTGCCTCCAAATCTCGGGCGGAGTATGCCAAAAGATCCTTCTCACTAAGAGGAATACAACAAATCTGACGGCACGTCAATCGGACGTCCGTAGCTCAAGATATGAGCGTTTCCGCTCCGAAGGTCCGGTTGGTTTCGTGTACGAACCAACCCGGCCGAACTCAATGTAATCCGAAACCTTGAGTGCGATATACCAAAATGACCGTCTCGATCCAAGGATCGCATCGCCGCCGACGGTTCGTCAATCGGACGTCCAGTCTGAAAGATATCAGCCTTTCCGTCTCACACCCTCCCGGGGAAACTTCCCAGGAGGTCACCCATCCTGATCACTACTCTAAGCCAAGCACGCTTAACTACGGAGTTTTAACCACGTAGGCTCCCGAAAAAGAAGGTGCGGCTTGAGTGTAGTATACCGAAACGACCGTCTCGATCCAAGGATCGCGTTGCCGCAGACAGTTCGTCGATCGGAGGTCAGTGGCTCAAGTTATGGCCAAAAGACCGAAGTCGTCTCGAAAACGGGGGGTCCGAGTCCGGGCCGACCCGGCCCGGCCGGCGACGGACCGGCGCGGCGGCACGGACCGGCGCGGCGGCGCGGACCGGCGCGGCGGCGCGGTCCGGCGCGGCGGCGCGGCCCGGCCGGCGGCGGCGCGGCCTGGCGCCGCTAGGGTCACGCGCGGGGGGCTAAGCCCCCGCTTCCAGCAAGGCGGCGCGGCTTAAGAGCCGCGCCTTTTTGGAGACCGGCCCCCCCTCGTGGGGGCCTGCTTTGAAGGCAACCGGGGGGCCGCCTGCCCCCCTCAAGGAAACCTCCCCCCTCTCTTAAATGAGGGGGGTTTTTTGAGCTGGCCGGGGGAATTAAATTCCCCCGGCCTTTGACCTTCCGGCCGGCCACCTGGCCGGCCGGTTTTTCTCCAACCGGACCGGAAAATCCGGTCCCCTTTCCGGCTTCCGACGCCGGCGGCCCGGCGTGCCGCCGGTCTTCCCATCTCGCCGCGGCCGAGAACCGACCGCGGTGTTCGTCGTCCGGCACGGTGCGACAGCACCGCGCCCCTTCGCCGCGCCTTCCATTCCCCTCGACGCGGCGCGACGGCGTCGCGTTCTTGATGATTCTTCCACGGCGCGGCGCGACGGCGCCGTGCAATATAATCGGGCGAATAACCGTGTGGTGCGACGGCACCTCACCACCTTGTTTCATCCGCAATATAAAACATCAAGAACGAAGGAGGGGGTTCGGTCGTGTTCATGCGGTCCGGCCCCCTCACGTTAAACAATAACACATATTTAAAAACCTCACGTTAGTCACGCTAGAACCACGAACAAGGATAAATAAATAAACAATTAACAACCACCCCTACCTTGGGTATAAGGTTCGAAGTTTTGTCAACGTCCCGCGGAAGACAACGTCGCGGAGGTCTGGCGTCGCGGTAGTCGTTCGTCAAATCCGTTGACGAAGAGATACGCCCGAAGAGATACGTCGTTGGAGAAACTTCGTATGCCGATGAAGGAAGTCCGAGGAGGAAGCGGCGTTCCCTTTCGTTGACACGGAAGACGAAGAAGAGAGGAGTGGCGTTCTTCGTCGGAGCTTGAGCGTTCTTCGTCAAGCTTGAGCGTTCTTCGTCAAAGTTTGAAAGAGAAAGAAAAGCTCTCAAATCCTCACAAGATGGCTAAAGAGTTCTAACCCAACAAAATAAGATAAGAGCTTATTTTATTCACAAACTTAACAAAAGAATTTCAAAGGTTTGAAATTCAAAAAGGATAACTCCAAAATTAAATAACAATTGTCATGTCATTTAAAGAGGGGTTAAGGGAGTTTGAGAGAAGATGAAAAGTTTAGGGTTCATGTGGGCCCCACCACACTTAATCCTCTCAAGGGAGGTTAAGTGGGTGTGGGTCCCACCCCTAACTTCCTTTGAGAGAAGTTAACCACCAAGTTTAAATAAAAATTTGTAATCCAAAATTTTTATTTAACTTATTCTAAACTCCCAAAAACTAACTCTCAACCCGAAATAAACGCAACCTCGGAAAAGGTCTCCTTAAGTGAATTTCGGCGCTGCGAGTTCATCGGTACCCTCGGATTTCAATTCCGAGCACCGGATCAAAAGTTAGAAATTCCCGCTCGTTCGTTCACTGAACGTACGCGAGCCAAACTTCAGAAATTGATTCCGGGCACACCGGGCCTCGGAATCAGGTGCCGTCAGAAACCGCGCTCTTGTAAAATTACAAAGAAAATTAAGAAAAAATTTCCCTTGAATTTTACGGGTCTTTACATTATTGGACCAGAATTTTGAGGTCAAAGATAAGGTGTTTCTTTATATATCACCATAGAATAAACTCGAGAAATTTGGGACGAAGGGAAAGATTACTCCTAAATACATCATCCTATTTGAGATCCTTGATAACATTGGAGTGGTGGACTATTTACTATCACTTCCACCTTACATATCTCAATTACATGATTTGTTCTATGTATTCCTATTGATAAAGTATATATCAGAACTCTCACATGTACTGAATCCATAGGTCGTACCATTGGATAAAGAAATTTCACGTAAAGAGCATTCATGGAAGATATTAGATCATAGAGAAAATGTTTTAAAAAATAAGACAAATGACCTATTCAAATTGTTGTGTGGAAACCTAAAATTTAAAGAAGCATCATTGAAACCAAAAGAGGTGACGAAATAGAAGTACCCTCACTTATTTTCACCTTATTATGCAATATAAAAATTTGAGGGTGAAATTATATAGAGTTGGGGGAGAATAAAAAAGATAGTGATTTTAAAAGTGGAAAATCATTTTTAATAGAGTATATGACACAAAATACCAATTAGAGAATAAAATTTAACACCCTTTTACTTTTTGATATATTTCTTTAAATAATATCACTCTCTTGATAGCATATGGAACACACATCCCTGAATCAAAATGAACTTCAATGTAGTATGCTAAGATAAGTTATCTATTAAATTAGAATGTATGAATAAGAATAACTAAATTATAAAAATAATATTGTTTTCACATGAATATAATAAATTTAATTATTATCTTTTGATAAGAAGTAAAGTAAAAAAAATTTGAAATAAAAGTAAATATAATCTGAAAAGATATACTTTTTCTAAGAAGTGATTTCATCACAATTTTCACAGATATTATAAAATTATTTCCACCAAATTTAAAAATATTAGTATAAAAAATTAAATTAAATTTTAAAATAAATATATCAAATTTGTCTAATGGCTAATGTTTGGTATTTTTTTAGAACTAATATTTTTTGGATGAGTAACAAAAAATACATACTTTTATTAAACACCGAATTTTCATCTAAATTAGATTGATGATTAATTTTATTTTAAGATGTTTTAATGTGAAAAATTAATTATATTATATTTTCTATAATCCAAATTTTGCAATTACAATCAATTTGATAATGAATTTTGATATTCAATTTTATAATTTTTTTGAAATTTTATCATTTGGGAAACAATATCGACTTTTTCTGGGGGTTTCATTTTAAGAATTTATGAGAGATAAATTTTGAAAAATGTATTATATATTTAAAATAAAAATAATAAAAATAATATAATAATTTTAAATTAATTTTTTTATATACTAAAGAGTAAAAACAGTAAAAATTATTTTTCAATATTAAGGTAAAAATAGGTTTATTGGGGGTTAAGATAAATAAAATGGTTAAAAATGACCCAAAACCAGAATAATTAAAATTTTATAGTCATAAATTGACCATATATCTTCTATGTTTCTAAAATTGTTCATTTTTTATCCTTTTGGTATGAGAAAATTGTGTGTGTAATTTATTCTTTCCATATATTGCAAGAGTGTCCTTTCCCCCACTTATGAAAGGTCACCTTTTATCTACTCCTCTTTATACTTCAAAAACCCATTGGTTTGGAAAATAAATACCCAAATAATTTCTGAATTTTTTTACCCTAATCCTTTAATCCTTTTATGATCATAAATCAATCTTATGATGGATTTCAGTGAAAACATAAAGAAGTTGTCCGAATAAAAGGTAATATCATTAAACCGAGAATTTTATTTTATTTATTAATCAACCTATTACAAAAAGTATTAAACAATGAAGATATAATAAAATATTAATCATAAATATATATATTTTATGTTAATTTAATGACCTAAAACTATCTCATCTTCCTACAAATAAGAAACAAAACTGTTGATCATGTGTATGGCGGACTACCACTGTGCGAACTGAGATAAATCGGTTTCCATCACTTATTCTCATGGATATATATAATTAAGTATTATATATATATATATATGATATTTATTACATTACTATACTTATATAATTATAATATCTCATATTCCTTCTTACATTATATTCCATATAGAATATGATAATACCGCTTGTGTGTACACCAGGCTACCACCTCATGAAGCAATGTGATTCATTTTCACTTATGATTAAATTAAATGTAATAAGGACTAATTTTAAACCAATATGTGATATTAATGACATATTAATCATTCATGAAATGTAATATTTCATATAATTTATTACCTTATCATTAAATAAATAAATGATAACATCATTCATGTCTACGACATACTATCACCACGCAATCCGATATGATTTATTTTTATCACAACATCACAAGGATGATATGTGTACGGGTATTTAAAAAAATATGAAATTTATGATATAATTATAATAATTTATATTTATAATAACAATTACCATATTACCACCATTATAATAAAAAAATGGAATCAGTAATCATGCATACATATGACCTACTTTTTCAATGGTTTTAACATATTTCCTTTTTTCATAACTATATTTCATCATTTATATAAAAAGTATGATTTATATATAGAAATGATAAGTATTTAATGGTTATGATTATGGTGATGGTTAATTAAAAAACACTTTGACCTTATTTAAAATTCCAATGTGATTTTGGAAATATGATTTTTTATCATCAAAATGTCCAACATGAAACTAATTGGTTAAGTTATTGAATATGATATTATAAAACCGAAAATAAAATGATTAATAAATTGAAAAAAATTTCATCATAAATTAAATTATTAAATTAATTTTATTATTTAAGGAGATAAAGAACACACGTGAAAAATCACAATTATGGTAAGGGGTCTTTTTAACTCACCATTATCTTAGGGTTATGTCCATTCTATATCTAACTAACATTCCCATTATTTAATGTTATTAAATGATACTAAATTATTCATATATTCATATAACATGTATAACTACTTTATTATGCCTTCATTTTATGGATAATACGTTCCTTATGACCATATCTCAAAAGGATTTTTTGAGTATTCATTTTTAATTATGTTATGAGATAATATTATAAAACTTGTCTCCATCCATGTGTAATTTTTATATTTATTCATTATAATTAATATAATTACATGGAATGAATATGCATGTACATGAAATGAATGTGACTTGTGGAACTGAAATTATATATCCCTACAATGCATTGGGTAGTATTTTAGTCTCACAAGATAAAATGTATGGTACTAGGGTGTTAACCTAATCCATTATGGGACTCTATACACCATGTGATGTTGTCTTGGTAGTTATAATTAAACTATATTTTTACCATGTTTTATATCATTTCTACTTTCTCATATTTCCTAGATATTATGATTCCATTATCTTTAGGATATTATTTCACTTTATTACTTGGGTACCTTACCTTTTATTAGAACATGTTATACCTTTTAATCACATGTTACGATTCATTTTAATGTTTATTCCCATACTGGTCTTTTTTATCAACCATTTTTTATGCATTCCCCATGTAATACCATGATGATTTAGGAGTGTGAATGGATTTTAGGAGATCACTGAAGAGAATAAAATAAGGATGTCATGTTTTATTTTACTTTTATGTATTAATAACATAGTCTTCCAACGACACTAACAATTTATGATCATTGTATTTTATTAATTTTTTATGTTTGACAATCATGTAATAATATATGATTTTTTTGGGTTTATAAAGTTCACTCCCCATTCCAATACTGTTTATCCCATGAGATGTCAACATTTACCCAATGTAATAGGGGGAGATATAGGTCACACCAATAAAATAATGAAAATCATACATATACTCACCATAATATCTAAAAATATTCTTCCTATAAGAATCCATGAAATGAAATGGATTTCATAACCATTTCATCATTTCATAACCATGGAAGATAAATGAGTTTCATATGAATTACATCATTTCATTATTGAATTAAACATGGGACAATAATGGTATTCATACAAATAAGCTCATCAAAAAAATAAACCATCTAGATAAATAATAACTTTGGTATCCTTGGATCATATCCATAGTAAATCACTTGTGAAATAAAATTTTATAGTCTATAATTAATTGAAATACCATTAATTTTTTTTTCAAAACTATTGATAAAAATATCCTTTCCATTTTTAAATCACTTCCTTAAAATATAAATTTTTTAAAAACATTATGAAAAAATTTACATTGATGTTAACCAAGGAAAAAATAAAAATTAATCTTTAAATCATTTAACGGTCATGATGGGTGGAAATTTGTTCATGTGAATAATTAAAAAAAATTCCTTTAATATATTTGTAAAAAGTAGAAACATTACCTCATTTAGAAAATGTTAAGAATACTCCTTTCAAAAAACTTTTGGATAATTCTAAAAATGGGTTACAATTATTTTAAACAACCATTAAAAAATATAAAAAACCTTTAAAAGAATATTTTAAGAAAAAATATACATGGATGAAAATTTGTTTTCGATCGAAGTAAGAAATAAAGTTGAATTTACTTAAAAATATATTTACATACTATTTAATACTTAATTTAAATATAATTAAGGTAATTTATTTAAAATAAATTAACATAAAAGTCTATATTTTCATGAGATGAAGATCATAAGATTTCATCATTGTAAACTTAGTCATAAACATTTTTGATAAACAATGAGATCGTAACATAAAACCATCGTATGTTTGGTAAACTTTGTATCATAATCCATATGAAAGAAAAAAACCTATATGAATATTTATATCCCAATAAATTTAATAATATTAATCATAAAATTAATTCATATTTAGTATATACAAAAAAATAACAACTCATGAATATGGATTTTCATCCATGTAAATAAAAGTGAGATGAAAATATTTTACCTTAGGTCCTAATTTCATTATACATGTTTGTAAATCCTGTATAATAAATAAATATTTATTATAAAAATATTATATAACAATAATTATATATACCATACCTAATTTTACTTAATTATAACCTTTTATCACGATTTTGTTAGAAATTAAATTTTAAACTTCCATTTATTCGTTGTACATGATTTGTTTTTTATGTAAGTTTTGGTTTGATAGTTTGGTAATTTTACTTTGATCATGGTTCTATAATATCTAAAGATTTAATCCTGATATAAATATCATATATATATTCTTTACATAAATTTATAGATTTATCTATAAAGTCAGATATAGAAAAATAAATTTAACTTTTCATTGAGACGGCAGGTCGTACGTACGTGTGAACGTCATTTTAATTTTTATAAGGATGGAACATAGGAATTTTAAATATTAAATCACCTTTATAGAATCATTATTATGATATATATATATAACATATAATCATGAAATCAATTCTTATTAAAATCCAATCAAGATAGAAATGAAAAATGATTCAAATCACTTTGTGGAGGGGGTAGTCCACAGATATGCACAACTGATGTTATCATTTCCCAATGGATTGGAAGATAATAAGATAGATATGATATTATAATTTTAGAATTATAATTATGTCATAATTATCATATATAAACAATAAAAACATCAGAATACACATCCATAAAATATGGATATGAGAAATTAATTGTGTCGCTATGTGGTGACGGTAAGTCGTACATACACACAATCTATATATTCACTTCCCATTTATTAGAAAGAGGGTCAATAAATGTGGTTTTATAATTATAACAATATTTTATAATATTTATTATAATAAATTTATTATTTTATTCAAAATAAAACATATTTATATAAGGAAAAATAATAATTAGAAAGAAATAGGCCATTTAATCTGATTACCTCTCATTTGAAAGAACTCATTTAGATATCCTTTTATGGATCCAAGGGTTGGCCTTTTGGGAAACAAATAACCTATATAATTTATGTTGGGGAGTTTATAAGTTAACATGGAAGATTTTGGATGATTAATAAGGAAAAAAGTTGTGTGAATAAGAGAAAGGAAGTGTGCCCTAAAATAATTGATGGGATGGGAAATCTTGGAATATTTTAAAATATTAAAATATATTGAAGCCATTGTCAATAAAAATGGTTTAAAATGGTCTATAATGATATATATATACGAATATTTAGAAAATATTTTATACTTATTATCATATTTTAATATTTTTATGAGTTCCATGTAATTTAATGAAATATTATTTTCATAAAATACCAATATTACCGATTTAGAGACTATTCATTTAATTGAAAATAAAGAATATAATTAAAATGTTTTAATTTGAATATAATAATTTAAAATATCATTAATATGTAATATTATTCTAATAAAATCTTTAAATACGTTTAATCACTCAAATTATATTACTTTTTATATTTTTAAAATTATTTATTTTATATGTTATTAATTTGAGAAATATTGCATGAGTGCTATATAATAATTTGAGGTAATTATATAATAAATTAAAATTATGAATAAATTTATATAATGGGAATATTTTTTATTAGAAAATATACACATATATTGATTAATAAATTCATTTTTTTCTTTATATGGAAATTTAAAAAATATTAAACACTAAGAGAGTGACAATTTGTAACTTTCTTTGCCGTAAATATTATACAGAACATTTTCATGGAAAATTTTCCATTAAAAAATAAATTTTGAGCCTAAGGTTATAATATTTGAATTACCTTCATTAAATATGAAATAATATGAAAAATTATGACGGTATAATGTAGTTATAACCTAAATTAACCCGATTAACCCTTTACCGAGGTGATAAATTTTACCTAAGTTGTTATTCATATTGACTGAAAATATTTGGGTACTGTTTTTTTAATTTAAGCCTACGGATTAAAAAATTATAATATATTTTATTAATATTTTTAAAAGTGGATGAAAGCTAATTTTTAATTTAGCACACAACACATGATGAAATACATGTTTTAGAGAAATACATTTTTATGCATAAAACCTGGTTCATTTTTATCCCTCACTAATAATAATATTAACAAAATAATAGAACATTAGATTTAATATAGAATATATTAATTTAATTAAAACCATTGAAAATAGTTAATAAATTAATTTTTTATGATAAAAATACATTGTGCTTGTAAAACAATTTTCTCAGAGAAATATTTCTCTTACTTTTAAATATTATATATTTTTCATTCTAATTTATTAATTTAAATTGAATTCATTTTTTCATAAAATTTTCATATTCATACCCTCCAATCCGATGTCTTAGTGATAAAATTATATTATAATATTTTAATAGTATATCATGTTTTGATTAAACTTAGTGTTTTATGTCATGCATGCTATTAATTAAATCTACTTATTTAAATAAAAATATATTCTTATAGTCCCTGGGTGATACATATCATTATTTATAATAATATTTATAACTCATTGTGTGGGAAAAAAGAAATGGATTGCCTCAAATGATATATATGGTAACAAATCATCAAGATTTCATCTATGGTTAGATTATATGCATAAGAGAAAACATGAAAATGAGATAAATAACTTATTAAAAATGACATGGAAAAATAATATTTGTATACAATTCATGATAACATGATATATAGTATTAAATGATAAACCATGTATCACTTTATATGATTGTGAGATAATAAACCTGATACATGGAGAATAATTATTATCACATGACATAGAAATGAGCCATTTCATTACTACGAAAGTCTAGTCAAAAGTAGTAGCTTATGGCCATTTATTAAACGTAAAGAAAAAGGTTCAATATAAAGTAGATGGGAAAAAATTTATAACCCACATCTAGAAAAACAAAATTACATCTCAAAATATGAAAAATCATTGCTATACCCAAACTCATAGTAAATTACCCATTTGAGTTCATAGGTAACTTGATTGAAGATATTGAGAATGTCTATATTAGAAAGCCTTGACACCTTAGATAAGGATCTAGTAGTCACAGTCTTTATCATGTTGGAATATTCCTTCCTCAAATTTATCTTCTCAGGGGGGGGGGGGGAGGAAAAAACCTCAATATTAGATAGTTTCTTCTTAATATGTGTAATAATATCCTTAAAGGAGGCTTTATCACCCAAAGAATTAATGTATCAGATGTCCCATACACTTTCCTCATCAATAAAATTTTCTCAGTTATTAGGAATTAACGAGGAATTGTATAGTTTCTATATATTCACTTGAAGATTGATATTATTTAAACCAGGACTGAAATCCCCATCATTTGGATTCAGTTTTTTCATAGCAGTATCATGCATATGAATAAAACCTCACCCCATAAAATAGTGTTGTGTGTTGATGTTCTCCCAAACCAAACAACCAATAACTTCCTCATCCATCCTAGAATTTTTAGAATGAAAAAGTATACCTTTATTCAAGTATAGATTCACATCCAAATTATATCTTTTCTCTTTAATTTTAAAACAATAAACTTGATCTTACATCTTGTAAAGTGAAATATTATCAGCATTATCTATTTTCCCATTGAAGGATGAAGGACCTTCACCTATATAAGGATAGGTAAATCCATCCTGACCATCACCCAAATCAGTTATAGTGCCCTGATCTACAACTAAAACAGAGAGTTTATACCTTCAAGATCATGTCTCAATATTCCAAATATGTCACTATTTTTTTAATCAAGAGGAAGATCCTATTAATTTTTATGCATTCCATAAACAACATATCTCAATAACATGATAATAACACCCTAAAAAGTATTTTGATTAAAATAAACCAACTCAGGAACCTTAGTTGGAAAAATTGCATCCACATTCCAGATGCTGCCCTGATCAACAAATACTCCATTTAGAACATGCCGAATCTGATTTTCGCTCAACCAAGATCCCTTCTGCATCATCCTTTCATGCTTGGGAATCTCTACTTGATTCCACAATTTCTTACACAAGGGTAAGAATATACACCACGTCTCAAAGGAAAAAACATGGTTATAAAGAAACTCCTCACCAACGACAATACAGAAAGACTCAACATTCTACTTTGAGGCATTAATTTTAACATAGTTTCTTAGTGAGAGAGGATGGAACACCAATCCATTACTACAATCTAAACATAGATAGTACTCTACAAGATTACCTAGTATACAAATAATTGAATTATTTTTGAAAGGGAATCAAAAGTTTAGGAAATATAACCCAAACATCCATTGTTGGTGAATCACCTTTCATATGAAACTAACAATATCATTTTTAGTGATTAAATATTGAGTCGTTATATGTGCGAGGTGTACTTCATTGAACCCAGATTAAATCATACTCATATTTAAAGAATATTATTATGTTCTTTGAATCAAGAATCCATACATCTCCTTGTTACTATAATCCCTTTGAGAAAAATATTAAGTGATCGATGGAATCAACTGAAAGTGAGTAGTGATTGAAACAAACAATAATTATCTAATACAACAAAGAGGAAGAATTAGTGAATTCCCAGTGTGAGAGATACTGCTGTAGGGATCCATAAAATAGTTCTAGAACCTTAGAGCTGAGAGAGATTTGACGAAAAGTGGGGATGTAATCATGTTTTGAGAAAAGATGGATTGGTGTAGGTCGATTAACATTGAGAGACGGTGATGGACCCTCACCCAATGAGGAGGGAGGGACCGATATAGTGATCATAAACATATATGGAATTAGGAATCGACCTAATAGTGGTAGAACCTCCTAAAATTCAGCATGTTATTGAAAAATAGTACAATAATAAAAATATGTCTTCAACATAATCATTGGAAAAATTATATAGTTTTTAAGGTATCAAAATACAAGAACCCATTACATAGTTGTTTTGGTTTCAATGTTATCAACTGTAATACATGTCTCTGCATCCTTCCAACACTCTTAGTGCTCTTGATTCTCCTCATTCTTCTTTTTCCTCTATGGATTTTTATTCAATGGGGATAGACCTCATTGCGTTATTTTGAATCTTTTATATTATCATTTTTCTACTCCTTCCCCCTTATTGAGTGGTTATGTTCACCAGTGTAAGTATCATATACCACTTACAACCCGTCCCTATTTCTATATACCATTGTGCATCGAACCCCCATTTCAGGTTAGAGTGCTTATGCATTAGGCAACTTGGGTCATCATTCGTGGCGGGATCTAGTGTTTTTCTTCTAAACAATCCTTACAAGATATCCCATCACACTTGACCCAATTTTGGCTAGGATCGATGAGGTATTCGAGGAAAACATTAGACTATGTTGGAGGGGGAGATAGTGTAAGTTTGAGTTCGTTTTCTCTTCCTGTGTTTGATTTATCATCTCCTCTTCATGGTTTTATTCTTCTTCTTCTTGTTCTCAGTTCTAGTGGGCCTCCTGTTTCCTCATTTCAAATGGGATGTAGTTGTGTTATCTTGAGTGTTTAATGATATATATGTGGAGTTTCTTTTTGGATTCTTTTTATTTTCTATTAATTCATAATTTTATTTATTTTTTGTTTGACATGTTGAGGATTTATTTTTATGTTAGGATCATTATTCTTCTATGTGTAAATGTTTTTGGCCTTTTTTTATCTATTGTAATAATGTTGATGGAATTCTAGTGATAGTTCATATTGGATCTAAGGAGATATAGGTGGTTGAGTAGAATTTTGTGGCTCATTGTTGAAACCAGATCCACTTCCAACTATTCTCAAGCTTCAACTTCCATTTCTCCTATCCCATTTAGTCTCATGTAGTTGTTTTCAAGGATGTTTTGACATGTGATGTGAAGGTGCTCGATGGGGTTCTTGGAAACTCCAACTAAATATTCTGAATACTCCCATATATTTGATGGTTTCATGTACTTTGTTTCATTAGGAACTATTTGGTGCATTGATCATCCATTCTGTAAACGCCGATATTACGTTGGGGGTGCTCTCGCCAGCATTGAAATTGATGATGATAGTGATATAGTGTTATGTTTTTTAACTCATAGAGGATCTCATGGATCAAGGTGTGATTTGATCGGTTAGAGGACATGGTTTCATTTTTTTTATCATTTCATTTGTTTGATTATGAATTCTAAATTTGGATAGGATTTGTTAAGGATCGTGGTGGGGTGGTGTTCACTGTAGTGATTTGGAATTTTGATTTTTGTATTGAAATTACATGTGTTTGAATTCTATATGGATGGTTTATGGTTGGATAATAAGTATGAGATTCAAGTATCTTTTTTCTTTCCATAATTTTAAGTGGTTCCCACCTAACATCATATTGTTTTTATAAAAAGATACTAAAAAATATATTTTGAGTAGGTATCAATACTCTTGTGACCCATTATAGGGTGATTCATTTATTACTTCATGAAACCCAATAATTACATGAGAATCATAACTCATATTCAACTTATGACTCATGTACCATAACTTATATCCCCCTTGGTGACACTATTTTAATAATACATAAAGTATTTTTATCTCATAGGATATAAAACTATAACAAATGAATTGGAGGTGTTTAATAGACTAGCCCTTATTGAGGCTATAACAGACCCAACTTATCACAGGGATTTAGTAGAGACCACCTGCATTAGAGATTTAATAGACCCAAATAGTATAATTAATATAAACCATAATCATGTGTGAAAAAATATATATCAAGTTATGGAGAACTAAGGGTATGAACATGTGTTTTGAAACATTTCTAAATGGTAACAAATGAAATAACACTGAGGGAAAGATTAATTGATTCCGAAAATCCAATTACAATTTAAAAGTATTTCATATGGTAATTTAGAGTGTTTTTAAGGAAATATTATAGTAAATGTGATATATGTTTTAGATATAAAATAAAAATTGAGGTGAAACCATGAAAGGGGTTTTATAAATCATGTTTAACCTTATTTTAAAAATAAAAGTTATTATTCACCATCAAAAATCATTTTACAGAAAGTAACATGAAATATTATTATAATATCGTGTTAAGAGAAATATAAATAACAGATTCTTGAAAAATACCTAAAATTATTTAGAGGAAATATTGACTGGGATATAAATGATTCAATCAGGATTATAAAACAATTTCAATATTTTGAAATACCTTTATTAAAATACAAATCGTTTAAAGAATTAATGTATAATTAATTTGATAATTTGTAATGAAAAGTTTGAATATTACCATAAATTAAACATATTTTTGTTTTTAAAAAAAATAAGAACACTAGAGGGAAGAAAGAATGTGAATATAAAAGGAAAATATTTATTAAAGTAGATTAGAATTTTTAATAACAATGATATACCTTTATGAGATAGAATTTAATCAAGGATGTTGTATTTAATTAAAAATGAAAATTAACAAATATAGAAATATAAATTATCAAATAATAAAATCTAATGGTATATGAAATAAAAAATTGAATTAAGAAGTTCAATTCAAAGCATTATGACTCAATAAAAAGAGGATTGAGTCATTAAAATCCCACACAACATTGGTAACTCTTGAATTGAAAACCCATGAATGATATAAATTGAGATGCATTTTTACATTCATTAAATTTCATGAAAATATTTTAAAAACATTCATATAGATGTATATACTCCGCACAATATAACCAAGTGGTCAATATAGAGTCATTCTCAAATAAAAAAAAGTGATACATGAATCCCTCACAGCTTTGGTAGCCATTGAGTCATAATCCATTGAAACAAGAAACATGAAATATGGAACTAATTACTATGAATATAATATAATCTTGATAAAATAATCTACATAGGAATTATGTAGACCATATGAAAAAATATGTTCCCAATGAGAAACATGACTTAAATATTGATGTTTGTGATGAAAAATCGTTATATTAAATCTCCACTTCGATCAAATATCTTTAAAATACTTTATAATAAACAAAACAATATCAATAAAAACATTATTAAAACTATTAAAATATTTTAATACATATAAAATTCATTTAGGATATGTAATTATACATTTATTACCTACTTATATTTTTTTTATCACTGGATATTAAAAATTTTATTCATTTCACATGGGTTTCATAAAGGAAATATTGATCCTCATTATTTGATAAAACATATATTATTAATAGATTAATAATGATACTTGAACATAAGTTCATTAATTATTTATTTTTTTCAAATATCATTTCACGAGGCTTTTAGTTATGATAAGTGAAGTTGAATTTGATGACAAGTATGTTTTAGGTGATTTACTGATATCGAAGGGTTACATTATAATGATTAATGATTTTTATGGCATCGCTTATAATTTTTTTTCATATTATATAATAATTTTTAATATCATATCTATTTATTGATAATATTTTATAGTCCATGTAAAGTGGTAATGAAAAATGAAACACGTCATTTATGGAGGTGGTAGTTTGTATGTATGTTGGGGGGATGGTTATATTTTCCAATGGATTTATTAATTTATATAATTCCATATTTATATTTATATAACCTTAATAATGTCATAAATATCATATTTATTCATTATATAAATTCCTATTACCATCCGTGTTGGGTGGCATTGAAAAATGAAGCACATCATTTCATAGAGACGATACTATGAATGTACTCATAGATGAAGTATTTATTTTTTTATAGAATGATAGAATTTAATAAAATGGATTATCTTTTATGAATAAATCAAAATTCTTTAAATAAATTTTTTATTATTTAAATACCCTTTTTTCGAGATATAAATGTATGGTGGTTATGAAAAAATGAAAATTTTCACTTCATTGAGGTAGTTTCCTATACGCATGAAAAATGATGTTCTCATTTTTTAAGGAGGGGGAAGTGTAGTTCATAATTCATAAGTTCATAAAAAACAAATGATTAAATAATTTATAACATGGGTTTCATGTTATTACATTTATAGGATATTTTAGTTTTAGTGTTTTTCAGAATTAGGAAAACAATTACATAACAATGTTGAAATTTCAACTGAGTGTACATTTGTTCCAAAAAAACATGTTCCTATGTTTAAAAACCTATTTAGTTCATGAACATTATACTTAATTAAATACATGACACTATTTACCATATTATATTACCTAAAAATCTACAACTTTGGTGAAAATATTTGAACAAGTGTGATGAGAATGAAAAAATCTCAGTAAGGGATATAAAAAGAAAGGGAACACATCATTCCATTTCTAATTCATGAAAACCCATATGAATGATTTCCTCCTTACAAAAATAAAAATGTACCTAAAATAATAATTTACTTACTCATGAATAATATATTGAAGCCCAAAAATTTCATATAATATTTTCTTGGAAGGACTAAAAGATAAATCATAATTTATAATAGTTTATTAAAAATAGGAATAAATTTCTTAAAAAAACAATCACCCTTAGAAAACTAGATTCTATATTTTAAATCAGAAACTACATTACTTTCCTTTTAAAATAAAAAAGTATCTATGAAACCACATAAACATGTAAGAACATTGAGTAATAATCTTCATATCACTCATAGAATTACTATTAAAATAAGGTAATTTACCATTACTTAATAATAATAACATACAAATAGCAAACACATGACACTTTATAAGAGTTACTTATAAATAGTTATATTTGTTAACTTTTTAAGAGTAACTTATAATCAGTATACTTCCTTCACATTACCCAATCTATTAGAGATCTATATCAGAATCACTATTAATCATGAACAATATTTAAAAAGTTTAAAAATATAATTATAATATAATATTTAATTTTATTTAAAAAATAACATAAAATATTCCATTTAACACATATAAAAAATCACTTTTGGGTTTTATAACAAAATAAGGATAATGATATTATTTCCATTAAATAATCTTAAAATTGAAAATTCACAAAAAAACTATAAATATGATATTCTTTAACAAAAGTTAAAAATTATAGATTAAAATTATTAATGAATAATGGTCATGGAAGTGGAAAATTCTAATCAGGAGGAATACATCCAAAAAAAAATCCTTTTACAAATTTTTAAAGAATTTCATAAATCATAATCATAAAATATGCTGAAAAAAATCATTTTAAAACCTCTCCAATTAAATTTAAAAGTAGGTGAAAATGAATATAAGAAATACTTGATGTATGAATAAGGTCATTAATAAAACACTAAAAATAATATGGACATAGAGGAAAATTGTTCAAAATATTTGAAATAGTGTTTTAAAGAAAAATAAATGAGCTCTTTGGTGACTTTTTAATTTGATATAAATTAAAAAAGATATCATGAAATGTATTTAAATATAATTAATTTCTAGAAGTTCTTAAAAATACATTAATATGATATTTTATACAACCCATGAAAGAATACATGTGTTGATAATTTCTTAAGTATCTAAGAAAGACAAATGAGATGAGAAATTCATTACCACTTATATCAACTCACCACAAAAATCTTATACATTCCGAAATCAAAAAATTGTATTAATTTTTTACTTTTTTAAGATTCTTTTTTAAACCCAATGAGTTTAATTGAATTTAAATATTTCAAATAAATTAAATTTATTTATTATATTTAGTTACATTGAAGACCAATATTTAACAAATTTTGAAAAACAATTAATATTATTATTTGAACAGGGTCATTATTACCTGGTCATTAGACTTGGGTTCGTGGATGGGAATAACAACAATTTAAATATTACGTGTAATGGTTTCATATAAAGAAAAAATATTGATAAAAAGTACTTAATTTTTAGTAAAATATTTATATACATAAAAAACACTATTTTAAAAAATAAATTACAATAATAAATTCAAATTTTGAAACTCTTATAAAATGAATATAAAAATATAATTTTAATATTATAATTTTTTTTAGAAAATCGTGTTCCCAAAACATATATATAATTTTCCAAAAATTATGTACTTTTTATCAATATTTTTTCTTTATATTGAACCATTATAAATAATATTTAAATTGTGGTTATTACTATTAATTCCTCTATTTTGTATAGTTAGGTAATAATGGTGGTGTTTAAATAAAAATATTAATAGTTTTTAATGGTTTTATAAAACTCAGTATCTTGTATAATATAAGATATGAATGAAATTTAGTTTATCTGAGAAATAAATAAATTCATAAAAAATAATTATGTTAAATATTTCAAGTTAATTCCCTTATTATTTTTCCTTTAATTTTATTTGTTACTATTTTGTTTAGTTACTAAATTGGTTATGTTCAGGTAAATTTTTTAAAGATATTCGATTCCTAATCCCAAAACAACATCGTTATGTTCAATAAATTTAATGGGATCATTCTTCCATAACATTTAGTATATTAATAATGGAATAATTATCATTTTTATACATTAATATCATTTTATAACCAGCCATATAAAGAGGTCATGGAAAATGATACACATATTTTCTTTGAGATGATAGTTCATATGTACTCTTGAATGACATTTTCATTTTTATATTTGGTGAAAAGGAAACGATGTACATAATATATTAATTTTAAAAAATCTTAAATATGTTATAATGTTTTTATATATTTTTTATTTACAACCTTATGAGTACCATGTTAGGTGGTAAAAAAACAAATCACATCACTTCATGGAAGTGGTAAACAACATGTATGCATGAACAATGTTATCATTTTACAATGAATGGGATAGTAAGAATATAGGTAATATATAATAATTAAATAATCATAATTATGTAAAAAAATATCATATATATATTCATTTTACATGTCATGTTAACCAGTCATGAAAGGCTATGATGAAAATTCAAAAACATCGCTTCATAAAGGAAGAATTCTGTACATACTTTTCTCATTAGATGTAAAAGGAGATAAAACATATAACATAAAATAATAACATTTTAGTATATTTTATTTACCTATTTTATTATATAAGAATGGGTTTGATAGTTTTTAGGGAGGTATAACATGAAATAAACATAAAAGAACTTTGTTGATTTATTTTTCTTCCTTTTTGGGAAACAACCTTTATCTTGCACCATAAGCCTTCATAGATTGGTATTTTTGGGAACATAGATATCTATGAAATAGTTAAGGAATAAATGAAGGTACATGGGTATGTATTGGAAAATATATATTACTCAATTACTGTGAGTTATTGAGGAGGGTCCCTTAATAAGTGAGTGGAGTGGAAGACTTGTAAACAACTTTTACTTTTAAATAATAAAAATATCATTTTCATGGTAAAGTGGCACACAATCATTCAAATTAAAATATAATGTGATAATATTTTAAATACCATCATCCAGTATGAATTATGATATGATTATGTGACCTTTTCTTGTAGTTTTTATCTTAAATAACCAGTTTCACCCTTTACAATGGTACCAAATTTTTAGAATGGTAACTATTAATTAGGACTAAAAACTTAATTTACGTCATTATTAAATATTAAACATATAATTACAAATTTTAAATAAATTTTCTAATATGAATTTTTTCTTAGTGGCATAAATTAATTTCAATATTTGAATAAAAAACACAATCAAAACATTTTTTTAGAAAAAGGCATTTTTATTCTAATATTTTTTAAATAATATGTAATTTTGATTCTTAAAAAATTAACAAGAGTATTTTTAGTTAAAACATACTAATTTTACTTTAAAATTCATCCAAAATATAATTTTATTTTCATAAACATGAAAATAAAATATTTGTTTTATAAATATCACTATGTTTCATTATTCACTAAAAAATCATTATTTTCATAAAAATCACAATCATTCACTATAAAAATATTCAAAATGACAAATAAAAACAAAAAATTTTAAAATATAATATCTAAATATGGTTGAAAATAATTCAATATCCCCACATAAAATGTTTAAAAACTATTTTTAGAAAAAAAATATATTTCAATCATAAAATAAATTTATTCCCTCTTCATTCCAAGTAACAATAATTATATTACTGCTAATTTATTTTAATGAATATTTAATAAATAATGTTCTTCATAATAATAAAGTGATAGTGAATAATTTAATTTATTAAGATAGAAAAATTCATTATTAAAATCAATTTTCCCAGAATATATCTTTTTTACTATCAAATGATTTTATCTTTTTTTTCTCAGTAATTGATAATCACTATACGATTGATTATTAAATTGTTTTCATGTATCAAAAATACTTTTTAATTAATTTAATACATTAAATAGGAAAAATTTATCTTAAAAAATAGAAAATATATAACAAAAACCATATTCTATAGATAAATTACCCAATTAATCATAAAACCTTCTTATCCACATATCATTTCATTCTAATCATTCAAAATTGAGTACAAACTTCCTAAGAAATTATAGATAAATTTTTATTATAAGAATTATTTTACACATATTTTCTAATTTAGTTACTCATATTCATACACATCAATTAAAATACTTGGTTATAATTGTAATATTTAAATAATAATGATCTAGTTCATTTATGATTAGAGTTCTGTGTAGTACACACTAGAAAACATAATATTTATTTACATGAATATAAATTAGAAAACACTGTGGTTTTATAATGATAATGGTTATACCATTAACATAATAACATTTTAGTACAACAATAATAATGAATAAATTATATTATGATGGGCAAAATAGATTTTTTTAAGAATAAAATATAAGAAAAATTGTTAAGAATTGATTAGTACTACTATTTAGAATTTAAACCTTCTCTTGGAGGACCTCTTTGAAATTTACTATTTAGGAATTTTCTTTTGATAAAGGGGATTTTAAATGTTAAAGATACATATAAGGGATGTAAAATGGGTAGTTGTTCAAGTGTAATTTTTCAATATTATATAAATATGTGTTGGACGTATCCTTTTATAAGTGAGGATATTGGAAATATTGTAATAATATGAAGGGCCAAGTCATTATTCAAGTCACGTGAGTAAAAAATTGACACTGCATTTTCTATGAGGATTTGGTTAAGAAAACCCTTCTCCACACATTTAAAGATTAGGTTTTTGGTATTTTAGACCATTTCAGCTAACTTTTAACTTTTAATACAAATCAATTTTACTATGATAACTAATTTTTTATATAGGTATTTCTTTAATGGTCGAAATTAAATCTATACTTATTAATTAATTTAGAAATATTAATTTAAAATATCCAAAATAATTTTATGAAATAAAAGTTTCAATTGATAGAAAGAATGTTTTATATTATTCCACAAAATACATAAAAGAATTTTTAAAATAAAATGTATTTTAAGCCTCAAAATTATATATTGGATAAACTATTCATTTTTATTAATATTATTTGATTAAACCCTGACACTTACTCTTAGCTCTGGTTCTAAAATCACATACATTATTCATAGGCTTTAACACTAAGTGTGATGACCCAAATTAAACATATATTTATTTTACATCTTTTACATGACTTAAACATAACATCGAACTTATAAAAAATACCAATAATTATTTTTTAGTGTCTTTTAGAAATATATACATATGAAACTTATTTAACATCTCTTGTGAAAATTTATCCACAATTGAACCAATATACACTCCCTTGTAGACTCCTCATAAGATAAAATCATCATTATAACAAGGAAAATGAAAACAAAAGAAATAGGTGTGGTGAAATCATAGAAAATACAAAAATTGACATGTTATCTAGGGTTAGATTGCACTCATATGAGAAAACATCACCCAGGGAAATATAGTATTCAAAATAACTTGAAATTTTAATAGATTTTTATAAGTAATGATGCAAGGACATGTAATTATAAATGAAAAAACATACACTATGACATAATAAACATGATCCATGAAGAAAATTCTTAAAAAATGAAAAATAACTATTAAATATCTTTCAAAAAGAGAAAAAAAAGATCTTTAGAGAAAAATATATGCTTATGGAATCATTATTTATGAGAATATTCATAAATTACCACCCTATAGTTTTTATGGATATTTAATATGGCTCACCATTTAATTTCTAAGTATATATAAGAAGGATCACACTATAATTTATGGGAATATCTGAGAAAGACAACACTACATTATATAATGAGACGTAAAACCATGACTAGTGCATTAAAGGGTGATTTAAGACCCCACCAATCAATATATGTACATATGTGTAAGGACTCTTCCTTAATCATTACTTATTATAGTGACATTAAACTAGGATTCAAATACTTTCATTTCTAGTTATCTTTTAATTTTAATGTTTTATATAGTTTATTCATAAAACATACATAAAAATCATATATATTACAATTTGGAAACATCAAATTAGTATGTATTTTTTCCACTATACAAAACTTTAAGAAAAACATATTTTATTTTCATGAAATATCTTCACAAATTTGATCATGAACTCATCCTTGTCTCTAATCATACATCAATACTTGTAAAAAAATTAAAATGTGGGATTTGAAAAATTTTATAGTAAGGGACATAAAATAAAGAAATATAGTAGATGAGTGAAAAAATGTAAACCCTAAAAAATCATTTCTTAAAAACATACCTCTTATCTGAAAATGGCATCATTTTTCCTTTAAAATGTCATTATATTACCTTTTTAAATCCAATTATTTCCATAAAAATCATATATATGTATTTAATGGTCATGTAGTTTCCTTGGGACATCATTATTATACAACCATTAAAAACCCTTTAAATTGAAATAATCGTATGGTTGACTTCTAATACAAATCATTGAAGAACAAAATCATTACCCAAGGTATTATAGAATTATCTGGGTTTACCCATTGTAAAAGCTATATAATGATCCTATGTGAGATAAAATTTAGCTAACCCCTTTTTAAACAATGTCCAAGGACAATATCAGAAACAAAAATCTCAAAAACTCTTATAAACTCATGTGAAAAACACTTTTAGATGTCTACATATCAATTTATTTTTTTAAAAAAAATTTAATACTAAAATATCCAATATAAGGAAATATATTTTTTATTTTGAAAAAACATGATTGAATTCAATGTAAAACAAACTTAAAATAATGGTTATGGTGTTGGGAGAAGTTTTCTTCACTGTATCAGTTAAAATAGATCATTCCTTTACAAATTTTTAAAGGAAGTAAAAACATTCCATATTAACATTACTTTTTAAAAACATTTTAAAGGAAGTATCATAAAAATAACTTTAAATTTTATTTATTTCATATAAATAAATTTGTATAATAATTTTAAAAACATCGACATGGAAGAAAAATATTTTTAAAATAAATCATTATAATATTTAAAATTAGGTTTTCAGTTAAAGTGTCTTTTACATTGAGCCCAATTAATCACATATGTTTTTTATCTTCAGGAATAATAAAATCATCCTAATTATTTACTTTCTGTATAAAAATTTTCATGTTTATTTATCCCTTTATTTTAATTATTACCATGTTATATGAAATTATTTAATAATTTAATTTTATGTCAAACATTTCGATGATATTTTGTTCATAATTGCAAAATGAATTTTATAGGTTGACTATGGTCAAAGATATCATTATTCAATCATCTAAATAAACATAATCACTCAATAATTATATTTTTGATACATATATTATAATTTTATAACCAATAAAGAAATATAGTTATGAGGAATGAACTATGTTACAATTATTGTTACAATAGATCATACAAACACATGAGCAACATTTCAATTTTTCAATTATCATTATGTAATGAGGGTATGAATTATTTTATCTTTCTATAATTATAATTATATAATAATCACCACATTATTTTATAAAAATATTTATATATATCATTTATGTGATTTTGTGAAGAAAAGAGAATCATAACACTTCGTGGTTGAGGTCGTTCATACATACACACAAATGACGTTATCATTTGTTAGTGAATGAAAATGTAAGAAAGTAAATGATATATTATATTTTCATAATGATAAATATGTCATGAATATATATATATATATATATATATATATTAATTCAATCATTATAACTTTCCATGGCATACAGTGATGGACAACAAATTACATCGATCCACCAGGCGATAGTCTTCCGTAAACGCCAATGACAGTTTAGTTTCACATTTAATAGAAGAGAATAAGGATATAAGTTGTGTCATTAACATAAGAATACCTCAGTATATAGATGATACTGGTGTTATTATTTTTTTATGGTAAAAAAATATTTTAACGTGGTGGAAGAAGAAATAAAACAAAACACTCTATTAAGAATGATACTCTTCTTCAGAAAATCTATTATAGTTTACTCCAATGATTTTCAAGGTTTATTTTTTGATAAATAATCTTCTATGATGATAGTATTGATATAAGGAATGTATTTTTGTAGATATTATATGAACCATTTTTTTAATTTTGATTAAATAATAAGAATAGGTACACTTTTATATTAGAGTATTTGACTACACATGGAATTTCAAAAAACATTAAAAGAATATAAATTAATTTTGACGTTCAAAGGGATCCAAATTGATATTAAAAGTGAGTATGATGATTACTAAAAATCCTATACTCTAATAAAATTTGAGAAAAAATTTATCATATTATTATCCTTATCATTTTGTTTTAACTCTTCGTTAAATATTTCCACCCAACCCCTACAAAACTATTTTTTACTCTTTGAGGGTCATGAAAGTTACTATAAGTGGAAAAAAGGCCAATAAATGGAACATTGTTGATATTATAAAAAATATACTAATAAATTTCTACAAATATAATATTTTTAGAAATTTTAGATCATTTAATAAAAAATCATTTATTATAAAATATCATTAATGTCAATTTTTTAAAACTATTCATTAGATTTTGTTTAATAACACGAAGAAGAAAAAATGAAATTAAAAAAAATATATTTTATGAAATCCCACATTTTCTTATAAATATATGAAATTCATTGGTGTCATTAATTATCTCAAATTATATTACTTTTAACATTTTTAATATCATTTATTTTATCTTTCCATGAACGGAATCATTACTATTTCTTTGTTTTGTAATCATTCATGTAATTTTTTCACTAAAAATTCAAAATAAATTAATACTATGATTATAGATCTTAATTATTTTAAAATACGATTTTTCACAAAACATATAATTTGGTTAACCCCATGTAAAACATATTACTGATATTAAAAAAACAGTGTGATAATTTTTACGTTTCTTAAAATAAAACATTATAAAGGTCATAATCACATAAAAATGGAAAGAATATATATAATGAACATTTGGAGGATTTTATAAGGTATAAACTCATCCAATAAAAGAAAGTATGTTATAGGGTCATTTTACTATCCATCTAATTATATTTTTAACTTTAGATACACGATTTACCGTTTACACTAGTAACAACATTTCAAAGGTTACTATTCATATTGACAAAAACATAAAAGACATCTATTTAGTAAATTTGGGCTCAATTATTCAAAAATACAGAATCAATTTTCTAATATTAAATTGTAATAATTAATATAATTTAATTTTAAATAAAATCAGAAAAACAAGATAAAAATAGTTTGTTTTGGAAAATTATTTTTTAATGTAAAAATATTTTTATTCTAAATTAAAGTATAAAATTAATTTTAAAAATTATTATTTTATTATATTAAAACAAAAAAATATTTAAATTTGAAAAATTATCAAAAAATATAATTATAATTTCTATATAGTGGAAAAGAAATACAATTTTCTATAACAAAATTTGTGTTTTAAAACATTTAATAAAAATTAAATCTTTTCAAAGAATTATAAAAATGTCATTATAAGATAATTCTGACATGATAATTTCAAAAATGAAAATCATTACATTCAAATTAAAATTTTTTAATTTGAAAAAGTAAGATTTTTAAATAAAACCTTAAAAAGGGATTATTGAAATTATTATTTTTTCAATTAAAAAAACATTAATATTTTTATAATGTATAAAACTAAATAAATCATTAATTATGGATATATAAAAATAATTTATTCTATCATTACGTAGTTTTTTATATTTCTACTTTTATTGAAATTACATCCTCACAATTATATTCACTTATTAAACCAATGCGTTTAACTTTCCATCACATCATTTTTGTAGTCCCACGTTGCTTCTTCAACCATATAGTTTTCCCAAAAAAATATAACAATGTGAATTACCATGTTCCATAAAACATTCTCTCTATGGTCAAGAATATGTATGGGTTGTTCCTCATTGGAAAAGTTATCTTCTAGATGAACTACTTCAAGGCTCAAAACATGAGTTGAATCACCCTCATATTTTTTTAACATTGAAACATGAAAAAAGTTGTGTACCTAGGGTAAACTCATAGGTAAATCCACTTGATAGGAAAATGATCTAACTTTATCCTACATTTCATATTTTCTAATGAATTTTGCATTTATATTCCCATTTTTACAAATATACATTTCACTTTTTCATAGACATACTTTATGAAAAACAAGATCACCTACCTCGAATGAAATATTTTTTTCTATAGTTATCCACATAACTTTTATTCCTTATGTAATCCATCTACGAATACTATTGAATCACATTCACCATAAAAACCATTTATTATACTAATTATGGTCCCATGAACTTCCTTTCTCTAACTTTATATCAAAAATATGTAGTTTGAAACCACTTTCTATATAATGTATCAAATGTTTATATATGTATATTAAAATAAAAAATATTTTTACAAATAATCTCAACTAAAGAAATATGATGATCCCGATATCACTGGAAATAAATTAAACCAGCATGAAGCTTATATTCCATGTTTTTAGTCATCCATTCAGAATGTCTATCAGATTGTGGATAAAAATCTATACATAAATTTTATTCGGAACCCAAGGACTGCTGAGGTCCTTTTTAAGAATTAAAGGGGTATCTCATATCACGATAACATAAAATAGAGAGAGAAACTCCATATTACCTAACTATCTCCTTGATATAAAATTGAGAAAGTTAATCCAAAGACATAGTATCTCAAATAAGAAGGAAATTCATAGATTTATTTAATCAGTCAACAATAACCCAAATAGAATTATCACCACATTATGTATTTGGAAATATCACTATGAAATCCATGGATATTAGTTCCCATTTCAAATTTGGTGCTTGAAATGGATGGATTATCCCTTTTAGTATTTTTTCAAATTTAACCTTTTTAAAAGTCACATATTATGTTATAAATATATCTTTTATTTCCATCCCACCAGTAACACTCTTGAATATCTTTATACATATTAGTACTTCTAGGACGAATGAAAAATATGGAACTGTGAGATTAACTCAATAATTATCTATTTAAATGGGTATCGTAGGGAATAAATAGTCTATTTCCAAATCCAAAAACACATTTTATATTAGCATTAAATTTATGAAACTTACCATTATTACCCTATTAATCATTTTCCTATACACATGGCATTCCTTCTGAGCTTGTTTAATTCTATATATTTAATTCGATTACACTAAATCCTGAAAAAAATAATTTTACAGGATTCATAACTTTTAGTACAAAATTCAAAAAATCAGAAAGAAAAAATTTCATATTAAAAATGTAACATAGTTAATGTCGCATTATTTTTCTGACTCAAGTCATTAGCTACATAGGTTGATTTTCTAGGCTAATAAATAATTTTTATAATAATATTACATGATAAATTTCAAACATATTATCTGCCACATTTTAAACACTTTTGGAGTGAATATATACTTCAAAAATTTATTATTGATATATATTTCACACTATGATTCATACAAATGACACCTCAAAATTTTTAAATCAAAAACCACAGAATATATTTCTAGATCATGTGTATGATAATTTAAATTTCTATTTTTTAGTTTACATGGAGTATAATCAACTGCCTAATCATTCTACATCCAAAAACCACCCAATAACGTCAATGAAGCATATCTATATATTAAAAAGTCACCACTTCTATAGGGAAAATAAAAAACTAGATAAGTCACTAATCATTTTTTGTTAATGAAAACAATCATCACACAATTCTTTCAAGATGAATTTACCTCCTTTTCATGTTAACTTAGTTGGTGGGATAGAAAAACAACAAACCAAAGGTAGTGTCCTACTATTCAAAAAAAAAACTATGAATCTATATAGAATTTCATAGTCTTTTTCACTCCAAAAAAAACTTGTTCTTTAGCAGGTCTAAAAATTAATTCAATATTTAGAAAAACTATATCAAAGGAAAAAATTTATTGTAACCAAAATTCACACATAAATTTTTTTATATATATTTTATTTTCTTTAATGGTTATCAAAACAATCATTAGGTGCTTTTTGGACCTAAAAAACTTTATAATATTCCAATGCATAATGTATAAGCACAACCACAAAATTCCCAAAATATTAATGGATGGCTCTATACGTGCTATCTGTAAATATAGTTGGTGCATCAGATAACCCAAAGGGAATAACTAAAAACTCATAATTTATATATCTTTTTTCAAAAAGTAGTCTTCATAATAGCTGTCCCATTAACATTCAATTTATGGTACCCTAACCAATGATCACTCTTTGATAAATAGATTCCTCCTTATATATAACAAAACAAATCATCAATATGAGGAAAATGGTAAATTGTATTAATAGTGATTTTATTCAAGGCTCTATAATCAATGAAAAGTCTCAATAAACATTATTTATATTTTAAAAAAAAACTAGTACACCATAAGTTAAAGTACATATAATAATGAAGCATATATCTAGAAACTCATTATATTTATAATTAAATTAAATATGTTCTACTTTATCTATTAGATATGGGGGGTTTTGAAATTGTCTTATCATAAGTCACTAATTCAATAGTAAACTCAATATCTCAATCATGAATAAAACCTAGTAAATCCATAGGAATAACATACATATTCATTAACTACTAATATATCTATGATTTTATTAGTTTATTTAATTTCAGTGACATGTGTGAAGTAACTTTCATTTCTATCTATAATAATTTTCTTAGCTTCTTGGTAGGTTATCAGAGGTATGAAATTGTTGAATAAAATTTTCTTGGCTATGTAATCTATCTTAGAATGATAAAATGAAATCCAAAATATACTCAAAAATAATATAAAACTCTATTATGGGTGGATGATCAAGATTTAATGGAAAGAAAATTCCACGAATAATAATAGGAATATTCCTAAAAATTATGATTTATTTAATATTTTCTTATATATTTTTTGACAAAAATTTCTATTATACTTTCATGATGTGATATTACAAGTATTACTTCAAATTTCTTCGAATTGATTTAATGTGAAGTTCCAGAGTCAAAAATGGTATTGGTATAATTTGAATAAAAAAGAAACATACATGTCACCACTTCATCAGATTTCCTTTTATCAACCATAATAGTAGAAAATTATACTTCCATACCTTTCTCATTTCTCCCTAAATGATTTCCATCATCAGTAACTAATTTTGAACACATGTTATCATAATAACCCGACTAATTTGAAATAAAACCCTCCACCGGTGGATATGTATGGGTTACCCAATTCTTTAATTTTTAAGACTCTTTTCTAACCAGTCATGATCGCAGGGACCAATATTACCACACTGGAAAATCTTTCCATAATTTACTATACATTTCATTATAGTATTCTTATCGCACTTAATAGAATATAAGAATATTATTTTATTACCTCTTTATTTTTTTAATAGATTCTTCCATAGTTTTTTGATAAATGCTTAGACATTTTCCTCTATGATAGAGCTCGCTACTCTCAAGCATGGATACTAAAACCGTTTATTGCTTCTTTTAACTGAGCCATAACTGTAAAAAACTGCTCATATAAAATTCTAGCAATGTTAGGTCACTGATTTGGAAGGATATTATCCTCTTGGTTTCATCCCTCTATATTCTTTATGTTTCTTTAGTATAAAGATATTATGAAAAAACATAGTTTAGAAGAAGCAACATAGTAATCATGAAATCCTATATAATTTAAAAATAAACATTAGGTAAAATATAATTAGGTTAGTATACTATCATTATCCTAACCCCTAAAGTTGTCTAAACATTTCCGCTCATACCAATTATAAGGACCCCTTGAACATTACATAATCTAGTGAAAATAAACTATAATCCACTTACTTAAATTTCAATGGTTCTTTTAGGTTTAGAGTTTTAGAGAGTTTGATCACAACTATTACCTAAAAATCCCATATATCACATAATATGTACTTTTACTCAGAATTAATTTTCTGACTAAACAAAACTACCAAAAATAAACATGTTTTATTTTTAGGGCATATCCTAAAATATTTGATCATAGCATCATATTTATGATTATTCATCGTTAAATAACTGTGAAAAAAATTAAAATGTGGGATTTTAATGAAATTATTATGAAGATTTATGAAAATAAGAAATATTTTAGTCCAATGAGGGACATGAAAACCCATAAAAATATTTTCCTAAAAGGAAACCATTTATCTGAAAATAACATCATTTTTTCCTTTAATATTATCATTATATTACCTTCTGAAATAAATATATTTCCATGAAAACTCATCAAGAAAGAATTTAAAGTTTATGCATGATACTAAGCACATAATTATCAAAGAACCCTTAAAAAATATTATAATTAGAAGAACCATATAGCTGACATCCAATATAATTCTCTATAAAACATAATAATTACCCAATTCATTAGAGTGTTATCTAGTGGCACTCATCATATAAGCTATATCGGGCACCCCTATGAGCTAAAATTATGATAAAATGTTCATATATGATGTATCAAGATCACCTATGTGTTATAATGGGTCTCATCTAAAAGTCCCTAGCCTTAAACATTACTTAATCTTGATTTACTTCAAGAATACATGTTGAGGATATTTTTAGGTTTAGAGTTTTAGATAATTAGATCATAAAACATGCATTACATTCCACATTTAAACAAAGTGGTTACATAAAAGATAGTACTCATTTTTCCCATCAGTGGAAACATATTTAAAATAAAACGTGGATTCATTCGTGAAAATTCATTGACACTATCATCACATCATGTACCTTTCCCTAGACCTGTGAAAAACATTTCAAAAACTTGGGATGAGCATAAAAAGCTCAGTAAGGGATATGAAAATATGGAAATAAAACATGAGTACAAGTATACATAGGAATAAATGAAATCATACTTTACTCATAAAGCATAATCACTTTAGTATACTTCATCAAAACATTAATAAAACATAGAAATCATAAGACATAAAGGTAACTTGAGGCATTCATAACATTCTTACGTAGGGAGTAACCCTCTTGGTTACGTTTGGAATAACCATCACAGTATATTCCCTAAATCTCTTCGGAGAAACCTTAACATTTAACTCCTTCGCATTACCCAATGAATTGGAGAGCTATATCGGGCTTAACCGCCCTTAGTTTATCACGGAACCACCCGTCTTCATAACAATTCCCAAGAACTATAACATAATCGTATCACATAAATCATGCATAAAGGAAACCTAACATTTCCACATTTCAATCACAAGATATCAATATAACACATTTATATAATAAATACATTATGAAAACAAATTTCAATACCAAAATAAAAGAAAAGTAAAACATGGTATTTATTTTTCATTTTAAAAAAGGCATGGCTTGTAGAGGAAGTCGAATCTCAAACAATGGTCACAGCGGCAGAGAAGTCGTTGTCGCCGCATAAGTACGACAAAAACATTCCCTTTTGCCATTTAGTAAAACAATTCGTATAAAAATATTCCTTTTTGATAAATGTAAAAGTCAAAGGGGTTTATACACCGTATAAAAGAAGGTTGTGTATAAAACAAAATATGCCTCAATGAAAGGAGATGGAGACGAAGTCCCATACCTCGGGTCCGACTTGACTCGATCGTTCTTTAACCTCATGAATAATAAACTTGAGTTAATTTCTATTTGCTTAAGAACGGTTTTCAAGTTTACTATTCCTTTTATATCACTTATTACAATGTCATGAACACTATGTAATTATTTAAGTTAATAATGGTCGTTTTAACGATCATTGGTACTTGAGTCAAAAATAAACTCTCTATAATTAAAAGTTGTTCTTGTATCCATTATATCATGAGTTATAATCATTATTTAGATATCATATATATCATATATTTCCATTATATACATACATTTATAATATTACATAACGTTTAGTGGTAAGAAATGAAATGCACCGTTCATGGAGACGGTAAGCCGTACATACGCATGAACTCTACTTTAATTTCTATTTCGAATTTTATGGAATGGAATCATAATGATATAATGGTATATTATAATTGAATTATAATATCATATATTATATCATTAATTACATCCTTTATACGTCCCGCATATGGCATTAACGAATCAAATCACTTTGAGGGGGCGGTAGTCCGCACCTCCTAAAATGAAGATATCGCGTTTACCCATAATGGAAACCATAAAGGTATTACATAAATGAAAAATACAGAATCTTAAGTAAAATATAAACATATTATATATCATATATAAATGTGTTGTCATCTTAATGGCCACCTTTTAAGGTGTTAAAAGAATATTGAACAATCATCGTTTCATGAGGCAGAAATTCGCCATCCACGGAAACAGTATGTTCTTTAACCATTAGATGTAGGTGTGTGTAAGTGTAGATTGAATAATTATTATACCAACATCCTAGTATATGGAAGATACTGGTGTTGTTACAAAAGAAATGAATAAAAAGAGTTTATGGGGTTGGAGAAGCAAAATAAAACTTAAGAACACAAGAGAAGACACTACCTTTAAATCGGGTAATGCTTTTTGATTTGAGCTCAAAGTCTTCCTTGGGAAGACTTCTGACCAAAGTGAGGCTTCTAAGAGGTATATAGGGATTTGGAGAGACAAAATGGGCTGGGTTTGGCCGAGCCAAAGGCTTTGGAAGTGTGGTTAAGGTGGTAGAGGTGGGGGCCTTTTATAAGAGGAGAGGAGGGGCACTTTTGGAAAGTTACAAAAGGATACTTTCTTATAAAATGATTTTCGGATTTAAAAGGTCCAAGAATTAGAAATTTTGAGGATAAGGTTATAAGAGTTCTAAATCCACCCATACAATAGGTTTTTTACAAGTGTAGGTCTTATATTTTACAATATATTTTAATTTTATTTAAATCCTTAAATAATGAGGTCATCACTCCATCATCATGGTGTCATAAATAATTTAATTTATTTAATGTCTAAAAATTATAAAAAAAATATCATGATGTAGGAAATATTTTTAGATTTATAATGAATATTTATAGTCAGCAATATGACTTGTATAACCCCATTTAAAAATTGTTTTAGTAAAACAACTCATGTTTGTGACATTTTAATTTTAACATTAAATAAAAATATATTAATGTCATTTTCCTAACAAAGTGGCTCCATGGGGTCCCCAATTTGACCCATGGATTGTCTTGGTAGGTCATGACACATCCAATAAGGTTATGACATGTGTAAAGTTCATTTCATATTATTAAAACAACATTGTTACCTTAAATTACACTAATTACCTCTAATCGCGATTAAAAACTTTAAAGTTACTATTCACCAAAAATTTATTTTAATCCCATTGAACCAAATTTTACTTTTTAATGACAACCATTTATGTCAGATTTTTGAAATTCATAACAAAGAGGTGGTAAAATTTCATTTAAACGAAAAATCAATTTTTTAAGTACCACTTAGTGGTTTCACTATTCATCAAAAATTGAAGTTTTTCAGAAAAATACCAAAACCTCACCCTAAAAAATATTTGATATTCTGAATTCAAAAATGATTTATATTTTACAAAATTCATAACATATAAGTTACATTAATTAATTTAATAATAAAATCCTGCTATCAGAGAAAATAGCGTGTTTTTATGAAACAATAAGTATCAAAAGATTTACACTTGTTTAAGTTCAATTTCAAAGTGAAATTAATTCCAATGACCACGATTGGATTAAATGGTAAAAATATATTATAATTTCACTTTAAAACCAATTAAAAATATAATCTAATCATATAAATAAATTATATTAAAAAGAGGCTTTGAATTAAAATACAACATTTTTCTCTATTAATTAAAAAAAATGAACATTATCAGAAAAATACCAGAAATTTATGCAAAGTAAATTACAATGTCCCAAGCATAAAGAATAAGTTTATTTTGACAAATATAGCTTATAAAATTTTCAAAATATAGATTAAAAAATGGTTTTCCATCAAAAGGCAGTAAACTAATCTTTTAAAAATATTAGTGTATTCCATGCTTAAGATTGGAATTATTCTCATTTTAAGCCTCTAAAACACTATATAATTCATTAATAGACATAGATAAAAATATATATTATTCATTAATTACTTCGTATGTTACGTCCTTCCCCCTTTAGAAAATTGCATCCCCATAATTTATTTACTTATCGAATAAGTGGGGGTATTTATCCCTCATTGCAGTTTCATATTCCCATGTTGCCTCTTCAATCATGTGGTTTTTTTACAAAACCTTTACCTGATGAATCACCTTATTCTGTAACACTTTCTCCTTATGGCAAAGAATCTGGACCGGTTGTTCTTCATAAGATAGGTTCTCTTCCAACTGAACTACCTCTGGACTCAAAATATGAGATGGATTTGGCATGTACTTCCTTAATATTGAAACATGAAAAACATTGTGTACCTGAGATAAACTCGGAGGTAAAGCCACTCGGTATGCAACTGATCCAAGTCTCTCCAGAATTTCATATGGTCTAATGAACCTTGGACTCATCTTTCCTTTCTTACGAAATCGCATCACACTTTTCCATGGTGAGACTTTGAGAAAAACATGATCACCTACCTCGAAAGATAGATCCTTCCTCCGGTTATCTGCATAACACTTCTGCCTGCTCTGAGCTGTTCTCATGTGTTTCTGTATCAACTGATCTTTTTCTTCCATCTCTTCTACCAATTCTGGCCCCATTAGCTTCCTTTCACCCACTTCATCCTAGAAGTATGGAGTTCGACACCGCTTCCCATATAACGCCTCAAATGGTGCCATCTGTATACTGGAATGAAAACTAATATTATATGAAAATTCAACCAAAGAAAGATGTTGGTCCCAACTTCCCTAATAATCCATCGAAAAAGCATGTAGCATATCTTCCAATGTCTGAATTGCTCGTTCTGAATACCCATCTGATTAAGGATGAAAATCTATACTAAAATTTAATTCAGTACCCAACGACTTCTGAAGGCCTATCCAAAAGTTAGAAGTAAACCTGGGATCACGATCAGATACAATGGAGAGATGAACTCCATGTAACCTGACTATCTCTTTAAGATACATTCGAGAAAGTTGATCTAGGGAAAAAGTATATCGTATAGCAAGGAAATGAGCAGATTTAGTCAAGTGATCAGCAATAACCTAGATTGCATTATTACCTCGAGATGTCTTCGATAATCCAACAACAAAGTCCATGGATATATTCTCCCATTTCCACTCTAGCACTGGTAAAGGCTGAAGAATCCCTTTCAGTAACTGCCGCTCTGGTTTAACCTGTTGACATGTCAAACACTTCATAGTAAAATCAGCAATATATCTTTTCATTCCAACCCACCAGTAATACTCCCGCAGATCTCTGTACATATTAGTACTGCCAGGATGCACTGAAAAAAGAGAACTATGAGCTTCGCATAACAACTCTCTCTACAACTGTGAATCACAAGTCACACACAAAATCTTCCCAAATCTCAAAACACAATCATTATCAATGTTGAATTCAGGCAACATACCCTTTTGAACTAGCTCTACCTTTTTCTGCAAATGATTGTCTTGCTTCTGTGCTTGCTTGATTCTATCTAATAGAGAAGATTTCACTGATACCTGAAACAAAACAGAAGGACATCCGACACCAACAACTTCTATACTAAAGATTATCAAATCCTTAACCAAGGGATCACGTTCCAAACACAACATTGTTAATGAAGTATTACTCTTTCGACTCAAAGCATAAGGGAATATATTTTCTTTTCCTGGATGGTAATGAATTTTACAATCATAATCCTTGATTAATTCTAGACAACTCCTCTGTCTCATGTTCAATTCATTCTGAGTGAATATATACTTTAAACTTTTGTGATTAGTATATATTTCACACATTACTCCATACAAATTATACCTCCAAATGTTTAAAGTGAAAAAAACAACAGCTAATTCCAAATCATGTGTAGGGTAATTTACCTCATGACTTTTCAACTATCGTGAAGCATAAGTAATTACCTGATCATTCTGCATTAGGACACAACCACATCCTTTCAATGAAGCATCACTATAGATAACAAACTCACCATTCCTTGAAGGTAGTTCCAAAACTGGAGAATTCACCAATCTTCTTTTCATCTCCTGAAAACAATCATCACATTCTTTTGTCTAGATATACTTAACACCCTTCCGAGTTAGCTTAGTCATTGGACTAGATAACTGTGAAAAATTTCTAACAAACCTTCGGTAATTTCTTGCCAAAACAAGTAAGCTATGAATCTCAGTTACATTTGTGGGTCTTGGCCATTCTTCAACAACCTTTGTTTTTAGAGGATCAACATTTATCCCATCTTTAGAAACAATATGACCAAGGAAAGAAATTTGTTGCAACCAAAACTCACAATTTATGAATTTCCCATACAATTGCTTTTCTTTCAAGGTTTGAAAAATAACCCTTAAATTTCTTTCATACTCCTCTTTACATTTAGAAAACACCAAAATATCATCAATGAAAACAACCAAAAACTTATCCAAGAACTCATGGAAAATTCTATTCATTATGTCCATGAATACAGCAGGTGCATTGGTTAGCCCAAAAGGCATTTCTACAAATTCATAATGGCCATATATTGTACGAAACATAGTCTTCAGAATATCTACTTCCTTTACCTTCAACTGATGGTACCCCGATCTCAGGTCAATCTTTGAAAAATACTGAGCTCCCTGGAGCTGATCAAACAAATCATCGATATGAGGAAAAGGATATTTTTTCTTACTAGTGATGTTATTCAAGGCTCTATAATCAATGCAATGTCTCATAGAACCATCTATATTTTTAACAAATAAAATAGGATCACCCCATGGTGATGTGCTAGGTTAAATGAAACCTTTCTCTAATAAATCTTGTAATTGCTCCTTAAACTCTAAAAGTTCAATTTGAGCCATTCGATAAGGGGGTTTTGAAATTGGATTAGCATCAGTAACTAAGTCAACAGTAAATTCAACTTCTCGATATGGTATTATTACAAGAAAAACATCAAGAAAAACATTAGGATACTCATTTACAACTGCACATCATTAATCTGAACAGTTCCTTTGTTTTCAACGATGTGTGCAAGGTAATATTCATTTCCATATTTTACAAGTTTCTCAGCCTCTTGATAAGTTATCAATAGTAAGGGTTCATTATTTTACACAAACTAAAAGTATTTCAGAAAAGAAACTTATTTACCTCTACAGTCAATCTTAGCATGGTAAATAGAGATCCAATCCATACCCAAGATAACATCAAAATCTACTGGAGGTAAAACAATAAGGTTCGCAAGTAGTTTCTTTCCAAAGATAAGGATAAGAAGATTCTTATAAATTCTTTTTGCCTCAAAATTTCCCCTAGGTGTTTTTACCACAAGTTCAGGAGTCATTTCTTGAGATGGTATTCCCATTTTACTAGAAAAATTTTCAGAGATGAAAGAATGTGTAGACCCCGAATCAAACAACACACTGGCATAATCTGAAAAAACAAACAAAGTACCTGATATAACTTCATTTGATGGCCTGACATCTACTGAAGTAGTTGCAAAGGATTTCACCACCCCTTTCTGCTTGTATTCAAACTGCTTCCCATCACTTGAGCTCTCTGTCGGACACTCGTTTGCAAAGTGACCCATCTCATTGCACTTAAAACATTTCACTAACTGTAAATCGAATTTTGACTTACCATCACCTTGATCTTTTTGAGATCAATCATGAGCTTTATGTACCATCTTACCAAATCGTTAGAACTTTCTAGAATTCATAAGACATTCCCCAGCATGCCATTTACCACAATTATCACAAACTGGAAACTTAGTTTTCTTACCGTCTGACCTTTTTGAATAATTCTTTCCTTTCTCCTGCCACATCGGTCTCTTCTTCTGCTGGTTGTTATAGAACACTTGATCATATGAAAACTCCATTTACACCTTCTCAGCACATCAAAAAAGCTTTTCATAACTTTTAAAATCACAAGAAGCCAATGCCCTTTAATATTTTGGATTTAATCCTGAGTAAAAATGATTGATTTTACTATCAAGGACTTGGATAAAATTTGGAGCATACCTTGCCAATCGAGTGAATCTCTCTTCATAAGCAGCCACTGAGTCTTCCCCTTTCCACAATTCCAAGAATTTTTTTTCCATCCTAAGTCGAACATCCTTAGGAAAATACTTCTCAAGATACATACCTTTGAATTCATCCCAGTCGAGAGCATCAATCTCATCAGCGTCCCTGCTATTTTTAACCATTGACCACCACTGATCTGCTTCACCCTCAAAACGGTAAATAGTAATACTAACATTTTGATTGTCTGAACACCCCATGAAATAGAAAATATTCTCTAGTGATTTAATCCACCCTTCAGCTAGCACAGGGTCAGATGATCCTCTAAATGATGGGGGATGTTGCCTCATGAAATGTTCCACCACTGACATGTTCTTCTACGGTTGATCTGGATGATCTCGTGCATGGATACCACCAACATTTATCGCTTGAGTAGACTACTCCATTAATGCAACAAACTGTTCCATTCCAATTACAACCATCTCAGGATGCTGATTCGGAAGGTTATTTCTTTCTGTATTCCTTCCTAGCACTGCTTCCCTGTTTCCTCTGCAGAATACCATTCTGAACAAACATTTTTCAGATGAAGCAACAAGTTAATCTTCAAATGCTATATCATTTCAATTTGACCATAAAAAAATATTTTTGGATAATCATTAAATAGAATTATAACTCCTAAAGATATCTAAACTAACCTCTGATACCAACTATAAGGCCCCAGCCTTAAACATTACTTAATCATGAGTTACTTCAAGAATACACATTGAGGATCTTTTCAAGTTTAGATTTATAGAGAATTAGATCATAAAACATACATTACATTCCACATTTAAACAAAGTGGTTACATAAAAGATAGTACTCATTTTTCCCATCAGTGGAAACATATTTAAAATAAAACATGGATTCTTTCTTGACACTTCATTGACACTATCATCACATCATGTACCCTTCCCTTGACCTGTAAAAAACATTTTCAAAACTTGGGATGAGAATAAAAATCTCAGTAAGGGATATAAAAATACGGAAAGAAAACATGAGTACATGTATAAATAAGAATAAATGAAATCATACTTTACTCATAAAGAATAAGAACTTTAGAATACATCATCAAAACATGAATAAAACATAGAAATCATAAGACATAAAGGTATCTTGAGGCATTGATAACATTCTTACGTAGGGAGTAACCCTCTTGGTTACGTTTGGAATACCCATCACAGTATATTCCCTAAATCTATTTAGAGAAAACTTAACGTTTAACTCCTTCGCATTACCCAATGCATTGGAGAGCTATATCGGTCTCAACCACCCTTAGTTTATCACAGAACCACCCATCTTTATAACAATTCCCAAGAACCATAACATAATCGTATCACATAAAACATGCATAAAGGAAACATAACATTTCCACATTTCAATCACAAGATATCAATACAACACATTTATATAATAAAGACATTATGAAAACCATTTTCAATACCAAAATAAAAGAAAAGTAAAACATGGTATTTATTTTTCATTTAAAAAAAAGGTAAGGCTTGTAGAGGAAGATGAAACTCAAACAATGGTCACGGCGGCGGAGAAGTCATTGTCCCCGCATACGTACAACAAAAACATTCCCTTTATTCATTTAGTAAAATGATTCTTATAAAAATATTCCTATTGGATAAACGTAAAAGTCAAAGCGTATTAACACCGTATAAAAGATGGTTGTGTATAAAACAAAATATGCCTCAATGAAAGGAGATTGAGACAGAGTCCCATACCTCGGGTCTGACTTGACTCGATCGTTCTTTATCCTCTTGAATAATAAACTTGAGTTAATTTATACTTACTTAAGAATGTCTTTCAAGTTCATTATTCCTTTTATATCACTTATTACCATTTCATGAACACTATGTAATTATTTAAGTTAATAACGGACGTTTTAACGATCATTGGTACTTGAGTCAAAAATAAACTCTTTATAATTACAAGTTGTTCATGTATCCATTATATCCAGAGTTATACTCATGATGTAGATATCATATATAACATATATATCTAGTATATACATACATTTAAAATATTTCATAACATTTAGAGGTATGAAATGAAATGCACCGTTCATGGAGAGGGTAAGCCGTACGTATGCATGAACGCTACTTTCATTTCTATTTCGTATTTTATGGAATGGAATCATAATGATATAAAGGTATATTATAATTCCATTATAATATCATATATAATATCATTAATTACTTCCTTTATATGTCCCACATATGGCATTAACGAATCAAATCACTTTGAGGGGGCGGTAGTCCACACTTCCTAAAATGAAGATATCGCGTTTACCCATAATGGAAACCATAAAGGTATGCCATAAATGAAAAATACATAAGCTTAAGTAAAACATAAACATATTATATATCATATATAAATATAGTGTCATCTTAATGGCCACCTTTGAATGTGTTAAAAGAATATTGAACAATCATTGTTTCGTGAGGCGGAAATTCGCCATCCACAGAAACGGTATGTTCTTTAACCCTTAGATATAAGAGTGTGTAAGTGTAGCTCAAATAATTGTTATAAAAACATCCTAGTATATATAAGATACTTGTTTTGTTACAAAAGAAATGAATAAAAAGAGTTTAGGGGGTTGGAGAAGAAAAATAAAACATAATAACACAAGAGAAGACACTACGTTCAAATCGGGTAACTCTTTTTGATTTGAGCTCAAAGGATTCCTTGGGAAGACTTCTGCCCAAAGTGAGGATTCTAAGAGTTAGAGAGGGATGTGGAGAGACAAAATGGGAAGGTTTTGGCCGAGAAAAAGGATTTTGAAGTGTGGGTAAGATGGTAGAGGTGGGGGACTTTTATAAGAGGAGAGGAGGGGCACTCTTTGAAACTTACAAAAGGATACTTTATTATAAAATGATTTTCGGATTTAAAAGGTCCAAAAATTATATATTTCCGGGATAAGGTTATAAGAGTTCTAAATCCACCCATCCAATAGGTTTTTGAAAAGTGTAGGTCTTATATTTTACATTATATTTTAATTTTATTTAAATCTTTAAATAATGAGGTCATCGATGCATCATCATGGTGTCATAAATAATTTAATTTATTTAATGTATAAAAATTATAAAAAAATATCAGGATGTAGGAAATATTTTTATATTTCTAATGAATATTTATAGTCAACAATATGACATGTATAACCCCATTTAAAAATTGTTTTAGTAAAACAACTCATGTTTCTGATATTTTAATTTTAACATTAAATAAAAAGATATTAATGTCATTTTCCTACCAAAGTGGCTCCATGGGGTCCCCAAGTTGACCCATGGATTTTCTTAGTCGGCCATTGTAACACCCCGAGATTTTATGAAAAATATTCTTTTTAATTTCATTAATGTCTTGTGTGGTACGCTACACCAAAATGAGCTTGCACAACACGCATCCTTGACTTGCCTTACGTTACACTCAATCACGACCTTCCTCGATAGCGTGTGTAGTACACAATAACGAGTTTCACTAAACAACATTATGCTATTAAAATATTATTAAAACTAGCCATTATGATTAGTAATAACCACTTTTTGACATTTTGTAAATTTTATTTTCAAAATGGACTTCATTTTTGGATTTGGAATGTTGAAATTAGCTTCGGGTGAAATTTTGGTATTTTTCGGATAACTTTCATTTTCTGATGAATAGTGAAAATTACTAAATTTTAATTAAAAAAACGTTTTTAAGATAAATAATTAATAGTGATAAATTATTAATTTCAGTGGTTTTAAAGTATATTTAGAATATATTTTTACAATTTAATACAATTTTGTTTATTGGATGTAATTTCACATTTAAACCAGACATAAACAACTGTCAATCTTTTGATAGTTATTATCTCTTAAGAACACGCTATTTGTTTTGACGACGGGAATTAATTTTTAAATTAATTAATGAGACTGATATGTTTTGGATTTGTTAAAATAGACATCATTTTTGAATTCATAATATCAAATATAACTTAGGCCTAATTTTTGGTATTTTTCTGGAAACTTTCATTTTTTGATGAATAGTGAAACCACTAAGTGGTAGTTAAAAAAATGAATTTTTCATAAAACTTAATTTTACCGCTTCTGCGAGTGGAATTTCAAAAATCCGAGAGACACAATTGATGTCAGTAAGTAAAATGTGGTTCAATGAGATGAAAATAATTTTTGGTGAATAATAACTTTTTAATTTTTTTTACCACGGTTAAAAGTAAATAGGGTAATTAAGGGTAAAAATGATATTATTATTACCCTAACACAAGTCCTAATTCTGTTGGATAAGTTTAATTCGACTAATAACGACCTTAGGAATAAAATATGACCATTTAGGCCCACTTGTATTAGATTAGGAAATTTATTATTAATTTATTTAAAGAAGGGTTAAAATAGTTAAAATCAATGTTTAATAAGTAAATAATTTTTAATATAAACTTTTACATAAGATAAATTCGACTAGTAATATTCCATAGAAAGATAAAATGATTTCATACATAATGGTATTTTATTTGTAATTTTTATACATTACATAAGTTAATTTATTTATGACAGAAAGATGATGCAGTAATTCTCTTATTAATGAAATATTGACATAATTGATGTTATAAATACCCAAATAAATGTAATTTGAGACTTTTTAAGAATTTCAATAATTTTCTAGGTTAATATGATATTTTAGTATTGATTTAATTAACCTTTTTCGAACTAATCATTTTGTTATGATTTTCACAAAAATCAATTACTAAATAGTGTAAAAATTGACAGAAATAGTTTTTAAAACAAATATTATATTATTAATTGTTATTTTATTCCCAAAAATATAAGGATCGGCAAAATGAATTAGAAAAGGTTATATATATTAATAATAAACAACTTGGGGTTCGTTTGGATTCTTATAGTATGTTTATTAACCTTATACTGTAAGAACACAAAAAGACACGGTAAAAGTAAAATTATCTAACTTAATGTTAAATCTAAATAATAAGGTTAAAATAGGAACCTAAACTTGTCTAAATTATATTGGATGAGAGGATTTAGACCCATCCTCACCTTATCTTCGAAATAAATCAATTTTGAGCTATTTAAAACCGAATTTGGCTTTATAATAAAATAATATTTTTAGTTATTCCAATGATTCCCCTCTCCTCCCTTATAAAAGGGTACCTCTTCCCTCTCTTCCTCACACCACATTGAGCCTTCTAGCTCGGCAAAACCCTGCCAAATTATCTTCTACACTTCCCTAGAAACATACTAGAGGTCCTGTTCTTCTTCAAAGACCAATTTCAGTGCCCTAAAAGGAGGTCTCAAAGAGGCGCTTCAAAGAAGAGGTAATGTCCGTTACCGATTCTTTCAACTTTATTTCTTCTTCCACTTCTTCTTCTTTAGTTGTTTAATTATGAAGAAATAAAATCAGTATCACTCATATACTGATATGTTATTATAAGTATAAAACAACCCTATTTCACCATTTATCCATCCTACGGAAAATGAAATCACCGCACGTGCGTACGTACAGAATACCGTCTCCACGCCATGGTGTAATCTGTTTTTCCAACACCACCGTACTTGGATGGGTATAATGGTGTAAATAATAACTATAAATACTTATTATAACATCATACTGATTCTTATATATTTTATCATCCACTCCAATTCAATTCAATGATTATGGAAATGATATCATCGCACGTGCGTACGTACGGACTACCGTCTCCACAACGCGATGAGATTCATTCTCCATGTTAACCATACATGAATGATCATAAAGTTTATTTAATGAATAATAATGAAATATATGAAATAATACTGCTACTTTATTTATGTATATATATATATGTATGTTGTCTATTTAGTTTCATTCAATTAAATAAGAAAACGAAAACAGCGTTCATGCGTACGTACGGCCTACCGTCTCCATGAACGGTGTATTTTATTCCTTTTATCAACCTATAATATATATATGTATATGTAAATCATGTTTTAAATTATGAAATTATGTAAATCAGGATATAAGTAATAATATAATGAATGGCATGTCGAAACACATACGATAAATGAAATGATTTTACCCAAAACGCTCCTTTAACATGGAATTTACAAAAGAACGGGTAATATAAAGTCATAAGTGAAACATATATGATATCATAACAACGAATATGATTATGTAATAAGTCAATGACATTATTTAAATCATTATACAGGAGTTTCGGATACGTACAAAGCATATCGCACCTAAGGTAAGGGATAAATTTTCAATCTCATTTTTATCTGAGATTGCTTATACATAAGTATTTACTGGGGTTACGTTTATCATCCATGACCATGTTTTCTAAAAATGCTTTCATAAAATGTTTACCATTCTTCCATGGATGTTTAAAGTCATTTTTACCCTTTATTGACTTTTTACCACATTTTATGAATGGAATCTTTCCTTTGGTTACCATATAAGGTACTTTTTGACTTTTCCGACAAAAGTATGAGGATAATGTTATTTTTAACTTATACGGCATGAACAGATTTTTACAGTTTCATAACACCTCATTTTCAAGAAGCTTCCTCTACAAGATTGCATTATTATTTTCAACAAAACCCTTATCTTTTAAAATTGCATGAAATTTTGTGAAATGAAAATTATTTTAAAGAATAAAGGATATTTTCCTCAAGAATTCATTTCAAGTGTTTTATCAAAACTATTTTCCATCTAAGATGACATTATTTCATATGTGTATGTTTCAAGTAAAATGTCTATATGATTTAAATGGTTTCAATTTCTTATGATGAAATGATATCAATTGTTTATGGATTATGATATGATGGCATGATGTTTAAGAATCCCATTTTATTTCATGGGTTATGCTATGATGTATGATTTATGATTTTGTGGAACACGAAAGAATGATTTCATTATGAGACGGGTGGGAACTATATCTCCCTCCAATGCATTGGGTAAAGATTTATATATCATGAGATAGACATGGCTGGAACGACAAGTTAAACCGGTTCAGTAATACAGGATTGGAACGAGGAGTGAACTCGATTCAGAAAGGGACTTTGTCCACTAAGATGGTCTTGGCAGCAATGCCTTGGATACTATGGAAATCATATAATGTGCTTAATGGTTGCCAAAATTACATGTTTTATTTCCATGCTATTTTATCATTCTAAATGTTTCTTTATGATTTATGCCTTACGTACTTCCATGTTTTATGTCATTGCTCAAGATTTTGATGTTTAAACATTATGTTCATTTTTTTAAGTTCAAATGTATATGGTATATTTATTTTATCCATGCTTACCCTTACTGAGCATTTGAGATCACCCTTTTTATGTTTTCTTTTCCCCAGGATATAAAGAAATGTTTTAGGCAAGAAAAAAAGGGGAAGATCTTTATGAGAGATGTTGAATATCTTTCACCGTGATTAAAAGATTATATTCTGAGTTTCCAAAGACACTAAACTATTACAGTCCTTGTGTGTGTGTGTTTTTTTTTATGTACTAAGTATTCCGAAAAAGTAATGTAATGTCCATGTACGTTAAGCTTAGGGTCTCTACAGTTGGTATCAGAGGAAAGGTTTAGTCAACCTTTGGAAACTAGGATGCGAGAACTTTAGTGAGATCCCTAGAGATATTTCTAAGGTATGTCTAGGGATGTCCCTAAGGTTAAGTATACGTTATAGTCATAGAATTGCGCTAACCATCTTAGAATTAAACCTAATATGTTAGATATTTATGGTACTCCCCCTTTATTATGTTGTTTTCCCTAGCGTGATTTTTGCCTCTCACACTATTCTTTTTGGTTTTTAGACGATGGCTGGAACCCGAAGGAACTGTATTGATCAATGTAATGGATGATGCAATGATTGTCCTCCTGAAAAAACCAACGTTATGTGAGATGGAGTGAAAAATATTATTGCTATACTTACACAAGCTATGAATCATTTTGGACTTCAAAATGAGCAGAGAAGGAAACAATATTCTACTGAGTCCTTCATGGGGCAATGTCCACCTTCTTTCAGTGGGTCTTCTGATCCACTTATTGCTGAACAATGGATCAGTACTACTAAAAAGATATTTTAAGTTCTTCAATGTTCTGAACATGATAAAGTGATCTTAGCAGTGTATCGTTTGGAAGGTGATGCTGATCAATGGTGGAATCTTATCAAGAATACGAGGCCAAGTGATGAAATTGAGTCCATGGAATGGGACAAGATCAAGAACATATTTTTCAATAAGTACTTCCCTCATATTCTTCGAACAAAGATGGAGAAGGAGTTTCTTGAACTAAAGCAAAAAGATGATGAATCTGTTGGTATATACGAAGTGAATTTTACAAGGCTTGCAAGGTATGCATCTGGATTTATCATCCAACCTGAAAGTAATGTTGATCAATTATTTAGTGGATTAAAACCAAATCTTCAAAGGGAATTAGCTATAAGAGACTTCAGTAGCTATGGAGAAATTGTGCATGGTGCTATCAAGGTAGAAATGGAAGTTGGTGTTACTTATCCATCTCATAGTTTTGACATGAAACGAAAGATGGTGTTCAAGGAGAAATCTCAGAATAATGGTGAAAAGAAGATGAATGTTTCTTTATGCTCAAAGTGTGGAAAGAAGCATGGTGGAGATTGTCTTAAAGGGACTAGAAAATGTTTTAAGTGTGGAAAAGAAGGTCATCGAGTAGCTGAGTGTCGAAGTAATGGAAAAAGGGTTTCTAATGATGTGAATAAAGAAAAGACTGCAGAGAACGCACCACCAACAGTGCAATGCTTCAAGTGAAAGGAAATAGGGCATTATGATAATAAATGCCCTAATCCAAGGGTTAGTGATGATCGACATGAGCAACCACTTAAGGAAAAGGACAAAGGGAAGTCACATGTGATCACTATTGGAGATGTTGAATATGACAAAGATGTGGTGGAATGATTAAGTATTTATGTAGTGGGATTCCAAAAAATGTTGTATATAGTATCGTGGAATATTGGAATATTTATGTATTGGTCTGTTGTGGTTTTCAATGGTACCGGTAACCATAGAATGTGATTGAGATATTTTTGGAAAAAAAGATGATATGCACATAATGGAAGGAAAACGAGAAAATGAAATGTTTGACCGTATTCATGAGCTCATGACTGATATAAGGAGAAGGTTATATCATGGTTTGAGTATATAGAATTTTTTGGATTTTGGTATGTGGAAAGAGTTAACTTTTGACTGCATTCATGTTTTCACTATGGTTCAATTAATGGGTATTCATTCTTCAAGAGAATACATGATTAAGGTATTCACATGTTTGTAATTTGAACAACAAGATATATCTTATGATATATGGGGGATAAATGATGGCATTCACGTGATTGTTATGTGATATTTCAAGTAATCATTTTCTTTATACTATGAGCTTGGACCGAAGTATTTTAGATAAGCCTAAATATTGGAATGTATTATGTTGTACATAAGTTATGATAGAACTTTTTTTGATATTATTGATGGGATGTTATAGTAATATAGCTTTAGAAAAAGGACAACCTGCAGGACAGGCGACAGCCCATCGCGTCAGATAAGGCTGTGGGAATCGAACCCCCAACCGAAGTGTGACTGGCCTTTATCATCTACCACTGGCCTACAGGAAGTCCCTGGTTAGTAGAAACTAGTTTTATTTTATTACGCAGTATGATATATGAAGAATAAGTTCATTTTTGGAATTGTATATGATTAACCTCACCATAGACGGCTTATGTATATTTGATAACTTTTGCTAACCTTTTATTTAAAACAGATGGAATGACCCATCATTCTATCACATGACCAATTAACACTTCATGAATATCAAATTCAACTTCATTGATTTAAGAGATGAAGTGGAAATTTTCCAAAGAACGACGAACGGTGAGACTATACAAAAATCATGAAAGTATTTCTTCTAATTCCAATTTCATCAACTTTAGGGAAATGATCTTGAAAACAAAAAATGTTTTCCTAGTGCTCTTATATCTGATGAATCAGATGGTACCTTAGATCATCACAAATTTATGGCTTTGTGATTGCTGGATTTTCCATAGCCATGTTCTCTACCACTCTCGATCAGAACATGATGGTTAGATTTCTCTTCCATATCCATATTTTCACCTATGTGGAAACCCAGTGATTAGTTTATTTGGGTAACTGTTACGTTTCATACTTTTGTTTTTAAAGATTGGTTTTGTTATTCCTTTTTATGATGTTGGTTTCTATTAAAGAAACTTTCGAGTAGTAAACCATTTATAACCCTGACGAATTTCGAGGGCGAAATTCATTTTAAGGGGGGTAGAATGTAACACCTCTAGATTTTATGAAAAATATTCTTTTTAATTTCATTAATGTCTTGTGTTGTATGCTACACAAAAAGGAGCTTGCACAACACGCATCCTTGACTTGCCTTTCATTACATGCAATCGTGACCTTCCTCCATAGCGTGTGTAGTACGCAATAATGAGTTTCACTAAACAACAATATGCTATTAAAATATTATTAAAACAAGCCGTTATGAATAGTAATAACCACCTTTTGAAATTCTGTAAATTTTATTTTCAAAATGGACTTCATTTTTGGATTCGGAATATTGAAATTAGCTTAGGGTGAAATTTGGGTATTTTTCGGATAACATTCATTTCCTGATGAATAGTGAAAATTACTAAATTTTAATTAAAAACAACCTTTTTAATAGAAATAATTAATAGTGATAAATTTTTAATTTGAGTGGTGTTAATGTATATTTAGAATATATTTTTTAAAATTTAATACAATGTTGGTTATTGGATGTAATTTCACATTTAAACTAGACATAAACAACTGTCAATCTTTTGATAGTTATTATCTCTTAAGAACACGCTATTTGTTTTGACGACGGGAATTAATTTTTAAATTAATCAATGAAACTGATATGTTTTAAATTTGGTAAAATAGACATCATTTTTTAATTCATAATATCAAATATAGCTTAGGCCTAAATTTTGGTATTTTTCTGGAAACTTTTATTTTTTGATGAATAGTGAAACCACTAAGTGGTAGTTAAAAAAATGAATTTTTCATGAAACTTAATTTTACCATTTCTGTGAGTGGAATTTAAATAATCCGAGTGACACGGTTTATGTCAGTAAGTAAAATGTGGTTCAATGAGAGGAAAATAATTTTTGGTGAATAGTAACTTTTTACTTTTTTTTACCACGTTTAAAAGTAAATATGGTAATTAAGGGTAAAAATGATATTATTATTACCCTAACACATGTCCTAATTCTATTGTATAAGTTTAATTCGACCAAAAACAACATTAGGAATAAAAAATGACCATTTAGGCCCACTTGGATTAGATTAGGACATTTATAATTAATTTATTTAAAGAAGGGTTAAAATAGTTAAAATCAATGTTTAATAAGTGAATAATTTCTAATATAAGGTTATAAATAAGATAAATTCGACTACAAATATTCATTAGAAATCTAAAAAGATTTCATACATAATGTTATTTTACTTGTAATTTTTATACATTAAATAATTTAATTTATTTATGACACAAAGATGATGCAGTAATTATATTATTAATGAAATATTGACATAATTGATGTTATAAATACCCAAATAAATGTAATTTTAGACTTTTTATGAATTACACTAATTTTATAGGTTAATATTACATGTTAGTATTTATTTAATTAACTTTTTTAGAACTAATCATTCTGTTATGATTTTCAAAAAAATCAATTACTAAATAGTGTCAAAATTGACATAAAACATTTTTTAAATCAAATATTATATTATTAATTGTTATTTTACTCTTAAAAATCTATGGTTCGTCCAAATGACTTAGATAAGGTTATATATATTAATAATAAACAACTTCGGGTTCGTTTGGCTTCTTATTGTAATTTTATTAACCTTATAGTGTAAGAACACAAAAAGACACGGAGAAAGTAAAATTATCTAACTTAATGTGAAATCTAAATGATAAGGACAAAATAGGAACCTAAACTTGTCTAAATTATATTTTATGATATGATTGCGACCCATACGCACCTTAGCATCGAAATAAATCAATTTAGAGCTATTTAAAACCGAATTTGGATTTATCATAAAATAATATTTTTAGTTATTCAAAAGGTGCCCCTCTCCTCCCTTATAAAAGAGTACCTCCTCCCTCTTTTCCTCACACCACATTGAGCCTTCAATCTCAGCCAACCCCTGAAAAATTCTCTTCTACACTTCCCTAGAAACATCCTATAGGTCCTGGTCTTCTTCAAAGACCAATTGCAGTGCCCTAAAAGGAGGTCTCAAAGAGGCCCTTCAAAGAAGAGGTAATGTCCGTTACCGATTCTTTCAACTTTATTTCTTATTATACTTCTTCTTCTTTAGTTGTTTCATTATGATGCAATAAAATCAGTATCAATAATATACTTATATGTTATTATAAGTATGAAACAACCCTATTTCACCGTCTATCCATCCTACGGAAAACGAAATCACCGCGCGTGCGTACGTATGGAATACCGTCTCCACGCCGTGGTGTAATCTGTTTTTCCAACACCACCTTACTTTGATGGGTATAATGATGTAAATAATAACTATAAATATTTATTATAAAATAATAATGATTCTGATATATTGTATCATCCACTCCAATTCAATTCAATGATTATGGAAATGATATCATCGCTCGTGCGTACGTATGGACTACCGTCTCCACGACGCGATGAGATTCATTCTCCATGTTAACCATACATGAATGATCATAAAGTTTATTTAATGAATAATAATGAAATATATGAAATAATAATGCTACTGTATTTATGTATATATATATGTATTTCGTCTATTTAGTTTCATTCAATTCAATAAGGAAACGAAAACAACGTTCATGCGTACGTAAGGCCTACCGTCTCCATGAACGGTGTATTTCATTCCTTTTATTGACCTATAATATATATATGTACATGTAAATCCTGTTTTAAATTCTGAAATTATATAAATCAGGATTTAAGTAATAATATCAATAATGAAAAGTCGAAACACATACGATAAATGAAATGATTTTACCCAAAACGCTGCTTTAACATGGAATTTACAAAAGAACGGGTAATATAAAGTTATAAGTGAAACATATATGATATCATAACAATGCATATGATTCTGTAATAAGTCAATGACATTATTTAAATCATTATACAGGAGGTTCGGATACATACATAGCATATCAGACCTAAGGTAAGGGATAAATTTTCAATCTCATTTTTATCCAAGATTGCTTATACGTAAGTATTTACTAGGGTTACGTTTATCATCCATGACCATGTTTTCTAAAAATGATTTCATTAAATGTTTACCATTATTCCATGGATGTTTAAAGTCATTTTTACCCTTTATTGACTTTTTACCACATTATATGAATGGAATCTTTCCTTTGGTTACCATATAAGTTAATTTTTTACTTTTCCGACAAAAGTACGAGGAGAATGTTATTTTTAACTTATATGGTGTGAACAGATTTTTACGGTTTTATAATGCCTCATTTTCAAGAATCTTCCTCTACATTATTGCATGATTATTTTCAAAAAAACCCTTATCTTTTAAAATTGCATGGAATTTTGTGAAAAGAAAATGATTTTAAAGAAGAAAGGATATTTTCCTTAAGAATTCATTTCAAGTGTTTTGTCAAAACTATTTTCCATCAAAGATGACATTATTTCATATGTGTATGTTTCAAGTAAAATGTCTCTATGATTTAAATGGTTTCAATTTTCTTATGATGAAATGATATCAATTGTTTATGGATTATGTTATGATGGAATGATGTTTAAGAATCCCATTTTATTTCATGGGTTATGCTATGATGTATGATTTATGATTTTGTGGCACACGAAAGAATGATTTCATTATGAGATGGGTGGGACCTATATCTCCCTCCAATGCATTGGGTAAAGATTTATATCTCATGATATAGGCATGGCTGGAACGACAAGTTAAACTGGTTCAGTAATACAGGACTGGAATGAGGAGTGAACTCGATTCAGAAAGGGACTTTGTCCACTAATATGGTCTTGGCAGCAATGCCTTAGCTACTATGGAAATCATATCATGTGATTAATGGTTGGCACAATTACATGTTTTATTTCCATGCTATTTTATCGTTCTTAATGTTTCTTTATGATCTATGCCTTATGTACTTCCATGTTTTATGTCATTGCTCATGCTTTTGATGTTTAAACATTATGTTCATGTTTTTATGTTCAAATGTATATGATATGTTTTATTTTATCCATGCTTACCCTTACTGAGAATTTTAGCTCACCCTTTTTATGTTTTATTTTCCCTAGGATATAAAGAAATGTTTTAGGTAAGAAAAAAAGGGGAAGATCTTTATGGGAGATGTTGAAGATCTTTCACCACGATTAGAAGATTATATTCCGAGTTTCCAAAGACACTAAACTATTACAGTCCTTGTGTGTGTGTGTTTTTGTTATGTACTAAGTATTCCGCAAAAGTAATGTGATGTCCATGTATGTTACGCTTAGGGTCTCTACAGCCATGACACATCCAATAATGGTAGGACATGTGTCAAGTTCATTTCATATTATTAAAACACTATTCGTACCTTAAATTACTCTAATTACCTCTAATCACGATTAAAAACATAAAAGTTACTATTCACCAAAAAATTATTTTAATCCCATTGAACCACATTTTAATTCTTAATCACAACCATGTATGTCGGATTTTTGAAATTCATAACACAGAGGTGGTAAAATTTCATTTAAAATAAAGATCAGTTTTTTAAGTACCACTTAGTGGTTTCATTGTTCATCAAAAATTGAAGTTTTTCAGAAAAATACCAAAAATTCACCCTAAGCTATATTTGATATTCCAAATTAAAAAATGATTTCTATTTTAAAAAATTAAAAAAATATAAGGTACATTAATTAATTTAAAAATAAATTCCCACTTTCAGAGAAAATAGCGTGTTTTTATGAAACAATAAGTATCAAAAGATTGACACTAGTTTAAGTCCAATTTAGAAGTGAAATTAATTCCAATGACCACTATTGGATTAAATGGTTAAAATATATTCTAATTTCACTTTAAAACCAATTAAAAATATAATTTAATCATATATATAAATTATATTAAAAATAAGTTTTGAATTAAAATACAACATTTTCACTATTCATTAAAAAAATAAACATTATCAGAAAAATACCAGAAATTTATACAAAGTAAATTTCAATATCCCAATCATGAAGAATAAGTTTATTTTGAAAAATATAGCTTATAAAATTGTCAAAAGATAGATTTAAAAATGGTTTGCCATCAAAAGTCCGTAAAATAATCTTTTAAAATTATTAGTGTATTCCATGCTTAAGATTGGATTTATTCTCATTTTAAGCCTCTAAAACACTATCTAATTCATTAATAGACATAGATAAAAATATTTATTATTCATTACGTACTTGGGATGTTACATCATCCCTTCATGGTCAATGTCAAATGATCTTATCTTGAATTAAACCCTTGAAAAACTCTTTGAAACTTGTATTCAAAACACTTACATATATCAAAATACTATTTCTTTTAAAAATCAATTTACAATACCATAATTACCAGAAAAGGGGAAGATGGGTTTTCTATAAAGCCAACATAAAACAGTTTAATGTAATAAATACTTAAAATAATAGTTATGGTAGTGGTAAAACTCATTTTCTTCATATATATTAAAATTGAACATTCCTTTGGTCTTTTGTAACGAAACGCAGAAAATTTCATATTATGATTTCTTTTTGAAAATATATAAAAGAAAGTGGAATAAAATTTCCTTTATAGTTATTTTATTATTATATAAATAAATTCGTATTATAATTTGAAAAAAAATTATATAAAAGAGAATTATTTTCAAAATAAATTATTATAACATTTAAAATGAGGTTTTAAATTAAATCATCCCTTACCTTGAGTTTGACACTTCATGTATGTTATTTATATTAATAAATAATAAACACTTATTAATTATTTACTAATCTGATAACATTTTTCTATATAATTTTTACATTTTTTATTACCATGTCATTTATATTTATTTAATCATTTAATTTTATGTCGGACGTTTCAATGATATTTAGTTCAAAAGTCGAAAATGGCTTTTGCAGGTTGAATATGATCACATATGCCATTATTATATCATCTATACAATAATAATAATGACTTAATTATAATTTTTGTAAATATATTATAATTTTATAGGGGTTTCGATGGATCATGATGCGAGGGGCTTGATTTCTAGTTCAGCTTCTCTGGCACCACATGATAGATCTGGGCAGCTCTATCAGACTAAACACATTCGCCATCATCCAGATCAATGTTGGGTGGCCCAAATGCTAGAGCCCCCATTATTTACATGTAAACATTAATGAATAAGGGAGTTGTGAGTGGTGGTACCTAAGTCAATGATGGTATATCTTTATCTTTAAGAGTTTTTTCTGTGAAATCACCATTGTGGTGGCTAAGTTTGATTCATCATTCTTTTTCATTAGCAGAGTGGTCTTTAATGACCTCTGGGATTTGGATATGGTAGTTCTTTAGGGTGATCACTATCCCCCGCTTCTCCACCACATCTTATTTTATTCATTATTCATTCACTAATTTTTTCTAAAATTTCTCTATATATCATATATAAAATATAAATTAAATTTTTAATTTTTTTTTTTCATTCCACTATATTGTTTGTTTGTGTAATAATTCTTTGAAACCGTGGTGTTCTATAATTTTAAAATATAGTTATATAATTAGCATATTTTTATTATCTCATTATACTGTTCTCAATTTTATGGTGTGTATTAATCTATCATATTAAATTTTCATGACATATAAATAAAATAATGATTATCCCTTTACGTGTTATATTTTATTTATTTATAATATTCCATTAATATTTTCTTATACTCAAATGTATTCTGTAATTTAATCTAATTTTGTATATATTTGAGGTTCATATAGTTAAAATGAAAAATCCTTTTAAAAAGTATATATATAATATTTAGAAAACATTTATTAATATATACATTGATTTTTTTGACCTTACATTCTCCTTCTATAAAGAAATGGTTCCCTAGAAATTTAATTTATTATATCAAGTGAAAAATGGGTGAAGGTATCATTGAAATAAGCATGAATATATATAAATTATGTAAAAATAGTTTTCATCTTTGGTCATAATAGATAACTCGTCATTTGACTTAAAATATATATGTGTATAGTTTTTCTATTAGTCTCATTTAATTTTTTATGCTTTCTTCTTTAGTATTATTCTTGATTTTAAGGAGGCATGCCTCTTAATAAATCACGATCTTTCTATAAAATCATTCTATAATTAAAATTATTGAATATTAGTTGAATAATATTATAATTTACCCATTATTTTATATTTATATTGATTCCCATGATATTTGGGAAATTTATTTGAATAATGTTACATATTCTTAGAGTCGAAGGATTATACATTTGTAGTATATCCAATGGAATTAAATTTATCAGCATGGTTGTCTTTATCTCTATATTTGAAACAATATCCCAATCATTTATTTCAAGAATGAGATGTTTCTTTCTATATTTATTTCATTTTGTAAATTATAACATTCTTTTCTTATTCTTCTATAAATACCTTTCTATATTGTTTCCTCCCATCATCTTCTTATTATGCATTCCTTCATTAAAAAATGACTTAGTGAACTTATTATCTATATCGAGGGAACTTGACACTATTTTATTATAAGATGGGTTTTTAATATACTAATGAACTTTGAAGTAGTTAATTTATCCTATAAATAATAGACAAATATTTTATCAAGGATTGTGTACATGATCCACAACACATATTGACACCCATTTAAAGATAACTATATTCTCAAAAACTATTTCTTCCACATTTTTTATTCGATTAAAAACAATATATTCTATATAAACTTTATTCTCATTATAAAAATACATTAAAAAGAATATTACTTTAGTTAAATTCCATTTAATGTATCCCATCTATTCTAACTTTTTTATTATTTTGAATCAACTACAAAAACTGATATGCATCTCCCTTTTGATGATACATAGAAAAATAACCATATTTAATTAAATACACCATAAATCATATAAAATTTCATTTATAAATTTAATCCATTTCATTGGCACTAATTAATAGTGGTTAAAGTGACCTAATATAAACATAACAGAAATTATAAATTAATTTCCTGATTTAAATAATACATCTCACAAATTATCAGAAAACTAATTTATCAAAGGGTTTAGTGAAATAGATATTAGATATATAATAACTACAAATTATAATAATTTATACTTAATCAAACTCATCTAGACTCTTTTGTTTGTATTTTCACAAGTTATATATACCTTCATAACCGGGGTAAAGGAAAACATAAGAAATGAGTGATCACAAACAATTAATAATTGAAAACTTATGGAAATGTACTTAAGTGATGGGTCATAAGAATATGAGAAAACATGTTCAAATGATAAATTTTTATTATAAAAGAAATATAACAATAATATTTTTCAATGAGGAGGTATGGGAATAAAATATCAAATTAAAATCATATAACAGGGATGAAACAATTTAAAAACATGATATAATAATCCCGATTCATGGAGAACAATCATAATCATATGTCTTGGAAATGATACATTCCCATGAAACCTAGAATATTAAATGACATTTGGTCAAACATAACTATGAGAATATTATAATATTTTGAAGATGAAATGCTCAAAATTCACATTATTTTCAAAAAATTCCAACACATTATGTTGCAAACAAAAAATGTCAATGATTCATGTTTTGAACAAGAAAATGTTCATGTTTTATGTTGTGAAAAAATACCCAAACATTATGTTTTAAATAATAAAAATATACCCACATTATATAAATGTCTCCTTATATATAAAAAATAACCAATGTGTTTGAGGGAGATATAGGACCCCACTCATCATCGACCATACAAATGACTTCCACTGAAAATAAAATCATTCATATTATTATAAATATTTCAGGGACTTAAAATGGGCCACATAAATTTTCCTGATGGTATCACATAAGAAACATGATCATTTGATACCAAAAGTATAATATCCCAAAATGAGTGTGTAAGAAGAGTACATGTGATGCTTTGAAACTATTCCACCAGATCTAGTACCAAAAACACATACATTATATATCAAATTTAATACAAACTTTAAATTCCCAAATATAACTATCCAAAAATTACATGAAATAAAGAAAATATTGTATTACATGCATTCCTAAAGACTTTTTAGATACATTATTTAGATAATTAGAATAAAAAAACCAGAAAATCCCATTCCTTTCTCAACTAAATGATATGTTTAACACTATAGAAGAAACTACATAATCCATAACAATTCATTAAAATTTAAAATAAATTCTCCACAAAAGATGACTTATTAGGCATATCATGTGTAATAATTATATTAATAACCTATATAAATACAAAAATTATAAGGATGAGATAAAAATATTGGTATGGTAAAACACACATCTAATGTAATGTCATCACAAATAGGGTATAATGTTATGGTATGAATAAGAAAACATCATGAACTGATTATCAGTAGATATTGATAGAATGTTATATCCAATGTAATAAAAAAATGTGGATATGAACAATACTGATCTCATAATAATAGAATGAATAACTCCAGATAATATAAAACAATTTCATTGGATAGTTCCATGTCACTATCATATTATGTGGAGAGGTATACACCAAAATCAAACATGTTTTGTCTCATGAGAATTATTGATGCATCAATAGGCAATACAATTATGGATCCCATTATTCAATTTTTTTGTGTACAATGCATTCACTATAATATTAGAAAATATATTTCATATCATTCCCTAAAGAACCTCATGTAAGATAAAAGATGTTTTTCTGTATATTTAATGACAAATAATATTAATACATAATCAAAAAATTCGAGAATTCAATAATATTCAATAATATCAATACTTTTCCCCATGTCAATAAAACTTCTAGCACAGTCTTAATCAATGTAGATAAAGAAGGAGTATAATCAAAAAATAAATAGTAAATTATCTAATATTTATCCTTATTGGAATAACAGAATATGGAATGCTAATACATTTCTCTATTTTAATAGGACAATGTTTTTCTTGGTGAACATCATCCAATATGAATTATGAAAAATGTGATGTTCCCACCATATAGAGTAATGTGAATACTAATAAGTTAATACTATAATAAATTTATCACAATACATAAATATAAATAATTTGGATGGTTTAAAGGTAACAAAAAAAGTGTAACAAAGAAAACATAGAATGGAATAAACCTAAATGAAAATAAAAATTGAAAAAAAAGTTTTCTTCGAAATTTATAAAAAATGAAGGGATCAAGAATCATATTGTTTTACATCAATATTTCAATCTTCAAAATGATAATATATAATTATTAGATGACAAATCATCAAACATAAACCCCATTAGGTTTTATCCTTTTGAAAATAAAAAATTATGTTGTGATGAAGTGATAAAATATCTTTTAAAATCATTTTTTTCATTGACATAAAATACAAATTTACATGTCACTTTAAAAGGTATCTTTTAAAAATGTGATGATAATGGTTTTGAAAACATAAAATTTGAAAAAAGATATCTAATAATAGATACTTTAAGTAAGATAAATTTTATCACGGACAAATGAGTAGTAGAAGACAAAATAGATGAATGAAAAAGTAAAAACCCTTTTTGGTGTTTTTATAATAGATTTATTCAAAAACAAATTGGAAGAAGACTAAAAATCATCATATATATTAAAATATAATTGGACTAATGATTATTATTAGATACCATATATTTAAGCATTTTGGTGGTAAAACCCAATAATGTAAGAATGAACTTTAGGGAAAAACAATATAACTGAAGGATATAGACATTAGTTATCAATATCCCTTACAGAAAATATATTCTATTAGGCATGAAACATTTTAATTGGAATTTTAGTGGTAAAAATATAAAAAATGAGTGAATAACATGGTTTCACCTCCGAGGGTGATGCAGGTGGAAGTGTGGGGAAAATGAAAAGAATGGTCCAATGGGTGACAAGCATTTGTTCATTATTATAGAAACATTTATGTCACTATATTTGTTTCAAATTGAATTGCGTTTTCATTTATTAATGGAGTATTTGATTGAACCTGTTGGGACTGGGTAGTTTATCCCTTCTATATTATGAAGGAGGTGCCATATTCAAATGTCCCTAGAAGATGATTTCGTGGGGTCATGTACATATGAAATCAGTCCTCTTAGGACATAACTTTGTCGGATGGTCTCTAATAGGTTTAATAGTGGAGCTAGAAACACCAAACGACACTAGTATCCATGATTCAAGGACCTTATTTCCAAAGGCATGTTCTTGTTGGATGATGATATGGACAACAACACATAAAAATTCATTGGATGGGAGGATGGGAAGTCATGCTCACCGCAGCCCTAGGGGGGTATTTCCTATTTAAGGACACTCTTATATATTTAAGTCATGTTCATATGTTCGTTAGTCCTTGGTTAATTCCAAAATAGTGTGTCAATGGGATACCTATAGTTTATAAGATCATCATAGGTATATATGGATTGGATGATATGGAGGAACTTCTATCTTAATCCATGAAATAAGGTTCTCTGAAGTTTATCCTCATATAGTGGGGGAGGAAGGTGATTGGATGTTAGGATTAGACCCATATGATAGTATTCCTATATATCATAGGGAGAGGAATCAAAGCACATGTAGTTTAGGAAACATGGAGCTTATGAATGAGATCATCCCATTTGAGAGGTCATGATTGTGAGAACCCTTTTATAAGGGAACCCATTTGATCTCGTGCCTTCAAGAAGGCATTCTACATATCTTGGTTTCACCAGGAATATGAGTTCTTGAAGTTTAGATAAGGTCGGTTTTGTGGACGTTGGAATCATCACAATTCTCTATTCCCACGCGAGTTATACTCAGTGTGAGAAACAAGAGGATGTGAGAGATCTGAACAACCAAACATCTCCTCCACCACTGATAGGAGAGGGAGGGCCTATGATGGAAGAGGTTGGGGAGATGGTGGGAAAGGTTGTGGAGCAATGAACCTTTTAAGGTGGTATGCCATTGGAATACACATGGCTTGATCCTTAGAATATTGGGGACTTACATCAGTGGGAGTGCCCCGAAACACGTTCTTGGAAAGGGGAGGAACGTCGACTCTCATCAAAAAGAGAAGCGAACATGATTATTTGGATAGATCATCATTCCTCATTGAATGAAAAAGAATGTGATCACCCTTAATACCTAGAATGGGGAGGTTTACGTCAGCATCCCAAGGTGGGACTCTTGGTTACCATAAAATTTTACACTTTTAGACATCTCTAGAGTCCGAACCATTGTGAGGAGATCCCTCATTATTCCTCTTACCATGTGTTTGTAGAATCAAAGGGGTGAGCTGATGCACCTGATGATCTGATCATATTGGTCTGGTGGGTTTGGAGGAATCTCTTTCCTGATACCGTGGGTATGGTTCATGGAGGGGATATGGAGTATTGGATGATAAAATAGGGGAGCGATTGAAGCTATAGGGAAGAATACCCAAAGACGCCACATTCTGAGAACTATTTTCTTATGCAGGATGGGGGAGCTTCACATTCCATAATGGTATACGAGTAGAGGGGTCATCCATGTACTGAAGAAGTACATAGGCTTGGAAATAGATGACCACACACCATAGTGGTACGTGGTCCTGGATGCAGGCCTCCATGATGCATTGGGATCCATCTGCATAATGATGCAGTAAACAATTCTGGGTTAAATCCACATTGAAATACACTATGAAAAACACCAAATCTAAGGAAGGTCCTGGGGACTACCATTCACGGGGTGTTCATTCGCGATGAGTATGTGGTTTGTTATTTCGCCAATTTGGTTCACTATTCTCCAATTATTATTATGTTTCTTCAGTTTGTGGTTTATCGATGGTGTAGCTACAGAAACATGGATTGCAATTTGGGATTTTCCAATGATTTGAGACTGAAGACAGAATCCTATTTGAATTCTTACATCCAACCTCTAGGGTCTCTTCCATTCTTTATTCATCCATATCTTCTCAATTCCTTATGTGATCCTTTTAAAGGGCATTGATGTAATTATACCTATTGGCATGAAAAACCATTTTCAGAAGCCCATGAAGATATATATTGATCATTAGAAGACTCAGTGAAGAAGGGTTTGCATAGGATGTAGTTCGTGAGTCATGGTTCGCAGAACCATACTAATTTGCTTCATCCCCGAACTAATGAGTTTGAGAGATGGTATGAAAATGGAATTATAACTCTTAATTCCCACAGCGATTTGGTTCATGGGAATCTAGGTTTGTTGGACAGCGCTCCGCAGGCCAGCAAATCTCGGGTTGTTCCACGTACTAGTGGTTAGCTGTTCATGTGGTCCGTGGACCCTTCTCAATGATGGTACATGGGTCTCTTAAAACACTTTGAGAAATTAAATTCCTCAAATTTATGTCTGATATTGTTTAATCAATTTGAGTCTGGTATCTTTAAAATACTTGCTTCCTTCTGAAAAGTGATTGTGGGAGTATTTTATTTCCTTATCGATGTTTTCAGGACCCTAAAAATTCCCCCATCGTAATGGGTTCTGTACGGAACGAAGAAGAGACTATTCTGAGGTGGAAGCGGTCCTGAAATGAAGTCATTTTTTGTAGAGAAAATAGGTTTGATATGAGGGGACCACAAATATATATATGGGCACATGTCAATTGTCTTTTACTATTTCTCACAGTGAAAAGTGATCTCGACTCTCCCTCAGATTTATCTCCCTTCACATACCATGTATTTTTCAAAATCTGTGTTCACGAAAAACATTCTATGTGTCACGAACCAATGTTTTCCCCATTGATTCTACCCACTAACCAGATTTTGGGTTTTGAGTATAGTGTTTTATAATTTAAAACTAAAATCCAGACCTCGGCATAGGAGAATGCTACTCGGTTTATGTGTCCCATACAATGAGATTGAACTGGAAAACTAATCTTTAAGCCTTAATTATCTAAAAATAATCTTTTTAAAAGTAACTTTGAATATATACATGGAGAGGCCTTGGTTCACGATTTCTCCTCTCCACAAAACCTTCTGTTCACGGGAAAACGCTCCGTGGGCTAGTGTCTCTTGAGACTTTCATATACCACAACTATCCGTGGTATAATGATTCCGTATACCACAACAGTATGCGTGGATTATCATTGCGTGTCATATAACATGTGGGGATTGCTTCTGCATATCATGTAGCATACAAGAAATGGATACTGCACACCATTTTAGGAACACTATATGGATCCCCATACAGACACTCTATTAAGTTCATTATTCATTTTTATGGCCTTTATCCAACAATTTTTTATTGGACTAACTATTTGTGGGTTTTTGGATATTTCTATTCAACATGAAATGGATCACTCACAGGATTTGACGAAATAAAATAAGATAAGGGAAACCATAGTGGGGATAGTGAGGAACATCTTCGATCCAATATTTTTCATTGTGACATCTTCTTAAATGATCTCGTCACACCAGAGCTCCTAGATTATCTGTTCTCCATGCAGTTGCCACTTTATGGCTTTGGTCTTCCTAATGACATTCCTCTACCATCAGATAACCCTAATACTCCATTAATTCTCTATGAAGAACTACTAGGTCATGAATAGGTCAATATTTCACTAATAGGAGAAGTCACAACTACTCTAATTTAAGAAAATGTGTTCATATTAGAAGGCTTGGCATGGACCCAAGGCGATCACAGGTGTCACAATATCATCTCAGGGCTTTTCACCGAAGAGTACTCATCTACTATTAGGTAGCCTCAGTTTCATAGTTCGTAGACTTCTTCCCATGGTAAATCCTTTCCAAGTTGTTGATCCACTGGTGTTCAATCACCAATGCCATCCATTTGTCACATGGGGAGTTTAGAATTAGCTTATGGGACATCCACCAGTTTGGATCACTCTCCATATTTCGAGAGATGTGTGACAAGTTTCTCCAGACAACCACTACTTAAGATAATACCGACCATGTGTCTTCATTGACATAGAGCCTATTGGTTATGGAAGAGAGATTACATGATCATCCCCTCCAGGATCGCTCTCTTATCCCATTTAAGGAATAGATTGGGTCATTTCTTCAGGTGAATGAGCATAGACCAAGAGCTCACCAAAGTCAAACTCATCCATCCCGCTAGTATCGAAAGATTCTAGGGTCATATTGTGCCACCCTCGAAGTGGGATGATATACCACATGGGGATATGAGTTTCAACCAAACGTTCTACCTATTCTTAGATTAGAAGGTTTCTTTTCCATATTTCTAAGTGGATATTTCTTCCAATCCTGCGATTTATATACCGAGGTCTGGGCCGACCCTTTGATGATGGCAGCTATGTCAGAATTGGTCCACCAATTATCTTGGACACTCCCACTCTAGCCAAATTTTATGAGCTATTGGGATTGATACAAGAAGGTAGACCCCCACATCATACCATAAGAGTGTTTCAATTCTTATATTGGTGGATGGTAGAAAACTTCCCTTCCTGTGAATAATGACACATTGCGAGGGTTCCCCGCATCGACATTTGACCTTCTCTTCTAAACATTTACTATGTTTTTCCAAGGACTTTAATTGCTAGTAATGTAGTTGGGCTTCAGAATGACATTTCTTGCTTTTCATTTGCACAACATACTACCCCTCATTGGTCATTAAGAGGTGATATGGGTAGCTATTTAGAGGAACAATCATACATTATCCCTCTTTTGGATGAGATGCTCACTGATCATATAGATCGTGGGGCCATTTGTGAGATATAACTACCTTACTGGTTTGCTAGGAAATTTGGGTGACTTCAACACACTATTATTCTTCATGTTGTTGACTTATGTGGAGAATCTCATCCATTAATTATTCACCAATTATGGATTATTATGATGTGGGAAGGTGCCTCTATTGAAGTTATCATCCCCAATACTACATGATCCACTTTTCTGTCACTAGAATATGCCCAACTATGGGTGGGATATTACCCGGAAGGGGTTCCATGTGGACCAGTTCAACGAGTCTAGAAGCCTCTAAAAATTATTCCCCCCATCTGGACCCTGACAAACATTCAATAAATTCATTATTATATGAAGATTTTGATAACAACATCTTCTATTCATGTCCCTACAGTTTCTACAATGACTATTCCATCTGTTCTTGCCCCTATGGTGGCCCCGATGGCTAGGCCATCTGTAAATGCCATTGTGGTGAGAAGATTCTTGATTCTCTGTTAGAAGTGTCTGGAAGGGGATTCATTGGTGTGGCCTATCTCAGTGGGGAGTGATTCAGACTACTCCTCTCATGTTGATACTACCCATGATCCTAATGAGGCTGGCCCCATCAAAGTATTAGTGGACACCCTAAAAGTCGTGTCTTGTCCTCTGCATCTGGCTCTTGTGATCGAACCATCTGAGGGTAAGGAGATCCCCCCTTCTTGGGTAACCTATCTTAGGTCCCTTCCCAGTCCTATAATGATGCTTATTGCCTATAGAACCATTGTGGTTGAGGAATATCAAGGTTTCAGTTCCATGGGGAGGCATCAAGAAGTGTGAAAACAAGGAATCAATTATGTAACCATTCCATGGAAACACCTCTGACAAGCTTTACAAACGAGACTGAAAACTTCAAGTTCTTATTAACCGAGTTGGGATCCAATGGATTTGATTATCATCACTTACATGTCCTTATCTACAAGATTGTCATAATCTGAGAAGACCTCAATTATTGTGAGGACAAAACTTCCAATTTAAATTCTTCCAATCATCAGGTGACGACCATTCGAGATGATTCATAGGAACTCTATCACGTAATGGATAAAGAGGAAAAGGCTCATTATATTGTGATCAGCCAAAAGGAATAGTTGTGGGAGTGTGAGGCCTGTGTATAAAGGTTGAAGGATAAACTGGACTCTTCATGTGCCAATTATGAAGCTATCTAAAAGAATGGGCGGGACCTTATAGTTGTTATGGAATGAATGCGCCCAATAGTCAAAGATGAAGTGGATGAGAAAGCTTCTTTTGAAAAAACTCTTAATGGCCTGCAGCCGCCACTCGGCATTTCTTGGAATGGGCGAGGCATGAATTATTGTAACATTCCCCAAATTAGAATATGTACTCATTTTCTTTTTGACACTATAGAGAGACTCCAATATATGGATGTTCCTAAATTTTTTGTTGAACTCAATGAAAATAATTTTTCTTCAAATTTTTCTTCTTTTCCTTTTCCTATCATGTCAATTGATCACAATCAATCATAAAAATATGATTTTGAACAGGTATTAATTTTAAACCATGATTTGAAACCATTAATTTAAAATGATTGAATCAGGCTCTAATTTTTTAAGGATTCATGGGACTCAACTATCACAGTTCAACTCTTGTTGTGGTTTTATGGAAAACCTAATGAACCTTTTCGTATTATAAATTTTCACCCTAATTTTTTCCTAACCCTGTTTGATACAGGCTTAGAGGATATAACATGACTTTTTATTAGGCATCCCTTTGCAGTTTTCAACCTAACAAGATTTTTGTCTCTTTTGAGAGCTCAATTTTTTTTTCATAAACCATACATAGAACAGGTTTACTGAACTGATATTCAAAGTTTATCCTATGGTTCCCGTTGTAGATTTTTACTCTGGTGAGTATGGAGTATTTTTCATTCGCAGTTCACATTCATGCCAATCAAACTTATTACTAATTTTTTAGTTTGAACTACTTTGACCAAACATGATGAGGTAGGGGCCACAATTTGGGATTCATCAACCAAGAATGTCCTAATAACTTTCATACATGAATGGGGGATTTTTCTTGATAGTAAATTTGTGAGTTTTGGACATGTATAAGGATTCAGAGCCATTTTATGTGTATATATGTGGGATATGATTCTCATGAGGAAGAATTTTCCTTTGATTTACTATATTTTTATAGGTTATATATGCAGATCCACCAGGGCATGATGTGCATAGTCAACCAAGGGTGTCTACATGAACCTGTCCATCCATCTCTAAAGGACTAGAAGGATTTAAAACACATTTAATTGGTTTTGATGTTGGGAGCCACAATGGGTGGCCTGTCTGAGCGATGATGTCTGAACATATTAGGGAAATTTGTATCGAATTTGAGTAGGAAACCTCCCCCACAAGATTCTTACTCACATAAGGGAGAGCCAATGAATGGTCAGTTCAATTAAAAATCCTTTTCATGTATGGGAATTAGAAATTGGGAGGATATAGAAGTCATTTTCCAGAGGGGTTTTCCAAATATGGGGGGTGATATGGGACAAGAATGTAACACCCTGAGATTTTATGAAAAATATAATTTTAATTTCATTAATGTTTTGTGTTGTATTCTACACCAAGATTATCTTGCGCTATACGCAACACCATATTAGCTTGCAGTATACGCAACACTATTCTTGGACCGTGTTACACACAATTTTGATAATAGCTATTCTACGCAACATTGAGTATATATATATATATATATATTCAATGTATAAATGAAATATGGATGGATTTTGTTATACAAAACAACGAATGATTCTTTCACAACACGCAACCCTGACTTTCCTTGCATTACACGGAATCGCGAGCTTCTTTGATAGCGTGTGTAGTACGCAATACCGAGTTTCACTAAAAAACGATATGCTATTAAAATATTATTATAACTAGCCGTTATGAATAGTAATAACCACCTTTTAGAATTTTAGAAATTTTAGCTCTCAAAATGGACTTCATTTTTGGATTCGGAGTATCGAATTTAGCCTAAGGTGAAATTTTGGTACTTTTCGGATAACTTTCATATTTTGATGAATAGTGAAAATTACTAAATTATAATTAAAAACAACTTTTTTAATCGAAATAATTAATAGTGACAAATTATTAATTTGAGTGGTTTTAAAGTATATTTAGAATATATCTTTACAATTCAATATAATGTTGGTCATTGGATGTAATTTCACATTTATACCAGACATAAACAAGTGCTAATCTTTTGATAGTTATTATCTCTTAAAAACACGCTATTTGTTGTGACAACGGAAATTAATTATAAAATTAATTAATTCAACTTATATGTTGGGGATTTTTTAAAATAGAAATAATTTTTGAATTTGGAACATCAATTATAGCTTAGGGTGAAATTTTGGCATTTTTCTGAAAAACTTCAATTTTTGGTGAATAGTGAAACTACTAAGTGGTAGTTAAAAAATAAATTTTTTCATAAATCTTAATTTTACCGCTTCTGTGAATGGAATTTCAAAAATCCGAGAGACACAGTTGATGTCAGTAAGTAAAATGTGGTTCAATGAGATGATAATAATTTTTGGTGAATAGTAACTTTTTACTTTTATTTACCACGGTTAAAAGTAAATAGGGTAATTAAGGGTAAAAATGATATTAATATTACCCTAACACATGTCATAATCCTATTGGACAAGTGTATCTCGACCAAAAACAACCTTAAGTGTAAAATATTATCATTTAGGCCCACTTGGATTAGATTAGGACATTTATTATTATTTAATTAAAAGAAGAGTTAAAAGAGTTAAAATCAATGATTATTTAATAAAACATTTTTAATATAGGGTTATACATAAGATAAATTCGACTATAAATATTAATTAGAAATCCAAAACGATTTCCTACATAATGGTATTTTATTTGTAATTTTTAGACATTAAATAATTTAATTTATTTATGACACAACGATGATGCAGTAATTATCTTATTAATGAAATATAGACATGATTGATGTTATAAATACCCAAATAAATATACTTTGAGACTTTTTATGAATTCCACTAATTTTATAGGTCAATATGATATGTTATTATTGATGTAATTAACTTTTTTCGAACTTATCATTCTGTTATGATTTTCACAAAAATCAATTACTAAATAGTGTCGAAATTGACATAAAATAGTTTTTAAAACAAATATTATAGTATTAATTGTTATTTTATTTCTAAAAATATAAGGTTCGGCCAAATGACTTATATAAGGTTATATATATTAATAATAAACAACTTGGGGTTCGTTTGGCTTGATATTGTAAGATTATTAACCTTATAGTGTAAGAACCCAAGAAGACACGGTAAAAGTAAAATTATTTAACTTAATGTTCATTCAAAATGATAAGGTTAAAATAGGAACCTAAATTTTTCTAAATTCTATTGGATGAGAGGATTTCGACCCATCCCCACCTTAGCTTCGAAATAAATCAATTTGGAGCTATTTAAAACCGAATTTGGATTTATAATAAAATAATATTTTTAGTTATTCCAAAGGTGCCCCTATCCTCCCTTATAAAAGGGCACCTCCTCCCTCTCATCCTCACACCAATTTGAGCATTCAAGCTCGGCCAACCCCTGCCAAACTCTCTTCTCCACTTCCCTAGTATCATCCTAGAGGTCCTGGTCTTTTTAAAAGACCAATTTTAGTTCCCTAAAAGGAGGTCTCAAAGAAGCACTTCAAAGAAGAGGTAATATCCATTACCGATCCTTTCCAATTTCTTTTTTCTTCAACTTCTTCATCTTTAGTTTTTTAATTATGAAGTAATAACATCAGTATTTATTATATACTGATATGTTATTATAAATATGAAACAAATCTAATTAACCTTTTTTCCATCCTACGGAAAAAGGAAATCACCGCGCGTGCGTACGTACGGAATACCGTCTCCACGCCGTGGTGTAATCTATTTTCTGTCACCACCTTAATTGGATGGGTATAATGGTGTAATGAGTAACTATATATGATTATTATAAAGTGATATTGATACTGAAATAGTATACATACATTTAAACACAATTCCACAACCATGGGAACGATATCATCGCTCGTGTGTACGTACGGACTACCGTCTCCACGACGCGATGATATTCATTCTCAATGATTATCCATTCATGAATGATTATAAAGTATATATAATAAGTACTAATGAAATATATTACCTAATAATGATACTGGAATTATTTATATTTATATGTATTTCATCTACTTAATTCCATTCAATTCAATAAGGAAACGAAAACAGCGTTCATGCGTACGTACGGACTACCGTCTCCATGAACGGGGTATTTCTTTCCATTTACTGATTTCTTATATATGTATATTCTGAATATATATATATATATATAAAAATCATGTTTTATATTCTAGAATTATGTAATCATGCTCTAAGTAATCATATGAATAATTACAAGTTAAAAACACGAACGACAAATGATACGATTTTACCCAAAACGCTACTTTAAAATTAATTTACAAAAGAACGGGTAATATAAAGTCATAAGTTGACCATATATGATATAATAACAATGAATATGATTCTGGAATAAGTAAATAACATGATTTAAATCATTATACAGGAGGTTCGGACACTTACAAAGCAATTCGGACCTAAGGTAAGGGAAATATCACAATCTCATTTTTATCCGAGATTGTTTATACTTTGGTATTTACTGGGGTGTATTTTATCATCCAAATCCATGTTTCCTCAATATGTAATATTATTTCCATCCACATACAATTTTTTAAATCCAATTTTACCCTTTGGTGAGTTTTTAGTAAACTATATGAAAGGAATCTTTTGTCGTTTTCATACGAGGTACTTTTTGACTTTTCCGACAAAAGTACGAAGAATGTTTTTTTAACTTATACGGCATGAAAGGATTTTTAAAACATTATTTCCAAGAAGCTTCCTTTACAAGTTTTCAAGTTTATTTTTAATCAACTTCTTTTAGTTTAAAATTGTATGACATGTTAAGAAAGGAAAAGTGTTTTTGAAAAAGAAAGGATATTTTCCTCAAGAATGAAGTTCAAGTGTTTTATCAAAATTATATTCCATCTAAGATAATAAAGGGTTCTGTTTTTATCTCTATTATTACATTGATTTTATTATGTTGTGAGGGAATTATTTTTATGAAGTCATTTACCTTATATGATTTGTTTTATGATGTCATGATGTTTCAATAATTCCATTTTTGTTACACGTGTTATGCGATGATGTATGATTTATGATTATGTGGCACACATAAGAAAGGATTCCTTATAAGATGGGTGGGACCTATATCTCCCTCCAATGCATTGGGTAAAGATTTTATATCTCATGTGATAGACATGGCTGGAATGGTAGGTTATACCGGTTCAGTGAAACAGGACTGAAACGAGGGTGACTCGGTTCAGAAAGGGACTTTGTCCACTAAGATAGTCTTGGCAATGAGTCTTGACTAACAAGAAATGATTCTCTATGATTATGTGTGTATTCCACAAAGTTTAATGTTTGATGTTATGATTATTGTGATTACATTTCACTACCATGATTTATCCCATGTTATGAAATTATGCTCTCTTTTGCAGGTTAAGATTTCCAAAATGTTATGTTCTTATGAATATGATGTGATTGACATTTATTTTATTTACCCTTACTGAGCATTTGAGCTCACCCTTTTATGTTTTCTTTTCCCCAGGATATAAAGAAAGGTTTTAGGTATAAAAAAAGGAAGATATTTATGGGAGATATTGAAGATCTTTCACCAGGATTAGAAGATTATATTCCGAGTTTCCAAAGACACTAAACTATTACGATCCTTGTGTGTGTGTTTTTGTTATTTACTAAGTATTCAGCAAATGTAATGTAATGTCAATGTACGTTACGCTTCGGGTCTCTACAGTTGGTATCAGAAGAAAGGTTTAGTCAACCTTTGGAAACTAGGATGCGAAAACGTTAGTGAGATCCCTAGAGATATTTCTAAGGTATGTCTAGGGATGTCCCTAAGGATAAGTATACGTATAGGATATAGTCATAGAACTATGGTAACGATATTAGATTAAACCAAAGATGTTAGATATTGAAGTTAATCTCCCTTTATTATGATTTTTGCCTCTCACAAGATTCTTTTTCTGTTTTAGTTAATGGGGGAACCAGAAGGAATTCGGTTAACATTGAATCCAATGGAAAAATTGGTGACTATGAGCAAAAAAATTTTGTATTTCCTAGAGAGAAAGATATTGTGATTATGCCGAATCAGTCATCGCGATATATGATTAACAAGGTGAAATTTAGTGGTATGGCTAATTCATCAAAGAAGAGGAAGATAAACTATTATGCATGTTCGCATGTTGAGGAGCGTAAAGAAAGGAAGATTGAGATTTCTAAAGAAGGGAAGAAGAACCTTGAGGAATAACTCAAATGGAGGGACCGATGTTATCTGTGTGGAGAAAAGGGTCATAGAGTGACAGACTATTATGGAGTTCAATGTCTTATTTGTGGAGAACATGGGATTACCCAACTCAATGCCCTGACCTAAAAAGTTACTTCTAAATCAAGGAAGGACTTATTCCAGGACAATCATTGAAGTGGATGGACTGAAGTTTTTATGTATTGGTATTCAAGAATAATGTTGTTGAGGTACTTTTATGGTTTATTCAAATATTTATGTATTGGTCTATTGTGGTTTTCAATAATTTTAAGGTACCGGTAACCATGAAAAGTGATTCAAATATTTTGGAAAGTAGATGATATGTGCATAATGAAGGGATAAAGAGAAAATGAAATGTTTGACAGTATTCATGAGCTCATGATTTATACAAGGACTAAGTGATATGATGGTTTGAGTATATAGAATTTTGAGGATTTTGGTATTTGGAAAGTGTTAACTTTTAACTGCATTCAAGTTTTCACTATGGTTTAATGGGTATTCAAGAGAATACATGATTAAGGCCTTTGAATGTTTAGAATGTGACCAACAAGACATATCTTATGATATATAGGGATCAAAGATGGTATTAAATCTCTGGTAATCGTTTTCACTATATTATGACAATGGACTGCAGTATTATGGATAAGCCTAAAGACTAGAATGGATTATGTTGGACATAAATTAGTATTGTTTAAGGATAGAAGTTCGTTTTTCGATATTATTGATGGGATGTTATAGTAATGTAGTTTTAGAAAAAGGACAACCTGCAGGACGGGCGACAGCCCATCGCGTCGGACAAGGCTGTGGGAATCGAACCCACAACCGAAGTGCGACTGGCCTTTATCACCTACCACTGGCCTACAAAAAGTCCCTGTTTAGTAGAAACTAGTTTTATTATATTAAGCAGTATGATATATGAAGTATAAGTACATTTTAGGAACCATATCTGATTAATCTCACTATAGAATGACTTATGTATATTTAATAACTTTTGCTAACCTTTTGTTTGAGACAGATGGAATGACCCGTCATTCTATGACATGATCTGCTAACACTTCACGAATAACAAATTCAACTTCATTTATTTAAGAGATGAAGTGGAAATTGTTCAAGGCACGAACAACAGTGAGATTGTACCAAAATAAAGTAAGTATTTATTCTAATTCAAATTCTTCAACTTTAGGGAAACGATCTTGAAAACCAAAAATGTTGTCCTAGTGATCTTATATCTGATTAATCAGATGGTACCTTAGATCGTCACAAATTTATGGATTTGTGATTGTTGGGTTTTTCATAGCCATGTTCTCTACCACTCTCCATCAGAACATGATGGTTAGATTTTTCATCCATATCCATATTTTCACCTATGTGGAAACACAATGATTAGTTTATTTGGGTAACCGTTACGTTTCATACTTTTGTTTTTAAAGATTGGTTTTGGTATTCCTTTTTACGATGTGGGTTTCTATTAAAGAAACTTTCAATTAGTAAACCATTTATAACCCCGACGAATTTCGAGGGCGAAATTCATTTTAAGGGGGGTAGAATGTAACACCCTGAGATTTTATGCAAAATATAATTTTAATTTCATTAATGTTTTGTGTTGTATTCTACACCAAGATTATCTTGCGCTATATGCAATACCATATTAGCTTGCAGTATACGCAACACTATCCTTGGACCGTGTTACACACAATTTTGATAATAGCTATTCTACGCAACATTGAGTATATATATATATTCAATGTATAAATGAAATATGGATGGATTTTGTTATACAAAACAACGAAGGATTATTTCACAACACGCAACCCTGACTTGCCTTGCATTACACGCAATCGCGACCTTCCTTGATAGCGTGTGTAGTACGCAATACCGAGTTTCACTAAACAACGATATGCTATTAAAATATTATTATAACTAGCCGTTATGAATAGTAATAACCACCTTTTAGAAATTTAGAAATTTTATCTCTCAAAATGGACTTCATTTTTGGATTTGGAGTATCGAATTTAGCCTAAGGTGAAATTTTGGTACTTTTCGGATAACTTTAATATTTTGATGAATAGTGAAAATTACTAAATTATAATTAAAAACAACTTTTATAATCGAAATAATTAATAGTGATAAATTATTAATTTGAGTGGTTTTAAAGTATATTTAGAATATATTTTTACAATTCAATACAATGTTGGTCATTGGATGTAATTTCACATTTACACCAGACATAAACAAGTGCTAATCTTTTGATAGTTATTATCTCTTAAAAACACGCTATTTGTTGTGACAGTGGAAATTAATTATAAAATTAATTAATTCAACTAATATGTTGGGGATTTTGTAAAATAGAAATCATTTTTGAATTCGGAATATCAATTATAGCTTAGGGTGAAATTTTGGCATTTTTCTGAAAAACTTCAATTTTTGATGAATAGTGAAACTACTAAGTGGTAGTTAAAAAATTAATTTTTTCATAAATCTTAATTTTACCGCTTCTGTGAAGGGAATTTCAAAAATCCGAGAGACACGGTTGATGTCAATAAGTAAAATTTGGTTCAATGAGATGAAAATAATTTTTGGTGAATAGTAACGTTTTACTTTAATTTACCACGGTTAAAAGTAAATAGGGTAATTAAGGGTAAAAATGTTATTAATATTACCCTAACACATGTCCTAATGCTATTGGACAAGTGTATCTCGACCAAAAACAACATTAAGTGTAAAATATTATCATTTAGGCCCACTTGGATTAGATTAGGACATTTATTATTATTTAATTAAAAGAAGAGTTCAAAGAGTTAAAATCAAAGTTTATTTAATAAAACATTTTTAATATAGGGTTATAAATAAGATAAATTCGACTATAAATATTCATTATAAATCCAAAATGATTTCCAATATAATGGTATTTTATTTATAATTTTTAGACATTAAATAATTTAATTTATTTATGACACAACGTTGATGCAGTAATTATCTTATTAATTAAATATTTCCATAATTGATGTTATAAATACCCAAATAAATATACTTTGAGACTTTTTATGAATTACACTAGTTTTATAGGTTAATATGACATGTTAGTATTGATTTAATTAACTTTTTTCGAACTTATCATTCTATTATGATTTTCACAAAAATCAATTACTAAATAGTGTCAAAATTGACATAAAATAGTTTTTAAAACAAATATTATAGTATTAATTGTTATTTTATTCCTAAAAATATAAGGTTCGGCCAAATGACTTAGATAAGGTTATATATATTAATACTAAACACCTTGGGGTTAGTTTTGCTTGATATATTAAGTTTATTAACCTTATAGTGTAAGAACACAAGAAGACACGATAAAAGTAAAATTATTTAACTTAATGTTAATTCTAAATGATAAGGTTACAATAGGAACCTAAATTTGTCTAAATTCTATTTGATGAGAGTATTTAGACCCATCCCCACCTTAGCTTCGAAATAAATAAATTTGGAGCTATTTAAAACCGAATTTGGCTTTATAATAAAATAATATTTTTAGCTATTCCAAAGGTGCCCCTCTCCTCCCTTATAAAAGGGCACCTCCTCCCTCTCCTCCTCACACCAATTTGAGCATTCAAGCTCGGCCAACCCCTGCCAAAATCTCTTCTCCACTTCCCTAGTATCATCCTAGAGGTCCTGGTCTTCTTAAAAGGCCAATTTTAGTTCCCTAAAAGGAGGTCTCAAAGAAGCACTTCAAAGAAGAGGTAATATCCATTACCGATCCTTTCCAATTTCTTTCTTCTTCAACTTCTTGTTCATTAGTTGTTTAATTATGAAGTAATAACATCAGTATTTATTATATACTGATATGTTATTATAAATATGAAACAAATCTAGTTAACCTTTTATCCATCCTATGGAAAAAGGAAATCACCGCGCGTGCGTACGTACGGAATACCGTCTCCACGCCGTGGTGTAATCTATTTTCCGTCACCACCTTAATTGGATGGTTATAATGGTTTAATTAGTAACTATATATGATTATTATAAATTGATATTGATACTGAAATAGTATTCATACACTTCAACACAATTCCATGACCATGGGAACGATATCATCGCTCGTGCGTACGTACGGACTACCGTCTCCACGACGCGATGAGATTCATTCTCAATGATTAACCATTCATGAATGATTATAAAGTATATATAATAAGTACTAATGAAATATATTACCTAATAATGATACTGGAATTATTTATATATATTCGTATGTCATCTACTTAATTCCATTCAATTCAATAAGGAAACGAAAACAGCGTTCATGCGTACGTACGGACTACCGTCTCCATGAACGGGGTATTTCTTTCCATTTACTGATTTATTATATATGTATATTCTGAATATATATATATATATATAAATAATGTTTTATATTCTGGAATTAAGTAATCATTCTCTAAGTAATCATATGAATAATTACAACTTAAAAACACGAACGACAAATGAGACGATTTTACCCAAAACGCTACTTTAACATGAATTTACAAAAGAAAGGGTAATATAAAGTCATAAGTGGACCATATATGATATAATAACAATGAATATGATTCTGGAATAAGTCAATAACATGATTTAAATCATTATACAGGAGGTTTGGACACTTACAAAGAAAGTCGGACCTAAGGTAAGGGAAATATCACAATCTCATTTTTATCCGAGATTGTTTATACTTTGGTATTTACTGGGGTGTATTTTATCAACCAAATCCATGTTTCCTCAATATGTAATATTATTTCCATCCACATACAATTTTTTAAATCCAATTTTACCCTTCGGTGAGTTTTTAGTAAAAGATATGAAAGGAATCTTTTGTCGTTTTCATACAAGGTACTTTTTGACTTTTCTGACAAAAGTACGAAGAATGTTTTTTTTTAACTTATATGGCATGAAAGGATTTTTAAAACATTATTTACAAGAAGCTTCCTTTACAAGTTTTCAAGTTTATTTTTAATCAAATTCTTTTAGTTTAAAAATGTATGACATGTTAAGAAAGGAAAAGCGTTTTTGAAAAAGAAAGGATATTTTCCTCAAGAATGAAGTTCAAGTGTTTTATCAAAATTATTTTCCATCTAAGATAATAAAGGGTTCTGTTTTTATCTCTATTATTACATTGATTTTATTATGTTGTGAGGGAATTATTTTTATGAAGTCATTTACCTTATATGATTTGTTTTATGATGTCATGATGATTCAATAATTCCATTTTTGTTACACGTGTTATGCGATGATGTATGATTTATGATTATGTGGCACACATAAGAAAGGATTCATTATAATATTGGTGGGACCTATATCTCCCTCCAATGCATTGGGTAAAGATTTTATATCTCATGAGATAGACATGGCTGGAATGGTAGGTTATACTGGTTCAGTGAAACAAGACTGAAACGAGGGTGACTCGGTTCAGAAAGGGACTTTGTCCACTAAGATAGTCTTGGAAATGAGTCTTGACTAACAAGAAATGATTCTCTATGATTATGTGTGTATTCCACAATGTTTAATGTTTTAAGTTATGATTATTGTGATTACATTTCACTGCCATGATTTATCCCATGTTATGAAATTATGCTCTCTTTTGCAGGTTATGATTTCCAAAATGTTATGTTCTTATGAAAATGATGTGATTGACATTTATTTTGTTTACCCTTACTGAGCATTTGAGCTCACCCTTTTATGTTTTCTTTTCCCCAAGATATAAAGAAAGGTTTTAGGTATAAAAAAAAGGAAGATCTTTATGGGAGATATTGAAGATCTTTCACCAGGATTAGAAGATTATATTCTGAGTTTCCAAAGACACTAAACTATTACGATCCTTGTGTGTGTGTTTTTGTTATGTACTAAGTATTCCGCAAATGTAATGTAACGTCAATGTACGTTAAGCTTCGGGTCTCTACAAAGAATGTGATATGTTCATACAGAAACAGGAAGGACTCTCTAGAGGATGAATTTTCATTTGATTGGTGGCCATATTTTAGAAATCATATATAGATCCACTGGGGCATGATGTGCATTGTCAAACAAATGTGTCCACAATACACTGGCCTTCTATATCTGATGTCTATAAAGGATTATGGGGATTGGTACCTTTCTGAACAAGATATGTGACCTTTAACAAGGGTTATATCAAATCATGAAAAGGGGAATTTTGTTTAGATGAACTTATATATGAATCTTGAAAATAAGCGGAGGCATTTATCCTCTTATATGCAGATTAAATTCCTGTATATGGATGGGGTATCTTTAATTTATAGAATCCTCAAGAGAGACTATAGGTGAATCAGGCTAGCATCTTCTAATATATCCAGGATGTGGGTAGGAAGGATAATATAAACCATGAATTTAAGGACCCTTGAATCAGGAGGGATGCCACGAGGTTTGGAATCCATTGGCTATACCGAGATAAGAGAGGACTCTCATGAAGAAATTGTTTCCCTTGATTGATGTTCATTTTGTAGGTGATATATGCAGAGCCACCAGCTCATGATGTGCATTGTCAAACAATGGTATCCACATGACAGTGGCCTTCCATCTCTGATGGCCATGTAATTTCATTGGTATTCAAGATCACACAATGCACATTGTTTGAGGTATAAAAAGAGTGTATCTAGATACATTAGAGACATTCATCCTATGATTCACTCATGTAATCATGTATCCCTTATGTATATTTGACACATAGGTAGGGTGAGGAATTCCTCCCATTATTGGGGTACCCTTTATTTTAGCATCGTATGACCAGGAGGTGGGGTTCCTTCTGGGGAAGGGAACTATGAAAAGCCTTTTAGGGTCATGCTTATAGGACCAAATTCTTGAACTGATTATCCATGATGTTAGGGTGGATCTCCCTCTAAAATACCTAATATCATGTGATCTATGATCAGTGTGAGAAACAAGGGATTATGTGGATTCCATATCACCACTTAAGAAAAAAAATCCACAATAGGGATAACTTTAGGCTTAAACCAATGCTATGTAGTTTAACATCATATAATAAGGAAAATTTGGGCCTTGCAATTTCACGTTGTGTGGTGAAAAAATTATTATGTATAGTTTAGAGTCTTCTAGAGAGGATGTTATACTATGAAGTTTAGAGTAATGCAACAAAGACATGATGTTGTGCATTTTAGAGTCATCCAGTGAGGAAATTATGCTGTAAAAAATCATTAATTTCTAATAGTAAATCATGATTAAGATATTCTAGCATTTTATAGACATGTGTGATGATAGAAGGTGTAAACCATATTCCCTGAGGGAAACCTAGAGAAAAAGGAATGACATGGGGCCTAAAATCCATTAGTCGTACTAGGATAGGAGATGACTCTTTTGAGGGTGAATTTTCCATTGATTGATAGTCGTCTTGTAGGCATCATATGCGGATCCACCCGGGCATGATGTGCATAGTCAAACAAAGGTTTCCATAGGAGACTAGACTTACACATCATATGTCCATGAATGTTTATAGGTATCTATACTTTCTTAGTGTGTGGAGTTTGAAAAATAAGAATGACGTGTCTTGGAACATAAGAAATACCCAGACTATGATAATCCATGAACTACTAGAGCTTCCTAAAAGATCTGACTCATATGTATGTAGGGAAGCATGATCTGATGAATTCTTATGAGGGGGGTCATGTGTGGGATCTTATAACATTGAGAATCGGGCCGCACATGACTCTTGACGAACCTCATAGTTTATTATCATGCAGTTAGGACCATTCATGGATTCCCTCGTACATGTATGACCTATGCACATGGTAAGGGGCATTTTTTTCAAAAGGTGGCTAGGATAGGATGCTAAATCTGGGGGTCACTATGTATCCAACAAGGGCATGAATTAAGATGTACATAGTTCTAAACATTCCTTACAAATGTTTGGTCCACGTGTATGGGTGTGAGAGGGAATGTTTTTGGTAGCTGGGCCAGGATTTGAGATCTAGGTGTCTCAATATATCCTACAAGGGTAGTAATCTAGCTGTACAAAGTTTTGAATGTTCCCTACACCGATCTGGCTCAGACATAGGAGTATGATCATTTTGGTTTCAACTTCTACGGATGTCGGGTCTACCATATTTCTCTATATTTGGTTTATGTAATGGGATCCTTACCACTGATCCTATTCTCATTGGATTGATAGTCGATGTGAGTAACAAGGAGGGAAAAGGGTTTCCCTTGTAAATATGGGGAGATAGAGGATTTGATATGGGAATTTTTTTTCTGGGGTTTGGGCCAAGATTGAGGGTCGAGGCATTTCTACATATCCAACTAATGAATGCGAATCAAGCCGTACATATTTCTATAAGGGATCATGAAGTTTATTGTCATGAGATTAGGATGACTTATACTATGTGATATAATATCATGCATCTAGGATTATATGATGTCCAGTTTAGAGTCATGTAGTGAGGATATTAGCATCCCAGTTTAATGTTGTGTTGTAGGGACTAATTCAATACAATTTAACGTCATGTGTATTGGACTATAATTCATAGTTTAGGTTCATAGAGTTTGTATCATGGAATCATAGTTTAATGTCTTCTTTTAGGGACTAATTCGATACAGTTTAACGTCATGTGGATATGACTATAACTTATGGTTTTGGGTCGTAGAGTTTGTACCATGGTTTTAGAATTTAATGTCATGTTCTTGGGTGGTGTTCCATATAGTTTAATGTCATGTGGATAAGACTATAACTCAGAGATTAGGGTCATATAGTTTGTACCGTGTCATCAAAATTTAATTTCATGTTTCAGGGACTAATTCCATGTAGTATAATGTCATGTATATATGACTATAACACAGAGTTTAGGGTCATATAGTTTGGAAGGTGACATCAATATTTAATCTCCGATTGTAGGGAATAATTCCATACAGTTTAAAATCTTGTTTTTATAACTATAACTCATATTTTAGGGTCATGGAGTTTGGACTGTAAATGGGTGTCACTGTTATGTGGAGTACTTCATCAAAATCCATGTATTTGTGGGAGCTGTTATGAGCTATCTATCCATTGATATCATGGAATATGCTCCATTGGAATAGACCCTATGTAGGAAATATGGTCCCTTCAACTTTGGTTCAATAATTGGGGGATTATTCCTAAGTATCATCAGGGTTCTGAGGACCAACACCATCTATCCTTAGAGGAATGATCAAAGGCAAACTTTTTTGTTGAAGGCCTACGCGATCCGATTTTGGTAGACTTCCAAATGGTGCAAAGTGGGTAGCCTTTTTTCATCTAGCTGCTCCAACTCATAAAATAGCCTTTTGGATTTCTCATCCATGGATAGTTGATCACACATGGATATAAGAAGTGATTAAACATAAATTATGATAGAAAAAACTAACTCTTCTCCTTGTACTAGTGAGTATGGAGTTTCCTAGTTGGCAGTGTGGGTCGTTGTCTGGTATGCCCATAAAGAATGAATGAACTTTTACGGACATGATTTATTATCATTATCTACCATATTTTGGAGTATATTAGAGAAAGCCTTGTTGAAACCCTCTATCGTCCCTTTGCCCACCGCATGGTAGCGGGATTAATGGTTGGCTCTGATTACATACTCTTGGTATAACGTGTCCAACTCTATTGAGCAAAAGTTGGTGCCATTTTCCATCAGTATTGTGTGAGGGATACCAAAACTAGTAATTATATTTCCCTTCATAAAGATAACAATGATTTATTCCCCAAATTCTATAAGGGGTATGGATTCGGCCCATTTGGAAAAGAAGTTAGTTTCTATGATTATGAAGATGAATTGGTTGGCTGTTGTGGAGGGATATGGTCCCACAAAATCTATCCCCAAGTGAAAAATGGCCTAATGTAATTGGATATATAGAGTAACTCCAGGGTTTGTGAATAAAATTGGCATGAAATTCACATAAATGAAACTTTTTGGTGAATATTGAACAATCTTGTATCATAGTGGGCCAATATATCCAAGCCTTAGAATTTTATGAGAGAGATTGGTTGATTATTGGTGTGCTCCACAAGCTTCAACATTCACTTGTTTCATGACAGAAATAGTCTCTTCACTATCAACACACTAGAGTAGGATTACGTCAAGGCATCATTTACAGAGAACCTTTTCTTGGTTCACCCCATTATATAAGACTAATTTGATTTCCTGTCACTAGATATGTTCTCTTCCAGCCCTATCTGGTTAGAGTTCTCCACTTTGGATATAGTTTGAAAAGAGAGACATCCTGCCAGTGATGTGACCACAAGTCTATGAAACGGGGCTAATCTCATCAATTTCCTATGTACTATTCTGAATAAATTGTAAGACCATCTAATGGTGGGAGATGCTAATAACTATTTCATCTCGATCTGGATCATCCAGGTATGTGGCATCATTTTCCAATGCATCAGCTTGATCATTTTCTGAATGGGGGACACATGTAAGCATTGGTTCTGATGGGAATTATACCATAACTTCCTGAACATGGTTCATTATGGGGTCCAATACATCTTTCTTAATGTCATAGCCACCATTAATTTTCTTTATGATCAGCTCAGAATCACTTTTATCTTTAGGTGTTTGGTTCATGAATAAAGTGCCAGATCTAGGCATTCAATTAGGGCATGGTATTCAGCCTCATTATTTGTACATCCCTCAGAAAGCAAGAATAAGTAAGGAAAGATGGCCTTTTCATGGGATACGATAATAACTCTCAGCCCTAATTTTTTGAGCTTGATATCCTCCATACATTCCCAGTTGGGCTTCAAAAAGTACCATCAATGTACATTTCCTATTTCTAGGGGCTCTCTTGGAAAGAGAACACTTATTCACCCGAAATTTTTGCATCCAATGAGGTTGGTTCTTCTCAGGGGTGATCTACCTGAAAGTTTGTTAACTCCTAGACAATGATGGAATTATGGGTCATGTACTGTATTTCACACTGTTTTATGATGACCTCCCATCATGATAGACATAAAGTTAGAATGGGACAATTGAGGGTATATTTGAGAAATTTTTAGCGATAGACTAAGTGGACCTCGTGGTGCTGCATGTAAATTATGAATATCTGAACTACGAAGATTATAGATAGGTAGTTCTTTTCAATTCATGAATATCGAGTCTCAACATCAGTAATTGTTCAACTTAGATAATATAGACAGTTCTTACTGCTGGTGTCATTCTTCTACGTGAGGAAGGCACCTAACGACCATTCCAAGGTGGTTGCATACAATATGAGTGTTATCCCCTTGAATGAAGGCATCATCACTGGTGGTATTAAGAGATATATTTTGATATTTTGGAATTCTTATTGAAAATCATTATCCCACTCACAAATAACCCCTTTCTTCATTAACCTAGTGAAAGTTAATAATTTACCCGTAAGGTAGGCTGTGAATCACCGAATGTAGGATAGGTTCCCCTTTGGACCTCTCAAGTCAGCAAGGTTGTGAGGTGGGGAAATGAAAAGGATGTATTGTTTCTTATTAAGGTTGACATTGAAGCTGCGATAGAGTACAAAAAATCTGAAGAATGTCCCAGAGGTAATGAAGAAATCACACATTAGGGGATTCATCTTTACACTATTCTATCACAGTATTTTAAATACTGTTTTAAGTTCGACCAGGTTGTTTGAGTGCTATTGTGATTTATCCAATAGATCATCGACCTAGAACTTGAATGATTTTCCTAGGAAGGGCTTAATGATGCGGTGCTTGACGCACTGATATGTAGCGCCGATATTTTTTATACAAAATGGAATCACCTTATAAAATAAAACCCCCATGAGGGGACCTAAAAGCAGTGGATTCTTCATCTCCTTATGCTTTTCAGATCTGGTTGTATCTAGAATAGTCATCCATGAATGTGAGGGCCTCATATCTGACGATTTCATCAATTAAAAATTATGTGATTGTGACCGGAAAATAATCATTCATGCAGTGCCAATTAACGTCCCTGAAGATTATGCTGGTTCTAATATATATGTTATTATTTTTTAAAGGGACTATGTCTGATTGCCAAATCAGATATTGGACTTCCCGTATAAAGTTATATTAGATTAGCTTGTCAACTTTAGCATATATCTTTGAAGCATTCATCGGGTCAGTCCTTCTCGCTGCCTGCTTATAGCCCTGGTGATCTTTTGGAAGACTTAGATGAAGAGTGTAGACCTCAGGATTGTGGCCTGGAATATCTGTTTAGTTCCAAGAGAACACATCTCGATTATTTTTTAGGAAGGATGTATATGCCTCTTTCTTTCTGACAGACATAACCACACTAATCATAGGGGGGCACAAGTTTTCCTTGAGGCCTAGGTTTATCTTCCTATGTTCATCGATTGTGGGGAAGAAAGATTCTTCAAATACAAGAGGGAAATCATTTAGGTCTTCTTATTCTTCTAATTCTTCATCTCTTTTTACTTTATCATCCTCTTTATCATCTTCATCCTCTTATTATGGAGAGAGGAATCTTAAGATGAACTCTCAAATGGTGGGGGAGAAATCATCTTTTTTCTTAGTGAGTAAGGTGGGGATAGTTTGGGGTCCTGAGGATGGGTCGAGAGAATATTTTTTACATATTTTCCCGACATCATAGAAGTCATCCTGCTCTTATGAGTCATTGGGAATGGAATCCATAATAGAAATCATGTAGAAAATTGATCATGTATTAGGGTTTGAACTTATGAATTAAAATTGGTTGATGGTTAATACATACTCTTCCACAAGATATTGGAAGGGGTTAGCAAGAGACATTTCAAATCCATTTAGAGCATTGATATAGTCAACATCATTAGCCAACAACTTCTTCTATTTTGATTCGTAAGGCCTTCTAACAATCTAATGTGATTCAAATGATTTGAATGGGGATTTATCAACACACAATTTCTTGTTTTCACATTAGTGAAATATTAGATGCATTGATGGTATGGCGATGGAATTATAGAATGGTGATGCAGCCAAGGCCTCCCTAAAAGGACATTGAAGGCTGTACTTTGCCGCACTGAAAAGAACTCAAAATCAGACACGATGTCTCCAAGCTATGATTTTAGCATGATTCATTCAAATGGATTCTGCTCACTTTTTTCATATCCCAATAGAGTTTTGGTGAAGGTTATTAAACTATCCTTATCAAAGCCCAACTGAAAATGTGTCTGTAGTTGGAGGAGGTTGACTCCCGATCCGTTGTTGATGAAAATACTCTAAAAAACAATGCCATTTATATTTCCAAACACATATAAGGGTTTGATGTTCCCTTTCATGATGGTTTCTTCATCCCTGTCTACAAAAGAGATGAAGGTGTGACATTATTCGAGATTGGTCTCCACTCAATAAAATTTGGTTGCTGCTACTTCGGCCTCGAATTCCTGGGGAATTAGTAAGGCTTTGATAAGCACCTCTCATTGGTCTACGGACAGACTCAAAGCATCTAGGATTAACAGCTTTTCTAGTATTGAAGTTAGATGCTTTAGAATATCATATTTTTACAATAAAGGATGAAAATCCATGGCTCGAGGATTCTATTTTATTGACACTTTATGGTATTAAGATTTTGATGTTGATGGTATGGCCTCTACGACCGGAGCTGATGGCGTTGTGGTTCTTTCCAGGTTTGACAGAACCAGTCTGCCTGTACACCTTGGGAGATTTGATATATTTTCATCCTCCGATGGATATTCCAATATGAATGGGTTCATATTTCTTCTGGTGGGGGAAGAGGAGCATTCATGTTCTTTTTGTGCCTGCCGGAGGTTCCTTCCGCGATTTTCTGAAATGTTAAAGGTTTGAGTTATGGAATGGCCAGAAATTTATCTCTTTCCAGGATTATACCTTCCAAGACACCCTTAGACTAAGCGGCCCCTTCCTCTATCTATCTAGTTGGGTGCAAGGAATTCGAGTTTGTTTCCATAGTATCCATAAGAGAAGGGGTCCATCAAGTGGATGAAATTATTAGATCTGAAGAATAGATCTTGATCTCAAAATGTTTCTGTCTATCTATCTCCTTCTGATTGTTCCATTTGGTAGTTGTGTGCCCATTGTATGGTTTGGCGGGGCGGTTCCCATTGTACTTTTTGGCAGGGCGGTAATTATTGTACCATGTCTACTATAATGAAGTCCGAAAGTTTCAATACTATATTTGGATTTTGTGGCATACAATATTATTTCTCCTTATTTCTACCATTTTCACCCTTGAAGGACTGCAGAGCTGAGGATGATGGCTATATTGCATCAGGAGCTATCAGAGGTACAATTGGTTTTTTCAACTGCTCCTAGAGGATACCCTGACCTTGTTTGACTATTTTCTAGGTCATACAATTTTCAAATATTTTCTTCTTCTCACTGGAGACTATTTTTCCATTCCCCATCCTCTCTTAAGTCTATGGTGGAATCATATGCCAATTGTGCTGGCGGTAGACCCAACTTGACTTTCCCAGAAACCACCATAATATGTAAAAGATCCTTGAATAAGAATAATTTCTAGACGGTATGTCCTAGTATCCAGTGATTGGGACAATAATTTGGACGGTCATTGAGATCCATTTCAATGGCTCGCTCTGGATCTGGTAGCCAGAGAAAGTTACAATTCATGGTGGCTATGAAGTAGTTGGGGACCTCATTGTCTTGAGACAAGTAGAATTTATTTTTTGTGTTCTTCCAACTGATTTATTTTAGCACCCCTTATCGCATATTTTTGAGGCGGGTGTGGGGGGGGGGGGGGCTGACATCCAGGGGTCCCACATGGTTCAGTGGAGACCTCACAACTGGATCATGATTCAGGGGTAGCTTAATCATGACATAAATCACATCATCTTTTCCTGCTCTTTTTCCTAGGGTTGATGGGGCCACTCAAAACATGAGATTGGTTTGTTGAAAGGTGTCTTCTATCCTTTGGTAAATTTCAGAGATATATTGGAACCCAATTGTGTACTTCACCAGGATGAGTGGTGTTAAAAATTCCTCACGAAGGTTATCTATACACTGGACTGGACTGAAAGTTATTTTTTATTAAGAAGACAGGAAAATCAAAGGATACAAATCACGGAGGTCGAAAGTAGTGAAGACCAAGTGAGTCCTTCCAAATCACATTGACAGACTCGGAAGGAAGAGAATTAAGTCTGTCATACACTATTAAAGTCTCCTCTGGTCTGCCCCCGCGAGCCAATGCATCAGCCGCAAAGTTGGATTCTCTCACACTACGAAGGTTATCTATAAACATAGTAATCATTTCATCCTAGGAAAACATCCGATTTAGGGAATATTTTAGGACATTCCATCAGGCAATGATGCCTGAAACTCTTTCATTCTATCACCATTTTTAGTTCATGAGATCATTAACTACTATCTTTGGAAATGTTGAACTGAACTGGAAGAGAATCTATTTCCAGATGACCTCCCAGCCAGTGATTCAGATAGCTGGAAACCTGGTATACCAAACGAAGGCCAAACACTATAGTGTTTGCATGAAGAATTTGAGTTTTACTATTACATTCTTCTCTGGAGTACCCATCACGGGGTCACCGTAATAGGCATAGTGCATTATATGATGTTATAGGTCTCCCAAGATATTGAAAACTCAGAATTCGAGGATTGTATTGTTAGATAGCGGCAGGACAGTGCTCACCCAATCAAGGTAGGGTATGCACTCTGGTTATATTAGAGTGTCCTTCCCCTACATAGCCTCTAGTTCAAATCTTAGTTACTCAATGATATTTGAGAGCCCTTGATGTACGTCATGCTGGGCTTGATCTTGGGAGGGTGAAGCATTTTCCAAATATGGATGTGATAGTGTGGTTGGAATTTGGGGTGGATATCTAGTTGGGGGCATCCATTGTGGGTTCAATTGAATATAGTCTATCTCCCTTCTCAGTGGTGGGGGAGTGGGGGGAATATTGATGTACTTTAAGAGATAGATTTAAGTAGGTTGATAGTCCCGGTTCCAAGTTGGATGGCCCTCCGACCATGACTACATTCACCAAGATGAGTGCCTATAGAAATGGAACCTTTTATGTGAATACATGTTGATGTTCCATAGGAGTAACACATCTAAAAATATATCTCCCTCATCATAGAACGACATCAATTTTCTTGAGCTCTTTCATTTCTTCCAATTTCTTGTCAAATCGTTGATCAAGAGTGAAGGATACATTCTTAGGGGGGGGAAGTGGGTCATAGATGACATGGGATTTATTCATCTCATTGTTGGGGTATTTTGAGGGAGGTAATTACAACTTAACTATGGGGTGCCTAAATTTAGTACTGATCTCTAGTTCCACGTATGCACACCATCATGATCAATGTGGTATGACTCTGGGAGGGATCAATCTTATCTTTCATTCTATCCCTTTGTATCATTTTTTATGATATCCATGGGGTTGATGTTTACCATGATCAGTGATGAATATTGCATCAGGGGTGGTGTACCCGGTTTCGAATGGTTGGAAAGCATTCTGAATCTTTTTTTGGACTTTCTCCTTCCATCATGAGATGTTCTTCAGGTTTCTCTCGGTTTCATGGAGAAGCTTGACCTGAAGGTATCCCAAATATGGCCTCGTAATGTGTTTTCGTCTCGTAGGGTATGCACATCGAGATGGTGTGTAACAAAGGACTTATTTAATCACTATTCTTACTACCTTCAAGAAGAAAGACGTCTGTTGTGTGGGAATATGAGGGAAAAATGTTCCCAGCCCTACGGGATGGGGATTCTCTAAATCTTGAATTGTTGTTCTACGACATATATTTTTTATTCTTACAGGTAAATTTTGAGTTAATGACTCCCCCAAACCTACGGTTTGGGGATGTTCTGATATTTTGACAGTAGATTCTGTTATTTCCATAATTTTGATTTCAGGCACAACCGTGCAGTTGTGAGCCGAGGATGGAATTGGAAATGTATAGAATTTATGGGATTTTTAATACATGGGCACTGGTTTCTAGTTGACCTCCCTCAGGAAGGAAGCCTATTGGATGTTCTCTATTTTTTGGATTATAATAATTTTTAAGGATTGATCTCTTTAGTCCTAATGCCTTTGATAATTACTTCAGGCCAGTTTTTGTTGACTATTCCATGTTTCTTGAGTAGATATTTCATTTAACTACTGTCTTTGTTTAAATGAGTTGCAAGATGTCATTTCCAAGGAGGATTGTTAGATGGGATCAATGGTGAAGTGTAAAACCCCATGTTCTCCCCATCCCCGAATATGAAATCCAATCAGGGAATCGCCAATGAAGAAACACGACCTGTGAAGTGTATAGAGGCAATCCCATTCATGGTTTTTATTTTTCCGTCCTAATCATGGCTTCCATCCATACAAGAGGGATTCCAGATCGATTAGACATCAAAGCACCCCTAATATGTCGACATGGTATGCATACCCTTTGTAGGGAAATCTTTCTTCTTTTATCTATTGAAGAGTAATCCATATACTAAGGCAAATGTCATGCATACATTCATTAGATAACTCTCTTGGTATGTCTATGTGAGAAGTGGTTGCAGGCCAATACATTACTGGTATATTATCCTCATATAGTTATCTTCTCATGAGAAACATATCCTATTATTTCTCTTATGGGGACTCATCTTCTAAGTATGACCATCTTGACTGCTTCTTAATTATTTCGTTCCAAGAAGCCAGGCTAGTGGGAGGCTCAGTGATATGTGAACATTGTGGGGGTGGCTCAGAAGATGAGTGTGGCCCTAGAATGTATTCAAATTTAGAATGGATATTTCTTCTCATATATAGAGTTCCTGATATGTCCGAATCCATGTTTCTAAGTCCCTCAATATAATAGGGCTTTCTCACATTTGTTCCAGCAAGGGGAGGGCCTTCTTACAAGCATGAATTTTGACTTTGGGGAGGACCTTTTCAATCGTGGATGCAATGGAGAGGGATACCATTGAAACTTGACGCAAACCCACGGGGAGTGTCCTTGCAACTTATACCCAAGGGAGGACCTTAATGATGGGCTACAATGAGGGGATAACCTTATTATTGCTTGATTTCACTTAGGGTAGTACCTTCTCGATGACTACTATGACGGAGATGACAACCACCATGACTTGATACATGGATGCAGGGATAATTTCTACAGTGTAGATCATGAATAGGCCTTAAAGATGTACTGTAACGATAGGAGGACTTCCTCATTACTTGATGTTACTATGGGGAGGTTATTTACAAGAACCACCATTGCAGGGAGGGAATTCACAATGACTATCATCATCGCAAGGACTATCATCATGACTTGATGTCTGACTATAGGGATAAGCATATCAATAGCGTATACCCTTGGGAGGACCATCAGGGAATATGGCATAATAGAGAGGACCTTCTTGCTATATGATCTTCAGGTCAAGGGGAGTGCTAAATTGACACGCATCAGGAGATAGGCTCTTGTGATTGATCATTCTGGTCCCAAGGAGTAAACCCTTGTTAGAGATATGGGGAGGACCTTCAGAGATATCAGTAGTAACATTGTGGGGAGGGCCTTCACAACTGATAATACCACTTCCATAATTTTGAAATGGATTAACATGGTCTTGATACCTTATTGATATATGTTAGAGGGTGGTAGGAACCCTATCTTCTAGCAGAGTAGAATCATGTATGTGCTCTTCATTTTCTGGTTGTATTTGGCGCATTTCATTTTTGGGCTCTCTGTTGTAGATAACTAGGGTCGCCTGCTGTTGGTAACAGACATCATATATGTGTGACTATCTTGTGGGGTCTTGGGATGCTAATAGGACACACAGACATGCATATAGAGTTTTGGTAGGGATGTATTACTCCCCTAGAGCCGCCACCATATTGGATCGTCATCCCCCAGTTAGAATGAGTATTTGTTTCGTGGTCCAGTTGTCTGTGTATCATAGGATATTATAGTCGACCCTCCAAGACTAGAATAGGGATGCATAACTGCTCTGGAGTGACTAACCCATTTTGCGAGTAAATTATTCCATTTGAGAAAACCCAATCTTGAGCATGGTTTCTCAACTTTCTTGCTGATTCAATGATATCATGGAATTCTCGGAGGATATGGCCTTGAATCAATGACTAATCTTCCTTTATTTCTAGTATGTGATGAGATACGTCTTTGGCTAGAATGGGTATGAAGGGCCATTTTGATGTCAAAGAAGGATTTTGTGCCTTCTTAGGTCCCCCTTGGGTTTTCAGTATACACAGGTAGTTCTCCAATGCTAGGAAACTAGAATGAGTCTTCTGCCAGTTGTCTTCTCTAGTTTCCACCGTATTTGACTGGTGGGAATCTTATTAACAAACAATGATTTTCATATACTCACTTCTAATTTTATTTTTCTCACGTGCTTTTTATGAATCCACATGAATTCTACTCTACTAATATTTTCTTTCCACCTTATATTAATGATGAGTTTGATATGAATCCTCAGGTATTTGTTCCTGAATATTGCATGAAGCCTCCCTATTTGGATGACAGGATTGATGTGAATCAGCTGGTATTTATGCTTGTTCATTGTTAGATGCCACCCTATTTTGATTATGGACTTCTTGTGCATTGACAGATATCTGCATCATCTTATAGTTTGCCTCTATCTCTGCACAAGGGACCAGTGAGAACTAGTAGGAACATGCACATTCTCATATTATGCCACTCTATTTCTATGGTAAGCTTGAGTGGAAAGGGTAGAGTTATATGTTTTCCTGTTGAATGCCGCCAAATTTGTACTATGGAGTTTCTCCTCATGAAACATGGAGATATCATGTTTCATATTCTATATTTTCCACCCTTAGAGGTAATACCAAGGGGATCGGGTATTATGGACATCAGCAGGTGCCCCAGATATAAGGTCCTCTCAGAATGAGGAGACATTGTCACCCGGTGTCGGCGGCGACGCTCTCTATATGGGGCCCATGAGTAGGACCCCTATGCAGTTGGGATGAATATTTCATCACTGAATTCATCTGGCTCCCTAAGATAAGGTAGTTACTCATTTTCATGTTTCAGAGAAATGATCTTGAAATTGTTTGTGATGTCCACCAAGGTCACCTTGTGCTGGGGTGCCGGCCAAAACTGAGGAGGAAACTAGAATGTTTTTGCATACTGGAGTACTTTTCATTCACCCTCCATAGTGGGGAGAGTACAATTTTGGTGGTACTCTTTGATCAGCATGTTGGATACCCATTTTTGATGATGATGGGTAGGCAAGGGGGTCTAACTCATCCTCAGGGCCCTGACCACCCATGGGATCACTGAGGCGTGTGTTTGCATTGGGCATCAGGAAGTCCTTTGGATTGATGGTTGCTCTGTGGGAACATTCAATATATATATATATGTGACATATATAGACAAAAACCCCCCATTAAAGTATAATCTATTGGAAATATGCATATTTGACACTTCATCTTGGTCTCCTTCCCCCGTTTTCGATTATGAGGAGAAGGGGATTTGAGTGGGATAAGGCCACCACCTTGGTTAAGGATTCACGTCGTGTTCAACATTTTTATTTCCCATATGAGGGTGATGCGGGTGAACGTGTGAGGAAAAATGAAAATAATGGTCTTAGGTGTGAGAAGAATTTATCCATTATCATTGAACCATTCATGTCGCCATATTTGTTCCAACCCGATTCGCGTCGTTATCCTTTAAAAGAGGATTGGATTGATCCTACAGGGACTGATTAGTTTATCCATTCCGTACTACGAAGGAGGTTCCATAGTCAAATGGTACTAGTGAACGATTTGATGGGGTAATGTACTTGTGAAATCAATCCTCTTAGGATATAACATCCTCATATCATATCAAACGGGTTTATTAATGGAGCCAAGAACACCTAACGAATCGAGTATCTATGATTCATGGACCTAATTTCTAATGGTAGGTTCTTGTTGGATGATTATTTGGTCAACAACACTTAAGGACTCCATTGGTCAAAAGGATGTGAATTTGGGCTCATTTCACCACTTTGGGGGGGGAGGGGGGTTATTTCTTATTTGAATACTCTCTTATTTATTTAAGTTATGTTATTATATTTTTGAATCCTTGGTTCATTCTCGAAGAATGTGTCCTCGAGATACCTCTGGTTTACATGATCATCATAGACATACATGGATTAGATGAAACATAGGCAATTGTAACTTAAGACATGAAATATAGAAATATGGAGTTTATGGTCATCCAGGGGGGTGGGGAAGAAGGTGACTTGATATTGGGATTAGAACCATAATATTGGATTCTTATATATCCTTGGGAGAGTAATTAGATCCCACGTAGTTCAGGAAATGTGGGGCATTTTCCTGAGAGATTTCCATTTGAGAGGTCATGATTCTGTGAACCCTTTTAGGAGAGAACTCTTTTGAGCTTGGGCCTTCAAGAAGGCACCCTACATATCCAGGATTGACTAGGAATCAGAGTTATCATAGTCTAGATTGGTAAAGTTGTGTGGGATTTGGGATCATGACAAGTCTTTAAGCCCATGTTAGTCATACTCAGTGTGAGAAACAAGAGGATTTGAAAAATCTGACCAACCACACATATCCTCTCACACTTATGGGAGGGGGAAGTTCTATGAAATAAAGGGCTAATTTGATGGTGGGAAAGGGTGAAGAGTGACGAACCTTTTAATGTGGGATGAAATTGGTTGTCATGCTGCTCATCCATCTGATTAATGGGGACTTAACTCAATGGGAGTGCCTCAAAAAATGTTTTGTGAAAGGGGATGAATGGCGACTCCTGTCAAAAGGAGAAGCAAAAATGATACCTTTGACTGATCTCTATTCCTCATTGAATGGAAAAGAATGTGATCACCCTTAATCCCTTGAATGGGGAGGTTTACCTCAGTGTCCCAAGGTTGGACTCCATGATCCAATGGGAATGTAGACTTACAATGATCCCTAGATTCTAGAACATTGTGGGGAGAGCACTGATGACTCCACTTACCATGGGTATGTATACTGAAATGGGTGTAATGATTCATCCAATGATATGATCATACAGGTCTGGTGGCTTTGGAGGAGGCATTGGATTGATGACGGGGGACTAGTTCATAGAGGGGCTATGTAGAACTGTAAGGTAATAGAGGGGTGACATTGGAGCTGAATGGAAGAATACCCAATGAATCCCCATTCCTTATACTTTTTACTTATGTGGGATGGGGGAGCAACACATACCATAGTGCTATGAGGGTAGAGGGTTCATCAATGTTCTGAAGTTGTACGCAGGCTTGGGCATGGACCACCATGCACCACAGTGGTATGTGGTCCTAGATGTGGTCTTCCATGTCACTTTGGGTTCCATCTGTATACTGATACATTACACGGTGCTAGGTTAAATCCGCATAGTGATAGACTATGCAGAACACCATATCAAAGGAGGGTCTTGGGGACTATCATTTTTGGAGAGTTCATCTGTGAGGAATATGTGGTTCACTATTTCACCAATTATGTTCTTAAATATCCCATTATTATTATGTTCTTTCATTTTATGGTTCATGTATGGTTATACCTAAAAAAACGTGGTTTGTAATTTGGGCTTCGACAATGATTTGAGACCGAAGCCGGAATCCCCTCTAAATTATTACTTCCAACCTATAGGGTCTCAAATGTGATTTCTTTGTCCATCCCTTATCAATTTCTTATGTGATAATTTTACACAGCATTGGTAAAATCATATCTATGGGAATGCGACACCATTTGTAGAAGCCCATGAAGATATATCTTGATCCGTGGAAGACTCGATCAACTGGGGTTTGCAGAGGCTATGGTTTGTGAGTCATGGTTCATGGAGCCATGCCAATTTTCTTCATACGTGAACCAATGAGTTCTCAAGACAATATACGGATGGCCTTCATGTGCTTTATTCCCCCAGAAATCTTTTTTTGGGTTCCTTGGTTCACTGGACATCGATCTACAAGCTAGTTCCTCATGGTTCATTCTGCATACTGGTGGTTCGCGGTTCATGTGGTCCACAAACCCTTCGCAGTAATGGTATGTAGGTATCTTAAAACTCTTTGAGAAATTTAATTCCTTCAGGTTTCATCTGAAGTTTTTATGGTCAGCCAACCCTTCCCAGTAATGGTATGTGGGGATTTTAAAACTCTGAGAAATTTAATTCCTTCATGTTTCATCCGAAGTTTGTATCTAAATTTGAGTCCATTCTCTTTACTAGACTTGTATGAATTCTTGCTTCATTCAAAAAAGTGATTGGGGGAGTATTTTCTTCCATTTTTGATGTTTTTAGGACTCTATAAACACATAATAGAATCTAAGGGAATAATGCACCCCACTAATATAAAATTATTTCAAGTGAATGATCATTACTCAATTAACAGAAAATAAGTTACCCAAAACTCATACAACTATGGTAACACGTGTATCGAAAGACAATTTAAGAAAACAACTTGATTTGTAAAATTTTATCCCATGAATTAAAAGAAAACAATATATAAAATATTCCTGGGATATAAAATCAATTGAACTCCATATAGAAAAACATTGTTTATAGCATGTAATATGTCTCAAAGAATCATAATTATATATAAAAACTATTTAAACTTGAGTAAAAATTTAATAAAAATATATTGAAAAATAGGGATAGTAATTAAAGTTTAAATAAAATTATTAATAAATAATTCATGATATAATATATTAAATATGAAGTATATACACCAAAAAATGAAATTAGATGCATTATACCAAACATGTATCTAAGATAATTACTAGAGATGAAAGCCCTTATAACAGTCTTGATTCATTTTAAACATGCACCAAATATCATTAATAATTAAATTATGTCAATGAAATAAATTCCCAATAAATATATTCATATCTATGTCATTTTATAATCCTCATTTATAATAATTCAATACACATATATTATTTATTTTTAACTTGTTTTCAACACCAGGTTTATGTAATGTTCATTGCTTTAAACTAGTATTATAAAATAGGTGTTTGCATCCATATTTTACTATAATTAATCACTATTTTTACATATAATATATTAGAATATATATATATATATTCAATATATTTTATAAATTAATAACTTCATTCTATGGTAGTTGATTTTATAAACCCCGAAGGTGAAATCAATGATGATCATGTTTCAGTGATTATTAATGAATTAAAGATGTTTTCATAATTAAAGAGTTAAATATCGATATAACTTTAGAATTACTAGAAAAAAACATTATTTACATCTTTATATCATATTTTAATAATAAATAATTTCTCATAGTCTTCCAAAAAATAAATGTACCACATTTTTCAAGTAGGTGATTAAACCGACCCAAACATGAACCTTCCATGTTCAATAGTCATTGAATGTTAAAAATAATGTTCATATTTACAATTAATTAGTGTGATATATTTTAATTTCATTCAATTTTAGTGATACGTAATTCATATAAATTAAATACTTATAAATAAGAGATCATTTTCCTCTTAGTTCACTCTGTTTAAAAGATTGAGTTAACAATAATTATTTTTAATCAAATCAGTAATATGTTCCTTATTTTTTATACCAAAACCATAATTATAGAATTAAAAATAATATTTACCATTTTATATCATCATTGTAACCATCCAATAAAGAAAGTGATAGAATTAAAAAACTAAATAAATCCTTAAATGGAGGTAGTGGTCCTCATGTACACATGGTTAAAAATTTCATTTTCCAAAGAGTAAGAGAAAGAGATAACATGATTTATTGTTTTAGAATCATAACCATGGTATAAATATCAAAATTATTTATTATATTTTTATTTATATGATCCTAGTATAGAGATGAAGGAAATAGAAACAAGTTACATTATGGTGAATCTATCAACCAAATTGACTCATTTAATGGTAATCCCAAATTAAGATATTAGGGTGATACATTTTTAGGTTCCAGGAACATTAGAAGTGCCAGATGGGTGTGTACCAAACTTTAAAAATTTCCCTGATCAATTAATAATCTATGACCAATATGAGGATAATTTTCAGCGTCAATATAATTGAAACAATGATAAAACAAAAAGAAGAAAACCCAGAACAAATAAGGTAGGATCGATATATTTTGTTTAAAATTAATTTAATTAAATTATAGAATTACATCCAAGGTGATGCTTTCAATGTTAATATGTCTGACCATGAGTTCAAGGTAAATCTTTGTTTTGATGTAGAATCCAAGGATAGGAATCCTCTCATGGTGATCCAAACACGCTCCATATATATCTGGATGTCGCAAAAGTCATACACAGGAGCTAGCGTAGAAGATCCTCTTGCTTGTAATGTCCAACATCGATTGACTTGAGAATCACTCGCAAAGCATTATGCTTGATCTAGCGGAGGAGGATCCCTATATCTATTTTTTGATTGAATTCTTATATAGGGAATAATTCTCGTAGATCGAGAGCTTTTCCCTAAGGATGTTTTTCGGATAATGATTGGTTAGCCAGTGGAATGAACCCTTGGCTAATTTATAGAATAATAACATAACGGGGAATATAATTTACAAAGTAATAATAAATAATTAGAATAGGTTTTGTTACATAACATATTAGGGTGTGAGACAATGCCTAGTATGATTCCACCACTAATAGATTCTATGCGATAAACATTCAGTGATGAAAAGTATGAAAGTTTTCAGAAACATGTAATTTCTAGTAACAATTTCTAAAAGATGCAACTTAAGAAAAACAATTTTCAAGGAGTTTAATTTAAAGAATCAAAAAATTTAAAATAAATTCAAAAGCTTATGAATTTTTCCAGACAAATATACCGTATGCCAATGGTAAGTATAAAGGATTTAATGAGCACACACAAAAGGAAATAACTCCTAGGTACTAGCAAGCTGTGGGTCCCAGGTGCCCCGTATCTCGGTGAGAGTAACAAAAAAATATATCTGTTCTCATGCACGATCCACTAGTAGGGAACATAACAATAACCTATTGGTCCCCAATCATCATCATCATAGTTTAGTTAGAGTTTTAAGCATCAATCTTGCTAAGTGAAACTAAGGCCAAACCCCCCAGATTCACTAGAATACTAGCACACGTCCACCCACCTAGATACCTGGGGTTTCCCTTTAGGCTCAAACAAGTTCAGAAAGCCATGAAATATAGTTTTCACATGAAAATATCACTTCTACATCACACATTAACCAAACATCACCATTTAAATCACACAAGTCACAAATTCCACTTTTTATTCAAATGCATTTTGAAATTAAACTCCACCAAAATAGCCCACAACACTTTTTGCATAACTTTCACATTCCAAAACATCATTTAAAATTTTTATAAAGTCCCTAAAAATATGATAAAAATCACATAATATCCCACTCACATGTTTCATAGAACACATTGTATAAAAAAAATCCATTTTTCACATCACACTCACACAAACAGCCCACATCATGTTCACACCTCTTTAACATTTCAGTAAATCCATTAAACATTTTTATAAAACATTTTTTAGAGGATACACATCACATGATAGACCTATTCACATTTAAAATGGTCCATTTGAAAGTATAAAAAATCCAAAATAGTTTTACAATATTGTTTCACCTTTTACATAAATCATTAAACCATTCAAAACTTTAAAAAAATAATTCTATAGAGTGTACCAAAGAATTTCACATAAAACCCATTTCAAAACTGTATTTCAAGGACAAAATCACACCAATACAAATTCAAAATAGAATTTGATACACCAAAAACATTTATTGAACTACCCCCAAGTGTTATACAAACACCTAAAACAATACCACAAAAGTTCCACCTGAAAAGAACATGTTTTCAAAATCACTTTCAAGAATTAAAAAAAGGTTTTACACCTTAAAACCATTAGAAACCCTATTTAAGACCTAATGGAACACCAATTCCCTAAAAAATAAGAATTTTCATCCCAAAAAAGATTTATTAAACCAATTTGATATGTTATAAAAGACACCCAAACAATACCCAAAGGGTTGCACATGAAAAACACCCAATTTAAGCTAAAATGAAACTATAAAAATAAATGCTTTACCAAATCCAACAGAAACAGTTTCCACACCACACAAAACATATTAAAAACATTCATAATAAGTAATTCACGAAAATTAAATAATCTAGAAATGATTACACATGGAATCACCTACCTTGTAGAGACCTCAAGCTTGACGTACATAGATATTACATTACTTTTGCGGAATACATAATACATAACAAAAACAGACACACAAGGACCGTATTAGTTTAGTGTCTTTGGAAACATGGAACATAATCTTTTAATCGTGGTGAAATATCTTCAACATCTCCCATTAAGATCTTCCACATTTTGTTTCCTTACCTAAAACCTTTCTTTTAATCCTGGGGGAAAATAAATCATAAAAAGGGTGAGCTCAAATGCTCAGTAAGGATAAGCATGAATAAAATAAAACATACCATATACATTTGAACATAAAAACATGAACATAATGTTTAAACATAAAAATCATGAGAAACGACATAAAACATGGAAGTACATAAGGCATAGATCATAATGGTACATAAATCATGATAAAATAGCATGGGAATAAAACATGTAATTTTGGCACCCATTAAGCACATGTAATGATTTCCATAGTAGCCAAGGAATTGCTGCCAAGACCATCTTAGTGGACATAGTTCCTTTCTGAATCAAGTTCTCACCCTGTTCCAGTCTTGTAATACTGAACTGGATTGACTTACCATTCCAGCCATGTCTATCTCATGAGATATAAATCTTTACCCAATGCATTGAAGGGAGATATAGGTCCCACCCATCTCATAATGAAATCATTTTTACTTGTGCCACAAAATAAACATACATCATTCATAAAAACCCAATAAATAAAATGGGTTTCATAAACATCATCCCATCATCACATAATACATATAAAAGAAATGGATATCATTTCATAATAAGAGAAGTGACACCATGTAAATCATATAGACATTATAGTTGAAACATACACATATGAAATATGTCATCTTAGATGTAAAATTATTTTGATAAAAAACTCGAAATGAATTCTTGAAGAAAATATCCTTTCATCTTCAAAATAAATTTATTTTCACAAAACGTCATGCAATTTTAAAATAAAAGGATTTTGTTGAAAATATTCATGAAATATTTTGGAGGAAGCTTCATGAAAATAAGGCTTTATAAAACCTTAAAAATCCTTTCTTGTCGTATACGTTAAAAAAACATTCTTCTCATACTTTTGTCGAAAAAGTCAAAAAGTACCTTGTAGGGTAAATAAAAAAAAGTTTCCTTCTATACCATTGGGTAAAAGTAAAAATGGGTAAAAAGGACATTAAACATACATGAAACCAGTTTTATGAAACATGGATATGGATGATAACAATAACCCCAGTAAATACTTACGAATAAGCAATCTCGGAAAAAAATGAGATTTAAAAAATTATCCCATACCTTAGGTCTGATATGCTTCATACGTATCTGAACCTCCTTTATAATGATTTAAATAATTTCATTGACTTATTATATAATCATATTCATTGTTATGATATCATATATGGTTCACTTAAGAATTTATATTACCCGTTCTTTTATAAATTCCATGTTAAAGAGCGTTTTGGGTAAAATCATTTCATTTGTCGTCAGTGTTTTGACTTGTAATTAGTCATATGATTTCTTAGATCATGATTAATTAATTCTAGAATATAAAACATGATATATATATATAATATATATTCATAATATACATATATATATATTATATCAATAAATGGAAAGAAATACACCATTCATGGAGACGGTAGGTCGTACGTACGCATGAACGTTGTTTTCATTTCCTCATTGAATTGAATGGAATTAATTGGATGAAATACATATATATATACATAAATCCAGTATCATTATTATGTCATATATTTCATGATTACTTATTATATATACTTTATAATAATTTATGAATGGTTAATCATTGAGAATGAATCTCATCGCGTCGTGGAGACGGTATTCCGTACGTACGCACGAGCGATGATATCATTCCCATGATCGTGGAATTTTATTGGAGTGTATGTATACTATAACAGAATCAATATCACTTTAAAATAATAATATATAGTTATTATTTACACCATTATACCCATCCAAGTAAGGTGGTGGTGGAAAATAGATTACACCACGGCGTGGAGACGGTATTCCGTACGTACGCACACGTGGTGATTTCATTTTCCGTAGGATTGATATATGGTGAAATATGGTTCATTCATACTTATAATAAAATATTGGTATATGAGTGAGACTGATGTTATTACTTCATAATTAAACAACCTAAGAAGAAGAAGTGTAAGAAGAAATAAAGTTGAAAGAATCGGTATCAGACATTACCTCTTCTTTGAAGCGCCTCTTTGAGACCTCCTCTTAGGGAAATAAAATTGGTCTTTGAAGAAGACCAGGACCTCTAGGATGTTTCTAGGGAAGTGGAGAAGAGAATTTGGCAGGGGTTGGCTGAGCTTCAAGGCAAAAAAATGGTGTGAGGAAGAGAGGGAGGAGGTTCCCTTTTATAAGGGAGGAGAGGGTCACCTTAGGAAAAACTAAAAATATTATTTTATTATAAAGTCATATTCGGTTTTTAATAGCTCCAAATTGAGTTATTTATACTCTAAGGTGGGGATGTGTCGAAATCCTATCATCCAATATAATTTAGACAAGTTTAGGTTTCTATTTTAAACTTATCATTTAGATTTAACTTTAAGTTAAATAATTTGTCTTTTACCGTGTCTTCTTGTTTTCTTACACTATAAGGTTAATAAACGTACTATAACAAGCCAAACGAACCCCAAGTTGTTTATTATTAATATATATATCTATATCTAAGTCATTTGTATGAACCTTAGATTTTTAGGAATAAAATAATAATTAATAATATAATATTTCTTTTAAAAACAATTTGATGTCAATTTTGACACTATTTGGTAATTGATTTTTTTTGAAAATCATAACAGAATGATTAGTTAGAAAAAATTAGACTAAATCAATAATAACATGTCATATTAACATATAAAATTATTTTAATTCATAAAAAGTCTCAAATTAAATTTATTTGGGTATTTATAACAACAATTATGTCAATATGTCATTAATAAGATAATTATCGCATCATCATTGTGCCGTAAATAAATTAAATAATTTTATGTCTAAAAATTAAAAATAAAATACCATTATGTAGTAAATCTTTTTATATTTATAATTAATATTTATAGTTGAATTTATCTTTTGTATAACCATATATTAAAAATTATTTAGTTATTAAACATTGATTTTAACTATTTTAACCCTTAATTAAATTAATTAATAATAAATGTCCTAATCAAATCCAAGTGTGCCTAAAGGGTCATATTTTATTCCTAAGGTTATTTTTCCCGAATTATTCTTATCCAATAGAATTATAACATGTGTTAGTGTAATAATAATATGATTTTTACCCTTAATTACCCTATTTACTTTTAACCGTGGTAAAAAAAGTAAAAAGTTATTATTCACCAAAAATTATTTTCATCTCATTGAACCAAATTTTAGTCCTTGATATTAACCATGTCACTCGGATTTTTGAAATTCCACTCACAGAAGTGGTGAAATTATGTTTTATGAAAAATGCAGTTTTTGAACTACCGCTTAGTGGTTTCACTATTCATCAAAAAATGAAAGTTTCCAGAAAAATACCAAAAATTAGGCCGAAGCTATATTTGATATTATTAATTCAAACATGATGTCTATTTTACCAAATTAAAAACATATTAGTTACATTAATTAATTTAAAAATTAATTCCCGTCGTTAAAACAAATAGCGTGTTCTTAAGAGATAATAAATATCAAAAGATTGACACTTGTTTATGTCTGGTTTAAATGTGAAATTACATACAATGACACAAATTGTATTAAATTGTATAAATATATTCTAAATATACTTTAAAAACACTCAAATTAATAATTTATCGCTATTAATTATTTCGATTAAAAAGGTTGATTTTAATTAAAATTTAGTAATTTTCACTATTCATCAGAATAGGAAAGTTATCCAAAAAGTACCAAAATTTCACCCTAAGCTAATTTCAATATTCCGAATCCAAAAATGAAGTCCATTTTGAGAGATAAAATTTATAAAATTTCAAAAAGTGGGTATTACGATTCATAACGGCTAGTTCATAATAATATTATAATAATATCTCATTTAGTGAAACTCGGTATTGCGTACTACAAACGCTATTGAGGAAGTTCGCGATTGCGTGTAATACAAGGAAAGTCAGGGATGGGTGTTGTTCAAGCTCCTTTTGGTGTAGTGTACAACATAAGACATTAATTAAAAAGAATATATTTTATAAAATCTCGGGGTGTTACATTCTACCCCCCTTAAAATGAATTTCGCCCTCAAAATTCGTCGGGGTTATAAATGGTTTACTACTCGAAAGTTTCTTTAATAGAAACCCACATCCTAAAAAGGAATACCAAAACATGGCTTTAAAAATTAATGTAGGAAACGTAACGGTTACCCAAATTAACTAATCACTAGGTTTTCACGTAGGAGAACATAGGTGAAAATATGTATATGGAAGAAAAATCTAACCATCAAGATCTGATGGAGAGTGGTCGAGAACATGGCTATGAAAAATCCAACAATCACAAAGCCATAAATTTTTTGATGATCTAGGGTACCATCTGATTCATCAGATATATGGGCACTAGGACAACATTTTTGGTTTTCAAGATCATTTCCCTAAATTTGAAGAATTTGAATTAGAATAAATAATTACTTTATTTTGGTACAATCTCACTGTTGTTCATGTCTTGAAAAATTTCCACTTCATCTCTTAAAAAAATAAAGTTGAATTTGTTATTTGTGAAGTGTTAGCAGATCATGTGATATAATGACAGGTCATTCCATCTGTCTTAAACAAAAGTTTAGCAAAAGTTATTAAATATACATAAGTCGATCTATAGTGAGATTAATCATATATGGTTTCTAAAATGGACTTATACTTCATATATCATACTGATTAATATAATAAAACTAGTTTCTACAAAATAGGGACTTCTTGTAGGCCAGTGGTAGGCGATAAAGGCCAGTCGCACTTCAGTTGTGGGTTCGATTCCCACACCCTTATCCGACGCGATGGGCTGTCGCTCGTCCTATAGGTTTTCCTTTTTCTAAAACTACATTACTATAACATCCCATCAATAATATCGAAAAAAGTTATATCCTTAAAGAATACTAACTTATGTCCAACATAATCCTTTCCAATCTTTAGGCTTGTCCTAAATACTGTTGTCCAATCTCATATTATAGTGAAAACGATTACCAAAGAGTTCATATAACAAGCATGTTAATACCATCGTTGATCCCCATATATCATGAGATATGTCTTGTTGGTCACATTCCAAGCATTCGAAGGCCTTAATTATGAATTCTCTTGAAAAATGAATACCCATTGAATCTTAGTGAAAACATGAGAGCTGTCAAAAGTTAAATCTTTTCACATACCAAAACCTCAAACCATGATATAACTATTTCCTTATATAAGTCATGAGCTCATGAATACTGTCAAACATTTCATTTTCTCCTTATCCCTTCATTATGCTAATATCATCTTTTTTCCAAAAATATCTCAATCACTTTCCATGGTTACCGGTACCATAAAATTATTGAAAACCACAATAGACTAACACATAAATATTGAAATATTCCATGATACTATATACATTATTATTTTGGAATCCCATTACATAAACACTTAATCATTCCACCACATCGTTTCCATATTCAACATCGCCAATAGTGATCGCATGCGACTTCCCTTTATTGTTTGTCTTAAGTGGTTGCTCACGTCGACCATCATTAACCCTTGGATAAGGGCATTGATTAGCATAATGCCCCATTTCATTGAACTTGAAGCATTGAAGTGTTGGTGGTGCGTTCTCTGCAGTCTTTTCTTTATTCATATCATTAGCAACACTTTTTCCATTACTTCGACACTCAACTACTCAATGAATTTCTTTTCCAGACTTAAAAAATTTTCTAGTCCCTTTAAGACAATCTTCACCATGCTTCATTCCACAATTTGAGCATAAGGAAACATTCATCTTCTTTTCACCATTATTCTAAGATTTCTCCCTGAACTCCATCTTTCGTTTCTTGTCAAAACCATGAGATGGATATGTAATACCAACTTCCATTTCTACCTTGATAGCACAACGCACAATTTATTCATATCTACTGAAGTCTCTTATAGCTAATTCCCTTTGAAGATTTGGTTTTAAGCCCCTGAAGAATCGATCAACATTACTTTCAGGTTGGATGATAAAGCCAGATGCATACCTTTCAAGCCTTGTAAAATTTGCTTCGTATACACCAACAGATTCACCATATTTTTTACTTTAGTTCAAGAAACTCCTTCTCCATATTTTTTTGAAGAATACGAGGGAAGTACTTATTGAAAAATAAGTTCTTGAACTCTTCCCATTCCATGGACTCAATTTCATCTCTTGGCCTCGTATTCTTGATAAGATTCAACCATTGATCAGCTTCACCTTCCAAACAATATACATATATGATGAATTTATCATGTTAAGAACATTGAAGAATATAAAATATCTTTTCAGTGGTACTGATCCATTTTTCAGAAATAAGTGGATCATAAAACTCACTGAAAGATGGTGGACGTTGCCTCACAAAGGACTCAATAGAATATTGTTCCCTTCTCTGCTCATTTGGAAGTCTAGAATGATTCATATCTTGTGTAAGTATAGAAATAAGATTTTTCACTCTATCTCCCATAACATTTGTTTGTTCATGAGGACAATCATTGCATTGTCCATTGCATTGATCAACACGGTTCCTTCGGGTTCCAGCCATCGTCTAAAACCCAAAAAGAATAGTGTGAGAGGAAAAAATCATGCTAGGGAAAACAACATAATATAGGGGGAGTACCTTCAATATCTAACATCTTAGGTTTAATTCTAAGATCGTTACTGTAATTCTAGGACTATAACCTATACTTATTCTTAACCTTAGGGACATCCCTAGACAAACCTTTGAAATATCTCTAGGGATCTCTCTAAATTTCTCACATCCTATTTTCCAAAGGTTGACTAAACCTTTCCTCTGATACCTACTGTAGAGACCTCAAGCTTGACGTACCTAGATATTACATTACTTTTGAAAAATACATAATACATAACAACAACAGACACACAAGGACAGTAATAGTTTAGTGTCTTTGGAAACTTGGAACATAATCTTCTAATCGTGGTGAAAGATCTTCAATATATCCCATAAAGATCTTTCACTTTTTGTTTCGTTACCAAAAACCATTCTTTTAATCTTGGGGGAAAATAAAACATAAAAAGGGTGAGCTCAAATGCTTAGTAAGGGTATGCATGGATAAAATAAAACATACCATATACATTTTAACTTAAAAACACGAACATAATGTTTAAACATAATAATATTGATCAACGGCATAAATCATGGAAGTACATAAGGCATAGATCATAATGGTACATAAATCATGATAAAATAGCATGGGAATAAAACATGTAATTCTGGAACCCATTAAGCACATGTAATGATTTCCATAGTAGCCAAGGCATTACTGCCAAGACCATCTTAGTAGACAAAGTCCCTTTCTAAATCGAGTTCACTCCTCATTCCAGTCCTGTAATACTGAACCGGATTAACGTACCATTACCTCCATGTCTATCTCATGATATATAAATCTTTACACAATGCATTGGAGGGAGATATAGGTCCCACCCATCTCATAATGAAATCATTCTTACTTGTGCAACAAAATAAACATACATCATTCATAAAAACCCAATAAATAAAATGGGTTTCATAAACATCATCCCATCATCACATAATCCATATAATAGAAATGGATATCATTTCATAAAAGAGAAGTGAAACCATGTAAATCATAGAGACATTATACATGAAACATACACATATGAAATAATGCCATCTTAGATGTAAAATGATTTTGGTAAAACACTTGAAATGAATTCTTGAAGAAAATATCCTTTCTTCTTCAAAATCAATTTATTTTCACAAAACGTCATGCAATTTTAAAATAAAAGGATTTTGTTGAAAATATTCATGAAATATCTTGGAGTAAGCTTCATGAAAATAAGGCTTTATAAAACCGTAAAAATCCTTTCTTGTCATATACGTTAAAAAAACATTCTTCTCGTACTTTTGTCGAAAAAGTCAAAAAGTACCTTGTAGGGTAAATAAAAAAAGTTTCCTTCTATACCATTGGGTAAAAGTAAAAATGGGGAAAAAGGACATTAAACATATATGAAACCGGTTTTAGGAAACATGGATATGGATGATAATAATAACCCCAGTAAATACTTACGAATAAGCAATCTCTTATAAAAATGAGATTTGCAAAATTATACCTTACCATAGGTCCGATATGCTTCGTACGTATCTTAACCTCCTGTATAATGATTTAAATAATGTCATTGACTTATTACAGAATCATATTCATTGTTATGATTTCATATATGGTTCACTTATGACTTTATATTATCCGTTCTTTTGTAAATTCCATGTTAAAGTGCTTTTTGCGTAAAATCGTTTCATTTTTCGTCCGTGTTTTGACTTGTAATTATTCATATGATTACTTAATTCAAGAATATAAAAAATTATTTATATATAATATATATTCAGAATATACATATATATAATATATCGATAAATGGAATGAAATACACTGTTCATGGAGACAGTAGGTCGTACGTACGCATGAACATTTTTTACGTTTCCTCATTGAATTGAATGGAATTAATTGGATGACATACATATATATATACATAAATCCAGTATCATTATTATGTCATATATTTCATGATTACATATTATATATACTTTATAATCATTTATGAATGGTTAATCATTGAGAGTGAATCTCATCGCGTCGTGGAGACAGTATTCCGTACGTAAGCACGAGCGATGATATCGTTCCCATGATCGTGGAATTTTATTAGAGTGAATGTATACTATAACATAATCAATATCACTTTAAAATAATCATATATAGTTATTATTTACACCATTATACCATCCAAGTAAGGTGGTGGTGGAAAATAGATTACACCACAGCGTGGAGATGGTATTCCGTACGTACGCACGCGCGGTGATTTCGTTTTCCGTAGGATGGATAGATGGGGAAATAGGGTTGTTTCATACTTATAATAACATATTAGTATATCATTGATACTGATGTTATTACTTCATAATGAAAAAACCTAATAAGAAGAAGTGGAAGAAGAAATAAAGTTGAAAGAATCGGTAATGTACATTACCTCTTCTTTGAAGCGCCTCTTTGAGACCTCCTCTTAGGGCACTAAAATTGGTATTTGAAGAAGACCAAGACCTCTAGGATGTTTCTAGGGAAGTGTAGAAGTGAATTTGGTAGGGTTTGGCCGAGCTTCAAGGCTAAAAATGGTGTGAGGAAGAGAGGGAGAAGGTGCCCTTTTATAAGGGAGGAGAGGGGCATCTTAGGAAAAACAAAAAATATTATTTTATTATAAAGTCATATTCGGTTTTTAATAGCCCCACATTGAGTTATTTTGAAGGTAAAGTGGGGATTGGTCAAAATCATATCATCCAATAAAATTTAGACAAGTTTAGGTTTCTATTTTAACCTTATCATTTAGATTTAACTTTAAGTTAAATAATATTTCTTTTGCCGTGTCTTCTTGTTTCCTTACACTATAAGGTTAATAAACGTACTATAACAAGCCAAAAGAACCCCAAGTTGTTTATTATTAATATATATAACCTAATCTAAGTCATTTGGTCGAACCTTATATTTTAAGGAATAAAATAACAATTAATAATATAATATTTGTTTTAAAAACCATTTGATGTCAATTTTGACACTATTTGGTAATTGATTTTTTGAAAATCATAAAAGAATGATTAGTTCGAAAAACATTAACTAAATAAATACTAAAATGTCATATTAACCTATAAAATTAGTTTAATTCATAAAAAGTCTCCAATTACATTTATTTGGGTATTTATAACATCAATTATGTCAATATTTGTTTAATAAGATAATTACTGCATCATCATTGTGCCATAAATAAATTCAATTATTTTAAGTCTAAAAATTACAAATAAAATACCATTATATAGGAAAGATTTTTAGATTTATAATAAATATTTTTAGTCGAATTTATATTATGTATAAGCCTATATTAAAAATTATTTAGTTATTAAACTTTGATTTTAACAATTTTAACCCTTCTTTAAATTAATTAATAATAAATGTACTAATCTAATCAAAGTGTGCCTAAATGGTTATATTTTATTTCTAAGGTTGTTTTTGTCCGAATTACACTTATCCAATAGAATTAGGACATTTTTTAGGGTAATAATAATATCATTTTTACCCTTAATTACCCTATTTACTTTTAACCGTGGTAAAAAAAAACTAAAAAGTTACTATTCACCAAAAATTATTTTCATCTTATTGAAAAACATTTTATTCCTTGATATTAACTGTGTCTCTCGGATTTTCGAAATTCCACTCACAGAAGTGGTAAAATTAAGTTTTATGAAAAATTTAGTTTTTTAACTACCACTTAGTGGTTTCACTATTCATCAAAAAATGAATGTTTCCAAAAAAATACAAAAAATTAGGCCTAAGATATATTTAATATTATGAATTCAAAAATGATGTATATTTTAACAAATTGAAAACATATTAGTTACATTAATTAATTTAAAAATTAATTCCCGTCGTCAAAACAAATAGCGTGTTCTTAAGAGATAATAACTATCAAAAGATTTACACTTGTTTATGTCTGGTTTAAATCTGAAATTACATCCAATGACCAATACTGTATTAAATTGTAAAAATATATTATAAATATACTTTAAAACCACTAAAATTAATAATTTATCACTATTAATTATTTCGATTAAAAAAGTTGTTTTTAATTAAAATTTAGTAATTTTCACTATTCATCAGAATATGAATGTTATCCAAAAAGTACCAAAATTTCACCCTAAGATAATTTCGATATTCCGAATCCAAAAATGAAGTCCATTTTGAGAGATAAAATTTATAAAATTTCAAAAAGTGGGTATTACTATTCATAACGTCTATTTCATAATAATATTATAATAATATCCTGTTTAATGAAACTCGGTATTGCGTACTACACACGCTATCGAGGAAGGTCGTGATTCTATGTAATGCAAGGAAAGTCAGGGAAGCGTGTTGTGCAAGCTCCTTTTGGTTTAGCGTACAACAAAAGACATGAATTAAAAAGAATATTTTTCATAAAATCTCAGGGTGTTACATACCTTTTATGTCGAAACCCTCAAAACATGGTGCGAAACATCAACCGCACCACCGCCGCATCTCAAGGAAGATAAATCCAGACCTAGACCACAATATTTGACCCAAAAGACACCAAATCAAACCCTAGTTCCGAACCTCAACTTTTGGACATGAGGAAGTTCAAGGACGGGTGAAATAAACCTTAAGGAATGGGAGGAAATCAAGGAAAGAAACACTTACTTGAAACATCTTGAATCAAACGAACCAAATACACTAAAATTTGAATCTACAAGCAACCAAACCTAATATGGAGGCACCAATGGAGTTGTGAAGGTCATGTAGGGACTGAAATGGGGGAAAAAAGTGAAAATTAAAATATTAATGAAAGAATCAACTTACCTTCTCAAATATGGACGATTTGAAAAACCCTAAGAAGTTTATCCCTACTCTCTGAGGTCAATGAAGTCCAAAGTGGAAAAATGAATAATGGGGGCGAGGCTCGGGATTTTGGATTCAGGTGGGAGGTGGAATAACAGGAATAGAGTAAAAAATGAGTATGTTATTAAAAATTTATAAATACAATTTATAATTGGAAATGGCTCACGGGTGGGCCCATTTCCAAATTAATTCACTCAAACCCAAAATGCTAATGGGTTAAAAAAGGGTCCAAATGGACATGGTGATTTGGATTGGCCATAGTAGGAAATGTGGGAAGTGAAATACAAGAAAAATTTTAACAAATTAAGTAGTAATAAAAGAAATAAAATTTATTTTTAAATCTAGAATTGGGCTCACATTTTGGCCCAAATTTTGAAAACCCTATATTTCCACTAAAATGAATGGAAAACCCCCAAAAAATTGAAATAATGGAAATTAAAAGAAAAATGTATTTAAAAGAAGTCATGGATGTGAAAAGTATCCCCAACATAAAACATTCCATCCTTGGAAAGCCACAACAAGGCCAAATAAACAAACCAAACCCAACCGATAAACCAAGAAGTAATTCCTTTCCAAGATTCACCCTCAAAGGCCAAAACACCTCCAGTGATCATTTAATGAAAGATTACTCTCACAACCAAAACATAAACCACTTTCATAAAAAAATAAAGCACATTAAATCTTTATCCCAAATAAAAACTCCTCAAACACAATCTGAACAAAACTCAATCAATTTACCTAATCAAACAACAACATCGAATAATGTTACACTTACCCTACTATAAATAAACTATTGGGCACACTCTAATCTCAATGTTTACCCATAGAAGATGTATGTAGTTAGATATCTCCAAATGATAATACCTACTTCAAATACAATATCAAGGAAACAAATCTGAGTTACTCGTTTGAAGATACATAAATGGCCTCTCCACCATAAGAGACAACTTAATTTTTTTTCCCGAGACAGAAACATGACACTAACAGGGGGAAGCCCGAATAGAGTCCCTAGTACAAGGGGTATAAATGCATTATAAATTTCCAAAATAATATTCATGAAACCAGAGGAGTGTCTCCCCACCACAAGAACCAACCATCTTAACCGACTGGCTTGGGTCGACACGAAAAGACCCCAAAAATTTAATGATTTGGGAAGCCTTCACAGTTAGTCCACACGGTTTGGGAAACCATGCAATAATTGTGCAGATAATTCTTTTTGGATGGCTTCCTAGAACATGGTCACTACTAATCACACACAAACCACGTGCTCAGTCTGTCTTTCCAAATTTCAATCCATTCTCTAAAGACTCAATGGAAACCAAGGGGGAGATATTGGGAGATGACATGTGTACAAGGCCCTCCACCTATTTCAACTAAATGAGAATAACAGAAAAGAGATGATGACACCATAGGAATAAAATATTCCTATCTTTCATACTAAGGATAGGACTTGATATAAGGGTTTAAATGACATTTGGGTTTCCCCTGACTACGCACCAGCTTCTCTCTGGGACCTATGGCTGGAGATCAAAATATAAAAGCATCTTCATCATCGCAGTTAGGCTGTGGAAGCCCCTATGTGGAACTTATTCTTTTGGTGCCACAAAAAACTACACCGCATACCCCTATGGGTTCACCAAGACATAACACACTCCATAACTCACTTTAACGAAACCCAACATTTCACTGAAACAAGGGATCAGAAGATGCACACACATCGCACCTTGTTTCTTTTTATCAAAAACAACATAAGGGCTGCACACGTATAAAAGCCTTCCTCTAAGATAGAGGTTTTGATTTTTTCCCAAGGGAGACTTACTCCCAACATAACAGAGAACCTCAAAAGATTGTGCAACCTTCACCTTTGTAGTCAAATGAGCACACAACATCACAATGAGTCACCAAACATAACCTTTGCGATTGATAGAAACAATACATGGAACATGACCTTATGCCAAGTCCCTAAACAACTGACAAGTCCAAAAAGTGGACACAATAGCCTCTAATAACCGAACTCCCAAAATTGGTCGTTTAACAAGAACTATTTCTTTAAAGAAACTATAAAGAACCCAGAGGCCCTCTTAGACACCATTGAGACACTCATCCACACTGAAAACCCCAGAACACTTCCACCTTTGATGAATCAGGAAACTTAAATAACTACGGTCTCTTTCAACATTCCACAAACACTATCCCACTACAAGAGGATCCACAAATCAACGAAATGAATGAGTGTATGCTCAATAAACAAAGAACGATATAATATTCCTTATATTGATCTACTGGTGGATCTTCTAGTGGCAAAACAATTCGGGTTTCACATCAGTTGTGCATTAACCCATAATGGAATCATACCTTATCCAATGAGAGAAACCAAGGACCCAACAAAGCTGGTCCATTGGTCAAAAAATGCAACAAACAAGATCCAAACACATGAAGGGAACCACCGTAAAGGTGTCCCGAAACATATCTTAGAAGATACTATTAACCAGTCCTTCTACCCAACTTGCCATCCAAACACAAACCCAAAACACGGGTTGAACAAGATGGGTTCATGGTCTCAAAACATCCTACAACATCAAAATTTTCCAAAAACACATAATATACACCATCCCAAACAATTAAATAAGACATCACATTTTTATTTAACAACATCTCTTTGAAAACAAACCTTTCAGCGGTTAGCGTATCCACCAATGGACCTCGTGGGCCACACACATGCATGGATCTGTGCCACACCTAGCACTCTCCTCATATCTGTCCTAGAAATAATCATTCATTCCATCAACCACCCATCATCCCATATAACCCCATGTATGTGGTATCTCATGAAAATACCAAAGGTTAAAATAAAAAATTCATTCCGCTTTTCAAAACCAAAACAGTTAACCAACACACCCTTTTTCTCCAAACCACTAACCACAAGATCAAAATACCAATTCACATCTTAAAAAAATTTCACAAAGACACAAACATATAGAAAATAAACCACTTTCAGGTTATTCACATAAATTTCAAGACATCTCATCCCATTAAAATACCCTTTGATTGTTTAGAAAACTCTATTGGAAACACTTTTTCAAAACCAACTTCAATATAGTTCCAGATTTCAAAAGAGGTATAAGCACACCATATTTAATTTCAAAATAATTATGAAAAACTAGTTCCACCATTTCATAAATTGAACCATTCCCTCTTTATTTGAAAATCATTTCACAAAAACTTTTCACTTCTTAAAACCAAGTCACTTTAAAACCAATTTTACAATATTTCAAAACTAAAGAATAGAAGACAATGCGAAAGGAAACTAGTTTTAGTGGGTGACAAGGAAATATGGTTGGCAGCCATATTCCACTCACTTCACTGTCATAGAGAGTGTTCTAGGGAATATCCTGGGATCCATATGGCTTTCCAGGACCTGCGAGCTCATGGAGACCATTAACCCAACTCTCTTTTAATTTCCCCTAATCATCATTAAACCAAGAAAACCAAAGGACACAGAAAGGTCCCGACTTCCCCTGGAGACGTGTATCCCATAATGAGGTGTGGGGATCATCCACACTACTCATAACCAAAATTCCAAGTCCTGACAATCCTAACTCTAGGCTATCCAAACTGTTCCCCAAATAACATGACCTAAAGAGAGCGAACCTCGCTCTGATACCATTTTTTCACGAATGAAATCTGATCGCCACTGAACCCGGAACCAAAATCGGCCCGTGACAAAGCCCTAAGGGAATTCCCAATCCCCAATGGCTACCACATGTGCTTGAGTACCATAAAATGATAATTGGGAATGATTTACCCATGTTTATAAACATAAAAAAACAAATGAATCCAATGACACGAATCTGGATTTTTCAAACCAAACAATGTTTTACAAAAATTATGAACTGAATTACATAGTAAAAAACAACTAAAAAGGACTATAACAAGGTAAGAAACCAAAAATGAACTGCCCATGAACCTCAACATATCAAGAGGCATTGCCCTCAAGCCATCTCCACAACACCGCATCATGAATGACCGGTGAAAACCCGAACAATTGGCACAAAAGTTATACCCAAACCTTCGACAACAAAAATAACCAAGTCTACTTACACACAAGGGTGTAAGTAGGGTGTGATCCAATGTATAGTAAGATACCACCACTGATAGATTCCATGTGATAAAAATTAAAATATGAAAATCATGCAATTTTTCAAAAACATGTAATTTCTAGTTATAATTTCTAAAAGATGCAACTAAAAAAATCAATTTTCAAGTGGGATAATTTAAAGAATGAAAACTTTTAAAATAAATTCAAATAATAATGAATGTTTCCAGCCAAATATACAGTATGACGACAGTATGTACAAAGGATCTAATGAGCACAAGCAATAGAAAATAGCCACTAGGCACTAGCTAGTTGTGGGTCCTAGGTACCTCATATCTCGGTGAGAGTAACCACACAAAATATTTGTTCTCGTGCACTATCCACTAGTAGGGAACATACCCATATCCTAGTAGTCCCCAATCATCATCATCATAGTTTAGTTATAGTTTTAAGCATCGATCTTTATAAGTGAATCAAAGGCCAAACCCCACGAATTCACTAGCATACTAGTACACGTCCACCCACCTAGATACCCGGGTTTTCCCTTTGTGCTCAAAAAAGTTAAACAAGCCATGAAATATAGTTTTCACATGAAAATATCACTTCCACATCACACAGTAACCAAATATCCCCATGTACATCACACAAGTCAGAAATTCCACTTTTCATTCAAATGCATTTTCAAATCAAACTCACACCAAAATAGTCCACAACACTTTTTACATAACATTCACAATCCAAAACATCCTTAAAAAATTTTATAAAGTCCCTAAAAATATGATAAGAATCACATAATAGTCCACTCATATGTTTCATAAAACACTTTTTATAAACAAAATCCATTTTTCACATCGCACTCACACAAACAGCCCACATCACGTTCACACATCTTTCACATTTCAGTAAATCCATTAAACATTTTTATAAAACATTTCCAAGAGGATACACATCACATGATAGACCTATTCACATTTAAAATGGTGGATTTGAAATTATAAAATATCCAAAACATTTTTCCAAAATTGTTTCACCTCTTACATAAATAATTAAACCATTCAAAACTTTCATAAAACAATTCTAAAGATTGTACCAAATCTTTTCACATAAAACCCATTTCAAAACCGTATTTTAAGGACAAAATCACACAAATACAAATTCAAAACAGAATCAGCATCCCCAAAAACATTTATTAAACTACCCCCAAGTGGTATACAGACACCTCAAACAATACCACAAAAGATCCACATGAAAAGAACACGTTTTCAAAATCACGTTCAAGAAGTACAATAAGGTTTTACACCTTAAACCCATTAAACAAACTTTTTTAAGACCAAATGGCACAACAATACCCTACCAAATCAGAATTTTCATCCAATAAAATATTTATTAAACCAATTTCATATGTTATAAAAGACACCCAAACAATACACAAAGGTTTTCACATGAAAAACACCAAATTTTAAGCCAAGATGAAACTATAAAAATAAATTCTGTACCAAATCCAACATAAGTAGTTTCCGCACCACACACAGCATATTAGGAACATTCATAATAAGTAATTCAAGCAAAATAACTCATCTAGAAATGATTACACATGGGATTACCTACCTTTTATGTTGAAACCCTCAAAAGATAGTGTGAAACATCAACAGCACCACCACCACACCTCAAGGAAGATAAATCCAGACCTAGACCACAATACTGGACAAACAAAACTCCAAATCAAACCCTAGTTTCGAACCTCAACTTATGGACATGAATATCTTCAAGAAAGGGTGAAAGAAACCCTAAGGAAGGGGAATAAATCAAGGAAAGAAACACTTACTTGAAACATCTTGAATCAAACGAACCAAATACTCCAAATTTTGAATCTCCAAGCAACCAAACCAGATATGGAGGCTCTAATGGGTATGAGAAGTTCATGTGGGGAAAGAAATGGGGGAAAAATAGTGAAAATTAAAATATTTATGAAAGAATCAAATTACCTTTTCAAATCTGAATGATTTGAGGAACCCTAATAAGTTTTTCCTTACTCCGCGAGGCGAATGAGGTCCAAAGTGGAAAAATGAATAATGGGGGAGAGGATCGGGATTTTTGCTTCAAGTGGGAGGTGGAAACATAGGAATACAGTAAAAAATGATAATGTTATTAAAGATTAAAAAAAATTTAAAACTGAAAATGGCTCACAGGTTGGCCCAATTCTAAATTAATTCACTCAAATCCAAAATGATAATGGGTTCAAAAAGGGTCCAAATGGAAATGGTGATTTGGATAGGTCATAGAAGGAAATGTGGGAAGTGGAATGGATGAAAAATGTTAACAAATTAAGGAGTTATAAAATAAAATAAATTTATTTTTAAATTTGGAATTGTGCTCATGGTTTGGCCCAAATTTTGAAAACCCACCATTACCACTAAAATGAATGGAAAACCCCATAAGAAAAAAAATAATGGAAATTAAATGAAAAATAAATTTAAAAAAGTCATGGATGTGACACATGCATTCATGAATTGTTTCATGGAAGTTCCGGGTTCTCATCATAGCAGGGATCTGTAATTCCATTTTAGTGCGACATCTACTCTTAGGAAACCATCACATACTTCATCACGTAGAAGAACAATCATGATGCGATTTTTATTTTATTAATATTAATTCAATTAATATAGGATTATCATAAATTACAAAGAATTTGGTTTCTAGGTAACCAACTCCAATAACATTGTCACCCTATAAATATGGCACTTCCTCAAAAGTTTGATAATTTTTATTGAAGAATGTAGATTAAGGTATTCCGAAAATATTCATTATTCTATTTAAAACATCTAATATAACATTTATCATACTCTCTCATGCCATATAATGTTACATATCATTCATCAATCAATACCATCCATAAGAAAAATAATATACCAAAGTATGTATACATCGTAACAATTTAGACTCTATAATATACATTACATAAAACCATTTGAATTTAAATTTAAATTATAAATAGAAATGTAAAATATTTCTAGAATAATTTACTCAATTCATAACCCCAAAATGGTATTAACCACTAGGTCATAAGGTTTACACATTTCAATATATTTTATAATACCCAAAACATGAAACAATTCACGAAAAATATCAGGGATCAATATTTTAGTAAATTAATAAAAATTTATCGGTCTATTAATACTATCTCACTCACTTTAACAAAAAACAATCGAACCTTTATTATCTTAACATTAAACATATACTAAACCTAAAATTACCAATCCCTAAAAAATGTGATCTCCAATAGATATCCTAAAATATAAAAACATTCAACAAAATAAATTTTAATGTTTTTTGATACTTAATAAAATATTCAAAACCATTAATGAACAAATATTGAGGAAAAATAATTATATTCTTCACATAACCCTCATTAATTTTATAATATACTATAATATCACTGATATATATCATCTACTAATTAAAATAAACAATTTTATCTATATTTTATTTCTATTAAGTTATCAACCTCACCACCCTATGAAAAATATTATAACACAAATACTTTCAATCACAAAAATCATATACTAAAATTCAAATCCGTTTAAATATTCTCCATTATTCAGTTACAAAACATAATGGTTTCCAGATACATAACTTTCTTAGCTTTACATTTATAATCCTATTTCAACCAAATACTAAAAATAAAATGGTTATTACAATATCAAAAATATAAATATGAAATAATCAACTTAAATATAGCTTCCTATATAACACCTTCATTTTTAATATATGATATATTTGGTTTATGTTATGGCAATATCTTTGTTTACTCAATTTTTATCCATTGTCATTTTTCTACTACGTTCTATAACTTAATTGATTATAGTCAAACTTCTATACTTATTAATGGTTAGTAAATACATTGTGAAAAAATAAATTATATCTCCCAGGGTTTTCAAACCTATTATGAAGCTAGAAAACTTTCTCATTCACTAGGAGACATTTGAGTTAATACCCAATCCACCCCTTTTGAGGTTATTATGCCTATGCACCTTTCTACAACTCCCAGCATCTTGTTGTAGTATCTAGAAAGGGTTGAAATTGATTTTTAAACCATAAAATATCTACATTACCAAAACATAAGGATGATATATTATATATATACATAAATTTATATTTTACTTATCCCTGAGAATTTTCAATAAAGTTTTATTATACAAATCCCCAAATAAAATGTGCATTATTACCATAATATTAAATAATATACTATCCAAAAGGTTTATCTATAACTTTGAAATTATGATCAATAAAAAATTATCTACCCTTAAATTATTCTTAATAAACATCCTATTATAAAATATCATTTATATCCTAATTTTATAACAATAGTGACACATTAGACACACAACCTTAGATACTGTTCAATAAACACATAAATTACCTGGTGTATTTGATACCAATTATAAATTAATAAATATAACTATCCTATAACTACATGAAATAAAGAAATAATTTCATTAAATATATTCACAAAACCATTTTGGATTAGATATTTAGATAAATATGAAAAAATATAAACTAGAAAAACAGATTTCTTCCTCAAATAATTGATATTTTTATACTATATAATAAACTACTTAATCCATAATGAGTCATTGATATGTACCATAAATTCTCTACAGAAGCTATCCTATTAAAAAATATTGTATAAAAAGTTTTTTTATAACCTAGGAAAATGGAAACGTATAAAGGGGTTAGCCCAAATGCTTTATAAGGGAAGACATACAACTAAGGAAATCCTAGTATAAACATGTCAATAATATTTTGGAATGAAAAAGTATAAAATATAAAACCACAATAAACAGAAATAGACAGTAAGTTATAAACATGACTATAAATTAAAACATGGATATCAATAATAATGATTTTTTACTGATGGAATTCATAACGTTGGATATCAAAAACAAGTTTTCAAGGGCTTGTTTGAAGACATTATCCTCTAATGGTGAGTTCAATAGACCAAAAACAAACCTGTTCTATTTCATGAGTCCAATTGATGCATCGAAGGGATATATAATTACGGGACATACCAATCACTTGTTTAATTCCAATTCACTCATTATAATTGTAAAAAAAACTATTCATAATACTCCATAAAGAACCTCTTACTGAATAAATAATGTTTATCTAAATAATGATTGATAAAAAGTTTAATTAAATAATCAACCCACATTAGTAGGTAATAATCAACAATAATATCAATATATTTATCCATTTCAATAAAAGGGACAAAAAGGTATTAACCTATCCAGATAATGAAGGTGGATAGTCAAACAATGCAAAACAAAATAACTAATAATAAATTATATTGGAATAGAATTTTTTTGAATTAATTTTTTCCCTATGTAGATATATAATTTTATTGTTAGATTAACATTATCCAATCTGAATTATGTAAAAATGTTATGTTTAAATTATATAAATAAATGAGTACACTATTATTTCAATACTAGAAAAAGATAATCATTATACATCCAAATAAAGTATGTGGATGGTTTTAAAATTTAACAAAACTAATGTAACAAAAAATATATAGAAATGTGTTAACATATATTATGAAATATTTATAAAAAACAATTCTTTGAATGATGTCCTAAAAGAAGTAATCACTATTCAAATTTTCTAATATTGTCAGTTAAATATCCTAAATTATAACATAATTATATTATAAAATGATAAATTAAACATAAAAACCATTTGAGTAAATTCTTTTTAAAATAAAAAGGTTAGGAAAATGAAAAAATAAAATAAAATATATAAAATATTTTAAAATTTGATGTAAAATACTAATTTTCATGTCACTTTCAATTTTATCGTTTTAAAATATGATGTGAATTTTTTCTAAATCCTATAATTTTAAAAATAACCTCCAAAAATGGTGTCTTTAAAGGATATATATTTTATCTTGAATAAATGAGGTTTGGAAGAAAAAACATATCAAGGTGAAATGAAAACCCATTTTTATTATTTTGAAAATAAATTTGTTCAAAACTCACCTTGTAAGAAGGGTAAAAAACATTCATTTGTATTAAAATTAATTTTACCAAGGTATTTTATAAAAAAACATATAATAATACCTAATTTTTTTAGAACCCAATACTTGAATAAATAATTTCATGATAGAACAATATAACTTTAGAAAGAAGAAATTAGTTATCAATATCCCTTACGGGCAACATGCTCTATTAGGCATGAGAATTTTGAAAATTAATTTATGTGGTAAAAATTTAACAAGTGATACAATAACACATAATACAATAAAAGAGTGAAATTTATCCAATATATATGAAATAATTTCAATTTAATGATAATTAATCATTGGAAAATATTGAGTTACCAAAAACACTTATGGTCGGGGTAACACTTGAGCCAAAAGACATTTGAAGAAAATAACTTGACATGGATTATTTTATCCCATGAATTACTAGAAAAACATTATATAAAATTCATGTGATAGTAAATAAAAAACTAGAAGACAATAGAAACATGGTTATAACATGTAACATGTCACAAAAAATCAAAATTGAATATAAGAAAACACTTATAGTTTGAGTGCCACTTTAATCAGAACCCCTTAAAAGATACAAATTTTAATAGAAAATAAAACTGAATTATTAAAAGATAATTAATTATATTATGTTTAAAATAATAATTATATAAAACATTGAAATTAAATTATTTTAATCATACCAATTATATATCAAAGAGATCGATTTTCGAGGAAAACCCTTACCTCAGTCCAGATTCATTCTTCACTTGCACAAAATGTTTTGAATAATTAAATTAAGATCATTAAATACATAACCAAGAAACTAATTAATAACAATGACCACTTATATTCTTCATTTATAATCATAATATGCATATATATTAGTTATATTTTACCTATTCTCAACATCGAGTGTATGGATTTTTTTATCGCTTCGAACAAATTTCATAAAATTTGTGTTAGTATCTGTTATTTTTAAAACTAACAGCACTATTAGAAAACATTTTCTAATTAAATTTAAATTTTAAGATATTTTCTGAATCTATAATTTCATCTTACTATTGGTTTAGTTGTGATCCATGAAGAGGAAATTGGCGTTGATAATGTTTCATTGATTCTTAATGAATAATAGTTGTTTTATTAATTACTAAGTTAAATGTTTATATAAAAAAACTAGAACCAACAAAAGTTATTCACATATGTTTATCATATTATACCATAAATATTTTCTCACATTCATCAATGAAATAAATTTATAGTGCTCTTCAAGTGGATGGTTAAACCTACCCAAACATGAACCTACCAGGACTTATGGATGAATTCGAGATGGTTTAGTTCTAATATAATTATTCCAAAAGTACTATAATATTATATAATATTTATTAATTTGATATATAATAATTTTAATGAATCATAAAGTAATGATAATTTATATAAATTCATCACTTAGAAGGAATATTTCATTTTTCTATTTGTTCTCACATTTTAATCAATTGAATTAGAGATAACTATTTTTTTGGAAACATCATTAATAGGTTCAAAAATTTACCATAATATAAACATAATTATATAATAAAAATAATATTTATCCTTTAATCCAATCCTCATGACCATCCATGTATGATGGTGATGAACTAAAAAATAGAAATAAATCATTCCATGGACGTGGTAGTATATATGTGTGCATAGTTGACAAATTAATTTTCCATAGAATGATAGAACGGAATACTATGGTTTATTATTTCATAATAATAAACATGTAATTATTATAATAATTATTTATTAAATTACCATTTTATTATAACATTTAATCATTTAGAGGAAAAATGAAACATGTTGTGTCATTGGGAAAGATAGAAAATACATTGAATTATTTAAGGTAAATCATATAAAAATATTATGGGTGTTATGGTACATATAAAGTGAATTATGTACCACATATACAATGGAGAATAATCCATTGAAAATGGAAAATATATAAAAATAAAAAAAATTTCTAAAAAAAGATTCTAAATATCCTTAAAAATTTTTTTATTTGTAAGTCACATTCCAATAAACATTTTTTAAAAAAAAGAAATATTCTTAAAAAAATTAATAAAACAAATTCCAATTAATTTAAATATATAAGAAATAAATTCATATTTCAAAATATTAATTATAATGGATGAATATAATATCATGGAAAGGAAAATCCAATTAAATGGTTTAATATTCCGTTTTATAAAACCAACATCATTTAAAGGATAATGAATCATTTATTAAATGAATGAAGAGGAATAATAGGATAATTATTCAAAAAAAAACTATTTTCTAATCCACTAGAGGAATTACAAGATTATATGGAACTAAAAACATTTATATGGATGAAAAATCCCCTTAATAGAAATGGGAATTATGTTTAGAAAAGATGCATTTTCTTGAAACAATATAATCATTAGTAAACAAGATTATAATGTGAAATAGTATTTACCAAACAATAAGTTCAAAATAAAACATAATGTCATAATTTGTTATAATTTATCAATATTTAATTATAATATTCATGGAGCTGTGATTATGACCCATGTAAAATATTTGAGTCACGAAACCACTTAAAATATAAGTAAAAATTAACTCCAAACCTCATGAAAGAGAGAGTTTCAAATTGAACATCAATTAACATGTATATATGCTATTTGATAATATAATAACTAAATTAGATATAATATTCACCACTTAAAATAAATTTTTTGTATAATATAAAACTTGTAACAAAGAAATGAATTTGAGAGGAAAAATGCTTACGTCTTTATTGATTTGTGAGAAAACAAATTCATTGGAATCATGAAAATAATATATTTCTATAAATCCAATGAATATAATTACAGATTATTCAAAAATAAATTAATCAGTATCATTTAATTAATAAATTAGTTTAGGACATTAAAACATGAATTAAAAAATAAATTGAGATGAAAAACCCATAATTTGTTTATAATTAAAATCAAATACCCTTGAATGGTAGAACATGAGATGAATTTGTAAACCCATTATATTATATGAAAATAATTATTAAAATATGTTAATGTACAATATATAAATAAATTAGGAAATATCTTTTGAGTAAAATTCATATCTCAATGAAGGAAACATGTCCTGAAAAAACTCATACATTGTATCTCTGCTTACTGGATGGTGCTCTGACCACATTGTAATATTGAGTTTTACCTCGTATAAAATATTATAAATAAAGGCATTAAGAAAAAACATATTACTATAATATTATTTATATGTTATACGGTAAAATAAGGAGATAATTTGAAGAGTATCAATAAAGATTTTTATGAATAGGTGAGTCTTCAAGTAGTGGAAGTGCTACCTTTTTGTAAATGAATAGAAATGAAATTTTTTAAATTCCAATTGAATTTGAATAATGTTATTTCACTATTAATGTTTCAATGTATTAAAAAAGGATACATTAGGAATGGTGGTTATTTTTGGTCTATCCACAACTCAAAAATCTATTTTGGAACACTTTTTTAACATTTTATTACCCCTAATAAAAGTCTTTTTACCATTTTTGATATTTTTCTAGGGTAACTGAATTTTTAACAATAGAAATTAATTTAAATGAAAAAAACTAAAAATATTCCTATTAAATAATATGATAATTCTAATTTTAAATTTTAAAATCAAATTATTATATCATAATTTCAAATGTGTGAAATGTGAAATATAAAATCAATACACATAATTGATTAAAAATATTTTTTTTGATGAATTGTGATTTTAAGATTAAAATTTATATATAAGTTATAATTATTATGGTTCTTTATTTTCATGCAATAAATTTATTTATTATTTAAAATAATGAAAAAACAACCTTAGAAATTCTAGATTCAATGAAAATATTGAAAATGATTTTTTTATCAAAGTAACATTTTAATTTAATTTTAAAAATGTTGGACGTAGGTTTTCAAAGAAAAAATAATATTGTAAAATGTATAATGTTATTCCCATAATACATATTTTATATCTTAAATTGTTTTCAGACTTCTACATCATTCTTACATTGGGATACAATCAGAAATAATAATAATTTTTTGGGAAAATCCTATTTTTCTAGAAAAAATAAATATTATCACAAAAAGCTAAAAATTTTCATGATAATAAGGGTTTTATTGAAGTAATTTAGAAGTTAATTTTTTTTATCAAATTTGAAATCTAGAAAGATGAGATTAATTTTTTTAAGAAAATATATAATATAAATAAAATGGATTTTATTGAAAAAATGTTTTTAAACAATAAGTGTTCTGAATATTATTTCATATCGATTTAAAATTTAATGATGTAAATTTTTTATTTCATATATAATAATATTATAAAATATTTAAATTATATCTATTAGGATAAAATATATAATCTAAAACGAAACAGTTCATTAAATTGAAATATTATATTTTTACAAAAACGCATTAAAAATATGACTAAATTTAATTATATATATTCTAAAATATAATTTCACTAATCTATGAATACTAAAATATCTATTTGAATTTCATATATACATAATTTCATATTTTAATAATATTATTAATACTCATTTTCAATTCATAAATATATTTATAATTATAATTTTTTAATATCAAATTTTTATTTAATTATGTGTATTATTATTTCAAATATACTACTTAACAATACATGAATTTATTATACGTACTGAATATATGACCAGAAACCATATATACAACATCACTTTCTACAATAATGTCTGTTTCGATGACCATATTTTCTATAAAAAATTTCATTCCATTATATAAAGTCATACTAAATCATTTGTTCATTCCTTCTTCACTTATAAATTAATAGTTCTTATTTCATATTATATATTTTTCACAACGATATCATATTTCATAGTTATCCTCTTCATTATAGTTTTTTTATTGGTGATCCTTAATCATGAATCTAATTTAGGGTATTTCTATGTCGAAAAGATTTTATAAATTTTTATTTATTTCCACTATTTATTTATGAACTTTTAATGGATGTATTTTATCGATGGTGAGTAATAATCTATGGTGTAAAAAACATATTTTTATGTTATTTTGTTTTATCATTCCACTTATAAATTAATAAATTATTGTTAGTTTAATTTATATATTGTGTGAATTATTTCTTTAATCGATATTTTTCGTTTAAATAAATTCAAAAAAATACATTAACAATACAGATTATAAAAAGAATATACCTCCATAAATCATAGGGTTATACATTATCTCCATCATCTTAAATTAATTTAATCCTCTAAATTTTTATTTTCACAAACTAATATAAATAACTAAAGGGAATATAAATTAAAAATATTACTAATGATATAATTTATATATATTTATCAATCGTAAAAAGTGGGAAACATAAGTTTTTCCTATAAATAAGATTATCCCAAATATTATGTTTGTCTCTAACTAATTGGGCTAAGAGTCTACCTTTATTTTATATCAAGACTGACATTATATTATTTATTTCTAGAGGGTGATTATCATTATCCATTCATTTATAAAATATCATGGGTTTATATAAAATTTGATTTACTTACTCTAAATAATTCATCATACAAGTGAAGGGAATCAATCCATTGCTAAAATCATGTTAAATTTATCAAGCGAAGGATAATAAGATTTAAATAATACAGATTCCTATAAAATTAAAAATAGAATACAATAGTAATACCACTATAATATTTCCTTGATAATAAAATATTTTTATTAGGAATTAATTTTCTTAGAAGAATCTTAGATATACAAGAGTTACTATAATAAAATTAAAATAAGATATCTAAAACTCTAGATTAGAGGGAACATGTACCTTAAATATCAGGATCTATTTTGGAAATATTTATTGATTAGGAATTCTTTTATTCTATAGGTTATGTTGGTTAGTGATGATCATCATCTTCGTTAATCATTTTATAAGAACATTGACTTGGATAATTCCCATGTTCTGCACACATAATTCATTGAATTATTAATGGTAACTTAGGATAAACTATATTACTTTTGATCATGTCACAAAAGCTCTCCATTTTTCTATGGTACTATTGTTGATGATCCCCTCTTCTATATGTAACAAATCCTCTAGTACCCTTAATGGGAAATTCTATTGATTACTCTTTCTATATTTTTTAAAATAGGAAAATAAACATTAATTCCATTATTATCTTCATCACATGAATTTTTCATAACGCTCTATCATTATATTTTATTATTTTTTGAACACTATTTATATTCCCATTGTTAATCATATTCAATGAACGATGGTTTTGAGTAATCACAAGGTTTATCAATTAATTACAAATTGATGGTCTATTTATTGAGGTAATATCTTCATTATCCAATACAGTAATTTTTAACCAAGCCCCTTCTAATTCCAATCATTACTAAAACAAAAATGATATTCTCTAAGGGATGAATAATAAAAGAAAATAACCCATGAAATTTCATATTCTATTATACAATCATGTTAGTCTATAATTATTTTATTTTAGCATATATAACTCCCAATTAAACTTTAGGATGAATTTTCTCACAGTTAATAACCTAATCCCACAATGTAACAAGGAAAATAGTCTTTCAAAATAGATTTTAAAGAGTATGTCATCAATCAATAAATGTTCTTTGAGAGTGTGAAGTTAGGTGTTCACATATGACACACTGGAATACACCAATTTATGGCTCAGTTAACACCCAAAATTATCTTTTTAGGTTTATTACCACTATTTATATTTGTGATAGATCATGCATCCACTTATAGTAGGTAGAGAAGGATTTAATATCTAGGGGAATAACATAATCTCTATATTACCAAAGAATCTAGATGTTACCTTATATATAAACTCATTCCTTGGAAATTTCCCTAGGGGTTTCTTAATGTTATATAAAATAAAATCAGAAAACAAATAAACCCATCAATGAGGCCAAATAAATCAACCAAATATAAAATTCAAATAATTAATGTATTAATTTCAATATTTATACATTAGAACTTACAAACAACCACAAAACCAATGGACTAAAAGGATTATTATCTTAGATATTTGATACATAAACATCAAAATATATAATCATTGATCCATAATCAAACTTATATAGAATCACTTAAAGACTTTCCATAAGTTATACATATCATTATAATATTTTGAAATGAATGCCTAAGAAATGGGTGATTTAAAATTCTTTGTAAGGGAACACATATGAACATTTCCCAAAGGGTTAGATCATAATAATATGAGAAGAAATGGGTGGGAGATAATTTTATAATTAAAAATAACATATAATAAAATTATTTTTCCATGAAATAGAATGTCATGTACTCTCAAAATAACAACATAGAGCATGGAAATTAAGTAAAATTCACGAGATAATAAACATGTGTCATGAAGCACAATTTTAGGAACATGGATTCGAAATGTAACATACCATTGAAACATAGAATACCAATGATATTCGGGTAAAATATAATTATCAAAAAATTATGATATTATGAATAAAAAAATTTAACGCCTTATGTTGGGAACTAATAAAATTACCATTCTCCATGTTGTGAATTAATAAAATACCCATTCTTCACATTCGAAACAAAAACAATTCCCAATAATTTTGATGTGAATAAAAAAATTCCATGCTTGACATCCTAATATTTTGATATATAAATCATCAATAAATGCATTAAAATGAGATATAGGATCCCAACAGTCATTATCAATTATTATTAGTTCCACATAAAATCATATCATTCATCTTATTATAAATAATCCATGAAAGGAAATCAGGTTTTATAAATTTTCCAAATGATGTAACGTAAAAATACAAGATCACCTGATACCAAAAAACATATTTTCCCAAAATTAGTACTTAATAAGAGTACGTATACTGTAATGACCCAAAATTTTGTTAATGAAAATTCATATTGACCTAATTAGGTGTTTTATTATGTAAAATTGTTATGTCATAGAATTTGAGGTGAAAAGATGATGAATATGTCAGAGAATTTGAGGAAAAAATTATAAGGTTTGCACGATATATCTCATAATTTTTAATTACCCCCAAATGCATGGTTGACCACTTCGTTGGTGTGGTAAAACCTAGCCTACAGAAAGCCCTAGTGATCCTTGACTGTGAGAGATATAAGTAAATTGTTAGATGTTCCCTCAAAGTAGAAATAGTGATAAAAAAATCTTTGGGGTATCATGGGGATAAGATGTGTAAAGTGGAATTTAATTCTGGTGGTCTAATAGATAATTCCAACAGTGCTATGAAAATATAGCACCCCACATGCCAAAGGTATTGAAAGAATAACCTCTAATATTGATTAAAGAGGACGAGGAAATGCTTTAGGTGTGGAAGAGAAGGGCACCTTGCTATTATCTTCAAACAAGAGAAACCTAATGCTATTATAGAAGATAGAAATACTCGGTTATACCCTCAATGCATTGTTCATTGCTTCACCTACATTTCATAGGGGCACTTTTCTAACCAGTGACTTAAGCCAAGGGTTTTCAGAGGCAACTAATAACCTCTAAGGTAGAAGGGGCGATCTATTGCCATTAGTATCGATGAAGTGAACCCCAAAACATAAGTAGTGAGAGGTACACTAGTTATTCAATCAAGAATAGAAAACATGATTTTTGATTTTTGTTCTATGCATTCTTGTATATCCCAAAAGTTTAGTAGAATAATCCCCACATCACCACAAATCATGGGAGTAAAGATTTCTGTGAGAAAGAAAAATGGGGCAGTCATTGCATCCCATGAATATAACTCCTCTCCTATCATAATTTGTCGATTCAACTTCTCGAATATCTTCATCATATAGCCTATAGTGGAATTTGATGCAATTTTTGGCATGTATTGGCTTTCCTTTTACAGAGCCATCATAAATTTCCATTTGAGGGAAATCACACTACATATGGAGAATCGTCCCCCGATTCTGTAAAAGTGCAAGGAGGAGGATGAATCTTATCTTCCACCATAATATCAAGCATGGATATTACTTCCCTATGAGAATGCATATCTATCTTAGATGATTGAGTCTACGGAAGCAAGTATCTTTTAAGACATGACTATTGTGAGGGTATTTGCTGAAGCGTTTCCTGAGTAATGGCCTATTCTTCCTCCTATAAGTGATGTTTTATTATCAATTGATCTTATACCAGAAAAATTTCCAATATCCAATACGCCGTATATAATGGCTATTGTGGATATTTAGGAGTTCAATAAATATCTACTCGGGAATCTGGATAAAGGGTTTATATGCCCAAGTGATTCACCATGGAGTGTACCCGTCCTATTCATCATGAAGAAGGATGGTTCAATGCACCTTTGTATTGATTATCGTGAGCTCCACAAAATCACGATAAATAAAAAGTATCGTCTACCACGAATTGATGACAGTTTAAATCAACTATGTGGATCAAAATAATTTTCCAAGGTAAATATATGGCCAGGATATTATCATGTAAGGGTGAAGAAGGAGGATATACCTAAGACTTCTTTTCCTACAAGATACAGGCAGTATGAATTCATAGTAAGGCCGTTCAGACTCACTAATGCTCCATAAATCTTAATGTACTTGATGAATAGATTCTTTAGAGATTACGTAGATAAATTTTTGGTAGTCTTTATAGATAATATTCTAATATACTCTAATACAAAGAAGGAACATGTGGAAAATCTTTGAACTGTACTAAAGACCTAGAAAAAAGAGAAGATCTTTGCAAAGTATAACAATTGTTAGTTCTTCTTGAAGTCTTTCTCATTCTTATGTTATATCATCACAAGAAATAGGATATCTGTGGATCCCGCCAAGAAATACACAATTTAGGGATGACCGAGGCCAACATTGGTAATTAATATCCATAGCTTCCTGGGTTTAGCTATATATTATCGCCTATTTATGAGAAATTTCTCATAATTTTCAAACCCTCTTACCAATCTAACTCAAAAGTGAGTAAAGTTTTCTTGGAATGATGAATGTGAAGAAAGTTTAAAGGAGTTGAAAAATAGTATTATCAATATGGTCGTGCTCACATTACCCAGAAGTGGTGAAATTTTTGTGGTATTTAGTGATGCTTCAAAAAAGGTTCTGGGCTATTTGTTCATGAAAAATGAAAAATTCATTTCTTGTGTTTCATGGAAATTGAATGTTCATGAGAAGAACTATCCAACACATGATATGGAGTTATATGTAGTGATCTTAAATTTAAAAAATATGTGACATTACCCATTTGGGGAGAAGTGTTAAATATATATGGACCCAAAAATCGTCATGTAATAATTCACACAAAAAGAGTTGAATATGCACCAATGAATTTGGTTAGATCTGATCAAAGTCTATGAATGCTCAATCTATTACCACCTTGGGAAATCGGACAGGGTGGACGATCCTCTAAGTAGAAAGGACCGAGTAATTCTATCACCAATGGGAATAAAAAAGGATTCAATCTTCTTAGACTCGATGAATATGGACATGGGAACCATAAAGTAGGGAACATAATAAATCATTTAACGAATTATTACTCAACTTCCTCTTTTGGAAAGGGTAAAGGATGCTCAAAAGGATGATGTGGGAATTTAGAAGAAAGAAGATACTATCAGAAAAAGAAAATCCATGGAGTTTAATGGTAATAAAAAATGAATTGTGTAACTTGGGTCAAGACTATGTGTTCCATAGAATCTACAGTTAAAGAAAGAACTTTTGTATGATACACATAGTTAGAATTTCTCAATTGACCAAGGAACCACAATGATTCACCAAGATCTCTAAGAGCATTCTTGGTGGGATAATATGAATAAGGAGATCACTGAGTATACATCAAATTTCGTGGTATGTTAGGAAGTGAAGGTTGAGCGATTGAAGTATAAGGGGATGATACCACCATTCCCCATACCATCATGGAAATGGGATAACCTCACCATGGACTTTTCCACATGCCTTATGAAGACATAAAATGGAAACAATGCTATCTCGTTTGTTGTGAATCGTCTTATAAATAATGCACACTTCATTACAATTTTAGAAGATTTATCATTAGATCAATTGGTATAGATATATATCAGAGAGGTGTTACGGCTGTATGGAGTACCACAATCTATTGTATCCAATCGAGATCCAGCATTCACCATTAAGTTCAAGAAATGTCTCTAACATGCTTTGAATATTGAGCTGAGAATCAACACAACTTATCATCCTCAAATTGAAGGCCTATCTGAGTAGAAGTTCCAAACACTGGAGGACATGTTGAGTGCATTATCAGTGGACTTTAAAGGAGGATGTTATCCACATCTTCCTCTAGTTGAGTTCTCTTAAAACAAAAATTTACACTCAACCATCCAAATGGATCCTTATGAATCCCTATATGGAAATAGCTACAGAACATCGACATGTTGGGATGAAGTTGGGGAGTGAAAATTCATAGGTCTAGAAATGGTTGATGAAATATTGTAGAAGGTTAATACCATCTAGAAGTACATTAATGCTACATAGAGTCGATAAAAAACTATGCTGATAATATTATACAAAACATGGTTTTTATGTTCGATACATGGTATTCCTCTGCATATCATCATGGAAGAGAGTTATGAGATTTGGGAAGAATGGAATGCTTAGTACAAGGTACATCAGCCCTTTTGAGATCCTTGATCATATTGCATCAGTGGCCTATCAACTATCACTCACCCCAAACCTATCTCAAGTACATGATGTATTCCATGTATCACTCTTGAGGAAATGCATACCTGACCCATCACATGTACTCAATTAATAGGTGGTACCATTGGAGAATTAACTCTCATATAAAGAGAAGCTGGTGAAGATCTTAGACTGCTGGGAAAAAGTCGAATGAAATCAAAAAATTCTTCTTTTCCAGGATTTATGGTGAAACTGCATGTTTGAATAAAAAACATGGGAATCGGAGGAAGTGATGAAGTAGAGTTACCCCCATCTATTTTAGTATGGTAAAAAGGAAATTTCAATGGTGAAATCTCTTAAGGGGGAAGGTTGTAATGACCCAAACATTTGTTAATTGTAATTCCTATAAATCTAATTAAATGTATTATTATATAAAATGGTTATTCACTTCCTTTTTTTATGTTATTTTCTATTTCAAAATATCGTTAAGAATTGTTACCATTTCTAATATAGAGGTTGAAAAGTGATCACATTATTAGTTTAAATATAGGTCTTTAAAAAATCCAATTTACTCAAAAAAGGATGTGATGGCCTCATCCAGTAGAATTTCTCTATACGAATCCCATTTGGAAAAGATGAGAAAAGTGGTAGAGTCACTTGGATTCTCTCTTGACCAATATCAATCTGAGCTGCAACCTGTTAAGATCGAATTGAATTGCCTATGAGAAAAGTAGAAGTTGTTAGAGATTACTACCTGTGTGATGTTATCTGATCCATACCAAGAGTCTGTCACCATCACAAACCTTACCGTTAAGTTATATGTGGGTGTTTTAAGGGGATATTTAACAATACCATACGACTATAATTATGTGCGTTATTGTTTTATAGAGAATATTCATTAATTATATTATTATTCCTTTGTAAATAGTTTTTAAAGAAAAATATTTTTTTTAATTAATATTAAATTAAGAAATAGATTTTGAGGAGTTAATAGATTTTTAAATTAATGAATAAGTTAATAAAATATTATTACAAAATTAATTTCTATTAAAATTATCACATAATATTTATGTATAAAATTGAAATTTTTATTAATTCTTGAAATCTTTTTTGGTCAAAACCCCTAATTTTTCTATAAATGTCAGTTTTTATTTTAAAAGTAAAAACTTACATATTTTGAAAATTGTTAAATAAAATCAATATATTTTTTGGAATCAGGATGTGTAAATTATCCAATGGTAACTTTTTCCTACTTTTCTAAGACAACCGAATTTTTGGGTCAAAATTTAATACTGTTTAAATATATAATGGGTTTATGACATAATAATGGCCCAATGATGATATAATAAAATACTATAAATGGGATTTTAGGATAATATATGTTTTACCATTAAAATAATGTGATTTTAGGTTTATTTTTTTACAAAGCCTTAGTGGACCCTCCAAGACTTATAAAACAATTTATCTTTTTCATATGATTTCCTTGAGTTTGTGACTCACCTCCACAAAAAGAAGCCAAATATTTTAAAATTTTAGACCATTAGACTTATAAAATAATTTTCTCCACTCCCTTTGGGAAAAAGCAAGGGAAAAAGCATGTAATGGTTTGTGGTTTTGATTAGATTAGCTTTTACGGTCCAAAACCTAAATAATAAATAAATCCTTCCCTTTTCCTATATAAGCCCACCCAAGATCCCACATCCACTTCACTAAAAGACTTTTTATCTCAAACAAAATATTCCCTCCTATCTATATAATAGTCCCAAGGCACCCCAATCACCCATGAAGCCTCTCTAAAGACTCTCCCTAGCCTTTGGGATCACACTTCCTTGTAAGGGATTTCATCATTCCCCATTTTTTTTTGAAAATTTCATTATGTTATTGTACCATTTTGTTTTCATTTAAAAATGTTGGGGTATGATTTTGAACCTCCGCCACACTTATTTATTTATGTTTTAATGATGATATACCCCTTTAACTCTCATTAATGCATCCCATGTACACTAATTACTATGTTAAAATTACATAAAGAATTTCCCTCTTCACATTTACATTCATGAAATTATTTTGTATTATGAATATAAATTCCATTATATATGTTGGGAAATGGATCAATATGACCCCATTTCATTAAATTTCATGTACATATGATTAGACACCCTTTATCTCTTATCAACCATTTTTATGAATTCTTATGTCACATCGTTATGATGCTGAAATTGCACAATGATTTTCTTAGCCAAAGTCTTTATTTAGTGAATAACATGCCCATTTCTCTATCAAGGGCATTCAAATTTATGAAATTTTACTTGTTGATTATTGAGTTTCATGTATGATTTAATCATTAATTTATCATGGAATAGTCGAAGAGGTTTAATGATTCCATGTTATATGATCCACATGGCACACTTATGCATGAAATGAAATGATTAATAAGGGTGTTACCTAACAGAATTCTAATGCATTGGGTAAATATTAGAATCATGATACATCATGGGAAGTGATGGTTTACTCATTATAATTCAAGTAAAATTAGGTTTTACTCATTCCCCGTCGGAAATGGGCCTTAGATCATGTAATATCATGTTAAAAGTTGTTTCCACATTTCCATGTTAGGATAATAATGCTATATAATGCTATATCATGCCTTTAGGTTCATGTTTCTCTTATGCATAATGAATATTCCTATTACCTAGAATTTATTTTATTCTTTATGTAATTCATTCCTTACTTCTTTTATGGGCTTTATATGTCACCCTTTTCACATGTATGCCCTCAGGTTATCCCATGTAATGCTAAGTACGAGCGAATGTTATGGTCATGTAAAGTAAGCTTTTAATAATGTTTTTGTATTTTTATGTCTTAAGTTGTCATCTAATGTCTTTAATTTCCCATGACACTAGACCTCTCGATCCTAAGAGTTTTAATAAGTGCAATTTTATGTAATAAATCATGTTTAAGTGTGTTATAATTAGCACTGTTGTTATATATAGTGTGATTTGTAAACAATTACTCCATTTGAGAAGAATCCAATGAAAATGAAAATATTTCACAAAAGGGGTTTTCTGAAAAATTTATTTCTTAATATCATCCTAAAAAGGAATCGATTTTAAAATTACATCACATTTTTTGGAATATTAAAATAAATTTTCAATAAAAATTAAATTATAAAATTAAAAAATAGAGACCTTGATAAAAGTAAGAACATATGTAAAAAAGTGATGTATAAGGAAAAAATAAAACATAATGGTTTGGAAGAACCTATAAAATTGTTTAATATAAATTTATTAAAAACACACATTGTTAAAATGGAAATGAACCATTATTTGAAAATGAATAAAGGGTAATAAAAGGATAAATAGATACAAAAATTATTTAATAATCCCATAGGGTAAGGAAAACATTGGTGGAATTTAAAATCATGAACATGGAAGAAAAACAATTAAAATATATGGGTATTATTTTTAACAAAAATACATTTTTAGGAAATAATATAATCATCAAGGAAAAAAATTGGTACGAAAAATTATTTCCCTAGAAAATAATGTGGAAGTATAACATGACATAATCATAGGATATAAAAGAATAATATTTAAATATATTACTCTATGAGGATTGATTATGAACTACAAGAAAATATTCCATCATGAAAACCCGTTACATTTGTAGTAGAATTTTACTCAAAACCTCTGTAAATAGAGAGATAGAGTTTATAATTAAAAAAATAATCATAAATAAATGTAATTTCATGATATATAATATCAATTAGGTAGAATATACATAATATAAATCAACTTTAGTGCATAATAAAAAAATTTATCAATGTTAAGAAAGTGAGATAAAAAACCCTTATAATATAGTATTTTTTGAATCAAAATTCATTGGAATATTAAAAATCACACGGTTTTGTAAAACTCATGAATTAAATAATAGAGTGTTATAAATAAAATTATTTAGTAGTATGGACACAATAGAAAAAATAAATTATTTCATAACATTATTAAAATACATAATGAAAAAATTATGATGAAAAACCCTTATAATTTTTTTTCATTCACATCAAACACCCATAAAAGGTAAAACATGATATATATTTGTAAATACATTAAGTTATAGGAAAATTTTGGTAATAATAATTTCAATTCCAATATATACAAAAAATACGTAATAATTATCGAATATAATTAATATCTCATGGAAGGAAAATTGGGTGGTAGAAACCCTATATTGTGTAATCTCATTCTCGACTGTGCCCAACCCTCATTGGACATGCTTATGTATTCTGTTGGAGAAATACTTAGAAATTAAGGCCTTAAAAAATATAAAGTTGATTAAAATAATTTAGTAGTGGGAGATTGTTTTAGGTTGAGAAAATTGGTAGGGTATTTATAAGAAAGTATATATAGACATGAATCTTGAAGTTATATAAGTATTAAAATTATATACGAGAATAGAAGGGTATTTTAGAAAATACCCATTGAATTTAAATAATTTTATTTCACTATTAAATGGTCGTGAGCTTAAAAATGGATAAATAATAAAATGAGAAGGTTCAGTCATTCCACACCTAAATCATCTATTTGGGAAATGTTTTTAACATTTTTTGGCATATCCCCCTTAGTAAATGACTTTTTACCATTATTACCATTTAACAAAGATAAAAAAATTTAATCATAGTAGTTATTTTTAATATCCAAAAATATATTTTATGTTATTACATAATTTTAACCATCTAATTTCAAATTTAGATTTACTTTTATCATACCATATTTATTAAGGTGTAAAAAGTTATTTTTAAAATGAATGCATTTAATTATATAAATACTATTTTAAAAAATATATTTATTGTTTGGAATTTATGTATAAGGTAAAATTATAATGGTTATTGATTTACATGAAATAAATGGATTGTTATAAGTGAAATATATGTAATGGTAATTTCCATGCAACCTAAAATCTAATTTCGCAATAAATTGTTCGATTGAAATAAAATATTGAAATTAGATTTTTAAAGTAACATTTTAATTTAGTTCTAAAACTGTTTTACAAAATTTAAAAAAAGTTAATAGAATATTTTAAAAGAAGTAATTATATTAATTGAAAAATATATTATTACTTAGAAAGTTTTTGTAGCATACTAATAAAGGCTAATATAATAATAAAACCCTAGAAAACATAATTTCAATAAAACTACTATTTTTTTGTGTAAAAATAAACCATTGCAGAAAAAATATCAGAATTAAAAAATAATTAAATATTGAAGTGATGAATTATAAAAGGTATTTTTTTATAAAAATTAAATTATTTAATTTTTAAATTAAATTTTTCACAAATAAAATAAAATATTGGAAGAAGACGTCTTCCATTAAAAAATACTATTTTACAATAAAAAGTGCTCTTAATAATATTTTATATTAATTTATAATTTAATATATGTTAAAATTTTATATCATATATCATAATATTAGAAATTTTTTCAAATAAGTCTATTGAGATAAAAAATATAATTCTTCTTAAAATAGTTCTTGGAAAAGAAAAATTTATTTTATACTAAATATGCTTTAACATATACTATTCAAAATAATTACTTATATTTTATAATTTATTTTCACAACATTAATGATATTAAAATATTTATTTTTAATTTATTATATACATCATATCACATTTTAGTAATAATATTAATATTTATACATAATATATATATATATATATATATATATATAATATTTTGATATCATGTTTTTATTTCATTATGAGATACATTACTTTAAAATTACTAATTCTCAAGACAAGAATTCAATACAACTATGGGTTATATGAAAAATGATAATATTTGATATAGCTATATCTACAAGGACCATATTTCCAATGATCAAATTTCATTCACATGTACATAGACATACTAAATAATTTCTCCATTCCACCCTCACTTCTCATAGAGTAGTTCAAATTTTTTTTATAGATTTATTATAATAATTTTATTAATCAGGGGGACCTTATTAATTATAGGTATTTCTTCTCTATTAGTGATCCTTAAGGTATAATAAGATCTAGTTTTTTTCCAAACCATGAGGATTTTATTCTTTTTAATCTTTTTATTGTGGTAGATTAATTCACTTTTAATGGATATGTTCTATCTAAGGTGAGAAACAATCTATTGGGTCTAAAAAATAGTTTTATGTAATTTTTTTTAATTTTACACATATGGATGAATATTGTATTGTTATTTAAAATCATATATTATATAAATTATTTCCTAATAAATTACAATTCATTAAATCAGTAAAAATAATTTAAACATGTGGTTTATAATAAAAATATAATTCCTAAATACCTAGGGAACTACAGTGGTAACATTGAAATATGGAGGTTCATTCCTATTAAAACAAAACAATGTTGTTACACCTCACCAAAGGGAAATTTTTAGATCCATAATATAATGTTTATTTTTGACATTATGAGTCAAGATCCCCAATATAAAAGTCATTAGTTCAATACTAACTCTAGATTTATTGGTTTTCTTATTTAGGAAATCTGAAAACTGACTACAGGTGTCAACTTAGGACATAATGAATTCATAAATAAAAAATTTATAAATAATTAAAAATAATAATTATCTCATTAATTAAAAATAATAATATATAATCCCTATACATTTATTTCAAATATATATAAAATATTATATCCTTTGCAGTAAAATTTATTTTATATCTTGAGGGTTTATAATAACATTTTGTAATCTATTTTGGGATATCTAAATCAAGTTCAATTGTTTTATAATAAACAAAAATTAATACCAATTGTAATAACTCCAACCCTAATTAATAAAATATAGTATTCATTTATTACTTTTCAAATTTAAAAAACTAAAATTATAATATTCCTAGGAGGATAGAGACATATTTCATAATTATAATAAATTTGAAACTAAAATACATCACAAAAAACATCAATCTTTTTTATTTGTCGATTTATTTTCTTTGGATCAGATGAATACTTCTTCATGGTTTCATAGATAAGTGGAGTAACAATAGGGAGGGGGTGTTCTTGGGCTCTATTTAAGGGGGTAGTGTTTAATGAAAGATATCATAAAATAAAAAATATGATATGAATAAATATTGAACGGAATCCAGAAAAAATAATAACATTATCATATCTATGGAAGAGACAACAGTATTAATAAAATAATCAAATGGATAAAAATAGTATATCTAATAATGATTCAATACACAATGTTAGATATCATAATAGAATGTTCATGGTCCAAGACATAATAAAAAAATTATTAGGTATATAATAAATACACATTCTACTCTATGTCATGAGACCTATCAATTCATATATGGGATATTAAATTCTAGGTTCCACCCATTTCAAAATAAGTCTAATTAACTCATCATATCAATGAAATGAATAAATAATAAATAATGTAATTTTTCATTAGGAACCGCTTAATTATACATGGATATGTTGTCAATAATTAACCATATTAATATTAATGATTTATGGATAAACATTATATTATAGGTAAAATAAATTGAACAAAATTCTTGGTAAATAACCATTAAACATGTTTATGAAATACAAGGTATCTACACCATATAGAGTAAATGGAATTTAATCAATTCAATATCTATAAAGTTATTTAAATTTTTAAAACATTTTATAATATATAGATGAGATAAATAACTTTTAAATTGATGTGTATAAAAATTTAAATATTGGGATATTTGGAGAGATAATGGAAAAATGTAGAAGAAATTAAAAACTTTATGGGAGAGATCACATATGAAAATTTATGTTGTGATTTATAATTAAATAGGAGAAGTAAAAAAGGAAAAATACCTCAAATATAAAGGGAATATTATTAAGGTATTCATACAAATTATTTTAGGGGAAATATAATAGTTGTTAGATAATAATTAAACAATTTATAAAAACTAAGGTAATTTTGACAAAAATACCTTACATTGGTTCCCATAACATTTTTAATGATTCTATAACCTCTTGAATAAAAATATTTTATTTATAAATAAATATATTTGGTAATTTTATTTATAGAATTATTATCATTAATTTTAATGAATTTATTATAATGTATAATTCATTTAATGAATTACATTAAGCTATTGTTAGTTTTTGAAGTATGTTCAGTTAATAGTTCCAAAATTTCTTTAATGTAATGGTAATGGTTATATGATACATTCCAATGATTCCATATGATATATAAGTATACAATTATAATTTTCATGTATGTCCATGAGAGAGGATGTTTTAATGATTAATTGATAGTCATGATATAGAAAACATTTCTCAATAACATTTTATAAAAAATATATTATTGTTTACAGTTACTATAATTAATATGAAGATATTTTATCTTTATAAGATCATAAAAGTGGTATTAGTTTATTATAAATAATATATTTAATCATAAAATATTTTTTTTTCAGAATATATGTAAAATGTATAATATAAAAAAAATCATCATCATTCACTTAGGTATTGTAAACACACAATGGAAAACAATGTTTTCTTAAAAGAGTTTTAATAAAGAAAAAATTAATAAATGATTAAATTTATAAAAAAATAGTTTTATAATTAAACTAATATATTAATTTCAACTAAAATATCACCTGTAATATAAAAGGGGTGGGGGGAAATTCAAATGAGAAATCATGGGATTTTAGACCAGTATTTCATCATAGTAATGAATTATAAAATGGGTTTTGGTGAAATCTTATGGGTGATATCTTAGTGTTAATGGATCAATATAATTTTATTAACATGATAATAGAATCATGTAATAAAAAAAGTGTTTTCATTTTTTATAAGACAAAATGATCTCAAATAATTAATGGAATTGAGATATTGTAATCCATACCTTTCTCTTTGTGCTTCCTCTATTGGATTGAATACATGACCTTAAAAGGCAGACCTTTTATCTATAAACAATCTTTATGGATGTTTCTATGGGATTTTATAGATTTATTTTGGTAGATATTTAGAAAATAAATATTTTTTTTAATTTATAATAATGGGTTTGAGAAGGGGTGTTTACAAAGCTAAGGCGAAGGTGGATTTTAGAACTAAGTATTAATTACATTATTATTTAGAAATATTATATCAATAGTTTTGATTCATATTATTTTTATTTGTTTATTATTGATAAATATAGGTTTATTTTTAATTTCAACACTCTAAAAACTAAAAATAATCATAAAATAATTTTATTTTTTAAATAATCAAAAATATCTTTGTGTTAAAATAAAATTTAACTATATTTTTGACAATTAAGTAATTGGTCTGATTACTATTTATGTTTATTTTAAATAAATTAATTAACTAATTAAATACATTTTTATTTATTTATGTTGCTTCAAAAATTTATGATCCATATTCATATCATGATGATTTCATAAAAACTAATATATGACTAAAAACAATATTTCTTATGATTCTCCAAAAGTTCATTATTTTTAGAAAAACGTAATCCTAAATTTATTTCTTCCTGAAAATTATAATATTTAAGTCCCATTGATAAAATTAAAACTATAAATATTAAAATTTGATCTTTTAAATAAAAAGATATAATACTTTAAAAATCATTTTAAATAGAACTAATATTATTATTTTTTGATATTAGTGATTAAATGAACTTTTTTATTATTCTTTATTCATTATGTGATTGATAACTAACTATTTTGACAAAATAAGTACTATATTTAAAATATTTAATATATCATTATTATAAAAATTAATTTCTAAATTTATGTATGTTTAAAATCTATCTTTTAATATATAAATTACATTTTTACTAAAGAAGTTAAAAACTACATTATAAAAGATGTATTTATGTTCATCCATTATATTACACGATTTGAGATATAATTTTATTATATTTTAATATTAATTTTAGTTTATTTATTACTAGTAATTATTCCTCATTAGGAATTTTACTTCACCCAACGATTTGGTTATTATTTAAATTATAAGTTATTATTAAAATGGTAGGTTTCTATTTCAATAGTTAAATATCAATTATACTTCATATAAATTCATATTTTTTCAATTGTTCATCATATAATAAATTTATCTTAAGGTTATTCATTCTTCATTTATAAAATAACAGTCATATTACAAATGTTGTTTTATTTTTATAGTGTTTCCCAAATTTTTGATTATTATAAGAGACTACGAAACACACGAATTTTAAATTATTAATATGTTATTTCTATATATTAATTGTCCCATTTTATTATTTCAAATTTAATAGATTTTATATGTCCCTAATATTTAATATTTCTAATGAAAAATATAAAATAATGATTGTTGATTTATGAGTTTTTAAATTTTTTACTTATCATATTCCACTGGTATGTGTTAATAATTTTTAGACACATGTTTATTTAGTAAGTGATAAAAATAATGTATAAATTTCATGTACATAAAATCATATAAAAATAAAAGATTTTTTTAAAAAAAATATTTTTTAAAGGAAACTTTTATGATTATATATATTGAGTTTCTAGAATGTTACACACATTGTTGGAGAGTCCCCAAAACAACTTAATAAGTTCCCAAAACATGTTTAAAAGTTTTTATTGAAGGTAAAGGTATTTTTAATGAAAAATATAATCATTATAAGAAATTAGGGATATATCATACACCTACCCAAGCCCAAGAATCTAATTATGTATCTCATACTACCATGGTTTTTTTATAATTGATATTTGGAGTTCATGTTTTCCTAAACTTTAGAAAAACAATAATTTATCTACAGCCAAAAAACCCCTATAATAGTTGGAACATATGGTTAAGACAATCATTAAAATAATTATGTCTATGCTACTATCCAAAAAATAACCTGTCTTGATTATCTTTTACAGTTATGTAATTTTGATCCGTAACTATGATCCTCCTATAATTTCAATAAAATAAACATTTTAAATATAAAAATTTATAATACTCAAGGGAAAAAATTCCTTTTAGGTTTTAAGTTTTATAATTCCCCTCACCATATAACTTTATACCCATAAAAATTCATAGATATATTTCATTCAAGAATAACACCAGCCACTATTTTTATATACTATTACTCCTCTCCCCGGTATTTTCTAGAATTGAACAATATTTAAATAAAATGTACACAAATCTAATATATATCCCATGGAACCCATTTACCAAAAACCTAAAAATAACATATATATCTCTATATATGAAACAATTGTCTCCAATATAACTAAACACCAACAATAAACATGTAACATATTTGATTTTTAGTTTTGAAATAAAAAACATGAAATAAATTATAAATCACAAAATAATTTTGTAGTAACACCAAATTATTTTCCACTTTACCATTAAATTCTATATTATCATGTGGACATAGATAATATGGCTTCCACATTCTTTATTTCCCTAATAGATGGTTTACAAATCAAGGAAATGATTTCAAGATGGTGTTTTAACTTAAATGCAATGGTAGTTATCTTTTATCATTATAATAATTTTTAAAATATTTGTTTTCTAGATATTATTTTGATTAATTTTAATCTAATTTGTAGTCTCCAACACCAAACACAATTTATAAATTTTATTATCAATAATTTCATAAAAAAGTTTTTTAAAAGATATATCATAAAAGGACTCAAAATGTTTTGTATAGATCAAAAATATTAAATCATATTATACAATAATAAACAAGAGATGGATGATACTCCCAATATCACCCAAAATTCAAGAATGTATGCGATAAGAACATTATAAAAAATATATTGGAACCACGAAATTTATATCCCCATATAAGGATGATAATAAATACAGATTTTTAATTGAGAACCCCTATAATTATAAAACAACTTCAAGAATATTGATATATGAACATGATTGTTTTTCATGAAAATAGATATTATAATCCCATGAAGCCTACAAAATTCTTCAAAATATATTTTTCTATGGTTAATATCTCAATATTTTTCCTGAATATAGAATAAATATATATAACTCATGAGTTTATCAACCAAAATGACATAAATAAATAATAATTCTATGTTTATTTATTTAACCCCATAAAATATTTTATATAATTCTTTTTAACATTATTTAACGATATAAGTAAATACATTAAAAACTAGTTGGTTATTGAGATTATGTTTTACCTATAATTAGGTAAATCATTGAGAAACATACTTTATATTATATTTTTTATACTAAACCACAAAAATATAATCCCTATATCATATGAAATATTTATAACTCTAAGATACACCATTTTAATTATATGATAAAAAAGTATTACCACTTATTTCCTAAAATTCAAAGGCACTATTACTCATCCCATAAAATAACATGTCAAGTATAATTTCACTACCCACCTCACTATGGTCCCCCATTATTTATTTTTTCGCTCATTATAACCTTCATTGAATTAAATAACTTTTACTCTTTAATTTTCAGTAATAGAATTGATATAAAATTAACATTGTTATTCTCTTTTATAAGAAAATTGAAATAAAAAACATACCTATCAACTACTAAAATTTTTCATATTCCTTTATGACATGAGTTATATACTTCTTATTGAAACAATCAACTAATATATTTTAGTTTAATGTAATTTTAGTGTGTTAAAAATCCAATTATTAAAGATACATGGCCAATATTTTGTCACTCATCTTAAGATCTTAATATGATAAAATGTACTATAAAAACATATAATCACTATCATATATGAACTTTATAATATATATTTAATTTCAACGACTATTCAAGTCATTAAACAGTAGAGTTGGATCAAATAATGTTTTAGATTATTATTTCCAAACAAATTCAAATGTACCATTTTTTACTCTATGACATGATATCCAAAATCATCATAGTACATTAGATAACAATCTCCTAAATTTCACTAAATAAGGAAATTCATTTGAGGTTGGAATTTTAATTAATTATTTAAATAACTCATTAATCCTCCCTTTTATTAATATATAAATACCTATCAATTAAATGTCATTATAGGTGAACATAATTCAAAGAAATCATAAATCATCTTAAGATACAATACAAATAAACCAGGCTAGAATTATATTTCCAAAACATTTTTTATAATCCCATAACATCATCTCCTTCACCTTCGCACGATCCATTGAAATTCTATGATCAAATATGAAATTACTTATAATGTTTTACCCCTTATTGTAAAAGTTATATTTTGAAAAAATTTATATAACTTAGTCTCATACAAAATCCCAAAAATGTTTTTCATATTTCTATTATATGTCTTCTTAAATCATGATCAAATAAAGATATCATTTTAAAACAATACATAAATAGTTTCTAAATACTTTTGAAATATTTTTTTCATAAAAGTAATGATCACTAGTTTATTATTATTGAAAAAAATATGAATGATGAAGTACATAAAATGAACATATCAACTTCTAAAATTCATCATCATTTTCTCCTACTATACTACTCTTAATTGATGTTACTTTCATATGGGTTTGATTTTGGAAAACCATTAATTTTAATTTTAATTATAAAACATGTAATAAATATAATAATATATATTTATTATTTTTTGTCTTGGTATTCTATTTCTTGAAGTTAATACAATGTTATAAGCTACCACTGGCCTATTTAGAATATAAGACTAGTAACAAATAAAGTAAAATGTGAGGTTAAATAAATAACATTTATGAAATTATATCAAAAGGTCGTTTTTATCATATAATTTTTATAGTTCTACTCTGTAATAATATAATGAAAATTGATTTAACCTAGGTAAAGTATGAGTAAGAAATTTTAGGTCTCTCTAAATAATAAATCCTAAAAATCATTGAAAAATAAATCAAGATACATATTTATTATCATTGAAAGACTGGTCTAATTTTTTATCATTAAGGACTCAAGAGCTAATTATTTTATATGATAAGATATGAAACCAATATCTAAAACTATTGGACCTCCTCAACTTATATTTACATCTCATTCCTATTAGAATATATAGACAACAAGATTTTGTGTCAGAAAATAATATCTTTTACTATTATTGTATATTCAGGGAATACAATTTAATATTACATCCAACTTTCTGATTGAATCATTGGATTGTCTCTTAATAACAATTAAATAAAATAATATTTCAACACCACTGATCAAAATCATGCCTGATAGACATTAAAACTATTTTATAATCATGTCACAAAAATATGTATCAATTTTAATTAAATAAGGTACTAACACCACTCTTAACCCCAACAAATCTACTACTCATACAGATAAAAATTAATTTTACTATTTTTATATAAAAATGTAGATATAAGTACCTAGTAAATTTTAATAGTACCCCATATCATAGAACCACCTTCTTCAGCATCAGACTCTTTGACCACCTTCTAAACATCGAAAATTCGACATTAGTAATTCTACGATGGATGTGTGTCCCCCTATTAGGATCATAACACCATAACTAATGTCCTGGGTATGATTTTACAAATACTTTCAAAAACTATCATCAATATATTCACCTTGTTTAGATGATAAAAACTAACATTCTATATATTTCACCCTTATAATTTATTTATATAATACCTCCCTCCGCATAAAAATCCTCTTTGAGGTTTAATTGTTCATTATGAAATCACATACCAATTCTCACCACATTTAATACACTCTAGAGGTCTATATATTAATAATACACCTAACGCTTTACTCTTTGTCTACTTATATAAATCCTTTTCATCCAATTTTTTCAACTAAATAACCATTTCCAATAATTGGATGAATGATGAAAGAAGTTACCCTATGGGATTTCAAAATTTTAAATTGTAAAATCTTAAATTATGACACTAAAAATGTATAAATACTCTGTTATGATGGGTGATAATAATCGTGGAAAAAATTCTTTATTGTGTAAATTTTCCTATTATTCAACTTATGAATATAGTGTAATTCCTTATTTTCTATTGGTTATTACTAAGTTAAACATTCATTTAAAAAGGATATAAAATACAATATTGAGGTGGTAAAATGGTTATTTAATGAAGAAATGGTTAATCAGAGGCATGAGGAAGAAGTTCGTCATGGATGCCTTTAAAAAACATAGACCACACCAAGTTATTTTTAAATCGATATTTAAGTAGATTTTGATAGAGAAAACATTTGGGGATTAATATTCATTTAATATTTCTCTTGAGACTATTTTACCGCATTCCTTATATTTAGATAGTATTAATGTAGTCAATAAAAATCAAATTTTTGAAATCAGTTATGCGAAACATATACTCAAAATACCCCCTCGATGGTGCAAAAAAAATTCAAGGAGTTATAGTATTCCTAATAATCCTAAAATTTTTAGATGTCACTTATATTTGAAAGAACCCCATTTATATGTATAAAAATCTATCTTAACCCCAATTTTAAATCGTAGTGAATGTGCTGAAACACTAGAGAATGTTTTATAATTTTTTCCCAATTTATAACTCTATTTTTTACAAAAACAATAGCCATATTGTCTAATATTCCCTCCTAACCCCACTAGCCCCCAATCACATAGCTTTTGGCCCAAAAGATCACCCTTTATGAAATTTATAATCCCAAAAAATTACTTAATAAATCTCTGACTCATCTAGTGACACTATTATACAAGTCTGACAAAATTTCTTTTTCCTATGGCTTAAAACTACTTGATTTAGTGACCATATCAAAAAATACTAAATTAGACTGTATAATGGTACACACCACCTGATAGTAGACATTAATCTGTAATGTAAATTTATTATAGGCAACAATTATAAGGTTCAACTTTTATTATTTATGATATAAAACTACAATTAATGTCTTTCTTGTATAGCTTTAATCTATAATGATCCTTTCCTAAGGATGAGCATTGTTCTGTATTTCATGGATTTAAAATACAATAATTTCATTCACATGTGAGTATTAAACATGTGTTACATGGATTAAATCTATATAACATCCACATATTCAAATATCTAAGACATTAAATTTCATGGGGTGACATTTTTTTGATGATTTAAAACTATAAGGATTATTTCCAAAGGATGAGTATTATTCCCAGGTTATACACCTTATAAATTTTATTTCATGCACTATTGGTATGAGATTTAAAATAAGGTCTAATTTTTCATTTTGGAATCATGCCTTCACTTTAGTGTTTTAACTATATCAAAAACACAACTTTATATAATATAAGTTTGTTCCCTTAATCATGATACGTGTGATGCCTCCTCAGTTTTCAATCCTAAAAAACCATTCAAAACAATCCCCAAAATCACATGGTAAGCCATGAAAGATTTTATTATTTCCTTTTTATATGGTATTAAAATGCTAAGAAACCAAATTCATTTTTATTTGCACATAAACAATAATTTAGACCTCATTCATTCAACTAAATATTTAAACAAAGCTATAAACCTCTTTCCTTCTTATATGGATTTAATATATAGTGTAAACCTCATTCATTACCATTTGAAATTAAATTATGATGTAAATGTATTCCACCCTATATATTATAAAATATGGTATAAACCATATGTATTCACATATTAAATTAAATTACAATCTAAAATGCATCACCAGTTTCTCTCCTAATGAGTTATTTCCCTCATAAATCTATAAGTGATAAGCCAGAAGACCGGTAAACTAGTAATGTGATAGTGGGGAAGGGTCATTATGTGTATAGAGAATAAAAAATAATCACATTAAATAATCCAATGTATGTTATTATTTTCATTAACATTACATTAAAAATTAAAATATCCACTTTATGAAATTAATCTTAGAGCACCTTATTATATGGATGTAAACTATAGAGGAACCCCTTTATCATCCTTAATGGATTTAAACACAATAATTAAGCAATATAATTTTAACATGACTTTAAAATATGGTGTAATTCTCTTTACCCTTGATGATGATAATAAACTTTAGTGAAATTATATCACCTTCTTATATACTTATCAATGATTGCATAACCCACACCTCTTTATTTGATTTAAACAAGTTGAATTTTTCCTAGAGTGAAAGGAAATATAAATTTTATAGTTCCCATGATGCATATATGTTTCGGAATTTACTTTGATCAATTATAATTTTTATATATTTATAGAAAGTGATTTAATTTTTTTAATATCCACAATAGAGGATCCAAGGAGGGTAATATATATATCTGAAATTAAGAATACATTTTCAATGTAAAAAAGTCATTTATGGGATAATCCAACCTCTATTACTATTTATATTGATAGGATTGAAGAATTTCAGTCAAAAAAATCAATAAAATTAATAACCAAACATGAATCATTTACCCTTAAAAGTTATCTGTAGTGTACCAACCTGGATTCCACTTAACATTTCCATAGATGGTGGGCCACAAGACCTAAAGTGTTCCTCCCCATTAACTAGAGGCTTCTGAATAATAGGTACGAACTATTGTGTGTCTATGGGGAGTTGATTCCCTCATTGAGCAGAGTGAACATATTAGTAAATAGTGATAATAAACAGTAGAAATAGAAATAAGAAATAGATGGAATCAGAATGGTAATAATTAAACGTTCATGATAAAAAAGCAGTAAGAAAATACAGAATAATATCCCAGATACATGTAGTGATGATGATATGTCATGGTAATGTACCTGTATAAAAATAAATATGGTAGGGTAGGGGAAAAATTATATACAACTTGTTGAAAAAATATACAAAAAGGAAACCAACTATTATGTCAAGCATTTCAAGCATTGGATTGGTCTTCCACTCCCAAAAATCAATCCTAGAAAAGAAATTCAATCGAACATTGGAAGATAGATTCTTACCTTTGTTTATACATACAACCATGAAGTCTACTCTGGTACCAAATGTGCTTGAGAAGAATGAGAGATACAATCTCAGTAGGGGGGTACCCATGGGGTATAAGGCAATCCATAATTTTTATTCTAAATTAAAAAACATTCCTTAAAATTTTTAATTTAAGACAAAATAATTAAATAAAACCATTGAACTGGATTTCACTTTGAAACCTATCTAATATACCTTCTTCGTTTTAAGTTGGAGATTCTAAAAAAATGGAAACTAAAAAGGTAAATTAATATATAAAACATTCCTAGTGATGGAATGTCTAAAAACTTGTGCATGGGATTGGATGACATGTACCTATGTCATTAATAAAAAAAATCAATTATTATATTGAAAAAAATACATTCACCCATTTATTTAATTCAAATTTGAAACCACTTTAGAAATTATAATGAGGGACCTAGAGCCTATTCATATGAATCCAGAAGGAGATTTTGTGTATTGCCTTAGGAGCTCATAAAATATCCAATACAAATGAGTTCTTATATGGTGATCCAAGGTGAAGTACCATGTGTAACTAGAAGCATGGTTTAAAAAGATTAGTACTACCCTATGAGTATGTCCTGGGTATCACATGTAGGGTCCTCAGTCACTATCTAGGAATGGTTAATCCAATGTCCCTTAAAGCATGCCCAATGGTTCTCTTGTAGGGAGATATTTTCACTCCTTTGGGGGTAAAAATATGTGAAGCTTAAGGAACCCATCCTAGGAATATCTGTTGTCACACTATACAAGTTTACTTTGAATTAATCATTTTATCAAAAATCATGAGAGTCCATCAAATGGGTCCTTAATTCGGAACCCCTTGTTTCATACATTGTACTAAGGTAAAAGCAATTAACAACCAAGGTGCTTAAATATCATGTCAAAAAAGGGGGAAATCTCATTTAATTCTCTCATTGATATTGTAAGATCCATTTAGTCAAGGAATTACCATTACAAAGGCCAAGATGAGGCATAATGCATGAGAATTTATCAATTTTTCCCATAGTTTAATTTATCCATTTCATCTAGGGAATGGGTGGGGGTTCGACTCAAATCTCAACACCAAACTAATAATATTAAACACTCAAAATAATTCTATAAGGAGGAAATACCCCTTAATAAGAAATTAAAAAACTAAGAAAAAGGGTTTATATAGAATTAATGGGGTTGAGCACACCCATTGTTATGTTCTATGTTAATAAATCAACTTCAGAGGTGATTTAATGCTATATTGGATCATAGTGCGTGTGTAAAACCAATAGGATTAATTTAATTTAAATTTTTTAGATGTCACTAGAATGGTCCGATGAGAATCACAATATCACAAATTATAGAATGAAAAAATAAAGGGAAATATCATAGACCACATTTATTAACCTTTTGGAGCTTCCCATGTCTATTTTCAACCTTTGACCTTTACTAGGTTGGAAGAAATTAGTGAAACTGTAAAATGCACTAAAAATGAGGAAGATGAGGCTGAACCAAAATAGAACAAAGTATGGGAAAATGAACATACAATAGACTAGAAGGGATTATAGATTATACTATATTGTTACATGGGATTAAATAAAAAACTATTTGGACTTCTAATAGAGGAGTCTTGGTTCCTACCATAAAAGGAGAAGAGGGTTCTTACAATAGGAAGAAGTGCTTCAACCACTACAGAAATAGAGGGGGAAATAGAATTTTTTTAAAACCCTATGAGGAAAAACATCTAAATTCAACCCCCAAAACCAATGAGCATTGTTTGAAAAATTTGTGCCAACTGTTCACCCTTTCATGCTTTGAATGGAACGCCGAATGGTTAAGCACATGGTTTTTATAACTGTACGCAAACCGTGAAAGGGAGCTTTTTACTGAAAGATAGAAGGATAGAATGGTTATGTCCCCTAGTTCACACAGTTATTAAAACCATGTGTCCCCTTCTCCTCTACCTTTTTTATCCTAAAAGTTTAGGGAAACTATATGGGATGAGTAGAAAAATTTATTCTGACAGTGTTGCCAAGTATTTTTATCCCATTTTGGGAATTCAGGCTCTGAATGAGCCCTAAACACACCCAAAGTCTCCTTTTAATGATTATTCATCATTATTAGGGCCATTGAATGGAATTATAACTAAAAATTAATGGTTTTAACTTTTAGGAAAATTAGAGACGTTATAACCTCCACTCTTAAAGTCGACTCAACCTCCAGTTGTCGTTTTGAGGATAATAGAATGTCATTTGGGAAGTGTTTCAATGACTGCACATGTAAATCATCTTCCCATTCCCAAGTCTCATCCTATACATGTCTGTGATGCTATACCCCCAAAACTAGAGGAACTTACATGACTTAGATAACCTTAATTATATGATCAAAGATATGTACTGAACGCTTCTCGAAGGATTCATCCACCTCCATATCAATATTTTTTGGGTTGAAATATTGAGACAATTAAACATGATACAAGAAAATATGAGATACATACAAGATGTCGTGCATGGAATGGAACTTCTAAGGTGACAACAAAAAATAGGTTAGTAGACCAACTCTCCCCTCTACCTTAAAAATCGTGACATACGAAGTTGACAACTTCCCATTTCTCTAAATCTATCTATGACCCAATCTAGGAGATACATGAAAAGAGACCCTATGGCCCACCTAGAACTCTAAAGGCCTATGATGATGATTAATATATGAATTTTTCAAAGACTGAGATATAGCCATATGATTTTGAATCATTTGGCCTTGCTCTTATATATCTTAAACATGATGAGGAACAAATAGAGCTTCCTCACATACATTAAGAAATAACAATTATGATAGAAATAGTCTACTATAGAGGGGTTTATATGGAGCCATATAGATCATTTCCTACCAAATTTTGTTGTAGGAAAAGTCAAATAGATACATATAATTCTTCTATAAACCTCAAAAATCTTGGATATAGTCTCACAACATATCCTCTAACACTCAAATTTTTTTCTCATACATCCCATTGATATGACTGTGATATGAAGTAATGAAGAGAACCTCTGAACCCAATTCCTTCCACAAATATTTCTAGAACAATGATGTAAAACAAGTATCTATATTTTATAAAATAAAATGGGGCATACAAAATGTATAAACTTACAAGTTCATCAACAAATAATGACTCCCATAATGGTAGTAAGTGAAGGAACTTGGTCAAAATTTAAATGATCACCCATACAACATCGCTTCCTCAAGGGGATCTTAGAAACACTATCATGAAATCCATGGTGATGTCATTCTACTTCCACTTCCGAATATAGAGAGGATGTAGATGTCCAGTAGGTTGCGATGATCTAACATCACCTACTAATAGGTGGAGAATATAATGATGTGAACTACTATATGACTCTTTATAACATGACACCAATACTGAAAATTCATATCTCCATACATATTGGTAATCCCAGGATGTACATCCCAAATTGTGGTAGGCGATAAACTCATCCACTCTTTTCGTATATCAGAATGCACCCATACATGCCCACAATAGAGTAATGTTTATGTTCCATTAAAAACCCAATTGGGTGGTGGGTTATCTCTCATGATGCTCTACCTCATGACGACACCCTCAGAATCAGATAAATGACTCATCTGGACCCACTATAGAAGAGAGGGATTCATTTATAGAACTACTAGAATAGGGTTCACATGATGTTCTAGAAACTCATGATGCATATTAGAAAAAAAAACTCTTCATCATCCAATCATTATTGGCCTCCTGAATGAATTGCATCTTATTATTTTTGATCAAGGAATCATCCAAACCATTTCCTTTTATATGGGCATGCACAATGTTGATTGATTGTTGAAATTCCACACACCTACACTACCATACATTCAAGTCTCATTGAGGGGATTTATATTTGAATCTTTTATAGTTCGTGTAAACTAAAAACAATTCATCCAATAACTAGTGCCTCCAATGGTGTAGAACATTAACTATGGTTTCATGATAGAGTTTGTGCATATGATATTTCTTCTCTCAAAGCCTCACCTAGTAAGATATATATTCCATGACTCGTTTCATCAGCACTACACCCAATTCCATTTCGGTAGCTTCACAGTAAAACTTATAGCTTCAACCTGGCTTAGGAAGAATAAAAATTATAGATAATGTGATTATTCCTTTTAATTGTTGAAAATATTTATCACAAAATTCAGTCTAAAAGTACTTAAAACCGTTATTGGTCCAACCTCTTTGTGGCACTTCCAGCCATGAGATGATTGGGATGAATCACCTATAATGACCATCTAGTCTAAAGAAGATGTGTATATCAAATATGTTATTTTGATTCTCTCAGGAAACAAAATAAACCCATTACCTAGTTCAATTGATACACCTTATTTTGATATAATATGACCCAAAAAGTGAAATTTTCTGATCAAAAAGTGGATTTTACTATGCTTTGAATATAGTTAGTGCTCTCTTAGTGTAGTCAAATTTATCTCAAGATTATTGTTATGGTCATGTCTGGTGTGTGGATAAACTAAATGTCTTCTATGATGAATAATACAAATAAATTGGGATATAGGTTGAAAACCCAATTCATCAGACCAATGAAGGCAACCAGTGCATTTATCATGGGAAATAACCTAACCAGATACTCCTATAGATCATACATTCTCCATAATGTTGTACGTTTCATGTATTATTTCCTCATGTGATTTGGATTGTAGCCCGACCTAAAATAAATCATAGATAAAATATTTTCCTATTATATCTGGTCGAAGAGGTAGTCTATATGAGGTAGTGGATACCTTTTCTTCATTATATGCTGGTAATTTGTACGTATTCATGAGTGATGTTTTTTATTTTCATAGGATGGAGAAGAGAGAGAAATATTTTGAACCATAAACATTGTAACATGGCAATATATCTATGATACCAGAGTTATTACATTATTATTTTTAAAAAAACTTAAAGGGATGTAGAAGAATAGTTAAAATTAAAAGTGCCAGTAAAGATGATTACCTTTTCTTAATGAATCATCCATTATAACTCTCATTAGGGACTGTAGGGTTGGTATTTATGATGACTAAAACCTATAAAACATTTATTATGATTCTAGAAAGAGAAATGGTAGGTATTGGTGAAGATAAATTCCATAATTTTGTGTAAATATTTGAGTGAGGAGGTTCAATTTTATAATTTAGGTGATGTGTACTTTTGGAATTTCTCAAAATATTAAATTATAATAAATTAATTTATCATAAAAAATGCATAAAAATGGAATGTTATTTAAAGATAAAATATGACAGGGTTTTAATCGCATAAATAAATAGAATTTATATATGTTTTGGTTTATTTTCAAACCCTATAATTTTGTTTGACCTTTTGGTTAGATAGTTTTTACCTTAACAATAATAACCACTATTTCAATCATAAATAATTAATAAGATAAAAATAAATTAAATAATGGTGCATAAATAAAACATGTTTGATTTTTTGAACTATATTCAATCTACATGGATGAACATATGTTTTATATTAATTTTAAATAATTTTAAAAAATATTATTTTGATTAATTATCATTAATATCAATTTTCACAATATTCATTTAATTTGACTTCAAATATATAAAGAAGGAGGTAAATTTGATTATAATATTTTACCATTATTAAATACATCATATTGATCTATAAAATTCACCCCAACATTAAATCATTGAAAATATATAAAAATTAATATTTTCAAAATAATTTATTTTATTTTCTGTGTAATTAAATAAATATTGTATTGGTATTGCACAAGAATTTAATGTAATTATATAATTAATAAAACATAAAAATATATAATGATAAAAAATAATTATGATCAAAATAGACATTTATTTTCATTATTATATTTTTTCCATATGTGGAAACATAAAATATATTTTAAACAAAGAGAGTAATATTCTGTAACTATCATAGATTTTAATAATATATAAATAAATTTAATGGAGAGTTATAAATTAAAAACATAAATTAGACACTATGTTTAAAAGGGTATAACGTTTTTATCCAATAATTTTTGGACATGTTTTGGTCATGATTATACCCTTAACTTTTTTTCTTTAGCAACCCATTAACACTTTTGACAATTATTGTACAATGAAAAAATTACACTATATAAGTGTAAATACTATTATTAGAAAATAAAACAAGATGCATAAAAGGACTATGATATATGAAATTAATCATATAACATTATATTTTCCAAATTTTTGATTTGTAGGATATTGTAATCATTAAACTAAATATTATTTACCATAAAATATTCGTAATATCAATTTTAGAACAATTCATTACATTGAATTTAACAATATCTAGATAACAAAAATAATTCAAACAAAATATTTTATTATAAAAATAAATATAAATTCATCTATATAGTTTTTGGATATCATTAATTATCTTGATTCAATTTATTTAAATATTTTCAATATCATTTATTTTATTTTATAATAATTGAGTAATTACTGCATCGCTGTTGTGTAATCAATTAAGATAATTATTAATTCTCTAAAATTTAAAAATAATTTACTATGATGAAGACAAATCTGATATTTTTTCAAAAAATATATATTGTTGAATATATACTATCGGTAACCCCATAATAAAATTTTATAATTATTATAAACATGAGTGTAACATTTTTGACATCTCTTTAAATAAAATATTATAAATATCATGATCACATAAAAATTGAAAAAAGGAAATATATTAGAACTTTAAAGTATTATGGCTGAAAATGTTTTATCCAATAATACTAGATACAGTGTTAGGGTCATTTTATACTCTTTAACATATTATTTTTATCGTTAATTACCGGAGTTATTTACAGTCGTAACAAAAATTTTCACGGTTAATAGTCATATTTAAAGGGGGTCTATTTTATAAATTTAGACTTCATGATTCCAAATATGGAATCTATTTTTAAAATTTATAACCCATATTTTTCTGAAATAAATTTAAATTCAAATCGACCAAATTAAATGAAAACAATTATTAAGAAAAAAATTCATTTTATGTGTAAAATGTTTTTACACTAAATTCAGGTATAATATATATTTGACAATATAGAATTACATTAATTATTATAAAAACAAACAGATGATATTATAAAGAAAATCCAAAATATTACTTGACTATTAATTCATTAAATTAAAATACATTTTTTAATGAAAATCCTTATTTTTTCAATAGTCATTATTAATTGAAAATTTTCAGAAAATTATAAAAAATTAATACTATAATAATTTTGAAGTTGTTAATAAAAAAATGATATTAATTTCTTCAAATAAATTTTAAAATAATTACATAAATTAATTAAATTATATACTCTAAAAAATAAAGAAAATCTATTTATGAAGAATGTATATTTTTAAGGAATAAAATGACTTTACTGAAAATTATATGATTATTTTCTTATAAATTTTCATTAAATCTATATTTAATAGGAATGTTATATTTATTTAATAATTCATATATTTATATTCATACTAACCAATTTACTACTAGGTAATAACAATCACATTTAAATAATAATATTTTATTGTTAGTTTAAATTCAATGTTGCATATATTATAGATTATCAAAGATATACTATCATTTTAAAATAATGTGATATTAAATTATCCCCCATTTAAAAAATTTCACCCTAATAATTTTTACTTGGTCTTGGTATCAAGGTTTTTGACTATTAAAAGAACCTTTATTTGAAATCCAACACTGTAAAAAGGGATAATAAAACTTTCACTTATGAAGAGAGAAAGGGAAATATAATTATCATATAGAGTAAAAAAATAATATTTTTCGATATAGAGAATTTTTTTGGGAGGTAAGAACATGGATATAGATGATAAATATAACTCCTAATGATTATTAGAGGGTGATAGTGAACATGATATTGAGAAATTCAATGACAAAAAAATCATTATTCAATGAGTACAAACTAGGACATGTTTTAGATTTGAAGAAAGTCTATTGAAAATTAATCCTATATTTGTTAATGGGTTCCTCCATAAAAAGGGTTCTTGAAAAATTCTCATTGGCCGATGTCAAAGACAATCTAGAAGCTCTATTATAATGATTGGACATGGGTAAGAACCCATTAATTACACAAATATTTCTTCTTAAATGAGAAACTCCATGGAACTTTGAAGGCTCGATCAAGAGAATCTCTATTATTTTGGGGTTCTCAAAATGAAGGTGTGTCTCTTTCGGCCAATGATTATTCCACTATATTTATCAATCATATGATTATAAGATTCACATGTGGAATTCTGGTTCATTATTTTTGAATCCAGGTACACTATATCTTCATGAATAGATGATGGATTTAATTGTGTTATAGGTGATGAACAGATTTTTATAGGATTGGGTTAGATATAATGGTATTAATTGGATTCTTTGGAATCCCAAAATTCTTCACGATATTGTTACTCCAATTGGAATTCCAATTCTTCTAGGCATGGAAACTATGAATGTTAGGTATGGGAATATTATAAGAATGCTGGGGGGATTGAAATTTCTTCTACTATTTTAGATAATGTAATTATTACTACTCCTACTGATTATATTAAGATAACTACAGAGAATGATAAATTCCCTAAATTTTGTTAGATGTTTAATTATTTTGGCCACTCAGATGAAAAATGTAAAAGTAAGAAATATGGTGTTGTCAAAGAAAAGGGAAGACATCAATCTATGGCTTTAGTCAACCAGTTTGGGATGTAGCTTGTGGCTGTAGTGGCCGAGGTTGATATTATTTGGTTGAGATTAAAGGGAATATTCTCTCATGGCTATGGAAAGGGTCATGTGTAGACTCAAATAAGTGATGCCTTATCATAGGAACTTGAAAATTATGGCTCTGAGTTTTCAAATAAGGAGAAAAATTTTTATGTTTGGGTCAGAGGCTTCTCAAAGGTATAATGTGTATACTAAATGGGTTCCCTATGATATGGAGAAGGAAAATCATACTAAGAAACTCTAATAAGAAAATATTTCTGAGCAGGATGATTTGGGTAGGTCTTCTTTAATATATTCTCTAGCTAATGGTGATAAGAATGAAAAAGATGGAGATACGGTGGATTCCACTGATCCTTTCTACGCAATAGGCTCACTTTGTTTGGTTGAAGTTGGGTGAGTCCCCAATTTTGAGAAATCTAATGGGAATGATGTTGTGGTAAAAAATGGGGGATATCAACATAGTGATGAGGTTTTATAGTCTATATATGGTCAAATAAAGGCTTTGTTGACCCCTATGATGAATAGATCTGAGATTCTGTACTAGAGTTGGCAGCTCAATTATACATGGATTATCATACTCATAATGATATGAAAATAATTTCCTTTGGTTATAGTAAAACAAAAATGAAAATAATTTCTCCACTAGTTAAAAGGTATGGGGTTCCTAGCCTCAATTTAATTGATAAAGGAATTTCCTAGGTAACTGAACATGATGGTAATAGAATTCCTAATAAAGGTGATGTTTCTTGAAATAGAAGTAACAAGACTTAAATGACTAGAGGTTTAGTAGGAAATAAGGAATATTAATACATGATCTCTATGGGTGATGACCGATTATTGTTGGTTTCTTTTAGGAAGTCATGTTCACCTTATTTGAAGCCTGTGTAGGATGTTTCTAATGATACATCAAGTGATCAGGCCTTGGCTGATTTGGTGTTTCCTCTTCAAAGGGAACCTTTATCCTCATGCATTCAGTTTGATCCTGTTATGTTAATGGTCTTAGGTATTCATTCAATAAAAATTATATAGGAAACACAGTAAACATCTTGAACAGTTCTGGGTTTGGGAAATACAAAACAAGTGGAGGTGGAAACATCAAATCTTTTTGGAGTGCTTGATACACTGAATGAAGATAAAATATAATCTTGGGAATAAGGGATATAATCTCAACCCTTGGAGAAATGGGATGTGAATATCATGCAAGTAGATAGAGTTTAGACTAATGTGGTTTAGTCTCCCATAAATATGATCAATATTGATCCCTGCTTCATGTTCATCCATCCATAATGAAAGGAACCAATGAAATATTACTTGAGAAAATCGAGGCTCATTCTAATGCTAGTTCTACCTCATAGATCATTGAATTACTCTTTCAACAAGTGAAAATTTAGAGTACAGGTCGTCGTCCAAGTGGTCATGGACGTGGGCGTGGACATAGATAATCTAATTGGAATTATATGTATGACGATGAATGTAAGATGAGTATTAAGATTAAATAAAAATTATGTCCTAAATACTTATTGATGTGGGATGTGTTTTCATGTTTGAACATATATTTTTGTATCCTGGATTTCTTGTTTAAGATAAAGGGTCCCTATCCATGCCTTTTTCGAGAGAAGTGGAGTTACATATTTTAATCAATTTCCACCATAATCTCACCTTTTTCTCTATGATATATGTTATTCAAGATGATTTTTCATGGATAGTTCAATAAAATCTAATTTTAATGCTTCACATAATCCATAAAAGAATAAAAATATAATCCTCCTATCATTACACATTATAAAAAACAAAACATGGTCACCATAAATTAATATAATTCCAAGAATACATTAATCTCCAAAATTCAATAGTAATACCCAATGTTAAACTTAGATAATTCGATAAAAAATATCCTAGATATTAATATAAATATTCTTATATAATATTTAAAATTAAAAATTATAAGGATTTGATTAAATATTCTTAGAATATAAATTTAACATTTATCTCCCAAAATATATTCACCCAAAGCATAAAATATATAATATATGCTAATCATTTCTACAAATAATTTGATCAACTAGAAATTCCATATAAAATCATAATTTCCTTAAAAATAAAATTTAACCTTTATTCTTCAAATAAAATTCTACAATTTTCTATTAACCTTAAATATATATGGTTCCAAAAATAGTGATTTTCTTTGAATATAACATTAATCACTTAACATCAAATGATTCAATAATATGTTGATAATGTTTATGATAAAACATATATTCTCATATTGAAAATAAATTTTATCTTCAATAATGTTTTAAATAAATTAAAATAAATAAATACTAATTAGGAAAACACTTAGTATAGTGGAAGGAATTTTTCCCCTATCAACATTAGGTTATGGGTTCAATACCGACCACCATTCCATTTGTGTCAGGTTAGTGCATGTGTTGTGGGATGTTTTTTTCTAAAACTATAATACTTATAACATTTCATGAAATTTGAAATACATCAACAAAATAACCTTAAAATTTCTAACATGAAATAAATTTTCTAAACTTAATATTTAAATCACATTGTTCAATTTTAATACTAAACATGTGATAAACCATAATACTATCAATATAAAAGATTATATAAAACCTAAAAAAAATACATAAATTTACACTTATTTATGAAAAAATAAAAGATAATTATTTATCAGATATATTTTTCATATAATAATCTTTAGTGTACATACACCTAAAACTTAATAAAAAAATCTCCAAAAATATCTTATGTTACCTTAACATTCCATCCTTTAAAACCTGAAAAAAGGAGTGTCTATGAAATTAAACATATGATCAACCTTATAATTATAACCCATGATGTTATCTGTAACTCCTAATATAACCTCACATGAAAACATCCTAGTCTCCAATGTTATTTGAACCCTACTATAATACAAACTATAATGAACCTGAATCCATGCTCACACATCTGATGTCAAAAACAAAATCTTGAGTCATGAAATAAGTCTTGGATATTCATAACACATGCATCATAAAATAATCAATGATCACAATCAATGAGAGCATAACATGGAATTTTTTAATATACATAAGAATTGAAAATCATTTCCATATTAGTCAAATATATTATCCAAGAATATCATAGTGGTATGGGTTCACTCCCTAACCATCATAGTAATCAAGGTTCACTCACAGGACCATTATAGCGGACAACATACCATACTGAAATGGGTTCAATCCCCATTCAAATCTTGTCTATGTCATGAGATATTAATCACTACCCAATTAATTGGAATGATTTATAGGTACCACCTATCAAATAATGAAATAACTATATATGTGTTTTATAAGAACATAAATAATTCATTATATCAGAACCCATGACTTGAAATGGGACTCATAAACATTTCCTCATGGAATAACCTATAGAAAAGGAACATGTTTCATAAATATAATGACATTATAAACATTAACAAAATAAATAAATTGTAAGGATAATATCCTTGGATCATATACCATGTAATGAATAAGTAACATCAAATATTTTTATATTAGATGGAAAACGATTTTTAAAGATCACTTGAAATAATTATTTAGTAAAATATCATTTCTATTTTAAAATCTTTTTTTTATAAAAGATTCACAATTATAAAATAAAACATTTTAATTTAAAAAAAACTTATATTCTTGTAAAGAAATAATCAAAACATTAAGTCATCATGATGGCTGGAAAATATTCTCATATGATATAAGTTAAAAAACATATATTTCATATTTTATTGGAAGACACAAAGAACCACACACAAACCACATTGAAAACCAGAAACATACTTTGAAACCCATTTATGAAACCCAAACAAGAAGTTTAAATCCAAAGTCATTTACAAAGGCCAATGGGGAATTTCATCAAGCATTTGATTTAAAAAAATGCAATCAAACCATTTATTGCAATACATCCTGATAAAGAAACCACTCTAATTAAAGTAAGAAAATTTTACGAACCATTCTATATCAATAATTAATATTAAAACTAGGTGTGAAAAATAGAAATAAATGATTATTTAATTTAAATGTCAATGCATATTGATCCTATCTCATAGTGGATCCAAACCAAAAATCTGGACCTTAAAACTTTCTAACTATTATCTTATGCTCTCCCACTAAGCATATGGATATTCACATACATATAAGGACACCAAACCCCTATGCATACACCTAAATGGCCACGAACATGTGAAAGGGGATCCTTACATATAAGCTTATATAAACTCGTTTTTCTTTTTAATTAAGGTGTGTTGGTCACTGTTTTGTGGTTTCGAGTCACCAAGTCTATGGTGACTCACTTGTGTATGTAAAGGAATCAATTCCAACTCATTCCAAAAGCATAAATGAACATTTTGGGAACCAATAAATTGTTCTAAAAAAACATAAAAATCAAAACATAAAGATGACTATGCTTCACATAAAATCCCAAAATACAATAAAACCATTTGAACCTAATACTTATAAGGTAAAAAACACAAATCAACCAAATTAACTATTAAAGGACAATTAAAATTTAACCACACACAATTGGAAAAATAAAAAATAGAAATAAACTAGAAAATACTTCAAAAGATATTTTTTAAGAAAATTATACTACCGTAAAAACACATACACATGTTAAAAAAGGACATTATAATGGTGATAATCGATCCAAAACAATAATTAGATCCTACAAAAATTTTACGTATTTAATATCAATGGGAAGAGACATCAAAACCAACTTCAGAGGCGTGAGAACACAACAAAACTTCAATGGTCAGAAGAATACACCCCAAGGAACAATCTACATCCCGTAGCATCCAAGAAAATCATACAGAACACAACCCTAACATTTAGGGATTAGTCAAAAAGGAAACATTCACAAAATAACCCAAAATATAGGGGATTTATACCAGATATGTAATAGAGTAGGCCATCGGGGTCGGGTTTTCTAGAGATGGTCGTGGCTAGAGAAGGGGGGTTCGGGCCGCTGGGAGTGGGGAGGTCGAAGGAGGTGTCACGCCCAAAGAGGAGGCTGAATAGAGGACTACTTCTTAAGAAGAGGGTCGAGTGAGGGTGGTCTGTCTACCAGAGCAAGAGCAGCGAGAGGTGGAGTTGGTCGTGAAGGTGGGAGCACGACGAGGGGATGGGGGATTTGGGTGAGCAGTGCACAGGAGGGGGGGAGACACCCCCTAGAGTTTTGAATCTACATTTTTTTAATAAAATTATAAATAAAATAATAATAAAATAAATATAGATAATATTAATAATTGTAAAAAGTAATATTCTCAGTAAAATTATAAGTATAATGATAATAGAAAATAGTAATAATAATAATAAAATATTCAAAATAATAATATAAATATTATTATTAATATTAAGCAATATTTTAACTTCATTTTGTCATCATTTTATCATATCTTCATTTTATTTTATTTTTCATAATAATAATAATAATAATAATTATTATTATTATAGTTATTATTTTTAGGTGCATGGAAGACCATATAGTTTACCCATACAGTCTTCTAGGTTGTGTGCCAACCATGCGTAGGACAAAAACTCAACTGAAAGGTGTCTCCAATGTAAGGGTGCAACAATTTTCCACACCAAAGACACTTTATGCCCTCAGAAAGTCTCAAAATCATAAGCTATCAAATGCTTGAGTCTGTTCCCAAACAGAACTGAAAGAGAAATCAAGAACCTCAGGTTGACGATTTACTTCACAATTAGCACCTGAACGATCACGAAAAAACCAAGACATAAATTGTGGGGAGAACATGAGGGGGTTCTCCCCACCACAAGAACTCAACTAACACGAAAACATTATAACCCAGATTCACCACCAAGAGGAGGGGCTATCACGGGAACTCCCAACCTGAAATTACTGAATTATCTACAAGAGTTAAACAAGACCACTGCGACTGAAACAGAAAACAACTACAAGGGCACCCAACATACCAGGGCACTGGAACAGGGAACTCCCTATAATAACAACGCTAGAACTAATAATTCCCCACACTAATATAAAACTCCCAAACACCACACATCTCCAAATTTCAATAATTATACTAGGAACAACCCACACCAGGTTCAAATAAACTTTTAATAAAAAAAGATTCTAGAGTCCACATTCAGAAGAATAAATCTACTATGATCATCAAAGAATAAGTTCATCGCACTATCACCACAAAAGATGAACTTACAATAGAAGGAATATAAGAACAAGGAAACCCTGATTTTCTCTATTTTAAGACGAAAGATAACGAACTATGTAAAGGACTCGCATTCCTCTGACACCCAGAATGGGCACGCGCTTCACCCTGAAACCTGAGGCTGAGGATCTAATGGTTGAAGAATCTTATTCCTCATAGTAAGACCATAGAATGCCCCGGTATAAACTACATCCTCTAAAGGATCTTCTTAATGAACTTTCCATAGTGACACAAATGGCCACAATGATAGCAAGGCTTCGATGGGATGCGATAAGGTAGCTTGAAATTCCCGAAATGGCCATACCTATGGCACATCCAAAAGTGGTCTAACGAACTCGAAGCTGACGCCGATGAACACAATTCTTCAAGAATAGGTTCATGTAGTATAACCCTGTCACACCCATCATTTCTAATTTATTTATTTTATTAATTTTTTCTTTCTTTCTTTGCGTCAAGTAGTTCGGGTCAAAACACGACTCAGGATTTCGAGTCCCTTGTGTTTTGGTCGTTTTTGCGTCTAGCGCAACGCGGTCGAAGCTGCACGGCCTCGCTTGGGTCGCCGCGCGGCCCCGCCCGATTCACCGCACGTCGTGCCGATGTTTAATTAATGAAATAAAAACGAGTTAAAAATTCTTTTAATAATAATAATTGTAGTAATGTCATTTGAGATTATTATTATTATTATTATTATTATTATTATTATTATTATTATTAATGCTGAATTTATGTTTTACTTACTTTTCATTATATTATATTTTATTTTGTTTTAATTTCATTTTATTTTAATTAATTAATTAATTATTTATTTTCTTTATTTTCTTTTTTTTCCTTTTCTTTTTCTTCTCTTTTTTTTCCTCTCTCCCTCCGTTTTTTTTGTTTCTCTCTTCCTGTGCACCGCGATTCCCCTGCTACCCCCCTCCTCGTCGCGGCTCACCCCCCCTTCCCCTCTAACCCTAACCCCGTCACCGCCCTCTCCCGCTCGCCCCATCGCCGGCCGGCTCGCCCCGCCATCGGCTCCTTGCCATGGCCCTCTCCTGCTCGCCCCGCCTCCGGCACCCCATACTTCCTCCGGTCAGCACCCCACATCTCCCGGTTGTGATATCCCTCAATCTCCCTCCATTCAAATCGATGCACCACAGCCCTGCCGACCTCCTCACCCACACTCATAGCCCTCATGCGCAACACCTCTTCCCTTCTGATTCGGTACCACCGCACTGCCCTCCCTCTTGTCAATTTCCTCTCGGTCAAACCACCCGGTGACCACCTTACGACACACTTCCTCTCCTTCGCCCTGCTCCCGCCCCTGCTGCGCGTTTTTTTTCTACTTCCTCCCCGCTCGGCCGACCTCCTCTGCATCCCCCCTGCTGTCCTCCTCCTTGCCCAGCCGAACCCCTGCCGAACCCCTCCTATTAGGTGAGTTTTATTTCATTTTTATTATATGTTCATCTTCCAGCAGGTATGATGTTTGTTTTATGGTTTGATATTGATTATTGTTGGTTCGATCTATTGTTTAGGGTTCGCATTTGAGTTGTTGAGTTTCCGGTGAGAGTCTCATGTTGTTTGGGGTCCAATTTGTGCTAAATTTGGTCTGATTTTAATTCTTCTGTCGATATTTTGTTCTTTAGGTTCTTTTTCTGAGTTCGTTGTGGTGCTTTTGGTGTGCATTTGGAGTCGCGTACTTTTTTTCTGAAGTCACTACACACAGGTAGGTGGTTCCATGCCTTTGCATCATCTAGATAACTTAATTTGTTTGTTTAGTTAAACTTGATAAGTTCTATGATCTAATTGCATGGTGTTGTCTTTGTTTATAATGCTTTTCCATGCTTGTTTGATAAAAATTGGATTTCCGAAATGGTATGCTTTTGTGTTTTATATGTGTTGTTGTATAAATGAATGGGTGTGTTTTATAAGTTGCACGGAATGCGGTTTAAAAAAAATTCTTTGACGTGCGTGCGTGGTAAAAATTGCACTCTCTTTAGAAATGGTTATGTTTTTGTTTATTTATTTATTTCGACCTTGTTGTGGTAAATTTTTAAAGTGTCTAATTAATTGTGCAAATGGTGTAAATGAGGTTTTAGAAAAGTTGAGTGTTTAATTGATTTTTAAAATGTTCTTTTCATGGAAAGATTTGTGTGTTTTGAAGTGAGGTTTTATGGTATACATGTGATATGTTTTGTAAACTAAGCGATTGTTCATTTGAGTGGTATTTGGGATTCAAAACAAGGTTTAAAGGTTCTGAAGGTTGTTTGGTAGTGTGAGAGGTGTTTTTAAGTCGCTTTAGGTGTTTGTTTATTTAAATAGACATTTTCAAAGTATGTGAATCACTTTTGGTGTGAAAAATGGTATTTTGAAGGAGTTGAATACGCATTCATTTTTAAAGTGGTGTATTTTTATAAAATGAGACATGTCCTTTGTGTGCGTGTCTTTGAAATAGTGTTTTGGTATGAAAGTGGTGACTTTTTGTGTAATGTCAAGCTTGGTTTGTGAAATGTGAAAGTGGTGAATTATGTGAATGTGAAACTTGATTGAGCACAAGGGAGACCCTGGGTATCTAGGTGGGCAGACTAGAACTAGTGTGCTAGTGAACCGGATGGGTATCGTCCCTGTTTCACTGAGCTGGATTGACGATTGCAACACTAACTAAACATATGATATCTGAGGGTCGTGGCCTTCTAAGCCACGTGTTCTGAGGGTCGTGGCCTTCTAAGCCACGTTTTCTGAGGGTCGTGGCCTTCTAAGCCACGTTTCACCGAGACACGAGGTTTCTAGGGTCCCACTCGAGCTAGATGATCCTTAGGGGTTTTACCTATAGTGCTCTACCATCTGTGGCATGGTGCCTTCCATCGGCATATGGAGGACCATGCGGGTTAGCGTGTGTGTGTGTATGGGTGTGTGAGTGTGTGTGTGTGCGTGAGAGTTTGTGTGTGTGTGTGTGTGCCCATATTAAACTTTTCCCTTCCTTTCAAAAATCATATTTGTGAAATGCATTCCTTTTAGTGTTTTCCTTTAGCATTTGGCTTGTAAAAGTTTTCTTTAAAACCATCTTGAAAGTATAATTTTGAATAAACACATTAAATTGTCTTTTTGATGTTGTGGCATGGAACCTTTTTAATGGGTGACGTCCTATTGGGCTTTTGGCTCACACCCTACATACACCTTTGGGTGTATATAGACTTTGTTTCTTGTGTATTCCAGGTTGTGACTTTGTGCTCAGCGATGGTGGCTCTGGTTGCTGTTGGTCCTCATGTGCAGGTTGGTGTTGGTAGCTTGGGGATGCAACTTCTTGTGTCACATGAGGTTGGTTTGGAACTTAGTTCTCTATTTCTATTGTTGTTCATTTTGGGGTTTAGCTGAATTGTAGACCTAAACCTGTTTATAGTTCAGAAGTGTGTTTTGTAGTCTGTTTCCAGTTTCAGTTTTTTTTATCTGGTTGGTGTTTTTTTTTCTATCTTGTGTTTCGGGTAAAACCGTTCCCAATTGTTAAACCTGATACCCGGGCACTTGTGCCAGACCGTGGGGATCGGGAACGCCCTTCGGGCCTTGCCGCGGACCGGGTCGGGCGCCGGATTGGATGGCGACCCGGCCTGGTTCGTGACAAAATGGTATCAGAGGGCAAGGTTTGCTCTCTTGGGTCGTTTGCTTTTGAGACGGAGTCAGAGTCGACCATGTTTAAGGTTGTTGGAACTCAACGTTCTAGCTACGAGCAATGTGCCTGGCCAGCACACCTCGTGGCGGGACTCGAGTTACCAAAGTAAGTTGGGTTTTGTCCAAGTCATTGTTCCGTGTGGTTAATCTTTCTTAAGGGAAATGAAAAGAGAGTGGGGCCAGTGGTCTTAGTGAGTTCGCAGGGTCTGGCAAACCTTGTGGAGCTGGGGACACTGTCCTAAAATACTCTCCGTGGCCAGTGGCATGATTGGCGTATGGCCGCCAACCATATGATTCAATCACCCGCGGACACTAGTTTTCTCTTGCGTCGTTTCTCGTCTCATTGTTTTGGATTTGTGGAAAGTTGGTTTTTAAGTTAAAATGTTTTGGTCTTAGAAAATGTTTTCAAATGAATCACATTAAAAATGAAATGATGTGGAAGGTTTGAAAAATTTGGGTTGGATGTTTTGGTTCTGGAAAAAAGGAAAGGTTTGGTTTTGGTACTTGGTGTTCTCGTGGGCGACCACATGCATAAGTGTATATGGAAAGAGAAAGGGTTAATGGCACGAGCGGATGAGTGCCTAGATGAATTTGAGGTGGGCGCCAGTGCGGCACGGGAACATGCATGTGCGAAGCTCACGGGACGCCATTGGTGTTTGTGCAATCTACTGGCTTTGCTTATTTTTAAAATGTCTTGTTAAAGAAAATGTTTGGTGTTTTAGTAAACGGTGTTTGTGTGGCGTGTCCTTGTGTTTTTGAGATGTTGGATGTGTGGTGTTTTGAACTGAGTATTATTTCTGAATGGTTTATGTCTCGAGTTTGAGTTCTTATTTGTAAGTTGGTATGTAAGCGTGTGGTTAGTAAATTCCTTTGAAGAGTACATCGGGGAGCACTTGCAGTGGTTTCCCCTGCACGGTTGGTGTTTTCTTGTGGTATGTCTTGACCGTTGGACCAGTTTGGTTGGGTCCATCGTTTTCTTTCTTGACTAGTGTACGCCCCCCCTATAAAGCGCTGACATGTTATTGAAGTACAACTACGGGGAATTCCCCGTTGGCCGGCACTCCAATTGATTGAATGACTCTCCTTTTGAATTCTAGGATTGAACCCACCTCTCCTTCTTACAACTAAGTAGATCCTCTCGCAGCGGGATGACAGATGTGAGGGGAGCTGAAGGGAGATTTGGTCTTTTGAGTTTTCTGACTTTTCGGGTATGAAGTTGACATCGTTGTGTCTAAATGTCCCCCTGGAAGTGGTGAACGAAATTCCAGCGAGGAAAGTTGGAGGCGGTTCAGAATTTTCGGTGTTGACCAGTGTCTTGAAGGGCTATGTGGTATTTTCATCGGTTGAAAGAGTCATGTTCGGTGACGTCTTGCTATGTAAGTTCTCTTTGATTATCAAGGATGAAGTTTGACCATATTAATTTGAAAGTTCTGTTTGGAAATGGTAAAAGGTGATTCCAGTGGGGGAAATGTGGAAGCAGCCTAGAGTGGTCGGTGCGGGCCACTATTCTAAATAACCTTTGGTCCTTTATTGGTTTCATTTAAGAAAGGGTCTGTGTTAGACCACTAGTGTGGAAGACCTAGTCACATGGGGATGCTACGATCAATTTAAGGAGTCACGTGTTGTTTAAGACTCAGTTTGAAGTCCCTCTCCATATAATGTTCCTCTCAACGGCAATGGTCATGTTCGGGTGACGATTGGCGGTGTCGTATTCTCATTCAGTATGATAAAGGGTGATGCACATGCACCATTTCAACTCTGGTGTTGGTGAATATTCCGCGTATGATCAGTCAGATGTTGTAATGTGTTATGTTTGATGGTGTTGCCTCGGGTGCAATATGATTTCATGTGACACCAAAAAGGAGAAGCTCCGTTCGGGAGTTTTCCATGCCTGACTACGAGGCAGAAGATGCTTCAAACATCAGGGCTCCAGCCATAGGCCTCGGAGTGAAGCTGGCGCGTGGTCAGGAACCCCGAGAGTATACGGGACCCAACCTTATTTCTGTCATCGGTGTGGAAAGTAGAGACAGTTTATATTGTTTCTATGGTTGTTCCATTCCAAATGAACCATCTGGCTATGTAAGGTTTTCGTGACTATATGGAGGCGTGTTCGTCGCGTCGCCTTAAAGTCTTGGGGGTTGTGTCCCACTGGATGTAGTCGCTTTAGGGGTCTTTATGGGGTATGTTGGTTAAGTCAGTATCAAAGTTGAATGGGGATCATCCAGGAATGGGGAGATGCCGGTTTGTCTTGGGTCATGCTGTTGACGCCCCAGTGGTCGGGGCCCCTCCCTCCCCGCCCCTTGTGGTGGGGTGTTTGGTCAGCATCGATGATTTTTCAATGTTCTATATCCTCTGTTAGTTCTAGTGGCGGCGAGACCCACGATGACTCTCGCACAAAGGTCTATGAAATAAATTGGTGATGGCCTTTCCTTAATGGTGGGGAGTCCACCCAGACCTCCCCATATTGGTTTTCTAGTCTCATCTTGGGCGCTGGTTGGTTCTAAATGGTGGGGAGACCCACATTGGGTCTCGCACAAATGTCTCTAGAATGAATCAGTGCTGGAATTTTCTTTAATGTCGGGGAGTCCGCTTGAACGTCCCCGTGTTGGTTTTCCAATCTCATCTCAAGCTTCAATGAGTTCTTAATGGTAGCGAGCCCTTCGGGCTTCCCCATGTTGACCTTTTGGTTCTGTTTCTAAAGACGAGTTGGCGATAGGTGATAAGAGTGCTCCTTGGACGTGTTTGGTCTTGTTTGTTAATTCCAGTCAAACGGCGTGGTATTCATTCAATGGTGTTCGTTATGTTTCGTGTTGTGAAGTTCGTTCTCATGAGTGCGAGAGTTCCTTTCCTTGATTAATCAACTGGAGTTGTTTCACCTCTTTGTGGCAGGCGATGCATATTAGAAGGTCTTTTACGAGTTTCTTGAGGCTGTCTTTTTAGTCACCTCCTCTGAGCACGATATGTTTTCCTCCTTTCGCTCATTTTCATAGTGATCCTATTTAAACCTTAAGGGGATGTCATTTCTTACTTTTGGTCTCAGCCTTAGTTGTGGCTTTCCGGGGACGGAAAGCTTTATGGTGGGGAGAATTGTCACACCCATCATTTCTAATTTATTTATTTTATTAATTTTTTCTTTCTTTCTTTGCGTCAAGTAGTTCGGGTCAAAACACGACTCAGGATTTCGAGTCCCTTGTGTTTTGGTCGTGTTTGCGTCTAGCGCAACACGGTCGAAGCTGCACGGCCTCGCTTGGGTCGCCGCGCGGCCCCGCCCGATTCACCGCACGTCGTGCCAATGTTTAATTAATGAAATAAAAACGAATTAAAAATTGTTTTAATAATAATAATTGTAGTAATGTCATTTGAGATTATTATTATTATTATTATTATTATTATTATTATTATTAATGCTGAATTTATGTTTTACTTCCTTTTCATTATATTATATTTTATTTTGTTTTAATTTAATTTTATTTTAATTAATTAATTATTTATTTATTTTCTTTATTTTCTTTTTTTTCCTTTTCTTTTTCTTCTCTTTTTTTCCTCTCTCCCTCCGTTTATTTGTTTCTCTCTTCCTATGCGCCGCGATTCCCCTGCTACCCCCCCTCCTCGTCGCGGCTCACCCCCCCCCCTTCCCCTCTAACCCTAACCCCGTCACGGCCCTCTCCCGGTCGCCCCATCGCCGGCCGGCTCGCCCCGCCATCGGCTCCTTGCCATGGCCCTCTCCTGCTCTCCCCGCCTCCGGCACCCCATACTTCCTCCGGTCAGCCCCCCACATCTCCCGGTTGTGATATCCCTCCATCTCCCTCCCTTCAAATCGGTGCACCACAGCCCTGCCGACCTCCTCACCCACACTCATAGCCCTCATACGCAACACCTCTTCCCTTCTGATACGGTACCGCCGCACTGCCCTCCCTCGTGTCAATTTCCTCTCGGTCGAACCACCCGGTGACCACCTTACGACACACTTCCTCTCCTTCGCCCTGCTCCCTCCCCTGCTGCGCGTTTTTTTTTCTACTTCCTCCCCGCTCGGCCGACCTCCTCTGCATCCCCCCTGCTGTCCTCCTCCTTGCCCAGCCGAACCCCTGCCGAACCCCTCCTATTAGGTGAGTTTTATTTCATTTTTATTATATGTTCATCTTCCAGCAGGTATGATGTTTGTTTTATGGTTTGATATTGATTATTGTTGGTTCGATCTATTGTTTAGGGTTCGCATTTGAGTTGTTGAGTTTCCGGTGAGAGTCCCATGTTGTTTGGGGTCCAATTTGTGCTAAATTTGGTCTGATTTTAATTCTTCTGTCGATATTTTGTTCTTTAGGTTCTTTTTCTGAGTTCGTTGTGGTGCTTTTAGTGTGCATTTGGAGTCGCGTACTTTTTTTCTGAAGTCACTACACACAGGTAGGTGGTTCCATGCCTTTGCATCATCTAGATAACTTAATTTGTTTGTTTAGTTAAACTTGATAAGTTCTATGATCTAATTGCATGGTGTTGTCTTTGTTTATAATGCTTTGCCATGCTTGTTTGATAAAAATTGGATTTCCGAAATGGTATGATTTTGTGTTTTATATGTGTTGTTTTATAAATGAATGGGTGTGTTTTATAAGTTGCATGGAATGCGGTTTAAAAAAAAATTGTTTGACGTGCGTGCGTGGTAAAAATTGCACTCTCTTTAGAAATGGTTATGTTTTTGTTTATTTATTTATTTTGACCTTGTTGTGGTAAATTTTTAAAGTGTCTAATTAATTGTGCAAATGGTGTAAATGAGGTTTTAGAAAAGTTGAGTGTTTAATTGATTTTTAAAATGTTCTTTTCATGGAAAGATTTGTGTGTTTTGAAGTGAGGTTTTATGGTATACATGTGATATGTTTTGTAAACTAAGCGATTGTTCATTTGAGTGGTATTTGGGATTCCAAACAAGGTTGAAAGGTTCTGAAGGTTGTTTGGTAGTGTGAGAGGTGTTTTTAAGTCTCTTTAGGTGTTTTTTTATTTAAATAGACATTTTCAAAGTATGTGAATCACTTTTGGTGTGAAAAATGGTATTTTGAAGGAGTTGAATACGCATTCATTTTTAAAGTGGTGTATTTTTATAAAATGAGACATGTCCTTTGTGTGCGTGTCTTTGAAATAGTGTTTTGGTATGAAAGTGGTGACTTTTTGTGTAATGTCAAGCTTGGTTTGTGAAATGTGAAAGTGGTGAATTATGTGAATGTGAAACTTGATTGAGCACAAGGGAGACCCTGGGTATCTAGGTGGGCAGACTAGAACTAGTGTGCTAGTGAACCGGATGGGTATCGTCCCTGTTTCACTCAGCTGGATTGACGATTGCAACACTAACTAAACATATGATATCTGAGGGTCGTGGCCTTCTAAGCCACGTGTTCTGAGGGTCGTGGCCTTCTAAGCCACGTTTTCTGAGGGTCGTGGCCTTCTAAGCCACGTTTCACCGAGACACGAGGTTTCTAGGGTCCCACTCGAGCTAGATGATCCTTAGGGGTTTTACCTATAGTGCTCTACCATCTGTGGCATGGTGCCTTCCATCGGCATATGGAGGACCATGCGGGTTAGCTTGTGTGTGTGTATGGGTGTGTGAGTGTGTGTGTGCGTGAGAGAGTGTGTGTGTGTGTGTGTTCCCATATTAAACTTTTCCCTTCCTTTCAAAAATCATATTTGTGAAATGCATTCCTTTTAGTGTTTTCCTTTAGCATTTGGCTTGTAAAAGTTTTCTTTAAAACCATCTTGATAGTATAATTTTGAATAAACACATTAAATTGTCTTTTTGATGTTGTGGCATGGAACCTTTTTAATGGGTGACGTCCTATTGGGCTTTTGGCTCACACCCTACATACACCTTTGGGTGTATGTAGACTTTGTTTCTTGTGTATTCCAGGTTGTGACTTTGTGCTCAGCGATGGTGGCTCTGGTTGCTGTTGGTCCTCATGTGCAGGTTGGTGTTGGTAGCTTGGGGATGCTACTTCTTGTGTCACATGAGGTTGGTTTGGAACTTAGTTCTCTATTTCTATTGTTGTTCATTTTGGGTTTTAGCTGAATTGTAGACCTAAACCTGTTTATAGTTCAGAAGTGTGTTTTGTAGTCTGTTTCCAGTTTCAGTTTTTTTTTTATCTGGTTGGTGTTTTTTTTTCTATCTTGTGTTTCGGGTAAAACCGTTCCCACTTGTTAAACCTGATACCCGTGCACTTGTGCCAGCCCGTGGGGATCGGGAACGCCCTTCGGGCCTTGCCGCGGACCGGGTCGGGCGCCGGATTGGATGGCGACCCGGCCTGGTTCGTGACAAACCCACTATCTAGATGGGGAACCCTCAAGAATGATGAGAGGCACCATATTTTCCAAGCACACATGCTCTAAATGCCAAGTCCTTAAAGAGGCTGACACAAGCCTTCACCAACCACCGACCTTGTTAACTACAGATGACACTCACCTCTATTTTCCTTCACCTCCTTAGGTATGATCTATTATATAATGACTGACTTCAACACCTCTCACATCATCCCAACTCCTACTATGATGAGACATACACCTCCACTGGCCCATGGAAGGACCCTCAACTAATCCCAAGGTAATATGAACTCTAACAAATTCAAGAGTCTCCCACCACTCGAAGACATGCTCTACCCCATTAAAAAACGTCACTCCTCTAGTGGACCCCCACATCCTCGAAGGGAAAAAAACTCGATAAAAACTAGAAGTGGGAACAACTCATTAACAAGTTATGAGGAAATTTTTGGGTTCCCTATTTAGAACAACATGAAAAAGAAAATCAGAACTAGAATCAAGGAAAAAATCAATCAAAAGAAACACCCTAAGCCAAGACAAACTGCCCAAAATCCCAAACAAGCTTAAAAAACCAAAAGAACACCCCAAGCCAAGGGTAAAAAACTCATAAGTCAAACATATATAAACATAGGAAAACCCACTATTCAAAATATGAAATCCCAATTTTCATGAAAAACCATGTCCTAAAATTACTTTTTTTTATTCATGTTCATTTTAGAAAAATCAAGCCAAGCCTTAAATTCCAAAACCCCTCCCATGGAATCTTATGAACCGCTATATAAACCTTTATCTCATTCCACTAAAATAATCCGTAAACATTTTCAAACATGCACTTCACATGTCCACCCACACATATATGGACGGTCTTAAGGAATACCAAGGCTCAAACTTTTTGTTATGTTACCAAATACAAACAGAGGCCAAATTTTCCAAATCAAAACACATCCTCTGTAAGAAAAAACCACTTCACCAATTTTAAAACAATTTGAAAGAAATCCCCTTTTTACCACTTTTAAAACCATAAAATAGAGGTACCTTTCAATTAAAAATCACCTTAATTTCCAACAACACTCTAACACCAACCGAAATAAAAACAATTCATAACCAACAATGGATAACCATAATAAAGTACTAGTACTTATTTCCGACCCGGTGACACGGTAGTAAGCCATTCCCTATGTAAGACATAACACCATAGGACATTGAATTTGGAACATATGCTCCACATGGGTCCCTAATCCATGTGGGGTCACTGCGTGGAACTGATTCATTTCAAATATTATCCCTCAATCCAAAAAAACTACAAAATACTGAATACCCGGACCACCCCTAGTATCTCAGGTCTCATCACGAGATCTGGTGATCAGTCACTAACCTATAACCAATATAATGAGCCCTAAAAACCTAATCCCTATCTACCAGACACCCCAAATTACAAGATCCTACCTCTGATACCATTTCTTTATGAACCAACTTGGGTCAACCCCCAACCGGTCACCCAAGATGGTCCACAGTATGGGATGAAGGGCGTTCCGAATCCCCAAGGGCTGGAAACTAGTTTCGGGCATGAAAACTAAACAAGTGGGAATGATTTGGCCCGTAAATTAAAGACAATAAAATAAAAAAAAATGATAATAAAATAAAAACTATCATTGGAAGGGAAAAAATAAAATTGCACATACCTTCATCTGACTCTACGAGTCACCACCGACCTCAAACCAATGTCACCCTACAATGACCAAAACTGAGTAAAAATCAGCACCCAAAGATAAAAACAAAGATAAATATAGGTTTGAGTGTTAAAAATCAGTATTCTAGACTGCTAAACTATTCAAAATTCACTTCTTTTAAATAAGGAAACATTAATTTATGGTTTGAACTATAGTATATCAAAGCATGTTTTTCACACATTTTCCCTTTAAAGAAAATCGAGGTCCATTTCCCTTCTTATCTTAAAATAGTTTCTTTTCCTAGAAGGAAGATTTTACTTTTTAATGAAAGAGGGTTTGATAATAAGGACGTGTAGACCATTTTAAAATCCTTTTTCCTCAAACATTTGAACATCATTTTATCACTTTTAGCAAAGAGATTCTCTATACAATGAGGAAAAAAATAAATGATCACACAAGGGAAATGGAAAAATAACAAGTAGAGTGACCAACCAAACAATGCACATTAATTATCTGTCATAGATAACAATATGATGAAGTACATGGTAGATAGAAGGAGATTGTGAATAATATAGAGCATGCTATACATGCGACTCATCCTGAAGGAATGACCTACCCAATGAAATCATAAGGCCCTAACACCCGACTGTTGCTCTATGAAGCCAGGTTGAGGGGCCCAATCCAATTTCAATTATAACAGAATATCACCTGTTATGGGACACTAGAATGTTCATGGTCTAAACTAGAGAATTAATCATTCACAGAACATGCACTTACTATGCTTGTTTCTCATGGTGTGTACTAAGTGAGGTGACCCCCGATATCGAGTAGGAAAACAATCTCAAAACAAGAATTACATGATAAAACTTTTATTAAAGAACCACATATAAGAAAATTTGAAAAACATAAACACACATCCGAACCCATTTAAGAAACCCAAACCAGAATTTTAAATCTAAGCACATTTACAAAGGCTAATGAGGAATTTCATCAATCATTTGATTTTAAAAATACAATCAAACCATTTGTTGTAATACTTCATGAGAAATAAATCAATCCAATACAAGGAAGAAAATTTTACTAAAAATTATATATCAATAATTAATATTAAAACTAGGTAATAAAAGTATAAATAAATGATCATTACATTTTAAGGACAATGCATAGAGATCATACCTCAGAGTGGAAGCAATCCGAAAATTCATCCCTTGATGCTTTCCAACTAAGTGATGTTGACCCCCCCATTAAGGATATACATATTCACATACATATAAGGAAACCTCTCCCCTATGAACTTACCTACAAGGCCATGAACGTGGGCAAGGGGATCCTTACATATGTGCTTACATGCATATACCCATCTTTGCTCACCTATGTATGCATTTCCACACACACACACACATATATATATATAGGTACACCTGGACCCATACATGTATATTCACTAACATGGATGAATATTCACATAAAAAGGGAACCTATATATATATATATATATATATATAAGTAAAATTACCCATACATATGCAGGTGAGTTGCCTTAGACTCGGTGACTCGAAACCACCATGGAGTGACCAAAACACCATTTTTAAAAAGAAACAGAAATTTATAAACATAATAATACCCTAAAATTAAATTAAATCCAACAACAGAACCTAGATACAATTAAGAAACCAACAAATATTTCATGAAATAAAATGTTATAGGAGGATAATACTTTTGAATTATGTAGTGCCCTTTTATTTGATTTAACACCCATGTGTGCACTTGGTGCACCCATGGGTGTGTCATCATCCAATAAAACCATCTAATTTACATGAAGAGATCAAAACCATTTTTTAAAATAACACTTGATTTACCAACCCAACTCATCATTTACAACTCATTCCAAAAGAACTAATGAACATTTTAGAAATAAATAAGTATTTCCCAAATAACATACAAATCACACCATAGAAATCACTATGCTTCACATAAAATCCCAAATTACAACCCAAACATTTTAACATAATAATTATAAGAGAAAACAAAAAAAATAATCCAAATTCACTATTAAATTCTAGTTAACATTTAACCACACGCAATTGGCATAAGAAAACACAGGCACAAAGAATAAAATACTTCAATATGTTTTTTTAAATTCTACTATAAAAAAGACAGTAAAATAAGATATACAAATCCATTATAGTGGTGAAAAGCATTCTAAAACAATAATTAGATCTTACAAAAATTATATGGATAGAATTAGAAAGGGAAGAGATTGAAATACCTACCTCTAGGCATGAAATCACAACAAAACGTCAATGGTAGGAAGAATACACCCTGAGGAAGAATCCACATCCCCTAACATCCAATAAAATTGTAGCAAACACAACCCTAACTATTATGAATTGGACAAAATGGAAAAATCCACAAAGAAGGACTATAAAAATGGAGGATTCTTATTAGAGGGGGAATAGAGGGGGCCATTGAGGTCGGGATCACTAGAAAAGGATGTGTCTAGAGCAAGGGGGTTCGGGCTGCTAGGGGTGGGGGGTTGGAGGAGGTGTCGTGCCCGAAGGGGAGGTTATCCAAAGGACTGTTGTGCAAGAAGAGGGTCAATAATGGGAGTGGGGAGGGGTGAGGTCAGGCCGCTAGAGATGGATCGGTGATAGGGGGAGCTGACCATGAAGGTGGGAGCATGACAGGGGGAGGGGGGAGTCCATTGAGCAGCGCACAACACGCTGGAGGGGGGGATTCTTAGTAGGGTTTTGCATCCCTATTTTTTTAATAAAATTATACAATTAGTAATAATAACACTAATATTAGTAATATTAATAATTCTAACTAATAATATTCTCAATAAAAGTAGAAATAATAATAATAATAATAATAATAATAATAATAATATGATTATTATTATTAATATTAAACGTTATTTTAACATCATTTTGTTCGAAATTTATATTATCTTCATTTTATTTTATTTATTTTATTATTTTATTAACATTATTATTATTATTATTAGATGCAAAGAAGGCTGCATGGTATGGCCACTGAGTATGCCAGGTCATGCGCCAACCGTGTGCATGGTAAAAACTCACTTGAAAGGTTTGTTCAAGGTTTCGGTGTGACAATTTCCATCTAGTTATGGTCACCTCATTCATTTTGATATATTCCTACCATACATAAATCATATTAAAAATATATCCTAGTAGATAGAATAACTTACATAAATACCCAAATCAAAGACAAATATGAAATATTTACCATTATTTATCATTCCCCATGTGTATGAGGAAAGATTTCACTAGAAAGGTAAAAGCCATGTGACATGGACAACAATCCCCTCTAGAATTTTCAGTATCGAATCTCTGTATTATGTTGTTAGTATATGTACCTTGACTTATCCTGAGTAGTCTCTTGATATATCATGATAAATTTTGATCCCAATAAATTTTTTTACCCAGTCTATTTCTATCACAGAGAATAATTTATTCAACCAAGCCTTAATAAACTGTTATACGAGTGTTTTATTTAAAACGGGTAAAATGTTACGGCTATATACTATTAAGAAAATGACAAAACTCCCAATATACTATTTATATATAAGGGTCTTACATTGATTATTTAAGAATCCAAATTTCATTATACCCTCATCGAAAAGGTTGTTCCATGACCCAGACTCTTTATTAAATTCGTAAATTGATATTTTCAATTTGAATAATTATTTTTAATCATTTAGAGTCACAAACCATTCTTGTTGTGTCATATAAATGTCTTCCTAAAGGTTCATATTAAGAAACTCTATCTTATATAAATTTTACAAATCTCAAAGTCATGGATGGATAAAATGGAATATATAACTCTAATAGATTTCAACCTTTGGGACTAGTGAAAATTTTTCATCATAGTAAATTCCTTTATGTTGTTTAAACCCTTTTCAACCATACATGCCTTATAGGTACGAACACTCTTTCATGTCTCCATTTTCTTCTTGAATAACCATTTATATCCCACATTATTTACATCCACTAAAGGATCTAAAAAAGGTAGACTTGGTTCTTTTGAATGTAATACATTTCAGAATTCAGGGATTCTTGAGAATTGGAAATATATGTGCCACTTATTACATCCATATTTGTTATAGGATAATTATTATAATCATACAATGAGTCACCATCTTCAGTGACTGGAAAACCATACCGTTATGGTATTATAACATCTCTGATAATTATATATAGTAATTTTGTATCTAGAACAACTTATTATTATATGCATATTTGTGGAGTTTTATCATGTTCCAATTATAGTATACCTTGAGTTACGACTTCATTGACTTATATCTCTCTCCCATGTTCTCTTTTATGGATGTTCTCCTTATCAAAGAATACAATGTGTATTTTAAAAATTACATTTTTATAATTATTCATATCTTTAGTTTCACCATATTTCATTAAATTATCCTATTAGGATACATTTCTTTCTTGGGGATGTATGTTTTCTAATTTAAGAGGCCTCAAAAAAATGCTTCACAACCCCACACATGTAAGTATAATGACACATGTTTTATTAAATTCTATAATTCATATGGTTTTTCATTATAAACAGTATATAGAACATGTTTTAGTATTTGTACTAAATCTTGTAATGTGTATCAAAACTTATAATGGAAGACACACATGATTCATCATTGATGTCGTAATGTTTAACAAGGTGTCGTTCCTCCTTTCACATAATCCAATAAACCAAGGTGTATTAAAAGGATTGAGTTGGGATAGGATATCAAAATTCCTTAAATAATCAACTAGGTCTTGATTAATATATTTTACACTACATATATAGTGATGTTTCTAAATATTCTTACCACAATAGTTCTTATCATCACTCTTGTACTCATTGCATCTCTTAGTGGATCTAGATTTTTACCTCACTGAGTATACATGTCCATGTCTAATAAAATCCTTAGTAAAATATATAATGTATGAGTACCCTCCACTTTCTTCAATTTTAAATGGCCCACACACATCAATATGAACTAATTCATTAAAATATTTTTCTCTTTAAACTTTCCTCTAAATAGGTATTTAGTACTTTTGTGTTTTATAATTTTTTTATGTATTCGAAGTAGATTTAGTTCAAAAGAGTTTCAATATCTGTATTTTTGTAATTTAGTCAATTGGTTTTTGTTTATATTACATATATTGGGATTCTATATTTGGGTGTGGTATGATTTATGTAATGAAGTTTGGTTATCAATTGAAATTACTTGTTTCATGCAATATAACAGATAAGTATAACTATTTAGATGTTTCATAAGATAGAAAAAATTAGATATTTATAAAAGAAGCAACATTTATTCCAAATCAAGGAAAAAAATCTATTCATATCAATTATTGATATAGAAATAATGTTTTTAATAATAGATTCCACAAAATAAATATGCTTAACAACCAAGATAATTCTTATAAGAAACATGATGTTATAGTTCTCGATAAACAAAACTATTAGTTTGTCTATGTTGTATTCTTGTATATCTACCTAATCTTGGTTAATTCTTATGAATCTACTTGGTTTCTATATTTGAATACATTTGTGTGAAATAAAATCATTATCTAATACTGAATTTTCATAAATAAATAAATTTCATTCAATAACAAACATAGATGGGGCTTCCCCTTACTAATTTTCTTGGTTAAATATTTTCTCCCAGTGGACCTTCTTGACACATGTGAAATAGAAAAATAATATTCCCTTGATTTAACCATGATATTTCTCTTCTTGGAATGATTTTTAACTGAAACTTTGGTCTTAGAGATATTCTCTTGGCCTTTATGTGTATTCACCATAAAGATAATATTCTTTTCACAAATCATCTTTTTATCTTTATGGAGAGGAAGTATAAGCGGATATGGGAGATACTTCTTAATTTTTTTCATGTTATGATTTATAATAAAGATGGAGAATCTTTGATCGAGTGATACCAGAATGACATCAATACATAATTCATCATGAAGTTTAAACTCTAGAATCACTAAGCAATCAATGTAGACAATTAAATTGTCTATGTGAGGCCATACTGGTGCAAACTACACAATATTAATCTAAAAGAGTGATTTGGATATTTGAAACTGGTATTTTCTTTCTCTCTCCTAGAAGAGACCACGGAAATTCTTGAGCATGCTATAATTACTCATGATTTCTTAAGACTTCATGATTTCACTATAAAATGAAAAAAATCATTAATCATGAAATGGATAAAATTCCACTCATTTTTTTATCATTGACATCAAACTATTCCTCACTCTCCTCCTTAAAAAGTGTATCAGGTAATGAGGATTCTAGAAAGAAATATTTACGTTCATGGTACAATGCAAACCCAAAGGTTTCTAAACCATTCATGGAAGATACCTCTCATGAGGAGATGAACTTTCTCTAATATTTATCATCAAGATATTGTATAATATGAACACTATATTAAATTCTATAATAATAATAGAGAAGATTATTTAATGTTTTATTAATTACAAATTTTATAAAAATATTTTTTTTTAAATTTCTTACTATTTTACCAACCCACAATATCCTTCAACATTGGACTAGGAATGCCTAGTTACGTAAATATTATAGTTTCAAGGATCCATATATCCTTTATCGTATCCCCATCATGGGTTATTAAAGCTATATAATGGTAATTAGGTAGGAATGAATTTTTTAAATGTTGGCTTGCAGGTCCTTGATCCATTGGATGGACTCCCCAATCCGAAAATCTGAACATGGATTTTTTCAGCACTTGCGGCCATGTTACCTAAACTTTAGTGAGGGATACTTATCTTAAGGTATGATGGTTTTTTGAATTCATAACCTTCATAATAAATCCATATTAAAAGTAAATTACCCAATGAGATTGGGTCAAACACCTAGTTCTAAGGCTTTTATTCATAGTCAGGTTATGAAAGGCAATGTATGACTTAATATTTAGTTGAGGTATTTTAATTATCGTAAATAAAATTATCTTGTTTAATGTTTTACATGTATTAATAATATTATGTGGATTTCACTTATGTGTTTAGGAATGAATTCATAAAAAATTTATCCACAATCCATTTATTTATATTCCATATTTTCACATTATTTTATTTATATTAGCAATTATAGTCTTGTATCCATAGAATAAATAATTTATTAGAGATAAATAAATAAATAAATAAATAAATGAAATTATCATGATAATTTTTCAAATAGTCAATTTTTTGAGTGGATAATAAATCAATATATGACACAGGGTAAATAATTGTTCCATTCTTGGAATGAGTAGCAACATTCCACCAATTGACTTATATGTCACCTAGGTTGGAATCATCTTGGTTCTACCTTGAATCACCTCCACAAACCTTGGGATACTCTATTTATTAGAAGCATTTATAACTCACATGAATGTGAAGAGAATAAATTATGGGTTAATTGGATTACATAAAGAACTATGGATACAAATTTCCTATATAATAATGGATAGATAGATGTCTCACAAGCCATAATATTTAATTTAATAGTTAAATAGAAGAAAACCCATGAAATAAATTACATTAAATTAAACCAATTCTTACACAAGTCTTTGTTAATCTCACGAATAATCATACACATGCAACTAATATGTAAAAGAAAAACTCATTTAAATATATTTCTTATTAATTATTTTTTATGGACTAATTCTGTTATTAGAAATATATTTTCAGCCTTATATTCATCATTTTACTCATTTAAATTATATTTTTCATCGTTTAAATTAAATTAAATTATATATGACATATAATTATCATGATGTTTTATAATATAATTACATATATATATTTAAAAAAATTCTAATAGGGGTGAACACTAATTTTCCCAAATTTTTATCTATTTCATGCTCCACAAGGGTATTTTAATGTTTTTGGATACTATTTATACAAATAAAAATTAATATATTGAATTAATTTTCTTGATAAAATAGAATTATATAATTATTATTGTTTTATATTTTATTAATTATATTAGGAGGGGATATTTCAAAATAATTTAGAGTTTTTGATTCCTCAAAATCTATTAAGTCATAATTAGTTAACTGTAAATCTTTTTATTTTTTAACCTGATGGAAAAATTTTCATCAAAAGTGATGTAAAAATAAGTATTTTATATCTATTTCTCCTATAACATAGCTAAATTATTATTTCTCAACAAACAAGCTTCATAATAATTTAAAACATCACAGAATTTGAAAATAATACTCAAGCTTTCATAACATAACTCCAAAATATTATTCACTAAAGATTCAATTTTATATATTGTGTGGTTTTCAATGGATAATTAATGGAAAAGTTATTATATTTATAAATATTATCAAAAAATTTCATGGTTAAAGTGTTATAATAAATATAAATTTTATTTCTATAAGTTATGTGAATGTTTCCATGAAACATTAGGCATAATTTCTCTTTAGAATACTCTTCCACTATATTTTGTATAATTTTTTTTTGTAGGAAATACAATGTCATAAATAAATTCATGAAATTAGTTATGAAAACAATTTGGGGGTTTTGTTCAATTATTTACATGATAAAAAACATTAGTTTTTTCGTAATTATTTTGAACATACACTCTATGAATCAAGATAAAAACAGATTTTTCATCACATTGATTTAATATTCCAAATAAAAAATACACACTATATTTTTGAAATTTCTTATTTGATATGTCATTGAAATTTACAGTTTTTTATATTTCATATGTATATAAAAATAAAAGATAATATAAAATTATTTTAAATTCATCCCACTATTATAAAATTTCTTTATAATTTTACCATATTTACATTTTTTTAGTTTCAATCAATGGGATGTTTACCTCTATATTAATAAAAATATTAAAAAAATTGGATTCACTTCAGATGTGTTTTTATCCATTTTTAGTGCTTTATGAAAAGTTATTTTAGGGGTTATATAAATATATTCTAACAATGGAAGAAATATTTTTATGAAAAAATACAAAAAATTAATTATTTAAAAAAAACCAAGAAAATATGAAATGTTTCTTCCACATCCTCATTTTTCACATTTCAATTATTTTTTCTCTATTTATTCATATATGATGATTTTAATTTTTATTCTGAGGATATTAATAAAATATATTCTATGGAATTAACATTAACATTAATATTTTAAATGGACTATGATGTAAATTAGATATTATTCTATTGATGAAATTTTCTTAAACATAAATTAATCTATCCAATTAGATTTTAGAAAATCTTGAGATCATTGATAATTAAAATGTTTATTATTAGTGTTTTCTATATGCTCCCTTTTCAAACCCCACCCCTCTAATGGTACACCTATAATTCTTATAATGATGTGGTAAAGGTGAATCCCAAAATTTTCTCTAATAAACTTCAATTTGGAGACTATTACTATGGGTAAATAATCTATACAAATAATACACATTACCCTATTTATATAAATTTTAAGGATAAGAGACAATATTAAATCCACCAATTATCCCCATGAATTGATAAAGAATAAATCCCAATACATGAATACAATTTAAAACAAAGTATAAATATTTATAATAATTCTAAATCATGTCCTAGGCCCTGACCATAGACTCTAAATGCATTGAAACAACTATAGTATGAAAGCATTTCCCTTCTTGGTCGTCAAACAGCTCATATAGAAATAAAATTCAATATATATATATGTTGTGAGAATATGGGTGTACTTATCTGGATCCTCCCTAGAACCTATCATAAAAATATGAAAGAGTGACACTAAATCCCAGTGAATAATAAAAAAACAAACTCCATACTGAAGTATGTAAAAATTCATCCCATCATCAACATGGATTTCATATCATTTTACAAGAAAATATAGGTAACATGATATTAAAAGAGTATATAGACGAATGGAACCTCATATGCACTTACCTATAGTTTTGTATCTCTCACACACCAATTATAATCATTATGTCTTACAATCCACTCCAAAAGTATTCATGCACCACATTTATACATATCACACATCAACACATCATATAAACAACCAATTGTATTTCAGGATGCTATAATATACCATGTAACATGAATTATACCTTATTCCACTACATATCATGAATGTATATCTATGGGATGTCGATATACCATTACCTGATATAAAATATGTTATATATCTAAAATCAATTATATCCTAGACATATTTGTATTGTAAAACTAAAATCGTTGATAGGTACTATTGAAATGTACCCCATAACTTATGAAATCATAAACCTGACACACTTGTACATCATGGATAACTAAAGGGAGAGTGGGGGGGGGGGGGAAAGGCAGCTGTCAGTTCCCTCACCTTTCATGATATTGGGGACCCCAAAAAACTTCAGAGAGGGATTACCTACTAAATTAGATGGTGAAGCCTATGAAATTAAAACAAATGAAATAATATCTTGTATCACCTTACCAAGGTAAAATAACATGACATAGAATGAACTGTAACCATCATCCTAGATGACACGCAACTTCAACTACGAAATACTAAGGACTGGGTCTGTAAACGAACACACACGTCAAGGGTTGGTCATAATTATTTATCTTCACATTGTAATTATAAATTAATATCCTTTAATTAAACAACATAATTTTTTTTCTAATTAATTTCATTATAAAATATCTAGCTTTGTAATTACTATTTTAATTTAAAAATTTCTATCCAATGCTCCTTAGGGAATGTCTTCTACAGAAATCTCTTTATTTTAATTATTTAAAATGTATCATTTCTATAATCAATAATAAATTTTCTATGAGATAATTATTAATTAATTTATGATCCTATAATTCAGTTACCATTGGACTCATCCTAAACTAGCTAATAGTGATGATCTTATAATACATAAACCCAGATGTATGAAGCAGTTAGAAATAAATCATAATGATCATTCAAATTCCAAATTTAAAAAACATACATTAAGATATATGGGAATGCCTAAGTCTTAACCTAAACAAATACCCCATCAAAAACCTGTCATGATTATTTGGTAGTAGTAAATCCTAGGTATTAACCTTTTCCATTAATCCCAAAATCAACATCATCTGAAGAAATTATAAAACATCAAGAAAATATCTCATCTTGGTCTATACACACCTTGACTAATCATCTTAACCATACAAAAAATAATCATAACAATGATATAACATCCTAAATGACATTTACAAGAAGACAAAAGGTATTATCAGTACAGAAACTCAAGTGGATACTCTAAAACTGTGATATTTTAGAATATATTTGTCTTAAATTATTTTAATTTGTTCAATAGTTTATAATGTATAAAACAATAAAATAAAGGGAATAATGGTTTGGTTTAATAAAAAATGAGATATTTTAGATGTTAATTCCATTAAATATAATTATTTAATAAAATTATGTAATTCTATATTGTATTACTTTAATTATTCACGGATGAATAGAATTAGGTTATTTAAAAACATTAATTTAATTAAATATTATATATTATTATTTATAATGTTTTTCAATTTTAATATGATAAAATGTAAATTATTTTTGAATTAAACATCTCAAAATTAGCTTAATCGTATTTTTTTGGTATTTTGTTTTGAAATAAATGATCTTTTAGTGAATAGTGAAAATATAACTTTTACTAATACCGTAAATTTTACGATATCATTGTAATATAAACATGGATTTAAAATATTTTAAAACTTTTTCATAACAAAATTTGTGTGTAATGATTAACATTAATCATTTTAAACTATTATATTGAAATTGAAAACCCATTCATGATTTTTTAGAACCTATTTTATATATTATTGTTATAAAAAACTATATTTTAATTTCTTAGTTAATTAAGTATTCACAATGAGCAATTCATTTTTTGAATAATTTCAAAGTAACAAAACTCTTCATTATTTATCCATAAACTAATAAATGACATGTGAATCAATTTAATTCATGATTTTGGTGTAAATTCCTTTTTTAAACATTAATGTAATTTTCTTGAAAAATGGTTTTCATTGTGTTTTTCATACATGTACTTAAAATTATTTTTTTAAGTCACTATAAATATAATCATGTAAAATATATTCCATATTTGAAATCAATATAATAAAATTTGACAATAAATTCCATTTTATTTCTTTTAATAATTAATAATTACAATTGTGAATGATATTTCTTCACAATAATGGGTAAATTAACATATAATCATGGATAATTTTTCAAATATAACTAAAAACATATCCTAATTATATTATAAAAGTATATTTCAACCTCCCATCACATTATATTAGAAATTAGGATTGTTTAGTTCCATGTTTTATTGAAACTTATTTTATATTATTTTAATGTTAAAAGTGTTTACAATGGTGTCAATCCCCTCACATATAAAAAACATCTTCTCATCACTTCTCCACACACATTGATAACCTTACATTTTACCCCGTGCATGCATAGGATATGAAATTAAAAGGGAATTTTATTTTTTGGTGAATTTTTAAGAATGAAGACACATATTAAGATTATGAGTGTCTGAACATCCAAAAATAGTTTTTTTGAGAAGCTCTGAGCTTTAGTGGATGGACAAGGTGGTTTGGAGTAAGACGTATAATGGTTGATTGTTTTGTCTGGTGTAAAATTTCTATAGATTCCAATTTATAGTTTTAATATACTAAACACACTATAAACTTCTTATGCAAAGAGGGAGATTCCCTTTTCCTTTGTGGTTTATGGCATGAACACCATGTTCCCATCTTAAATGGTGTCTAGGTCAATTTTATTAAGAGAGGGAACTAATGTAATCTATTGGTTGGGGTCCTTTACCATTTTGTGGGTTCACCAGTGGGAGAGATCCATTTTGTAATATATATTCCTCCCTTTAGTCTTATCTAATCCCCCTTGAAAGGGGAGGTTTTGGGATATAATTCTATGAAAACTATGATATAGTGTGTCTGTTTATTCCTCGGTTCGTTTTATCTCGAATGGATACATATTTTAGCTTGATATTCATTAGGTCTTCAGATCAAATTACACTAAATCAAATTTAATCAACTTACATTTTTGGGGACTTCATGTGTTATTTTCTACAATGTGTCCTAAGATGACATCTACATGTTTTCACAGGCTGTTTTTTTGGATTTAATTTCTTGTATGACATTGTATAGTGTTTTTACGGTTTATTCATTTAATTATACTTTATAATGGGTGTAAAAATTTGTTATTTTTCTTAGATAATGTTTTTGGGGGTTCTATATCTAAAATAAAAATATAGATATAGGTTTTAGTGAGTTGTAATGGATTGAGGAGTTTTTAAGAGTTACTCCTAATTGAGTTAAATTCAATACAAATTTTGAAATTAATTTTAACTGTTTAATTAATAATAAATTTATTAAAAATAATTAATTATAATATTTTTTCTTGATATAGGGAATCTCATTGATGGGTGATGGTTGTTTAGACATTGGTCCAAGATTAAATGGGTCTTAGTGAGGATGTCCTAGAGTTATTTTAGAGGGAAATAACTATATAAATGAGGTAGGTGATCCCTCATACATTCCCAATGTTAATATGATTTTTATTCCATGTTATATGCGGTCTCACCACTTCTGTTTTCTAGAATTTGGTTTAAAATGAATTTATTATTGTAAAATGAAGTTTCAATAACTGGATAATTTGAGAAGTTCCATATTAGACCCATATAAACAGACATGATTACAACAGTCTTATATGGTTGGGTAATTAGTTGTGATTATGTGTACTATATGAAATTTAGAACCAGAAGGGTGAGAAATAAATGAGAGGGATGTAACGACCCATGTGTTATGTTCCTTATTTACGTCAAGGTAGTAGTGTGTGATGAATTGGGATGGTTGGCTCATGGAATTAGCCTTGTGAGAACCTTGATTTTATCTAGAGCCTTTGGGTTGGTGAGATTACATGGGGAGACTCTTCATCTCTCGCTAAAGTGTTATTACATAGGTGGGTAGAGATTTAGGTGACCATTGGATATGTTAGGTGTGAGAATTAGCCTAGGGTTATATAGGAAGGGAATGCGCGTGAGGCTATCTCACTTGTGAGACATTCTAAGGAGGTCGAAGAGTCCTCTACGAGACATTGATGATTTAATGGAATGTTATTATGTCAGTGCGATATATATCGACCTTATATATGTGTTTTAGATAGAAGAAACCCTAAAGTGTTTCTGGGATATAATGGGACATAGGTAAACATAAATGGTTCTCTAGTGAGATGTTCACCATAGAGAGGCCGTATATGGGTAATGGGTAGTGTAACATCCCATATAATTATAGAATAAGAATTATTAAAATTTATTAATATTTATAAATTATATTTTAACTTAAGGGGACTCTATTTTCAATATAGTACCTGACATGAAACAATGGGTTTCTCTTAAATATTTCATTTCACAAAATACTGTGTTATATGGAAAATTAATAATAATAATAATAATTATACTAATAATATATTATTATTATTATTAGTTGTAGTTATCGCATAGTCATTATAATGGTGGTAGTGAATTATATAAATTGAATTATGAAAATAGGATTTACACACGTTTATATAATGATTCATTGTTTATAAATTTAATTGTATATGAAAATAAAAACCAATTGAATATAAAGAAGCTGTTTTTCTAATGAAAAATGGTTTAAATAAAAACAAGTGAGATTATGAAACAATAATATCAGTCAAGATGGATTTTATGAATGAAATTTATTTTTGATAGATTAAATTTAAAATTTAAAATTTATCTTATATGTTTCCAAGACATGATATATGAACAAATTCAATTATTCAGATGAAAGAATTAATTTTTAAAAAAATGCAGTTTCACCAACATTTGATAGAGAACCCACATTAAATATGGTTTTTTCACTTTTATGTGTTCTATTGGAATAAAATAAACTTATTATTTGAAATTAGAACATCAAAATTTATTTTTATGTCTGAATTTTGTTTATTTTTTTTATTAAATTCTTATTTAAATAAATAATGAAAAATACTAATTTTTTAATTCAAACTACATTTTTATCTAATTTATTTAAATTTCTAAATTATCCATTAACAGTGTTATATGGTATCATTAAATTTTTTTATTAGTTTATCTAATGTAGTTCTACATTACGATTTTTCAAATTAAAATTAAATAGAATAACTATGTGAACTTTTGAATGTTTTAATTTAAAAATCAATATTCTCATTTTGTCAAAAAGATTAATTTTTAATTGAATTATTGTAAATATGTGTTTTAAATTTGGAAAAATATATTCCATATTTTTAATTATACTTGAAAAATTATTTAAATAGTTTCCCCTTTATTTTTTGAAATTATGAATAATAACATTAGTAATTATTTTTATTACCACTGTTAAAGGTAAATCGACTATTTATAGGTAAAAATCATATTATAATAATATAAAACTACCCTAAAACGTGTCCAAATTTAATTTTATGACTTTATTCCAACCACTATAATACTTTGGTTAGTTGTAAGGTTACTTGGAGCCACATTAATGAGTTTAATTCATTTATAATATCATATTCAATGAATAGACTTTTTTGTTACACTTCTTTTTATTAAAATAAATGTGTTTTAATATAAGTTTATATAGGTTATATCTTCAACTATAAATACTATTTCGAATTAAAAAATGATTTCTTCTATAATGGACATTTATTTATAATTTTAATGATTTAATTATTTAAATTTAGTAATGATATTAAAATGATAGAGTAATAGATTTATTAAAGAAAGAATTAAACAAATGACATTAATAGTAATAAAATAAATATAATATGATAGATTTGATTCCATACATTATTCTATTGGATGACTATGACATGTTAGTATTTTGTAAATGTATTTTTAAAAAGGAATAATTTTTATGATTTTTTAGATGTAATGTATTTAATATTGTCAAAATTGGCATAATTCAACACTTAAAATATAAAACATCTAATTAAAAGATATTAAATTTCATAAAATTCAATATTCAACTATAAAGTTGAGATAAGTCAAAAAATGTTATTAATGACTCATTCATTGTTCATTTTTCGTGATTTGTTAATTATTGTATATCTAAAAGATTAAATTACATGATAAAATGGTAAGAGTTAAAAATGTTGAAACAAAATGATAAGGATTAAACAATATTAAAATATTATATAAGTTTATTTAAATGATTACAGTTAAACCAAAAATAGTCCTATACTATAAATAAATAAAATTCGGATCATTTGAAATCTAAATTTAATTTATGTTGATTTAATACTTTTAATAATTCCAAGGGTGCCCCTCCCCTCTTATATAAAAGGAACTCATTCCTATCTATATCTCTCACTTAAAAATCCTTTTTATTCAAAAAATACCTATAAGAAACCCTTATTCGAATCCCTTCCCATATTCTTGAGGCCTTATTGTTTTAAGAACACCCTCCTTAGAGGTGTTAAGGTGTTAATAAATGTGATCATCCAAAGGAAAGGTAATGTTTTTATTTATGCGTTTCTATTTTATATCATCATCCACATCATTTAAATCTTTTTCATCCAAGAGGAACAAATAATACAAATACTATTAATATAATTAGTTTGTATTATTTTAATATTATCACCCAAATCCATCTATACCTTCTTTAAATGGAAAATAAAAATTTCGTTTGTGTGTACGATGGACTACCGCCTCACGAAACTATATAGTACATTTTTTTAAATTATCTGAAGACTAGTAATAATGATATAAATTTAATTTTTATATGATTTTTATGAAATATTTATCATTATAAGAGAATAATATATGAAATATTTCCTTTCTTTCTAAACACATAATAATTATAACGCCGTTCATGTGTATGTGTGAACTAACCCCTCCACTAAGCGATGTGAATCGTTTTTATACCCTATATCACTTGTATCATATATAGAAGTATATTTAAAGGATTATTATTATTTTAATTATATAATGATAATTATGGAAATATTAAATAATTATAACCACATTTTCAAAATGATCATTGAAAATGGAAATTTTACTCATGCATACACATGACCTACCATCTTCATGATTACAACATTTTTCATTTTTTAATACAAAGAAAAAATGGTTTTATTTAAATTTATATAAAAAATTGATTGCTAGGTCATGAATATTATTCTAGAGATGATGGAATTATGACCACATGGACTATTGATATCATACAACGTTCATTTTTGACTCAATTATTGAATATCAACAAAACATATGAGATGAAATCAAAAATTTAAAAAATTATTATAGCTTAGTAAAATAATGAAATTAAACGAATAATAAACAGTAAATGGTTTTGATAAATGTATAAACTAATCTATGTTTATAATTCATGAATAAGTAGTAACATATGTGGTAAATCGAACTCTAGGTAAGATATTTCGTCTCAATCCCCTTTCATTGAAGCATTTCTTGATAATATGCATCTTTATTCTTTTATAATGTGTAAATATACCCGATATGACATTGTATATATATATTTTATCAATATTAATTATATTTAATGTTTTGTTAAATGTATTAATTCATTTATATTATGGTTTAAATGTTTATGTTTGTTTGGTACACATTGAATGTTTAATTATTAAATTATTAAATATTTTCTTTAAGATATTATCATTCATATGTATTTATATAGATATAAAAAGAATATACAATACATTTTATTTATATTTTTAATTTAATTCAATGTTTTAGAAATTAATATTTTTATATGAAGAATTTTACTTTCTCTATAAAATGACAAAAGGAATGTTTTTTTAATATATGTAGTGACAAAAATTTCTCTACCACTATAACCGATATTTGATATTTGGATTCCCTTATAAGACTAAATATTTTATTAAATAGAAAATAAATCCATTACTACCTTTTTGGGGGTTTTGGTATTGAAAATGGTTTTGATTATTTATTGACTATTTAAACATCCTGAAATGATTTCTTATGATTGAAAATGAAATTTTCTGAGTGAAATGTTAATAATTGAAATCTTTTTTGTTATAGTAATATAATAGTACATGGTAATTTGACAGGTGGTTACATGATAATCCAATGATGTGTGGTTACATAATAAACCATTGATGGGTTGTTATGTGATAAACTAAGGATAGATGGTTTTGTTATAACATCCAATAAAATGGCTATGGAAGTCATCCATACGGTAATTCTGTCTAGTGATATGTGTGGATGTCGACAGTATGGTTATTCCATTTAAGTATGATTATGTCCTAATATAACTTTATATGTTATATGTGTTTTATATAGATTTTATGTTAATATTTTGTTTAAAAAATGGTAATAAATGAGTTTATATTCAATGAAGAGTGTTTACTACTTCTTAAAGGTTAAAAGTATTACATTAAGATTAATTATTCATGGTTTAACTATTTTCCCATGGAAAATAGTATTTATTCTGTTTGTATTAGTTAATGATATTGTTATGCTCATACCATGTTTTGAAAAAAAATTCAATGGATTTAATGAATATTAGTGTCAAGTTTGGGATCCAGGTAATTTTGAGAAGTTTCAACAGGAAACAAAACCTTGATTCATTTAAACATTTTTAGTTTCATGAAAAATGTATAGTGAGTAGAAGTGTCTACTTTGAAATTTTTTAGATATTATGTATGAGTTAATGAATAATTATCTAAATCTATAAACCTCAAAATATCCTTGATGTGAATGAAATTAAAATTATTTATATAACTCAATATTAAGTACTGTTTAAGGCTAGGGAATTATAGTTGGTATCAAAGGATGGTTTATACAACTTTATAGGTTAGGGTGTTGCTTAAGTATAAGTTACAAGTTACATATAGCCAAAATGGATAGAATAATAGAAAGATTCACAGTTATTTAAGATAAATTGGTTGAGTTTAGATTACGTGAACAAATACATATTAGTGTTTTTCTTCCATGTAAGATAGTATACAATTATTTTATTGATATACTCTCATGAACCCTTTCAGTTTTATTAAATGACTTGATCCAAGAAGCAACAATGTAACAATGGATGTGAATGAAAATGTGGTGGTTCTCTAAATTATAAAACGGATTAATTATCAGCTATAATGATAACTATCATGGTTATTTCTTACAAACTATTAGGATTCGGGATTTACCACTAGAACATTGGTAAGTATTCAAATGCATCATATATGAGAGAAACAAATCCCTATATAAGGTCAGGTAATAATCATATTGTTAAGTTTATTGAATGTTATATTTGTCAAGTATGTGAAAGGAAACACCATGGAAAATGTTTTACAGGTATGAGAAGATGTTATAGATATGGCAATGAGGGTCATAAAAAAATAACCTACCCAGGAAAATCTAAGACTTCAATTGAATCCATGAAAGGGAAATAAGTTCATTTTGATTTTTAAATTGAATGTTTTTAATGTGGGGCATATGCTCACTATGAAAGTCAATGTACTATGAATATGGTTAGAGAATGGGATCAGAAGGACCTTATAAATACATGTCTCACAATAACAAATTCCATTACAATTGATGACGAGGAAACTAAAAATGACCTATAAAAGTTATGGATTATTTATTGCCTCATTTTTGATATATTTTAATCATTGAACATGATTAATGTTTTTGTTTGTTAGAGAGAAATATTAATGAATAAAACATAAAAAGCATGGTTAAAGATCATGGAGAACTATGAATGATTAAAAATATATATTTATAGAATTAAAGAGTTACATTATACTGTAATAGGAAGAAATGTTTAAATATAATAATTCACTTTTTATGATGGGATTACTTTGGAAGACATTTTTCTAGTACGTGTAAACCTATAGTTTTTTATATGAAAATGTAATTAGATAATGAATTATATTTTATAATTTTAAATAATTACAATGTTATGAATAACCATTAGGATTTATATGTTCTTTTATTTTGAGGTAATTATGGGTTATTACATTTTGGGGTTTAAAATAAAAGGTATAAGATAGAATTTGAGGATAAAATATGTTTTGGTAATTTTGAGGATTTTTTCTCATTTAGGGAATGTTATAAAATTATGTAATTTTAGGTAAAGGATAACCTTTAGGAAGGGTGAAAACCCATCATGTTGGATAAGGCTATTGAAATAGAACCCACAATGAAAGTGAGACAAGGATTTATAACTTACCACTGGCCTATGGGAAGTCCCCCATTAATATGTTTTTTCAGTTAAATGAGTTTATGGAATACAAATAATTTGATTTTGGGAACTTATGTTTAATCAAATGGAAATATTTGGTATTATAAAATGAATTGGGAATTAAGTTATAAATGTTATTTTTTACGATGTTCACTATTTTTGTAACTTTACATGATTAAGGTAAATAGAATACTATGGGATTTTATTTGATGATAAAAGGTTGAATTTTATTTTAAAAGATCTATGATTTAATTTTTAACTAATGGTGGTTTGGGACATTTATAGAAAGGATTATCCTATCTTGGGGAATATGTGATTTGGGAATTCACTTTTTAGTATGAGACATTAGTATTGATCAATGTTATTTATAGATAAAAGAAAATTTAATCAAATACTTATGAATTTTGGTTTTCAATAATAGTTTGGATTTTTGTGGTATTTTAAGGACAATTATTTGTTGAATAATCAATGTTGAACTTTTGGGTTTTTAGTTTAATTTTGGATATTAAAAGTTAACTTTATAATTTTAAATGTTATTATATTAGGGGAATTATATTGTCTTATCCTAATTATATTTTATTTTCTTATTGTTTCATGATAATAGAAATATATAGTTAATCATTCTTTGGATTAAGTGATACTCTAGAAGTGGATTATAGTTCTTTATGCCGGAAAAATTCATTTTAAACACACATATTTTGAATTAAAAGATGAGTTTATGGAAGAAATTGATAATAGAAAAAAACTCTACTTCTCAAATAAGTATATTTCCTTTTATTCATATTATATGTAGTAAAAATATTACTTAAAATTAAGAAACAAATCTTAAAACAAAAACATTTTTTTATTTACTTTTACTAATATGAAATCATATACCATTTAACCCATCACAAGATTGTGGTTTTCTGATTGTTAAATTTCTCCTAATCCTGTTTTAAATCACACTCCATTAGAACAAGATGGTTAGTTTTTTTTCATATACTTGTTTTCATACATGGAATCATAATATGTGTTATATAAAGTAACCGTTAAACATCAAATTATTTATTTTAAAGTGGATGTTTTATTAACTCTTATTTTGATGTTGGATTTTAGTTATGTAATTTTAAAAATTAATACCTTAGTAACCCAGACCAAATTTAAAATTGCGAGGATGTAATTTATAAAAGGGGGAAGGATGTAATATCCTTGGTAATTATATAATAATAATTTTTTAATATTTTTTAATATTTATAAACTATATTTTTCTATAATGGGGCTGTATGTTTAATAGTGTAGCTAACATGAAATAATGGGGTTCTCTGATATATTATGATTCCCATAAGACTAGGTTATACAAAAAAATAATATGTTATTAATATTATGATTTTATATATTATTTATCACATAGCCATTATAATGGAGGTAATGAAAAATATTAATGAAATTAGGAAAATATAGTTTTCAAATGTTTATATAATTATTAATTGGTTTGAAATTTAATTAGAAATTAAAATAAAAACCAATTGAATATAAAGGAAATGTTTTTCTGGAAGAAATTTTAAATAAAAATAACTGAGCTCAAAAATTTATAAAACCAACCTCTATATATTTTATTAAAAAAATATTATTAGATATATTAAATTTAATGTAACAAAATAATCTTATATGTTTTATAGATATGATATGAGGACAAATTCAATTTTTTAGATAAAATAATTATTTTTCAATAAAATACACTTTTACTGTATTTAGATGGAGAACCATTTAGAAATCATATTTTTTCACTTTTATATATTATATTTGAAAAAATAAACTTTTTATTTGAATACTGGACAATAAAATTTACTTTGGTTGATGTTTTTGTAGTTTACTAATTAAATTCAAATTTTAATGAATAGTGAAGAAAACTGCATTTTTAATTCAAAATACCTTTTCATCTAATTTATTTATATTGTTAGATTATACTTTTAAATTGTTTTAAGGTATATTATATGATGTTTTTATCCATTAATCCAATGTAGTACAATATTTTTTTTTCAAATTAATATTAATTAGAAAAACTATGTGCACTTTTGATCCTTTTACTTTAAAAACATGTTTTCTCATTCCATTAATGAGATTATTTTTTAAATAAGTTATTCCAATTTTTTATGAATTTGAAAAAATATATTCCATTTAAGGAATTTGAAGCTCCAAATTATCTAAATATGTCCCTTTTATTTTTGGAAATTATGAATAATAACTTAAGTAATTATTTTTATTACCATTATTAATCAAAAATCAGATAAATAATGGTAAAAATAATATTATAATTTTATAAAAATACCCTTAGACTTGTCCTAATTGAATTTTATGAGTTTATTAGGACCATGATCATCAATGCGTCAATTTTAGGACCACTTGGAGATATTTGGGTGACTTTAATGCAGTTTTAATATTATATTCATTAAATAGTCATTTTTATTACACTTTTGTTTTTAAAAAGTATATTATTTTTACATGAAGTTATATAGGTTATCTCTTCGACTATATATATTATTTAGGATGTTAAAATTATTAACTACAACATGATAATTTATTAAGGAAGGAATCAAAAAAATCTAATTAAAAACATTAAAATAAATATAATTTGATATATTTAAAGTCATCCACGAATGTTATGAAAGCATATGACATGTTTGGATTGTGGTATTGTATTTTTTTAATGAATCAAGTTGTTAATATTATTTTTAAAAATTAATTTAATGTATAGTGTCCAAATTTACATAATTCATAACATAAAATAAAAAATATCAAATAAAATTATATTAAATATCTAAAAATACAATATTCAACTACGAAGTTTAGATATGTCTAAAAATTTCATTAATGACTCATTAATTTTTTTTCATGAATTTGTAATTATTTTAATTATCAATGTTTAAATTTCTTGATAAAATGGTAAGAGTAAAAAAGGTTAAAAAAATGTTATGGATTAAATAATTAAAGAAAAAATTTATAATTTTAATTGGATGACTAGTATTGGACCCAAAATTGTTTAATATTATAAATAAATCAGTTTGACACCATTTAGAATCAACATTGAATTTATATAAATATAGTACTTTAAATAATTTCAAGGGTTCACCCCCCCTCTCCTATCAAAAGGCACTCATTCTTATCTATTAATCATACTTCCAAATATTTTTTTATTCAGACAAGATTGACCAAAACCTTTAATATAATCCCCACCCACATTATTGAGGCCTTATTTTATATAGAACATCCTTGATATATTTGTTAAGGTGTTAAAACATGTGATTATCTGAAGGAAATGTAATGTTTTTATTTAAGTGTTTATAATTTATTATGTCTTCCAAATCTATTAAATATCTTTCATCCAAGAGGAAATAATAAATCTAGTATCTTTAATATACAAAGAAGTTATTATGTTAATATCATAAAAAAAATCCATATCTAATTTCATCAAATGGGAAATTAAAATTTCCTTCGTGTGTACGGTGGACTATAACCTCACGAACCAATATAGTTTCTTTTTTCATTACCATCTCACAAAACTAAACATAATGATAAAAATAATGTATTTATATGATTTATGTGACATTTTTATCATTATTGGAGAATAATATATTAAATATTTTCAAAATTTTGTTTATCATAAATATGATAATTTCGGTCAAGTGTACGTGTGATATATAACCTCCGTGAAGAGATGCGAATCGTTTTTATTTACTACATCATTTGTATGATATATATAAGTATATTAAATTTATTATTATAATATTAATTATATTATTATCAATCTATAAATATAAAATAATAATTACCTTATTTAACTAATGATCAATGAAAAATATAAATATTACTCACGTGTACATACAACCTACCATCTCGATGATTATAGCATTGTTCATTTTTTCAAACCATAGATAAATCATTTGATTTAAAATTATGAATAAAATTTATCATTATGTCATAAATTATATACTAGAGATAATGGAATTATTATCACATGGACTATTGACAACATACTATGTTGAATTTCGACTCATATACCGAATATCAACCAAACATATGCCATGAACTCAATTAATTAACTTATTATTATAACATGGAAATTAATGAAATAAAATGAATAATAAAAATTAATCTATTATGAAGAAATCATAAAATAATATATGTTTACTATTCAGTAAGAACAATAAGAATACATGATTTATCCAACTCAATATAAGGGTCTTTATGTCATTCTCGTTTCATTGAGGAATATCTTAATAATTTGAACCTTTGTTATTTTTTAAGGTGTATATAAAACCTCTATAACATTTCATATCCATATTTTATCTACACTAAAGTTATTTAATGTTTTGGTAAATTTATGAATTCATGGAGATTAATATTTAAATGTTCAAAGTGCTATAAGACATCTTCAGTGTTTAAATATTTAATTATAAAATATTTTTCATAATGATATTAATTTATATATTTATTTTTATGAATATAAAAGGATTATACAAGACATTTTATGTGTATTGTGAATTAAATTTAATTTTTTCAAAATGAATATTTAATATGAAGTGTTTTACTTTCTTTACAAAATGACAAAAAGAATGTTTTTAAAGTGTGCAGCGGAAACAAATTCTCTATCCCCATTAATATTATTTTATATTTGACTTCTTCTATAAGATTTAATAATTTTTAAATGTAAAAGAAATCCCGTATTCCATTTTTTTGGTGTTTTGGTATTAAAAATGATCTTGAAAGTGGATTTCCTATACCAATATCTTTAAATGATTTCATGAGATTTGAAATGAAATTTATTGAGTGAAATGTTGATAATTTCAATATTATATGTGTTATTATTATATAATGGTATTGGGACATTTTATGGGAGGTTACGTGATAAAACAAATGGGTGGTTACGTGATAAATCCAAGATGGGTGGTTCTATGATAAACCAAGTATTGATGGTTACATTATAACCTCTAATGAACTTGGAATGTAATTCGGTAATATGGATATTCCATTTAGTGATATGTGTTGATGTTGACCGTATGGTTATTCCATTTAAGTATGATTATTTCCAAAATAACATTTATATGCTATATGTGATTTCTATAGGTATTATTTTAGTCTTTTGAATAAAAATATCGTAATAAATGACCATATATTCAGTGAAGAGTATATAATACCTCTTAATGGTGAAAAGTTTTAATTTATGGTAATGTATTAATGGTTTACTTGTTTTTTAAAGTTTAACAATTTTCATAATTTTTTGTATCCCTTATTGATATTTTTTCTCATCTAATGTTTTAAATGTTTTTCATTGGATTTAAAAAAGAATCAAGTCAAGGATGGGGTCATGGAATTGTAATGAAGTTTAAACATGAAATGAAACCTTATGTATTTTAAATGTATCATTTTTAATGACAAAATGGACAATGAGTAGAAGTTTATACTTTGTAATTTTTTAGATGTTATGTATGAGTTAGGGAATAATTATATAAGTATTTGAACTTGAAAATAACATTGATGTGAATTAAATTCAATTTGATGACTTATGTCAAGATTAAGTAATTGTTATGGTCAGGGCCTTATAGGTAGTGATTAATTTGGGTGTAAATATAGAAAAAAAATTAATGATTTGAGTGTATTATGGATTTCAATTTGTTTGGTCGAGAATAAGAGGTGTTAACCCTGATTATCTGTTTTGGGTTTAGATTGATGGATGACCCCATCAGGCTTTGTTATATGAGATGATTTTTGTAGGACTCTTTTCCAACTGAGATATATATGATATAAGGTTTTGGATTCCTTGGATGTGATCCTCATATACAGAGATGAAATGATAGGTGATTCCTTATAAATGATCCTTTGATCTGTAAAGTGGGACACCCATTCCATTGATACATAGATTCTATATTTTGGGATGCCATGAAATGCTCCTTGGATTTTGGAGGTGTGATGCACGGTGGGTGAAACAACTCCCCTTGACTTGGATGAGAGATATGAAATATTTAGAACCACACCCTAGGACATAGATGAGTTGATTTGTGTCTAGGGAGAGTGACACCCTTGGTAAAAAATGAGGTGATTCATGGTAGGTTTATCCAATTCATAGGGTGATTATTTCTCAGTAGTGAAATCTAATAGTTTTGGACAACATTTTTTGAGTATGGAGATACACACACCAATCTCCATGTGATAAATTTCCTTGAAGGGTATTCCCTATCCCCATGTGATGTTTTTACTTGAAGAGAATTCACTAGATCTTAATGTAGTTGTTATAGAAGGATACACCCTAGATCAAGATGATGTGATTTCAAATAGAGATAGATTCACCCCTATATCAAAGTTGTGTATTTTTTATAAGGGTATGCTTTGGATCCATGATACGAGTAGCCTAGAAATGTGAGTTTTATTTTATAGTACATATACATTTTAATCCTATATTGAGTATTCTATAGGTAGGTACATTTGTGTTTCATCTTAAAATAATACTAGGAACTAGAGAATGTAGTTTTGGGTGAATCTAGGGATTGATGGAAAAGCCATATTATCAATAGTGCTTACTTATTTACATTTATATAGTTTTAATTATGTATTCACCTTAAAATTTAATTTGATCACAGTACATTAAAAATTTATATTGGGGACCATGATGGTGGTTACCTTATGAATTGTACTCATACCCGGGTTGGGTACCCATGACACTTGTCTACCTAAGCATACCTCTCTAATTATAGAGTCACGTTGGGATGATTCCTAGAGTACATTGATCAAGAATGATTGATCAAATAGAAACAACTATTGGAATGATGTGTAGCTTAGGGTTATAAATATAACCTCAGTGTCTTTTATTCTTTTTTTAGAATGTATATATGATCATCTGGGGGGGTTAGTATTGGTGTACGATATATATGATCATGATTCATTATGATTACTTTCATCCATATTCATTTTTATTATTTTTTATTACTGTCTATTTCTTTCACATGATCCATTTTATTGTCCATGGAAGATGTTTTTTCATTGAATGTTATTAGAAAATTTGATATGGAGTTATAACATCTCCATGATACTAACCTAAACCCCCAATACTTTTTTATATCCAGTAAAATATTGAGGCGTTTCAACTATGGTTTTAGTGACTATTACTTAGGTCCTAGAACTACCTAGTGGTTATATAATAAAGGATCAAATATCAATGCATTATAAAATGTTTAAATTTATTTATTTCATTTAATGTATCCAATTTTTTATCTTACTATTTTGGGAGATGGTTGAAAAGTAACATAAGAATGTGTCAGAGCTTGTGATGGATATCGAGCTATAATGACATGACAAATTTATTCCTAGCATGAATTCAAGGATACAAGAAATATGTGATTGTTGTTCTTGGTTTTTATTTTATTATTGGATGCTTCACCTAGAATTATACACATAATGTTTTGAGATTTATGATTTATTTGTGTTTTGGGCCTTGGACTATTAATAAGAGGTAGGTGTTCAGGCACAATATTTAGCATTTATGATTTTTATGAAATATGCGTTGTCATATATGCTTGATATTAGAGAATATAGAGGGTTGATATATTTAAATTTTTTGAAGCAACATATATGGTGGTTTCCTATATAACATGGTGGTAGAATTCAACTCCTCTAGATCATGATATAATATTATCCTGATGACAATCCATGAGGATAAATGATGAGAATCTACTTGAAGATAAATATATTATCCCTCAATATATCATATTTTTGGTGACCCTAGTGCATCATTATAGGCACTTAGTTCTTGGGTAATTATTGAACTAGTTCTAAATTAATATAGGTTCATTTATATAATATTTCAACAACATCGTATATGGTTACATAATATATTCCTTCTTGGTGTTATTCCCCTTAATTGAACTTAATGATTATGGGATACATGACATGGATCATAGTGGAGTGATGTTGTTATATATATATACACATATTGATGGATTAGATTTTTGTTCTCTTGGGAATGGATCCCACATATAGAGGCCCAGTGAGGATTTATATGAGATTGTAGTCCTCGAGGGGTCTCTCCCCTGTGTAGAGGCCCAATGAGGATCAGTCTATGATTGTAATTCTTAAAGGAGAAGTCCCGTATGGGGATCCCCAGTAATGATTAGTGTCCTTGAGTAAGAGAATGAGTTTGTAAATGATTCTTTCTATGTATGTGATACCTTGTATTTGATAGTTTGGAAATGATTTTGCCAAATGATATTTGAAATGGGAATGCAGAGGTGTTACTCGTGATTTGGGACTTTGTTATATATAACCTCTGGGATATATGGGGGATCCATATTTTATGTGATATAACATAGGATACATGTGATATGGGTCTTATTTATTAGATTTGGTATGTGAGGGTAACTCGATTGAGGGGTTATACCATGTTTGTTTATTCCATAGAGGTGATAAATCATGTTTGATACATCTATTAATGAGATATATGCATGGAAGGTTATACTAGTAATGAGATATAAGTGTGTATATTCCTTGGATATTGATAGTAAATCATCTTGAGTTCTAGTAATTTGATATCCTAGTTGGGTTTTGTAGGCCAATATTAATCGAGTTCTTGAACCTGCTGATTCTATATTCTATTTTGTGACAAGAGCAAGAGAATGGGTAGATGATAATGAGTTTCAGAATAATTCCTATATTAGAATATGATAGTGATATGTTCTTCAAGATTTGAGGATTTTCTATATTAGTGTAATTGAGCATAGGAACACATTGTTTTGATGATTTTGAGATGCCATAGATCATGGTTAGTGTGGGAGGAATGTGAGACTAAACTAGATGACAAGAAAAACATGGGAGCATGAATTGGTTTCTAGGATTAGGTGGTATGGGAGAATACACCTATAGTATTTTGATGACATGAATGTGTTATTTATTGGTTATATGAAATTTAATTGACTTGATTAGTGATGAGGGACCATGTGTGGGATTAAGACCAAAATGTTCGATGAGATTATTCAGAAAATATATTCTCATTGATTAATGAAAATGAAGAATATATCTTTATAGTGAGAGGTTTTACTCTGTTTTCATCGTGTATTTAAGATTGTTGAATATACATTCTTCTTTGATACGATTAGTTAGGATAGTATAGTTTTATGATTTTACTTTTAATGAGGATATATCTATATGAGAAACACTAGTGTTAAGAATGAACCAGTTGTGGATACACTCTAGGTGTAGTATAATGTAATTCATAAGGTGGGTAGTACACCATTGGAAGCTGAAGTTTGTGACCCTCATTACTAATTAATTTTTCTAGGTTTCAGGTATGGATTTCTTAGTGATCCAGGTGTGGTGTGTTGTTGGTGTTTCTAGTAGGATCTCATTTATGAGTAGCCTTTTTATTATTCCATGAATGACCAACCCAATTTTATATGGTTTAAATTAAAAGGAAAATAATTAATCAAAATAATATACACGTAATTTACCCCCATCCCCAACATAGTGGTTTTTAACCTTTCAGTGACCTCTATAATTAGTATCAGAGAAAATGTCCCCTTTAATGATCCCATGTTTTTACCAAACTATTTTAATATCCTTAACAAATTTAAGATTTCATGAAATTTATTTACAACCATATATAGAGAAAATTGATGATTCTTATGTTGAAATAAGTCAATACTTGTCATCTAATACTCAAAAAAATCCAAATAAGATCTAAAAGGTGGATAAATAAGATTCTAAGAATAAAGGATTAAAACCCCAAAATTGAAGGTAATTGGAGTTGTTTATGTAGAAATAATACTTTTAATTACGAATCATATTAATGAATTTTATTGAAGATGTTATAATAATGTATCAATCAATGACATTCTTTAAGAAATTATGGTGTGTCTAGAGGATGTTCCCCAAGAAGTGATGAATTAGTTTGTTAGAACTTTAAATGGTCTTTTAAATTAATAAAAACATATACATAATGAGGTTTATGGAATGGAAAAGACATTGGATAAAAATATTCTAATATATATAACCCTAAAAAAACATGTTAGTGTAAAGGATAAAATACTCTCGCTTTATTATAAAATATATACTAATTTTTTTAATGAATTAAAAAATTATTGTATGTGAGAAAGTGGTATTTAATATTGATTATATATAATCATTGAATGTACTTGAAAAATGGTATAAGAGGTATTTAATATTGATTATATATAATCATTTCATATAGTTGAAAAATGGTATAAAATATTCATCGATGCTAATGAATCTCAATTGGTGGTCAATAGAAAAAAATCGAAGAGATGCACATTTACATACAAGAATTAAATAAAATTAATTAAGAATGAATCTAGAAGATAAAATTTGATCAGGAAAATAGAAAAAAAATTGTTTGAGGATGAGAATAAATCTCTCAATAATAAGGGTTTGAGATTGAGATAAGGCTATGAAGTCCATAATCAACAACAAAGTGGGACCTTAAAAAGTTATTCAGAAGAAATATGTTATAACTAGAATTTCTTTTAATAATAATGGATTTAGATGGATTAATACTAGAATAATAAATGTGTCAGACCATCGTATAAAAAATTAGTAACACCCTTTGAGAATAAGGTAACCTACAACCAAACTATTTCTTGTTTTATTTATACAAAATTAGCAACTAGTAATAACTTATAAAAATATTGGAAATAAATAGATGATGAAAAATGTTGGGAAATTAACCAAAAAATTGAGTATGAGTGAGAGTGGATATATAAAGAGTTTATCCCCCAATAAGATTCCAAATGAGTGGTGATTGCACTAAAAATAAAGAAGGTTCCAAACCATGGAAATATTAACAGATTATACAAAAAATAAAGAAAGAAGATTCATATGTTATTTTTGGTGTTACTAGAATTTCATGCACCAAGCATCAGAATATTGGAATAAATAGTAAATTCATAAAAATCATAGAATTAAACTATTATTGGGGGAAAGGATGATGAAATTATAAATTATTCTAATAAAAAAAATGTGAACATGACATGAGACATGAGTATTCCTTGAGAAGTAAATAGAAGAAAATTGATGATCCAAAAACTCCATAGGAGATAAAAATATATAAATAATATATTCAATGGAAATTTGAAGTTAACTAGAATCCTATTCAAAAGGTGAAAAATGTCAGGATATAAAGATGAAAAATTATTAAAATTTATACCGAGATAGTTTAACCATTTTAAAAATAATATAAAATCACCTAAAACATCATTATAAAATTATTTTTGACATAAATAGGTGTTTGGGGTTTGAAGGAAACAATGGCTTAGATTGAAAGAATACTGAAAATCACATAGCCACATTAGAAAAACAAAGTGGTCCCTTCATATTATCCATTATTTTATATATATTTAACTAACATGTAGGTAATTGGAGGAGATGGATGTGTGTCATCACATCTAGATAACTATGATGTAGATATTACCATGTTGGGTCACCTTATAAAATAATCCATGATATAGACAAAATAAGTGCATCATTTGAGGATGAGTACACATTATAACATGAAGAATATGGTTTGAAAATTACACTCACAGCCTTTGTTTATGAATTTATAAAATAAACATATGGATTGTGAGTGTTAGATGATAAAATAAAAAAATAGGGATTCTTCTTGTTGAAACTAATTATTTTTAATATTTATTAATGTGAATATCTCTTATTTATAGTAAAATATATTTAAAATAACACCTATAATGAGATTATAAGTATGTTATCACATGCATTGGTTTTGATAGAATATATATATCACCTTGGTTCACTCTCTCTTGTTTTCTATACTAGGATATACTACATTGACATATTATATAATAACAAAATGATCTTTGCCATGTGAACATGTGTTTTCACCCCTCTCTCACTATTCTTTATGAAATAATACTTTATGAGAGTAGAAGGTGTATTGAGAAGAAAAATGTGATGATAAGCCCCCAATTTTTTTTCATTTGTTTTTTAATATGGGGGATAATTAAATTAGTACACATATCGACCTAAGGATGTGAGGTGATATTCATGCCATAAGTGTTTGGTTTTATTTTCTATAAACATGTATATATATATATATATGCTGAAAAGTAGTGATGGATATGAGTGAATATGTTTATAGAAGGATACACCTTTATGAAAATAGTTGAGGTGTCAAATATAAGGAGGTATTGGATGTCATTCTTGGAAAGTAATGAAACAATCTAGGTAATTATAAAATACAAATTTTCATATCTATTAATATTTATTAATTAGATATTAATTTATCCATAATGGGGACACTATGTTTAATAGATTACTCAACACACAATAATGGATTTCTCTTAAATATTATATTTTACACAAAATTGAGTTATATTGAAAAACAATACATTATTAATATTATAAATTTTAATGGTATTTAACCACTATTTTAGGTATTTTTGGAATTAATAGAACTAAATATAGAATTTTTACACATATTATTATAATTTTTACTCAATTTCAATAAATATTTAATTGATAAAAATAAGAATAAATCCAATTTTAGACATAAATGCTCCAATATTGTTAAAAATAAGTTTTACCAGCTTGTAATTATAAAACCATTTTAAATATTGTATTTTACAACATTATATGTTTTATTTTACAAAATAATCCTTTTATATAGAAGTGGGACATGAAAATTTATATTGGATAATTTTTCATTCTGATAACTTTCATATTTTAAATAATAGTAAAAATAGTGCATTTTTATTTAAGAAATTTTTTTTTATATAATTTAATTATATAAGGAGATTACCCATTTAATTGTTTACATTTAATTTTTAATTTTCCTTATAATTTAATCCAATATTGGTTATTATAATCAATTTGATGTCGAAAATATATTTATAAACATTTCCAACTTTTGAACATTTCACTTCAAAAACCTGTTTTTAGTTTTTTTGTAGAATTAATTTTAAATAAAATTTTCCCAAATATGTGAATTGATTTAGATTAAATGGATTCCATATTTTTAATAAAAAGTTATACATTAGGTTTTAAGGTATATTTCATTTTTTTTTTTATAAAACTTACAATGGTAAAAAATAATATATCGTGGTAAATATTTAATTTTTAACAACGGTTAAAGATTAAAGATAAAATCATAACATACCTAAGAACTAAAACATTTAATGGTTATTTCAGGTGTGTCTCAACACTACAAATCCTATAAAAAATTAATTACCATCCAATTTCATGTAAATTATTTCCACCTCTATGTGGTTGTCTTTTAATATAAAATAATCAATAAATTAATTACTTAATCCCACCTATCCTCAAGTATAATTACTACCTCTCCACCACCCTATTTCGACCCAAAAATACTTTTATATCATAAACTCCCAAGAAAACCTCTCATATTAACTATACCGACATATATGTTCTTATGGTCTCACGAAAATACCAAATAAAATTTTTTTAAGGGTCTTCCAAGGAGGGGATATTGAAGAGGTAATTTTCGCAAAGTACATCTCTTAATTTATTTCATTTTCTACTTTCAACTAATCAACTTCACCCAAAAATGTATTATTATTATATAATCATGTATATAATGGAGTGGTATGTTTCTAATGAAATATATGATATCCATTTCATTTATCACCTCCACTAATTAAAATAAATTAAATTATTATCAATGTTATGCAGATTCGTCACCTCCCTGAATAAATGTGTTGTTGTTATGTTCCATTACCATCTTCATGGATGGTATTACAACCATTATTCTATTAAAGTAATATTTTAATATTTATATTATAACCTATTTCATATTATGGATATTTTATATTAAACATAGCTTCATTCTTTCCATATTGTTGTTATATGATAAATTTGTTTAGGGACAAGAGGACTGTCAATTACTCAAAATAATATGATTCATTCACACATCACATGGAATGTATTAATTATTCTCTTAGAAAAAATATTTAATATAAATGAAATATTAATTCTACTTTAATGATATTATATATTTATAAATATTTATTTATTTTCATTTATTTATACTCTTTCAAAATGATAAGAAAAATGAAAATAGTGTTCATGCGTACATACAACCTACCATCTCCATGAACATTGTTTTTAGTTTTTATTCAAAGAATATTATAAATACTTATATAATAAATATATAATATATTTATACCATTTATTATAGTATGTATATAATATACTTATGATAACATGGACTATTGAAATCATACCAAATTCATTTTTGACTAATGTGCCAAATATTAACAAAAAGGCCAACATGAACTAAACTAATTATGTAATTGTTATAAAAAGGAAATGAGTTATATAAAATTAATAGTAAAATGGAAAATATTTATTGATAAAGTAAACATTATGCTATTTTTACTATTCATGAAGATAAAGAACATATGAGTCAAGTCAGACTTGAGGTAGGAAAATTTCTTTTACCCAATATCCATTATTTGGGTAAAATTTATACTTCATGATTATTTCATTGAACTATTACGTGTGAAATTAATTTTAAATATATTTTATTTTATTTATATCTTTAATTTCATTCAATTTTTTATTTTAATCTTTTTATATGGATTTTTTGATTTTTGGTACAACACAAAAAATCAATGTTTTTTAACTTATATAACAATAGTGACTTCTTAACTACTTTTACCATTGTTTGATATTTATATTTATCTAAAAAAAATAATGTATTTAAAATAAAAATAAATTATATTTTCCATTTTCCATTTCTTATATTTTGGAATTGAAAATGGTTTTGAAAATGGATTGATTAGGTCAATATCTTGAAATGATATACTGTGATTGGAATGTGGAAATGTTATTTTTCCTTTATGTTTGATTTTTTTGTTGTGATTATCTTTTAGTTCTTGGGAATTTATTATTTACACATGTGGTTCCATGATAATCCAAGGGTGGTTGAGCCTGTGATAGCTCTATAATGAATTGGGTAATGAGAATGACTTAAACAATAAGGTTTCTCCTAAGAGATTAAGGGAATATACTATGGTGGGTATTCCAAACATAACAATGAATGATACTATTTATTTAGTTGTGAAAGATACAATTTATTTATAATATGGATGAAATATGTTATCTTTATAATTTATTATTTCAATGATTTTTTTATAAATATTATGATTTAATGAGGTATGTCAAAGAGATTGTGTTTTATGGGTGAAAAGTATGATTTCATGGGATTATAGTATTCATGGAATAACATTTTTCGTTCTTTATTTTATATACCTTTTTTAGCTTTTCATGCTCGTCTTGTGTTTATAAAATATTTTCATAGGGTATAAGGATGAGTATGTGAAATGAATAATTCAAAAATATTTTTAATCAAGTAAAGAAATCATGTTCTATTTTAAAAGGGTTCCCTTTGGGGGAAAATGGATACTATTTTGGTGGTATCCTTATTTAAGATTATAGGATGATATGTATTAATAATTACCTAATTATCTAAAACTCTAAACCTGAAAATATCCTCAACATGAATTCTTGACATAAATCATGATTATGAAATGTTTACAGATGAGGCCTTAGAATTGGTATCGTAGGTCGGTTTAGATAACTTTAGGGGTTTCAATATTGTTAATAAGATATATATAAATGATATTTTAATTAGTATAAATTTTAAATGATATAGAATTTGAATATTACCATGTTTCTTCATGTAATATATGTATGTTCAGAATGGTTTTTCATAGAAGAAACATGGCATCTATGTTGGGACGACATAAAGAAGAAAAAAGACAACAAAATCAGCAAACGATGATGGTTGGAATCAGAATTTAATAGTTTGTTGTTGTGATGGAACAATTGACTCATGATATAAATTTTAGTGGTATCTAGCACAAGATCATCCATATTAACCATACAGGAAAAATTTGGTAGTAGAGAATTTAATGAGGTAACATCCCCCATAATTTAGATGATGATATAACCCCTTTAGATGAAGGGATGATTAAAGTACTAGAAACGATTTTTGATACATGGGGTGTTTAGGGAATGAAAATGTTAGTATTAAGTTTTAACATTTTGAAGGTTAAGTTGATTAGTGGTGGTGTTTTGTTAAGAATATCAGGGACATTTATGGGATTGATTCTCTTGATTATGATGAATTTTAAAAAATGTTTCTTGAGAAATATTTGCCATATTTGGTTCGACTTAGGATGGAAAACCATTCATGTAATAGAGGAAGGAGGATTAATAGATGAATATTTAACATGAAAAATTCACTCAACTATCAAGGTATACTCCAAATGTCATTCCAAATCTTGATAGTAAAATAAATCATTTTAACTCAAGATTAATGAAAATGTGTCAAAGGGAATTGGATTCCTAGGAGTTCAAATGCTATGAAAAACTAATTTGAGGTGTAGAGAAGGTGTAAATTTAGTTTTATGATGATCATGTATTATTTGACAAGAAAAATTATAACATGATGAAATTGAAGGTTAAATAGAATAATTCTTCAAAAATGATTTATAGATATAAAATTATATTTATATTTTCTGAAAATTATTGTAAAAAACAGAATAGATAATGTCTTCTGAATTCTGTAAAGTGCATTCAATTTCGTAAAATGGGATATAAGACTCGTAACCACCCAAAAAGAGATCAAGGTAATGGTAAGAAAAAATCTATTTTTTAGTGAATAAAATGTATTATGTGTTATGAGATGGGTCATTATGCCAATTAGTTTCTGCTAAAGAATTCTAACTGAGGGAAGAAGCTGAAATCTAATTAGAAAGGTGTGGTGAAATCCATTGACAATACTTCAGTAAATATTAGGTCATCAAATGAAGTGGTGTCAATTACTCTTTTTTATTATAAAAATTTTACCAATGTGTTGTTTTATTTGGGGAATATATATTCTTTCATTTCTAATAAATTTTCTAGTAAATTAGAAATTCCACCTTAAGAAATGATTTCAAAATGTAATGTAAAAGAACAAAGGAGAAATTTTTAGGCAAAAATAAATTATAAGAATCTTTCTATCTTTTTCTTTAGAAATAATTTACATTCAAACTGTTGTCATTTTTCCTCTAGTAAAGTTTGATGTAATTTTGGTTGTGGGTTAAAATTTTATGTACCATTCTATAATTGAATGTTGAGATAAAGAATTTTATTTTTATAAATACATTCATTTTTTGTACAACAATGAAACCATACCATTGATAATATATCAAGAAGTTGAGAAACTAATAAAATAAAGAAATGAATGATACCTTGCACATATTTATGAAAACAAAGAAACTCTTCAGATAAAGATGTGACAGTGATAAATGAGTATATTGATGTTTTTCTTGATGTGTTTTATGGTATTATACCTGATTGGGAAGATGAATGTACTATCCAATTAGTTGGTGATGTTAAGCTAATTTCAAAACCCCCATATCGAATAGATCAAATCCATCTTTAAGATTTGAATAATAAATTTCAAGAGTTTTTAGATACAGGGTTAATTTGGCCTAGCACATTACCATGGGGTTCTCTTATCTTGTTTGTAAAAAAATAAAGATTGTTCAATGAGACTATGCATTGATTTTAGAGCCATGAATAAAATTACTATTAAAAAAATTATCAATTTCTTCATATCAAGGAATTTTTTTAATTAGCTCTATGGAGCCAAATATTTATAGTTGGTTGACTTGTGGTCGGGGTACCATCATTTTAGTGTAAATGAAGAAGAAATTCTAAAGATAATGTTTTGTACTACATATGGAAATTATAAATTTGTTGTTATGCCATTTGCGTAAACTAATTCACCTTATGAATTCATGAGTCATATGAATAGAATATTCTTTGTTTTATTGGATATGTTTTTGGTTATGTTTATTGATGAATCTTTTCTATATTCTAAAAGTAAATAGAAGAATTAAAGTCATTTAAGAGTTATTTAAAAAACCCTAAAAGAAAAAGAAACTATATGGGAAATTCAGAATGTGTGAGTTTTGGTTACAATAAATATCATCCATTTGTTAGATTATTTCTATATATGACATAACTATTGATCATGCTAAAATGAATGTTTTTTATGAATGGTAAAGACCCATAAATATAATCGATATTCAATGTTTTCTTGGTTAAAAAAATTATTACCAGAGGTTTTTTCAAAAAATTTGTGTAGTTTTATATACCACTAAGTAAACTCAAAATGGTGTTAAGATCATCTATAAAATAGAATGTGATGATTGTTTTCTAGAGTTTAAAAAATTAACAGTGAAAGATGTAGTTTTGGAACTACGCCTTCTAGAAATGGTGAATTTTCCATCTAAAATGATTCTTCATTAAAAGTAATTGGTCATGTCCTAATGAAAAACGATCAGGTAATTTATTATGTTTTATATAAATTGAATACTCATGTTTTAAATTAATATACTCATGATTTGGAAGAAGCTATTGTTGTTTTTTTCATTAAAAATTTTGAGGAATCATCTCTATGGAGTAAAATGTGAAATATATACTGACCAAAATGTATGAAGTATATATTCACTTAGAAATAAATTAACATGAGATAGATAATATGGCGGAAACTAATCAAAGATTATGATTTCACAAATCATTACCATTCTGGAAAAGAAAATATTGTAGATAGTTCTTTAATTCGAAACAGTATTTCTACATTAACCATGTGACATTTAGAACATGACACTTTGATTAATGATATGATTTACATTGGAATATATAATTTTGGTATAGAAAATTCCTCTATTTTGTTTCTGGTGTTAGTGAAATCATATCTACCATACAAAATTATACAATATGGAAGGAAGATAGTGAGTAGTATAAACAAATTATAATTAGTTCAGATGGGTAGGTTACCTGAATATAACATTGACAATGATTTTTTTAGATTTTGTAAGAGGTTATGTGTGGCTGCTGATTCACAGTTGAAGAAATAATTATTATGTGAAGCTCATAGTTCCCCATTTTCAGATCATCAAGGTAGTAGTAAGATGTATAGAGACAGTTGAGAGTATTAATAATGGGATGGAATAAAAAGAGTTATTTTCGACCTTAATATGAAGAGTTATACTTATCAGTAGTTCAAATAAGAACAATAATTTATAATGGGGACACTTCATACTTTTCAAATTCATTTTTGGAAATGGGATAATATATCCATGTATTTTTTAGTGGGATTACTAAATACATCTCTAGGTAAATATGTGATCAGGGTTATTATGGATCGATTCAATAAATATGATCATTTTATTCCTATTCAAGATATGTTATATCTAGATCATCTTTCTATGTTATATATTAATGAGACAACATGTTTACATTGATTTCCTCTCTCCATTTTATCTCATCATCATCTCAGGTTCACTTTTATCTTTTGGAAAGGACTTCAAAAGTCCTTGGGTACTGATTTAAATTTCAGTATAGCATTTCATTCTCAATCACATGGGTAGTTAGAACAAAAATTTCAGACCTTGGAGGATATACCATTTTCTTGTTCAATAGATTACCATGGATGTTGGGATCCCCATCATTCTATAGTTGAGTTTTCTAATATTAATAGTTTTCATTCTAGTATACATATTTCACTATATCAAGAATTATATGGAGAGTGATGTTGGACTCCATATTTTTGGGATGAAGTAGATGAATGAGGTTGGTGGGAACAGAATTGGTAGAATAGATGGTAGAAAATGCTCAGTTGATTCAGAATCATTTTAGGACATCTCAGAGTATGAAGAAAGGTTATGTGGATAACCAGATGAAGGATCATTCATTTGAGGTAGGTGATCGTTTCCTTCTCAATGTTTCTCCTTGGAAATGAGTTATGTGTTTTGGTAAGAAAGGGAAGCTGAGTCCCAAATTTATTAGACCTTTTGAAATTCTAGATAAATTTGGATCTTCTACCTACTGAGTGGATTTACCCCTACTTTATTTGAGTTGTTGATTTTTTTATGTATCATTGATAACAAAATATATATTGGATTCATCTCATGTTTTCTGTCCCAAGGAAGTTCAGTTGTAAAATAATATTTATAATGAGGAATATCCAGTTCAATTTCTTGAGGATATAGAGAAAGTGTTATTGAATAATGTGATTCATTAGGATAATTTTTTGTGTGGAAAAACTATATTTTCGAAGAGGTAGCATGGGAATCTAAAAATAATATAAGGGATAAATACATCGATTTATTTTATTAGTGAATAAAATTATGAGGACACAATTTCCAAAATAGGTAAGGATATAACATGCCATTTACTTATGAAATAATACATTTTCATATCTATTAATATATATGAACTATATATTAATTTTAACTTAATAAGGATTTTATGTCCAATTACTTACTTTACAGCCAATAATAGGTTTCTCCAAAATCTTATGTTCCACACAAAAATGAGTTATATAGAAAAATAATACATTATTAATAATATTATTTTCAATGGTAGTTCACCTCGAGCTATTGTATTCGATGGAAAGAAGAGAACTTACTACAAAATACTCAATCATGTTATTTAATGTTTTTACTCTCTCCAATAAATTATGTGGGATTAATATAAAATTAAAACCAATTTTAGGCATAAAAGATCTAATATTTTTAGAGTGTTGTTTAACAACATTTTGATAGAGAACCCATTTAGAATCATTAAAAAAAATATATGTGTTATATATGAAAAAATAAACTTCATCACTAGATGTAAGACATTGAAATTTAGTTTAGATAAATTTTTCTTATTTTGCTAACGATTTTCATATATTAATGTATATTAAAAATACATCATTTTAATTGAAATCTTATATTTAGTCTAAATTAATTATGTAGTTATATTGTACATTTAATTGTTTTTAAAGTTTAATTAAACTATTTTTTATCATTTAGTTTAATTTGTGTCATTGAAATAAATTTCATGTTCAAAACAGATATAAAAACATTTCAATCTTTTGAACGTTTCACTTTAAAAACATAATTTTTTTTGAGAAATTAATTTGGAATCAAAATTTCCCAATTATGAGATTTTAATTAGATAAAATGGATTCTATATTTGGATTAAGGATATATAAATTAGTTATTATTATTAATTTCATTATTATGTATAAAAAATTATTATTGTAAAAAAATATTTACCGTAGTAAAAGTCAAATTTTGACAAGTGTTAATGTTAAAAGTTAAAATAATATCTTACATAACAACTACACCATTTAATGGTTATTTGTGGTGTGGCTCAACCCTAAATATACTATAAAACATTAATTACATTCCAAATTCGTGTAAATTAATTCCACCTCTATATGGTTTGATATTAATATAAAATAATCAGTAAATTAATCACTTTAACCCACCTCTCCTCAAGTATAATTACCACCTATCTACCACCCTATTTCGAACCAAAAAGCCTTATAAAACATAAAATATCTACCCAAACCTCTAATAATCACTATCCACACATCCAAGTGCTGTTGGTTCCCCTGATAGTCAAAATCCAAGGGTTTGAAGGGTATTTCAAGGAGGGGATATTCAAGAGGTAATTTTTTCAAAGTACATCTCTTAATTTATTTTTTTTCTTCATTCACATAATCTCCAACATAAATAAAATAATTCCTACTCAATAATCCATCATATAAATGGGTGTTATGTTTTTAATGGAATATCTCATATCCATTTCATTTCTCACCCCTTCTTATTCAAATAAACGAAATTCTTATCTATGTTATGTCGGCTAATCACCTCTGTGAAAAATGTTTTTGTTATATTTTTCCTTTAACTACTTCATGGATGGTATTAATGCCATTAATCTGGACAAATAATATTTTAATATATATATTATAACCTATTTCATATTCTGAATATGTTATAATAAACATACCTGCCTGATTTCCATACTGTTATTATAAGATAACTTCTTTTGGGGGCATGGTCTACCAACTCCTCAATATAATGTGATTCATTCTCACATCACAAGGAATTTATTAAGTATTGTTTTTGTATAAATATATGATATAAAATAAATATTAATTATACTATAATTCTATTATATATTTATACAAATTTATATACATTTCATATAAATTCACTCTTTCCATACGACATGAAAAATGAAAATAGTGTTCATATGTGCGTAAGACCTATCATCTCCACGAATTGTGTTTTTAGTTTGTATTTATAGATCATTATAAATACTTATTTAATGAATAAAAAATATTTATATCAGGTTTTATATTATGAACATAATGGACTTATGACCACATGGACAATTGACAATGTAGCAAATTCATTTTTGACTATAGTACAGAATATAGACAAAACATCCGACACGAACATAAATAATTACATAATTGTTATATAATGTTAATAAGTGATATAAAATGAATAATAATATTTAAAAAGGTTCTATATAAACTAAAAATTTCCCAAAGTTTATTATTCAGGAAGGAAATGCATGTATGAGACTAGTAAGACATGAGGTAAGGGAATTTCTTAACCCAATTTCCATTTTATGGGATAAATTTCTACATCTTGATTACTTCATTCAACTCTTACTTGAGAAATGATTTATAAATATCTTATATATTTTTTATATCTTTAATGTAATTAATGTTTTTTATAAGGAATCTTTATATAGATTTTTTGACTTTCGGTACAAAATGACATAATAAAGTTTTTAACGTATATGTCGACAATGACTTCTTTGCCATCATAACTATTATTCATTATTTGGATTCCTATATAATAATTAGTGTTTTTAAAAAGAAAATAAATTACATATTCCATTTTAATTTATGTTTTATTGAAAATGGTTTTGATAAGGGATTTATTATGTCAATATCTTGAAATGATATATTGTTATCTTAATGTGGATATTTTATTTTTTCCTTTATGAATAATTTATGTGTTATGATTATGTTTTAGTTCTTGGGAATTTCTAATGTATAAAGGTGGATCCATGATAAACTAATGGTGGGAGAGCTTTTAATATCACTCCAATGCATTGGGTAATGAGATTACATTGAAAGATATGGTTTATCCTAAGAGATTTAGGGAATATATTGTAATGGGTATTCCAAACATAACAATAAAGGTTACTCCCAATGTAGTTTTGAAAGATAAAATGTATGTATTGTATAAATGAAAGAAGTTATATTTATGATATATGATTTTTATGATTTTTTTGAATCTTATGATTTCATGAGGTTTTTTAAAGAGCTTATGTTTTACGTGTGAAATGTATGATTTCATGGGTTTATAGTATTCATGGACTTACATTTTTCATTCTTTATTTTATATCAATTTTTGAAATTATTTTGTTCATACAATGATTTTAAAACGTTTTCATGGGTTATAAGGACGTGTAAGAGAAATTTAGAAGTCATGGATATTTTTATCCAGAAAAAAATACTGTTTTAGTTTTAAAAGGGGTTTATTTGGTGGAAAAAAGGAAACTATTTTGGTTGTATCATCTTTTATGATTATGGGATGATATGTGTTAATAATGAAATAATTATTTGAAACTCTAAAACTAAAATGATCCACAACTTAAATTATTAACATAAATCAATATTATAAAATATTTGTTGTTGGGTCATTATAACGAACCCATGTAATTAAATAATATGCATTAAAATACTTATAAATTCAATGGAAAACGATAGACTTGATGATTGTTGAACTATTTAAAAAGGTTAAAATATTTATGAATATAGATTAAAAAAGTGAATATAATTTACATTAGTGAATTATCATTATAGTGAATTCGCATTTAAATTTTTTTATTAATGTTTTATTGAATTTACGGGTCCATGAAATATTATTACATAATGAAATTTTGGTTGAGATTCCCACATATTTTTTTCATGAAGATAATTTGAAATATATGACTTTTTTATATTTTCTAAATAATATATTTTATATCTCCTTAAAATTAATTTCAATAAAACATTGTAAATTATTTTGTAAAAAAATATTTCTTCCCTAAAAAAATTCAAGGGTCCATCTAAACAACATCAGTGGGAGTAAATCTCATCACATGGGATCCATCTAGTAAAGAATGAAAAAATGGAAAAGAGGTAAAACCTACACCAATATACTATTGAGAGCATGCGTACAAGCACCCTTAATAGTGCTAAATCATCATAGTGTGAGCTGGTATGGTGCTTGAGATAGAGCAAGAACAAAGCGGATCAAATTCTTGCAAATGTGTCACTTTTTATGTGCGTAGTAGTCTTAAAAATAAGAAGTGTGAATAAAATTGGCGTGGGATTGAAGAATATAATTACTATTACCACAATTTATTAACAAATAAATATATCTGTTTGATATGTTCTTTTATTGACCATTTGATATAGACCATATCAACAGTCTTCCCCACCAAATACCTCACTCAACTGAAAAAGCCATTCCTCTAGTTTTTTGTGTGAGACACCAGTAAGACGCAGATTAATAAAAAATATTTTATTATATAGAACATGGATCTTCTATGATAACAAATCCTCCATCAATATTGAGTTTCTAATTTTTTGATAAAGAGTAAGGACCATTCATAAAGAAAAAACGTTCCATGGAAATGAATTTTTGAGGAATTATTGAGCTACATTTGTGAAGATAGAGCTTCCACTTGGATGATATTCCATGAACATAACTCCATAGATCTTCAATTTGAACGAAACTACACTAGAATCATACTTGAAACAGACATATTTAGTGATGTTTTGTGCTTGATATATGTTGCAATGAAAACATATACATTCCATGAAATTATGAAGAAAATTCAATATCATCATATAATACACATGAAAAGATTCAGATAATCTTTCATGAATAATCTTATGAGATCTAAGAGGCATTAATATTTACCACCATGAACATTTATATAAGCATTATCTACTACTAGTACTCATGAAAAGAATTTGAATAATAATAAAATCAGATAATCACATGGCTGAGTTTAAAATAATGATACATGAATGTTTTTTACTTGAATTAGAGAAGAGAAAAACAAAACACCAAGATCATCTTGGGTTTTTCATCATCCATGGAAGTCATGTTCATATGATTAGTCGAATATATCACAATGAATGTGATGTACAAGGATCCATGAAATGGGTTAAATGTATGTATTCCAAAGGATAATTCTTGAAGAATCATGAATTCCATGAATAAAGATGTTGAATTTACATGAGAATCATTGAGTAATACTTAAGAAAAGTTCCTTATATAAATCAGGGAGAGTCCAAATGTTTTTAATTTATGCAGATTGAATGCATGAGTTGTTCTGATTATATAAATAACAAAATGAGATAATAATACCAAATAAAATTGGTAATTCAAATGTGATGATGAAATCAATTTGAGCCTTCAATGATAAATTATTATGAAACCTGAATCTGGATTCATGCAGCATTCGATGAGGAACAATTATATTATATTAAATGTAATTTATTATCTTAATTTAAGGTGGAAACAATTATATTTCATTAATTGAATAAAAAATGATGGAAAATACATGTTTCTAATAATTGTAATTATTGTGAATTAGTATACATGATATTATTGTGTATATATTTTTTTATGCATGAAGAATAAGGTAATGTAAGTATATTTTTATGGTGGGAATATTATGAAGGACTATATAAGGCCAATGATTTGTGACCCCAGTACTTTCTAGTATCGAAGAGAGAGAAGATTCAAAGCCTAGAGGTTTTCAAGAGACAAAGACCTATTGAGCCAAAATATTTTATGATTGATAGAATAAGATCATTAGAGACCTTATATGTGTTCCATGTAAAATATAATTTTTGTACATACCAATTGAAGACCTAAAAAAGTATACATGAGAGAACATTACACTATAAGATCACAAATGAAGAATATTTTATAGAATGATGAAGATAATTATAATTGTGGATTTTCATAAGAAAATAAAGATGTATTACTTTTCATTATAAAATTAATGGAAACATTAGGGTTTCTAGGTTGGGAAACTACTATTAATGGAATACTAGAGGAATATATATAGATAGTACTAGATATTTTTGGTTGTAAACAATTTTTAAGGATAGTAGAGAATACATATTGTTTGGAATAACAAACATATAAAGGATTAATATTTTATTTTCAGAATTGTAAATAGTGTTTCATGATATAAAATTCATTATCACAATAGATGAAGTTATCCAGTGAGATTATATTAAGTGTATTGAAATTATAATATGATCAAGAGGCTTAATTTAAATGGGAATGAATTTATAAATGTAATTTTACATTCACCCTAATCTCATAAGTACTCAACTAGTTCTTTGGAACTATATGGATGTGTTGGTGGTCCCATAAGAAGTTGCCCTTACACCCTTCTTAGGCATCCAAGGAACCTAAGTACCTAAGAAAGCCTCACTATTTTTGGGTTTAGGTTGGGTCAAGGCATCAAGTATCTTTATCGACCAGGATAGATCATACGAGATTGATGATTGTGTTCATTAGAGGATCATGGTTGGTAGTAGATCCTTAGTGTCTTTAAATATATTACTTATCTTCTACATGCGATCATTTAGTGGTCGGTCAATATTTTTATCTGGTTTTTATTGTAGTGATTATATATTATTAATTTATTCTATATTCATTATTATTATTAATGATTCTTGTTTTTTTCTTCAATTAATACAATTTTAATTTTTATTTATGATGTTTTTTTATTATATTTTATTTCTCACTATGATACGGGGGTATAGTATCCCCACTATACTACCTTATACCCCACTTTCAAATATCTACCAAAGGTGTATGAGGAGGCACACCTAATGTCTTAGTTACTACTCATTTGCTTTAGGCACCGCTCAGTGTCCATAGATATAAGGAGGACATCACACCTTACCTCAAGAAATATTATCCAAAATTACATGAAATATTCTCCACCTTATATCCTAGAGGTTATATTCTAACAAAAAAACAACTTAATAATTTTTAATGTGTATTCCAAATGGGGATTCTTGGAGAAGATTTAATTGTATTAACCAAGAACTCTTATGTTTATTTATTATTCCACAAAATATAAATCTATAATATATATATATATATATTTAAGATGAATTATGTATCATAAATATATTTAAATTTTTATTATTTTTAAGGCATAATAATTATCCAATTCCTTTCCATTTAATGGAAAATGAAAGTGTCACTCTCACGTCTGTGAAAACTAATGTCTCCATGAAGTGATATATTTAATGTTGTAGAACCACATATCATGGATTGTTATAAATATGAATTCAATTAATATATATTATTTTTTTTAAATAATTAAAATTTTATAATGATTAGTTATTTTCTTCCTTCCTTTATATCCATCCATTGAAAAGAAAAACAATCACACGTGTGTAAATTCAATCTACCACCTCTATGAAGTGAGTAAATTAATTTTTGAAAAATAACCTATGTGGTTTGTTATAAAATTTCATATAAACGAAAAATAATATATCTCTATCATGATTAACATTATATATATAATGAATCTATGACTTAGGTGCTTGTACCAAAATATATAAATTAAAACAAGGATGTAAAATGAAATAGTGGACACCGAATATTGATTTTAATGAGTAATTGTCAATAAAATGATAATTGGAAATTATAAATGAATAATATTATGTAATATAATTATGAATATGATTTTTATTTATTTATAATATGTATAAGTATTTATACATGTGGTTAGTGAACGTACGAAGTAATTCAGGACTTGAAGTGACGATTTATGTTACAATATCACTTTTTGTAGACTATGTTTAAATTTCAATTTATATTATGGGTAGTTTTATAAGAATTCTCCCAGAAACAACATATATTTTAATCACATCATGTTTTTATTAGTTTTTCAAGGTTTCATTCCACTATTTCCTTTTTCACTACTCATAAACACTGAAATAATGTTTTAAATAAAATTTTATCTTTTTTTCCAATGGGTCGGTAATAAATTTATTCCATATATATTTTATTAATTTTTTCATGATTGCTAATTTATATAATTTAATTATTTTTAAATTTCAATTTCAATTTTCTGTAAAATTTATTCCAAAATTTAAAATTAATAGTTTCATTGGTTTTTATAGAATTAATTTTTATATTTTCTATAAATGTGAAAAAATAATTTTTTTTACAAAGGACATGTAGGGATTTTAATAAAATAATATTAATTTTCAATAATAAATATTCATCCATACATTTCCAAGGTATTTAAATGAAAATAAAATATTAATTGATTTTTAATTTTTTGTTTTTAAATTTTACAAAGAGAAATGATATTTATTTTTTCCTTTTCAATGAATATTTCTAGAGATTTTAAAACTGTATTTTTCATCTTTGTTAATATCCATTAAAAAATATTATTCTTAACTTAGGACATTATATGATGATTTCATCCCTTTTATTTCTAAATATGACATAGGATGATAGTGTTTGAATGTTTTTTCATGAAACCTATTACTTTCACTTGGATTAATTAATCTATGATGATATGATGAATTTTTTTTCAGATAATATGGAATACATATGTACAATTTACTATTATCTAATGGTTGGGTCTATTATATAACTAAAATTAATTTAGTGGTGTTTATATCTAATAACCCCCAGAGAGTTCATTAATTTTTATCCCATTCCCAATAAGTTTCATTAGTGGTTAGCTGAAGCCCAATAAGGTACATGGATAGTTAGCCTATGATAACAAATTGATTAACGTCTTAGTGGGTATACTTGACATATAATTTCAATGTTCTATTATATGCCACAAAATTATGTCTTATTATTATATTATGCTCCCATGGGTCATGATTTATTATTTATATTTTCTAACTCTTATTAATTAGGTAATTTTTTAGGATGAAACATCATTTAGTAACTCTTGGTTAATAGTATATGAATTATTGTATGGGTTTTTATGTTATGATCATGTTCTCATACCCTTATGAGTTTTATATTTTCACTTATGATTACTGATTGATATATGTATTGTTCACCCTTACTGATAATCCGATCTCAACCTTTCTTATATTTATAATTACATGGGTTATAAGGAATGATATTATGTAAGATATTTCGTATAAGGGTACTATATGAGAATAACATTGTGGGAAATGTTTAGGTTCTTTCAAGAAATAAGTTTATTATGTTTCAGGAATCAAAATCCACTAAATTTTTTATGTTTGATGTGTGTATTATTTTGATACTTGTTAGGATTTTTATAAGATGATAAAATGTGTATAAGTCTCTTTTTCTTGGGTCACCTCAGTTGGCATCAAAGTAGGGTGTAAAATTTTTTATAGATCCAATTATGAGTAATGAGAGGATATAACCTATAAAAAAATATGATAAACTAAATTGATTTATTATGAACCTCTAGTGTTATAGTTTCATAATATGTTTTCATAATATGGTCCATCATATTAATGATTTTAATTATCATATGATATTTTCACTAAAATTATTAATTATTGTTACACAAAATATAATTTTTGGTTTTAGACAACTAATTAAAAAAAGATGAATCATGTAAATAATTAATATTATGACAAATGAAATGACCATGACCATGATCAAATGAACGGAATGTGGGATTAAATGAAAAATAATTTTGATATTCTCACCCATTTATCTTTAGTTGTGGATGGTAACATAAATCACGATCAACTTCAAAATATATATGTAAAGACTCGAAACATTCAAGGAATTTTTTTTCTCTTAATTTTCTTGGAAATTTTACAAGAACACAGTTTTTGACAGCACCTGATTCCGAGGCCCAGTGTGCCCGGAATCTTTTTCTGAAGTTTAGCTCAGGCACGTTTAGTGAAAAAACGAGTGGTTTTTTCTAACTTTTGAACCGGTGCTCGGAATCAAATTATGAGGGCACCGATGGAATCACAACACTGGTATTATCTTAGAAACACCTTTTCTGGAGTTGCGTTTGCTCAGGTGTGGTTTTTAAATTTTTCAGGTTACGTAAATGAATAAAATAAAATGTTGCGACCAATTTATTATATTTTAAGTCACTTAACCTATGTTAAGTGGATGGTGTGGGACCCACAATATCCTACCCACTTGGTAGGATATTTATGAGGTGGGGCCTACATGAGCCCCACCGTTTCATTTCTTCTTAAGTAACGCACCCACACCCCCCTTTTTAATGGAGTCAACTCTTGCTTTTAATCTGGATATTAAACGTCTCATTAATTGGGAGGTTTTAAACTCCTCAATTAATTTATCGTTTCTTTTCTTTTTTAATTTCAAAGAGTTGGTTTGAGTGTTAATAAATTAATACAACAATTATTTTATTTGGGTGGGAACTTGTTGCATAGAGAGGATTTAGAGAAAAGATTTCTTCTTCGACGAAGAATGTGACCAACGTGAACAACGCGAATAACACGCCGATCTCCGATGAAGAATGCCAAATCCTTGGAGATCGACTACGGGACGCCGTGTACCGCGACGCCAATGACGCTTCTTCCGTGACGCTTCTTCCGTGACGTTCCTTCTCCGCAACGCGACGATCCCCCTTCCGCAACGCCTTCTTCCGCGACGTGCTTTTCCGCGACGAACCCTCGCTCAATGAATTCGACGAGGTAGGGGTTTTTGTTCATTTTAATCTATGTGATTATACCCTTGGCATGTGTTTAAAATTTGTCAGAAGCCTTTTTAAATCGCTAACGCGGTGGGTGCGGACCAACGAACAAATCTGAACCCACCGTCTCTTCGTTCTTGGTGTGCGGATCATCGGGTGATGATGAAGTAGGCTGCACGGGCATTGTGAGGTCTTCGAAGTGAAGAACCGGTCCCGGGAGGGCCGTTGTCGAAGACGGTATGCAAATCCGACCACAGGAGCCCGTCCGGTTGTCCACGGAACGTTCAGCCGGAGCCCCGCGGCTGAAGCCGCGGCGGTAGGCCGCTGGTCCCGCGACCGCGCGGGACTGAGGGAGGTGGGACGCAGCGCTCAGCTACGTCCATTGACAAGGAGCGGCCCCCCATGGGGCCACAGTTACATGCTCGCGGGGGGCAGCGTGCCACCCCGCACCGCTCAGCTGAAACGGCCGAGCCGCCCGACCTGACCGCCACGTCGGGCCGCGCCCAGGCCGGGCCGGGCCGCACCAGCAGGGCTGGGCCACGCCAGCCAGGCCAGGCTGCACCCAAGCGGGCCGGACCCAGACCCGGGTCAGGTTGACCCGGTTCGGGTCAACCCAGGGGGTACCGGGCCGGGTCAGACCGGGCCCGAACCCCCTAATACCTGACTTTTTCGGTCTGTTACCAATAACATGGGCTACAGATCTCCGATCGATGCACTGTCAGTTGTGTAACGATCCTTGGATCGATACGGTCGTTTTGGTATATTACACTCAAGGATTCAGAGGTCTTTGGGTTCGGCCGGGTTGGTTCGTACACGAAACCAACCGGGCCCTTAAAGCGGAAACGCTTATAACATGAGCTTCGGATCTCCGATTGACAAGCCGTCGACTTTGTTGGGATCCTCATAGTGAGACAGACCTTTTGGCTTACTCCACTTGAGGTTTGGATGCAGTTGGAGTACATTAGGGTTGGTTTTGTCTTAAAAACCAAATGGGCCCCTGAAACGAAAAAGCCAATAACTCTCAGACCGGACGCCTGATTGACGCGCCGTCTGCGATGTTGAGTTCCTGTTGACAATACAGAACTTTTGGATACATCAACTCCAGACTATGGGTCAGTTGACATATCAGCCCCTCAGATCATGGAGCGGACCCTCCTGAACGAGCTTGCTGTGTGCGGGAACCCTATAGCTGGTTGCGACTGTGACGACGATGACGACTGTACAGAAATACTCTGTGGATTCGATGGTGATGACTACAGCACTCAGTGATCCTACGTGGATCAGTGCTACCGATTCTGTGTGGGTCAGTGATCAGTGGTCCTGTTTGGGCCAGCGCCTACAAATCCTGTGTGGGTCATTGCGGGGGTTAGTTACCTATCGATCCTGTGTGGGTCATTGCGGGAGTTAGTTACCTATCGATCCTTTGTGGGTCATTATAGGGGTTAGTACCTATCAATCCTGTGTGGGTCCGACGGCTTAGATGAATCAGTGGAAATATCTGATCATCTCTATCGTCCTACGTAGTAGTATACCTGTGTGAGCTGAATCTTGACTTTCAATCCTTATCTTCGATAATTTTGACTTCATATCCTGTGTGGATTACATTTTTCTTTCCTATGTGGAATGGGTTGTGTTTTCATGTGTGGACTGGGTTGTACTTGAGCTCGGATGTTGGATCCGAATGAGAATTGATGACTTAGGTATATGTATGGGCATATACCTAAGTAGTGTCGGATGTTACTTTGTGTTTGTATCTTTCCTTTGTGGATTTTCCGTTGTGGATTCTGGGAGACATTTGGGGGTCTTGGGGTCCCTACTGAGTAGCTTATACTCACCCCTGCATGGGCTATGCCCGCACTACATTGTGTTGGTTGCAGATGACGGACAACGCTGATCCTGGTTGAGGAATGAGGAGCAGGTCGGTACCTGGAGGTGGATCACTGGGCGGGGCGTACTTGGAGCTGACGGGTGGACCCGAGGAGCTGTGAAGGCTATCTTTACCCACCCTTCATGTGTGACTTCCAGTGGATGGATCGAGGATGTGGAATTACTTTCAGTTGTTGTTTTCCCTTTCCAATTGTACATTACTTTCAGTTTGGGTTAGTATTCTGGCCCACTAACTTTTCCGCACTTTTTTTCGTACCCGGTTTTTACTTAGTGTTTACTTCTGCTTGCTTGCTCTGTGGTGTTTGTTTAATTTATAAAGGAAATGCCTTCCCTTTTTTACCGGGAATTACGCCTTGGTGCTAGTCGCCAGCCCCTGGCCTATGGATGACGGGCTTGGGGTAGTAACGACATGGGCCCCGAGGACGGGTCGTGGCAAATTGGTATCAGAGGAGTTCGGTTCTACCGCAGAACTCAGGACTATGATATGTTTCTATGTGAAGCAATAGTGTTAAGAGTATTTAGTGTGGTGATCAGTCCAGGGAGTCTAGTGTTGGTGCGGTGGCCGACATATCTGTACACCCGGACTCTGACATCTGATTTCTGACTTAATGCACAAAAACATTGATTGCATGTGTGTTAAAAGTTTTCTTTCTGATTACTTTGTGTCAGCTCACCAGGTATACTGTTTGACCGTGGCACACCTGTTTCTTTTCAGGATGGCCCCATGACAGCAGCCAGCTAGGGTACCGAGCATTGTACATGACGATATCCCACAGATCGAAGAGGCCTCGGTACAGGGCCCTTTGACAGTAGAGGCACCGGCGGTACCTCTACCCACCGAGCCACCGCTGCTACCAGTCCCAACCGCTGACGATGCACGTCACCTTAGTGCACTGCATGAGTTTCAGCGCCAGCGACCGCCCAGGTTCCACGGGGAGATGGACTCTTAGGTAGCCGAGGATTGGCTGGAGGTAGATGTATGTGTTTTTAGGTTAGTGAGGACACCAGCAGACCTCATGGTGATCCTCGCAGTGAGCCTCCTGCACGCAGAAGCAGGCAGATAGTGGAGCTTGATGCTCCAGGAGCACGATGAGGCATCTCTCCTATGGACGGACTTTGAGAGCCTCTTCCACTCGGAGTTCGTCCCAGCCACCCTCTGTGCGGTGCACGTCCAAGAGTTTCTACAGCTGCGGCAGGGCAGCTTGACGGTCGCCCAGTACTCGGCAAGATTTACCGATATCTCGTGCTACTCTATAGACATGGTATGAGACCAATTTTTCCAGGCCTAGACCTTCGATCATGGATTGAGGTAGGAGATCAAGGCATCACTGATCTCTCTAAGCATTCCGACATAGGCAGGGGTACTGGAGCGAGCCCTTCTGATCGAGAGCTTCCTTGCTGAGCCTACATCAGCAGCGAGACCTACCGCAGGGTGGCACGTAGCAGTGTCTTCTACAGTAGGCAGTCGACGGATGACTCATAGGACTAGGTAGACCAGACCCTCAGGAAGACGACCTCAGGACACTGGCTCAGTGGTGTGGGGCACACTGCATGGAGCCAGTCTTTCGAGAGGCAGACAGTGCTACGCATGCGGCAGCCAGTGCCATATGGCTCGTGACTACCCGAACCACCATGCAGAGGAGAAGCATACGGTTGAGGAAACACCCAGGTAGAGGTAGAGGGTTGACCGTGGTGGACCACAGGGACTAGTCGGACGAGGCAGAGGAGCTGGCCGAGCAGCAGGTGGTGGGGGACTCTTTGAGGCTCTACCACCACCACCACCAGGAGGTCCACCCCGACCACAGGGAGCTGGCGGGCAGAGACAAGCACAAATTTAGGTAGCGGAGGCCTATGACCACGGCGCGCCCGAGATGATTCGAGGTACTATATGTGTTTATTCCACCCTTGATGTAGTTATTATTGAGACAGGAGCGAGTCATTCTTTCATAGCCACTACCATTGTTCGGAGCTCGGAGATTTCGACGGAGCCATTGGATCAATCCTTACGGCTAGAGACTCCTATGGGAGCAGAATCGACGATTACGCACTGGTTCCAGCAGTGTGAGCTTACTCTAGGAGGCGAGAGCTTCGACTGGGATCTTCTTGTGGCAGCGTCGAGGACTTATGATGTCATCTTGGGCATGGATTGGTTATCTACAGTCCATGCTCAGATTGACTATATTAGGCGCACGGTGCGATGTGTACGCACTGACGAGAGCAAGTTCACCTGCACCGGTGAGAAGGAAGACTTCGCAGCATAGGATGGACTCCCGCATAGGAGAGGAAATCCCATCACTCATTAGTTAGCTAGCCTCATCCTTGGAGTAATTTACGTGCGGAGTCCTAGTTTTCCTGTAGTGGTGGATCAATATGCAGACGTTTTCCCCGACGACGTTCAAGGACTACCTCCTCGCAGAGAGGTAGAATTTTATATTGAATTGTACCCCGGGAACACCCCGATATCCACTCCAGCATATCAGATGGCCTCCGCTGATCTTCGAGAGCTACTGGTACAGTTGGAGGACTTGCAGGGCAAGGGAATCATCCGATCCAGTTTCACCATGGGATTTCCCGATTTTGTTCGCCAAGAAGGCGGATGGGAGCTTACGACTTTGTGTCGACTATCATCGCCTTAACCAGGTGACATTGATGAACAATTATCCTCTACAGAGTATTGATGACTTCTTCGATCAACTCAAGGGAGGAAATTGGTTCTCGAAGATAGACCTCAGGTCAGGCTATCATTAGCTCAGAGTTCGGGACGAGGACGTGCAGAAGACGACCTTCAGATGTCGGTACGACCACTATGAGTTCTTGGTTATTCCATTCGGCATAACCAATTCTCCAACAGTGTTCATGGCCCTAATGAACAAGATATTTCAGCCATACCTCGATTGATTTGTCATGGTCTTCATCGATGACATTTTGATTTACTCGACCACTGAGGAGGAGCACGCCTACCACTTGCGGGTTGTACTAGACACACTCCAAGAGCACCATCTTTATGGAAAGCTCTCAAAGTGTCAGTTATGGATACGCGGGGTCTACTTATTGGGACACGTCATCTCTGAGGCGCGATTTGCGGTGGATCTTGTGATGATCGTGGCAGTTATAGCTTGGGTGCCACCCAGGAGCATGACGGAGGTGCAGAGTTTCTTGGGACTAGCTGGGTACTACCGGAAATTTGTGCCAGAATTCTCTAGAGTTGCGGCACCACTCTCAGCATTGACGAAGAAGGGGAAACCATTTGTGTGGTCAGACAGATGTCAGCATAGCTTCCAGGAGCTGAGACATAGATTGACCAGCGCGCCTATCTTGAGGTTGCCGAAGGAGGGAGTAGGGTACATAGTTTACTACGACGCATCAGGGACCGGACTCGGATGTGTCCTGATGCAGGAGCGGTCCGTGATCACTAGTGGATCACGTCAATGGATTCAGCATGAGAATAACTACACTACCCATGACCTGGAGTTAGCAACAATGGTCTTCGCTCTGAATATGTGGCGACACTATCTGATGGGCGAGTTCTTCACAGTCTATTCTGACCACCAGAGTCTCAGGTACATCTTATCACAGAAGGACCTAAACCCGAGACAACGGCGATGGCACAAGATCCTCCAGGACTATGACTTTGAGATAGTCTATACTCCTAGAAAGGGGAATGTGGTAGCCGATGCTCTCAGCAGGAGGACGGGCATTCAACTACTTGGGGAGGTGACAAAGCAGCTAGCTGCTTTGCAGATATCCTTTGTGGATAGAGATGGAGAATCATTCCTTTAGTAACTCACAGTCACTCCTCCACTACTGCAGCGGGTCAGAGAGGCACAACATGGGGACACTGACTGTGAGACACGGCGTGCACAAATATCCTCAGGACATGCACCTGATGGTTTCTCTATAGGAGGAGAGCACGATGTCCTTTTCAGAGGACGTACCTTGGTACCAGTTTCTTTACAGGAGGAGGTGCTGAGAGAGTTTCACACTTCCCCTTTGGCGGTACATCCTGGCATGGAGAAGATGTACCAGGATCTCAGACGATAACAATGGTGACTGGGCATAAAGAAGGTTGTGGCAGAGTTCGTTTCTAGATGCCTCACCTGCCAGCAGGTGAAGGCAAAGCACCAGGTACCAGCAGGCTTGGTACAACCCTTGGAGGTCCCAGAGTGGAAGTAGGACGACATTTATATGGACTTCATGACTAGACTTCCACATACTTCTAGAGGTCACGACTCCATTTGAGTGATTGTCGACGGACACACCAAGTCGGCACACTTCTTACCCGTCAAAGAACATGGATCAATAGAGAGATTGGGACGTCCTTATGTTCAGGAGATTGTACGACTTCATGGTGTGCCATCATCTATCATCTCTGATCGAGATGCTCGCTTTACTTCCCGACTTTGGAAGGGGTTGCATGAGGCGTTCGGGATGCAACTACGTCTGAGCACCGCCTTTCATCCTCAGAAAGATGATCATACGGAGAGGACCATTCAGACTCTCAAGGACATGGTCCGCACATGTGTCCTTGACTTTGGTCGCAGTTGGGAGGACCACCTACCCTTGGTGGAGTTCACATACAACAACATCTACCACTCCACCATCAGGATGGCACCATACGAGGCGTTGTACGACCGACCTTTCAGATCTCTTCTGTGCTGGACAGACCCTGGGGAGTCAGCACTTGTGGTACTGGAGATGGTCCAGCCAATGACAGAGAAGGTCCAGGTCATCCAGGAGCGGATGAGGACAGCTCAGAGCCAGAATAATTCTTATGTTGACAGGAGGTGGAGGCCACTAGAGTTCGAGGATGGCGACCACGTCTTCTTGTGGGTCTCACCTCGACATGGATTATGGAGAATTGGCCAAGGCAGTAAGTTGTCTCCATGCTTCATCAGACCATTCCAGGTCCTTAGCAGGATTGGCGAGGTGGCTTATCGCCTGGCTCTACCACATCATTTGCACCGGATGCACGACATCTTCCACGCATCCCAGCTGAGGAGATACGTGCACAACCCGACACATATCATTGACCATGGGAAGCTGGACGTTGATGATGGGGCAAATTTTTCGGAGGTCCTGGTGGAGATTGAGGATCGACAGGAGCGGGTCCTACATGGATGGTTGATTCCTCTAGTGCGCATCAGATGGCAGCATGAGAACCTCCAGAAGATCACTTAGGAGCGGGAGGATCGGATGTGTGCTCAGTACCCACTTTTGTTTCCCTATTTTTTGATGTATCTTTACTGGGACGTAAACCCCTGAGGTGGGAGTGATGTAAAGACCCAAAAAAGTCAAGGGAATTTTTTTTCTTAATTTTTTGGGGAATTTTAGAAGAACAGAGTTTCTGACGGCACCTGATTCTGAGGCCCGGTGTGCCCGGAATCTTTTTCCGAAGTTTTTCTTGGGTACGTTCAGTGAACGAATGTGCGAGTTTTTCTAACATTTGAACCGGAGATCGGAATCGAATTTCGAGGGCACCGATGGAATCACAACGCTGGTATTTTCTTAGAAACACCTTTTCCAGAGTTGCGTTTTCTCAGGTGTGGTTTTTAAATTTTTCAGGTTATGTAAATGAATAAAATAAAATGGTGCGACCAATTTATTTAATTTTAAGTCGTTTAACCTATGTTAAGTGGATGATGTGGGACCCACAATATCCTACCCACTTGGTAGGATATTTATGAGGTGGGTCCCACACGAGCCCCACCGTTTCTTTTTTTCTTAAGTAACGCACCCACACCCCCATTTTTAATGGAGTCAACTCTTGCGTTTAATCTTGATATTAAACGTCTCATTAATTGGGTGGTTTTAAACTCCTCAATTAATTGATTGTTTGTTTTATTTTTTCAAAGAGTTGGTTTGAGTGTCATCAAAATAAGACAACACTTATTTTATTTGGGTGGGAACTTTTTGCATGGAGAGGATTTGGAGAAAATCCTGCTTCTTCAATGAAGAATGCGAAGAACGCGAAGAACGCGAAGAACGGAAGAACGCACTGATCTCTGACGAAGAACGCCAAATCCTCGGAGATCGACTATGCGATGCCGTGTACCGTGACTCCAATGATGCTTCTTCCATGACACTTCTTCCGTGACGTTCCTTCTTCATGACGAGACGATCCCCCTTCTGCGACACCTTCTTCCGTTACGTGCTTTTCCACGACGAACCCTTGCTCAATGAATTCGATAAGGTAGGGGTTTTTGTTCATTTTAATCTATGTGATTATACCCTCGTCATGTGTTTAAAATTTGTCGGAAGCCTTTTTAAACCGCTAACACGGTGGGTGGGGACCAATGAACAAGTCCGAACCCACTGTCTATTCGTTCTTGGTGTGTGGATCGGCGGGTGATGATGAAGCAGGCTGCACGGGCATTGTGAGTTCTTAGAAGTGAAGAACCAGTCCAGTGAGGGCTGTTGGCGAAGATGATTGGAAAATCCGACCACCGGAGCCCGTCCGGTGGTCCGCGAAACGTTCCACCGGTGCGCCTTGTAACACTCGAGACTTTTATGAGAAATATTTTGTTTTTATAAATCATAAAAGGAATCATTCACTACACACAACACTATCTTGGCTTACCTTACACGCAATCATGACCTTCCTCGATATCTTGCGTCGTACACAATACAGAGTTTCACTAAACAACGATATGCTATTAAAATATTATTAAAACTAGCTGTTATGAATAGTAATAACCACTTTTTGAAATTTTGAAAATTTAATTTTTCAAAATTGACTTCATTTTTGGATTCATAATATCGATATTAGCCTTCAGTGAAATTGTGGTATTTTTCTAAAAACTTTCAATTTTTGATGAATAGTGAAACCACTAAGTGGTAGTTAAAAAAACTGAATTTTTCATAAAACTTAGTTTTACCGCTTCTGTGATTGGAATTTCAAAAATCCTATAGACACGGTTGATGTCAGAAAGTAAAATGTAGTTCAATGAGAAGAAAATAATTTTTGGAGAAAGGAAACTTTTTACTTTTATTTACCACGGTTAAAACTAAATAGGGTAATTAAGAGTAAAAATGATATTATTATTACCCTAAAAAATGTCCTAATTCTATTGGATAAGTGTAATTCGATAAAAAACAACCTTAGGAATAAAATATGACTATTTAGGCCCACTTGCATTAGATTAGAACATTTATTATTAATTTTTTTAAAGAAGGGTTAAAATAGTTAAAATCAAAGTTTACTAAATAAATCATTTTTAATATAGTATTATACATAAGATAAATCCATCTATAAATATTAATTAGAAAGATAAAAATACTTCCTACATAATTGTATTTTATTTGTAATTTTTAGACATTAAATAATTTTATTTATTTATAACACAATGATGATGCAGTAATTATCTTATTAATGAAATATTGACATATTTGATGTTATAAATACCCAAATAAATGTAATTTGAGACTTTTTATGCATTCCACTAATTTTCTAGGTTAATATGACATGTTATTATTTATTTATTTTACATTGTTCGAACTAATCATTCTGTTATGATTTTCACAAAAACCAATTACTAAATATTGTCAAAATTGACATAAAATAGTTTTTAAAACAAATATTATATTATTAATTGTTAGTTTATTCCTAAAAATATATGGTTAGGACAAATGAATTAGATAAGGTTATATGTATATATAATATGCAACTTGGGGTTCTTTTGTCTTGTTATAGTAAGTTTATTAACCTTATAGTGTAAGAACAAAAAAAGACACGGTAAAAGTAAAATTATCTAACTTAAAGTTAAATATAAATGATAAGGTTAAAATAGGAACCTAAACTTGTCTAAATTATATTGGATGAAAGGATTTCAACCCATCCCCACCTTAGCTTCGAAATAAATCAATTTGGAGCTATTAAAAACCGAATTTTGCTTTATAATAAAATTATATTTTTAGTTTTTCCAAAGGAGCCCTTCTCCTCCCTTATAAAATGGCACCTCCTCCCTCTCTTCCTCAAACCACTTTGAGCCTTCAAACTCAGACAAACCCTGAAACATTCTCCTCTCCACTTCCCTAGAGACATCCCAGAGGTCCTGTTCTTCTTCAAAGACCAATTTTAGTGCCTTAAAATGATGTATCAAAGAAGCGCTTCAAAGAAGAGGTAATGTCTGTTACCGATTATTTCAACTTTATTTCTTCATCCACATCTTATTATTTAGTTGTTTCATTATGAAGTAATAACATCAGTATCAATAATATACTGATATGTTATTTTAAGTATGAAACATCTCTATTTCACCATCTATCCATCCTACGGAAAACAAAATCATCGCGCGTGCGTACGTACGGAATACCGTCTCCACGCCGTGGTGTAATCTATTTTCCACCACCACATTACTTGGATGGGTATAATGGTGTAAATAATGAATATATATGATTATTGTAAAGTGATATTGATTCTCAAATAGTATAAATACACTCAAATACAAATCCATGATCATGGGAACGATATCATCGCTCGTGCGTACGTACGGAATACCGTCTCCACGATGTGATGCGACTCGTTCTTCATGATCTTCATTTCATAATGATTATATAAATGAATTTAATGAATAAATATGATATATATTACACTAATAACATTCTGGAAACGAGGTATCTATAACCTAAAAAGAATAATAAGAATTTATTCGACAAAACACGAATAAGAACAAAAAGTAATAAACACCCGAATACCAAGTAGCAATGAAATATTACTAATAATAGCTAAGAATATGACCATATATGATATAATAACAATTAGTATTATTCAATAATAATTCAATGACATTATTTAAATCATTATACAGGAGGTTCAGACACTTACGAAGCAAATCGGACCTAAGGTAAGGTAAATATCACAATCTCATTTTTATCCGAGATTGTTTATACTTTGAAAGTTACTGGGGTGTATTTTATCATCCACATCCATGTTTCCTCAATATTTAATATTTATATCCTTCTAAAATAGTTTATATCCAATTTTACCCTTCGGTGAGTTTTTTGTAAGTGATATGAAAGGAATCTTTTGTCGTTTTTCGTAGGAGGTACTTTTTGACTTTCCCAAAAAAAATTACGAGAAGAATATTTTTTTAACATATACGAAATGAATGGATTTTTAAAAAATTATTTCCAAAATGCTTCCTTTACAAGTTTTCAGGTTTATTTTTAATCAACTTATTTTAGTTTAAAATTGTATGACATGTTAAGAAAGGAAAATGTTTTTGAAGTAGAAAGGATATTTTCCTCAAGAATGGAGTTTAAGTGTTTTCTCAAAATTATTATCCATCTAAGATAATATAGGGTTTTGTTTCTATCCCTTTTATTACATTGATTTGATTATGTTGTGATGGAATTATTTTAATGAATTCATTTATCTTATATGAATTTTTTTTATGATGTCACGATGTTTAAGAATCCCATTTTCTACATGGGTTATGCTATGATGTATGGTTTATGATTTTGTGGCACACATTAGAATGGTATCATTATGAGATGGGTGGGACCTATGTCTCCCTCCAATGCATTGGGTAAAGATTTTATATCTCATGAGATAGACATGGCTGGAATGGCATGCTAAATAGGTTCAGTGAAACAGGACTGAAACGAGGAGTGAACTCGGTTCAGAAATGGACTTTGTCCACTAAGATAGTCTTGGAAATGAGTCTTTACTAATAAGAAATGATTCTCTATGATTAGTGTATATGCCACAAAGTTTCATATTTTATGTCATGATTATTGGGATTACATTTCACTACTATGATTTATACCATGTTATGAAATTATGATCTCTTTTGGAGGTTAAGATTTCCAAAAGTTATGTTCTTATGAATATGATGTGATTGATTTTTCTTTTGTTTACCCTTACTGAGAATTTGAGCTCAACCTATTGTCTTTTTTCTTTCCACAGGCCAGGAAGAAGGTTATTACATAAGATATACCAAAAGGGACTATAGATATGATGAAATAAATGGGAGACAATGTAGACGCTTTATGAACCAGTTGTTTATGTTTCCCAGTTTCTAAAGAACCTATACCTATACGGTCCTTTCATGATTTTGTTATATGTTGTAACACATGTAATTCAATTTTTATGTACTAACAATGTATCTAAAGTATGTGTCATTACATTTGGTATCAGAGGAAATGTATAGTCAACCTTTGGAAACTAGGATGTGAAATCCTTAGTAAAAATCCTAAGGATAAGTCTAAGCATATAACACAATCTTAGTGCTTTATAAGTGGCCATGAATATACTAGGATAAGTGTAGATACCAGAAGCTTAACGTACATGAACATTAAATTACTTTTGTGGAATACTTAGTAAATAACAAAAACACACACACAAGGATCGTAATAGTTTAGTGTCTTTGGAAACTCGAAATATAATCTTCTAATCCTGGTGAAAGATCTTCAACATCTCCCATAAAGATCTTCTTTTTTTATACCTAAAACCTTTATTTATATCCTGGGGAAAAGAAAAAACAAAAGGGTGAGCTCAAATGCTCAGTAAGGGTAAACAAAAGAAAAATCAATCACATCGTATTCATAAGAACATAACTTTTGGAAATCTTAACCTGCAAAAGAGAGCATAATTTTATAACATGGGATAAATAATAGTAGTGAAATGAAATCCCAATAATCAGAACTTAAAAAATGAAACTTTGTGGAATACACATATAATCATAGAGAATCATTTCTTGTTAGTCAAAACTCATTGCCAAGACTATCTTAGTGGACAATGTCCCTTTCTGAACCGAGTCACCTTCGTTTCAGTCCTGTTTCACTGAATCGGTATAACCTACCATTCTAGCCATGTCTATCTCATGAGATATAAAATCTTTTCCAAATGAATTGGAGGGAGATATAGGTCCCACCCATCTCATAATGATACCATTCTTATGTGTGCCGCAAAATCATAAATCATACATCATTGCATATCCCATGTAATAAAATGGGATTCTTAAACATCATGCCATCATAATTCATAAACAATATATATCTTTTCATCATAATAAAATTGAAACCATTTAAATCATATAGACATTTTACTTGAAACATACATATCCAATAATTTCATCTTAGATGGAAAATAGTTTTGAGAAAAACACTTGAAATGAATTCTTGAGGAAAATATCCTTTCTACTTCAAAAACACTTTTCATTTCTTAACATGTCATAAAATTCTAAACTAAGAGAATTTGATTAAAAATAAACTTGAAACCGTTTAGAGGAAGATTCTTGGAAATAATTTTTTAAAAATCCATTCATGCCGTATAAGTTAAAAAAACATTCTTTGTACTTTTGTCGGAAAAGTCAAAAAGTACATCTTACGAAAAACGACAAAAGAATCCTTTCATATCATTAACTAAAATCTCACTGAAAGGTAAAATTGGGTTTAAACAATTGTAGGTGGATGGAAATAATATTACATATTGAGGAAACATGGATGTGGATGATAAAATACACCCCAGTATATACCAAAGTATAAACAATCTCGGATAAAAATGAGATTGTGATATTTCCCTTACCTTAGGTCCGATTTGCTTCGTAAGTGTCCAAAACTCCTGTATAATGATTTAAATAATGTCATTGACTTATTACAGAATAATATTCATTTTTATGATATCATATATGGTTCACTTATGACTTTATATTACCCGTTCTTTTGTAAATTCCATGTTAAAGAGCGTTTTGGGTAAAATTGTTTCATTTGTCGTCCGTGTTTTGACTTGTAATTATTCATATTATTACTTAGATCATGATTACTTAATTCCATAATATAAAACATGATTTATATATATATATTCAGAATATACATATATATAATAAATCAGTAAATGGAAAGAAATACACCGTTCATGGGGACGGTAGTCCATACGTACGCATGAATGCTGTTTTCTTTTCATTATTGAATTGAATGGAATTAAGGAGATGACATACATATAAATATACATAAATCCAGTATAATTTTTATGTCATATATTTCAACAGTACTTACTATATATACTTTATAATCATTCATGAATGGTTAATCATTGAGAATGAATCTCATCGCGTCGTGGAGACGGTAGTCCGTACGTACGCACGAGCGATGATATCATTCCCATGGTCGTGGAATTGTGTTGAAGTGTATGTATACTATTTAAATATCAATATAACTTTATAATAATCATATATAGTTACTCATTACACCATTATACTCATCCAATTAAGGTGGTGGTGGAAAATAGATTACACCACGGCGTGGAGACAGTATTCCATACGTACGCACGCGCGGTGATTTCCATTTTCCGTAGGATGGATAGAAGGTTAATTAGAGTTGTTTCATATTTATAATAACATATCTGTATATAATAAATAATTATGTTATTACTTTATCATGAAACAACTAAATAAGTAGAAGTTGAAGAAGAAAGAAATGGAAAAAGATTGGTAATGGATATTACCTCTTTTTGACGCGCCTTCACTTAACCTCCACTAAAAGAACTATGGATGGTCATTGAAGAAGCCCGGGACCTCTAGGATGATACTAGGGAAGTGGAGAAGAGATTTTGGAAGGGTTTGGCCGAGCTTGAATGCTCAAATTGGTGTGAGGAGGAGAGGGATGAGGTGCCCTTTTATAAGGGAGGAGAGGGGCATCTTAGGAAAATCTCAAAATATTATTTTATATCAAGGTCACATTCGGTTTATAATGGTTCAAAATGGTCTTATTTCGAAGATAAAGTGGGGATGGGTTGAAATACTCTCATCTAATAGGATTTATACAAGTTTAGGTTATTATTTTAACCTTATCAATTAGATTTAACTCTAAGTTAAATAATTTAACTTTTACCGTATATTTTTGTATTCTTACACTATATGGTTAATAAAGTTACTATATGAAACCAAAAGAACCCCAATTGTTTATTATTAATATATCTATCCTTATATAAGTCATTTGGCCGAACCGTAGATTTCTAGGAATTAAATAATAATTAATAATATAATATTTGTTTTAAAAACTAATTTATGTCAATTTTGACACTATTTGGTACATGATTTTTATGAAATTTCTAACAGAATGATAAGTTCCAACCAAGTTACATAAATCAACAATAACATGTCATATTAACCTATAAAATTAGTGTAAGTCATAAAAGTCTCAAATTACATTTATTTGGTCATTTATAACATCAATTATGTTAATATTTTCTTAAAAAGGTAATTACTGCATCAACGTTGTGTCATAAATAAATTAAATTATTTAAAATATAAAAATTACAAATAAAATACCATTATGTATGAAATCGTTTTATCTTTCTAATGAATATTTATAGTCGAAATAATATTATGTATAACCCTATATTAAAAATGTTTTAGTAAATAAACTTTGATTTTAACTCTTTTAACTCTTCTTTGAATTAAATAATAATAAATGTCCTAATCTAATCCAAGTGGTCCTAAATGATAATATTTTACACATAAGGTTGTTTTTGGTAGAGATACACTTGTCCAATTGGATTATGACACGTGTTAGGGTAATATTAATATCATTTTTACCCTTAATTATTCTATTTACTTTTAACCGTGGTAAATAAAAGTAAAAAGTTACGATTCACCAAAAATTATTTTCATCTCATTGAACCAAATTTTACTTACTGACATCAAACGTGTCTCTCAGATTTTTGAAATTTCATTAACATAAGCGGTAAAATTATGATTTATGAAAAAAATTAATTTTTTTAACTACCACTTAGTAGTTTCACTATTCATCAAAAATTGAAGTTTTTCAGAAAAATGCCAAAATTTCACCCTAAGCTATAATTGATTTTCCGAATTCAAAAATTATTTCTATTTTAGAAAATTCCCAACATATAATTTGTATTAATTAATTTTATAATTAATTTCCGCTGTCACAACAAATAGCGTGTTTTAAAGAGATAATAACTATCAAAAGATTAACACTTGTTTATGTCTGGTGTAAATGTGAAATTACATCCAATGACCAAAATTGTATTGAATTTTAAAAATATATTCTAAATATACTTTCAAACCACTCAAATTAATAATTTATCACTATTAATTATTTTGATTAAAAAAGTTGTTTTTAATTAAAATTTAGTAATTTTCAATATTCATCAGAAAATGAAATTTATCCGAAAAGTACCAAAATTTCACCCTAAGCTAATTTCGATATTACGAATCCAAAAATAAAGTCCATTTTAAAAAATAAAATTTACAAAATTTCAAAAAGTGGTTATTACTATTCATATCGGCTGGTTTTAATAATATAGCATATTGTTATTTAGTAAAACTTGTTACTCCGTACTACACACACTATCGAGGAAGGTTATGATTGCGTGTAATGAAAGGCAAGTCAAGGATGCATGTTGTGAAGGATCCTTTTGGTGTAGAGTACAACACAAGACATTAATGAAATTAAAAAGAATATTTTTTCATAAAATTTCGGGGTGTTACATTCTACCCCCCTTAAAATGAATTTCTCCCTCAAAATTCGTTGGGGTTATAAATGGATTACTATTCGAAAGTTTCTTTAATAGAAACCCACATCGTAAAAAGGAATACCAAAACCAATATTTAAAAACAAAAGTACGAAACGTAATGGTTACCCAAATAAACTAATCACTGGGTTTCCACATAGGTGAAAATATGGATATGGAAGAGAAATCTAACCATCATGTTCTGATGGAGAGTGGTAGAGAACATGTCTATGGAAAAGCCAGCGATCACAAAGGCATAAATTTGTGAAGATCTAGGGTACCATCTGATTCATCGGATATAAGGGCACTAGGACAACATTTTTGGTATTCAAGATCATTTCCCTAAAGTTGAAAATTTGAATTAGAATAAATACTTACTTTATTTTGGTACAATCTCACTGTTGTTCGTGCCTTGAACAATTTCCACTTCATATCTTAAATAAATGAAGTTGAATTTGTTATTCATGAAGTGTTAGCAAATCATGTGATAGAATGATGGGTCATTCCATCTGTCTCAAACAAAATGTTAGCAAAAATTATATACATAAGTCGATCTATAGTGAGATTAATCATATATGGTTCCTAAAATGGACTTATACTTCATATATCATACTGCTTAATATAATAAAACTAGTTTCTATTAAATAGGGACTTCCTGTAGGCCAGTGGTAGGCGATAATGGCCAGTCGCACTTTGATTGTGGGTTCGATTCCCACATCCTTGTCCGACGCGATGGGCTGTCGCCCGTCCTGCAGGTTGTCCTTTTTCTAAAACTACATTACTATAACATCCCATAAATAATATCGAAAAGCTTCTATCATTAAACAATACTAACTTATGTCCAACATAATCCATTCCAATATTTAGGCTTATCCATAATACTGCAGTCCACTCTCATAATATAGTGAAAAATATTACCATAGATTTAATACCCTCGTTGATCCCCATATATCATAAGATATGTCTTGTTGGTCACATTCCAAACATTCAAAGGCCTTAATCATGTATTATCTTAAAGAATGAATACCCATTGAACCTTAGTGAAAACATGAATGCAGTTAAAAGTTAACACTTTCCACAAACCAAAATCCTTAAAATTATTTATAATCAAACCATTATATCACTTAGTCCTTATATCAATCATGAGCTCATGAATACTGTTAAACATTTCATTTTCTTGTTTTCCCTTCATTATTCGCATATCATATTATTTCCAAAAATATCTAAATCACTTTGAATACCACATTCGACCAACACATAAATATTCCAATACTTTATGATACCACATTATTTTGGAATCCCATTACATAAACAATTAATCATTTCACCACATCATTGTCATATTCAACATCGCCAATAGCGATCGCATGTGACTTCCCTTTGTCCTTTGCCTTCATTGGTTGCTCATGTTGATCATCACTAACCCTTGGATTAGGTCATTTATTAGCATAATGCCCCATTTCCTTGCACTTGAAGCATTGAAGTGTTGGTGGTGCATTCTCTGCAGTGTTTGCTTTATTCACATCATTAGAAACCCTTTTTCCATTACCTCGACACTCAGCTGCTCGATGACCTTCTTTTCCACACTTAAAACATTTTCTAGTCCCTTTAAGACAATCTCCACCATGCTTCTTTCCACACTTTGAGAATAAGGAGACATTCATCTTCTTTTCACCATTATTCTGAGATTTCTCATTGAACTCCATCTTTCGTTTCTTGTCAAAATCATGAGATGGATATGTAATACCAACTTCCATTTCTACCTTGATAGCACAATGCACAATTTCTTCATAGATACTGAAGTCTCTTATAGCTAATGCCCTTCGAAGACTTGGTTTTAAGCCACTGAAAAATCTATCAACTTTACTTTCAGGTTGGATGATAATGCCAGATGCATACCTTGCATGTCTTGTAAAATTCGCTTCGTATATACCAACAGATTCACCATCGTTTTTCTTTAGTTCAAGAAACTCCTTCTCCATCTTTGTTCGAAGAATATGAGGGAAGTACTTATTGAAAAATAAGTTCTTGAACTCGTCCCATTCCATGGACTCAATTTCATCTCTTGGCCTCATATTCTTGATAAGATTCCACCATTGATCAGCTTCACCTTCCAAACGATATACTGCTAAGATGACTTTATCATGTTCAGAACATTGAAGAACTGAAAATATCTTTTCAGTGGTACTGATCCATTATTCAGCAACAAGTGGATCAGAAGTCCCACTGAAAGAAGGTGGACGTTGCCTCATGAAGGATTCAATAGAATATTGTTCCCTTCTCTGCTCATTTTGAAGTCCAGAATGATTCATAGCTTGTGTAAGTATAGCAATAATATTTTGCACTCCATCTCCCATAACATTTGTTTGTTCAGAAGGACAATCATTGCATTGTCCATTGCATTGATCAACACGGTTCCTTCGGGTTCCAGCCATTGTCTAAAACCCAAAAAGAATAGTGTGAGAGGCAAAAATCATGCTAGGGAAAACAACATAATAAAGGGGGAGTACCTTCAATATCTAACATCTTAGGTTTAATTCTATGATCGTTAGAGTAATTCTAGTACTATAACCTATACGTATTATTAACCTTAGGGACATCCCTAGACATACCTTAGAAATGTCTCTAGGGATCTCACTAATGTTCTCGCATCCTAGTTTCCAAAGGTTGACTAAACCTCCCTCTGATACCAACTGTAGAGACCCGAAGCTTAACGTACATGAACATTACATTACTTTTGCGGAATACTTATTACATAACAAAAACACACACACAAGGATCGTAATAGTTTAGTGTCTTTGGAAACTCGGAATATAATCTTCTAATCCTGGTGAAAGATCTTCAACATCTCCCATAAAGATCTTATTTTTTTTATACCTAAAACCTTTGTTTATATCCTGGGGAAAATAAAACATAAAAGGGTGAGCTCAAATGCTCAGTAAGGGTAAACAAAAGAAAAATCAATCACATCGTATTCATAAGAACATAACTTTTGGAAATCTTAACCTGCAAAAGAGAGCATAATTTCATAACATGGGATAAATCATAGTAGTGAAATGTAATCTCAATAATCATAAATTAAAACATGAAACTTTGTTTCATACACACATAATCATAGAGAATCATTTCTTATTAGTCAAGACTCATTGCCAAGACTATCATAGTGGACAATGTCCCTTTCTGAACCGAGTCACCCTCATTTCAGTCCTGTTTCACTGAACCGATATAACCTACCATTCCAGCCATGTATGTCTCATGAGATATAAAATCTTTTCCCAATGCATTGGAGGGAGATATAGTTCCCACCCATCTCATAATGATACCATTCTTATGTGTGCCACAAAATCATAAATCATACATCATTGCATATCCCATGTAATAAAATGGGATTCTTAAACATCATGCCATCATAATTCATAAACAATTGATATCATTTCATCATAAGAAAATTGAAACCATTTAAATCATAGAGACATTTTACTTGAAACATACATATCCAATAATTTCATCTTAGATGGAAAATAGTTTTGAGAAAAACACTTGAAATGAATTCTTGAGGAAAATATCCTTTCTACTTCAAAAACACTTTTCATTTCTTAAAATGTAATAAAATTATAAACTAAAAGAATTTGATTAAAAATAAACTTGAAAACTTTTAAAGGAATCTTCTTGGAAATAATTTTTTAAAAATCCATTCATTCCGTATAAGTTAAAAAACATTCTTTGTACTTTTTTCGGAAAAGTCAAAAAGTACCTCGTACGAAAAACGACAAAAGATTTCTTTCATATCTTTTACTAAAATCTCACCAAAAGTTGAAATTGGGTTTAAACAATTGTATGTGGATGTAAATAATATTACATATTGAGGAAACATGTATGTGGATGATAAAATACACCCCAGTATATACCAAAGTATAAACAATCTCAGATAAAAATGAGATTGTGATATTTCCCTTACCTTAGGTCAGATTTGATTCGTAAGTGTCTGAACCTCCTGTATAATGATTTAAATAATGTCATTGACTTATTACAGAATCATATTCATTTTTATGATATCATATATGGTTCACTTATTTCTTTATATTACCCGTTCTTTTGTAAATTCCATGTTAAAGAGCGTTTTGGGTAAAATTGTTTCATTTTTCGTCCGTGGTTTGACTTGTAATAATTCATATTATTACTTAGATCATGATTACTTAATTACATAATATAAAACATGATTTATATATATATATATATATATATATATATATTCAGAATATACATATATATAATAAATCAGTAAATGGAAAGAAATACACCGTTCATGGAGACGGTAGTCCGTACGTACGCATGAACGCTGTTTTCGTTTCATTATTGAATTGAATGGAATTAAGTAGATGACATACATATAAATATACATAAATCCAGTATCATTATTATTTCATATATTTCATTAGTACTTACTATATATACTTTATAATCATTAATGAATGGTTAATCATTGAGAATTAATCTCATCGCGTCGTGGAGACGGTAGTCCGTACGTACGCACGAGCGATGATATTGTTCCCATGTTCATGGAATTGTGTTGAAGTGTATGTATACTATTTCAGTATCAATATCACTTTATAATAATCATATATAGTTACTCATTACACCATTATACTCATCCAATTAAGGTGGTGGCGGAAAATAGATTACACCACGGCGTGGAGACGGTATTCCGTACGTACGCACGCGCGGTGATTTCCTTTTTCCGTAGGGTGGATAGAAGGTTAATTAGAGTTGTTTCATATTTATCATACCATATCAGTATATAATAAATACTGATGTTATTACTTTATCATGAAACAACTAAAGAAGAAGAAGTTGAAGAAGAAAGAAATTGAAAAAGATCGGTAATGGATATTACCTCTTTTTGACGCGCCTTCACTTAACCTCCACTTAAAGAAATAAGGATGGTCTTTGAAGAAGACCAGGACCTCTAGGATGATACCAGGGAAGTGGAGAAGAGATTTTGGCAGGGTTTGGCCGAGCTTGAATGCTCAAATTGGTGTGAGGAGGAGAGGGAGGAGGTGCCCTTTTATAAGGGAGGAGAGGGGCATCTTAGGAAAATCTCAAAATATTATTTTATATTAAGGTCAAATTCGGTTTATAATGGTTCCAAATGGTCTTATTTCAAAGCTAAAGTGGGGATGGGTCGAAATAATCTCATAAAATAGGATTTAGACAAGTTTAGGTTATTATTTTAACCCTATCAATTAGATTTAACTCTAAGTTAAATAATTTAACTTTTACCGTGTCTTTTTCTTTTCTTACACTATATGGTTAATAAACTTACTATATGAAGCCAAACGAACTCCAAGTTGTTTATTATTAATATATCTATCCGTATCTAAGTCATTTGGCCGAACCTTAGATTTTTAGGAATTAAATAACAATTAATAATATAATATTTGTTTTAAAAACTAATTTATGTCACTTTTGACACTATTTGGTACATGATTTTTATGAAATTTTTAATAGAATGAAAAGTTCGAACCAAGTTACTTAAATCAACAATAACATGTCATATTAACCTAGAAAATTAGTGTAAGTCATAAAAAGCCTCAAATTATATTTATTTGGGCATTTATAACATCAATTATGTTAATATTTTCTTAAAAAGGTAATTACTGCATCATCGTTGTGTCATAAATAAATTAAATTATTTAAAGTATAAAAATTACAAATAAAATACCATTATGTAGGAAACCTTTTTATCATTCTAATTAATATTTATAGTCGATATTATATTATGTATAACCCTATATTAAAAATGTTTTATTAAATAAACATTGATTTTAACTCTTCTAACTCTTCTTTGAATTAAATAATAATAAATGTCATAATCTAATCCAAGTGGGCCTAAAGGATAATATTTTACACTTAAGGTTGTTTTTGGTTGAGATAAACTTGTCCAATAGGATTATGACATGTGTTAGCGTAATATTAATATCATTTGTACACTTAATTATTCTATTTACTTTTAACCGTGGTAAATAAAAGTGAAAAGTTACTATTCACCAAAAATTATTTTCATCTCATTGAACCACATTTTTCTTACTTAAATCAACCGTGTCTCTCAGATTTTTGAAATTTCATTCACAGAAGCAGTAAAATTAAGATTTATGAAAAAAATTAATTTTTTTAACTACCACTTAGTAGTTTCACTATTCATCAAAAATTGATGTTTTTCAGAAAAATGCCAAAATTTCACCCTAAGCTATAATTGATATTCTGAGATCAAAAATGATTTCTATTTTACAAAATTCCCAACATATAAGTTGCATTAATTAATTTTATAATTAATTTCCGCTGTCACAACAAATAGCGTGTTTTTAAGAGATAATAACTATCAAAAGATTAACACTTGTTTATGTCTGGTGTAAATGTGAAATTACATCCAATGACCAACATTGTATTGAATTGTAAAAATATATTCTAAATATAATTTAAAACCACTCAAATTAATAATTTATCACTATTAATTATTTTTATTAAAAAAGTTGTTTTTAATTAAAAGTTAGTAATTTTCAATATTCATCAGAAAATGAAAGTTATCTGAAATGTACCAAAATTTCACCCTAAGCTAATTTCTATATTACAAATCCAAAAATAAATTCCATTTTGAAAAATAAAATTTACAAAATTTCAAAAAGTGGTTATTACTATTCATATCGGCTAGTTTTAATAATATAGCATATTGTTATTTAGTAAAACTCGTTACTCCGTACTACACACACTATCGAGGAAGGTCGTGATTGCCTGTAATGCAAGGAAAGTCAAGGATGCGTGTTTTACAAGCTCCATTTGGTGTAGCGTACAAAAAAAGACATTAATGAAATTAAAAAGAATATTTTTCCTAAAATATCGGGGTGTTACAATAAAACGATAAGTGTGAATTTTTATTCTTGATTATGTGGTTTTCCTATTATAATTAGTGTTGATCAAACTATTCTTCTTGGATTTAGTCAATGGATGGAACCCGAAGGATCCGTGTTAATGCAGAATGCGATGGGAAATGCAATGATTGTCCCCCTAAGAAACCAAACGTTATGGGAGCTAGAATGAAAAATCTTTTAGCCATGCTCACACAACTTTCTCAAGCTATGAATCATGCATGACTTCCAAATGAGCAAAGGAAGGAGCAACATTCTGTTGAATCCTTCATGAGGCATCGTCCACCATCATTCAGCGGGTTTACTGATCCCTTAGTTGCTGAATAATGGATTAGTACTACTGAAAAGATATTTTCAGTTCTTCAATTTTCTGAACATGATAAAGTCATCCTAGCAGTTTATCGTTTGAAGGTGATGCTGATCAATTGTGGAATCTTATCACGAATATGAGGCCAAGAGATGAAATTGAGTCCATGGAATGGGATGAGTTCAAGAACTTATTTTTCAATAAGTACTTCCCTTGTATTCTCCGAACAAATATGGAGAAGGAGTTTCTTGAACTAAAGCAAAAGGATGATGAATCTGTTGGTACCTATAAAGAAAATTTTACAATGCCTGCAAGTTACGCTTATGGTATTATTATCCAACCTGAGAGTAAGATCGATCGATTCTTTAGTGGCTTAAAACCATGTATTCGAAGGGCATTATCCATAAGGGACTTCAATAGCTACGAGGAAATCATTCGATGTGCTCTCAATGTCGAGATGGAGATTGGAGTAACCCATCATTCATATGGGTTTGATAAGAAGAGGAAATTGGAATTCAAAGGAAAATCTAAAGAGCACACTGAAAAGAAGATAAATTTTCCCTTATGCTTAAAGTGTGTAAAGAAACATGGAGGGAGTTTTCTTAAAGGGACAAGTAAAAGTTTCAAATGAGGAAAGGAAGTTCATCAGGCATTTGAATGCCGCAATGATGGGAATAAGTTGTCTAATGATGCAAACAAAGGATGGGATACACAGAATGAAACTCCAAAACTTCAATGTTTCCAATGAAAGTAGATGGGGAATTATGCCAATCAATGCCTAAATCCAATGGTTGATGATGATGGTCGACGTCAACAAACTTTTAAGGCTAAATACAAAAGAAATTCACATGTAATTTCTATCAGCGATGTGGAGTACGATAACGATGTGGTAAAAGGTACACCTACCATCCACTCTAAAGTAGAAAATATTTTATTTGATTCTGGATCCACCCACACTTTTATTTCTGAAGAATTTTCTAAGGGTTTCTCCATATTACCTCAACAATTAGAATTTGAGTTAGCTGTGACAACCCCTAATGGCACAACAGTCGCATCAAAAGCTTATAATTCTTCTTCGATTAAAGTTTGTGGGAAATTGAATTTTGAAAATCATACGATCCTTCCTATAGTGGAATTTTATGTGATTTTTGGCATGGATTGGATTTCTTTATATGGAGCTCATATCAATTTCCAAAGAAGGGAAGTCCCATTTCATATTCCAGATCAATCTATGATCATCTATCGATGCAAGGATGAACATAACCTTCCAGTGGAAATTTCTTCCATCTTATGGGTCTTGATTCTACTAAATGAAGGATATTTATCTCAAATGGTTGGTGAGAAACTCATGATTAAGAATATGACCATTATATGGGAGTTTGATGATGTCTTTCTGGAGGAATTTTCGGGTCTTCCACCAAATCATGAAGTTGAGTTTTCAATAGAACTCGTACCGGGTGCTTTGCCTATTTCAAAGACACCTTATAGTATGACCCCAATTGAGTTATAGGAATTGAAGAAAAAACTCCAAGAGAATCATGATAAGGGATTCATACACCCTAGTGCGTCACCTTGGGAAGCACCTATTCCTTTTGTTAAGAAGAAAGATGGATCAATGAGACTCTTCATTGATTATCAAGAACTTAACAAGATCACTATCAAGAAAAAATATCCTCTCCCACACATTGATGACTTATTTGACCAACTACGATGAGCTCAATACTTTTACAAGATTTATCTTCATTCAGGGTATCATCAATTAAGGTTCAAAAGGGAGGATATACCAAAGACGGCTTTCCGTACAAGGTATGGACACTATGAATTTATAGTGATTCCATTTGGTCTTACTAATGCCCCTGCTATCTTCATGGATCTAAAGAATAGAGTCTTTAGAGACTATCCTGATCAGTTTGTGGTAGTCTTTATAGATGATATTCTTGTATATTCAAAGAGCAAGGAAGAACATTAAGATTACTTGAGAATTATATTGAAGACCCTAAGAAAGGCGAAGCTTTATTCTAAATTTACCAAGTGTGAATTTTGGCTTCAAAAAGTTTCATTTTTGGGTAACATAATCTCAAAATAGGGGATATCTAGGGATCCAGCAAAAACAGAGGTTATCAAAAGATGGTCAAGACCAACAATAGTAACTAAGATCCGAAATTTTCATGGTTTGGCTGGATATTATCAACGTTTTGTGAAATATTTCTCACGATTATCTAATCCACTCACCAAGTTGACTTGGAAAGGAGTTAAGTTTGTTTGGATGAAGGAATTTGATGATAATTTCAAGGATTTGAAAAGAAGGTTATCCAGTGCACCTGTACTCACACTTCCTTATAGTGGAGAATGGTTTTTTATCTACATTGATGCATCCAAGAAGGGATTGGGGTGTGTTCTTATGCAAAATGATATGGTGATAGCTTATGCCTCACGAAAGTTGAAAATCCATGAGAAAAATTACCCAACTCATGATTTGGAGTTAGCTGCGGTAATATTTGCATAAATGATTTGGAGGCATTATATTTATGGATAAAGGTGTGAAATTTATACTGATCATAAAATTTTAAAGTATATTTTCACACAAAAGGTGCTGAATATGCGCCAAAGAAGATGGTTGGAGCTGATTAAGGATTACGACTGCTCAATTCATTACCACCCTGGGAAAGCAAACAAGGTGGCAGATGCATTAAGTCGACAAGACCATGACAATTTATCCATGATGAGGATCACAAAAGATCCAATATTTATGGATTTACAAAGGATGGATCTTGGAATTAAAATGGAAGGGTAAAATCTTATCTTTTTCAATTGAATGTTCAACCATATATACATGTAAAGATTAAAGAGGCACAGAAAGAAGATGTCGAGTTACAAAAGAAGGTGAGAAATGTTCTTGAATTCAACCTTGATTGTGATGGGATAATAAAGATTAGGAATTGGGTTTCTGTTCCTCCCATCCCCGAATTAAAGAAGGAGCTGTTGGATGAGGCTCATAGTTCTTCATTCACTATTCATATTGGAAGCATGAATATGTATAGGGACCTAAAAGAGTACTTCTGGTGGGATGGCATGAAAAGAGATGTTGCTGAATATGTCTCTCGATGCTTGGTTTGTCAGCAAGTTAAAGCTGAGAGACAGAAGTCTAAGGTGATTTTACAACCATTACCCATAACCGAATGGAAATTGGAAAACATCACTATGGACTTTGTCACAGGACTTCCTGAAACATCCAAAGGCAATAATGCTATCTGGGTCATAGTTTATCGTATTACAAAGTCTGCACAATTCATTTCTACTATAGAGGATTTCTCTCTGGATCATCTTGCCATGATATATGTAAAGGAAGTGGTAAGATTGCATGGAGTACGACTTTCTATTATATCTGATCAGGATCAGAGGTTTACCTGAAAGTTCTGGCGACGTCTTCAGCGTTCTCTGGATACAGAGTTGAGTTTCTGCACTACTTATAATCCTCAGACAGATGGTCAGTCTAAGAGAACAATTCAAACTCTAGAATATATGTTGAGAGCTTGATCTATGGATTTAAAATGTGGTTGGGATCAACACCAACCTTTAGTGAAATTTTCTTATAATAATATCTTTCACTCCAGTATTCAGATGGCTCCATATGAAGCTCTCTAGGGAAAGAAATGCAGGACTCCAACTGGATGGGATGAAGTTGGGGAAAGAAAGCTATTAGGACCTGATCTTGTTGATGAGATGGCAGAAAAGGTCAGATCTATTCAACAACACATATGAGCAGCTTAGAGTCTATAGAAAAGTTATGCTGATAACTAAAGAAAAGACCTAGAGTTTGAAGTGGGTGAAAAAGTGTTCTTACGAATATCTCCCTGGAAGAGGGTAATGAGATTTGGAAAGAAGGGGAAGTTGAGCCCTAGATATATCGGTCATTTCGAAATACTGGATCGTGTTGGAAAGGTAGCTTACCGATTGGAGCTTCCATAGAATCTCTCTCAAGTTCACAATGTGTTCCATGTATCTCTCCTGAGAGAGTTCATACCTGATCCTTCACATGTACTCAGCTAAGAAGTTGTACCACTGGAACAAGATCTTTCTTATGAAGAACAGCCGATAGAGATTATCGATCGTAGTGAAAAAGTCATACAGAAAAATACCACTCGCTTGGTGAATGTTTTATGGAGGAACCACCAATTAGAAGAAGCTACATGGGAGCTTGAGGATATGATGACGGAGAGGTATCCTCATCTGTTTATTACAAAGTGGCGAATTTCGAGGGCGAAATTCATTTTAAGGGGGGTATAATGTAAAATCTGAGACTTTTATGAGAAATATTTTGTTTTTATAAATCATAAAATGAATCTTTCACTACACACAACACTATCTTGGCTTGCTTTACACGCAATCGCGACCTTCCTCGATAGCTTGCGTCGTATGCAATACCGAGTTTCACTAAACAATGACATGCTATTAAAATATTATTAAAACTAGCCGTTATGAATAGTAATAACCACTTTTTGAAATTTTCTAAATTTTATTTTTCAAAATTGACTTCATTTTTCGATTCGGAATATCGAAATTAGCTTATAGTAAAATTTTGGTATTTTTCTGAAAACTTTCAATTTTGGATGAATAGCGAAACCACTAAGTGGTAGTTAAAAAAATGATTTTTTCATAAAACATAATTTTATTGCTTCTGTGAGTGGAATTTCGAAAATCCGAGAGACAAGGTTGATGTCATTATGTAAAATGTAGTTCAATGAGATGAAAATAATTTTGGTGAATAGTAACTTTTTACTTTTATTTACCACGGTTAAAAGTAAATAGGGTAATTAAGACTAAATATGATATTATTATTACCCTAACACATGTCCAAATTCTATTGGATAAGTGTAATTCGACCAAAAACAACCTTAGGAATAAACCATGACCATTTAGGACCACTTGGATTAGATTAGGACATATATTATTAATTTATTTAAAGAAGGGTCAAAATAGTTAAAATCCAATGTTAATAACTAAATCATTTTTAATATAGGTTTATACATAAGATAAATTAGAATATGAATATTCATTAGAAATATATGAATATTTACTACATAATGATATTTTATTTGTAATATTTAGACATTAAATAATTTAATTTATTTATGACACAATGATGATGCAGTATTTATCTTATTAATGAAATAGTGACATAATTGATGTTATAAATACCCAAATAAATGTAATTTGAGACTTTTTATGAATTACACTAATTTTATAGGTTAATATGACATGTTATTATTGATTTAATTAAATTTTTTTTGAACTAATAATTCTGTTATGATTTTCACAAAAATCAATTACTAAATAGTGTCAAAATTGACATAAAATAGTTTTTAAAACAAATATTATATTATTAATTGTTAGTTTGCTCCTAAAAATCTAAGGTTTAGCAAAATGACTTAGATAAAGTTATATATATTAATAATAAACAAATTGGGGTTCGTTTGGCATGTTATAGTAAGTTTATTAACCTTATAGTGTAAGAACACAAAAAGACATGGTAAAAGTAAAATTATCCAACTTAAAGTTAAATATAAACGATAAGGTTAAATTATAAACCTGAACTTGACTAAATTATATTGGATGAAAGGATTTCGACCCATCCCCACCTTAGCTTTGAAATAAATCAATTTTGAGCTATTTCAAACGGAATTTGGATTTATAATAAAATAATATTTTTAGTTTTTCCAAAGGAGCCCCTCTCCTCCATTAAAAAAGGGCCCTTCCTCCCTCTCTTCCTCACACCACTTTGAGCCTTCAAGCTCGGCCAAAACCTGCCACTTTATCCTCCCTGCTTCCCTAGAGACATCCTAGAGGTCCTGGTCTTCATCAAATACAAATTTCAGTGCCCTAAAAGGAGGTATCAAAGAAGCGCTTCAAAGAAGAGGTAATGTCCGTTACCGATTTTTTCAACTTTATTTCTTCTTCCACTTTTTCTTCTTTAGTTTTTTCATTATGAAGTAATAACATCAGTATCACTCATATACTGGTATGTTATTATAAGTATTAAACAACTCTATTTCACCATATATCCATCCTACGGAAAATGAAATCATCGCGCGTGCGTACGTACGGAATACCGTCTCCACGCCGTGGTGTAATCTATTTTCCACCACCACCTTACTTGGATGGGTATAATGGTGTAAAGAATGAATATATATGATTATTGTGAAGTGATATTGATTCTGAAATAGTATACATACACTCCAATACAATTCCACGATCATGGGAATGATATCATCGCTCGTGCGTACGTACGGAATACCGTCTCCATGATGTGATGTGACTCGTTCTACATGATCTTCATTGCATAATGATTATATAAATGAATTGGATGAATGAATATGATATATATTTCAATAATAAAATATAGGAAATGATGTATCTATAACCTAAAACGAATAATAATAATTTATTCGATAAAACACGCATAAGGACAAAAAGTAATAAACACCTGAATAACAAGTAGCAATGAAATATTACTAATAATAAGCTAAGAATATGATCATATATGATATCATAAAATTGATTATGATTCTGGAATAAGTCAATGACATCATTAAAATCATTATACAGGAGGTTCGGACACTTATGAAGCAAATCAAGCATAAGGTAAGGGAAATATCACAATCTCATTTTTATCCGAGATTGTTCATACTTTGAAATTTACTGGGGTGTATTTTATAATCCACATCCATGTTTCCTAAATATGTAATATTTATATCCTTCTATAATAGTTTATATCAAATTTTTCCCTTCGGTGAGTTTATAGTAAAACATATGAAATGAATCTGTTGTCATTTTTCGTACGAGGTACTTTTTGACTTTTTCGACAAAAGTACAAGAAGAAAGTTTTTTTTAACTTATACGAAATGAATGGATTTTTAAAACATTAATTCCAAGAAGATTCCTTTACAAGTTATCAAGTTTATTTTTAATCAACTTCTTTTAGTTTAAAATTGTATGACATGTTATGAAAGGAAAATGTTTTTGAAGTAGAAAGGATATTTTCCTCAAGAACGGAGTTTAAGTGTTTTATCAAAATTAGATTCCATCTAAGATAATATAGGGTTCTGTTTCTATCCATATTATTACATTGATTTGACTAAGTTGTGATGGAATTATTTTTATGAATTCCATTATCTTATATGAATTGTTTTATGATGTCATGATGTTTAAGAATCCCATTTTTTACATGGGTTATGCTATGATGTATGGTTTATGATTTTGTGGAACACATAAGAATGGTATCATTATGATATGGGTGGGATATATATCTCCCTCCAATGCATTGGGTAAAGAATTTATATCTCATGAGATAGACATGGCTGGAACGACCGGTTAGACTGGATCAGTGAAACATGACTAAAATGAGGAATGAACTCGGTTCAGAAATGGACTTTGTCCACTGAGATAGTCTTGTCAATGAGTCTTGACTAAGAAGAAATGATTCTCTATGATTATGTTTGTATGCCACAATGTTTCATGTTTTAAGACATGATTATTGGGATAACATTTCACTACTATGATTTATCCCATTTTATGAAATTATGATCTCTTTTGCAGGTTAAGATTTCCAAAAGATATGTTCTTATGAATATGATGTGATTGATATTTCTTTTGTTTACCCTTACTGAGAATTTGATCTCACCCTTTTGTATGTGTTATTTCCCCTGGCCAGGTAGAAGGTTATTAAGTATGATATGCCAAAAGGGACTATATATATGATGAAATAAATGGGAGACATTGTAGATGCTTTATGAACGAGTTGTTTATGTTTACCAGTTTCTAAAGAACCTATACCTATGCGGTCCTTTCATGGTTTTGTTATATGTTGTAATAAGTGTACTTCAATTTTGATGTACTAACAATGTATGTAAAGTATGGGTCATTACATGCCTCGACAGCACGACGGCCGGAGGCGGCGGCGCCGGCATGCCGTTGGGAAGGGCCACCGCGGCTGAAGCTACGGCAGCAGGCCGCTGGTCCCGTGATCGTGCGGGACCGAGGGAGGTGGGACGCGGCGCTCAGCCGTATCCGTTGACATGGAGCGGCCCCCCATGGGGCCACGGTTACATGCTAGCGGGGGGCAGCGTGCCAACCCCCACCCCTCGGCCTAAACGGCCGAGCCGCCCGACCGGACTGCCAGGCCGGGCCGCGCTAGCCGGGCCGAGCTGCACCCAAGAGGGCCGGACCCGGATCCGGGTCCGGTCGACCCGGTTTGGGCCAACCCAGGGGGTACCGGGCCGGGTCGGACCGGGACCGAACCTCCTAATACCGGAATTTTTTGGTCTGTTACTCATAACTTGGGCTACAATCCTCCGATCAACACACCGTTAGTTGCGTAGTGATCCTTGGATCGAGACGGTCGTTTCAGTATATTACACTCAATGTTTTGGAGTAGTTTGGGTTCAACCAGGTTGGTTCGTACACAAAACCAATCGGGCCCTCGGAGTGGAAACACTTATAACTTGAGCTCCAGACGTCCGATTGACGTGTCGTCAACTTTGTTGGATTCCTCTTAGTGAGATGATCCTTTTGGCTTACTCCGCTCGAGGTTTGGACGTAGTTAGAGTACGGTCGGGTAGGTTTGGACTTAAAAACCAACTAGGACCCTCAAAACGAAAAAGTCAATAACTCTCAGACTGGGCATCTGATTGACACGCCGTCTACGACGTTGAGTTCCTGTTGATGATGTGTAACTTTTGGATGAATAAACTCCGGACTATGTGTCATTTGATGTATCAGCCCCTCAGCTCATGGAGCAGACCCTCCCGAACAAGCTTGTTGTGTGCGAGAACCCTAGAGCTGGCTGTGACTGCGACGATGATGACAACAGTATAGAAATCCTCTGTGGATTCGACGACGACAACTACAACACTCAGTGATCCTACATGGATCTGTTCTACCGAGCCTGTGTGGGTCAGTGCTTAGTGTTCCTATGTGGGTTAGTTCCTACAGATCATGTGTGGGTCCGATCCTGTGTGGGTCATTGCGGGGGTTAGTTACCAATCGATCCTGTGTGAGTCAGATCCTATGTGGGTCATTTCAGGGGTTAGTTACCTATCAATCCATTGTGGGTCATTGCGGGGGTTAGTACCTATCAATCCTATGTGGGTCTGAAATCTTAGATGAATTAGTGGGAATATCTGATCATCTCTATCGTTTTACGAAGAAGTTTAGCTGTGTGAGATGAATATTGACTTTCAATCCTTATCTTCGATAAGTTTGACATGATATTCTATGTAGATTACATTTTACTTTCCTATGTGGAATGGGTTTTGTTTTCCTGTGTGGACTGGGTTGTACTTGAGCTCGGATGTTGGATCCAAACGAGAATTGATGACTTAGGTATATGTATGGGCATATACCTAATTAGTGTCGAATGTTACTTCGTGTTTGTATCTTTACATTGTGGATTTTCCATTGTGGATTCTGGGAGACCTTCGGGGGTCTCGGGGTCACTACTGAGCAGCTTATACTCACCCATACACAGGCTATACCCGCACTACATTGTGTTGGTTACAGAAGATGGACAGTGCTGATCGTGGTTGTGGAACGAGGAGTAGGTCGGTACCCGGAGGTGGATCTCTGGGCGGGGCGTACTCGTAGCAGATGGCTGGACCCGAGGAGCTGTGGAGGCTATCTATACCCACCCTTCAGGTGGGACTTCTAGTGGATGGCTCGAGGCTATTGCTTTACTTACAGTTTCTATTTTCCCTGTCCAGTTGTACTTTACTTTCAGTTTGGGATTGTATTCTGGCCCACTTACTTTTCCGCACTTACTGTTGTACCCAGATTTTACTTAGTGTTTACTTCTGATTTTTTTCTATGTGGTGTTTGTTTACTTTACAAAGGCAATGCCTTCCATTTTTTACCAAGAATTATGCCTTGGTGCTAGTATCCAGCCCCTGGCCTATGGAATGCGGGCTTGGGGTAGTCACGGCATGGGCCCCAAGGACAGTTCGTGACAATATATATGATGGATCACTTTACAATTATGTTTGTTATGTGTTAACATCCACATTGCTTCAGTTGGTAATTGGATATAATTATTCCTAAAAATTTATTAATACCCTAAAAAATATTTTCAATTCTATAATTTATGAAGCATGAGGTGTTGGTTTTTGATGTGTATTACCTGAAAGGTTAAGCTAATCAATGATGAACCCTTAACAAAAATATTAAAAAATAGGATGAAATTGACTACACTAAATGGAAAGAGTTAAGATAGTATTTCTCCAGATGTATTTTCGTCAAACTCTCACACTATAATAGATATGGAATTCTTAGAACAGAAGTAGAAGGATGAGGAATCCATTGGTGCATATGATGTAAATTATATTAGATATTCATTGTAAACATATGGTTTTATAATTGACCCTAATAGAATATTTAGTTAAATATTTACTTTCTAAAACCAATTCCTCCAAAGGAATTGGCTGTAATAGAATATGGTAGCTATGAATAAATTTTTTATGTTATATCAAGGTAGAAATATAGAATGGAGACAATCTTTGTGTCATGTATTTGGGGATAGAAAAAGAAAAAAAATGATTCTATATAATTAAAAAAATAAAACCCATAGGGGAAATACAATTTATCTAATTTTTTTCCAAAATGTGGGGATAATCACGAGAGAAATTATATCCAAAGGACATGTAAAGGCTTTAATATTGGAAGATATGTCATTTTATAACATGAATTTCATAGAGATATGAGTGAATTGGAAGGTCAATTAAATGTACCACCCAAAATCCAATGATTCAATTGTAAAGGGTATGAAAATTATTTTAATAAAATCACTAAACCAAGGGTTAATGATGGAAATAAACATTAGTAACCTCCCCGTTTAATGGGAAATGTAAATCGTAATGTTATCGTAACTACTCTATAAGGTTATAAGAATTATGTTATAAAAGGTACAGATATCATCAAATCTAGAACTTAAAATGACATATTTGATTTTAGTTCTACCCCATATTTTATATTTTTAGATTTATTTAGGGTTATCATAAAAAAAATCAATCATTATATATTAAAATATATAAATTTTTTAATGGTGTGATGATTTCATGTAATGTCTATATCACCTCTCCAACAAAAGTTTATGGGTGTTTGATTCTTGAAAATATATTTATTAACTCTCTAGAACAATTTTATGTATATTGTGGAATGTATTATATCTAATCATATAGATACTATATAAATTATTGAATAAATTAATTCATGTGTTATATCATGGAATAACTGATTGCCATATTTCAGTGCAAGGATGAAAATAAAGTTAATTTAAATAGAAATAACTTTCATTATTAGAGTTTTACTACCAATTCATTAGGGGTATTTATCTCAAATTGTTGGGGATAAACTAAAAATTTATTATATGAATATTATTCAAGAATATATAAATATATTTTCTGAATAATTTCATTGTCTTCTCCCAAATCACAAATTTTTGTTTTCTATTGAGCTCATACCTTGTGCATCACCTATTTCAATAACTACATATAAAATGGGCCTAATTAAATCATAAAATTTAATGAAGGAACTTATTTAGAATATAGATAAGGGGTTCATATGAACCAATGTTTCACCTTTTAGTGTGCCTATTATTTTTTTTAAAAAGATAGAGGTTTTAATTATATTTTCATTGATTATTGGTAATATTACAACATCACTATTAATTGAAAGTATCCTCTACCCCATATTGATTTAATATTTAATCAAATTTATAGAGCCTAAAAAGTTTCTAATATTTTCATTTGAATTGTATATAATCAATTACATTTCAAAGAAGGAGGATATATCAAATATTTACATTTCACAATGTATGGAAGATATTAATTTATAGTGATTTCAATTGGACTTACCAATTCCTAATCTATCTTCATGGATCTAATTACTAGTGTCTTTATAGAATGTATTTATAATTGTGGTAGTAGTTATAAATTATAGTTTTATATAATCAATGTGCAAGGAATAGTGTGATGAAAAATTAATCATTTTTTAATGAACATGGGGAAATAGAAGAATTATTATAAATATAAAAAGTGTGGATTATGGCCACTAAATGTATCAATAATATGAAATGTAATTACAAGACATGGTATATCAGTGTATCGTTCAATGATAATGTTTATTGACCTATGACCCAAAAAAACCATTGTAACTAAGATATGTAGTAATACATGATTTTATAAATACCATCGATTCATTGTGAAAAAATTATCATAAATATCAAATCCACTAACCAAGTTGATGCCAAAGGGATTCAGGTTCCTTTTATGGATTAATGTGAATATAATTTAATAGAACTGAAGGAAAGGTCAATCAGTGTGCCTATAGTCACACTAAACTATTATGGAGAAGGGTTTATGATATACAGTGACACATCAATGAGGAGATTGTGATTTTTTCATGAATAATGACATAGTAGTAGAGTAATCCAGATGCTAATTGATGGTTCATGATAATAATTATCCAACACATTATTTGGAGCCCACAATGGTTATCTTTTCATTAAATATATTTTTTAATATCATTATTGTGAATTTTATATATACATATATATATATATATTCCAATCATAAATTCACGAAGTATATATTCACATAGAAATTATAAAATATTCACCAAAGGAGATGGTTGTGGTTGAATAATGATTTCGACATCCCAATACATTACCAACCTGATAAGAAAAACAGGGTGGTTGATTCTCTATGTCATAAATATCGTACTCTGTTGTCCATGGTATGTATTTAAATAGATTCATAACTTTTGTATTTATAGATGATGGACATTAAAACCATGAGGGTAGGGTAGAAATACTATCATGATCAAATTAATGGTCAACCTTCAATCTATATATAGATTAATGAGGCTTAAAAAGAATATCCGGGGTTATAAAATAAGTCAATGAATTTCTTATAGTTGAACTATATCCATGATGGAATGATAATATTTAGGAATCATACTTGTGACTAGTCAATACATTAATTGATGAAGGAGATGATGGATGAATCATATATATCATAATTATCTATCATTATTTGAAGTATGAATTTATATAGAGATATTAAGGAGAATTTATGGAGTTATTGTATAAAGAGGGATATTATTTAGTTTATATATCAATTCCTACTATGTTAATAAGTTATAATTGAATAAAAAAAATATATATAAGATGTAATCATTACGCATGGCTATATAAAAATGGGAAAATACCACCAAAGGTTTCATCGTAGAACTCCCCAAGACATATAATTCAATGACTCCATTTGGGATGTAGTAGATTACATTAAAATAATAGAATTTTTAAATGCAATGAGATATAATTTCTTGGTTAATCAACCTATTTGTATATAAATTAGAGAAGCGGTAAGGTTTTATAGAGAAAAAATATAAACTATATCTAATAAAGATATGAAGCTACCTCAATGTTATGAAGAGTATTATGTAAATATTGAATATAAAATTGTACATTATAATTTTATATCATCCACAAATAAATTATTCATAATGGGTGAAAAATTCAAAACCTAGAATATATAATGAGTGATTTCTCTATGGATTTTAATTGTGGTCATGATTAAAACATTAATGTGGTCAAATTTACATACAATAATATATTTCACTCGATAATTAAAATATCTCAATATGAATCTATCGATGGAAAAAATTTCATAACTCCTACATGTAGAAATTAAGTTAGAAATTTAATGCTCATGGGACCTGCACTAGATGGTTATATAGATAATAATGTTACAGTTATTCAACAACATATCCAAAAATTTCATAGTTGAAAAAAAGGGTTGTGCTGAAAATCAAGGGAGAGCTATAGAGTTCAAAAATTATAATAAGCGGTTCTTATGAATATCTCTATGGATGAAGGTTCTGATATTTTAAAATATTTTGAAGTTGGTCCCTAGATATATCAGTCCCTACGAAATTCTTGATTGTATCGGGATGGTGAAATATTTCATGGTGCATCCACCGAACCTCACCAATGGTTATAATATGTTTCATGTAATAATTTGTAGGAAGTACATACATGATAATTAACATATAATAAACTCAACTAAAATACAATTGGATCATGATATTTCTTTTGAGGAATAACTGATGGTGAATTGTGATTGAAGATATAATGTTTTGTGGAATAATGCCACTTATGTTGAAATAGTATTTCTTGAGAACCATATGATTGAGGAATATATATGGTAATCTAAGGATGAAATAAAGAATAATTATCATCTTTTTTTCTATTATAATATTTTGATTTCAAGGGACACATTCTTATAAAGAGGTAGAATGTAACACTTTGTGATATTAAAATATATTTCTCCTTCAAAAATTCATTGTGTTCAATATCTTAAGATACACTCAAAAACTAAGTTAGAGAGTATAATGTTTTTTTATAAAAAATAAATTATATTACATTATAATTAAATGAAATACAATTGTAAAGTTAAATTAAGTAATTATTAGATTTATTACTTTAATTATTCATGGGTAAACAAAAATCTTTTGTTTAAAGAAATTATTTTTATTATATATTACATATTTTTTATATCTCATTTTTTAATTTGGATTTAAAATAATAAACTTAATTTGTTAATTTATATTTCCAAAAATTATCTTATGGATAATTTTTGATATTTTTCTAAAATTGTTGATCTTTAGGTGAATGGTGAAGTTTTTTTTCTTCTAAAAATAATGTAATATTGGAGTCATTATTATGACATAAAAATGAAATGAAAAATATATAAAACCATTTAATTGACCAAATATTTGTTTAATGGATAAAATATAGAGTTTAAAAATTCAAATTTTAATTTTTAAACCAAGTCTTTATATTTTAGAACCCATGATAAAATTATTTGTAACAAAATACTATATTGTTTATTTTCTTGAAATTAATTATTCAGAATGATCTATATGGTGATGGATTTCATTTTAAATTATTAAAATATTATTTTTTACCCAGAAAATAATAAATTTAATGGGAATCTAACATATATATATATAACATTGGTGTAAATTCATTTTTTTTGTTTGAAAAGAAATATTCAAAAAATCTATTATGTTTTGAATAATTATAATAAATGTAAGTTTTTATACCAATATGAATGAATCATTTAAAATAGAATTTATATTTGAAATTATAAAATTGAAATAATTTAATAAGTTCTATATCATTTTATTCATAATGAATAGTTACCATGGAAAAAGTTGAGTCATCATGGGAAATGATAAAATGAGATTAAGGGGGTTAAAATAAACGTTAATGATTCAAATAACACATAAACCATATATTTATTTCATTGTTTGACTGGATTTAAATAACCCATATGTTTATCAAAAACATTTGAATTATTTTATTTCACTTTCCCATGGAAATGTATGTATATTATTTTAATGTAATGTGTATTTACATGGGTGTTACTCTAATCACTTATAAAAGTGTTACTTCTCTCTTAACTTCTTAAACATACTTTGATCACCTTTTATCGATCAATATTTTCCCAAATAACTAGAATATCCTCTAAATTTATTAGTGGTTTTATTCTCACTAAAATAACAGCCTAAGAATGATTAAGCTACGAGGAAAAAGAGGATACAAAAAGAATACTAATTATCATAACAAAGTTATTTTGAGTTTACCTATTCTTCCAAATCCTCAAAATGAATTATATACATAATAACATGATGAGATAACTATCATAAATATAATAATTTTTTAATTAGTATTGAATAGTCATTATCTATCTCCACTTTATCTAATGAAAAATGAATGTGTCTCCCATGCGTATGTTTGGACTACTACCTCATTGAAGCAATGTATTTTATTTTTCATCACAGACTATCATGGATAGTAAAAATTATTTATTTAAATATAATATTATATATTTATGATATAATTGTTTTTATTGAATGTAAAATTATTTTCTCTATTAGTTTCATTTAATCCATTGAAAAATGAAAACATTAGTCAGGCGTACATGTAGACTACTGCCTCCACAAAGTGATGAAATTAATTTTTCAAATACACCTCACATACGTGGTTTTAAAAGTTTATATAATTAATAAATATTATATTTATTAAATGAATAATATTTCTGAGATTATGAAACCATGAGTAATGTTTAAGTACCAGAATCGCTGAAGTGAAACATGCCTAGATAATAGAAATATTGACACCCAAATATGGATATTAATGATTAATTGTCTGTAAATGAGGTATTAGAAATTATATGGGAATTATATAAACTAATAGATGATTACTATGGTTCTTTTTTATATTTATAGTAATTTTTAATTAATTATATAGTATCTTAGATCATATATGAAGAAAGTCACGACTTGAGATGATGGTTTATATTACAATCTCAATTTTTATGAAAACTATTTACATTTCAATTCCCATTGAAATGAATTGTATGATAATTCCACGATAAATACCATTTTTTTCTTTGAATATTTTTAATAATGGGGTTTTCTAGTTTTATATATTTTTTCAATTCAATTGTATTAAAAAAAATATGGAAAATTTGTTTTAATTAAATTTTTTGTTTTTTCACCCATTATGTTAGGAATATTATTCCTCATTATCTATTTTCATCATTTTCCTTTAGTAATTATATTTTGAATACATTTTTGATTTCAAAAGGTTAATTTATATTATCGTTGACTTATCATTCAAATGTTTAGAAGGAATACATTTAACATTTTTGATACCATTCATTTTTTAAACTTTATTTGCAAAAGTGTTAAAAATTTAACCATTACGGAATGAAAAAATTGTCTCATATCATACCATTTAATAATAATAAAAATAATTTAATAATTTTAAAATTTTAAAATAAAATATTATATCCATTATATTGGATTTTTTTATTTATTTTTAATGTTTTTTAAATTGAAAATGATAATTCTCTTTACATTTCAATGAATATTTGAAATTATTTTATATATATTTTTTCATCTACATCTATATCTTTAAGGTTTTTTATGCATCATTGGAAATAAAATACTATGATACTATTCAATATTGTTATTTTCTTGTCTTATAATGATATTTTTTTAATTATTATTTCATGAAACTCATTTCATTAGCATGGGTTAATTATGTAATGACGAAATGATTAATGTTTTTTGGATCCTATTGTGTACAAATGTATGGTTTATCATTATATGAATAGTGGGTCCATTATAGAACATCAATGAATTCGGTATTGTATTATATCTCATAAGTATAAGAGGTCAAATGGGTGATTATCCCATGCCTAAGAAGGTACACAATTGGTTATACAAAACCCATAATGGTACATGACTGGTTAGCCTAGTCCTACTGTGTGATGAATATATTATCCAAGGTTATTATTTTATAGAAATGGAGTATTGTTTGTGTTTAATTTCAATCCACACATGGAATATTATTGATCTTACATGAAAATATATCTTACACTTCATGATAAAAATAGTATTTAAGGTGGCATCATTTCCATGTATTTTCCTAATTTTTGGGGTCTCAAATTAGGATGATAGATTACGTTCAAAAAAGTGGTTTATTTGACGGACTTATGAAAATATGGAAAAGGAATAAGTTTCAATAAAATGGTCTTTGCAAGAGGAATATTTCAAAAGATCCATGAAATATGATGGTGATATACGCAATAACTGCAATCAATCTTAATGATGAAGAATTGTTGCATCACAAATGGTGATGGTGATCTCTGTGATTACGAGAGTTTGAGCATCATAGTGAGAATTGTTTTGATGGAAATATCCATCGTTATGATGAGAATCACAAACTGTGAATTTCCATGGAGATTTGAAATAGGAGGATCACCATGAAGATGTATTTTATTTTTTTTGAAATCCTATAAATTTAGTTGGATCATCACGAATGAATGAGCCTATTAATATAAGGATACCCCTCTTAATTTCAAAATATTTTTTCAAGGAGTGTTCGGAAACAATATGATTCACAAATCTATGGTAGATTTTGGGTTCTAGTATTCTATGAATAAGCCTATAAATATAAGGCTACCCCTCTTGATATATGCCAATGATTTTGTATAAAGGGTGCTTCCCGATGATGGGGTATTATGCGTTGACATAGTGAGTTTTCCGAAATAATTTGTTCCAAAAAGGTAGGGGTGATTTCAGATGGACTGAGATTTTGAAAGGTGATTCATGGAAGGTGGTTTTGAATATCTATTTTTTTATTGAAAACTACAATATGAGTTCATCTTTTTTTGTTCATGGTGTATGAAGAGTATTGTGCTAGTCAGAGACAAAAACGTAAATGATAATCAATTAAAGCAACCTTCAATTCAATAAGATGAGTAAGAATTCACCCACGGAAGTGAACTAGGGGAGTTGAAGAAGGCGTTCTTAAGGAAACCACGGGATTTCCATAACACCTTTAATGGAATTATTTCTGGAATAGAGTGATTATAACAAATCTTCGGTATTCTAAAACAATTAAATATTAGTGGATTTTGGTACGACTGACTCACTGTCAGTGTGTGCTCCTTAGACTAGCCATTAGTGGTGACCCATGTAAAATTTTTGTGCTTTCACTTTTAATGTGATTATTTATGTTCTGTATTTTTCAATCAGAGAGGTTTAATATGTTCATAGAAATGTGGGAATAAAATCCATCATTTTGGGAGAAAAATGTAACACCATGATCCACCCCTCCCTTCTCAGGGTGTTCTAGCATCTATCAATGAATGACTGGTTGGGAAACTGTGAAATATGATTTCAATGATTGTATGTATTAGATAATCGTTTGACATATTCTTATGATATGATCTCATATATCATGATTGATTATTGACGATCCCATAGTCTTATGACTTATTTATTTTTTATAGCGGCCTCATTCCATGACACATGATTTATGGTCTATGACTTTATGGGTATGTTTTCATAAATAATGATCAGGTTATCATACCATTATACTCATACTATACTCACTTATTATCATTGACTGATATATTCATTGTTTTCTCTTACAGTGCATCTGACCAGGCTATTTATTATGTCTCTATTTCCCTAGGTTAGGAATGAATTTATTAAGTAAGATATGTCTAAGAAGGATACCATGTAATAAGAAAACTGGGGGAGATGTTGATGAAATTTCATGAAATGTGTTGATTATATATATATATATATATATTATCAAACGAAATAAAACCATCGTGGATCTTGTTTGGGTATTATTTTGATATGTTTTATTTTTTCATATAAAATGATAGAATATGTATATATATTATTTTTGGTTATCCTCAGCAACTAAAGACATGAATCCAAATCACATGAGCCATTAATAATTATGATGGGGCTCACCCAGTAGTTAAAAATTACCTCTAGTAAAAAAAATTTCATTTTCATCACAAATTATCTAATTCATTATTTCAAGATTTCTGGAACAGTAAAACCTTTAACAACATCAAATAAAATATAGTAATCAACATAACCATACTTTAAGAAACTCTTCATGATTAATTTATTTCATGGATGAATGGTATTCAATTTAAATGATTCTTTTAGTAAACCCATCTTTTTTATAATATTTATATTATTTATTAATTTAATGTATATAAATATTGATAAACCAAAATAATAATCAAAAAAATAGATAACACATTATATCTGAAATATCATGATTCTTCATAAAAAAAGATTCAACACTTGTGATCAAAACATCCCTACATATACATTCTTTAATTTAATTATCATATTAATTTATTTAATTTTAATTATTAGTCAATGAATATTATGAATTATAATCATATAATTACACATAAAAAATATATGTAATGGATCCCATGTAATAATAAATTAATTAAATGATCTTTGATTAAGAATAAAAGAACAATAACCAAACAAAATATTATTAAAAAAACTCTTCCCACAAGTAACTATTCTTAAATCTCCAATCAAAACATAATGAACGATTAAGATAAATATAGTAATTTCATGGATATAGGGGGAGATGTGTTATTTAGTAGAGAAGAGTGACAACTCACCTCGGATCACCAATGGATCAATCTCTAAGATCTAAGGATAAGTCCCAGAATATGGTTCTTAATGTCTCTAAAAGAGTCCATCAGGTCACGTACTGTTTTAAGGATAAATGTTTAAAATAAGTATATACAATAGGGTTCCTGAATTTATAAAAGTAGATTAAATCAAAAGACTACAACACAACCCCAACCATACTGTTGTAGGTAGGGTTTTCACAGAAAAAAGGTTAAACATGAATGTGTAAATCATAATAGATTAAATCAAAAACCATACTCCATAATAAATATTTAATCCCTATATATATCCTCTATAATTCTATATACCTAGGGTGGGTATGTTTCAAAACCCTTTCATTACATAGTAGACCTCCATTAATTTACTAGAACCACTAACAAACTACCTCTATGGATCGGCAAACCCAAAATCAATATAACCACTAAAGTGAACCACATTGATCCCCTATCACAAGGAATAATCTACACCACATGGTCTACCTCCAAACCTCAATAAACAAAAATCCATAAGACCACAACATAAGAAAATATTCTTTCTAAAAAACAACATTGAAAACCTTAAAACCTTTCTCTTATTAAACACATACAAGACATGAAGAAAGGGATCCAAAATAAAAAACCCTTAAATTAGATACCTCTTAATAAATTATCATCTTTGAGAATTAAAAAGAAACCCAAGAAGAAAAGAATAAGGGAACATCACAATCATATGAAGAGATACATATCACTTCTTTTAATATTCAATAACACAAACCATGAATTAAAGAAAAATGTCACATAAACATGAAACATAAAACATCTCGTAAATCAATATATTCAAACATATAACTACAGAATAAACAAAACATAGAAAAACTCATGATAGTGAGAATGCATATATGACACCCACTGCCACCATATAGAAAAACTAGGGGAATAAAAGGAACAATAATCAACTTTTCTTGATGGTTCATAATCTCAATAGGCAACAACAAGAAGGTTGCATTATCTTCACCTCCCAACTCACCCTAATCAATGACATGGGAATTTTAATAAATGTACTGTAGAAGTTATAAAACATAGAAGATGTCTTGAATCTAATTCATCTTCATGGGATGTTCTAATTGATACAAAACATACCCCACATTGGCCAACTACAGAAATGGTTTAAAAATTATGGAGAAAGCTTTATCCCTTGACCAAACATTCACTACCACAATGAGGTGATACCTTAAATAACACGCGATCTCTAATTTCAATCTCAAAATTTCTCATCCTATGATTATCAAAGGAAATATAACGATATAGTGTTTCTTTAATTATTTTATTTATCATATACACCTTCTCAATTATTATATAGAACAATTCTGATCCAAGAATATATTATTCTGTAATATCATGCCAACACAATTGAGTTCGGAAATGGTTTTCATTCAAATAATTGAACTGAACCATTGAAATATTGGTATGGTAGTTTTCATTTTATGAAAAATACACCAAGGATTAGTGTCTAACCCTTGTACGTCTAAAATAAACAATTCCATCACAAAACATGTTATATAGAATCAAGATATTCTACTCGATCTGACAATGTGTATATAGATAAAAAGTAGTGATAAGGCATTACTGAAAGAAAAATTAATTTTGGAGACATCTCCAAACCCTATAGTTGGAAAAAAGGATCATAATAACATATGATCATCCCCAAACCCCCATGATTTCTTACCACCTTCTTTAGATACTATCTCAACAAATCCTCTACCAAGATCAACTCCTTAATCTCTAATAATTAAGATGACATAATTATGTGATTCACTATCACCCATATAGAATCATATCCAGCCTGTGCTCCCGGAAACCAGTGATGAATTATATCAATATGTCCCCATAATTTTATTTGGGAACATTAATTAGTTAAATAAACCCACCCAGAACACGACACATACCATTTACCCTTTGCGAAACCAACCATGAAGAGACAAACTATAGAAAATATACTTCCATAATTACCACTAAACGTGAACTCTCAAGGAATGATACATCTATTCGACACCAAGATATGCTTCCATGGGTGAACTAAGAAACTCATGGGAACAACATCATGCATTTCCAATGGAATAATGAGCCTCCCATGAACTAAAACCCAATATCGATCATCCTTGGACCATACCTTAGGGGCATCACAAAAAAATTGATCTCACCAAACCTCCAATTCAGAACCCCCTTGCAGGGACTCCACCACCCATTGTACTAAATACGATGAAGACATCATATTATAAAGACCCCCTACCACAACATCTCCCATATCAATATGCATCACATCAAACTCTTATATAACTCTATAAGAGCCTTTAGATCATGAGAAACACCACCACCTGACTTCCTTATCAATTAATCAATCACATCACTCCCTTTCCATATTTATAAGAAATCCTGTATATATGATCCTATAATAATTCCGTCTAAATTAATTTTTATAAATTCAAATAATGAACAGAGAACACATAAATCAATGTCTTATGATTTGTGAAAACTAAAAAGAACTCTCCAATGAAGTAATTATACTATGAAATTAGAGAAAATACATATTCCACATACTTGGAATTGTATGTATACTATTTACATTCATGAGTTCATAACTATCGATACCCATAAGAGTTAATCATTATATTTTCTATTATCACACAACCACCTCCAAGACACAAAGCATCAAAATAAACCTCTAACACAATGAACTCCAAAAAAAATATTGAACTGGATAAATGACTAACATTTTTTTCAAATAATTAAAATAAATTTTGAATTGATAGGTTATCACATATTTTGGATTATTGTTAGTTAAAGCTATTATAGATATTGAAATATGAGAGAAGCAAGGTATGAACATCAATATTGTCCTACAAGACCATAGATAATCTACACCTCTAATAACTTACATGGGGGTATGTAATAAATAACCACCACAATATTCAATGGAAAAAAGGCTACTCCATCATGAGATATAACATTTTCCAAAAACGAACATGATGGGAATAGAAATCACACTTTGATAGCATCTTGAATAGATTCCAATAATAAAAAAGCCCAACACATCTCATAGATTCTTGGAAAAATCCTCCTAAAACACTGAATATATAAGGATTTCATAAAAAAACTATAATTAACTAATCTAAAAACTCAATGGACACTAAATTCATCAATCTCATAAACATAGATGGATATTTTATCCCCCTTAATGACATCAAAATAAAAATATAATTCTGTAAAAGCATCTAAAAGTAGTCTTGGAATATCCCCACCATTCACATGCATTTGATGATACCTTGAACAACAAATTTATCTTCATTTACTAGATAAGTCTATTAAATTTTTTGAATTATTCATTAATTCATGGGAGAGGTGACTATTCTTCACATTCACTTGATTTAAGTATTGATAATTGATACAGAACTCTATAATGACATCTGATCTCTTCCCAAACATAACTGGCCAACCCTAAGGCATCACACTAGGATAAATAAAACCTTAAAACAAAGGATAATCAACCTAAATCTACACCAACCAAGACTTATAAATTTTTATCCAATATGGGGACATTACTATAAAATTAGAAACCTAATGAAACACTATCCCAAACTTGATCTCACATTGAGGAAGTAGTGTCACTACCACATACTTAAAGGCATTATGGTAATCCTCCACAACCTTAAAAAACACCACTATGTGATCATCTACTAACCTTGAAAACAGACAAGAAATCATATAAGATAAAGACATGACAAACTTTCAACCCATTATAGGGTATCTATCACCAACACACACATCGTACCCTTTATCACCAACATAGAAAATAATGATCCTACAATAGAAATCCCTGACAATTTGCACGAAATATATCCAATCTATATTGAGTATTATCTTATATAGTTTTATTCCAAATGTATTGAATCTCCCCAAGAGAAATATTTCCCTAGAAGGAACTCATAATCTGATCACATTCTATACAAGATAGCTCAATGTTTGAAAAGTATAGTTAGTACTAGGGAAATTGGAAACCTCTCCACCAATAGTATCAAAGCATGGACTATGGAGTGTTTAATATATTATTTTATATCTCCAAAATCAAAATAGGAAGACACCCATGTAAAATATAATTAGATAATACCAAGAACGATTTTTAGCACACCCAATGCTGGAATCTTTAAAAATGCATCTGACCAAAAACTACTCCAAAACCCTTATGAACATAATGAAGACAACCTATATAGTCATAGAATAATTTTAGTCTCGGATAATGTTAGATCGTATGGATATTTATGATGCATAGTCCATCACTTATCAATTGAATTTAGATTTTAGAACCCTCCATCTACTATTTTTGTACATGATACTAATGAGATGGCTGGTATTGAAGAGGGCCTCCAACTCAATTATGTCTACTAATTATGTTCAAGTAGTCAATATTCCAATGAATATTATACTCATAAGTAAAAAAATCATCTCCTAGTTTACAACAAGGGTTTGGAGAACTACTAGCCTCGGTGAAATGCGATGAATTGTGATAGAGATTACTTTCTAATTTCTAAACCTTCTACAAACTATGAGTCTGATAACTCTTTACTATTGCTCCACTATTTAGAGATTACTTTTGAGTCCCCTCCTATAAAGATCTGGTTATTTCCAATACCCTCATTATAACTTCTTCCATCATCAATACATTTATATATATTGAAAAAAAGAATGGGGTGCAATGTTAATAGATCTATGGATTCAAAGACCCCTCAAAATACCATTACCTAACCTTCCAATTAAGTGTATGTTTTGATGAAAAAATAAATTGGTTCTTATAATTTATACTGAACTCACAAGAATTAGAATTCCCCAATTATAGAGTTGTTATATCTAGCAAAAAATACACCATTGTAGGTAAAGTAAAAATATTTTCCAAAAATTTATATCAAAACATATCCCATGAAATAATTGACACCTCAAAATCTACGAGGAACAAGAAAACCCATTATGGAGCTTCCCCATGCAATATCATCAAAAAAAATAAACCCCAATGCTCTCATTGATCATGAATAGAACTAAATATATCCACTAACCCTACATAATATGCAATTATCACTTGATCTAGAAGATATTACTCAAACGTCTATAGGGCATGGAACTAAAACTCTTAGATTATCCCTCTCTAAGAATCATTTTCATCGACCACTACCCTATTCAAATCATCTTGAGCATCATGCTAATCACATTTATCATAAACATGACCATATTTCTAACCCAGAGCCATAACTCAGTCATATAAAATGTTAAGAAATAATAATCCCAAAATATATAATATTTTATACAAATTAATTAGTTTGATTTTGAAAAAAATCCAACAAAATACCCAATTCAATCATAGGATTAGAAAATCTCGATGTTTGTTATTTACCTACGCCTCTAACTCATAAGAATTATTATATTACTCATTGTATTCAATTAAAATAATGGTCATATATTGAAGCATGGATGGCCATATATTTTCATGTCTTAGTTTGTATCACTCTATCATATCATCTGCTTATTAAAAATGACATTATCTCCTTACCAACACATGAAATTCTAGATAATTCCTATATTCAAACTCCATAATATATCTCAATCATCATCTTTGAAAACACTGCATCAATTACCCCACCCCCACTAGTACACTCTTGGTCCTACAATAATGAGAGGTATATGACCCCTAAAGCCAAACTCGAATAGGCCACGGGTTGGATACTAGCAGTGAGGGTATATAATCAAATAAAATGAATGAATTACCCTTTTAAATTAGTTTTATTGATAAGAGACAAGATGAAATACACTAACAATATTAATTCATGAATAATGAATCAACTTTAATGCATGAATACAATCTTATACAATGTTGAAATAGTTTAATTAATACCAAAACATACTTGGTAGTAACCATGAACACTAAAAACTCTAGAAAAATGACTATGAGATATTCGCTCCCAAATTTATCACCCACCAACTCTTGGGGACCAATAAAATAGTTTATAAATATATATGGGGTGATAAAAACGTATATTAATTTGGATCTCCCCTAAAAACATTCACTAAAAATGTGAAATATGAATACTAAATCCCAATGAATAAGCAATGAAACCTACTTTTTACCTATGTCAGTTAAACAACATCCCATACACACCATGGCACGCTCACCAAGTGGCACCAAAATAGAGGTAACATAATATTAAAATATTATATAGATTAAAGGGACAACACTTATACTTCTTCACTAGTTTTTCACTCTCCAGCTTCAATTACAAACATCTTGTATTACAATCCCCTCCATAAGTAATCTTTCTCCTCTTGCATACATGTAACACTTCAAAACATCACATCAACAAACAATATTAATCGAAAATCCATTAGAAGCTGTGTATCATTCATTACACCTCAATCCACTACATACCATGCATGTACCCCAATGGGAAATCATAACCACAATAACCAGATTCAATTATGTTATATAACTTTATGCCAACATATTATACACATAAATTTTTAGTAAAACTGAGATCCATCAATGCCAGTATAGACTTGTGCCCTATAAATTAATCCATCACAACCTAATTATGCCTAAAAATTGTCCAATGTCGAAGGGAAAGTGGGGGAGATGGGTAATTCAACCATTTTTTCCCTCACTAACTCATATATTAGAAAAACACCCCCACCAACAAAGAAAACATTTGAATTCTAATTATTATTCCAACATCGGTGGTGAAGAATATTAAAACTAAAAATAAAGGAATAATATCACGCACATCCATACTTATGGAAATTACCTAGAAAAAGACTATACTATAGCTATTGTCCCACATGAAACCTAATAACATTATGTGATAGTCGTAATTATTCCTCATCACTTAGTAATTAATATTTAACTACCATTATTTAAGACCCATTAGAAATTCTAGATTTTACCTTTCATTTTATACAATCTATAATACTTTATAATTCCAATTCATTTTCACGATTTTAGTCCCATTCTCCTTAAAAATATATTTTCCAGCCATCCCATGGATTCTATTATTTAACATATAACATTAACATCATCAACAACACCTGTCCCATTTGATCATTTTTAATTCAATTATTATTCCATAATCCTAGTACTCAATAAATCATCTTAAACTGAATCAATGTGATAGAATCACAATGTATAAACCCAACCACAACAGGTATATGGAAATTAACTAGTACAGTTATCTGACAAGCTTTCCTCAAAATCATATTTCAAGAATGATAGCAAAGGTCAGATCTCAATCCAAACTAGACAATCACATCAAAAACTTGTCATTAAAATCTAGCTACATTAATTCAAAACTCTCAATCTATTAATCCTATTACAACATCAACCTCATCTCAAGGAATTAGAGAGGGGAACATCCACATATAAATTTGTGACATCCACTCCTTTCCTAACCACACATAACATTCCAGAACAGAAAAATGAATCACCGCAAGGCTCTACCATCATCGAGATCATATATACAGAAATACAAGAAAATTTTTAGTGCAAAATATCAAAGGGAATTTTGTACATTATTCTAATCTACCTAAACCAATAGAAAACAATACAGGGCTCACTCAAATCTAAACATTTATCTGTTGAAAAATCATTTCATTACCATATTTAATTAATTTATTCTTTTTTCCTTCTATTTTATAAACAATAAACCAATAATAAATAACTATTTATAGCTAGGAATAAACCATAACCATACATCATGAAACTTATTCAAGGGGAAACAATTACGTGGATGTATATTAATGAATTTACATACCTATTTTATTAATCACATCTGTTTTTCCAGAATTATAATTTTTACCAATTTCAAGCAGGTCTATATTGACAAAATATAATGATAATCATAGAAAATTTTTATCAACCCAAATATAAAACAAAAATAGGAATCATTAATAGATAATCATCACATGATATCATAATATCCATATTAATTGATTGGATGATTCAATTATCACCATTATTTTGGTAAATTCCATTAATAATCAATGAAATATGTTGGAAGAAAATCCATCAAGGTAACATTGTAGTATTTTTGGGATGATTTTATTTTTTTGAAAAAGTGGGTTTCCAGGATCATTTGGGGAGATATAAAGAGATTTTGGAGTATGTATGTTGGAAAATATTGAAGACATAGAAATGGATGATGAGATGGTATGTGGAGTATGATATACTCTATAATACCAAATATAGCATCGAAATAATAATTATACTGAATGAAGTATCTATAATGCTCAAAATACAAGAGTGGGGGGGGGGGGTGAATTGTATACTTTAAAAAATTACTTGGGAAATTTTAAAGATGATTATGTTTAACAATGTTAAACAAGCTAATTCTAAAAACCTCTAGTGCTCCACACTAGCTAGATTCCAGAAATATGATTCCAATAAAGTGATTCTAGAAAAGATGGTTCTGTAAAATGAAAGTTAATGAATGTTTACAAAGATAAATATTATACCTTAAAGCATATAGATTCTTACTAAATAAGAGTATGCAAGTATAAGAATGTATAAGATAGTTATAATTTTCTAAAAACAATACAGTGGAAAACTTGAAACAAACAAGTAACAAGTAATAAGTCTTTTAACCCATAGAGAAGGGTATCCAACATCTTTGGATAAAGGTCCATGGATTTATACTTTCAAGAAAGTCAGTCTTACCCACACTAGGTTAAGCCCTTGATACAAATATCAGAGTCTGTCTTTATATCCCCGAAAACTCTCAAATTCAAGTTAGTAAGAACATCTGTCTTACTCTGTAATGAAGTCCTAGAAATTTAGGGTAGTCGGAACTTATGTCTTCCTATCCCTGGAAGCCCCCGATTTTACTTATCAATAATTGGAGTCGTACAAAGAAAATCTGAACAAGAAGTTCAGTACGCACTAAGAAGGAGAGTATCTCCCTCTAGAAATCACTACAGATCAAACGGTTTCCAAAAGTCCAAAAGTCCTAATCTCTATCAAATGAGTTCCTATTTATAGGCACAGCTCCAACGGTCAGCTCCCTCCTCCAACAGTCATATTTTCCTTGTATTTCGGAGGGACATGTACACGTGTCACTACAGACAATGGTTATTTAGAAACAGAATGTATGACATCATTTCATAATTATATAAAATATGAGAAAAATATGGTTTCATAATGAAAACCAATTTTTTAAAGTCTAAGAAAAATAAAAGTTCAGAGTCTAAGTAAAAATATTCAGAATCTATTTTACAGGATATTCGGATTCTGTTTGTAAGGGAATTCAGAGTCAGAACTCATATGAATTTGTAACCTGAATTTGGTTTCAGAACATAGAATAATTCGTAACAAGAATTCAAAGTTAGAATTTATAAAAATTCATAATCAGAATTAGGAGTCAGAACTCAAAAGTGTTCAAAGTCTGAATTCAGAGAACTCGGACTCATAACTCCGAAGAGTTCAGTGTCTTAATTCAGAGAACTCAGAGTTAGAACTCAGAAGAGTTCGTAACCATAATTTTTAGAATTCTAATCCTAAAGAATAATGCTTCATATCTAGGTAATTATAGGATTCTGAGGTTTTGGATATTTAGAAAAATCATTATATGAACAATGGAAACATGGTATGGATGAATTTTCATTATGAAAGAAAAACATGGTAAGGAGAAAAAAAATCCTTGATAAAGGAAAAATTTCCTTGAGGAAGGAAAATTTACCTTATCAGGATAAAATGAATTTTGCCTTAAAATAGGTGTTTGTGATTTTCAAAACATGATGGAATGGAAAAGACATAAGGAAACCTTATTGAATCAATAATCACCCCCTTTTTGGAAAGCACAAACATCCTTAGAAAAAAGAATATAAGGACTTAAAATTATTATGCTGTTGAAAATAAAACCTATCTCCCTTTACTTATGAATCAGAGTGAATATGAATAACTCTTCCTTAGGATTTGGAACCCCTAAGGATCATCTTATATTTTTCAGAATGGAATTTTACATTATATTGCATACGGAAATCATTAAGTTGAAAAAATCTCCCTTAGATAAACTCCCCCTTGGATAGGGAAAAGTATTCTACACTTAGTATTATTTTTTTACATTACTCTTCCCACTTTGTGATTTTCAAAATGAAATATAGGGAATTGAAAAAGAAATTATGGTACCTGAAAGATTTGTACAAGACAACACAAAATGCAAGAGATCAAGAAAATTTTCATTATGTTTGGAATGAATTTTTACAAGAAGGAAAAAAAAGATCAAATTGGATCTATTTTCCTTCCATCTCTTTGGTTATCAATTTATTCACTATGTTTTTCAGCTTTTTGTGCTCCTTATGGTCTTCTTCTACTTACTTTAGGAGCTAATCCTGATCCTCTGATTTCCTCTCTAATGCTTTGATCTTTTTTTCTTGAGCCTTGAGGGATTATGCCTGAGCCATCATTAGTTCATCTTACATTAATAGATTCTCTTATATCTTGATCTGAATATCCATTTCCCACTTCTAACTTTGGGAAACAGAATATAGATTCCCATTCAAATCATTTACCTCATGCATCTGAGTATTCTACTTAAGAGTTAGTTTCTCTTCAAAACTGGTTTTAAGATCTTTTATCCTACTATCTTCAATGTCAAAAGCCACATTGACACCATCATGAAACTAATGATGTTATATCATATATTCTACTATCTTCTATGACCAGCCAACCATTTTATTACATGATCTTTTATTTGCTTCATAGTTGATGAAGAAATTCTTGAGATCAGCCTCATGCTTTACACATTTGTCCATCACTATAGACACTGAATCTGATTTCTAATTCAAGAATTATTGAAGCATCTGACATCTGGAGTCTATGCTAGGGAAAACCGAAATAGTTTCAACCATCTTCTTCAATGATTGAACCACAAAATCATGTTCCAGGGATGATGATTCCTAATCTGAGACTTTGCTAGGTGAAGTCTCTTTCTCTAGGTCACCATGTTTTCTCATAGAAGATCCACCAGATTCCTTCTTCTTTAAAACAACTTTAGTAGGTGTACCAACAATAACCTGTTTCCCCTTATCATTTCATGGAACATCTTCTTCATTTGGAGATTCATGTTCACCATTGGATAACTGAACAATTATATCTTCATTTATCTTCTCCTTCCCAGCTCATGCCTCAGCATCTTCAGTGAGAATGAAATGATGATTATAACTTTTTTCCTCAGAGAGTTTATTCAATTCATCTTCAGATTTCTCATCTATCCCAGGAGTAGCAAGCTTAGAATATCTTGAGAGGTCCCGATTGAAAATTTATCATATGTTATTTCCTTATCATGAAAGTATTCCAAATTCATTATGAGGTATTCTGTGTCACCACTTCTTTCTTCTTCTTCCACTTCTTCCAAAACTTCATTTTTTTTCTACAATCTTTTCCTTTAATTTTTCTGGGTTGAGAATTTTTTTCTCTGGTGTCTCAGATAAGGCCGCTGCCCAGAAATATTTTGGTACTGGGATATTCTCTGATGATTTTCTAGTATCCCTCAAGAGGGATTGAACAATTTCGGCCTCAAAAATTTTCTTCTTTTGTTTCTTCTCTTTACCTTTATTCTCAAGCTCATCAACTGTCTTCTCTTTCAAAGCCTTTACTTTGGAAGGATCCAAGACAAACTTTGGTTCTCATTCCTTCTGATTTTTCTTATCTTCCCTCCAATTTTCAAAAACCTCATCTGGATAGGCTTTTTTGATCTTTAGTATTTGGAGGTGCGGATTGGGCTTCCTTAGCTTTTGGTGTTTTCTCTTCCTCTTCTACTTCCTTCAATTACCTCTTCTTTCAAGCTTTTTTAAATGGTTCAAAAACTTCATGTTCCTTCGGAATTACATCTGCCTCTTCTACTAGTAAATCATAGAATTCTATGGTTTCCTTAGAAAAATCAACTATCATCCTTTTGAGGGTATCATCACTGATTAGTATGACTTTTCAATTCCTTGGCTTTAAACTATAGGGGATTTTAAAATACTCTAAGAACCAAACAATTAGCTTGGAAAGAATAGTTGGATATATGATTATTTGGGCCTTCAAATTTCTATTATTGATATTCTTGATCGTAATTAGAATGTGCTTGACCAAATTTATCTTCCTCGGATTCACCAGAAAATCTAGGATGTCCATGTCGCTCTTCTTCATGGTGTCCTTATCACCTTTTCTCGGAATGATAAAAACTTGAACCCACAATTCAAGGATCCGATTATTTGTAGAGAGGTGAGAAATTTTTGGAGTCTTGACATCAGCAAGACCGAGACACTCCATAGCTTTCACCTTGACAAAACTTCTTTGAACATCTGGAAACTTATGGGAACAGAACTCAACTTCCCCTTCAAATGGAACTCCAATCAAACTAGATTCCTTTGTATATGAAAGAGAATAGGTATTTCCATATATTTGTAATGAAAACTTCTCTATGCCTTCTACCTCAAATAAACTGACTGATTCATAAAATTCAATAAGAATATCTAGATACACCAAATCTTGAGCACCTGGCTTTGATATGCAGGCACTCTCCCATCCATTCAACATGATGTTTTTCGAAATGATTGAATCGTTCTTTTTGAAGAATTTCAGATGAAACAACCTTTCTCAATACACCTGCCACTTTGGAACTATCTTGACAGTATTCATATCTCTCTAAGAGGATTCTTCTATAGACATTCGTATTTGAGAATGATTTGGGAGGTTCAGAACAGAATTTTGAAAGGGGGAGACTTTGACATGCAAAGGCTTGAAATCTGATGTGGGATCACCATCAGGGGGACCATTATATAGGTGTTTGATATGACGGATGAACTTCTGAAGTCAATCCAATGGTTGAAAAATCATCTCATTAGATATGACGGTTGAAATGATAGCCACAAGGAAAACTTGATAGAATCTTATCTTTTTAGGTGTTCTAATAAAAACATATCGGATTTAAGGAAAATAGAATCCAAAAAATTTAAAAAGAAATGAAAATACCAGCATGTAAATGTTGATAACAAAAAATTAAGAAAGGAAATCATACCTTTCAGATTTCCAAGATGATTATTTATAACAGGTAATATTCTTCTTGAATAACATTAAATTCCCAAAATAAACTACAAAAATCTCTGTGAAAAATTAGTACAAATTTCAAGTAATATTATCTTTATTACAAAAAATTCAAGTATGAAAATCTTCATTACAAAAATTTCAAGTATGAAAATCTTCATTAAAAAAATTTCAAGTACAAAAACCTTCATTAGGAAAATTTCAAGTATGAAAATCTTCTTTACGAAAATCTCAAGTACCAAAATCATTATTATAAAAAAAAATTTAAAAAAAATTCATTACGAAAAATTTGGATAACTTCAAAAAAATGTACCCCCTATGAAAAGGATTTTATTATTATAAAGAGATTGATTTTAACAGGAAGTTAATAAATATAATTACCATCTGGTTATCATTTCAAACTTCTGGTTAATGTATTAAAATCGATCTAAGGGTAATGATTTTATGAAAATATTAGTAAGTTGATATTGCGTTCTGATAAATTGAAGAATGATATCTCCTTTTTTGTGTGTGATCCCTAAGAAAGTGATGCCTAATATCTATTTGTTTCACACGAGAGCGATGTAAAGGGTTTTTACCTAGGTCAATAGAACTTGTATAATAACACAAAATTTTTGTTTTGGTAAAACTCATACCATAGTCTGTGAGTGTGTGTTGCATCCACAACACATGAGCACAACAACATCCTGCTGCTACATATTTAGCTTCAGTAGTGGAAAGTTATAGAGAGTGTTGCTTCTTGCATGACCAAGAAACTAATGAATCTCTTAAGAAATTACAAGTTCCAGATGTAAATTTTATATCCATTATACATCCACCAAACTCTACCTCCGAAAAACATTTTTTTTAAAAATAATTTCCAGAAGTATAAAAGAGTCCTAAATCCATGGTTCCCTTTATGTAGGGAAAAATTATTTGCAATGACTTTAAATGAGATTCCTTAGGATTATATTGATATCTTGCACATAAACATACTAAAAACATTATGCCTAGACAACTAGGTATCATGTAAAGTAAACTTTTTATCATACCTCTAAAAGATGTTTGATCTACTGGTTTCCCAGCTTCATGAAGATAAAGTGTGTTTGAGGTTCTGATGGGAGTACTAATACTCTTAGTGTTGTCATTTCCATAATTTTTAAGAATATATTTAATATACTTATGGTGGGATATATAGATTCCTTTTGATTTTTGAGAAATTTGAAAACCAAGAAAAAATGTTAACTCACCCATCATACTCATTTCAAAATCATATTTCATTAGATCCGAAAAGGAATCAGTTAATGATTTCTGAGTTGAACCAAATATAATTTCATCAACATCGATTTGACCAATCAAAACATTTTTCTTATCATTATTTATATAAAGGGTTGGAACTTTATTTACCTTAATGTAATTATGTTGATGCAAATATCTTTTAGGTCTATCATACCAGGATTGAGGGGATTACTTAAGTACATACAATGATTGGGAAAGTCTAAAAACATGTTCAGGATGTTTTGTATCATCCAAACCAGGTGGTTGTTCAAAAAAAACTTCCTCTTGTAAAAAACAATTATGGAAATAACATTTCACATCCATTTGAAAAAGTATGAAATTGAAGAATGCTGCAAAGGAAAGTAAAATATTAATAGATTCAAGTCTAGCTACTGGAGCATAGGTTCATTCATAGTCTATTCCTTCTTGCTGATTATAGCCTTTGGAAACAAATCTAGATTTATTTCTTACTATGATTCCATTTCCATCACACTTATTTGTGAATACCCATTTGACTCCAATAAAAGAAGTTTCATTAGGTATTTAAACCAAGGTCCGGACTTTATTCCTTTCGAATTTATTTATCTCATCTTTCATAGATTTTATCCAATCATTATCACCTAAAGCTTCATCAGGTATTTTTGGTTCTAATTGGGTAAGGAATGATAGATGTTCTACTTTATTTCTTAAGGGACTTCTAGTCCTTACAGTTTGATTCAAAACACCAATGATACTATCACTGAGATGATTCCTAAGAAGTACCTAATTTGGGTTTTGTAAAACCTGTTAATCAATATAGGGTAAGAAGTCTTCTGGGGTAAATGATTCAGAATTACCTTCTTGGACATTTTCCTTTCCAGAAGGATCTTCTATCATGGGTTGATAATCAGTTTTTGAAAACACATCTGAAGATGTAGGTTTGGGTTGTTTAAGAATAAAGGGATATGATTCATCAAATTTCACATGTACCATCTCTTCAATAGTATATGTTTTTTTATTGAAAACTCTATAATCCTTAGAAGTTTTGGAGTAGCCTAAGATAATTCCTTCATCAGATTTTGGTGCAAATTTGTGTAGATTATATTTCGTATTTTGAATTAATGCATTGAAACAAAAAAAACCTTGAATTATGAAAGTAGATGTTTTCTACCATTTCATAACTCGTAAAGAGTTTTATTAAGAAAATTTCTAATTAAAACATGATTTATAGTATTACAAGTAGTACTTACAGCTTCAGCCAAAAAAATGTTTGACTATATAATACTTAATCAACATGGTTCGTGTTATCTTTTTAAAAATTCTATTTCTTCTTTCAACGTCAACATTTTGTTGAGGTGTTCTTGGTGTTGAGATGCTATGACTAATGCCTTTTTTAATACAAAAAGTTTCAAAATCAGAATTTTGAAATTATCCTCCATGATCACTATGAATAGTTATTAAATGATTGGTTTTCTCATTTTTAACTTGGGCTCTAGAACATTTGAAATAAGAAAAAGCATCAGATTTATTTGCTAGAAAATAGACCCACGTAAATCCAATGTAATCGTCAACTAGGAAAAATACATAAAACTTGCCTCCAATGCTTCCAGTTTGGGTTGGTCCAAAAATATCCATATGCACTAACTCTAATGCATCAATTGTTGAGAGATCACCAACTAATTTATAACTAGATTAATGTTTATTTCCATATTGACAAGGATCAAAATCTTTTGAATAATCAAATCTAAGATCCAGTAGATCCCTAACTAGTATTTTATTAGATAGTTTTCATAGGTTCTTATGGTTACAGTGTCCTAACCTTATATGCCATAACCAAGAATGATCTTCCATTTCACTAAGGAAAGGCAATTCTTGGCTCCTAAAGTCTTCTAAGTTTAGTGTGTACAGATTCTCTTTCTTATTTGAAGAAATAATAAACTCTTCCATGGAATTGTTTACTAAGCACTTATCATTCCTAAAAATCACAAGGTAACCTTAACCACATAATTGTATTATTCTAATGAGATTTTCCTTAAAAACCTTAACAAATAAAACATTTGAAATCAATGTTTTTCCATGAAAAACAAATTTACCTATACCAATAATTTCTCCCTAAGCGTTATCTCTGAATGTTAATTTTCCACCTTTCATCATGATAATCTTTTAACAGTAGTTTTTTTACCAATAATATTCCAAGAACATACACTATCCATGTACCATGTATATATATTGGTAACTTTCCTATTTTCCTGAAAATAAAAGAGTTTGGCTTTCGAAATCCAAACATTCTTGGATCTGAAAATTTCAGAAAGTAGAATTTTAGGCAACCACATTTTCTTAGAAAAATACAATTTATGAAATACCAAATACTGGGTTTTGTATAAGAAATTCTTTTTGCCGAATACCCACCACAGTGACACTTAGTGCCGAAAGGATCACTTTGAGGAACAAAATAATTGTTTCAAAAAATCAGTTTATAACCAGTATAACCAAAACCAGAACAATTCTTTAGAGGTCTAATTTGAGAAAACATCTTATCAAAATTTTCCTTACCTATGGTAAAGATTGAAAAACACTTCCTCAAGGAAAATATTACGGATTTTAGTTTGATAACTAAGTTCTTGTTTTCCAAAACATTTGATTTTGAACAAGAGTTAGGCTCGAAAACATTTTTCTTAGAAATTACACTTTCTAGATCATTAGAATATTAGCTTTCTTAGAATTTACTTCCTCATGATTTTTTGGAAATACTTTCAAAACAAAAAATTTTCTTATCATAATCTTTAGAAAGGTATGATATTTTCTTAGTGAGAATAATATTCCTAGAATTTTCTTTATCATCCTTTTTCATGAGCTTTGAATTATTAATCTCCAGAAGTTTGGAAAACCTAGAAACTTCTTCATAGGTAGGTAATGTATTATCCACATCAGAAGAAGATTATGCATCTGAATATTTATAGTATTTATCATTACCATATTTTACATTTAAAGAAACATTGGTCATTGATTCAGAATTTTGTACCTTATCCATTATTCAATGATTTTTAATAAGTAGTCAGGATATTAGACTGAGATTCTTCTGTCCATATGATTCATAATATGATGTTTCGTCTGAAGAGTCATCACTACTAGCACTCTAGATGTCATTAGCATTCATGAATTTCTTATCTTTATAATTTTATTACTTATTACTGTTTCTTTTAGGATGCTTGTCATTTATTCATTTTCTCTTAATCATAGGAAAATCATTCCATATATGTCCACCTCTATTGCATTCATAACAAGTGACTTTTGAGACTTTCTTATCTTTCTTCTCATTCTTCTTATTTATGGATTGAAAGTTCTTCTGTCCAAAAATGTTGTTCATCCTTCGAGAAATATTTTCTAATCCATTACTTGAAGATTCAATTCCAATAGATTCAAATTGTATAACACCCTTTTTAGATTTGGATCTTGTAACTCTCTCTGGAGTCTTGGCCTTCAGAAGATTTGAAGGTGTAGTAAAAGAAACACTTCCAATTCCATTATTCTTCTTAATTTTGTTAGCATCTCGGTTTATTATAGTCTTGTATTGAAGAAGAGTTACAAAATGTTCATCAAGAGAAATATGAGTAACCTTTCTATTCTCATCATTAGCGGTCCTCTTGGATTCCCACTCATTGGGAATTATCTCTATGATCTTATCAAAAAGTGCTTCATCATCTAATCCTTTCTCACCCATGGATTGTAAACTATTAACAATAGTCATGAATATCAGTTTCACCTTACATCTGGTTTCTCCATAAGGAAAGAAAAAACCATGATATTCAGCTTTGAGCATGATGAAACATAATTCACAAGGGGATTATACTATCACCTTTCTATAGTATAGTGATACATTATTAACCTAGTCATGCATCATTCAAACCACTACATTATGGGGATACCTCATTACCAGAATGAAATTTCATTCTTGATGTTTCTTTCATTATCCTACATTAGTTACAAATGTTGAAATATTATTCAACTTATCTATAATTAATTAATATATCATTCACCATTACTAGTGTATATGTGATGCAATGTTCACCATCATCATAATTTTAAACATGTATTTATCATTATTCGTACTCATCCTTAAATAATATAAAAACAAGTGAGAATATTGGATAAGAACATAAATTTTAATATATTAATTTTAAATAATAATAATAAAACATTTTAGTACATTTAAAAATCATGAGAACATATATGATAATTATACTTTTACTAAATAAACAGTGAGCTCAAATAATAATTAACTTATAGAAGAAATCATTTTTTCTACATAATATTTTTCATAAACCATTTTATATGAAAACATAATGGAAAAATAATAATCATGAATCATTTATAGAAAAAATTATAACCCCATAAAAACATTTTATTATAATAAATTTTTTATCCGTTATGTTTGTAATCATTAATTTTTCATAAATATCATTGGCTAACCATATAAAATAAAAAAACATTAAAAATCATTAGAAAAAATAAAAAAATATTTTATGTAGATTGGTATATCATCATTATATTAAAAAAATGAAAAACCATTCATGAACCCTTAAATATGGTATAATCTACTAAGTTAATTGTAATATAATTCTATAGGTAAAATATTCTATGAACAATTTATTAGGGAGTTGTAATGGAAATAACCCTCCTCAAATTTTTTTTGAGGAGAATACAATATTAGAAAAACATATAATCTTCAAATTTTCATTGTAAAATACCATCAAATATACTATTTAATAAAAATTCAAAATCATATTTAGGTTATATATATAAATAATGTTAAAAGATCATTTTCATTGAAATTATATTAAAAAAACATACAATGATGTGAAATGAGTTATTATTTTCGATAACCAATTTATCATTAAAATTATTCTTATGAATGAATAGTGTCCATGAAATAATGAAATTCTAATAATTAAATAATCAATAAAAAGGATTCCTTTTAAACTATTCAGAAAATGTAAAAATAAAATGCTTAAAAAATGCTTGAAATTATTATTTCAAAACCTCACAAAGATATAAAATCATGACATAAAATTATATTAATTATAAATTTATGTATATTATCGAAATAATTTAATCATTTTGAAAATCAATGATATTGAAGAAAAATATTTTTATATTAAATACTGAAAACATTTAAAATTATGTTTTAAGGTAATGTGTCCACTACATCAAGAACGAGTTGTCACATATGTCATGTTTCTTACTAGACAATACAATTATGTCAGTTATTTACATTTTTTACATATATCTATCCATTTTTTTTATTTCTTTCATTTAACTTGTATTCATATTATTCATATATAAATAATTGAATAGATTTAATTTAGTAATTTTTGAGATTGTTAGTTTATATGTCAAAAATTAATTTAGTTGCTTGAATTTGGTCAAATAGACCATGATTATAAATTTTCTAGAATCTTAATCTTGTTATAAATACTATTTTTATTCAATATTTTTACTTATATAATCAATTATTAATTATGGTTATAAGATATTATTTATTTTACAATCATTGAGATGGTACTCCATATATTTGTACAGTAACATTTCAATTTCACTACGAAATTTAGGGAATGAAGGCATATAATAACCATAGCACTTGTAAACTAGATATTGAATCTGTTAATTTCATTAGAATATGATTTAAGATACAAAATCCCAGGGAACAATTTTTTAGTATTCTTATTAATCCAGATACAAATTGAAATATCTCTTTTTTTTAAAATGAAATAAAACATAGTTGAATTAAAGGTTATTATCAATGAATTTTTTAAATACTACTAACTCATATCCTTTGAAAATGAAAAAATAAATTGTGTGAACATATTACCCTTATAGGTACTTTATTTTAGATATTATTTTAGAAATAAAATATAATAATCAGTAGATAATGGTAAAAAAAACAAAAAACTCATTCCATATAATCATTCACATGGGAATGATGAATAACATGGATGGAATAAATGTTTATAAAATAATTCAATATAAAAATCCCATGGTCTTAAAGATAATCCATTGTTATCAAAACTAATAACATAATGGAATTAACTTAAATAAAATATTTCTTAATGATGGAATACAAAATATTGGACATATGAAACTTATCATAAAGTCATTTTCCAAAGTCAATTTAATATATGGTTGAACACACACCAAAAACAAATTTAATAGGTCAAATAAGAATGTTTGTCTCATGATTCCTATTGATCACCTAGGGTTTAAATAATTCTAGTAACCACACATTACTTAATATACCATTTCACTTATCACTTGAAAAAACAACACTAATAAATCAAAATGATATATTTAAAAAAACTGTCACAATATGAAGAACTTTTATTAGGAATATTAGTACATTCCCCAGTAAAAATGATCATAAAACAAGAATAGAAATAATAAATATTTATTCAAAACAAAATACACCTAGTATAGTATATAAGGCCTTTTTTATGATTAATAGAAATATCATAAAAAGTTCATTCAAACCTTTATTTATGAAAATACCATTTTAAATTTTAATTTACTATTAAAAACTAAACATTTATAAAATATTGATGAAAACAATCATCGAAAAAAATCGTGTGCTCTCATAATAGTAGTTAAAATAATTTAGTAGTTATATTAGTTCCATCGGTTTTGGGTACATAACCATTTCTTTGTGTTTTCATGTAAAAAGGGTGTTTTTTTGAAATGGTGTGTCATTGAATGGGTTAGATGAATAAAATAGGTTGTTTCCATAAAAGAGGGAGTTTTCATAAAATAAGGTCTTCAAATAAAATAAAATGTTTCAATAAAATATTTTTTTTATTTAAAATTCAATGTTAACACTTAATAGGTCATTTCCATAAAAGATGATGTTTCGATAAAAGAAGGTGCTTCCATAATATATGGTGTTTCCAAAAATATATTGTTTCCATAATGGAGGTTGTTTCCATAAAAGTGGGTGTTTTAAAAAATCAAAATGGTATGTGCATAATAAATGTGTTTATATAAAATTGTAAGGGATATGGATGATAGATTTTCGGTTGACTTGGAATGATTTTTTGGACCAAAAGGAAGGTCACGTGTTCTGTGCACGTTTGGACCAAACTGTGTGGTCAAACCATCTATAAATGTTAAAACAAGTTCATAATTTCTAAGAACATTATCATTTTCCCTACTTATTTTTTCTGTCCTTAAAATGAACTTAATTATAGATTTATCCCCATATAAGTTTGGAGAACATTTGTCAACAGATTTGGAGCCATCCAAGAGCCCTTCCTTTGTGATTTCATTCTTAATTCTCACAATAAGTGTTAGGTCCTCAGCATTTTTTGTCTTGTTTTCATAGATATGTTTCTTCTATATTCTTGTTATCTTAGATATACCCCTAATTTTGGTAGATCTATCATTTTTAACATCAAATAAATCAATAATGGAATGAAAATAATTTTTCAAAAATCCTAACAGAATAAACATTATTAGTATTTTAGATTTTAAAAATTTTAAGTAAACCATTAATGTAATATTACAGAATTATATATATTAATTATATGATATTCTTATTAATGTTAAATCACATTTCTTCATGCATCTGGTAATCCATAGGTTCGCACGAGCACAATTTTATAGTTAAAATAATTTTTTAAAAAAATTAATTTTATGATATATTGAATGTCAAAGTGAATTATTTTTGATATAATATATATATATATATATATATAAATTTTCATAATTAATTCCATCCATGAGTAGTGATGATGAATAATTAATTACATATGTTCGCAAGGAGGTATTATGACGTACACGTGAACAATGGTTTCATTTCCCATATGACAGAAGAGGTGATATATTAAGGTTATAACATTGAAATCAAGACATATTAATATATAGTAGATAATTATTTTATTTTATAATTGTTGTTTAATTACATTTTATGGAGTATGAGGAATAAATAAATAAATAACACATGGTTATGAACGATACCTCTTCCATGGATAACCTTTTCAAGTTATCATCGAAAGCCTTCCTTGGATGGTATTATAATAAAAAACTCATGTAGGACCTATGTAGGGATATATGGAATTGCCTGTTTTTGGGGTCTGGATGATACAAAACTATTTAGGATGTGTGAAGTTCATTGTAAAGGAGCTACACTTTTAAATGTGTGGTTAGGGTTACATTAGGGATTTCATAGAATATTCAATTAAAATAAATTAATTTTCCTAGAAACACAGATAAAATATTATAATTAAAATATTATATGATTATGGGTCCAAATAATATTATCTTATATTTTTTTATTATGTTTCTACCCATATCACTTTATTTTAACTAACACTAACCCAATTTTTACAATTAATGCAATAATGATGTTTTTACTCATTAGGGGTATGGATAGTTACTATAATGAGAAAACTGGAAAATCAGTGGGGTATATATGACTTTATTTTAATATATAACAATCACTTGGCATATGATATTAGTTTTCGAAATTTTGTGCATTTAATAAGTAGTTGGTTATAATAAAACAACTTTAATATCATTTTCTCACTATTATTTAAATTTATCTTCAAAAAAGGATAAATAGAATTATTATATAGACCTTTATAACATCACGAATATGATATTTAAATATATAAATATAATGGAACATTATAAATAACTGAAATTACATTACAATTAATATTTTCATAAATATAAATTTTATATTTATATTACAAAATGAATTATTTTTTTATCACTATTTAATAATATTTAATCATTACAAAATCACAAAATATTAGAAAAAAATGACATAATATAAATAATTCAACTATAATAATAATAATTATTATAATACATTCAAAATTTTCTTATTTCCTTATGTCTACACATAGAAGATATATAATGGTATGAAATTGACATTTTTTAATTTTCATTATTTGAAATATTACATAGGTCAATTTCAAGGATACATTCCCCATAAACAAATATATATTGGTAATAATACGATATGTGTCAAATTAAATTAATCGAGTTAGATTTAATTATAAATATTTTGTCCTTATAATTTATCTTTATCCTATGTCATTATGATTTAACCCTTTCTATTGGTAATAAATTATTTTCAAATTTTATATTAATGGTGAAAAATAGTTACGTTGACCATATTATATTATATTAATCTTAATTATTTAATAAATTTAATTTATTTATGTGAATTATATTAATCTAATTTCTGTATGTTCATTTAAAAATTATCCCATATATTATGAACAAAATTATTTTGTCTAGAATTTTTTTGTTTTATATTAAAAATTATTTTTGTATAAATATAATGTAGAAATTTCATTCATTTGTAATTAACTAATATATTTCTAAATAAAGTAGTTTCATATAAATATATTATGAAATTAAAAATATTTTACATCCATTTTAATGAAAATAAATCATTGTTATACAAGAAATGTATTATTCACTATTCACACAAAATCATTATTTTCAGAACAATAAATAATTTCGTCATATATAAATTATTATATGATGATTTAAATAAATTAGTTCAATTTTTATAATATTTTTTTTAATATTGGTCGATATTTATTATATTATTTTCTCACAAAAATAAATATGAACATTTTTGACAAAAAATATATCATTAAAGCATTTAATAAATCTACTAATAATCGATTACATATTTACCAATATATTTTATTATTCCAAAATATATTTACAAAATAAAAAAATTTATTTATTAATATTAATACAACTATTTCTAATGGATATCTTATAAATAAAAAATTAAAATATTTAAAAAAGATTATGTGGTTCTTTTTAAATTGGTATAGTGTGCAACATAAGGTCTCTATTAAATCAAATTTACTTAAATAGAAATATGTTATACAATATGAGGGTGATAACATGTATGTAATATTTTATTTTTCAATGATAATAAAGTAACATATAATATATTATATTTTCATTAAATTGATAGATATGTACAAGCTATCTGAGTCAGTGATTAAAAATAAAATACATCGGTTCGTGATACAGTTCTCTAGACAACCTCAATAGAAATAAATTTTTAGTTTAAATGAAAATTAGGAAGACAAATATTTTAAAAAATTTCTAATATAAGTATGTTCTTATTATAAATATAATATTATTTATTATTGGATCTACTGTTATGAACAAACATAATATTTGATTATTAAATATTTAATACATTGAATTGTGTGTCAGTAGTTTCCACATACACAGAAGCCATGTTTATATGTTACATTTTCCTTTAATGTATATGTAAAAGGATAATATAATAATAATAATGAAATTTATTGTATGAAAGTTACATGTTTTATTATATAAAAATTGTAAATATAAATTTGAACGTGTTTAAATAATATTGAAAATTAATACAATAAACAACTACTATACATCTTCTTCAGACAATCTATTTAGGTTTATTATAAAATCTATTATGGGTTTTTATTCAGAGATAAAAAAGAACTATGGTTTACAATGTGGGATTAATCAAAAAAATTTGGTATGTATTTTTTTTATATTGATGGAGCTTGATGTGTTAGTTACTTTGGATAGGGGGAGCAATTTTATAAGGGAGGGAGATAACACAATTGTACTATTTTAAAAATATTAAGATATATTAATGTATTACACAATCCCAACATCTAAAAATTGACTCGTATTTTAATGTGAGATAATATATATTCTTAAAATGTACCTGAAATGAGATTTAAAAATATTTTAATCACTTTTTTACTCATATGATTTTATTTTTATGTATTTTAACACATTTTAAATCATACCATGTTAACTGTCCTTTTTCAACTTTTATAATAGCTAATGAAGTGCAATTAATGTTATGTCGATTAAACTTTTTGACATGAATAAATAAATATAGATTTAATTATAGAAAATTCATTTTATACAATTATACTAAATTAATTTTAAAATAAACATGTAATTTTCAAGGAAAAAATGTTTTTTTAGAAAAATTAATTTTTTTCATAAAAAGAACAGGATTCCAAATTCCGTTATAATGTTAATTTCCCATAAATATTTGGAATTATTTACAAAAATGGAATATGATTAAAATTTTAACCTAATTCACGATACAAGATATAAAAATAAATAAAAATTAGGCATAGTTTTCATAAAAATATAGTATTTTTATCTAGTAACTCAAAAATAATGTTTTTTTAAAAAATGTCTGTAAAATAATATAAAGCTAATTTTGAATCAATGATATAAAAATGATATTAATTTTTAAAAATAATGATAAATAATTTTTATATGTATATATTATATAATACCATAAAATATATAAAATCATACGTAATTAGAATAAAACTATTTCCTCCTAAAATGGAAAATTAATTAATAGACAAATAAGGAAAATAGATCTATAAAAACTAATTCATGAATATTAATAAGTGATGATATTAATATAAAATTAAATTTATCAATATTTTTACATTTCCCCCCTTTTTAAAAATTATTACATCTCAATTTATGATTTCACAAAAACATGATTGGATATTTTTCCTTTATAGCATTTTAATATTCACATGATGCTTATCCCGTTATATGGTTTTTCAAAAAAAACCATCAAACCACAAATATTTGTATTATGTAACTCATTTCATATAATATCTGGGATCCAATCCTGATGATCCTAGTAATAAAGTTTCTCATTTAACTAATGAGACTTAAGAATCAGAAACTAAGATTCATCTTGAATACATTTTAATTACAACGAATCATGGAACAAATTTTATACCTCAGATACTCTCGGAAGATTGGTCACATGATTGTTTGCTGGTCCATCATTAATAATGATTTTAGATCATATGATGAACATATAACTTACATATACCCTTGTACTATAATTTATATGGAATTTCTATGGATATAAATTATGAAAAATCTATTGACCTACCACTGATGAAATAAAATTACTAGGACAATATGGATAACATCTATCAATTCATTGAGTGATCTTAAAATATTTTTGAATGTGGTTCATAATAAAAATATGTTGATAAACGAATTTTTTACAAAATTATTATTTTACCAACTTCAATCCCACAAGTTTAATTTTCAGACCTCTTTATATTTAATTCCAAAAATTGTTCAATTTGTAAAATCAAATGAAAACTGTTAATATATAAGAATTAATCAACTCAATTATTGTGATAAAAACATACATTGGAGTTATTAATGGATTTCTATAGAAATCAACCATATTTAAGATGGAAATATGTATTAAAAATAAATTAAGTCTCCAATGAATCCAGATGTACATTCTAAGAACACAAATTAAACATGAGAATGATATCAGATATAATTGGGAGAGGGAATCTATGTAACCGAATTATCTCCTTGATATATAATATTATAATCTTATATAAAAAATATATCTTGAATGTAATGTAAATGAGAAGATTTGTTAACATGTAAAATAATGTAGAAAATTTCATAATAACATCTTGATGTGTTTGGAAACCCCTCCCTGAAATATAATGATATATTCTTTGATTTCTACTCTTCCACTGGAAGTTTCTAAATCACCCCCTTTGGTAACTTTTATTCACATTAAATTGTTTATAGGAGAAAAGTTTCATTTTAAGCTCTCCATTATCCATATCCATTAAATCTCAATAGTAATAAACATGATGGTCTTTAAAAATATTATAGTATTATGGATGAACATTAAATAGAGAACTATTACCTTCAATAAAAACTTATTTACTCAATTGGGATTCAACTACAATACGCAACCTCTTCCATGATTTTATAACACTTTATTTTACATCAATAAACTACGGTATATGAAATATATTGACTAGATATACTCTTTCATTTAATGTGTGATCTTCCCTTTCTATTTTATTAACTCATTATGACAATTAAACCATTATTTTAAAATGAAAAAATAGATGATGTTCTTGAATGAAAAATATATTGACAAATTTGTTTAATCATTTTCAGGAGAAACAAGTTCCAAAATAGAATTGTTAATTATTCAGTATATTTTGAAATTAAATAACTGAATATTTCATTTTCTTTTCCATGATATAATTGAATTGTTTAGTCATAATGCATTGATAATCCTAACCATTTTCAATATACCATGATATACTAATTATAAGTGATTGTGTACATTAAAATTAATTATTATTATATATTACACACATAATTCAATATACATGATGTCCCCATAGTTTTAATGAAATCAAGATGGCCCCCGGGTTGAAGACTTGTGTAATATAATTTAGATCACTAGGTATTAACTAACATAAATAATTATAAATTACCCGATAAATCATTATAACAACAAAAATTTGTTCTTTAATAGTATAATTGATAACAAGAATAGTCTCATTATTTCTATATAGTATGGTCAAAAATGGATCAGTCAAAAATATTTCATTCAATATTGGGAAACAATTATCCAGATAATTTATCATGTTGAATTTAACTTCTTTTTCCTCAACATAATTAGTTGGGTATATATTTGAGATTCTTTATCCAGAAAATGTCAGGTATTAACATGATAATATATGAAAACTAAAAATGAATGTGAGATTTTTTGGACATTTAAACACTTTAAAAACATTAATTTTTTCTCAATAAATAATTAGTCTATATTTATTGAAAATCATTTCATGGAAACATTTCTGTGATTACCAGAAACAAAACTCAAAAAAAATTTAGTATAAAAAATTTTCATTCAATGGTTTAATGACCACCATCACATTATTATCATTATTATACACACTATTTGAATATATTAGGATGATGTAAATAAAAAACAAAAAAAATATCCATTAAAACATTGAAAAATCCTTTCATATGGATAATAAATATATATATATATAATCTTTATCCTATAGTGACTACCCACAATTTAAAAATTCACAAACGAAGTCTTAAATTTCATCATTGAAATTCCATCATTCTCTACCTTTGGAAGAGGGTACCTAGACATGAGATTAATCATCCAAAAAAACCGAGATTCATAGTTATAATCAGACAAATCATCAATTGGTGTTAAAATATAAAAACCCTTAATAATGATATTTTTCAACACATTATTATGAAGGAATATTATCACGGAACTGTTAGTCATTTTAAAAAATTAAACTAGGGAACCACATGGTTATGTTCTATTATAATTAAATGATACTCTATTAAATTATTTATAAATTAGAAATGTTTTACATTAATTGTCGCATATGGAGGTTTTAATATTATATTAGTATCAGGAACCAAGACAATAATAAATTTAATCACCAGATCATATATAATAATAGGATTTATTTCAGAAAATAAAAACATAAATTAGTTTACTATTGAAAAATTAGAAAAATGAACAAGATATATAATCTCAATGGTATGGGAATGAAAATTTATATTTACACCATTAATAAAAAATTTAAAATGTGTGATAAATTATCATATGTATGAATTTATTCTCATATATCTAATAAAAATCATTATGAAAATAACTTATTTATCATTAATGAATATATTAGCATGAATAAAAAATAAATACATTCCCTGAATAAAATTAAACTCTAAAAGGGAATATACAACACATCATTTAGATAAAAAATATCTATAAAAAATAAATGAAATATTGATATAATTTATTTCATTCAACAATATAACCCATAGATATCTTTACTAAATGCATTTGAATTTACTTTTTGTTGATAATTTCATCTTCAATAGAACAATTCTCTACAATGATTGAATGTGTAGACCCTGAATCTAACATGAAATTGAGATTATATAAACAGTAAATTTAATGAACTTAGCAACACTTCATTGGATGGTCCAACATGTAATGAATTTATCATAGAGTAATTTTCTAAAAATTTATTATTGTGATCATGATTGGTTACAATTTTAATTACTATATTTGGAAAATTACTCCAATAATAATAAATCTTATTAAAATTAAATCATATTGTTTAATTTTTTTATTCCTCTAATTGTGACTATGATCTTTTTATGTTTAGTCATGAGACACATTTTTAAACAGAACAAATAAAAATTTATTTAATTATATCATAATACCTTACAGCTGGGTTCATTTTACAACAAATATCAAAAAGTTGAACTTGATTTTCATTCATTAAAATTTATTTAAGGGGAGCATCCATATTTCCAAAAACCTAAATAAATTTTTATACATGATTTCTTATAACACATTATCATTGGAAAAATTCATTTATATTATTCAAACACTTCAAATAATTGAATCATTACTCCAAATATTTTATGAATCAAATTTTATTTTCTATCATGGCTACAATATTGTTCAAAAAAATAAATTTTACTATCAATATCATTCATATAATTTGGTTCATACCATTCCAATTTAGTGTTTTATATTTTATACATATCCACTAAAGAATCCCCTTTCAACCTCAATTATAATAATTACTTCTATAATATATGTTGAAAAAATTTATGAAAATACTTCTCAAGAAAAATATTTATAAAATCATTCCATTATCGGTAATCAATATTTTCTATTCCTGTAATTTTCATTATCATTTATAACTACAAATCAAATAAATATTTATGATGGAAAGATTTATGATTTAATTTTAATGTGATAAATATCCCAGGACTTTTATTATCTTCTCCACATATTTAACCCATCATTTAGTAATCATAATGTTGGATGATCTACTAAATACTAGGGGGTGTTGTTTTTTAAAATTCACTATAATGGACATCTTTCTTAATAGTTAATATAGTTTATCTAAATCATGGATTCAACCACCTGTTATATCCTATGACTACTAATCAATCAAAACAATAGACTCCCCTGTTCAATTTTCTACCAGTATACATTACTGATTTTGTTGTTTTTTGTCCTATTGGTTCCATTATAATACAACTTCCCCCATTCCTCTATGTAAACCAATATTAATAAAAAAATTATAGAGGTAGGAATATAGGACTCTTAAAACTAAATATAAGGATGACCATAAATTAGAAACTTTTCTGTGAACACACTTCAATTATCATAAATACATAAATTATATAAACAATCTATGATTCCTACAATAAAAACATAACCATATTCCATTAAATAATCATGAGTTCTATTTAAATATTTAATATTATTAAATTATTATATATAATTAATGATTTAATGTTTTATTAAATTAGTTCATAGATATTAAATAATGAACCACAAATAAAATTATTTTCAAATCCACTCAGAATCCATTTTTCCAAAATATATCTAAAATGAAACACTTTTTTCTTTCGTGAAATATCATAAATTTTTTCAATATGACATTTTCATCATTACTCATCATCATTATACAATATAATTTGTTTTAAATGTGGGATAAGAAAAAAATAACATTAAAGACCATATAAAATGAATGAACGAAATGCTTTAATAAATAATAAAAATCTTGAGCTCATAGAATGTAGCGGTCTAGAATTACTTCTAGTGGACTATAATTGATACCTATCAGGGCACTCCATGGGCAGCTCCACCCCATGGGTGGGAAACACCACCATCCCCAGTGGCATCCATTTCCTCATGAAGCCCTTTGGCGGAGAGCCAGGCTTCATCCAACGGTCACAAGTGAGAGTTCCCAAGGATATTCCTACCTCCTTTGCCTCTGATACCAATCGTGGAGACCCAAAGCTTGATGTAAATGGAAATTACATTACTTTTGTATAATAGTTAATACATAACAAAAACAAAAACACAAGGACTGTAATAGTTTTGTGTCTTTGGAAACTCGGAACATAATCTTCTAATCATGGTGAAAGATCTTCAACATCTCCCATAAAGATCTCCCCCTTTCGTTTTCCTACCTAAAAACCATTCTTTATATCCTGGGGAAAAGAAAACATATAAATGGTGAGCTCAAATTCCCAATAAGGGTAGGAATGGATAAAATAAAACAAAGCATATACATTTGAACATAATAACATGAACATAATGTTTAAACATCAAAATCTTGAGGAATGACATAAAACATGGCAGTATGTAAGGCATAGATCATAATGGAACATCAATCATGATAAAATAGCTTGGAAATAAAACTTTTAAGTGAGGAAAAACATTAATCACATGATATGATTTCCATAGTAGCCAAGGAATTACTTCCAAGACCATCTTAGTGGACAAAGTCTCTTCCTGAATCGTGTTCACTCCTCGTTCCAGTCCTATATCACTGAACCAGATTAACTTACCATTCCAGCCATGTCTATCTCATGAGATATAAATCTTAACCAATGCATTGGAGGGATATATAGGTCCCACCCATCTCATAATGAAATCATTATTTAGTGTTCCACATCATTAACATAAATCATTCATCAAAACCCATGAATAAAATGGGTTTCATAGACATCATCCCATCATAACATAATCCATATAAAAAAATGGATATCATTTCATCATAAGAAAAGTGAAACCATGTAAATCATAGAGACATTATACTTGAAACATAAACATATGAAATAATGTCATCTCAGATGGAAAATGGTTTTGATAAAACACTTGAAATGAATTATTGAGGAAAATATCCTTTCTTTTTCAAAATCATTTTCTCTTCACAAAATGACATGCAATTTTAAAATAAAAGGATTTTGTTGGAAATAGTCATGAAATCTTTTAGAGGATGCTTCATGAAAATAAGGGTTTATGAAACCGTAAAAATCCTTTCATTCTGTGTAAGTTAAGAAAAAAATTCCTCTCATACTTTTGTCGAAAAAGTCAAAAAAGTACCACGTATGATAACCAAAATAATGATTCCTTCCATAAAACAAAGTAAAAGTCAAAGAGGGGGTAAAAATGAATTTAAACATACATGGAAGAAAAGTAAACATTGTATGAAATTTTTTTGATAACATATGGACATGGATGATAAAAATAACCCCAAAAAATACTTACGAATAAACGATCTTGGATAAGAATGAGATTTGAATAATTATCCCTTACCTTAGGTCTGATATGCTTCGTACGTATCCAAACCTCCTCTTCTTCAACATGCCTCTTTGAAACCTCCTCTTAGGGTACTAAAATTGGTCTTTGGAGAAGACCAGGACCACTAGAATAATACTAGGGAAGTTTAGAAGAGAAATTGATAGGGGTTGGACGATCATGAAGGCACAATGTGGTGTGAGGAAGAAAGGGAGGAGGTGCCCTTTTATAAGGGAGGAGAGGGGAACCTTTGGAAAAACTAAAAATATTATTTTATTATGAAGTCATATTCGGTTTTTAATAGCTATAAATTGATTTATTTCAAGGATAAGGTGGGGATGGGTCGAAATCCACTCATCTAATATAATTTAGACAAGTTTAGGACTCTATTTTAACCTTATCATTTATATTTAACTTTAAGTTAAATAATTTTTCTTTTATACTGTATTCTTGTTTTCTTACACTATATGGTTAATAAACTTACTATAACAAGCCAAACAAACCCCAAATGGTTCATTATTAATATATATATCCTTATCTATGTCATTTGGAAGATCCTTAAATTTTTAGGAAAAAAATAACAATTTAATAATATAATATTTGTTTTCAAAACTATTTTATGTCAACTTTGACACTATTTGGTAATTGATTTTTGTGAAAATAATAACAACATTATTAGTTAGAGAAAAGTTAATTAAATCAATACCAACACGTCATATTAACCAATAAAATTAGTGGAATTTATAAAAAGTCTCAAATTACATTTATTTGGGTATTGATAACATCAATTATGTTAATATTTCATTAATAAGATAATTACTACATCATCATTGTGTCATAAATAATTTAAATTATTTAATGTCTTAAAATTATAAATAAAATACCATTATTTAGAAACTATTTTTAGATTTCTAATGAATATTTATAGTCAAAATTATCTTATGTATAACCATATATTAAAAATTATTTAGTTATTAAACTTTGATTTTTACTATTTTAACCCTTCTTTAAATAAAATAATAATAAATGTCCTAATCTAATCAATGTCGACCTAAATGGTCATATTTTATCCCTAAGGTTGTTTTTGGTCGAATTAAACTTATCCAATAGAAATAGGACATGTTCTAGGGTAATAATAATATCATTTATACCCTTAATTACCCTATTTACTTTTAAACGTGGTAAATAAAAGCAAAAAGTTACTATTCACCAAAAATTATTTTCATCTCATTGAACTACATTTTAGTCCTTGATATTAGCAGTGTCTCTTAGATTTTCGAAATTCCACTCACTGAAGCGGTAAAATTATGTTTTATGTGAATTTACAAATTCTCCTTTGAGGAGGGTAAAAGACGGTGAAAAGTTCAATAAAATTTATATATATCAAAAATTATAATAAAATGACCCCAATGAATTACATTGAACTTGTATAGGTATTATGTATAAATTTTGACCTAAAATAAATTTAAATAAAATAAATATTTATTTAAATAAAAATCGGTTTTTAAATAGTAACCTAGTGTTTTCACTATTCATCAAAAATTGAATGTTTTCAGAAAAATAACAAAAATTCACCCTAGGCTAATTTCGATATTCTGAATCCACAAATGAAGTCCATTTTTAGGATAAAATTTATAAAATTTTAAAAATTGGGTATTACTATTTATAACGGCTAGTTCATAATATTATTATAATAATATCTCGTTTAGGGAAACTCAGTATTGCGTACTACACACGCTATCGAAGAAGGTCTTGATTGCATGTAATGTAAGCCATGTCAAAGATGTATGTAGTGAATGCTCTGTTTAGTGTTGTGTATAACATAATCAAAACTTTTTCACTTATACATTAAAAAAAATCTATACTTAATGTTGCGTAGAATAATATCTAAAAAACGAACATGAAATTGTGTGTAACACGAGCCAAGAATAGTGTTACATACACTGCAAGCTAATATGGTGTTGCGTATAGTACAAAATAATCTTGGCATATCATTCAATAAGAGATATGAAAGATATTAAAAATAATACATCTCATAAAATCTTGGGGTGTTACATTCTACCCCCCTTAAAATGAATTTCTCCCTCGAAGTTCGTCGGGGTTATAAATTGTTTACTACGTAAATTTTTCTTTCATAGAAACCCACATTGTAAAAAGGAATACTTAATTGTCATTTTAAAAATGATAGTCAGAAACAAAACGGATACCCAAAGTAACTCATCACTTGTTTTCCCACATAGGAGATCATAGGTGAAAGTATGGATATGGAAGAGAAATATAACCATCATGTTCTGATGGATAGTGGTAGAGAACAGGGCTAAGAAAAATCCAACAATCACAAAGCTATAAATTTTTGATGATCTAAGGTACCATCTGATTCATCGGATATAAGGGCACTAGGAAAACATTTTCGACTTTCATGATCATTTTCCAAAGGTTGAAAAATTTGAAATAGAAGAAATACTTACTTTATTTCGGTATAATCTCACAGTTGTTTGTGCCTTGAACAATTTCCACTTCATCTCTTAAATAAATGATGTTAAATTTGTCATTCGTCAAGTGTTATCAGATCATGTGATAGAATGATGGGTCATTCCATATGTCTCAAACAAAAGGTTAGCATTATTTATAAAATATACATAAGTCCTTCTATGGTGAGGTTAATCGTATATGATTCCAAAAATGAACTTATACTTCATCTATCATATTGCCTAATAAAACTAGTTTCGACTAACCAGGGACTTTATGTAGGCCTGTGGTAGGTGATAAAGGCCTATCACACTTCAGTTTTTGGGTTTCATTTCCGCAGCCTTGTCCGACGTGATGGGTTGTCTCCCGTCCTATAGGTTGTCCTTTTTCTAAAACTACATTATTATAACATTCCATAAATAATATCAAAAAAATGTTCTATCCTTAAACAACACTAACTTATGTCCAACATAATCCATTCCAATCTTTAGTCTTCTCTAAAATACTTCTGTCTAAGCTCATAGTATAAAGAAACCAATTACTAGAAATTTCATCTACCAAGCATGTGAATACCATAATTTATCAAAAATATATCATAAGATATATCTTTTTGATCGGATTCCAAACATGTGATTACCTTAATCATGTATTCTCTTGAGACATAAATTATCATAGAACCATAGTGAAAACATGAATGCTGTCAAAAGGTAACTCCTTCCACATACCAAAATCACAAAATTATTATATACTCAAACCATTATATCACTTTTTCCTTATGTATATCATGAGCTCATTAATACTATCAAACATTTCATTATCTCTTTATCCCTTCATTATGAGCATATTAGGTGCTTTCCAAAAAATATCTGAATAACCTTTCATGGTTACTGGTACCATTCAACATATACTTTCAAATACTTAGAAAAAACAATAGTATAACAATCCTTAGATGTGTCTTTATTCCATAGTACCATTACCTATACAACATAACTCTTGATAAACATAAATAATTCCACTACCTTCTTAAACCATTGACCAAGCATCAATAATTCTTTCATATCATATATCATTTTTATTCTTCTCATCATCATCCACATAAATACTACCCATATTAACATGTTGATTCTCTTCATGAGATTTTACCTTAGGGAATTGGTTTGCATAATGCCCATAAACTCCACATTTAAAACATCTAATCATTGTTGATGTTGTATAAATACCATTATCCTTCTCCATGGTGTTAACTAATCCTTCTCCTTTGCACTTACTGGATTTGTGTCCTTCTTTTCAACACCCAAAGAATCTTCCAGTTCATTTGAAACATTCTCTTTGATTCCTCTTACCACATTATTTACATGAGGGGAATTGAACTTTACTTCCTCTATTATCATCATGAAACTCCATCATTATCTTATTATTTGAGTCAGGAAACATACCAAAGTTGAGATTATTGATCATATTATGATATTACTGATTTGGCATAATAATGATGTTTGGAATTCCAAATCCCGTTACATTTGGTTTCTCATGAAGAATATCATTCCATTATCCATCATATCCTCCATTATCGTGAATCTTCATGTTTCCAGCCCTTTTCTAAAACCTAAAAAAGAATAGTGTGAGAGGAAAAAATCATGCTAGGGAGAACAACATAATATGGGGGGAGTACCATCAATATCTGACATCTTAGGTTAAATTCTAATATCGTAACCATAATTCTAGGACTATAACCTATAATTATACTTAACCTTAGGGAAATCCCTAGAAATACCCTAGAAATATCTCTTAGGATCTCACTAATGTTTTCACATCCTAGTTTCCAAAGGTTAACTAAACCTTTCCTCTGATACCAACTATAGCGGTCTGGATTACTTCCAGTTGACTATAGTTGATACCTATCAGGGCACTCCATGGGCGGCTACACCCCCTAGGCGGGACACACCACCATCCCAAGTGGCAGACATTTCCTCATGAGGCCCTTGGGCGGAGAGCCATACTTCTTCCAACACTCACATGTGAGAGTTCCCAAGGATCAGATTCATTCCTACCTCCTTTGCCTCTGATACCAACTGTAGAGACCCAAAGTTTGACATACATGGACATTACATTACTTTTGCAGAATACTTAATACATCACAAAAACAAACACACAAGGACCGTAAGATTTTAGTGCCTTTGGAAACTCGGAACATAATCTTCTAATAATGGAGAAAGATCTTCAACATCTCCTATAAAGATCTTCCCCTTTTGTTTTGTTATCGAAATCCATTCTTTATATCCTGCGGAAAAGAAAACACATAAAGGGTGAACTAAAATGCTCATTAAGGGTAATCATGGAGAAAATAAAACAAACCATATACATTTGACCATAAAAACATGAACATAACGTTTAAACATCAAAATCAGGAGCAATGACATAAAACATGGCAGTACATAAGTCATAGATCATAATGGAACATCAATCATGAAAAAATAGTGTGGAAATAAAACTTGTAATAGTGGAAAAACATTAAGCACATGGTATGATTTCCATACTATCCAAGGCATTGCTCCCAATATCATCTTAGTGGACAATGTCCCTTTATGAATCGAGTTCACTCCTCATTCCAGTCTTGTATCACTGAACCAGATTAACTTACCATTCCACCCATGTCTATCTCATGAGATATAAATCATTACCCAATGCATTGGATGGATATATAGGTACCACCCATATAATAATGAAATCATTCTTAGGTTTGCAACAACATAAACATAAATCATACATCTTAACCCAAGAATAAAATGGGTTTCATAAATATCATCCCATCATAACATAATCCATAGAAAACAAATGGATATCATTTCATCATAAGAAAAGTGAAACTATGTAAATCATTGAGAAATTATACTTGAAACAAACACATATGAAATAATGTCATCTCAGATGGAAAATGGTGTTGTTAAAACAGTTGAAATGAATTCTTGATCAAAATATCCTTTCTTTTTCAAATTCATTTTCTTTTCACAAAATGCCATGCAATTTTAAAAGAAAAGTTTTTTGTTGAAAATTGTCATGAAATTTGTAGAGGAAGCTTCATGAAAATAAGGCTTTATGAAACTGTAAAAATCCATTCTTGCTGTATATGATAAAAAAACTTCTTCTAATAATTTTGTCAGAAAAGTAAAAAATGTACCACGTATGATAAAAAAAAGAAAGAGTACTTCCATAAAACAAAGTAAAAGTTAAATAGGGGTAAAAATGACTTTAAACATACCTGGAAGAAAAGTAATCTTCTTATGAAAACATTTTGACAACATATGAACATGGATGATAAACATAACCCCAACAAATACTTATGAATAATAATCTCGGATAAGAATGATATTGGAATAATTATCCCTTAACTTATGTCTGATATGCTTCATACGTATCCAAACCTCCTCTTCTTCAACACGCCTATTTGAAACCTCCTCTTAGGGTACTAAAATTGATCTTTGGAGAAGACCAAGACCTCTATAATATTTCTAGGAATGTGTAAAAGAGAAATTGGTCGGGGTTGGCCGATCTTGAAGTCTCAATGTGGTGTGAGGAGGAGAGGGAGGAGGTGCCCTTTTATAAGGGAGGAGAGGGGCACCTTTGGAAAAACTAAAAATATTCTTTTATTATAAAGTCATATTCGGTTTTTAATAGCTCCAAAATGATTTATTTTGAGGCTAAGGTGGAGATGGGTCAAAATCCTCTCATTAATAGAATTTAGACAAGTTCAGGTTTCTATTTTAACCTGATAATTTATATTTAACTTTAAGTTAAATAATTTTACTTTTATAGTGTCTTCTTGTTTTCTTACACTATAAGGTTATGAAACTTACTATAACAAGCCAAACGAACCCCAAATGGTTCATTATGAATATATATATCCTTATATAAGTCATTTGGCCGAACCATATATTTTTAGGAATAAAATAACAATTTAATAATACAATATTTGTTTTAAAAACAATTTTATGTCAATTTTGACACTATTTGGTAAATGATTTTTGTGAAAATAATAACAGAATTATCAGTTCGAGGAAAGATAATTAAATCAATACTAACATGTCATATTAACCTATAAAATTAGTGTAATTCATAAAAAGTCTCAAATTACATTTATTTGTGTATTTATAACATCAATTATGTTAATATTTCATTAATTAGATAATTACTACATCATCATTGTGTCAGAAACAAATTAAATTATTTAATGTCTTAAAATTATAAATAAAATACCATTATGTATACAATATTATTAGCTTTCTAATGAATATTTATAGTCTAATTTATCTTATGTATAACCATTTATGAAAAATTATTTAGTTATTAAACATTGATTTTAACTATTTTCACCCTTCTTTAAATAAGTTAATAATAAATGTCCTAATATAATCAAAGTCGACCAAAATGGTCATATTTTATTCATATGGTTGTTTTTTGGTCGAATTACACTTATCCAATAGAATTAGTACATGTGTTAGGGTAATAATAATATCATTTATACCCTTAATTACCCTATTTACTTTTAACCGTGGTAAATAAAAGCAAAACGTTACTATTCACCAAAAATTATTTTCATCTCATCGAACCAAATTTTAGTCCTTGATATTAACCGGGTCTCTTGGATTTTTGAAATTCCACTCACAGTAGCGGTAAAATTATGTTTTATGTGAATTTCCAAATTCTCCTAGGAGGTGGGTAAAAGACGGTGAAAAGTTTAATAAATTTTCTATGAAAAGAAAGATTATTTCCTTACTAAAACACTCGTATCATTAAAATTACGCATCTAGTTTATGGGGTTTTTATGGCGTTGTTACCCTCTATATGAGGAGGATGTTTTGGAATTTTTGTTGTGACTTTGATGGACATTGAGATGTGTCGAATTTCTGGAGGACCGGTTCTCCCAAGCGCACTATGTACAGAAACATGTGGTTAGCTGAGACCCGAAAACTTGTCAACGAAGACCGAATGGGAAGAACCTCTATGTGACCTAGCATAAACACGATGGGGAGAGACTCAATGTGACATGGAATACTGACAGTACTTGATATGATGAGTACCTTAGTTCATCCAAGGTGGGAAGCGTCTACGTGTGACCCGGAAGGCCCATAGTGTGGAGCGGCTCTGTGTGACCCACTATACCCACAATAATAATCTGGGATGAGTTCTATAAAAGTTCATGGTTTGTGGGAAGTAGATCCATGTGACCCCGAATTCCCACTATACTAGAAATCGGAGGATTTCTCCAGCGGTAGAGGAGTTCAACGTTTGTGACTAACGATGCAACTATTACTACACTTGAATGTACCTGGTATGAACTATCTTGTGTTTCGTGCTGTACTCTAAGTAATACCTATGTGTTCTTCCATTTTTGATTATGGGTCCTTACTGAGTACTGTGTTACTCACCTTTGCACATGCATTTCCCAAACGTGTTTTTTCTGGTGTAGATGACTGACATTTCAACAAGGGTGATTAGAGAGATGGGACAGACCAATGCTACGATTATAGACTTGGTGGCCTATGACTAGGTATGGACTTGTAGGACTAGTCATACAAGTCTTTCTACTTTATATTCGAGTAGATTCACTACTCTTAGGATAAGGTGGGTTAAATTGTACATGGACAACAATGATTACTTTTTTGTATTTGTACTTTTCATTTCATTGTTGGGTTTGCATTCTTTCCCACTTACTTTCAGTAGTATTTGCACTCAACGTTGTTTTTGTGGTAGTTTTTTCCTTTTTCATTGTTTTGGTATGTGGATGGGTGTGATTGTGCGTACATATGAATTGAAAAATTCCTCCCACATTCAATTTGATGCCTTCGGCAGTAGTTACTAGCCCTTGGACTTCAAAAGGCGGACTTGGGGTAGTAACGACTTTTGCATTAGGGGACAATTCCTGACAGTTTATTATTTAATATAAAAACATTACTCCTTATAGTACAAAATCCCTTTTTAAAAAATTTATATGCCTTATTTTTTAGTATAAGGCTTTGATTTCCAAGGATAATTTAAAAGAAAAATAATGCCCCAGGATGAGTATTATCTACTACATAAAATTACTTCATAATTAACACCATTAAATTTTATTCTAGAAAAAAAATTGATATCAGTATCTTGTTTTAAAATAATATTTTTATATTTCTTAAAATTTTATTATCTATTCATATATTGTATTAATTAATATAAACGAAATTTTTATTTGGGTATTTAACACACATCCCCCTCTACGAGCAATGAAACTCAATTTTCATCACCAAACATCATTTATGGATCATATAATGGATTTAATGATTATCTATTATATTTATTACTTGTTTATAATTATTCATATATGAAATTTAATTTATCAATATACACCTCATACCCATAAAATCATTATAACACATTACCACTTGTTTCAACATAAACACTTATTAAAATGTTGTTGTAAAAATTATGAGAAAAATGATTTTGGGATTCAATATAATTATAAAACCATTTAATAATGATATATTTATTATTTATAAATAGTTTTTAATTTTAGTTTTTTAATTGAAAATATTTCTTAATATATCATATTTCCATTATAAAGAATGATGAAAAATACTTCCACATGATTTTTATTTTCACCGGTCATATTCAAGTCATTCACCTAATTAAAATAAGACATATGTTACCACTAATAAAAATAATTATTCTATATAGATTGATATTGGAATGATTAAATAGGAACAACTTTTTAGAATTTATCATTTATTCAAGATTAAAAAAAATAACCAATAAAATATTTTAACAACTGATTTTCCAAATATGTGCTAACTAATGAATATATTAATAATAAATGAAAATAAATGAAGTATTTGATAGGGTATAGTCTATGAATAAGGTTATTTAAAGGAATATGAAGATTTTTATTCAATTTTAGAGGATTTTAGATAACATTCGACTAGGTGGGATTAATAATGAGGTTTTAATGATATCATATATAATTCCATGATACTTATTACTAAATATACTCCTTCAAACATTTAATATGGTGTTATTTCTGCCTAAAAAAGTCATTATGTCATTTTTAGCTAGAATTATTATCTCTATCAAGTTATTTATTTATATGGAAATCTATTTTAGTGATATCAAAAATGAATTTTTTATGATCAATATTTTACTCTAACCATAAGTTTTTATTTCCTATCTAATTTTAAAATTATTATGGTTAATGAATGAAAATTACTTTAGTGAATTTTTATTACTTGTAAAACCACTCATTATTTCCATTTTATATTCAGTATATATTATATTTGCACAAGATATTTTATTTTTCCTAGAATTATAATTTACCTATAATGTTTTTTAATGTTAAAATAATGATGTCTCATATTTCTAGTGGAGAACCTGCCATTCTACACACATTATTTCATTAGATGCAATGAAAAATTTCAATATTTATATGACAAAAATTTATTGATGTCAGCTTCTAATACATGATTTCTATTAAAAATTAATTATATAATTTTCCATTTTTTCCATATCATTGATTTACATTAAAAAATATCAATTTTATAAAAAATATTCTATGTGATCTTCTATTTTATCCTTATTTTGAAATTTATAGGGTATTTATTTTTTAAACGTTAATGTTTTTTAAAAATCAAATCATCATTATCTACTATTTATAAGATATAACAATATGTTCAGAAAATTATGGATATTTATTAATTCCAAAATAATTTTCTAATGAAAATGGAATTCATCTAAATCTATAACCATTGATATAAAATAGTGTTGGTAATTATTATTTTTTGTGTTGAAGAACGCACATTCCTTCCCTTAATGACCTATGTAATATTTATCTCATTTGGAGAAATCTTTAACCTCTTACTTTGTCTTGTTAAATAATATCCTATATGTGATCTGAAATTTTAACTTAATGTAATTATTTTTTGAAAGTTATATTTTTCATTCATTTGAATAACTTTATTTTACATATATATTGATATATTTGGATAAAATTGATAATCTGATAATAAACCCATTATATATTTATTTAGATAAAATATGATTTTTTATATTATCTAAAATATATTTAACTATATATTATCTTGATATCATTGTATACCTTATTATTTTTATTTTATTATATCATGGTATTATTATTTATGTAATTATTATTGATTAATTTATTTCAATCTTTTTTAAAGAAAAATTTCCATCCCTGGGTTATTTATAATGTTTTTACAGAAACGCTATTTTTGTCCTTGGGTTCTTTGTGTTATAAAATCGAATTCTTAACATATTAAAAGTTTTGTGCATCATTTTTTACTTTAATGGGATCATTATGAAGGTATATGTGATTTATTTCAAGTGGATCTAATAAGTATTGATGATTAAAAGAGAGGTCTTATATATGTATTAATTATTTGTTTTCAAGTTTTTAACTCTGGATATATGAATTCATTAGTACATTTTGGATTCTCATAAGGGTGGGAACGAATGGTCTGGATCATGATTACAATACTCCCTAAACCAAGGTTTGTGAATAATATGGAAGCTATTTCATAGGATTTATTCTTATTATTATGTCTATGTTAATATCTAAATAGTCATGATTATTGACTTTCATGATTTTAAACTCTATTGATTCTTCTATTTTGTTATGCAATGTCATAAAACATGATTAAGGTTTTTTCACGATTGAGAAATAATTTTCTTATTAATATACATTATACCAATATAATAACCTTATATTTACATTTGATATTAAATTCTTATATCACAAGTTTAAGCTTAATGAGAATCTAAGATCATCCCTTTTTTATTTTTCTATTTTCACAAGGTAGGATGATGATCATACCATATAAAATGTAAAGGATGAAGTCTAGTGTGGATCCATAGTGGAGAAATGTTCACAAGGGATTTAAAATATAATATTTTTTTTTCTAGTCCTCAAAGTAAATAATCATTCTGTTATAGTGATTGTGTACTTATTTATGACATATAATTCTTACCTTGTGAAAATTTTAAAAAAATAGTGGTATGCCTATCTTGGGAAGCTATAGTTGGTATCATAGAATATTTTTTTAATTATTGAAAATTTTTCTAGTTATTATAGGTTTTATGATGGTATAAATGTATAGAAAACATGATGAAAAAATATAAGTTATATGTCTACATACTTTATAGCATCATGAAATTTTCATTACGTTGATAATGTGGGGATTTTCATGGAAATAAAAACCATATTTAGACACCAAAAGTGGATACAAACTTTGGAATAGATATATTATGGATTAATAACCCTTAAAATGGTATGTTAGGTATTATCCAATCCATTAGATAGTGACAGAAAAATATTTATAATTTTAATCCTCATTTCATACTCTTGAGGGATATTATTTGATCTATCAAATTATATTTTCAAACTATTATGATAGATTTATTATAATGCTAAATTATGATTAGATATATGACTAAAACCAATACAAAACTAGCCTTATTCATTTCATTATCTTTGGATTATAATATAATTCCCTTTCTTACATATCTAGTATCAGTATGGATTAGAGTTTCAGATAATTAGGTTATAACTCTAATATAAAAAACACAAATATTTTTAAGTGTAAAAATATACTCAGTATTCATTTCATCCACAATATAAAAAATCATAATAGGAATAACCCTGAAAAATGTTTCTCACATTCATCAAGACTTTTTCATTGTTCTTATTTATCATTTTATCCTACGAAAAACATTAAAGGAATTAGAAAAGTTCAAAAATATCTCTAAGGTAAAAAAATTAAAAAGGTAAAATATTATTACATTTTACAACCCAGATATTATAAAATAATGTTTTATATTAACATAAAGATAAATTTTCTCAAATAATCATTTACACAATCCTCTTATTGACTTTACTAGACAATTGTTTTTCATTAATCACAAAAAAATATAACATAACAAAAAATAATAGTTAAAATGGTTTTATAAGAAGACATGATAACCCGTGAAAAATATTTCTTCCAAGAAAATATATTTTACCCAAAAAATACTCATTAAATTAAAAATTATAGTATTCTTAAAAATTGAAATCAAATGATTTCAATGAAAATATATTTGAATGAATAAAAAAATCATCCATCTTCCTTGGGATATGATATTCTAATAACCCTCTCATGAATGATTATAAGAATCATTGAATGTCTTCTTCCAAATAATATCAATATTAAACATTATTATGTAATGAAGGAATACATTACCCAATGTATTATAGAGATATACAAAGAAAACCTATCATTCAGTCCTTACTAGTTTACTCATAATCCAAATAAAATGTCAAAGGACTGTAAATCTATGAAAAATAATTCATTAACAGTATCAAAATAAGATATTTTTATACTGAAACCATTAAAATATATGTTCATATATTGATATATCACTTTCTTAAAAATAAAAATTTTAATAAAAGTACATTATAAAGAGAAGGATGGTTTTTATTGAATAAACTGTGAAAACGTGAAATAGAATATAGGTATAAAACACATGTTAATTTATATCAATAATGATTCTAACACCCTGAGGGTGGGTGTATGGGGGTGAACATAGGTACTAATGATTAAAACAATTCTTCATTTAATGGGTATCTTATTCACTTACAATGTGGAAAACATTGATTATTTTATACATTTTGTTATTATAATTGATGAATGTAGTAATGAAAAAATGACATAGTTTATTTTCACATGCTAGGATAGTCTAAGAAGAATGCACAATCATTATCTTATTAACAAGATTCACTAAAATCTCAATGATTTATAAGTTAAATTTTTAGTGGTCTCACTGATCCTCCTTAATCACACCCAAAAATAATTAGAGAACTCAATACTCCCCATCTTTAATGAACTCACTTATCTATTAAAGGAATCATTCCCTCATCATATAATCATGATGAAAATAGATAAAAATTATTTTGATTCACCTTGTTAAATGTAATTTTAAATTATAATTATAATTTTTCTCCTGGAATAACACTTTCTTCAATAATTAAAATTCCCGATGGGGTCTATAATACGCCTCTATAATGTCACTCAAGATATTATCCTTCTGTCACTCTATAACTATGAATTACATATAAATACACTCATTTTTTTATTTAAATACAATGGTTTTGAAGGAATCTTTATTCCCTTCCAATTAATTGGGTCATCACATAACTTTTAATAATAATTGACCATTAAGGTATTCATGACATAACTCTTTTCTTTATCTTTTCAAGATATAATTTCTTGTATATAATAACTATCGAATAACATTGTGATCCTATATTCTATGGAATAATATTAACCCATTTTCTACATCTCATACTGTAGAAACCTTCAATATTTCACGTTCATAAATTCCTCAGTCTCCCTCTAGTGTAGTCCACATCATTGTGACATGAATTCTTCTAGGTTATAATATCCACTTGTTCTAATGAAGAAACTCCCACATTAACTTCTACATGACATCTTTCACAATAACCACTAACTTCATGCAATAAAAAATTGAATATAGCATGAAAAAATCATTGTATAATAATTTCATATAGGATTTTTGTTTCTGAATTTTATGCTCCTGTAATGTTTATATATTTCATTAGAAACGATGTGTCTTCCATGTAGACAATTTCACTCTGGATGTTAATATAGTGTATCCATATCTATATAGTTTGGAGAACATTAAATCTCTAAATGAATTGATATTAATCAAACTAGGTCCTATTTTTTAATGTAACAATCATAAAATGGAAAAATACTCTTGATTACCTCCTTATAAATACTTCTAAGAAACTAGTTTCTTATAACCCAATTTGTTCTATTGACCAACCAGTTTCGAGTAATGTGATACAACTACGAGTGTAAGGACCCGACCATAGTTTCTCAAAGCCAGTGCATTATTTTATTAAATTGTCATAAATACAAGGAATAATAATCCCAAAGGACCAAGTAGTTTAGTATTATTTGAAAAAAGATACATACATAAGTTCAATGTTAGAACTCAAAAAAAAACAATATAGAAACTCCTTAGAAAAAAATCCATAACTCCAAGGATATTTTACTATATCATTATTAATAAAATTCTTCATGTCCTAATAAAATGAATCATAATAAAGGTGTGAGATCAAATTCATAGTAAGAGTATTAAATACAACAGAATATAGAATAAACATTATACCTGGTGAATATTTTAAAACACATTAATTTAAAAATAAATTTTCACATAATATGGTAGGAATATGATCTGAGTAAATACTTATCTAATATAACATACTCAAGGGTATTCTTATAGACAGATAACCACATGAACCATAAATACTATTTTCATAATGATGGAATGCATAATTCCAGACAACGTAACCATACTGTCAATGCCTCGTGCCAAGACAATAAATAATCATTTTTTCTAGGACTTGTGCCTAGAACGTAGTTTGTCTCATGATACCTACCGATTCACCGAGGGAATATAGAAGGCACCGCCAAAAAATTTATATGTCCAATTCATTATTTATATGAATGGGGATAAATACAAAAAACATATACATTCATATTGAAACAAAAATTTGATATGTAAATAACATTACACGAACCTTAATCATAAACACTAACAATTCAGAGTATAATGATAAATGGTTTTAACATAGCACATCCATAGTCAAAATGATCATAAAACATTAAATAAAATATGTTCGATGATACCATAAAAAACTAATCTCAATAATACATAATAACTAACATGATTTATGAAATATATGAATACACTCTTTTAAAATGCTTTAGTAATTCTTGAGATAAATATGATTTTTACATTGAAAAGAAGTGTTATTTTGGAATATTTTTGAATAAAAAAATAATTTATGTAAAATAGTATTTTAATAATAAAATTATTTATTTTATAACTAAAACATTTTCCAAAAACTGATTATAGTGTGCCGTTGAAAATAGATAATAATTTGAGAAACTCAATTGAAACATGTTTGTATTTCGGAAATAATTTTTAAAGTTAATTTTAAAACATCTAACTCCTAATAAAATAAGGATTTATAATGGTCGGTAAAGGAATTTAGTATAATTGTACAGAATTTATGAGAATTAAATAATAATAAATAATAATTTCATTGAGGTAATTATTCAATATAAGTAACCCGAATGAAAATAGATGTTTGTGTGAAGAAACCATACCTTAAGTAGAAATGTGTTCTGATCTTGAAAAAAAAGTCATGGAATATGATATTAGAATTATTAATAAAATATTATAGAACCTATTAGACATGTATTTAGTTTCACATAAATCTATTTAGTTCATTTAGGCCCTTATGGATAAGTTATTATATAAAATTTCTTCGTTCCGGAGTGTTCGCTTTCATAATCGGTTTACTTATTCTTAATTAATAGAGATCATGTGGAAGGGATGTAAATCTCTAGAACTGAAATTAAATATTATTTTTGAACATATAGAAGTTTTAATGGTAATTTCTATCATTTGGTTATATGGAATGAGGATGAATCATTAGATTATAACTTCTCAAATTGTTTGGCTGTATTTCCAATATTATGAACTAGTTTTATCATTAAAATTAATAATATGTACATATATCAGTTCCTGAATATTAATTTGGTTATAATACACATATTATAGTCTGGTTAAACCATAGAAATGTTTTAATTCTTAGTGATGAATGTTAAATTGAAGAACGAAACATTATCATCCATAAAGGATATAAATTGAAATCTCAAAGATGTTGATTTAATTTATAATAATAAGATGGCGGGAGTAAGAATATTGATGATGTTTCTTTTATTAACATGATATAATTTCAGTATATAGATGATAATTGAGTTATCATGGTAATTTGGATAGATTATGTGAATAGAGGGTAACAAAATCAGATAAATTGAAATGTAACTAAATGAAAAAGAATGGTGATTTACCTCTTGAAATAACCTCCTTGAGAACCTCTTTAGGGGAAGGGGTTTTGGTCTTTTAGAAAGACCAGGAGCTTCATGGACTTGGGGAGTGACTAGGGAAGGATAATTAGGTAGAGAACTTATGATCTTCAAGGCATATATCAGTGGAGAGAAGAGACAGTGGGGGGTATTATTGTGGAGGAGAGGGGTAAATTTTGAATATTTTATTCATTATATTATTATTTCCATCAAGAAAAAAGATAATGTTGTTTCACGTGACCCATAATAGTATTAATTTCATGTTGTTTCGAACCAAATGGCCTTACATCACCTATAATTTTATAAATAGTTTAGTTAAATTATAATTTGAATATACTGTATTTTACCGTTTTTCACTATTCCTCTAATATTCATAAATATTAGAAAAATCATAAAAAACTATCCCTACCATTTCTTGACATGTATAATTTCCATTTTTAAAAATTAATTTTCCAAATATGATTATTTTAATTTTTAAATAAAATAATAATTATTTTAAAAAATAACAATTTTAAAGGTATAATTAGTTTTATATATCATTGAAAATTAATTAAGATCTCATTATATTTTCACCTTATGAATATAAAATAATATCATTATTTACTATTCATAAGGGTCATATTACTAATCATATTACTATTTATAATGTTATATTACTATTGACCAAAAAATCATGTTTGTTTTATCAGACTCCAATTGAATTACATATCACAACTCTAGATGGTCATTTTTTGAAATAAAAAATATAGTATATGAAATGTTATGTTAAATGAATTAAATATTTTTTTCAAAACATTGGGGTGTTACATTCTCCCCACCATAAAAATATTTTGGCCTCGAAATTCAATAAATGTTACCTAAAAGGTTTTTGGTATGTCTTCAACATATGCTCCTCAGACTCCCATGTCGCTTCCTCCATCTTATGGTTCCTCCATAGAACCATTAGCAGATGAGGTGTCCAATTTCAAAATACTTGTTATTTTGTATCAAGAATCTAGATAGTCTCTTCACAATAAGATGGATCATGATTAAGTTCAATTTTATCATAGGTGCGTACATGTATTGGGTCTGGTATATATTTCCTTAACATTGATACATGGAACACATTGTGAACGTTGGAGAGACACGATAGAATTGATAAATTGTATGATATAGCTCCAATTTAGTCCATAATTTCAAAAGGTCCGGTGTATCTAGTACTTAATTTTCCCTTTTTACCGAATCTTATAATACCATTCCACTGAGATACATTTACGAAATAATGATCTACTTCTTCAAATTACAAATCATTCCTTTAGTTATCAACATAGATCTTTTACCTACTTTGAACTTTTTTGATATGGGTTTGGATAATATTCACCTTTTTCATTATATCTTTAACATGTTTTGGGCCTATGATCATTGTTTCACAAAAAATATCCCAACAAGTTGGTGTACGAAACATCTTTCCATAAAACACTTTATATGGTTCCATCCGAATATATGAATGGAATCTATTATTATAAAAAATCTACAAGAGATAAATACTGATCCAATATACCTTGAAAATCAATTTAACAAGGCCTCAAAATATCTTCCAATGTTTTAATAGTCTGTTCTGATTGTCCATCAGTTTGGGGGTGGTAGGCAGTGCCCAAACGAAGGACAGTATATAGGGCCTTCTAGAGACTTTTCCAGAATTGTGATGTAAAATGGGGATCACAATCAGAAACAATTGTTAACAGTTCATCGTTAAGTCTTACAAATTCATTAATATATAGTCCTACTAAATGTTCAAGTGGAAAATCTTCTCTTATAATATGAAAATGTACTTATTTTGTAAGACGGTCAATAATGACCCTTATCGCATCATTCTCTGTTGGATTCTATGGTATCCCCATTACAATGTGCATTGTAATATCATCCCACATCCACATATTAATAATATTGGGATTCATGACTCCCCCCAGATGTTTTCATTAATCCTTAACCTTTTGACAAACCTGAAATCTCGAAACATAATCAATTATCTCTGTCTTCATGTTTTACCACAAAAAAATGTTCCTATATATCTCTATATATCGGTTGGCTACCGATGCGTATATAGAAATTAGATATATGAGAATCATGAAATAGTTCCCTTTTTAGCTCAGGAATAGGGGGAACACAAATATTAATTCTGAATTTCAAAATTCCACCTTCATATACGAATTCAATCAACTTCCCATAATTTAAATCAATGAGTTTTTTGAAACTCATCTTCATCATCTTCAGAAGATTTTTTCCTTTCCAATAATGATAGTTTTCCATCGATTTTAAAATGTAGTGATGTGTTAACATCCTTCATAATTTACATATCCATCTTTACTAGATCCCTAACCAAAGGATCCCTTTCAACTCTAATCTTGTTCATAATGTCATGTCCCTTAATACTCAAAGGGTATGATACCTTATTTATCATTCCTATGTGGTAGTGTAATTTGTAATCATAATCATTGAGTAGCTCAATCCATATTCTTTTTCTAATGTTGAGTTCCTTCTATTAGAATATATATTTTAATCTCTTATGAGCTATGTATATCTCACATTTATTTCCATAGAGGTAATGTCTCTAAATCATCAGAGAAATTATTACCACTATTAACTCATGATCATGAGTTGTATAGTTTTTATAATGATATATCACAATATATATCAAATCCATCTTTTCTCGATGGTGTGGTTAATATCAGATAATTAACTACCCTCATCTTAAATTCTTCAAATAATCCTTCAAATTCCTTTTTACCTATATACATAACCCATTTTCGTGTGTGATTGGTCATTGGAATTGCTAAATGGGAAATGTTCTAAATGAAATGTTGATAATAACCTGCTAAACCATTAAAACTATATACCTCAGTTATGTTCGTTGGATTAGTCTATTCTTGCACAACCTTTGTCTTTAGAGAATCTACACATATTCCATACTTATAGAAAATGTGGGTGCAAAAGGAATGTAATTGGGGCCAAAAATCACACTCACAAAACATCCATTATAATTAAATTCTTCTAAGAGTCTTCATAATATTGCATAAGTGATTTTCCTGATCTTAATAGATTTTAGTGTATACTAGGATATCATTAATAAAAACCATTACAAAGTCATCAAGATATTATTTGAATACTCTATTCATCAGAACTATGAAAACAGATAGTGCATATGATAGTTAAAAATGCATTACTGTAAACTCATAATGCCCGTAACTGGTTCAGAATAATGTTTTTATAATGTCTTCCTTCCTGACAAGCAACTGAAAATATCAAGATCGAAGATCAATCTTCATAAATTATTTTTCTTTATGAGGTTGATAAAATAAATCATCAATTCTTGGCAGAGGTTACATATTCTTTGTTGTAATAGCATTGATTTCCCAGTAATCAATGCACAACCACATAGACCCATCTTTCATTTTAATGAAAAGAACATGGTCTCCCAATGGAAAACACTATGGATAATATATCCTTTATCACTCAATTCTCTTATTTGTTTCATTATATCCACTAACTCCATAGTGGCCATTTGATTAAGGTACTTTGATATGGGAATTCTCCCAGAAATCAAGCCAATGTAAAACTCAATTTCCCCTCCGGAGGATATCTAGGTAAATCCTTTTGAAAACCATCAAAATATTCTTGCACTGTAGGAAAATATTCAATTGGAATATTTCTATAATCTCCCATAGATATTGGGCTCTCTTACTCTCAAATAATTTAATATAGTAGATATCCTAGGGGAGGATCTAGATGAGAAACAGATGGTAATGTTTTTTACCTAAAGTCAAGGTATTCCCAAACATTCTAAAAATTGTAACCTCTTTCATCTTGCAATAGATATTCAAATCATAATTTGACAGCCAATTCACATCGAGAATTATATCAAAATTCATTAATTAGTATGATGATTAGGTCAGCAACAAAAGAACATTTATGTGTCATTAGGGGGACTAATTGACACGCCATTATTTCATTGATACATCCACTATGATTTTCGATAGATAAATCCTTTATTAAATCAAATTGGACATTTCATTGAAAATTTGGAAGATATAAATGATTGCGAAAATCCAGAGTAAGATAAATAATTAGATATGTTTGATGAAATGATCAATATTCTTTCCACCACTTTATTCGGAACATCCACCTCAGTTTTTATGACTACATAAGCTTGTCCTTTCTCCCTTGGCCTTCTTTAGAGAAAATATTTCTGAAAATTACAAAATTCATTTGCAAAAATGTCCCATTTCCCTGCAATTGTAGCATATAAAATTGGTAGCTCCTTTTCCCATCATAAAATCATGATCTTGGTGGGATTTTTCTACAAACATGTAAAATAATCCCATTTTCTTCAGGCATGTACTAGGGTGTTTCTTCCCATAATTACTATATGAAGGAAATTAAACTCTTCCCTTCTTATAGATTTCTATATTTTCTTTCCCATAGTCTTTAGTATCCTCTTTCTTTTATTACTTTACTTTATAGTCATCATAAATAAAATATTCTTTTTTTTGTTTTTATATCACTTGATACTATATCTTCATATAAAGAGAAACATTAGGAGTGTAAAGCCCTTCAGAGTAATGGTTATAAACCATCAACGAATTGATCAATTTGGATTATTGGATTACATAAGTAGTCTTTATCATGCCTTGGTAGACTTATAAAGTTGGCTTCATACATGGATACATATTCATCCTCCTTATGCCTCAGATTCAATAATTCCCTCTTCATATGAGCTTGTTGTTCACGAGTGAAATAATTTGCGAGGATGATCGCCCTAAACTCCCTAAAATCCATCTCTTCTATTTCTTCATCCTACTTTATGTTTTGGATTAATGAACACAACTAATCGACATCTATCGATAGATGATAAAACTCTATGATAACCTTCTCTCTTCTATTATATTCCAAAGAGATAAATATATTCTATAGGGAACATATCCCTTGCTCTGCTACAAATAGATTTGTAGTCTCATTGAATTATAGAGTTTGTTGTCACATAATTCTATCTAAAATTTCTCCTCTACATGTTGGATCTAGATGCTTTATATGGGTATGGTTATTATTCATAACATGTGTATGTTTTCCTAGTATAGTTATATGTTTCTCATCACCAATCACAACACTATATCCAACAACATTATCTTTCATCGGAGGGAAATCCCTATAGTGGACACATGAATTTGTACAGTTTCAATTATTTCCTCTAGCTTCCATATCTAGATAATTATATACACTATATTATGTTAGGAATAATAATCTTAACATAGAAAAATAAATATCATAAATAGAAATCCAATACCTAGCTTCCCGTAAAATCACAAAAATGGGTTTGTTGAGGAATAATTTACATTTCAATAAATCAGAATGGCATGTAAAGAAAATATGGATTTTCCTAACCATATCCATCAAGAGTGTCAACACCAAGAGAGCAGCAAGGCCCATTTGTTTGTACCAGGATATATATGGTCATGCCTAAAACCCTTTTTTGTGTATTTCACTCATATGTACATCTATGTCAGATCCCTCTCTTCCTCTTTGTATCCAGACATGGATGTATTTTCTAGAAATATACACACAATCTATTCTTTACCAAGATACTAGTATTTTCTTGTAGAAATATCTTCAAATAATATCTTATGGATTTTTTCCCTAATCTATGTTTTCTAAATATAGTTTACATGTTCTCTACTAAACATCCATTTACACCAACTGTAAAGACCATACCCCAGTTTCCAAAAGACGTTGCCTTATTTGATTACATTGTCATATATAAATGGTATAATCACCCTGAAGGACCGAGTAGATTTGTATTATTGGAATCAAGATACATTCATTAGTTCATAATTACAAATCAAAATAAAAAAAACATAAGAAACTCAAACAAATTCTATAACTGGTAGGGTGTTTTAGCATGTCATTCATAATGAAATTCATCATGTCCAAAGAAAATGGAACATAATAAAGGGTGAGAACAATTTATCAGTAAGACTTAAAAATAAAGAAAAAGATAAGAGAAAACAATATACATGGTGAATAATTTAAAACACATTCCATTAAAAATAAACATGAACATAAAATGGTAGAAATTTGAGTCGAGTTAATATTTCCATAATATAACATAATCATGGGTATTATACTAGTTAGATAACCACAAGAACCCTCAATACTATTTACCTAATGTGGGAATGAATATTATGAGACAATATAACCATAATATAAATTCATCGTTCCGTGAACATAAATAATAATTTTGTCAAGGATTTATGGAAGGACTGTAGTTTGTCTCACGAGACATACTGATGCACCGAGGGGATAATGCTTCTACATTGAACAGAATAGTTCATTTGGAAAAATATTTTTATAAAACTAGAAGTGATGTAACATATTATTTTAATAATAAAATTAATGATTTTATAAATAAAATTATTTCCAATAATAGAATACAGTGTTCATTGAAAATTGATAATAATTAGAGAAACTTCCTTGAAACGGGTTTGTATTTGAGAAATAATTTTTAATGTTACTTTTAAAAAATTTAACAAAACATAAATTAAAGAAGGATTCATATTGGTAAAAATATGGATAAAACTAAATCATAATTTATGAGTTGTACATAATAATATATAAGAAATTAATTGAGGTAATAAGACAATAAATGTAACCCGAATTAAAATGGATGTTCAGGTGAAAAACCCCTTGCCTTAAATATGAATATGTTCTTTTCTTGAACTTTAGTTCCTAGTATATGAAATTAGACTTATTAATAAATTATATAAACACACATTACTATTGTATTTATTTATCATTATATTGTTTAGTTTACTTATGCCCTTATTGATAAGTTATTATATATAATTTTGTCGTTTCAGAGTGTTCAATTTCATAATCGTTTCACGTGTACTTAAATAATGCAGTTCATTTGGAATAGATATAAATCTCCAGAATTTAAATTAAATATTATTTATTAACATAAAAAAGTGATAATTGAAATTTCTATCATTTTTTTATATGGAATTAAGATGAATCCTTATATTACAACCACTTGGATTATTTGGCAGTATTTGGAATATTATGAACTAGTTTTGTCATAAAAATTAATAATATTTACATATATTGGTTCATGAAAATTAATTAGATTAAAATACATATATAATAGTCTATTTAAAACATCAAAATGGTTTGATGACCAATAACAAAGGATAAATAGAAAATGAAAACTCATCATCCATGAAAGTTATAATTTGGAAACTCATTGGCGTTGATTTCAATTATAAAAATAAAAGGGAGGGAGTAAGAATATTGATGGTGGTTATTACATTCACATGATATAATTTAATAATATAGATGATACTAGATTTATCATGGACATTTGGATAGAGGAGGTTAGAAGAGGGTAACAAAGGAAGACAAATTGACATGAAACTAAATGAAACAGAAGGGTGCTTTACCTCTTCAAATAAACTCCATGAGAACCACCTTTTGGGAAGGGGTTTTGTTCTTTTGGAAGGACCAAGAGCTTCTTGGACTTGTGGAGTAACTAGATAAGGGTAATTGGTAAGAGAATTGAGGGGCTTCAAGGATTATAGAAGTGAAGAGATGTGGGGCGAGGGGGGTTTATTATAGTGGAGGAGAGGGGTAAGTTTTGAATATTTTATTCATTCTTTTCTTATTTCCATCAAGATATCCAAAATTTTTGTTTCATGAGACCGATAATAGTAATAAGAGAATGTGTGTTTGAAAAAAGGGTCCTTACATAACTTATGATGTCATAAATATTTTATTTAACATATAATCTAAATATAAGGTATTTTACCTTATATCACTATTCATAAAAAAATTCATTAATTTTATAAAAACCCCAAAAATTATCCCATGCGATTTTTCAACGTGTAGAATTCAAAACTAAACTCCATTTTGCAAAAATAATTTTATAAATATTATTATTATTTTTTAAATAAAATGATAATTAATTCGAAAAATATCAATTTTAAATGTATAATTAGTTTTATATCACTATGAAAAATTAATTAAAACCTCATTATCTTATAACCCTAAAAAAATAAAATTAAATAACTATTTAATATTCATAAGGGTCATATTACTATTAATATTACTATTTGTAATTTTATGCTAATATTCAATAAAAAATCATGTTTGTTCTATTAGACTCCAAATGAATTACTGATCACAACTCTTGATGACCTTTTTTCTAAATTCAAAACATTGAAGAGGAAAAGTTTTGTAAAAATGAATTCAATATTTATTCTCAAAACCAAGGGGTGTTGAACCCAGACCCCCCATGTAGTCCTTAAATTCCTTAAATTACATTTTTTAAGCTACCACAGTGTTTCATGAACCACTACATCCACGCATGTACACCTACCTTCTTTCATTCTCTCCAGCTACCTAGTTCCACTATGGCTAGATAGTCTTACTGGTTCCCATTCAGGGTCAAACTTGCTCCTAAATTTAAATGGTTGAGATGGATTGGCTGGAGATCCAACATTGGCCTTATTTTTTCAATCACCCAAACATCATTATACATCATCCCCTTTATTTTTTTGTTTCCATGGTGACAAAATAATTAGAAATATTTCATGCCCTCTATAGTGTATGACACTAAAATTCACCGCATTGTATTGTGTTAAGAATTACCGTTGGTGTTCGTATTTTAATTAACACATATCTACTTTTGATCTACATTACTCATCAACATGTTAACAAACACAATGTATAAATACATCCAAATTTGTTTTTATAAAAAAATAATCTTTTCAGTTTGTTAAAAAATATCTTAACATTCGAATAGATGAAAAATTATTCTTTTAAAGAATATACATTCATATAAGTCATTAATGAGACAATAATCTTCAATTAATTCCTCATGTGATCCCAGATGAGTGTGATATATAATAACTGAGTGAAAAGAGTTTCAAAACCACATTCCTTGAATTTTATCATGGAATTCCTTCAAATATCCCTTAATTTGTTATCGAAATACTCTCCACTATTCAAAATCCTTCCCCCTTACCAAAAACATAGATATTTCTTAACCATTTTCAATGACCTTTAAGAGATAAAATCTCTTAAATTTTCATAATAGGGGGTTATAAATCAATAAAATTGTGGTTGGAAAACATAAATTTTTACTAAATGAAATTTTTGAGAGTGGGGTCCATCGTAGAATTAGTTATGTGTATAGAAGAGATTATAATACAAGATCCAAATAGTAATTTGAAATAAATAATTTTGGTAGTTTCTTTATCATGTTATATGAAATAGATCCTAACCATACTCCAACTCCAAAACAAATGATCCTTACCCCACCTTCTCTTATATGAATTGATACTAGATCTCAATGTTCTTGTTCCATTAATTTTGGGTATTATTTTTTATAAAATTTATTACACTAGAATTTTAACAGATTATTAGAGTAATATAAATCACTTTATCAACAACATAATTATGTTTTTATTTCAACCCAACCAATTGGGTTCATATGTGAGTTGGAAAATTAATTTAGACTATACAGTTTTCAATGATATTAATTACTAGTTTATTCATTATGATTGATATTAATGAGTTATGAAGATAAAACGAACCAACTAAAGATCATTTTTCTAATATACTAATTCCTATTAATCTGCATCATTAAATCCAATAAAAATTTGTTTTCAATTGTTTCTATTAAACAACCCCAAGCTCATAATATGAAGGAAATTTCAATGTATTATTTTCACAATATTGATATGGATTTACTTGGGATCACTTGGAAAAGGTGAATATAAAATTAAGAAAACAGAGTAATGGGTCAAGTGGTTGAATAATAGATTAAACACTTTTTTATTTGATGTTATCTTATAGCATATACCATGATTCAATTACCATATTTTCATAATTTCACACTTATCTCCATTGAAGTTTCCATGATACTTGATACACATATATTTAATATGTTAAATACCAACATTTTATATTTGTTTTAATAGAAACAACTAATCGAATCATTAAAAAAACCATAATCCATAAAAAATGACAATTCACTAAATAGAGATATCTCGAATTCAAGACACATGAGGTTTAATGACATGATGAATTTATTATCATCTATTCATCTAAAAATTATTTTAATAATATATATATATGCACAATCAATCACCTATCATTATCCTACATTATGTAAATTTTTTTGATTGACTTATTATCTAAAGGAATCAAATATTTTTATACATTTATATAACGTAGAATAGCGTGATATTGGTGATTTGTTTAGACCATACAATAACTTGAATAGTAAACACACATTACCTTCATATTTATTAATGTGAATCTGATATATTTTCTCAATACACAAATCCTATTATTATAAACCATTCAATAAGGAATATTTTTCATCCATTTCATATAAATTGAATCAATTATGAATATCCTTATTTATGAATAAATAATTGGGATTTTGTAATACTATGTGAATGAATATCACATAATTGTTTATTCACTCAGTATGGGAGTATACCTGTTAGAGAATTCATTATTTTTTAATGAATCACTTCTTTATATTCATTACATTAATTAAAGAAAACCTATGTGGTTATAATGAAATTATTATTACACATCCTTATCATCCGAACAATTTTGTTTTTAAATTTTCTCAAGCACTTCAATCATATTCTTGATCCATATCTCATCATTTTAAGCTTATTTAATGATTTTAAATCAAAAAATAATAATAATGATACTTGTTGCTCAAAAATAAATTTTTTTATTGTACTAGGGATGTGAACTCCAGAATTATCTATTTTAGCCACTATATCCCTTTTTGTTTTCATTCCTGAACATGATATACATGATATACATTAACCATAATTTGAGTCATAATAATTTTTCCCCAATTTTTATAAATACCCTTAAACCCTATTAATTCATCACCACATTCAGATTTGGGAATTGGTTTCTTTTATTATGAAATCTTCTCTAGGAAATTAGTAATTTTCTCACATTATACCACCAATAATTCATTTTTATCCAAAATCATTTAACATCTCTTCTTATAATAGATATAAAAATTATAATATGATAGTATCCATAAAATATTATTTCATATCTTTGATCTTAAATTTTTTTTATCTACTCCATATTGAGTTTATTCTAAAATATAACAAGTTCCATGGTGTGAATTTCATTTCATATATATATTTTATTTAGTTCTCTAATTATTTTCCTATATGAATTCCTTATAGAAGATGCAAACCACCGAAAGAAAAAATTCATAGTATTATCTTTTGAAATTATACATTTCAATAAATATTTTTAGGAAATGTTATAACCTATGGGATTTATTACTTCTCCTCTCTCCTTTTTATAGGTTTTCAAATAAAAAAACCTGAATTTTACATCCATGTTTCTCTATATATTCTCTAACTTGATTATTTTCTAAATTTACTACCATTTTACATTTGATATTTCAGAATAATCATGGTAATATTATTTTTAATCTATCTTCTAATTTTTTTTTGAAACATATATACACCACAACATACTATATGATTGAAAAAATAAATTAAATTTTAATAAATTAATAAATAAGAATCACAAAATACATATTTCGTTTTGTATTTGTGGCTAACATTGGACCAAAAACATGCACATGCACAAGATCAAGAAACCATACTTCCTTCATCTTCATTTAACTATATGTTTTATAGATAATCATCCCATCATATCGTGAATCACATATGTGAGTGATATCATTAATGATATAGGTAATATCACATATCAAATGTACATTTTATATACCCCCTATATTTTTTTATCGACAAAAAACTCCACATATTCTATAACTGATTCTCTTCCTATTTGGATCATATAAATAAATTTCTACTTCCAATAATGTATAAACGTTCCTTGGTTATTCCATAAAACAAAATTAGTGAACAATCAATGCTATTTAATGTGGATATTTTTTATTGATCTCCACCCCATGTTTATGGCAACATAGTTGGCTGGCACCAGAAATATTATAACATAGCCCATCAACTAAGATCACTTTAGTCCATAAATTATGTTTTCCTCTGATATTTCATTTCTATAATAAAAATACATAAGACCCTTCATGTTTCTTAAATGAAAGAAACTATTTTTATTATTCATGAATTTTATAATTATGTTATTATTTTTAGTTATATGTGATTTGAATCTAAATTCTAAAATCAATTAGTATGAATTTAGTTTTAGCCACAATGAAATCATAGAAGCATTAGATTTCCTTAAAATACCTATCATTATTCATGCGGGTGATGAATGTTACAGCTTAATAGTTCGGTCAATGTACACATCTTTTCACATAAAATATAAAATTAAAATTTAGTCTATATACTTTTGTATAAACGTTCTATCATTTTCATTATATAATTTCCAAGAAATATTTATAAAATTTCTTATAACATAATGTTCAATCAATTTCAAAATTCCCAAATCCATCCCATAAAAAATCCATTAATTATAATAGAATGATTAGAATCATTTCTTACCTATATGAATTGGTGTTGCGTTATGAACCACATCCTATAAATAGAGAACATAGAATATGGGTTTCCAGATATTCTTTTTAATGAAAGTATAAATGGTAAAACATTTGAAAATTTATAGGCCACATCAGTTTTTCATTTGAAATATCATGAAGATATACCTTCTTATTGGGTGAATATGATTTTTGTTTTAATGAAACCCCATATATCTTCAACTCATTAAATGGAATTAACAAATATTTCCCATTATATTTGAACTGTAGAATAGGAGGAATATGTATGTGTTCATCCATTAAAAATCTTTCAGATTTAGAGGATGATGATTATTTTGTATTTTAATTCATTATTACCAATTACAATAAATTTTTATGATCATTAATCTTGTAATGAAAGTTTGTATATATCCCTAATTTAAATCACTTTTTCATTTGTTATTTAATATAAACCATTAATTTTTTGGTTTTTTTATTCAAATAAATGTTTCAGGCATACATCCATTCCTATATTTAATAAATATAAGGATATTATTTTTTCATTTTAATACTTCATTTATGAACTTTATAAATTTTTAAGAAATAAATTGTAATATTTTTTCATAAATTTTTATAAAAATATTATTGATGAAAACATATTTTTGAAAAATTAAATGACATTACTACAAATTGAGTACATATTTCCTAATAATTATTGAATACTTTTTATTGAATATGAACATTATTTTTTGTTTCGTAATGTTGTTATCCCTATCCATATCACCAAATTGAATGGATAGATAATAAATACAATATTTAAATAATAATAAATCATTGTTCATTTCAAGTCATTGTTGTGTGTTGTATAAAATATTCAACATAGTGTTCTTCCAATGTCTTGAAGTGTTACACTAAATCCCCCTTTAATAAATTTATTCCATGATTTAGGTAATCCTGATAATGTAATTTGAAAATAAAATTGTTTGAAAACAACTTAGTAAAAAGGGTTAAATCTAGATCATTTTGAAAAGAGAAGAATTTAAATTTAAAGGTCACCAAGATTAAGACATAATTTGGTTTCAAAAGAGGAAAACATTAGTGGTTAGTGCAAATTTGGAAGTTTCAAAATAAAAAAAATGTCAAAATATCTATATTTTGTGATAGAGATCAATGATAATAAAAATTGACAGATCTCGAGAATGTCAACGACTTCGAAATTGTAAATTTATGATATATAAAAAATTCCATTGTATATTCATAAATTAAGGTAATATATTATTATTTTTAGTTCATTATAACTTTTTTAGTTTTCATGAAATCCTTTACCATTTTTACCAATAACACAATGAGAAACAGATAAATTATTTTCTTTTTCCTAATTTAATCATTTGGTTGCATGTTTTAATAAGATTCCATATTGATCAAACCTATTAATCCAAGAAATCATTACTCAAAAGGAAAATATCATTACTATAGAAATAAAACAAACAACTAATGTATCATAATGTAACACCCCGATATTATAAAAAATACAATGTTCAGTTTCTTACATTTCACATAACATCAATTATAAAAAAACTCAAAAATATTATTATTTAAATAGAAATGTCCTAAAAAATGCATTGAATTATTGGATGTGAATGATATTGTAAATATTATTAATAAAAAAAATCTCATATTCAAATAATATTTAGTCTATTTTTAAAAACTAATCACATTCCTTTTAGTAAATCCATTTTTTCAGTTAATATATGTTTCCCATAAAAAACATATTTATATTTACTTCTCTGAAAAAATAAATATAATTTATTATTGAAATTTTTTGAAATTATAATTTATAAAATAAAAATAAATATTGGTTTCATCATTATAAATATGTCTTTGGATTTTTTTTTAGAATCACCGAATTTTTTTTCTGTGAATAGTGAATAATACGATTTTTTAAAAAAATCATTAAATTTCTATAAATTACCAAATTTAAAAGTACCCTTTTTTAATACAAGTTCATGTAACATAAGTATTATTTAAATATATTTCATCCCATGAAATAATTTTTAATTAATATTTTAATTTATTTTAGTATAAAATTATTTTTTTGTTTTAGAACATGATATTTTTTTAATCTGTTTAAAAGCACACAATTTGTTTCATTTTTAATTATTTATAAAAATCCAAAATACTAAAAATTTTAATTTTAATTTATAAATTATTTATCTATAAATATTAATTTTTTCATAATATTTTAAAAATTACTCGTGGATTCAATATAAAATAATCATTTTCTTGAAAATTACATTTTTTTTAAAACATATTTTATTTTATTGTTAGTGGGTTTTGATTTAAAGAAAAATTTTCTAGATCTGGGAATTTTATTGGGTAAAATTTGATTCAAATAGAGAATCATTAGTTGAAAATTTTGTATTAGGGTTATTTTCATTTTTGGGACCATGGGACAAAAATGATTAACTGATATGTAATATAATGAAACATATTATAGTTAAAAGGTTAAAGATTAAAATACCTAAAACATAAAATTAAATTTGCGTTTGATTTTTTATGACCATAACTAGACTTTAGAGAGTTAATTATAAATATAATTAATTGTAATTTATTCCATCAATATGTGGTAGGATTTAACTATTAAATAATCATTATTTAATAACATAAAACAAACTCTCTTCATATAAAAATACCACTCCTCACCACCACCATTTCCATCTCACATTTTAAATCACATAAATATATATCAAAACCTAACCACCCCCATCACCATCCCTATATATATGTTCTTTGTCTATAAAAAATTTTATATTCAAATTTCATTAGGGGATCCTTCAAGGAGGTGATATTAAGGATGTAATTTTCTCAAACAACCTATGTTGTTTTCTTTTCATGTTCTACATTTTCCTAACCTCGATCATAAATCATGATATAAAAAGTCTAGAATCATTTAAATATTTTAATACTATGTTTCTAATGTAATATTTTATATCCCAACCTTTTATTACCGCTTATTCCTTAATTAAATAAATCCACTGTCAAAATCATGGTTGCAAACCATCTCTATTAATAATCAATTTGTTTATTTTAAATTACCTCCATCGAGGATGGTTATAAAATAATTATTATGGTTAAATATGATTTTAATATGTATATTATAACATGTTTCATATTTTTGACCTAATATATTGACATAATATTAAAAAAAATGAAAATAGTTCGTGATGGTTAGAATAATAGCCCAAAAAAATTTCATTTTTCATTATCATTTTCTCAAATGTATAATCCACATTAATAAATGAAATATTATATACAGGACCATTTAATCATATGTATGTGCATGAATAGGATTTATTTTTACTAATATTGTTCATTTCAATTTCAAAAGATCATCCTAAATTTTATGCAATACAGCAAGTATTATAAACTAAAATAAACACACATGAAACATTCAAAATAATGAAATACTGTTAATTAATTAGTGGTATAATAATATACAAATATTATATAAGGTATTATAAATAAGAATATAGTTTATAAGGGAAATAATAACATTCATTAAACCTTTATTCATGATGTTAATGAATGAAAAACTAAAAGGAAGTGTGGGATAATGTATTTTTATCTCAATTTCCCTCTATTGGGAAAAACATATGTTTAATTAATTAAAAAATGACATGATTATTTTTTCATTTAATATTTATTATATCATGGTGTATTTCAAATAGAATTTTTTCAATTTATAGTAGATACACATAATCTATTGATTTGACTTCTATTCAGTTTAGTTATCTCTATTTCCTGTAGTCATGAATCTTTAATGTTATCAAGATCCCATATCAAGAATACAAGTTTATCATCAAATTAAATGTTTTCTTTTGAAATTTCACAAAAGTTTAAATATATGATATTTTTAAATTGGAAAGGGTATTATTTTAATAATTTTTCATTGTTATAATATAATGTATTCTCATCTATGAAAACAAAATTTTTTGTTTCTAATGATTCAATAATGTTGGTATATTATGATAAATTGTTTTAATTATGATTATATTGGTATTTAATTGATTTTTTGGGGATATTTAATTTTTATACCATTCATCAAATTAATCTAAATGGATTTTGATTATGTTTAATTAATAAAAAAGGATATTTACATTTTATATTATTGTTTCAATTTTAAGTATATATGTTGATTTTGTGTCACAAATTCTATAAGCGAAATGTATTGAAAATAGTATGTGATGGTTGAGACGTGTAATATCTTCCTATTCCATCATTAGGTATCATTAGAGAAGTTAATTTGGGTGTTTGATTATGTGTTACATATTTGTTTATGGTATCTTATCATATTTTTTGAAAATATGTTATAGGTTCACTAAATTATGAATTCCCTCGTTATGTGATTGGTTATTAATATCAATGTGATTATATGATTAGTATAACATCAATGGTTATTTTTCCCAACTCAATAGATTATGAATTTTTAGTTATCTGTTCATATTTTATTAATACATTATTATACTCAATATATTCATTAAATTGAATTTGTTTGAGATATTTAACATTCCATAATTATCATTACGTATTTATTATTTCATTAAAGATACATTACCCTAACTAAGAATGTGAGTTCTCCCATTTCTTCTGTTTTATTTCCCCTAGGATTCAATGTATTGTATTCTCATTGATATGTAGGGTGAGTCATGCATAAAAATGGAAATATAAAATTAATAACCATGTTATATTTTATATTTTTAATTTTAATTTAAAAATCATGTATGTAATTATTTTTCTAAAACTAAAAAAGTGTTTGGTCCTTCGGTATGTGATTCCTTGTATATTAGAAAAATTTAATAACGATTCCACATACACTAGGATATTGTGGTTGGGGTATTTAATTTCTTATTAGAGTAATATTATTCAAAAAAAAGGGATCTTGATTTAGGAAAACATAATTTATAAAATGAAACCCAATTACCTAATTTGAAAATACTCCCAAATAAGAAAAAAATATAATTTAGTGATTATTTATAACAAATGATTAAATTTATATTAACAATCATTGATATTATAAATTATATTTCAGAATTTAATGATCTAAACTTTTTTATTCCATTATTTATAAATTCATCCTAGATAAATCAATGATAACTATATAGAATAACTTAAATAATGAAATAGAAATCTTGTAATGGACATATTTTGATGAATTTTTCTTGGAAAAATATGTTCCATGAGAAATAATGTATGGAATGGAGTGAAAATTATAGAATCTACAAAAAAAGAAGGAAGATAATGTTGTTATGTATGAGTCCATATTTATAGGCTTAGTATGGAATTATATAGATAATATAATTAATCCAAAGAGTAAGATTTTTTTTGTTGGGATTAAAACAATACATTCAAGGTAACTAGTCATGAAAAAATTATTATCAAATTTTGATATATTATCACGTTCCCAAAAGGCATAGAATTAAACTTTCAATTTATATGGTTCTGAAGGCATATAAGTGATGAAATGGACATAATAGAAAAAATGGACAAGGGAATGAAAAAAATATGTTTTTCCCACATTTGATAATTAAATATAGAACCACCCATATATTTGTTTCAATAGAATGGTTGTTTGTTACTTCTATAAAGAGAAAGTCCAATGGTTAAGTGATTATAAGGGAATCAAATACTTCATTAAATTTTTCATCTGTATGGATATGGGGTACCTGGAAGATGAATTCCCTAAGCATTAAGGGAATATAATCCCATAACAATCTACGAGATTAAGGTAAATCTTTTCATTTTGAAACATTCAAACTGAAAATATTATTATTCTTATGTATTTGGATCAAATAAATAGGTTGTCAATTTATTCATATTATTATAACCATTAAAATTGAAATATTATACCAAAATGCTATTTCATAATGGATTTTTTAAGAACGTGTCCAATGGCTCCTTGAAAAATGATGTGGTATAAATTTGATATTTTTGGACACACATATTTGAAGAGGATAAAACTTAATATTATCATGATGTTCTTATAATGATAAAGATATTATTATGGGATATAATTGGTGATCATTAAATTAAATAATGATTTTTTGGTCTTTGATGTCCTTTATAGAGTTTAAAATATTTTTTGGATTAAAGTAAAAAAACTCAAATCTATGTTTTATTTAATATATAAGGACTAATTAATATACTTAGTAATGATACATGGTAAATAAAATTTATACCATGTCTCAAAATAATACAATATGATGTAATTCACATGTTTATCAATTGATTATGTAATACATCATATAGGTTTTTAAATTAATGATGTATTTAATTTGAAAATGTTTTGATGTTTTTTTAAGATATTAGGAATTTAGTCATTTGGAAGGTTCAAAATGTTAACCATTTATGAACATGTTTTTTTTATTTAGGAATATTGATGGATTTTTTTTATCATTCATGTTATTCAAAAATATTATCCTCAAAATGATAATATATAGTTCCACCTATCAATATAATTTAACTAAAACCTAAATTGATATCATAAGATCACATAATATCCAAATTAAATACACCATTAAATTAAAAAAATAATACATTAGACTCCAAAATTAAATAATAACACCTATGTTAAAATATATCTAAATAAATAAATAAAATATTCTTATATCCCAATTAACCCCAATATGCTCTTTATTATATAATACATTATCATCAATTTATTCATCATACTCATCATCTTATATCCCCAAAAATATAACAGCCTTATTTCCAAATAATATTTCATATTAAATTACATGAAAAAACTGAGGGTAAAATATAATTAAACACATTTTTAGAGCTCAAAAAAATATATTTATTCAAATAAAAAATCCAAAAATAAAATGTATTTGATCACATAAAATTCGTTAATTCCAAATATGAATACAAAATAATCCTGAATTTAAGAAAATATAAATAAAATTCTAATATAAAATTAATATCAAATAATTTTTATGAGCATGAAAAACACATAATTTTCATCCTTCAAATAATTTTCTAATAACAAAATTCATTCCATCCAAGAAACCACGTTGTTGAGTGGTTGGAACATCACCCTTTACTCCCATCGATTATGGGTTCAATCCCTACTACATTTTAGGTTATAATGGGTAATTTCCCAGTCAATTAGTTGATGTTTTTTCGAAACTATATGAATATAATTTCATAATAAATGGAAAATAAAAGTTATAAATATATTCGTAATTCAACATGATCTTATAAAATTTCCAAAAAAATATGACGAAAATACTGTAATAATAACATAACATTCAAATAATTTTTTAACATGGAAAAATTTCTATATATTTATATTATTAGTTATAGAAAATCAAATAAAAGTAAATTTAATACCATTACATTAACCTCATGAATATATTAAACCTCAGGTTTAGTTATCCATCAATTGTATGACTTTAAATTAATGTTTCCAATTCCTATAAAATTTTCACTACACATCTTGTCATAGGTGTCAATTTAGTTTAACATATGTTTCCATATTTTGAAAATGAATCCACAAAAATTATAATCCTTTAGGTTCCTTGATTATCATAAAATTAAGAATATATCTTAATATCAATGGTAAATTACCACTACATCTTTGTTATTAAAACACATTATCCAAACATGTCAATTATTTAATTTATATGTCAATAATTTATATATGATTTTTCATCATATATCATAATAATTCCTTACTAAAAATTATATATATGATTTTTTTCATCATGATTCATCAATATCAATCAAACCCTATATCATAGATAATATATAATAAAATATCTCCAACCATAAATCTATACATCAATATTTTCTTTATATTCTTTTTATATTTATGTATGATGCATACACTAAAAAAACAAATTGTCTTGTAGTATATAATATTTTTCTTTTAAAGAGATATGTAAATGTTAATATTTTAAAATAATATAAAAATGATACAGTGAATCATAATATTTTTTAGTTGTGAATTTTATTAGGTTAAATAAAACCAATTTTGGTTTGTAATTTGAAATCTCAAGAAGCTACCAAATAATTTGGATGATATATTTTAGTAATGTTGATGATCAAATAATCTATAATGGATAATAATTTTTGTAGTATGTCCTTCTTACCCTCATAATAAACAACACATATTATCATAAAAATAATATATTATAAAAAATAAATATTTATTACAATAAAATTAATACATAAGAGTTTACAAAAAACAGGATAAAGTTTTACAATAAATCAACCCTTCATGATTTTTATAACTTTTTTTTATTTAGGTTGTTATCCAATCCATAAAATTAATATAAATTGCAAGGATATCCTAATAATTTTGGTAATAATGTAATTTTTTTATATAATGAAAAATCATACAAACACTTAGGATTAACCAAACAATTCTTTTAATATCTGCAATAATGAACCTTCCTTAAAACATTCCATAATCCTTAGTTTAGTCTATAGTTTGGTTTATTATAATTTATTGATAATTTTGGTTTAGTGTTTTTGTGAATTTGGAAATAAATCATAAATAAAAAATCCCCATATCATTATTGGAACAGTTGTACAAAGTATCCATGGTCCCCATCGTATAATAAATTTAAAACAATTGTTTTCGTTTTGTGAAACTATTCATCAAATTCATATTGTATTATTATTTATTCAAATTCATAATTAAACAAAATGAAAAACATTTAAAAAATTTTGATGAGTATAAAAATATAACTAATGTATAAAAAATAGGAAATAATTTTGTTAGTCTATTTTAAATCCATGATATCATTAAAAAGTGATTTAATTTAACTTATTAAACATTGATCATAAATCATAATTTAAAAACACATGAAATAATCTTTACATCCTAATTTTTTTCATAAAAACATTATAAGAACAAATAATTAAAAAATAATATTTATGAGAGATAACTATAAAACCTGAGCAACCATGAATGAAAATTTCCTAAAATCGTAACTTTTAACATAAAAATGCATAATCCTTCCATTAAAATAAAGACAACTGATATACCATTTAAATTAAATGATATCCATTAATAATGATTATAATGAATAAAAAATTCATATAGTTGACTAGGGGAGTCATATAAATGTATCCCTAAAAACCCATTCTTATAAAAATAATTATTACTCTAATATTGACATCACATATTTTGAGTCCATATATGTGAGACCTTATATGTCACCCTTATGTAGGACTGGGAGGGGTGAGAAATCTCTAATTATTCTAGAGTTGCTGAAGGAGATGAAAAAGAATATTCGGGTTATCAGTTATTAGATTGGAATATCATAGAGCTAATATGAAAATTAGGTGGATCTATTACGTATTAACTTTTTGTAATATTATGGAAACCAAATCTTCTTTATATTCTCCCATTGATAAGGATTTCTGAGATTTAAAAATGATGGAAAAATATCCCCGATGTTCATCGTGCCATTTAGGATCCTACAGAGTGTTGTTGATTTTTATACTATATATCCTTACTGCCACAGTTAGAGTGGGTGCATGAGGTTTTCCATGTGTCATAATTCCGGATATATGTGCATGGTCCTTCACAAATTATTGTTTATAGATACAAGGATATTGATTATGGTTCCATCTTTATGGATTACCTGGTGACGATCATATATTAGTGGAGTCAATCTTGCAAGTATGTAACATTATATTGGTTTTAGTATTGTCGTGGCATGATAGAATGTAGGGGAGCACATTGGAGTGGGGGATATGGATGTGGTTTCAGTATACCCACATGTTTTATTAGTTTTTTCAGGGATTAAATTATTTGATAGTGATAAAAATTTAGAAACATTGTTTTACCATTTTTAATATATATAAATATATCACAAAGTATAATAACAGCCATGTACTTGGATAACATGTGATTCTGAGGCCTGATGCGCCGAAAATAAATTTTATAAAAAAATTAAATACATTTTATATATTAGAGATGAACATTTTTTATAGGATAATTTTATACCATATGGATGGAGTCTCACATAAGGAATATGAAACCGTACTTGAATTTAGATTATGGGTTTTGCCCTAGGTACAACCTAATGTTTTTTCAGTTTCATATATATAGAAGTTTCAGATTTCTCTAGGTGAATTTAAATTTAAATAAATAAATAAATAACTTATTTAAATTTAAATGAACTAAATCTTATTCATCCTAAATATGAAATTATAAAATTTCTATAAGGTCAGTCACATAACCCTGAGATTTATTTGAGAAGATAATTGATGACCTTCATTTGAAGAATAAGAGGAGAAGTTATCCAATTGTCATATTATGGTGAATTGACCGGTTGTGAAAGTAGTGAATCATTCTCATACTAATAAGATGGAATTTTCATCACTGATTGGTCAAATTTTGAGGTGTGATCCTTAAATTTTTCCTCAATTTATTATAATATTGATCATGTTTTTATCTTCAATTCACTGATTTATAATTAACATAATCTTTCCCATGATCGCTTATATCAAATTACATTCATTATTAAATTTACACAAGATTATTCAATGTTTATCTCTGTAAATTTATTTGATATATGATCATTGGAGAAAACTGTTCATATAAATATTTATTCACATTTTTTAATGTTCATTTTAATCCAATTGTTCTTCATGTTCAATAAAAATGGACAATGGGGCCGTGGATCAACATTGCAGAGCAGTTCCATGTGTTATCATACCACTCAATTTAATTTCATTATGTCCAAGATAACTGAATTCGGTTTCGTAAAATTATTACATTTCTTTTATGTATTTCAGGTTTTTGTTCAAAGGTTTCTGGCCCAGAGTGGTTATGGGATATGGTGAGAGGATATACATCATCATATAGGTGGTTATGATTCCTGATTTCTTTCCACTAGACCACAAAAATGATTTTAAGGGTTGACTGTTAATTTTTTTAAATTTGGGGTATTGAAAATGAATATTTATTTACAATGGAGGTGGATTTGGAAAATGTGTGATTAATTTATGGTTTCTAAGAAAAAAGAATAAACCGGGCTTCTAGTTTGGTGAAAAAGCCCCATCTTGCCCCAATGAGCTATGATGGCCAGTGTTTTGGGGAAGATATGAATCACACACTATATGGTTGGGCCTCACACTATGTGATTGTCCCTAGGTAACCATTCAGTGTGCATGATAAACATTACCATGACCCCATGTGGGAGAACATGTAGTGTACTGTAAGTGTACATGGGAAAGGGCCAATATATAGACACAACATGAAGCACACGACCATTATCCCAGAATATATGAAATAATGTTTTTTACCCTTACATGTCGTGTAGTACTACATGTATAGAACTTCATTTTTTTAATGAACATTATAAGTAGGTAAAGTGAGGCCACAAGCCATGTAACCCCCCAAACCTTCCATGTACTTCTTCAAAATCACTTTCCTCACACATATTTGTTTCTTTAACAAAGATTTAGGTCAAAACTTTTTCTATATTAAGTATTTCTCTACCATGAACATTATGTTTTACATCATTGGGATTTCTGAGACATGATTCCATTTTTTTGTGTGAAGCTTCCTTATGATATTCATAAAGATGATAGTGATTTCGAAGGATCTTGGGGGAGTTCTTATACATTTTTGGAACTCCCATATCAGTCCAGGGTTAATGTCCATTTCTATAGAGATAGTAATCCACTATCACACTAGTACATGGGTGACACACACTCATTATAAAAGTATTAAGGTATAAATCCAATATCATACTAGGGTGAAGATACTCTATCCATAGTGATGGTACTATCCTATCACAACAGGGAATATCACCTATATTATTATTCTGATGACATAGAGGAGTCACTAACATGTATCTGTAGGGTTCATATCATCTTTCCAAATTTATGTTAATCCCATATCGTAGTAGGGAACATGACCTATATACTAATATTAAAGATCATATGTGACAATCTCATATTTCTATATGGTGTTGATATGCTATCCATGATGAACGTACTCCCCACCAATGCTGGTATCTGAGTCCACCATATTATATTCATAAATATACAGACTATAATTCCCTATCATATCGAGGAAATGGATCTCATAATTACTTTGTTTTACCGACACATGAGATTTTTGTAAATAATGAAGGAAAATTGAATGATATAGAAGAATCATTGTCATTTGCTGGGAAATGATACAGGTATCTCATTTATCGCTAAAATAGGTTTCTCATAAGATAAAAACACACTAAAACACACACACACACACATATAAACTTATTTAACCATTCCATTCTTTCCCCTAGATTTTGGATGATATGATTACTTTAATCTTGCCTCTTGTTTGTCCTCACTAATTTTTCATGGAATCCTTCTATGTATATGTATAATCACCCATGTATAGGATTTTCAATCACATTTTGTGACTTATGTATATAATCTATAGGTTATAAATGTTTTAATATGATCATAGGGATTCTTGGGTTCATATACCATGTACAACACTCTTTATTTTTAATCTAAAGTCGAGCAAACTCATCATTATATCACTTCTAGTTATTTCTAGGTTGAGACATGATTTTGGATGGGAATTTATATTTTTAATCTAATTTTCATAATGTGTTATGAAATTTTTTTTATTCCCAATAAGTTATTGTATGAATATTTAAATCAAGATGATATTTTATTTTATTTTCATTCTTCTTCACTTATACATATAGATGGTTCTATTCGTGGAAACATGCATGTAAGGGAGATCCCACCAAATTTAATTAGACATTTTTTAAATTTTAAACTTCCCATGGCTTGTGGAGGTGGGATTGGGGTATTATATCCTTGCCTTTCTATAGTCCTAGAGATCCCTGGTGGGTCTAGTCGTGAACATTGTAATTCAATAATTAGAATACCTACCTTTAGAACCTTCTAATAGAGGAAACTAGACATATGATATATCATAGAAAACCATCTCTCAACATGAAATTGATCAATGTAATCATAAATACTTGGCATATTGTAATTTATGCTATATTGTTTCCTTGTTAATGTCATTATAATCACCAAAATTATGTAATCTCTCATTCTCATTTTTTTGAGAAAATCTATATCTACCCCAGGTGACACACTATGTCCGTTAAAACCCTTCCCTAAAAAGCCCTCCTATCACACCCTTAGCTCAAAGATATCAATTGAGGCCATTTTATATGCCATAGAAGATATTGGATCAGTCACGGGGTGCATTTCATTGAAATATCCATCTTCTACCTTGAGGTTAGTCTCTGTACTTCCTCATAGAATGCATACATAAAATCACTTGTGACAAATAGAACCCATATGTTTGATGTCCCATGATGATAAAGGATATAATCACAAAATTTTGGGTTCTTGGTTGCATCTTCCTACTATCATCATCCATTTTCTCTTCCATGAGATCTTTTTCACACATTAATGAATAACCAGTAACTATCATTCTGAAGGCATCTGACTACTCTACGTTGATAATCAATCTAGGATAGGGCCATGGAGAACCATCAATATCCATGATTTATTCATATATACTCATAATTATGACCAAAATATACCATGATAAACTCTCTCCACCATGAAATATATATCTATTATAGTAGATAAATGATATAAAAAATGCATCCTCAGTAGGAACCTCATACCAAAGCTGCTAGGATAATACCTCAACTACGATATCTATGTCAAATAGTAGGATGATTAGTTTTCCAACAACACCAATTGTTAATAATTGATCCAAAACAACATTCATGTCTATTCAAATAGTTAATATAGAGTTATAACACCCTAATAAATTAGAGATCAATATTCACTATAGTTTTTCATAGAATATGGAGTACCCATGTCCTGGTGCAATATTGGGAGTACTATATCCATTGATATGAGAACCCTTACCTGGTGAGATATGGGATAGTATAATATGTATCTTTAAAAAAATAAGGAGGGACCTCTCTCACAGTTATACAATAGAGTACAATCACTATGGATATAGGAATTATGCCCTAATGTGACCTAGGAGTTTTTCCTTAGTATCAACATAATGAGTAAGGAGGACCCACACCTTGGTGTGATAAGGGAGTACCAAAACAATAATGAAAGACTTGTGCACGATTTTGATAGGGGAGTTCCAAATTATTATCGGTACAATGATTATTTAGTACTAGTTCCCTAGTAATATTGGATATTATCATATCCATGGATAGAGGACTGGAACCCTATTGTGATAATGGAGTGTCATGTCTATACATGAATACTCTGATGATACTTCACAGTCACTATTATCATCATGAATCTCCTTATAATGATTAATTATTGGAACATCTCTCATCGTATCTCAAAAGTTAATATTATGTAAACCATCATGTTTAATGTATAAAAACACTTCTTTTGACAAACTTGCAAGCCAAAATCCAAGAAAAAATGAGGAAGATATTACTGGAATAAGTTTTTGAATGTTGTAGATGGTGTGTTAGGGGGATCACATGATGTGTGACCTCACATGAATTCTTGGTCATGTCCTTTCTAGTATATGGATCTATCTATAGAGTGATACATGGTGTGTATTTATTCTATGTGTAGTGTATTGACCTATATAGGACAATCCGTGCATTCTTGGATGTTTACATGGAACAGATCGAGTACTGTCCTATGCACATATACTCCCAGAGTACAAGGAATGTTCTCCCATATAGGGAAATGGGTGCATGATGTAATCACATAGAATATCTACCAAGAGAGGGTCACAATTTTTGTTTCCCATATCCACAGGTTGTGACCCTTTCCTTCCCCAAAACCTATGTCATTTCTACTAGGTGTGGCTATATGACCTGTTTTCATCAGGATACATGTAGTGTACTCATGTTTTAATCAGAAACACCATTTTCTTCACATTTTCTCTAAATCCACATATCATGACTCCAAATCCACCATTTGGCCATCTTAATTCTTCAATAAATTTTGGGGTCATTTCCGACCATTCATTTCTAATCTTAAAGGCTAGAAATCAGGAATCTGAATAACATGTAAGAGGTGGAATAATATCCAACAATCTCCTATGTCCACTTCAGGTACTGAAACCATGATTGGAAAAATATAAATAAAATAAACTTGATTTACCCTGAAAATATTAATTTGGTTATTATTATTACAACCACGATAAATATGGGTTTCCGATCTTTCTTGGACAGGCATGGAAATTTCAAATCATGACCATATAGCACAACTATCGAAAAGGTGAAGAAATTGTGGTGAAAAGATATAATAAAAATGGTGAATCAATATTTTACCAGGATTTAATGGACAACAACCATATATCAGTGATATATGGGGTGAGAAATATGGATTTATTAAGAATAGGTCCAATAAAATATTTTACTCAAAAAATGGGCTTGTTCAAAGTATTGACGATATTCTAGATCCAATAGTAATAGATAAGAACAATATAAATAGATTAATAAATTGATAGTAACAAATTCGATAATCCCTAAATCAATATTTGATAACTTATTGGTGAAGAATAAAACCATTAGGGATGAGGATGATTTGATTCATCTATTGTATGTTGATTCCGCAAAATTTGACCACAAGTTGTCTTCCAATATCAATCCACCAATGAAGGTAGTTAAAATTCATCTTAATATTTTAATGACCACCTTATCCAACCATTCTACAACGACCAACATTAGGATACACCTAGCGTAGAACACCCACTTAATATAGAATTATAGTGTATAATTTCTAATCTTAGAAATTTTTCCTGAGATATTACCTTTCCTTTTAGAAAATATTAATTCTTTATATAGAAAATATATAATATTTTATAAAAATAAACTCGGTGCATCAGGCCTTAGAATCATGCATCATATCTACATATAGAATAAAAAATATTCGAAAACATATTTCAATGAATAACTTTGAAAACACCAACTCTCTACAAACACGCCATGAAAAAAATTACATTTATAGTTTTTAATGTCATTAAAATTTATTATTTCTTTTATAAGAACAACATCCAAATTATGTAAGTCATTAATATAATTATATTTTCCGCATAAATTAAAATTTAATTATTATAATAAAAACTAATAATTTATGATCAATATAAACTTTTATATTCATCTAAAATGCATGTTTACGGTAATAATTTTTATAAAATATTATTTAATATGCTATTTGGACTTTTCCAGCAATCTATAAGGATTGCATAAATGTTTCGATATGTAAATTGTAATATAACACAATAATTCATCTATATCCAAACAATAATCAATAATTCATTACATTTATTAACTCATTTAATGAAAAACTTATAACTTCTCATGTATTAAATTTACACATGTAAATTTCACTTTTCTAATTTATTACAAGAATAACATCAGCACATAAATTAGAATTTATATTTACCATGAAATATAATATATTTCATAAAAATTGGTTTTCTTGGTATTTTAGTTTTAGTTATTTATCATAGATGATTATTAATATAAGTTTAATAAAATTTTATATCTTATTTTTGACTTGGTGATATTAAATAATATACTATATTTCAAAAATACTCTATCTTTTAGTAGTTATTGAAAATCGGAATATTCAGATAAATCCCAAAATAACATAAAAATATAATTTTTATATTAATGATCTAAAAATTCTATCCTTTTTTTAAATAAATTTATAGATGTGGTATAAATTAGCTAAAATTTTCTGTCACAAAATACAATAAATCCAATTTTTATTAAAACATATTTTTGAAGAATAAAAACAATATAATATAATATTACTACTTTTTTACAATGTTGTAAGAAATTTTATTTGAGTTGGACATTTATATATATATTAAAAAGTATTTAATTCTATTATTTCTACTAATTCAATGGACAAATTGTATTTATGTCATTAAAATAATAATATATTGTAGTTCATTTAAGCTCTGGGTTGTGTGTTATATAGGTTATCAAAAATATCATTCTCCTAATGTCAATAGGTGTTAAAAGTAAAACCAAAATAAATATAGATTAAAAAAAGGGTTATTTATGTTTACCATTGAGATAGTGTAATAGTATTATATTTTGAGGATTAATTTTTATGTTATTATATTATGATAATTTTCTTAACATTTTATTTAGTTAGATTAACTTGTTATGGTATAGTAATTTCAAAATCCCAAATAAAATGATTTAATAATATATTCCATGGAAACTATGTAAATTTTCCAATAATTAATATATTAGGTTTTGAGCTACAGTAATGTATCCTATGATTATTCCAAACAAACTATCATGGAATTTAATTAACAAAAATGAACTGAGTTTACCTCCAAAAAGCACCCAATATGTGAGTAATTGAGTCTTATAAATATTAAAATAATATAAGAAATGATTGATTATATATTATATTATATAAATATAAAATATATGGGAACAAAAATAAATTATATTGTTTCAATGTTAAAGGAATACTAATTACCATTAGTGAAGAATTTTATTAAGCATCAAACTACTATAAGAAAATTAATATTTTTTGATGATAAAGTTGAATGTAAAAGATTAAATATACATGTGTGATTTATAAATCAATTTCATATTTGTGTAAATATTATAAATTTTCTATTTCAATACTTTAATCAATGTATTAATGATGAAAAGTATAATCACCAACCTTCAAGACCAAGAGTGAAATTGAATCGTGATGTAAAAACTACTTTTAAAGTAGATAATGATATTTATGTTACATGTAGCCTCTAATCTAGTGTTTTAGATGTATTTTTGGAATATGATTCTAATAAAAAATATAGATGAATTATTTTAATATCCTCAAATCATCATTCCAATGATTTCATTTTAGATGAAATATTCTAGTGGTATGATTATTATATTCCATGTTGATGTTTATAGGAATGTTCCTTGTAAAAATAATATTATTTTTTCTGTAGGAAAATTTATCATGGTTTTACTTATGGATTGGTTCCCTCCACATAAAAAAAATTATCCATATTAAGGAAACACATTTCATTATATTAATTTTATTATCATTATCAATTCATCTACACTATCTATTAATAAAAATGAAACCAATCATCATGATTATAGGTGGACTAAAACCTCCACAAGAAGTAAAATTCATATTTCATATCCACCCATAATTTATGGTTCCTATAATGTCTTTAATTATAGTTTAGGAATGTCATTAAATTATTGTAATTATTTTATTTCTCATAAACTTTATCGAATTATATCCACTTACAAATTTGATCATTATAATACAATTCCATTACAAAAGAATTAATATCCAAGTTAAATGATGTTATATCAATTATATTGTGAATATTCATTGGATTTTATATAGTGGTAATACATGATAATTCTGATATATTTATGTTTTTTTACTTATTTTAGAATTTTTTTCTTAATATTTAAAATATTTATTAATATATTACTACTCGATATTTAGACACATTGAAAAAAATATCACAACAACTTCAATCGTTAAAAAATTTATTCACATTAATATACTAATAAAATTAGATATAATAAATCATTGAAAATTATTTATTAAAATTAAATTATCATGGAATTATGAACTGGAAAAATATTTCGATAATCTATCTCATCTTTTTTATATTTGTACAAGAAAAATAATTATGTAACAATGGACTCTAAAATAAGTGATAAGTAATTAATATATTCATAATAAATGAAAAAAATTATATCAGATAATGATGTTTATAAATAAGTCTACATAATATTTTATTAAGTAATTTATGTCTATTTTTTGGAATTTAGATCACACACAACTTAGAAGAAATAAAGGTAAAGAATTATTTTTATCATATTTAATTTGATGTTGATATTTCTTAATGTGCACTATAATATAATTATTTTCATTGTGATTACTACATAGTAAATATCATTACCAGTGTTGAATGGTATTTAAGATAACTATAATGTAATTTCATAAGTCTTTCATTATGAACATTATATTAAATCAATATTGTTTTAAATTATAATACCTATGTTAAATTTAAATTATTTATAAAACCTCTCATAATTTCATTTTTATATTCAGCGGGTCTAATGTTTTCACTCAATATTTCAATCCCCATTTATTTATATTTTATCCATAATGTTTCTTTTATGTAAAACTGGATTCATCTCTTCCTTACTATTAGTAACATACCATTTCTATGTACAAAATCATTGGGTGATTTTTTTAAAAATTATTATCCACAACGCAATAAATTAATGAGGTCTTTTGACACTACCCAATTGTTTTCAAATAGTTTTAACAAAATAATAACATTTTTCATATGTGTCATTTTCATCAAAGTGTAAAATAGAATTATATTTAATTTATTAGTATAAAATACTAAATATTTCATAATTTTATATTTTTAATTTAATTTTATTGGTTGAATTTATGGTATTCAAAATTAAAATTTTATTCCCTTTTAATTATAACAAATTCATTAATTTTCATTTTGAAATTGGATGTTCCGTATTTCCAAATTGCCTTATCAAAATGATCCTAAAATGAATTTTTATCTAAATTTAAATATTTTCCAAGAAATATACTTGATCAAATATATTACTATAATGGAAGAATCTTCTTCATTTCTCTGAATAAATAACTCATTTTTTTTATATTGGAGATATAACTCATCACTTCCTTTTTCTGTAGTAATCATCCTCTATGATTGATCCTTACTTTTCATACAATTTCGTTCTTATATTAATACCATATTTTTTATTTATTTTATTTAAGTGTGATTTACTAGATTCCAGAGATTGATTTATGTGGATAAAAATATAACTTTATTGTAAAACCTTTACATGTATGGTGAAAATAAAATATTCTTTATCTTCATGATTGATTATTATTTAATGTGAAATTTACATGATGTTTTTAAACCCCATTTATTTTACATTTATATATCATGTAATCGTTTTTGATGGAATTAATAATGACTTTATTTATTAAATAAATATAAAAGAAACTTTATTTACATGGATTCTTTATGATGTTCAAATTGAAGCCAATTATATTTCTATGAATTAATTATTATTTAAAAGTGATTTTTTCACATTTGCAATGTTTTAAAAAACCCATTTCATTTTTTGGTTTCTTTATGATGTTATTTTTGATTGATGTCATGAAAAACGCATAAATATGGATGAGTATGTGGGGGTCCTATATCACCATCCAATTATTTTTTAATATTTCTTATCACAAAATAAGTTTTCATGTTTTATTTTAGTTTCACCTAATCGTCAGAACTAATAGTGTAAATCATAATGCAATGTTCCCTAAACACATGTTTATATAAAATTTGAAAATTGTATTGTAGTTTTATTCTCATTAAAATTAATGATTTATGATCTCATGGATCATAATTATAGAATCATGATTTCACATACATTTTACTCATGACTGATTTCATTCCTTGTCATATTACACGCATTTTGAAATATGATTTTTAGGGAATGGATCATTTTTATATATCATGATTATAACCATATACTGATCTTACTTTCACTTATGGTATTCAATTTTTACAATTTATCGTTTCACATATTGGGAATTTCAAGTCACCCACTTTTTTGGATTAAATTTCCTCTTGTTATGAATATGTGTATAACAAATTTGAATATCATGTGATATTATAGTGTGATTCAATTATGGAGAAATGTTAAAAAGGGGTTCAAAATATTTTTCTTATGTAGCTAGTCCTTAATGAAAGTAAACATTATTTCTTTGATGTTGTTTTATTATATCTTAGTTTTAACATTATCTAGATGGAAATTTTTTAAAATAATGGCATGTCTATCCATATAAGAACCCAACCTTAAACATTATATTATCTTGAATTAAATGTATAACATACAATGAGGATCTTTTCAGGCATATAGTTTTAGATAATTAGGCTATAATTATTACGTTACATCTCAAAAATTTCAAGGTAGAAACTTCTACTTAGTTTCCAATTTTATCATAAAATAAAAACTCTTTAAAAAAAGAGTCATATCTAGTCCCATTTTTATACAACATGGATTTTGTTTGATCTCATGCTTGACCCTATTAATCTTTAAGTCATGTGAAGAAATTTTCCAAACATGGTATGAGCATAAAAATCTTAGTAAGGGTTATAAAAGAATGAAATAAAACTTCAGTTCATCAAATCATACATAACATAATCTCTTTAACATACATCATGAAATCAAACGATTTAAATAGTAAACACAAATCATAATGGTAACCGGTAACATCACTAACATACATATGTTGTATCTATCACAGTTACTTAGGGATATACATTTTTAATACCCCTCACAATATATTACCTAAATATTTTAGGAGATACATTAATGCTTACCTCTGTCATGTTACCCAATGCATTAGAGAGAAATATTAGGCTCATCTGCCCAAGGTTTATCACGAAACCACCCATATTTATAAATAATGTCGAAGAACCTTAACGAATTAATAACACATAAAACAAAAATATTGGAAAGATAATATTTCCACATTTTTATCACAATATTTTATTTCAATATATTGACATAATAAATTCTTTGTCAAACCATTTTCTAAAACCATTTAAAACATTCAATAATGAGATTTCTCAATCAATGTGTCCCATACCACTTTGAAACATTTAAATGAATTATCATTTAAAAATCTTAATTTCCATATAAATAAATCCTTCAAACCATTTTTAATACACCGAAATTAATGAAAAATATTTACAATAATATATATTTAAAACCATTAAAACAATAATTTAGTTATAGTTTTTTAACAAAATGAGAGACACTTGAATACAAATAAGTGAGGAATAAAATTGAATCAAAACATTACAATATCATGAGAATAAAAATATAAATTTTATAATGTTCCAAGGGACAATATATACAACATATAAGAGTGAATTGTGCATAACAACAATGAAGTCTTAATGAAATGTAATTAGGGACAAAATCCCTTATAAAAACTATATCCTAGGATTAAATATAAATCAATAACATAATAATGTTTGAAAAATATAAATACCCTCAATATTATTGAATATTAATTTTAAATCAATCATATAATATTCACACATATTATTGTAAAATCAACACCAATGACTTAGATGTTTAACCAATGAATGGAAATTGAGTTAAAATTACTCTTATCATGTTCATATCGATGAATTGAGAACTTATCAATAGCGTGATTATGTGTATCAAAAGTATACCCAGAAAATGGGGGTGTAAATTAAAACATAAATAACTAAATAGTGATTCCACACATAATCATAGCATTACATAATGAAGAATTATAACATTAACCCATGGATTTGAAATTGGGTTAAAAAACTCACTTACTGATTTGGTAACTTACAAAACATACCCCACATGAAAGAAAGATCAAACAACGAAGATTTATTTAACAATAAATTAATTTATACTAAATAAATAATACATGCATAGGAAGAACATAAACCCCATAAAAGGAAATAGTGGCAAACATAGCATGAATCTCACTAGACTAAAAAGTGAGATGAAAACCCCTGACCACATTGTAATCAATCGAGTCATATGACTAAAATTTAGTACCCATAAAATGAATAAAAAATACAATTAATATAAATATAACCATGATAATATATATCAAATGTCAGTACACAATACACCACATGAAATAAATAAGTGGAGATCAATGGAAATTTCACGGAATTAAAAGTGAGATAAGAAACCTCTTACATCATGTCTGACATGACCCATTATTTCTTTAATCTTTTGAATAATAAGCTAAAGTTAATTTCAATATTATTAAGAAAATATCCCAAGTTTATTATTCCTTTTATATCACTTATTAAAATTTTATAATAATTATGCATTCATTTACGTTAATAATGGCCATTTTGTAGATATTTGTTTCTGGAGTAAAAAATGATCATCTTGTAATTACTAGTTGTTTGTGTGGTCAAAAGTCAATTATATCAAAAATTATATTCATGATTTAGATATCCTATATATTATATATATCCAGTATATGAATTTATTTATGATATTACATAACATTTGGAGATAATATATAAAATGTACTGTTTATGGTGATTCTAAGTCGTACGTATGCATGAAGTCTACATTCATTTCTATTTCACATTTAATAGAATAAAAACATAATGATACATAGGTATATTAACATTCTATTATAATATAATTTGATATATATGTTACATAATTTAATTAATTCCTTCCTTTATATATTCCATGTATGTCATGAACGAATCATATCACCTTGAGGGGGCAGTAGTCCGCACCTCCTCAAATGAAATTATTTTATAAAAACATATTGGAAAGCATAAAGATATTTTTGAAGATAAAAATTACAAAATAATAGATAAAACACAATCAAAATATATATCATATATAAATAAAGTTCCATCGTAATGGCTAGCATAAGAGGTTGTAAGAGAATATTGAGCAATCATCTTTTCGTGAGGCCTTAGTTTGTCATCCACAGAAACAGTATGTTCTTTTCCCATTATATGAGAGTATGTGTAAGATTAGTTATAATACATAATATAAAAAACTATTATATTTAGGATATTGGTTTTGTTCTAAAATAAAATAATAAATTGAGTTTAGTGGGTTGGATAAGTAAAATAAAACAAAAGAACTTAATAGAAGATTTTACCATTAAATCAGTTAACTCCCTTTGGTTTGTACCGAAAGGGTTTATTGAAGTGTATTATGCCTAATGTATGACCTCTAGGATGAATATAGGGATCTTGAGAGCTTATATAGGCAAAGTTCAGATGATTCAAAATGCTTGCGAGGTGTGAGTAATGGATTTTAAGTGAGTGCTTTTTATAAGGCGGAGGAGGGGCTCTTTAGGAAAGTGTGAAAATATTATTTTATTACATAATGATTCTCATTATCTAAAGGATCCAAACTTATTACAGTCGAAGATAAGATGAATCATAGTCAAAATTATATCACCCAATAAAAATAGAACCGGTTGTGGTTATTATTTTAATCTTTATAATATTATTTATTTAAATCATTTATTAATGAGGTAAACATTTTCTACATCATTATTGTTTCATAAATAATTTTATTTATTTCATGTCTAAAAATTATAAAAAAAATACAATCATGTAGGAAATATTTTTAGATTTATAATTTATATTTTTAGTCAAATATGTGAATTATATAACCCCACATTAAAATTGTTTTATTAAAATAGTACATGTTAATGATATTTTTATTTTTACATTAAATATAATGTTATTAATATCATTATCATACCCAAGTGTCATTCAGTTGCCAAAAGTCTCACTTATAGAATTTCATGGTCTGCCATTACTCATAAAATATGGTTTGGTCAATTGTTAAGGTAATTTAATATTATTATAATATTTTTTTACATTGAATTACCCTATTTATCTTTAATCGTGGTAAATAAAAGTCAAAAGTTACAATTTACCAAAAAATATTTTCAAAATTCTAATATCAAAAGCAGTAAAATTTCATTTAAATGAAAATACTTTTTTTAACTATTACTCATTTTTTACACTATTCCTAAAAAATTTTAGTTTTTCTAAAAAATACCAAAAAATCATTCTATGAAATATTTGATATTCAGAATTTAAATATGATTTCTATTTTATGAAAATTAAAATATAGAAGTTGGATTAATTAATTTGAAAGTAATTCCCATTGTCAAAACAAAAAGTGTGTTTTTAAGAATTAATAACTATCAAAATATTGACATTGTTTATGTCCAATTTCAAGGTAAAATTAATTCCAATGACCAACATTGGATTAAATGGTCAAAATATAATATAATTACAACATAAAATAAATTTAAAAAATAATCTGTCCATATAAAGAAATTATATTAAATGGAAGTTTTGAATTAAAATATAATATTTTTCCCTATTAATTAAAAAGGATTTTATCAAAAAAATACCAAATATATACCCAAAGTAAAATTTGATCTCAAAATTCTAAAGAATAATTATATTTCTTTAAAAATAATATATAAAAGTGACCAAAACTATATTTAGAGAGGGTTCTCTATTAAAAGGTAGTAAATAAAACTTTTAAAGAATATTAGAGTATTTATGCTTAAAATTAGATTAATTCACATTTTAAGCATCTAACATCTATTGGATAAATTTAAAAAAATTTAACAAACAAGTATAATTATACTGTAGATAGTTCTGTACATTCCCTCCACTACAATGGCTAGGCATTTACAACCATTTAATATAATAATATTATATTATTATTTTTTAAGTATAACTCAGCATTGTGTGTAACATTAGACATCCAAGAAACATGTTGTTGTGTATCGGGTACTCCATCGAACATAGAATCCCCTTTATAGAAAAATTAATATTTAATTCATTATTTACCTGGGATGTAACATCCTTCCCCCATTTTGGGAGTTACATCCTTGCTATTTTAAAACTGGTATTGGAAACATTATCAACTGTCCCACATCAGAAAAAGAGACATTAAAAATATCTCATTAAAAGAAATAAAAATAGAAATACAAAGGTCACCTGAGATAACCTATACTAGGATTCCATATAAGAAAACATGGATATAGAAGAGAAACAAACCATCAATGTTTTATGGGGAGTTGTAGAAAACATGATTAAAAGAAAGTTAACAATAAGAAAATCACAAATATGCGACGGATTAAACAGTATTTGATTGCCCAATAAGAAATGATAATGGAAATTGTTTTTGTTTTATGTTACTTTTCATAATGTTGAGAAATTATTTTTGAGCATAACTAAAAAAAGGAATCATACATACTTGTCATGTATACATTCATGCTCTACTAAATTTCTACCACAAACTCATATTTTCTCCAAATGATGACAATTCAAACAGTCATGGTCACGTTAAATGCATTAGAATCAACTTCTAGATTATCAGATAATCCACAAAAGTTAAACTATATATTTTCCATGTCTTTAGAAATCAACCAAAACAAAAATGATTATTCAAATATCAGATAATCCAAAAAAAGGATAATACTTTATAAAATGAAATACTACTCTTAATCCCCAAAATTCGACAAAAAATACAAAAATTTCAGCCATAACCATTCAGTAATATAATCTCCTCAAAATTCATCAATGTAACCCAATCTAATATTGTGACCCAAAACTTAGAAGGATTTAGTCACATAGTCATCCATAGAAAATCATAAAATTTATCTCCAAATAAAATTGACTAATCTTAATGTCTCTTACTAATGTGTGATTGACCAATTCACAAATTCTCTATGATAGGTTAATCATGTCAATAAATAACCCAAATCACCATATTTCCATAATAAAAACATGGATTATTCTAAAATAAAATTCCAATAGTTCACATCAAAGTAAAAGATTATTATTCTTTGAATAACATTTTCATATATCAAACAATAGTGTTACGCATACTATAAAAATACTTCCAATGTAATCCCATCATCATAAAATCCTTAATACATTGAAGCATTTCATCATCTTAAATATACCATAACTCTTAAATCCCTTATATGTTTACTAAAAAATAATTCAATATTATTCATGATCTATTGACCATTATTCACCATCTTCTAAAATACTTTTTCCTTATAGAAAAATTGTGAATCATATCTTAGGATTTAAAAATATCAAAACATTTGTTCAGAAATAATCTATACCATTCATTGTTCATTGTTAGTTTCTTCATCCTCAATCATAATGAAATTAGGTATTGGTAAAATTATATTTGTATTATCTAGGTGATCCCATTCCAAAAAATTCTTTAATGGACATCTGTTTGTATAATGACCATGAACACCACATTTAAGACAATCAATTTATCCATCATAATATAAAAATTTCCCTTTCCAAGATTCAACTATATGCGTAATTTTTCCATGGCATGTTCTTGCTTTGTGACCTCCATTCCCTCATTTATAGCATCTTACCATCCCTTGGAATCATTTTACTAGGTGTTTCTTTCCACATCCTTGGCATATAGGTTGATGAACATACTTACCATTATGATAATTTCCTCAACTACAATTGGGAGTTGTTTTTCACATATACATTGACTTATAAAAATCACCATGGTTCACGTGGTCAATCATGACTATATATAGTTGGTTGAGAATAACCACAAGATTTCTCATTGAAACTCCATTTTCATTTAGTTTTCCATTCAGAAAACTGTCAATGTTTTCCCCACATCCACTATTACATTGGTGCCTACTATATCCAACCACATAGTAAAACCAAAATGGTCAGTTTAAGCATATCATTAATGCCATCATGTAATATCTTGTGTGTTGGGTAAATACTATGATATATTTTTTCATGTTATCTTAAACTCATTAAATTTATCTAAAATAACTATGGATCATTCTAGTATACTAATCATTAAGGTTATGTCACTTATTCTTAAAAAACACCCTACCCTATAATGTTATCTAAAACAACCACTGATACCAACTAGAAAGAACCATCCTTAAAAATTACATAATATTCAATTAAATGAATAATTCACATTGATGATCTTTTCAAGTTTACTGTTTTAGATTAATAGGCCGTAACTATTTCATTACATCTCAAAAATTTCATGCTAGACAATTCTACTTAGTTACCATTTTTTCAAAAAATAAAAACACTTTAAAAAAGAATCATGTTTAGTCTCATGTTTTAGACAACATGAATTTTCATTGATCTAATTATTGACCCTATTAAACTTTGCCTCATGTGAAAAACATTTAAATACTTGGGATGATCACAAAAAAGCCCAGTAATGGTATAAAACAAAGAGAGAAAACATTAGTTCATCAATACATCCATAACATAACCTCTTTAACATACCTCATAAAATCATATGATTTATATAATAAACACAAATCATAATGGTAACTTGTGGAATCCATAACATACTTACATTGTTGATTTCACAGATATGTAGGGAGATACATTTGGAATATACATTATTGTATATTCGCTAATTCTCTTTGGAGATAAATTCATGTTACCCAATTCATTGGGGAGCTATCTCAGACTCACCCTCCATAGGTTTATCATGGAACCACCTATATTCGTAAACATTGCAGAAGAAAAATAATGTTTCCATAACAAATAAAATAAGCATAAAATAATGATAAAGTTTCTACATTGCTAAGGAAATTTATTATTTCATGATAATTACATAATCAATTCCTTATCAAACCATTTTTATATACAATTTAAAACATTTAATACATATATTTTTGTATCAACGTGTCAAATACCACATTGAATCGTTTAACTGAATCATCATTTAAAACCATTAATGACAATATAAAAAATTCCTAAAAACCACTTTTAAAACAGTGACATTATTGACAAATATTTAGAAGAATAAATCTTTAAAACATATAAAATGATATTTTGGTTAAAGTGTTTTTAAAGAAAATGAGAGACACATGAATACAAATAATTGAAGAATAATATTTAATCATAGCATTATCATACCCCGAGAATAAAGGGATTCATGATATAATATGCCAAATGGTGGTATATACATCATATAAGAGTGAATTGGAGCACAAAAACAATGAAGTCTTAATGGAATGTAAATTGAGATGAAATCCCTTATAAAAATTTTATCCTTAAATTAAGGATAAATAAATTACATATAAATTTTTGAAATATATAAATACAATCAATATGATTGGATATTCAGTTTAAATAAATCATAGAACATTCACACTTATTTTTGTAAAAACAACACCAATGAATTGGTTGTTTAACTAAATAAATGTAAATTGAGTTAAAATTACTCTTATCAAGATCATATAGATGACTTGAGAATTTATCAACGGAGTGATTATGTGTATCAAAATTATATCCACACAAAGGGGAGTGGAAATTAAAAAATTAATAAATAACAAGTGATTCCACACATATTCATTTAATGAAATAATTATGAATTATAGGCTTAACCCAAGGAATAAAAACTCAGTTAAAAAACTCCCTTACCGATTTGGAAACTTACTAAAAATAAACCACATGAAAGACGGATCATACAATGAAGATGAAAATACCCATAAATTAAAATATATTAAATAAATTATACAATCATGGGTGGAAAATACTCCACATAAAAGGAAATGGTGGCAAACATAGCATGAATCAAATGGAAATGAAAAGTGTGATGAAAACCCCTTACCATGTTGTAATCAATCAAGCTATATGACCAACAGTTAACAAACATCAAATGAATCAAAGAATAACATGAATATATATATAACACTGGTAATATATGTAAAATTTCAGTACACAATACACAACATGCAATAAATAAGTGGAAAATAATCAAAATCTCACAGAATTATAAGTGAGATAAGAAACTCCTTACCTCGTGCCCGACATGACTCGTTCGTTATTTAATCTCCTAGTTAATAAGATAAAGTTTATTTATACATACATGAGAACATTTTTAAATTATTTGTACCTTTTATATCACATATTACCATGTTATAAACATTAATCAATCATTTTCATTAATAATGGCCTTTTTGTCGATATTTGGCACTTGAGTCAAAAATGAACTTCTTATAATTACAAGTTGTTCATGTGGTCAAAATTCCATTACCACCAAAATGATATTCAAGATTTAGATATCATATATTTCATATATATCCATTATATGTAGGTATTTATAATATTACATAACTTTTTGAGATATTAAATGAAATGCACCGTCCATGGGGACAATAAGCCGCACGTACGCATGAACTCTACTTTCATTTCTATTTCAAATTTACTGGAATGAAAACATAATGATACATAGGTATATTATAATTCCAGTTTAATATCATATGATATATATGTTACATAATTTCATTAAATCTATCTTTTATATGTTCCATTTATGTCATGAATGAATCATATCACCTTGAGGGGGCGGTCGTCCGCACTTCCTCAAATGAAATTATCCTATATACACATATTTGAAAGCATAAAGGTATGTTTGTAGATAAAAATTACATATGCATAGAGAAAAAATAAACATAATATATATCTTATATAAATAAACCTATATAATAAATGGCCACCATAAGAGTTGTTAGGAAAAGATTGAACAGTCATCGTTTCGTGAGGCCTTAGATTGTCGTAGATAGAAACAGTATGTTCTTTACCCATCTGATGAAGGTATGCATAAATTTAGTCTAACATATTCTCATAACAACAACCAAGTATATTAAGGATATTTTTGTTGTTATAAAATAAATCAATAAAAAGGTTTTAGGGGGTTGGAGGTGTAAAATAAATGAAAATAACTTAAAAGAAGATATTACCTTTAAATCAGGTAACTCCCTTTGGTTTGAACCAAAATGGTTTCATGAAGTGCTTTATACCTATGGTAAGGATTCTAATAGGATGATTGGGATCTTTAGAACTTATTTGAATAGAGTTTGGATAAGCCATGTTGCTTGAGATGTGTGAGTAATGGGTTAGAGTTGAGAGCTTTTTATAAGGGGGGAGGGGCTCTTTTGGAATGTGTGAAAATATTATTTTATTAAATAATGATTTTCAGTTTATAAAGGTCCAAAACTTATTAAAGTCGAGGATAAGATGACTCGTGGTTGAAATAAAATCATCCAATAAAAATTGGATAGGTTTTGGATATTTTTATATTCTTTATAATCTTATTTATTTAAAATATTTATTAATGTGTTAAACACTACATCATTATTATGTCATAAATAATATTATTTATTTGATGTCTAAAAATTAAAAAATATACCATGATGTAGGAAAACATAATAGATGTATAATTAATATTTATAGTCAAATATATCAATTATATAACCCCACATTAAAGTTTCTTAAGAAAAACAATACATGTTTATGATATTTTTATATTTACAGTAAATAAAAAGTTATTAATATCACTATCTTAAAAAATTGAATTTAAAAGGCCAAGAGTCTAACCCAAGGATTGTCTTGGTCGATAATTAATCATCCAATAATGTTAGGACAAGTGTTAAGATAATTTTATATTAATATAATATTTTTTACCTTCAATTTCCCTATTTACCTTTAACCACGGTAAATAAAAGCCAAAAGTTAGTATTCACCAAAAATTATTTGCATCTAATTGAACAAAATTTTAGAAAATATTAATTACCATGTATGTCAGATTTTCAAATTTCAATTCTAAAAAGTGGTAAAATTTCATTTAAATGAAAAAAATAGTTTTTTTAACTATTACTCAATGTTTTCAGTTTTCATCAAAAATTGATGTTTTTCATAAAAATACCAAAAATTAATCTAAAGCTATATCTGATATTTGGAATTCAAAAATGATTTCTATTTTACCATATTTAATACATAGAAGATAGATTAATTATTTTATATTTTTTTCCCGTTGTCCAAAAAAACCATTTTTAATAAATAATAACTAATAAAATATGGACACATGTTTATCTCAGAATTCAAAGTGAAATTACTTCGAATGAACAAAATTGGATTAAATGGTTAAAATAGAATCTAATTACCCCTTATAACCAATTAAAAAGATAATCTATCAATATAAATAAATTATATTAAAAGTCAGTATTGAAGTGAAATTTTTTATTTTTCACTATTCATTAAAATTTATTTTTATAAATAAAATACAAAAAAATTACTCAAAGTAAATTTTGATTAACCAATTCAAAATAAGAATTTTATTTTGTCAAAAAAATCATATAAATGTGACAAAAACTAGATTTAATGAGGGATATCCATTGAAAGATTGTAAATCGACCTTTTCAAAATATTAAAGTATTTATTATTTAAATTATATTAATTCACATTTTAAGACTCTAACATTTTTTGGATAAATTTAAAAAAATTTAACAAACATGTTTAATCATATTGTAGTTTGTTTTGTTTATTCCCGCCCTTTCAATTGATAGGTGTTAACAACCATATAAAAAATAATATTATATTATAGTTTTTTAGTATGACTTAGTGTTGTGTGTAATATTAGACTTCAAAGAAACCGGTTGATGCATATTGGTTATGCCATCGAACATAGCTTCCCCTTTAAAGTAAAATAAATATTTAATTCACAAATATTAATTAAGATGAAAAATTATTTTTCATTGTTTACCTGGGATGTTACAATCCAGGGTCATTATACATGTATAAAAATTATGTAAAATAGATATATGAGTTTCCATTGATATAGAAAAATATTTAGAAATCAACAACCAAGATAAAATTTTCGTCTTTGTTTTAATATAGGTGATGATTATCTTGGAAGAGTAAATCATGAAATGAGACAATATTTTCAACTTCATTAAGGAACTACTAATATGTGTTCTAGAAAATTTGATTTTTTCTATATAATGGTTATTTCACAAGGTACATGGATATAATATTTTAAATACTTTATATAATGTTATTATGTTATCCAGTTTATTTAATGGATTATGCTAGTTTGGTAATTATGTGAGGATACCCACATATCCCAAAAAATTATTTCCAAAAAATAAAATTTTTACTGATTATTTTCAATGTTGTTTAATGATTCTCCCATATCCATTTCCTTCCGAAATATAACCATTCGGTTGTTTGTTATCAATATGTCACCATTTTTTCTTCATGTTCGTTATGAAATCCCTCTAATGAGTATTACTTCCAACCATATCATCATTAAAAAATAAATAATATCCATAAAAGAATCCACTTATTAAAAATGATTCCATTTTAATAATTTAAATAGATCCCAATATAATACCTCTTTATTTAAAAAATGAAAAATATGTATAATATTGAATTCTACATGCAATGATTAGTCAAACAACCAACGATATATGTATGGTTTATAATATATTAATTAAATAATTGGGTATGAATACTCTCCAATAATTTATGACATGCATATATGAGTAAATAATTTTTTAAATCAACATAATTTATTAGTAAACAATCAATCTTTTATTAGTAATGTAATTTTATTCTTCATAAATATGTTGTCATCCGAAATGATGTATTTTTTTTTCATTAACAAATATTATGATTTTTGTAAAATTTAAAAAATTCATATTATAAATTAATTTTAATTAATTAAATTTATATAATTTTTTTACATATGTGTTATCATATGGGACTTTTTAAATAATATTAATTTTTCAGCGAAAAGTTAAAAATATATATCATACAAAATACATCTTTTACATTAAATAAATTAAGAAATTTGTAATTCACCATATTATTTGAATATTATTTCAGGTAACATACAAATTATTGAGTTATATCTGAAAAATTAATATCTCTTATGTCAGCATCTTATTGGATTTTAGAATATGGTTGTCTTTGTGTTTAAAATCATTTTTTTTAAAAATAGTCTTAAAGTGCATATTATTTATCCTTTTTATTTAATTTAAAACCTCTATAATAAATAATTTAAATTAAATGTATATTTTAAATATCAAAATTATTAATTTACTATAATTTAATTATTATTACTCTTCATATAGTTAATTTAAAAACATATTTATAATGAACAATACTCTTCTTGAAAAACTACTTTTTGCTGCATCTATGGGTTTACCTTTAAAAAATATTTTGAAACATATTTGAATTTTATATGGAAATATAGATTAAATATTTAGAATAATAATAATATATATTATATAATAATTTGAACATAATTTTTTACCATAATGAATAATGAGAATAATATAATTACATTATCATAGTTAAGATGAAAATTTGTTTACTAGGGTGTTAAACTAAATATATAAGGGTATAAATGATATTATAACATGTCTAAAACATATTTTATATACAATTATGTACCTTATTATATATAAGGATCTATATTTAATCATTTTTATCTTTTTTATTATGAAAATGTGGCTATACCTTTTTCCATTAAAAAATTACAATTGTGACACTCACATAACCTATAAAAGGTCATCCCCTATTCACTTTCATATCATAATAAAACAATTTTATATTGGAAAACAATAAACTAAATTATGAAAAAACATTTATCCCCTTATCCTATATATATTTTTTGTTCATAATTGCTTTCTGGGAATACTATAGGTATAATACTAACGAGGTTGTGAGTGAATAGGTAAAAATTTTAACTATGAAATTTTTTATTTCATCATCTGCCTCTATAATTTTTTTCAAAAAAAATATCAAATGAAATCAAAAATGTCTCCTACATATGAGATTTTTTTATGTTAAATTAATAAAAAAAATTGATATCATCTTCCATCAAATGAGATATGAAATCATCATTCGTGTTTGTGGTGGAATATTGCCTCACGAATCAATGTCATTTGCTTTCCATCATTGACTCTCACAATGTGTTCCAAAGAATACCTTAACACATATTTTTGTTAAATTTGTTATAATTTTTTAATTCTACATTTATGCTATTAAAAATTACTTATTAACATTCATTCTATGGGTGATATGATAACATCACTCGTGTGTACTAGAGATTAACACCTCATGAAGCAATGTGATTCATTTTCACTAACATAATGATTAAGATGTAACAAGGATAATGTTAATGATTATATGTGATATAAATGGAATAATAATAATCATCATTAAATTTTTATATTTTTAATAATATAATATATATTTTGCATCCTGAACGTGAATAATGATAACGTCATTCTTATACTTTAGACTACATCCTCCATAAGTTGATGTGATTTTTCATCACCGCATCAGTTGATAAAAATATATATCCATATTTAATGAAATAATATATTATTTATGATATTAATATCATTGTTGGATGATAAGATAATAAATCAATTTTTCCCTAGTTAATAATTGATAAATGGAAACATTGCTCATGCATATGTACAAACAACCATCTTTATGATGGTAATGTAGATCTTTTTTCATAACATGTTTCATATATAGTGTAACATACATTATACATATAGTGGATCAAATTACATTAATTTTTCTCAACACCTTTTTGATTTTTTCTATTGGAATAGATTGGATAACCACACATTCAGGCTAGTCCATTACATTTTGTTTGGAATGGAAGAAGGTTTGTTGGAGAATGTCGTGGGTAAAATTTATGACTTGAATGGAATTCAAAATGAGATATTATTTCACAATGTAAGGGAAATTGGTGATGTAAATTTCTTGTTCGATTCCACTTAAGTTATTAGAACATGTGAATTCAATACCAGATGTGAAATTAATACATGATGTGAATTAAATTCCCAACTTAATTGGTCTAGACACATCCATTTCATGATTTATATTGGTTTTTCATGAAGTAAGAAACCCATATGAATTCACTATTTTGATAACCATATCACAATTAGTTTATTGAGAAACTTTTTTATATTGTATAAAACCTCATTTTACCTATTACCATTCTTTTTAAAAGAAAATACCCCAGAATATGGGTTCCACTTCTCCCCCAATACAAATTCTCTTGGCGCTTCAACAAACAACATCTGATTGAGCAACAACTTATCTCATTAGGACCCACACACAACCACTAGAAAATAGAGTTTCAACCCCATTGACTGAATGACCAGATGAATTATCTTCATCTGAAACACTTTCCCAAAAGAAAATTTCCTTTTGATCAGATATTTGTCTGAACCTTACTTATTTCAGAATATTAGATGTCACTACTGTGGTAGAGGGAATAACCTGACCACGCCCATCTTGAACCACAATGAGAATATATGATAATAAGGCTATAAACATCAATTCATTACTAGATTCCCAAACCATAGGTTTTTATGTCTTCTAGAATAATGTATTGTATAATAAATTCTAATTACCTACAGTGTATGCATTAGTGAAATAAAACAATTGTATGCACTCGACCCACCTAAACTATCATAGAGTCAAATCCCATTGAGTTATGATATATTTGAGGCTTTAAGTATTATGTATTATGTATTATTTGTTATTTGTTAGTTGTTATTTAATATTTAATATTTAATATTTAATATTCCTTTATTCGTGTATTCATTTATTCATTTTTTTAATCATTCTAATATATTTTTTTATTTTTTTATTTTTTTATTTTATATTTGTAATTATTAATATTTATTACCCAACACATGCACATGCATGTGAACAAAGATATGAATATGCATGTTCCTTATATGTAAATTATATGTTGGGTGAAATTTGAACCCCTTACATATGTGATATTCTCTAAAGACTTGGCAACTTCAGCATGCTCTTTAATTGGAGAATAAATAGAATTTAATTTATTTATTTATATTAATTGAAAAAATCAAATAATATGTAACAAATAGATAGAAACTAAATAACGATTAATCAATAATTATTAATCAATCATAAATAATAAATAACTAATAATTATTAAATAATTTTTAATTTTTAATTTTTAATTATTAAGACTTAATTATTATTATTTTCTCAAACATAATTAATAATTAAAAGTTACTAATAAATAAATGCAAATAAATTAATAATAAATAAATTAAAAAATACATGATATATAATTATGTGGTATAAAATGATAAATAACATATAAAAAATAATAAATAATAAAAATGTAAATAATAAATAATAAATAATACATAATAAAAAAAATAAATAACAATTCAATGAATAACTAATAAATAAATTATAAAATTGTAATACCAAAATAATAAATAAATAATAAATACTAAATAATAAATAACTAATAGTCAATAAAAAATAAAAAATTATAAAAAATAAATAATAAATAAATTAAAAATAAATAAATAATATTAAGTATATAATAAAAAAAGAAAAAAATAAATAATAATCATTATTAAATAAATAAATATTAATAAAAATATTAATAATAAATTAATGTTAAAAATAGTAAAATATTTTAATTTTTAAAAGAAAATAGCAACATTATAATTAATAAAATTTAAAAATTTAAAATTATTAAAATAATATATAATGTATAATATATAACATATAACATATGACATATAACATATAACATATAAGATATAACATATAACATATAACATATAACACATAACATATAACATATAACATATAATATATAAATAATATAAATTAAATAAAAATAATTAATAAATAAATAATAGTTATCAATGATAATCAATAATTAATAAAAAAAATAATAAATCAATAAATAAAAAATAAATGTATATTGGAATATGATAATTATTAAAATTGTGAAAATAAAATAATAAAATGATAAAGTAATGTAATTATAAAATTTTAAATTAATATAATAATATAATAATAATAATTAATTAATAATTAATAATTAATAAATAGATAATAAACTATAATAAGTAAATAACAATAATAATAATAATCTTTAATAAATAAAAAATAGTCAATAAATAATATTAAACAAATACATAAACAATTAATAATTAAATAAATATACAAAAATAAATCAATAATAATAAATCATTCTTAAATAAATTAATAAATAAAAATTTAAAAAAAATAATATATAATAAATAATTACTAATTAATAATAACTAATTATTGAATGTTTCAGTAATTAATGATAAATAAAAAATAAAAAATATTAAATATTAAATATTAAATATTAAATAAAAAATAATAAATAAAAAATAATAAATAATAATTATTAAATAATAATTATTAAATATTAAATAATAAATAATATATATTAAATATTAAATATTAAATATTAAATATTAAATATTAAATATTCAATTGAGTCCCCACCGAAGAAAGAAATAAGACCCCCTTAAATGTGGCAGTAAATATATAATATTTAAAAAATTTCGGTACCCTTAAAACACATTAAAATGTTACGAAAGTCTGAATACCCATGACCCCAAAAAACAATGAGATGACCATAAATTCTAATTCGATAGTCCTTTTTAGCTCCTAAATTTGTGAAATCAGAGGGCAGAAAATGATATCTGATATTATATATGGTACATGCTGAATGGAAACTCAGATCATATGTTATTGCTGTTTAAATTTTATGAAACTTGGATCGGTGAAGAAAATACACTTTAAGAGGTCTTATATTCCTTTATAGGGATGAAAATATGATTAAGTTATTCTTATTCATATTGAGACCACATCTATAATAGATCTCATTGTAGCATGCAATTTGATATGTGGTAGAGCCCAAATGCATAATCTGATCAAAATGAATAGATTATTTAAGTTGTATTTTTTTTAACATTTTTGAAATTTTAATAATTTTCTTCATTTTATTATCACATGGTTTAAATTTGTTGTGGTTTTATCTTATTTTAGAAGATATAATATCATAGTTTGTGGATTAAAAAGTAACTATCAGATAAAATTTTATAGTTATTTGATGCTAAAGTTTGATTTTCCGCTTATTAAAAAAACTTCTTTATAAATATTATTAAATAATAATTATAATTATTTATTAATGCACCCAATATAATTAATTAAAATTATTACTAATAATAAATATTAATTAAATATTAATAATTAAATATTAATATTTTTTGTTTTTTACCTTTTATTTCATGTTGTTTTTTTCGAAAATAGAAAACAAATGTAAATTCTTTTTTAGAAAAAAATTATATAATAAAATAAAAAATATTTCACGGAAATTTAGCAATGGATTTTAAAAACACTACTAAGAAACTAACTATAATTTTTATCCCAAAATTCATTTAGAAGCATTTTTTAATATTGTTGTGAAAAGAACGCGGATAAATCGTTGTTTTTATATAATTACATGGTTGAGTTTGTCAGATATCATGTCAATCATTTTTCATGATGTTTTCTTTATATCATTACATTTTTGTATTCAATGAAAAATATTTAAAAAATATTATTTGAATATTAATTTTTTAAATTTTATTTTCAAAATGACAAAGTTTGCTTCCTCAAAAATACTTTGAATGATCCTTTAATTGTATTTACTTTCACTTAAATCAATTGAACAAGTTATAAATTATGCTCTAATGGGGATATTTTGTAATGATACCATCCTCATTCATTCACTGAATAGATTATGTTATTTTAATATTTAATTTCATGGAACCAATTTTTTTCATGGTAGTCATGTTTCAACGAGATTATTATCAAAACCATTTATCATGCTTGAGTTAATCGTGATTAAATTACACTGTCAAGGAATAATTTTCATTGTTATTGGTTAATCTAGTTATAAAAGTTATCATGATTGTTTTTTTCAGTTTAAATGTGAAAGGGAAGCTCTGTGTTCCTTGTTTTTGCATTTTGGACATTTTTATATAGTGGTTTTTCCATGCTAGTGTCGAGTGAGACCGATATATCTTATATTATGGGTGCACACAAATAATGTCATGTGAACCCATCAAAAATTATATGATAGGGGAGCACATATATAAATATAATTCACTGTGTAATGATTATATTCTCTTTATAAATATATTATAAGTGAGTCATATGTTTATTGTAATTCCAAGGGTTCTATAAGGGTTCAAGGATGATTATTTTTTATGATACTTACATGTTTTATCAATTTCTTACATGGGTTTATGTATTTTTCTTTCTATGAACATTGATATCCATTGGCTCATGATTATTTATTATTATTAATCTTACCTTCATTCATGAATTATTCTATAATTTCATGTTTGACTATAACACCCAAAATTTTTTATGAATTTTTTTTTAAATAATAATATTTCATTAATATCTTCAATTTTTGGCTACACCAATTTATGGTTTTGGTATACACAACACTTACATAGCTTTTGTTACATGAAACACAGAGTATCTATGAAACATCATTTTATTATCCTGTTGTATAAACAATAAAATAATTACACAAATATTTCAATAGAGGGTATAGGGTAGATTAATTAAATTTTGATGATATGGTATACACATGTAAATAAATTTTGAAATTAAATTAATATGATGTTCTAAAAAACGATAAAAACACACTCATGAATTTTTTATTATAAAAAGTAATAAAATAAATAACATTTTATTATATTAATGAAATATACTGATAAAGTATTTAATATGTGTTTTGAATTATATTTGAATAAATTTATCTTTATTGAAATAAGGATATCAAAATTTACTTTGATTGACTTTTTATAATTTTTTGATAAGTATCATATTTTGATGAATAGTTAAAATATAGAAATTTAATAAAAAAATGAATTTTCAGCGAAATGTTTGATAGTGTTAAATTAAGTTATTTACTGATTTTAAATTATAATAAAATATAAATTTTATCATTTAATCTAATTTAGTACATTTTAATCAATTCTACATTCAAATTTGATATAAAAATATTCTAATATCTTGAAATATTTTACATGAAAATATTGTCACTTCATCCCATTTTCATGATTATTTTTCCACTAATTTATAAATCTTATCTAAATTTTATATGTACAAATAGATTCCATAATTGGTATAAAAATAATCATATTTATTAAATATGTCCTTTTTCATATTTAGAGAATATATATAGAAACATTATTAATTTTTATTACTATAGTTAATAGTGAATCAAGTATATTTACGGAGAAAATAATATTATAAATATTATAAAAATAATCAAACACTTGAAAAATAATTAATGGAATTGTTTAATTTATCCTTTAAATCATAGGGTTTGAAATTAAAAAATTTAATTGAATAATGACTATTATAATAACTTGTGTGTTTTTAACATCAATGATAGTGAAAAAATGTAACACATTTAATTTTATAAATATAAAATTATTTATATGTGTTTAAATTGATAAAACGATTAGATATGTATATTTTTATGGAAATTAATTGGCTTAACTACACAATTATATTTTATTTTTATTTCTTAGTGAATATATAATTACAATATATATATACACAATGATGATGTGGTACCTATTCAATTTCTGAATCAATAAATTAAATTTTAACATAAATTTTAACATAAATATAATTTCAATTATATAAGATGATCCTATAATATTATAGTTTATCATCATATATTAGTAATGTATAAATTTTTATTGGTTCAAATTTATCTTTCTAGATAGAGTTTCTTAAAATAAATGTTATGAATAATGTCAAAATTTACACCAATGATATTTTTTGAAATTAATATGTTATTAAATTATATAAATATCAAAATAATAATATATAATGATAATGGAGATAAATTATGTTAAAAAATATCATATATTGGACATTCATATTTTAATTGACAGATTATAAGTAAAAATATACACATTTTAATTTTCAAATTTTTATCACTATAGTTAAATTATTAAAACATCTATCAATGGGTCAATAAGAAAGATAAGGTTTAAAATTAAAACAAAACATATATAAAATATTTTGGTTAATGGAAGTACACACTATCACACATTATATTCTTATTTTCTATTTATATGGAGGTATTTATACTGTTATTTAATTTATTACATTTTAATATTTTGATAAATTGCCAATGTTCCCCTCACATTTATTATAAAAAGATACCTCCCCCTCATCCCATTTCACAACATGGATCCTTCTATATTGACCAATATATGAAAAACTATCCACTTATATAGAAACATTGCTGATTTACAGGTATTCGCAAAAAAACAACTATAGAGTCCCTTATAGGAGAACGAGAGGATTCTTTTCGAAAAAAAGGTAATCACCCAAACTGATCACTCTCTTTTTATAGTCCAATATAACAGAAATAAATACATGATATGTAAAATAAAATTATAAAATTGTAATCCTCAATATTATGAATTGTTATTATTATTGTTAACACACCATTGATAATCTAATTCTTCATTTAAGAAAATGAGAAAGTGTCAATCATAAATATATAAGGCTTACCATCTCAACGTAGCTATAAAATTAATTATCCACGACCATATTACATGAGAGGAAATTATAATGGAATTAATGATTATATATGATAATTATTAAAATATTATTATTCTAGAATGATAATATCATATTTACCTTTTTTACTATACCACATTTTTTTGGAAATGATAACGTCACATGTGAAGACATACGGATTAACATATCCATAATGCTATGTGATTTTTTTCACTTATACTTCACATGGGATGTAATAAGGATGAAATTATTAAATATATATGATATTTATAACCTAAAAATATTTCTTAAATTATAATACATCACATACTTCTCTTACTTTTAATATGAAATAAAAAATAACATTGTGGTCATGTGTATATATGACATACCATCTCCATAAATGGTTTATTTTACTTTCTATCACTAATTTTTTTAAATAAACATCAATAATTATATAATTAATAAATATATGATATTTTTGTCATGTTTATTATTCTTATGATTAGGAAATCATGATCAATAAAAGAGGAATAAGGATAAAAATTAAAAACAATAATAAAGAACAAAACGTTTATTACCTGAAACATTACATATACATGGAATTGTTAACAAGATAGTAGTAAAGATTTATAAGTAATTAATATGTGGCATTATATTTGTGAATATGGGGTTTTTTGTCGATTCATAATAAAATTATATTAACTATAATTAATTTTATAATATATATGAAAGAAGTCAAGACTAGAGGTAAATGAATTTAATCTAACATAGATATTTGTGAGATACATGCCATATTGACAAGTCATTTATTTTATATAGTTTATATAAATACCAATTCCATTTTATATGATTAATTATATTTATTTCATTATATTTTATGTTTTCATTGATTTTATTCTTTCATTGATATCATGATTCAAAAGTTACTCATGTAGTAAGGGATTTATGTTTCACTTTTATTTATGTGGGAGACTATCCTTATGCAATACTTGTTTCTTCTATGTGGTGAATATAATAACAAGATTTTCATTTATGAGTCTTGTCAAGAATATTATGTTATTTTCATATAAATTGTTTTTTTTATGATTAATTAAATTCTACTGATTATAAATTGATTTGTATTTATTTTACAAACTCATCAATATTTATTGTTTTTTTATTTTATGTCTACATTGGGGAATATATATATTCCCTGCCCATGATTTATATAAATATTTTCTAAATTTGTTTCCCATTGTCTAATGGATTATTGAATTTATTTTGAAACAATATTTTTACTAAATGGTCCAAATAACATTGTGTTAGTTTTCCAAATGAGGTAATGTGTGACTTTATGGGTAAAATAATGAAAGGAATGTTTATTTTAAATGATACATCATAATATAGATTTTATGCAATCATTACTCCATATTGTTTTGAATCTTATCTGAAAAACATACAAGTATATTTTAAAAAAAATTATATCTTTTAAAATTTTGGGAAGTTTTAGAAAATTAAATGATTTCATAGAATAACAGATATTTTCTTCAATATTTTTATTCAAGTGATCATGAAAAATTATTTCACATCTATGAAAACATTATTTGATGTTATTATATTTTACTATGGATATGATCCCAGTCTACCATTCTTATTCTTTCATTAAATGGTATATTTTTATAAAGGAATCATATTTATGAAACTGATTTCCTCAACATGGGTTATGATATGATTGAATATGTTTTATAAAAGCCATTTAATTCAATGGGTTTTGACATGATGTTTGATTTATGTTCATATAGAACACAAATTTTGGAATTCATTATGTTATGGGTAGGACATGTGTCTTTATCCAATGTATTGGTTATTGATAAATGATCATTGAGATATAAGTGTACAACTGTGTTAGTCTTATGCCTACAATTTAAGGATACATTGATGATTTTCACACCAAAACATCAATGGAACACGATACATACATCAAACCAATACTATAAAGTTTAGTAAAGGCGATTCCCAAAAACGAAAACCACAAACAGAATATGAAACAATAATATTTAGAGGAAATAGATGATGAATAAAAATTAACAAACCATAGAAGCCTAAAATATCTCCAATGGTGGAAGGAGTGAAGGGAGGGTTTGAATCCCTATAATGATCCTTGATCTTGAAAAGGGAGGAAACCCTAATTTTTTTTAAAAAGAGATAAGATAAAAATTGAACTTCACATGTTTTTATTTATTATAGAAGTTTCATTATATAGATTCAAGGTTTTCCATAATGTGTTCCAACTGTGCACGCCTTACTGTAAAAGAAGGAATGATGCACAATTCAAGAAAAATTTAACAATAATGCACAATGGGTAAATCAAAAGTAGAATAACAACATTGATTATTTCTACATTGTTTCCTATAACCATTTGTAACCTATGCGACCTCACCCAAATACCAAAAGTTGATACTCAGTTTTTCTTAGAATGCAAAGAAATTAGGCCCAAACATTCTCAAGACATTCAAGTAAAACCATAAAAGATATAAATAAAGTGAAAAACAATTTTTCTTAATAGTATGGGAATTTTTCAATATACTGTGTACAAAAACCATATATAGGGCATAATATCACATAAAAACTCCCAAACTCAATAATTCAAGCCAAAAACTCAATCTAAGACTAAAATAAATTATCTAAAGAAACAAATAATATAAAAAACCTATGATATGGGGTGGGAATTCACCTAGAAAAGTAATTCTACCCCCATAAGTTCACTAAGCCACACGAGGAGCGTTGATGAAGCTCAAAACAAAATGAGATCAAATGAATCAACTTTTAATGGTCTATATTTTATTCCACAAGTAACAAAAGACCAATTCATAATGAAACCAATAATGAATAGAAACATGGGGATTGATAATGTAAGGGTTTTCCCCATCGTATGAAATAATATTTCAATGATGGAACTCACCCAAAAATTTTGAACTCCACATAAGAACCAAAACCATGTAACACAAGAGGAAACATCCAAATAAAAATCAAACAAAACAATATAAAAAATAATTATTCATTATTTACTGTTACCAAAAAATCTCCATAAAAGAACAAAGTAAAAATAAAATTGATTACAAAATTGATAACCATTCAAAGATACACTTCCATAAGGTGAAAACATAGGACAAAAAAGAAATTGAACCACAAAATAAATTAACAAAAAAGATACATTCAACAACCAATAAAATGAAAATAAAATGGATCATGGAATGTTCCCACTAAAAGGATCTTAGAAACCCTAGGGATTCTTGAATGGGTGAATAATATAACTTTGGGGACTATGGATAGAGCCCTGATGTCTAAATAATATAATGCCCTATATTTTGGTGCAGACATGCTCTGACTAAGACATCATCTCCTAGCATATCCTCTTGTATAATTTCACCAAATGCATTTAAAATATACCCTGAGGACAAACATTCTAAGGACCTCAACAAGATAACATTTAATGCCTAAACAAGCCCCATTGGAAAGAAAATATAAAATGTTCGGAAAATTTGGGGATGGATCCATCAATATAGACTCATTAGGGATATTTTTATCTTTAACACACAATTTACTAGATATAAATCCTTACAGTGTCCTAAATGGAAAGAATACACACTGGGGTCCAACCCAATTAGAATTACATCATCTATTAGCTTCTAAAATAAAAATTTACTAGATAATAGTACATTATCATTGATCTATATAATGAGTCCCTACAAAAAGAGTGGAACTGTTAGTTGATCCTTTGATGCTACCTCTATTAAAAAGAAAGCACCTCTATAAAGAAATCAACATAAACCTTATCCATCTATTTACAATGATAAATAGTCAATAGATCTATCAAATTCCATTACTTCACACTATCAAAGATGAAACATTGGATAAAAGTTGTTTTAAACACAACCCATGGAATCCAAAATTTTAATTTTGAGGGGGAAATCAAATTCCAATAATACAAGGCCAGGACCTCAAATAAACCCAAAACATCACACACTGTCACATCATTGGTACTTAGCGTTGATTAGAATAAACATTAATCATCCTCAGTTCTCTCTATATCGACCAAAAAGACTCAGTCAATATAGATAACTGGAAACTTCTAAATAGATCAAGACTCCCACACATCACTATGAGTCTATACATATCAAACAACTAGAAGAAACTATATATAAGAATGTGAGAAATTGTTGAGTAGTGTACCGTATACATCATAAAACATAAAATATAATAAACCTTCATGTCAAATTGTAAACCATGACAAATATTATGAAAACAAAAATCATTAACAGAAACAAACTATCTTATTAACGAACCAAAATCCTCTTTCAAAAGAAACCATTTTATAACAATTATAATACCACTTCAATTCTCAAACCACTTTTCAAAAAACCTCAACTCACATAAAAACATGATTGAATAACTATAATAAAAAATGTATGAAATTAAATCCTTGAAATATTTTATATTTTTCTAAATACATTTTTATTTTGAAAATCAACTCACGACAATTGAGACTAAAACACAATAAAACCCACACAAAACCCCAGAATTGGGAAATAGTGACGATGAAAATCATTAGAAACTTATTTAGTTCATATTTACCCAAGAATTATCCAACCACTATGAGGAAGATAGTCATTGATACAATCCCCTTATGTTTCACAACTTCACATAATCCTTCCACACATAACAAATTATTCAACATTGTCATTCCCCATCCACACAACTGAATCCAAACCAAAAGAATCAAATAATGGAGTACCGCTAGCAACTCGAGGCTATAAAAAATTAAGAGTTCATGATTCTATTATAATATCCACCTCCATGTTCTAAATGTCATAATCACTAAACTACATAACACCTCCACTAATAAAGGGAAATTTCTATTTTTCATGAAGGAGGCATAGATTCCATCCTACTAGACGCTTGACCTAGCCCATAACACGGCCTAAGAGAAATTCTAGATCCCCTAAGCTATAAAGTATCATGATACATCATGTAAATCACTTTGGGAATGATATACCTAAATAAATAATAAGGATCAAAAAAATTTGAGTTTGATGGTAACTTTAAAAACTGAATATCAATAAATATATAAAAAATATTTTGGTAAAACTATAGATGAATGAAAAAAGAAACCATGAAAAACTAAATAAAAAGTATATTGGAACCAACATGATCTTCACATGACCACCTATCACCACCAACCATGATACAAGTAGACTCCATTGGAAATCCTATCCCAGTAACAGAACATAAAAAATAGCTCAGGTTCACCGATGCTGAGAGGCACATGTTTGGTGTGGCCATAAATATAATAGTTGGTAATCCAAATAGAATTCGTAAATTTCCATACCCAAAATCAACAACACACACTAACTTGAAGATATAGATATATATATAGAAAATACGGGTTTATTATTTCAAAAAGAAACTAGAAAAATCCACTATTAGAAACAACATAGACAATATTATTTTTAAGAACTATATTCAATGTTTTACTCTATATCAAAATGAAAAAACACAAATAGGAACCCCCACCCAATAAAAAATGTGATGTAATGAAATAATATTAATCAAAAAATGGAAGAAAAAACTTGTAAAGAAAAATAGAAAAATAAAAAATGATGGAAAATATAAATTACATATGTAATCATGGGAATTTCCAAAGTATCACTATATAAATGCCCTATAAATACATAATTCATACCCACGTTATATTTTATGGGGTTCCTAAATAGACAATAACAATCCATCCACTGAAAACCAACCAATCTAGGGGTAAGTCACCCCTATCCTCTTAGAAAATACATGTATTACCAACCCCTATAATGGTGGTTGAAAAAAAACCATTAATCGTCCATTTAGATAACACCCAAGAATCCCATGATAGTTATACATAGTGAGTGTGAAGTTACCATCCCACCTGGCTCAACCAGAAGGCATCTCCACCATGCATTACTATCGCTATCACCAAATCCACCTATATGATTACCATATCCTCATAAGGTATACCATAGAGGTGTCCATATCATAATAAGTCACACAAAAGTTCTAAATAGGACATGAAACTATATTATATTTCTAAATATTTCCCATTCCATTATATGATTCCAACTCGTCCTTTTGGATTTATAATCCTAAATCACTTTAAAAAACAATTTCTAAAACTAAGATGAAACCACACAAGTCACTGAATGAGTAAAAATAATAATTTTTACCATTCTGGAACACAATTTATATTACAAGATACCTAACAACACATGATATGGAAAATATATTCATAATCCATAATTAAGATCATTTTGAAACTATGAAAACTCATTTAATAACTATTGGAGTTCTATATAAACCATTTGGAGAAGAGGGGAGAAAATAAGATAGGTGAAGGATGTGATGCATTTTAAAAACATGGAACTATATCATAATTTTCTAAAGGATCCCATAGTCACATGCGTGATTTCAAATATCTGATCCCCATTCAAATATAAATGTTCCAATATCTAAAAGAATAAATTATGGATGATATAAAATACCAATTATTTCAATTAATGAATCATAATTTGATTAACAAACCATTTCAAGAGTACACACATAATGACCAATCCATAAATGTTACAAAAATCAAAACACAACACCCAATTCATAAAGAAACCACCATAAAAATCATCAAAAATTGTAAACCCAACCTAGAACATCCAATTTCATTTTATAAGACCAATTGAAATGTCATTAATCACCTTGGATACATACATACATACATACATACATACATACATACATATATATATATATTAATAAACATAAAAAGCATTTGAGAATGTATTTTCATTGAAATAAAATCATAAAAATAAAAAATAAATTCGCACATACACTTCATATGAAAGGGAATCAAATTTAAAATCCATTTAGGACTTCTCAAGAATAAAATTGGATTTTTATGAAAAGAAATGGATGGAAACACCTACTTCAATAGAGTGTGGATGCAACAAAAAAATATGAGAAGGAAAAACCAGCCCTAATAGACAATCCACAAAACTAATAATAAAATCTACCCAAGATACACATCATCCCTTAACTATATTGTTTATAATAGTGGATACTCACCCCATGAGAACCTAGAAAACTAGATGGAAGAAGAATAATAGGATGTAATGGACCACTAAATTGAATAAAGATACCATTGAAGATAATAGGGACCCTAATGGTTGAAACATAGAAAGGGACGAGTAATTTGGAGCCCCCTAGGGTACCATTGTTGATAAAGGGGAGGAAATCTAAAATGGGTTAAAAAGAGAGACGATAAAAGAGGTAATTCAATATTTTTAATGACCTAGGGATGTCAAATGGTTTTCCCACATAGGATTCAAAGTCATTCATGATTTATTTTTACACAACTAGAGAAGAAGGAAAACTGCAGTGTTTGCCTTCATAGTTTGGGAAAATATGAGCTAATGTTATCCCTAATATTTAATAACACCTAAAATCATTGACGCATTGTTTATTCTAACCATAACAACATCATGATCCCTATCCCTAACCCTAAAATGGGCCACACAGTTTCACCTAGAACATTCATGGTTTGGGGTGAACCATTCTCAATCCATTCAAGTCAACTCATGAAAAATGAAAATTAATATACAAAATTCATTACAATAATAATTTGTACAATTTTTATCAAAACTGTGCACACAATGTTTGGAGAGTTTCAAAAGACTAATACAATCACCATAACTAAAAATATGATGACAAGATCACAATATGAATTTCAAATGAAACATCCAATGATATAAAAAGAATAAAATAAAATAATAGCCATTATTTTGGTGGGAAATTTCACACCACCACAAGAAACATTCTTCCTCATAAAGACACAAAGACATAAGAGAAACAATGATCAACCATAAAGAAAAATGTGAAAAAAATATAAAATAGTCCATGGTGTGAGCTTTTCTTATGGAATATATTCTTGTATAATTTATCAAAAAAAAACCAAATGACTGCATCCCTTATATGGATTTAGAGGACCTCAAAAAAAGTCATCAAATTGTTGAGCCTACTAAACTAGAAGAAAAAAGTGAATGGTATGATGAACACGATGATAGAACCATCAAATAAGTCTCACCATAGATATGTTCCTATATCACACAACCATTACTATTTGGGGAACCATCAAAAGAACCCAAATCAACATAATGAACTATGGAGGTGAACTCATCTATAAAAACTTCACCAATTATATTCTCAAACATAACATCATATGATAATAGTTTCTTCTCTATTATATTTATATGATAAAGGGAAAAAAGGAGATAGACCTTTAGCTATTCCCATGACAATAGCTTGGGGTAAAAGGAAACATGATCATTAAAGATGTCAACATGAAACTTCATCATCCATTATCCTTCAAGAATACAAAATATCTCTACCAAATTCCCTTCATGCCATTGGTAATGATATATTTGATAAAAGTGGTCTTAAACCCCACATACATCGTTGTCATTCAAGTCATGGTTTTGATCTGGTTCATTGAGAGCCCCAATCCTTTTATTGGGTGTTGGATGAGATTAATATTGGGATTTGAACTACTATATTTTTCTAATCACATTCAATTAGGTTCTTCATTGCTTGTTTAGGTGTTTTTGGAGAAAGGGTGGTTACTTCATGATTTGAGCCAACTATTATCTCATTTCCAGATTTAAAAACCAAAATTGTTTCATTTATAAATAATTCCTTTTTGAACATTATTAATTCATTCAACTTCTTTAATGTACTTATCTAACATATTAAAACTAACATATCATTTTTTCCAACTTATAAATTCAAATTCATGGTGAATTGGGGTTACTTATTTATGTATTGGGACTGCCCATGGTCCCATTTTGAATTTTAAAAAAATAATTTGTTTCTTTTATATATATGTCAATTTTAATTATTGTTCTGTGATTAATCCCCCCAATAGAATATAATACCCTGATCCTCACCTCCATTATTGATTTTACCTTTTTTGAGTTCATATGGGTCATGTATTAGGGAAAATTCTCAATGTATCTCAAATCATTTAGAATCGCAAAGCTAAATTTAATTATACATTAATCATTCCATTCATACTCATTTTTTCATAACTCATCTTTACTTGGTTCTTCTAGACCATAGGAAACTCTCCAAGATATTTTAATACATTCCCGTTTCTCTACATGTGAAGATCTAATGGAAGAAGAATAGTTTTCTAGTTGAAAAGATGAGATTCCTTCTTCTTTCTCCTCCCTCTTCTTCTCCTTTCATTATTTCATGGTCTTGTAATCTCCATAAGAAATGATCGACCTAGTGTTCTTCTAGAATATAATTTTTTATGTGTTATTTGTTTATTTGGGTCTGGTCATCATAGTTTTAGGGATTGTAAACCCTTGTATGGTGATATTGGATGTGCATTTCCATTATGCCAAGGATTTGAGGTAGTATATCCATTTTAAATGACTTTATCTTTTATGATTTATCATTTTAATATTTTTTCATCTGATATATATGTTTTCAGTTATTATTCAAAATTTTTATAATTTTCTTGGTGTGCAAAATTATTGTTTAATCCATGTTTTGTGAAATATAGTGTTGTTTTTTCATAAAAGTTCACACCATGTGTTTGTTTAAACGTTCCATTATCTTCCAGAACAATTTAATGATGTTCAGAACTGAGTTTATGGTATTCTGAATATGTTATAATATCTTGTATAAAATATATAATACTATTTTTTTATTCATTGTCTAGTGCTTAAGATAAATTGCTTTTCCTAAAAGGGCATGTCACGTGTTCAGTAAATTGCCCAGTTGGCTTTTATGTGTTATGTTTTATATAAAAAATATTTTTTTTGATTTATAAATTAATTGGAAGAATTATAAATGTTAGTTTAGGTTCTTATATGGCTTTACAATGCTTATTTGGTTTTACAAACAAATGGGTTTCGGATTACAACATGTTTTTTCATGAGTTGTCAGAAAATGGACTCTTTCTCATCCTTGTGAAAATAGTTGTGTTTTGAATATGAAACCTGAATTTCTTAAGGGATTTATGAATGTATTTTTCTATTGTAATTCGTGTTTATGAACCACCTTAATAAAAGAAAAATTCATTTGTTTTTCGAATTATAGTTTTGAGAAAGGCTTAATGGCCCATTTGGTATTGGTTTTTTTGTAAAATTGGTTTCCATTTGTATTTCATGTTCTGTCTTTTTGGAAACAATTATAGGGCATGGAAATGATTTATTAATTGGTTTTGGGGCATCCAAATATCGTTTGTTATGTTATTGATGGGGTTTTTGCCTTCAAATAATATATTTGAATGGATTTTATGTTCAAGGCCTCTTATACTCCTGGAAATTGTTTTATAAAACATTTTATCGGTTTATAGATTCGTGAAATAAATGTGAATCATGTTTGTGTTTTTATGGTTTGGTAATGAAATTTTAATGTGAAAGGTGTATTTTATATTATGGGTAACTTGATTGAGCACTAAAGGAAATCTTGGGTATCTATGTGGGTGGATGTGTACTAGTATGCTAGTGATCACGTGGGGTTTGACCCCTGTTTCACATAGAATGATTAACAATGACAATACTAACTAAACTATGATGATTATGATGTTTGGGACTACTATTTTAGGGGTAATCTCCCTATTAGTTTCTCGTGTGAACAATAAATAATATTTGTTATGGTTACTTTCACAGAGATATAAGCTACCTGGGGCTCACAACTAACTAGTGCCTAGGGGTGTTCCTTTGACTTGTGCTCATTGGATATTTTGTACTCATCATTGAAATACAATGTGGTTGGTCGATAAATTAAGATATTTGGGTGATTTATTTAAAATTGTACATTCTTTATATAATCCCTCTTGAAAAGGAGTTTGATTTTGAAGTTACACCTATTGGAAAATATTTACTAAAATTATTGTTTATAAAACATTCATGTTTTTGTCTACTAAGTTTTTTATAGAATGTGAACTCATTTAGAAAACATTCCTTTATATTAATATTTAAAACATGAAATTAATGGATCTTTTATTTTAAAGTATGTTCAATGGGAATAGAATATCAGGCTAACCTACTGTGTTTTAATAGTCACGCCTATAGTCTTCCTCTATTTTTAGCCCTTGTGTAGGTTTTAGCTTCAGTTAGATCGTCTTGGACAATATGTGATCATTACGATGGATAGTGACCAATATGTAACATAGATGTAGTTTGTTATCAGTTATGGTTAGTTGTGTTGTTGGTTTATTTGTACTTTTAGTTTATTGTAAAAATAATGTTCAGTTTTTATATAAATGTATTTTGGTTTGTCAATTTCTTTAGGATTTTTGTTAGATTGTTTATATATGGGATAAATCATTCAGTTGTGTACTCTATCGATGCCCTTGGTTCCTATCACCATCCCGGGAGGATTGGGAATGCCTCTTTGGACTTGTTGTGGGCTAACCCTTATGACCGGTTCAGGGTTGACCCTGGTGGTTCGTGAGATTTATCCTTACATGCTACAAAGATGGGAAAATCACCTTACCCTAATCCGAAATTGGGCCTCCAAAGGAACACAAAATGAAATGCACTCTGACAGCATTAAGAGTTACCAAAAATTAGAAGACATATTCTAATTACTCAATAAAAATTATAACTTCTTTCCTACCTCAATCACCATATATAATGGTCATAAAACTATAATAGAATTTCTCTAACACTTAATTAGTAGTATGGGACTGACCAATAACTGGACAAAACTATCTATATTCAACTAAGACATTTCTACGAAGCAAACATTATGAAAAAAATTTCTATAAAATAAAAAATATAACCAAGAAGAACATCCCAAACCAAGAACCAGTCACATAAACCAATTATGTCATAGAAAACCTCAAATCCCATTTCAAAATAAAAACATTCTTTACAATTTCAAAACCACATCAAATCATAATCCTCATTTCAAAAAACACCAAATTACATATAATCAAATTAAATCACTAAAATCAGAATTTAAAGAAACTCATACATCAATCATTTACCTTCTCTAAAAAATAATATTCATTTTGATAACCCACTCACAAATTATAAAAATAAAACAAAAAAGTCAGATTAAACCCTCAGAATAGGGAACTAGTGAAAATTAAAAACACAACAACATGGATTATTGGACCATGAACCAAGAAATAAAAAATACTAAGGAGATGTAAAATATGGACTTATGACCCACATGGTTCACTAATAAAGATAATCCCGTAGCACATCAATGATTCATCTCCATTATCATTACCCATCCTTACACAAAAAACAAATACAAAAGAACAAATTCACAGAATAACACTATAATCTAAAATATTAAGATGGGTAAGAGATTGTGATGCTCTTCTCATACATAACTATTGCTTCTCAGTAGTCCAAATACCAAAACTACATAATTAGCTAAATATATATGTGATCCCATCATACTATTTTATCATAAACTATGTCAGGATTCCATCAAGACCAATTAATGTCCCAACAAAAATCATGGCCTACGAGGCATTCTCGATCCGCTTATGATAGTGATTATTACCAAGCATCAATGATATAACTATGGGAATGATTTATCAAAATAACCACTGGGATAAAATAACCAAACTAAGTATGCATCAATACATAATGATAGGATATCAGTAAATACATAAACATGATCTAGGTATAACTAAAATATAGAAAAATAGTAACTAAAAGAAAACTATACCAAAAATGAACCATAACATATATGATTTCCACATGACCTACTATTCACCAACAACTAGGAATCCATCCCACTCCATAAGACAACATTATCCATAACTAGAAACTACAAAATAGATCAGGTCTACCAACCAAGAGTGGTACAAGTAGTGTGTGAGAAGAAACATCTCAGTAAGAGATCACTATAGAATACATACATTTCCTTTCTAAAAACATTACATAGATACATTTTTTAAGATATATATGGAAAATATTTTTTTTATCATTTCAAAATACAAACACATTTTTCTAGAAAAATCACTATAGAAACAACACATAAAAAATTATTTTTTAAAAAATTTTCCAATTTCTAATTTTATATCATAATGCCAAAATAATCATGACAACCCATACCAAATAATAAAATGTTGCAATGTTAAAATTAAATGATATAAATGAAGAATGAAGTAACTATATAAGAAAAACAATCACAAAAAAGGACAAATAAAATTGAATGTACAGAAGTAATCATGGGAAATATATAAACATATATTGATGAAATACCATCATGTAATTAGATCATACGTTCCTATTGGCATAGGGTGTATCTCTATAGACAATAACCAACAGTCTAGTCTAAATTGGACAATACAATGGCATTTCCAACCTATCCTCCCCACAAGTCCATTGGTACCAACCCATCTAAATAGTATCGGCATTCCAATATCACTTAACAAGTAGATGGCGCCCAAGAATACCATGATAGTACAATTTCTTGACTTGGGAGTCCCTCAAACACCCAGATCAAATAGAAACACACATTCATTATTCTTTCTTATCCCAAACACCATCACCACCCATGTGTTAACCCTCTCCCTTGAGGTTCCACCCAATATGTTCACATATCACATAAACTAAAAAACAAGCTCTATTTAAGACATCACACCATTCTAATAAATAAACCATTTTATATGACGATCTAATATTTCATATAAACCATTTGGAATTCATAACTCATTTTTGTTAAATAACCAATTCTGAAACTAAAAGGGAACAATATAAAACACACCATAGTTCCAAATGTGCCTTTATATAATTTAAGAAACCAATTAAAATTCTATGTTGTTTAACATTCCATGATTTGGAATACCAATTCAAAAACCACACTTGAGATCATCAGAGAACAAGAAAAACCCAATTAAGAACTATTCGAGTTTTATAAAAACTATTGGGAGAAGAGGAGGGAAATAAGAGGGAATGGGAGGATGTGAATAATTTTGAAAATATGGATCAAGAAAGTAATTTTATAATGGAGGATGTCAATATCAGTGTGGACATAGATATGTGAAACTCATGAACATATTGATGTTCCCACATATAATATATAACATGTATGATGCCATAGAATACCCTGTTTTTATGATAACCAATCATAAAGAGTTTAACAACCCACTGTAAGAGTCCATGCATTATAACCATGACACATAAGTCACCAAAATCCACACACAAATCCCATTTCACAAAAACTCTAATGTGATAAATATTAATAAAACATAAACTCTACCCAAAATAACCAATTTAATTTTATAAGACCAATTTACATTTCGACGACGAAGCCTTTCTTCCATTTTCTAAAGAGCCAGTGTAAGGGTTACTGGTAACCGCACAATTACAAAATCCAAAATTCAAATGGAGAATGGGTGACCACATGTTTCAGATACCATTTCAAATTAAAATTCAAAAAACGAGAGGCATCATAACCGAACCTCGATCCTTGAGACGTCGTACAGTGCAGAGCCCAACGCATGCTCCCTATCATCATGAGTCATCGTCGAAGAAGGATGCTGGTGACCATCCACCGGAAAGATTTTTCACCGTCCCTACACCATCATTGTCGCAGATCATGTCACTGTCATCACTCCAACCCATACATTAAAGAAGACCTCGGCACCGCTCCAAACGACAAGATGACATTTCCAAACTCAGCAGCAAGCATTCACCGCCACATAAACAACAACCTCGAGCAGAAGATCCAAAGACCGGTTGCACACCCACCTTCAAGTAACCAAAATAGCATCCAAAGAAACCATCACCTTCACAGTTCATCGGAATCATCTTCAGAAGACAACCCCACCACCATAGCAGGGAACCTACGACGCTGACACATTCACCGCCACACCATCCAAACAACATCACAACAAAAGTAAAATCAACCAGATGAAAAAAACAAAATCAAAAACCAACATCACCAGATCAGTGTCCACCAAACAGCTATGCTGGAGGAAGGCTACTCCGCAACAAAAATCAAACTAACATCATAGCCCATCGAAACCTTCAAAGCCACCAGAAAAGACCGAAAAATCCCCCAAGGCACTCACATCCACAGTAGATCGAAGCTACCCACTGAGATATAAGAAAAAAATAGGTAAGAAGTTGATGATGATGAAATTGGTTATGAAACCCATGATCATTACATAGAAAATTAGAAAAGCTCTAATTGTGTATGGAAAGAAATACATTATGTTTTTGGGAGCCCCGAAGAGCACTACAGTCAAGAAAGGGGATAAAAACCCAAGATGGGTTAAAAACTAAGAGTGGAAAAGAGGAAATTAATTATTTTTAATGACATGGAAATGTCACGTGGTTTGGCCTCAGAGTCATCCAACCCATTCACACCCTACTGTAGAAGAAGGATACACACAATATTTAGCCCCATTGTTCGAGAAACTATGTTCCCACCATGTTCTAGGGTTATATAAAAAATCAAACAACCCATCACACTCTTTCAATACAGGTTCCTCTTATAGTGTGATTGTAACACCCGAGACTTTTATGTTATATTAATCATCAAAGGAATATTTTTCTACACAACACTTGCTTGGCTTGCTTTACACGAAATCGCGACCTTCCTCGATAGCTTGCGTCGTACGCAATACCAAGTTTCACTAAACAATGATATACTATTTATTATGAATAGTAATAACCACTTTTTGAAATTTTATAAATTTTATTTTTCAAAATGGACTTCATTTTTGGATTCGGAATATCTAAATTAGCCTAGGGTGAAATTTTGGTATTTTTCTGAAAACATTCAATTTTCGATGAATAGTGAAACCACTAAGTGGTTGTTAAAAAACTGATTTTTTCAAAAAACATAATTTTACCACTTCTGTGAGTGGAATTTCAAAAATTCGAGAGACACGGTTGATGTCAGTATGTAAAATGTGGTTGAATGAGATGAATATAATTTTTTGGTGAATAGTAACTTTTTACTTTTTTTTACCACAGTTAAAAGTAAGTAGGGTAATTAAAGGTAAATATGATATTAATATTACCCTAACACATGTCCTAATTCTATTGGACAAGTGTAATTCGAACAAAAATAGACTTAGGAATAAAATATGACCATTTAGGCCCACTTGGATTAGACTAGGACATTTATTATTAATTTATTTTAAGAAGGGTTAAAATAGTTAAAATCAAAGTTTAATAAGTAAATAATTTTTAATATGGGGTTATACATAAGATAAATTCGACTATAAATATTAATTAGAAAGCTAAAAAGATTTCCTACATAATGGTATTTTATTTGTAATTCTTAGACATTAAATAATTTAATTTATTTATGACACAGAGATGATGCAGTAATTATCTTATTAATGAAATATTGACATAATTATTGTTATAAACACAAAAATAAATTTAATTTGAGACTTTTTATTAATCCCACTAATTTTCTAGGTTAATATGACATGTTAGAATTGATTTAATTAACTTGGTTCGAACTAATAATTCTGTTATGATTTTCACAAAAATCAATTACTAAATAGTGTCGAAATTGACATAAAATAGTTTTTAAAACACATATTATATTAGTAATTGTTATTTTATTCCTAAAAATCTAATATTTGACCAAATGACTTAGATAAGGTTATATATATTAATTATAAACAACTTGGGGTTCGTTTGGTTGCTTATAGTAAGTTTATTAACCTTATAGTATAAGAACAAAAGAAGACATGGTAAAAGTAAAATTATTTAACTTAATGTTAAATATAAAGGATAAAGTTAAAATAGGAACCTAAACTTGTCTAAATTATATTTTATTAGAGTATTTTGACCCATCCCCACTTTGGCCTTGAAATAAATCAATTTGGAGCTATTTAAAACCGAACTTGACTTTATAATAAAATAATATTTTTAGTTATTCCAAAGGTGCCCCTCTCCTCCCTTATAAAAGGGCACCTCCTCCCTCTCTTCCTCACACCACTTTGAGCCTTCATGCTAGGAAAAACCTGGCCATGTTCTCCTCTCTACTTCCCTAGAGACGTCCTAGAGGTCCTGGTCTTCTTCAAAGACCAATTTCAGTGCCCTAAAAGAAGGTCTCAAAGTAGCACTTCAAAGAAGAGGTAATGCCCATTACCGATTCTTTCATCTTTATTTCTTCTTCCACTTCTTCTTTAGTTCTTTCAGTATGAAGTAATAATATCAGTATCACTCATATACTGATATGTTATTATAAGTATGAAACAACCCTAATTCACCATCTATCCATCCTACAGAAAAAGAAGTCACCGCACATGCGTACGTACGGAATACCGTCTCCACGCCGTGCTGTAATCTATTTTCCACCACCACTTTACTTGGATGGGTATAATGGTGTAACTAATGACTATATATGACTATTATAAAGCGATATTGATTCTGAAATAGTATACATACACTACAATACAATTACACGATCATAGGAACGATATCATCACTCGTGCGTACGTATGGAATACCGTCTCCATGATGTGATGCGACTCGTTCTACATGATCTTAATTTCATAGTGATTATATAAATGAATTGAATGAATTAATATGATATATATTACACTAATTCCATTATGGAAATGAGGTATCTATAACCTAAAGAGAAGAATAATAATTTATTCGACAAAACACGCATAAGAACAAAAAGTTATAAACACCCGAATAACAAGTAGCAATGAAATATTACTACTAAGAAGCTAAGAATATGACCATATATGAAATCATAAAAATAAGTATGATTCTGGAATAAGTCAATAACATTATTTAAATCATTATACCGGAGGTTCAGACACTTACAAAGCAAGTCAGACCTAAGGTAAGGGAAATATCAAAATCTCATTTGTATCCGAGATTGTTTATACTTTGGTATTTACTGGTGTGTATTTTATCATCCAAATCCATGTTTCTTCAATATGTAATATTATTTCCATCCAACTACAATTGTTTAAATCCAATTTTACCCTTCGGTGAGATTTTAGTAAAAGATATGAAAGGAATCTTTTGTCATTTTTCGTACGAGGTACTTTTTGAATTTTCTTACAAAAGTACGAGAAGAATGTTTTTTTAACTTATACGGCATTAATGGATTTTTAAAACATTATTTCCAAGAATCTTCCTTTACAAGTTTTCAAGTTTATTTTTAATCAACTTCTTTTAGTTTATTATTGTATGACATGTTAAGAAAGGAAAAGTGTTTTTGAAGCAGAAAGGATATTTTCCTCACGAATGGAGTTCAAGTGTTTTATCAAAATTATTTTCCATCTAAAATAATAAAGGGTTCTGTTTTATCCCTATTATTACATTGATTTTATTATGTTGTGATGGAATTATATTTTTATGAATTCCTTTATCTTACATGAATTGTTTTATGATGTCACGATATTTAAGATTCCCATTTTTATTACATGGGTTATGCAATGATGTATGATTTATGATTTTGTGGCACACAAAATGATGGTATCATTATGAGATGGGAGGGACCTATATCTCCCTCCAATGCATTGGGTAAAGATTTTATATCTTACGAGATAGACATGGCTGGAACGGTAGGTTATACTGGTTCAGTGAAATAGGAATGGAACGAGGGTGACTTGGTTTAGAAAGGGACTTTGTCTACTAAGATAGTCTTGGAATTGAGTCTTGACTAACAAGAAATGATTCTATATGATTATGTGTGTATGCCAAAAAGTTTCTTGTTTTATGTTATGACTATTGTGATTACATTTCACTGCCATGATTTATCCCATGTTATGAAATTATGATCTTTTTTGCAGGTTATGATTTCCAAAAGTTATGTGCTTGTGTATACGATGTTATTGATATTTATTTTGTTTACCCTTACTGAGAATTTGGGTTCACCCTTTTGTATGTTTTCTTTCCCCAGGTCAGGAAGAAGGTTATTAAGTAGGATATTCCAAAAAAGGGACTCTAGATATGATGAAATAAGTGGGAGGCAAAGTTGATGCTTTATGAACCAGTTGTTTTTGTTTCCCAGTTTCTAAAGACGCTATACCTATATGGTCCTTTCATGGTTTTGTTGAATGTTGTAATAAGTATGCTTCAATATTGAAGTATTAACAATGTATGTAAATTATGGGTCGTTATAGTTGGTATCAGAGGAAAGGTATAGCCAACCTTTGGAAAATAGAATGTGAAAGCCTTAGTAAGAAACTTAAGGATAAGTCTAAGCATAGAACACAATCTTAGTGTTTTAGAAATGGCCATTAATAACCTAGGATAAGACCTTAAGTGTGAAATTTTATTCTTGATTTTGTGGTTTTCCTATTATAATTAGTGTTTCTCACACTATTCTTCTTGGTTTTAGTCAATGGCTGGAACCTAAAGGAACCGTGATAATGCGGAATGCGACGGGCAATGCAATGATTGTCCCCCCTGAGCAACCAAACATTATGGGAGATGGAATTCAAAATCTTATAGCCATGCTTACACAACTTTCTCAAGATATGAAACATGCAGGACTTCCAAACGAGCAAAAGAAGGAGCAACATTCGGTTGAATCCTTCATGAGGCAGCATCCACCTTCTTTCAGCGGGTCTACTGATCCATTAGTTTCTGAACAATGGATTAGTACTACTGAAAATATATTTTCAGTTCTTCAATGTTCTGAACATGATAAAGGCATCCTAGCAGTGTATCGTTTAGAAGGAGATGCTGATCAATGGTGGAATCTTATTAAGAATATGAGGCAAAGGGATGAAATTGAGTCTATGGAATGGGATGAGTTCAAGAACTTATTTTTCAATAAGTACTTCCCTAGTATTCTCCGAACAAAGATAGAGAAATAGTTTCTTGAACTGAAGCAAAAGGATGATGAATCTGTTGGTACCTATGAAGCAAATTTTACAAGACTTTCAAGGTATGCTTCTGGTATTATTATCCAACCTGAGAGTAAGATCGATCGATTCTTTAGTGGCTTAAAACCAAGTCTTCGAAGGGCGTTAGCCATAAGGGACTTTAATAGCTACAAGGAAATCGTTCGATGTGCTCTCAATGTCGAGATGGATATTGGAGTAACCCATCAGTCATATGGGTTTGATAAGAAGAGGAAAATGGAATTCAAAGGAAAATCTAAAGAGCACACTGAAAAGAAGATGAGCTTTTTCTTATGCTCAAAGTGTGGAAAGAAACATGGAGGGAGTTGTCTTAAAGGTACAAGTAAATGTTTCAAATGTGGAAAGGAAGGTCATCGGGCATTTGAATGTCACGATGATGGGAAGAAGATGTCTAATGATGCAAATAAAGGAAGGGATACACAGAATGAACCTACTACACTTCAATGTTTCAAGTGCAAGGAGATGGGGCATTATGCCAATAAATGCCCTAATTCAAGGGTTGATGATGATGGTCGACGTCAATAAACTATTAAGGCTAAAGACAAAGGAAAGTCACATGCAATTTCTATCAGCGATGTGGAGTACGATAACGATGTGGTGAAAGGTACACTTACCATCCACTCTAAAGTAGCAAATGTTTTATTTGATTCTGGATCCACCCACTCTTTTATTTCTGAAGATTTTTCTAAGGGTATCACCGTATTACCTCAACAATTAGATGTTGAGTTTTTTGTGAAAACACCTAATGGCACAACAGTCGCATCAAAAGTTTATAATTCTTCTCTGATTGAAGTTTGAGGGAAAGTGCTTCCTGCAAATCTTGTGATCCTTCCTATAGTGGAATTTGATGTGATTCTTGGCATGGATTGGCTTTCTTTATATGGAGCTCATATCAATTTCCAAAGAAGGGAAGTCACATTTCATATTCCAGATCAATCTATGATCGTCTATCAATGCATGGATGAACATAACCTTCGAGTGGAAATTTCTTCCATTTTATGGGTATTGATTCCACTAAATGATGGTTATTTATCTCAAATGGTTGGTGAGAAACTCACGATTAAGAATATTCCCATTGTAAGGGAGTTTGATGATGTCTTTACGGAGGAATTACCGGGTCTTCCACCGAATTATGAAGTTGAGTTTTCAATAGAACTCGTACGGGGTACTTTTCCTATTTCAAAGACACCTTATAGAATGGCCCCAATTGAGTTGCAGAAATTGAAGAAGCAACTACAAGAGAATCTTGATAAGGGATTCATACTCCCTAGTGTGTCACCTTGGGGAGCACCTGTTCTATTTGTTAAGAATAAATATGGATCAATGAGACTCTGCATTGATTATCAAGAACTTAACAAGATCACAATAATGAACAAATATCCTCTCCCACGCATTGATGAATTATTTGACCAACTACGAGGAGCTCAATACATTTCCAAGATTGATCTTCATTCAGGGTATCATCAATTAAGGGTCAAAAGGGAGGATATACCAAAGATGGTTTTCTGTACAAGGTATGGACACTATGAATTTATAGTGATGCCATTTGGTCTTACTAATGCCCATGCTATCTTCATGGATCTGATTAATAGAGTCTTTAGAGACTGTCTTGATCAATTTGTGGTAGTCTTTATAGATGATATTCTTAACTATTCAAAGAGAAAGTAAGAACATGAAGATCACTTGAGAATTATATTAAAGACCCTGAGAATGGAGAAGCTTTTTGCCAAATTTACCAAGTGTAAATTTTGGCTTCAAAAAGTTGGATTTTTTGGGTCACATAATCTCAAAAGAGGGGATATCTCTGGATCCAGCAAAAACAGAGGTTATCGAAAGATGGTCAAGACCATCAACAGTGACTGAGATCCGAAGTTTTCTTGGTTTGGCTGGATATTATCGATGTTTTGTGAAAGAGTTTTCACGATTATCTAATCCACTCACCAAGTTGACTCGGAAAGGAGTTAAGTTTGTCTGGATAGAAGAATGTTATGAGAATTTGAAGGAGTTGAAAAGAAGGTTTTCCAGTGCACCTGTTCTCACACTGCCTTGTAGTGGAGAAAGGTTTGTGATCTATAGTGATGCATCCAAGAAGGGATTGGGGTGTGTTCTTATGCAAAATGATATGGTGATAGCTTATGCCTCACGACAGTTGAAAATCCATGAGCAAAACTACCCAACACATGATTTGGAGTTAACTGCGGTAATCATTTCATTAAATATTTGGAGTCATTACCTTTATGGTGAAAGGTGTGATATTTATACTGGTCATAAAAGTTTAAAGTATATTTTCACACAAAAGGAGCTGAATATGTGTCAAAGAAGATGGTTGGAGTTGATTAAGGATTATGACTGCTCAATCCATTACCACCCTGGGAAAGCAAACAAGGTGGCAGATGCATTAAGTCGACAAGACCATGCTAGTTTATCCATGATGAGGATCACAAGAGATCCAATATTTATGGATTTACAAAGGATGGATCTTGAAATTATAATGGAAGGAGAAAAATCTTATTTTTCTCAAATGAATGTTCAACCATCTATACATGTGAAGATTAAAGAGGTATAGAAAGAAGATGTCGAGTTACAAAAGAAGGTGAGAAATGTTCCTGAATTACAACCTTGATTGTGATGGGATAATAAAGTTCAGGAATGGGGTTTGTGTTCCTCCCCTCCCTGAATTAAAGAAGGACCTGTTGGATGAGGCTCATAGTTCTTCATTCTCTATTCATCCTGGAAGCACGAAGATGTATAGGGACCTAAAAGAGTACTTCTGGTGGGATGGCATGGAATGAGATGTTGCTGAATATGTCTCTAGATGCTTGGTTTGTCAGCAAGTTAAAGCTGAGAGACATAAGTCTAAGGGGATGTTACAACCATTACCCATACCCGAATGGAAATGGGAAAACATCACTATGGAATTTGTCACAGGACTTCCTAAAACATCCAAAGGCAATAATTCTATCTGGGTCATAGTTGATCGTCTTACGAAGTCTGCACATTTCATTGATATTAGAGGGGATTTCTCTCTAGATCAGCTTTCCAGGATATATGTAAAGGAAGTGGTAAGATTGCATGGAGTACCACTTTCTATTATATCTGATCGGGATCCGAGATTTACCTCAAAGTTCTGGAGAAGTCTTCAGCATACTCTAGATACAGAGTTGAGTTTCAGCACTGCTTATCATCTTCAGACAGACGATCAGTCTGAGAGAACAATTCAAACCCTAGAAGATATGTTGAGAGCTTTCTCTATGGATTTCAAAGGTGGTTGGGATCAACACCTACCTTTGGTGGAATTTTCTTATAATAATAGCTTTCACTCCAGTATTCAGATGGATCCTTATGAAGCTCTCTATGGAAAGAAATGCAGGACTCCAACGTGCTGGGATAAAGTTGGGGAAAGAAAGCTATTAGGACCTGATCTCGTTGATGAAATGGCAGAAAAGGTCAGATCTATTCAACAACACATAAGAGTAGCTCAGAGTTGACAGAAAAGCTATGCCAACAACTGAAGAAAAGACCTAGAGTTTGAAGTGGGTGATAAAGTGTTCTTACGGATATCTCCCTGGAAGAGAGTCACGATATTTGGAATGAAGGGGAAGTTGATCCCTAGATATATCGGTCCTTTAGAAATACTGGATCATGTTGGGAAGGTAGCTTACCGATTGGCACTTCCACAGAAACTCTCTCAAGTTCATGATGTGTTCCATGTATCTCTCCTGAGAAAGTACATACCTGATCCTTCACATGTACTCATCTCAGAAGTTATACCGCTGGAGCAAGATCTTTCTTATAAAGAAAAACCGATAGAGATTCTGGATTGTAGCGAAAAAGTCCTACGAAAAAAGACCACTCGATTGGTGAAAGTTTTATGGAGTAACTACCAATTAGAATAAGCTACATGGGAGTTTGAGGATATGATGAGGGAGAGGTATCCTCATTTGTTTGTTACAAAGGGACGAATTTCAAAGGAAAAATTCATTTTAAGGGGGGTAGAATGTAACACCCGATACTTTTATGTTATATAATTCATCAAAGGAATATTTTTCTACACAACACTTTCTTGGCTTGCTTTACACGAAATCGTGACCTTCCTCGATAGCTTGCGTCATACGCAATACCGAGTTTCACTAAACAATGATATACTATTTATTAGGAATAGTAATAACCACTTTTTGAAATTTTATAAATTTTATTTTTCAAAATGGACTTCATTTTTGGATTTGGAATATCGAAAATAGCCTAGGGTAAAATTTTGGTATTTTTCTGAAAACTTTCAATTTTTGATGAATAGTGAAACCACTAAGTGGTAGTTAAAAAACTGGTTTTTTCATAAAACTTAATTGTACCGCTTCTATGAGTGTAATTTTAAAAATCCGAGAGACACGGTTGATGTCAGTATGTAAAATGTTTTTCAATGATATGAAAATAATTTTTTGGTGAATAATAACTTTTTACTTTTTTTTACCATGGTTAAAAGTAAATAGGGTAATTAAGGGTAAAGATGATATTATTATTACACTAACACATGTCCTAATTCTATTGGACAAGTGTAATTCGAACAAAAACAATCTTAGGAATAAAATATGACCATTTAGTCCCACTTGGATTAGACTAGGACATTTATTATTAATTTATTTAAAGAAGGGTTAAAATAGTTAAAATCAATGTTTAATAAGTAAATAATTTTTAATATGGGGTTATACATAAGATCAATTCGACTATAAATATTAATTTGAAAGATAAATATATTTCCTACATAATGGTATTTTATTTGTAATTTTTAGACATTAAATAATTTAATTTATTTATGACACAAAGATGATGTAGTAATTATATTATTAATGAAATATTGACATAATTAATGTTATAAACACCAAAATAAATGTAATTTTAGACTTTTTATGAATCCCACTAATTTTCTAGGTTAATATGATATGTTAATATTGATTTAATTAACTTGGTTCGAACTAATAATTCTGTTATAAGTTTCACAAAAATCTATTACTAAATAGTGTCAAAATTGACATAAAATAGTTTTTAAAAAAAATATTAAATTAGTAATTGTTATTTTATTCCAAAAAATCTACAATTCGGCTAAATGACTTATATAAGGTTATATATATTAATAATAAACAAATTTGGGTTCGTTTGGCTACTTATAGTATGTTTATTAACCTTATAGTATAAGAACACAAGAAGACATGGTAAAACTAAAATTATTTAACTTAATGTTAAATCTAAATGATAAGGTTACAATAGGAACCTAAACTTGTCTAAATTCTATTGGATGAGATTATTTCGACCCATTCCCACCTTATTCTCGAAATAAATCAATTTGGAGCAATTTAAAACCGAAATTGACTTTATAATAATATAATATTTTTAGTTATTCCAAAGGTGCCCCTCTCATCCCTTATAAAAGGGCACCTCCTCCCTCTCTTCCTCACAATACATTGAGCATTCAAGCTTGGCCAACCCCTGCCACTTTCTCCTCTTAACTTCCCTAGAGACATCCTAGAGGTCCTGGTCTTCTTCAAAGACCAATTTTACTACCCTAAAAGAAGGTCTCAAAGAAGCACTTCAAAGAAGAGGTAATGCCCGTTACTGATTCTTTCATCTTTATTTCTTCTTCCACTTCTTCTTCTTTAGTTGTTTCATTATTAAGTAATAACATAAGTATCACTCATAAACTGAAATGTTATTATAAGTATGAAACAACCCTAATTAATCATTTATCCATCCTACGGAAAAAGAAATCACCGCGCGTGCATACGTACGGAATACCGTCTCCACACTGTGGTGTAATGTATTTTCCACCACCACCTTACTTGGATGAGTATAATGGTGTAAATAATGACTATATATGACTATTATAAAGTGATATTGATTCTGAAATAGTATACATACACTCCAATACAATTCCACGATCATAGGAACAATATCATCACTCGTGCGTACGTACGGAATACCATCTCCACGATGTGATGCGACTCGTTCTACATGATTTTCATTTCATAATGATTATATAAATGAATTGAATGAATTAATATGATATATATTACACTAATACCATTCTGTAAATGAGGTATCTATAACCTAAAGAGAAGAATAAGAATTTATTCGACAAAACACGCATAAGAAGAAAAAGTTATAAACACTCGAATAACAAGTAGCAATGAAATATTACTACTAAGAAGCTAAGAATATGACCATATATGATATCATAAAAATAATTATGATTCTGGAATAAGTCAATAACATTATTTAAATCATTATACAGGAGGTTCGGACACATACAAAGCAAGTCAGACATAAGGTAAGGGAAATATCACAATCTCATTTTTATCCGAGATTGTTTATACTTTGGTATTTACGGGGGTGTAATTTATCATCCAAATCCATGTTTCATCAATATGTAATATTATTTCCATCCACCTACAATTGTTTAAATCCAATTTTACCCTTCGGTGAGATTTTAGTAAAAGATATGAAAGGAATATTTTTTCATTTTTCGTACGAGGTACGTTTTGACTTTTCTGAAAAAAGTACGAGAAGAATGTTTTTTTAACTTATACAGCATGAATGGATTTTTAAAACATTATTTCCAAAAAGCTTCCTTTACAAGTTTTCATGTTTATTTTTAATCAACTTATTTTAGTTTATGGTTGTATGACATGTTAAGAAAGGAAAAGTTTTTTTGAAGCAGAAAGGATATTTTCCTCAAGAATGGAGTTCAAGTGTTTTATCAAAATTATTTTCCATCTAAAATAATAAAGGGTTCTGTTTTATCCCTATTATTACATTTATTGGATTATGTTGTGATGGAATTATATTTTTATGAATTCCTTTATCTTACATGAATTGTTTTATGATGTCACGATATTTAAGATTCCCATTTTTATTACATGGGTTATGCAATGATGTATGATTTATGATTTTGTGGCACACATAAGAATGGTATCATTATGAGATGGGTGGGACCTATATCTCCCTCCAATGAATTGGGTAAAGATTTTATATCTCATGAGATAGACATGGCTGGAATGGTAGGTTATACCAGTTCAGTGAAACAGGATTGGAACGAGGTTGACTCAGTTCAGAAAGGGACTTTGTCCACTAAGATAGTCTTGGCAATGAGTCTTGACTAACAAGAAATGATTCTCTATGATTATCTGTGTATGCCACAAAGTTTCTTGTTTTAAGTTATTATTATTGTGATTACATTTCACTGCCATGATTTATCCCATGTTATGAAATTATGATCTCTTTTGCAGGTTAAGATTTCCAAAATTTATGTGGTTGTGTATACGATGTCATTGATATTTCTATTGTTTAACCTTACTGAGCATTTGAGCTCACCCTTTTGTATGTTTTCTTTCCCCAGGTCAGGAAGAAGGTTATTAAGTAGGATATTCCAAAACGGGAATCTAGATATGATGAAATAAGTGGGAGGAAAATTTGATGCTTTATGAACCAGTTGTTTATGTTTCCCAGTTTCTAAAGAAACTATACCTATACGGTCCTTTCGTGGTTTTGTTGTATGTTGTAATAAGTATGATTCAATATTTAAGTATTAGCAATGTATGTAAAGTATGGGTCATTATAGTGATAGTCATTCTATTTAACCAGAACAAAAAGAATAGTCACATTGTTTCTCCTTGGACACACATTATTTCAGCCTACCTTTTCTATAGTCATCCAATTCAAACCATTCAATAATGAAATGAACTGATAAAAACCTACTTCATAAGTGGCTATAAGTATTGCTTCTAAAACAAGCGCACAAGCTGTTTATAGGGCCAAAACTCACACAAAAACTCCAAAACTATAAAATTTATGTAAGGAACTCAATCTGAACATCAATAAAAATACCCAACACCATGAAAACATTATAATAAGGGAAAATATCTTCTTCAGGGTGTCACATGGTTTTGAATAAAAAATCTTCAATAAATTAATTTTTTATTTCATTTACATTATTTTTGACTAATATTTGCTAATAAATTAAATAATATACAATCTATTTTAATCTTACTAATCAAATCACTACATGGAAAATTTAAATGAATCAATTAGAAGCAAATTTTTTATAAAATTTAAAAGGGTACCATCTAGAAAACCACCCTGATATTTATTATAATGATATTAATAAAAAAAATAAAACACTCATAAGATCATTAATTTATAAAATTTTAAATATTTATTATTATTTAATGTATATAAGAGAATATATTTTACTAATATATTTAAAACATTTATATATTAATTATAAATTTAATTGTAAAGCTACCAGGTTCATTCATAGTGATCAATTTTTTTAAATCATAACTTTTTGTTGACATAAAACCCACCAACCAAAAAAATAAATTCTAATAATATAATGTCCTAGTGTATCATATTTGATTAAACATTTTATATCCCTGTGGTGGTACCCTATGCTGTTGAAAATAAAAACCACTGAATCTGTATGCTCAATACTCACGAAATAATTTTCTTTTTTCTTCTACACTAACTATGATGTAACATATATTTATGAAAAATCAATTAATTGAATTTAAAAAATATATAATTTATTTAATTATGATAAAATGATTGATGATAAAGGAAATTTAAATGCATGGAAAAAAAATTCCCTGATAAAACAATATATCATCTTCTCAAGACATATTATAATTCCATAATTTAATTTCATTTTTTCCACTAAAGGATATGAATGAACCAAAATGTAGTCAAATAAATTTTTATAATTTTAAGGTCCCAAATTTTCCATGTATTATTTTTAAATATTATATTAATTAAATTTGAGTCTCTGCGTTGAGATGGCATGGAATTCTGAGGCTTGGTGTGCTGATAATTATTGTTTGAGACTCACTAAAATATTAAGTAGCACACACACATAGTTTTACTAAAAATCATTATATATAATATATGTTTTCCCATATTAGGAAACCAAGGGAACTATTTCATTCCGAAAAGTGGATTTATCCTTGGAACGACCTAACAGTAGTCGTTGTGGGGTGACTATGGAAAGTTATAATTGGTTTTTTAAGTAATTAAAATTAATTGATAAAAATTTATTATATTTTTACTTCATCAAAATAGTGATTATAGAAAATTTAACTTTTTAAATGAACCATTTTTTATAGATATAGGGTTTGGATCATAACCTCAAAATTCTCTGGTTACCCATGAGATAGATATTGAGATAATCCTCTCGGTATGTGTTAAAAGAACTATGGATTGTAGATCAATGAATTCCATTCTTGAAAGATATTTCCAATAGTGATGATGTGGTGATCGAACTTCATTAGTAAATGATCCTGAATCTCGATGTGATGTGTTATTTCAATTATTCTTTCCCATTCTTGTTTCATACAAGGAACACAGACTAATTCATGAATATATTAGATCGCATACCAAGAGTACTTGTGGGATGGGATGTTATATGTAGGGGTCAATGATATTTGGTCTGAAAGATTTGTTTTTGATTTATCCATTACTCATACATGAATGGATGAGGGGAAGAATGAAAAATGGTTGAGGGACATTCCATATTATAGTTCATTTTAATTTTTCTCCCCAAATTTCATACGTTATTGATATAAATTTTTTTGTTACCCAACATTGAAAAATTTGTCATTGAACCTTTTATACATATTGAAATGATCTGTAACGAGAGGTCTAGAATTAAGAAAACTTGATTAAGGTGATAATATGACATAAGAATACATATCAACATGATTTAAAAGAAACCATTCTTTGAGATAGTGTTTTTGGGATGGATTAATCAGATTTCTGAGCTGATTACAAACCCCAAACAAATTGATTTTGTTTTAGGGTGGAGAAATGAACTAAGATATGCAGTTTTGAGGAGAATGTAGAAAAAAATTAGATCTGGATGATTTCACAAGTTGTGGGTGTATGAATATGGCATATGGAAAATGTGAAACAAACGACATATATTTCGGGCTACACCATATGGGTTCATCCTTGGACAAATGGGTTTTTACATGGAATGTACAAGGAAATTGGGTGTAGAACACTGGTTTCTTACACAATGTGTACTCCCCCACATGACATTTCCTAAACAAATTACACGTGCTACCTAGTGTACTAGTACATGGGTAGTTATACATAGGCTAACACCCTATATGGACACATGACTATATGACATGCGTAGATCCTGGATGGAAGGACACAACATGTATTCCATGATACACACCTTTTACCCAACGTCTACATGACATTTTCTGGAATTCCATGGGCAATTGTACATGGTCAGTACTTGGGCTCACATAAAGGGATATGTGACTCTAATACATGAAATTTAACCCTTCATACATGAGATATTATTTTTCTCTTCTGTATCATGGAAATTATTATTTTGGGATCATTCCCATTATAGTTTCCATGAAGGTAGGTACAAATCATTTCATACATGAAGGACTATGATACCTTCAAAAAGAATTCATGGATAGAGTTATTGGAATCCCCCAAGAGGCATAGAGTAGGATCATCTGTTCATTATTTTTTCCCTAGTTGGATTTCATGGTATCGATGTGACGAACACTATATAGGCATAGATCCACTACATGTAGGGTTAATCCAAATTACATTTCAATTATAAACCAATGACTCTAAATGTGATCTTATTCTATTTTATCATATCACTCTTTAGATCTATATACATATATCTCTCATCGGGAGACCCAATGATATGTTCTTGTCAGACTAATATCATTAGTTCTGTTAGGCTTAGAAGTGGGATATCCTGGATGAGGTCATTGTGGAATTGTTGAACTAAACTCGTAGTTTTTTTATGTAGTGGTTTTTAATTAATGATATACCACATGTGGTATATCCAGCATATCTGGATATTTTGTTTATATGTTCATGTTGACATATACATGTGTAGAGATGATTGTATTTTCTTTTATTATATTGGTTTGTGGTTTCAGGGTGTCTCGCTATATATTTTTATACTCACCCATATGGGGATTTTTCCCACACATTTCCTGTCTTGTGAAAACGATCAACCTTCGGAATGTCTTTTAGGTGGACCAGGACTAGATGATTCTTTGTGAGATCGGGCAAGATGAGGTGTTACTACAATAACATGAAGTAGTCTTGGTACATTTTTATATAGGTTGTATTTTTGTTTACAAAATAATTTTTATTGCATTGTATTCTAGATATGTTTACATTAAATTACATTCCTTCATACTATTGTAGTGGGATAATGTGGTGTGCATGCATGATTTACTCGGTGGGTTTTTTACATTTCAACATTTTTATGATAGGAGACTTGTTTGTTTACTATGGTACATAGGAAATTCCTCCCATGTCAGTGATATAAACACTCAATGAAGGCTAGAAGCCCCTACCTATTGAAAGATGGCTAGGGGAGTCACATCTTGGGCCCTACTAGGATGGGACATGGAAGAGTGGTACCTAAGGTGTCATTTCTACTTTAAGACCTAGATTTTATTAGATTGGTCTAGGAAAATAGTGTTATGTGTTTTGAGATCATGTTTTAGGACAAGTAATCTAGTGTTGATGTAGTGACTGAGGAATCCATACACTCTGACTGTGATAACCTATTTTTTCATTTTGTACTGGAAAAAAATATTCCAAGGAAAATAATGGTTCATGAATCATATATAATGAGTTGAAGATTCCAATTAATTCTTCATTCAACTCTCCAGATTTACTCATTTACCTTGGTACATGTTGTTTTACTACAGGATTCCCCTACATTTCATACCTGCAGAGTTTTATCAGGATGATAATGAAGATAACCCCCTCAGTGATGAGGCTTCGTTATAGAGACCATTTACCCATATGTCACCTCCATCTGGTTCACGATCCATACTTCCACATGTAGGGAATTATATGGTACATGATATTCTAGTGGATGAGGAGTCCAGGAAGAGTGCACATTATGATTTTTAGTGACAGAGACTCCTCAGGTTCTATAGTGATCCTAAAATTTAAGCATATGAGGACATTCTTGAGATGGTGAACTGAATTTCCATCTAACCAAGACACCATTGGAATAGATGGTTACCTTAGTTACAATCCTTGTATAGGGATCAAATGGAAGATGGTGGAGTTTGGCTATCCCGACTTATAACGGGATGAACCATTTTATGGAAATATATTGAGGTATTTTTACAGGGGATTTCTTACAAGTTACCATGATATATGTCCATATGAATGAGCATCTTCATCTCCCATAGGAGATCATGATAGTGAATGATTATTCACTGAGGTTCACCAGACATTCTAGGTACTCAATGGATATGGTTTGGGATCTGTACTTATGACATGGAACATCGAGTGTGGTCCGCGTAGAGATATTTGAGCCAGTGTTATCCCTCTATACATTCATACATATACTTGGGTGATTGATAGAGACTTAGTCATTGAATGATGTCTGGTGGAGCATATTGAACCAGTGGTAGTCAATAGTTGATACAAAGGAGAAGAGACCTTGGGAGCTGGGACTCGACACTAGTCTCATGGACTTAGACATTGGTGATGTATTCAGAGGAGGTCCTTGGATAAAGGATTTTTTTTGGGATCACGTTGTGGGTATATTCAGCCTCAAGAGAGGGGGTTTGATTAATGTGACGGAATGGGACATCTCGCTCTTGATTTCAATCATATAGTACTGATGATCTAGAGGCTTTGGATGGATCACCAAGTTAGAGACATCATTCTGAGAAGGAATATCCATAGGGCATCCGATATGGTTGATGAGATAGGAGAGTAGCAGGAGGTGGTCGAGACATGCTACCAACACCACCACAGTTGGTCCCCGCTAGGCCAAAGGAGCTGGGGGATAGGGGTGGGGACAACTACATGGGGTCATGGTTTGTGACCCAGGGTCTCTAGGAATGATTCAAGGTATGATCCATATCCTTTCTACATTAGATGCCATCCTAATAGACACAGGTCCTAGTAATTCCATTATAGACACATCGTTTTTCTAAGACATAGAGATTTTGGTTGAACTGATGATTCGACCCATGCACTTGGTGACACAAATGGTTTGAGTCTCAGAGATCACCCAAAGGCGCCGATAGTGTCACCTAACCCATAGAGGTGATATTTAAATTATAATCTATTTGTTAAACATTTTATATCTTATGAATTCATTTTCTGTATGGATAGTTTCTCTACCGTCTATTCCTAGAGTGACTGTTTTAGGAAATGGGTGTGGCATTCCTGTAGTGATTGAATGAGGTCTTCCTTTATCTGTGAAAAGAAAACCCATGAATCACAAAATAGACTCATTATATCAGGGTACATCCAATTACAAATCAGTTAGATAGCATGACCCTCATAACACAAGATGTTACGAGATTCTAGTTTCCAACAGTGCTGGTGGAGTATGAGGATAAATTTCATAAATATGTTTCAGGATTCCCACCCCATTGAAATACACTACCTCTATTGAATTACACCGATAGAAAAACCTAATATCTACACCATAATATAGAATTCATTCCAAAAATCTTCATGAGTTGAGAGTGTTGTAGGAGGATTTTTCAAGGAAGTGGCTCATCAGACCCAGTGTTTCACCCTGAGCAGTACTTGTTTTTTTCAAAAAAAGAAGATACGAGCTTCATATTGTGCGTGGAATACCTTCTCTTGAACCAAATGAATATGATGAACAAGTATCCACAACCAATTAATGATGAACTATTCAGAAACATAAAATGGTAACACTGGTTCTTGAAGGTTGACCACAAATCAGGCAATCAATAGTTGTGAGTACGAGGAGAGGATATACCGAAGATGACCTTAGTATGTCATTACATTGATTATGTGTACACGGTGATGCCCTTTGGCATGAAGAACACCCTTGTAGTGTTTATTGGACTCGTGAACTGAATCAATCAACTTAACATAGAAATGTTTTGTTCGTATTTGTCGACTATATCATTGTCTACATATTGTCGTTCGAGGAAAAAACAAGACACATAAGGAAAGTTTTATACATATATATAGAGAACTAGATCTATGGGAAACTCTCAATGATCTAGTTATATATTTAGGTGGTACACATTATTGTACATGTTATCTCAGTAGATGGAGTGGAAGTGGACCCATCTATGGTTGTGGTTGTGTAAGCATGGGATCCAACAAAGAACGTGATAGAGTTTTGAAGATTTTTTAGGATAGTAGGCTATTAATAGAGTTTTATATCTGATTTATCTGGGATATCAGATCCTATGATATCTTCGACTTAAAAGGGGTTTTATTTTGTGACGATATAGAAGTGATGAAAGTATTTTCAGCAATTGAAGTAGATTTTGACAATTGATCTGGTCATAAGATATCTAAATGAGGGGATCAAGTAAAAATTGTTCGGTGACTCATCAAGAAATAAGCATGGTTTTTTCATTATCCAGTGGTGAGTGGTGATGTTTTATGGTGTATGATACTAGAGATTTTATGAGAAAAACTACACTACTCATGATCCTGAGTTAGAAGAAGTTGTATTCTCATTGAATATGTAGTGAAACTACCTAATGGGATAACAATTTTATCAACAAATTTGATCATATGAGTCTCTAGTATTTCATACCTCAAAAAGATCTGAACATTAGATAGTGGCAATGTATAAATTTCCTGCATGAATATTACTTCCAATATTTTCCATTGTCTTAGGAAGTGGGATTTTGTGGAAGATACTATCAAGAAGAGATATAGTTCATAGTTTTTGAACACGTTTTCATAGTAGTTGGCCTCAACCTAGTTATATTTTATGTATAGAGATGCAGTTGCATACCTACAATTTATGGTTATTACCCCTCAACTCCTAAAAAAATATGTGGAGGCATATATTGGGAATACCATCTCAGAAGCCTGATGTTCTCAGATATCCATTGGTCATGCCTATAATTGATATACAAACTTTGGGGATCACATCACTATTTTTTGGGGACAGAAAGTACTGCTAGGGATGTTGAGATAAAAGGTTATGAGGGATCTTCACATGCCCACTTTTTAGGTACATCCATGTTTAGAAAAGATGTACTGAGACCTTCAAAATCTATTTTAGTGGCTGAGGATGAAGAAATGAGTTGTATATTTTTTCTATCGATTCAATACATTTATGTAGGTGATGGATTATCCCCAATATCCAGCGGGTTTAACTCATCCACTTAAGGTTCCATAATAGGAGTGGGATGAGTTATCAAGGGATTCCATGATAGGTTTACCACATATTTCATGGGGACATGATTTTATCTAGATGATCAACGACTGAACCACCAAGTCGGGCCCCTTCATGGATATCAAAAAGTAGAGTTCAATTGATATCATGGGATTCGTCTACACATAAGAGATAGTTAAACTCCATGGAGTTCCATGGAAGATTGTTTCAGATCATTATGTTATCGGGACATCCTTGTTATTGAAGGTATTACAAGAGCCATTTGGGAACTAGTTACGCTTGAGATCATTAATCCACCCACAAACAAATGACCAAACTATGCAGAAAATTCCAGTTCTAGAAGAATTGTAGGGGGAAAAATGTGTAATTTTTACTTAATTGGGATGTTCACCCCACTAGTGGAGCTTTCATACAATAACCGCTTCGATTATGTCATGATCCGTCCTCAGGGCTTGTGCTGTGACTACCCCAAGACCACCTTCCGTAGTCCAAGGGATGGAGACTAGCACCAAGGTGTAAATCCCAAAAGAAAGGGAAGGAATTCCCTTTATAAAGTAAACAAAAGAACAGAGTATGCAAGTGAGGTAAGAACTAAGTAAAACTGAGTACAAAAGTTAGTGCTGAAAAGTAAATGGGCTAGTATACAAACCCAACTTAAAGTACAGTACAACTGAATGAATGTAAAACAACAGTAAATTAAAATAGAAACACCGATTCATCCTCTGGAAATATCACCTGAAGGGTGGGTATAGATAGACTCTTTAGCTCCTCGGGTCCGGTCGTCCGCTCCGTGAACGTCCCACCAAGTGGTCCACCTCTGGGTACCGTCCAGCTCCACAAGCCTCTACATCGATCAGTGTTGTCCGTTTTCTGCATCCAAAACAACGTAGTTCGGGAATAGCCCATGAAGAGGCGAGTATACGATACTCAGTAGGGACCCCGAGACCCCCGAAGATCTCTCAGAATCCACGAAGGATAAGCCTCAAAGGAAAAATACAATCACGAAGAATCAACTATATCTACTTATATATATGCCCATACATATACCTAAGTCATCAATTACAATTTGGCACTAACTCTCAATCCCAAAAACTACACAGTCCACAAAGGGAAACACAACCCAATCTATACCGGAAGGTACAACCCAGTCCACACTGAAAAGCAAGTCAATCACATCAATGACAATTATTGAAAATCAAGACTCAGCTCAAACATGAATACATATTTCATATAGCGATATAGATGATTTGAGGTAGTTACTGATTCATCTAAGCTATCAGACCCACATAGTATACAAGACCAGCTACTCTTCCGGACCCACTCAGGATACAAGTACAGTGGTCATACTGTCGGACCCATGTATGATACAAGAACAGTAGTAATCGTCGTCGGACCCACAGAGGATCCCAGTATAGTCCTCATCACTACCAAACCCATAGAGGATCCAAGTACAGCCTTCCTCCCTGTCGAACCCACGGAGGATCCAAGTATAGTCGTCCTTGTTGCCAAACCCACAAAGGATCCAATTAGAGTCGTCATCATCGCAGTCGCAGCCGGCTTTGGGGATCCCGCACATAGCACGGTCAATTCCAGGAGGGTCCGCTACTCGGGCCAAGGAGGGTTTGATACATCAAATTTCACAAAGTCTAGAGTTTATCTATCTCGAAGTTCAATCTCGTCCAAATAATCCCAATGCGACAGACGATGCGTCAATCAGACGCCTGGTCTGAGAGTTATTCGCTTTTCTGTTCCAGGGGCCCAGTTGGTGTTTAATCTAAAACCAAACTAACCGTACTCCATTTGCGTCCAAACCTCAAGATGTGTAATAGAAAAGGAAAAACTCATCAAGATTAATTCAACGCAGTTGACAGCATGTCAAACGGACGTTTGGTACATTAGTTACAAGCGTTTCGGCTACAAGGGACCGGTTGGTTTCGAGGTCGAACCAACACGGTCTTACATAATCTTTGTTTAAACATTTAGTGTAATATACCAAAATTACCCTCTCGATCCAAGGATTCATACGCAACTGACGGTGCATCGATAGGAGGTCCGTAACTCACGTTATGGGAAAACGACTGAAAAATAGTCAGAAGTGGTGGGTCTGGGCCCGGTCCGACCTGGCCCACCCCCCCTGGGGTCGGGCCGAACTGGGTAGACCCGGCCCAGTCCTGGTCCAGCCCGGCCCGGCCGGCATGACCCAGTCCGCGCGACCCACCCCGCCCCGGCCGGGGGGGTGTGCTGGCTCGGCCAGCGAGCCGAGCGGGGGGTGCGGCCCCTGCTTTACACTGACACGACGCCAGGGTGCGCCGCGGGCTCCCCTATATCCCGTGTGGCCATGGGATTCGCCTTTACCGCTGCCTCTAGGTGGTCATCTGGTGCCAGCCCCCGCCTCCGGCCACCGGAGCCCTTCCAGTGGTCCGATTTTACTCATGTCTGCGCCTGCAGTTGTCTCGGGACCCGTACATCACTGCGAAAGACTCTAATCACCATTGCGGTCCCGCATTGTTGTCGCCAAATCTTCCATGCATCAAGAACAAAATAGAGGTAGGGTCGGAATTGTTTGTTATTCTGTACCCACCGCATTAGTGGTTCAGAACATCACCAAACAATTACACACTATGCCGAGGGTATAAATCACGTAATTAAATATATACAAATTCCCCTACCTCAATAATCGAAGAGGAACGCTGGTGTTGTGGTAGATGACATCACGGGGAAAGGGTTCGTAGGGGTCGTCGGAGTGGGCCAAGGAGGAAGCAGTGTCTCCTCTCTAGCCACGGAGAAGAGGATTGGTGGTGCGTCGTTGTTCTCCGTGGAACTAGTGTTCTTCGTCGTTCTTCGTCGGAGGCCGACGTTCTTCCAAAACCTCAAGAGTTCTCTCGATCTTTCTCACACAACGATTGCTCTCCCACTTAATAAAATAATAGGCTCCTCCTATTATTTGTTTACACACACAAAGCATCTCTCTCAAAATTAAATCACCACATTAAATAAAACGTGTTGAAAATCAATCAAGGAAGGGTGAGGGAAGGTCCCCATTTATTAAACGTGTTGGAAATTAAATAAAAAAGGGAAAAAGAGGACGAATCCTCGTTAAATAATGGGTTGACATGAATGAAAGGAGTGATGTGAAGAGATTTGCATTTAATGGGTGGGTTGCCAATTTAATGAAGGGGTTTTTAATGAGTTTAGAGGAAATTAAAATGATGGAGATTGTGTGGGACCCACCACTCTAACATCCACACATGGGTATTTAGGTGTTTGTGGGACCTATCCTTAAATACTCATGGGAGGGAACAACCTATTTATAAAATAAAAATTGTTCTGACAATTTTTATTCACTTCTTAAATAAACCCCCAATAATTAACTTCTCCTCCATTGAGAATGCAACTATAGTAAGGATCACCTTAAGCAATTACCTGCATTGTGAGTTAATCGGTGCCCTTGTATTTTAATTCTGAGTACCGGTTCAAAAGATAGAAAAACCCGCACTTTCGTTTACTGAAGGTACCCAAGCTAAACTTCAGAAATTAATTCTGGGCACACCGGGCCTTGGAATCAAGCACGGTCAGAAGCCACAGACTTGTAAAATTTCAAAGAAAAAAAAATTCCATGAAATTCATGGGTCTTTACATTATTCCCACCATAGGGCTTTATGTCCTCGTAAATCTAAAACACAAACCAGGGAAACTAAAGGAGATACTGAGCATGCCTCCTGCTCCAATGTTCTCTCCTGTAGGTTCCTGTGCTGCCAATACACTACTAGAAAAACAGGTATTTGCGACGGGTCATTTGCGACGGGATCCCGTCACAAATGTCTTGTTGCGACGGGGGCCCGTCGCAAATGGCCCGTTGCTGAAAACGGCGTCGCAACAACACTTATTTGCGACGGGCCCGTCACTAAAACCCTTTTTTGCGACGGGTATTCTTCCCGTCGCAAATAGTACTCCGTATATTTGTAAAAAACTTTTAAAATAGTTTTTGCGACGGGTCCCGTCGCAAATACCTGTTGCGACGGGCCCGTCGCAAAAACTATTTGCGACGGGCCCGTCGCATAAACTATTTTATTAAAAAAATAAAAACTATTAATAAATATAATAATAATACTATTTGTGACGGGACCCGTCGCAAATAGTATTTGCGACGGTCATAGCATCCCGTCGCAAATACTATAAAAAAATATAAAAAATTAAATTATTAATAAATTATTTTAATTAATATAATAATAATCCAATTATAATTCAAAAATAAAAAATAATAAAATATTAATAAATGATTTTAATTAATATAATAATATAATTATAATTCACAAATAAAAATAATAAATTATTTTAATTAATATAATAATAAGAGAATTATAATTCAAAAATAAAAAATAATAGAATATTAATAAATGATTTAATTAATATAATAACATTAGAATTATAATTCATAAATAAAAAAATATTAATAAGTTATTTTAATTAATATAAAAATAATAGAATTATTTTACATTCAAATATTAAAATAATTCAAGTAAAAAAAATATAATTAAATTACAATATTATAAAATTTTAATATATATATAAATTTTAATATTATAAAATATAAATAATATTATTATTCATATGAATATTGTTATTTAAAAATATAATTTTATTAATATTTTATAATGATACAGAAACTACGAATAGAAAAAAAATCATATTTTGATTTCACAAATTTTATAACATAAATACAAACTCTAATCTAAAGGAGGGGGGAGGGGGGGATCTGCAGATGGTGGTGGAGGAAACTCCATCCCTAAAACATTAGTGAGTCGGTGCATGTACTCTATCTGCTCCTGATGCTGCTGCTGCCACCGACTCGTCTGCTCCTCGTACAGCTGCTGCTGGCGTCGACGCTCCTCCTCATGCTGCTAACGCATCTGCTCCTGCTCCTGTCGGAGACTCTCTATCAGTGTAGTCTGAGATCACAACTGATTCTCATACTGTGTAGTAGAAGAAGATGCACGAGCTCCTCTCGAGCTGGACGCCGACATCGCAGCACTGCCATAATAATCTCCGGGAGTCAGTCGAGAGCCGATACCAACTACCCGGCCCTTCTCGAAGGCATACTGGTTGGCCTGCATCCATGCCGCCTCATCAAATTGACAGCCAGTGGTCTGATCTAATGACTCGGACTGACTCTCAGGCCGGGCCTGTGACGCTACGGCCTCATGTGACTTCTGTAGTTGCAATTTAAAATTAAAATTGTGAATATATTATATGCAGTTAATTTTTAAACTTGAAAAAAAATAATACTGACCACGATGTGATGCTGACGATCAACTCTAAGCTCCCCAGTAGCAGGATCACTATACATCCTCCGATATACATCGTACTCCGTAATATCAGGGTGCTCGACAGCCTATAAGAATAAAAAATAAACTGTTAATATTTATAGTTATATAAAATATTTATAAATAATGTACATACCAGATGTTGTCTATGAGTACTGAAAGAACGACTCCCAGCTCGATGAGTCACCTCCTGTCTCTCCTGATTCTGCCTCCCCACCGATGATCTCCTCTGAAAGGCACCACTCAACAAGTGCGCACATAATCTATCCCATACATGGGATGAAATGTACTCTGGTCGGTGTGCTCTACAGGACTCGTCAAAATCTGACACTCCTGCTTTCTTCATGGAAGCTTTTCTTAAATAGTGCAAAAACAGACGAATGCGATCATGCATGGCCACCTCCCATGCCTCGTGGATGGTGTCACGCATGGTATCCTCGATCGGATACCATAAACCCTACAAATAAATCAAAATATCAAGTTAGAAATGAAATAATTTTCAAAATAAAAATTATTTATTTACGTACGTACCAACCAATGGCCGAACATGGCCTGCTGCACATCAATGGGAATCTGCTCCCATTGGTCCACGGCTGAGAGAAATAGTTGCGCAAAATAGTGCTGCCCTGACCGACTGCTATATGCGAAAAACTGTAAAAATAATAAACATTTATTATGTGAATAGATTAATGAAATCTTAGTCAAATCCATAGGTTATCACATAGGTTATCACACCTCTGTGTGCGTGGATCAAACCCAAGACGTGGATTTCGCTCGGGGACGGGGTCAGGAATCATCAATTGTGCAAGACCGCGCCCCCTCCGCATACTCCTTGGAGCGCCTGCAGGCTGAGGGTCATCTGCCAGCAACTCATCCGCATCGAAAGGCAGGTCAGCATCCGCCAACTCACGAAATGTGGCATCATTCATCTGAAATAGAAAATGTTAATGTTAGAAAATAATTGATAATTACTATTATATATACATATATACATATTATGATTGTATATAAATACCATAGAATTCTATTAGTGTTCATATTCATCATCATCTTCATATATGTCAATGTCATCTTCATATTCCTCCTCAACATCATCGATATCCATTCGAGTTACAGTTGCTTCATCTCTTACCATTTCAAATTCATTTGTGACATCATTAACATCATCATCATCACCGACTCTTAAATGTGGGGTGTCATCATCGATACTCATGTCTCTTTGTAAAAAAGATTGATTTTGAGTACTCTCTTGAAAAACTTCAATTCTTTGCACATCAGTGAAAGCACATTCACTTTGACTAAACTGATTTTCTCGAATTTTGATTTTTATTACACTCCACCAATCAGTTTACATATAATTACAACAACTTCTTTTTCAAGTTTTCCTAGTGCATCATAATCTGTCGTAGCCGCACAAATTTCCCGAAAAAAAATGAGACATGTCTGTTATGGAATCCCTAATCACAGAATTCAATAGACCTCTTAATCCAATGGGTAGAAGTCTCTCCATTATAACATGATAATCATGACTTTTTAATCCAGTAATATGACCATTCTTTACACATCTACCCAAATTGGAAGCACAACCATCTGGAAGTCTCAAATCTGCAATCCACTGACAAAATAATAAACGGTTTTCTTTAGACAATGTATAAGCTGCTTTTGGTTTCAGTAACCTTTCTATTCTGAAATTCTCAAATTGTTCCCATTCTGGATGCCTGCAAATTTTGGCAAGATCTAAATGTGCATTTACATTGTCTTTTCTCTTTCCTGGCGTATCCAAAACTGTATGAAACAAATTATCAAAACAGTTCTTCTCAATATGCATGAAATCTAACATGTTTCGGACCAACAAATCAGACCAATATGGCAAATCCCAAAATATTCTAAGTTTAATCCAATTGGGTCCTTTCCCAAAACCAGAAATTTTCTATTGGTTTATTTTGGGACCAAAAGTGATGGGAGGTAATGAAAATACAATTGATTTTAACTCCGAACCTGATAGCATTTTTGGAGGTTCACCCCTTTCAACTGTTCCTTTTCTGAAATGAGATCTGTTTCTGCGAAAAGGATGATTAGCTAGAAGAAATCTGCGATTACAATCAAAATAACAAGGTTTCTTTCCATGAATGAGCATAAATGCTTTGGCCTCTCCCATACAGTAAGGACATGATTTCTGACCATGTGTACTCCAGCCAAATAACATCCCATAAGCCGGGAAGTCACTTATTGTCCACATCAATGCTGCTCTCAGTATAAAATTCTATTTTGTTGCGACATCATATGTACTGACACCAGTACTCCACAATAAATTTAATTCATCAATCAATGGTTTCAAATAAACATCAATATTTTTCTTCGGATGTCCTGGAATTAGTAAAGTCAAAAAGATATATGGCTCCTTCATCAACATCCATGGAGGTAAATTTTACGGAGTTAAAAAAACAGGCCAATATGAATATTGACTACCATAAGATCCAAACGGACAGAAACCATCAGTGGAAAGGCCCAGTCGAACATTTCTAGCTTCTAAAGCAAAGGATGGATGCACTCTATCAAAATGATTCCATGAATCACCATCGGCTGGATGATTCAAGATTTTATCGGCTGAAATATTCTCTTTATGCTATGACATCATTATCGTTGTATTCTTAGACATGAATAAACGCTGAAGTCTGGATGTAAGCGGAAAATATCTCAACTGTTTTACAGGAATCAAACCAGACTTCCCGTGTTGTCCTTCTTTATATCTCAGTTTCCCACATGTGGGACAACTATCCAACGACTCATTTTCCCCAGAATATAAAATGTACTCATTTGAACATGCATGAATCTTCTGACAAGTAAGTCCCAAATTTTGAACCAGCCTCTTACTCTCATAGTAATTTGTAGGTGAAACATTTCCTTCGGGTAACAGTGTTTTAAGCAAAGAAAATATCTGGTCAAAACAGGTGTTTGACATTCCGTTATCTGATTTGATAGCCATAAATTTTGAAACTGCTTCTAATTTTCTCATCTTGCTGCCAGGATATAATGCATCCTCAGCAGACTTCAACAACTCATAAAATTTAGACGGTGCCAACTCAGGATTTGAAGCTATATCAGCCAGAGTTTCTGTATGTTGAACAGATGAACCTGCAACATCATGTACTAAATCTTGAAACCGGGATGGATCCAGAATCAAGTTGGTATCACCTGCTTTGGAACTGCGTTCTCCATGTTGATACCAAAAAACATAATCTGGTTGAAAACCAAAACGCAAGAGATGTTCTCCCACTTTGTCAAACATGTCAAACCTTCTCAATGCACATTTTCTGCATGTGCATTTTTTTTCCTTCTGAAACAAATTCTGGATTTGATGCCACAAATGATAAAAAAGTCTCCACACCCTCTACATATACTGGATTTAAACCAGAACCATTTGGATTTCTACGTTGATTTATCCCTATGCGGTCACCTAATAATGATTGTTGATGACCTCGTTGTTCCATATTTCTCTATAAAATATAAAAGCATTACTAGTTTTGAATAATTTGTTAGAAAAAACACTAAAGCTAGGATAATTATAGAGTTTAGATCATACACGACTGACGCAAACTTTTTATTGAGATAGACCTAAAAATTTACCCTTTAATAATTAAATATGTTGAGAATAAAGCAAATCAAGTTACAAATTTTGATAATTTTAATATTATATTAATTTTTTATTATTTTCATAGTACTAATATTATTGGTAATTAATACTAATTATTGATAATTATTACTAATTATTGGTAATTTTTGGTAATTATTGGTAATTATTGGTAATTATTACTAATTATTGGTAATTATTACTAATTATTGGTAATTATTACTAATATTTGATAATTATTACTAATTATTGGCAATTATTACTATTTATTACTAATTATTCCTAATTATTGTTTATTATTACTAATTATTGGTAATTAGTACTAATTATTACTAATTATTACTAATTATTACTAATTATTGGTAATTATTGGTAATTATTGATAATTATTGGTAATTATTACTAATTATTACTAATTATTGATAATTATTGATAATTATTACTAATTATTGGTAATTATTATTAATTATTACTAATTATTACTAATTATTACAAATTATTACTAATTATTGTTAATAATTACTAATTATTACTAATTATTACTTATTATTACTAATTATTACTAATTATTGGTAATTATTTCTAATTATTACCAATTATTGGTAATTATTTGTAATTAATACTAATTATTGGTAATTATTACTAATTATTGGTAATTATTGTTAATTATTACTAATTATTGTTAATTATTACGAATTACTGGTAATTATTGGTAATTATTACTAATTATTACTAATTATTACTAATTATTGGTAATTATTACTAATTATTCATAATTATTATTAATTATTACTAATTATTCCTAATTATTCCTAATTATTGATAATTATTACTAATTATTGTTAATTATTACTAATTATTACTAATTATTACTAATTATTACTAATTATTGGTAATTATTACTAATTATTACAAATTATTACTAATTATTGGTAATTATTGGCAATTATTGGTAATTATTACTAATTATTGGTAATTATTGATAATTATTACTAATTATTGGTAATTATTGGTAATTATTGGTAATTATTGGTAATTATTACTAATTAATACTAATTATTGGTAATTATTGAAAATTATTACTAATTATTGATAATTATTACTAATTATTGGTAATTATTACTAATTATTACTAATTATTACTAATTATTGGTAATTATTACTAATTATTACTAATAATTACTAATTATTACCAATTATTGGTAATTATTACTAATTATTACTAATTATTACCAATTATTGGTAATTATTAGAAATTATTACCAATTATTGGTAATTATTGGTAATTATTGGTAATTAATACTAATTATTGGTAATTAATACTAATTATTGGTAATTACTACTAATTATTGGTAATTATTGGTAAGTATTGGTAATTATTACTAAGTATTGTTAATTATTACTAATTATTGTTAATTATTACTAATTATTGGTAATTATTACTACTTATTGGTTATTATTACTAATTATTGGTAATTATACGAATTATTGGTAATTATTACGAATTATTTGTAATTATTACGAATTATTGGTAATTATTACGAATTATTGGTAATTATTACTAATTATTGGTAGTTAATACGAGTTATTGGTAATTATAACTAATTATTGGTAATTATTACTAATTATTACTAATTATTGGTAAATAGTACTAATTATTGGTAATTATTACTAATTAGTACTAATTATTGGTAGTTATTACTAATTATTAGTAGTTATTACTAATTATTGGTAGTTATTACTAATTATTGGTACTTATTACTAATACTTGGTACTTATCACTAATACTTGGTAATTATTACTAATTATTCCTAATTATTACTAATTATTACTAATTATTACTAATTATTTGTAATTATTACTAATTATTGGTAATTATTACTAATTATTGGTAATTATTACTAATTATTGGTAATTATTACTAATTATTGGTAATTATTACTAATTATTGGTAATTATTACTAATTATTGGTAATTATTGGTAATTATTGGTAATTATTACGAATTATTACTAATTATTACCAATTATTACTAATTATTACCAATTATTACTAATTATTACCAATTATTACTAATTCTAACCAATTATTGGTAATTATTGGTAAATAATACTAATTATTGTTAATTATTACTAATTATTGGTAATTATAGGTAATTATTGGTAATTATTCGTAATTATTGCTAATTATTGCTAATTATTGGTAATTATTGGTAATTATTGGTAATAATTACTAATTATTGGTAATTATTAATAATTATTACTAATTATTACGAATTATTACTAATTATTACGAATTATTACTAATTATTGGTAATTATTACTAATTATTGGTAATTATTACTAATTATTGGTAATTATTACTAATTATAGGTAATTATCACTAATTATTACAAATTATTTGTAATTATTACTAATTATTGGTAATTATTACTAATTAGTACTAATTAATGATAATTATTACTAATTATTGGTATTTATTACTAATTATTGGTAGTTATTACTAATTATTGGTAGTTATTACTAATTAGTAGTAATTAAATGAATAATTACCAATAATTAGGAATAATTACCAATAATTAGGAATAATTACCAATAATTACGAATAATAACATTATTAGTATATTTTATTATTAATAATAAAATAATATAATTTTATAATTTATATACAATTCTCCTTTCATCTGTGTGTTTTCTATCTCCACATACAAATAATACATGTGGAGACAGCAAACACACAGATGAAAAGAGAATTGTATATATATAAAAATTTATATTATTTTAATATTAATAATAAAATATACTAATAATTTAATAATGTTATTATTCCTAATTATTAATATTTATTCTTAATTATAAAAAATTATTACTAATTATTCCTAATTAGTATTAACTATGAACAATACTAATAATTTAAATTTATTAAGTAACAAAACAATGTAAACAAAATTAAATTACAACTAATTAAGAATAATTAAAACTAATAAAAAATTAAAAATAAATTTTAAATTAAAATGAACATAAATACCTTGAAAATTGAACTGCTCTGATCGTTCTTCAAAACTTTAATATCGACTCCGAAAAAAAAATTAAACTTGAGAAAAACTGAACTTTAGAAATAAAACTTTGAGAGAAGAAGAAGATGGAATTTGAGAATGATTTGAAAAAAACGGATGGGGGTATTTATAGGTTAGAGTATTTGCGACGGGTCCATTTGCGACGGGATTCCCGTCGCAAATACCTTAGCCATCATTTATTACGGTCAACGGTTAAATAGTTATTTGCGACGGGTCCCGTCGCAAATAACCACCTGCCGACACACTAGTTGCGACGGGGGAATATTCTTGTCGCAAATACCTTTTACCGCCGCCGGTTATTTGTGACAGGAATATTCCCCCGTCGCAAATAGGTTTCCCGCGATTTGGCGCGCAAAGCGCGCCAGTCCTTTTGCGACGGAAAAAGCTATCCTGTCGCAAAAGGATACTTATTTGTGACGGGCAAATATTCCCGTCGCAAATAAGTTTTTAACAGGACTATTTGCGACGGGAATAAATCCCGTCGCAAATAACCCGTCGCAAATACCCCTTTTTCCCGTAGTGATAGAAGCGCACAAGAGGAATCGACCGTCCTCGTAGGACACGGTCCTATCAATCCTCAACCTCTACTGAAACCTCGTGAAGGTCACCCCATCATTGATATCCAGCTCTCCGTGGTTGATGATGATGGATAGGTCATGCACACATCCCCTCAGCTGAGATATGTGGATGATGTGCTGCACCCGGTGCATCTGAGGTGAGAAGGCTAGGCGATAAACCACCTTGCCTACCCTGCTGAAGACCTAGAATGGTCCGGTGAACCTCAGAGATAACTTGTAGCTTCAGCCACATATCCGTAGACCTCGTCGATGTGAGACCCGTATAAAGATGAGGTTGCCATCGATGAACACTAGAGGTATCCATTCCCTGTTTGGAACTGAAAACTCAAAAATCCTGCTTCCATGAGGGTAAGGTTGGCCGACTCAAGAGTGATCGGCTGCACCCTCCTATGCATGAGTACATCCTATGCTTTTTGGGTTTCCCTTTTTGCCGACCTAGGGAAAACACTATCCCAACGTTGTAGATAAACCAAAACCTTTTTTCCTAATACAGTAAATCTGTGTATGAACTGTGGTTGCCCAGTCCATACCTAAACAAACTTCGTAAGGCCTCGACACTGCCACCAAGAGGTTCCAACCAAAACTCTCACCTCAAGGGTAAGATCACACCATCGACGTATGTGTGATTATCGATTCTCCTCCCAAAGGAATCTATAGAGGTGGGGGTCAAGTTAACGGCTTAACCAGAAACTCTAGGTCTGGGACATGATTCATGGAAGGAAGGGATGATTCGTATTAATGTATGTTGTTACGGAAGCTAGTAGTGGACATAGAACTTACTTCAAATCATTCCTAGAGCCCTCAGATCACACTCATTGACCGCATGCAGCTACTCTCTTCCCCCGCCCTCCTGCTCCCTGATCCTGGCAGGAACTACATGTGCGGGTGGTTGTAACATGTCGAAATGTACACCACCTCATGCTGCTCTCCCAGCTCTGCTTCCACACCTGATGCTATGCAGATTCATCTATCCTCAGCACTTCCTCTTCTTGAAACATTTTACACGCCCAAGTCTCTGAGATTGGCACTAGTTTCCTATTTTTTTCCACTGTTAACTTTCACTGGCTGTATCCACTCAGCCAAAGAATTCTCAACCACAAATGTTATCTCTAGCACCCTAACATAAGTAGGAGTGCATAGAGGAAATGTGTTGGCTCAAATATCCTTAAACACACCTCGCATGGATGTCCGATCCCTGGAGCACTGATTGTATCGTAGTCATCAAGTACAAAGAATGGTTGTTATGCCCCGATGAATACTCCTCTACCGACATGTCATCCTGCCGAAGCCTTAAAGCTCTAGAAAACTCTCAGCCACCTCCTCAAACCAGTCCTCAGCCGCCTGTGAGTCGGGCTTGCCTCAGAACCTGAGGGGTATCTGATGCTGAAACACGTGTAAGGAACTAAGCCTACATGTGTCATCTATCGGTACCGCCGGTTGTAACTACTCACCAACAGGTAGTGTTATAGCTGGAACACTACCCTAAGGTGCTATCTCAGGCATCGGTCCACATACCAAAGCCTCATCACTATGCGGACCAACCTCTTGGTCACTCATTGGGAAACACCAGTAGATAAGATCACCATCTGCTCTACTAGTGTCTAAACTAGGTGTAGAACTCTAGAAATTGCCACCAACCAGTCCACTACAGTCTAGGAATCTTTCTTGCCTCGTAAGCTTGGAGGCCTCTACTGCAAGAACCCGTGAAACGCACTCTATCAGAATGCACCGTCCGCTAGTACGGCTGGTGGCATCTTCTACCTAACGGGTGGTGGTGCTGGTGGTACATAACTCGAAGGTTCCAACATAGAAAGGGGGCCATGCACTAGAGTGTCAATGCTCGGTGGGCCGTCATCGAGTACTCCCTCGAAACTCCAACTGACTATCTGCGTGAAGACATCATGAAAAGATGTGACATAGTCAAACGATTTAAACCTGGTGAGCTGACACAAAGTAATCACAAGAAATTTTTTGAATGGAAACACACACGAAATCAGGGTTTTCATGCACTGAGTCAGAAATCAGAGGTCAGGGTCCTGGTGTATGGATACGTTGGCCGTCGCACCATCTCTGGGCTCCCTAGACTTAAAACCACACTCAATACTCTTAACACTATTGTTTCACAGAAAGGAAAGATTAAAGTTCAGAGTTTTGCGGTAGAACCAGCTCCTCTGATACCAATTTGTCACGACCTATCCTCGGGGCCTTTGTCGTGACTACCCCAAGCCCACCTTCCATAGGCCAGGGGCTGGTGACTAGCACCAAGGCGTAAATCTCAAAAGAAAGGGAAGGAATTTCCTTTATAAAGTAAACAACACAATAGAGTACGCAAGTGAGGTAATCTCTTAAGTAGAAATGAGTACAAATGTTAGTGATAAAAAGTAAATGGGCCAGTTTACAAACCCAACTAAAAGTACATTAAAACTGAAAGAAAGTACAACAACAATAAAGTAAAACAGTAACACCAAGTCATCCTCCAGAAATACCACATGACGGGTGGGTCAAGATAATCTCCTCAGCTCCTCGAGCCCGCTTGTCTGCTCTGTGTACATCCTGCCAAGTGGTCCAACTGCAGGTACCGTCCAGATCCACAAGCCTCCACCTCGATCAGTGTTGTCCATCATCTAAATCTAACACAATGTAGTGTGGGCATATCCCATGCAGGGGTGAGTATACGATACTCAGAAGGAACCCCAAGACCCTTGAAGGTCTCTCAGAATCCATGAAGGATAAAACACAAAGAAAAAATACAAACACGAAGTATCAACCGTCTCTACATAGATATATTCCCATTCATATACATAAGTCATCAATTACAATTTGGCTCCAACTCTCGAGCCCAAGAAAAACTCAGTCCAGAAAGACAAACACAACCCAGTCCATACAAGAAGGTACAACCCAGTCCACACAGGAAAGCAAGTCAATCACATCGATGATAATGATTGAAAATCAAGACTGAGCTCGCACAAGAATACATCTTTTGTATAGAAATAGAGATGATCAGAGGTAGTCACTGATTCTTCTAAGCTGTCTGACCCACATAGGATACAAGACCAGCGAGTCTTCCGGACCCACTCAGGATTCAAGTATAGAGGTCATACTGTCGGACTCATGTAGGATACAAGAATAGTAGTCATCGTTGTTAGACCTATAGTGGATCCCAGTACAGTCGTCATCACTGCCGAACCCACAAAGGATCCAAGTAAAGTCATCCTCACTGCTGAACCCATGGAGGATCCAAGTACAGTCTTCCTCGCTGCCAAACCCACGGAGGATCCAAGTACAGTCATCCTCACTGCCAAACCCATAGAGGATCCCAGTACAGTCGTCATCGTCTCAGTCGCAGCCGACTCTAGGGTTCCTGCACACAACACACTCGATTCTGGGAGGGTCCGCTACTTGAGCCAAGGCGGGGTTGATACATCAACTATCACGAAGTCCAGAGTTGATGTATCCCAAAGTTCTATCTAATCAAAAGAAACCCAACGCGATCTACGGTGTGTCAATCAAATGCCTGGTCTCAGAGATATTTTCTTTTCCGTTCCAGGGGCCCGGTTGGTATTTAAGAAAAAACCAACCCTCCCATACTATAGTTGCTTCCAAACCTCAAGAAGAGTAATCCAAAAGGACCGTCTCAATAAGAGGAATTCAACGTAGTTGATGGCACGTCAGACGGACGTCCGATCCTTAAGTTATAAGCGTTTCCGCTCAAAGGGCCTGGTTGGTTTTGGGTTTGAACCAACCCGACTGTACCCAAGAATTGACGAAACCTTTATTGTAAGATACCTAAATTACCTTATCGATCCAAGGATTCATACGCAACTGATAGTGCGTCGATCGTAGGTCTGTAGCTCACATTATGGGAAAAAGATCGAAAAATGGTCCCAAGTGGGGGGTCTCAGCCTGGTCCGACCTGGCCCAACCCCCCTTGGTCTGCCTGAACTGGGTCAGCCAGAACCGGGTTCGGGTCCGACCCGGTCGGCGCGACCCAGTCCGCGCGACCCACCCCGGCCCGGCCGGCGGGATGCGCTGGCTCTGCCAATGAGCCGGGCGGGGGGTGCAGCCCCTGCTTTCCGTGGACGCGGCGCCATAGTGGTGTCATGGGCTCCCCTGGATCCCATGCGGCCGCGGGACCTGCCTTCGACATCATGGCTTCGGTAGTGGCGGGATTCTTCTGGCAGCGCACCGGGGCGCCGCAGCCTCTAGGTGGTCATCCGGTGCCGGCTTCCGGCAACTCGCGCTACCGGGGGCTTCTACGGGCCACCAGAGTCCTTCCGGTGGTCCGATTTTACACTCGTCTGCACCGGCAGTCATCTCAAGACCCATACATCACTGCGAAGGCCTACAATTTCCATTTTGGTACATGTTCATTGTCGAAAAATGTTCCGTGCGTCAATAACAAAATAGTGGTGGGTTCAGACTTGTTCGTTAGTCCGCACCCACTGCGTTAGTGGTTCAGAACATCACAAAAAATTACACACCATGTCATGTGTATAAATCACATAATGAAATATATACAAATTCCCCTACCTCAACAATCGAAGATGAATGTCGGTGTCGTGGTAGATGGCGTCATGGGGAAAGAGTTCATAGGTGTCATCGGAGTGCACCGTGGAGGAAGCATTGTCTCCTCTCTTTCCATGGAGAAGAGGATTTGTGGCGCATCATTGTTCTTTGAGGAACCGACATTCTTCGTCGTTCTTCTTCGGAGTCCAGAGTTTGTGCAAAACTTCATGAGTTCTCTATATCTTTCTCTCACAACGATAACTCTCCCCCTTAATTAATTAATAGGCTCCTCCTATTATTTTATTACACACTCAAAGCAACTCTCCCAAAATTAAATCACCACATTAAATAAAACGTGTTGAAAATCAATCAAGGAATGGAGAGAGAAGGTCCCCATTTATTAAACACGTTTTCAATTAAATAAAAAGGGGAAAAAGAGGACATAACCACAAAAATTATGGGTTGACATGAATTAAAGGAGTGAGGTAGAGAGATTGGCATTTAATGGGGGGGTTCCAATTTAATGAGTGGTTTTTAAATGAGTTTAGAAGAAATTAAATAGTTGGGGATTGTGTGGGCCCAACCTCTCTAACATCTGCACTTGGGTAGTTAGGTGTCTGTGGGTCCTATCCTTAACTACCCATGGTAGGGAATAACCTCTTTATAAAATAGAAATTGTTCTTGCAATTTTTATTCACATCTTAAATAAACCCCCAATAATTAACTTCTATTCCATTGAGAACACAACTATAGTAAGGATCACATTATGCAATTATCGGCGTTGTGAGTTCATCAGTGCCGTCAGATTTTAATTATGAGTACCTGTTCAAAAGATAGAAAAACCTGCTTGTTCGTTTACAGAACGTACCCAAGCTAAACTTCAAAAATTGATTTCGGGCACACCGGGCCTCGGAATCAAGCACCATTAGAAGCCAAATACTTGTAAAATTCCAAAGAAAATTAGAAAAAACTATTCCTCAAAATTCCCAGGTCTTTACAGATTCCACCATTTTTATTTCACTATTTGTGGATTTGTACATAAGACCTTATTGGTCTTTTAATTTCTAGACTGACTGATGTAATTATACACTCATGGGCCCAGTATTGGTATGAGCTACTATATATATGGTAAAAAACATCTAGGAGGGGATAAAGACTACAAATATGCTTCATACGTATTTTGATGACAGGTGATACATGCCTTTGGAGTTTGATGAAGGAGACTATGTGTTCCTACGAGATTCACCATGATGTGGATTATAAAGATTTGGTCATGGAATAGAGGTATATCTAAGGATCAATGTACCATTTTAGATACTTTGTAATGTTTTATAGGAAAAAATCCTAATAGCTCTACCACCACTATTAGACATGGTACACAAGGTCTTCTACATGTCTTAATTGAAGAGGTATGTGCATGACCCAACACTTGTTATAAACTAGGGTGACATGTACATTGAGGATGTATTGACTTCTAATGAGTACCTAGTGGAGAATAAGGATTGGATAGTGTGTGTCATTCAGAGGTGGTAAATACCTTTATTGTATGTTAGGTGGATGTATGGGAATCTCAAGACAACACTTTGGAGGGGGAGGCTTAGATTTCTATAAAGTAAACATATCTTTTTTAGTAGCATTTATTTTGGATTCTTAGGCACGTAAAGCCCTATAGTGGGGAGAATGTAATGAACCATATTTTCTTTCTGTTATTAGTAATGGTTATATAGTTTTAATTCAAGTCCATGTGCCATGACATCGTGCAATTTCGTGCCTCGGTGTGTTGAAAACAATTGTTTGGAAAATATAAAAAAATATTATGTTGTAATTGCTCACAGTTTTAATGGAAAAATGGAATAAAATATAAATTGGATCCAAGATAATAAATTTGAGGAAAACATTTAATTTTGAATAGTGACTTTACCCTAACCTTATCGTTACATTGGTCAGCGCTGGTCGATTATTGGAAGTCATCATGGCTGTTTTTGAAAAATATAATAAAACGAAAAAAATTATTTTATTTTTATTTCATCATAACACAATCATGTTTATTATAAATAAAACCATTGGTACTGATATAGGACTAGGATCATATCCTTTTAAACCACTAGAGGCCATGGAGATATATATCTAGAGAATCCTTTTATTAGGAAACTACATAACAACACATTTGAGATCAAAAACATAGTTCTCTGAAGAGCCCACCAACAAAGATGAGAAAGAGACTGATCATCATAATGAAGCTATCAAATATCAAATTATTCATCATTATTTTGACTATTATTTCTTACTATTTATTATAACTATGTAAAATAATTAATCGATGAATATATTAACCCATAGACCGATTATTCTTACGGGATGGGATGAGGTATTGCAAGGTTTATTAGGATTTGTTTCTCTAGATGTTTAATTGGTTCATTAAAATTTATTACAGGAATTGATCACGGCCAGAATGTATAATGAACAAGGTTCATTACTCATGATTTTTAATTGTTCCTTTTCTCCCTTGATTTTTTTGGGATCGTGATGCTCGTTCTTCATTACTTCCCAAAAAATTTATTTTTTCATTTCACCTTTGATTCATAGCACAACGATATAAAAATGCTGATCTAGCATTGGGAAAACTCGATGGATATTAGATTATTATTTTGGTCTTTGATTTGAAGCTATTTAGGGGAACTCATTCTCATTGTGAGTTACATCGATATAGATTTAATTTGATTTCAATAAAATTAAATTTCTGAAATCCATTAATTTGGTGTTAGGGTGGTGTAATTATCATAGATCTAGAGTTTCGTGGTCAACGAACCCCAAAATGATATCTAAAAGATCGATCAACATAGGAAGAGGAAGAATATTGGTTTATTGAAAACATAATACATAACACATATATTCTCGACTACATGTCATGTGTTCATAGTTGGATGATTCCTTGTTTACATTGGATGTACACTTACACCGGGTGGAGTACATGGGTATCGTACATGGTGTGTACTCCCCCACACGACATGACCCGGCCTGAACCGACTACATGGGATACCCCATTTACTAGTACACATGTACGAATAAATGGGCTGACACAGTGCACTGACACATGACCAGTGTACAAGGGCAGACCCCAAATTGAATGACAAGAAATGTAGCCCTAATTACACACCAAGTACTAATATTCTATATGACACAGTTTCAAACGACATGGGTTGTTGTAAAATGGAAGTACCCAGGGTCATGGGCCACAACATGTGACCCTAAAACACACCATTCACCCCTTCCTACATGTATTGATTAAATTTTCATCCATATCATGAAAAATTAAATTAGTTCTCATTCCATTATCATTTCTCAAAAGGGTCGTAAGAATCGTTTTCTACTTAGAGTACTATGATACCTTTAGCTGGAAATCACTGATATAGTGGTTGGAATCCCTTGACATACCCAGTGTATGACCCTCTATTCATTTCAGGTTACCTATTTGCAGTTCATAGAATCGATGTGACCAACACTACATGAGTTCTTATACTCAACTAAGAGTGTTAATCTAGATTGAGTTGTCAGTATCACCCCATTGCACTAAATATGATCATATTTTGTAGTAGTTTATCTCTATTGAAATCTATTAGTGTATATCAATCATGGAGAGACATAAAAATCATCACATATTGGATGGAAATCATCAGTGCTATCAGAAAAAGAAGTGTCTTCTCCTGTAATAGTACATCGTTGAATCTTTGAGCTAAATTTCGAGTGATGGATTTAGGGCTTGTTACTTAACAATAAACTGTGAATCTAGGATTGAGTTTATTTAGATATTCTTTTTATATGGACTCTTTACATATACATGTGTAGAGATGATTGTACTTTCCTTTGTTATATTTCATTTGGGTTTGGGTTTTCCTACTAATTATTGTTATTCTATAGTCTGCATAAGATTTACCCACACAAATAGTGCCTTCTATAAATGATTGAATTTTTAACTACATACTAAGAGATACAATACTAGTTCGTGATTTGTGAGTTAAAGCAGGTTGAGGGGTTCCTACTGTTAAAAAATGAAGTCCCAATAACTATTCTTATAGTCTGGACATGTGTATCAAATTCTTTTTGGTCGGTTAATATTAAAACCCTATTTACATTACATTACGTTTCATCATACTCTAGTTGCAGGACATAATGGTACACATGCATTGTTTAATCAGTGTTTTTACATTTCATCATTTTGTGGTATTGAATATGTGTGCGCATATACATGAACATATGAAATTCATCGATTTTCAGTGATATACATACTTATTTCTAGTCACCATCCTCGAGAATATTAGATGTGGGATTAGTAAGTAACATAATGTGCCACACTAGGACAGGTCCTGAAAAAAAAGTAAATATTAAAGTATCTCAAATGATCATACAACCTATAAAAATATCACTCACACAAGTACCATCTATTTTTAGTATATAACCTAAAGTTATAGGAATGATATAATTCATTATCATCCTAGGTTAAGGATTTTAATAGACAACAATTTGAATTACATTAAACCTATGTTGGTTAATAATTTGTATCCTTTTCAGTTTGAGTATACTAGCATATTTGTAAAAAAATGACTCCATATAAGAATTCATATTAAAAATTGATACTTGGAATCATTTTGAATGTATCTTATTAAAGAATATCCACACATTAAAAACCTTGAAATACCTATTGAGCCTTGATTAAATCACACATTATGATTTGAGACTTCTATGAAGGTGGATCAATGAATGATCACTTTTAATAACATTGTGACCTATATACAGAGGGATATAGAGGTTCAAATTGAATCATTACATAGTTGGTGGTGATGCCCTATGATGTTTTTTATATAATGGAATAGATACTCATTATCTGGTCATAGATGGCTATCACAATTGAAGGTTATAGTGTTCTTGATATTTTCATATGTTTTTTTCTGTTATGTCTGATAAGGGATCAAAAATATATATGAATGAAATAAAGGCAAGAAATATATAAATAAATATTTTTTATATTTCATGTTTACCCTTGGAGAATTATATTTTAGTATATTTCAGCTCTTATGATGTTAGAGATGTATAAGGATTTTTTCCCAGAGGATTTTCTTGGCTAACCATCCCTTTAAGAGTTTGTTTCTACATTGACCTAATTTATTAATGACATTATATAGATGTTATCATATCACATGATCCCATTTATCTAATATATATGGAGGTTTGGTTTTAGGAAACTACATAGAAGGGCTTTTTAGACCTAGTGTACCAACCATGGAATCATGGAGCTCATATACTTTGAGGTGGATTAGTTTTTGGGGTTAGGTCTAGATTTATATCACTTGAATGATGTGACATACATAGATAATTAATCACATAAAAAATAAAATAATTTATAAACCAATTGTTTGGGATGAAGTTGATTTCATTGTTTGACCTCAAGATTGGTTTTCACCATTTATTGGTTCGATGGGAGGATGTATAAACCATTGTATCATAGTGATACTAAATTTTCAATGAGTTCTGCAGATATCATAAAACATTTTGAACAAACCATTACAGTAACTAGGGCATATTAACATAGTCAGTAACCCATGATCATTCTATTTGTGTAGGTCAACATCATTTACAAACTCATGACCTTAGAGCCAGAGGAAACGCATTTGTGAAAAATAATAATGGTTCTATAAATTTACTAATAGTACCGTATTTCTATTGAGATTCCACAGGGAGATTTTTAAATTATTGAGTTACAATTTTCTAGGATATGACATCTAAGGCAGTTGAGTGAAAGTCGACCCAAAAACTTCTGATGTTGTTCTATCTCGATTTCCACCCAACAACTTGGGCGTCGATGAAAATTCGTAATGTTGGATTTTCTTTCTATTATTATTGAGAGAGTTAATAGAGTAGGTAAACTCTTTATATTTGTCCCTTTCCATCCATCCAATGGCCCAAAGGCCTTCATTTTTTATTTATTATTGATAATACAACTTTCAAGTGGTGAGGTGGAAACCATACAAGGCCCATAGGTGTATGTATTACATGGCCAATAGGCCTTAGAGGAATTCATTTTATCGTATCCTTCAAACATTACATACTACCAAAAATAACTACATAGAACTGCTCCTCCCGATCATATTCATTGTGAAAACATCTCTTCACCATCACATGGCTATTCGTATTGGCATTTCCGTGCATTCACATGCTTGTCTCGATTGATGGTGACATACCCTCTCATTATTGCAATCTATTTAGCTTCTGATATAGTGAAAGCTCCTTGCTCATCCTCTTTGTAGATCTTGTTCCTTGTCGATCCTATGGTTTGCATCTACACTAAATGTGGCCTGATGGTCCTGAGGTGGCTCGAAGGCCTTGAGGTGGCCGGAAGGCCTTACTGACCCGAAGGGCTGGGTGGCCTAAGGGCCTTAATGGACTCGGGGACCAATTCAGTGGCCCAAAGGCCCAAACAGGGGCATATTCTTGGCTTCTACAGTGCCAAATAGTTCCTGCTCTAGTTCCTGCTACAGTACTGCATATTTCCCACTACAGTACTTTCTACAGTACTGCTATAGTTCTGCTACAATAACTCGGTAATTACCGCGCCACTTCTAAAATGTGTCAGGAGGGCTTGTCATAGAGTAATTGTGTAACAACTAGAAATTATTGAGTATGGATATTATATTTGATAGTGTATATGTCATGTGACACTAAAAACATAAGTAAATATAATACCCTGATACTTTAAGATATATTTACTATTTTAAATAGATATGATATACTCTATATTTGTTTATGACATGCAACCCCATGAATAAAAATGGATTATATTAACCTGATACAATACACTATCAAAAAAATGTTATATATTCAATAGCTTGTAATGTTCTCAAATATAATTTAGTATTCATATCATGAAAAAAGGAATTTCATAGTAGCTTTCAATTCATGTAGGACTGAGTTTTACCAAAAAAAATGTATTATTTAAATATTATTATTTTAGATAATAGTATATAATGTGGATATTAGATTTGTAGTTATAAATAGTAATAAATAACTTATACAGATTGTTGTTTCCACAAATATAAAATGAATTCATTTGTTACAAACTAATGTGAAACAAAAATAAGAAAAAATTGGATATTAAAAGAAAAATTATTATTTTTATGCTTCTAACAGAGTTTTATCATAACAAACCAAATTAATAATAATTAGTAAGTTTTTTAAAAAAAATTATAACATATATATTCAATATTTTTTTATTCATCCATTAGTTTTGATATGAAGAAGATAATTCCAAACTCTATTTTTCCAATAAAAAACTATATATTTATTAAGGCATTAATAGCAACTTTTAATGGAGGATCCAGTTTAAATTCAATTATTGAAACTTTATTATTAAATTTTTAAAAATAAACACCATACTCAAATTTGAAACATATAAATTTGGTTACGTGTAATTTTTGATATTTGTTTCTAAAATAATAGATTATAATTAACAGTGAAAAATAGTAATTTTAGTTAAAAACATCTTTTTCATATAATTTATTTATAAGGATATATTATGTTTTAAATTGGATTAAAATTATATTTAGATAATATTTATAGAATGTTTTCCAATTAAGTTCATGGGGATCAATATGATTTTGAAAATCATGGTAAAAAAAATATTTTTGATGTTTTTACATTAAAATCCCATATTGTCGTCCAGCATGAGGGATGATTTTTAAATTAGTTAGTGCCACTTAAATGATTTTAATTTGGAAAATAGTGTCAATATTTTGAATTGGCATAGTTTATATTTTCTAACAAAAAATGATTTGTTTTTTGACCAAAACTAATAGTGAATGTATTTAAAATTAATTACACTTATCAAGGCAAAATCAATCATAATAAAATAATAAACCATTAACTTTTGGGCCAAAATCACATACTATTTTTTTCCATAACTTATTTTATGGAAATAATTCAGCCATGAACTGTACATTAATTTTTTGGGTTTTTAATACTAATTTTAGGTAAAAACATTGGTACACCGAATATGTTTTCAATAATACCAACGGAGTCCTTTTCCTCTTGTATAAATTCCCCCACCTCTCCCCATTCTATAGAACTCTCAAAATAGTTTGGATCACCAAAGTTCAACCCATATATCTTCCCAAAATCACTCCCTTATACTTTGTAGACACACTATAAGATGAAATCCTTCCATGGAATCCTATGGGTACAAACTAAAAGAAGTTACCTAATTAACAGGAATCATATTCTCTCAAGCTCTATAGTTTCATTTCCATTCTCAATGCCATAAAATATTGTTATTAATTATTTATATAAAAAATTAGTATCCCAAATATAATAGAATTTTGTTATGTAATGTTTTTAACCTACACATAAAATCACCTCTATATTATAGGTAACTGTCATACTATTTCTATGTACGGAGAACTAGTGTCTAACGAAATGATGATTGTTTATTTTTCAATTACCATCTATTATGGTGACAATTATGATGGAAAATATATTTTTATATGATATATATGATATTTATAATGTCATTATGTTTCTATAATTTTTATTTATAACATTTCATAATGATTTCCATCTTCTGTAAATATGATAATTCCTTTTGTTTAATTGTGGATTACCACCCCGACAAAGCTGTATAACCTTTTCATTCCACACATGGAACATATAATATATGATTTTTATAGACCTATGTAAAATATATAACATGTAAATTATAGAGGAATTATAATACACATTTTGATCATTTTTTATTTAATCTTTTATGACAAAAATGAAATGAATGTTGTGTTCATTCCTATGTATGACATACCATCTCTATGAATGGTGCACTTTATTTCCCATATCCAATTGTTATGGATTATTATAAAAACATATATAAGGATTATAGATTATTTTTAAGTCTTGGTTAACACAATGTATATGATGAATTCATGATCTAATTAATTATAAAAAACAACATGATAAAACGTATCTGAGAAAACTAGGAGATTAACCACCAAAGTAGTTAAATTAATGGATTGTTTAAATTATTGATTAAATATATATTATTAGAAGATAGTATATGGTATTATAAATATGATTGATATTATTATACTAGTTAGTAACATATTTTAAACCACTATGGTGGAAGATAAATTCTATATAACCAAATGGAATGATAAACTAACTGATTTCATCTTAATTTACATTCCATTGAGACTTATTTATTGTTATGCACCTATTTTATTTAATATTGTGTATATATTTATCATTAAAATGTTATATCATGATATTATTTATTCTCATGAAATTATATGTTTCATTTAATCTTATTACATAATGGATGTTATTATTCAAATGTTTTAACATGGTATGAAGCATTATTGAATTTTTGAAGATTATTCACCTAAAAATATTTTTAAGGATTTTCATTTGAATCTCACATCCATATGTGATTCCTAATCATCTATTTAAGCTATGTAATTATTTTGTGCACATACATTATTATAAATATGTCATAAACTTCCATTTTTTCATATAATTTCAATATTAAATCATTCTTCATTATATTTTTTTGTTTGAATTTAATTATTTCATCAAATGAGATTTGAGTTAAAAGATACCCAGTGGAAAATAATTTAATTACCCAATTTGTATTCATTGGTTTATATAACCTTTGCATTCTAGATAATATTCTATAGTTATGTATATATTGAATTTGAATTTATATTTATATATGTATTATTATATATGTTGATTTAATGTTAATATACATAATCTACTCAGTGATTTATTATTATTCCAACATTATAATATATTGAAGAATTTAAATTAATATATCATTTTCTGGGTTGATTAAAGTTAAATTTTCATCAGAGGGAATTAATTGATCACTATATATGCAATTGTTTGATTTTATTCTCCTTTGTTTATTCATTAAATTTATTATGTAATAGTACCATTTTCCAAATCTTTGATACTCAAAAAAAATTTGGAAATTTTTTCTCAGACAACCTGACATTATTTCTCTCTTTAGTCATAGAACATGTTTTCATATAAATCAATACCTTATTAAAACAAATTAATATTTTTTTTAAAACAGATTTTGTAAATACAATTTTATCCTTTTCTGTTTTACATATTATTTCGAAGAAATTTTCTATTCACATTTCGAACAAGCAATTATTTTAAATTTTTAATAAGAAAATAAATGTTCTTTTTACCTCGTACAAATTATATATATTTACCCACCATCATTTCATTGAAGAAAAAATCACATGTTTAAAATGTTACTTTTTAAAGAAAATATTTCCAAATTTGTTTTTCATAGAAATGTATTTCTGAATGGGTTTTCATAATAAAGGGATATATTCATCAAAAATTATTTTTAAAGATCGTTTGAAGGTATTTTATACATTAATGTGAACAAACATCATTTTTACTCTACTTGGGAAATTTTTTGTTCATACCATCCTATTTATTTTCCAAAATGGGTTTTTATTAATTTCTCTATGGATAGTATTCACATTCACATCCTTGATTCATTTTTTTAGTCCCCTTGAAAAATTAAATTTCCTATTCTAAAAACATTGAATTTACTTTAAATAGTCAATTTTCTTTTGTAAGGGATAATATTATTTCCTAAACCATATACTTATTTACATATATTGTATACATTGATAGTTGCTATATTATTTGGGAAATATTTATGAATATGAATTCTTTATACTATAAAGATATTTAATATGGAATTTTTTTATTAATTAAATCAATTTCTCAATATAATGAATATTATAGACATGAAATGATGGGTGGAGCCTAGAAATTATATGGAACATTAATGAATCAATAGGTTCTCATGAGAAATTTTTTTGGCCAAATTAAACGGGATTCTATCTATAGTTATAAACTGTATTTTGAATGGTCTTAATGGAATTGGTTTTCATGTTCTTTAGACTTTAAGCCCATTAAGATTTCCCTTATTATGTTTCTTACCTTTCAATAATAATTGATCCTTGTATAGTTTATTAAATGGAATTTCTGTTCTATTATTTATATTTCAATATATACAGATTAATTAATTTTACCATTTTATTTAACATTACTAAGCTTTAAATATTTCCCTTATTATGTTTCATTCCCCTATATATGAAGAATAGACCACTAAATATGCTTTCAATAATTTGGTTTATATCGTGTTATTTGGTATCATGTTTAATTTATTTATTACAATGTATTTTGGGTATAATATATTTAATCTATCTTTCTAAGTCTACTAAACTGACATGTACTTTGGTATTTGATTCCATGTAATCACGAAGATGTAATAAAATCATGCACCATATCTAGTATTTTGTTATTAGGTCGATACAGTTGGTATTAATGGATGTTTTGTAGAAAACCTGGAAAGTATATTCAGAAAACATATATTTGGGAGACCAAACTAGGATAGAAATTGAGGAAAAATAAATAATAACATCCTAAAAAATTATTAAGGAATTTTTTATGTTGGTATTTCAATAAATATATCCCTATTTAGATACTAAAAGTTTACATAGTTCTGGAACAGATGTACATAGGATCAATAACACGGAAAAGGTGTTTAGGGCCAAACATAGGGCAACATATAAAGGACAATGAGAATTATTATGCAACTAGTTTGACACTCCTAGGGGTTATACTTGGTAAAAATCACATTTTATTTACAACACTATATTATTGATTTAAAAGAAAATATATCCCCAAAGAAACAATTTTTATGATTGAGATATTATATTTATCAATTTATGTTAACTATTTAATTTTTTTCGGATTATACATTGTGAGATGATTTCATATAGTATATTTCATTGTATATAAATCATTCCTAGAAGAATAATTGAAAACTACAACAATTACTTAGATCCAAATTGTAAGAAGGACCATATCATTCTTGAAATTAAGACACCATTTCGATGGGAAATTGTCTCCCAAGTACTCTAGTATTATGTAGAAATAGTGTCATGTGATAACAATATATTCAATGAATTATACAAGTCCGAAGGCATTTAATGTATACAAGAAAAATAGTCTGTGGAATATAAAAATATAGATAAATAGAAAAAGGGAATGATGGATTTTCAAACATGTGATAACTCTTGAAATAATCACCTAAGTAAATTTGTGTTGGGAATTGTATATTGTAATAAGTGTGGAGATAAGGGTCAGTATTATAAAAATGAAAAGGAAAAAATGGGCTGTTATTCAGTGATAAAAATGCAAGGAGTTGGGACACTATGAAAATGAATCTACCGTGCATCAATGTTATATACCCCAAAATATGTTATTAGATAATGATCTTGTTATAATACTACGACATATGAAGATGAATTATTAATATTCCTATTGAATAATCACGTCACTTTAATATTTTATCTGTAATGTACTTTGAATAAGAAATTTTGAATATATGATGATTATACTGCAATAAATTTTCGTTATGGATTTGAAAATCATATACTGAATGGTAATAAGAAAACATATTAAATAGAAAGATAAAGATTTTAGAAAACACATGATTGAGTGAAATAAAACTGCTAATATGTTCCTAATGTTTTTATATTAATGAGGAATTGATTTATTTGGATAAGTGGTGAATACCTGGGATCTAAATAATAAATTGTGGAGTAGTGGTCTATTATATCACTAATGGTTTTTAGTACCCATTTTTATTTAATGAATATAACCCATTAGATGTGTATTACATAATGAATAAGTGATATTGAATGTTTCCAATATGGGTTTATGGTAATTCCAGTTATTACCATATTTTAAGAGAATACATGATGATTTTATTCACATGTTTGGAATGAAAAAAATTTAAAGATGCTTCATGTTGACTAAAGGCTAATGATATATTCTTTTTATAAATTTATTGAAAATATTTTTAAATAATAGTAATAAAACATATTAAATGTTAATTATTTATGAAATAGTTTATGTTGATAATTGGAGAATGTTTAATAGTTTCTTGTATTACATCACCATGTAAGAAGATATGTATACACAATTTAAGGCACATACAATGGATAATATTTTTTTATAGAAATATTTATTGACTTATATTGTTATAGATTAATATAATTAATTATTTATATAAATTATGCACCTTAAAATAATGTTTTTCTTAGTATATTTTTCCCAATGAATCAAATGGACATTAGATCATTATAGATTTTAGGGTTCTGGATTGTTAACATTCTATATCCTTGTTCTATAGAACTCTCTATTAGAACATGATTTTTAAATTTTTCTTCTATATCCATGTTTATATTTTCCACCTATATTCTCTTAATAAAGAATCTATTTACCTGACCATTGTACATTATTTTCTCTATTTTTAAGAATATGTGATATCAACCCTTTTTATGATTTGGGTCTTTCAACCCTAGTTTATTTTAAAATCCATAGATTACCAAGATCAATTTTAAATTGTGAGGATGTAATTTATTTATGGTCGAGAGAATTTAACAACCCCAAATTAATAGAGTATTTATATTTTATTCGCTATTTTTTAAGATATACAACACCAAGCATATAAGGTAATATAATAACCTGATACATTAAAATATATTTACTATTTTAAATATATTTTATAAATTCTATATTTTTATATGATGTGGTGTTTCACTTAATTCAAATTATTTTAAAAATAGTATTATATAATATCATATCATATAAATTAGTTGTTAAATTATCCGTTATGAATAATAATAACTAAATTATAAAAATTATGGTTTTTATGAATATAAAATTAATTCAGCATGAAGAAAATAATGAGAAACAAAAATAAGAATTAATTGGATATAAAAAAGAAATATTTTTATTTTTATGTTTCTAAAGGAGTTTTATCATAATAAACTTTAATAATTACAATCAAATAATGATAATAATTAAACATATATATTATATATTCAATAAAAAATTCTAATATTCAGAAATTATGTTTGATATGAATTAAGATAAGAAAAAGCTTTATTTTTCACATAGAAACATATATTTTTATTAAGGCATTTTTACCACCATTTGATGGGGAAACGATTTTAAATCATTATTTTTACACTTTTTTGATATTATATTCAAAAATAAACAAAAAAAATTGAATAGGAAACAAAAAATTTATTTTTGGAATAATTTATTATATATTTTTGACATATTTCAGTTTTAATTGATTAGTAAAAATACAAAATTTTAGTTCAAAACTACTTTTCATATATATTTTAGACAAGTAATTCTATAATCAAAGCTTATAACCATTTATAAAATAATGGTAAACGTATATGAAATATAGAGATAAGGTCAATCAAAGGTAATTTCCCTTATCCAAAAAATATATACAAATAGGTTAAATATCATAATAATCCATTTCATTTCCATTATCAGAATCATCAATAATTTCTCCCTTAGATTGAGAGTTACATTAATAGATAGTTTGAGTATATATTTAGTGGACATCATAAACCCCTTAGATGGAGATCTTGTAGACATAATCTCTGGTAGATATGAATAGTCCCCCTATGGACTTCTCCGTGAGGGAGATATAGTGATGCTTTTAGTATCAATCAAATTTTTCTTCCCATATAAAATTGAATAATTAAAAGAGGGATTCCCACTACTAATCAAATTCTTTTGGGGGTGAATTTTTCACCCTAAACAGAGATAGTTAAACCGCATTTCATAAATCCTAGATGAAATAATGATTTTGGGAATTTCGTGGGGACAATCAAAATGTTGTTGAATATGGAAATCATCATACTGTATGTATGGAGGATTATATTCTACCAGATGAATGCATCCTTGCTCCAGTTGAAATAGTATTGGAATATTCCCTAACAAATACATAATATTGTGAACATTGTCATCATGTGTAACCACATGCAAATGTTCAATAAATACAACAATAGAATCTATCTGTTGAACCAGCTTACAATGATTCATGCTTCCCATATGAGTATAAATATTTTGATTGTCTATGAAAACAATAAACTCAAGAACATGCCCCATTTTCAGGCGACCACCATGATCCACCTTACTCTACACATTCAATTTCTTTTTACAGTATGCCTCTTAATTCCCTTTTATGTACTAATAAGACAAAATCACATTATTATGACATGTGTATTTGATGTGCCCTATAACCTGTCAGTCCAAATAAAAAATGAGTAATTATTTCATATTAAACAATTTGAGGGATATCATCATCCAATGTTTAAAACACTATGTTTGTAATTAATCACATTATTAGGTCAACCTCCAGTAATATCTTTTTAAAATTCCCATACATGGAAACCTCGGTGCATCGATCCATTTTTATTGGAACATCGATAGTAGAGTAAATATTTAGATAAACCTTCGGATGCCATAAAATCTAGTCTGGACCAGTAATTTTAACCCAAACATGAGCACATGTACTTTTTTAATGAAAATGGGATAAACAGAAATTACAATTGGTGAATGTAGGTCATTCTGGGATTTAATACAATTTATCTCATCCCCCAAGCCCTATGTTTCATTTATTTCGATGAAAAATTATATCTGAAGAAGCCTATTTCTACGAGTATACATGTACAATATGTATAATTCAATATAGAAGCATGTTTTTGAATGAATTCATTAATTTGAATAAAAATTCCACCTACGGGGAATACTATCCTAGCAATGATAGAATCCGTTCAAATAATAAATCAATCTTAAATTGTTTCATTATTAACGATCACATGAGAAATATCTCCCCTATTCATAACTCAATCTCAAATACCATTTTTATGATGTTTAAAATTCTTTTTGATGGAATCCCTATGAACTACCAGGGATGATCATCGCTCACAATTCATTACTGCCATTCAAATATCTGCATTCTAAAACACTTATGTGCCAATAGTTATAAAAAACATAATCATGGAACTGAAAAAGATCATTCTTAGCCATTGGGAAAATAGATTTCGGTCTGTCCACCCAGGTCCCACATATATATAATGGTTCATCGGTAAAATATACCTTATGTACACCTCCCATAACCAGTGTAGATGAGGATCCCAAAACAAAACCAGCAGATCTATTTGCATCATCGACACTACCTGCTATTGTGGAACCATGAAAAATATTAGTCAGTCCAACCACTATAGGTTAAGGCCCATATATTATAACATCATATTAACTAGGACCATAAACGGTCACTCATACATTCTCACGTCCCCCAACCGCCGTAGATGAGGTGATCAACATAGATCTACTAGATCTTCTTTTTCTGCATCTCGTGATGTAACACCCCGGGATTTTATGAGATATATTCTATTTCATTTCATTGATTTCTTCTATTGTAAACTACACCAAGATTAGCTTGTACTATACGCAGCACCGTATTATCTTGCAATATATGCAACACTATACTTGGATCATGTTACACACAATTTCATGTTTGTTTTGTGGAAATCATTCTATGCAACATTAAGTATAGATTTCTTTAATGTATAAATGAATTATGTTTTGATTATGTTATAATCAGAACCAAAGAGAGCTTTTACTACACGCAACCCTGACTTGGCCTGTATTACACACAATCAATACCTTCTTCGATAGCGTGTGTAGTACGCAATACCGAGTTTCACTAAATGAGATATTATTATAATATTATTATGAACTAGCTGTTATGAATAGTAATACCCATTTTTTGAAATTTTATAAATTTTATCTTTCAAAATGGACTTCATTTTTAGATTCTGAATATCGAAATTAGCCTAGGGTGAATTTATGGTATTTTTCTGAAAACATTCAATTTTTGATGAATAGTGAAAACACCGGGTTACTATTTAAAAACTATGTTTTTATTTAAATAATTATTTATTTTATTTAAAATTATTTAATGACAAAATTGATACATAATACCTATATAAGTTCAATGTAAATCATTTGTGTCATTTTTGAAACTCCTTTCCGTCACAGAGTCTAAACGAATGGAAAGGGAAATTCTTTAGCATAAAGTGATTCATCTTTTGAAGAAAACATCAAAAATTGACAAAGGCATGAACCAAGATTCTAGTGAAAATGTGTCACACAATTTTCAACAAGGTCGTGAAAGTATACCTGTGCGCCTCTCATTGGTCGCACATGTTACTTACGCGCCCTCTTTGAAATTTCTCCCAGGGTCTCTCCAGTCTATAAATACCCCCTGTGGGCCCCCCATTTCAGTGACAGAAAAATTCCAGAACCACATATTTGAGCTCCTGACACCCTAGTCTCTTCACAATGCTTCTGAACCCTTCTATGGTAATTTCTTACCTAGAACGGAAGATCTAAAGAGGGAGAGGAAGGCCTGAGAGTTGAAACTCATTAACACATGCGCGCCTAGGTGGCCAACCCTTAAGGGAAATGGCCAAACTTGCGCACCGCCTTAATCCTTCGACAAAACTTGCTCGCCTCTCTTCTGAAAGTCTACAGGTTTAGTATAAAAGGCTTGATCCATGCCTCACCCAAATTCTACCCTAAGGATTGGTCGGCGTGCATTTACCCATGTGTCATACATGTATACCTGCGCGACCAGGACTTGCATGCCCACATAGTACTTGCACGCCCACGCAGTACTTACGCGCCCATGCAGTACTTGCGCGCCCCTCTCTTTTTAGGTTCCCTTCCTACTCATTTCACCCCACTTACACCTATCCACCTCTCCTCTTCAGGATTAAGCCTTCAGAATTCTCTCCAAATCCATTTATGGCATGATTTCCATGTTGGATTACTTATATGAAATGACTTTTGTGGAACATCTCTCAAAACCTAGTGATTTACACATTTTATATCACTAAAGTTAGAGAGTTCATTCATTCAACCATATCCTTTAAGATGAGAGAATCCTTAACATGGGCCTCCTTTTTAGGAGTAAGCCCCATTCCAAATTCTCATTAATTTGGGCATCCTCCTTAGGAGTAATCCCCAAGTCCTCATTAATTTGGGCCTCCTTTTCATGAGTAAGCCCCAAGTCCCCAGATTTTGGCATCCTACTTAGGAGTAATCCCTAGTCATAATTCCCTTAACCTGGTCTTCCTTCTCAAGAGTAATCCCCAGTCTTAAAGTTCCCAAATATGGGCATCCTCCTCAGGAGTAAGCCCCAATAATGGTTCTCTTAACCTGGGTATCCTCTTTATGAATAATCCCAAGTATAAATGTTTAAAAATATGTGCATCCTCTATAGTAGTAATCCCCAAGTCCCTTAACCTAGTATTCCTTCTTAGGAGTAATCCCCAGTCTTAATTTCTCTTAACCAGTCTTAATTTACTTTTGATTTGGGATTCCTTCTCAAGAGTAAAACCCAATCATGGGTCCCCTCCTAATTTGGGAATCTTCCTCAAGAGTAAACCCCAAATTAGAGTAACCAAATCATCATGAAGTACATATACATTTATAGACCTTGATCCTGGGTTTCTTCCCTGATGTAAAACCCAATATTCATCTATTTTGGGTAGTCATACATACATAAGCCCCACATCATTGCATCTTTCATATCATAATTGTCTGGTATTACCAATACCTATTGTTTCTCACACCGAGCATGAATCACGTGAGATTAGAGTGTAAAAGTAATTATTACATCTTTCTTTAAGCCATCAATCATAAACATCATACTCCTTTACTCGAACTATGTGGGTTCTGATTCCTTTTCCAAAACAAAGGATACGTAGGTAGCCCATCTTTGGGTATGATCCCACATACGAAATAATCTATGTACTTTTGAATGACAAAAAACATCAAGTTCCCCACTGAGTGGCTTTAAAACCAGTATGGTTATCATAATGACCAATAGACTTTTATGCACTGAAAGATACCATTGACTAAGAATCTCTAACAAATACAGATGATTCTCTATTGGTGAAGAACCTCGAATAAATATAAAAGATGCTCTAAATTTCTTACATATTTAATCATTGATTGTTAGATATAAAGGAATGCTCATTTTATACTTGGTAATGTAATAAGGATTAACGAACATAACATAAATCTATAAAGAGAGTCCCAGAGTAGACAATAATTCCCCTAAAAAAGGTGTGATGAGTCCGACCTCCAATCCTCTCGACCAATGAAAATTCATAAGCCTCATCAGTCTACAACTAATGAGCACCTACCTTTGGAACGTATGTCCAAATGGATGTGGAATCATTGGATGTTTCCAGTTCTACGAACAAACCCGTTAGAAGTTGTATGGAATGTTTAAATCTTAAATCAATGAGATCATTCTTAATTCTAGAGGAAACAAAAATGGTGAACCCAACGTGAATCCTTAACCATGTTAAGGTGATGTTTTACCTATTTGTTAGGCCCATATTTAAACTTAATGAGAGGGCCAACAAAGAAATCAATAACATATGTGCTCATCCAAAAGATGTAGCAGCCGAACGTATCTTGATTATGTTTTTTATATCAAACAGGAATCTTTTACAAGATATTATTCATTATAGGAATGGATTTTCTTAAGTTCACGTCTGTGAATACTTCTCATGTGAATACTTCTGCTGTGAAAACCTCTGTTGTGAATGCATCTACTGCTACTCCTACTGGATCATCGTCCACTCTTAGGGAAAAATCACCTACTCATCATATTCAATGGTGGTTATCAAATGCACTAGTTAAAGAGTACCATCAAAATCGTACCATTCCAATTCTGGAGGCTGCTCGACAAGCCCTCCAAGTGAACAACTCACCCTGGTCATCCGGACAGCGATGACCAGCGACCATGAAGTAGGCGGCGCTAACTACCGTCTTCATCCGTTTCGGGTCGTTATCCCCGGAATGCAATCACCATTCACTCCCGTAGTTTGGGAAGGTTAATGAGAAGGTCCCTCAGGGCATTAATTCAAGGAAACTTGAATCCTTCCCAAGGATTCCCATCAACAATCGCCGCCAGACTCTTGCGGCAGTGCGCCCTCAACATGATGAGGGTATCGTTTCTAGGAATTCAGCTCATGTTCCTCAAACCCAAGAAGGCAAGACGAAAAGCCAGAGGCGAAATCCGGTCAAAAGTGAGCAGGTTCTCATCTCTTACATCTCCAGAGAAGTCCACCAACCTAACTTGGTGGCAAGAAATGAACGGGCACACACACCGGTCTGTTTTAATTCAGCTATTCAGCAGACTCGTCTGGTAGCATCATGCCAATCCAGCTAGGCAATTCTGGCGGAGACTATAGACAATAACATACACCTATTTATAAATCATCAACTAGTCAGCAGGCTCGTCTGACTACATACGATGAAGCCCACCAACCCAATGTGTTGACAACTGGTAAACATGAACATACACCTGCTTACACTCACCAATCCTGCCAGCAGCCTCTTCTGTCAGTATTGAAGGAAGCTCATCAACCACGTTCGGCGGAGTGTAATCAACATGCACATACAACTGCTAGTATTGATCAGTCCTTCCAACAGTCTCGTTTGGTAGCATTCATAGAAGTCAGTCAGAAAGATCTGACGACAAACAGAAGGCAGACTCAACTCTCTTCCCCCACACTTGAGTACTGTCGGGATTCACTGACAGGAAAAGGAGGATAGGAGCCGGCACATTCACCTACTCTATGCACGAACTGGACGTATATCCCCGTTCTGGCAGCTGAAGTCACCAAGCATATTCCATCAATGGTGAAAGAGTAGAAGAAAATCCCTACTCGTATTCTGGATGCCGGCCAGGTTATTATAACAGCTTCAGCAACATCTCAGGGAAAGACACATAAATATATCCCTACTAGTGGAGTGACACATCAATAGTTCAGTCCAGAATGGACACAAACTTCTGTTCCAGTACAAGAGGGTTGTGGGGAGTTCTCCCCCATATCATAAGGACAACGAAGTCATGTACATACACCTGGTTTGAGCGGAGATAATCACTCTAACCTGATCATTTCTCCTGAGCAGGCACATACACCTGCCAAATTGAGTAAGAAGGAATCTAAGAAGAAGACCCGCCCAACACAATCAAGAAATCAAAGGTCCATCTGTGACAAGGCCTTACTCAATGCTGGAGTTCATAATGCACTCAGACAATTATATTTTGCAACTCAAAATTCTACTCTCTCATTTCTGAATAGTGGGATCATTAATTCTGAAGGTCTACATCAGACACTTCCTCATGAAGGCTTGCTTCATGACAATTCAGTCGATCTCGATGTTTTAACTTCAAATGAGAGCCACAAGAACCCACTGTGTGGTCAGAAGACCAAGGAGCAAAATGTTTCAACTTTTCCTATAACCTACCCTGGTGGTCCTCCCCATGATGCTGAATTTAGCTGTGAAATTCCTCTCCAAATAAGTAATTCACTTTACATAGAAAATTCTACAACATACAATGTAGTGATGAGAAATCCCTCTTATCTTGAGGCACTTGAAATTGTGAATCTAGTCATTTCTGATGCTTTACCACTATTAGGTGAAATAATTTCTCAATCAGAAGATATCCCAGGGTGTAGGTCATTATCTGAACCACCCCTAAGTCATATATCTTCTAGTTTGATCAATGATTTCTCTAACAATCATGTTGAATCTGATGAAGCAACAAGGAAGAACCATCTTTGGTCTAATCAGGTAGAATAATCTTCATTGAATGATAAAGAGGAAGTACTAAATATGAGAAAACAACGGGCAAAAGGTGAAGTGCCAGTTTTGTTTTGGAATTTGGCTGATTCTCAGTATGACATTCTAGAGATGTTGACGGAAGATAGAATTCATGATATTAGTCTCAACATATGGAAAACTCATTGTCAGTTGAAAAAGAAAATATTATCTTATTATTAATATGAAACTCATGTCATGATAATATACGGATTGCAACGCCAAATTGATTTGGCATCTTTCTCAGTTTCTCGATATCCGAAGGATGAAAAGCAACAGAGAGCCCTTCAGCATTCATGCCTTAATGCAATAAGAAGATTGCACCAATTATTTTCCAATGCCCCATCTGGTATTCATATCAGGGGATAGTGTGTTCATGGAGTGCTACATTTCATTTTACTCTCCAGTCAGCAAAGTCCACCGAAAATGGTCACATGCAATGTTATTGCCCATAGCCGGCCACAGTCAATGGGTTTTGTTTGTAATAAAAAGATTGCCCAAGAACAGACCTCAACTAGTTCCTCTCAAAATGAAGCATACAAAGAATAATTTTTTGACTTACTCCTACATCTAGAAAACGAGAATATTGAACATGCCTCTCACTTGGAGCAAGCACAACATCGAGTGATAGAAGTGTCAGAAATCATCCAATGGTCTTTTGATCCAGGTTATAAAAGTGGATGCAGGTTGATGCATCCAACAAATTTTTATACTAAAGTCCGTAAGGTCATGATAGATTTCAAGAAAGTATCAGATATAACATATCAAGAGCCACCCCAACTGTCCAGACTGGGGACTATTTTCACCCAACCCTCAGGATCAACCAATAGGATTCGAGGAGTTGAGCAAAAACTGCAGGAACTGCCCCAGTCCACCAGACTGGGGACTTTTTGAAATCCTCCATCCCTCCCTTAGAGAAATTCAGTCTTCTCTAGATTAGAGAAGAATCCTCAAGAGTAATGAAGGGACAAATTATTAGGATATTTCCTCCAAATTACAGGTCATTAAGAAGTTCCTGAGGGATCGAATCAACAAAAGGCAATATCACATCAAGGACATGGAAGAAGACAAAATCACCGAAATGCCGATAAAAGGGATGCAATGCATTATGCATCAATCAATGTCATCAATTCCGTAGTTGCTGATCCACCAAATGAGACTCACTCAGAGGGATCAGATGAAGAGGTTCCTGCTCAAGAAGTTGTACGCACAGACACTAATGAAGAAGGTGTGCATACACGAAATAAAAGGAATACTGATAACCAAGGTAATCATTCAAGTAACCCACTTTCCCCTCTCCGAAAGGGATCCAATAATGGAAATCGAAATAATCAGGTTACATACCTTTCCTCTGGAGAAGGCCAATTGATCTCACTAGAGAAAAGATTCTCATAGCAATAGGAAGATATGAATGAATTGAGGAGGTTAAATGCAGAACTACATCAAAGTAGTCTTCCTCCTAAACGTGCTGGTATCATTCAGCCACGATAATTTGTTGCGGATACTGATATGGATAAATAATATCCTCCTCTACTAGTACACCATCACATGTCTAATCCTACGGGTCAATTGAAACAACAATTGGAGGTGCTCCTATCAGTTGCAGCACCAACAACCACATCTGTCCAAGCTCCAGTCATTGCAACTATTCAGGTCCAAGACCAACCGGATGTTTCTGAAAAGTTAATAACTACTATTGAATCATTAATGGATTGGTTGGAAGCTATGGAGGGTAAGCGGGCTCAAATTCATCCAGAAAAGAGAGCTTACCCTGAATGGGTTGATTCAATTACTCCCCCGTCAAATTTTGCAAGTACCACTTTCCTAATCATTAATGGTTTGGGAGACCCAGAGAAACACTTAACACATTTTGATTCTCATTGAGATCCTATGATGGGAACCCCTCAACAACAGGAAGCAGTTATGCTTAGGTGTTTTGTACAGTCATTACAAGGACCTGCTTTTGTCTGGTACACAAGCTTGCAATCCCAGTCAATTACCAGATGGGAGGATCTCCGCCAACGATTCCTTATTCAATTCATCTCAACTTTGACAAAGACAATATTTTATGATCATACAAACTATATGGAAAGGGATAATAAAGGGTTTCATATTTCATTGCTTGCTGGAAGGGATTAACATATTCCCTAATCTTAGCACTCCCTCAAGATAAATTTTCGCCAATTTATGTGGAGAATTTATGTGATGAGTTGCACACACCGCTGATCCCTATAAAATACATAGGAGGGTTTTGAGACCACACTTCATTCACTCAACAGATTGAATATCCTCTTATAAAGACTACGTATAATGCTCATGTAATTCCATCAGCTAGAATAAGGAGAATGGGTAAAGCAGAGACTGCTACAGTTATGCTTAAAAAATCACTTGTACCTGCTTCTACTTCAAAACCTTCATCTTCTCAAAGGTCTTTATATCCTGTGCGTCAGAAACAAAGTCCTTTCTATCATGATGATTAAAGAGATCAAATACGGAAAAAATTTGAGGATTTAAAGAGAAAAGTTTACTCTTTTCGAAATAAACAAGTTAATGGTTACTTCATTTCGGCTATGGAAAATAATTTGGTTCATTTTCCAAGGCCCAAGATGCTGAATAAGGAAGGAGGTGAAGACAAATCCAATTATTTCCCATTTCATCAGTTGTTGGGGCAACCCATTCAGGAGTGTTTTGTCTTCAAGGACCTCTTGCAGAATATGGTCGATATGGGAAAAGACAAACTGAATGGTTCATCAGCTCAGGTAGCATGTGTTACTGCTACAGATCCAGAGGAGGAGGGAGAGCAGCAAGAAGTCAAGAACAAAAATGTGCAAAAATAAGATGATTGGATGGTTAGAAAAATGATCCACCAAACTCATGCCATTTTTCGAATGCAGTTGATGAAACAAATTGTGCCTTCTTCCATGAATGCCACAGCAAAACCCTTTTCATCAGAGTGAAAAACTTCAAAGAAAAGACATGATTCAAAGAAATAAGAAGAATCAGAGGAAGATGAGTATGTGTCAAATCCTAAGTTGTGTTTGACTATGGCACACTTCAATCCATCTTCTTCAAAGCCATGGGCACCGCCCCACCAAATGGCACAGCCTAAACAGGCCAATCAGGAAGATTCTTTATCAGATGAAGAGTAAATATTTGGTTCTGTTAATATGATTCAATTAACAGATCCATATGCGAGTCACAGTTTCAATTTGGATGAGCCCGGGTTCTCTGTATCAAATAGAGGAATCCGAGGAAGTTACAGAGGCTCAGGATACAGGGGAAGACGTGGTTATTTCAGAGTCCACTATTCTAATACTACCACTTATAGAATTGTGTATGTGGCAGAAACTCGTGGTAGAGCCCTTCAACGAGCTCAAAAAGAACAAGAAAGTTCATCCACACAAGGCAGCCTTAGTCCTGACACAATTATTCTGAAATATTGGTGGAAGGTTCCATATTCTTCCTCTCAGTATGTAAATAGACCTGATCGGTCTAATCTTCCAATGTCAAGAGTGTTACCACCTCCTATCCCGGTACGAGATGTATCAACTTCCAAAGCATCTACTTGTAAAGTACCTACGAAACCACTTGTTCTTGTCAGGAAACACATACCATTGGATCAAAAGTATGATTTATTGAAACACTTGGCCCAAATACCATCCATGTTTTCAATTTTGGATGCTTTGAATTTATAAAAAGATCTTCGGGATGCACTCATCGAGGCTTTGTCATGTCCTCAGGAGTTTGAAACTGAAATTGCTACAAACTGAAATCTACCATGTAGAGAATAATCCTGCAGAATTCCATGTAGTGATATCTTTTACTGATGAAGATGAAGATGATGTCTTGCATGAACATATTAGTCCTTTGTACTTATCTGGCAAGGTCAATGGTGTATACATCCGAAGAGTTTTCATTGATAATGGTTCAAGAGTCATCCTCATGCCCATTCATACACTTCGTCCATTGGGCCTCACAGAATCTGACTTATCTCCTTCTACATTGATGTTAGAAGGATATGATAAAAATGAACAAGTACCACTGGGCGAGATTACACTCAGAAATCTGTTTGGAGATCTCATATCCATTTTAGATTTCTTGGTTGTTGATCATGATTCAGCCTTCAACATCTTGCTTGGAAGACCCCGACTACATCGTCTTGCGGCTATTCCATCGTCATACCATCAATGTCTCAAATATTGTTTCAATGGTCAAATTGGGACATTATATGGTGATAAATCCCCATTCAATACATGTGAATCTCAATACATTGAGGCAGAATTCTATCACATAAAGGGAAAATACAATTCCGCAACAAGGGAGATTACCAAAGTTAATACTCCATATGGTATGGAAAATATTTCAATAAACCCATTTACACATGTCAGTACAGATTATGTGTTTCCTATTAGTCAAATTGACAGGTTAGAACCAAATCAAAATACTATTATGGAAACCTCTATAATGTCAATTACGACAATCAAGCCAGAAAACATGGGAGAAAGTGGTGTCCACCAAGGAATGATGAAAGCTCAAATGGAGATGTCTTCATTTCAACTACTGAAATACATCAAGTCTATACTTCACCAATCATGCCATAGCATGATATTTCAATGTCAGAGGTAAACGATGATGTTGATTCCCAATCCATTATCTCCTCTTTGTTACCCAAAGAAGACCCTTCATCATCAATCGGGTCAGAAATGAAAGCTTCTTCTTCAAGATGTTCAAATTTTAACATCTCTTCTGATCATGAAAATTCTACTTCATTATCTACTATGCAAGTAGAAACAGAAGAAATAACACATTTTGATGAAGAAGAAGAAGATCTCAGGGATGCTCCTCCGGCATTTGAAGAGGGTATCTCTACCTCCGTTGATGAACTCATAGAGATAAATCTGGGTACAAAAGAATATCCACGCCCCACTTTAATTAGTATGGCCATGACTATTGAAGAGAAAGAGATGTATATTTCCATTCTAAAGAAAAATAGAGAGATATTTTCTTGGAACTATACAGAGATTCCAGGGCTTGATACCGATGTTTCCACCCATCATTTGGGTTTTCCAGAAGAACATTGACGATTCAAACAAGCTGCTAGAAGAACACACCCAACATATGATTACAAAATTGAGGATGAAGTGGATAAGATTATCAAAGATAACTATGTCAGATAAGTTCAATATCCCAAGTGGTTGGCTAATATTTTCCCAGTGAAAAAGAAGAATGGGCAAATTAGAGTTTGCATTGATTTTAGATATCTTAATTGGCATTGTCCTAAGGATGATTTTCCAGTACCAATTACAGAACTCTTAATTGATGCAATAACTGGATATGAAGCACTTTCCTTCATGGATGGATATTCTGGATATAATCAAATCCGAATTACTCCAGAAGATGAATAATCTACATCCTTCAGAGCCCCTCAGGGTGTGTTTTTCTATCGGGCAATTCCCTTTGGCCTAAAGAATGTCGGTGCAACATATCAACCTTCCATGCATCGTATCTTAAAACCATTTTTAGGGATGTTTTTTGAATGTTATTTGGATGATTTTGTGGTTAAATACAAACAAAGTTCTAATCAATTTGCTGATTTGGAAATCATATTCCATAAACTTCAACAACACAATTTGAAGAAGAACCCATTAAAATGTTCTTTTGGGGTAACTTCGGGAAACTTTCTCGGCTTTATTTTACGCCATCATGGTATCGAAGTTGATCATGAGAAGAAAATTTCAATCCTTGGTATGTAACCTCCTCGAAATTTTAAATAATTGAGAGGGCATCAAGGACACTTAACCTATATTCGGCGTTTCATCACCAATTTGGCAGGAAAAAGTTTACCCTTCACCAAATTGATGAAGAAGGGAGTATCTTATGAGTGGACTGAAGAATGTCAAGAAGCATTCAATATTCTCAAGAAGAATATCTTGAGTCCATCAGTATTAATGTTATATATTCATATATGACTGCTTATCCTCTATGTGATAGCTTTAGAGCAATCATTGGGTGTCTTTCTTGCTCAGAGGAATGATGCTAGGAATGAAAACAGCCTCTACTATCTCAGTCAGACTATGCTTGAAGTAGAAACCCGATATTCAAGTATTGAGAAGTGCTTCCTAGCATTAATCTCTGCAGTTTAGAAGTTGAGACACTACCTGCAACATCATGAGGTCCAATTGGTATCTCGCAATAACCATCTCAAATTCAACTTTAATCGTCCAATGCTTACAGGACGTCTGGTAAGGTGGGAAGTTATTTTGTAGCAATTTTACATTAAATATGTGTCACAAAAGGAAATAAAGGGACAATCTCTCACTGATTTCCTGGATAAACACCCTTCAGTGGAAGATACATCTTCTTATATTGATCTCCTTGATGTGGAAGTCTTCTCTATTAAAGAAAGTCTTCAAACATGGGTAATATATTTGGATGGTGCTTCCAGAAGTCCAATAGGGGGGGGGGGGATCTTAAATTCAACAAAGTTGGATTAGGAATTGTGCTCATTTCTCTAAAAAAGGCAGTGTTACCTTATTCCTTATCATTTTTGGGAGGCGGTACAAATAATGAAGCAGAATACCAATCAGTCATCGCAGGCTTCGAGTTGGCCCATCAAGCACAAGTTAATCACTTAAAGGTGAAAGGTGATTCAGACATGGTAATCAAACATGTCAATGGGGATTATGACATCATAAAATAATAACTAATCCCTTTATATGATTACGTCAGAGGGTTAATGGCGGAATTCCCTTCGGAACCGACAATTATTATGTCCCAAGATCTTAAAATGCCCAAGCTGATGGACTGGCTAATATAGCCACAACTCTGGAAGATCCAAATTGGGATGAGACAACCATGAGTATTTCCCACCATCGTACAATTTCACCTTATGTTCAAGACAAAATAGAGGAAATCAATGAAATTAGTCCCATCTCTGAACCATATTGTCATACTACAGGATTGATGACACCTATCAGGTAATACCTTCAAAATGGAATACTTCCACCTGATAGAGCTGGGAATGAACAAATCTGGCAACGTGTGGTCAATTTTACTCTTTATGACAACCCAGATTACCTATAAAAAATTATCTACAAGCTTGGTTTTGATGGAGTTCTCTTCAGATGCGTTGATGGTGAAGAGACAATGGCTGTCATGAAAGAAGTGCATGCAGGAGTCTGTGGTGCCCACTAGTCTATAAAAAGAATATCTGATCAGATTCGAAGGCTTGGATTATTTTTTCCTCCAATGATACAAGATTGTTTTGATTTCACAAAGAAGTGTCATTCATGCCATGTACATGCCAACTTCATTCATCAGCCCCCGAATTTCTTTGTACAACTAAATACTCATGGCCATTTTCCACATGGAGAATGGATGTAGTGGGACCTTATCCTTTGGCTACATCCAAGAAGTTTAATTATATTCTTACCACTACTGAATTCTTTACCAAATGGGAAGAGGAAATACGCATCGAAAAAGTCAGTTCTTAATGCATTGTTAGCTTCATCAAGTCTAACATCATTACTAGATTTGGTGTCCCTCATACCATATAGACGGACAATGGCACCAACTTCTGTTCATCTGAGGTGAGGAGGTTGTATCAAGAATACAACATCAAATCCAAACATTCATCATGGTATCATGCAGCGGACAATGGCCAGATAAAAGCCTTTAACAATACTCTTTCATACATACTGGAAAATATGGTGGATAAAGATAAGAAATCATGGCCTGATAAACTATTTCATGATTTATGGGCTTATCGAACCACCACCCACACTGCAACGCGTTCAACTCCATATTCCCTTGTATATGGAACATAAGCATTCTTGCCAATTGAGGTTCAAAAACCCTCACTCAGAGTATCCATTTGTGATCAGTCATCTATAGATGAACAATCTCAAATGCGATTGGATGAATTGTAATGGTTAGATGACAAAATCTTATGCACCCTGCACCACTTGGAAGTCTTCTAGAATCGTATAGCATGAGCTTTCAACAAAAAAGTTCATCTTTGTTCATTTGTTCAGAGAGAATTGGTATTGGTTCTCATAACTCCAATGATACCTAGAAAAAAACCTCCCAAGCTTGAGCCAAAATGGGAAGGACCTTATTCAAGACATAAGGTCTACTACAATAGAGCTTATTCTTTAATCTCAATGGATGGAGAACTCATCACTACTCCATCCAATGCCATATTTCTGAAGAAATATTTTGTATAAATACAAAATAAGCAACGGTCCATCCATATGACCTTAAACTATTTGTATTAATTTCGTCCAACATGACGTTAAACTGTGTCCCTTCTATCATCCTATATGATGTTAAACTATATAGCAATTGTCCATGCATATGACTTTAAACTATTGGCACTTACGTCCAACATGACATTAAACTTTGACGTCCTAAATACATGATTCTAAACTATACGGAAGTCCCTTACATCTAGTAAGACGTTAAACAACATAACTAACGGTTCATGCATACGAACTTAAACTATTTGCATCCTTTGGTACAACATGACGTTAAACTGTTCCATCATCCAACATGAAGTTAAACTGTGAAAAAGTCCCAAATACGTCCAATATGATGTTAAACTGTGTCCTCCATCGTCCTTACTGCATGACATTAAACTGCACAGACCCCCTTTCGTCCAACATGATGTTAAATTGTATTGTCCCCATCGTATAAGATACAAGACGCTAAACTGTACAACATTCTAATTCATCCTACTTGACGTTAAACTATATTTCTTCCCTGCTTCATAACAATAAACTATGCAGCACCAATTGTCCTAACTGTAAGACTTTAAACTACATAGTTCCTTTATATGTCCTATATGAAATTAAACTATGCATCGTTAAGGTTGTTGTTTCTTCTTGTTTATCACACTGAGTATGACTCACAGAGCTTATAGAAAATTTCAACCATAACACCCTCTCTGGGCCTCTAAGCATGCGTAAGTCCCAACACCATTTTTTAGGTCATTGTCCCCAAGAACAACTTGATGACTAATTCATTATTTAATTTACCTACGCGGACTTTATTCCATGCCTTCCAGGCTGGGTACATAGGCAAACTCCGAAGGTTCAAGCCCAAAACCAATCTCTTCACATCAGTTCACCTCCATCTCATACGACGTTGATTCATGAAACCGCCTCCAGAATCAATATCTTTATATTGGTTCACCTTCGTCCCTGCTATATGACGTTAAACTATACAACCCTTTTATCTTGTATGACAATAAACTAAAACATTCTTTGATACCCTCACCTGAGAGGGAAACATTATTTACATTGATTTTTAATCATGTTATATTTCAATGACTATGTGCATACATGGCAATACCTGAACCTTTTATCTTGGGTTAAACCAACATTTCCCTAATGTCTCCTTTCACCCTTCACATGTACGAACCAAATTTTTACATAGGGTATTTCTAGAACTACGTGGGCATGATTCCCATCCTTATGGGATATGTAGGAATGTTCGAGTGTCCCTCGAATCCAACCCCATGTCATTGGGCCTAACCACAAATTCCACTTTCTGTCCCTTGGCTGAAAAGTCCCTATGAAAATACACACTGTGTATTTCTAGTAATGGTCCGAGTTTTATGACCCTAAACTAATATCTCTTACAATTTCGTGCCACACAATGTTAAACTATATTTCAAGAACTATGTATGGCTTGATTCCCATCCTTATAGGATATGTAGTGAAGTCCAATATTTCAATTCAGGACCCAGCCACAACATTATTATGGTTAGCATTGATCTGTGTATCTCTGCATACATTGGAAAATACCCATATTTATGTGTCATAATCCTAACCTTAATTATTTTCAGATCTTCAATACCCTTTTTCTCGACTTCTGGTCCCAAAATGTCCAATTTTTTATAGTTCTTTTGCCTGACTATACAGCACATGCCCTTAGGCGGCCTTGCATAAACAGTCTATATAACAGACATGTTAGCCAAAAAATACTATTATTTGACTATGCAGCCAATTTCCTTAGGTGGATCTGCATAATTCAACCCCATAAAGGTTTGTTAGATAATGGTAACTTAATTCATGGGAATACAAACTCTTTTGTCCTTATTTGTCTTATCCATATTATGTAAGGATCCACAAAAAAATAGCCATCCTTAACGTATTTGATTCATTTCCTTTTTCATGATCTGAAAATATTCAAGTCTATGGTTTATATATTTTTTCCCTACGTTTGGGTCAGACCTTCATAGGAGTGACATTCATCCAGTTCTTGGAAAATCTTTTTTGGAAATATCTTCTCCATATTCAAGTACCTCTCTCCATACAACAAACTTTATGCTTTGGAAAATTTGAATCCCCATAAACTTCCACTGACTTTTTAGCAGTAGAAAAGTAAATTTATGAGAGTTCTTTTTCTTGACTATGCAGTACGTGCCCTTAGGCGGCTTTTCATAAGTAGTCTACATAATGGACCTTCCAGCCAAAAGATACCATTATTTGACTATGCAGGCAATGCCCTTAGGTGGCCCTGCCTAATGCAACCCCCTAACGGGTTTGTTAAATAATGGTAACTTCATTCTTGGGAACTACTTATTCTAATGCCTTTTTCCCTTTTTCATATCATTCCTTAGATTCAAAATTTCTTAAGTCCTGGTTTACATTTTTTCCTCATACTTGAGTGTGTTAATATGTTTTTAGATAAATTTTCAAAGAATTGAGTAAATTTTAATCCATTTGGTAAAATCTATTTCAACCTTAAACATTAGCCTCTTTATGTCTGAAGTGCATGACTTTAAACTACCCACAAAAGACGTGGGAACTCTGAATAAAAGTAAAGTTCCAACTCACTAAACATACATTTTATATGATTTAGGTAATATTGAGATATTAAAAGATTCAAAGTTTGTAGGGTTACTTATAATAATCCTAGTAAAAATCATACTATGCTTATTAGGCCCATTGGCATAGGTAAAATTCTAAAGTAGGTAGAAAAGGAAAATGCATGCACAGATGATTGAAAATGAAAATGTTCTTTCCATTTGATGCACCCGAATTAGAAGGAAGTCCACAGATTGGAGTCTCTTCTCTTTTCCAAGAAATTACAAAAGACTATAAACATATGTCTTCACTTGATGTACAACATCCCGAGCTTCATCAGCAGCTACTTAAAGCTCATTCACTCTACCAAATTCACTCTTTTCAGCATGATGGAGTGATTTATTGGCATCTGTGATGGCCTTCATACCACTTGTTTGAGCTCCCTCCAATAAATTATTGAGTTGGTCAAGTTCTCCAGTAACATCATCTAACTGTTTTTGAAGGTGCATCTACTAGACAACTTTATCTTTGATATTATGCTTTAGTTCCATCATCTTGGCAGCATAGTGAGCCTCATCTAAGGATACTGCAGCCTCAAATTCACTAATATTGGCTGACAGCTTCACCCTGGTCAGATCTTCATGACACTTTTTCTCATGCTCCCTCATTAAGATGACTTATTTTACCATGGAATGGATCTTTTGATATCCAAAACTGCCAAGTCCCAGTATGATAAATAGGGATGAAAGTTAATGGACCTTTGATGATAGCTCTTCTAAAAGTACTTTGGATATGATCTTCTATATGTTTTTCCATGCCTTGCGTCATTAAAATTGGAATGCCTTCTATATTTTTGGATCTGAATCAGCATCACTCTCATAGGGGGGAATGTAATCTGGGATTAATTCACTCAAGGAAGTGCCATGTTATGCCCCTTCCCCCCTGACCTATGCTTCTTCACTTTCGATTCCCACTGGGGTGGAGGCTGAGGCTTCACCTCCAGATCTAGCCACTTAAATTGATGGCCCTACATAATCAATTAACTCTTTGGTTAGTTTCAAAGGATAACAAAAGTTATTTGTCTATCTTTTAAATTAAGTACATTCGCAAATATTGTTATCCCATACCCAATGGTAGATCAATAACCTGAGAAGGCTCCTCCCCATCTTTCCTAACTTCGACAGGATTTTCAGGATGAGTTTGAGGAAACTCCACTGGGTTCAGCTCTACATTGCTAATGTCTCTGCAATAGTAGGGTTTTCTGTACCCCCTTCAAGAATGGGTAGTTCAGCAGCTTTCTCTGCGAAAACTGCACATTTGAACCGATCATGATTAGACATGTAATAAGAAGTTATTTTTAATAGGACTAAGGATAACACTCACGTCCATAATCTTCTAAATTACATGGGAATTTAACATGATTTATAAAATCTTCGAAGGAGGGATCATGTTCCATCATTTCATCTAATGTCATCTTAGAATCCTGGTTAGTCTCACCAGTGGGAGCATTTGATGTGTCTTCTTGGCAACCTTCATCCTGCAGTCCCTGACCCTTGACAACAACTTCAGATAAAATCACGGCATCAGTTGCAATAGCCGCCAAAAGATCTAATCTAGGGGTTGAACCTAAAGTATTACAGAATGGACTTCAGTCGGGGTTTCATTCAACATTTTTTATGAATCATTGTTAACTTACCAGAAGAAGGTTATTCCCATCTTGATATAGTATCAGGTGTGATACTAGGAAGAGATGATGGCTCTTCTCTAGGAGTAGTTATGCCGGCCTGAATTTGCGATTGTTTCACATCACCCTACGTGATCCTCAAAGGAGGATCAGTCCTTTCCCTCAGAGGGGAAATTAAAGAATCCCCTAAAATCCCGTGGGGGAAAATGAGAAATCTTTCTCATGGTTTAAGAATTATGATTACCAGAAGGACTTACCGCTACTAATGAAGTGTTTAGCTGTGGACTTCCTCCTTCATTGCCTTTTCTTATTTGTTTTTTTGGGAGTATAGTTAGTCTCCCTTACATGAAATTTCATTGGAGAATGGAAGGCCATGTCCAACTCTTCATTCATGGACTAATGGAATGAGATATCTCATATGATTCAAGAGCAGATTCGGCAGTAGCCCCAATGGAAGTACCACTAGGGCTATATTGTGGTGAATGAACCTCAGTTGTTCCTTTCTTTGCAAGCTGAAGAATAAAGAAAATAATTTCCTTGAGTAACAAAGATTTGACTGAAATCTAGTTGCAAGAAAAATAAGGAAAGAAAACTTACATCTTCATGGGCCATGTAATCATGCCACTCCTCATCAGTCCCCTCAGCGGTGCCACGATCTATCATTTCCTTCACCCGCTTGGTGACAGGAATAGAATCGTCAATGGCATATATGAACATTTCTATCTCTCAGATATAAGCCCTCACTTCATTGGTGTTATTCTCATAATGGATATCTGTATAATCCATAAGATTCCTTATTCTTGGGAGGTGTATCCCCTCACACAAATCTAGCCAGGCAGTCTTAGTACCACAATATAGACTTTGCCATGTCTAGACAGCCTCTGGTCATAGATATTCAGTATGTGTACCAGAAGGCTGTGAGGAAAGTCCTACAATCTTTGCCTTCAGCTTCTTCTTGGCTCCTACAACTACTGATAGAGAATAAGAAAATAAGACTTTTTTCTCTATAAGGTAATGGTGATTAAATTTCCACAATGAAGTAACTCACCAGGAGTTGATGGAGTGGGTGTTTTGATTCTGACCGGAGGATTATATCGGGCACAAGGACGCTTCACCTCTTGTTGTGCCTCATCATCCCCATCATGGGAATCCGATGAATCAGTCCTAGATGAGAAATCTAGCGAATCATCTTCAGGTGGGAAAGCATCACCTTCACGAGGAAGTGTTTCTTTCTCGATTGTCCTTTTCCTTTTCCCGACCTGATAAACCGGGTGATTCAGCGCAACTATAAGATATGCTGCTATCCAGTGCTCGGCATACCATGTAGTCAACTTATATGCCGCTTTTTCAACTGGTAGCTGAAACACTGCCCCGGTCTTCTCCCTAGATGTTAGCAACCATAGTTTCTAGGAAACCATCATATGTTTCTCTGACCTGACATGCACGTGGGGAGATACAACAGTCGGCTTCAAACACTAGAATTGACGTGCGAATCTATATGGAGAATAGGCCTCGTATATAATCTCTCCATCAATTCTAGAGACCAGCACCCCATCTCTGCAGGCCAGCATGTATGCCCTCAAATCCAGGCTAGTTGTTCCATCGTTTACAGACCGCCCGGTTAGTGTATTTCTATAAGTAAAGAAGTTGACTTCTTTATACATGCTCATCCTCACCTTCATGTCATAAGAATTGATAAATAATGAAGCAGTTCCATAGAATTCCTACACTGATGGCATGAAAGATCTTCGAGTAATCTGTACTCTATTTTGTACATTATTTATCCTGAAGTGAGTAGAAATACATCCCCACAATACTTGGAATGGTCCCACTATTCATAAAGGATACTTACACATGAAGACATGGAGTACGCTCATGTGAATCTTTGAAAAAATGGGGGTGTCCATCCCACCCGTTTTCCCCTCAGCCAGTTTTTCTGCAATAACGAAGGTCCCTGGCCTAACGCCTCCATTCGAGTCCATGAATTGCCGAAGATAAACGCTGAGCCACAGAACCAAGAAGCCCGCCAGACGAGTCTTCTTTGGGATCCTCTGATTCACCTCATATCCCCACTTTAAAAATTCCCCCGCTTCTAGGCTCGACTAGAATGTTCCCGGAGCACCCATTTTCTCTATTTTAGGGAAAGTGGTAGGATAAGTTGGTGTATTTTACTTGGGCCCCTTCATCCTGGATCCCTTCTCCTATGATCCCTTTTCCTTTGGATCCTGCTCTTACTTATCGATAAGAAATATATCCATTCCTCTGGATGAATATCCTTTCTAGAATGAGTCAGGGAGGTCTCTGAACTCTTGAGCTTGTGGATGATTTTCAATAATTCCCGAGCAAATGCTGGGGTCTTCTACGAATAATTGAAAGTCACTTTGGGAGGGTTGAATTCATTATATATATCACCCAGAATTGGAGCCTCTAAAATCATGTGGATATCCCATAGAATGATGCATAATTATCCATGATTTAGATGGATAGAATTGGTTTCTGGGCTCCAATAACTGAGTATCTTCATCACAAAGTTATCATGTCTGTATATATATGTTTTCCCAACCCAGAAAGCTTCATATATTGCAACCCCTTTCAAATCCTCGACAAAATATGCACAGTTTTGTCGCACCCAGTATGCCCACATCCAGGTTGGCTTCACACCTCTTCCAGGACGGAAGTCCCAACTTCTCTTCCAGCCTTTGGATTGATCCATCTGAGAGTTTCAGAAAATTGAGGGATAACAATGTGGGTGCAGCTCAGGCTTATGAGGTTTTAGATCCAGCCTACAAGGGCTGTGATTCATCATATGGGCCTTCTCCACTGTTCTAGCATTTAAAAATGCTCCTCCACATGAAATATTTTCCAAAGCAAAGTTGGTGTAATTCGGAAACCAATAAAGTGGGTGATAGTTCTTTTCCTCTGGAATGGTAACTTCTCACATATAGCCATAGCCATACAATGGATGATAAATGCTCCAGGGGAAGTCACGATGACACTACTTCAAATACTTAGCCAAATCGAGGATAGTGTTGTCGCAGACAGTATAGTAATCATGGCCAATGATGCTCATCATATCATCAATCCATTTGCTAGCTAATTCGTCAGTCATTCCTATTCTCTTGGGACCTGTTGAATCTGCACAAATGTTGAATGAATTAACTCTTAAATGGGATTATTTTTCATAAAATTTGTAAAGAAATTTGTAAAAATGGAAAAGGAATTAAGTTGCACAAGTCTATTTTTTATCGTGCAAGTATGATATGCCGTGAAAGTATTTGACATGCAAGTATAACTGCGCATGTCCAAATACCTTGACAGCCGCGCGATAGCGAACAAACAGTAGAAGACAAGTAACTTGCACGGTGGAGGTAACTTGCACGGTGAGAGCTGGAAAATTAAAAATCGGGTAGCTTTGCACGAGAATGACCACGTATTTATAGGCCAAGACACACCCTTGAGCACCGATACTAACGCGGTTCAACACTTGTGTGCCGCCCTCTGTGTGCTCAACACTTGTGCATCACCATTCCATCAGTTTTCTGCTTTTCCTCAGAGTCACATCCTCATTTCTTTCAGATCCAACTCTGAGGGGGGACTTTTGTTGATGCTTCATTCTGTCACGGAGTCTAAAAAAATGGATAGAGAAATTCCTTAGAATAAAGTGATTCTTCCATTGAAGAAAACATCAAAAATTGACAAATGAAAGAACCAAGATTCCAATGCACATGTGTCGTACAAGTTTCAACAAGGTTGTGCAAGTATACTTGCGCGCCTCTCATTGGTCAAACATGTGACTTGCACACCCTCTTTGAAATTTTTCCTAGGGTCTCTTCAGTCTATAAATACCACATGTGGGCCCCGCATTTCGGTGATAGAAAAATTCCAGAACCTCATATTTGAGCTCCCGGTGCCATAGTCTCTTCTCAAAGCATCCGAACACTTCTAAGGTAATTTTTAACCTAGAACGGAAGATATAAAGAGGGAGAGGAAGGTCCAAGTGTTGAAACTCATTAAAACATGCACGCCTAGGTGGCCAGCCCTTAAGGGAAATGTCCACACATGCGCATCACCTTACTCCTTCCACATAACATGTGTGCCTCTCTTCTGAATGTCTCCAGGGTTTGTATAAAAGGCTTGAGCCAAGCCTCGCCCAAATTCAACCCTACATATTGGCCAACGCGCAAGTACCCATGTGTCGAGCATGTATACCTGCACGAGCAGGATTTGTGTGCCCACACAGTACTTGTGCTCCCATGCAGTACTTGCGCACCCCACTTTTTTGGGTGCCCTTCCTGCTCATTTCACCCCTCTTACACCTATCCACCTCTCCACTTCATGATTAAGCCTTCATAATTCTCTCCAAATCCATTTATGGAATGATTTAATTGGTTTCTTCCTTATATAAAATGAATTCTGTGGAATATCTCTCAAAACCTAGTGATTTACACATCTTTATATAACTAATGATTGAGAGCTCATTCATTCAAACTCATCCATTAAGATGAGAGAATCTTTTACCTGTGCCTCCTTTTCAGGAGTAATCCCCAGTCCAAATTCACATTAATTTGGGCATCCTCTTTAGGAGTAAGCCCAAAGTCCTCATTAATATGGGCCTCCTTTTCAAGAGTAAGCTCCAAGTCCCCTAATATGGGCATCCTCCATAGGAGTAAGCCCTAGTCATAATTCCCTTAACCTGGGCTTCCTTCTCAGGAGTAAGCCCCAGTATTACAGTTCCCAAATATGGGCATCCTCCTCAGGAGTAATCCCCAACCACGGTTCTATTAACATGGGTTTCCACTTCATGAATAATCCCCAGTCTAAAAGTCTACAAATTTGGGCATCCTCCTTAGGAGTAAGCCCCAAGTCCCTTAACTTGGGCTTCCTTCTCAGGAGTAAGCCCAAGTATTAATTTCTCTTAACCAGTCTTAATTTACTTTTGATCTGGGATACCTTCTCAGGAGTAAAACCCAATCATGAGTCCCCTCGTAATTTGGGCATCGTCCTCAAGAGTAAGCCCCAAGTTAGAGTACCTAAATCTCCAAGAAGTACATATACCTTTATAGACCATGTTCCTGGGTTTCCTCCCTGATGTAAAACCCAATGTTCTTCTATTTTGGGCAGTCATACATACATAAGCCCCACATAATTACATCTTTCATGTCACAATTGTCTTCTTTTACCAATTAATCTTGTTTCTCACATCGATCATGACTCATGTGAGCTTAGAGTGTAAAAGTAATTATGACATCTTCCTTTGATCCATCAATCATAAAAATCATACTGCCTTACTCAAACTACGTGGGTTCTGATTATTTTTTAAAAAAAGGGATATGTAGGTAGCCCATCTGCGGGTACGATCCCAACTCTGAAATAATCCATTTCCATCTGAATGACTATAAACTTCAAGTACCCCACTGAGCGGCTTTAAAACCAGTATGGTTATCATAATGACCAAGAGACTTTTATGTACTGAAGGATAACATTGACGAAGAATCTCTAACAGATACATATGATTCTATATCGATGAATAACCTCGAATACAAATAAAAGATTCTCTAAATTTCCTACATATTTAATCATTGATTGGAAGATCTAAAGGAATGATTATTTTATACTTGGTAACATAATAAGGATTCACGATCATAACTTAAATCTATAAATAGAGTCCTAGAGTAGACAATAATTCCACTTAAAAAGGTGTGATGAGTCTGATATCCCATCCTCTCGACCAATACAAATTCCTAAGCCTTATCAGTCCACAACTAATGAGCGCCTACCTTTGGAAAGCAGGTCCAAATGGTTGTGGAATCATTGGATGTTTCTGATTCTATGAACAAACCCGTTTGAAGCCTCTTGGAATGTTTGAATCTTAAATCAATTAGATCATCCGTAATTCTAGAGGAAAAAGTCATTTTATAATAATTTTTGATATATAAAAATTTTATTGAACTTTCCACCTTCTTTTACCCACCTCCTAGTAGAATATTAAAATATACATAAAACATAATTTTACCACTTCTGTGAGTGGAATTCCAAAAATCCGAGAGACACGGTTAATATCAAGGAGTAAAATGTGGTTCAATAAGATAAAAATTATTTTTTCTGAATTGTAACTTTTTACTTTTATTTACCACTGTTAAAAGTAAATATGGTAATTAAGGGTTAACATGACATTATTATTACCCTAACGCATGTCCTAATTCTATTGTATAACTGTAATTCAACCAAAAACAACCTTAGGAATTAAATATTAACCTTTAGGTCCACTTGGATTAGATTAGGACATTTATAATTATTTTATTTAAAGAAGAGTTAAAATAGTTAAAATCAATGTCTATTAACTAAAACATTTTTAATATAGGGTTATATATAAGATAATATATACTATAAATATTACTTAGAAATATAAAAAGATATCCTTCATAATGGTATTTTATTTATAATTTTTAGACATTACATAATCTAATTTATTTATGACACAATGATGATTTAGTAATTACCTTATTAATGAAATATTATCATATTTGATATTATAAATACCTGAATAAATGAAATTTGAGACTTTGTATGAAATAAAAATAATTATATGGGTTAATAAGACATGTTAGTATTGATTTAATTAACTTTTTTTGAATTAATCATGCTGTTATTATTTTCGCAAAAAATAAATTACCAAATAGTGTCAAAATTGACATTAAAGAGTTTTAAAAAAAATATTATATTATTTTTTGATATTATATTCATAGAAATATAAGGTTCATCCAAATAAATTATATTAGGTTATTTATATTAATAATGAACTATTTGGGGTTCGTTTGGTTGTTTATATTAAGTTTATTAACCATATATTGTAAGAGAACAATAAGACATGGTAAAAGTTAAATTATTTAAATTAGAGTTAAATCTAAATGATAAGATTAAAATAGTAACCTAAAAATTTCTAAAAACTAATGGTTGAAATGATTTTAATCTATCCCCACTTTATCTAATAAATAAGTCACATTGGAGCCATTATAAACCGAATATTGCTTTATTATAAAATAATATTTTATGTTTTGCCTAAGGTGCCCCTCTCCTCCCTTATAAAAGGGAACCTCCTCCCTCATCCCTTTAGACAATTTTGAGCCTCAAATATCGGACAAAACCTACCCATTTACCTTCTCAACATCCCTAGAAACATTATAGAGGTTCTGGTGTCCTCAAAAGACCAATTCTAGTGCCTTAAAAATAATCTTAAAAGAGGTGTGTCGAAGAAGATGTAATCTCTTCTACCGATTCTTTCATCTTTCTTTCTTATTCAACTTTTTATTATTTATTTGGTTAATTATAATCTAATAACATCAGTATCACGAATATACTGATATGTTATTATAAATATTAAACACCCCCATTTCTCCTTTTATCCATCCTACGGAAAACGACATCACCGCGCGTGCGTATGTACGAAATACCGTCTCCATGCCATGGTGTAATCTGTTTTTCCACCAACACCTTACTTGGATGGGTATAATGGTGTAAAGAATAACTATATATTGTTATTATAACATAATAATAGTTCTTATATATTATATTATCCACTCCAATTCCATTCAATAATTATTGGAACGATATCATCGGTCGTGTGTACGTACGGATTACCGTCTCCACGACGTGATGAGATTCATTATCCATGATAACCATTCAAGAATGATTATAAAGTATATATAATGAATAATAATTAAATATAGGACATAATTAAGCTACTGGATTTATGTATATATATATATATGTCATCTACTTCATTCCATTCAAGTTATTAAGGAAAGGAAAACAACGTTCATGCGTACGTACAACCTTCCGTCTCCATGAACGATGTATTTCATTTCATTCGTCTATCTATTATATTTATATATAATGAATATATATGATATATAAATAATTATTTACATTATTTAATTAATTATATCATGATATAAGTAATAATAATATCAAGAACAAAAACTCCAAACGCGTACGATAAATAAAACGATTTTACCCAAAACGCTGCTTTAACATGGAATTTACAAAAGAACGGGTAATATAAAGTCATAAGTGAAACATATATGATATCATAACAATCAATATGATTCTGTAATAAGTAAATGAAATTATTTAAATCATTATAAAAGATTTTTAGACACGTACAAAGCATATCAGACCTAAGGTAAGGGATAAGTTTTCCGATCTTGTTTTTATCCGAGATTGTTTATTCAAATGTATTTAATGGGGTTATATTTATCATTCATGTCCCCGTTTTCTAAAAATGGGTTCTTGTATGTTAAATTTTTTTACCCATTTTTTACTTTTAATACATTTTATGTAAGGAATATTTCTTTGGTTTACCATACGAGATACTTTTTGACTTTTCTTGAAAAAGTATAAGAAGAATGTTTTTTTAACTTATCCGACATGATCAGATTTTTACAGTTTCATAAAGCCTCATTTTTATGAAGCATCCTCCACAATATCTCATGATTATTTTCAACAAAATACTTTTATTTTAAAATTTCATGGTATTTTGTGAGAATAAATTTATTTTGAAAAGGAAAGGATATTTTCCCCAAGAATTCATTTCAATTGTTTTATCAAATATATTTTCCATCTAAAATGACATTATTTTGTATGATTATTTTTCAAGTACAATGTATCTATTATTTATATGGTTATATTCTTCATATGATGAAATTATATCCATTTTTTTATATAGAATATGTTACGATGAGATGATGTTTATGAAACCCATTTTATTCTTTCGGTTATGAAGAATGATGTACGATTGTTTTGTGTCACAAGTAAAAATGATTACATTATGAGATGGGTGAGACCAATATCTCCCAAAAATGCTTTGGGTGAAGATTTATATCTCATGAGATAAACATGGAAGGAATGATAAGTTAATACGGTTCAATGATACATGACTGGAACGAGGATTGAACTCGATTCAGAAAGGGACTTTTTCCACTAAGATGGTCTTGGAAACCATGCCTTGGATACTATTGAAATTATAACATGTTCTTAATGGTTTCCCCAATTACATGCTTTATTCCCATGATATTTTATCATGATTGATGTTCCTTTATGATATATTCCTTATGTACATCCACGATTTATGTCTTTTCTCAAGATATTGATGTTTAGATTTTATGTTCAAGTTTTTGCTTTCAAATAATTATGGATTTTTTTTATGTTCTCTATGTTTACCCTTACTAATCATTTGATCTCACCCTTTTTATGTTTTCTTTTCCCCAGGATATACAGAAAGGTTTTAGGTAAGAAAACTAACGTGGAAGATCTTTATGAGAGATGTTTAAGATCTTTCACCATGATTAGAAGATTATTTTTTCCGAGATTCCAAAGACCCTAAACTATTACAGTCCTTGTGTGTTTGTTTTTGTTATGTATTAAGTATTCTGCAAAATTTATTTAATTTCCATGTATATCAAGATAGGGTCTCTACATTTGGTATAAGTGGAATGGTTTAGTCAACCTTTTGAAACTAGGATGTGATTACTTTAGTGAGATCCCTAGAGATATTTCTAAGGTTTTTCTAGGGATGTCACTAAAGTTAAGTATAGGTATAGGTTATTGTCCTAGAATTATGGTAACAATATTGGAATTAAACCTAAGATGTTAGATATTGAAGGTACTCTCCCTTGATTATGTTTTTTTCCTATCATGATTTTTGCCTCTCACAATATTATTTTTGGCTTTTAGACGATTGCTGGAACCTGATGGAACCGTGTTGATAAATGTAATTGACAATGCAATGATTGTCCTCCAGAACAAACCAATGTTATGGGAGATGGAGTAAAAAAATATTACTACTATACTTACAAAATTTATGAATCATTCTGGACTTCCAAATGAGCAGATAAAGGGAAAAATATTCTATTGATTCCTTCATGAAAAAACATCCACCTTCTTTCAACTGGTCTTCTAATCAACTTGTTGCTGAACAATGGATCAGTACCATTGAAAATATATTTTCCATACTTCACTATCTGGAACATGAAAAAGTCATTCTGGCTATTTACCGTTTAGAAGGTCAAGCATACCAATGGTGGACTCTAATTTAGAATACGAGGCCCTGAGATGAAATTGAATCCATGGAATAGGATGAGTTCAAGAACTTATTGTTCAATAAGTACGTCCCTCGTATTCATGAAACAAATATGTAAAAGAAGTTCCTTGATCTTAATGAAAATGATGATGAATATGTTGTTATATAAAAAGAGAATTTTTCAAGGCTTGCATGGTATGAATCTGGATTTATCATCCAACCTGAAAGTAAATTAGATCGATTCATCTGTGGCTCAAAACCAAGTCTTCGAAGGGAATTAACTATAATATACTTCAGTAGCTAAGATGAAATTGTGAGTTATGCTATCAAGGTAGAACTGGAAGTTGGTGTTACATATCTATCTCATGGTTTTGACAAGAAATGCAATATGGAGTTCAAGGAAAAATCTTAGAACAGTGGTAAAAAGAAGATAAATGTTACTATATACTCAAAGTGTGGAAAGAAGCATGTTGGAGATTGCCTAAAAGGTACTAAAAATGTTTTAAGTGAGGAAAATAAGGTCATCGAGCAGTTGAGTGTCGATGTAATGGGGAAAATCTAGCTAATGATGTGAAAAGAGAAAAGACTATAGAGAACGCTCCACCAACACTTCAATGCTTCAAGTGCAAGGAAATGGGGAATTATGCTAATCAATGCCCTAATCAAAGCATTAATGATGATCGAAATGAGAAACCTCTTATGGAAAAGGATAACGGGAAGTTACATGCGATCACTATTGTGATGTTGAGTATGGCAATGATGTTGTAGAATGATTAAGTTTTTATGTAATGGGATTTCAAAATAGTATCATGGAATCGCCTTTAGGGTATCGTAAAATTTTGGAATATCTATGTTTTGGTTTTCAACAATTATATGGTATCAGTAACCATGAAAAGTGACTGAAATATTTTTGAAAAGAAGATTATACAAGAATAATGAAGGGTTAAAGAGGAAATAAAATGATCTCATGACTAATATCAAGGTTTGAGTATATAGAAATTTTGGGATTTTGGTATGTGGAATGATTTAACTTTTGATAGCATTCATGTTTTCACTAAGGTTCAATGGGTATTTAATTTTTTGAAGATAATACATGATTATGGTATTCACATGTTTGAAATGTGACCAACAAGATATATCGTTTGATATATGGGGGATAAATGATGGTATTCACATGCTTGGTAGATGACATTTGTAGTAATTGTTATCTTTATACTATGAGCATAGACAAAAGTATTTTAGATAAGCCTAAAGATTGGAACGGATTATGTTGGCCATAAGTTAGTATTGTTTAAGGATAGAACTGTTTAGATATTATTGATGGGATTTTATAATAATGTATTTTTATAAGAAGGACAACCTGCAGGATGGGCGACAACCCGTCGCGTCAGACAAGGATGTAGGAATCAAACCCACAACCAAAGTACGACAGGCCATTATCCCCTACCACTGGCCTATAGGAAGTCCCTCGTTAGTAGAAACTAGTTTTATTTTATTAAGCGGTATGATATATGAAGTATAAGTCCATTTTTGGAATCATATACGATTAACCTCCCCATAGATGGACTTATGTATATTTGATAACTTTTGGAAACCGTTTGTTTGAGAAAGATGTAATGACCCATCATTTTATCACATGAACTGCTAACAGATCAAGAATGAAAAATTCAACTTCGTTTCCTTAAGAGATGAAGTGGAAACTGTTCTAAGAGTGAACAACGGTGAGATTTTACTGAAATAATGTAAGTATTTCTTCTAATTCAAAATTTCAACTTTAGGGAAATGATCATGAAAAACCAAAATTTTATCCTAGTGACCTCATATCTAATGAATCAGATGGTACCTTAGATCATCACAAATGTATAACTTTGTGATTGTTAGATTTTTCATAGCCATGTTCTCTACCACTCTTCATCCAAACATGAAGGTTATATTTCTCTTCAATATCCATATTTTCACCAATGTGAAAACCCAATGATGAGTTAATATGTGTATCTGTTATATTTCATACCTCACTTTTTAAAATTATATTTTTGTATTCCTTTTTTCTACGTGGGTTTCTATGAAAGAAACTTTCAAATGTAAATGATTTATAAACCTGACGAATTTTGAGGGAGAAATTCATTTCAAGGGGGTAGAATGTAACACCCTGAGATTTTATGAGATATATTTTATTTAATTTCTTTGATGTATTCTATTGTTAACTACACCAAGATTAGCTTGTACTATACACAACACCGAATTAGCTTGCAGTATATGCAACGCTATTCTTGTCTTGTGTTACACAAAATTTCAAGTTTTTTTGTGGAAATCATTCTACGCAACACTATGTATAGATTTTCTTTATTGAATAAATGATTTAATTTTTTATTGTGTTATATGCAACACCAAAGTGATCTTTCACTACACGCAACACTAACTTGGCTTGCATTACACACAATGAAGACCTTCTTCGATAGCATGTGTAATACGCAATAACCAGTTTCACTAAACGATATATTATTATAATATTATTATGAACTAGCTGTTATGAATAGTAATACCAACTTTTTGAAATTTTAAAAATTTTAACGTTCAAAATGGACATCCGTTTTTAGATTATGAATATTGAAATTAGCCTAGGGTGAATTTTTGGTATATTTTTGAAAACATTCAATTATTGATGAACAGTGAAAACACTAGATTACTATTTAATAACGGAATTTTTATTTAAATAATTATTATTTTTATTTAAATTTATCTTAGTTAAAAATCGATACATAATAAAAATATATGTTCAGTTTAATTCATTGGAGTCATTTTATAATAATTTTAGATATATATAAATTTTATTGAACTTTTCACCGTCTTTTACCCACCTCCTAAGAGAATTTGCGAATTTAAATATAACTTAATTTTACCACTTCTGTGAGTGGAATTTCAAAAATTCTAGAGACATGGTTAATATCAAGGAGTAAAATGAGGTTCAATAAGATAAATATAATTTTTGGTGAATAGTAACTTTTTACTTTTTTTACCACGGTTAAAAGTAAATTGGGTTATTAAGGGTACAAATTTTATTAATATTACCCTAACACATGTCCTAATTCAATTAGATAAATGTAATTCAACCTAAAACAACCTTAGGAATATAATATTACCCTTTAGGTCCACATGAATTAGATTAGGAAATTTATTTTTATTTTATTTAAAGAAAAGTTAAAATAGTTAAAATCAAAGATTAATAACTAAAACATTTTTTATTTAGGGTTATAACTAAGATAAATTCGACTATAAATATTTATCAAAAATATAAAACGATTTCTTACATAATGGTATTTTATTTATAATTTTATACATTAAATAATTTAATTTATTTATGACACAATGATGACACAATAATTACCTTATTAATGAAATATTAACATAATTGATATTATAAATACATTAATAAATGTAATTTGAGACTTCATATTAATTAAACTAATTTTATAGGATAATTTAACATGTTAGTATTTATATAAATAACTTTTTTATAACTAATCATGCTGTTATGATTTTAACAAAAATCAATTACCAAATAGTGTCATAATTGAAATAAAATAGTTAAAAAAATATTATATTATTTATTGATATTCTATTCCTAAAAATATAAGGTTCGGCCAAATGACTTAGATAAGGTAATTTATATTAATAATGAACCACTTGATGTTTTATTCATAGTTTATTGTAAGTTTATTAAACATATATTGTATGAAAACAGGAAGACATGGTAAAAGTAAAATTATTCAACTTAGAGTTAATTTTAAATGATAAGGTAAAAATAGTAACCTAAACTTGTCTAAAACCTATTGGTTGAAAGTATTTCGACCCATCCCCAATTTATCTTTTAAATAAGTCACTTTTAATCCATTATAAACCGAATATGTCTTTATTATAAATTAATATTTTATGTTTTTCCTAAGGTGCCCCTCTCCTCCCTTATAAAAGGGCACCTCCTATCTCTTCTCATTACACAATATTGAGCATTCATGCTCTGCCAAACTCTGCTCATTTCCATTTTAAACTTCCCTAGAAACATTATAGAGGTTCTGGTCTCCTCAAAAGACCAACTCTAGTGCCTTAAGAAGAAGCTTAAAAGAGGTGCGTCGAAGAAGATGTAATCTCTTGTATCGATTCATTCTTGTTTATTTCTTCTTCAACTTCTTATTATTTATTTGTTTCATTATAAAGTAATAACATCAGTATCACTAATATACTGATATATTAATATATATATTAAACAACCCCATTTCACCTTCTATCCACCCTATGGAAAATGAAATCACCGCGCATGCGTACGTACGAAATACCGTCTCCACATCGTGGTGTAATCTGTTTCTGCACCACCACCTTACTAGGATTGGTATTATGGTGTAATGAATAACTCTATATAGTTATTATATCATTATATGGATTCTGAGATATTATATCATCTACTCCAATTCCATTCAATAATTATGGGAAATATATCATCACTCGTGCGTACGTACGGATTTTCGTCTCCACCATGTGATGTGATTTATTCTCCATGTTAACCATTCAAGAATGATTATAAAGTATATATAATGAATAATAATGAAGTATATGACATAATGAAGCTACTTTATATATATAATGAACGGTGTATTTCATTTAATTCATCTATATATTATATATATATACTGAATATATATGATATATAAATAATGATTTACATTTTGGATGTAATTAAATCATGATATAAGTAATAATAACAGCAAGAACAAAAAGTCCAAACACGTTTGATAAATAAAATGATTTTACCAAAAACACTGCTTTAAATGGAATTTACAAAAGAAAGGGAAATATAAAGTCATAAGTGAAACATATATGATATCATAACAATGAATCTGATTCCTTAATAAGTAAATGAATTTATTTAAATCATTATACAATATTTTCCAATACTTACGAATCATATCAGACCTATGGTAAGGTATAAATTTTCTAATCTTGTTTTTACCCGAGATTGTTTATTTGTAAGTATTTACTGGGGTTATATTTATCATTAATTTCCCTGTTTTCTAAAAATGGGTTCTTGTATATTTATATTCATTTGTACCGATTTTTGATTTCTACTACATGGTATATAAGGAATCATTCATTGGTTTACCATATGAGGTACTTTTTTTACTTTTCCGGCAAAAGTGTGAGAAAAATGTAATTTTAACTTATACGGCATGATCAGATTTTTATAGTTTTATAAAGCCTCATTGTCATGAATCTTCCTCCACAAGATCTCTGGATAATTTTCAAAAAAATATATTTCTTTTAAAATTTCATAGTATTTTGAGAAAATAAAATGATTTTGAAAAAGAAAGGATATTTTCCTCAAGAATCCATTTCAAGTGTTTTATCTAAACTATTTTTCATCTAAGATGTCATTATTTAGTATGACTATGTTTCAAGTATAATGTATCTATTATTTATATGGTTTGATTCTTCTTATGATGAAACGATATCCATTTGTTTTATATGGATTATGTTGTGATGAGATGATGTTTATGAATCCCATTTTATTCTTTGGGTTATGATGACTGATGTATGATTGTTTTGTGGCACAAGTAAGAATGATTTCATTATGAGATGGGTGGGACCTATATCTCCCTCCAATGCATTGGGTAATGATTTATATCTAATGAGATCGACATGGCTAGAATGGAAAGTTAATCTGGTTTAGTGATATAGGACTGGAACAAGGAGTGAACTTGATTCAGAAAGTGACTTTGTCCAATAAGATGGTCTTAGAAACAATGCCTTGGCTACTATGGAAATCATAACATGTGATTAATGGTTTCTACTATTAATTGTTTTATTCCCATCCTATTTTATCAGGATTTATGTTCCTTTATGATATATTCCTTACTTACTTCCAAGATTTATGTCTTTTCTCATAATTTTACTTTTTATATTTTATGTTCATGTTTTTATATTCAAATATTTATGGATTGTTTTATGTTCTCTATGTTTACCCTTACTGAGCATTTGAGCTCACCCTTTTTATGTTATATTTTCCCTAGGATATACAGAATGGTTTTAGGTAAGAAAACCAAAGTGGAAGATCTTTTTTGGAGATGATAAAGATCTTTCACCATGATTAGAAGATTATTTTTTTCCGAGTTTCCAAAGACACTAAATTATTACGGTCCTTGTGTGTTTGTTTTTGTTACATATTAAGTATTCTGCAAAAGTAATTTAATGTCCATATATGTAAAGATTGTTTCTCTACACGTGACACCTGATAGAAATCCGTTGCGCTGATTGGAGAGGGATTCCATGTTCCTTGCCACCATAAATGCAACTAATAACAATTAAATGATGTATTTATATAATGAGGACCCCTAAATTGATCTGAGGATGGAGTATTATGTGTCCCCACCTGAGAGCACTCGATCCGCCGAAATCGTATTCTACATATTTTATATTTTTCATCTAATTTATTTATATGGTTAGATTATGTTTTTTATTATTTTTCATTTATAATTATATAATAGATTTATAAATTAATTAAATTGAGGTCAATTGATAAATTTTTATATCCAAATTGAATGCACAAACATAACAATCCTTTTTGATGTTTTTTACCTTAAAACCCTACATTGTCGTGCACCTATAAGTTGTATTTTAAATTATTTTATTCCACATATTATTTTTATTTGGGAAAATTGATTCCATATTTGAAATATTCATAATTTATAAGGTATAACAAGATAATAATTGTTTTTGACAACAATTAATAAAGAATGTAACTAAAATTATTAATACTTATTAAGGTAAAATGAATCTTAATGAAAGGAAGAATTTAATTTTACTGTCCAATTAACCTTTAAACATTTCCAAAATATATTGGCTTTCTATAAATTGGCCATGAAACATCGATCATATAGTTTTTTTGAATAATTTTTTATGGAAAATTGATGGTACAAATAACTTTATTTCAAAAATACATTGTGATTAATTTTCCTCATTTATAAAAGGCTGCCACCTCTCAAAATTTCTATCACATATCAAACCACATAGGCTCATCCATGATTTTTTCATATTCATTCAAAAAATATCTCCACTCTACAATAAATCATTCCTTTTGTAAAATTACTTCCAAGGAACCTTTTGGTTCAAACCTAATGATGTTACATGATTAAGATGTAACGTCCTCTCCTAAGCTCTGTAGTCTCATTTTCAATATACACACCCTAAAATAACATTATTACATTATTAAATAATAAAAATTTTCATTAAATTTACTATTATTTTGTTATGTAAAAAGTTATATCTATAATTCCAAACACCATCAACTAATGGGTAACAAACATATTATTTTCGTGTACGAAGAACTACTGCCTTAAAAAATGATGATTGTTCATTTTTCTTTTACAACCTACTATACTGGAAATTATTAAGGACACCCTATTTATAGATTATATATATGATATTTAAAATGTATCTATGGGTTTAGGAATTTTATTTAGAACATTATTATATTCATTCCAACTAGTGTAAATGTTATAAAGTCAATTGGGGATGTGTGGACTACCGCCCTTAAAAGTGATAAAAGTCATTCATGCACAACATAAATTGAATAAAATATGGTTTTAATATACCTATGTATACTATATTACATTGATATTTTATTGGAATTATAATATTTCATTGTATAATCTACTTTTTCTTCTATTAGTGCAACAAATAAATGAAAATACCATTCATGTGTATGAACGTACTTCTGTCTCCATGAATGATGCACTTCATTTATCATCTTCAATTATTATAAGTTATTCTAAATACAAATATAATAATTTTATATGTCAATTAAGTCATGGTATAATGTATGGATATGATGAATCCATGATCAAATTAAAGATAATAACAAAAAACTTGTGTTTCCTCTAGAATTGGGGATGACCATGTTGATTTAAGGTTCAAACATTCCAATCGGTTTCTTACGGGTTTGTTCGTAGAACCGACAACATCCAACGATTCCATATCCATTTATACCTACATTCAAAAGGTATGTTCTCATTAGTTGTGGACTAATGAAGGTTATGAATTTACATTGGTCGAGAGGATGGTAGGTCACACTCATCACACCTTTGTGAGGGGAATTATTGTCTACTCCGGGACTCTCCTTATAGATTAATGTTATGCTTGTGAATACTTATTACATTACCAGGAATAAAATGTATTTTTCTTTAAATCTGAAAATCAATTATTGATGTGATGAAAATTTAGAGAATATTTTATATGTATTCTAGGTTCTTCATCGATAAATAATCATCTTAATTTGCTAGAGATTCTTAGTTAATGTTATCCTTAAATACATAAAGGTCTATTGGTCATTATGATGACCATAATAGTTTTAAACCCACTCAGTGGGGCACTTAAAGTTTATTTTCATTCAGGAGGACATGGATTATTTCAGAGTTGGGATCGTACCCGCTGATGGGCAACCTACATATCCTTTATTTTGGAAAAGGAATCAGAACCCACGTAGTTCGAGTAAGGGATTATGATATTTATGCATGATTGATGGCTCAAAGAAAGATGTCATGATTAATTTTACACTCTAAGATCACATGAGACATGCTCTATGTGAGAAACAAGAGGTATTAGTGAAACCAGACAATTGTTCCATGAAAGTTTCAATAATGTGGGGATTATGTGTGTATAACTGCCCAAATAGATGAGGATTAAGATTTACTTCAGCGAAGAAATCCAGGAACATGGTCCATAAAGGTATATGTGGTTTATTGAGATTTTGATACTCTAATCTTGGGGCTTACTCCTAAGGAGGATGCCCAAGTTAGGAGGGGACTTATGATTGGATTTTAATCCTGAGAAGGAAGCGCAGATCAAAAGGGAATTATGACTGGTTAAGAGAAAATAAACTAGGGCTTATTCTTGAGAAGAAGGCCCAGGTTAAGGGACATGAAAAAATATAGGACATGGGGCTTACTCTTGAGGAGGATGCCCATATTTGAGATTAGAGCTTACTTCTGAAAAGGAGGCCCAGGTTATGGTAATTATGGTTGGGGCTTACTCCTAAGGAGGATGCCCATATTTGGGAACTTTTAGGATTGGGGCTTACTCCTAAATAGGATGCCCAGATTAGGGGAATTGGGGCTTATTCCTGAAAGGGATGCCAAATTAATGATGATTTGGCCTGGGACTTATTCCTGAAAAAGAGGCCCATGTTATGGATTTTTTCATCTTAAAGGATGAGGTTGAATGAATGAAATCTCAATCTTTAGTGACATAAAGATGCATTAATCACTAGGTTTTGAGAGATTTTCCACAAAGTTCCTTTCATATAAGGATGCCAAATCAAGAAATCATTCCATAAATGGATTTGAAGAGTGTCTTGAAGACTGAATCTTGAATAGGAGGGGTGGAATGGCATAAGAGGGGTGAAATGGGCAGGAAAGGCACCCAAAAAGATAGGGGCGCGCAAGTCTTGGCAGGGGCGCATGTACTACGTGGGCGCGCATGTATACCTACGCGGCACATGGGTACTTGCACGATTTTCATCCCTTAGAGTAATATTTGGGCCATCCTTGATCAAATCCATTAGAATTATCCCTAGAGGCTTTATATAAGATGGCGCGCATGTTATGGTGAAGAAGTAGGGCAGCACACAAGTGTGTCTATTTCCCTTAAGGGTAAAACACTTAGGTGCACAAGTGTTAGTGAATTCTAACATTTCGACCTTACTTCTCTTGTTTAGAACTTTCCATTCTAGGTAAAGAATTACTTTATAAGTGTTATAAAGACCTAAAGAAAACACTTGGGTGTTCAGAGCTCTGTATCTGAATTCTGGAAAAAAATTCCACCTCAAATGGGGGGCCCACAGGGTCTATTTATAGGCTGGAGAAGACCCCGGGTGGTTATCACTTGGGGCGCGCAAGTCACTTGCGCGACCATTAAGCGGCACACAAGTATACCTGAGCGACAGTAAGGGATCTTGGGTGACCCTTGTGAAATGTTCTTCCTATTCATTTATTTGTCAATTTTTTATATTTTCTTCAATGGATGAATCACTTTGTTTTAAGTCATTTCCCATTCCATTATTGTAGACAATGTGATGAAAAAGGATCGTCAACAAAAGTCCCCCCTCAGAGTTGGATCCGAAAAAATAAGGATGTGACTCTGAGGAAAAGAAGAAAACCAAAGGGAAAGAGGCGCGCAGGAGCTCACCGCACAACTATCATTGAACAGGTGCGAGTCACGCAGGGCTGGAGCACGCTAGCTATAAGCGCACAGGTGTCCCACCTATCCTATAAATATGTGATCATTTGTCGTATAGATCACTGATTTCTGAATTTTCAAGCTCTTGCCGTGCAGGTCACCTTTGTCGCGCAAGTTGCTCGTTTTCTACTGTTTCTTTCCCTGTCATGCTGCTGTCAAGGTATTTGGACTTGCGTGGTTATACTTGCATGCCAAAAACTAGCGCGGCACATTAGCACATGCATGACACATCCATACTTGCGCGCCAAGTTTTAAACTTGCGCGCCTTAATGCATTTTCCATTTTTATGAATTCCATCAAAAATTTTATGAAAAATAAACCCATTTAACAGCTAATTTATTCAACTTTTGTGCAGATTCAATGGCTCCAAGAAGAATTGGAATGGCTGATTAACTAGCAAGAAAAAAAATTGATGAAATGATGGATATCATTATCCATGATTATTATACCGTCTGTGATAGCACTCTCACATATTTATCTATGTACTTGAAGAAATATCATCTTAACTTCCCACAAAGCATCTACCTGCCTCTGTATAGTCATGATCATTTGCAAGGAGTAAATGTTCCTGATTCATATAACTATTCTTCAAATTTGCATCTGCACTACTACTTCTCTATTTCGGTTATGCTATGCATTAAGAGCAACAACAATGGTGTGAACTTTCATGTTTTCCCCCATGTCATTTCCTTACAGATATGAAAATGGAAAACCATGGGCTAATATGTTTTTCACTGCCAGTTGATAGAGAGAAGACTTTAATGACATTAGAAACAATATCTGAAAAGAGTACTCTATCCAAATGGATCCATACTTCCAATGCTCCATTCACAAATCCATGTGTCCATCTTCCATGTCTCTTGGAATGAAACAGAGTCACTGTTTGATCAGCAAATTTTTTCTCAAACCGCACTCAAGAACATTCTTTTACAATTGTTCCAAGAAGAGCTTGTATAACTACATCTCTTAATGTATCCAATTGAATGAATGAATTCCAGGAAGATACTGATGAAGCTCGGGATGTTGTAAATCAAATGAAGAGTTATGTTGAAAGCCTTTTGTAATTCCTGAAAAAGAGAAGAGACACCAGTCTGTGGATGTCCTTCTAACTCTTGTGCATCAATGAAAAACACTTTCATCTTCAATCATTTATGGACGCATTTTCCATTGCTACCTAATTTAGATTTTACCTAAACCAATGGGCCTAGTAAGCATAGTTTGATTTTTACTAGGATTAATATAAATAATCCTACAAACATTGAATCTTTTAATTGCTCAATATTACCTAAATCATACAAAATGTATGTTTAGTGAGATGGAACTTGACTTTTATTCAGAGTTCCTTTGTATTTTGTGGGTAGTTTAAAGTCATGCACGTTAGACATAAAGAGGCTAATGTTTAAGGTTGAAATAACTTTAACTAAAATCGATTAGAATTGACTCAATTCATTGAAAATTTATCTGAAAACATATTACCATACTCATGTGCGGGGGAAAATATGTAAACAATGACTTAAGATTATTTGAATATGAGGAATGATGTGAAAAAGAGCTAAAAAGAATTAGAAGAAGTAGTTTCCAAGAATGAAGTTACCATTATTTAACAAACTCGGTAGGGGGTTGAATAATGCAGGGCCACCTAAGGGCATTGGCTTCATAGTCAAATAAATAGCATCTTTTGGATAAAAAGTCTGTTATGTAGACTATTTATGCAAGGCCTCCTAAGGGAACGTGCTGCGTAGTTAGGAAAAAAACTCTTTGAAATTTACATTCCCTGTGCAAAAAAGCAGGTGAACGTTTATGATAATTAAAATTTCCCAAAGTATAGAGTTTGCTGTATGGATAGAGGTACTTGAATATGGAGAAGATATTTCCAAACATGATTATCTATGAACTGGATGAATATCACTCCTACGAATGTCTGACCCAAATGTAGGGAAGGAGAATATAAACCATAGACTTGAATACTTTCCGACCATGAGAAAGGATATGGGACAAGTATGTTAAGGATGTCTATTTTTGCGGATCCCTACATATTTTCATTAAGACAAATTAGGAAAAAAGAAGTTTTCATCCCAAGAATGAAGTTACCAGTATTTAACAAACCTGTTAGGGGGTTGAATTATGCAGGGCCACCTAAGGGCATTGAATACACAGTCAAATAATATAATCTTTTGGCTGACAGGTCCGTTATGTAGACTCTTTATGCAAGACTGTCTAAGGGAACATATTTCATGGTCAGACAAAAGATCTCTCCTAATTTCTGGCCTTTTTTGATTAGAAGTCAAGAAAAGGGTTATCAAGATCCAGAAGTATTCAAGATTAGGATTATGACACATAAATATGGGTATTGTCCAATGTATGCAGAGATACACGGATCAATGTTAACCATAATAATATTGTTCATGGGTAATGAATGGAATTGTTGGACTTCACTACGTATCCCGTAAGGATGGGAATCAATCCATACGAGGTTCTTGAACTATAGTTTAAAGTCATGTGGGACAAAAGGATTAGAGATCTTAGTTTAGGGTCATAGAGCTTGGACCATTATAAGAAATACACCATGTGTGTTTTCATAGGGACTTTTCAGCCAAGGGACTGAATGTAGAATTTGGGGTTAGGCCCAAAGGAATTCGGTCTGGATTCAAGGGACACTCTAACGTTCCTACGTATCCCATAAGGATGGGAATCAATCCCACGTAGTTCTAGAAATACCCTCTCTACAAATTTGGTTCATACATGTGAAGAGTGAAAGGGGACATTAGTGCAATGATGGTTTAACCAAAGATAAAGGTTTAAGCATTTCCATGTATTCACAATGTCTTTGGAATAAAACATGATTGAAAAATCAATGTAAATAATGGTTCCCTATCAAGTGTGGGTATCACAGAATATTGTAGTTTATTTTTGTACAGGACAAAAAGTATTGTACATTTTAACTTCATATATCAAGGATGAAAGTGAACCAATGTAAAGATATTGATTCTGGGGACGTTTTCACGAATCAACATCGTATAAGATGGAGGTGAGCCGATGTGAAGAGATTGGTTTTGGGCTTGAACCTTGGGAGGTTTCCTACAAACCCATCCTGGAAGGCAAGGATAAAAGTCTGCGTAGTACAATTAAATAATGAATTATTGATCATGTTGTTCTTCAGGAAAACAACCTAAAAAATGATGTTGGTACTTACAAGTGGTTAGTGGCCCAAAGAGGGTGTTATAGTTGAAATTTTCTCTAATCTCACATGAGTCATACTCGGTGTGAGAAATAAGAGGTAACAAAAACCTTAACGACACACAGTTTAATGTCATGTAGGACATATTAAAGGACTTTTGTACAGTTTAGCATCATGTAGCTAGGACAATGGGGAAAATATTGTTTAAGGTCATGTTGGACGAAAGGGGGACTGTGCAGTTTAATGTCATGTAGTGAGGACAAAAGAGTACACCATTTAATGTCATGTTGGACGTATTAGGGACATTTTCACAGTTTAACATCACGTTGGACGAAAAAAGAATGATACAGTTTAGCATCATGTTGGACGTAAGTGCCAATAGTTTAAGGTCATATGCATGGACCATTGGTTATGTAGTTTAACGTCTTTCAAGACATAAGGGACTTCTATAATGTTTAGCGTCATGTAGCTAGGACATTAGAGTTTAACATCATGTTGGACAAAAGAAATACAAATAGTTTATGGTCATATGCATGGACCATTTCTGAATAGTTTAACATCATATAGCAAGGACGATGAAGGGGACACAGTTTAATGTCATGTTGGACGAAAGGGAATATATTTTGGGTTTATACAAAATACTTCATATGAAATCTGGCAGTGGTAGGAGTAGTGATGGGTTCTCCATCCATCGAGATTAATGAATAATCTCCATTAGAGTAGACCCTATGTATTGAATAAGGTCCTTCCCATTTTGGCTCAAGCTTGGGAGGTTTCTTTCCTAGTATCATTGGAGTTCTGAGAACTAATACTGATTCTCACTTAACGAATGAATGAAGATGAACTTTTTTTGTTGAAAGCTCATGCTATTCGATTCTGATAGACTTCCAAGTGGTGCAAAGTGCACAATATTTTCTCATTTAACCATTCCAATCCATTCAATATCATTTTATATTGCTCATCTGTAGATGACTGATCACCAATGGATACTCTGAGCGAGGGTATTTGAACTTCAATGGGAAAGACGACTTTCGTTCCATATACCAGTGAATATGGAGTTAACCAAGTTGCAGTGCGGGTGGTAGTCTGATAATCCCATAAACCATGAAAGATTTTATAAGGCCATGATTTATTATCTTTATACACCATCATTTGTAGTATATTTGATAGAGTCTTGTTGAAATATTCTATCTGGCCATTGGCCGCTGCATGATACTGAGATGAATGATTGGATTTGATGTTGTATTTTTCGTACAACTTCTTCATCTCGGATGAACAGAATTTGGTGACATTGTCCATTAATATGGTATGAGGGACACCAAATCTGGTAATGATGTTAGACTTGATGAAGCTAACAATTCTTTTAGAACTAACTTCGTTAAGAGGTATTGACTCAGCCCGTTTGGAAAAGAAATATGTAGCAGTAAGAATATACCTAAACTGCTTAGCCATAGATGAAGGGTAAGGTCCCACCACATCCATTCCCCATGTGGAAAATGACCATGACTATTTAGCTACATGAATCAAATCTGGAGGTTGATGAATGATGTTTGCATGTACTTGCCATGAATGACACTTCTTTGTGAAATCGACATAATCTTGTATCATTGAAGGCCAAAAGTATCCAAGTCTCCGAATATGATTAGACAGTATATGTCTAGACAGGTGGGCACCACAGAATCATCCATGCACTTCTTTCATGATAACCATTGTCTCTTCACCCTCAATGCATCTGAATAGAACTCCATCAAAACCACGCTTGTAGAGAATTTTCTCTAGGTGATCTCGGATATCATAAAGAGTAATGTTGACTACACATCCCTAAATTTGTTCTTTCCCGGCTCTATGAGGCAGAAGTGTTCCATTTTGAAGGTATTCCTTGATAGGTGACATCCATCCTGTAGTATGACCATACAGTTCTGGAATGGGACTAATTTCATTGATTTAATCTTTTCTAGCTTGAACATAAGGTAACATTGTACGATAGTGGGCAATGATGATGGTTGCCTCATCCCGATTTGGATCTGGTAGAGTTGTGGTTATATTAGCCAGTGCATCAGCATGAGCATTTTGTGATTGTAGGACATAAAAAAATTTCGGTTCCGAAGGGAATTACTCCATTAACTCTTTGACATAATCATACAAAGGGATTAGTTCTTCTTTTATAATGGAATAATCCCCATTGACTTGTTTTATTACCAGGTCTGAATCACCTTTCACCTTTAAGTGATTCACTTGTGCTTGAAGCGCCAACTCCAATCTTGCAATGAGAACATGGTATTCCTCTTCATTATTTGTACCACCTTCCCAAAATAGTAAGGAATAAGGTAACACTTCTTTTTCTAGAGAAATTAGCACAATTCCTAAGCCAACATTATTGAATTTATGATTTTCCATTTTCCACCCTGTTGGAATTCTGGAAGCACCATCAAAATACATTTCAAATTCCTGAGGACTTTCTTGAATAGGGAAGTCTTCCTCGTCAGAGAGTTCAATATCTGAAGATGTGTCTTCCACTGAAGGGTGTTCATCTAGGAAATCATCCAATTATTGGCCCATTATTTCCTTTTGAGACACATACTGAATGTTGAATTGCCACAAAATAACCTCCCACCTTTCCAGACATCTTGTAAGAATTGGACGACTAAGGATGAATTTGAGCGGGTTATTGTGAGATACCAATTAGACCTCGTGATGTTTCAGATAGTGTCTCAACTTCTGAACTGCAAATATTAATTCCAGGCAGCACTTATCAATATTTGAATAATGGGTTTCTGCTTCAAGCATAGTCTGACTGAGGTAGTCGAGGCTTTTTTCATTCCCAGCATCATTCTTATGAGCAAGAAAGTCACCCAATGATCACTCTAAAGCTGTCACGTAGAGGATAAGTGGTCTTACTTCAACCGGTGGCATGAGTACTGGTGGACTCAAGAGGTATTTCTTTAGAATATCGAATGATTCTTGACATTCTTCTGTCCACTGGTATGTGATTCTCTTCTTCATAAATTTGGTGAAGGGTAAACTTATTCGTGCCAAATTGGCGATGAAACGTCGGATATAGGCTAAGTGTCCTTGAAGTCCTATTAATTCTTTCATGTTTTGAGGAGGTGACATACCAAGGATTGACTTTGTCTTCTTAGGATCGACTTCAATACCACGATGGCATAAAACAAAGCTGAGAAATTTTCCTGAGGTTACCCCAAAAGCACATTTTAAAGGTTTCATCTTCAAATTATGTTGTCGAAGCTTATGGAATATGACTTCAAAATCAGCAAAGTGATTAGAAAATTGTTTGGATTTAACCACCAAATCATCTACATAGCATTCAATAAACTTCCCTAGAAAGGGATTGCAGATACGATGCATGGCACACTGATATGTTGCGCCTGCATTCTTTAAGCCAAAGAGAATTAACCGGTAGCAAAACACACTTTGAGGGGCTCTGAAGGACGTGGATTCCTCTTCTTCTGGGGCCATTCGGATTTGATTATATCCGGAATATCCATCCATGAAGTAAAGTTCTTCATATCCAGCTGTTGCATCAATTAAAAGTTCTGTAATTGGAACTGCGAAATCATCCTTAGAACAATGCCGATTAAGATCTCTGAAATCGATGAAAAATCTAATTTTTCCATTATTGTTCTTTACATGGACAATATTATCCTACCACTTGGGATATTGAACTTCTTTGATGAAGTTATATTTGATAAGCTTATCCACTTCAGCTTCAATTTTGGAATCATAAGTTGGGTGTGTTCTTCTCGCAGCTTTCATAAATCCTTGATTCTCTTCTGGTAAACCCAAATGATGATTATAAACATTAGGATCAAGCTCGAGCATCTCTGTATAGTTTGAAGAAAATATGTCACGATTTTTCTCTAAAAGGGAAATATACATCTCTTGTTCTTCAAGATTCATGGATGCACTGATTAAAGTGGGGCATGGATCTTATTTTGTACCCAGATGTATTTCTCTGAGTTCATCCACAATGGTAGAGATACCCTCCTCAAATGCTGGAGGATCATCTCTAAGATCTTCCTCTTCTTCTCCAACATGTGTTACTTCTTCTGTTTCTGCTTTCATAGTAGATAATGAAGCAAAATTTCCATGATCATAAGAGATGTTAAAATTTGAACATCTTGAAGAAGAAGCTTCCATTTCTAACCCAACTGATGATGAAGGGTCTTCCATGGTTAATATAGAGGAGATGATGGATTGAGAATCGACATCATTGTTCACATCTGGCATTGCTATAACTTCTTCTGGACTGGTTGGAGAAGTATAGACCTGTTGGATTTCATCAGATGAAATGAAGACGTCACCATTTGTGCTTTACTCACTGCATGGTGGTTTACCAATTTCTCCCATGTTGTCTGGCTTGATTGCCGTAATTGACATTATGGATCTTTCCATAAGAGTATTTTTATTTGGGTCTATCTTTTCAATTTTACTGATAGGCAACACATAATCTGTACTCACATGTGTAAATGGATTTACTAGAATCTTCTCCAAACCATACGGAGCATTATCATTGGTAATATCATGTTTTGTGGATTCCTCCTTTTATTTCATGTGGTAGAATTTTGCCTCAATTTATTGAGATTCACATGTCTTGAATGGGGCCTTACCACCATATATTGTCCCCAATTGACCATCAAAATAAAACATGAGACATTGATGGTATGATGAAGGGATAGCCCCATGCCGATGTAGCTAGGGTCATCCAAGAAAGATGTTGAAGGCTGAGTCTTGATCAACAACCATGGAATCTGAATTGGACACAAGATCTCCAAAATGAGTTCTGAGTGTAATCTCTCCTAGTGGTTCTTGTTCATTTTTATAATATCCTTGTAACATCAAGGTAAAAGGAGATAAATCAGATTCTGTGAGGCCCAATCGATGAAGTGTATGAATAGGCATGAGGTTGACTCCTGAACCATTATTAATGAAAACTCTATGGATGTATACACCATTAACCTTTCCAGATAAGTAAAAAGGTCTAATATGTCCATGCACGACATCATCTGCATCTTCATCTGTGAAAGATATCACTGCATGGTATTCTACAGGATTATTATCTACATGGTAGACTTTAGCTGCAGCAATTTCAGTTTCAAACTTATGAGGACTTGATAAAACCTCAATGAGTGCTTCCCGTAGATCCTTTGTTAAATTCAAGGCATCCAGAATTGGTAACCTGGTCGGTACTTGGGCCATGTGTTTCAATATATCATACTTTTGATCCAAAGGTCTATGTTTCCCAATAGGAACATGTGGTTTAGAAGGTGCCTTAGAAGTTGATGCATTGGAATTCGATGCATATTGTACAAGGATAGGAGTAGGTAATACTATTGGATTTGGATGATTAGACCAATTAGCTCTATTTACTTGTTGAGACGAAGAAGATGGATCTTTCAGCCGATCTTCCAGAATAATTGTGCTAGGGCTGAGTCTGCCTTGTGTGGATGAACTTTCTTGTTCTTGTTGAGCTTGTTGAAGGGCTCTACCATGAGTTTCTGTGACATACACAGTTCTAATAGAGGTAGAAATGGAATAATGGCCTCTAATGGATCCACATCTTCCCATGTATCCTAGGCCTTTGGAACTTCCTATGATTCCCTTATTTGATATAGGGAATTCATGATCATCACAATCAAAACTGCGATTGGCATATAGATCTGTTAATTGAATCATATTAACAGAACCAAAAATCAAATCTTCATCCGATTAAGACTCTACCTAATTAACCTGTTTAGGCTATGCCATTTTGTGGGGTGGTGCCCGTTGCTTCGAAGTAGATGGCATGAAGTCTGCAAGAGTCAAATACAACTTAGGCTTTGACACATACTCATATTCTTCTGATTCATTTTCATTCATTGAATCATTCCATTTCTTTGAGGATTTTACCTCTGATGAAGAGGGTTTTACTATGGCATTCATGGTAGAAAGAACAATTGGTTTCTTCAATTGCATTCGCAAAATAGCATGAGTTCGGTTGATCATATTTCTGACCATCCAATAATAATATATTTGTGCATTATTGTTCTTAACTTTTTCCCACTTTCCTTCCTCCTCTAGAACTATAGCAGTAAAATTTGCTACCTGGGCTGAAGAGCCTTTTAGTTTGACTTGTCCCGAGTCGACCATCTTTTATAGGAGGTCCTTGAAAACAAAACACTCCTGAATGGGATGCCCCAACATTTGATTAAAGGGGCAATAATTGGGATGGTCTTCATCTCCTTCTTTGTTTGGCCTCTTGGGCCATGGAAATTGAACCAAATTATTTTCCAGAGACGAAATGAAATAACCAGGAACTTGTTCATTTTGGAAAGAGTAAACCCTGCTTTTCAAATCCACAAATTGTTTTTGTCTTTGATCTCTTTGATCATCTTGAAGAAACGACCTCTATTGTTGATTCTTAGAAGGTAGAGCCCTTCAGTAAGATGAAGGTTTTGAAGTAGAACCAGGTACATGTACTTTCTTAAGCATAACTGTAGCAGTCTCTGCTTTACCCATTCTACTTTCTGGAGCTGATAGAATTACACGAGATTTAGCCTTAGTCTGTATAAGAGAATCTTCAATATATTGAGAGATTGGAAAAATGTATCGAAACCCTCTTGTGTATTTCACAGGGATTAACGGAGTGCGTAATTCTTCACGTAGATTTTCCACACAGATTGGCAATAGTTCCTCTTGAGGGCGTGCTAAGAATAGGTAATATGTTTATCCCATCCAGCGAGTAATAAAATCTGAGACCCTTTCATTCTCCCTTTGCTTATAGTTTGTAAGATCAAAAACTGTTGTCTTTGGTTACGTTGAGCTGAACTGAAGAAGGAATATTTGGGAAGATCCTCTCATCTGGTAATTGACCGGGATTTCAAGCTTGTGTACCAAACAAAAGGTGGTCCTTGCAAGGTTCGCACGAAGCATCTGATTTTCACTGCTTCTTGCTGCTTCGGAGTCACCATCATAGTATCACAACAAGACATGTAATGCATCAAATGTTGTTCAGGATCACCTGATCCATTGAAAATAGGGAATACATGATTCCCAAAACATGATGGGGGAAGGATTGAATCTACCCATTCAGGGTAAGCTCTCTTTTCTGGTTGAACCTGCGCACGTTTCCCTTCTATAGTCTCTAATCGATTAGTTCATGACTCAATGGTAGTTATTATCTTTTGAGAAACATCTGGTTGAACATGGACTTGGGAAGGTGCAATAATTGGAGTTTGGACAGGTATGGTAGCTGGTGCTGCATCTAATGGCAGTACTGCCAATTTTTGTTGCACTTGACCCAAAGGATTAGACCTATGAGGGTGTACTGATAAAGGAGGATATTCTTGATCCATATCAGTAGCTGTAACAAACTCCCTTGGATGACTGACTCTAGAATTCTTAAGAGGAAGACCACCTTGAAGTAGTTATGCGTTCATCCTTTTCAATTCCTTCATTTCTTCCTCTTGTTGCACAAATCTTTGATCAAGTGAGAGTGATTGGCCTTCTCCAGAGGAAGGATATGTAACCTGATTCTTTCCCTTCCCCTTGTTTGATCCCTTTAAGAGAGGGGGAAGGGGTTTATTTGAAGGAACACCCATATTTTGGGTAAACCTTTGATTTCGTGTATGCACACCTTCTTCATTTGTGTATATGCGTACAACTTCATGAACAAGAACCTCTTTATCTGATCCCTCTGAGTGAGCCTCATCTGGTGGATCAGCAACAACAACATTGATGACATTAATTGATGCATAATGCATTTCATCACTTCTATCAGCATTTCTGCAATATTTTCTTCTTCCATGTCTCTGATGAGACATTGCCTTTCGTTGATTCGATCCCTCAGGAACTTCTTGTCAAACCGTAATTTGGAGAGAGTCTTCTGATAATTTGGCTATTCGTTTCTGTTGGGGATTCTTCCCTAATCTAGAAAAGACCGAATTTCTTCGAGGGAGGGATTGAGGATTTGAAAAAGTCCCCAGTCTGGCGGACTGGGGCTGTTCCTGCTATTCCCGCTCAACTCCTCGACTCCTATTTGTTGATTCTGAGGGATGGTTTAAAAGATTCCCCAGTCTGGCAAGATGGTGTGGCTTATGACATGCTATGTCTAAGAATTTCTTAAAAGATCTCTTGATGTTGCAGACCTTGGTCCGAAATTAGCTAGATGCATCAATTGATATCTACTTTTATCACATGGCTCAAAAGACTGTTGGATGATTTCTGACACTTCTGTCACTTGATGATGTGCTTTCTCCATATGAGAGGCATGTTCAATATTCTCGTTTTCTTGATGTAGGAGTAATTCAACCACTGGTTCTCTGTATTCTTGATTTTGAGAGGAACTAGTTGAAGCCTATTCTTGGGAAGGCCTATGACTACAAACAAAGCCAGTTGATTGTGGCCGGCCACGGGCAATAAAATTTCATGAGACCATTTTCGGCGGGCTTTGCTGACTGGAGAGCACAATGAAATGTACTGCTCCATAAACACCCCATCCCCGGACATGAATACTAGATGGGGCATTGGAAATTAACTAGCGCAATCTTCTTAGTGCTCCAAGGCATGAACACTGAAGGGTTCTTTGCTGATTTTCAGCCTTCAGATATCGAGAGACTGATACAGATGCCAAATCAATCTGACGTTGTAACCCTTCTATTATCATAACATCATTTTCATATTTATCATAAGCTAATACATACTTTTTCATCTGACAAAGATTTTTCCAAATGTTGAGATGAATATCCTGAATTCAATCTTCCGTCAACATCTCTGGAATGTCATACTGAGAGTTAGCCAGAGGCCAAAACATGACTGGCACTTCAACTTTCACCAGTTGTTTTCTCATGTTCATCATTTCCTCTTTATCATTCAATGATGATTATTCCATTTGATTTGACCAGAGATGGTGCTTCCTTGGTGCATCATCAGATTCAACAGGATTGGTAGAGAAATCACTGATCAAACTAGAAGAAGCATGGCTTAGGGGTGGTTCGGAGAATGACCTACACCCTGGGATATCTTCTTGCTCAGAAAGTATTTCACCTGCTAGTGATGAAGCATCAGACATGACAGGTTTTACACTTACAAGTGCCTCAAGATAAGAGGTCTTTCTCGGAAATACATCGTCCACTAGAGATTTTTTTGGGAAATGTGCATCACTACTGTGGAGAGGAATTTCGCAGTAAAACTCATCATCATGGGGAGGACCACCATGGTGGGTTACAACAAAAGATGAGATCTCTTTCTCCTTGGTCCTTTGACCACACAGAGTGTTTCTGTGGTTGTCATCTGAAGATGAAACTTTGAGATTGACCGAATTGTCATGAAACAAGCCTTCATGAAGAAGTGTCTGTTGAAGACCTTCTGAATTAATGCTCCCACTATTGGGAAATAAGGGAGTAGAATCTTGGATTCCAATAGATAATTGTCTGAGGGCTTCAAGAACTCCAGCATCGAGCAAGGCCTTGTTACAGATTGACTCTTGATCTATTGACTGTGCTTGGCAGGTCTTCTTCTTCGAAGCCATCTTACTCGCCTTCGAAACCACTTGTTGACGAAAGTGGATACTCTGAGCAGGTGTATGTGCCTGCTCAGGAGAAATGGCCAGGTTAGGCTGACAATCTCTACTCAAATCAAGTGTATGTGCCTAACTTGGTTGTTCGTATGATATGGGGGAATACGCCCACTACCCTCTTGGACTGGAACAGATGTGTGTGTATGTTTCAGAGTGAACAGTTGGTTTGTCACTCCACTAGTAGGGATATATTTATGTTTATTTCCATGAGATGCTGCTGAAGCTGTTATAATATCCTAGAAAGTATCCAAAATATGAGCATGGATTTTCTTCTACTCTTTCACCATTTATAGAATATGATTGGTGACTTCAGTTGCCGGAACAAGGATATATTTCCATTTCATGCTTTGAGTAGGTGTGTGTACCTTCTCTTGTCCTCCTTTTCCCATCAGTGAATCCTGACATTACTCAAGTGTGGGGGCAGAAAGTTTAGTCTGTCACCTGTTTTTTGCCGAAGCATTCGGACAGATTTCTCCTTGTGCTACCATGCAAGACTGTTGGTAGGCTTGATCAATACTAGCAGGTCTATGTGCCTGTTGATTGCACTTCGCTGAACGTGGTTGACGAGCTCCATCATATGTAGTCAGATGAGCATGCTGACTATCTGACGACGTATAAACAGTTATATGTTCCTGCCTATAGTACTCCGCTGGAAATGCCTGGTGGGATTGGCGTGATGCTGCTAGATGAATCTGTTGGACAACGGAATTAAAACAGACAGGTGTATGTGCCTGCTCATTGTTTTCCACCATGTTAGGTTGGTGGACTTCTCCGGAGATAGCACAGATGAGAACCTTCTCACTGTTGACCGTATTTTGCCTCTGTATATTCCTCTATCCTGCTCGGGTTTGAGTAACCTGAGACAAACTCCTAGAGTCGACACCCTCATCATGTTGAGGGTGCACTGCCGCACGAGTCTGGCGGTGACTGTTGATGGGAGCCCTCAAGAATGACTCTTGATTTTTTGAATTACGGCCTTAAGGGACCTTCTCATTCACCTCCCCAGAATATGGGAGTGAATGGTGATTTCATTCCGAGGATAATAACCTGAAACGGTTGGAGATGGTAGTTAACACCGCCTTCTTCTTGATCACTGGTCGTCGCTGTCCAGATGACCAGGGTGAATTTTTCAGTTAGAGGTCTTGTCGAGCAGCCTCCAGAGTTGGAATGGTACCATGTTGACGATACTCCTTAACCATCTCATTTGATACCCAACGTTAAAGATGCTGAGTAGGTGATGTCGTCCTCAGAGCGGACGATGATCCAGTAGTAGTAGCAGTAGTGGCATTCACAGCAGCAGTATTCATAGCTGTGAACTTGAGAGCAGCCGTTTCTTAGAATGCAGAAAATATTGGAAAAGAGTGCCTGTTTGATATAACAGACGTAATCAAGATAAATGCATCCACTACATCTTTTGGATGAGCACATATGTCATTGATTTCTTTGTTGGCCCTCTCATTTAGTTAAAATAGGGGACTAACAAATAAGAAAAGCATCATTTTCACATTGTTAAGGATTCACGTCGGGTTCACCAGTTTTTGTTTCCTATGGAATTGGGGATGACCTTGTTGATTGAATGTTCAAACATTACAATCAGTTTCTAAAGGATTTGTTTGTAGAACCAAAAACATCCAATGATTCCATATCCATTTAGACCTACATTCCAAAGGTAGGTTCTCAGTAGTTGTGGACTAATGAAGCTTAGAAATTTGCATTTTTTGAGAGGATGGGAGGTCAGACTCATCACACCTTTTTTAGGGGAATTATTGTCTACTCTGGGACTCGCTTTATAGATTTATGTTATGTTTGTGAATCTTTATTACATTACCAGGTATAAAATGTGCTTTCCTTTAAATCTGACAATCAATGATTGATGTGAAGAAAATTTAGAGAATCTTTTATAAGTATTCGAGGTTTTTCATAGATAGAGAATCATATGTATTTGTTAGAGATTCTTAGTTGATGGTATCCTTAAATACATAAAAGTTTCATGGTCATTATGATGACAATACTGGTTTTAAAGCCACTCAGTGGGGCACTTGAAGTTTATTATCATTCAGGAGGACATGGATTACATCAGAGTTTGTATCTTACCCACTGATGGGATACCTACATATCCTTTGTTTTGGAAAAGGAATCAGAACCCACATAGTTTGATTAAGGGATTATGATATTTATGCATGATTGATGGCTCAAAGAAAGATGTCATGATTACTTTTACACTCTAAGCTCACGTGAGTCATGCTCGGTGTGAGAAACAAGAGGTATTGGTGAAACCAGACAATTATCCCAAGAAAGATGCAATGATGTGGGGCTTATATGTGTATAACTGCCCAAATAGATGAGTATTAAGATTTACTTCAGTGAATAAATCCAGGAATAGGGTCCATAATGGTATATGTGATTTTTGGAGATTTGGAAACTCTAATCTTGGGGCTTACTCTTAATGATGATTCCCAAGTCAGGAGGGGACTTATGATTGGGTTATACTCATGATAAGGAAGCCCGGATCAAAAAGGAATTATGACTAGTTAAGAGAAAATAAGACTAGGGATTATTCCTGAGATGAAGGCACATGTTAAGGGACTTAAAAAAATTAAGGTTCATGAGGCTTACTCCTGAGGAGGATGCCATATTTGAGACTGGGGATAACTTCTGAAAAGGAAACCCAAGTTAAGAGAATTATGGCCGGGGCTTACTATTGAGGAGGATGCCCATATTTAGAAACGTTTAATACTGGGGCTTACTCCTATAGAGGATGCCTAGATTAGGGGACTTGGGGATTATTCCTGAAAGGGATGCCCCAATTAATCAGGATTTGGCCTGGGGCTTACTCCTAAAAAAGAGGCCCAGGTTATGGATTCTCTCATATTAAAGGATGAGGTTGAATGAATGAAATCTCAATCTTTAGTGACATAAAAATGCGTAAATCACTAGGTTTTGAGATATGTTCCACGATGTTCCTTTCAGATAAAGAATGAAAATCAAGAAATCATGCCATAAATGGCTTTGAAGAGTCTCTTGAAGACTGAATCTTGAATAGGAGAGGTGGAATGGCATAAGAAGAGTGAAATGGGCAGGAAAGGCACCCAAAAAGATAGGGGCAAACAAGTCTTGGCAGGTGCGTAGGTACTGCATGGGCGCGCAGGTATACCTGCGCAGCATATGTGTACATGTGCAATTTTCATCCCTTAGAGTAATATTTGGGCGATCCTTGATCAAAGCCTTTAGAATTATCCCTATAGGTTTTCCAGAAGATAGCGCAAAGGTTATGGTGAAGAAGTAGGGCGGCACACAAGTGTATCCATTTCCCTTAAGGGTAAAACACATAGGCACGCAAGTGTTAGTGAATTCTAACAGTTATACCTTACTTCTCTTGTTTAGACCTTCCATTCTAGGTAATGAATTACCTTTTAAGAGTTCGAAAGACCTGAAGAAAAGACTTGGGCATTCAGAGCTCTATATCTGAATTTTGGAAAAAATTTCCTCCTCAAATGGGGGGCCCACAGGGTCTATTTTTAGGCTGGAGAAAACCCTGGGCGGTTATCTCTTGGGGCGCGCAAGTCACTTGTGCAACCATTAAGTGGCACGCAAGTATACATGCGCGACAGTACGTGAACTTGCACGACCCTTGTGAAATGTTCTTCCTATTCATTCCTTTGTCAATTTTTGATATTTTCTTCAAAGGATGAATCACTTTGTGCTAAGTCATTTCCCTTTCCATTCTTTTAGACAATCTGACGAAAAAGGAGCGTCAACAACTTGTTAAAACATAATCAAGATAACAAGGCAATTAACCCATGAAATAGTGAAATTAATGAAATTTTGATAACAAATGGGTAATAAGATATTATAATAATATAATATTTGGTATATAAATATTATTATTTTTATGATATTATTTTGTATCATATTTTTAACAATTATACATGAGGATATATACCACACGCAAAAAAGAAATATAAGGTAAGCGATTTCATCTCAGCATACATTCTATTTAGAAATATTTCTGTTATTAAACAAGTTTCATTTATATGGTGTATATATTTCCCTTTTACATGTCATATCGTAAAACAATATTAGAAAGACATTATATTTTTTCTTTTAATTTTATTACATAATAATTATTATAATTCAATTTTTTAATGTTCCATGGGGAATTTTGGAATATATAATGATTAATATCCCCAAGAACATTTTAAATGATTATCTTTTCAATATAATATCCATTTTTTGTTGTTAAATTTCACATGAAAAAACCAAATTATTGTTTTGAGCATTATTTTGTATATATGGTACACATACTACCACTTTTTCATATAATACCATGATTAAATCATTTTTCATGTTATTTGAAGTTTCAGTTTGAATTATATCATATAATTGGAATTGAGTTAATATTTACAAAGGGGAATAAAATTTCATAATCCAATTTATTTTCATTGGGTTATATTACATCACCATTATATTAATACTCTAAGATCTTGTCTATAATGACTTTCAATATATGTTGATGTATTTACTATTCTAGACACAAACTATCTAGCATATCATGAACTAAACGATCATTATATCCCAATATCCATCTCCATAAATCAATCAATATTAAGGGTCCAAATTAGAAAATGTCACATTCTCAACACTTTCATGCATATAATTTCCCCAATTACCATCAGAGTTCTAGATAGGGCATGAGATAAAACTCATTAGGAAACCACCGATGAAATCTATACAATACATTATATTAATATATTATAAAATAGTGGTCCCAAATGAATAAAAATAGATAAATATTGTAATGATTGTCAATACCTACTTTAGACTCATTTGATAATGTCTCGGAATAAGTAATCATTTAATTAATTATGTTCCAGTTAATAATAAGATATGTATGAGGATCCAAGGTATAAAAATGGAATTCGATAATAATTATAAAAATATTAATAATAACAATAAAAGTGGATCCAAGGTAATAACCAAGCCCTTTTTAATGATAATAATAATAAAGTAGGGTCTAAGGTAATAATAAAATCATCCTTGATGATGATAATAATGAAAGTGGATCCACGATAAGGACCAAGCAATCCTTGACCATAGGGGTCGATCCAACTCAGTAATTACATACAACCTAGATATCAGGGGTCTAAGTGTAATCCCGGGGGATTCTCTAATGGAATAAAAATATAATTAATTCTGTTTTAGTACAAGTATTTCATCCATGTTAAAATTTCTATTCATTACTGGACAAAAATGGTGTATCTATAGCACCACATGTCTGAAGCAGTCAAGCTAGATCCACATATTGTATACATGGAATCCTAATATTTGAGAGACAGTGAATGGATTATTTGGATTTATGATTTTAATCTATAAAAAGACATGGACCATGTTCCAAGGTGTGTATCTCCCCCAAAAATAGGCTCCTTGAATAAGAATGGTTACCTACGAGTGCTCAGGGATTCTCTCAAGAATCAAAGGATAATTAATGTCTGACCACCCCTATAAATATGAAAATTCATATATGCTGTAATAACATTATAAATAAATAATTATTAAATTTATTCCATGTAATACATATGAATTATAATAATTTAATTTGTGAATTTCTGTACCTCCCATATTATGTTGAATATATATACAAGTCATAAAACCATTTATTAATTTAATCCTATTTGCAGTTTTCACGTGCATTTGTGGACATTTTATAAAAATAAAAATGTATACTAAATAATTTTGACCATATTAAATTAAATTATAATTATATAGGTCATGTTATTCTAATTATATACATTCCATTTTACAATTTTATTTCATTTATTATATCTAAACACTTACATTATAATTGTTATCTGGTACTACAATAATATTACCATTTATAATTAATTCAATTATATGCAAAAATATATATTTTTTCCATGGTACTGAAAACATGGATTGAGGAAATATGATTATAAAAACCCACTAACATCATAAATGAGAGAACACACTATATGTAGTGATTAATATTTAGGTTATAACCTCCAACAATATAAATAAAAATTAGGAACAATGATGAAAAATAAATTCATGATGATTATAAGAATGAAATATGAATTACAAAGAAAAAAATTTATAAAATGGAATTCCCCCACTGATGATAGTTAATAAAATAGTGATGATTGAGTGATGAGTCATAGACCACCTAATTCAAATCTACATTACTCTCCTCATCCAGTATATGCCATTAATTTTTAATGGATTGGAAGGAAATTGATGAAAAGATTTAACGGTGAAAATTGATATATGAGAGTACATCAAAATAGATTCCTTGAGGGAAAAATAATTTTAAAAAAACCTAGGGATTGAAGATGATTCCAATAAGAATCCAAATAGAGTAACATTGCTTCTAGTCAACTCCAGATTAATATGATATTGAAGAACCTAGTATGGTGGATCATGAGAGCTTATTACGGGATAATGGGCTCAAATATGACTGGAATATATATTGTGTAAAAAATTAGGTTATGAGTGATATAGGGAAAATTGTTAATTTTTATATAAATATATGGGTTATAAGGTTTGGTTTTATGGTTGGTCAAACCCAATATGAATAGTTCACCCCTACTACCTAAAGTGGGACCCCCACATGTTTATCCAACACTATCATAGAAACGATGAACTAACCATGCTCACTGGACCTGTAAAAATTACTAAACAACTCATCAATCCTCCACTCAGGTCTATAATGTATTCTCAAATTGTGTAGCCTCTATCTCCCCTATATCTATCCCCACATGGTTAGATGCAATCATGTGGCCTATCCCAAATATTAACTTCTAACTGTGCCACCTGATATAATTTTCCAAAAGTGGGGCTACATCCTCCGAAAAATCTCTACACACCACAAAAAATCATGTCACCTCATTATGAATATTATCTAATAAATGAATTATTAGAAAATTAAAAAGATCCATACATCAGAATTAAAATAGATATTTTCCATGATTGTTTACATCAAATGATTATAAAAAAGAGATTCCTCATAGATGATGTGATTCTTCACTCAAATTTTTGTGTCATATAGTAATATTACTTATCACTGCCTTCATATAGTAATGGTATTTTTTGATTATTTATATGTGTTTCTAGTAACCACCTTCAAAATTTTTTTGTTATAAATTATATTCTTGTGAATGATGATTTAATACTTCAATGTCTTAAATGAATCCATTTTATAAGAATGTAACATGACAGTTATGTATTACTACTACACTACCAAAAAGAAATGCCCCACTGCAAATTATATTATGTGGTCATAGAGGATTACAATTATAAATTAATAAACTGATTCCAAGGTTAGAATAATATTTTTTGGTATAAAAGTATGGTAGTTACACTGTCATAAAAATTGTATTTTCATGAATGAACGATCTTCCCCAATGAATGATATTATTTCATTATAAAAAATAACCATTTTAGATTCCAAATTATGTTATTATTATAAATGGTCATGAATTATTATTAAGGATTTAATATATATTATTATTTTAACAAAAAAAAGAAATATATTTGATAAATTTGGCATAACATTGTTAATATAAGGTATATGAATACTTGTATTAATTTTATAATGGTTATGTTAGGATTTATTATAAGGCCCCGACCTTAAACATTGCTTAATATTGAATTAAATGAATAATTCACATTGAGGAACGTTTCAGGTTTAGAGTTTTAGAGAATTAGAACATAACTATTACATCTCAAAAGATTTACAAAGTAGACACTTCTACCAAGTTTCCATAGAATAAAAAAACTCTTAAAAAGAAACATGTCTAGTTCCATGTTTTATGTTGCATGAAATTCCCTTGATCCCATCCTTGACCTTATTCCACATTAAGTCCTGTGAAAAACATTTCAAAAAAACCTGGGGTGAGCATAAAAAGCTCAGTAAGGGATACACAAAGAATGAAAACTATTAGTTTTTCAAACATCAATTAAACCATGTATACTTTATCAAAGTAATACCATCACCTTCATGAAGTAGTAAAAAACTCTTCAATGAATAAAATATCATTACTTACCTTTTTGAAACCAAAGTATTACCATAAAAACCATATAAAGAACACATAACATATATAAAGGTAACTTGGGACATAAACATACTTAAGTGAAATAACCATACGGTCGACTTCCACACATATCACTTAATGGAATAGCCATTCGGCCAACTTCCATACATACTTAATGGAATAGCCATACGGCCAACTTCCATACCCAATGCATTGGAGGTTATAACGTAACCACCCATCCTGGTATTCACGGCACCACCCGTCATATGGTTTATCATGTAACCACCCATCAAATGTCCAAGTACCATTATAAAAATCATAAGACATAAAACAAATATAATGGAAAGAAAACATTTCCACACTTTGATCACAAAATATCACTTAAATATATTGACATAACAAATCCATTATAAAAACCATTTTCAAAACTGAAATTCATAAAAGAGTATATGGTATTTATTTGGTTTAAAAAAACATTACGGCTTGTTGAGGAAGCCAAAGACCAAATAATACTCGCGGCAGCGGAAAAGGTTATTGTCACCGCGTACGTTAAAAGAAACATTCCTATTTGTCGTTTTGTAAAATTCTTCATAGAAAAAGATTCCTTTTGTATAAAAGTAAAAGTAAAAGGGGTTTATACACTGTATAAAAGAAATTAGTTTATAAAATGAAATATGCCTCAATGAAAGGAGATTGAGACGAAGTCCCTTACCTCAGGTCCGACTTGACTCGGTCGTTCTTTAATCTCCTGAATAATAAACTTGAGTTAATTGCTACTTGTTTAAGAACATTTTTAAAGTTCATTATTCCTTTTATATCACTTATTTCCATGTTAAAAACATTATGTAACCATTAAAGTTAATAATGTTTGCTTTGTCGATATTTGGTTCTTAAGTCGAATGTGGACTTCTTACAATTACATGTTGTTCGTGTGGTCAAAGGTTCTTTATATCCAGAATGACATTTCTGATTTGGATATCATATATATCATATATATCCAGCATTTACATGTATTTATAATATTACATAATTATTTAGAGGTAATAAATGAAATGCACTGTTCATGGAGACGGTAAGCCCTACGTACGCATGAACACTACTTTCATTTCTTTGTCATATTAATGGAATTAAAACTAAATGAGAGGTATGTATATTTTAATTCCAGAATTATATTCATCATTTATATGTATCATTCATCATATATATCGATTATATACATGTACTTATATTTGTACATTACATTTGGGGATAAGAAATGAAATGCACCGTTCATGGAGACGGTAAGCCGTATGTACGCATGAACGCTAATTTCATTTCTATCTCATACTTTAATGGAATGAAATAATAATGATATAGAGGTATATTATAATTCCATTATAACATCATATATAATAAATTTTAATCCATCATTTTTACGTCCCACATATGGCATTAATGAATCACATCACTTTGAGGGGGCGGTAGTTCGCACTTCCTTAAATGAAGATATCGCATTTACCCATAATGGAAACCATAAAGGTATGCCCCAAATGAAAAATACAGATGCTTAAAGAAAACATAAACATATTATATATCATATATAAATATAGTGTCATCTTAATGGCCACCATTGAAGGTTTTAAAATAATGTTGAACAATCATCATTTCGGGAGGCAGAAATTCGCCATCCATGGAAACAATATGTTCTTTAAACATTAGATGTAGGTGTGTGTAATTGTAGCTCGAATACTTCTTATAACAACATCCTAGTATATGTAATATACTTGATTGGTTACAAAATAATTGAATAAAAATAGTTTAGGGGGTTGGAGAAGCAAAATAAAACAAAAGGAATCAAGTGAAGACATTACCTTAAAATCGGGTAACTCCGTTTGGTTTGAGCTCAAAGGCTTCATTGGGAAGACTTCTGCCCAAATTGGGGCTTCAAGGAGTAATATAGGGGAGTGGAGAGACAAAATGGGTAGGTTTTGGCCGAGCCAAAGGCTTTGGAAGTGTGGGTAAGGTGGTAGAGGTGGGGGCCTTTTATAAGAGGAGAGGAGGGGCACTCTTGGAAGGTAAAGAAAAGTCACTTTATTTTAAAATTGTATTCGGATTTAAGAGGGACAACATTGATATAATTTGAGGATAAGGTGATAAGGGTTCTAAATCCACCCATACAATAGGTTTTGGACATGTGTAGGTCATATATTTTACTTTATCATTTTATTTTATTTAAATTCCTTATTAATGAGGTAATCGCTGCATCATCATGATGTCATAAATAATTTAATTTATTTAAAGTCAAAAAATTATAAAAAAAAATATCATGATGTAGGAAATCCTTTTAGATTTCCAATGAATATTTCTAATAAAAAAGATGACTTGTATAACCCCATGTAAAAATTATTTTAGTAAAACATCTCATGTTTGTGTTATTTTTACTTTAACATTAAATAAAAAGTTATTTATGTCATTTCCCAACCAAAGTGGTTCCATGGGGTCCTCAAGTTGACCCATGGATTTTCTGGGTCGGCCATTACACATACAATAAGGGTAGGACATGTTTCTAGGTATTTTCATTTTATTATAATATCATTTTTGCCTTAAATTGCACTAATTACCTCTAATCGCAATTAAGAACTTAAAAGTTACTATTCACCAAAAAAATATTTTAATCTCATTGAACCACATTTTTCTTCTTAATGACAACCATGTATGTCGGGTTTTTGAAATTCAAAACACAGAAGTGGTAAAATTTCATTTAAACGAAAAATCAGTTTTTATAAGTACCACTTAGTGGTTCACTATTCATCAAAAATTGAAGTTTTTTCAGAAAAATACCAAAACTTCACCCTAAGATATATTTGATATTCCAAATTCAAAAATGAAGTCCATTTTACAAAATTCACAACATATATGTTGCATTAATTAATTTAATTATTAATTCCCAGTGTCAGAGCTAATAGCGTGTTTTTATGAAACAATAAGTATCAAAAGATTGACACTAGTTTAAGTCCGATTTCAAAGTGAAATTAATTCCATTGACCACTATTGGATTTAATGGTAAAAATATATTCAAATTTAACTTTAAAACCAATTCAAAAGATAATCTAATCATATAAATAAATTAGATTAAAAAGTGATTTTGAATTAAAATACAACATTTTACACTATTCATTAAAAAATGAACTTTATCGGAAAAATACCAAAAATTTACACAAAGTAAAATTTGATGTCCCAATTATAAAGAAGAGTTATATTTAGTCCAATAGAATGTATAAGAGTGAAAAAAACTATATTTAATAACGGTTCTCTATCAAATGTTGATAAGTGGACCTTTCGTGAAAATTAGAGTATATAAGCCTAAAATTGAATTCTTTTCGTATTTTAGGCCTTTATCCTTTATTAGATAAATGTAAAAACATTTAACAAAAATATATAATCATATTTTAGTTATTTCTATTCATTCTCGCTAGTACAATGGCTACGTGTTAACTAACATTTAAAATAATATTATTTTATTACTAGTGTGCAACGTACGATTTCAAAGAAACTCTTTATTGCATATCGGGTACGCTATCGAACATAGAAACCCTGTTAATGTAAAATTAATAAATATGAAAATGTATTATTCTTTATTTACTTGGGATGTTACATCCTTCCCCCTTTTGGGAATTGCGTCCTCACAATTTTATTCACTTATCAAAATAAGTGGGGGTATTTATCCCTAAAAGCATTTTCAGATTCCCACATTGCCACTTCAATCATATGGTTTTTCCAAAAAACCTTTACCTGGTGAATTACCTTATTTCGCAATACTTTCTCTCTTCAGTCAAGAATCTGGACTGGTTGTTCTTCATAAGAGAGATTCTCTTCCAGCTGAACTACCTCTGGACTCAAAACATGAGATGGATCTGGCATATACTTTCTCAGTATCGAAACATGAAACCAATTGTGTACCTGAGATAAACTCTGAGGTAATTCTACTCTGTATGCAACTGATCCAACTCTCTCTATAATTTCATATGGTCCAATGAACATTGGACTCAACTTTCCTTTATTACCAAATCTCATCACATTTTTCTATGGTGAAACCTTGAGAAAAACATGATCACCTACCTTGAAAGACAGATCCTTCCTCCAGTTATCCGTATAACTCTTCTACCTGCTTTGAGCTGTTCTCATGTGTTTCTGAATCAACTGAACTTTTTCTGCCATCTCTTCTACCAATTATGGTCTCATCAGCTTCCTTTCACGCACTTCATCCCAAAATGCTGGAGTTCGACACCGCTTCCCATATAATGCCTCAAATGGTGCCATCTGTATACTGGAATGAAAACTGTTATTATAAGAAAACTTAACCAAAGAAAGATGTTGGTCCCAAATTCCCCGATAATCTATCGAACAAGCTCATAGCATATCCTCCAAGTTCTGAATTGTTTGTTTTGACTGCCCATCTAATTGAGGATGAAAAGCTGTACTAAAATTTAATTCAGTACCCAACGACCTCTGAAGGCCTTTCCAAAAGTTATAAGTAAACCTGGGATCACGGTCAGATACAATAGAGAGAGGAAATCCATGTAACCTGACTATCTCTTTAAGATACAAACGGGAAAGTTGATCTGGGGAAAAATTATCTCATATGGAAAGGAAATGAGCAGATTTAGACAAGCGATCAACAATAACCCAGATTGAATTATTACCTCGAGATGTCTTCGGTAATTCCACAACAAAGTCCATGGATATATTCTCAAATTTCCACTCTGGAACTGGTAGAGGCTGAAGCATCCCATTCGGTAACTGCCGCTCTGCTTTAACCTACTGACAAGTCGAACACTTTACAGTAAAATCAACAATATCTCTTTTCATTCCATCCCACCAGTAATACTCCCGCAGATCTATGTACATCTTAGTACTGCCAGGATGAACTGAAAACGGAGAACTATGAGCTTCACATAACTACTCTCTCTTCAACTGTGAATCACAAGGCACAGACAATCTCTTCCCAAATATCATAACACAATCACTATCAATGTTGAATTCATGCAACTTACCTTTCTGAACTAGCTCTACCTTTTTCTCAAACTCACTGTTTTGCTTCTATGCTTGCTTGATTCTATCTGATAGGGATGATCTCACTGATACCTGAAACAAAATAGAAGAACTTCCTGCACCGACAACTTCTATGCCAATGTTCATCAAATCAAAAACCAAAGGATCTCGTTCCAAACGTAGCATGGTTAATAAAGCATTACTTTTTCGACTCAATGCATCAGCCACTTTATTTTCTTTTCCCGGATGGTAGTGTATTGTACAATCACAATCCTTGATTAATTCCAGCCATCTCCTCTGTCTCATGTTCAATTCTTTCTGAGTAAATATATACTTTAAAATTTTGTGATCAGTATATATTTCACACTTTACTCCATACAAATGATGCCTCCAAATTTTTAAAGCAAAAACAACAGTAGCTAATTCCAAATCACGTTTAGGGTAATTTACCTCATGAGTTTTCAAATAACGTGAAGCATAAGCAATTACCTGATCATTCTGCATAAGGACACACCCAAGTCCCTTCAATGAAGCATCACTGTATATAACAAAATCACCATTCATGAAAGGAAATTCCAAAACTAGAGCATTCACCAATCTTCTTCTCAACTCCTTCGGTAGTAACCTGAGTCAACTGAGTCATCACTGCAACAAACTATGTAGTTCTGATTCTGACCATCTCAAGATACTGATTTGGAAGGTCATTTCCCTCAGTATGCCTTCCCAAAAAAGCTTCTCTATTTCCTCTACGAATAACCATTTTTAACACTGAAATACCTTAGGTGAACCAACATGGTAATCTGTAAATGCTATATCATTTCAATCATATTATAATATAACACTTTTCTAACTCCTAAAGTTGTCTAAACCGACCTTTGATACCAACTGTAAGGCCCCAGCCTTAAACATTACTTAATATTGAATTAAATGAATAATTCACATTGAGGATCTTTTCAGGATTACAGTTATAGAGAATTTGAACATAACTATTACATCTCAAAATATTTACAAAGTAGACACTTCTACCAAGTTTCCATAGAATAAAAAAACCCTTAAAAAGAAACATGTCTAGTTCCATGTTTTTTATAGCATGACATTCCCTTGATCCATTCCTTGACCTTATTCCACATTAAGTCTTGTGAAAAACAATTCAAAAAAACTTGGGGTGAGCATAAAAAGCTCAGTAAGGGATACACAAAGAATGAAAACTGTTATTTTTTCAAACATCAAGTAAACCATGTATACTTTTTCAAAGTAATACCATCACCTTCATGAACTAGTAAAAAACTCTTCACTGAATAATATATCATTACTTAACTTTTTTTAACCAAATTATTACCATAAAACCCATATAAATAACACATAGCATATATAAAGGTAACTTGGGACATAAACATACTTAAGTGGAATAACCATACGGTCGACATCCACACATATCACTTAATTGAATAGCCATTCGGCCAACTTCCATACATACTTAATGGAATAACCATACGACCGAAATCCATACCCAATGCATTGGAGGTTATAATGTAGCCACCCATCCTGGTATTCACGGCACCACCTGTCATATGGTTTATCACGTAACCACCCGTCAAATGTCCAAGTACCATTATAAAAATCAAAAGACATAAAACAAATATAATGGAAAGAAAACATTTCCACACTTTGATAACAATATATCACTTAAATATATTGACATAACAAATCCATTATAAAAACCATTTTCAAAATCGAAATACATAAAAACTTATATGGTATTTATTTGGTTTTAAAAAAAACATTACGGCTTATTGAGGAAGCCAAAGACCAAATAATACTCGCGGCGGCAGAAAAGGTTGTTTTCACCACGTAAGTTAAAAGAAACATTCCTTTTTGTCATTTTGTAAAATGCTTCGTAGAAACAGATTCCTTTTGTATAAAAGTAAAAGTCAAAGGGGTTTATACACCGTATAAAAGAAAGTTGTGTATAAAACGAAATATGCCTCAATGAAAGGAGATTGAGATGAAGTCCCTTACCTCGGGTCTGACTTGACTCGGTCGTTCTTTAATCTCCTGAATAATAAAATTGAGTTAATTTATACATGTTTAAGAACCTTTTTCAAGTTTGTTATTCCTTATATATTACTTATTGCCATGTTATAAACATTATGTAACCATTTATGTTAATAATGTTTGTTTTGTTGATATTTGGTTCTTAAGTCGAAAGTGGATTTCTTACAATTACATATTGTTCGTGTGGTCAAAGGTTCTTTATATCCAGAATGACATTCCTGATTTGGATATCATATATATCATATATATCCAACATATACATGTATTTATAATGTTACATAATGATTTAGAGGTAAGAAATGAAATGTACCATTCATGGAGATGGTAAGCCGTACATACGCATGAACGCTACTTTCATTTCATTGTCATATTAATGGAATTAAAACTAAATGAGAGGTATGTATATTTTAATTCCAGAATTATATTCATCATTTAGATGTATCATTCATCATATATATCGATTATATACATGTACTTATATTTGTACATTACATTTGGGGATAAGAAATGAAATGCACCGTTCATGGAGATGGTAAGCCGTATGTACGCATGAATGCTACTTTCATTTCTATCTCATACTTTAATGGAAAAAAATAATAATGATATAGAGGTATATTATAATTCCAGTAAAACATCATATATAATAAATTTATATCCATCATTTTTACGTCCCACATATGGCCTTAATGAATCACATCTCTTTGAGGGGGCGGTAGTCCGCACTTCCTTAAATGAAGATATCGCATTTACCCATAATGGAAACCATAAAGGTATTCCCAAAATGAAAAATACAGAAGCTTAAGGAAAACATAAACATATTATATATCATATATAAATATAGTGTCATCTTAATGGCCACCTTTGAAGGTGCTAAAAGAATGTTGAACAATCATCGTTTCGGGAGGCAGAACTTCGCCATCCACAGAAACAATATGTTCTTTAACCATTAGATGTAGGTGTGTGTAAGTGTAGCTCGAATCCTTCTTATAAAAACATCCTAGTATATGGAATATATTGGAGTTGTCACAAAAGAAATGAATAAAAAGAGTTTAGGGGGTTGGAGAAGCAAAATAAATCAAAAGGAATCAAGTGAAGACATTACCTTAAAATCGGGTAACTCCGTTTGGTTTTAGATCAAAGGCATCCTTGGGAAGAATTCTTCCAAAATTAAGGCTTCAAGGAGTAATAGAGGGAAGTGGAGAGACAAACTGGGTAGGGGGTGGCCGAGCCAAAGGCTTTGGAAGTGTGGGTAAGGTGGTAGAGGTGGGGGCCTTTTATAAGAGGAGAGGAGGGGCACTCTTGGAAGGTAAAGAAAAGTCACATTATTTTAAAATGTTATTCGGATTTAAGAGGTCCCTCATTGATTTAATTCGAGGATAAGGTGATAAGGGTTTGAAATCCACCCATCCAATAGGTTTTGGACATGTGTAGGTCATATATTTTACATTATCATTTCATTTTATTTAAATCCTTTATTAATGAGGTAATCGCTGCATCATCATGATGTCATAAATAATTTAATTTATTTAAAGTCTAAAAATTATAAAAAAACTATCATGATGTAGGAAATCTTTTTATCTTTCCAATGAATATTTATAATCAAAACTCTGACTTGTATAACCCCATGTACAAATTGTTTTAGTAAAATATATCATGTTTGTGTTATTTTTACTTTAACATTAAATAAAAAGTTATTTATGTCATTTCGCAACCAAATTGGCTCCATGGGGTCCCCAAGTTTACCCAGGGCTTTTATTGGTCGTCCATGACACATCCAATAAGGGTAGGATATGTTTCTAGGTATTTTCAATTTATTATAATATCATTTTTGCCTTAAATTGCACTAATTACCTCTAATCACGATTAAGAACTTAAAAGTTACTATTCAGCAAAAAAATATTTTAATCTCATTGAACCACATTTTAGTTCTTAATGAAAACCATGTATGTCAGATTTTTGAAATTGAAAACATAGAAGTGGTAAAATTTCATTTAAACGAAAAATCAGTTTTTATAAGTACCACTTAGTGGTTTTACTATTCCTCAAAAATTGAAGTTTTTCAGAAAAATACCAAAACATCACCCTAAGCAATATTTGATATTCTGAATTCAAAAATTAAGTCCATTTTAAAAAATTCAAAAAATATGAGTTGCATTAGTTAATTTAATAATTAATTCCCGCTGTCAGAGCAAATAGCGTGTTTTTATGAAACAATAAGTATCAAAAGATTGACACTAGTTTAAGTCCGATTTCAAAGTGAAATTAATTCAACGACCACTATTGGATTTAATGGTAAAAATATATTCAAATTTCACTTTAAAACCAATTCAAAAGATAATCTAATCATATTAATAAATTAGATTAAAAAGAGGTTTTGAATTAAAATACAACATTTTACACTATTCATTAAAAAATGAATTTTATCGGAAAAATACCAAAAATTTACACAAAGTAAAATTTGATGTCCTGATTCTAAAGAATAGTTATATTTAGTCCAATAGAATGTATAAGAGTGACCAAAACTATATTTAATGACGGTTCGCCATCAAATGTTGATAAGTGGACCTTCCGTGAAAATTAGAGTATATAAGCCTAAAATTGAATTCTTTTTGTATTTTAAGCCTTTATCCTTTATTAGATAAATGTAAAAACATTTAACAAACATATATAATCATATTTTAGTTATTTCTATCCATTCCCGCAAGTACAACGGCTATGTGTTAACTAACATTTAAAATAATATTATTTTATTACTAGTGTGCAACGTACGATTTCAAAGAAACTCTTTATTGCGTATCGGGTACGCTATCGAACATAGAAACCCCTTTGAAGTAAAATTAATAAATATGAAAATGTATTATTCTTTATTTACCTGGGATGTTACATTTATGATGTAATGTGAAGGTAGTCATGGAGAACCCCATAATTATAGATAGTGGAAAGAATTTTAAATAGATAGTGGATAACAAAATTTGATAAATGGATTTGGGTTAGCATTTCAATTTTCACAAAAATACATAATTTAACCCCATTATTATTTTTATATAATGTTTTTTATTTCATCATTCCATTCATGGAAATCCATGGGGCCAAGATATTATATCATCCATGTTCCTTAATGAGTCACCATTACATTGTACCATTACATTATTATATCCATTTAACATTATTGAATTATCACCATTCCATGATGTCATGGAACAACTATTACAAAAATATAAAAACATTGATATGGGAACCAACCAAAACATTAGCTGATTATTAAATATATATATTTTTCATGTGATAAAAAATAAATTATTATATATTTACCGATGGATATGATGTAATATTTAAAATCCAACATAGCTAGGTAAATCAAAGAGGGTAATTCATTTGAAGCATGATTTATAAACATCAAATAGGGTAATACATTTGATGCATGATTTCTAAAGAGAAAATTTTATTACACATGGGATATAAAAAATAAGGGAACAACGTTATCTTATTATCTCATATAGAAATGGATTATACATATCATCTTTGATTTTATACTTCAATTATGGCTACACATTGGTGAGGAAGATATCTCATTTTAGAAATACAATTTGTGGAAACCTATTTATATTTATGTGGCTTCCGACAATGAAAAAATTTATTCAATTAATATTTTCTATATAAAATATTATGGTATAATATACTGGATGTGTCCAAAAATAATTAATAGAAATAAATCCCCATATAATTTTGAAATTATCTCTAAGCATGAACATTTTATTCTGGTGGAATTTCTAGTTGTGGGATTTTTTTTGGAATATGTGTCTCTAGAACCTCAATGTTTTGGTGTTTAATTATTTAGAAAAATTTTATCCAAATGAATATTAACATTATTATTCATTATGATAGGAACTATGTTGTAATCATGGATAAAAATTTGAAGACACATTTCATACAATGCATCTGCACTCGATTCATATAGCTAGATATGTGAAGGAACATGTTATACAATGAATCCACACTTAAAGCCTCTTGTCACAAGCTCATACCATCTTAAGTTTTCCACTAAATTTGTCACATACTCACCTCAAATAGGACACATTATTTCACCTCATCTCACCAAAATGAACCCAAACACACATTTTGAAAGAACGTCTATTCCACACCATGAAACTATCATATTTTAGAAGAACTAAATCCCTCCTATAGTTTTAAATTACATCATATTGACGTGTCTCAGTGGAGTAAGTTCACCACATCCTTGCATGTCTTATTTCATATCAAACATTACTAACACAAGGATGGAACAACGTCTTATATAACCATGTAAAATTTTCATCTCAAGGAACACTTTCATGCATGGTCCATTATATGATAAACACCCACACCAAGGGTTCTGGGTAGTCTCCTGCCACCTAAGAAAAAGGACTATCACACCACAAAGTCTGAGTGATCTCAACATCAACTACTCACAAATCCCACAGAGCGGAGGTGTTTCATATGTTGATATATCGATAAAAAGTTTCTATGTCATATAGTAGAATATTTATGAGTGAAAAAATTACATTGGTCTATGTCTGGAGAACCCAAAAAATGAAGACCTATTCCATTATACTATCCACCACTTCTTCCAGGATTGGCCAATGTTAAAACCTCTTAGGTCCCCATAACTGGAACATATATAATGTTATAAGACTACATCTAACATATTCATGTCCTACATTAGTTATCGGCTATTCAATGTGAAGATGATAATCACCCCTATCTATTTAATGATGATTTCACTACTCATTTGGTGGTGTCACATATTGGTAACCACCTGAAGGTAACAACTAATGAACGTGTCTTTAAATTTTGGCCACATATCCCAACATGTAATCATCAAATACCTAGCTAAAAATCATATATGGATTTAGTTTTAGAGACACATTTACTATTATCGTGATCTACAATGGACAATGAGTATATTTTTATGTGGAAATGAATAAATATTGATAGTGAAAAGGATCCATTATATTTTTTGAAAGAGCCATTGATCTCTAAAATTTATGTCTTATCCTATTGAGTTGATAAGAATGTAGTTAGTCTATGGGTGTATAGATATGTAGACTAAAACACAAACATTGGGTTCCCTAGATTAATCCCCACACTCGATACACATTATAATAGTTCTCAAAGTCCCAAACAATTCTTCATATGGTGAATGTCATAACATAGTCTCATTTAATTCCCTTCTCTGATACCATAATGTCACAACCCGACCAAACAGGGCTCGCCTAGTAAGAGAACATCCAAGACGCTAAAAACCCAATCAATCTCTAATAGGGTAGGGGATGAAAATAAGAACCTCGATAGAATAATAAAAATTAGATGTCTTATAATAAATATACAATAAACATGCACCTGACTATCTCTATATTATAACTTAGAAAAATAATACAATTTAGTAGAATCTAATGTGTATACATAAAATCTATATAATATAGGAATATGGATGGTAATGTAGAAATATTAACCAAAATGAAATAAAAATAATACACACACAACCTAAAATGATGTTTTAACCTTCCAACAACTAGAAAATTGGAGAATAGGGGAAGCTATTCCACTAATCAACAAGACCAACCACCATATGATTCCAATTCTCACATGTATCCCTAAGCTCCAACTATGTCACCGTTGATCTACCTGCATTATACAGAAGTCATAATAGGTGTGGGAAAATCCAATGAATTGGTGAGTATATACATAACCATTATGAACTACTAGAAAACATGGAATGGAGAGATAGATATTTAAAATAACATTCATACCACCCCAATAAATTCACATCAATAAAAAATAATAAAATAAATATAGAAACTATATATGATCACTAAAAAACACAAATTACAGATAAAATGGATCGCCATATCAATTTTCAAGTTATGAATAATGTCTAAGCCTATAGATCTAAATGATGTTTTTCGATATCCAACATCATATGTAGTTGTAAAATAATCCAAATGGCGGGGTTGAAACCTCACCAATGCACTCCACATCCAATTGATACAAACCCTTAAACTAGGAGTCCAATGTAATGTCACCAAATTTTTTTGGGGTTCCCACTAATGAATAACCCTATCCATAATTGAGGGAGGAAAGAATCAAAATAAGGACATGTATGCCATCGATGCTCAAAAATATGGGTGTGCCACCCCATATATAGATACCCTAAACTTAGCTTTACAAAATATCAAATATATCTAGATAAATTTCTAGACTGATGAACTATTGATATAGGGGAGTGTCCACCCAAACATCTCATTGATTATCGTACCCTAGTAACTTCCATCATCAATCATACTGTAACTAATATTCAGATATGAATAAAATTGTATCATATCTCATATTCCACGATGATATCAACCATCATATTCTATGTGGAAAAAATCTCATGATAGGATGTTCATTGGCCAAAATACAATTGTTGAATATTGAGGTATTCTATAAATAATTTACTAAGGATATACATGATATGCATGGTAGTATGGAAGTTATGTCACCCCTCTTAGTCATAGGGTTATGTCAAAAAAAGACATGGATTCGATATCCATGTAATTCTAAAATTTAAGACACTATGAAAAAATGTATGTATTAGATTCACAGGGAATTCCCTTGAACATATATTTATTCCCTTTTACATGGTTTTTTACAATGATGACCTTACCTCATTGCCAGGACATGTCCTTCAATTGACATTTATTGGGAATCAATGTAAAAAAATGGAATTTCATGTGGTACATAGTTTGAGTCAATGACTTTTGGACTGGCCATATACATCTAATTTTTCCCACATTCATGGCTATGTACCTATCTGTGTCTTGGTACATGGATATTCTTGTGTACTCATTAGATTTCTCAAGAACTCTCAATGAAATTTGAGTTTCTTCTCTAATAGGGACATGGTTGTGAGTAGCTGGAAGACATCCTAGATTCTTTGATGTGGAAAATGGAATGTTGTCCCATCTATAAGATGTGATATCACTAACTTTTCGGAAAACACATGACTCAAGAAAATATGAAAAACATGTCTTTTGTTCATCTGATCTCTATGGTATATTGTTTTGTTTTTTATAAAACTATTAATCCTTAACGGGGCTCCCCAGTTCTTGGTCCACCATTATGTTTTCAATTGTAGAACACTAGAAACTAATGGGGATCATATTCTATTATTTATTTCATCCCTTCAGAAGCTCGAAATTGGAATCTGATTATCTGCGCCAATCCTGCTACATGTTATGTAGCTCCTCCCATCACAATCATCACTATAGATCCTAGATCCCAAAATAATCACCCAAAAAGCATTCATATCATTACAAAAATAACTAATATAGTATCCTTTTCAAGCAAACATTGTGAAAAAAATAGTTTGATCACACTAGAACCCACTCTAAAAATGTCAAATAATTTCCCTTTAGACCTATAATAAATAGCATGATTAACTAGTGTGGAGTATAAGTAAAAAATGAGAAATAATTGTTGGAATATAATTCTAATTAAATGATCATAAAAACTTTATTTCCAAGGTGATAACATGGAACAAAATATATTGAATTTATTTAACTATTAAATCACTCTAGAGAGGATCATTAAAGAAAAGATAAATCATAAATAAAGAATAGAAAATAAGAATCAATGATCTATAATTTAAAAATAATTATGGAAACCAATATTAATGATACATAAATAAATTTTTTATCGGCTGATAGAGAATAAATAATTTTATGGTGAAAAATAATACCCACTATGTTAGTTTCCTCTCAAACAACATTGCTTTGATCTCCCACCATTCTCAAACCCCAATTTGATAACATATAATAGCCTTCCCCCACTAGTAAAATCCATTATGCAAGTCTAAAACCAATGAAACATATCAAAAAATAGTAATAAAGGGAATTATGGTAGTAAATTTAAAATATAATTAATTAATATTATTATTTATTTTCATTAAACACACCGAACAAAACTAAGTTATGCAAAAATATAATGTTAACTAGAAAAATGTTTCACCTTGGGTAAACCCCACATCCCATAATTGACCATGTTGATCTGATCCGTTGTTTCATATTTATTCATCTTTATCATAAAAAACCGCATACGTGTGATATTAATATTCTTATTATTTGGATAATATCATTACAATTTTCACTATTAAAAATAATCATTAGATGTCTTAGGATATGGATCCAATAACATTCTAAGGAATATATCAATGTCTTATGTGGAAAAAAGAGAATCAGGACATTAATGGAAGATATGGATCTAATATTCAAACCCCCATGAAATAATTTTTCATATCAGTTTAATATCGGTTGGTAAATGTTTCAAAAAATATAAGATTGTTATTTATTTTCTTTTTTGTGTCTAATGAAAATGAAATTTATTTTGAAGGTATTGAATGATGACTCAAAATTTTTAGTCATGTTATTTCAAACTATTGTCCTGCAAAAGATATCATTGTTAGGGAAATAAAAATCACATACATGTATATAATTTTATTTATGAAGGGTACCATATATTTTGGTTTTATTTTGTACATGTTGATATTTATGTATTATTTTTTCAAGAAGGATTTTGTATTGAAATTATACCCTTATGGATATTGGATGAACATGTATTATATAATATATGAATGATAGGTGATATATCTAATAGTTTTATATGTTATCAAAGAAATATATTATGTTCTAAAGCCCTGAATAAGACAATTGTTTTCTAGAGAATTACAAAAGGTAAACTAATTATCATTAGTTCTAAGGAAGAATAATTGTAAAAAGGCCATTCTTAGTTAGATCACATGATCATGAAATATATTGGTACATAGAATTCTGTAAAAAAAATATGTTTGGGAATCTTGAGATGACGTCTATGGTATTCATCATTATCTAAAGGATTGGAAGGATCATACATTTGTTTTACCATGTCCTGGTAAGATCCACATGGAGTCTTGTTGGGGAAGATAAAATATTAACTATTATTGGGGTTTCATTAGTTCTCTAATACATTTCAAGATTCTTATATAGAAATATTCCATTGAGTAGTGCTTTATTATACACTTAAAGGAAGATAAGATTATATTGGTAAGGTCTTGGTTTCCATGCATTAATATGTTTAGGAATATATTCTATTTTTGGAGACATAAATAAGTAATAGTTATTAAGGATATATGAAAATTTTTGTCAGGAAGGTGAACCAAATTATTAGAAATGTCAATTTAACGAACAAGTGAGTACTCTTAATGATGCAACAACTGTACTTATTAGAGATTAGTCTGTTCTCCAAGAAATTTTCATATAATGGATTTATGAAGAATATGGAGATGATATATATGTTTTTTGGGATATATCATCAATAATTAGATAATATTTGAATGTTCTATTACTTGAGGTGGATAATGTAATATAGTCATCTAAATGGCCATAGAAAACATCATCTCATAAAAGAAATGTATTTACTTTTGTAGAGAATAGAAATTCATTTTATTTGGATAATTTTTTCCAAATTTAATTAGTTTAAGGATGAGGATGCAATGTTTTAGAGATAACATGAGAGTTATCAGAAATCTATTGAATATAAATGGAATTATTATATTTAAAAAAATAACCTGAGTCTCTCAAGGTTCAGTATCTTTTTTAAAAAAATTACCAATATCATAGAATTTCATAGTTAATTTTATAACAGGTATATATAAATATGTTGGAATGATTTTAAATGAATCAATTTCAATGTAATAGTTTTGATATATAAATTTTTTTGTCTTGTCAGTCTGAGTGTGAAATAGCTACTTTTATTCAAGGATGGAATTCTATGTCAAGTTGAGCTATAACCTAAACATTGTGAACATGAATATAGATAATATTATAATTCTCTTACTCAATGGATGAATGATATAATGTATTATAATGTGATAGTGTTCGGATAAAAAAAGTTATGTACAACTAGTCATTGATACTCCATATGTTCACTTCTGTAGATTTATGATTCTCATTTTGGAAAACAAGATAGGTGAAATGGTTAAAATCTATATTCAGTATTTAAATATTGTTCCTAATTTTATAAAATTGATCCTTTTGGAGATTCTAAAAATGATTTATGTGTTATGATTTTTGTTGAAGTAATGGTATGGGAAAATTCATGATAACATTAGGCAATTGGTTGAAGAGTTGGAGGAATGGAAACAGACTATCAAAGATTCCATTAAAATACAAATTTCTACTAATGTTCCTAAACATTAACCATTTTTTCAACCATCCCACAAAACTATAAAAAAAATTTGAACAAATATTCTTCGAGTCCTATAAATTTATTAACATAATTAATATTGTCACTTTTTGGATATCGTTATATTCTATTAGTTGTTTACAACATTTTTAATATTTCGATGATCATAAATTTTGTAGATTGATAATTTTTTAGTATAAATAAATTAACTAATAATTTAGTGATGCATTTATTTTTTATTAATCAATTTCTATACATTATCTTTGAATTAACAAAAAGGGTGATACATATAGATAATGACAACATACTATAATTTTGTATAAAAATATCTATTTTGTTTGACAATTATATAAAATCCATTTTTTTATTACTATTAGTTTTTTGATCATAAAATCAGAGATATTATTGGGAATATAAATGAATATATAATTTTATAATTATTTAGAGATTTCAAAAATGGTTTTCTGGGCTAATTATCACAGTACAAACTATTTGAGTAACATTTTAAAGGATCTTCCATATTAAATTAACTCTTCTCAATTTCAATGTAAATATGTTTTTTATATGGTCATTAAATTCAAATTTACAATGCATTGAATATTTTGATTATATAATTGTATCTGGGAGTTATTCCCATATTTTATTGACCATAATTAAAGTCATATTTCTTATTTAATTTTAATGTATTTTATCTTATATATAAAATTGTTAGGTGTATAATATTTTTTTTCATATCATTATTTTACTATTGTTACTATTGTTGAATCTTTCATAAAAAATTTATTAAGTTTTTATAAATTATTATTGTTTTTTATACTTTTAATATATTCTATAATTTTTATCAATTCATAAAAACTATTTTCAAGGCTACACTTTAGAGACATACATGTAGAAATATTCATATATGATATTGGTACATCATTTAAAATTATCCATAGCTTTTTTTAATGATTATTAAAAATCCTTTCATATATTCTATTTAGGATGAATTATATTGGATAGATTCTTAATGAATCAATGATTTGAACACATTTTAAATAGTTATAATCTCTTTTTTTAGAGTTTTAGCTTATCATATGATGTTTTGGATGTAGTGTTCCTTGAAAAACAAGACAAGTGAAAAATAAAATCCTTTTCTTTAAGTTATTAACTTCCTTCTCTTAGTTTTATTTGTCCCTTGAAAGGTGGAATATTTAGTAAGAATCATCATGCTCGTACATAGGGTGGTCATGGAGTGGAGTAGTATATTACTGTTCCTTAAACCATAATAAAATAGCAATATTATTTTATTTATTACTGCAGTGCATAATATCCTTCAAGAAATGAGTATTTAGTTACATCTTAAATAACATATTGTGTAATTATTAATTAGTTAGTGGTTTTATAAAAAACATTATTCACCACATTATAATGTTTTCATATTATTCTGATAATCATGTTCAAAAAAATACACCTCCTTCAAAATTTTATCATTTCAAAATACACACATTCCTATCATCTTATGAATATTCCAAGAATGAACATAATTGATATGATCCTTTGAATTGTATGTTATAGAACCTAGAAGGATGTATCAAATTGCATATATACCACTAAATTTTAGGAATAATATTACAATAGTGTTCCCACCCTATCCTACGAAACATGTACACAAATTCATGCAGTTTTTTAGTTGAAAACATATACAAGTGTTCCTGTTTAGACTAGTTAATCACTCAATATAAGAAAATAAAAATCCATAATAAGAATTTAGTGGGTACATTATTACATTTATATATAATAATAAATTTCACATCACAATGTATCCAAAAATATGGTATCCTTTACAAAACATATACATACATATTTTAGTTGTTACATTTTAAAAAAATGGTATAAAACATAAAATACATTTGATAACTATATTATGTCTTCTAATATATCAATGAAATCAATGTGTGATCACATATAGTATCCCAATGGATATAAAAAAATACAAATTGGTAAAATAAGATTATTAATAATTGGATACATATATTTGAATACATCCTAGAATAACAACGTATAAATAACACAGTTAAATTAATCAATAGTCAAATGTGCCATATAAATAAGACCATGAATATGGAAAATATATTCTTGACATGTTTTATTGCAGATAGATTTTGATTGACTATTTCACCTTACATTTAAAGAATTGTGTGGATATTGAAGCCTCCACAAAAATTACTAATCTAATCATATATTCTGTTTTGGAGATGCTCCATGTGATCTAGTATGGGAAATTTTTTTACATTCATAGAAATTATTCATTTAGCTTAAATGAAGGTTTTATGCGGATCCTCGTTAATATACATGAATAAACCTCGATTAAGAAGGATTGTTGTGACAAATCAGTCAATGTATTCATGATTCTTCATCATCATAGGGTAAACAGTATCTATTATTAATCTAGTAATAAATTTGAAGTGTTCTAGCAAGCCCTGCTCCCATGATGGATTATATTGACCTTGGATGGTGCCTCTAAGGGAAATCTGGGTCCCTCAAGTTGTGGTGAAATATTCAAAGGCACCTTGTAATATACTTTGGCTATTTCTATGGAATCTATGTTATTTTATCATCCCTAGATGGTGAAATTATGAGTGTGATTCATGTTGTTTCCTTCACCACGAAACATGGATGGTATAATATTTTTATTAAAAATGATTCGAACAATATTTTCAATGCCATTTGGATTGGAGTGGAGCATCTTTCATGGCCACTCACAACTTGTTGGACGAATTATGTAACACCCCGAGATTTTATGAAATATATTCTTTTTAATTTCATTAATGTCTTGTGTTGTACGCTACACCAAAAGGAGCTTGCACAACACGTATCCTTGGATTGACTTTCATTACACGCAATCACGACCTTCCTTGATAGCGTGTGTAGTACGCAATACTGAGTTTCACTAAACAATGATATGCTATTAAAATATTATTAAAACTAGCAGTTATGAATAGTAATAACCAATTTTTGAAATTTTTTAAATTTTATTTTTCAAAATGGACTTAATTTTTGGATTCGGAATATCGAAATTAGCTTAGGTTGAAATTTTGGTGATTTTCGGATAACTTTCATATTTTGATGAATAGTGAAAATTACTAAATTTTAAATAAAAACAACTTTTTCAATCAAAATAATTAATAGTGATAAATTATAAATTTGGGTGGTTTTAAAGTATATTTAGAATATATTTTTACAATTTAATACAATGTTGGTCATTGGATGTAATTTCACATTTAAACCAGACATAAACAAGTGCCAATCTTTTGATAGTTATTATCTCTTAAGAACACGCTATTTGTTTTGACGACGGGAATTAATTTTTAAATTAATTAATGCAACAGATATGTTTTGAATTTGGTAAAAAAGAAATCATTTTTGAGTTCATAATATCAAATATAGCTTAGGCCTATGTTTTGATATTATTCTGAAAACTTTCAATTTTTGATGAATAGTGTAACCACTAAGTGGTAGTTAAAAAAACTGAATTTTTCATAAAACTTAATTTTACCACTTCTGTGAGTGGAATTTCAAAAATCCCACAGACACGGTTGATGTCAGTAAGTAAAATGTGGTTCAATGAGATGAAAATAATTTTTGGTGAATAGTAACGTTTTACTTTTATTTACCACGGTTAAAAGTAAATAGGGTAATTAATGTTAAAAATGATATTATTTTTACCCTAACACATGTCCTAATTTTAATGGATAAGTGTAATTAGAACAAAAACAAACTTAGGAATAAAATATGACCATTTATGCCCACTTGAATTAGATTAGGACATTTATTATTATTTAATTCAAAGAAGAGTTAAAAGAGTTAAAATCAATGTTTATTTAATAAAAAAATTTTAATATAAGGTTATACATAAGATAAATTCGACAATAAATATTAATTAGAAAGCTAAAAAGACTTCCTAAATAATGGTATTTTATTTGTAATTTTTAGACATTAAATAATGTAATTTATTTATGACAAAACGATGATGCAGTAATTATCTTATTAATGAAATATTTACATAATTGATTTTATAAATACCCAAATAAATATAATATGAGACTTTTTAGGAATTACACTAATTTTATAGGTTAATATGACATGTTAGTATGGGTTTAATTAACTTTGTTCGAACTTATCATTCTGTTATGATTTTTACAAAAATCAATTACTAAATAGTATCAAAATTGACATAAAATAGTTTTTAAAACAAATATTATATTATTAATTGTTATTTTATTCCTAAAAATCTAAGGTTCGGCCAAATGACTTAGATAAGTTTATATATATTAATAATAAACAATTTGGGGTTCTTTTGGCTTCTTATAGTAAGATTATTAACCTTATAGTGTAAGAACACAAAAGACACGGTAAAAGTAAAATTATTTAACTTAATCTTAAATCTAAATGATAATTTTAAAATATTAACCTAAACTTGTCTAAATTCTATTGGATTAGAGGATTTCGGCCCATCCCAACCTTAGCCTCGAAATAAATCAATTTGGAGCTATTTAAAACCGAACTTGAATTTATAATAAAATAATATTTTTTGTTATTCCAAATGTGCCCCTCTCCACCCTTATAAAAGGGCACCTCCTCCCTCTCTTCCTCACACCACATTGAGCCTTAAATCACAGCCAACCCCTGCAAAATTCTATTCTCCACTTCCCTAGAAACATCCTAGAGGTTCTGTTCTTCTTCAAAGACTCATTTTAGTGCCCTAATAGGAGGTCTCAAAGAAGCACTTCAAAGAAGAGGTAATGTCTGTTACCGATTCTTTCATCTTTATTTCATCTTCCACTTCTTCTTCTTAGGTTGTTTCATTATGAAGTAATAACATCAGTATCACTCATATACGGATATGTTATTATAAGTATGAAACAACCCTATTTCACTATCTATCCATCCTACGAAAAAAGAAATCACCGCGCATGCGTACGTACGGAATACCGTCTCCACGCCGTGGTGAAATCTATTTGCCACCACCACCTTACTTGGATGGGTATAATGGTGTAAATAATAACTATATATTATTATTTTAAAGTGATATTGATTCTTAAATAGTATACATACACTCCAATACGGTCCCACGATCATGAGAACGATATCATCACTCGTGTGTACGTACGGACTACCGTCTCCACGACGCGATGAGATTCATTCTCCACTTTAAACCATTCATGAATGATTATAAAGTATATATAATAATTAATCATGAAATATATGACATAATAATGATACTGGATTTATGTGTATATATATTAATGTCATTTACTTCAATCAGTTTAACTCAATAAGGAAACGAAAACAGCGTTCATGCGTACGTACGGCCTACCGTCTCCATGAACGGTGTATTTATTTCCATTTACTGATTTATTATGTATATGTATATTCTAAATATATATATATATAAATCATGTTTTATATTCTGGAATTAAGTAATCATGATCTATGTAATCATATTAATAATTACAAGTCAAAACACGGACGACAAATGAAACAATTTTACCCAAAACGCTCATTAACTTGGAATTTACCAAAGAACGGGTAATATAAAGTAATATGTGAACCATATATGATATCATTACAATGAATAAGATTCTGTAATAAGTCAATGAAATTATTAAAATCATTATACAGGAGGTTCTGACACTTACGAAGCAAATCGGATCTAAGGTAAGGGAAATATCACAATCTCATTTTATCCGAGATTGTTTATACTTTGGTATTTACTGGGGTGTATTTTATCATCCATATCCAGGTTTCCTCAATATGTAATATTATTTCCATCCACCTACAATTGTTTAAATCCAATTTTACCCTTCAGTGAGTTTTTAGTAAAAGATATGAAAGGAATCTTTTGTCGTTTTCTGTACGATGTACTTTTTGACTTTTCCGACAAAAGTTCGAAGAATGTTTTTTTAACTTATATGACATGAATGGATTTTTAAAACATTATTTCCAAGAAGATTCCTTTACAAGTTTGCAAGTTTATTTTTAATAAACTTCTTTTAGTTTAAAGTTGTATGACATGTTATGAAAGGAAAAATGTTTTTGAAGAAGAAAGGATATTTTCCTCAAGAATGGAGTTCATGTGTTTTATCAAATTTATTTTCCATCTAAGATAATAAAGGGTTCTGTTTTTATCCCTATTATTAAATTGATTTTATTATTTTGTGATGAAATTATATTTTTATGAATTCTTTTGTCTTATATGAATTGTTTTATGATGTCACGATGTTTAAGATTCCCATTTTTATTGCATGGGTTATGAAATGATGTATGATTTATGATTTTGTGGCACACATAAGAATGGTATCATTATGAGATGGGTGGGACCTATATCTCCTTCCAATGCATTGGGTAAAGATTTTATATCTCATGAGATAGATATGGCTGGAATGGTAGGTTATACCGGTTCAGTGAAACAGGATGGAAACGAGGGTGACTCGGTTCAGAAAGGGACTTTGTCCACTAAGATAGTCTTGGAAATGAGTCTTGACTAAAAATAAATGATTCTCTATTATTATGTGTGTATGCCACAAAGTTTAATGTTTTAAGTTATGATTATTGTGATTACATTTCACTACCATGAGTTATCCCAGGTTATGAAATTATGATCTCTTTTACAAGTTAATATTTCAAAAAGTTATGTTCTTATGTATAGGATGTGATTGATATTTCTTTTTTTACCCTTACTGAGCATTTGAGCTCACCCTTTTATGTTTTTTCCCCAGGATATAAAGAAAGGTTTTAGGTATAAAAAAAGGAATATATTTATGGGAGATGTTGAAGATCTTTCACCAGGATTAGAAGATTATATTTCAAGTTTCCAAAGACACTAAACTATTACAATCCTTGTGTGTGTGTTTTAGTTATGTACTAAGTATTCCGCAAATGTAATGTAATGTCAATGTACGTCAAGCTTCGGGTCTCTACAGTTGGTATTAGAGTAAAGGTTTAGTCATCCTTTGGAAACTAGGACGCGAGAACTTTAGTGAGATCCCTAGAGATATTTCTAAGGTATGTCTAGGGATGTCTCTAAGGTTAAGTATATGTATAGGTTATAGTCCTAGAATTGAGCTAACGATCTTAGAATTTAACCTACGATGTTAGATATTGAGGGTACTCCCCCTTTATTATGTTGTTTTCCCTATCATGTTTTTTTCGTCTCACACTATTCTTTTTGGGTTTTAGACGATGGCTGGAACCCGAAGGAACCATGTTGATCAATGCAATGGAAAATGCAATGATTTTCCTCATGAACAAACAAATGTTATGGGAGATGGAGTGAAAAATCTTATTGCTATACTTACACAAGCTATGAATCATTCTGGACTTCCAAATGAGCAAAGAAGGGAAAAATATTCTATTGAGTCCTTCATGAGGCAACGCCCACCTTCTTTCAGTGGGTCTTCTGATCCCCTTGTTGCTGAACAATGGATCAGTACCACTGAAAAGATATTTTTAGTTCTTCAATGTTCTGAACATGATAAAGTCATCTTAGCAGTATATTGTTTAGAAGGTGAAGCTAATCAATGGTGGAATCTTATCAAGAATACGAGGCAAAGAGATGAAATTGATTCCACGGAATGGGACGAGTTCAAGAACTTATTTTTCAATATGTACTTCCCTCATGTTCTTCGAACAAAGATGGAGAAGGAGTTTCTTGAACTAAAGGAAAAGGATGATGAATCTGTTGGTATATACCAAGCGAATTTTACAAGACTTGCAAGGTATGCATCTGGCATTATCATCCAACCTAAAAGTAATGCTGATCGATTTTTCAGTGGCTTAAAACCAAGTCTTCGATGTGAATTATCTATAGGAGACTTCAGTAGCTATGAAGAAATTGTGCGTTGTGCTATCAAGGTAGAAATAAAAGTTGGGGTTACATATCCATCCCATGGTTTTGACCAGAAACGAAAGATGGAGTTCAAGGAGAAATCTCAGAATAATGGTGAAAAGAAGATGATTGTTTCCTTATGCTCAAAGTGTGGAAAGAAGCATGGTGGAGATTGTCTTAAAGGGACTAGAAAATGTTTTAAGTGTAGAAAAGAAGGTCATCGAGTAGATGAGTGTCAAAGTAATGGAAAAAGGGTTTCTAATGATGTGAATAAAGCAAAGACTGCAGAGAACCCACCACCAACACTTCAATGATTCAAGTGCAAGGAAATGGGGCATTATGCTAATAAATGCCCTAATCCATGGGTTAGTGATGATCAACATGAGCAACCACTTAAGGCAAAGGACAAAGGGAAGTCACATGAGATCACTATTAGCGAGGTTGAATATGACAACGATGTGGTGGAATGATTAAGTGTTTATGTAATGGGATTCCAAAATAGTGTCGTATATAGTATCATGGAATATTGAAATATTTATGTATTGGTCTATTGTGGTTTTCAATAATTTTATGGTACTAGTAACCATGGAAAGTGATTGAGATATTTTTGGAAAAAATAATGATATGCGCATAATGAAGGGAAAATGAGAAAATTAAATATTTGACAGTATTCATGATCTCATGATTGATATAAGGACTAAGTGATATCTTGGTTTGAGTATATAGAATTTTGAGGATTTTGGTATGTGGAAGGTGTTAACTTTTAACTGCATTCATGTTTTCACTAAGGTTCAATGGGTATTCAAGAGAATACATGATTAAAGACTTTGAATGTTTGGAATGTGACCAAACAAACATATCTTATGATATATGGGGATCAACGATGGTATTAAATCTCTGGTAATCATTTTCACTATGTTATGAGAGTGGACTGCAATATTATGGATAAGCCTAAAGATTGGAATGGATTATGTTGGACATAACTTAGTATTGTTTAAGGATAAAAGTTTTTTCGATATTATTGATGGGATGTTATAGTAATATAGTTTTAGAAAAAGGAAAACCTGCAGGACGGGCGATAGCCCATCGCGTCGGACAAGGCTGTGGGAATCAAACCCACAACCGATGTGCGACTGGCCTTTATCGCCTACCACTGGCCTACAGGAAGTCCCTGTTTAGTAGAAACTAGTTTTATTATATTAAGAAGTATGATATATGAAGTATAAGTCCATTTTAGGAACCATATATGATTAATCTCACCATAGAATGACTTATGTATATTTAATAACTTTTGCTAAACTTTTGTTTGAGACAGATGGAATGGCCCGTCATTCTATCACATGATCTGCTAACATTTCACGAATAACAAATTAAACTTCATTTATTTAAGATATTAAGTGGAAATTGTTCAATGCATGAACAATAGTGAGATTGTACCAAAATAAAGTAAGTATTTATTCTAATTCAAATTCTTCAACTTTAGGGAAACGATCTTGAAAACCAAAAAAAATGTTGTCCTAGTGCCCTTATATCTGATTAATCATATGGTACCTTAGATCGTCACAAATTTATGGCTTTGTGATTGCTAGCTTTTCCATAGCCATGTTCTCTACCACTCTCCATCAGAACATGATGGTTAGATTTTTCTTCCATATCCATATTTTCACCTATGTGGAAACCCAGTGATTAGTTTATTTGGGTAACCGTTAATTTTCATACTTTTGTTTTTAAAGATTGGTTTTGGTATTCCTTTTTATGATGTGAGTTTCAATTAAAGAAACTTTCGAATAGTAAACCATTTATAACCCCGATGAATTTCGAGGGCGAAATTTATTTTAAGGGGGGTAGAATGTAACACCCCGAGATTTTATGAAAAATATTCTTTTTAATTTCATTAATGTTTTGTGTTGTACGCTACACGAAATGGATCTTGCACAACATGTATCCTTGGCTTGCCTTTCATTACACGCAATCGCGACCTTCCTTGATAGCGTGTGTAGTACGCAATACCGAGTTTCACTAAACAATGATATGCTATTAAAATATTATTAAAACTAGCCGTTATGGATAGTAATAACCACTTTTTTAAATTTTGTAAATTTTATTTTTCAAAATGGACTTCATTTTTTGATTCGGAATATCGAAATTAGTTTGTGGAGAAATTTTGGTGATTTTCGGATAACTTTCAAATTTTGATGAATAGTGAAAATTACTAAATTTTAATTAAAAGCATCTTTTTCCATCAAATTAATTAATAGTGATAAATTATTAATTTGAGTGGTTTTAAAGTATATTTAGAATATATTTTTACAATTTAATACAATGTTGTTCATTGGATGTAATTTCACATTTAAACCAGACATAAACAAGTGTCAATCTTTTGATAGTTATTATCTCTTAAGAACATGCTATTTGTTTTGACGACGGGAATTAATTTTTAAATTAATTAATGCAACTGATATGTTTTGAATTTGGTAAAATTGAAATCATTTTTGAGTTCATAATATCAAATATATCTTAGGCCTAATTTTTGGTATTTTCCTGAAAACATTAAATTTTTGATGAATAGTGAAACCACTAAGTGGTTGTTAAAAAAACTGAATTTTTCATGAAACATAATTTTACCGCTTCTATAAGTGGAATTTCAAAAATCTGACAGACAAGGTTGATGTCAGTAAGTAAAATGTGGTTAAATGAGATGAAATTAATTTTTCGTGAATATTAACTTTTTAGTTTTATTTACCACGGTTATAAGTAAATAGGGTAATTAAGGGTAAAAATGATATTATTATTACCCTAACACATGTCCTAATTCTATTGGATAAGTGTAATTCGACCAAAAAAAACTTAGGAATAAAATATGACCATTTAGGCCCACTTGAATTAGATTAGGACATTTATTATTATTTAATTCAAAGAAGAGTTAAAAGAGTTAAAATAAAAGTTTATTTAATAAAACATTTTTAATATAGGGTTATACAAAAGATAAATTAGACTATAAATATTCATTAGAAATCTAAAAAGATTTCATACATAATGGTATTTTATTTGTAATTTTTAGACATTAAATAATTTAATTTATTTATGACACAACGATGATGCAGTAATTATCTTATTAATGAAATATTGACATAATTGATGTTATAAATACCAAAATAAATATAATATGAGACTTTTTATGAATTAAACTAATTTTCTAGTTTAATATAACATGTTAGTATTGATTTAATTAACGTTTTTCAAACTTATCATTATGTTATGATTTTCACAAAAATCAATTACTAAATAGTGTCAAAATTGTCATAAAATAGTTTTTAAAACAAATATTATATTATTAATTGTTATTTTATTCCTAAAAATCTAAGGTTCGGTTAAATGACTTAGATAAGGTTATATATATTAATAATAAACTATTTGGGGTTCGTTTGTCTTCTTATAGTATGTTTATTAACCTTATATTGTAAGAACACAAGAAGACACGGTAAAAGAAAAATTATTTAACTTAATGTTAAATCTATATGATAAGGTTGAAATATTTAACTAAACTTGTCTAAATTCTATTGTATGAGAGGATTTCGACCCATACCCACTTTAGCCTCGAAATAAATCAATTTTGAGCTATTTAAAACCGAACTTGACTTTATAATAAAAAAATATTTTTTGTTATTCCAAATGTGCCCCTCTCCTCCCTTATAAAAGGGCACCTCCTCCCTCTCTTCCTCACACCACTTTGAGCCTTCAATCTCGGCCAACCCTTGCCAAATTCTCTTCTCCACTTTCCTATAAACATCCTAGAGGTTCTGGTCTTCTTCAAAGACCCATTTTAGTGCCCTAAAAGAAGGTCTCAAAGAAGCACTTCAAAGAAAAGGTAATGTCTGTTACCGATTCTTTCATCTTTATTTCTTCTTCCACTTATTTTTCTTAGGTTGTTTCATTATGATGTAGTAACATCAGTATCACTCATATACCGATATATTATTATAAGTATGAAACAACCCTATTTCACCATCTATCCATCCTACAAAAAAAGAAATCACCGCGCGTGCGTACGTACGGAATACCGTCTCCACGCCGTGGTGAAATCTATTTTCCACCACCACCTTACTTGGATGGGTATAATGGTGTAAATAATAACTATACATTATTATTTTAAAGTGATATTGATTCTGAAATAGTATACATACACTCTAATATGGTCCCACGATCATGAGAACGATATCATTGCTCATGCGTACGTACGGACTACCGTCTCCACGACGCGATGAGATTCATTATCCACTTTAAACCATTCATGAATGATTATAAAGTATATATAATAAGTAATCATGAAATATATGAAATTAAACTATGCATCGTTAAGGTTGTTGTTTCCTCTTGTTTATCACACTGAGTATGACTCACAGATCTTATAGAAAATTTCAACCATAACACCCTCTCTGGGCCTCTAAGCATGCGTAAGTCCCAACACCATTTTTTAGGTCATTGTCCCCAAGAACAACTTGATCACTAATTCATTATTTAATTTACCTACGCGGACTTTGATCCATGCCTTCCAGGCTGGGTACGTAGGCAACCTCCGAAGGTTCAAGCCCAAAACGAATCTCTTCACATCAGTTCACCTCCATCTCATACGACGTTGATTCATGAAACTGCCTCCAGAATCAATATCTTTATATTGTTTCACCTTCGTCCCTGCTATATGACGTTAAACTATACAACACTTTTATCTTGTATGAAAATAAACTAAAACATTTTTTGATACCCTCACTTGAGAGGGAAACATTATTTACATTCATTTTTAATCATGTTATATTTCAAAGACTATGTGCATACATGGAAATACCTGAACCTTTTATCTTGGGTTAAACAAACATTGCACTAATGTCTCCTTTCACCCTTCACATGTACGAACCAAATTTTTACATAGGGTATTTCTAGAACTACGTGGGAATGATTCCCATCCTTTTGGGATATGTAGGAATGTTCGAGTGTCCCTCGAATCCAACCCCATGTCATTGGGCCTAACCACAAATTCCACTTTCTGTCCCTTGGCAGAAAAGTCCCTATGAAAATACACACTGTGTATTTCTAGTAATGGTCCGAGTTTTATGACCCTAAACTAATATCTCTTACACTTTCGTTCCACACAATGTTAATCTATATTTCAAGAACTATGTATGGCTTGATTCCCATCCTTATAGGATATGTAGTGAAGTCCAATATTTCAATTCAGGACCTAGCCAAAACATGATTATGGTTAGCATTGATCTGTGTATCTCTGCATACATTGGACAATACCCATATTTATGTGTCATAATCCTATCATTAATTATTTTCAGATCTTCATTACCCTTTTTATCGACTTCTGGTCCCAAAATGTCCAATTTTTTATAGTTTTTTTCCTGACTATGCAGCACGTGCCCTTAGGCGGCCTTGCATAAACAATCTACATAACAGACATGTTAGCCAAAAAATACTATTATTTGACTGTGCAGCCAATTCTCTTAGGTGGATCTGCATAATTCAACCCCATAAATGGTTTTTTAGATAATTGTAACTTAATTAATGGGAATACAAACTCTTTTGTCCTTATTTGTCTTATCCATAATATGTAAGGATCCACAAAAAATAGCCATCCTTAACATATTTGATTCATTTCCTTTTTCATGATCTGAAAATATTCAAGTCTATGGTTTATATATTTTTTCCCTACGTTTGGGTCAGACCTTCATAGGAGTGACATTCATCCAGTTCTTGGAAAATCTTGTTTGGAAATATCTTCTCCATATTCAAGTACCTCTCTCCATACAACAAACTTTATGCTTTGGAAAATTTGAATCCCCATGAACTTCTACTGGCTTTTTAGCAGTAGAAAAGTAAATTTCTGAGAGTTCTTTTTCTTGACTATGCAGTACGTGCCATTAGGTGGCTTTGCATAAGTAGTCTACATAATGGACCTGCCAGCCAAAAGATACCATTATTTGACTATGTAGCCAATGCCCTTAGGTGGCCCTGCCTAATGCAACCCCCTAACGAGTTTGTTAAATAATGGTAACTTCATTCTTGGGAACTACTTTTTCTAATTCCTTTTTCCCTTTTTCATATCATTCCTTTGATTCAAAATTTCTTATGTCCTGGTTTACATTTTTTCCTCATACTTGAGTGTGTTAATATGTTTTCAGATAAATTTTCAAGGAATTGAGTAAATTTTAATCCATTTGTCAAATCTATTTCGACCTTAAACATTAGCCTCTTTATGTCTGACGTGCATGACTTTAAACTACCCACAAAAGACAAGGGAACTCTGAATAAAAGTAAAGTTCCAACTCACTAAACATACATTTTGTATGATTTAGGTAATATTGAGATATTAAAATATTCAAAGTTTGTAGGGTTATTTATAATAATCCTAGTAAAAATCAAACTATGCTTATTAGGCCCATTGGCATAGGTAAAAAACTAAAGTAGGTAGGAAAGGAAAATGCATGCACAGATGATTGAAAATGAAAATGTTCTTTCCATTTGATGCACCAGAATTAGAAGGACGTCCACAGATTGGAGTCTCTTCTCTTTTCCAAGAAATTACAAAAGACTATCAACATATGTCTTTACTTGATGTACAACATCCCGAGCTTCATCAGCAGCTACTTAAAGCTCATTCACTCTACCAAATTAACTCTTTTCAGCATGATGGAGTTATTTATTGGCATCTGTGATGGCCTTCATACCACTTGTTTGAGCTCCCTCCAATAAATTATTGAGTTGGTCAAGTTCTCCAGTAACATCATCTAACTGTTGTTGAAGGTGCATCAACTGGACAACTTTATCTTTGATATTATGCTTCAGTTCCATCATCTTGGCAGCATAGTCAGCCTCATCTAAGGATACTACAGCCTTAAATTCGCTAATATTGGCTGACAGCTTCACCCTGCTCAGATCTTCATGACACATTTTCTCATGCTCCCTCATTAAGATGACTTATTTTACCGTGGAATGGATCTTTTGATATCCAAAACCGCCAAGTCCCAGTATGATAAATAGGGATGAAAGTTATTGGACCTTTGATGATAGCTCTTCTAAAAGTACTTTGGATATGATCTTCTATATGTTTTTCCATGCCTTGCGTCATGAAAATTGGAATTCCTTCTATATTTTTGGATCCGAATCAGCATCACTCTCATAGGGGGGAATGTAATCTGGGATTAATTCACTCAAGGAAGTGCCCTGTTCTGCCCCTTCCCCCCTGACCTATGCTTCTTCACTTTAGATTCCCACTGGGGTGGAGGCTGAGGCTTCACCTCCAGATCTAGCCACTTAAATTGATGGCCCTACATAATCAATTTAACGCTTTGGTTAGTTTATAAGGATAACAAAAGTAATTTGTCTATCTTTTAAATTAAGTACATTCGCAAATATTGTTATCCCATACCCAATGGTAGATCAATAAACTGAGAAGGCTCCTCCCCATCTTTCCTAACTTTGACAGGATTTTCAGGATGAGTTTGAGGAAACTCCACTGGGTTCAGCTCTACATTGCTAATGTCTCTGCAATAGTAGGGTTTTCTGTACCCCCTTCAAGAATGGGTAGTTCAGCACCTTTCTCAGTGAAAACTGCACATTTGAACCGATCATGATTAGACATGTAATAAGAAGTTATTTTTAATAGGACTAAGGATAACACTCACGTCCATAATCTTCTAAATTACATGGTAATTTAACATGATTTATAAAATCTTCGAAAGAGGCATAATGTTCCATCATTTCATCTAATTTCATCTTAGAATCCTGGTTAGTATCACCAGTGGGAGCATTTGATGTGTCTTCTTGGAAACCTTCATGCTGCAGTCCCTGACCCTTGACAACAACTTCAGATAAAATCACGGCATCAGTTGCAATAGCCGCCAAAAGATCTAATGCAGGGGTTGAACCTAAAGTATTACAGAATGGACGTCAGTCGGGGTTTCATTCAACATTTTTTATAAAGCATTGTTAACTTACTAGAAGAAGGTCCTTCTCATCTTGATATAGTAGCAGGTGTGATACTAGGAAGGGATGATGGCTCTTCTCTAGGATTAGCTATGCCAGCCTGAATTTGCGATTGTTTCACATCACCCTACATGGTCTTCAAAGGAGGATCAGTCCTTTCCCTCAGAGGGGAAATTAAATAATCCCCTAAAATCCCATGGGGGAAAATGAGAAATCTTTCTCATGGTTTAAGAATTATGATTACCAGAAGGACTTACCGCTACTAATGAAGTGTTTAGCTGTGGACTTCCTCCTTCATTACCTTTTCTTATTTGTTTTTTTGGGAGTATCGTTAGTCTCCATTACATGAAATTGAATTGGAGAATGGAAGGACATGTCCAACTCTTCATTCATGGACTGATGGAATGAGATATATCATATGATTCATGAGCAGATTCGGCAGTATCCCCAATGGAAGTACCACTAGGGCTATATTGTGGTTAATGAACCTCAGTTGTTCCTTTCTTTGCAAGCTGAAGAATGAAGAAAATAATTTCCTTGAGTAACAAAGCTTTTACTGAAATCTAGTTGCAAGAAAAATAAGGAAAGAAAACCTACATCTTCATGGGCCACGTAATCATGCCACTCCTCATCAGTCCCCTCAGCGACGCCACGATCTATCATTTCCTTCACCCGCTTGGTGACAGGAATAGAATCGTCAGTGGCATATATGAACATTTCTATCTCTCATATATAAGCCCTCACTTCATTGGTGTTATTCTCATAATGGATATCTGTATAATCCATAAGATTCCTTATTCTTGGGAGGTGTATCCCCTCACACAAATCTAGCCAGGCAGTCTTAGTACCACAATATAGACTCTGCCATGTCTAGACAGCCTCTGGTCATAGATATTCAATATGTGTACCAGAAGGCTGTGAGGAAAGTCCTACAATCTTTGCCTTCAGCTTCTTCTTGGATCCTACAACTACTGATAGAGAATAAGAAAATAAAACTTGTTTCTCTATAAGGTAATGGTGATTGAATTTCCACAATGAAGTAACTCACCAAGAGTTGATGGAGTAGGTGTTTTGATTCTGACCGGAGGATTATATCGGGCACAAGGACGCTTCACCTCTTGTTGTGCCTCATCATCCCCATCATGGGAATCTGATGAATCAGTCATAGATGAGAAATCTATTGAATCATCTTTAGGTGGGAATGCATCACCTTCATGAAGAAGTGTTTCTTTCTCTATCCTCCTTTTCCTTTTCCCGACCTGATAAATCGGGTGATTTAGCGCACCTATAAGATATGCTGTTATCCAGTGCTCGGCATACCATGTAGTCAACTTATATGACGCTTTTTCAACTGGTAGCTGAAAGACTGCCCCGGTCTTCTCCCTAGATGTTAGCAACCATAGTTTCTAGGCAACCATCATATGTTTCTCTGACCTGACATGCACATGGGGAGATACAACAGTCAGCTTCAAACACTAGAATTGACGTGCAAATCTATATGGAGAATAGGCCTCGCATATAATCTCTCCATCAATTCTAGAGAACAGCACACCATCTCTGTAGGTCCGCATGTATGCCCTCAAATCCAGGCTAGTTGTTCCATCATTTACAGACCACCCGGTTAGTGGATTTCTCTAAGGAAATAATTTGACTTCTTTATACATGCTCAGCCTCACCTTCATGTCATAAGAATTGATAAATAATGAAGCAATTCCATAGAATTCCTGCACTGATGGCATGAAAGATCTTCGAGTAATCTGTACTCTATTCTGTACATTATTTATCCTGAAGTGATTAGAAATACATCCCCACGATACTTGGAATGGTCCCACTATTCTTAAATGAGACTTACACATGAATACATGGAGTAAGCTCATGTGAATCTTTGAAAAAATGGGGGTGTCCATCCCACCCGTTTTCCCCTCAGCCAACTTTTCTGCAATAACGAAGGTCCCTGGCCTAACGCCTCCATTCGAGTCCATGAATTACCGAAGATAAACGCTAAGCCACAGTACCAAGAAGCCCGCCAGATGAGTCTTCATTGGGATCCTCTGATTCAACTCATATACCCACTTTAAAAATTCCCCTGCTTCTAGGCTCGGCTAGAATGTTCCCGGAGCACCCATTTTCTCTATTTTATGGAAAGTGGTAGGATAAGTGGGCGTCTTTTACTTGGGCCCCTTTATCCTGGATCCCTTCTCCTATGATCCCTTTTCCTTTGGATCCTTCTCCTACTTATCGATAAGAAATATATCCATTCCTCTGGATGAATATCCTTTCTAGAATGAGTCAGGGAGGTCTCTGAACTCTTGAGCTGGTGGAAGATTTTCAATAATTCCCGAGCAAAAGCTGGGGTCTTCTACGAATAATTTCAAGTCACTTTGGGAGGGTTGAATTCATTATGTATATCACCTAGAATTGGAGCCTCTAAAATCATGTGGATATCCCATATAATGATGCATAATTATCCATGAATTGGAGCCTCTAAAATCATGTGGATATTCCAGAACCTCATATTTGAGCTCCCGGTGCCATAGTCTCTTCTCAAAGCTTCCGAACACTTCTAAGGTAATTTTTTACCTAGAACGGAAGATATAAAGAGGGAGAGGAAGGTCTAAGTGTTGAAACTCATTAAAACATGCGCGCCTAGGTGGTCATCCCTTAAGGGAAATGGCCACACTTGCGCATCACCTTACTCCTTCCACATAACTTGTGTGCCTCTCTTATGAATGTCTCCAGGGTTTTTATAAAAGGCTTGAGCCAAGCCTTGCCCAAATTCAACCCTACATATTGGCCAACGCGCAAGTACCCATGTGTCGAGCACGTATACTTGCACGACCAGGATTTGTGTGCCCACACAGTACTTGTGCTCCCATGCAGTACTTGCGCACCCCACTTTTTTGGGTTCCCTTCCTGCTCATTTCACCCCTCTTACACCTATCCACCTCTCCACTTCATGATTAACCCTTCATAATTCTCTCCAAATCCATTTATGGAATGATTTAATTGGTTTCTTCCTTATATAAAAGGAATTCTGTGGAATATCTCTCAAAACCTAGTGATTTACACATCTTTATATAACTAATGATTGAGAGCTCATTCATTCAAACTCATCCTTTAAGATGAGAGAATCTTTAACCTGTGCCTCCTTTTCAGGAGTAATCCCCAGTCCAAATTCACATTAATTTTTGCATCCTCTTTAGGGGTAAGCCCAAAGTCCTCATTAATATGGGCCTCCTTTTCAAGAGTAAGCCCCAAGTCCCCTAATATGGGCATCCTCCTTAGGAGTATGCCCCAGTCATAATTCCCTTAACCTGGGCTTCCTTCTCAGGAGTAAGCCCCTGTCTTAAAGTTCCCAAATATGGGCATCCTCCTCAGGAGTAATCCCAAACCACGGTTCTATTAACCTGGGTTTCCACTTCATGAATAATCCCCAGTCTAAATGTCTACAAATTTGGGCATCCTCCTTAGGAGTAAGCCCCAAGTCCCTTAACTTGGGCTTCCTTCTCAGGAGTAAGCCCAAGTATTAATTTCTCTTAACTAGTCTTAATTTACTTCTGATATGGGATTCCTTCTCAGGAGTAAAACCTAATCATGGGTCCCCTCGTAATTTGGGCATCATCCTCAAAAGTAAGCCCCAAGTTAGAGTACCCAAATCTCCAAGAAGTACATATACCTTTATAGACCATGTTCCTGGGATTCATCCCTGATGTAAAACCCAATGTTCATCTATTTTGGGCAGTCATACATACATAAGCCCCACATAATTACATCTTTCATGTCACAATTGTCTTCTTTTACCAATTCCTCTTGTTTCTCACTCCGAGCATGACTCATGTGAGCTTAGAGTGTAAAAGTAATTATGACATCTTCCTTTGATCCATAAATCATAAAAATCATACTCCCTTACTCGAACTACGTGGGTTCTGATTATTTTTTTAAAAAAAAGGATACGTAGGTAGCCCATCTACGGGTACGATCCCAACTCTGAAATAATCCATTTCCATCTGAATGACTATAAACTTCAAGTACCCCACTGAGCAGCTTTAAAACCAGTATGTTATCATAATGACCAAGAGACTTTTATTTACTGAAGGATAACATTGACGAAGAATCTCTAACAGATACATATGATTCTATATCGATGAAGAACCTAGAATACATATAAAAGATTCTCTAAATTTCCTACATATTTAATCATTGATTGGCAGATCTAAAGTAATGATCATTTTATACTTGGTAACATAATAAGGATTCACGATCATAACTTAAATCTATAATGAGAGTCCTAGAGTAGACAATAATTCCGCTCAAAAAGGTGTGATGAGTCTGATATCCCATCCTCTCGACCAATACAAATTCCTAAGACTTATCAGTCCACAACTAATGAGCGCCTACCTTTGGAAAGCAGGTCCAAATGGTTGTGGAATCATTGGATGTTTCTGATTCTATGAACAAACCTGTTTGAAGCCGCTTGGAATGTTTGAATCTTAAATCAATTAGATCATCCGTAATTCTAGAGGACAAAGTCATTTTATAATAATTTTTGATATATAAAAATTTTATTGAACTTTCCACCGTCTTTTACCCACCTCCTAGTAGAATATTAAAATATACATAAAACTTAATTTTACCACTTCTGTGAGTGGAATTCCAAAAATCCGAGAGACACGGTTAATATCAAGGAGTAAAATGTTGTTCAATAAGATAAATATTATTTTTGGTGAATTGTAACTTTTTACTTTTATTTACCACGGTTAAAAGTAAATATGGTAATTAAGGGTTAACATGATATTATTATTACCCTAACACATGTCCTAATTCTATTGTATAACTGTAATTCAACCACAAACAACCTTAGGAATAAAATATTAACCTTTAGGTCCACTTGGATTAGATTAGGACATTTATAATTATTTTATTTAAAGAAGAGTTAAAATAGTTAAAATCAATGTCTAATAACTAAAACATTTTTAAAATAGGGTTATAAATAAGATAATATATACTATAAATATTAATTAGAAAGATAAAAATATATCCTTCATAATGGTATTTTATTTATAATTTTTAGACATTACATAATCTAATTTATTTATGACACAATGATGATTTAGTAATTACCTTATTTGTCACATACATGAAATATTTAGAAGTATTTTTCATTTAATTTACATTTTTGATTTTTTTTGGTGGTTTTTCATGCATTTTTAAAGGAAATAGTGGGTTTCCAAAATTTGGGCCAACCTAAGAGCCCATTTCCAGTTTTGAAAGTATATTTTGTTTCTTTAATAACTCCTTCGTTTTTCAACATTTTTCAACCATTCAACATCCAAAATGACCTTCATTTAAATATTAAAACCACAAAATAATTTTGGGCCCCTTAAAAATTCATTAGAATCATGGAGTTGGGTGATAAAATTAGGTATTGGGCCAACCCGAAAGCCCATTTCCAGTTTTAAAATTGTTGTGTAATTATTTCATAAAATATTTATTTTTTATCCTGTTTCGGTGATTCCACCTCTCAAACATTACCATAGAACCCAGCCACACTCCCATATTCGTTTTTGCCTCTTTGGAGCTCATATTGATCGCGATTTAGGGACGAAATTATGAAGCTCCAAAAAACGTCCAGATTTCTCAAGTAAGTTGTTTCTCTTCCTTATTCCTCCCTTCTTCTTAGGGTTTCTTCCTTTTTTATTGAATCCCCAAATTTTCAGAAGATGGGGTTTCGTACCTAGGGTTTTAGTTTTGAGTTTCTTGGTCCAATACTCTAGTTTTAGGTTCAATCTTACTCCTTTGTGGTGCGGTGGAGGTGCGGTTGAAGTGACGCACAAGGATTTGGGGGTTTTGACTCTTTTGGTAGGTGATTTCATATGTAGGTATTGTATAATGAGTTGTATTGCTGTATTTAGGGTCCATTATGTTCATAATTCAGTATTTTGATTTCAAAAATTGATTTGGGTAGCATTTTAAAAGTGGTAGATTTTTATGTGCCAATCTTGTGTGAAAATGGGTGTTTTACATGTGTAACCCATATTGTGCCTCTTGGTGTTGTTTTATAATTCAGGGATTGGATTTATAAAAATGTTTTGATGCTGAAATTTATGTTTTGGTATAATATTGGTCTCCATTTGGTTTTAATTATGGGATTTTAGATTAATTTAATGTGCAACATTTGATTAATTTTCTTGAAATTGTTTTATGGAAATTATAAATGGTTTACAGAGTTATGCAAAAGGTGAAAATAAGGTGTAGATACTATTTTGAATGTGTGTGACCAGAACTGATATTTATATGTGAATATTGATTTTGGTATCATGTGGTGACTATTTGAGCACAATACGGGAAACCCGGGTATCTAGGTGGGCTAACGTGTACTAGTGCGCTAGTGAACGGAGGGGTTTTGACCATGGTTCACTTAGCAAGTCTGAAATGGACAACACTAACAAAACTATAATGGAGATGATTGGAGACCACTAGGTTATGGGTATGCCCCCTACTAGTGGCTCGTGCACGAGAACGAATTTATTTATGGTTACTTTCACCGAGGTACGAGGTACTTGGGGCTCACAACAAACTAGTACCTAGGGGGGTTCCTACGCTTGGTACTCGTGGCCTTTTTGGAATTTAAACATTCTTTATGGTATTTTGGAATGTGAAAACCAGCAGCTTGAATGTTTTATTCAATTTCACTTATTCTTTATAGTTATCCCCATTGAAAGTTATTTTCTTTTCAAAGTTGCACTTTTAGAAATAAACTCCACTATTATCTATTTATAACTTTTGCAAGCCTTTTATTTTACAATGCCTATCACTTGAAATACATGGGTGATATCCTATTGGGCTTAGTCTCACACCCTACTTACACCTTTGGGTGTAAGTATACTTGATCATGTTTGACACAGGCAAAGGAAAAGCCTTGGGCGATGGCGGTTCGGGTTGCTAGTTTCTCTCCATGGTGCGGTGTTGTGGAGACGGCTTGTGGGTGATGACCCCTTGTCGTGTGGAGTCTCATGGGCTGTTTGCTGATACTTTTATGTACCTTTGGACCTCTTGTGTCTTGTTTAAACTCATATACTGAGTTCTGAATTTTTATTAATTCTTGTTTGGCATATGTTTTCAGATTTGGTTTGTTGTTTGTTTTTGGTTATCTTATGAACCCAAACTCGGGTAAATAGTTCCCAAATGAATTTTTATGATACCCGGGCACTTGTTCCAGCCCGTGGGGATGGGGAACGCCCTTCGGGTCTTTCCATGAGCTGGGTTTGGTGCTGGTTTGATGGCGAACAGATTCGGTTCGTGACAAAATGTTATCAAATACAGGTTAATGTTTTTGGGTTATATTGTTATTTTTGGATGAGTCAGGATAGACAGGAGCTAGGACTGTCGGGGCTCAGGGTTTTGGTTGTGAGTAGGGTGTCTGGCCCACACCTCTCATGGCATACCCTGAGTCACCAGGGGATGTTGGAATTTAAAGATTGACTTCACTTCCAGGTGAGACATGTGGGCTGCAGACCACATGTGGACATCATGCGGATGTGGTGTAGTTGTTTATTTTATTACTGAAATGTGTTTTGATTATCTATATTTGAGGTATTTGATTAATATTTTCAGAATTGTGGTATTGATTATTATTTTGTGACTGTTACATTTTGTAGCAGCATGCCTCCCCGGAAAGCTCTCACGCACCCACGGGAGGAAGCCGGAGAGAGTTCTCCCACACCAATTGATCAGAGGCTAGTCGAGGCCGTGGTCCGGGCTGTCCAGGATCTAGGATATGGACCAGCTCCAGTTGCAGCTCCTATTAGAGAGTATGAGACTAGTCCTAGAAAGGGCAAGGCCCATGAGTTCTTGAAAGCTAAACCTCCAACCTTCCGAGGCAGCTCAGAACCCCAAGAAGCAGAGGAATGGCTCGAGAAGATCGAGCGTATGTTTGAGTTCCTGGAAACACCCGAGGAGCTCAGGGTGATGTGTGCCTCCTTTCTGTTAGAGGGTCCCAGACGTAAATGGGGGGAGTCAGTGCTTCAGGCTGGGAAGAATGAGCAGATGCGCTGGGGAGATTTCAAGGCTGTCTTCAATGAACAGTACTGCCTTGAGGTGTTGGCTTATGCCAGGTCTAGAGAGTTCATGGAACTTGTTCAGGTAAATCTATCTGTGATGGAGTATGCCAACCGTTTCGCTGAGTTGGTTCGGTATGCTCCAGAAATTTTCTCTAATGAGCAGGCGAAGGCCCAGAGGTTTGAGAAAGGCTTGAGACTAGAGATATACTCCCAGGTGTTCTTGTTTAAGCTGAGGACCTATGCTGAGGTCGTTGATCAGGCGTGCATGGTGGAGATTGATAGCAAAGGAAGGGCTGGGTTCTATGGTTCTGTATCCGCAGTGGGAAGTGGAAGCTCCTCAGGGAAGAAAATGAAGCGGGGGGATCATGTGAAGAAAGGAGGAGGCAGTTCAAGGAACTCTTCTAGGCAGTTGTCATCAGCGGCTTTTGATGCGAGATCGGTCGTGTGCCACCAGTGTGGGAAGCCCGGGCACATCCGTCCTGCATGCCCTCATCCTCCGAAGACCTGTTTCCAGTGTGGAGGTATGGGACACGTGCAACACTTTTGCGGGATAGCGCGTCCACTTCAAAGTGGGGCAGGATCCATGGCTCCCAGAGGAGTGCCAGCACAGTCTGAGCCGTCGAGGACTGGGGGATCTCGATTTGGTAACCGTGGTGGTAGGGCTGGGTCATCTTCTAGGCAGAGCCAGTTCAGGGCACAGCCACAGACTAGCGGTCTTCTTCAGGCAGAGACTGGACATCTCCATGCGGTGGATCATGCACCACCAGGATCAGAGGTGGGACCGTCGACTGTTCGAGGTACCGTTTTGATTTCATCTTCTATAGCTGCTACTCTTTTTGATACTGGTGCCTCTGTTTCATTCATTTCTGCCCATTTTGTGGACATTCTGAATCTGCCAACTGATTTGATGTCATTCGCAATGGAGTTGGTGACACCGCTGGGAAAGAAGAAGGAGCATGGTCTCAGGTGCCCATCTTGTGCGCTTTCTGTGTCAGGGGTTGAGATGGAGTGGGACCTCTTGGTCTTATATATGAACCTTTTTGATGTCATACTCAGAATGGATTGGCTAGTACACTTCCAGGCACACATCGATTGCTATAGATGGCGTGTGAGTTTCACGGCACCGGATGAGAGTTGTCAGGTTTTTCATGGAGAATGGGATCCTCGGTCAGGTCGCGCAGGGCCTCCACTCACAGAGCTGGGAAGTGTTATCTTCCAGTTATCTTCACTTATGCTAGATGATGGTCTTTCCCCTGAAGGTGCACTACCTCATGTAGTGAATGAGTTTCTGGAGGTATTCCCAGATGATTTTTCAGGCTTGCCCCCAGAGCGGGATGTGGAGTTTTCAATTGATCTGGCACCGGGAACACAACCGATATCTCTTCCCTCTTATCGTATGGCCCCCACCGAGTTGAGGGAATTAAAGATACAGCTAGACGACTAAGAATCCAAAGGATTCATTCGCCTGAGCATCTCTCCTTGGGCCGCTCCTGTGTTGTTTGCAAAAAAGGCTGATGGATCCCTCCGGTTGTGCATTGACTACCGAAAGCTGAATAAGGTAACAATTAAAAACAAATACCCTTTACCCAGAATAGATGATTTGTTTGATCAGTTGAAGGGGGCAAAGTGGTTCTCAAAGATAGACCTACGTTCAGGGTATCATCAACTTAGGGTGAAGGAGTCAGATATCCCAAAGATAGCCTTCCGAAGCAGGTACGACCACTTTGAGTATTTGATCATGCCCTTTGGATTGAATAATGCTCCAGCAGTTTCTATGGAACTTATGAATAGGGTTTTCCATCAATATCTCAATTCCTTTGTTATGGTGTTCGTGGACGACATTCTGGTATACTCTAGCTCGGAGTAGGAACACGAACATCACATGAGGGTCGTTTTGGGTACATTACGGGATCACCGCCTCTATAAAAAGTTGTCAAAGTGTAGTTTCTGGATCAGGGAGGTGAGATTTCTCGGGCATGTGATCTCAGAGATTTGAGTTTCAGTGGACCCTGATAAGATTAGTGCGGTTATGTAATGGGAGCAGCCGAAGAATGTGTTCGAGATTAGGAGTTTCCTTGGCCTGGCTGGTTATTATAGGCGATTCGTTCGGGATTTCTCTCGGCTTGCTTCACCGATGACTACCCTCACCAGGAAAGGGGTGAAGTTTTTATGGGGTCCAGAATGTCAGGCATCATTCGAGGAGATAAAGAGGCGATTGACTACTGCCCCCGTGCTGATTTTACCAGAGTCTGGAAAGGGATATGTGGTTTATTGTGATGCCTCAGGTATGGGTCTTGGGTGCGTGCTTATGCAGGATGATCACGTGGTGGCGTATGGCTCTCGCCAACTCCGGCCACACGAAAAGAACTACCCAACCCATGACTTGGAGTTGGCAGCAGTGATGCATGCTCTGAAGACGTGGCGTCACTACCTTGTTGGGGAGAAGTTTGTGGTCTATTCTGAACACAAAAGCTTGGATTATATCTTCTCACAAAAGGACCTCAACATGAGGCAGCGTTGTTGGATCGAGTACCTGCAGGGGTTTGATTTTGACATTATCTATACCCCAGGTAAGGGTAATGTAGTTGCCGACGCCTTGAGCAGAAGGGTTCCAGTGCAGGCTTTGAGGAAGTCCAGTGATGAGTGGACATTGATGAGGATCTTTTCTCAGATGCATGTGGAGACCAAGGAACATAGTGGAAGGGCATTCTTGGCGAGCATCCAGTTGACTCCTTCTCTGTTGGAGTTGATTCAGCAGGAACAACCTAGTGATAAGCTTTGTCAGCGATCAAAGCAATTTCTTCATGGTGGGGAGACATCCTCTGATTGGTCTTCGTCTCCCGAGGGCATCTTGTGCTTCAAGGGTTGTTCGGTAGTGCCGTTATCTCTACAGAAGGTGGTGATGAAGGATAGCCACCAGTCTCAGTGGGCTGTCAATCCGGGTGCCACTAAGATGTATTATGATGTCCGTCGGCAGTTTTGGTGGCCTGGTATGAGACGGGACATAGCGGAATTTGTGTCGAGATGCTACACATGCCAGCAGGTGAAATCAGAGCACCAAAGGCCCTCCGGTTTGATCCAACCACTACCCATTCCTACCTAGAAGTGGGATGAGGTTTCCATGGACTTCATTGTTAGATTACCTCGTACACCTCGAGCTAAGAATGCCATTTGGGTGGTGATTGATCATCTAACCAAATCAGCCCACTTCATTCCGATCAGAGATACATATAAAGTGGATGAGTTGGGCCGTTTGTATCTTTAGGAGGTGGTGAGACTCCATGGTGTGCCATCAGTAGTTGTATTAGATAGAGACCCTCGTTTCACATCTCGATTCTGGGAAGGCCTTCAGAAGGCCTTGGGGTCCCAGATTAAGATGAGCACAGCATACCATCCGCAGACGGGTGGTCAGACAGAGCGGGCGAATCAGATTTTGGAGGACATGCTTCGTGCATGTGTCCTAGACTTTGGAGGTTCTTGGGATACCCATTTGGGATTGGTTGAGTTTGCTTATAATAACAGTTACCAATCCTCGATTCTAATGGCTCCTTTTGAGGCGCTCTATGGTCGGCCTTGTCAGTCCCCCCTCTGTTGGGCTGAGGTAGGTGAGACCTCACTACTGGGGCCGAGTATGGTGCAGGAGGCATCTGAGAAGGTAAAATTAATTAGGCAACGTTTATTGACAGCTTAGATTCATCATAAATCATATGCTGACCGGAGGCATCGAGACCTAGAGTTTTCTGTGGGTGACAGAGTATTCTTGAAGGTGGCCCCTCGTTTAGGCCATCGTCGAGTGGGGAAGCAAGGTAAGCTGACTCCGCGGTACGTCGGGCCATTTGAGATCATCGAACATATTGGAAATGTGGCATACAGGTTGGCCTTACCTTCTCAGTTGACGTCCATCCATGATGTCTTCCATGTTTCTCAGTTGAAGAAATACTACCCGGATCCGTCCCATGTGTTGAGTTGGGAAGAACTGGAGATAGAGCCTGACTTGTCTATTGTTGAGAGGCTAGTGAAAATAGTGGACTCCCAAGAGAAGATACTTCGAGGGAAGTCAATTCCATTAGTCCGGGTTCTATGGAAGCATGGAAATGATACACATGAGATATGGGAGCGAAAGTCGTGGGTCGAGGAAGAGTACCCGTTCTTGTTTTCCAATCAAGCCTCATGTTGACTTTCTGGGGCGGAAAGTCCTTAATTGGGGGGAGAATTGTCACATAAATGAAATATTTAGAGGTATTTTTCATTTAATTTACATCCTTGATTTGTTTTGGTGGTTTTTCATGCATTTTTAAAGGAAATAGTGGGTTTCCAAAATTTGGGCCAACCTAAGAGCCCATTTCCAGTTTTGAAAGTATATTTTGTTTCTTTAATAACTCCTTATCTTTTCAACATTTTTCAACCATTCAACTTCCAAAATGACCTTAATTTAAATTTTAAAACCACAAAATAATTTTTGGCCCCTTACAAATTCATTGGAATCATGGATTAGGGTGATAAAATTAGGTATTGGGCCAACCCGAAAGCCCATTTCCAGTTTTAAAATTGTTTTCTAATTATTTCATAAAATATTTATTTTTTATCTTTTGTTGGTGATTCAACCTCTCAAACATTCCCATCGAACCCAGGCACACCCCCATCTTCGTTTTCGCCTCTCTGGAGCTCATATTGATCGCGATTTAGGGACGAACTTTTGAAGCTCCAAAAAACGTCCAGATTTCTCAAGTAAGTTGTTTCTCTTCCTTATTCCTCCCTTCTTCTTAGGGTTTCTTCCTTTTTTATTGAATCCCCAAATGTCCCGAATATGGGGTTTCGTACCTAGGGTTTTAGTTTTGAGTTTCTTGGTCCAATCCTCTGGTTTTAGGTTCAATCTTACTCCTTTGTGGTGCGGCAGAGGTGCGGTTGAAGTGACGCACAAGGATTTGGGGGTTTTGACTCTTTTGGTAGGTGATTTCATATGTAGGTATTGTATAATGAGTTAGCTTGATGTATTTAGGTTTCCATTATGTTCATAATTCATTATTTTGATTTCCAAAATTGATTTGGGTAGCATTTTAAAAGTGGTATATTTTTATGTGCCAATCTTGTGTGAAAATGGGTGTTTTACATGTGTAACCCATATTGTGCCTCTTGGTGTTGTTTTATAATTCAGGGATTGGATTTATAAAAATGTATTGATGCTGAAATTTATGTTTTGGTATAATATTGGTCTCCATTTGGTTTTAAATATGGGATTTTAGATTAATTTAATGTGCAACATTTGATTAATTTTCTTGAAATTGTTTTATGGAAATTATAAATGGTTTATTGAGTTATGCAAAAGGTGAAAAGAAGGTGTAGATACTATTTTGAATGTGTGTGACCAGAACTGATATTTATATGTGAATATTGATTTTGGTATCATGTGGTGACTATTTGAGCACAATACGGGAAACCCGGGTATCTAGGTGGGCTAACCTGTACTAGTGCGCTAGTGAACGGATGGGTTTTGACCATGGTTCACTTAGCAAGTCTGACATGGATAACACTAACAAAACTATAATGGATATGATTGGATACCACTAGGTTATGATTATGCTCCCTACTAGTGGCTCATGCACGAGAACGAATTTCGTTATGGTTACTTTCACCGAGGTACGAGGTACTTGGGGCTCACAACAAACTAGTACCTAGGGGGGTTCCTACGCTTGGTGCTCGTGGCCTTTTTGGCATTTAAACTTTCTTTATGGTATTTTGGAATGTGAAAACCATCAGCTTGAATGTTGTATTCAATTTCACTGATTCTTTATAGTTATCCCCATTGAAAGTTATTTTCTTTTCAAAGTTGCACTTTTAGAAATAAACGCCACTATTATCTATTTATAACTTTTGCAAGCCTTTTATTTTACAATGCCTATCACTTGAAATCCTTGGGTGATATCCTATTGGGCTTAGTCTCACACCCTACTTACACCTTTGGGTGTAAGTAGACTTGATCATGTTTGACACAGGCAAAGGAAAAGCCTTGGGCGATGGCGGTTCGGGTTGCTAGATTCTCTCGATGGTGCGGTGTTGTGGAGACGGCATGTGGGTGATGACCCCTTGTCGTGTGGAGTCTCATGGGCCGTTTGATGATACTTTTATGTACTTTTGGACCTCTTGTGTCTTGTTTAAACTCATATACTAAGTTCTGAATTTTTATTAATTCTTGTTTGGCATAAGTTTTCAGATTTGGTTTGTTGTTTGTTTTTGGTTATCTTATGAACCCAAACTCGGGTAAATCGTTCCCAAATGAATTTTTATGATACCCGGGCACTTGTGCCAGCCCGTGGGGATGGGGAACACCCTTCGGGTCTTGCCATGAGCGGGGTTTGGTGCTGGTTTGATGGCGACCAGATTCGGTTCGTGACAAAATGGTATCAAAGGAAGGTTAATGTTTTTGGGTTATATTGTTATTTTGGGATGAGTCAGGATAGACAGGAGCTAGGACTGTCGGGGCTCAGGGTTTTGGTTGTGAGTAGGGTGTCTGGCCCACACCTCTCATGGCATACCCTGAGTCACCAGGGGATGTTGGAATTTAAAGATTGACTTCACTTCCAGGTGAGACGTGTGGGCTGCAGACCACATGTGGACATCATGCGGATGTGTTGTAGTTGTTTATTTTATTACTGAAATGTGTTTTGATTATCTATATTTGAGGTATTTGATTAAAATTTTCAGAATTGTGGTATTGATTATTATTTTGTGACTGTTACATTTTGTAGCAACATGCCTCCCCGGAAAGCTCTCACGCACCCACGGGAGGAAGCCGGAGAGAGTTCTCCCACACCAATTGATCAGAGGCTAGTCGAGGCCGTGGTCTGGGCTATCCAGGCTCTAGGATATGGACCAGCTCCAGTTGCAGCTCCTATTAGAGAGGATGAGACTAGTCCTAGAAAGGACAAGGCCCAGTAGTTCTTGAAAGATAAGCCTCCAACCTTCCGAGGCAGCTCAGAACCCCAAGAAGCAGAGGAATAGCTCGAGAAGATCGAGTGTATGTTTGAGTTCCTAGAAACACCCGAGGAGATCAGGGTGAAGTGTGCCTCCTTTCTGTTGTAGGGTCCCTGACGTAAATGGTGGGAGACAGTACTTCCGGCTGGGAAGAATGAGCAGATGCGCTGGGGAGATTTCAAGGCTGTCTTCAATGAACAGTACTGCCCTGAGGTGTTGGCTTATGCCAGGTCTAGAGAGTTCATGGAACTTGTTCAGGTAAATATATCTGTGATGGAGTATGCCAACCGTTTTGCTGAGTTGGTTTGGTATGCTCCAGAAATTTTCTCTAATGAGCAAGCGAAGGCCCAAAGGTTTGAGAAAGGCTTGAGACCAGAGATATACTCCCAGGTGTTCTTGTTTAAGCTGAGGACCTATGTTGAGGTTGTTGATCAGGCGTGCATGGTGGAGATTGATAGAAAATGAAGGGCTGGTTTCTATGGTTCTGTATAAGTAGTGGGAAGTGGAAGCTCCTCAGGGAAGAAAAGGAAGCAGGGGGATCATGTGAAGAAAGGAGGAGGCAGTTCAGGGAACTCTTCTAGGCAGTTGTCATCAGCGGCTTCTGATGCGAGATCGGTCGTGTGCCACCAGTGTGGGAAGCCCGGGCACATCCGTCCAGCATGCCCTCATCCTCCGAAGACCTGTTTCCAGTGTGGAGGTATGGGACACGTGCAACGCTTTTGCGGGATAGCGCGTCCACTTCAAAGTGGGGCAGGATCCATGGCTCCTAGAGGAGTGCCAGCACAGTCTGAGCCGTTGAGGACTGGGGGATCTCGATTTGGCAACCGTGGTGGTAGGGCTGGGTCATCTTCTGGGCAGAGCCAGTTCAGGGCACAGCCACAGACTAGCGGTCTTCCTCAGGCAGAGACTGGACATCTCCATGCGGTGGATCATGCACCCCCAGGATCAGAGGCGGGACCGTCGACTGTTCGAGGTACCGTTTTGATTTCATCTTCTATAGCTGCTGCTCTTTTTGATACCGGTGCCTCTGTTTCATTCATTTCTGCCCGTTTTGTGGACATTCTGAATCTTCCTACTGATTTGATGTCATTCGCAATGGAGTTGGTGACACCGCTGGGAAAGAAGAAGGAGGAGGGTCTCAGGTGCCCATCTTGTGCGCTTTCTGTGTCAGGGGTTGAGATGGAGTGGGACCTCTTGGTCTTATATATGAACCTTTTTGATGTCATACTCGGAATGGATTGGCTAGTACACTTCCAGGCACACATCGATTGCTATAGATGGCGTGTGAGTTTCACGACACCAGATGGGAGTTGTCAGGTTTTTCATGGAGAATGGGATCCTCGATCAGGTCGCGCAGGGCCTCCACTCACAGAGCTGGGAAGTGTTATCTTCCAGTTATCTTCACTTATGCTAGAGGATGGTCTTTCCCCTGAAGGTGCACTACCTCATGTAGTGAATGAGTTTCCGGAGGTATTCCCAGATGATTTTTCAGGCTTTCCCCCAGAGCGGGATGTGGAGTTTTCAATTGATCTGGCACCGGGAACACATCCGATTTCTCTTCCCTCTTATCGCATGGCCCCCACCGAGTTGAGGGAATTAAAAATACAGCTGGACGACTTAGAATCCAAAGGATTCATTCGCCTGAGTTTCTCTCCTTGGGCCGCTCCTGTGTTGTTTGCAAAAAAGGCTGATGGATCCCTCCGGTTGTGCATTGACTACCGAAAGCTGAATAAGGTAAAAATTAAAAACAAATACCATTTACCCAGAATAGATGATTTGTTTGATCAGTTGAAGGGGGAAAAGTGGTTCTCAAAGATAGACCTGCGTTCAGGGTATCATCAACTCAGGGTGAAGGAGTCAGATATCCCAAAGACAGCCTTCCGAAGCAGGTAAGGCCACTTTGAGTATTTGGTCATGCCCTTTGGATTGGCAAATGCTCCAGCAGTATTTATGGAACTTATGAATAGGGTTTTCCATCAATATCTCGATTCCTCTGTTGTGGTGTTCATGGACGACATTCTGGTATACTCTAGCTCGTAGTATGAACACGAACATCACTTGAGGGTCGTTTTGGGTACATTACGGGATCACCGCCTCTATGAAAAGTTGTCAAAGTGTAGTTTCTGGATCAGGGAGGTGAGATTTCTCGGGCATGTGATCTCAGAGAATGGAGTTTTAGTGGACCCTGATAAGATTACTGCGGTTATGTCATGGGAGCAGTCGAAGAATGTGTTCGAGATTAGGAGTTTCCTTGGCCTGGCTGTTTATTATAGGCGATTCGTTCGGGATTTCTCTCGGCTTGCTTCACCGATGACTACCCTCACCCGGAAAGGGGTGAAGTTTTTATGGGGTCCAGAATGTCAGGCATCATTCGAGGAGATGAAGAGGCGACTGACTACTGCCCCCGTGCTGATTTTACCTGAGGATGGAAAGGGATATGTGGTTTATTGTGATGCCTCAGGTATGGGTCTTGGGTGCATGCTTATGCAGGATGATCACGTGGTGGCGTATGGATCTCGCCAACTCCGGCCACACGAAAAGAACTACCCAACCCATGACTTCGAGTTGGAAGCAGTGATTCATGCTTTGAAGACGTGGCGTCACTACCTCTTTGGGGAGAAGTTTTTGGTCTATTCTGATCACAAAATCTTGGCTTATATCTTCTCACAAAAGGACCTCAACATGAGGCAGCGTCGCTGTATCAAGTACTTGCAGGGGTTTGATTTTGACATTGTCTATACCCCAGGTAAGGGTAATGTAGTTGCCGACACCTTGAGCAGAAGGGTTCCAGTGCAGGCTTTGAGGAAGTCCAGTGATGAGTGGACATTGAAGGGGATCTTTTCTCAGATGCATGTGGAGACCAAGGAACATAGTGGAGGGGCATTCTTGGCAAGCATCCAGTTGACTCCTTCTCTGTTGGAGTTGATTCAGCAGGAACAACCTAGTGATGAGCTTTGTCAGCGATCGAAGTAGTTTCTTCATGGTGGGTAGACATCCTCTGATTGGTCGTCATCTCCCGAGGGAATCTTGTGCTTTAAGGGTCGTTCAGTAGTGCCGTTATCTCTACAGAAGGTGGTGATGCAGGATAGCCACCAGTCTCAGTGGGCTATCCATCCGGGTGCCACTAAGATGTATTATGATGTCCGTCGGCAGTTTTGGTGGCCTGGTATGAGACAAGACATAGCGGACTTTGTGTCGAGATGCTACACATGCCAGCAGGTGAAAGCAGGGAACCAAAGGCCCTCTGGTTTGCTCCAACCACTACCCATTCCTACCTGGAAGTGGGACGAGGTTTCCATGGACTTCATTGTTGGATTACCTCGTACACCTCGAGCTAAGAATGCCATTTGGTTGGTGATTGATCGTCTAACCAAATCTGCCCACTTCATTCCGATCAGAGATACATATAAAGTGGATGAGTTGGGCCGTTTGTATCTTTAGGAGGTGGTGAGACTCCATGGTGTTCCATCAGCATTTGTCTCATATAGAGACCCTCGTTTCACATCTCGATTCTGGGAAGGCCTTCAGAAGGCCTTGGGGTCCCAGATTAAGATGAGCACAGCATACCATCCGCAGAAGGATGGTCAGATAGAGCGGGCGAATTAGATTTTGGAGGACATGCTTCGTGCATGTGTCCTAGACTTTGGAGGTTCTTGGGATACCCATTTGGGATTGGTTGAGTTTGCTTATAATAACAGTTACCAATCCTCGATTCGAATGGCTCCTTTTGAGGCGCTCTATGGTCCGCCTTGTCGGTCCCCCCTCTGTTGAGCTGAGGTAGGTGAGACCTCACTACTGGGGCCGAGTACGGTGCAGGAGGCATATGAGAAGGTAAAATTAATCAGGCAACGTTTATTGACATCTCAGAGTCGTCATAAATCATATACTGAACGGAGGCGTCGAGACCTAGAGTTTTCTGTGGGTGACAGAGTATTCTTGAAGGTGGCCCCTCGTTTAGGTCATCGTCGATTGGGGAAGCAAGGTAAGCTGACTCCGCGGTACGTCGGGCCATTTGAGATCATCGAACGTATTGGAAAGGCGGCATACAGGTTGGCCTTACCTTCTCAGTTGATGTCCATCCATGATGTCTTCCATGTTTATCAGTTGAAGAAATACTACCCGGATCCGTCCCATGTGTTGAGTTGGGAAGAACTGGAGATAGAGCCTGACTTGTCTATTGTTGAGAGGCCAGTGAAAATAGTGGACTCCCAAGAGAAGATACTTCAAGGGAAGTCAATTCCATTAGTCCGGGTTCTATGGAAGCATGGAAATGATACACATGAGACATGGGAGCGAAAGTCGTGGGTCGAGGAAGAGTACCCGTTCTTGTTTTCCAATCAAGCCTCATGTTGACTATCTGGGGCGGAAAGTCCTTCATTAGGGGGATAATTGTCACATACATGAAATATTTAGAGGTATTTTTCATTTAATTTACATCCATGATTTGTTTTGGTGGTTTTTCATGCATTTTTAAAGGAAATAGTGGGTTTCCAAAATTTGGGCCAACCTAAGAGCCCATTTCCAGTTTTGAAAGTATATTTTGTTTCTTTAATAACTCCTTCGTTTTTCAAAATTTTTCAACCATTAAACTTCCAAAATGACCTTCATTTAAATATTAAAACCACAAAATAATTTTGGGCCCCTTAAAAATTCATTGGAATCATGGATTTGGGTGATAAAATTAGGTATTAGGCCAACCCGAAAGCCCATTTCCAGTTTTAAAATTGTTTTTTAATTATTTCAGAAAATATTTATTTTTTATCCTTTGTCGGTGATTCCACCTCTCAAACATTCCCATCGAACCCAGACACACCCCATCTTCGGTTTCGCCTCTTTAGAGATCATATTTATCGCGATTTAGGGATGAACTTATGAAGCTCCAAAAAACGTCTAGATTTCTCAAGTAAGTTGTTTCTCTTCCTTATTCCTCCCGTCTTCTTTGGGTTTCTTCCTTTTTAATTTAATCCCCAAATGTCCAGAAGATGGGGTTTCGTACCTAGGGTTTTAGTTTTGAGTTTTTTGGTCCAATCCTCTGGTTTTAGGTTCAATCTTACTTCTTTGTGGTGCGGCGGAGGTGCGGTTGAAGTGACGCACAAGGATTTGGGGGTTTTGACTCTTTTGGTAGGTGATTTCATATGTAGGTATTGTATAATGAGTTGTCTTGCTGTATTTAGGTTTCCATTATGTTTATAATTTAGTATTTTGATTTCAAAAATTGATTTGGGTATCATTTTAAAAGTGGTATATTTTTAAGTGCCAATCTTGTGTGAAAATGGGTGTTTTACATGTGTAACCCATATTGTGCCTCTTGGTGTTGTTTTATAATTCAGGGATTGGATTCATAAAAATGTTTTGATGATGAAATTTATGTTTTGGTATAATATTGGTCTCCATTTGGTTTTAAATATTGGATTTTAGATTAATTTAATGTGCAACGTTTGATTAATTTTCTTGAAATTGTTTTATGGAAATTATAAATGGTTTATTGAGTTATGCAAAAGGTGAAAAGAAGGTGTAGATACTATTTTGAATATGTGTGACCAGAACTGATATTTATATGTGAATATTGATTTTGGTATCATGTGGTGACTATTTGTGCACAATACAGGAAACCCGGGTATCTAGGTGGGCTAATGTGTACTAGTGCGCTAGTGAACGGAGGGGTTTTGACCATGGTTCACTTAGCAAGTCTGACATGGATAACACTAACAAAACTATAATGGAGATGATTGGAGACCACTAGGTTATGGGTATGCTCCCTACTAGTGGCTCGTGCACAAGAACGAATTTCGTTATGGTTATTTTCACCGAGGTACGAGGTACTTGGGGCTCACAACAAACTAGTACCTAGGGGGGTTCCTACGCTTGGTGCTCGTGGCCTTTTTGGCATTTAAACTTTCTTTATGGTATTTTGGAATGTGAAAACTAGCAGATTGAATGTTTTATTCAATTTCACTGATTCTTTATAGTTATCCCCATTGAAAGTAATTTTCTTTTCAATGTTTCACTTTTAGAAATAAACGCCACTATTATCTATTTATAACTTTTGGAAGCCTTTTATTTTACAATGCCTATCACTTGAAATCCTTGGGTGATATCCTATTGAGATTAGTCTCACACCCTACTTACACCTTTGGGTGTAAGTAGACTTGATCATGTTTGACACAGGCAATGGAAAAGCCTTGGGCGATGGCGTTTCGGGTTGCTAGTTTCTCTCGATGGTGCGGTGTTGTGGAGACTGCTTGTGGGTGATGACCCCTTGTCGTGTGGAGTCTCTGGGCTGTTTCCTGATACTTTTATGTACCTTTGGACCTCTTGTGTCTTGTTTAAACTCATATACTAAGTTCTGAATTTTTATTAATTCTTGTTTGGCATAAGTTTTCAGATTTGGTTTGTTGTTTGTTTTTGGTTATCTTATGAACCCAAACTCGGGTAAATCGTTCCCAAATGAATTTTTATGATACCTGGGCACTTGTGCCAGCCCGTGGGGATGGGGAACGCCCTTCGGGTCTTGCCATGAGCCGGGTTTGGTGCTGGTTTGATGGCGACCAGATTTGGTTCGTGACATTATTAATGAAATATTATCATATTTGATATTATAAATACCTGAATAAATGAAATTTGAGTCTTTGTATGAAATAAAAATAATTATATGGTTTAATATGACACGTTAGTATTGATTTAATTAACTTTTTTTGAATTAATCATGCTGTTATTATTTTCACAAAAAATAAATTACCAAATAGTGTCAAAATTGACATTAAATAGTTTTAAAAAAAATATTATATTATTTATTGATATTATATTCCTAGAAATATAAGGTTCATCCAAATGAATTATATTAGGTTATTTATATTAATAATGAACTATTTGGGGTTCTTTTGGTAGTTTATATTATGTTTATTAACCATATATTGTAAGAGAACAATAAGACATGGTAAAAGTTAAATTATTTAAATTAGAGTTAAATCAAAATGATAAGGTTAAAATAGTAACCTAATCATTTATAAAACCTATTGGTTGAAATGATTTTGATCTATCCCCACTTTATCTAATAAATAAGTCACATTGGAGCCATTATAAACCGAATTTTGCTTTATTATAAAATAATATTTTATGTTTTGCCTAAGGTGCCCCTCTCCTCCCTTATAAAGGGGAACCTCCTCCCTCATCCCTTTAGACAATTTTTAGCCTTAAATATCGGCCAAAACCTACCCATTTACCTTCTCAACTTCCCTAGAAACATTATAGAGGTTCTGGTGTCCTCAAAAGACCAACTCTAGTGCCTTAAAAATAATCTTAAAAGAGGTGTGTCGAAGAAGATGTAATCTCTTCTACCGATTCTTTCATCTTTCTTTCTTATTCAACTTTTTATTCTTTATTTGGTTAATTATAATCTAAAACATCAGTATCAAAAATATACTGACATGTTATTATAAATATTAAACATCCCCTTTTCTCCTTTTATCCATCCTACGGAAAACGAAATCACCGCGCGTGCGTATGTACGAAATACTGTCTCCATGCCATGGTGTAATCTGTTTTTCCACCAACACCTTACATGGATGGGTACAATGGTGTAAAGAATAACTATATATTGTTATGATAACATAATAATAATTCTTATATATTATATTATCCACTCCAATTGCATTCAATAATTATGGGAACGATATCATCGGTCGTGTGTACGTACGGATTACCGTCTCCACGACGTGATGAGATTCATTTTCCATGATAACCATTCAAGAATGATTATAAAGTATATATAATGAATAATAATTAAATATAAGACATAATTAAGCTATTGGATTTATGTATATATATATATGTCATATACTTCCTTCCATTCAAGTTATTAAGGAAATGAAAACAACGTTCATGCGTACGTACAACCTTCCGTCTCCATGAACGATGTATTTCATTTCATTCATCTATCTATTATATTTACATATAATGAATATATATGATATATAAATAATTATTTACATTATTTAATTAATTATATCATGATATAATTAATAATAATATCAAGAACAAAAACTCCAAACACGTACGATAAATAAAACGATTTTACCCAAAACGCTGCTTTAACATGGAATTTACAAAAGAACGGGTAATATAAAGTCATAAGTGAAACATATATGATATCATAACAATCAATATGATTCTGTAATAAGTAAATGAAATTATTTAAATCATTATACAAGATTTTTAGACACGTACAAATCATATCAGACCTAAGGTAAGGGATAAGTTTTCCGATCTTGTTTTTATCCGAGATTGTTTATTCAAATGTATTTAATGGGGTTATATTTATCATTCATGTCCCTGTTTTCTAAAAATGGGTTCTTGTATGTTAAAATTTTTTTACCCATTTTTTACTTTTAATACATTTTATGTAAGGAATCTTTCTTTGGTTTACCATACGAGATACTTTTTGACTTTTCTGGAAAAAGTACAAGAAGAATGTTTTTTTAACTTATCCGACATTATCAGATTTTTACGGTTTCATAAAGCCTAATTTTTATGAAGCATCCTCCATAGTATCTCATGATTATTTTCAACAAAATACTTTTATTTTAAAATTTCATGGTATTTTGTGAAAAGAAAATTATTTGGAAAAAGAAAGGATATTTTCCCCAAGAATTCATTTCAATTGTTTTATCAAATATATTTTCCATCTAAAATGACATTATTTTGTATGATTATGTTTCCAGTACAATGTATCTATTATTTATATGGTTATATTCTTCATATGATGAAATTATATCCATTTTTTTATATATAATATGTTACGATGAGATGATGTTTATGAAACCCATTTTATTCTTTCAGTTATGAAGAATGATGTATGATTGTTTTGTGTCACAAGTAAAAATGATTACATTATGAGATGGGTGAGACCAATATCTCCCAAAAAATGCATTGGGTAATGATTTATATCTCATGATATAAACATGGAAGGAATGATAAGTTAATACGGTTAAGTGATACATGACTGGAATGAGGATTGAACTCGATTCAGAAAGGGACTTTGTCCACTAAGATGGTCTTGGAAACCATGCCTTGGATACTATTGAAATTATAACATGTGCTTAATGGTTTCCCCAATTACATGCTTTATTCCCATGATATTTTACCATGATTGATGTTCCTTTATGATATATTCCTTACGTACATCCAAGATTTATGTCGTTGCTCAAGATTTTGATGTTTAGATTTTATGTTCAAGTTTTTGCTTTCAAATAATTATGGATTTTTTTTATGTTCTCTATGTTTACCCTTACTAATCATTTGATCTCACCCTTTTTATGTTTTATTTTCCAAGGATATAGAGAAATGTTTTAGGTAAGAAAACTAAAGTGGAAGACCTTTATGAGAGATGTTTATGATCTTTCACCATGATTAGAAGATTATTTTTTTCGAGTTTCCAAAGACCCTAAACAATTACAGTCCTTCTGTGTTTGTTTTTGTTATGTATTAAGTATTCCACAAAAGTTATTTAATTTCCATGTATATCAAGATAGGGTCTCTACAGTTGGTATCAGAGGAATGGTTTAGTCAACCTTTTTAAACTAGGATGTGATTACTTTAGTGAGATCCCTAGAGATATTTCTAAGGTTTTTCTAGGGATGTCACTAAGGTTAAGTATAGGTATATGTTATTGTCCTAGAATTATGGTAAAAATATTGGAATTAAACCTAAGATGTTAGATATTGAAGGTACTCCCCCTTGATTATGTTTTTTTTCCTATCATGATTTTTGCCTCTCACAATATTATTTTTGGATTTTAGACGATTGCTGGAACCCGATGGAACCGTGTTGATAAATGTAATTGACAATGCAATGATTGTCCTCCAGAACAAACCAATGTTATGGGAGATGGAGTAAAAAATATTACTACTATACTTACAAAATTTATGAATCATTCTGGACTTCCAAATGAGCAGATAAAGGGAAAAATATTCTATTGATTCCTTCATGAAAAAACATCCACCTTCTTTCAACTGGTCTTCTAATCAACTTGTTGCTGAACAATGGATCAATACCATTGAAAATATATTTTCCATACTTCACTATATGGAACATGAAAAAGTCATTCTGGCTATTTACCATTTATAAGGTGAAGCATACCAATGGTGGACTCTAATTTAGAATACGAGGCCCTGAGATGAAATTGAATCCATGGAATAGGATGAGTTCAAGAACTTATTGTTCAATAAGTACGTCCCTCATATTCATGAAACAAATATGTATAAGAAGTTCCTTGATCTTAAGGAAAATGATGATGAATATGTTTTTATATAAAAAGAGAAATTTTCAAGGCTTGCATGGTATGCATCTGGATTTATCATCCAACCTGAATGTAAATTTGATCGATTCATCAGTGGCTCAAAACCAAGTCTTCGAAGGGAATTAACTATAAGATACTTGAGTAGCTAAGACGAAATTGTGAGTTATGCTATCAAGGTAGAACTGGAAGTTGGTGTTACATATCTATCTCATGGTTTTGACAAGAAATGAAAGATGGAGTTCAAGGAAAAATCTTAGAACAGTGGTAAAAAGAAGATAAATGTTACTATATACTCAAAGTGTGGAAAGAAGCATGGTGGAGATTTCCTAAAAGGTACTACAAAATGTTTTAAGTGAGGAAAATAAGGTCATCGAGCAGTTGAGTGTCGATGTAATGGGGAAAATCTAGCTAATGATGTGAATAGAGAAAAGACTATAGAGAACTCTCCACCAACACTTCAATGCTTCAAGTGCAAGGAAATGGGGCATTATGCTAATCAATGCCCTAATCAAAGCGTTAATGATTATCGAAATGAGAAACCTTTTATGGAAAAGGATAAAGGGAAGTTACATGCGATCACTATTTGTGATGTTGAGTATGACAATGATGTTGTAGAATGATTAAGTGTTTATGTAATGGGATTTCAAAATAGTATCATGGAATCGCCTTTAGGGTATCGTAAAATTTTGGAATATCTATGTTTTGGTTTTCAATAATTACATGGTATAAGTAACCATGAAAAGTGACTAAAATATTTTTGGAAAGAAGATTATATGAGAATAATGAAGGGTTAAAGAGGAAATAAAATGATCTCATGACTAATATCATGGTTTGAGTTTATAGAAATTTTGGGATTTTGGTATGTGGAATGATTTAACTTTTGATAGCATTCATGTTTTCACTAAGGTTCAATGGGTATTTAATTTTTTGAAGACAATACATGATTATGGTATTCACATGTTTGAAATGTGACCAACAAGATATATCGTTTGATATATGGGGGATAAATGATGGTATTCACATGCTCGGTAGATGACATTTGTTGTAATTGTTATCTTTATACTATGAGCATAGACAAAATTATTTTAGATAATCCTAAAGATTGGAACGGATTATGTTGGCCATAAGTTAGTATTGTTTAAGGATAGAACTGTTTAGATATTATTGATGGGATTTTATAATAATGTATTTTTATAAGAAGGACAACCTACAGGATGGGCGACAACCCGTCGCGTCAGACAAGGATGTAGGAATCGAACCCACAACCAAAGTGCGACAGGCCATTATCCCCTACCACTGGCCTACAGGAAGTCCCTCGTTAGTAGAAACTAGTTTTATTTTATTAAGCGGTATGATATATGAAGTATAAGTCCATTTTTGGAATCATATACGATTAACCTCTCCATAGATGGACTTATGTATATTTGATCACTTTTGGAAACCGTTTGTTTGAGACAGATGTAATGACCCATCATTTTATCACATGAACTGCTAACAGATCAAGAATGAAAAATTCAACTTCATTTCCTTAAGAGATGAAGTGGAAACTGTTCTAAGAGCGAACAACGGTGAGATTGTACTGAAATAATGTAAGTATTTCTTCTAATTCAAATTTTCAACTTTAGGGAAATGATCTTGAAAAACCAAAATTTTATCCTAGTGACCTCATATCTAATGAATCAGATGGTACCTTAGATCATCACAAATGTATAGCTTTGTGATTGTTAGATTTTTTATAGCCATGTTCTCTACCACTCTTCATCCAAACATGAAGGTTAGATTTCTCTTCAATATCCATATTTTCACCAATGTGAAAACCCAATGATGAGTTAATATGTGTAACCGTTATATTTCATACCTCACTTTTTAAAATTATATTTTTGTATTCTTTTTTCTACGTGGGTTTCTATGAAAGAAACTTTTAAATGTAAATGATTTATAAACCTGACGAATTTCGAGGGAGAAATTCATTTCAAGAGGGTAAAATGTTACACCCTGAGATTTTATGAGATATATTCTATTTAATTTCTTTGATGTCTTTTATTGTTAACTACACCAAGATTAGCTTGTACTATACACAACACCGAATTAGCTTGCAGTATATGAAACACTATTCTTGGCTTGTGTTACACAAAATTTCAAGTTTTTTTTGTGGAAATCATTCTACGCAACACTAAGTATAGATTTTCGTTATTGAATAAATGAATTAATTTTTTATTGTGTTATATGCAACACCAAAGGGATCTTTCACTACATGCAACACTAACTTGGCTTGCATTACACACAATGAAGACCTTCTTCGATAGCGTGTGTAATACGCAATAACGAGTTTCACTAAACGATATACTATTATAATATTATTATGAACTAGTTGTTATGAATAGTAATACCCACTTTTTGAAATTTTAAAAATTTTAACGTTCAAAATGGACTTCAGTTTGTAGATTCTGAATATTGAAATTAGCCTAGGGTGAATTTTTGGTATATTTCTGAAAACATTCAATTATTGATGAACAGTGAAAACACTAGGTTACTATTTAATAACTGAATTTTTATTTAAATAATTATTATTTTTATTTAAATTTATCTTAGTTCAAAATCGATACATAATACAAATATATGTTCAATGTAATTCATTGGAGTCATTTTATAATAATTTTAGATATATTAAAATTTTATTGAACTTTTCATCGTCTTTTACCCACCTCCTAAGAGAATATGCGAATTTAAATATAACTTAATTTTACAACTTCTGTGAGTGGAATTTAAAAAATTCTAGAGACATGGTTAATATCAAGGAGTAAAATGAGGTTCAATAAGATAAATATAATTTTTGGTGAATAGTAACTTTTTACTTTTTTTACCACGGTTAAAAGTAAATTGGGTTATTAAGGGTAAAAATTATATTAATATTACCCTAACACATGTCCTAATTCAATTAGATAAATGTAATTCGACCTAAAACAACCTTAGGAATATAATATTACCCTTTAGGTCAACATGAATTAGATTAGGAAATTTATTTTTATTTTATTTAAAGAAGAGTTAAAATAGTTAAAATCAAAGATTTATAACTAAAACATTTTTAATTTAGGGTTATAACTAAGATAAATTCAACTATAAATATTCATCAAAAATATAAAACGATTTCCTACATAATGGTATTTTATTTATAATTTTTATACATTGAATAATTTAATTTATTTATGACACAATGATGACACAGTAATTACCTTATTAATGAAATATTAACATAATTGATATTATAAATACATTAATAAATGTAATTTGAGACTTAATATTAATTAAACTAATTTTATAGGATAATTTGACATGTTAGTATTTATATAAATAACTTTTTTATAACTAATCATGCTGTTATGATTTTAACAAAAATCAATTTCCAAATAGTGTCATAATTGAAATAAAATAGTTAAAAAAAATAATATATTATTTATTGATATTCTATTCGTAAAAATATAAGGTTCGGCCAAATGACTTAGATAAGGTTATTTATATTAATAATGAACCACTTGAGGTTTCCTTCACAGTTTATTGTAAGTTTATTAAACATATATTGTATGAAAACACGAAGACACGGTAAAAGTAAAATTATTCAACTTAGAGTTAATTTTAAATGATAAGGTAAAAATAGTAACCTAAACTTGTCTAAAACCTATTGGTTGAAAGGATTTAGACCCATCCCCAATTTATCTTTTAAATAAGTCACTTTTAATCCATTATAAACCGAATATGTCTTTATTATAAATTAATATTTTAAGTTTTTCCTAAGGTGCCCCTCTCCTCCCTTATAAAAGGGAACCTCCTATCTCTTCACATTACACAATATTGAGCATTCATGCTCTTCCAAACTCTGCCCATTTACATTCTAAACATCCCTAGAAACATTATAGAGGTTCTGGTCTCCTCAAAAGACCAACTCTAGTGCCTTAAGAAGAAGCTTAAAAGAGGTTCATCGAAGAAGAGGTAATATCTTCTATCGATTCATTCATGTTTCTTTCTTCTTCAACTTCTTATTATTTATTTGTTTCATTATAAAGTAATAACATCAGTATCACTAATATACTGATATTTTAATATATATATTAAACAACCCCATTTCACCTTCTATCCACCCTATGGAAAATGAAATCACCGCGCGTGCGTACGTACGAAATACCATCTCCACACCGTGGTGTAATATGTTTTTGCACCACCACCTTACTAGGATTGGTATTATGGTGTAATGAATAACTCTATATAGTTATTATATCATTATATGGATTCTGAGATATTATATCATCCACTCCAATTTAATTCAATAATTATGGGAAATATATCATCGCTCGTGCGTACGTACGGATTTTTGTCTCCACCATGCGATGCGATTTATTCTCCATGATAACCATTCAAGAATGATTATAAAGTATATATAATGAATAATAATGAAGTATATGACATAATGAAGCTACTGTATATATATAATGAATGGTGTATTTCATTTAATTCATCTATATATTATATATATATACTGAATATATATGATATATAAATCATGATTTACATTTTGGATGTAATTAAATCATGATATAAGTAATAATAACAGAAAGAACAAAAAGTCCAAACACGTATGATAAATAAAACGATTTTACCAAAAACACTGCTTTAAATGGAATTTACAAAAGAAAGGGAAATATAAAGTCATAAGTGAAACATATATGATATCATAACAATGAATCGAATTCTTTAATAAGTAAATGAATTTATTTAAATCATTATACAAGATTTTCCAATACCTATGAATCATATCAGACCTATGGTAAGGGATAACTTTTCTAATCTTGTTTTTACCCGAGATTGTTTATTCGTAAGTATTTACTGGGGTTATATTTATCATTAATGTCCCTGTTTTCTAAAAATGGGTTCTTGTATATTTATATTCATTTGTACCGATTTTTGATTTCTACTACATGGTATGTAAGGAATCATTCTTTGGTTTACCATACGAGGTACTTTTTTACTTTTCCGGAAAAAGTATGAGAAAAATGTATTTTTAACTTATACGGCATGATCAGATTTTTATAGTTTTATAAAGCCTCATTTTCATGAATCTTCCTCCACAAGATCTCCGGATAATTTTCAAAAAAATATATTTCTTTTAAAATTTCATAGTATTTTGAGAAAATAAAATGATTTTGAAAAAGAAAGGATATTTTCCTCAAGAATCCATTTCAAGTGTTTTATCTAATCTATTTTTCATCTAAGATGACATTATTTAGTATGATTATGTTTCAAGTATAATGTATCTATTATTTATATGGTTTGATTCTTCTTTTGATGAAATGATATCCATTTGTTTTATATGGATTATGTTGTGATGAGATGATGTTTATGAATCCCATTTTATTCTTTGGGTTATGATGACTGATGTATGATTGTTTTGTGGCACAAGTAAGAATGATTTCATTATGAGATGTGTGGGACCTATATCTCCCTCCAATGCATTGGGTAGTGATTTATATCTAATGAGATCGACATGGCTGGAATGGAAAGTTAATCTGGTTTAGTGATATAGGACTGGAACAAGGAGTGAACTTGATTCAGAAAGTGACTTTGTCCAATAAGATGGTCTTAGAAACAATGCCTTGGCTACTATGGAAATCATAACATGTCATTAATGGTTTCTACTATTAATTGTTTTATTCCCATCCTATTTTATCATGATTTATGTTCCTTTATGATATATTCCTTACGTACTTCCAAGATTTATGTCTTTTCTCATAATTTTAATTTTTATATTTTATGTTCATGTTTTTATATTCAAATATTTATGGATTGTTTTATGTTCTCTATGTTTACCCTTACTGAGAATTTGAGATCACCCTTTTTATGTTTTATTTTCCCTAGGATATACAGAATGGGTTTAGGTAAGAAAACCAAAGTGGAAGATCTTTTTGGGAGCTGATAAAGATCTTTCACCATGATTAGAAGATTATTTTTTTCCGAGCTTCCAAAGACACTAAATTATTACAGTCCTTGTGTGTTTTTTTTTGTTACATATTAAGTATTCTACAAAAGTAATTTAATGTCCATATATGTAAAGATTGTTTCTCTACACGTGACACCTGATAGAAAGCCGTTGCGCTGATTGGAGAGGTATTCCATGTTCCTTGCCACCATAAATGAAAATAATAACAATTAAATGATGTATTTATATGATGAGGACCCCTAAATTGATCTGAGGATGGAGTATTCTGTGTCCCCACCTTAGAGCACTCGATCCGCCGAAATCGTATTCTACATATTTTATATTTTTCATCTAATTTATTTATATGGTTAGATTATGTTTCTTATTATTTTTCATTTATAATTATATAATAGTTTTATAAATTAATTAAATTGAGGTCAATTGATAAATTTTGATATCCAAATTGAATGCACAAACATAACAATCCTTTTTGATGTTTTTTACCTTAAAACCCTACATTGTCGTGCACCTATAAGTTGTATTTTAAATTATTTTATTCCACTTATTATTTTTATTTGGGAAAATTGAAACTATATTTGAAATATTCATAATTTATAAGTTATAACAAGATAATAATTGTTTTTGACAAAAATTAATAAAGAATGTAACTAAAATTATTAATACTTATTAAGGTAAAATGAAGCTTAATGAAAGGAAAGAATTTAATTTTACTGTCCAATTAACCTTTAATCATTTCCAAAATATATTGGCTTTCTATAAATTGGCCATGAAACATCGATCATATAGTTTTTTTTTGAATAATTTTGTATGGAAAATTGTTGGTACAAATAACATTATTTCAAAAATACAATGTGATTAATTTTCCTCATTTATAAAAGGATGCCACCTCTCAACATTTCTATCACCTATCAAAACACATAGGCTCATCCATGATTTTTTCATATTCATTCAAAAAATATCTCCACTCTACAATAAATCATTCCTTTTGTAAAATTACTTCCAAGGAACCTTTTGGTTCAAACCTAATGATGTTACATGATTAAGATGTAACGTCCTCTCCTAAGCTCTGTAGTTTCATTTTCAATATACACACCCTAAAATAACATTATTACATTATTAAATAATAAAAAATTTCATTAAATTTACTATTATTTTGTTATGTAAAAAGTTATATCTGTAATTCCAAACACCATCAACTAATGGGTAACAAACATATTATTTTCGTGTACGAAGAACTACTGCCTTAAAAAATGGTGATTGTTCATTTTTCTTTTACAGCCTACTATACTGGAAATTATTAAGGACACCCTATTTATAGATTATATATATGATATTTAAAATGTATCTATGGGTTTAGGAATTTTATTTAGAACATTATTATATTCATTCCAACTAGTGTAAATGTTATAAAGTCAATTGGGGATTTGTGGACTACCGCCCTTCAAAGTGATAACAGTCATTCATGCACAACATAAATTGAATAAAATATTGTTTTAATATACCTATGTATACTATATTACATTGATATTATATTGGAATTATAATATTTCATTGTATAATATACTTTTTCTTCTATTAGTGCAACAAATAAATGAAAATACCATTCATGTGTATGAACGTACTTCTGTCTCCATGAATGATGCACTTCATTTATCATCTTCAATTATTATAAGTTATTCTAAATACAAATATAATAATTTTATATGTCAATTAAGTCATGGTATAAAGTATGGATATGATGAATCCATGATCAGATAAAAGATAATAACAAAAAACTTGTGTTTCCTCTAGAATTGGGGATGACCATGTTGATTTAAGGTTCAAACATTCCAATCGGTTTCTTACGGGTTTGTTCGTAGAACCGACAACATCCAACGATTCCATATCCATTTATACCTACTTTCAAAAGGTAGGTTCTCATTAGTTGTGGACTAATGAAGGTTAGGAGTTTGCATTGGTCGAGAGGATGGTAGGTCACACTCATCACACCATTGTGAGGGGAATTATTGTCTACTCCGGGACTCTCCTTATAGATTAATGTTATTCTTATGAATACTTATTACATTACCAGGTATAAAATGTATTTTTATTTAAATCTGAAAATCAATTATTGATGTGATGAAAATTTAGAGAATATTTTATATGTATTCTAGGTTCTTCATCGATAATGAATCATCTTTATTTGTTAGAGATTCTTAGTTGATGGTATCCTTAAATACATAAAGGTCTATTGGTCATTATTATGACCATACTAGTTTTAAACCCACTCAGTGGGGCACTTAAAGTTTATTTTCATTCAGGAGGACATGGATTATTTCAGAGTTGGGATCATACCCGCTGATGGGCAACCTACATATCCTTTATTTTGGAAAAGGAATCAGAACCCACGTAGTTCGAGTAAGGGATTACGATATTTATGCATGATTGATGGCTCAAAGAAAGATGTCATGATTAATTTTACACTCTAAGATCACGTGAGACATGCTCTATGTGAGAAACAAGAGGTATTAGTGAAACCAGACAATTGTTCCATGAAAGTTGCAATGATGTGGGGCTTATGTGTGTATAACTGCCCAAATAGATGTGGATTAAGATTTACTTCAGGGAAGAAATCCAGGAACATGGTCCATAAAGGTATATGTGGTTTATAGAGATTTTGATACTCTAATCTTGGGGATTACTCCTAAGGAGGATGCCCACGTTAGGAGGGGACTTATGATTGGATTTTACTCCTGAGAAGGAAGCGCAGATCAAAAGGGAATTATGACTGGTTAAGAGAAAATAAACTAGGGCTTATTCTTGAGAAGAAGGCCTAGGTTAAGGGACATGAAAAAATAATGGACATGGGGCTTACTCTTGAGGAGGATGCCCATATTTGAGATTCGGGCTTACTTCTGAAAAGGAGGCCCAGGTTATGGTAATTATGGTTGGGGATTACTCCTAAGGAGGATGACCATATTTGGGAACTTTTAGGATTGGGGCTTACTCCTAAAGAGGATGCCCAGATTAGGGGAATTGGGGCTTATTCCTGAAAGGGATGCCCAAATTAATGATGATTTGGCCTGGGAATTACTCCTGAAAAAGAGGCCCATGTTATGGATTTTTTCATCTTAAAGGATGAGGTTGAATGAATGAAATCTCAATCTTTAGTGACATAAAGATGCATTAATCACTAGGTTTTGAGAGATTTTCCACAAAGTTCCTTTCATATAAGTAAGCCAAATAAAGAAATCATTCCATAAATGGATTTGAAGAGTGTCTTGAAGACTGAATCTTGAATAGGAGGGGTGGAATGGCATAAGAGGGGTGAAATGGGCAGGAAAGGCACCCAAAATGATAGGGGTGCGCATGTCTTGGCAGGGGCGCAGGTACTACGTGGGCGCACAGGTATACCTGCGCGGCACATGTGTACGTGCGCGATTTTCAGCCCTTAGAGTAATATTTGGGCCATCCTTGATCAAATCCATTAGAATTATCCCTAGAGGCTTTATATAAGATGGCGCGCATGTTATGGTGAAGAAGTAGGGCAGCACACAAGTGTGTCTATTTCCCTTAAGGGTAAAACACTTAGGTGCGCAAGTGTTAGTGAATTATAACATTTAGACCTTACTTCCCTTGTTTAGACCTTTCCATTCTAGGTAAAGAATTACTTTAGAAGTGTTCGAAAGACCTGAAGAAAAGACTTGGGTGTTCAGAGCTCTGTATCTGAATTCTGGAAAAAAATTCCGCCTCAAATGGGGGGCCCACAGGGTCTATTTATAGGCTGGAGAAGACCCCGGGCGGTTATCACTTGGGGCGCGCAAGTCACTTGCGCGACCATTAAGCGGCACACAAGTATACCTGAACAATAGTAAGGGAACTTGGGTGACCCTTGTGAAATTTTCTTCCTATTCATTTATTTTTCAATTTTTTATATTTTCTTCAATGGATGAATCACTTTGTTTTAAGTCATTTCCCATTCCATTATTGTAGACAATGTGATGAAAAAGGAGCGTCAACAAAATTCCCCCCTCAGAGTTGGATCCGAAAAAATAAGGATGTGACTCTGAGGAAAAGAAGAAAACCAAAGGGAAAGAGGCACGCAGGAGCTCACCGCACAACTATCATTGCACAGGTGCGAGTCACGCAGGGCTGGAGCATGCTAGATATAAGCACACAGGTGGCCCACCTGTCATATAAATATGAGATCATTTGTCGTATAGAGCACTGATTTCTGAATTTTCAAGCTCTTGTCGTGCAGGTCACCTTTGTCGTGCAAGTTGGTCGTTTTCTGCTGTTTCATTCATTGTCATGCTGCTGTCAAGGTATTTGGACTTGCGTGGTTATAATTGCATGCCAAAAACTAGTGCGGCACATTAACACATGCATGACACATCCATACTTGCGTGCTAAGTTTTAAACTAGCGTGCCTTAATGCATTTTCCATTTTTATAAATTCCATCAAAAAATTTATGAAAAATAAACCCATTTACCAACTAATTTATTCAACTTTTGTGCAGATCCAATGGCTCCAAGATGAATTGGAATGGATGATTAACTAGCAAGAAAAAAAATTGATGAAATGATGGATATCATTGGCCATGATTATTATACCGTCTGTGATAGCAATCTCACATATTTATCTAAGTACTTGAAGAAATATCATCTTAACTTCCCACAAAGAATCTACCTGCCTCTGTATAGTCATGGTCATTTTCAAGGAGTAAATGTTCCTGATGCATATAACTATTCTTCAAATATGCATCTGCACTACTACTTCTCTATTTCAGTTATACTATGCATTAAGAGCAACAACAATGGTGTGAACTTTCATGTTTTCCCCCGTGTCATTTCCTTATAGATATGAAAATGGAAAACCATGGTCTAATATGTTTTTCACTGCCAGTTGATAGAGAGAAGACTTTAATGACATTAGAAACAATATCTGAAAATAGTACTCTATCCAAATGGATCCTTACTTCCAATGCTCCATTCACAAATCCATGTGTCCATCTTCCACGTCTCTTGGAAAGAAACAGAGTCACTGTTTGATCAGAAATTTTTTTTCTCAAACCGCACTCAAGAACATTCTTTTACAATTCTTCCATGAAGAGCTGGTATAACTACATCTCTTAATATATCCAATTGAATGAATGTATTCCAGGAAGATTCTGATGAAGCTCGGGATGTCGTAAATCAAATGAAGAGTTATGTTGAAAGCCTTTTGTAATTCCTGAAAAAGAGAAGAGACTCCAGTCTGTGGATGTCCTTCTAACTCTTGTGCATCAATGAAAAACACTTTCATCTTCAATCATTTATGAATGCATTTTCCTTTTCTACCTAATTTAGATTTTACCTAAACCAATGGTCCTAGTAAGCATAGTTTGATTTTTACTAGGATTAATATAAATAACCCTACAAACATTGAATCTTTTAATTGCTCAATATTACCTAAATCGTAAAAATGTATGTTTAGTGAGATGGAACTTGACATTTATTCAGAGTTCCTTTGTATTTTGTGGGTAGTTTAAAGTCATGCAAGTTAGAAATAAAGAGGCTAATGTTTAAGGTCGAAATAACTTTAACTAAAATAGATTAGAATTGACTCAATTCATTGAAAATTTATCTGAAAACATATTACCATACTCAAGTGTGAGGGAAAATATGTAAACAATGACTTATGGTTATTTGAATATGAGGAATGATATGAAAAAGAGCTAAAAGGAATTAGAAGAAGTAGTTTCCAAGAATGAAGTTACCATTATTTAACAAACCCGGTAGGGGGTTGAATAATGTAGGGCCACCTAAGGGCATTGGCTTCATAGTCAAATAAATAGCATCTTTTGGATAAAAAGTCTGTTATGTAGACTATTTATGCAAGGCCTCCTAAGGGAACATGCTGCGTAGTTTGGAAAAAAACTCTTTGAAATTTACTTTCCCTGTGCACAAAATCTAGTGAACGTTTATGATGATTCAAATTTCCCAAAGTATAGAGTTTGCTGTATGGAAAGAGGTACTTGAATATGGAGAAGATATTTCCAAACATGATTATCGAAGAACTGGATGAATATCACTCCTACGAAAGTCTGACCCAAATGTAGGGAAGGATAATATAAACCATAGACTTGAATACTTTCCGACCATGAGAAAGGATATGGGACAAGTATGTTAAGGATGTCTATTTTTGTAGATCCATACATATTTTCATTAAGACAAATTAGGACAAAAGAAGATTTCTTCCCAAGAATGAAGTTACCAGTATTTAACAAACCTGTTAGGGGGTTGAATTATGCAGGGCCACCAAAGGGAATTGAATGCACAGTCAAATAATATAATCTTTTGGCTGACAGGTCCGTTATGTAGACTCTTTATGCAAGGCTGTCTAAGGGAACATATTTCAGGGTCAGGCAAAAGATCACTCCTAATTTCCAGCCTTTTTTGATTAGAAGTCAATAAAAGGGTTATCAAGATCCAAAATTATTCAAGATTAGGATTATGACACATAAATATGGGTATTGTCCAATGTATGAAGAGATACACGGATCAATGTTAACCATAATAATATTGTAGATGGGTATTGAATGGAATTGTTGGACTTCACTACGTATCCCGTAAGGATGGGAATCAAGCCATACGAAGTTCTTGAACTATAGTTTAACGTCATGTGGGAAAAAAGGATTGGAGATCTTAGTTTAGGGTCATAGAGCTTGGACCATTATATGAAATACACCATGTGTGTTTTCATAGGGACTTTTCAGCCAAGGGACTGAATGTAGAATTTGGGGTTAGGCCCAAAGGAATTCGGTCTGGATTCAAGGGACACTCTAACGTTACTACGTATCCCATAATGATGGGAATCAATCCCACGTAGTTCTAGAAATACCCTCTCTACAAATTTGGTTCGTACATGTGAAGGGTGAAAGGGGACATTAGTGCAATGATGGTTTAACCCAAGACAAAAGGATTAGGCATTTCCATGTATTCACAAAGTCTTTGGAATGAAACATGATTGAAAAATCAATGTAAATAATGGTTCCCTATCAAGTGTGGGTATCACATAATATTGTAGTTTATTTTCGTACAGGACAAAAAGTATTGTACATTTTAACTTCATATATCAAGGATGAAAGTGAACCAATGTAAAGATATTGATTCTGGGGACGGTTTCATGAATCAACATCGTATAAGATGGAGGTGAGCCGATGTGAAGAGATTGGTTTTGGGATTGAACCTTGGGAGGTTTTCTACAAACCCATCCAGGAAGGCAAGGATAAAAGTCTGCGTAGTTCAATTAAATAATGAATTAGTGATCATGTTGTTCTTCAGGAAAACAACCTAAAAATGATATTGGTACTTACAAGTGGTTAGTGGCCCAAAGAGGGTGTTATAGTTGAAATTTTCTCTAATCTCACATGAGTCATACTCGGTGTGAGAAACAAGAGGTAACAACAACCTTAACGACACACAGTTTAATGTCATGTAGGACATATTAAAGGACTTTTGTACAGTTTAGCATCATGTAGCTAGGACAATGGGGAAAATATTGTTTAAGGTCATGTTGGACGAAAGGGGGACTGTGCAGTTTAATGTCATGCAGTGAGGACAAAAGAGTACACCATTTAATGTCATGTTGGACATATTAGGGACGTTTTCACAGTTTAACATCATGTTGGACGAAAAAAGAATGATACAGTTTAGCATCATGTTGGACGTAAGTACCAATAGTTTATGGTCGTATGCATGGACCATTGGTTATGTAGTTTAACGTATTTCAAGACATAAGGGACTCCTATAAAGTTTAGCATCATGTAGCTAGGACATTAGAGTTTAACGTCATGTTGGACAAAAGAAATACAAATAGTTTATGGTCGTATGCATGGACCATTGCTGAATAGTTTAACATCATATAGCAAGGACGATGAAGGGGACACAGTTTAATGTCATGTTGGACGAAAGGGAATATATTTTGTGTTTATACAAAATACTTCATATGAAATCTGGCAGTGGTAGGAGTAGTGATGGGTTCTCCATCCATCGAGATTAATGAATAAGCTCCATTAGAGTAGACCCTATGTATTGAATAAGGTCCTTCCCATTTTGGCTCAAGCTTGGGAGTTTTCTTTCCTGGTATCATTGGAGTTCTGAGAACTAATACCGATTCTCACTTAATGAATGAACGAAGATGAACTTTTTTGTTGAAAGCTCGTGCTATTCGATTCTGATAGACTTCTAAGTGGTGCAAAGTGCACAATATTTTCTCATTTAACCGTTCCAATCCATTCAATCTCATTTGATATTGCTCATCTGTAGATGACTGATCACCAATGGCTACTCTAAGCGAGGGTATTTGAACTTCAATGGGAAAGACGACTTTCGTTCCATATACCAGTGAATATGGAGTTGACCAAGTTGCAGTGGGGGTGGTAGTCTGATAAGCCCATAAACCATGAAAGATTTTATAAGGCCATGATTTTTTATCTTTATCCACCATCATTTGTAGTATATTTGACAGAGTGTTGTTGAAATATTCTATCTGGCCATTGGCCGCTGCATGATACCGAGATGAATGATTGGATTTGATGTTGTATTTTTGTACAACTTCTTCATCTCGGATGAACAGAATTTGGTGACATTGTCAATCAATATGGTATGAGGGACACCAAATCTGGTAATGATGTTAGACTTGATGAAGCTAAAAATTATTTTAGAACTAACTTTTTTAAGAGGTATTGACTCAGCCCATTTGGAAAAGAAATATGTAGTAGTAAGAATATACCTAAACTGCTTAGCCATAGCTGAAGGGTAAGGTCCCACCACATCCATTCCCCATGTGGAAAATGAGCATGACTATTTAGCTGCATGAATCAACTCTGGAGGTTGATGAATGAAGTTTGCATGTACTTGGCATGAATGACACTTCTTTGTGAAATCGACACAATCTTGTATCATTGAAGGCCAAAAGTATCCAATTCTACAAATATGATTAGATAGTCTATGTCTAGACTGGTGGGCACCACAGAATCATGAATGCACTTCTTTCATGATAACCATTGTCTCTTCACCCTTAATGCATCTGAATAGAACTCCATCAAAACCATGCTTGTAGAGAATTTTCTCTAGGTGATCTCGGATATCATAAAGAGTAAAGTTGACTACACATCCCTAGATTTGTTCTTTCCCGGCTGTATCAGGCGGAAGTGTTCCATTTTGAAGGTATTCCTTGATAGGTGACATCCATCCTATAGTATGACCATACGGTTCTGGAATGGGACTAATTTCATTGATTTAATCTTTTATGGCTCGAACATAAGGTAAAATTGTACGACAATGGGCAATGATGATGGTTGCGTCATCCCGATTTGGATCTGGTAGAGTTGTGGTTATATAAGCCAGTGCATCAGCATGAGCATTTTGTGATTGTAGGACATAAGAAAATTTCGGTTCCGAAGGGAATTCCTCCATTAACTATCTAACATAATCATACAAAGGGATTAGTTCTTCTTTTATAATGGAATAATACCCATTGACTTGTTTTATTACCAGGTCTGAATCACCTTTCACCTTTAAGTGATTCACTTGTGCTTGAAACGCCAACTCCAATCCTGCAATGAGAACATGGTATTCTACTTCATTATTTGTACCACCTTCCCAAAATAGGAAAGAATAAGGTAACACTTCTTTTTCTAGAGAAATTAGCACAATTCCTAAGCCAACATTATTGAATTTATGATTTTCAATTTTCCTCGCTGTTGGAATTCTGGAAGCACCATCAAAATACATTTCACATGCCTGAGGACTTTCTTGAATAGGGAAGTCTTCCTCGTTAGAGAGTTCAATATCTGAAGATGTGTCTTCCACTGAAGGGTGTTCATCTAGGAAATCATCCAATTATTGGACAATTATTGCCTTTTGAGACACATACTGAATGTCGAATTGCCACAAAATAACCTCCCACCTTTCCAGACATCCTGTAAGCATTGGACGACTAAGGATGAATTTGAGCGGGTTATTGCGAGATACCAATTAGACCTCGTGATGTTTCAGATAGTGTCTCAACTTCTGAACTGCAAATATTAATTCCAGGAAGAACTTCTCAATATTTGAATACTGGGTTTCTGCTTCAAGCATAGTCTGAATGAGGTAGTAGAGGCATTTTTTATTCCCAGCATCATTCTTATGAGCAAGAAAGGCACCCAATGATCACTCTAAAACTGTCACGTAGAGGATAAGTGGTCTTACTTCAACCGGTGGCATGAGTACCGGTGGACTCAAGAGGTATTTCTTGAGAATATCGAATGATTCTTGACATTATTCTGTCCACTGGTAAGTGACTCCCTTCTTCATAAATTTGGTGAAGGGTAAACTTATTCGTGCCAAATTGGCGATGAAATGCTGGATATAGGCTAAGTGTCCTTGAAGTCCTCTTAATTCTTTCATGTTTCGAGGAGGTGACATACCAAGGATTGACTTTGTCTTCTTCGGATCGACTTCAATACCACGATGGCATACAACAAAGCTGAGAAATTTTTCAGAGGTTACCCCAAAAGCACATTTTAAAGGTTTTATCTTCAAATTATGTTGTCGAAGCTTATGGAATATGACTTCCAAATCAGCAAAGTGATTAGAAAATTGTTTGGATTTAACCACCAAATCATCTACATAGCATTTAATAAACTTCCCTAGAAAGTGATTGCAGATACGATGCATGGCACACTGATATGTTGCGCCTGTATTCTTTAAGCCAAAGGACATTAACCGGTAGCAAAACACACCCTGAGGGGCTCTGAAGGACTTGGATTCCTCTTCTTCTGGGGCCATTCGGATTTGATTATATCCGGAATATCCATCCATGAAGTAAAGTGCATCATATCCAGCTGTTGCATCAATTAAAAGTTCGGTAATTGGAACTGGGAAATCATCCTTAGAACAATGCCGATTAAGATCTCTGAAATCGATGAAAAATCTAATTTGTCCATTATTGTTCTTTACATGGACAATATTAGCCTACCACTTGGGATATTGAACTTCTTTGATGAAGTTAGATTTGATAAGCTTATCCACTTCAGCTTCAATTTTGGAATCATATGTTGGGTGTGTTCTTCTCGCAGCTTTCATAAATCCTTGATGCTCTTCTGGTAAACCCAAATGATGATTATCAACATTAGGATCAAGCCCGAGCATCTCTGTATAGTTCCAAGAAAATATGTCACGATTTTTCTCTAAAAAGGAAATATACATCTCTTGTTCTTCAATATTCATGGATGCACTGATTAAAGTGGGGCATGGATCTTATTTTGTACCCAGATGTATTTCTCTGAGTTCATCCACAATGGTAGAGATACCCTCCTCAAATGCTGGAGGATCATCTCTAAGATCTTCCTCTTCTTCTCCAACATGTGTTACTTCTTCTGTTTCTGCTTGCATAGTAGATAATGAAGCAGAATTTCCATGATCAGAAGAGATGTTAAAATTTGAACATCTTGAAGAAGATGCTTCCATTTCTAATCCAACTAATGATGAAGGGTCTTCCATGGTTAATATAGAGGAGATGATGGATCGAGAATCGACATCATTGTTCACATCTGGCATTGCTATAACTTCTTCTGGCCTGGTTGGAGAAGTATAGACTTGTTGGATTTCATCAGATGAAATGAAGACGTCACAATTTGTGTTTTCCTCACTGCATGGTGGTTTTCCAATTTCTCCCATGTTGTCTGGCTTGATTGCTATAATTGACATTATGGATCTTTCCATAAGAGTATTTTGATTTGGGTCAATCTTTTCAATTTTACTGATAGGCAACACATAATCTGCACTCACATGTGTTAATGGATTTACTAGAATCTTCTCCAAACCATACAGAGCATTATCATTAGTAATCTCCTGTGTTGTGGATTCCTCCTTTTATTTCATGTGGTAGAATTTTGCCTCAATTTATTGAGATTCACATGTCTTGAATGGGGCCTTATCACCATATATTTTCCCCAATTGACCATCAAAACAAAACATGAGACATTGATGGTATGACGAAGGGATAGCCGCATGCCGATGTAGCCAGGGTCATCCAAGAAAGATGTTTAAGGCTGAGTCTTGATCAACAACCATGGAATCTTAATTGGACACAAGATCTCCAAAATGAGTTCTGAGTGTAATCTCTCCCAGTGGTTCTTGTTCATTTTTATAATATCCTTGTAACATCAAGGTAAAAGGAGATAAATCAGATTCTGTGAGGCCCAATCGATGAAGTGTATGAATAGGCATGAGGTTGACTCCTGAACCATTATTAATGAAAACTCTATGGATGTACACACCATTAAACATTCCAGAAAAGTAAAAAGGTCTAATATGTCCATGCACGACATCATCTGCATCTTCATTTGTGAAAGATATCAATGCATGGTATTCTGGAGGATTATTATCTACATGGTAGACTTTAGCTGCAGCAATTTCAGTTTCAAACTTCTGAGGACTTGATAAAACCTCAATGAGTGCTTCCCGAAGATCCTTTGATAAATTCAAGGCATCCGGAATTGGTAACCTGGTCGGTACTTGGGCCAAGTGTTTCAATATATCATATTTTTGATCCAAAGGTCTATGTTTCCCAATAGGAACATGTGGTTTAGAAGGTGCCTTAGAAGTTGATGCTTTGGAATTAGATGCATCTTGTACTAGGATAGGAGTAGGTAATACTACTGGATTTGGATGATTAGACCAATTAGCTATATTTACTTTTTAAGACGAAGAAGATGGAACTTTCAGCCGATCTTCCAGAATAATTGTGCTAGGGCTGAGTCTGCCTTGTGTGGATGAACTTTCATGTTCTTGTTGAGCTTGTTGAAGGGCTCTACCATGAGTTTCTGTGACATACACAGTTCTAATAGGGGTAGAAATGGAATAATGGCCTCTAATGGATCCAAATATTCCCCTGTATCCTAGGCTTTTGGAACTTCCTATGATTCCATTATTTGATATAGGGAATTCAGGATCATCACAATCAAAACTGCGATTGGCATATAGATCTGTTAATTGAATCATATTAACAGAACCAAAAATCAACTCTTTATCCGATTAAGACTCTACCTAATTAACCTATTTAAGCTATTCCATTTTGTGGGGTGGTTCCCGTTGCTTCGAAGTAGATGGCATGAAGTCTGCAAGAGTCAAATACAACTTAGGCTTTGACACATACTCATATTCTTCTGATTCATTTTCTTTCATTGAATCATTCCGTTTCTTGGAGGATTTTACCTCTGATGAAGAGGGTTTTACTATGGAATTCATGGTAGAAAGAACAATTGGTTTCTTCAATTTCATTCGAAAAATAGCATGAGTTCAGTTGATCATATTTCTGACCATCCAATAATAATATATTTGTGCATTATTGTTCTTAAATTTTTCCCACTTTCCTTCCTCCTCTAGAACTGTAGCAGTAACATTTGCTACATGGGCTGAAAAGCCTTTTAGTTTGACTTGTCCCGAGTCGACCATCTTTTACAGGAGGTCCTTGAAAACAAAACACTCCTGAATGGGATGCCCCAACATTTGATTAAAGGGGAAATAATTGGGATGGTCTTCATCTCCTTATTTGTTTGGCCTCTTGGGCCATGGAAATTGAACCAAATTATTTTCCAGAGACGAAATGAAATAACCAGGAACTTGTTCATTTTGGAAAGAGTAAACCCTGCTTTTCAAATCCAGAAATTGTTTTTGTCTTTGATCTCTTTGATCATATTGAAGAAACGACCTCTGTTGTTGATTCTTAGAAGGTAGATCCCTTCAGTAAGATGAAGGTTTTGAAGTAGAACCAGGTACATGTACTTTCTTAAGCATAACTGTAGCAGTATCTGCTTTACCCATTCTACTTTCTGGAGCTGATGGAATTACACGAGATTTAGCCTTAGTCTGTATAATAGAATCCTCAATATATTGAGAGATTGGAAAAATGTATCGAAACCCACTTGTGTATTTCACAGGTATTAACGGCATGCGTAATTCTTCATGCAGATTTGACACATAGATTGGCAATAGTTCCTCTTGAGGGCGTGCTAAGCATAGGTAATATGTTAATCCCATCCAGCGAGTAATAAAATCTGAGACCCTTTCATTCTCCCTTTGCTTATAGTTTGTAAGATCAAAAACTGTTGTCTTTGGTTACGTTGAGCTTAACTGAAGATGGAATATTTGGCGTAGATCCTCTCATCTGGTAATTGACCGGGATTTCAAGCTTGTGTACCAAAAAAAAGGTGGTCCTTGCAAGGTTCGCACGAAGCATCTGATTTTCACTGCTTCTTGCTGATTCGGAGTCACCATCATAGGATCAAAACAAGACACGTAATGCATCAAATGTTGTTCAGGATCACCAGATCCATTGAAAATAGGGAATACATGATTCCCAAAACATGATGGGGGAAGGATTGAATCTACCCATTCAGGGTAAGCTCTCTTTTCTGGTTGAACCTGCGCATGTTTCCCTTCTATAGTCTCTAATCGATTAGTTCATGACTAAATGGTAGTTATTATCTTTTGAGAAACATCTGGTTGAACATGGACTTGGGAAGGTGCAATAATTGGAGTTTGGACAGGTATGGTAGCTGGTACTGCATCTAATGGAAGCACTGCCAATTTTTGTTTGGACTTGACCCGAAGGATTAGACCTATGAGGGTGTACTGATAAAGGAGGATATTCTTGATCCATATCAGTAGCTGCAACAAACTCCCTTGGATGACTGACTCTAGAATTCTTAAGAGTAAGACCACCTTGAAGTAGTCATGCATTCATACTTTTCAATTCCTTCATTTCTTCTTCTTGTTGCGCAAATCTTTGATCAAGTGAGAGCGATTGGCCTTCTCCAGAGGAAGGATATGTAACCTGATTCTTTCCCTTCCCCTTTTTTGATCCCTTTAAGAGAGGGGGAAGTGGTTTATTTGAAGGAACACCCATATTTTGGGTAAACCTTTGATTTCATGTATGCACACCTTCTTCATTTGTGTCTATGCGTACAACTTCTTGAACAAGAACCTCTTTATCTGATCCCTCTGAGTGAGCCTCATCTGGTGGATCAGCAACAACAACATTGATGACATTAATTGATGCATAATGCATTTCATCACTTCTATCAGCATTTCTGCAATATTGTCTTCTTCCATGTCTCTGATGAGACATTGCCTTTCGTTGATTCGATCCCTCAGGAACTTCTTGGCAAACCGTAATTTGGAGAGAGTCTTATGATAATTTGGCTATTCGTTTCTCTTGGGGATTCTTCCCTAATCGAGAAAAGACTGAATTTCTTCGATGGAGGGATTGAGGATTTGAAAAAGTCCCCAGTCTGGCGGACTGGGGCTGTTCCTGCTATTCCCGCTCAACTCCTCGACTCCTATTTGTTGATTTCGAGGGTTGGTCTAAAAGATTCCCCGGTCTGGCAAGATGGTGTGGCTTATGACATGCTATGTCTAAGAATTTCTTAAATGCTCTCTTGATGTTGCAGACCTTGGTCTGAAATTAGCTAGATGCATCAATTGATATCTACTTTTATCACATGGATCAAAAGACTGTTGGATGATTTCTGACACTTCTATCACTTGATGATGTGCTTTCTCCATATGAGAGGCATGTTCAATATTCTGGTTTGCTTGATGTAGGATTAATTAAACCACTGATTCTTTGTATTCTTGATTTTGAGAGGAACTAGTTGAAGCATGTTCTTGGGAAGGCCTATGACTACAAACAAAGCTAGTTGATTGTGGCCGGCCACGGGCAATAAAATTTCATGAGACCATTTTCGACGTTCTTTGCTGACTGGAGAGCACAATGAAATGTAGTGCTCCATAAAAACCCCATCCTCTGACACGAATACTAGATGGGGCATTGGAAATTAACTAGCGCAATCTTCTTAGTGCTCCAAGGCATGAATGCTGAAGGGTTCTTTGCTGATTTTCAGCCTTAAGATATCGAGAGACCGATAGAGTTGCCAAATCAATCTGACGTTGTAAACCCTTCTATTATCATAACATCATTTTCATATTTATCATAAGCTAATACTTAATTTTTCATCTGACAAAGATTTTTCCAAATGTTGAGACGAATATCATGAATACAATCTTCCGTCAACATCTCTGGAATGTCATACTGAGAGTTAGCCAGAGGCCAAAACATGACTGGTACTTCAAATTTCACCAGATGTTTTCTCATGTTCATCATTTCCTCTTTATCATTCAATGATGATTATTCCATTTGATTGGACCAGAGTTGGTGCTTCCTTGGTGCATCATCAGATTCAACAAGATTGGTAGAGAAATCACTGATCAAACTAGAAGAAGCATGGCTTAGGGGTGGTTCGGAGAATGACCTACACCCTGGGATATCTTCTTGCTGAGAATATATTTCACCTGCTAGTGATGAAGCATTAGACATGACTAGTTTTACACTTGCAAGTGCCTCAAGATAAGAGGTCTTTCTCAGAAATACATCTTCCACTAGAGAAGTTTTTGGGAAATGTGCATCACTACTGTGGAGAGGAATTTCGCAGTAAAATTCATCATCATGGGGAGGACCACCATGGTGGGTTACAACAAAAGATTAGATCTCTTTCTCCTTGGTCCTTTGACCACACAGAGGGTTTCTGTGGCTGTCATCTGAAGATGAAACTTCGAGATTGACCAAATTGTCATGAAACAAGCCTTCATGAGGAAGTGTCTGTTGAAGACCTTCTGAATTAATGTTCCCACTATTGGGAAATAAGGGAGTAGAATCTTGGATTCCAACAGATAATTGTCTGAGGGCTTCAAGAACTCTAGCATCGAGCAAGGCCTTGTTACAGATTGACTCTTGATCTATTGACTGTGCTTGGTGGGTCTTCTTCTTCGAATCCATCTTACTCGCCTTCGAAACCACTTGTTGACGAAAGTGGATACTCTGAGCAGGTTTATGTGCCTGCTCAGGAGAAATAGCCAGGTTAGGCTAACAATCTTTACTCAAATCAAATGTATGTGCCTAACTTGGTTGTTCGTATGATATGGGGGAATACGCCCACTACCCTCTTGGACTGGAACATATGTGTGTGTATGTTTCGGAGTGAAAAGTTGGTTTTTCACTCCACTAGTAGGGATATATTTATGTGTCTTTCCATGAGATGCTGCTGAAGCTGTTATAATATCCTAGAAAGAATCCAAAATATGTGCATGGATTTTCTTCTGCTCTTTCACCATTTATATAATATGATTGGTGACTTCAGTTGCCGGAACAAGGATATATTTCCATTTCATGCTTTGAGTAGGTGTGTGTACCTGCTCTTGTCCTCCTTTTCCCATCAGTGAATCCTGACATTACTCAAGTGTGGGGGCAGAAAGTTGAGTCTGCCTCCTGTTTTTTGCCAAAGCATTCCGACAGATTTCTCCTTGTGCTACCATGCGAGACTGTTGGTAGGCTTGATCAATACTAGCAGGTCTATGTGCCTGTTGATTGCACTTCGCCGAACGTGGTTGACGAGCTCCATCATATGTAGTCAGATGAGCATGCTGACTATCTGACGACCTATAAACAGTTATATGTTCCTGCCTATAGTACTCTGCTGGAAATGCCTGGCGGGATTGGCGTGATGCTGCTAGATGAGTCTGTTGGACAACGGAATTAAAACAGACAGGTGTATGTGCCCGCTCATTGTTTTCCACCATTTTAGGTTGGTGGACTTATCCGGAGATAGCATAGATGAGAACCTTCTCACTGTTGACCGGATTTTGCCTCGGTATATTCCTCTATCCTGCTCGGGTTCGAGTAACCTGAGCCAAACTCCTAGAGTCGACACCCTCATCATGTTGAGGGTGCACTGCCGCACGAGTCTGGCGGTGACTGTTGATGGGATCCCTCAAGAATGACTCCTGATTTTTTGAATTACAGCCTTGAGGGACCTTCTCATTCACCTCCCTAGATTATGGGAGTGAATGGTGATTTCATTCTGAGGATAATAACCTGAAATGGTTGGAGATGGTAGTTAACACCGCCTGCTTCTTGATCACTAGTCGTCGCTGTCCAGATGACCAGGGTGAATTTTTCATTTAGAGGTCTTGTCGAGCAGCCTCTAGAGTTGGAATGGTACCATATTGACGATACTCCTTAACCATCTCATTTGATAACCAGCGTTGAAGATGCTGAGTAGGTGATGTCTTCCTCAGAGCGGACGATGATCCAGCATTAGTAGTAGTAGTGGCATTCACAGCTACAGTATTCATAGGTGTGAACTTGAGAGCAGCCATTTCTTAGAATGCAGAAAATATTGGAAAAGAGTTCCTGTTTGATATAACAGACGTAATCAAGATAAATACATCCACTACATCTTTTGGATGAGCACATATGTCATTGATTTCTTTGTTGGCCCTCTCATTTAGTTAAAATAGGGGCCTAACAAATAAGAAAAGCATCATTTTCACATTGTTAAGGATTCACGTCGGGTTCACCATTTTTTGTTTCCTCTGGAATTGGGGATGACCTTGTTGATTGAATGTTCAAACATTACAATCAGTTTCTAAAGGGTTTGTTTGTAGAACCAGAAACATCCAATGATTCCATATCCATTTAGACCTACATTCCAAAGGTAGGTTCTCAGTAGTTGTGGACTAATGATGCTTAGAAATTTTCATTGTTTGAGAGGATGGGAGGTCAGACTCATCACACCTTTTTTTGGGGAATTATTGTCTACTCTGGGACTCTCTTTATAGATTTATGTTATGTTTGTGAATATTTATTACATTACCAGGTATAAAATGTGCTTTCCTTTAAATCTGACAATCAATGATTGATGTGAAGAAAATTTAGGGAATCTTTTATTAGTATTCGAGGTTTTTCATAGATAGAGAATCATCTGTATTTGTTAGAGATTCTTAGTTGATTGTATCCTTAAATACATAAAAGTTTCATGGTCATTATGATGACAATACTGGTTTTAAAGCCACTCAGTGGGGCACTTGATGTTTATTGTCATTCAGGAGGACATGGATTACATCAGAGTTGGGATCTTACCCACTAATGGGCTACCTACATATCCTTTGTTTTGGAAAAGGAATCAGAACCCACGTAGTTTGATTAAGGGAGTATGATATTTATGCATGATTGATGGCTCAAAGAAAGATGTCATGATTACTTTTACACTCTAAGCTCACGTGAGTCATGCTCGGTGTGAGAAATAAGAGGTATTGGTGAAACCAGACAATTGTGCCAAGAAAGATGCAATGATGTGGGGCTTATATGTGTATAACTGCCCAAATAGATGAGTATTAAGATTTACTTCAGTGAAGAAATCCAGGAATAGGGTCCATAAAGGTATATGTGAATTTTGTAGATTTGGAAACTCTAATCTTGGGGCTTAATCTTAAAGATGATTCCCAAGTCAGGAGGGGACTTATGATTGGGTTATACTCATGAGAAGGAAGCCCGGATCAAAAAGGAATTATGACTAGTTAAGAGAAAATAAGACTGGGGCTTATTCCGGAGAAGAAGGCACATGTTAAGGGACTTAAAAAAATTAAGGGACATGAGGCTTACTCCTGAGGAGGATGCCATATTTGGGACAGGGGATAAATTCTTAAAAGGAAACCCAGGTTAAGAGAATTATGGCCAGGGCTTACTATTGAGGAGGATGCCCATATTTAGAAACTTTTAATATTGGGGCTTACTCTTATAGAGGATGCCTAGATTAGGGGACTTGGGGATTATTCCTGAAAGGGATGCCCCAATTAATGAGGATTTGTCCTGGGGATTACTCCTAAAAAAGTGGCCCAGGTTAAGGATTCTCTCATATTAAAGGATGAGGTTGAATGAATGAAATCTCAATCTTTAGTGACATAAAAATGCGTAAATCACTAGGTTTTGAGAGATGTTCCACGAAGTTCCTTTCAGATAAGGAATGCAAATCAAGAAATCATGCCATCAATGGATTTTAAGAGTCTCTTGAAGACTGAATCTTGAATATGAGAGGTGGAATGGCATAAGAGGAGTGAAATGGGCAGGAAAGGCACCCAAAAAGATAGGGGCAAACAAGTCTTGGCATGTGCGTAGGTACTGCATGGGCGCGCAGGTATACCTGCACAGCATATGTGTACATGTGAGATTTTCATCCCTTAGAGTAATATTTGGGCGATCCAAGATCAAAGCCTTTAGAATTATCCCTATAGGCTTTCCAAAAGATAGCGCAAAGGTTATGGTGAAGAAGTAGGGCGGCACACAAGTGTATCCATTTCCCTTAAGGGTAAAACACATAGGCACGAAAGTGTTAGTGAATTCTGACATTTATACCTTACTTCTCTTGTTTGGACCTTACATTCTAGGTAATGAATTACCTTTTAAGAGTTCGAAAGACCTGAAGAAAAGACTTGGGCATTCAGAGCTCTGTATCTGAATTTTCGAAAAAAATTCCTCCTCAAATGGGGGGCCCACAGGGTCTATTTTTAGGCTGGAGAAAACACTGTGCTGTTATCTCTTGGGGCGCGCAAGTCACTTGTGCAACCATTAAGTGGCACACAAGTATACATGTGCGACAGTAAGGGAACTTGCACGACCCTTGTGAAATGTTCTTCCTATTCATTCCAAGTAAATTTTTGTTGTTTTCTTCAAAGGATGAATCACTTTGTGCTAAGTCGTTTCCCTTTCCATTCTTTTAGACAATGTGACGAAAAAGGAGCGTCAACAACTTGTTAAAACATAATCAAGATAACAAGGCAATTAACCCATGAAATAGTGAAATTAATGAAATTTTGATAACAAATGGGTAATAAGATATTATAATAAGATAACATTTGGTATATAAATATTATTATTTTTATGATATTATTTTGTATCATATTTTTAACAATTATACATGAGGATATATACCACACGCAAAAAAGAAATATAAGGTAAGCGATTTCATCTCAACATACATTCTATTTAGAAATATTTCTGTTATTAAACAAGTTTCATTTATATGGTGTATATATTTCCCTTTTACATGTCATATCGTAAAACAATATTAGAAAGACATTATATTTTTTCTTTTAATTTTATTACATAATAAATATTATAATTCAATTTTTTAATGTTCCATGGGGATTTTTGGAATATATAATGATTAATATCCCCAAGAACATTTTAAATGATTATCTTTTCAATATCATATCCATTTGTTGTTGTTAAATTTCACATGAAAAAACCAAATTATTGTTTTGATCATTATTTTGTATATATGGTACACATACTACCACTTTTTCATATAATATCATGATTAAATCATTTTTCATGTTATTTGAAGTTTCAATTTTAATTATATCATATAATTGGAATTGAGTTAATAGTTACAAAGGGGAATAAAATTTCATAATCCAATTTATTTTCATTGGGTTATATTACATCACCATTATATTAATACTCTAAGATCTTGTCTATAATGACTTTCAATATATGTTGATGTATTTACTATTCTAGACACAAACTATCTAACATACCATGAACTAAACGATCATTATATCCCAATATCCATCTCCATAAATCAATCAATATTAAGGGTCCAAATTAGGAAATGTCACATTCTCATCACTTTCATTCATATAATTTCCCCAATTACCATCGGATTTCTAGATAGGGCATGAGATAAAACTCATTAGGAAACCACCGATGAAATCTATACAATCCATTATATTAATATATTATAAAATAGTGGTCCCAAATGAATAAAAATAAATAAATATTGTAATGATTGTCGATACCTACTTTAGAATCATCTGATAATGTCTCAGAATAAGTAATCATTTAATTAATTATGTTCCAGTTAATAATAAGTGATGTATGAGGATCCAAGGTATAAAAATGGAATTCGATAATAATTATAAAAATAATAATAATAACAATAAAAGTGGATCCAAGGTAATAACCAAGCCCTTTTTAATGATAATAATAATAAAGTAGGGTCTAAGGTAATAATAAAATCATCCTTGATGATGATTATAATGAAAGTGGATCCACGGTAAGGACCAAGAAATCCTTGACCATAGGGGTCGATCCAACTCAGTAATTACATACAACCTAGATATCAGGGGTCTAAGTGTAATCCCAGGGGATTCTGTAATGGAATAAAAATATAATCAATTCTATTTTAGTACAAGTATTTCATCCATGTTAAAATTTCTATTCATTACTGGACAAAAATGGTGTATCTATAGCACCACATGTCTGAAGTAGTCAAGCTAGATCCACATATTGTATACATGGAATCCTAATATTTGAGAGACAGTGAATGGATTATTTGGATTTATGATTTTAATCTATGAAAAGACATGGACCATGTTCCAAGGTGTGTATCTCCCCCAAAAATAGGCTCCTTGAATAAGAATGGTTACTTATGAGTGCTCAGGGATTCTCTCAAGAATCAAAGGATAATTAATGTCTGACCACCCCTATAAATATGAAAATTCCTATATGCTGTAATAACTTTATAAATAAATAATTATTAAATTTATTCCATGTAATACATATGAATTATAATAATTTAATATGTTAATTTCCGTACCTCCCATATTATGTTGAATATATATACAAGTCATACGACCATTTATTAATTTAATACTATTTGCAGTTTTCACGTGCATTTGTGGACATTTTATAAAAATAAAAATGTATACTAAAGAATTTTGACCACATTAAATTAAATTATAATTATATAGGTCATGTTATTCTAATTATATACATTCCATTTTACAATTTTATTTCATTTATTATATCTAAACACTTACATTGGAATTGTTATCTGGTACTACAATAATATTACCATTTAAAATTAATTAAATTATATGCAGAAATATATATTTTGACCGTGGTACTGAAAACATGGATTGAGGAAATATGATTATAAAAACCCACTAACATCATAAATGAGAGAACACACTATATGTAGTGATTAATATTTAGGTTATAACCTCCAAAAATATAAATAAAAATTAGGAACAATGATGCAAAATAAATTCATGATGATTATAAGAATGAAATATGAATTAAAAAGAAAATAATTTATAAAATGGAATTCCCCCACTGATGATAGTTAATAAAATAGTGATGATTGAGTGATGAGTCATAGACCACCTAATTAAAATCTACATTACTCTCCTCATCCAGTATATGCCTTTAATTTTTAATTGATTGGAAGGAAATTGATGAAATGATTTAGCTGTGAAAAATGATATATGAGAGTACATCAAAATAGATTCCTTGAGGGAAAAATAATTTTAGAAAAACTTAGGGATTGAAGATGATTCCAATAAGAATCCAAATAGAGTAACATTGCTTCTAGTCAACTCCTGATTAATATGATATTGAAGAACCTAGTATGGTGGATCATGAGAGCTTATTATGGGATAATGGGCTCAAATATGATTGGTATATATATTCGGTAAAAAATTAGGTTATGAGTGATATTGGTAAAATTGGTAATTTTTATATAAATATATGGGTTATAAGGTTTGGTTTTATGTTTGGTCAAACCCAATATGAATAGTTCACCCCTAATACCTAAATTGGGACCCCCACATGTTTATCCAACACTATCATAGAAACCATGAACTAACCTTGCTCACTGGACCTGTAAAAAATACTAAACAACTCATCAATCCTCCACTCAGGTCTATAATGTATTCTCAAAATGTGTAGCCTCTATCTCCCCTATATCTATCCCCACATGGTTAGATGCAATCATGTGTCCTATCCCAAATATTAACTTCTAACTGCACCACCTGATATAATTTTCCAAAAAGTGGGGCTACATCCTCCGAAAAATCTCTACACACCCCAAAAAATCATGTCACCTCATTATGAATATTATCTAATAAATGAATTATTAGAAAATTAAAAAGATCCATACATCAGAATTAAAATAGATATTTTCCATGATTGTTTACATCGAATGATTATAAAAAAGAGATTCCTCATAGATGATGTGATTCTTCACTCAAATTTTTGTGTCATATAGTAATATTCCTTATCACTACCCTCATATCGTAATGGTATTTTTTGATTATTTATATGTGTTTCTAGTAACCACCTTCATAGAATTTTTGTTATAAATTATATTCTTGTGAATGATGATTTAATACTTCAATGTCTTAAATGAATCCATTTTATAAGAATGTAACATGACAGTTATGTATTACTACTACCCTACCAAAAAGAAATGCCCCACTGCAAATTATATTATGTGGTCATGGAGGATTACAATTATAAATTAAAAACTGATTCCAAGGTTAGAATAATATTTTTTGGTATAAAAGTATGGTAGTTACACTGTCATAAAAATTGTATTTTCATGAATGAATGATCTTCCCCAATGAATGATATTATTTCATTATAAAAAATAACCATTTTAGATTCCAAATTATGTTATTCTTATAAATGGTCATGAATTATTATTAAGGATTTAATATATATTATTATTTTAACAAAAAAAAGAAATATATTTGATAAATTTGGCATAACATTGTTAATATAAAGTATATGAATCCTTGTATTAATTTTATAATGGTTATATTAGGATTTATTATAAGGCCCCGACCTTAAACATTACTTAATATTGAATTAAATGAATAATTCACATTGAGGATCTTTTCAGGTTTAGAGTTTTAGAGAATTAGAACATAACTATTACATCTCAAAAGATTTACAAAGTAGACACTTCTACCAAGTTTCCATAGAATAAAAAAACTCTTAAAAAGAAACATGTCTAGTTCCATGTTTTATGTTGCATGACATTCCCTTGATCCCATCCTTGACCTTATTCCACATTAAGTCCTGTTAAAAACATTTCAAAAAAACCTGGGGTGAGCATAAAAAGCTCAGTAAGGGATACACAAAGAATGAAAACTATTAGTTTTTCAAACATCAATTAAACCATGTATACTTTATCAAAGTAATACCATCACCTTCATGAAGTAGTAAAAAACTCTTCAATGAATAAAATATCATTACTTACCTTTTTGTAACCAAAGTATTACCATAAAAACCATATAAAGAACACATAACATATATAAATGTAACTTGGGACATAAACATACTTAAGTGGAATAACCATACGGTCGACTTCCACACATATCACTTAATGGAATAGCCATTCGGCCAACTTCCATACATACTTAATGGAATATCCGTACGGCCGACTTCCATACCCAATGCATTGGAGGTTATAACGTAACCACCCATCCTGGTATTCACGGCACCACCTGTCATATGGTTTATCACGTAACCACCCGTCAAATTTCCAAGTACCATTATAAAAATCATAAGACATAAAACAAATATAATGGAAAGAAAACATTTCCACACTTTGATCACAATATATCACTTAAATATATTGACATAACAAATCCATTATAAAAACCATTTTCAAAACTGAAATTCATAAAAGATTATATGGTATTTATTTGGTTTTAAAAAAAACATTACGGCTTGTTGAGGAAGCCAAAGACCAAATAATACTCACGGCAGCGGAAAAGGTTATTGTCACTGCGTACGTTAAAAGAAACATTCCTTTTTGTCGTTTTGTAAAATGCTCCATAGAAAAAGATTCCTTTTGTATAAAAGTAAAAGTCAAAGGGGTTTATACATTGTATAAAAGAAAGTTGTGTATGAAATGAAATATGCCTCAATGAAAGGAGATTGAGACGAAGTCCCTTACCTCGGGTCCGACTTGACTCGGTCGTTCTTTAATCTCCTGAATAATAAACTTGAGTTAATTTCTACTTGTTTAAGAACATTTTTCAAGTTCATTATTCCTTTTATATCACTTATTGCCATGTTATAAAAATTATGTAACCATTAAAGTTAATAATGTTTGTTTTGTCGATATTTGGTTCTTAAGTCGAATGTCGACTTCTTACAATTACATGTTGTTCGTGTGGTCAAAGGTTCTTTATATCCAGAATGACATTTATGATTTGGATATCATATATATCATATATATCCATCATTTACATGTATTTATAATATTACATAATTATTTAGAGGTAATAAATGAAATGCACCGTTCATGGAGACGGTAAGCCCTCCGTACGCATGAATGCTACTTTCATTTCTTTGTCATATTAATGGAATTAAAACTAAATGAGAGGTATGTATATTTTAATTCCAGAATTATATTCATCATTTAGATGTATCATTCATCATATATATCGATTAAATACCTGTACTTATATTTGTACATTACATTTGGGGATAAGAAATGAAATGCACCGTTCATGGAGACGGTAAGCCGTATGTACGCATGAACGCTACTTTCATTTCTATCTCATACTTTAATGGAAAGAAATAATAATGATATAGAGGTATATTATAATTCTAGTATAACATCATATATAATAAATTTGAATCCATCATTTTTACGTCCCACATATGGCATTAATGAATCACATCACTTTGAGGGGGCGGTAGTCCACACTTCCTTAAATGAAGATATCACATTTACCCATAATGGAAACCATAAATGTATGCCCAAAATGAAAAATAAAGAAGCTTAAAGAAAACATAAACATATTATATATCATATATAAATATAGTGTCATCTTAATGGCCACCATTGAAGGTGTTAAAATAATGTTGAACAATCATCATTTCGGGAGGCAGAAATTCGCCATCCACAGAAACTATATGTTCTTTAACCATTAGATGTAGTTGTGTGTAAGTGTAGCTCGAATACTTCTTATAACAACATCCTAGTATATGTAAGATACTTTATTGGTTACAAAATAATTGAATAAAAAGAGTTTAGGGTGTTGGAGAAGCAAAATAAAACAAAAGGAATCAAGTGAAGACATTACCTTAAAATCGGGTAACTCCATTTGGTTTGAGCTCAAAGGCTTCATTGGGAAGAATTCTGCCCAAATTGAGGCTTCAAGGAGTAATATAGGGTAGTGGAGAGACAAAATGGTCAGGTGTTGGCCGAGACAAAGGCTTTGGAAGTGTGGGTAAGGTGGTAGAGGTGAGGGCCTTTTATAAGAGGAGAGGAGGGGCACTCTTGGAAGGTAAAGAAAAGTCACTTTATTTTAAAATTGTATTCGGATTTAAGAGGTCCCACATTGATATAATTCGAGGATAAGGTGATAAGGGTTCTAAATCCACCCATACAATAGGTTTTGGACATGGGTAGGTCATATATTTTACATTATCATTTCATTTTATTTAAATTCTTTATTAATGAGGTAATCGCTGCATCATCATGATGTCATAAATAATTTAATTTATTTAATGTAAAAAAATTATAATAAAAACTATCATGATGAAAGAAATCCTTTTAGCTTTCCAATTAATATTTCTAATAAAAAATCTGACTTGAATAATCCCATGTAAAAATTGTTTTAGTAAAACATCTCATGTTTGTTTTATTTTTACTTTAACATTAAATAAAAAGTTATTTATGTCATTTCCCAAAAAAAGTGGTTCCATGGGGTCCCCAAGCTGACCCATGGATTTTATGGGTCGGACATTACACATCCAATAAGGGTAGGACATGTGTCTAGGTATTTTCATTTTATTATAATATCATTTTTGCCTTAAATTGCACTAATTACCTCTAATCGCAATTAAGAATTTAAAAGTTACTATTTACCAAAAAAATATTTTAATCTCATTGAACCATATTTTACTTCTTAATGACAACCATATATGTCGGATTTTTGAAATTCAAAACACAAAAGTGATAAAATTTCATTTAAATGAAAAATCAGTTTCTATAAGTACCACTTAGTGGTTTCACTATTCATCAAAAATTGAAGTTTTTTCAGAAAAATACCAAAACTTCACCCTAAGCTATATTTGATATTCCAAATTTAAAAATGAAGTCCATTTTATAACATTCACAAAATATAAGTTTCATTAATTAATTTAATAATTAATTTCCAGTGTCAGAGCTAATAGCGTGTTTTTATGAAACAATAAGTATCAAAAGATTGACACTAGTTTAAGTCCGATTTCAAAGTGAAATTAATTTCAATGACCAATATTGGATTTAATGGTAAAAATATATTCAAATTTAACTTTAAAACCAATTCAAAAGATAATCTAATCATATAAATAAATTAGATTAAAAAGAGATTTTGAATTAAAATACAACATTTTACACTATTCATTAAAAAATGAACTTTATCGGAAAAATACCAAAAATTTACACAAAGTAAAATTTGATGTCCCAATTCTATAGAAGAGTTATATTTAGTCCAATAGAATGTATAAGAGTGACCAAAACTATATTTAATGACGGTTCTCCATCAAATGTTGATAAGTGGACCTTTCGTGAAAATTGGAGTATATAAGCCTAAAATTGAATTCTTTTCGTATTTTAAGCCATTATCCTTTATTAGATAAATGTAAAAACATTTAACAAACATATATAATCATATTTTAGTTATTTCTATTCATTATCTCTAGTACAACAGCTACGTGTTAACTAACATTTAAAATAATATTATTTTATTACTAGTGTGCAACGTACGATTTCAAAGAAACTCTTTATTGCGTATCGGGTACGCTATCGAACATAGCAACCCTGTTAAAGTAAAATTAATAAATATGAAAATGTATTATTCTTTATTTACCTAGGATGTTACATCCTTCCCCCCTTTTGGGAATTTCGTCCTAACAATTTTATTCACTTATCAAAATAAGTGGGGGTATTTATCCCTCAAATCATTTTCAGATTCCCACGTTGCCTCTTCAATCATATGGTTTTTCCAAAAAACCATTACCTGGTGAATTACCTTATTTCGCAATACTTACTCTCTTCGGTCATGAATCTGGACTGGTTGTTCTTCATAAGAGAGATTCTCTTCCAGCTGAACTACCTCTGGACTCAAAACATGAGATGGATCTGGCATATACTTTCTCAGTATCGAAACATGAAAACAATTGTGTACTTGAGATAAACACTGAGGTAATTCCACTCTGTATGCAACTGATCCAACTCTCTCTAGAATTTCATATGGTCCAATGAACATTGGACTCAGCTTTCCTTTATTACCAAATCTCATCACATTTTTCTATGGTGAAACCTTGAGAAAAACATGATCACCTACCTTGAAAGACAGATCCTCCCTCCGGTTATCCGCATAACTCTTCTGCCTGCTTTGAGCTGTTCTCATGTGTTTCTGAATCAACTGAACTTTTTCTGCCATCTCTTTTACCAAGTCTGGTCTCATCAGCTTCCTTTCACGCACTTCATCCCAAAATGATGGAGTTCAACACCGCTTCCCATATAATGCCTCAAATGGTGCCATCTGTATACTGGAATGAAAACTGTTATTATAAGAAAACTCAACCAAAGAAAGATGTTGGTCCCAAATTCCCTGATAATCTATCGAACAAGCTCATAGCATATCCTCCAAGGTCTGAATTGTTTGTTTTGACTGCCCATCTAATTGAGGATGAAATGCTATACTAAAATTTAATTCAGTACCCAACGACCTCTGAAGGCCTTTCCAAAAGTTAGAAGTAAACCTGGGATCACTGTCAGATACAATGGAGAGAGGAAATCCATGTAACCTGACTATCTCTTTAAGATACAAACGGGAAAGTTGATCTGGGGAAAAATTATCTCATATGGCAAGGAAATGAGCAGATTTAGTCAAGCGATCAACAATAACCCAGATTGCATTATTACCTCGAGATGTCTTCGGTAATCTCACAACAAAGTCCATGGATATATTCTCACATTTCCACTCTAGAACTGGTAGAGGCTGAAGCATCCCATTCGGTAACTGCCGGTCTTCTTTAACCTACTAAGAAGTCAAACACTTCATAGTAAAATCAGCAATATATCTTTTCATTCCATCCCACCAGTAATACTCCCGCAGATCTATGTACATCTTAGTACTGCCAGGATGAACTGAAAACGGAGAACTATGAGCTTCACATAACTACTCTCTCTTCAACTGTGAATCACAAGGCACAGACAATCTCTTCCCAAATATCATAACACAATCACTATCAATGTTGAATTCATGCAACTTACCTTTCTGAACTAGCTCTACCTTTTTCTGAAACTCACTGTTTTGCTTCCGTGCTTTCTTGATTCTATCTAATAGGGATGATCTCACTGATACCTGAAACAAAATAGAATAACTTCCTGCACCGACAACATCTATTACAAAGTTCATCAAATCAAAAACCAAAGGATCTCATTCCAAACGTAGCATGGTTAATGAAGAATTACTTTTTCGACTCAATGCATCAGCCACTTTATTTTCTTTTCCCGGATGGTAGTGAATTGTAAAATCACAATCCTTGATTAATTCCAGCCATCTCCTCTGTCTCATGTTCAATTCTTTCTGAGTGAATATATACTTTAAAATTTTGTGATCAGTATATATTTCACACTTTACTCCATACAAATGATGCCTCCAAATTTTTAAAGTAAAAACAACAGTAGCTAATTCCAAATCACATGTAGGGTAATTTACCTCATGAGTTTTCAAATAACGTGAAGCATAAGCAATTACCTGATCATTCTGCATAAGGACACACCCAAGTCCCTTCAATGAAGCATCACTGTATATAACAAAATCACCATTCATGAAAGAAAATTCCAAAACTAGAGCATTCACCAATCTTCTTTTCAACTCCTTCAGTAGTAACCTGAGTCAACTGAGTCATCACTACAACAAACTGTGTAGTTCTAATTCTGACCATCTCAAGATACTGATTTGGAAGGTCATTTCCCTCAGTATGCCTTCCCAAAAAATCTTCTCTATTTCCTCTATGAATAACCATTTTTAACACTCAAATACCTTAGGTGAAGCAACATGGTAATCTGTAAATGCTATATCATTTCAATCATATTATAATTTAACACTTTTCTAACTCCTAAAGTTGTCTAAACCGACCTTTGATACCAACTGTAAGGCCCCAGCCTTAAACATTACTTAATATTGAATTAAATGAATAATTCACATTGAGGATCTTTTCAGGATTACAGTTATAGATAATTAGAACATAACTATTACATCTCAAAAGTTTTACAAAGTAGACACTTCTACCATGTTTCCATAGAATAAAAAAACCCTTAAAAAGAAACATGTCTAGTTCCATGTTTTTTATAGCATGACATTCCTTGATCCCATCATTGACCTTATTCCACATTAAGTCCTATGAAAAACATTTCAAAAAAACTTGGGGTGAGAATAAAAAGCTCAGTAAGGGATACACAAAGAATGAAAACTGTTATTTTTTCAAACATCAAGTAAACCATGTATACTTTATCAAAGTAATACCTTCACCTTCATGAACTAGTAAAAAACTCTTCACTGAATAAAATATCATTACTTAACTTTTTTTAACCAAATTATTACCATAAAACCCATATAAATAACACATAAAATATATAAAGGTAACTTGGGACATAAACATACTTAAGTGGAATAACCATACGGTCAACTTCCACACATATCACTTAATTGAATAGCCATTCGGCCAACTTCCATACATACTTAATGGAATAGCCATACGACCGACATCCATACCCAATGAATTGGAGGTTATAATGTATCCACCCATCCTGGTATTCACGGAACCACCTGTCATATGGTTTATCACGTAACCACCCATAAAATGTCCAAGTACCATTATAAAAATCAAAATACATAAAACAAATATAATGGAAAGAAAACATTTCCACACTTTGATCACAATATATCACTTAAATATATTGACATAACAAATCCATTATAAAAACCATTTTCAAAACTGAAATACATATAAAAGTATATGGTATTTATTTGGTTTTAAAAAAACATTACGGCTTGTTGAGGAAGCCCAAGACCAAATAATACTCGCGGCGGAGGAAAAGTTTGTTTTCACCACGTACGTTAAAAGAAACATTCCTTTTTGTCATTTTGTAAAATGCTTCGTAGAAACAGATTCCTTTTGTATAAAAGTAAAAGTCATAGGGGTTTATACACCGTATAAATGAATGTTGTGTATAAAACGAAATATGCCTCAATGAAAGGAGATTGAGATGAAGTCCCTTACCTCGGGTCTGACTTGACTCGGTCGTTCTTTAATCTCCTGAATAATAAACTTGAGTTAATTTATACATGTTTAAGAACCTTTTTAAAGTTATTTATTCCTTTTATATCACTTATTTCCATGTTATAAACATTATGTAACCATTTATGTTAATGATGTTTGTTTTGTTGATATTTGGTTCTTAAGTCGAAAGTGGACTTCTTACAATTACATGTTGTTCGTGTGGTCAAAGGTTCTTTATATCCAGAATGAAATTCCTGATTTTGATATCATATATATCATATATATCCATCATATACAAGTATTTATAATATTACATAATCATTTATAGGTAAGAAATGAAATGCACCATTCATGGAGATGGTAAGTCGTACATACGCATGAACGCTACTTTCATTTCTCTGTCATATTAATGGAATTAAAACTAAATGAGAGGTATTTATATTTTAATTCCAGAATAATATTCATCATTTAGATGTATCATTCATCATATATATCGATTATATACATGTACTTATATTTGTACATTACATTTGGGGATAAGAAATGAAATGCACCGTTCATGGAGACGGTAAGCCGTATGTACGCATGAACGCTACTTTCATTTCTATCTCATAATTTAATGGAAAGAAATAATAATGATATATAGGTATATTATAATTCCAGTATAACATCATATATAATAAATTTAAATCCATCATTTTTACGTCCCACATATGGCATTAATGAATCACATCTCTTTGAGGGGGCGGTAGTCCGCACTTCCTTAAATGAAGATATCGCATTTACCCATAATGGAAACCATAAAGGTATTCACAAAATGAAAAATACATAAGATTAAGGAAAACATAAACATATTATATATCATATATAAATATAGTGTCATCTTAATGGCCACCTTTGAAGGTGTTAAAATAATGTTGAACAATCATCGTTTCGGGAGGCAGAACTTCGCCATCCACGGAAACAGTATGTTCTTTAACCATTAGATGCAGGTGTGTGTAAGTTTAGCTCGAATACTTCTTATAAAAACATCCTAGTATATGGAATATAATCTAGTTTTTAGAAAAGAAATGAATAAAAAGAGTTTAGGGGGTTGGAGAAGCAAAATAAAACAAAAGGAATCAAGTGAAGACATTACCTTAAAATCGGGTAACTCTGTTTGGTTTTAGCTCAAAGGCATCCTTGGGAAGAATTATTCCCAAATTAAGGCTTCAAGGAGTAAAAGAGGGAAGTGGAGAGACAAACTGGGTAGGGGGTGGCCAATCCAAAGTCTTTGGAAGTGTGGGTAAGGTGGTAGAGGTGGGGGCCTTTTATAAGATGAGAGGAGGGGCACTCTTGGAAGGTAAAGAAAAGTCACTTTATTTTAAAATAGTATTCGGATTTAAGAGGTCCCACATTTATTTAATTCGTGGATAAGGTGATAAGGGTTTGAAATCCACCCATCCAATAGGTTTTGGACATGTGTAGGTCATATATTTTACATTATCATTTCATTTTATTTAAATCCTTTATTAATGAGGTAATCACTGCATCATCATGATGTCATAAATAATTTAATTTATTTAAAGTCTAAAAATTATAAAAAAACTATCATGATGTAGGAAATCTTTTTATATTTCCAATGACTATTTATAATCATAACTCTGACTTGTATAACCCCATGTACAAATTGTTTTAGTAAAACATATCATGTTTGTGTTATTTTTACTTTAACATTAAATAAAAAGTTATTTATGTCATTTCCCAACCAAATTGGCTCCATGGGGTCCCCAAGTTTACCCATGGATTGTATTGGTCTGCCATGACACATCCAATAAGGGTAGGATATGTGTCTAGGTATTTTCATTTTATTATAATATCATTTTTGCCTTAAATTGCACTAATTACCTCTAATTGCGTTTAAGAACTTAAAAGTTACTATTCACCAAAAAAATATTTTAATCTCATTGAACCACATTTTAATTCATAATGACAACCATGTATGTCGGATTTTTGAAATTGAAAACATAGAAGTTGTAAAATTTCATTTAAACGAAAAATCAGTTTTTATAAGTACCACTTAGTGGTTTCACTATTCCTCAAAAATTGATGTTTTTCAGAAAAATACCAAAACATCACCCTAAGCTATATTTGATATTCCAAATTCAAAAATGAAGTCCATTTTAAAAAATTCACAACATATAATTTTCATTAGTTAATTTAATAATTAATTCCCGCTGTCAGAGCAAATAGCGTGTTTTTATGAAACAATAAGTATCAAAAGATTGACACTAGTTTAAGTCCGATTTCAAAGTGAAATTAATTCAACGACCACTATTGGATTTAATGGTAAAAATATATTCAAATTTCAATTTAAAACCAATTCAAAAGATAATCTAATCATATTAATCAATTAGATTAAAAAGAGGTTTTAAATTAAAATACAACATTTTACACTATTCATTAAAAAATGAATTTTATCGGAAAAATACCAAAAATTTACACAAAGTAAAATTTGATGTCCAGATTCTAAAGAAGAGTTATATTTAGTCCAATAGAATGTATAAGAGTGACCAAAACTATATTTAATGACGGTTCGCCATCAAATGTTGATAAGTGGACCTTCCGTGAAAATTAGAGTATATAAGCCTAAAATTGAATTCTTTTTGTATTTTAAGCCTTTATCCTTTATTAGATAAATGTAAAAACATTTAACAAACATATATAATCATATTTTAGTTATTTATATCCATTCCCGCCAGTACAACGGCTATGTGTTAACTAACATTTAAAATAATATTATTTTATTACTAGTGTGCAACGTACGATTTCAAAGAAACTCTTTATTGCGTATCGGGTACGCTATCGAACATAGAAACCCCTTTAAAGTAAAATTAATAAATATGAAAATGTATTATTCTTTATTTACCTGGGATGTTACATTTATGATGTAATGTGAAGGTAGTCATGGAGAACCCCATAATTATAGATAGTGGAAAGAATTTTAAATAGATAATGGATAACAAAATTTGATTAATGGATTTGTGTTAGCATTTCAATTTTCACAAAAATAAATAATTTAACCCCATTATTATTTTTATATAATGTTTTTTATTTCATCATTCCATTCATGTAAATCCATGGGGCCAAGATATTATATCATCCATGTTCCTTAATGAGTCACCATTACATTGTACCATTACATTATTATATCCATTTAACATTATTGAATTATCACCATTCCATGATGTCATGGAACAACTATTACAGAAATATAAAAACATTGATATGGGAACCAACCAAAACATTAGCTGATTATTAAATATATATATTTTTCATGTGATAAAAAATAAATTATTATATATTTACCGATGGATATGATGTAATATTTAAAATCTAACCTAGCTAGGTAAATCAAAGAGGGTAATTCATTTGAAGCATGATTTATAAACATCAAATAGGGTAATACATTTGATGCATGATTTCTAAAGAGAAAATGTTATTACACATGGGATATAAAAAATAAGGGAACAACGTTATCTTATTATCTCATTTAGAAATGGATTATACATATCATCTTTGATTTGATACTTCAATTATGGCTACACATTGGTGAGGAAGATATCTCATTTCAGAAATACAATTTGTGGAAACCTGTTTATATTTATGTGGCTTCCGACAATGAAAAAATTTATTCAATTAATATTTTCTATATAAAATATTATGGTATAATATGCTGGATGTGTCCAAAAATAATTAATAGAAATAAATCCCCATATAATTTTGAAATTATCACTAAGCATGAAAATTTTATTCAGGTGGAATTTCTAGTTGTGGGATTTTTTTTGGAATATGTGTCTCTAGAACCTCAATGTTTTGGTGTTTAATTATTTAGAAATTTTTTATCCAAATGAATATTAACATTATTATTCATTATGATAGGAACTATGTTGTAATCATGGATAAAAATTTGAAGACACATTTCATACAACGAATCCATGTCATACAATGCATCCGCACTCGATTCATATAGCTAGATATGTGAAGGAACATGTTATACAATGAATCCACACTTACAGCCTCTTGTCACAAGCTCATACCATCATAAGTTTTCCACTCACTTTTTCACATACTCTCCTAAAATAGGACTCATTATTTCACCTCATCTCACCAAAATGAACCCAAACACACATTTTGAAAGAACGTCTATTCCACACCACGAAACTATCATATTTTAGAAGAACTAAATCCCTCATATAGTTTGAAATTACATCATATTGACGTGTCTCAGTGGAGTAAGTTCACCACATCCTTGCATGTCTTATTTCATATCAAACATTACTAACACAAGGATGGACCAACGTCTTATGTAACCACGTAAAATTTGCATCTCAAGGAACACTTTCATGCATGGTCCATTTTATGTTAAACATCCTCACCAAGGGTTCTGGGTAGTCTCCTGCCACCTAAGAAAAAGGACTATCACACCACAAAGTTTGAGTGATCTCAACATCAACTACTCACAAATCCCACAGAGCGGAGGTGTGTCATATGTTGATATATCGATAGAAAGTTTCTATGTCATATAGTAGAATATTTATGAGTGAAAAAATTACATTGGTCTATGTCTAGAGAACCCAAAAAATGAAGACCTATTCCATTATACTATCCACCACTTCTTCCAGGATTGGCCCATGTTAAAACCTCTTAGGTCCCCATAACTGGAACATATATAATGTTATAAGACTACATCTAACATATTCATGTCCTACATTAGTTATCGGCTATTCAATGTAAAGATGATAATCACCCCTATCTATTGAATGATGATTTCACTACTCATTTGGTGGTGTCACATCTTGGTAACCACCTGAAGGTAACAAAAAATGAATGTGTCTTTAAATTTTGGCCACATATCCCAACATGTAATCATCAAATACCTAGCTAAAAATCATATATGGATTTAGTTGTAGAGACACATTTACTATTATCGTGATCTAAAATGGACAATGAGTATATTTTTATGTGGAAATGAATAAATATTGATAGTGAAAAGGATCCATTATATTTTTTGAAAGTGCCATTGATCTCTAAAATTTATGTCTTATCCTATTGAGTTGATAAGAATGTAGTTAGTCTATGGGCGTATAGATATGTCGACTAACACACCAACATTGGGTTCCCTAGATTAATCCCCACACTCGATACACATTATAATAGTTCTCAATGTCCCAAACAATTATTCATATGGTGAATGTCATAACACAGTCTCATTTAATTCCCTTCTCTGATACCATAATGTCACAACCCGACCAAATAGGGCTCGCCTAGTAAGAGAACATCCAAGACTCTAAAAACCCAATCAATCTCTAACAGGGTAGGGGATGAAAATAAGAACCTCGATAGAATAATAAAAATTAGATGTCTTATAATAAATATACAATAAACATGCACCTGACTATCTCTATATTATAACTTAGAAAAATAATACAATTTAGTAGAATCTAACGTGTAAACATAAAATCTATATAATATAGGAATATGGATGGTAATGTGGAAATATTAACCAAAATGAAATAAAAATAATACACACACAACCTAAAATGATGTTTTAACCTTCCAACAACTAGAAAATTGGAGAATAGGGGAAGCTATTCCACTAATCAACAAGACCAACCACCATATGAAGCCAATTATCACATGTATCCCTAAGCTCCAACTATGTCACCGTTGATCTACCTGCATTATACATAAGTCATAATAGGTGTGGGAAAATCCAATGAATTGGTGAGTATATACATAACCATTATGAACTATTAGAAAACATGGAATGGAGAGATAGATATTTAAAATAACATTCATACCACCCCAATAAATTCACATCAATAAAAAATAATAAAATAAATATAGAAACTATATATGATCACTAAAAAACAAAAATTACAGATAAAATGGATCACCATATCAAATTTCAAGTTATGAATAATGTCTAAGCCTATAGATCTAAATGATGTTTTTCGATATCCAACATCATATGTAGTTGTTAAATAATCCAAATGGCGGGGTTGAAACCTCACCAATGCACTCCACATCCAATTGATACAAACCCTTAAACTAGGAGTACAATGTAATGTCACCAAATTTTTTGGGGTTCCCACTAATGAATAACCCTATCCATAATTGAGGGAGAAAAGAATCATAATAAGGACATTTATGCCATCGATGCTCAAAAATATGGGTGTGCCACCCCATATATATACCCTAAACTTAGCTTTACAAAATATCAAATATATCTAGATAAATTTCTAGACTGATGAACTATTGATATAGGGGAGTGTCCACCCAAACATCTCATTGATTATCGTACCCTAGTCACTTCCATCATCAATCATACTATAACTAATATTCAGATATGAAAAAAATTGTATCATATCTCGTATTCCACGATGATATCAACCATCATATTCTATGTGGAAAAAATCTCATGATAGGATGTTCATTGGCCAAAATACAATTGTTGAATATTGAGTTATTCTATGAATAATTTACTGAGGATATACATGATATGCTTGGTAGTATGGAAGTTATGTCACCCACTTAGTCATAGGGTTATGTCAAAAAAAGGCATGGATTCGATATCCATGTAATTCTAAAATTTAAGACACTATGAAAAAATGTATGTATTAGATTCGCAGGGAATGCCCTTGTACATATAGTTATTCCCTTTTACATGGTTTTTTACAATGATGACCTTACCTCATTTCCAGGACATGTCCTTCTATTGACATTTATTGGGAATCAATGTAAAAAAATGGAATTTCATGTGGTACATAGTTTGAGTCAATGACTTTTGGACTGGCCATATACATCTAATTTTTCCCACATTCATGGCTATGTACCTATCTGTGTCTTGGTACATGGATATTCTTGTGTACTCATTAGATTTCTCATGAACTCTCAATGAAATCTGAGTTTCTTCTCTAATAGGGACATGGTTGTGAGTAGCTGGAACACATCCTAGATTCCTTGATGTGGAAAATGGAATGTTGTCCCATCAATAAGAAGTAATAACACTAACTTTTCGGAAAACACATGACTCCAGAAATTATGAAAAACATGTCTTCTGTTCATCTGATCTCTGTGGTATATTGTTTTGTTTTTTATAAAACTATTAATCCTTAACGGGGCTCCCCAGTTCTTGGTCCACCATTATGTTTTCAATTTTATAACACTAGAAACTAATGGGGATCATATTCTACTATTTATTTCATCCCTTCAGAAGCTCGAAATTGGAATCTGATTATCTGCGCCAATCCTGCTGCATGTTATGTAGATCCTCCCATCACAATCATCACTATAGATCCCAGATCCCAAAATAATCACCCAAAAAGCATTCATATCATTACAAAAATAACTAATATAGTATCCTATTCACGCAAACATTGTGAAAAAAATAGATTGATCATACTAGAACCCACTCTAAAAATGTCAACTAATTTCCCTTTAGACCTATAATAAATAGCATGATTAACTAGCGTGGAGTATAAGTAAAAAATGAGAAATAATTGTTGGAATATAATTCTATTAAATTATCATAAAAATTTTATTTCCAAGGTGATAACATGGAACAAAATATATTGAATTTATTTAACTATTAAATCACTCTAGAGAGGATCATTAAAGAAAAGATAAATTACAAATAAATAATAGAAAATAAGAATCAATGATCTATAATTTCAAAATAATTATGGAAACCAATATTAATGATACATAAATAAATTTTTTATCGGCTGATAGAGAATCAATAATTTTATGGTGAAAAATAATACCCACTATGTTAGTTTCCTCTCAAACAACATTGCTTTGATCTCCCACCATTCTCAAACCCCAATTTGATAACATAGAATAGCCTTCCCCCACTAATAAAATCCATTATTCAAGTCTAAAACCAATGAAACATATCAAAAAATATTAATAAAGGGAATTATGGTAGTAAATTTAAAATATAATTAATTAATATTATTTTTTATTTTCATTAAACACACCGAACAAAACTAAGTTATGCAAAAATATAATGTTAACTAGAAAAATGTTTCACCTTGGGTAAACCCCACATCCCATAATTGACCATGTTGATCTGATCCTTTGTTTCATATTTATTCATCTTTATCATAAAAAACCACATACGTGTGATATTAATATTCTTATTATTTGGATAATATCATTACAATGTTCACTATTAAAAATAATCCTGAGATGTCTTAGGACATGGATCCAATAACATTCCAAGGAATATATCAATGTCTTATGTGGAAAAAAGAGAATCAGGACATTAATGGAAGATATGGATCTAATATTCAAACCCCCATGATATAATTTTTCATATGAGTTTAATATCGGTTGCTAAATGTTTCAAAAATTATAAGATTGTTATGTATTTTCTTTTTTGTGTCTAATGAAAATGAAATTTATTTTGAAGGTATTGAATGATGACTCAAAAATTTTAGTCATGTTATTTAAAACTATTGTCCTGCAAAAGATATCATTGTTAGGGAAATAAAAATCACATACATGTATATAATTTTATTGATGAAGGGTACCATATATTTAGGTTTTATTTTGTACATGTTGATATTTATGTATTATTTTTTCATGAAGGATTTTGTAATGAAATTATACACTTATGGATATTGGATGAACATGTATTATATAATATATGAATGATAGGTGATATATCTAATAGTTTTATATGTTATCAAAGAAATATATTATGTTCTAAATCCCTGAATAAGACAATTGTTTTCTAGAGAATTACAAAAGGTAACCAAATTATCATTAGTTCTAAGGAAGAATAATTGTAAAAAGGCCATTCTTAGTTAGATCACATGATCATGAAATATATTGGTACATAGAATTCTGTAAAAAAATATGTTTGGGAATCTTGAGATGACGTCTATGGTATTCATCATTATCTAAAGGATTGGAAGGATCATACATTTGTTTTACCATGTCCTGGTTAGATCCACGTGGAGTCTTGTTGGGGATGATAAAATATTAACTATTATTGGGGTTTCATTAGTTCTCTAATACATTTCAAGATTCTTATATAGAAATATTCCATTGAGTAGTTCTTTATTATAGACTTAAAGGAAGATATGATTATATTGGTAAGGTCATGGTTTCCATGCACTAATATGTTTAGGAATATATTCTATTTTTGGAGACCTAAATAAGTAATAGTTATTAAGGATATATGAAAATTTTTGTCTTGAAGGTGAACCAAATTATTAGAAATGTAAATTTAACGAACAAGTGAGTACTCTTAATGATGCAACAACTGTACTTATCAGAGATTAGTCTGTTCTCCAAGAAATTTTCATATAATGGATTTATGAAGAATATGGAGATGATATATATGTTTTTTGGGATATATCATCAATAATTAGATAATATTTGAATGTTCTATTACTTGAGGTGGATAATGTAATATAGTCATCTTAATGGCCATAGAAAACATCATCTCATAAAAGAATTGTATTTACTTTTGTAGAGAATATAAATTCATTTTATTTGGATAATTTTTTCCAAATTTGATTAGTTTATGGATGAGGATGAAATGTTTTAGAGATAACATGAGTGTTATCAGAAATCTATTGAATATAAATTGAATTATTATATTTAAAAAAATAACCTGAGTCTCTTAAGGTTCAGTAACTTTTTAAAAAAAAATTACCAATATCATATAATTTCATAGATAATTTTATAACAGGTATATATAAATATGTTGGAATGATTTTAAATGAATCAATTTCAATGTAATAGTTTTGATATATAAATTTTTTTGTCTTGTCAGTCTGAGTGTGAAATAGCTACTTTTATTCAAGGATGGAATTCTATGTCAAGTTGAGCTATAACCTAAACATTGTGAACATGAATATAGCTAATATTATAATTCTCTTACTCAATGGATGAATGATATAATGTATTATAATGTGATAGTGTTCTGATAAAAAAAGTTATGTACAACTAGTCATTGATACTCCATATGTTCATTTCTATAGATTTATGATTCTCATTTTGGAAAACAAGCTAGGTGAAATGGTTAAAATCTATATTCAGTATTTAAATATTGTTCCTAATTTTATAAAATTGAACCTTTTGGAGATTCTAAAAATGATTTATGTGTTATTATTTTTGTTGAAGTAATGGTATGGGAAAATTCATGATAACTTTAGGCAATTGGTTGAAGAGTTGGAGGAATGGAAACAGACTATCAAAGATTCCATTAAAATACAATTTTCTACTAATGTTCCTAAACATTAACCATTTTTTCAACCATCCCATAAAACTATAAAAAACATTTGAACAAATATTCTTCGAGTCCTATAAATTTATTAACTTAATTTATATTATCACTTTTTGGATATCGTTATATTCTATTAGTTGTTTACAACATTTTTAATATTTCGATGAGCATATATTTTGTAGATTGATAATTTTTTAGTATAAATAAATTAACTAATAATTTAGTGATACATTTATTTTGTATTAATCAATTTCTATACATTATATTTGAATTAACAAAAAGGGTGATAAATATAGATAATGACAACATACTATAATTTTGTATAAAAATACCTATTTTGTTTGACAATTATATAAAATCCATTATTATTATTTTTATTACTATTTGTTTTTTGATCATAAAATCGGAGATATTATTGGGAATATAAATGAATATATAATTTTATAATTATTTGGAGATTTCAAAAATGGTTTTCTGGGCTAATTATCACACTAAAAACTATTTGAGTACCGTTTTAAAGGATGATCCATATTAGATTAACTCTTCTCAATTTCAATGTAAATATGTTTTTTATATGGTCATTAAATTCAAATTTACAATGCATTGAATATTTTGATTATATAATTGTATCTGGGAGTTATTCCCATATTTTATTGACCATAATTAAAGTCATATTTCTTATTTAATTTTAATGTATTTTATCTTATATATAAAATTGTTAGGTGTATAATATTTTTTTTCATATCATTATTTTACTATTGTTACTATTGTTGAATCTTTCTTAAAAAATTTATTAAGTTTTTATAAATTATTATTGTTTTTTATACTTTTAATATTTTCTATAATTTTTATCAATTCATAAAAACTATTTTCAAGGCTACACTTTAGAGACATACATGTAGCAATATTCATATATGATATTGGTACATCATTTAAAATTATCCATACCTTTTTTGAAATATTATTAAAAATCCTTTCATATATTCTATTTAGGATGAATTATATTGTATAGCTTCTTAATGAATAAATGATTTGAACACATTTTAAATAGTTATAATCTCTTTTTTTAGAGTTTTAGCTTATCATATGATATTTTGGATGTAGTGTTCCTTGAAAAACAAGACAAGTGAAAAATAAAATCCTTTTATTTAAGTTATTAACTTCCTTATCTTTGTTTTATTTGTCCCTTGAATGGTGGAATATTTAGTAAGAATCATCATGATCGTACATAGGGTGGTCATGGAGTGGAGTAATATATTACTGTTCCTTAAACCATAATAAAATAGCAATATTATTTTATTTATTACTGCAGTGCATAATATCCTTCAAGAAATGAGTATTTAGTTACATCTTAAATAACAAATTGTGTAATTATTAATTAGTTAGTGGTTTTATAAAAAACATTATTCACCACACTATTATGTTTTCATATTATTCTGATAATCATGTTCAAAAAAAGGCACCTCCTTCAAAATTTTATCATTTACAAATACACACATTCCTATCATCTTATGAATATTCCAAGAATGAACATAATTGATATGATCCTTTGAATTATATGTTATAGAACCTAGAAGGATGTATCAAATTTCATATATACCACTAAATTTTAGGAATAATATTACAATAGTGTTCCCACCCTATCCTACGAAACATGTACACAAATTCATGCAGTTTTTTAGTTGAAAACATATACAAGTGTTCCTGTTTAGACTAGTTAATCACTCAATATAAGAAAATAAAAATCCATAATAAGAATTTAGTGGGTAAATTATTACATTTATATATAATAATAAAATTCACATCACAATGTATCCAAAAATATAGTATCCTTAACAAAATATATACATACATATTTTAGTTGTTACATTTTAAAAAATGGTATAAAACATAAAATACATTTGATAACTATATTATGTCTTCTAATATATCAATGAAATCAATGTGTGATCACATATAGTATCCCAATGGATAGAAAAAAAATACAAATTTGTAAAATAAGATTATTAGTAATTGGATACATATATTTGAATACATCCTAGAATAACAACGTATAAATAACACAATTAAATTAATCAACAGTCAAATGTTCCATATAAATAAGACCATGAATATGGAAAATATATTCTTGACATGTTTTATTGCAGACAGATTTTGATTTACTATTTTACATTACATTTAAAGAATTGTATGGATATTGAAGCCTCCACAAAAATTACTAATCTAATCATATATTCTATTTTGGAGCTGCTCCATGTGATCTAGTATGGTAAAAATTTTCACATTCATAGAAATTATTCATTTAGTTTAAATGAAGGTTTTATGCAGATCCTCGTTAATATACATGAATATAACTCGATTAAGAATGATTTTTGTGACAAATTAGTCAATGTATTCATGATTCTTCATCATAATAGGGTAGAAAGTATCTATTATTAAACTAGTAATACATTTGAAGTGTTCTAGCAAGCCCTGCTCCCATGATGGGTTATATTGACCTTGGATGGTGCCTCTAAGGGAAATCTGGGTCCCTCAAGTTGTGGTGAAATATTCAAAGACCACCTTGTAATATACTTTGGCTATTTCTATGGAATCTATAGTATTTTATCATCCCTAGATGGGGAAATTATGAGTGTGATTCATGTTGTTTCCTTCACCAAGAAACATAGATGGTATAATATATTGATTAAAAATGATTCGAACAATATTTTCAATGCCATTTGGATTGGAGTGGAGCATCTTTCATGGCCACTCACAACTTGTTGGAAGAATTATGTAACACCCCGAGATTTTATGATAAATATTCTTTTTAATTTCATTAATGTCTTGTGTTGTAAGCTACACCAAAAGGAGCTTGCACAACACGTATCCTTGGATTGACTTTCATTACACGCAATCGCGACCTTCCTTGATAGCGTGTGTAGTACGCAATACCGAGTTTCACTAAACAATGATATGCTATTAAAATATTATTAAAACTAGCCGTTATGAATAGTAATAACCACTTTTTGAAATTTTTGAAATTTTATTTTTCAAAATGGACTTCAATTTTGGATTCGGAATATCGAAATTAGCTTAGGGTGAAATTTTGGTGATTTTGGGATAACTTTCATATCTTGATGAATAGTGAAAATTACTAAATTTTAATTAAAAACAACTTTTTCAATCAAAATAATTAATAGTGATAAATTATTAATTTGAGTGGTTTTAAAGTATATTTAGAATATATTTTTACAATTTAATACAATGTTGGTCATTGGATGTAATTTCACATTTAAACCAGACATAAACAAGTTCCAATCTTTTGATAGTTATTATCTCTTAAGAACACGCTATTTGTTTTGACGACGGGAATTAATTTTTAAATTAATTAATGCAACTGATATGTTTTGAATTTGCTAAAATAGAAGTCATTTTTGAGTTCATAATATCAAATATAGCTTAGGCCTAAGTTTTGATATTTTTCTGAAAACTTTCAATTTTTGATGAATAGTGAAACCACTAAGTGGTTGTTAAAAAAACTGAATTTTTCATAAAACATAATTTTACTGCTTCTGTGAGTGGAATTTCAAAAATCCGACAGACACGGTTGATTTCAGTAACTAAAATGTGGTTCAATGAGATGAAAATAATTTTTGGTGAATAGTAATGTTTTACTTTTATTTACCACAGCTAAAAGTAAATAGGGTAATTAAGGGTAAAAATGATATTATTATTACCCTAACACATGTCCTAATTATATTGGATAAGTGTAATTCGAAAAAAAACAAACTTAGGAATAAAATATGACCATTTAGGCCCACTTGAATTAGATTAGGACATTTATTATTATTTAATTCAAAGAAGAGTTAAAAGAGTTAAAATCAAAGTTTATTTAATAAAACATTTTTAATATAAGGTTATACATAAGATAAATTTGACTATAAATATTAATTAGAAAGATACAAAGATTTCCTACATAATGGTATTTTATTTGTAATTTTTAGACATTAAATAATGTAATTTATTTATGACACAACGATGATGCAGTAATTATCTTATTAATGAAATATTGACATAATTGATGTTATAAATACCCAAATAAATATAATATGAGACTTTTTATGAATTAAACTAATTTTATAGGTTACTATGACATGATAGTATGGGTTTAATTAACTTTGTCCGAACTTATCATTCTGTTATGATTTTTACAAAAATCAATTACTAAATAGTGTCAAAATTGACATAAAATAGTTTTTAAAAAACATATTATATTATTAATTTTTATTTTATTCCTAAAAATCTAAGGTTTGTCCAAATGACTTAGATAAGGTTATATATATTAATAATAAACAATTTGGGGTTCGTTTGGCTTCTTATAGTATTTTTATTAACCTTATAGTGTAAGAACACAACAGACACGGTAAAAGTAACATTATTTAATTTAATGTTAAATCTAAATGATAAGGTTAAAATATTAAACTAAACTTGTCTAAATTATATTGGATTAGAGGATTTCGGCCCATCCCCACCATAGACTCGAAATAAATCAATTTGGAGCTATTTAAAACCGAACTTGACTTTATAATAAAATAATATTTTTAGTTATTCCAAATGTGCCCCTCTCCTCCCTTATAAAAGGGCACCTCCTCCCTCTCTTCCTCACACCACATTGAGCCTTCAATCTCAGCCAACCCCTGCCAAATTCTCTTCTCCACTTCCCTAGAAACATCCTAGATGTTCTGTTCTTCTTCAAAGACTCATTTTAGTGCCCTAAAAAAGGTCTCAAAGAAGCACTTCAAAGAAGAGGTAATGTCCGTTACCGATTCTTTCATCTTTATTTCTTCTTCCACTTCATCTTCTTAGGTTGTTTCATTATGAAGTAATAACATAAGTATCACTCATATACGGATATGTTATTATAAGTATGAAACAACCCAATTTCACCATCTATCCATCCTCCGAAAAAAGAAATCACCGCGCGTGCGTACGTACGGAATACCGTCTCCACGCCGTGGTGAAATCTATTTGCCACCACCACCTTACTTGGATGGGTATAATGGTGTAAATAATAACTATATATTATTATTTTAAAGTGATATTGATTTCTAAATAGTATACATACACTCCAATACGGTTCTCACGATCATGAGAACGATATCATCGCTCGTGTGTACGTACGGACTACCGTCTCCACGACGCGATGAGATTCATTCTCCACTTTAAACCATTCATGAATGATTATAAAGTATATAAAATAAGTAATCATGGAATATATGACATAATAATGATACTGGATTTATGTTTATATATATTAATGTCATTTACTTCAATCAGTTCAACTCAATAAGGAAACGAAAACAACGTTCATGCGTACGTACGGCCTACCGTCTCCATGAACGGTGTATTTCTTTCCATTTACTGATTTATTATGTATATGTATATTCTGAATATATATATATATATATATATCATGTTTTATATTCTGGAATTATGTAATCATGATCTATGTAATCATATGAATAATTACAAGTCAAAACACGGACGACAAATGAAACAATTTTTCCCAAAACGCTCATTAACATGGAATTTACAAAAGAACGGGTAATATAAAGTCATAAGTAAACAATATATGATATCATAACAATGAATATGATTATGTAATAAGTCAATGACATTATTAAAATCATTATACAGGAGGTTCGGACACTTACGAAGCAAATCTGATCTAAGGTAAGGGAAATATCACAATCTCATTTTATCCGAGATTGTTTATACTTTTGTATTTCCTGGGGTGTATTTTATCATCCACATCCATGTTTAATCAATATGTAATATTATTTCCATCCACCTAAAATTGTTTAAATCCAATTTTACCCTTTAGTGAGTTTTTAGTAAAAGATATGAAAGGAATCTTTTGTCATTTTCCGTACTAGTTACTTTTTGACTTTTCTGACAGAAGTACGAAGAATGTTTTTTTAACTTATATGACATGAATGGATTTTTAAAACATTATTTCCAAGAAGATTACTTTACAAGTTTTCAAGTTTATTTTTAATCAACTTCTTTTAGTTTAAAGTTGTATGACATGTTATGAAAGGAAAAATGTTTTTGAAGAAGAAAGGATATTTTCCTCAAGAATGGAGTTCAAGTGTTTTATCAAATTTATTTTCCATATAAGATAAAAAAGGGTTCTGTTTTTATCCCTATTATTAAATTGATTTTATTATGTTGTGATGAAATTATATTTTTATGAATTCTTTTATCTTATATGAATTTTTTTATGATGTCACGATGTTTAAGATTCCCATTTTTATTGCACGGGTTATGAAATGATGTATGATTTATGATTTTGTGGCACACATAAGAATGGTATAATTATGAGATGGGTGGGACCTATATCTCCTTCCAATGCATTGGGTAAAGATTTTATATCTCATGAGATAGATATGGCTGGAATGGTAGGTTATACCGGTTCAGTGAAACAGGACTGAAACGAGGGTGACTCGGTTCAGAAAGGGACTTTGTCCACTAAGATAGTCTTGGCATTGAGACTTGAATAAAAAGAAATGATTCTCTATGATTATGCGTGTATGCCAAAAAGTTTAATGTTTTAAGTTATGATTATTGTGATTACATTTCACTGCCATGAGTTATCCCAGGTTATGAAATTATGATCTCTTTTACAAGTTAATATTTCAAAAAGTTATGTGCTCATGTATATGATGTTATTGATATTTCTTTTGTTTACCCTTACTGAGCATTTGATCTCACCCTTTCATGTTTTTTTCCCCAGGATATAAAGAAAGGTTTTAGGTATAAAAAAAGGAATATCTTTATGGGAGATGTTGAAGATCTTTCACCAGGATTAGAAGATTATATTTCGAGTTTCCAAAGACACTAAACTATTACAATCCTTGTGTGTGTGTTTTAGTTATGTACTATGTATTCCGAAAATGTAACGTAATGTCAATGTACTCCAAGCTTCGGGTCTCTACAGTTGGTATTAGAGGAAAGGTTTAGTCAACCTTTGGAAACTAGGATGTGAGAACTTTAGTGAGATCCCTAGAGATATTTCTAAGGTATGTCTAGGGATGTCTCTAAGGTTAAGTATACGTATGGGTTATAGTCCTAGAATTGAGCTAACGATCTTAGAATTTAACCTAAGATGTTAGATATTGAGGGTACTCCCCCTTTATTATGTTGTTTTCCCTATCATGTTTTTTGCCTCTCACACTATTCTTTTTGGGTTTTAGATGATGGCTGGAACCCGAAGGAACCGTGTTGATCAATGCAATGGACAATGCAATGATTGTCCTCCTAAACAAACAAATGTTATGGGAGATGGAGTGAAAAATATTATTGCTATAATTACACAAGCTATGAATCATTCTGGATTTCCAAATGAGAAAAGAAGGGAAAAATATTCTATTGAGTCCTTCATGAGGCAACGTCTACCTTATTTCAGTGGGTCTTCTGATCCACTTGTTGCTGAAAAATGGATCAGTACCGCTGAAAAGATATATTCAGTTCTTCAATGTTCTGAACGTGATAATGTAATCTTAGCATTATATTGTTTGGAAGGTGAAGCTAATCAATGGTGGAATCTTATCAAGAATATGAGGCAAATAGATGAAATTGAGTCCACGGAATGGGACGAGTTCAAGAAATTATTTTTCAATATTTACTTCCCTCATGTTCTTCGAACAAAGATGGAGAAGGAGTTTCTTGAACTAAAGCAAAAGGATGATGAATCTGTTGGTATATACGAAGCGAATTTTACAAGACTTGCAAGGTATGCATTTGGCATTATCATCCAACCTAAAAGTAATGTTGATTGATTTTTCAGTGGCTTAAAACCAAGTCTTTGATGGGCATTAGCTATAAGAGGCTTCAGTAGCTATGAAGAAATTGTGCGTTGTGCTATCAAGGTAGAAATGGAAGTTGGGGTTACATATCCATCTCATGTTTTTGACAAGAAACGAAAGATGGAGTTCAAGGAGAAATCTCAGAATAATGGTGAAAAGAAGATGAATGTTTCCTTATGCTCAATGTGTGGAAAGAAGCATGGTGGAGATTGTCTTAAAGGGACTAGAAAATGTTTTAAGTTTGGAAAAGAAGGTCATCGAGTAGCTGAGTGTCAAAGTAATGGAAAAAGGGTTTCTAATGATGTGAATAAAGCAAAGACTGCAGAGAACGCACCACCAACACTTCAATGCTTCAAGTGCAAGGAAATGGGGGATTATGCTAATAAATGCCCTAATCCACGGGTTAGTTATGATCAACATGAGCAGCCACTTAAGGCAAAGAACAAAGGGAAGTCACATGCGATCACTATTGGCGAGGTTGAATATGACAACGATGTGGTGGAATGATTAAGTGTTTATGTAATGGGATTCCAAAATAGTGTTGTATATAGTATCGTGGAATATTGGAATATTTATGTATTGGTCTATTGTAGTTTTCAATAATTTTATGGTACTAGTAACCATGGAAAGTGATTGAGATATTTTTGGAAAAAAAAAGATATGCACATAATGAAGGGAAAATGAGAAAATTAAATATTTGACAGTATTAATGAGCTCATGATTGATATAAGGACAAAGTTATATCTTGGTTTGAGTATATAGAATTTTGAGGATTTTGGTATGTGGAAGGTGTTAACTTTTAACCGCATTCATGTTTTCACTAAGGTTCAATGGGTATTCAAGAGAATACATGATTAAAGACTTCGAATGTTTGGAATGTGACCAACAAAACATATCTTATGATATATGGGGATCAACGATGGTATTAAATCTCTGGTAATCGTTTTCACTATGTTATGAGAGTGGACTGCAGTATTATGGATAAGCCTAAAGATTTGAATGGATTAGGTTGGAAATAAGTTAGTATTGTTTAAGGATAAATGTTTTTTCGATATTATTGATGGGATGTTATAGTAATATAGTTTTAGAAAAAGGAAAACCTGCAGGACGGGCGATAGCCCATCGCGTCGGACAAGGCTGTGGGAATCAAACACACAACCGATGTGCGACTGGCCTTTATCGCCTACCACTAGCCTACAGGAAGTCCCTGTTTAGTAGAAACTAGTTTTATTATATTAATCAGTATGATATATGAAGTATAAGTCCATTTTAGGAACCATATACGATTAATCTCACTATAGAATGACTTATGTATATTTAATAACTTTTGCTAACCTTTTGTTTGATACAGATGGAATAGCCCGTCATTCTATCACATGATCTGCTAACATTTCATGAATAACAAATTAAACTTCATTTGTTTAAGATATGAAGTGGAAATTGTTCAAGGTACGAACAACAGTGAGATTGTACCAAAATAAAGTAAGTATTTATTCTAATTCAAATTCTTCAACTTTAGGGAAACGATCTTGAAAACCAAAAAAAATGTTGTCCTAGTGCCCTTATATCTGATTAATCAGATGGTACCTTAGATTGTCACAAATTTATGGCTTTGTGATTGCTAGCTTTTCCATAGCCATGTTCTCTACCACTCTCCATCAGAACATAATGGTTAGATTTTACTTCAATATCCATATTTTCACCTATGTGGAAACCCAGTGATTAGTTTATTTGGGTAACCGTTACATTTCATAATTTTGTTTTTAAAGATTGGTTTTGGTATTACTTTTTACGATGTGGGTTTCGATTAAAGAATCTTTCGAATAGTAAACCATTTATAACCCTGACGAATTTCGAGGGCGAAATTCATTTTAAGGGGGGTAGAATGTAACACCCTGAGATTTTATGAAAAATATTCTTTTTAATTTCATTAATGTTTTGTGTTGTACGCTACACCAAAAGGATCTTGCACAACACGTATCCTTGGCTTGCCTTTCATTACACGCAATCACGACCTTCCTTGATAGCGTGTGTAGTACGCAATACCGAGTTTCACTAAACAATGATATGCTATTAAAATATTATTAAAACTAGCCGTTATGAATAGTAATAACCACTTTTTGAAATTTTTTAAATTTTATTTTTCAAAATGGACTTCATTTATTGATTCGGAATATCGGAATTAGCTTGGGGTGAAATTTTGGTGATTTTCGGATAACTTTCATATTTTGATGAATAGTGAAAATTACTAAATTTTAATTAAAAACAACTTTTTCAATCGAAATAATTAATAGTGATAAATTATTGATTTGAGTGGTTTTAAATTATATTTAGAATATATTTTTACAATTTAATACAATGTTGGTCATTGGATGTAATTTCACATTTAAACCAGACATAAACAAGTGTCAATCTTTTGATAGTTATTATCTCCTAAGAACACGCTATTTGTTTTGACGATGGGAATTAATTTTTAAATTAATTAATGCAACTGATATGTTTTGAATTTGGTAAAATAGAAATCATTTTTTAGTTCATAATATCAAATATATCTTAGGCCTAATTTTTGGTATTTTTCTGAAAACTTTCAATTTTTGATGAATAGTGAAACCACTAAGTGGTAGTTAAAAAAACTGAATTTTCCATAAAACTTAATTTTACCGCTTCTGTGAGTGGAATTTCAAAAATATGACAGACACGGTTGATTTCAGTAAGTAAAATGTGGTTAAATGAGATGAAATTAATTTTTTCTGAATAGTAACTTTTTACTTTTATTTACCACGGTTACAAGTAAATAGGGTAATTAAGGGTAAAAATTATATTATTATTACCCTAACACATGTCCTAATTCTATTGGATAAATGTAATTTGACCAAAAACAAACTTAGGAATAAAATATGACCATTTAGGCCCACTTGAATTATATTAGGACATTTATTATTATTTAATTCAAAGAAGAGTTAAAAGAGTTAAAATAAATGTTTATTTAATAAAACATTTTTAATATAGGGTTATACAAAAGATAAATTCGACTGTAAATATTCATTAGAAATATAAAAAGATTTAATACATAATGGTATTTTATTTGTAATTTTTAGAAATTAAATAATTTAATTTATTTATGACACAACGATGATGCAGTAATTATCTTATTGATGAAATATTGACATAATTGATGTTATAAATACCAAAATAAATATAATATGAGACTTTTTATGAATTCCACTAATTTTTTTAGGTTAATATGAGATGTTATAATTGATTTGATTAACTTTTTTCTAACTTATCATTCTGTTATGATTTTCACTAAAATCAATTACTAAATAGTGTCAAAATTGACATAAAATAGTTTTTAAAACAAATATTATATTATTAATTGTTATTTTATTTCTAAAAATCTAAGGTTCGGTCAAATGACTTAGATAAGGATATATATATTAATAATAAACTATTTTGGGTTCGTTTGTCTTCTTATAGTATGTTTATGAACCTTATAGTGTAAGAACACAAGAAGACACGATAAAAGTAAAATTATTTAACTTAATGTTAAATCTATATGATAAGGTTAAAATACTAACCTAAACTTGACTAAATTATATTGGATGAGAGGATTTAGAACCATCCCCACCTTAGCCTCGAAATAAATCAATTTGGAGCTATTTAAAACCGAACATGACTTTATAATAAAAAAATATTTTTAGTTATTCCAAATGTGCCCCTCTCCTCCCTTATAAAAGGGAACCTCCTCCCTCTCTTCCTCACACCACTTTGAGCCTTCAAGCTCGGCCAACCCCGGAAAAATTCTCTTCTCCAATTTCCTAGAAACATCCTAGAGGTTATGGTATTCTTCAAAGACCCATTTTAGTGCCCTAAAAGAAGGTCTCAAAGAAGCACTTCAAAGAAAAGGTAATGTCTGTTACCGATTCTTTCATCTTTATTTCTTCTTCCACTTCTTCTTCTTAGGTTTTTTCATTATGAAGTAATAACATAAGTAACACTAATATACCAATATATTATTATAAGTATGAAACAACCCTATTTCACCATCTATCCATCCTACAAAAAAAGAAATCACCGCGCGTGCGTACGTACGGAATACCGTCTCCATGCCGTGGTGAAATCTATTTTCCACCACCACCTTACTTGGATGGGTATAATGGTGTAAATAATAACTATATATTATTATTTTAAAGTAATATTGATTGTGAAAGAGTATACATACACACCAATATGGTCCCACGATCATGAGAACGATATCATCGCTCATGCGTACGTACGGACTACCGTCTCCACGACGCGATGAGATTCATTCTCCACTTTAAACCATTCATGAATGATTATAAAGTATATATAATAAGTAATCATGAAATATATGACATAATAATGATACTGGATTTATGTGTATATATATGAATGTCATCTACTTAATTCCGTTAAACTCAATAAGGAAATGAAAACAGCGTTCATGCGTACGTACGGCCTACCGTCCCCATGAACGGTGTATTTCTTTCCATTTACTGATTTATTATATATATATGTATATTCTGAATATATATATATATAAATCATGTTTTATATTCTAGAATTAAGTAATCATGATCTAAGTAATCATATGAATAATTACAAGTCAAAACACGGAAGACAAATGAAACAATTTTAACCAAAACGCTCTTTAACATGGAAATTAAAAAAGAACGGGTAATATAAAGTCATAAGTGAATCATATATGATATCATAACAAGGAATATGATTCTTTAATAAGTCAATGACATTATTTAAATCATTATACAGGAGGTTCAGAAACTTATGAAGCAAATCGGACCTAAGGTAAGGGAAATATCACAATCTCATTTTTATCCGAGATTGTTTATACTTAGGTATTTACTGGGGTGTATTTTATCATCCACATCCATGTTTCCTCAATATGTAATATTATTTCCATCAAACTACAATTTTATAAATCATATTTTACCCTTAGGTTAGTTTTTATTAAAAGATATGAAAGGAATCTTTTGTCGTTTTTCATACGAGGTACTTTTTGACTTTTCCGACAAAAGTACGAAGAATGTTTTTTTAACTTATACGACATGAATGGATTTTTAAAAAATTATTTCCAAGAAGATTCCTTTACAAGTTTTCAAGTTTATTTTAAATAAACTTCTTTTAGTTTAAAGTGGTATGACATGTTAAGAAAGGAAAAATGTTTTTGAAGAAGAAAGGATATTTTCCTCAAGAATAGAGTTCATGTGATTTATCAAAATTATTTTCCATCTAAGATTATAATGGGTTCTGTTTTTATCCCTATTATTAAATTGATTTGATTATGTTGTGATGGAATTATATTTTTATGAATTCCTTTATCTTATATGAATTGTTTTATGATGTCACGATGTTTAAGATTCCTATTTTTATTGCACGGGTTATGAAATGATATATGATATATGATTTTCTGGCACACATAAGAATGGTATCATTATGAGATGGGTGGGACCTATATCTCCCTCCAATGCATTGGGAAAAGATTTTATATCTTATGATATAGACATGGCTGGAATGGTAGGTTATACCGGTTCAGTGAAACAGGACTGAAACAAAGGTGACTCGGTTCAGAAAGGGACTTTTTCCACTAAGATAGTCTTTGAAATGAGTCTTGACTAACAAGAAATGATTATCTATGATTATGTGTGTATGGCACAAAGTTTAATGTTTTATGTTATGATTATTTTGATTACATTTCACTGCCATGAGTTATCCCAGGTTATGAAATTATGATCTCTTTTACAGGTTATGATTTTAAAAAGTTATGTGCTTATGTATATGATGTGATTGATATTTCTTTTGTTTACCCTTACTGAGAATTTGAGCACACCCTTTTTTGTTTTCATTTCCCTAGGATATAAAGAATGGATTTAGGTATAAAAAAATGAAGATCTTTATGGGAGATGTTGAAGATCTTTCACCAGGATTTGAAGATTATATTTCGAGTTTCCAAAGACACTAAACTATTACGATCCTTGTGTGTGTGTTTTTGTTATGTACTAAGTATTCCGCAAATGTAATGTAATGTCAACGTATATCAAGCTTCGGGTATCTGAAAATTATCTGCATTCCCTTATAGAGATTACTTATATTTACACTCAAACATTTCGGGAATCCAACATAGTGGTAGAAAAACTTGTTAATAAGAGTGTTTACCAGGACATTAACTAGCTGGTTGACCTTACTGATGATCTTCTTCCGTTTCATGACAATGAATGTAAAAAGATTCTTTAATTTATACTTTTTTAATCCTCACCCTTTTTATTGTTATATTTTGTTTCTGGGTATTTGGCCAAGGTATCATATCTCTTAATAAATATTAATGTTATTTTCTAAATACCCATACTATTTTTCCTCATTTGACATGTTAAAGTATCAATGGATTTATAATTTTTCTCCCAGACCATAAATAAATATATAAAATGTATTCTTAATATTAATATAATAAATATATAGTAAAATTTATAATAAAAAAACATTGTATTCAATAAAAAAATTTAACAAATTTTATATATAATTTTAATATTTTTCCAGTAAAATAAATGGAAAAATATGGTCATAAGACATCTACAAAATATATGTTTATGGTATAATTGTAGAAGAAAAACATTTGTGAATATAAAACATTAGAATATATTGGAATAGATGGAAAAAATATTTTTAATGATATTTGAATGTTTCATTGAAACTAAATGAAATATCCTTTTATTTGGTAAAATTTTCTAAAAATATGAAAATAAATAAAATAAAGATAAGATAATATTAATATAATTTTTTTAATTGGAATGTAAAATTATTAAAAAATAATTATAATGGTGTTGGAAATTTTTTTCCAAGAAATAATAATAATGAATTTTTATTTTCATACTTCTGTAATGAATTTAATAATTGATAAGTACATAACACATCAAAAAGACATTACAAAAAAATTAATAAAAATTCAATGTTAATACTAGTTGAATTTTTCTCAATATTGATGTGTAGATAAGATAATTATTGTGTCAATATAATGAATATGGAAATAGATGGGAAATATCCATAATTGAGAGGGAATGTTAACATTGGTTCCTCTCACAAGCATCAAATGGGTTTAATTTTGAACCGACAATAAGTGAAATTGTAATATGACTTATAAAACCAGGAAATAATAATATAAAAATAAAATATATTTTATTTATATGGAAATAACATATCATTAAATAAATTATGGATTCTGAAATATTTAATCCCAAATTCAACATGATATTCAAAAATTAACCCCTACATCGGACTTCTTCATTGTTAGAACCACTATAACATCTCTATAAAATAAGTTTAGTTTTATTATTAAAATAAATAAATAAATAATAAATATTTAATATAATTAATTTTGTCCATTTGTAATTCTTGATTTACCAAATATTTCTTTTTTATAATTAAAAGTTGTTTTTTGGTTGTTATCTAGTTTTTCCCATTTTATGATTTAGTTTATAGGCTTGGGTACATGTTCTAGAGTCATGGGTTCATCCCCTCGTGAATTTTTAATATATGCGAATTGAATGTTTTTGATAAATTATGCTGTGAGATATTCATTTCATGGATTATAATGTGGAAGAAACTGTTTAGGGTTTAAAATTATCCATTTCTATTTATTGTTCATTAAAAATGGAATTAAATTTATATTTAATATAGTATATAAAAATAACAACCTAAAAATATGAAATAATCCTAAATAAATAATAATTATATATTTCATTATATTAGTTAATTTAAATGAGTCATTCCTGAGCAATATGTTATTACCATGTCCAATATATTAGTAAAACTGACCAAAACATGAATTCATTATAATGATTGATTGAGACAGAACATGTTATTAAATATAGATAGAACAACTTCAACAAATGATGAATGGTTAAAAAATATATTTTATTATGATATATAAATTTATATAATTCATATATTAATAATATTAATGAATGAGAATGGTATGAATGTATTACATACAATATGTTTAACTAGGATCATTTCAAGACATCAAAATGTTGAGATGATAATTTATTGGTAGTAAAATTAATAGATTGGTCAAATATTGTTTTATAGACTTTAACATGGATTTATATGTTATATTTATTTATAAATAGTGGTTTTTATAAAAATCTATCAAATTTTTTTGTGTAATGTGAAATACATCATTCATGGAGGTAGTAGTTCACAATATAATATGGGAAATGTTTTCATTTATATAATGGATAGAATAGTGTTTTATTATAGTTTTTAGTTCTAAATAATAAAGAATTTTTTATTGATAATAAAATTTTTACTACATTAGTATTAAAATGTTATAACATGAGAAGTTGGAAGAATAAAAGAAACATATAATAACTCTTTGAAATCTATTGCTTCTTCCATTACTGTTTTCTATTGGATCCATTCATAATCCTTCTTAGATTATTTTTTTTACATGCCAACATTCAGTTTTGGAATAGTCTTATAGGTAATTACTATTTTATGTTTTGGTTGAAATTTTATTTTCATTGTGTTTGGATATGTGGGGTGTTTAAAAGATTATTTCATATTTCTGAGGGGGGAATCTTTTGTGATTTCATATTATCTCAAACTAAAATAAATTCCATTTTCAATGAAAGGGGAACCTAATTACCTAAATTTAGCACATATAAATATAGAGTTCAGAAATCCATGCAATAAAAAAAATTTGGTAATGTTTTTGAAATTATATTTTTATCTTTATCCATTATGTTAACCCCCACTTTAACAGAAATGCCATATACTAATTTAATATGTTTTTAATTTGGTAACTCATTTTTATGAATAATAATGAGAAAAAACATACTACTTACATTGAATATTTTGATTACAAATATTAAATAATTACGATATTAATTATAAAGTGGTGGTAAATATTAATATTTTTATAATTAACAGTAACAATACAAAAACAACATTTTAGGAAAAATGTTTTCGTAAGCATAAAAATGAATTTTGATCATCTTTAAAAAAATTAATTATTACTAATATATACTCATTTATAGTTAAAAATAATTTATTTATGTAAATATAAAATCAAACAATAATGATATGTAACTTTTTTAAATACATAATTAAATGAAAATAATAAAAAACAAATCTTACGATTCAATATGAAAAACATAAATTTTCAAGTAAATATACTGTTTTTAAATTTTTTATTTTACAATGAACGTAAATTAACTTTGGTAAAAAGAAAAAATTTAATTATAAATATTTTCTTAAATCATGAGGACTTTAGGAAACTCATTGTATTTGGAAAACTGACATTTATACTATTCATCGAAAAAATATAATTTTTTGAAAATTCAAAAAAAATCTCCCAAACTAATTTCTGATCTGTTCAATCCAAAAATTAGATCAATATAATAAAATTAAAATTAAAAAACAATAATAATTTTTTTAAAATATATACATTTATTATACAATAATTATTGGATAGTAAATGTGTATTATGTTATAGTGTAATGGTTTTTTTATCTTCTTCTTTCATTGAATATATTGCATTTTATTATACCATTTAAGTAATATTATCCAATAAATTAGGAAATATAAAAATTAATAGAAAATAATTTTTATTATTCATCATTTAATATTTTTTTCCCACATTCTTTTAAAATATTTTCAATCCATTAATGTAGATAAACCATTGGAGTTTTTTGATTCCCCCATAGTTACTATATAATTTTATAAATCTATATATTCACATAATTATATGATAAAAAATTCAATTGGTGCCTTCATAATTCATTAATCTGTGTTACGATAAAATGAAAAATTTAAAAATGATAGATACTTCTCAAATTTTACTAAAAATTTATGAAAAATAGATTATAACATTTATTTTAATGACTATGTAGTCCTTTTACACTTATAATAAGTATTATGATAATACATGCTTCTAAAATATATCATAGTGTTGAGAGAAATCATAAAAAAATATCCAATATTTCAATTTAAACTATAGTTTATAATAATATATAGTTTCTATTGGTGGACTATGTCATCCACCAACATCATTAATTGAAATACATGTAAGCCACTCAAGGATTAGATCATCCCTTATTTATATAAATTTTGTATACATTGTATGGTGGCCCATAATAACCCTTATATCATTATTAATTATATTTCTATTTTTAAGAACATTCAAAAGTTTGACTATATCATTTTCCCACTTATATATTGGTATAGAGAGAGGTTTTTTGACTTCATCAGGCTGTTCCTCCAACAAGTTTCCTTTTTGTTCAATTTCATACCAAATGATTGTGAAATTGTTAAAAATAAATATATAAAATAAATTTTTATAAGTAATGAAGTTTTATTTTTATTAAATATACAAAAAATAATCTTCCACCAGTTATGAATTTATATATAAGAAGTCTAGAATTTAATGTTATATTGGAAAATTAACTCTAATCATGATCATCTGGTTCATCGGATGCACACTAAATAACCTATATAAAATTTTTAAAATTAGAAATTTACATTTAAACCTTGGTCCATATTATGTTTTTTCATTCCATTCACTTATATTTCATTATTACCAATCTATTAATTGTTTTTCATTAAACAATTAATATTTTTGTGTTTATAGTTCTTTTTCCCTGACATGATTTCATTCGGATGATCATGTCCTTTTTTATTGTTCATTGGTTCAACATAAAAAAATCATACTACATTAATTCATGTCATCAATATAATTATTGTTTTATAGATTTATTTTATTGATCATATGTTCAGGATCTAAGTGAAACACATAAAAATTACATATTATAAGAATTATTGAATCAAATACAGATGTAGATTTATCCGTAAATTTGATATCAAATATTACAACTAAAAAATTATGAAAATATATTTAGTTATTTATTATTACATTTTATTATAATAATTTAATTTTTATAGACACTCAGCTAATATAATTTATTACCATGTTCATATAGGTGGGAACATTGACTAAAACAATATCATGTTATAACATATGAATAAAAAAAAAAGTTAATGAATTATGATGTTATAAATTTTATAGATGAATAATTTTCAAGAAAATATAAAATGGATAAATAAAATTGAATATTTTCATATGAGAAGGTTAAATTAGAGATAGTGGTATGAATTTATTATTCACAAAGTGTCTCAGATTTCTCGCACTATGATGTTAAATTTTAAGATGATAATTTCATGTTAATATTATAAATATAAAGGAAAACATGAATTCTGAGAAATTTTTTTTTATCAATATAATATTTATTTCCTAATATATTTTTTAGGGAACCATACATGTTTTGAGGTGATGAAATATGAATTAACTTATCCATGGAGGTGGTTATACATTCAAAACATACCCGGTATATTACTTTTTATAATGGTTGTATGAGAAGTAGATAATGATTTTAAATAAACAATGTAAATTTATTTTTTATTAAGGATAGTAAATTATGTATATTATATATTATTATTAGATTTGGAGGAGGGGGAAAAATAATTAAACAAATAAGAAATTGGTTAAAATAATTTCATCTTCATTGAATATCTTTCCTTATATATCATCATCATCCTTCATAAATTTTACATTTGGTTAGAAACAAACTAATAGAATATCATAATGAGGTATAAGATGTTATGTATTGTAGATATTGTTTTATCTATGATTAATATTATTTATTTTCCCTTAAAGGTTGTGAACTTATCCTTTTATGTGTGATTGGTGTTGAACTTTAATAAATTCACATTATCTTAAAAAAAAATAAATGTTATTTTCGAAGAAATAGGAACCATATTTTCCATTATATATATATAATAAGGTAGCTATATAATACACATGACAAACAAACTAGGGGAACTTTTTTATTGGTATTTTTATCTATATCCCATTAATAACCCAATATTTAACCATTTGAAAATTTACTTATGTGACAAAGTTTTGAAATGGTAAATCAATTTAATGGAAAACCCAAAATTGATATTGTTAACTAATTTTAAATTTAAATTTACAAATATGAAAACCATTTCACGAGATTCATGATTTGGATGAGGTTAAATTTATTTCAAATAAACATTCCCTTAATAAAATAAAAAACGTTTCTAGAAATAGTCAATTTTAGAAAAATGAATTCTGGATAAAATTAAGAATAAAATTGGTTTTCTTGATATTTATTAGTTCTTTTTAAAATGTATTTTTTGAAATTTTGTAGAAACCATGATAAAATTTTACATTATATATACTAAATTAAATGAAAATAATAAAAAATATATAATTTAATTAAAAATATAAATTAATACAATGTTTATAATTATTAATACATAAATGTTTTTAGAAAAAAAGTTTATAAATTTTTAACTGTTTATTATATCATGATGTGGTTATAGAAGTTCTAGATTTGAAAAATATTATTCCTTATATTCACTGAAGTCAAATTTTTTTAATTCATAAAAATTATTCATGAAATATTTTTTACTAGATGATTAAAAAAATAAAATCCATATAAAAAATTAAAACATAAATTTTTTTAATCATTAATTTGAATAAATAAATTTTTGGTTTAATATAATGATTAGATAATTTAATGTCCTATGTCAAATTGTTGATAGATTTTTACATAAACTATTGTTTTCGAATCTCTTTTATTACACATATACATATCCTAGTAGATACTATAGAGAAAAATAATGTTTTTCTTAAACATATTAATCCCACTAAGATATTATAATGGCCAATTAAGAGACAACACATATTTATGCTCAAAATTATATACTCTATAGATATTTTTCCAGAGAAACATAAGAAGGGTTTCATTTTCCAACATAAAACCAATAAATACCTGATATATTTGAGCATCAACCAATGATGAGGCTCAGATCCCCTCCCCTACATATTGTCCCCAATTGTGTATTTCAACATAATCCATTGAGCCTCTATGGGGGACTCTAAAGCAAGAAGGTTTTTCCCATATTAGACAACCTTGATCATAATCAACGTTCCATCCCTAATAATCTAAACATGAACACACAGAACATGTTAACTCTAGGGATAATTTACAGTCTAAGAGAAGAGCACTACACAAAGGTACATTAACTCCCTTGATTATAATTAATATATTTTTAGTGGATTAAGGATCTATCATGTCTCTATTAATAGGTGAAGGAATACATTTATATGAATGTCCGTCCCAAGGTCATATGAATTTATAAAAAGGTATGTCACATATTTATTTGAAATTTACCATTTTAGGCCATCCATAAATTCTAAATCTTGATTGTAATAGTAGTTAAAAATCATATATTAAATATGACTAGTCATCCCCATGTAAATGAAAAAAACCAAGGATTTCATCACCATAGTAAAAGATATGATGGTCTTCCAGATATTAAGAAGTCAAATTGAAATTGAGGTCATTCCTTTTCCAAATAATTATCAACAAGTAACCATAAATTATATCATCATGTGAACAGTGATAATAAATCTATAAATCCTCCATAGGGAATATGTTTAAAAAAAATTATTTGGGAATGTAAACTACTGATGTGGGGGTCCTCCCCATGTCAGTGAATTTGAAATCATTAACCAAAGAATTCATCCTAATGATTCTCAATGCGATGTCCTAATTTTGAATTATTAATATTCTTTTAATATATAACCTATATATTTTAATGATAATATATTTTTTCTATATTCTCAAGTGGCTAATGATATATTGAAAATATATACACTATGATGCTTCAGGTATGGGTCTTGGGTGCGTGCTTATGCAGGATGATCACGTGGTGGCATATGGCTCTCCCCAACTCTGATCACATGAAAAGAAGTACCCCAACCATGACATGGAGTTGGAATCGGTGATGCATGCTTTGAAGACATGGCGTCATTACCTCTTTGGGGAGAAGTTTGTGGTCTACTCTGGTCACAAAATCTTAGCTTTTATCTTCTCGTAGAAGGACCTCAACTTGAGGAAGCACCGCTGGATCGAGTAATTGTAGGGGTTCGACATTGAAATTTTCTATACCCCAGGAAAAGGCAATGTAGTGGCTGACACTTTGAGTAGAAGAGTTTCAGTGCAGGCTTTGAGGAAGTCTACTGATGAGTGGACATTGATGGGGCTCTTTTCTCAGATGCATTTGGAGACTAGGTAACACAGTGGAGGGGCTTTCTTGGTGAGCGTCCAGTTGACCCCTTCTTTATTGGAGATGATTCAGCTGGAAAATCCTTGTGATGAGCAATACGAGGGATCGAGAAAGATTCTTCGTGGTGGGGAGACGTTTTCTGATGTGTCTTCTTCCCCCGAGGGTATCTTGTGTTTCAAGGGAATTTCAGTGGTGCCTTTATCTCTGAAGAAGGTGGTAATGTAGAATAGCCACTATTCATAGTGGTTCATCCACCCCGGTGCCTCCAAGATGTACAATGATGTTCGTCGACAGTTCTGGTAGCCAGGTATGAGACGAGACATTTCTGACTTTGTATAGAGATGCTATACTTGTCAGTAGGTGAAAGTATAAAATCTGAATCCCTCTGGTTTACTTCATCCATAACCCATTTTTACATGGAAGTGGGATGTGGTTTCCAGAAATTTCATTGTTGGATTACCTCATACACCTCGAGGTAAGAATGATATTTGGGTGGTGATTGATCGTCTTACCAAATCAACCCACTTCATTCCTGTCAAAGATATAATTAAAGATGATTATTTGGGCCAATTGTATATTTAGGAGGTGGTAAGTCTTCATGGTGTACCATCAAAAATTGCCTAAGATATAGACCCCCACTTCACCTCTCGGTTTTGGGGAGGCCTTCATAAGGCTTTGGGGTCCAAAATTAATTTGAGCACATCATACCATACTTAAACAGATGGTCAGACATAGCAGGAAAATCAGATCCTGGAAGGCATGCTTCGTGCATGTGTCTTGGACTTTGGTGGTTCGTAGGATAGCCATTTGGGATTGGTCGAGTTTTCTTATAATAATCGCTACCAATCCTTGACTCTAATGGCTCCCTTTGAGGAGCTCTACGATCGGCCTTGCTGATCCCCTTTGTGTTGGGATAAGGTAGGTGAGACATTGCTGTTCGGACTGAGTCTTGTGCACGAGACATATGAGAAGGTGAATTTGATCAGGTAGCTTTTATTGACATCTTAGAGACACCAGAAATCATATGCTGATAAGAGGCGTCGAGATCTAGTGTTTTCTGTGTGTGATCAGGTATTTCTGAAAGTGGACCCTAGTCTAGGTCACCGCTTCTTTGGGAAGCAGGGAAAGTTGACGACGAGGAATGTATGGCCTTTTGAGATCACCAAGTGTATTGGTAAGATGGAATATAGGTAGGATTTTTCTTCTCATTTAACATCCATCCATGATGTTTTCCATGTCTCCCAATTGAAAAAATACAACTTGGATCCATCCCATGTGCTGAATTGGGAAGAGTTGGATGTAGAGCCTGATTTATCTATTTTTGAGCGGCTAATGCGAATAGAGGAATTTCAAGATAAGGTGCATAGGGGAAAGTATATTGTAGTGGTATGAGATCTTTGGTAGCATGGGAGTGATACACACAACACATGGGAGTAAAATTCATGGGTTAGGGAAGGGTACCTGAACCTATTTTCTGATCAAGCATCAGGTTGACATTCCGGGGCAGAAACTCCTTCATGGTGGGGAGAATTAGAACATACATTAAATATGATAATGTTATTTTTCATTTAATTTACATTCTTTGTTTGGGGTTTTCCATGCATTTTTGAAGGAAATGGTGGGTTTTCAAAATTTGGGCCCACCCGAGAGCCCATTTCCAGTTTTAAAAATAATTTTTGTTTCAGTAAAAACTCCTTCGTTTTTTAACTATTATTACCAACTCAACTTCCAAAATTACATTAATTTAACAATTAAAACCACAAAAAAATTTGGCCCCCTTAAAAATGCATTAAAAGATTGTATTCGGGTGATCAATTTAGGTATTGGGCCAACCTAAATCCCCATTTCCGGTTTTAAAATGAATTTTAATTCATTCATAAAATATCCATTTTTTATCTTTATTCAGTCATTCCACCTCTCACATGTTTCCACTGAACCCATCCACACCCCTATATTCATTTTACAATCTTTGAAGCTCATAATCATCTCGAAGTAGGGCCGATATTTTTGATCTCCAAAAAATGTCCAGATTTCTCAAGTAAGTTGGTTCTCTTCCTTCCTCCCTCCTTTTTCATAGGTTTTCTTCTTTTTTTATTGAATCCCCAAATGTCCAGTAGATAGGGCTTCATACCTAAGGTTTCAGTTTTGAGTTTCGTGGTCCAATCCTCTGGTTTATGTTCAATATTACTCCCTTGTGGTGCGGCCGAGGTGTGATTGAAGTGAGACACAAGGATTTAAGGGTTTTGACTCTTTTGGTAGGTGATTTCTTATATAGGTATTGTATAATGGGTTTTCATGCAGCATTTCTACTTCAATTATGTTCCTCCTTCATTATTTTGATTCTAAAAATTGATTTTGGTAGCATTTTTAAAGAGGTTGATTTTTAAGTGCCATTTTTTTGTGAAAATGGGTGTTTTACGTGTACAACCCATGTTGTTTTTTAATGGTTGGGGTTCAAGCCTCATTTTTATTATTAAAACAAATCAAATAAAACTTTTTAATTGGGTTGAGGGATACCCATTACATAGACCAATGGCCCAGTTGGCATGTAGCCCAATACATAGACCGTAGGCCAAAATTTATGGCCTAAGCCTAATTCTGTGAATAGTAACCCGACTCCTACAGTACCCACCGCTGCTAAAGTTCCCTACTGCCACTACTGTACTGGCTGATAAACAGTTCCAATGCAGCTATAATACCGCTACAGTGCGGCTACAGTACCATCACCCCATGGGTTTTGAACCCCCATTGTGCCTCTTTGTGTTTTATAATTCATGGATTGGATTTATAAAAATGTTTTGATGATGAAATTTTTGTTTTTGTATAATATTGTTCTCCATTAGGTTTTAAATGTGGGATTTTAGATGAATTTATTGTGAAAATTTTGATTACTTTCCTTGAAATCGTTTTATGGAAATCATAAGTGGTTTATTGAGTTATATAATGGTTCAAAGAATGTTTAGCTACTATTTTGAATGTGTGTGACAAGAACTGATATTTATATGTGAAAATTGATTTTGGTAACATGTGGTAACTATTTGAGCAGAAGACAAGAAACTTGGGTATCTAGGTGGGCTAACTTGTACTAGTACGCTAGTGAACGGAAGGGTTTTGACCATGGTTCATTTATAATGTCTGACATGGATAACACTAACAAAACTATAATGGAGATGATTGGAGACCACTATGTTATGGGTATGATCCCTACTAGTGGCTCATGAATGAGAATTAATTTTATTATGGTTACTTTCACCGAGGTACGAGGTACATGGGGCTCACAACTAACTAGTAGCTAGGGGTGTTCCTATACTTGGTGCTCGTGGCCTTTTTGGCATTTATCAATTCCTTATGGTATTTTGGGATGTAAAAACCAACAGCTTGCATGTTTTATTCAAATGCACTCATTATTTATTTTCATCCACATTGAATGTTATTTTCTTTTCAATGTTGGACATTTAGAAATAAATGATACCATTTTATGTTTATAACTCTTGTAAGATTTTTATTTTATAATGCCTGTCACTTGGAATACTTGGGTGATATTCTATTGGGATTAGTCTCACACCCTACTTACACCATTCGGTGTATGTAAACTTGATCATGTTTGACACAGGAAAAGGCAAGGCCTTTGGTGATGGATGTTCGTGTTGCTAGTTTCTCTCAATTGTGCGGTGTTGTGGAGACAGCTCGTGGGTGATGACCCCTTTTCGTGTGGAGTGTCATGGGATATTTTCTCTTCTACTTTTATATACCTTCAGAAATCTTGTGTCTTGTTTAAACCATTATACTCAGTTCTGAATTTTTATTAAGTCTTGTTTGGCATAATTTTTTAGATTTGGTTTGTTGTTTGTTTTTGGTTATTTTATGAATCCAAACTCGAGTAAATCGTTCCCAAATGAATTTTTATGATACCCGGGAACTTATGTCAGCCCGTGGGGAGAGGGAACGCCCATCGTGACTTTCCATAAACCAGTTTTGGTGCCAGTTTGATGGCGACAAAATTCGGTTCGTGACAGGTAAAATTGGATCAAGGAAACCCTCAAAGGGGATAAGGAGAACATGATGGTAATGTGGAAGGAGCTAGACGAGAATACAATATACACCATGTTTTGGAAAATCTGATTTACATAGTATCAAATTCCGTTGGAACTAAAATTGTAATTTATAAGAAAACGTAATTGAAACATTTGGGATACTATCCAACATGTCATTATTTTGAAGTTATATTCTGGTGATTAATCATACAATATCAAAAGATAAATTATCATTTACACAAGGTCGACTTGTTTCTTTTTCAAAATCTCAAAACACTATGTATGGGATGTAATATGAGTGCCCAAAACATAAATTTCGTATTAGTATAAAGGGTATTCTCCAGATAATGCTATAATCCCAATCTGATTTATATACCTTACTATGGGTTTAATATAGAGATTTACATTTTTCTCACTACCTGGACTATATGATCCATAAAGAGAGATCCAAGTACTGTATTATCATTATCCCAAGTCATATACCTTTATTATCTATATTCTAATTTGTTATCATAATGATAATTCACCATTTTTAATGATATGAAATGACAATATCAATTATATTGGCCCATTTATATAATCTACCATCATACGTGCAAGAACAAAAAAGATGCCTCCTATCTGAGAAATTAAAATCGTACAACCACAGAAAATCCCTAATGAATAAGAAATTATTTATCCTAAAATTAACTATATATATATAATTCTTGGAAAAGAATCCAAGAATACTATGAATGTTGTGATAGAAACTACCATGGTTGTATAATAAGAGAATACTTATCCCATAAGATTGGGGGTATTATTATAACCACTTCTTCCCTAAGAATAGTCAAATATATAGATGGGAAAGGTCAAGATGGTAGTATGTAAAAGCACCCATTCCCAAATGTAATGAGTAGTTTTACCACCACCTCATCAAATTAGTTTTGAAATTTCCATAGTTGTGTAAGTAATACATGAATAAAATTCAAAGTTTCTAACTATTTAAGGAATATCTACTTCATTAAGAAGATACAAATTCTGGGAAATTATGGACTTCGTCATGAACACTATATAAAATCAAATTCTTGGGGATCATTTACGAGTTCATGTGGAATGTTTTCATGGGATATAATATAATGAGATATCACAAGTACTTTACACGCATATATGGTTCCAAATAAATATTATTGAGATATATTCCTTTATATAAAATTATGAGTCTTAATTTAACCATCCACATAAACAATATAAATATCTATCATTGAGTCACATACATGCCCAAGAACATTTAGGATAATAATATTATAAAATTAGGAAAACACAATATATAAAAAAACCCATATTTTTCTAATAAAATTTGAATTTTCCCCACTATATTGATATTTTATTATTCAATATGATTAAAAAAATTCTCTAAAAAAATTCCCCACAATCTATACCCATAAAAACAATTCATGCATCAAATCATTCTTTATAGCCTACGGAAATGGAAAATTAAGAATGGGTGAGTTAGATGTAAATAATGGATATATAATATGGATATAAATTAATGAGGATATGATATAATTATATATGAGTAGTGTAATGAGTGTAATATGATTACATATGATGTTTATAACCTATTATTTATTGATAAAAAAAATAAGATTCCTAGCATAATGATTTAATATTTAGGATACATGAGTCAAATGAGTAATGAGTCATCATTAAAAAATAATGAGTAGTGATATATTATTATAAGAAAAATCATTGCTCATATTAATTTTCAAACAATAATAAAAATTTAAAATAATATGAATCAATAAAGATCATTACTAATAACATAATTATATTGTGGATATAGGCTTATAATGGATGGCTTCACTCCCTAATATTATGTATTTCTTCGATTGAGTTCACACACATCTTCATTAACATTATATCATGAGATATAAATTCATAACCAATCTATTAGTGGAAAATCTAGTTTTTTACCTCGCATAAAATAAAGAAAAAAATATAATTTTTCCAAAATATCATTAGAAAAATCATCACAACAAAACTCATGGAATAGTAATGGGTTTAATAATCATTTATTAATAACATAATAAACCAAACGGAGTATAATGATAGACAATGAAACATAAAGAAAACATAACCATCAAAAGAAATATTGGGAAATAATTTGGATGGTTTCATAAAGAAATATATCTATTAGATAATAATAAAAATTGATGGATGTGTACATCGTTGAAAAATACCTTTAATAGTTCATTTGAATATTTCTGAAAAAATGGAAAAAATGAAATCATGTTGGAATGTTTAAAAAATAAACGTTTCTATAATATTTAAAATGTTATTTCTTTTGAAAATATGCATGTAAAATTTTACATAATGATTCGAATAAGAATTATTTTCATGATGGTGAGAAATTCAATTCATGTAGTAATCATTAAAAAAATGATTCCCTTCACAATATTTATAAAAATTTATATATATCCAATTAATAAAAAACTGTATAATTGAATTATAAAAAAATTAAAAAAAATTAAAAAAAATATTTAAAATGACTTCATAAAATCATTATATAATATTAAATTCTATTATTTAAGAATGATAATGAATACGAACATAGAAGAAAATATTCCCCAACCAATGATTAAATAATGTTATCATTACTTATAAAAAGTATATATATTATATAATATTCCAAAAGTGTGTTGTAAGAAACTAAATAATGAAAAAATAATGTAAAATAAAATATATTGTTTAGAAAATATAATTTTCATAAAATTTCCCTTTTGTGAAAATTAACATAGATAATTCGGAAATAAATTAGAATGTAACATAAACCGTTAACACTTTGGTATCATTTAAATCATAAACCAATTTATTTAAACCACATAAAAATGATCTTTAAATATAAATAATATAAATATATTCAATATAAATTTTTTTAAATTGTAATAATTTAAACAATACAACATATAAAATATGAATATCTCGAATCATATATCTCTAAAACAATATTGATATAAATAACTCTTACATTTATTAAAATAAATGAATCAAAAACACTTGTATGTGGAAATGGATGATGAATTATGAAGACCAAATTATTTTAATTAAGACCAATGTAAAATAAATTCATGGGTAGTATATATAAAGAAAAGTGAATCAATTGGTGATTATCAAATATTCCACATGGAAATAAAATTTTGATGACAAACTCATTCCTCATATCCAGAATTACAATATACATCATCTAGATATCATTTATAATTAATTTTTATTTCTTATAAATAATTAATTTCACCATATTAATTCTTATATTTCAAAATATAATTCCATTATAATTCCAAATTCCCCATCCATTAAAAATTCGTCATTAAAATCAATGTTTTGTTAAAAACTTGTATATTTCCCAAGAATGTTTTCATTTGACCATTCTAATCCGTGAACATCGTTCATGTTTACATAATATTAAAAATATAAATCAAGTTAAAAGTATTATATTTATTCATTATGAAAACATATGTATAAATTAAAATAGTGTTTCATAGAATGATTTACTACATTACTTAATTAAGGCGAAATTCTGCAAATACCCACAAGTGATGTTTTCACTTTCAAATTGATGAAAAATAACAATGATAACAAAAATTTATAGATACAACCACTTAATATCTCATATATATAATATATAATAATTTAATATATCAATATTAAAATCATTATAATTTAAAATTCAAAATGAATCACATCACTTTGTGGAGGTGTTATTCAACACGTCTTCATGTGAGACACTTTACATTTCAATTGAATGGAAATGAGGTTGATAATAGTTTTATCCTATGAATAATAATATCTATTTATACATATGGTACCTAATACAGTATTTTTGTATGGATAAAACAGAGTTTGAAGATTAAAAATGATCACATAACATAAATCAAATCAATTAAGACTTATACCCTATCTTTTGATATCCTCTTTTCAATTAAGATAAATTCCTTTAGAGGAGAGAATTATGATTACTATAAAAGATTATGAATTTTGGAATGAATTTTTGGAGTGGAATTTAGGATGTGTTTTGTTGAAAAATAGAACTCATATTTTCCTTTAGAAATCCTAGATTGAGTTAAATTTAATATGAAAAATTCCATGAGTGTTTTTACTATTTTAAACAATTCGGGGTAAAGAATGTAATGTTAAAAAATGAAAGGGGAAAATATATGAACCAATATTTATAAGCTATAAAATTAACATCAAATGGAATTAATTTAGTATTTTTATGATATTATAATCCTTTAAAAATTATTTTTAATTAAGAAATACCATATACGTCATGTGTACAAGTATTCACATATTTCAATGTTAAATACAACATGACATCAATTCAATTAAAAATAAAATACATCAACCATAAATAATCACATATAATTATGCATTAAATTTTTGGAACAACAAAATTAATCCAAAATATATTAATCTTTTTTTGAAATCACGTAATTCATTTTTATACATTATGAACAAGAACTTCATGAGTGCTTATAAATCATTTTAAGTTATTATACCATCACTAATAAAAAAAAATTATTTGGAAAAAATATATCTGTTTATTTATCAATAATTTCCTATAGATTCATCAATGGCTATTTTTATCTATATCTGCTACCTAATTAAATAATATGTACTAGACAATGAAATTCTGTAAATGTTCTTCATATAAAAAAATATAAATATTTTAATCAAATAAATGTAAAAAAACTAAAAAAATTTAATTATAGGATGGTTTAACTCATATTACAATCATTAAAAGCAATTTCAATTTTTAATGATATATTGAGATCGCGTCCCACTATTTTTTCCTCATGTAAACCATTGAACCCTTTTCTAGGGTGAAAATAAATTACTCTTATCACAATAATTTATGTAAACAAATATGTGGTTCCTCATTACATAATTTTACCCTTATGATTCCAAATAATCAATGAAACTTGAAATGTAATATTTCTAGAAATATTAAAAAATTATTTTAATATCAATCCACAGATGCAACGAAAATAGGTTTAAAAAAAATACATTTTTATGAATTAATGGATTTTACCCCAAAATCTAGTATAATTTTGATTCACTAGGAATAAGCTTACTTATGTACAATAAAACTAATCATATGATAATTTAATAAAAAACAAAAAAATGGAAATTTCGATTTACTTTTATTTATAGGAATTGTATTTTATCAAAAATAATTATTTGTTTCTAGTCACAAAAAATTAACCTTTTTAGAAAAACATTAAAATTACATATTTAGATTATTTGTAAATTAATATTTAAAACATTAAATTCATTTAAAAATATTATATTTCTTAAATATATAAATATTTCTTTAAAAGTCATTATTATATATAGATTTAAAAACAATCATTGTGGTTATACAATCCTTTTTAGACATTATATAGTTGAAAAAAAATTTAACATAATTACTGTCATTAAATATTTGATAATTAATTTCCATAAAATAATATATAATTTTAAATATGTTAGTGTTATGGAAATTAATTTTATATTTTGGTATCAACTATTCCTACCATCCAATCCAATGGTGAATTATTATTTTTATATTTAAAAAATAATACATTGATAGTATATCACATATCCCTTTTTTTAATGGTTGGGGTCGAAGCCTCATTTTATTATTAAAGCAAAGAAGACCACTTTTAACTGGGTAGAGGGAGACCCATTACATAGCCCTAAGGCCTAGTGGGCTTGTCACCCATTACATAGCCCATAGACCCAATTTTTTGGCCTAAGGCCCATTCTATGAATAGTAACCCGACTGCTACAGTGACTGCCGCTACTACAGTACCCTGCCGCCGCTACAGTACCACCGATCAACAGCACAACCACTGCTACAGTACCTCTACAGTACTGCTACAGTACCTTGCGCCACATGGGTTTTGAACCCCCATTTTTCATGTAGGATTACGGGGTTCTTACAACTAAGACAAACCCCAACTCTCTATATCACATATCCCTTAAATATATTTTTTCATGTTGTATACTCTACTAAAAAACTTAATTGTAAAAAATAATGTACTTCATAAAATCCATTCCTGATTCATTTACTCTATTTAGAAAAATTTTATCTAGGAAATTATATCTCTTATCTGATAAAAATTGTTCAAAACGTTTTTAAAATAAATTATAGTGAGTACATGATAAATAAACATAAGTTGATAGAATTACAATTCAATCAACATCTTATAAAATTTTATTTTAAATGTACATTTATTTCAGTTATAAAACTAGGGAACTTTTTCATTTTCTTAATATTTTATTATCCATTAAATTACTATTATGAGACATGTACTTTTTAATGTGTTTCATAATGTTTACCGTTATATATGTGAAATAGTTTCCACATAAAACTCGATATATTAATCTTTATGCTCCTTGATTTATATGAATTCCATTAATAGTTTGATAAATAATCTTAGATAATAAATTTACATGGATGATTTCAAAAAATTTAACCCAAGGGTTTTAATTTTATTAGTTTTCAATGTCTACTTGAAAAAATATAAATTACCACAAGAAATTTAATCATTCCTGAAATAAAAATAATTATTTTAAAGGATGGTAGGATCTAGAAAATAGCTTGGAAAATTACTCATCATATTTTTACACATTAATAAAATTAAAATTTTTATCACATTATAAAATAATATCAAATATTAATTAAAGAATATATATTAATATCCTACAATTTGAAAAATAAAAGAAATGTATGAAATAAATTATATTATAAATATACAACCATATATATATATATCCGATTGTATTTCAGAAAAAATCATGAAAAAAATTGAATTATTTCATCGCACATTCTTCCAAAATAAACATAAAATAATCCCTAAATAACATTAATCACTAGTAATTTCATCATACCAAAATGTATATCCTTAATAATATAATATCCAATTTATATAAATAATTTCAAATGATAACATTGATCACTATAAAACTATAATAAACATGTAAATGTTTTCATATGTTAACACAATATTTATTCCTAACATAAAATCACATACTAGAAAATAATATATTAATTACCATAATAAAATAATATTACCAATATAGTAATATAATTAAATAATTACTTAATCAAATAGTCGCAAAATAAATTTTCAGTGCCATATATCCCAAAAATATGTCAATCCCATTATTCTCATTTTTAATAACTACCTATTCATCCAATAAGGTATTTACCTCAAGGGTTATATGTTTCATTGAACATATTAACAAATTAGTGATCTATGAAAATAAAAACACAATAAGTAACATGTTAAACATATTTGTAATATATAGATTAATGATCTGTTAAAACAAAATAAAATTATTGAAAAATACCACAAGTCGCTTAAAATTTCATATTATGAAACCTCAAAAGGGTATGTAGGGAATTAAAATATTTATCATTAGTAAACATATCAATACATAATTTTATACTTAATTCTTAAAAATCACTTATTTTATATATTACTAAAATATTTTTTTAAATTTATAATACCAATTGAAAAATATTAGGATACATACACCATTTTATATTGTTAGAAAAACAAATTTAAAAATTTTATAATGAAAAAAATGAAAATACCTATTTTATCAAAAAATAATTACAATACCAATAACTAATATTGAGAATTTACATAAAAAATTACTTTTAGGTGTATATCTATGTGGTTCAGCAAAAATTACCTATGTAACAAAACTCATATCATTCACATAAATCAGATATTTTCTTATTATACCTAGATTTTTTTTACCATACAAATATTTCAACATATCACAAAAAATAATCCAAAAATTATACTAATTAAAATATATCATATATAATATATATCTTTATATATAGTGGAAAATAAAATATAATAATGGATGAGCACATATTACAATTAAGGTTAGATATAGAAGATATTAACCAGAGATCCTTTTTAGTCAAAATATAATAATAAGGGTTTAATAGCAGGATTTTAATTTATGATTTTCATACAATATTATTTATATTTCATAATTCATGATTCACCGAATAAGTCCATATTCTTTTAAAATATATCATTCTTAATAGTAATGAATCATCACTAATAAATAATAGGGTATATAATCATATAATAATAATACAACAATTTCATAAGAACTGTGACATAATAATAGTCTTGTAAAATAAGTTCAGGAGTCATACATCACTTATAATATCATAATAATTGAGGTTTAAAATTCCCCAAATAGATTTGGTCCATTCCCAATAAATATTTCACTGTTGTAATTAGTTCACCCTATCATAATTAATATTTTCTCATAAGATAAAAATCTATTACTAATCATATAAATACACATATAATTTTTGACCCAGATATTATAAAATGAGAAGATACATATTTTTTCAATAATAACATAATTTTATTCATTATATTATAAATATTGGAAATGAAATTGGTCTCCTATATATTCCATACAACTAAATTAACTTATGTGAAAATAAACAGTTTCAAAGAATCATACATAAAACATCATTACTGTAAAACATCTTGATAAATGAATTAGTTATTATCATATAAACAAAATACCAGTGTTTCATTTGAAATATTAATTCGTTTTGATAATGTTGAAAAATTAGCATAAAATATATTTATAACCTCTCATTTAAAATAGATAAAAAATAAAATTTTCAATTGATGGTGATAAAAAATCATAATTTAAAAAATATTATGCACAATATCTTCTCTGAAAATTAATTTGAAATCATTTAATGTACTATTCAAATAAAATAATTTACATAATAGTGGGAAAATAATTTTATATATTAAATGTTAAAATATACTCTCCTTTTGAAATTTCATCTAGATAGACACTACTATAGAGCTCAAAAAATATTTTTAATAAACAATTTTATATAATTGAAAATAAATTGAAATATGATTTAATGTGACTTTAAAAAATTATTCAATTATATGAAACAAAATTCTTAATTTAATTTTAAATAAAATGTGTACAAAATAAAAATCTCACCAAATGAAAATAATTTTTTTCATTACATACAATTGGTTTCTTGATCATTTTGAGTATTAAAGAGTGTTGAATAAAAGAAAAACATGAAAACACCATAAATAAATATTTGAGAAGAAAATATATCAGTGTACTTCTAAAGGTCCAGGGACAGGGGGCCCATCTCAACCAAACATTATTAAAAAAATGTAAAGAACAAGATTCATGACATTACTGGGGGGTTTAAAAAGCCTGTTGTATAATTTTCCACCCACGTCTACCTCAACAAGACCGGTCGACTGATTTGGGATAACAATAGACCACTCTGATCAAGGATCAACAATGTCCCTATTTTAGAGGGCATCAAAAACCTCATTAGCCTATCTATAAACATGAGTCCCATCCAGCACCAAACCATAATTTATTCTTTCATGGAAATCAACCCAAAGCGCCAAAATCCTCCATGGAACATTCCTTGATCTTCTCCTGAGATTTTCCACCACCACATCATAGTCAAATTCAACCCAAATGAAAAATCATCCATGATGGGATGCATAAGAGACAATTTTAATAATGGCCCAAAGTTCCTATTCAATTGTAGAGTCTGACCCAATGAAATGAGAGAAACAACCTTTAATGAAGCCCTGATAAATGAAGAAAACTACACCACAAATCGAAGGGCTAGGTGATATTGAGGTAGCCTCCTAAAAATTAAATTTTAACCAACTAGGGATTGGCAGAATCCACCAAAAATAATATATCATAAATGGTTTCTTTTCACGGCCCAACACACTGAAATTTCTCATGACAATTAGGTTATTTATATCATTTTTTATACACCCGGATTGCACCTTAGAAGTAGTGATGACAACCCGATGAAAAACTCTAACACCATCCTGAAATGAAGGCAACATGCTGTAAAAAAATGGAGGAATTCCGAGCTGTCCAGATGATGTAAAGAGATGCCCAGACCTCAGACAGTAGCATACCCCTCAATAGCGGACTGTAGGTGGATGTATCGACCGACATGAGCAGATCATGTACACCATCACAGGCTAGATGAACACCATATTAATACTCAATATAAAACCATAGCGAGTGGGTTAATGTGAATCTACCAAAAACATGTATTATATACTCCTCCACTGCTATATAGAGGAAGCAAACATAGGCAATCTGGAGGCCAAAGGTTTGCAAAATAGACTGAACATGGAGTAAGTTTTTCTATATTTTCCAATCTAGAAACTATATAGATGGAGGGATAAAATTCACATTGAAACCCCTTAAAAATATTATATTAGGAGACCCTTGGAACATGTTGTTGTACCATAGGCGATCGCTGATGATTCCAGTGTAACCCAACATCCATATCAGGGTATCTCTATTAATGAAATGATATCTGTGAATTTCATAATTAATATTGTCAGGAGTAAACCCATATCTGTGGGGATTATCAGTGGAGATATTAGATATTGAGGTGTTAAACATTGTCTATGGGATTTCAATCTCCTCACATATTTGTTTTGAGAGCCACAGAGTGCACCATGCATTACGGTTTGTTGAGTGACTCACCACCCATTTGGAGTATTTCATAAGGACATTAAACGAATCTCGCATATAAGACCAAATGTAGGAGGGGGTGTATAGAGAGTAACCATACCACTATCATGAGACAAATCTGTCTAAAAGAAGTGCAATAGATGGATCATTAGTAGTTATCATCTTCCACATAAACATGGACAAAAGAGATTCATTGAAAAAACTCAGATCCTTAACAATAAGGCCACCATGTTGATAGGCATGATATAATCCTTCCAAGATACATGGACAAGCTTCCTCTCATGAATGGATCCAATTTATATAAAAATATAATGAGTCTTTGTAGCTACTTGATAAGGTCCATGGGCCATCTATAAATAGAGAAGACATGAAAAAACATAAATGTTATAAAAGTGATAAACAAACAAATTCTTACATCTTGTGACATCACCTTCCCTTTCTAGGTTGACAGTTGAGAAATGATCTTGAGGAAAATAGGCTCCAAGTGACTTCTCTTTACTGTTCCCAAAAATAAGGAAACCCCAAGATAGTTGACGGGCAATGACCACTTCTTGACCCCAAGAGAACGTGATATCCTTTTTTGTTTCCTGATGGGAATGTGACTCCCGAAGTAGACATAGGACTTGTTCCAGCTAATAACCTAACCCGCAATATCCTCATAACATGAATCTTGGTTCAATGAAATAATATTGACATGAAAAACCCTTATAAATTTGGTATTCTCTATATAAAATACAAACATTAGAGAGGTCCTTATGTGGATTAGTATATCCTAATAATTTACGAGAAAACAATCATATAAGGAATTAATTGGTAGTATATAAACCATGGAAAATAATTAATAGATGAAAATGGTATATGTCTCACAGAAATAAAATTTAGATTTGAAATATTAACCTCATGTTCTGAATTAATTCATATGAACCATTATGATAATTTATAATAATTTTATTTTTATTATAAATATATACTATAATTGTAGCCATAATTATTTCACTAAAAATCATTATATTATAATTTATAAATACAAATCCATTAAAAATTATTTATTGAAATCACTATTTAGCTGAGAACTTATCTATTTTCAATTCATGTTTAAATATAATAGTATATAATCCTACCACCATTTTCTTGGATTAATAATACTAAAAATAATAATTAGGTAATAATTGTTATATTTAAGTATTTTATAAATTTTTATAAATTTTCATACACAATGTTTTTAAAAATTTAAATATGTCACTTACTAGAGGTGTTTGTCCACACATATGCATGATTGAGGTTTTCTCTATTAAATAGAAGGAATAAAAAATAAATTAGAACTAAAACTACATGATTCAAAAATATATAATATATATTCCTTAAATCATTCATTATTTAAATTCATATAAATACCCAACTGAAAATGAATCACACTGATTTGTGGAGGTGGTAGTCTATACATATTAACGAGTGATTCTTTCATTTCTAATTGGTGGAAATGTGGTTGATAATCATTTTTCGAAAAAATAAATAAACAATATTATATTTTTGATAATTAGTTAATTATTTTAGGATGGAATAAATTGATATTAATAATATTTAGAATAAATAAATTTAAAATAAATTGATTAGGAATCAACCTATTGTTTTGATAACCATATTTCAATGGATATTATGGAAATTGGTGGATATTTTTATTGTCACCAAAGGGGATTTGTGATGTAAGAATAATATTTTTGTAGTTTAATTTTTTCCTTTTTTGGAACACATAACTCGTATCTTCCATTGTAAATCAATGATTGAGTCACTTTTTATTCAAAACATTTATTTTCATTTTAATGATTTTACATTTTCTAAGGGAAGTTAAAGTAATTATGAAAATATAAGAATAAAAATACATTAACAATGCATGATAGGATTCAATATTTTTAAAACACATGAGTTAATATAGGTTCTTATGATATTTAATTGATCTAAATATAATTATTAGTCCTTAAATTTTATTTAATGTCATTTTCATGTTAATTGAAATATATTTACTTTTAAAAAAATTGGATTACACCAAATTTTTTATATAAAAACTTTAAAAAAATTAATATATTATAATTATATATTCATATTCTTAAAACATCATAATTCATAAAAATATATTTATTTTAATGTTTTTAAAATCATTTCATGATTTTTCTATATCTTGTTCAGTCAATCCAACTATATTATGTAAAAATTATTTGTGGTTATTATTTTTTTAATTATTTTAAAAAATTAATATGAGAAATTTAGTAATTTATTCATATATTTAATCATCAAAATTTTTTAGCATTTAATTTTTATCTAAATCCATATCATGATAACACATTAAGTGTGTGAGAGTGATATTTTTTAATTTCACATAAAAAAATTAAAGTTTCTAATCATTTTAATGCATCAACAAAATGAAACATTATTGATTATAATATGATGATGGTATAATTACATGATTAAATTAATACATTTGAACATTTTAATGGATTTTGATCCTATATCATGTATTTTAAACCCCGACTAAGTAATTTTACCATTTACCATGGCGATAAATAACAACTACGATTATTATTACATATATCTATAAAACCATGTTCTCTTTAAACTAAATATAAAATACTTACTCAAAAAATTAAATTTATTTCAATTTATCAAATTTATAAAAGGGTAAAAATTAATTTTAATATAAGGTCCAAAATTCTATGAAATGTGGTTTTTTGAATCATTACCCTTTTATGCATAAAAGGCTTTTACACCAAATTCATCTATAATGTTGGTTTTCATCGGAATAATTTTTTTATTATTAATATTATTAATTTTATGTGACATAAAGAAATTTAATAGAAAAAAAATAATACAATAAATATGATTAAATGAAATGGGAGTTTTTGCAAAATAATTATTTTCATTATTCACCCAAAAATCATCATTTTCAATAAAATATCTAAAATTTATCTTAATATTATTTTTAAATGATAATCAGAAAATATGAATCTAATTTCATCATATTGAATTTTAGAAGATAATTAATTTATCATTTAAATGAAAATAAAAAATATAGGGAAACCCCACTTATATATAAAAATAACCCCTTAAAACATTAACAATTCTTATACTTATATGATTTAATTCTATTCATTTAAAATTTAGTACTTATTTCCAAGGAACTAATAAAAAAGGGATAATTTTGAATGTATATTTCATAATGTGGTCACATCCATTCATACCATCCACACTATTGAGTATTCTATAAAATTCCAATTTTTATAATAATAGTTTCATAGTAAATTGTTGTTCTTTTAATCTTGGTGTCGTGTGTGGTAAATTATATATAATAGAGTGTTTATTTAAAATAAAATAACTTTTAAAATTCTAGGTTTTTATGAAAACAACTCTCCATGGAAGAGGATTTAAATGGGGATTATGATATTTCCACTAATTATATTTAAAGGCACATGATTCCCCTCACTACTCTAACATAGATTGGAAATTTTCTGTGATTATATGATTTTCTTCTAGGAAATTGGTCCTTACAAGATCCACAAACAATATTAATTATGAAACTACTAGAAAATATCTTAGTGAATATGTATCCATACTAAAGCATGTAATGAATGTATGCATACTCAGTATCTGAGAAAGATCTATGACATTGGAGATTTATTATACACCCCAATACCACTGAAAAGATGTTCTCTTACTAATGATAATGGAGATAGTGTGTGTATATCCCAAAAAATTATCAATAACAAAATCTTATCTTTCTCAATGCCATGATTGTACAATATAAAAATTATTTTAGTAATCTAAATATTGTTGAATTTATAGAGGCAATGTCACTATTATATTAGGATCCCTAGAATGTAAAATAAATATCCTATACTAGAACAATATTAATAGTAGTTTATTTCTCGACCATTAAGAGTGAAGTCTAGCCATAAACATACATGGAATATAAAATGATATATTATCTTATATTGATTGATATAGACTATTAGAAATTCCCGCCCCTAGGAAAACAACCTTCACCATTCAAGGTGAAAATATTTGGTCATATCTATTTGGAAGTCAATGGTATTGATATGTAAGATGAATATAACAGGCTCCATCTATTTTATCCTCCTGATTATAATCCCATGAAAAAGCCTCACCAGATTTTATTAACTCTATTGTGTCCCTTACCACTAGAATATATATAGTGGATGGGATGAGTGCACTAATATTTCTAGATATGAAACTATATCCTAAATGAGTAGACTATAATAATTATATATATAATATAATAATCCCACATTCCAAACATTCAATTATATAGTATAAAAAAACATAAAATATTACAAAATTAATATCTTGATGTATCCTTATGATTGGAAAAAATGAATTACATGAGTTTTCAAAGTTCATGTTCTCAATGATGACCCAGGAGAGACCATAATTCATCATGTATAATAATTTGTCATATATTTGTATTAAAAATATGGAATAATATAATGGAATTGTTTTCCAATTCAATTAACACTGAAGAATATTACTCTTCCCATTAATAAATTTACATTCACTATATTAATGGGAGTGTTTTCCACTTTATTAAAATAGTTTGTGGTCAATTATATGAATATATAGGATATATAGATGAAAAAACTCTATATAATCATAAAAAACCCCATAGATGAGTTACTGACTACCCTTATTCAATTTTAGTACTCTACTATATTTAGTGTATTTTCAATTAAAAAAATTGAACATGCTAGATTATATTCACTATTATAAGTTCATTTCATTACAAAAATCCATATTAAAAATGAAAAATCCATACTGCTGTTGAATTTGTAACTATCATACTAAAACTAGTATATATTCCATCTCTTTCTCCCATTATCCCTCAATATCATGTATTCCCATCTCATGAATAAAAATGGAAGTAAAAGAAACCTCATTGGAAGAAAAATAATGACAAAAATATTCCCAAATATAATGATCACAATATTAAAGTATATTCTATCATAAAATATATGTTCTAATATTTATCAACATTTTATCTAAGAAACATATCGTTAAAATTTGAAATTATCAAAATCCCAATGATGTTGATATAAATGATTACCTAGAATAATAATCCTAAAAAATATGTTTAGGAATAATATCCATGAATTATTCCCCATTATTGATGTACACAAGATTATAATTGAATATAAATGTATTAATATGAAAAAATACCTTGTATACCATAACTAAGTATGCACTACCTCACTAAATGGAGGAGAGTGTTATGAAGTGCCAAATGATATTGTCTTAAAAATTGATGACTAGACTAAAATAAAATCAGTTCGGTGAAAAAATGAGGTTTTCAGGGATACTATGAAATAAATTATATGTTACCAAAATTCCATTTGTGTTAAGAAAAATAAATTAAAGATAACATCTTCATTGTGACCAAAATAGAAGTGATAGTGAAATGGTCACTAAAAACCACATGTATGAATATGCACCTCAAATAGAACCTAATATAGTCAAAACTCCGATTGAAATAATAACTACCTCATATAGGGGATGCAAACCACCCAAAAAATATAATTTTCATCTGATGAGGTGTCACAATAACACTCTATCAATTTCATGAACTAGATAAGGCCATTTCTTAATTAAAATGAATCTTATGAGCTCATATAGCCCCTAGATGATCACATCGGAGGTATCAAAGCCTTTGTATGTCAGAGAAGATATTTTCATAATGTCAATCATTGTTTAGGTTTCATTTATGCTAAATTCGTACATGTGGTTTAATCCTAATGATAAGTTTTCAAACAATCCCAACAAGAATGTTGATTGGTTCCAAATCCACTAATTCCCATTGAAATTTTTTTATTGGATTATAAATTAGAATCTATTGAATTTTATGGATAACATTAATGCATAGTAAGGAATGGATATTTAAAAAAATATGGAAATTACTACCTCTTTTGCAATCTACGATATGGATTCATCTGTGTAGTTAGCTCAAAACCCGAGCCTAAACCCCTGGAGAATTTTTATGATAAGAATTATGAGACCCTAGTAAAGATGAATAATATCTTAAAGCATAATTCCTTTATAATGTTTAGTTATTGACAATTTTAAACTCATTATCATTCAAAAAAATTCATGGAATCCATTTTTAAGAAACTATTTTTACCAAAAGGGTTTGAGAAAGAGGTTTTTTTAGCTAATAGATAATATGAAATTTCTGAATCCACTAAATTCCAAACTACTATTTTCAACAAAGTGAAATACCAATAAGCTCTCAAATTGGGGCCCATTACAGCCTATTTTATATTCATAAATATTTACAATATTAACATCCACTGGTACATGGACGATTTTTTTTGTGGTTGGAATCATATATTGATCTCATCCCATTCATGTATTGACTATTTTGAAGATGAATTATTTCCATCAATAATGAAATTTTACGGATATGGTAAAATCAAATAGAGACCCCTCATCATGTATATTTGAGATCCAAAATAAGTGATCTCATTTTGTCTTTTTATTTTTTGGTGGACCACAAAGACATGGCCTTCAGTTCCATTATGTGATGTCTATATCTCAATATATATGTGGCAATTCCTTTATCAGAAAATCAGTGAATAAAGTTATCCATTGATTGGAATGATAATGTACTATAAAATGATATCTCCATTTTTTAGTTATGTGAATCTGAGTATACAATGTAATGATATTATCAATGGGAGGGGATTAATCAAATGGTATGTAACACCATATATATTTCATTAACTAATTATTTTTAAATCATTGATATTAGACTTTGATGAAAAACATGGTGAAGTATTTGTGTTGACCATTAATTAAAATTTGGTATAAAATCTAGTTTTTGGAAGTCATTATGTCCGTTGGATTACATTGGATAATGATCTAAACCATCAATTTATTTTTCACTCATATTATATATAAGAATATTATTATATTGATAAGCATCCATTGATAAAGGAAAAATAAAATTTTATCCCAGGTGAATTAATCATTCGCATGAATATTTTTAGACGAGTATAGGACACAATTATATTTGGATAAAATATCAATGTCTCTTTAATCAGTTGGATATGAACCCTTAGAATATTATTTCTCCTTATCAATAAATGTATTCCATCAAATGAACCCAACCATTCAAATGAAGGATCTCGTTATAATGGAAATAAATTTGTACAATCATCATATTATGGGTCTCATGATAAATTTTCATCATCTTACACTATAAATAGAGATGAATAATAGGAAAAATCAAATGATTTTTAGCATTAATTTGAAGATGGGGTTTCTACCACTATTGATTAACATACACTGGTTAATGAGTGTATATAGGATGATTTTTTTGTACAATACTATGTTCTTACATGACCCTAGAGGAATTGAACATGTGAATCATATTTATGATGAAATATTGATAATTATGTTCAAATATTTATAAAGAAATTCATTTATTTGTTTTATGACACTACCAATCATCATTGATTTTAGGATATCACAATTTATCAAAATTCACAGTGATTAATATGAGCATATCTATAAATCCAATTGGAAATATAAATATGATAATAATATTAATAAAAAATGTATCCATGAATTTAAACACCATATGTTTGTTATTAAAAATTTCTATAATGTGTAAGTTAATTATAAGATAAAGATAATCATTTATTTCAATGATGTCCATCATCACATCCCAAGTGTTATTTTATAGTCCTAATCACAAAACAATTTAATAATGAAATGACTTGAATAAATTAACTATCTTCTATGTAAAATTATTCTTTATACTACCTAATACGACTTTACCCTGAATATGTGGAGACTATTTAATTCAGGTCACCTTTTGGGGATAATTATTTCTATGATATTCACTTGATTTTGGGGAATGATGGTAGAACATACCAATATAATATAAATAATATATTATATAACATTTTGAATAAAACCATGGATTTCTATGTTGATAAATATAGTTATAAGATATCAATATAATTTTGATCAAATTTTCAATAAATTCACATACTTTTAAAAAATCTGGAAACATCCATTAAATATTTACACCGTAAACCAAAATTTTGAGGTTACATTTTTGAAATTCATATACTCTGTTTAATGTAAAATATTAGTAAAATTTGACACTAAAATGCCCAATGTTATTATTTTTATTCAATTTTCTAGAAGTCTCAAATAACAGACATGACATTGTGAAATAATCTCATGTGTGAGCAACCATTTATCTAACATCTCGAGTACGTATTTTCACTTCATTGAGTTGATAAACACGAGGGTGGCATAATACTAGGATGCATATGGTCATAATACTACAGTGATTTAAAATTAAACCTCCTCAACCAACTATTCAAATTATAGCATCTATATGGGAAATAATTAATCCTATATAAGGACACATTAGAATGAACACTTCATTTCCCATGGTCATAATAATGATTAAGGAATGGTAAAAATCCTTTATAATCTTTATTGAATAATTTTGTATATTGAGACCCGATTTTAAAACACAAAAAAGAGCATTATTTCATTAATATTTTTTCTAAAATTACTAAGACATTATTTATGGAATCATAAGGTCAAATCTGTATCTCATGTTGACCCACTCAGAAACATTTTAGTAGTGTACTGTTAAATTGAATTTTGACATAGTCTATAGTCATATATACATGAAAATTTACATTATTTTTTTCCCATTTATAAATAATGGATAAGAATTTGTATATTTTTTCGGTGAATCATATACCAAAAAAATACATTATTGAATACATTATTCCTTGATAAATTGGTTGTCTATATACATTAAGCATCCCAATCATATGAGTTTTATTTTGATGATTCCTCTAAGAGTCCGAATGGTAGAAGGATGGGTAATATAATTGCCAATATATTCAGTTATGCGACTAGATTTATCTCCATAGTGAAATCAGTTCTTTCTTACTCTATATAGTTATCTAGATGTTACATTGAAGATGAGGTTGAACATGGACCTCTCATTTTGATCTGGGAACTAGCCACAATTGATTTACTCCTCCTAGAAAATACAATATCTTATATCCCATGATCATTGATTTCTTATATAGATTAAATGGAAAATACTGCTATAACTGTAGAAGATATATAGAATAATGATATGGTTGTTAGTAATATAGATGATATAGTGGTCTCTCCAGGCATACATAATGATATAAAATCGATAATGAATTTACAAAACAACCATGATCAATGTGTCCCTCTCTAATCATAGAATTATACCATAATTGAATGGATTCTTATCAAAATAGACATCCAATATGTAGAATTCCCCCACATGATTAAGCCATGAATGAATGAATATATTATTCGGTAGAAAAAATAATTCTTTTTTATTGTCCAAATTCACGAAAATTAAATAAACAAGCATTTTATTTATATCTCCATCGGTGAATAAAATTATAAAAGGACATCAAATTTATGGAAGATATGTATATTTCAACTTATAGCATCCATGTGATATAGACAAAGATAATCCAGCGAATTAAAATACATTGATACTTCAGGTCCAAGATAATGAATGAATCCATTGAATACATAGTGAATATCCAGGCTTTCTATATGTATGCTAATATCATCCACCAACCAACATATTGTTTTCACAAAACCAAACACTCTAATCCATATCCATTCTAGAGGATATGTTTTCTAGAACAATTTCTTCTTGGAAGAGTCTATATGTTAAAAATCACACTAACTAGCACATATATCATTTATTGGTGGGATGAATTCGGGCCTTAAAAATAATTCAAAAATAAAATCTATCATAATGTAAATGATGTAAAATATCATAATAGAAGTTAGTTTAAATCCCATAATATTTATATATAATTACACAATCATCAATTATTTTAAATTGATAACTCTATATTACGAGGAAAATATAAATTTTAACAATTGATCCCACTATAATGTAGTGCCACATTTATAGATATTCGTTTTAATCTAGAAATAAATAATATCTAATAGAACATATTTTATATGGAATCGTACTATTAAAAATATATAATTTCTTTTTCATTATGGGTCTATCTGACCAAAACTAAAAAAACCATTCAAGTCACATCAAATTTTCTTATGTATGAGATTGAGTTGGTTTTACATATTGATGTTCAATTTCCTTACCATCATATGTAAATTTTTGATCAATTCACTAAATATGAGAATCTATATATAACAATATATGAATTAGAATATATTTCTGTGAAAATGATATACACACCCTACAATATTGATATACTTAAAATCATGCTGTGTGGGAGTTCAATGAGAAGGTTTACATCCACTCATTCATCAAAGGGGTACCAATGTCGGTCCTAGGAATTCCCATGGTATATATAATAATTCTTCAAATGATAGATCTAATATATGAGTGGTTTTATACTATACATAATAGACAACATATCACACCTACTGGTAATGTGATATTTCTTATGAAGAGGTTTTCATATTTTCATATTGATATCTATGTCCTCATTGTATGAATTTAGACTACGTAGTATATAATCCTCAATGTATGACTCTACACTATATATGAAAAAGTCCACTATTTATGAATTTTATTTACATATTAATGGTAATAATAATTTTTATTAAATTTTCATGACATCCAAGTAAATTATTCATGACATTAAACTACATTAATTACACTCAAAACTAAATGAATTTTAACTTTTTCATATGTTCCATTCTCCATAAACATATAAAATATTGAGTGTTTTATTTCTTATAACAACAAGTTATAAATTCACTCCCCCATATAGGTTTTATATATATTAGGATATGATGGATATTTCAATATAAGATAAACCTAATATTATGGTTCACCTATCCTCTGGAAAATATTATAAAATCTAGAACTATATGTAGTCGGACTCATATTACCTTTGGAAGTATCATGATGATGGAAACTAAATTATCATTTCCAAATTAATATTCCATTTTAATTTGAGATATCACATAATATATGAGAATGTTTAAAGTGGAAATCAGGTCCTCCCATACACATTTATTGGTATAGAACCATTTTAGATCATCTTGGTGTTGGGACACCATTCTTGTTAGATTTCTTCACATCATTGCTCTGTTTATAAATCCATTTTATTGCTATGTCACTAAAACATTGTCTAGATATTTGTAGAGATACTATAAGTTCTATGTATGTATTGATTCATATTATCATATAATATATAGTGATGCACCACGAACTTCACTCAGGTCCCACCAAAAATCAAACTACCTTTAACCCCCAATTCGTTATTAATATTTATCCCTCTCATTTATGTTAGGGATAGAAATGAACTTTTATTAGGATAAATATACTTTCCTCATTATCCAATATAAGAGTTATATTTTTATTGAGGCCACATATGAAATATGTGTGGAATTATTTATATTATTTCACGATGTTTTTAAATATCAATATATCCAATATTATAGTCATACATAAAAAAATCCTAAAAAACTATTATTTCATTGTGGTGTCTAATACTCAATAATTTCATCCATGTTATTCTCCACTAAACCATGACTATGTCAAGACCACAAAACATGACACATGATATGATCTATATAAATCCCTATATATATAATTACTCATCATTCAAACATAAACATCATAAACACTATGTACTTGTCATGTAATATTTAACTTCATAAAATAAGGTCTGCCTAATAATAACTTAAACAACCTTTATAGGTTTTCCCTCTATGACCTAATTTCAAGAAATGTGATCTAGATATATCTAAGGGTATTATGAAAATAGTTTCTATCTATAGACCTATGACGGGATACAACTCATATCTTTATAAAAATATCATCCAAATAATTATGAATTCTTAATTCCAATCTATTTTTTCTTTTATATCTCAAAAACAACACATGATCATCATATCAATCAATTTAATATGAGATAGATATTTTAGGAGACCTTAAAAGATCGATCTGTTTTTTGATTCCTATTTTTTTTCTAATACACAGTGAATTATAAAATTTATTTTTTTTGTTTGTGTTATAAATCACCAGTCATTATATATTTCGGTCTATACTGTTCGAATCTCAATTTAATACTTCTTTTATATAGACCATGCATCATACATTGACTATATATTTCTCAATAAATAATACATTGTTGTTGTTAATTATGAAGTTTCACTCATTCAAGACAACTATAATTGGTAAAGATAAATTTTATACCATAACCTATATTCAAACATGAAGAATATTTCATAACGAGGGGAAGATACTATCACCAAAAATTCTCTTGATGATACCAAAGTCGACCAAAGAATTTTAATATTAGAAATTTTTATCCTTAATAACCTTGTAGAATATACAAAAATCATAACCCATATTCATTTGATAATAATTTACATCATATTAAACTATGTTTAATGGTATTACAGAACACATAGATCAATATAAAATTTTGATTATTATATTACACCATTAATTAATGGTCATCACAACATGTCCTTTGTAAACCAATGAGGATATTTACACTGAATGAGGACCTCACACATTTACATCATTTCCAACTTTCCTCTAAACTAAAGACCGAACCACACCATTCATATTATTGGATATAGTTTTAAAAACATAAATAATAAAAGAATTTTTTCTTATAATTGTGACAATAAGTATCCATACTATATTCATGAGCCTATATATATTAGTACAAGGATCATAATCATGTTATATTTTCCATTTTCCGATGCTATATAAATCTTATAAAAATATGATCAATTTTTTCGATGAAAAACCTCACACCTCATCGGTTTGGATTTTATGACATTAAACATCCAATGGAATCAAAAATAAAAATCAATAGGTTTAACCCCCTTATGGGTGTCCATTTACAATCTCAGGTGTCTATATTTTATATATCTACCTCAAAAATTGATGAGAATAAAATTATTTCAGAATTTATAATAAGAAAATTGTCAAAATTATATACGTTTAAAACCTGTAAATAGGGGCTTGAAAAAATAAATTTTCCTCCTCATTTTGACATTTCCCATTAATAGCATATGGGTAAATTAGTGTAATGATAAGAAATGTATAATTCTTATAAGGAACATTATTAATCCATGGAAAATGTTTGTCAATTATCTATAGGAAGACAGAACTAGGAAATAAAGAGAAAAACCTTATGTATCTCACATGTATTGGTCAAGTTAATTTTTGATAAATAATTAATGGTGTAATATCAATGTACCAAATCTATTTTGAGCATGAAATTATTTATTCAAACATCATTTATTGTATTTACTTTACAAGTTCATTCACCTTCCACAAAAATTAATGGAAAATAATTAGCACATAGTGAAGGAAAATACACCAACATATATTTCCCACATATAACATTATATGTGTATATATTCATATGAAATCCTAATTTAATAGTCCATAGTAAAATATTATTATAATGTATTTTGGTTATTGTATATGTGTTGATATATTCATCCAACCTCTTTCTATTAAGGGGTCTATATTTTAATAATTATTGACTGATTCAACAATATCATATTTTGATAAAGTGTTTTAGATCTAATATTTCCATTTATATCCCCAAATTATATTCTAGTGGATTTATTTTTTATGATATTACCCTCTTTGAGATTCAAAAATTTTAATTTCTTTGATTATGAGTTGGAATTGGTGTAAATAAATTAATATTAATATGTTTATACATAATTCTTTTATTCAATGGTTACAAATGGGAGGATAACCCATAATTTGTATCATATCTATCCCATTATATAAAGTAACAAAGTTTCAACCATAATAATATCAGAATGTTCAATTGATGGACACTTACCATTGGCCATTACATAGTCTGAGTCATTAATATCCTAATCATAACACACACATTGTTACATCATCTATTGTTGTGTCATGTTTATGCTCCTATTCCCTTACAACAATATCAATGACAACCTTATTATATTCCAAAATTGAATAATAAAACTCCTCCACATCTTGTGTAATACCAATATAACCCTCTATTCAATAATAAATATCATCAAATCACTAATACCACTACATGTTGAAAATTATCAGAATGAGAATTTTTACTAAAGCATACAAATGGGGAAATATATTATTTAATATATAGAATTAATTGTACTAAACTCACTCACTCTCAAGAACCAGTCACCTACTTAATAGTAACATTCAGTACATGTTAGTTATACCCTACAGATACTAATGTGATGAACATCTGTTGAAGGTGATGTAGCCTCCATATGATTTCATTATGAGTAGTATCATCAGACACCCATTTAATGTTATTTAACATGATTTGATCAATCCATTATTAAAAAGAGTAATATTAATCATTAGATTGATATTAAAGAATAGTAATTTCAATATTACACATATCCAAGTCCCTCAGAGTGGTTCTATGTAACACATGTATTTTTTAAATGCAAATTGAAATTCTTGATACCGTTTAAGTATATATTTATAACTTGACTTTAAATATAATATATATTATTATATGATTTTAATTTCAGAAAACGTTTATCTATGGTTGTGACCAGTATGTCATTTGGAGTCTTCTAGAACAAATTGATTTTTCTGAATAGTAACATACGTGTATGAATAGAAATATGATCCTAATGAATAGTAAATTGTATTATTCATTTTTTTATATTTAGGTTATAAGATAATGAGATGTTGATTAATTTTTCAAGGTTCTATAAATGAGTTATATTTTTGAAATTTTAACTGTATAATAAATTATGGTTTCCTTTAAAAATATAATTTATTATATTTAGAAATATATTTTAAAAAAACGGTGTTCATTTTTGGAAATCTACACATTGGTAAATGGTAAGTTATAATTTTTTAGATTTTTCTAAAATTCATGAATTTTTCATGAATAATAAAATACAGTAAAAAATCATACATTCAAATTATCAGTTAAATAAAATATTTTTGATAGCATCACTATTGTAATCCCCCATGGATTGAACTTAAAAGTACATATTACTATTGGGTCACATGAATCAATATTTTTCATAGTCTTGAGGAAAAATATTAAACTATTGATTAAAATAATATAAAATTCCTCATCTCCCCCACTAAAAACCTCCAACATTCCCCCCTCTCTCTCACACCTCTCAAGTATTTATAATTCTCAACATTCTACCACATCCCCTCCCCATGGATCTTCCCCACATCATTGACCCACTGGTCTCTCTAAAAGGCCAAAACCAAAGGCTTTAGGGGGGATATCAATTAGAAGTTATCAAAATGAGGTATAAAATACCTAGAATCTTATATAATTTTTTGTTTTATCAAGTTCATGTAAAAAACTCATCTTCATTCTTCCTCTCCCCCTTCTTATAAAAACATCGTTCATGTTGTATCATTTTACCAAAATCACAGGGAATGCATTTGCAGTTTCCATTACATCCATCATAAGAAATCATAAATCGCATTTAATGGTGAAACATAATTTGAATTTTATGATTTAACCTATTATATGTTATGGAATAACTTTTATGAATGGAATTAATTTATATAATGAAACTGGTTTATGATTATCATCGATACATCAAAAAATGATCTATAAAAATAATATTATCATTTTATCTAATGATTCTCCATTATATATGATAAAAATTGATTTATTGTATCATTATATAATATGGAAACCTATAAATATAATTTCAATTGTAAAAACCCGGAAATTTCAAGGAAATTTTTTTTTCTTAATATTCTTTGAAATTTTACAAGAACGCAGTTTGTGACGGCACCTGATTCCAAGGCCCGGTGTTCCCGGAATCATTTTCTGAAGTTTAGCTTGGGTATGTTCAGTGAACGAACAAGCGGGTTTTCCTAACTTTTGAACCGGTGCTCGGAATCGAAATCCGAGGGCGCCGATGAACTCGTAGTGCCGATAATTGATTAAGAAGACCCCTTTCTGGAGCTGCGTTTTCTCGAGATGAGATGTTTAAATAAAGTGAGGGATAATAATATAATTGTTTTACAATTATATTTTTTCTTTCCTTGTTAAGTGGATTAAGTGTTGTGTCAAAACACTTTTCCTCTCTCTTCTGTGGTTATAACCTATCTAAGGGAGTTATGGGTGGGACCCACTTTTTTATAACTACCTTTGAGAGGATTAATGTGGGGTGGGGCCCACATGATCCCAAACCCTCACATTCCCCTAACATTCATAACTTTTTCTCTTAATTTTATAACTCTAAAAAAGAAACCCCCCCTTTTTAAAATAAAGTAAACTCCTTAACTGTGTAGGTTTTTCATGTAATTAATTCATGGATTCGTTTAAATTTCAAATGAATTCATTTGGCTTGTGTGTTCATTAAATAAGACTAAGTCTTATTTCGTGGGAGGAGAGTTGATGGTGCGAAAGGATTTGGGGAGGAAAGCTCTAAGTTCTGAAGGACGTTCTTCCTCCTTGAAGAACGCGAAGAACGCGGACCTCCGACGAAGGTTGACAAGAACGCTGGATCCACGGAGATCGATGACACGATGCCGATGAATCTTTTTTCCACGACGCGACGTTCCACCTACTGCGACGCCATCTTCCGCGATGTGCAATTCTGTGACAAACCTCGTTCGATGACTACGCTCGAGGTAGGGAATTAATTTGTTAAATGTTAATGAACCCCATGTTACTTCCTTCTAAATCAAAGAACTCGGATCGAATAAACATTAAGTTGATCCGAGAAGAATATTTTTCCAGTTGGGAATTCATGATTGCGGGGAAAAAACTATTGGGGATGATTACTTTTGTTCGTGAAAAACTTTTGTCGTTCTTCGTCTTTTGGGCCGCTTGTTATCATCTTAACGGGAGGAGGTTAGACCGCACGAACATGGACGACTCTCCTCCCCCTTTGTTGTTTGGATTGATTGAGGCACGAGCAAGGAAACGCAGTGTCATGGAACCACATGGAAAAGATAAAGAACGGAATGAAGAAGCGCGGCACCGTCGCGCCGCGCCGTTGAGGTCGTACGAAACTGTGACCGGAGTTGGGGCTGCGGGAAAAATTTGACAACTCCACAGTTTGTTGTCAAAGTGCAGATCGACGGACGATGATGAGGCGGACCGTAAAGGCATTTTGAAGCCTCCGCAAGGATGTTCGGGTCCCAGGAGGACCGTTGGCAAAGGCAGCGAGCAAAACGTACCACCGGAGTGCGTCCAGTGGTCCGCGGAAAATCCTGCGGGCGCACCACGCCAGCACGGCGGTGGCAGTGGCTGGAGGCGGCAGTGCCAGGCACGCTACCGGGAAGGGCCGTCGTGGCTAAAGCCGTTGTGGAAGGCCGCTGGTCCCACGACCATGTAGGACCGTGGGAGGTGGGACACAACGCTCGACCGCGTCCGTTGGCAAGGGTCGGCCCCCACGCGGGGGGGGGGGGGGGGGCAGTTTCATTCAAGGGGGCGACCACACCCCCTATCCGCTCAACCGGGCAGCCGAGCGGCCACATAGCCAAACTAGCGTGGTAGGCCCAACCAGCCGGGCCGTGCCCACTAGGACGGGCCAGACCCGGACCCGGTTCGGGTCGACCCGATTCGGGCCGACCCAGGGGGTCTTGGTCCGGGTCGGACCGGGCCCAAACCACCCTTTTCGGACTGTTTCTGTTCGAACGCCTATATCATGGGCCACAGACCTCCGATTGACGCACCGTTAGTTGCGTAGCGATCCTTGGATCGAGATGGTCATTTATGTATATTACACTCAGGGTTTCAGAGAACTTTGGGTACAGTCAGGTTGGTTCAAACACGAAACTAACGGGGCCCTCGGAGCAGAAACGCTTATAACATGATCTCCGGACGTCCGATTGACGTGTCGTCGACTTCGTTTAGTTCCTATTGTCGAGATGGATCTTTTGGCATACTTCTCCAGAGTTTTAGACACTGTTGGATAGTGGCTGGATTGGATTGAACCCAAAATCCAACCGGGCCCCTGGAACGGAAAAGCTGTTAACTTTCAGACCGGACGTCCATTTCACGAACTGTCAGCGGCATTGGTGATCACGTTGAGAAACGGACCCTATGAGTATAACCTATAAGAGTTCGGGATACAGTTGAGATATGGCCAGGTTGGTTTGCACACAAAACCAACTGGGCCCCTGGGACGAAAAGGCTAATAACTCACAGACCGGGCATCTGATTGACGCGCCGTCTGTTGCGTTGAGACCCCTATGAGGAGGCGGTCCTTTGAGATACTTTTTCATGGGACTTTGAGATACTTGGAGTATATAATAGTAGCTCATGGAGCGGACCCTCCTGGAGATGATCATATGGAGTACGGATACCATGTAGCCGGCTGAGACCTGACGACTGCTTGACCGACTCGACTTGGAGTGAGTCGACTAGCCCAGTCGACGGAGCACTACTTTGTTTGGGTGCAGACCCTTGGCGGATGGAGCACTACTGTGTGACAGTGAAGACCCGTGGTACTCGTACAGAGAGTACCTCTGTAGGCTATTAGAGGGTGTGCACTATTGTGTTTGGGTGGCATACCTCGGTGCGAAGCACTACTGTGTTTGGGAGCCTGACCCACAGTACACGACAGGAGGAGTACCTCAGCAGTCTTAGGTTAGTGAGCAGTACCTCAGAGTCGTGACAGGATTACTATACACTCCAGAGACAGGGTTCTTCAGCAGTTATAGTTTCGATAATGAAAATCCTGGTTTGAGCTGAGTCTATGAACTTTGTGTTTACCTCATGATTGGGATGGGTCACTTGATAACTTAGGTATATGTATGGACATATACCTGGGTAGTGTTTATCTGTAGATTTCATAATCTTTGTGTTTCCTCATGATTGAGATGGGTTACTTGATAACTTAGGTATATGTATGGGTATATACTTAAGTAGAGGTTATCTGTTGAGATCTTCATTGTGGTTATCCTTGTTTGTTTTAGTGAGACCTTGAGGGTCTCAGGGTCCCTAATGAGTATCGTTATACTCACCCCTGCACGGGCTAGGCCTACACTTCGTTGTGTTGGTTGCAGACAGCGGGCAGTGTTGATAGAGGCCGAGTGTTAGAGGACTGGACGGTACCCGGAGGTGGACCACACGAAGAGTCAGTATCCGGAGGTAGACTTCACGGTGAGAGGAAACTCAGAGGAGGTTGATGGGCGAGAGATTTGTGGAGGCTATATGTACCTACCCTTCAGGTAGGATCCATGGTGGATGATCCAGGAGTTGCACTATCTGTACCTACCCTTCAGGTAGGATCCGAGGAGGACGACCCAGGAGCTGATTCCTTTCTTCTAGTTGTTGTCTTTGTTGTACTTTCTTTTAGTTGTAGCTGTACTTTCGATTGGGTTTGTATTCTTCCCCATTTACTTTTCAGTAATTCTGCTTGTACTTTGTGGTGTTTTGTTACTTTTATAAAGTCAATGTATTCCAAGTTATCTGGATTTTCACCTTTGGTGCTAGACTCCAGCCCCAGGCCTATGGAAGGCGGGCTTGGGGTAGTCACGGCATGGGCCCCGAGGATGGGTCCTGACAAATTGGTATAAGAGGAGTCGGTTCTACCGCAGAAATTATAACTCTGATTTTTTTTCTACGAAGCAATAGTGTTAAGGTTACCGAGTGTGGTCTTTAGTTCAGGGAGTCCAGTGTTGGTGTGAGCAGCCGACGTATCCATACACTAGGACCCTGAAAACTGATTTCTGACATTGTGCACGAAAACACTGAATGCGTGTGTGTTTCCAAAAGTTTTTAAAAGTCAGCTAAAACCAGGTCATCTCACCAGGTATAAAAGTTTGACCATGTCACATTGTTTCTTTCATGATTCCTTTTCATGGATGACCAGCTAGAGCCCAGAGGGATGTGCATACTGAGAGCCTGCTGAGCGATGAGGCTTCGATACAGGGCCCTCTTGCAGTTGATGCACCAGCGGTACTACCATACGTTGGGACACCGATGCCACCAGCCCCAGTAGTAGGTGATTCATGCGACTTGAGCATGCTGCACGAGTTACAGCTCCAGAGGCCACCCAGGTTTCGGGGAGAGATGGACCCACAGGTGGCTGAGGATTGGCTGGAGGCTGTGGTGAGAGTCTTCATACTAGTGGGGATGCCAACAGACTTCATGGTGATCTTTGCTGCCAGCCTTCTTCAGGCAGAAGCAGGTAGGTGGTGGAGCCACTTGTTCCAGTTTTGTGACGGGATGACCTTCACATGTGAATACTTCGAGACCTTCTTCAGGGTGGAGTTTTTACAAGTAGCTCAACACCCCGAGTGTGTAAAGGAGCTGCTGCCTTTGCTGTAGGATTTACGATCAGTAGCTGAGTCATCTTTTGGCAGTAAACAGATGATGTAGAGGTCCAAGAGGACCAAAGCCAGCCATACGAGGAGCAAGAAGTGTTATGAATGCGGCAGGAAGGGTCACCTGGCATATGACTGTCCGATCCCCCGCACAGTTGATCCACAGGCATTAGAGGAGCCACCGATGTAGAAGTAGCGGCTGGTTCTTGAGAAACATCCGAGCAGTGGGCAAGGTAGTAGAGCTGCGGGAGCAGGTGGACAGGAGCGGAACTAGTGGATACATCCGTTGTACTTCTAGTTCCATGTTACTGTTGTATTCGTGTCTTTGTACTATGAGATGAAATAATAAAAAGACACTTATCTTAGTGATTTTTACTTTCCTGTCCTTTTGTTTGGTTGATAGTGAGTGGCCCTAGTTAAGACTGCTGACTTGACCCTCACTTTCGAGATTTCTACTAGAGGAGACCCAGTGTCCTCACACTGATTCTGACAGTGTGACTCGACCCTTAGAGGCAAGAGTGCCAGTTGGATCTCTTGGTAGTAACGTCGAGGCCTTACGACGTCATCCATGGCATGAATATATCATTCATGCCAGGATTGACTGTATTTGGAAATGGGCATGGTTCATCCAGGGGATGAGACTGAGTTTATCTTTTCGACAAAGGAGAAATTTTAGCAGCTCTTTCAGATCATATGCAAAGAAGGTGCATATCATCCAGGAGCGGATGAAGACTACATAGTGTAGTAAGGAGCGGGAAAACGCGCTAGTCATAGAGACTCGGGCGTGTTAAATGTTTCAAGAAGAGGATGCTTTAAGGAGTGATGAGTCTGCAAAGCAGCAGACGTGGAGACAGAGCTAGGAGAGCAGCATGAGGTGGTGTACTTTTTAACATGCTACAACGACACGCCTTAGTTGTCCCCGCCAGGATCAGGGAGCTGGACGGCGGAGGAAGAGTGCGGCTGCATGCAATAAAGGAGTATGACCCAATGGCTCTAAAAATGATTCAAGGGATGGTCTATGTCCACTACTGGCTGCCGTAGTAACAGAAGTTGATATGAATCATTCCTCCTTCCACAAATCTTGTCCCAGACCTGGAGTTTCCGGCAAGAGGTAGACTTGACCCTCACGTCTAGAGATACCTTGGGAGAAGACTCGATAATCAAATTTACGCTGACAGTGTGGTCAGACCCTTGAGGAAAGAGTTTCGGTTAGAATCTCTTGGTGGGAACGTCGAGGCCTTACGAGGATGGTTTGAGTATGGACTGGGAAATCACATTTCATACACAAATTGATGGTATTAGGCAAAAGGTTGCGGTTTAACTACAATGTCGGGATGGGTTTTCCTTGGTCGACGAAAAGAAAACCCCTGGAAGCACCAGATAAACTCATGCATAGGAAGGATTGGCCGATCACTCTTGAGTCGGCCAACCTTACCCCCGCAGCAGCAGGATTTTTGAGTTTCAGTTCCAAACAAGAATGGGAGGCCTCTTGAGTTTGAGGATGACGATCGCGTCCTTATACGGGCCTCACCTCGATGAGGTCTACGGAGATGTGGCCAAGGAGGAAAGTTATCTCTGAGGTTTAGTGGAACTTTTTTTGTCCTCAGCAGGGTAGGAAAGGTGTCTTACCATCTGACCCCTCAACCTCAGTTGCACCAGGTGCACGACGACATCCACGTATCTCAACTGGGAAGATACGCGCTTGACCCGACGCATATCATCGGCCATGAGGAGCTAGACATTGGAAATGGGGTGACTTTTGTTGGGTTCCAAAAATAGTTGAGGATCAACAGGAGCGAATCCTACAAGGACGGTCGATTCCTCAGGATCACTTTCACTGGAAGTACAAAAACCTCCAGGAGAGCACATGGGAGCGAAAGGCCCAGATGCTTGATCAGTACCGCTTTTGTGACCCTAATTTGTGTTAACGCTTTACGAGGATGTATATCCCTGAGGTGGGGGTAATGTAAAGACCATGAAATTTCAAGGAAATTTTATTTTCATAATTTACATTGTAATTTTTCAAAAACGCAGTTTCTGACCACACCTGATTCCGAGGGCCGGTGTGCCCGGAATCATTTTCCGAAGTTTAGCTCGAGTACGTTCAGTGAACGAATGAGCCGGTTTTCCTAACTTCTGAACCGGTGCTCGGAATCAAAATCCAAGGGCGCCGATGAACTCGCAGCGCCGGTAATTGCTTAAGAAGACCCCTTTCTAGAGTTTCATTTTCTCGGGATGAGTTGTGTAAATAAAGTGAGTGATAATAATATAATTGTTTTACAATTATATTTTTTCTTTCCTTGTTAAGTGGATTAAGTGTTGTGTCACAATAATTTTCCACTCTCTTATGTGGTTATAACATATGTATGGGAGTAAGGGGTGGAACCAACTTGTTGATAACTACCTTTGAGAGGATTAAGGTGGGGTGGGGCACACACGAGCCCAACCCCTCACCTTCCCCTAACATTCATAACTTTTTCTCTTAATTTTATAACTATAAAAAAGAAACCCCCCCTTTTTAAAATAAAGTCAACACTTTAATTGTGTAAGTTTTTCAAGTAATTAAATCCTAGATTCATTTGAATTTCAAATTAATTCCTTTGGCTTGTTTGTTAATTTAATAAGACTAAGTCTTATTTTGTGGGAGGATAGTTGATGGTGCAAAAGGATTTGGGGAGTAAAGCTCTATGTTTCGAAGGATGTACTTCCTCCTTGAAGAACTTGAAAAATGTGAAGAACACAAACCTACTACGAATGTCAACAAGAACACTGGATCCTCATAGATCGATGACGTGATGCCGACGAATCTTTTCTCCTCGACGCGACGATCCCCCTACCGCGACGCCTTCTTCCGTGATGTGCAATTCCGTGACAAACCTCGTTCGACGACTACGCTTGAGGTGGGGAATTAATTTTTGAAATGTTAATGAACCCCATGTTACTTCCTTCTAAATCAAAGAACGCGGATCGACTAAACATTAAGTTGACCTGTAATGAATATGTTGCAGTTTGGGAATTCTTATTGCGGGGAAAAACCTGTTGGGGTTGATTACTTTTGTTCGTGAAAAATCATTGTTGTTCTTCATATTTTGGTCCGCTTGTTATCAACTTAACGGGAATAGGTTGGACCGCATGAACACGGCTGAATCTCCTCCCCCTTTATTGTTTGGATTGATTGCGGCACGAGCAAGGTAGGGCGGTGCCGTTGCACCGTGCGAAAATGAGAAAAAACGCGACGAAGAAGCGAGGCGCCGTCGCACCATGCCGTTCAGGACGAGCGAAACCACAGCTGGAGTCAGGGCCGCAGGGGAAATTTGAAGACTTCGTAGTTTGTTGTCGAAGTGCGGGTCGATGGAAAATGATGAGGCGGACCAAAAAGGTTTTTTGAAGCCTCTACAGTGAAGGTCGGGTCTCTGGAGGACCGTTGGCGAAGGCGGCGAGCAATACGGACCACCGGAGCGCATCCGGTGGTCCGCGGAAAATCCTACTGGTGAACCACGCCGGCACGGCGATGCCGACGGCTAGAGGCGGTGGCGCTCGATCATGTCCATTGGAAAAAGGCAGCCCCCACGCGGGGGCCGTGATTTCTTTCAAGGGGGCGACCACACCCCCTGTCCGCTCAACCGGACAGCCAAGCGGCCACAAGGTCGTGCCAGCGTGGTAGGGCAAACTGGTCAGGCCACCCAGGCTAGGCCGGGCCATGCCCTGCTATGTCGAACCCGGACCCGGGTCGGGTCGACCCTGTTCTGGCCAACCCTGGGGTCTCGGGACGGGTCGGACCGGGCCCGAACCCCCCTTTTTGGAATGCTTCCGTTCGAACAACCATATCTTGGGAGAGAGACCTTCGATCGACACACCATCAGTTGCGTATCGATACATGGATCGATGCGGTCGTTTCAGTATATTACACTCAGGGTTTTGAAGAACATTGGGTATGGATGGGTTGGTTCGAACCCGAAACCATCCGGGCCCTCAGAGCAGAAACGCTTATAACTTGAGCTCCGGACGCCTGATTGATGTGCCATCGACTTCGTTGAGTTCCTCTTGTCGAGAAGTAACTTTTGGCATACTTCTCCTGTGTTTTGGATGCTGTTGGATAGTTGATGGGTTGGATTGAACCCAAAATCCAACCGGGCCCCTGGAACAGAAAAGCTGTTAACTTTCAGACCGGAAGTCCGTTTGACGAACCGTCAGCGGCGTTGGTGATCACTTTGAGAAATAGTCCCGATGAGTATACCCTATAAGATTTCGGGGTGCAGTTGAGATATGGCCGGGTTGTTTTGCACACGAAACCAATTGGGCCCCTGGGATGAAAAGGCTAATAACTGACAGACCGGGTGTCCGATTGATGCGCCTTCGGTTGCGTTGAGACCCCTATGACGAGGCGGTCCTTTGAGATACATCTTATTGGGACATTGAGATACATGGAGTATCGACCAGTACCTCATGAAGCGGACCCTCCCGGAGACAAGAATGAAGAGTACGGAGGCCGTGTAGCCAGCTGAGACCTGACGACTGCTTGACCGACTAGACATGGAGTGATTCGACTAGCCCAGTGGACAGGGCACTACATTGTTTGGGTGTAGACCCATGGCGGACGGAGCACTACTGTATGACAGTACAGGCCCACAGTACTCATCCGAAGAGTACCTATGTAGGCTATTAGGGGGTGTGCAATACTTTGTTTGGGTGGTATACCCCGGCGGGAAGCACTACTGTGTTTGGGTGGCTGACCCATGGTACTTGACAAGAGGAGTACCTCAGCAGTCTTAGGTTAGTGAGAAGTACCTCGGAGTCGTGACAGGATTACTGTATACTCCAAAGACGGGGTTCTTCAGCAGTTACGGTTTCGATAATGAAAATCCTTGTTTTAGCTGAGTCTATGATCTTTTTGTTTATCTCATGACTGAGATGGGTCACTAGATAACTTAGGTATATGTATGGTCATATACCTGGGTAGTGGTTATCCGTCGATTTCATTATCTTTGTGTTTCCTCATGATTGAGATGAGTTACTTGATAACTTAGGTATGTGTATGCGTATATACTTAAGTAGAGGTTATCTATTAAGATCTTCTTTGTGGTTATCCTTGTTGGTTTTAGTGAGACCCTGAGGGTCTCGAGGTCCCTACAGAGTATCGTTATACTCACTCATGCACGGGCTGTGCCCGCACTTCGTTGTATTGGTTGTAGACGATTTGCAGCGCTGACAGAGGCCAAGTGTTCAAGGATTGGACAGTACCCAGAGGTGGAACACATGACGAGTCAGTATCCGAAGGTGGACTTCAGGGCGAGACGACACTCGAAGGAGGTTGGCGGGCGAGAGCATTGTGGAGGCTATCTGTACCTACCCTTCAGGTAGGATCCGCGGTGGAAGATCCAGGAGCTGCGCTTTATGTACCTACCATTCAGGTAGGATCCAAGGAGGACGACATAGGAGCTGATTCCTTTCTTCCAGTTATTGTCTTTGTTGTACATTCTTTCAGTTTTAGCTGTACTTTAGATTGGGTTTGTATTCTAGCACTTTTACTTTTCAGTACTTCCGCTTGTACTCTATGGTGTTTTGTTACTTTTATAAAGGCAATGACTTCCCAATTATTGGGATTTTCACCTTTAGTTCTAGTCGCCAGCCCCTACCCTATGGAAGGTTGGCTTGGGGTAGTCACGGTATGGGCCCTGAAGACGGGTCGTGACAAATTGGTATCAGAGGAGTCGGTTCTACCACATAACTTATAACTCTAATATTTTCTTTCTCTGAAGCAATAGTGTTAAGGGTACCGAGTGTGGTCTTCAGTTCATGGAGTCCAGTGTTGGTGCATGTGGCCGATGTATCCATACACCAGGACCCTGACAACTGATTTCCGACTTTTTACACGAAAACACTGATTGGGTGTGTGTTTCCAGTTGTTTTTAAAAGTCACCTAAATCCAGGTCAGCTCACCAGGTATAAACGTTTGACCGTATCACGTTGTTTATTTCAAGATGCCTTTTTAAAGACAACCAGCTAGAGCCCAGAGGGATGTGCGTACTGACAGCTTGCCAAGCTACGACTCTTCGGTACATGGCTCTATTATATTAATAACTCTTTTTTACCAATTATAAATTAGTTATACACATGTTTGATGTAAGAAAACCCCAATGCGAGGGAATTCATAAACCAATTTCCATTTTTTGGGTTCATATTCTACTTCAATATTTAGGTGGTATTAAAAATATTTGTGAGATTCATTTTGATATGATATGTTTAATGATGTGTATATACATATTACATCAACTAAATTGTGTCTCACTTCAATTATTTGATGTTTGTAAGGGATTTTTTTTTTAAATTTCTCTTTTCAAATTTTGTGTTATAAAATTCAAAAGCAATGTTTTTATGAAATTTTTCATGTTGTATATTTATGTTCCGATTTGAGGAAACTATTTATGATTAACAGTTGGAATTATTCATCTATACAATGAATGGGTAGGTGTATGTTAGAGGTCTTCTGTATTGTTACACCAGTAGTTACTATGATGGTTACACAATAAGGTAGCTGTGATGGTTAAATTTTATGGTAGTTATGATGGTTACAAATTATACTATAGTAGAGAGGGATACAAGATTATGAATTTAATGCACCCTGATAATTTATTATTCTTTTTTTGTACTATATGTTTTGTGGATATCACCTTGAAATAAAATGTTTTATAACAATAGTTTATATGGGTAACAAGTATGTCTTATTGAAAGTGATATCATATGTTACATGTATTCATAGACTAATTTTTTCTTTCCTTCTTATTATATCCCTTTTTTAAATTTGTATTCTAATCCCATGTTATTAAATTATTTTCATTGGTTATAGGATGTGTAAGAAAAATAAGGAAGCCAAGTCAAAAGTTATCAGGATTTGTCAAAGAAATATTGTTTTATTTGAAAAGTTTAATATTTTGTCAGATATGAATACTATTTTTATTGTATACACACTGTATTAAATTAGAATTTTATGATTGTTTTATGTCCAAATTATTTAAATATCTTAACTTGAAAATAACCTCAATGTGAAAGGAATTGAGTTATTTACTAAATTAAAGATTATTTAATGTTATAAGGATCGATCATTATAGTTGGTATCAGATGTAGGTTTAGAGAACGTTAAGGGTTAGGATTGTGATAATATAATACCATAAATAGTTTTTTACTCAATGGTTAATTTTAAATGAAATATAATTTAATTATTATCATGTTTGTTTCACTAATATGTTTTTTCTCAAAATGGGTTTCTACAGAACGTAGTAGGGAAGCTGAATTGGAGAGGCCCCGATAGAATGATATCCTTCTGAATCGGTAGCCGTTAATGATATGGAATGGAATTGAATAGTTTGCGATTATAATGGATCAACTGATGTATGAAATATATGGGAGTGGAATATATTCAAGAGAAAAACTAGAGGTACTATGACGGAAAAATATGATAGTGTAACATTTTATGAGACAAAACCTTCTTTCATTTAAGGGATCTTCTAAACCAGTAGTGGTTGGAAGATGGATTGCAGCCCTTACAAATATATTCCTTATTATGGGTTGTTAAGCTAATCAAATGAAAAATCATTCCATTTATAATATTAATCTAAATATGATCAGTGGTGGAAAATGGTAAATTATATTATTGAGAGAGAGGATATTGGTTCCTTAGTGTGGGAATAATTAAAAAGACATTTCGATTAAAAATATTTTCCTAAGGTGGTGTGGATTGGGATAGAGAAAAACTTCCAAGAATTAATGAAAAATGAAAATGATTCAGTAGATGTGTATGAAGAAATCATCACTAGACTGGTATGGTATGATCCAATTCTTATTCTCGATCCTTTTAGAAAAATCATTCACTTTTACATAAGATTAAATCCAAGGTATCAAAGTTCATTGGCCTCCTATGAATTCAAAAGTTATGAGAAACATATTTGATGTGCTGAGAGGGTAGAGGTGGATTTTTCTCCTAATAACATGAACTTTAAATACAAGGAGTAGAATATTTCCAGAAAACAAGCGACGAATAATAATCCATCAATGAAATTTGAAACTAAGAGAGTCCAATTTTGAATTTGGGATATGTGTGGAAAATGAAACCTAGAGAATTCCTAACCCAAATTGGTAAATGTTTTTATGTGGTATGTATGGATATATGGCCAAAGATTGTAACGAAAATAGTCCTAAGACTAATCCTAAGACAATACTTTTAATGTTTTTAAATGTTGGGAGATGGTTCACTATGAAAATACTAGCCCAATGATATATCTGAAGGATGAAAAGAAGTCAGAATAAAAGTAGAAAGGGGTAGTGAGATTCAACGAGACTACGACAAAAAATGATGGGCCATCCTACGAATTGGTATTAGGTACCATTTTTGTTTACTATGAGTTTCCTAATGTTTTTGTTACATGGTTTAAAATTACCCTTATTTCTGTGGAATTTGATTGTAAAATATAATTATCATCTAAAAAAATTAAAAAAAAGAACATATTATTAAAACACCATGGGGGAAACATTATAGAAAATGTTATTTATAAAAATAGTTATATTATGGTATTTGAAATGAATATACATAAAAACCTTGTTGGTTTTCCTTAGTAGAGTTTGGTTTCATTTTATGAATGGAATGGCTTTCGGTTTATTAGGTATGATTGAATGTAGGGATAAATAATTGTTTTTTTTATTTAAAATTTTAGTTATTATATAAGAACAAACCCATACAACTGATAAAATATCAGTAAGATAAGAAAGTATTGATAGATGAAAATAATATTTATCTTTTTTATATTGTTGAAAATAAATGAAATGTTCAACCTAATGAAGTGACAGTGGTAAATGAATATCTTGATGTGTTTCCTAATGAGTCACTAGATTGAATACCTGATCGGGGATTCAAATTCATAATTGACATAGTTCTTGATGTTAATCCAATTTCAAAACCCCAAATCGAATGGCTCAAATGGAACATATTGAATTGAAAAATTAGTTATTGTATTTTCTTGATAATGTATTCATTCATCCAATAACATCACCATGTGGTGCTCTTATTTTGTTTATTAAAAATATAGCTTGTTCTATGAGAATTTACATGTCTTATTTAGCCTTTAATAACATCACTATTAAAATCATATATCCTTTTCAGCACATCGATGACTTTTTTGACCATCTCTAGGGAGGTCAGTACTTTTCATAAATTGACTACAGATCTAGATACCATCAGCTGATGGTAAAAGAAGTTGAAATGTTGAAAATTGATTTTGGCCATAGATATGGGAATTATGAATTTGTTTTTATGCCATTTGGTTTTACTAATACACCATCTCCATTCATGAATCTTATGAATATAATATTTCATGAGTTCTTGGATAAATTTTAGTTCATGTTTATTTATGAAATTTGTGTATTTTTTAAGTGTAAAGAGTATTATGAACAACATATAAGGGGTTTCTTCAAACCATAATGGAAAATGAATGGTATATATTTTCAAAAGTTTTGTTTTTTGGTTTCAATATATTTCTTTTCATTGACACATTGTAAATAAGGTTGGAATAATAGTTGATACTAACAAAACAAAACTGGTTGGTGAATGGAAGAGACCTATAAATGATGCAGAGATTCATAGTTTTATTATATTACCAGGTTAATTCTGATTTTTTGTTAAACAAATTTCATGGTTAGAAATGAATATAATTATGAGAACAGAAAAATGGGTTAAAAGTTTTTATACGGAATAATATGATGTTTGTATTTAGGAATGGATGAAGAGATTGTTTAATACTATAGTTTTGGCATTGCCTTCCTCAAGTGGACTGATTTTCATAAACAATGATGCTTAATTGAAGATACTTGGTTGTGTTCTGATGTAGAATGATAATGTAATTACATATTCTACAAGACAACTAAATACTCATGAGATTAATTATCCCACACAAGCTTTAGAATTAGAAATCATAGTTTTTTTCATTGAATATTTGGTGGCAACATTTATACATATCCATGTGTCAAATATATACTGATTAAATTCTTTTGATGTATATCTTCACTCAAATTGAATAAAAAAAGAGGCAAAGAATATGGCTTGAATTGATAAATGAATATGATTGCACGATCAATTACCATCTGCGAAAATATAATAATTTTTCTGATGACTTGAGTTTAAAACAACATACATCATTATCCATGTTATGTTTGGAATATGATTCCTTGATTAATCATTTGATTTATTTTTGGAATAGAAGTTGTTGGTGAAGGAAATACATCTATTTTGATTCTTGTTTTAGTGCATGAATAGTTATTATATATAATTTAGAACCTGCTGATGGATGAACATGAGCTACAATCAAAAGGTAGAATCTGTTAAAATGGGTAATTAGCAAGAATCTTTCCTTCATAATGGTTGTATTTTGATATTTGAAAAAATATTGTGTGTTCCTTGTGATTCTTAGTTGAATAATGATTTCTTTTATGAAGGCCAGTGTTATCCAATTTTAGTTCATCCGGACTGTATTAGGATGTATAGAGACCTTCAAGAGTATTACTTGTGGGATGGAAAGAAAATATATATTGTTGAGTTTACCATTAAACGATTAATATGTCAATAGGTTAAAGAATCGAGACAGTTACCGAAGTGGATGTTTCAGCCTCTTCCAGTGCTAGAGTATAAATGTGAGAATACATCTATAACATCATTCTAGGAATACCCATGAATTTTTGAGGCAACAAACCGATTTGGGTTATTATTGATCAACAAACTAAATATACATAATTTTTTCCTATTCGATATATAATGTCTGATGAAAACCTATATCGACTGTACCTCAATTATATTTTCCGGTTACATGGATTTCCTCTTTCCATTGTATCTGACTGGGATCATAGGTTTACTTATAGTATTTGGAAGGGACTTCATAAGTCATTAGGGGAATAATTATATTTTAGTATATCTTTCATCCTAAATCAAATTGGCAGTTTGAACAAACAATTTAGACTTCAGTGGATATGCTTCAAGATTGTTAAATGGACTACAATGGAATTTAGGGATCATCATCTTTCTATAGTTTAGTCATCTTATAATAAAAGTTTTCACTCCAGTATACAGATGCCATCTTTTGAGGCATTACATAGGAATCAGTGTCGAAATCCATCTTTTTGAGAGGATGTTGAGGAAAATATTGTATTCACTGGATAATAATGGTTACTTATTAAATTATAGGATTCTTAGTATACTAAAAAGAGTTCATTAAATTGATAATATGGGTTTCAATTATAATGTGATTGTTAAAACACCATTATATTATGATTCTCCCCATAGATTCCCCAACTTTTATTTTATAGCATTCAATAATTTGGTTATGCATTATCTATTTAAATTATTATTCATCAATATAACAGTCCTATTATTATATAGTATCCACAAAACATCATGATTAAGAAAAAATTCTCTAATAGACTAGTCGAGCATCCATATTTATCTACCAATATATTGGGGTAGAAATCCATTTGGGGTAATCTGTAACACCCAAAAAATTTATATATAGATTTATTATAGAATTCATAGATCATTGAGTCTCTAAAAACAAAACTTTATTATAACCCGACCATTTGATCATATGTTTGTCACTTCTGTGATGTGAATTTTCAAAATATGACTTACACAGTTGCGATAAGTAAGTAATTTGGTGTCAGATATGAAAAATATAATTTCTAGTGAATAGTAACATACCCTTATGAAAAGTATCATACCCATTGGAATAGTGATATACCCTAAAGAATATTAACCACACCTATGATAGTATATAAACAATATTCATGTGGAAGAATGATATACCAATGTTTTGGAATAAGTAAATATATGTTTTAAAAATATATATTTAGAATAAATTATGATTTTAATAAATTATTATATTAATCATATTTAGAAAATTATTTTTGGAAATATGGATTGAATTTTAGATTCTACACATTGGAAAATAGTTAGAGTGAATTTTTTTAATTTTTCTGAAATACTCAAAAAAATTTATGAATAGTGAAATACATTAAAATAACGTTTATACAAATTATCAGTTAAATAGACTATTTATGATAATGAAAGTGAGGTTATCAAACATGGTTCAAACTCACATGAATATATAACTATTGTGGCCATGGAATCATCACAACTGCTGGTCTTGAGGGTAATTAATAAACTATTGATTAAATAATTATGAAAACCCCCCTCCCCTTCACTATAAAACCCCCATCACTCCCTCTTATCTTCACCATTTTATGCCTTGAATCCTTTAAGTTTTCTACCTAAATACCCTTACCTAGTCACTCTTCACATCCAATAAGATCTTGGTCTTTCCGAATAAACAAATCCCTTAAATTAAAGAGGTTCTCAAAGAGGTTATTTTAATATGTAAAGCACCATTCTTTTTCGTTTAGTTTCATTTCAATTTATATTATATTATTATCCTCTACCCACCACCTCTGTCCAAATGATCATGATAAATCCATTTTTATCTATATAATGGAATTATATCATGTTAATGGATGAACTATAATCAATGTTATTACTCTTTACCATTTATTTTATAAATGAAATCAACGTCCATAAGGTTCCAATTTATAACCTCCATGGATGATGAAGTTTCATACTTCATTTTATCATTCATTACTAGTATTGAAACCATTTTTATGGTTGATATAGTCATTAATATATTCCTTATAACCTAATATATATTCAGTAATCCTCATACATACATATTATTAAATTGATTGACAAAAGTAATTCCTAATAATCAAAATAATGCTAAAATAGTCTAAGTGAGTGTTATAAATAATTAATCTAATGATTCATCCTCATTCCGTGTAAAATAATGATATAAATGACCATTAAAAATTATACATGTTCATAAATAATATTCAATTTCAATACTATAGATTTATATCCATTCCACATGAACTCAATTTCTTAAGAACAAGTGAACGTATTATGAAAATAAAGAAAACGAACACTCTCAAACAATGAAATTCAATGTTATATCATATCAATAAGGGAATAAAAGAACTAAAAATATTTTTGATAAACAACATAAATGTTCAATAGGTTCTTTAATATATAATTAATGACTATATTATCATATTATAGGACCTTATGTTCAAGAGTAGAACACTTTCCAACTTAGATAAGGGATTATTCATCTCACATTCATTTTTGTAAGATTTTATGTATTCACTACTTATAATTTTATATCATATATGTATATTTATCATTGATGTAAAATATAATGAATATATTTATTTTCATGTTATTCAATTTATCACCATAATATTATTTATTTTTGGGCATACAAATCGACTGATTACAAAGTGGTAAGGGTATTTTCCACCCGAACTTCCATTTTCCTTCAGGTTACGTTTATTATGTAATTACCTCAATGAAAATCTCTTGTATCATTATTTATCCCTCAAAAATAATTTTTGTGGTTTATATATATTTTTAACAACTAGAATGTTTCCATATTTTTTGGATGGTTTCACATTTTAAAAGGACCTTTCAAAATTGTTTCTGAAATACAAGCTCGATCCATGAGAATTTCTCAAATTCTTACCTATTTTCTTGGGAACTCTATAATCAGTTTTTAGAAATACTTTTATTAAGTAAAATCACTCATTTTATTATGAAAATAATATATTTATTCACTTCTGGTCTTATACAAATATTTTTTTCAAAAGAACTTTTCTTTTCAAGGTAAAAGATTATTTATCTCAAGATTTACTAAAGAAATTTATAAGGGTCTCTTCATAGATTTCAAAAAACATGTTGATTATCATGTATTATGAGGATTGGTATTCCATTTTATCATTTAACATATCTAATTTAATGGGTTACCGTTATTTTGGCATTGGAAGTTCTATCTTAAAATCACTCACCATTTCACATTGAATGGTTAGTGTTTATGCTTAATGCTCGGGGAAATGTATTTGCACTTCATATATTAACTTCAATATGACTCTATATGATGTTTATTTTTATCCATGATTATATGAATAATTTATTGGACATATTATGTTTCATTTATGGCCCTATATAGCCCCTCATTGCATCGGTTGGTCTGATGAGAAAAACTACAGTTTTGTCACAAGGCCTGGACAAAAAGATTATTTATGGTCATGGCACGAGGCATTGATGGTATGATTATATTTTCCCACATTATTCATTCCCCATTATGAAAATACTATTGATTTATCATGTGGTTATTCAAATAATAGAATATAGATTATTATAACATTATTTATTCATCACTTATTCCTGCCATAATGTGTTCATCTTCTTGTTATAGACATATGTTTTTAGTAATTCCACATCCCTAATGTTTATGTTATGATAGTTTCTATTGTATTGGTTACCCTTACTGATAATTTGAGCTCACCCCTTTATTATGTTTCATTTTATTAGGAATTTAAGAAGGTTATTATGAATTACTTACAAGGATAAACATAATGTTGTGAATTTCTTAATAAATATTCTCTATAGTTTTTTTCCTTTCAATTTGTAATGATAAACCTATAAATGTTCCTAGTTTTCCAATACTACTAAAATACCCAATCCATCATGATTTGATTACTTGTGATCATTGAAATCTATTAAAATAATGCACCGTCTCCAAGCTTCTAGGGTCAGTGCATTATATTTGGTATCAAAAGATGTTTAATAGAATATTGGGAAACTAGATTTAGAAAATGTGGATTCTGAACAAATCCCTAAGATAGTCATTGAGGATAAGTATGCAAGAATATCCTGGTATTTTGGTATGGAATATATTATGTGGATCTTTCTAGAAAATACACCCATTTCTGGATAAAAACTTGTAGAGGTGGCTCTGGCACATATGTACCTAAAAGTGAAAACTTTGAAAAGGAGTTTTGGTATTGATCTGGGGTGTCCAGGTATATGACAACGGGCCTTGCTATAATCTTTCATTAACACTCCCAAGGGATATGTTTAGGATAATTTATATTTTGGTTACCACCATTATGAATGTGTTATGTCCCCAATGTAACCAAAGTATATGGTTCTAAGACTTACGATGCATAAATTTATGCTATGTTATGTACCATGTTTAGAGTTATAGTGTGTTCATAATTTTATGAGCTAATATATAATATGGAATTGATTAGAAATGGCGCCTAGAAGAAGTAATGAGAAATTAACCAATACACATGATGTGAATATTAAGAAGTATCATATCACTAATGGCCTTAATCCATAGTTTCGATGTATGATTGTCTCCCATGTATCCTCATCATATGATGAAATAATATCAAGTGTTGACAAGTTATGTAAAGACTTATCTGATCCCTATGGCTTTGAAGGTAATAAAAAGAATGAGAGGATGGAAGAGAGAGATATGGATAATTATAATATAGGGAAGAAGTGTTTTCCCACATGTGATAACTTTTGAAAAAATCACCATGGTAAATGCTTAAAAAGAATGGGTGATTTCTACAGGTGTGGAGAAAAATGACACCATGATCATGATTGTAAGGGTAAAAATGGTTTTCAATGTACAATGATTTTACTCTAAGGAGATGTGACACTATGCGAATCAATGTCCCAATATTCAAAGGAATATACCCAAAATTATGATTTTGGACAATGATAAATTTATGAAGTTACAACATATGATGTAGAATTATTAATATGACTAGAAAAGAATCATTCCATTTGAATATTATATCAGTAATGTGTAGGTTGTATGAATTATGAGATATATAAGGATTATAATGCAGTACAATTTCATTAAGGATTTGAGGTTGTATGGTGAATGGTACAAAGGAAAAGTGATTTAGTGGAATGATAATATTTTATAAAACACATGAATGAGGTAAATAGAACCCTTAATATATGTCTCGTGATAAAGTAATGATGAAGAAATAATTGATTTAGATAAGTACTGAGTCCCTTGGAAATGATTCTTAACTTATCGAGAAGTGGTCTATGCTATCATCGATGGAGTTTACAATACATTTGTATTTAAGGAATATATCTAATAATGTGTATCTTACATGAGGAATACCTAATAATGAATGATTACTATATGGTACTTTGGTAAATCAAGGTATTATAATATTTCTAGATGTTACATGATGAATTTATTCTCATGTTTGGAATTTCAAATTTAGATCTGCTTCATGTTGATTAAGTGTTAATGATATATTAATATTGTAAATTTAGAGGACCTCATTATAATGTATAGAATCATAACATTTTGTAATTTTTATCCATTCCTGAAATGGTTTAATTTTATCATTGTATTATCTTTTATAGGTTAAATGGAATAACCCATGAAAGGTGATAGGTTATAGATAGTACAAGTGAAATAAAAGGATGAGAATACATGTAGAGATATATATTTATACTCTTATAGAGTGAAAGAACTCCAATAATAAAGGAAAATAGTGTTAATAAAAATGATTTCCTATTATTATAAAAATTTATAATATCAATGAATTTATTTTAGTTTATAGTTTTGTAGTAATCAACATTTATATGAACACGTTCAATATCATGTGGCTTCTGAACTTCAATGTTAATTTTTTTTTCCATTTCATGGTTTTTAACTTCCAACTAATGTCACCTTATTCGAATGTATACTTTTAGTGGTGACCAAATCATCTCCCTTAACCAATTTTAGGAGGAAATTTTATTAGACCTATTTCTGATGTGGGTTTTAATAAGGGAATTTTCAAGTATCAACTATTCAGTTTCGAAGTTCAATTTCAAATTTCAAGGATGAATGTTTATTAAGGATGGGGTAATGTAATGCCAAAAGAATTTATGAATATATATATTATATAATAAATTGATCCTTGAGTCTCTAAAAACCACTTTGTTATATCCTATCCATTTAAAAAGAAGTTTGTCACATCTGTGATATGAATTTTGTAAATCCAACATACACAGTTTCTATCTGTAAGTTATTTCGAGTATGATAACCAAATCATAATTTTTGACAAATAGTAACCAAACTCTATGAATAGTAAAAAAATCCTATGAATATTTATATACCATAATTAATAGTAACCCTACCAATAATAGTATATAAATAATATTCATGTGAATGTACGATATACTTATGTTTTGGAATAAGTAAATAATTTTTTTAAACTATTTTATTGAATAAATTATGATTTATATAAAATTTTGAATTAATCATTTTTATAAAATTATTTTTGAAAAATAGACATTATTTTTGGATTCTACACATTAAAAAATTGTTAAGATGAGTTTTGTAAATTTTAAGAAATTCACAAATTTTTTATGAATAGTGAAATACGATAGAATACAATATATACAAATTATTTGTTAAATACACTATTTATGACCTAATAAGTGATGTAAGACCACTTTATTAGAACTCACATGTATTTACTACTATTATTTTACATGGAATCATCACTACTTCTAGTCTCAATGGAAATTAATAAACTAATTATTATAAAATTAAGAAAACCCTCCTCCCCTCCAATATAAACCCCCCTCACCCCCGATTCTCTTTACTCATTTAATCCTTGATGATCCTCAATGATATTCTTAAATACCCTTACTTAGTAACCCCAACCCCTATCAAATAATCTCTTGGTCTTTCCAAAAGTACAAAATACATTCCCTTAAAGAGGTTTTCAAAGAGGTTATTTCAAGAGGTAAAGAACCTTTCTTTTTCATTTAGTCTCATTTCAATTGATCATCTTTTGTTATACTTTCCCCACCATTACTGTCCAAATTACCATGATAAATCATGTATCATCTATATAATATAATAATATAATGTAAATGAAATAAACATCATAAATATTCATACACTCTCCTTTTTATTTTATAAATGAAATCAATATCCATGAGGTTTTAATTCATAACCATCATGGACAACGATGTTTCGTTCTTCAAATACTCATTCATTACTGGCAATGAACCCATTTTTAGAGTTTAAGAATACATTAAAATATTTAATATAACCTAATTAATATTCTGTAACCAGTATACATAAATATTATGAAATCGTATGGCCAAACTAGTTCCTAAAAATAAAAATAACACTATACAAATCTATGTGAATGTCAAAGATATTTCAGTTAATATTTTATCATCCTTCTATTTTAAAAAATGATATAAATTACGAATAAATATTATTTATGTTCGTAAATAATATTAAATTTCATTTATCGATATTTACATCCATTCCACGTCAACTCTATTAATTAAGAACAAGTGAAACAATTATGGAAATTATGAAAATGATCACTTTGGAACTACAAAATTCATTATAATAACTTATCAATAAGAGAATAAATGAACTCAATATAAGTATGATAAAGTAAAGAAATGTATAATAGGTTCTAAAATTAGTTATAAATAAGTCAAATTTTATATTACAGGACCTTATGTTCAAGAGTGGATCACATTTAGACATAAGGTAAGGGTTCCTTCATCTCACTTACATTTTTTGTGAGATTTTCTGTTTTCACAAAAAATACTTGAAAATGGTGTATGTATACTGATAATTGATGTAAAATATCATGAATATATTTATTTTCATGGAATTCATGTTATATCTTGATTATTATAATTTTGGGGCATATGAATCGATTGATTACAGAGTGGTAAGGGTTTTTCCACCCGAACATCCATTTTCATTCGGGTTACTTTTATTGTCTAATTACCTAAATGAAACTCTTGTGTATTATCTTTTCTCCTAAAATATTATTTTTTTGGGTTATATATGTGTTTACCAACTAGAGTTATTCCATATTTAATGGATGTCTAAATGTTTTTATAGGAACTTTCAAAATTGTTTCCCAAATAATAGACCGATCCCAAGGAATTTCTGAAATTCGTACTTATATTCAATGGCACAATATAATATGTTTTTTTGGACACCATTATATTTATAAAATAAATTATTTTATTATAAAAATATTATTTTACTTATCTTCTAGTTTTATACAATTATTTTTCCAAAAGAACTATTCTTTTCAAAGTAAAGGAGTATTTATCTCATCATTTACTCGAATATTTTATAATAGTATTTTCATCTATTTCAACACACTTGATGATTAATATGTATTATTGGGATCATTATTCCATGTTATAATCTACTATAATTAATTTAATGGTTTATGATTATTTTGGATGTGGATGTGAAATCTTGAAACCATCCATGAATTTACTCTGAATAGTTAGTGTTTATGATTATTGTTCGAAGAAGGTTATATTCATTACATATATAAATTTCAATATAAATGTATATGTTTTTTATATTTACCCCCATTAATATGTGGAATGAATTGGACATATTATGTGTTGTGTGGGGACCAGTATAGCCCCTCGGTACATCAGTAGATCTCAGGAGACAAACTATGGTATTGGTATAAAGAATTGAAAAAATGATTATTTATCGTCTTAGTACGAGGACTTGACATTATGGTCATATTGTCCCACATTATGAATTCCCTAATTATTAAAATATTATTGATGGTTCATGTGGTTATTTTACTATTACAATACCCATGATTATGAAATTATTTATTCTGGTCTTATTCCTTCTAAAATGTGTTCATTTTTTTCATAAAAGCATATGTTTTTAGTTATTATTCATTCCTAATGTTTATGTTATGATTTAATACACTGTATTTCTTACCCTTACAGAGCATTACAGATCACCCATTTATTATGTTTCATTTTTTCCGGACATGAATAAGATTATTATGAATACCCTGTATGGATAAACTTAGAGATGTTGATGTTTTAATAAAAATTTTATGTTGATGTTTTTTCCTTTAAAGATGTAATGTTGAACCTATGTATGTACATGGTTTTCATAAACTGCTATTCTACTTGGTCCTTCATGATTTTATTCCTTGTAATCCTACCAATGAATTGAAATAATGCACTAGATCTGGGATTCTATGGTTGGGGCATTACATAATCTATAATCATACTATCTCCATTATGTTTACAAATAGAATGTATGATCCATAATGAGAATTCTATATTCAATACTTATATAAACAACATATAAAAACATTTCATGTAGTAGTACTAACTGGAAGACTTTAAATTATGAATTGTATGTTTAATTCTACATGACCTTATACAAAATAAAATAGTTTCTTGATGCATTAAATCAAAAAAGAAATCAATTTTGAAGGGTTATAAGAAAATACAATTTACTAAAATGGATCCCCCTCAAATTACTTGGAAATATAAGGCAAAACCTATAAGTTTCACTAAACATTATGTGTTTTTATTGCAATAATATGGATATAATAGAATCCACCCTCATCGGTATAATCCTAACTCCAGAAAACATATATCCTCCCAAGAGAGTGAAAAAAATAAGAAATTACATGTTTTATGTATTTTTACTATATCATAATATATAATTATAAAAATAAATGTAGATAAATTATACTAAATATAAAAATTAACATCAATTCATGGATTTAATTGGTCAATAACCTAAAGGCAACATTCATTACTAATGATAAATATTTCATGAATTATTCCAAAATATTTAATAGTTTCTAATAATAAGAAATGATACCCCTATGAAAATGATCCAAACTCTTATCCACTAAACCAATGTGTAACCTACTGTTTCCATGATATATCCTAGAAGCCACGAACCATTGAAACATATTTCAATACTAAAAAAAAATGTATGGGTATATGAGAAAATTAAAAATAGATTTCTAATTATATTTTTTTAAAAAAAAAATTATTTTTTCATTTTATAAAATTCATAAGCGTCATCCCCACAATAAGGTATGTTTTGTTTCCACCACATCCCCCACTCTCTCAAAAAGATAAATATCTATTTACTAACCAGAAATATCAATCTCCCACTCCAATAGTATTCATAAAACTCAATAAATTATTATACTTTATAATTTTTTTGGTAATTATATTCCATATCTGTTATACCAAAAAATATAATATTAATTCATATTACCATATGGATACAAATATGAAAATCTATATTAAATGGTCATCATTTGATTTAATAAGTAATTTTTATAGATTTTTTATTAATTTTTTTATAAAAAAAATATTATTACTTTTTATGAAATGAAAATATGAATTTGAGAGTCTGATTTGTAATTTGTTATGAATTTTACATTTTAATGAAGTTGGATAATTTTTTTACTTATATGTCATATTATTGATATGAAATTGAATAATTTTATTCAAATTAATGTTTTTAATCATATATTGTTATATAATTATTATTTTTAAAAATTTGAATAATCTTTTTCCATTATATATATATTTATATTTATATTCCCCATCATCTATAGTATATAATATTCTATCCATAATTTATAAATATTCCCAACATAGATCCAAAAAAATCAGAAATTTTATCTCTTTCTTAGTACCAATAATTTCAGAATATTTGATGATGAAAATATACATATAATAACTGAATATAAAACACTAAAAACAAGATTTATTTTTCAATTTTAATATCACATATGATTCTATAAATTATTTTTCACAACCCCCTCCCCACAAAGTTTTCCCCTCCTGGGCCGACAATGTGAAAAGGGAGATAATGACCCCCGAGTCCCGCCTCCAGTAGGCCCCAGGTTAGCGACTAACATAGATGGTATAATAAACACACAACTGGGAGGCATTACACTCTAAGAGAACACATGTAGAAGAGAGAGATAATATAGACACCAACTAACTATAACTAATACCTGAAATATCAAAGAAACCGAAGTACATATATGAAATTCCATGAAAAAGTACTACAGCTGAATAGGAAAACTACAAGTACCCAAAAAAAAGTAAGACGACAGCAACCATAAGCCCGAACAGCTCCTCCAACAACAAGCTAGTAGTATCCAGCTTGATCTCCAACATGCTCCAAGTGACCTCAAAAACAATTTATATATACGTAGGGTGAGTATAACACTATACTCCGTAGGATCCTCCCCGAAGCCTCTCGTGCAAAAGTATAGAAAGCATGCTAAAGCCGAGTGAAAAACAAGTGAAACCAACTCATCACCTAAATAGGTATACTAAGTTCCCAACCTCACCATGGATACTCTCACCAAGTAACACATACAATAATATAGCCTATAGAAAAGAATATCAAGGGTGACCCGCTACTACTTCCCCACTGGTTTGCTGCTTTTCCCCAACGACATACGTCATGTGCATCTCTCTTCAAAGGCTGGCTCGAATACACCTGGGCTAAGATCCACAATCTACTCCACGTGCACCACAAAAGCATTCTAGAAAACACCTGGGCTAAGCACCACACCATTCTCAAAACCAAATGTAACTAGGTTGTTTTCAGGAGCCACTATAGCTCACATAACATGTATCATATGTCGGGTATTATACCTCATGCCATTACATCCCATACACCGACTAACGATCCTCAAGACATCATAGACTATACATGTTACACCTATAGTATTCCATAGGATACTATATCGAGAATATATGTGTGTGAATAAAAACAATACATTACAACCCTCTACACACATATATGGGGAAAACATACCATTGTGCCTAATGGAACTAGTATCCACCAAGAGAGGAGAGCAGAGTCAAAGAGGGTATTCAGCCGTTCACACTCCCATTAGAATTTTGGGGAAAACACCCCCAGGTCTCAGAATCCCTGGGGTTCTAGATTCCCTTACTGATTGGGTGGAGTATCATATAAAAAACACAAAAAGTACAGAATATATTATAACTCAAAACCACACTATGGGCATGGCCTAGTCTTAGACACAACTGTAGCTAATGTCTCTCGGACTCCAGGTTGCCACATCTATTACTAGGTATCCTATAAGCACACAAAAATTTAAGGGATTTATTAGATTACTTCATTCACGTTTTATCAATTCCAATTTACGTTAATTAATTCTTCAAACATTAATTAACCATGAACAAAACAACATTAATTTCATCAACATCACACTTAATGTCAATTGTTCATTCAAATTTACAACCTCATCATTATGTTCCAGCATCTTCATCCCCATGGGTTAAATTAAATTAATCAAACATTCATTTCTGAATTACATTCCGATATTCTTAGGCATTCTAGAAAAGCATCCTATGCAACTAAAAAAAATGGGGATCAACACGGTGAGTATATGTACTACCCGTCATGTCTTTTACGCCTATATCAAGATCATAGGCCAATTCTCATATGAGAGGATAAACAAGGAAAGTCAGTGGCATACCCCGCGTGTCTTAGCCGCCTTCGGCAGAAGGGTAAGCAAGACCAACTACCTTCAGCAGTGGGGAAAAGAAAAGCAGATAAACAACCAAAGAATCCACAAGAATCTAACAACCACATCTATCCCTTTCCATCATCCTTGGTGTCCTCTCCAACACCCACATGCATAAACTGATGCATCTCGCCAGTCTAGGCGTCATACAATGCCACAAACACAAGGCCTTTATGGCCCCACATATAACAAGACCCTCCAAGGGTCACATCACCGTATAGGCAGAAGGAAAGCAAACATCACATCAATTTGGGCTCTTGGCCCATAAACAAGGCATCCAGCCTTCAAACAACAAGCACTAACAGATTATAGGTTTACTAACCAACTGAATCAAACACATCATCAACCTCAAATTGATTAACACCAAGTTGGAACAACATCCCCAATAACAACAATCGGATTCATTTACATGCCTCTTTATCTTTAGACAATTAATTCTCAATTAATTTCGAGTTTAAATTCTTTATCAATTTCATCAAGAGCAATATGCTTATAAGCAAGGAATATATATCACACTATCTAGAAAATCAAGAGGCAAAACGTATGATACAAAGAAACAACATGCGATCAATACAATTCATTTAATCCGGTTCAAGTATTTAATTAGGTCAATTACATTGTGATCCAAAGGAAAAATCATTATAACTCTTTGATTTCACATAAACAATTAGATAATCCAGGAATCCCCTACCTCAACGGTTTTTACGGAAACCAAAATGGTCAAATAACGCCCATGACGACCCGGACGATTCACTAAGGATCCTCCCTAGATCTCTTCTCCTAACACAACCAAGACCAAATCTCAACATAATCAACATCCACACACATAGATCTATCTATAACAGGCGTAGATCTAAGATCTCGAGAGAATATGGGGAGTAGATCCCAGTTGATCTATGAAACAAAGAATGAACGGCCATAAACATTAAGAAACCGGCTTCGATTTTCCAAGCAAAGCCTCCAGATCGCCTCCAAAATGTTTGGGAGAGGTTCTTCCACTTCCAAGGAAGGGTAATCCCGAGGTATGGCCCTTTAGAGGCTTAAACGATCCATTTAGAGGGAAAAGAGTTTAGATCTAAAATTTTAGGATCTAACATTAAGTGCCTGCACGGTTAGTCCACACGGTATAACAAACCGTCCTCTAAACGTGCGTTAGTTTCTACCTTGCCAAACACTCCTTGCACTGTTAGGATGCATGGAAAGTCAAACCTTGTGGTAACCATGCGTTAGCCACTGCCTCCAAAACCAACGTTGCATGGTTTGGCCACATGGTTTAGGAAAACCTTGTGCCTCATGTACAAAGGCTATAACCCTTTAGATTTCCTTAAAAGTCCACCCATATGCACCCCAACACACCTTAACCTTCCAGAACACCTCTAACACCACAATTTTACAAAGTAATAGACCAGAGAGGTTCGGTCCATTAAATCAGATACCTCTCAAAACATTATCATCCTCGAGAATCCAAAACCAACCTACAGAGAAAATGAAACAGGGTCTGAACAACCACCCACCGAGATACCTCTCACAATAGAGCAATCCACCAAAGAAAAAAAGGGAGACATATCATAAACATGAATGTTTTATAACCACACAATTTACAATGATACATTAAAAGTGTTAAACATAAAACAACTCTGGGTACTGGACACGCATCTATGACTCACATTCCCAGGTACTCTCCTCCAAGCCACCATGTTGCCACAAGACAGAAACTAAGGGGATGGAATGCTCGTGCAACACCTTATCAGTGAGGTCTTGAATCTCAACAGGTTTCTCCTCAAAAGTGGCATCATCATCAACATCGTTCTCTCCCCAATCGATGATGTGAGAGTCATCATGAAGATAACGATGAATTTGTAACACATGGAAAACATCATGTATCTGAATCATCTATGGGGGAAGTGCTACTCATTACGCCACATCTCCAACATGAGCTAACACATCAAAATTCCAAAAAAACCGGGGAGAATGCTTACTTCCATGACCATACCTTCACTGCCCACGAGAGGGAGTCACCCTCAGAAACACATGATCCCGAATATCAAACTCTAAGGTTCTCATTCTTTGATCGGAATATGATTTCGGATGATCTTGCGTTGTCTTAATCCTCACACGAATCACCTAAACCATCTCTCTTGTATTCTTTACTAGTTCTGGTCCGAGAATTGTTGACTCTCCGACCCCAGTTCAGCACAACGGAGAACGGAAAGGCCGACCATACAAGGCTTCAAATGGCGCCATACCGATGGTGGAGAGGAAAATATTATTATAAGAGAACTCTACAGAATGTAAGTACCATATCTATGATCCTCCAAAATAAAGAAAAAAAGAGCATAACATGTCTCCATGATTTTGGATGGTTTGCTCCGTCTAACCATCTGTTTGAGGATGAAAAGCAGTGCTAAGGCATAGCTAAGAACCGAAAGCATGTTGTAGAACTCTCCACACCCTAGAGGTAAAATGAGGATATCGATCAGAAATGATCATCCTAGGGAATCCCTGAAGTCTCACCACCTCCTCCAGATACTGCCTCGACAAAACATCCACTGAGCATGACTCTTTGATTGCTATAAAGTTGGCTGATTTCGTTAATCGATCCACTACCACCCAAATAGAATCATAACCTCCCGGAGCTCAAGGTAAACTAGTTAAAAAGTCCATTGAGATGTCCTCCCACTTCAAAGGAGGAATCTATAATGGATGGAGAAGACCACTAGGAACACAGTGTCCGACATTCACCTTCTGGAAAACTAAACATCGAGACACAGACTCCGCAACCGTACGCTTCATCCCAGGCCACCAGAACTTACTCCTCAAGGATCGGTACATCTTCGTTATGCCAGGATGTACTGATAAGGGTGAACTATGAAACTCTATAAGGACTGTATCATGCATCTCCAAGGGAACAAAAATCAATCCATTATACAACACTATATTTTGTTCATCCTCAGTCCAATCATCAGGGGCCTCACCATAAACAAATCGGTCTTTCTAGACCTCTAGCTCAAGATCCCCAAACTGGGACTCTTCCACCTTTTGCACCAAGGATGACTGCACCGTCTTCTGAAAAAGACATCCTATTCCCCCAACTTCTCCGATATCAAGATGCAAAGCTGATAGTTCTTCCATTACTATAAAGGAATCACTGGATTCACGCACAGCATCACTACGTGACATTCGGCTCATCGCATCAGCTACCACATTCCCTTTTCCATGTGTATATGATATTTCCAAGTAGTATTCCTACAATAACCCCATCCACTGGTGCTGTCATAAGTTCTAGTCACACTGGGAGAAAAAATACCTAAAACTCTTATGATCGGTGAAAACCACAAAGCGCTCACCAATGAGGAAATGTCTTCAAAACTTTAAATAAAACACCACGGATGCCAACTCAAGATCATTGGTGGAATAGTTGCATTCATGGAGACACAACTACCGAGACCCGTAATAAATGACTTAACTCTGTTCCATAAGAACACTGCCTAACCCCAGATGTGAAGCATCATATAAAACATCAAAGTGAACTCCTTCAACTGGAAGAAAAAGGACTCGAGCACTTACTAACTTGTCCTTTAGATACTCCAAAGCTTCCTGAATTTGATCAGTCCAAATGAAAGCCTGATATTTCCTTGTCAAAGCTGTCAGAGGAGTCGCAACCCGTGAGAAATTGGCTATGAACCTCCTGTAGTAGCCTGGAAGACCAAGGAAACATCGCACCACTGACACTGTCATGGGAGATTCCCAAGACACAACTGCTTCAATATTTGAGGGATCCACAACTAATCCCTTTTGGGACACAACATGCCCAATGAAACGGACTTCTCAAGCACAAAAAGCACACTTTGATGACTTCCCTAATAGCTGATGTCGACGAATAACTCCCAAAACAGCTCATAGATTCTCTACATGCTCCTCTTCACAAGGATGTCGTCAATGAAAACTACCCTGAACTTGTCCAGGAACTCACGGAACACATCATTCATCAACCCCATGAACACATCTAGAGCATTCATCACACCAAACGACATTAAAACAAACTCATAATCCCCATGAAAACAATAGAATGCAGTCTTTAGGATATCCTCATCCTTCACACACATCTAATGATATCCTGACCACAAGTCGATCTTTGAGAACCAACTTGCATCCTTCAGTTGATCGAATAAGTCATCAATCTCCATAAGAGGATATTGATTCGTTATTTTCACTTTGTTCAAGTGATGATAATCGACAAACAACCGCAAACTACCGTAAACCTTCTTTACGAACAAAACGGGAGCACCCAACAGTGACACACTTGGTTGATGAAAAGCGCACTATAACAGACCATCAAGTTATATACGTAGCTCTTGCAACTTTTAAGGGGAAATCCTATATGGATACATAGAGATATGAGAAGTTCTTAGCTGTAGCTCGATCCCAAAAATGATCTCTCATCGAGGGGTAATGATACAACCTCTTCTGGGAAGACATATGGGTACTCCTCTATGAACCTAGGAAACATCAACTGTTGAACCTCTGAAAAACTCAGCATCATCTCAGCCACCATGGATGATAAGGATGGAACACACCTGTGACCCATCCGAGGATCTCGCTAACTAACAAACACCACTGGCTCACCATCCGCAACAATGAAAACAACCTTCTTCCTGAATAAATCCACAATAGCCCACACCGATTACAACCAATCCATGCCGAGGATGAAATCATATGGTTGTATATGTAACCATAGGAAATATTCCAAAGAGTGGTGTTTCCCCAACACTATCTCACAGCCTCTACATACTTCAAACATGTTAGCTCGGCCTCCAATTGGGATAGTCAATGCCAAGGGCACTGGAAGCCTCTATAAATCAAGTACCAAAGCATGGACAAGGGTTGATGATATGAAAGAGTATGTCGCTCCTGAATCAAACAAGGCATACACAAAGTTAGAAAACAACAAAAGGGTACCTCAAACGACATCTGGCTCATTTGGTGCTGGCAATGTTAGAGCATGATGCTAACCACGACCTCCTTCACATCCTCTCTAACCCTGATGACGACCACCGCCATGGCCGCACTCTGCTCTCTAAGGATGGGGAGCATCATGGGGCTGTCCTCTGCATGCCCCATCTCCCCTCTGGTGATCTAAAGCAGGTGTAACTGGCAGCTACTGCCTCTGCTGGAACTGCCACAAAGGAGGAACCTAGAGCATAGCGCCCGGTGGACAATGACTGCTCTGAAAGGTCGGTCACTCCCGCTGCTGATGGCCACGACCACAATAAGAAAAACAAGCACATGATTCCATGGCATAGGCCTAAGAGTAGCTACCTCTAGAGAAATGAGATGTGAAGGGTTTGGACCTACACTCAGCTGAACGGAAAGTCATTTTCCCTGAAAACCGGGAACCCTGGACCACATCCTTGTTTCGTAGGGAATCATGCTGGTTCTCCTCTCATGATGATCCAGTCCTAGCCAAAGTCCTCTCGATAACCTCCTACCTTGCCAGCACCTCGATATATGTCTTTAGTGTAAATGGGGTGACTTGGCACTAGATCTCTAGATGCAAAGCCTTCTCTAAATGCCTTGAACTGGCCTCCTCGTCTGGTAAAAAGTCTGAAGCATATCGTAAAAGGTTCTTGAAACAGATCCCAATCTCCCGAATGTGGGAGCTCCCCTATCGAAGTGTAAGAAGCTCTTGGAAATTGGATGCCTTTGCAGTCGAGGAAAGGAACATGACTCTGAACTTGTCTCCTAACTCCTCCCATGAGATCTTTGACTCCTCACGATCCCCGAGGAACAAGAACCACCACTTCCTTATTGCTCTATGCAGCATCATCATAGCTAAGGACACCCAGTGCTCCCTCCGAGCATGGATCGAACTGAAGCCTATTTCAACCTCCTACAACTATTCTTTTGTGACTACATCTGAAAAGGATCACTCATACTTCTGTAGAGTCTAGCGCTTAATCTCTCAAAGTGTCTTCCTCCAAGTGTCGTCATCGTCAACCTCTACCCTATGGAGACCTGCTAATACAGCTTGCTGGACATCTTCTACGCAAAACTGATGAAGACATCGACATGGATCCATACTTTCAAAATAAAAAAAACTTAGAGCACCTAAGCCTGGAATATGGATGACTCAACATTTATTAATTAACTGTTTTATTTTATTCGTTTTAGGTTAACCTATCCCAAGGTCTACCCATTCAAACACAAGAACAAAGAATAATGATAAATGATTATTTCCATGGTATCTACCCTGCAACCAGTATCACCTTGTTTAGTAGCCATTGTAATCTTAATCTTTCATACATCAGATCATAGGGGGCCCTAAATTCTTATGTCTCAGCAGGTTTCTAGTGTTTACCGCTCTTTCTAAACATGAATGAAAATATTTCCCTAACAACCTATGAAACCTCACATGTGCCAAACTCCAAACTCCATCCTATCCCACAACCTGCTCTTATACCACTCTATCATGACCCCCTCCCCACAAAGTGTACCCCTCCTGGGCCAACAATGTTAAAAGGTAGATAATGACCCCCGAGTCTCGCCTCCAGTAGGCCCCGGGTTGGAGACTAGCACCGACGGTATAATAAAGACACAAATGGGAGGCATTAGCCTTTAAGAGAACACATGCGGAACATAGAAATAAGATAGACACCAACCAACTACAACTCAGAACTGAAATATAAAAGAAACCCAAGTATATATATGAAATTACATGCAGATGTACTACAAATGAATGGGAAAACTACAAGTACCGAAAAGATAGTAAAATAATAGTGACCACAAGCCCGAACAGCTCCTCCAACTACAGGATAGTAGTAACCAGCTTGATCTCCAACCAGCTCCAAGTGACCTAAAAAACAGTTTATATATACGTAGGGTGAGTATAATAGTATACCCAGTAGGATCATCCCCGAATCCTCTCATGCAAAAGTAAAGAAAGCATGCTAATGCTCATTGAACAACAAGTGAAACCAACTCATCACCTAAACAGGTATACTAAGATCCCACCCTCATCATGGCTACTCTCACCAAGAAACACATACAAGAGTATAGCATATAGAAAATAATATCAAGGGTACCCCGCTACTACTTCCCCACTAGTTTTCTGCTTTTCCCCAACGACATACGTCTTGTGCATCTCTATCCAAAGGCTTGTCCGAATACAATTGGGCTAATATCCAAAATTTGCACCACTTGCACCACAAAGTCTTTTCTGCAAACACCTGGGCTAATCACCACACCATCCTCACAACCAAAAGTAACCAAGTAGTTTCCGGGATCCACCACTGCTCGCATAACATGTATCATAAGTCGGGTATTATATCTCAAGCCATTACAGCCCATACACCGAATAAGGATCCTCTAGACTTCCCAAACTGTACACGTTACACCTATAGTAGTCTATAGGATACTATATTCAGAATATATGTGGGTGAATAACCACAAGCCATTACAACAATCTACACACATATATGGGAAAAACTAACCATTGTGCCTAATGGAACTAGTATCTACCAAGAGAAGAGAGAGGGTTCAAATGGGGTAGTCAGCCATTTAGCCTCCCATCAGAATGTTGGGGAAAACACCACCCCCCCTCCCCCCCGAGGGTTCAGAATCCCCAGGGTGACAGTTCCCCTTACTGACAGGGTGGAGTAGCATATAGAAACACGAAAATTACAGAATATATTATAACTCACAACAACACTATGGGCATAACCTAGACTTAGACACAACTGCAGCAGATGTCACTCGGACTCTGGGCTGCCACTTCTAAGAATATGTATCCTATAATCACACAACCATTTAAGGGCTTTATTAGATTAGTTCATTCCATTTTTATCAATTCTACTGTAAATTAATTAAATCTTCAAATATTAATTAACCATGAACAAAACCACATTAATTTCATCAACATCACACCCAATGTCAAATGTTCCTTCATAGTTACAACCTCATCAATATGTTCCAACATCGCCATCCCCATGGGTTAACATTAATTAATCAAACATTCATTTCTGAATTACATTCCCATATTCCCATGCATTCTAGAAAAGCATCATATGCCACTAAACATAAGGGGGCTCAACATGGTAGTAGATGTACTACCCGTCGAGTCTTTGCCGCCTATTGCAACAGTGTAGACCCATTCTTCTTTAACAGGCTAAACACAGAAAGCACATGGCATACCCTGCGTTTCTTCGCCTCCTTCGGAAGAAGGGTAAGCAAGACCACCTGCCTTGAGCAGTGGGGAAAAGAAAAGCAGATAAACAAATAAAGAATCCAAAAGCATCCAACAACCATATCCATCCCTTTACTTCATCCCTGTTGACCTCCCCGACATCCACATGCATAAACCGATTCATCTCACCACTCTAGGCGTCATCCACTGCCACAACCACATGGCCTCCATGCCCCCACATATCACAACACCCTCCCAGGGTAACATCACTGCATAGGCAGCAGAAAAACAAACATCACATCAATTTGGGCTCTTGGCCCTTTAACAATGCATCTGGCCTTCAAACAACGAGCACTAACAGATTCCAGGCTTACCAACCAACTGAATCAAAAACATCATCAGGCTCAAATTGATTAACACCAAGTTAGAAAAACATCCACACTAACAACAACCAGATTCATTTATAAGACTCTTTATCTTTAGCCAATTAATTATCAATTAATCCCAGCTTTACATTAATTATCAATTTCAACAAGAAAAACTTTCTTTCAAGCAAGACATAGATATCACACTATCTAGCAAATCAAGAGGCAAACCGTTATCACGGTACAAAGAAAAAACATGCGATCAAACAAATTATTTTAATCTGGTTAAAGTATTTAATTAGGTCAATTCCATTGTGATCCAAAGTCCAAATCATGATAACTCTACGATTCCACATAAATAATTAGAGAACCCATGAATCCCCTACCTCAATGGTTTTGACGGAAACCACAACCGTTAAAGAAAGCCTAAGAAGGCCGGGCCAATTCACCAAGGATCCTTCCTAGATCTCTTCTCCTAACACAACCAAGACCAAAGCTCAACATAATCTACATCCACACACTTAGATCTACCCATAGCAGGTGTAGATCTAAGATATTGAGAGTAGATGAGGAGTATCTCTATGTAGATCTTAGAAACCAAGAAAGAATGATCACATACGTCAAGAAACCGACTTTGATTCGAAAAGATAAGTCTCCAGATCACCTCCAAAATGCTTGGGAGAGGTTCTTCCACCTCAAAGAAAGGTTATATCGTTTTATGGTTGCTTAGAGGCTTAAAAGAACCATTTAGAGACAAAATAGTTAAGATCCCCAATTTTACGATCTAACATTAAGTGCCTGCAGGGTTGGTCTACACGATTTAACAACCCGTGCACGAACCGTGCATTAGCCTTTGCCTCACCAAACACTCCCCGCACAGTTAGACAAACAGTGCGCTAACCGTACGTTAGCCACTGCCTCCAAAACCAACCTTGCATGGTTTGGTCACACTATTTAGGAAAACCATGTGCCTCACGTGTAAAGGCTATAACCCTTTATATTTCCTTAAATGTCCACTCAAACGCACCACAAGCCACCTTAACCTTCCAGAACACCTCTTACACCACATTTTCACAAACGAATGGACCAGATAGGTCTAGGACATTACATTATTGATCTCAGAGGAAATCATTTTCCCCATGAAATATATAATTATATGAAATCAATATCCATATAATATGTTGTCAAAATAGATATATGACAACACTTTTCATTATCCCACATTAATTCATGATTTATTACATAGTGGTATACATAATACAACATAGAAGTTTGAAAAGGATAGTATATTTAGGGAATTAGGTAAAATACATAACAATATAAAATAAGGAGTACAATACAATTATTGAGGTCTTCTTTAACATTCTCATAATAAACCCTAGTACATAAAACTACACTAGATTACTTTGCAACATACATAAGAAATGGGAGATATTTAAGGCCCAGTACGGGACTAGACAAAACCTAACAAGAAAAATGGGTTTCATAATAGACAACAAGTATTTCAATGGGACATAAAAACTATGTGAATCATAAAAATTAATAAATATACATGACAGAGCATGAACCATAAAGGCAGCATGGGAATGTTGGAATACCATTAAACATGACATTAGAAACATAGGTCATTGATAACTACCAATACATCATAATGTGGAGGAAAAAGGTGTTTGTTGGATTTGGATCAGTCACTAAACACTTTCATGATGTATCATGTATAATAAAACATTACCCAATTCTTTAGTGTTCTATATAATTTGGAAATTCTCGTCACTTTCATATCATGTACATGAATAAGTGTTCCACATAGATTATTCCACACAAGTTCATATATCATAATATTTAATTCAAATAATTAATGTATATTAACTACATTTACGGCCCTATGAAGGATTAAAATTTCCTAAAAATTGAAAATCCTTGATAGGAAATGGGTGCGCTTATTTACTAAATAATTCAACGTTAGGGAACATCAAAATGAAATTTCAGTAGAAAAATTGGGGAACATATATGTTCATGGGAGGGTTTTATGAGACTAAATTTGGTATCCATGAATTTATACATCAATATGGTAGTAAGTAGGTATATTTAAGAACATGCCCAAAAATTAGGAATTAGAGATAAAATTCAAATGATATTGAATAGGATTTAATGAAGAGGAGAAAAAGTGGATCCCTTACCTTGAGAGGGTTATTACAAAATCATGGGGGAGATTTTTGGGAGCTAAGGGGAATATTAGGAGGATTATATAGAGGGAGGGTATCCATAATGATGTCATAAATGGTTTTTGAGTTATGTGGAATCGGAAAATGGTAGGGTTTGTATAGGAATGTTTTGTGGAATTTTTTATTATTTTACAATCATATGTTTTGGGATATATATATATAATTATTTAAACAAAACCACAAACCCTACCACGGGTTTTCAACTAGTTTTATTAAAATGTAGATATTCTTCCAAAATTTTATAACATAAAGGGCCTATGTTATTTAAATATTACACTTGGTGATATAGAAGTGAGTCATGTTCCTAAAGAACTAGTTTTAAAACATTAAAAAGAAATATAGGATTTGAAGGATTTATAAATGCTTTAAAAAATTCAAAATATAATATAATATATACATTTATTTATATCGGACAGATATATTTGGTAATTTATAACATTAATAGAAATTGTTATATCATTTTGGGTCATTATTATCTCATAATATAAATTATATATTTATATTGAATTTAATTTTTCCCCAAAAATTGGATTTTCTCACAAAATTATGAAAAATTAACCACTAGATTATTTTGTAATGATATATACAGAAATTATATTTATTTTATCAAAATTATTTTTAAATATTTTATTTTCAATTTTATATTATAATTTAAATTCATTAATAAATGGTTGTTTTTTCTAAATATTTTTTTAAACTACTTTAGAATATACCAATAACATCATAAAAATTATATTATTATTTAAATATAATGATCATTATTTACAATTAATATTTTATTAAAATATTATGAAAATAATTAATCCATTAATATATCAAAATTAATGTCCTAATTGAAATTTTATATTACCCAAAAATATAATTTGTGACTTACTATATCAACATTATTATTAATGTATCAACAATAAGGATTAATTATAAATATTATTATTTTGAAAATCAAATATAAAAATTTATATTCTTAGGGTCTTGATATATATCTATTTTTACAAAATAATACGCCACATGAGTATGGTGTGTGAGGGTGATATTTTCAGGGGGTGTTTTGGCATACAAGGTATGAGTTGTGACCTGGACGAGCTTGAGCTTCTCCCATAAGTGGATTCACTCATAAATGAGTTGTTAGATATATTATTATTATTGGACAATGGAAAATCCAGGTGATGTTATCTCCCTTAAAATATCTGAGTCTATGAAATTATTTTTAAATTTCAAATTAACTTATAAACACCATATAGATATGAAAATAAAATGATCACTATTCAATAGATATATTAATAATTGTAGTGATTCATAATAGAAATTTGAAATTGATTGTTTAAAAAAAATATTATGAACAACTTGGGTTTTCTATAACTAAAATACCTATTATGTAATTTAATTAAACTATTGAGAAAATTTTATATATAAAAGTTTGGGTTGTTAAAATATTCCCCCATTCATAAATTTTTCCTACTAAATATACATTTTGGGAAATAATTTGTTTTTGGATATTTTTTTTCATCACCTCTCATTATTCCAAATCACAACATCTATCCTTTTTCCCCATAGCACATTGACTAGGGTTGTTTCGTTAATTCATAGAACACTGTATTTAATATCACGGATATTTTCTGGACACTCCTAATATGTGATAAAATTAACCAATGGTTCGAAATATTGAATTATTACGAGTGAAGGTTGAAGTATGTATTTCATCATGAAGGAAACATGGGACATAAATTATACTTAAGAAAGGTTATGTGATAGTGCTAGTTGATAGTTCACCACTATGATGTGACCAAGGATTTCATAGGGAATGATATACCTTGGCCTAATATTTCTCTTCATCCCAATTCTCATGAAATTATTCCATAGAGATATATAAGGGAATTACTTATCACCTACCTTGAACACTAATTCACATTGACAATTTCGAGAATAAATCATCTGACCACTCTAATAATCCTTGATGTTCTTCTTAATGGGATTCTAATTTTTCACAATTCACCTGAGTATTTTAGGACCTAGTAGTTTGTACTCTACAACATGACCCCATAATGGATGTGTTCGACACATCATTCCATAAATGGATTCATATGTTTATTTTGTATGTTGGATTGTAAAAAAATAAATTATGTTAGCATTACGAGAGAATGTTTTTATCCCACCCACAATGGATGTCAATTAAGGATGATCTCATCATCTAGTCTAGTGTATGGATTTTCTATATAGATTTTCCATTGGATTGAGGGATATAATATATTTTTATTTTAACTCTGCATGTTGAGAATTTTTGAGACTCTAATATAACATGGTGAAAAATCATGGGTCTTGATAAGATACAATCGATAGTGGTGTTCCTTGAGGCCACAAAACTTTTCAAACAAAAATAATTGAAAGTTGATCAGGTGATATATCCTATTAAATTGCAATGAAATGCTAATCCATTGAAATATTATCAACTTGAATATATATATAATTACATCATCATTAATTATTTTGAAGTCTAGTGATACTGTTCATTGTTATGTTTCCTCATTTCTATGTTGATATGTGTAATATTGGCATCATCACCTTGTTTTTATTTCATTTTTCCTTCCCTAGATAACATAAAATATAGATTGATGTATATTCAGTGATATCCTTTTTATATAGTCTCACCAATAATGCTCTCAGATATTTTTATGCATATTTGTTCTCTGTTTATTGATAGATAAGGACCAACTATGTGAATTATCTAATATATCAATTTTTAACATATCATATAATGGCACATATAATCATAACCTAAATCTATCTAATAAATGTTCATTAATTTTGAACTCTATGGATGGGCCTTTTCATATAGGTTCCACCTTCTTCTGAAACTCCAAATTGTTTCTTTGAGAATCCGTATAAATATTATAGAATGGTAGGTTTATCAATCATATATGAATTGATAGATGTTATTCCTTCCATTGTTATTCCCATGAAAATATTTTAAAATATAATAAGATTGGATCCTTCTCAACTATCATCAATGGAATTATTTTTTGATCATTTATACAAAGATATACTTTCACTTTATTTTCATTGCAATGATGTATTCAGATTGATAATCGTAGTCCTTAACCTGCACTGAAGACATTAATATGCATAAATTCAGCTCCTTCCTTGTGAAAATATAGATCTGGAACCTATTATCTATATATATTTCAAACATTTCACTTAAGAGATAATTCCACCAAATTATCAACATGATAATCACTATAGCCATCTCTATATAATGATTTTGGTTTATTTTGTGAAATTTCAATTTCATTGGGGAATTGGGTACTATGTTTTCACTCAACATTATCTCCAAACTCATTACTTTATTTAATGCATCATTGTATACCATGAAAATCTCCCCATTTATTAGTAGAATTTTTATAGGGTTATTGACAAATCTCTTTTATATATCCCTAAACCTCTAATAACATTAATTATTACAAAAAAATTGTTCTCCCTTCCTAGTTACATTTGTCAGATGATTATACAATCTTGATGAATTCTTCTCAAATTGAAGATAATACGCTGGTTGTCCATGGGAAATTCAGATAATGATCACATATGATCATCTCAACTATCCTATAATTTCAACTTTCGTTTTTAAGGGTCTATAGATATCGAATTTTTAGTGATAGTATTCCCCATGAATGTGCATTCCACCAACACAAGCTCAAATTTTCTATAATTTTCATAAGGTATCTCATTTTTTAAGGTATTTAGCTTAGTGATTAGATGATCCTCATGATCCTATATAATTTTTTATTATATTATAATTTCATCCATTAATTCACAAATGATATTTTATTATAATATAATATGATCCATGGAAAAACATTCATGTGTACATACGACCCACTATCTCCATTAATGGTGTATTTGATTTCATATATATATCCATTATATTTAATTATATTCTAAATATATAGGATACATAAATCATGTAATACATTCTGTAAATACTTAAATCACGATCTATGAAATATGATCAAGAAAAAGAAGTTAAAATAAGTGTAATAAAGAAAGCGATTATTAAAAGAAATGTTGCTTTAGCATGGAAATTATTTATAAACATTTAATATGAAGTCATAAAATAATTAGATATGATATCTTAATTGAATGTAATATTCAATTAAAAGCTAAAATATGTTTAAACCTATTATATGTGGGTTTAGACTCGTGTAGAGATAATATGACCTCAGGTAATGGATTTCCATCTAAATTTTAATTTTGGTGAGATATAAGACAAATTCACCACCTAATTATTGTGTGTGTTTTACGTACTACCCTATTATATTTCATATTAGGAATAAATTTCCTTCATGTTATTTATATATTCATTTAAATATTATAGGATTAGGATTTAAATTTTCAAAGTGCAATGTGACACCTTAAATGTTTGAAGAATTAATTTTTTCTCTATTTCAATATAATTGACATTATTTTACATAACTAGTTATATCAGTGTAAAAGGAATATAATGGAAACTTTATGTCTCTTTTTATGTTTATTCAAATTTTTTCTACTGGGAATCTTTTTAAGGTTTTTTTGTAAGAGACTCTATAACTAAAACATTATTTTAATTTTTTTTAAATATTTTTTCATCAAAATCATTCTAATTAATGCCCATGTTTTTAAAATGGATATGAGGATTTATTTATATGGAAATAAATGTTTTAAAATGTTAATTCCACCTAATTTTTCAATGTTCTATGGGATTCTTTGAGTAATATATCTCTTTTAAATGTCTTCTTTTAAAATTCCATGAGTTTTGAGTAAATAATTTAAATTAAATGGGGCATTTGTCTCTAGATATTTTTCAAGATTATTATTTTCATATCTACCAAAATCCTTGTAGGATTTTATAGCTATGTGATATTGGTTTATTGTGACATAATCGTTCTTATTTTATTGAAGGGTTTATAATATTTTTTACAATGTAATTTTAATTTTTATACCATTCATTCATTATGTTTAATGTATTATGATTTTGTATGATAGTTATAATAAAAGTGATTATGTTATATTTTTACCTTCTCATATGGGTTATTTATTACACATAGTTAGTGATGGGGGGTCCTTCTATTTCCCCAAGATGAAATAGTGGGTCTCATTATAAAAAATAGATATGGACTTGGTACAAACCTCACCCAATTATTTATTGATATGGATTTGGCCGAGTCATTAACCATTTATTTTCAAATGACTTGGCTTAGGCCTGAATAGTAAGCTTTATATGTCCAATTTTTTTAATTCCCTCATTATGAGATTAATTTTTGATATAACATGTGATTACTGGACTAGTTGAATATATATATGAATGTCTAAATGTCACTATTTGATTTATTATTTATATATTATACACAATTCAATGTTTTAATGGATTCTGTTATAATTTTATTCCTTTCCATTTTTGTTTATGCTTATTTTTTAAAGGTTATTCCATGTTCTTTAATCTTAATGTGAATTTGAGCTCACCCCTTTGTTATGTTTTATTTTCATAGGATGTGAATATGTGTATTATGATTTTTATACTAGGTTAATCTGGGTGAATAATAATATTCTCAAGGGATTATAATTTTTGTATTTTATGTTTAAAATTTGTAATGTAATTTTCATATATGTAATATATTTTCCATGACAATTAAAATGATAAGTCCTTTGGGATTTGACTCAATGTAATCATACTAATGTATTAAAATAATTTATTGGGTTTGGGATTCTAGGGTCAGGGCATTATTAAAGTATCTGTGAATGTTTAGAAACAACCAATGAGATAGATTTAGAAAACATAGATTAGGGACTATCACCCTATGTTAAACATTGATGATAATTAAATACATCCTATAATTTTGATAAAATATAGATTATTTGGGCCTTTCGTGTAATACATCCTTGTTTGGATACTACAAGTGGATGTGGTTCTAGCACATGTGTACCTAAGATTAGCAACTCGTACATGGTGTTCTGGGCTTGACTCGGGGTAACATAGTATACGACAATGGGACTTACTATTCACCAGGATTGACACTCCTATGGGATATGCTTAGGATAATTCACATTTTTAATAAAACCATTATGAAGGATTTATGAGTAAATATGTCCATAATGAAATAATTTTAATAATTATGAGACTAGATATGTGTAAATCCTAAATTTATGAATACTATTTGTCTATTTGGTTTATTATATATTATGATATGATCAAAAGTAGTGTCATTTATAATTTACAAATGGCACCCAATATTATGAATGGAACTCCACCAAGGAAAATGATCTAAAGAGTAAGATGGACCACAACATTCATGATCATAAACAACATTTTGATGGGAAATAGTCTCCCACATTTCTCATCATTTCACGAAATAATAACCTATGTTAGTAAAATAAATAAAAAATTCATTGAGACCCATGGATTTGAAGATAATAAATATAGTAATATGATGGTTGAGATAAATATAGGTGTAGGGAAGATGATAAAGAAGGATTTTACCACATGTTATAACTGTGGAATGAATCACCCTAATAAATAGTTGAAGGGAATGAGAGATAATTATAAGTGTAAAGAAGAAAGACACAATGTTTATGATTGAAAGGGTCATAAAAATGATAACAATGAATAATGCTTCATCTACAAGTAGATGGGACACTATGTGGATCAATGTCCCAATTGTCAGAGTATAACCCAAATGATGCAATTGGATAATAATTCATCATTGATACATCCATAAGAGAAGATTAATGATTAATGTGGTTAGGTTTTATTGAATAATTATGGTATTTGAGTATAGTATAAATAATGTAATGGTTATATAAATTATAAAAATAAATCAGGAATGTAATGTAGTACTATTACATTAAGGATTAGAGATTGTATAGTACCATGAAAAGTGACACAATTACTTGTTACACTATTTGGAAAATATATGGTTGAGAAAATGATAAAACATAATAAGTATATGATAATGATATTGGAATAATTACATTACTAATTTGGATAATGTATCATGGATATTTTATACTACCTTAGAACTAATTAATGATCTATTTGTTCCATCATTGTTGGAGTTTAAAACATTATTGGAATTAAAGAGTATATCAAATATTCCATGTTTTAAATAAGGAAAAGGTAAAGAAAATAATTATTAAAATAAGGTTTTATTGTAGTTAAAAGAATATCCATGTTTTTTAGAATACACAATGAAGGAATTCATATGCTTGTTATGTGATAAAATGTTATGGATTATGTTATGTTCCTATCATTAGAAAAATTTGGACAGTGAGTATAGACAACTGTATTTTGGATTTGAGTAGTGGTTGGAATGGATTAAGATAGAAATTGGATATTATTATTTATGGTGAAAAAATTTCATAGGAATATTTTTGGAATTTTATAATAATATAGTTTTATGAAAAGCATAACTCGTGGGTCGGGTGGCAACCAGTCACATTGGACAAGGCTACAGGAATCTTACACACAACCGAATTTCAAAAAGGATTTATCACCTACAACTAGTCTACGTGAAGTAATAGTTTATATACATTATTTTTTAATGGTATAAAATATGAAGTATAAATTATTTTTTATAACCCTATATTATTATGATAAATAGAATATGTTTTTAATTTTATAATTTTGTGTAGATTAAAATGAGTTTGTGGTAGATATTAGTTAATGGATGGAAATATCGTTGTCAAGTATGTATGATTTGTTTTATTATTATTATATGGTGTATAATAATTCTAAAACACTACCTAAAATATCTTAACACCAATAATGCTTTAAATGTACATTATTTTACTAAGAATCAAATGGACCCTTAGATCATCATGGAATTATAGCTTTCTAGTTGTTAACTTTCTTCTAATAATGTTTTATTTCACTCCCCATGAAAACATGATAGTAAAATATTATATCATTTCATTGTTTTCCTACATGGAACCCATGTATGTGTAATCTTTTTTTACTACTGTACTTCTCATTTACTATTTTAAAATGGAGGTCTCAATAATAATATTTTGATGTGGGATTTCAATAATTTTGTTTTGAAAAATCCAAATATTATTTTCCGATTTCATGTCTAAATTGTGAGGATGATATTTATTAAAGGAGGGTATAATATAACACCCCAATATTTTGTTGTAAAATAAGTTAAATATCTTATTTTCCACACAATAGTGACATGACTTCTATAATAAGAAACATTCAGTTTCTCTAAAGAAACACTTTAATGTTAATATTATTCAAATGATGTATTCCAAAAATATTAATCCAATATAATAACATAAATAGTAATATATAAATTTTAAATGTTATTTATAATGTTTTCACATAAATAAATTAATTTTTTTGAAGTGTATATGTTTTTGTAAAATATTAATATGTTTAGAAATAATATTTTTTCAATGAAACACATTTTTTTTCTTTTTGCGATCAACATGAAAATTAATTTTATATACTTGTAAAATTTTAATTTTGTCAAATAAACATCATTTTTTAATTAAAAATACAAAAAATGGATTTGGGAGATTTTTTTGGGTTTTAATGAAAACTTTCAATTTTTTATTATTAATAAATAAACTATATTATTGTTAAAAATCAAATTTTTCATTTAAATAATTATTTTAATTTAAATTTATTTTAATGTCATACAAGATATATAATATAGATATAAAACCAATGTAGGTCCTTGTAATAATTTCAATAATATAATTAGTTGTGAAAATTCTTTTAACTTCTTTTAACATATTTTTACTCACATTCTAGGCACATTGACATAGTAGAATAAAGAATAATTTTATAAATTTTGTGAATTTAATTTTGAAAAAACAAATATATATGGTTTTAATCACTATTAAAAATGTGGTTCAATATAATTAATATATTTTTTGGGTGATTTTGAACTTTTGAATATCATTTACTAGGATTGAGGGTAAATATGGTAATTAATGGTGAAAATAATATTATAATAATATGAAATTACCCTAACACATGTCTTAAGTTCATTATATGTGTTTGTTTCAACAAAAATAAATATATTTTCAATAAGTATGACCCTTCTCAAGTCACATGTGTTAAATTAAGACATTTATTATATATTATTTGATGAAGAGTTAAAAGTGTCATTTTCAAATTGTAATAACTAAATAGTTTTTAATACATAGTTTTTAATATGATAAATTTAAAAATAAATATTCATTTTAAATCCAAAAAATTTATAAAAATAATGAAAAAATATTTATTATTTTTATAAATGAAATAATTAAATTTAATTATGTAACAATGAACATACACTAATTGACTTGAGAAAGGATGAATCAGATAAATAAAATTTTACTTAATTAATGACATAATCTAATTTTATAGATAACATAGACTTTTTAGTGAAATATTGGATGTATCTTAAGGATGTTATCATACTTATTTTATATTTTTTAAAATGAAAATATTGAATTTTATAAAATTAATATTAATGATATTTTATAGAAATATTATTTTATTAAATGATATAAAAGTCATATAAATATAATTATTAGAAGAATAACATGGATAATGTCAAATATTTAATAAATTATAAACTTTAGATTATTTTTTAATTTTATAGAAACTAAAATAACATTGTCATGAAAAAACAGAAGAATACATGGTACGAGAGAAACTTTTTAACTATGGGTTCATTAAAAAAGATGAAATAAATATTTTTCAACATGTCTAAAACATATTTGTTAGATAATTTTGACCCATAATCATATTATCTTATTACTAAATAACTTTTTAGCTTTTATAAACATAAAATAAATTTATAATAAATTAATATTTCATGATTTTCCTAAAGTTTCCCTCACATCCCTTATAAAAGGGAACACATCATTCTATTTAATTAACACCTAGAAAGACCTTGGGATTGGCCAAACCATACCAATTTCATCTCCATAAATCCTTCATATCATCTTATAGGCCTTATATTTGGATGAATTCTATCTTAATGATTCATTTTCAGAAAAAAAAATTATTCCAAAAAAGAGTTAATCATTTTTTCAAACACATTCATGTTATTTTCTTTTTCTACATCAACATCCTATGTTATATCAATAATAAAATAATAAATAAATCATATAAAATATTCTTAGATCTTGTTATGATTTTGGGACACCAAAATTATTCCTCTTACCAATCCTATTTAAAAAATATCACCAAGCATGTGTGTAAATGGTTTGTTGTCATTACATTGTAGTGTAAACTATTTTCCATATACACTTCATTTATAATGATATAACAGTTAATATAATGGATTTAAATAAGAAATATAACAATATTTTTTTTAAAAAAATCACACTGTTTCAAATTAAATACAATTTAACCATTAAATAAATGATATCGTTTCTCATGCATATGTACAGATTACCGTCTCCCTGACTCGAGGAGATTCAACTCCCACATTCACCATCAATGAATTATTATAATAATAGAAATTATAAATATTTATGAAATATATTATATAATAAATCTACTATAAAAATATGTATAAATATATATATATATATATGTGTATGTATATATATGTCATTCATGTACACCATTTCAATATGATAAGAAAATGCAAAACACCTTCATGAAAACGTATGCTATATCATCTCCATTAATGATGTATTTAAATTCATATATCTATTTATTATATATATTTATATTCTAAATATATATGATATAAATTCACCTTATGAATTCTATATTTATGTAAATCCTGATCTAAGTATTATGATAACAAAATAACAAACAAAAACATGTGCGATACAGAATGTGATTATTACCAAAAATGTTGTTTTTATATTGAAATTATAGAAAAATTGGTATTATAAATTCATAAATTTATAATATTTCATTACAAAAATATTATATATTATTCTAGTAGATGTTAGTAATGGGTTTAATATGATTATACAAAAGTTTTGGACATATACAGAGAGTATCAAACCAAATGTAAGAGATTTCTATATCACTTATAATTTACAAGAGACATATGACAATTTCTACAACTAATTATTGTGTGTGGTCTATGTACTACACCTATTATATTAAATGTTATGAATAAATTATCTTAATGATATTTAAATTTTTTTTACAAAATAAGGTATATGATTTAAATTTTCAAAGTGTTTTGGGGGGCTTTGAAAGATTACAAAATTATTCCTTTCTCCATTTAAATATTTATGAAATTTATTTTTATAAATATTTATATAGATATAAAATAATTATAATGGAAATTTTTTGTCCATTTTTATGTTCAACGAAAATTTTTCAAATCTGAATATTTTTACCGTTTTATGTAGGGGAATATTTAAATAAAACATCATTTTAAATGTTTTAAAGATGTATTATTCTAAAACATTATAATTAATATCAATTATTTAAATTTTTTTTAAGGATTTATTTATATAGACATTAATTTATATATTAAAATTTTAATGGGTTTCAAAATCATATAAGTTGTTATAACGAAATGGGTTTCCTAAAAAAATTTCCTTAGAAACAAAACAAATTCAGATAATGAATGTTAATGGAATCATTGAACAATTTCACCTAAAAGGAAATGAGTAACACAAATAGATTTCATCCGATATAGAAATAATTATGAAATATATTTTAAAAACATTCAATGACTAAATATTATTACTGCATTGAAAAATTATTAATAAAAATAGAACACATTTATAATTTTATTCATTAAAAAATAATTTGAAAACATATAAATAATGATCGAGAATCATAAAATCATTTTAATTTCAATATTTTCAAAATATTATTTTAAAAAATAACTTCATATAATTTTTTATTTTTTAAACATTGTTTTTTAAATACAGTAGATTTCTGGAAGATGATATAAATATGGTCAAATTTTTCTTAAAACCATTTTATTTTTGATATTATGTATAAATGATTATAAAATTGTAATAATAAATGAATATATACTTGAAAACCATTATATAATATATTTGATGAATTTCTTTAGTGATGGATCATAATATATTAACAAAGGAATCATAATCCAAATATATATCATAAAATAATGAGAATTTTTAAATAAACTCGTATCACTTTTTATCATTGAACCATACTACCCTTAAAAACATGAAATTACATGATTAATATAATAAAATTAAAATAATTATATTCATGATATAATATGTAAAATAACCATAGGAAGATAATTTTGTTGTATAATAATACAATTTTCTCAAAAAAATGCAAATTGAAAAAACAATATCTTACCAATTTGTTAACTTTTGAAAAATATAGTCAATTAAATAAATATCATAGAATGGAAATGTTAATAATAATTAATTTAATAATAATATTCACATTATAAATTCATGGGAATCGTTTAATCTAGACAAATGAAAAGAGTGGTGGATAAGTCTTGTATCTCACAAATATAAAAACTTAGATGAAATTCAGATACATTGTGTCTTGACTCTCATCGTACTCATTCAAACAACATTTATGATAAATATATTATTATTATCCTTTTATTATAGAAAAATATTATTACATATAATACCATAGATATATTTTAATACTTTATATTAACTTTTTATTGAAAATTCGTTGTTAAGGTTTCACTTTGGGTAATATCTTGTTTATTCTTCACCTATGTTTTGATTATTATTCTTGATCATCTGAATTAGATAATGATTTCAATAATTAATGAATATAAAAAAATTATATTAATATAATAAATATTTATTATATATGTAAATATAATATAGTATTATATTTATAAATATGAAATGGAATATAAAGCTTATGGAAACAGTAAGCCCTATGTATACATGGTGTTGTTTCCATTTTTTATCATTTTGAAATAAAATAAGTAAATGAAATATATGTGTGTATATATATACATAAATTATAATAATTATTTTCTATATATCATATATTTTTTCAAAAATCATCTTTAACACATTCCATAAAAGTCGTGAATGAGTCACATCGTTACGAGGAGGCAGTAGTCCACATGTCATAAAATGATGTTATCATATTTACACAAGATATAATGTTTAAAGGTATTATTTATAAAATATTTTTGAAAGAATAAAGTAAAAATAACTATATTAAATATCATTTATGAATACTTTTTCTATGAAAATATCCAATAATAAAATTTTGGAAATGAAAAAATATACAATCATCATTGTTTGTGGTGGTAACTCGATGTAAACATAAACAATGTGCTTGTTACACATTAGATGGATGTGTGTGTAAGTTAATGTTAAACCATTAGTATAAAAATATATTATTATATTTAGGATAATTGTGTTATTTTATAATATTGAAATAAATATATTTTAGTGGGTGTATAATAGAAATAAATATAAAGAGCTTTAGGAAGAATGTTAGCTCTTATTGAGGTAACTCTTTTGGGTTTGCTCTAAATGGATAAAATTCTTTTATTTCTGCCCAAAATGAGAATTCAATGATGAATCGAGTAATTTTTGGAAGTGTATTTAAATTTTTTTAACAAACATATGAGGTTCTAAATGGTTTAATAATGGGGATAGTAGGTTTCCATTTATAGGAAAAGGATGGGACACAATAAACATTTTAAAAAAACATTTTGTGTCCCTTCATTTTTAACTAAATAAAACAATACAAAACAAAAAAATATTCACAAAAATATTTTTTATGTACAACATATTTCAAGAAAAAATTATATAGGTCATTTTTTTGATCTATTTGGGATTTATGTTTATCTTTTGTTTCATTTGTTATGTTATTTTATCTCTTCATCGCTAAAAATATTTTTAATTACTTTCAATTAAATTTTTGGTCAAAACCTATGTTGAATATATTAGAAATTATAAATTATGATGAATCCAAATATTAAATACATTTCTTAAATTTTTAGAAACATAATTTAAATGAATTAATGTAAAATTAATCGCACAGAGGAGACGGAACATCATGTTTTTAATGTAAAAAATGATCAAATATTAGCTATGTTTTTTGTTGGATCGAATATGTAGATGTATATGGATATTAGATGGAACAATACAAGAGGGGGGGGGGGTGAATTGTAGGTTTAAAAAACATTGTATTTAAACACTTAAGAGATTAGTTTAAAAGGTCATAAACTAATACAAATACAAACACCTACAATTGTAATGAATATAAAAGGCATGATGTATTGTAATACTAATGAAATGTAAAACAATTGTATTCAAGATGAACACAATAATCAGAGTAATATAATGATGAATGATTCTACCTTAAAACGTATAGAATCAATCAATACAATATGTAATAGAATGATTGTAATTGAAACAATTACAATTGAATATGTAAAGAAGAAAGGAAACAATAAAAATTCCTTTCTAATACAAGCAGCAGTGGAAAAGTAAAAGTAGTACAATTCTTTTGACATAAAGAGAAGGGTTATCCTTTCGCCTTGGATAAAAGGTCTGTCTCACCAACACCTTTGTAAGACCTCGATACGATGATCAGAACATCCGTCTGCCTATCCCCGGTAGCCCTTGATACAATGATCGGACCCTCCTTCTGCCTATCCCCGACAGCCCTCGATTTTGTAGGTAATCGGCACCTCTGCCTTTCAATCACTTGAAATCCCTCGATACGATAATCGTATGCACAAAGCAGATGAGAGAAGTCACAATGTCTATCACTAAAACTTGATTGAAGTAGAGTATTGCAGTTGTTCCAAAAGTCTCTCTTTTTTCTTTCAGCTTCAAATGAACTCCTATTTATAGGCCTCAGGTTCCAACGGTCATGTTGCCTCCAATGGTAATATTTCACTGAAAAACTCGAAGGGACTTGGACACCTGGCATCATAACGGTCATATTGAAACAGAAATCATGACATCGTTGTGATTAGTTTGTAACTAACTCAACGACATCGTATTAGTTAAAATAAGATATATGTAGATGATAAACAATAGTACGATTAATGTGAGACATGTTTATTTGACAAAGTACCAAAAAAAGTAATGAAAGTATGAATAACAGATTCAGTACTATTACAATTGATAAAGTCAGTATGATATGATTGATAGAGTCAGTACGATACGATTGAAAGAGTCAGTATGGTACGAGTGAAAGAGTTTGTACGATACGATTGAAAAGACATTTGTGATTTCCAAAACAAAATATAGAAGTCAAAAGATAACTTTTGACTCTACAATCTCCCACTTTTTGGAAAGCACAACACACTAAGTAAATATAACAAGAAATACATATCCCCCCCTGAGTTATTGGAAACTCTTCTGAATATGAATTTGAATATAACTAACTCCCCCTTAGGTGTATACTTTCCTAAGGATTGTATTCATAGACTTTCCTTGGTTTTGAAGAATTTGATTGATCCTATCTCCCTTTGTAAAACATTCTCCCCTTTTATAAAACATTCTACCCCTTTATAAACATTCTCCCCCTTGATAAAACATTCTCCCCCTTTGTGATTTACAAAAAAAGGGGTAAACATGAATTGTCTGGAAGAGTTAGAAAATGAATACAAGACAATGGATACAAGAAATTTCATTACGATTACAAATAAGGCCAAACATGAAAACAATTACAAGTCACTTGTTTTCTCTTTATTTCTCTTTTTTGATTAACTCATGGAGAACTGCCTTCATATTTTTTATTTCTTTCTTGTCTTCAGAAATAGCATCACCTTAAGATCTTAGAAGGTCTTGTAGATCGGCAAAGAGTTGATCCTGATTTCTGATTGTCTCTTCCTGAACTCTAATTACTTCTTCAAGAGTATCAATTCTGTCTTGCAAATTCTTGTTATCTTTGGATAACCTAGAGTTATATTTCCTCAAGAGAACTATTTCATCCTTGAAAGATGAAACCTTCAAAAACTCAGCCAAAAAAGCATTCATTCTCTCCTGCAAGTCTTTTACTGAAGGAGCATTGGCTTGTTGGGAAGACAAAAGATTCAACCTTTCAACTGTTTCATTGTCAAGCTTATTGAAAGCAATTTCAAGCTAATTTTACAACCTTATTATATCTTCAATTTCTATCTCATTGTCATTGAATGAGCTCTCTGTTTTGTACGACCACTTGGTCATCTTGTTGCAGGCCTTCTTATGGGCAGCCGGACATTATGAATGAACTTGAAAATCGGCTTCAACTGACAAAACGTTCTTTATTAATTCTTTTACAGAGCCCAACTTCATCTTTTGACTTTCCATAATAAAATAAATCTTCCCTGACATCCTGGTAAAGTAAGGAATGGTATTTTCAACCCTTCTCATAACATGAACAATATAGTCACTCTTCTTGAGATAGATTGTATGTTCTGAATCAGTATCTTCATCGTACAAAGGCAATTCATTTGATCAGATTGAGTCTAGAACTCGCTGTTTTCCTTTTAATTTTTCTTTCTGCTTTCATTCTTCTTCCAATTTGTCACTGATAACAATAAATTAATCAGGTTGAGAAGATTGAACACCTTTCTTTACTAGAGTGGGCGTTTTATTCGGAGTTTCAGAAGTTTCAAAAGGTGCTTGATCGGCATGAGGGATTTTTTGAACACCTACACTTATCTTTTGAACTGATTCCTTCCTAATATTCATTGAACTCTGAAGGAATTCTAAAATAAAATCTCCTTCCTCCTCTTCCACTTCTTCTCTCTCTTCCATCATTTGTTTTCCTTTTTCTTTCTCAAGAAGGCTCTGTACGATTGGCTCTTGATGTACTTTTGTGGTAAGTTAAGCACTAGCTTCCTCAACTACTTTCAAGAGATTTGAAGCATCAAATACCTATTATTTTCTTTTCAAAACAACCTTCTTCTTATTTTCAGCCTGAAGTGTATCCTCAACCCTTAATCTCTCAGAAAAGGCTTCGGCGGGATCAAGTCCAAACTTTGGATCAGATTCCTTTCTCTATTCCTTATCCTTTCTCCACTTGGCTACAACTATTTTACTGTACTTAGGCTTCTTTTTTAGCTTTGAGCTGGTTTGAGGATCAGAATTTTGAGGAACAACAAGAGAAGGAATGTCTTTGGCTGGAATAGGTGCTGATTGATTTTGAGCCGATTCAGCTTCTATATATCTTATAAAAAGTTTTGAATTTGGATCAAAACAAACATTCAGTGTTTTCATCGTACTCTTACTAATCCAAGATGGCTTCAGATCTATCAGGTTTCCTTTCAATAGAATGTTGCAAATCTTCCTGCTCTCAAGAATAAAATTTTTAAGGATGGCTGGATACATAATCATTTGGGACTTAGTCCCTCCTGTCTTGACATTATTAATGGTTTCAAAAACATACCCCATGAGATTTACTTTTCTCATATTTACAAGATATTCAAACATAAAAATATCAGAAACTTTCAATGTTTCTCTATCCCCTTTCCTTGGGATAAGAAATCCTTGTATCCATAAAGTCACAAAGCGATTTTCCAGAGAATGATGAGCCACTTTTCTCTTCTCTTCATTAATAACAAATAAAGTCTTCTCATCAATCTCTCTATTAAATGTACCGACTTCCTATGGTAGTTTATGAGATGGATAGAAAGAATCCCCTTCTATTGGGACATTCAGAAAATGAGCCGCTTGTTTCACAGACATAGACAACTTTCTATCGTACACAGAAAAATTGATAATCATCTCTTTGTTGAAAGATACAGTTTTATTGAACTGACTGACATCATCAAAGAGAACCAGATATTAAGAAATAGGTCTTTCAACACATAAATGTTCCCATCCTTGAAACAGAATGATTCTTCTGATTTTGGAATCAAAAGAATCAAAAAAGTCCCGAGAAATGAACATTTCTATGAAAAAATCTTTCTCTGTAAATTTCTTTGAAGACATTTAGGTGGGTGTGTTAGTAGACGACTGGGACATAAAGGTGCTGCCGATGAATGATTGTACGATGATTTAAAAATAGTAGAGAAGAGCTTCGCCTCAAAACCTAAAAAACCAATGTGGTTTTGGGGAAGGGGGGGCTATTTATAGGCGATACAGGGGTGACCGTTGACCTTCTATGGTCAAGATTAGAGGAAAACAGATCAATGGTTAGGATTAAAATGAAATGGAAAAAAATTAAAAAAAATGAAAAGTACCTGCCGGAGAATGTAAGGTTATTGTTGGTTTTAGTAGAGTTCAAAAGAAAACACAAACATACAAAGTAAAAGAATACTATCAATCGTCATACCGATGGAAAACAAAGTCATTAACATTAACTGACAAGCTGATGGAAAAGAATCTTGTTACCATTAACTGACAAGACGATGGAAAACAATCTTGTTACCATGAACTGACAAGCCGATGAAAAACAATCTCGTTACCATGAACTGAAAAGACGATGGAAAACAATATCGTTACCATGAACTGAAAATACGATGGAAAAAACTATTGTTTCCATGAACTGAAAATACGATGGAAAACAATCTCGTTTCCATGAACAGACAAGCCGATGGAAAACTATCTCGTTACCATGAGTTGAGAAGCCGATGGAATACAATCTCGATACCCTGAACTGACAAGCTGATGGAAAACAATCTCTTTACCATGAACTGACAAGCCGATGGAAAACAATCTTGTTACCATTAACTGACAATACGATGGAAAACAATCTTGTTAACAAGAACTGACAATATGATGGAAAAGAATATTGTTACCATGATCAGTCTATACGATGGAAAAGAAATTCATTACCATGATCAGTCGATACGATGGAATAGAAATTCATTACCATGATCGGTCGATACGATGGAAAACAAAATTCATTACAATGATCGGTTGATACGATGGAAAATAAATTCATTCCCATGATCAGTCGATACGATGGAAAATAAATTCATTACCATGATCGGTCAATATGATGGACAAGAAATTCATTTCCATGATTAGTCGATATGATGGAAAAGAAAATCATTACCATGATCGGTCGATACGATGGAAAAATAAATTCATTACCATGATCAGTTGATACGATGGAAATTAAATTCATTACCATGATCGGTTGATACAATGGAAAATAAATTCATTACCATGATCGGGTAGGACGATGGAAAGAAAGGTGTATAAAATTAAAACTGTCAATAAGATAAACAGAAAAGTAAATGATATGATAAAACTGTCAATACGATAAATAGAAAAACAAAAACACATACTAGGAGAGTAAATAATTAAAGGTCATAAGATAAAAAGAAACATAGTATGAAGAAGGTAAAAAACATAGTAAGAAATGTCCTCCCACTTTTAAAGGGAGTTATTTACTGTATGGAGAAAAAATTAAAACATGAAGTGGATATTAATGATTATTTTAATGTAATTATTCATAGCTTCTATTTTATAAAATCAAACCTATTGAAATATAATGGTTTTGTAAAAATGTCAGCAAGTTGTTCTTGCGTTCCGATAAATTGTAATACAATATCTCCTTTTTGTGTGTGATCCCTAAGAAAGTGATTCCTAACATCTATGTGTTTTTCACGAGAGTGATGTGCTGGGTTCGTACTAACAGCTATGGCACATGTATTATCACATAGAATTTGAGTTTTAGAGAAACTCAGTCCATAGTCAGTGAGTTTGTGTTGCATCCACAACACTTGAGCACAACAACTTCCAGCTGCTACATATTCAGCTTCAGCAGTGGATTGTGATACTGAGTGTTGTTTCTTGCAAGACCATGAAACCAGAGAATCTCCTAAGAAATGACATGATCCAGATGTAATTTTTCTATCCATTCTGCAACCACCAAAGTCAGCATCTGAAAAACCTTTTAAAACAAAATCCTATCTCAAAGAATAAAAGAGACCTAGATCAATAGTGCCTTTTAAATACCGAAATATTCTCTTTACGTCTTTTAAATGAGACTCCTTTGGGTTGGATTGGTATCTCTTACATAAGCATACAAAAAACATTAAGTCGGGTCGACTAGATGTAAAGTATAGAAAACTTTCTATCATACCTCTAAAGATTGTTTGATCTATTGGTTTCCCAGTTTCATCAAGATCAAGTGTATTTGAGGTACCGATTGGAGTGCTAATACTTTTAGTTTTGTCATATCCATACTTTTTGAGTAAATCTTTTATATATTTATGTTGAGATATATATGTTCCTTCTGGATTTTGAGAAATTCAAAAACCTAAAAAGAATGTTAACTCACCCATCATACTCATTTCAAACTCAGATTTCATTAAATTTTCAAAAGAATCAGTTAAACATTTCTGATTTGATCCGAATATGATGTCATCAACATAGATTTGAACAATCAATACATTTTTATTTTCCATTTTTAAAAAAAGGGTTGGATCTGCTGTACCTTTTGTATAATTTTTTGTAATAGAAATCCTGTAAGTCTGTCATACCATGCTCTAAGGGCTTGTTTAAGATCATATAGAGCCTTGGTAAGTTTGAAAACATGATCAGGATGTTTTAAGTCTTGAAAACCAGGATGTTGTTCGACAAAAACTTCTTATTGAACAAAACCATTTAGAAAATCACATTTTACATCTATTTTCAATAGTTTGAAATTAAAGTATGCTGCAAAGTCTAATCGAATACGAATAGATTCATGTCTAACTACAAGAGCATATGTTTCTTCATAGTCTATTCCTTCTTATTGATTATAGCCTTTAGCAACAAGTCTTGCTTTATTTCTTACAATGATTCCATTTTCATCACATTAGTTTCTGAAAAACCATTTTACACCAATTACAGTTGTTTCTTTAGGTCTATCAACTAATGTCCAGACTTGATTCCTCTCAAATTCATTTAGTTCATCTTGCATTTCTTCGATCCAATCATCATCACCTAAGGCCTCACTATGACTTTTAGGTTCAAATTGGGAAAGAAAAGCAAGATGTTCTACTTCATTTCTTAAGGAATTTCTGGTCCTTAAAGGTTGATTTACATCACCAATGATGTTATCACTGGGATGATTCCTAAGAAACAATTGATTTGGGTTTTGTAAAACCTGTTCATCAACATATGGTAGAAAATCATCCGTGGTAAATGTTTCAGAAGTATCTTCTTGAATATTTTCCTTATCGGAAGGATCTTCTATCAATGGTTGATAATCAGTTTTTGAAAGAACATTTGAGGAAATAGGTTGGGATAATTTGAAACCAAAAGGATTAGATTCATCAAATTTCACATGTACTGTTTCCTCAATAGTACAAGTATTTTTATTGAAAACTCTATAAGCCTTAGAAGTTGTGGAATAACCTAGAAATATTCCTTCATCATATTTTGGTGAAAATTTTTGTAGATTATCTTTTGTATTCTGAATGAATACATTTCATCCAAAAACTTTGATGTATGAAACTTTAGGTTTTCGGCCAGTCCATAACTCAAAAGGATTTTTATTAAGAAATGGTCTAGTTAAAATACAATTTATAGTATAACAGGAAGTACTAACAGATTTAGCTGAGAAGTGCTTCGCAATTCAATATTCACTCAACATTGTTCGAGTCATTTCTGGAAGAATACGATTTCTTTTTTCAACAACACCATTTTGCTGAGGAGTTCTTGGAGATGAGAAATTGTGAGTAATAACTTTCTTACTACAAAAATTTTCAAAATATGAATTTTGAAATTCACCACCATGATCACTATAAATAGTTATGAATGGTAGGTTTTTCTCATTTTTAACTTGGGCTCTAAAAATTTTGAAATAGGAAAAATCTTCAGATTTCTTTGTAGGAAAATAGACCCATGTAAATCTAGTAATGTCGTCAACTAAAACAAATAAATAGTATTTTCCTCCAATGATTCTAGTTTGTGTAGGACCAAAAATATCCATATGAACTAGCTGTAATACATTAGATGTTGAAACTTCATTAATTTATTTAAAGCTAGTTTTATGTTGCTTGCCAAATTGACAAGGATCACAGAGTTTTGAAGAATCATAGCTATGATCCGGTAGTCCCTTCACAAGTCTTTTCTTTGAATGTTTACTAAGGTTTCTCAGATTACAGTGTCCTAATATTCTATTCCATACCCATGACTGGTCTTCTATTTCACTTAATCGGGGTAAGTTTTGGCTCCTAAGGTCATTTATGTTAATAGTGTAAAAATTCTCTTGCCTATGGGAATATAGAATGAACTCATCCTTGGAATTGTGCAATAGACACTTATCATTTATAAAATTCACAAAGTAACCTTCATCACATAATTGACTTATGCTGATGAGGTTGTGCCTAAGACCATTAACAAACAAAATGTTTGAAAAAAGAACTCTTCCAAGAAAAACGATAATAGCTATTCCAACAATCTTTCCTTGAGCATTATCTCCAAATGTAACTTTTCTACCTTTTTTTTGATAACCTTTTCAATGAGATCTTTGTTTTCAGTCATGTGTTGAGAACCACCACTATCCATGTACCAAATATTCTTATTTGTACAGTTCTCATTTTCCTAAAAAAGAAACAAATAGTTTTTCAGAATCCAAACTTGTCTGGATCCAGAAGGGTTAGATAAAAGAATTTTAGGAATCCAAAAATGAGCTTTATGAAATCCTAAATATTGAGTTCTGTTAAGAGAACAATCTCTTCTCCAGTGTCCTCCACATTGACACTTAGAACAAAAAGATGTTTTTTGAGGAAAAAAAAGATATTACTAAAAACAGGTTTGGAATGAGTATAACCATGACCAGAATGATTTCTCAAAGGTCTAATTTGAGAACACATCTTGTCAATGTTTTCCTTTCATGAGTATAGTATGAAAAACATTTTTTCAACGAAAAAATCTATGAATTTAATTTTAAAACTATGTTTTTATTTTCCAAAATATTTGAATTTGAACTAGAGTTAGGCTCTAAAATATTTTTCTTTGAAAACACAGTTTATAAGTCCTTATAATGTTTATCCTTATCAGATTTGACTTTCTCTATTGTTTTTAAAATTCTTTCCAAATCAGAAGTTTTCACATAATGATCTTTAGAATGATCTGATACTTCTTTAGTCAAGATTGAAATTCTAGAATTTGCTTTCTCAAGCTTCTTCTTGAGTTTAGAATTTTCATTTTCAAGTAATTTAGAAAATCTAGAGACTTCTTCAAAACGAGGTAAAGTATCATCTTCTGATGATGATGATTAATCATTTGAAGATTCATAATATCTATTATCAGTATAATTTGCATTCAAAGAGTCATTTGTAATAGCTTCAGCATTGTGTACCTTATCCATGAGACAATGATCTTCAATTGGTAATATGGCTATAAGTCCAATATTCCTCTGTCCCAAGGACTCGTATTCTGAAGAATCATCTGAAGAATCACTACAACTTGCACTCTAGGTATCATTTTCCATAATTACTTTCTTTGTCTTATAAATCCTTTTCTTGTTTCTTTGAGAGTGTTTCTCCTTTCTGCCCTTCCACTTCAGTAAAGGTAAATCAGGCCTTATATGTCCTACTTTCTTACATTCATAACAAGTACCTCTGAATCATTATTATCCTCCATATCTTTCTTTTTGAATCTATATTGGAAGTCTTTCTTTCCCACAATCTTGTTAATACTTCGAGCAAGATTGGCTAACTCATTATCCGAAAGATCACTATCACTTGAGTCAGATATAAAATTCTTGGCTTTGGATCTTGTAAGCCTTTCAGGTGTTTTATCCATAGATGTAAAGGCTACACTTCTATTCCCATGATTCTTCTTGTTGAAATCAGCATCTCTTTTCATTCTTGTCTCGTGTTGTATAAGAGTTCCAAAGAGTTCATCAAGAGTAATCTAGGAAACTTTTCTATTTTCATCAATAACTGCCTTTTTTGACTCCCATTCATTTGCCATTATATCTATAATATTATCAATAAGAGCTTCATAATCAAGACATTTTTCTCCCATAGATTGTAAGCTGTTAACAATTGTCATAAACCTTTGTTGCACTTTACAAACTAGCTCTCCATAAGGAAAAACAAATCCATGATACTCTTCTTGAAGAATTTCTCTTCTTGTTTCTATAACCTTGGATGTACCAAAATGAGTGACTTCCAATTTCTTTAAATTACAGTTTGCTGCTTCACATGAAGATATCTGCCTGTATATATTCCTGGTCATAGAGCATAACAAAGTATTGCGTACCTTGTAATTCTGTTGATATTCTTGCTTCTCTTGGTTAGTGAAAGTACTGACTTCTTTTTTAGGAATTTTTTAACCTCCAGTAAGCATAATAAAATTGTCTACGCCTGTATCGATCACAAAAGTATTCATACAATATCTTCAGTACTCATAATCATTTCCATCAAAGATAGGTGGTCTAGAAGGATTCAGATTGTCTATTGAACCAATATTCATTCCTACCATCTAAAAAAATAAACTTTTCCACTCCACACGTTAGTGTGGTCAGTAAAAATAGAACAGCATTAAAAATCAGTGGAAAACCTCCTCTGATACCAATTGTTGGATCGAATATATAGATGTATATGGATATTAGATGGAATAATACAAGAGGGGGGTGAATTGTAAGTTTAAAAAACATTGTATTTAAACACTTGAGAGATTAGTTTAAAAGGTCATAAACTAATAAAAATACAAACATCTACAATTGTAATGAATATAAATGGTATGATGTATTGTAATAATAATGAAATGTAAAACAATTGTATTCAAGATGAACACAATAATCAGAGTAATATAAAGATGAATAATTCTACCTTAATGTGTATAGAATCAATCAATACAATATGTAATAGAATGATTGTAATTGAAACAATTACAATTGAATATGTAAAGAAGAAAGTAAATAATAAAAATTCTTTTCTAATACAAGCTGTAGTAGAAAAGTAAAAGTAATACAATTCTTTTGACCCAATGAGAAGGGTTATCCTTTCACCTAGGATAAAAGGTCTGTCTCACCAACACCTTGGTAAGCCCTCGATACGATGATCAGAACATCCATCTGCCTATCCCCAACAGACCTCGATACGATGATCGGACCGTCCATCTGCCTATCCCCGACAGCACTTGATTTTGTAAGTAATCTGCACCTCTGTCTTTAAATCACTTGAAATCCCTCGATATGATGATCGGACGCACAAAGCATATGAGAGAAGTCACAGTGTCTCTCTCTAGATCTTGATAGAAGTAGAGTATCACAGTTGTTCCAAAAGTCTCACTTTTTTATTTCAGCTTCGAATGACCTCTTATTAATAGGGCTCGGGTTTTAACGGTCATGTTGCCTCCAATGGTCATATTTCTCCAAAAAACTCGGAGGGACATGGACACCTGGAATCATAACGGTCATATTGAAACAGAAAGCATGGCATCGTTTTGATTAGTTTGTAACTTACTCAACGACATCGTATTGGTTAAAACAAGATATATGTAGATGATAAACAATAGTACGATTAATATTAAACAAGTGTTTTTGACTAAGTACAAAAACAAGTAATGAAAGTACGAATAGCAGAGTCAGTACGATTACAATTGATAAAATCAGTACAATACGATTGACCGAGTCAGTACGGTACGATTGACAGAGTCAGTACAATACGATTGACAGAGTCAGTACGATACGATTGAAAAGACATTTGTGATTTCCAAAACAAAATATATAAGTCAAAAGATAACTTTTTACTCAAAATTTTTGTGTCCAATTTCAATGTGATATTAGTTCTAACAACCTAAATTGTATTAATTGATGTAAAATTTACCTATTTTAGAAATAAAATATTTTTAAAATATATTTTTAATATATAAATATATTATAAGAAAAAACATCTTGGAATTAAAAAATAGTGTATTTTTCAATATTAATCCAAAAAATAAGTTTCTCATAAAAATCACAAAAATTCTCCAAAAAAAATTATACATTTTTAATTATAAAATAAATTTTATTTTATCAACATCAATTTCTAAATTTTTCTAAAAATAATAGTAATATTTTTCATAGAAGAGTATGCAAATAAGTTCATTTGAGAGAGGAGTATTTTTAAACATATAATTTCATTAAAAACAATTATATTATTTTATTATCAATAATTTAAATTTATATAAATAATTATATAACAAATAATTTTATTTTTTTACTATTCATATTAATAAGTTCATATCCGTAGTTATAACTCTCTCTCTTTTAAAAAATTATAACAATTAAATGATGTTTTGTAGAAACTTAGGGTTGCGTGTAATTCACACAAGTCAGTGTCGCATATAGCGAAAAAATGTTTAGTGTCATGTGAATGGAATGTTAGAAATCATTAGTTGAAATAAATCAGTTATGTTTAATTGTTTTGAGAAAAAAATGTCTATAAAACAATGTTTGTAACATTATACTCCCTTAAAAATATATTTCACCATCTAAATTTGTCTGTCTTGTAAAAATATGAGTATACCTCTAATTTATCATATCGTCAAATTCCCACATAGTTTCCTATAAATGTAGATTTCTCTAATAAAACCATCAACTCTCTGAGTGGTCTCATTTGGAAGAACATTATTTGTATAATCCATATTTTCAATTTGTTATTACTCATAATAATGATCCTACTCTAGTGTTGTGATCTATTAGTTTATTATATGTGAAGGTTTAGTTATTTCCTTCCTCAAGATAGGTGCATGGAACACATCATGGACCTGAGAGAGATTTATAGGATGTTACAAGAGATATAATGTCTTCCTGATATGATTAATTATTCTAAAGGGATAGATATACCTATGTATTGTTAAGAAGGTATGTCTGAGTATGATATACTCTATAAAACCAAACGTAGTATCGAAATAAGAATGATATTATCAGATACAGGAGGTGGGGAATTGTACATTATAAAAAATCCTATAGAAATTTAAAATATTGTTATGTTTAATAAGGTTAGACAAGATAATTCACAAGACCTCTATAATTTCCAATAACTTGCTAAATTTCGGAAAAGTGATTCTAGAATTGGAACTTAGCTAAAGTTTACAAAGATGAATATTCAACCTTAAAAAATATAGAATCTAACTATATTAGTGTACAAGAGTAAAGAAGTACACGGTAGTTATACATTCCATAACAATAAAAATGTAGCGGACAAATAGAGTAGTAAAACTACAAGTAACAGGTATAAACTCTTCTATCCAAAAAAGGAGGGTATCCAACAGCCTTGGAAAAAGCACACTTGATTTATACTTTCAAGAAAGTCCGTATTACCCACACTAGGGTAAGACCTCGATATTAAGATAAGAGTCTGTCTTGATATCCTCACAAACCCTCAACTATCAGGTAGTCAGCACCTCTATATTCCTCGGCATGGAAGACCTCAACTTCAAGATGTTGGAACCTCTGTCTTAGTATCCTCAGAAGCCCTCGATTGTACACAACAACAATCAAAGTTTCACGAATAAGGTTTGCGCATGGAAATGATTTAACAAGTCTTTCAATATATATACATGAAGCTTGAGAGTTGATAAGAGTCCTCTCTCTAGAAATCACTTCAACATCATGTAGGCACAATAGTCAATGTTCTGTTTTCAAGTTGTGTCTTCTTTTCAAATGATATCTTTTTATAGGAAAATCTCCAAAGGTCGAATGCCTCCTCCAACGGTCATATTCTTCCTTGAATTTCAGAGGGACCTGTACAAGTTTCTCTAAAAAATCTATTAATTGATAACTAAAAGCACGAAATCATTTTATAATTGAACAAGTATGAGTATAACCAAAAACTGATATTCAGAATAGAGAAAATGAATTTTCTAAGTGGAGAAAGTTAATGTTCAGAGTGTAGAAAAAAAATGAATTTGGAGTATGTAGTACTAAGATATTTAGATTCTATTTTGTAGGAATTCGTAATGAGAATTCGTAATCAGAATTCATCATCAGAAGTATTAATGAGAATTCATAATCAGAATTCATCATCAAAATTTGTAAGGAGAATTCCTAATCAGAATTAATCATTAGAATTCGTAATGAGAATTCATATTCAGAATTCATCATTAGAGATCATAATGAGAATTAGTAATCACAATTCATCATCAGAATTCATAATGAGAATTCGTAATCATAATTCATTATTAGAAATCATAGTTATAAATTTATACAAGTTCGTAATCAGAATTCAGAGTTGAACTTTATAAATGTTAGTAGAAGTGAATTCATTGTAGAACTTCATAAAAGTTCATAACATGAATTCAGATCCTAAAAAAAATGCTTCATGTGTATGTATTATACGATTCTGAGTTTTTAGATATGAATTTGATTTTTATTCTTAAGAAAAATTATGATTTGAGCAATGAAATCTTCACTCGGGTAAAATTCCTTGGGTATGGAAATTTTCCTTACAGAAGTAAAATATAGGGTAAAATCAAATTTTCATTAAGATAAGGTTTTTGTGATTTTCAAAACAATAAGGAATGGAAACTTCATAAGGAAATCCATATTGACTCAACAATATCTCCCTTTTTGGAAAGCACAAACATCCTTACGAAAAAGAATGTAGGAACTTAGAATAAATTTGTAGACGTTGAAATTAAAGCTTATCTCCCTCTGTTTAAGGACAATGGTGAATACGACTAACTCACCCTTAGACTTTGGAACTCTATGGATCATATTATAGATTTCAAGAATGAGGAATTCCATTATGAATATGGAAATATTTGTAGTGATCACTTCCCCTTAGATAGACTCCTCTTTTCATAGACATGTGTCTTATTATACATGGAAGTCGTCTCCTTTATATTTTTCATCTCTCTTTTAGAATTATTTTTCATTTATCCCCCTTTGTAATTTTCAAAAATAGTTTTAAGGGAATGGAAAAAAATAATATACCTAAAATACTAGTAAAGACATACAAACAAGATAAGAATCTTCAATTTCATTCTGATTAAAAATATTAGAACAAGGAAAAAATGCAACAAAATATCGGAGTGGTATATTTTGTTTCTTTTTCCTTGGGAATTAGCATTTTGACAATGTTCTTCAGCTTCTTCATCTCTTTGTGGTCCACATATACCTGCATCTCCAAGGCTACGATCTTTTTTTCTTGAGCCTTCAGGACCTCTACCTGAGCTTTAATGGCCTCTTCTTGATCATTCAGTAATTTATCTTGCTTTACAAGCTTCCCTTTGATCTCAATCTGGAGATCTCTTTCCCCCTTCCAACTTTGAACAACAGAGTTAAGCTTCCCATTTAGATCTCTCACTTGTTGAATCCCAGTATTTTGTTCAAAGGTTTGATTTTCCTAAAAGAAATCTGAAAGATTTTTCATTTTGGTATTCTCATTACCAAAGGCCTTCTGAATATATTCTTGGAACTGATCATGCTCTTCCATATCTTCATCAATATTTTTAGAAAATTTGGTCATTTTCTTGCAGGAACATCAGTGAGCTTCATAATTGATCATGAAAATTTTGAAATATTCCTCAATCTTCACACATATATCCATTACCCTCGATACAGAGTCTGATTTCTGATTCTTACTATGATGAAGCATCTGGAATCTAGACTCAATTACTGGAATGATCAGAATGCTATCCACCAACTTCATCATAGATTGAACAACAAAATCATTCCCTAAGTTAGATGACTTTGAATCAGAGATTCCTCTTTGAGATGGTTCTTCCTCAATCTCTACCAACTTCCTCATAGAAGTTCCTCCAGTTTCATTACTTCTGATAATATCTTTTGTTTGGGTGTCAACAAGCAATTTCTTACCCTTGCGGATTTTCGGCATGGCTTCCTCATATGGTGATTCATGCTCACTACCAGAAAGTTGAACAATAATATCTTCATCCACTTTCTCTTTTCCATCTCCACATTCAACATCCTCAGGTTGGATAATGTCATGATTATCACTTTCTTCTTCATATAGCTTGTTCACTTCTTCTTCTTCTCCTTTGTCTTAAACTCTCGAGGTAGAAATTTTTGAGGATCCGACATGAGAATTTTGGATTGAAAACATTTCGTATGGGGTTCCCATAACTTGATATTCTTCAACTAGATTAATTACATCATCAGAGCTACCACTCATCTTAGCGTTTTTCACTTCTTCTTCAGATTTCATATCCTACACAGTTATCTCTTAGTTCTTTTCTGGTGACATAACCTTCCTTCTTGGAGACTTGGTCAATTGTTCCACAAGGAATGATTTCGGCATTGGGATGTTATCAGAAGCAATTTCAGTTTTCTTCAAAAGAGATTGAAGAATCTCCGCCTTAGACATTTTCATCTTCAACTTCTTATCTTTAGCCTGTTTCTCTATCTCACCAGCAGCTTTTTCTTTTAAGGCCTTAGCCTCAGTAATATCCAAGCAAAAATGTGGCTCCCCTTCTTTCTTCTTTTCCTTATCTTCCCTCAATTTTGTTACCACTTCATCTGGATAAGATTTTTGCTTCTTCGGTTTATGAGGTGCTGATTGGACTTCCTTCGATTTGGGGGTTTTATCTTCAACTTGTACATCCTTCAACATACTTTTCTTACCGGCCTTCTATGAGGTTTAATACTTTTCCACATTTTGTGGAATGGGTTCTGCCTCCTCCTCTAGAAAATCATAAAATTCTCCTATCTCTGTGGAAAATCATACTTTCATCCTCTTTAAGGTGTCATCACTAATCAACATCACCTTGAAATTTATCGGCATGTAGCTACATGGGATGTTGAAGGACTCAAGACACCGAACTATCAACTTTGAAAGCAGTTCTAGACACATAATGATCTGAGCTCTAAGATGGCCATTCTTGATGTTCTGAATCGTAATGAGGATATGTCTCATGTGATTCACCTTTCTTAGATTTACCAAAAAACCTAGAATATACATGTCTCTCTTCTTAAGGGTATCCTTATCACTCTTCCTCAGTATGATAATCCCATGTAACCGAAGCTGTAGAATCCTATTATTGATTGAAAGATGGGAGATCTATTTTGCAGTGTTGATATGATAAATACCAAAGCACTCCATAGCCTTTTCCTAAACAAAACTACCCTGAACCTCTGGCAATATATGAGATAAGAATTCTTCCTCTCATTCATATGGCATTCCAACCAAGATAGCCACGTTGGTATATGATAAAGCATAAGTCTTCCCAAGGATTTTGAAAGAGAACTTATCCCTTCCATCAACCTTGTAAAAATGGGCTGACTCATAAAACTCTATGAGCACATCTGGATACACCAAATCTTGAGCTCGAGTTTTAGAAATAGCTTCATCTTCCCATCAGTTGAGCTTGAAGTTAATGGAAATTAGAGAATCATACTTATTGAAGAAGTTTGTGTGTACCAACCTCTCCCTATATATCTACCACTCTGAGATCAGCCTGACTGAAGACATATCCTGAGATGGGGCTTCTGAAGACATTCATACTGATGAACTTTGAGAGATTCAGAATGGGCTTAAGAACTGAGGCAGAGGTTGGAGATGCAAAATCATTGAAAAATGATGTGGGAAAACCCTTCAAGGTTCCTTTTTATAGGCGATGAAAGTGACCTATCATCTTCCAAAACCAATCTAATGGTTGGGAAACTCTCTGATATGATATGATGGTTGAAAATATTTCTGCGAGGAAATCATGAATCGAATATTTTTAGGTTTTAATAAAAACATTCAAATTTAAGAGGAAAAAATCCGAAATATTTAAAGAATATACCAGTAAGTAAAAATTATTATGATATCTTGATTAAGGAAATCATACCTTTTAGAATCGCTAAAAAGTTTATTCGTAATATGTGATATTCTTCATGAAGAAAATTTGAATACAAAAAAATCACTACGAAAACCTTACTACGAAAAACATCAGATCTAAAAGTTTTTTTGAAAAAATTTTGAGTACCAAAACTCGATTATGAAAATTATGAGTACAAAAATACCCATTAAGAAAATTTTCTTTATGAAAATTTCCACTTTGAAAATTTCCAGTAAAAAAATTTTCAGTAGGAAAATTTCCAGTAAAAAAATCTCCATTAAGAAAATCTCTATTTCAAAAATTCTTATTACGAAAATTTTTCTTATGAAAATTTCCTTTACAAAAATTCCCCTTATGAAAATTTCTAAAAACCAAGTATGAAAAGTTTTATTTCTAATATTTTGAATGACTAACTATGAAAATTTTATTACAAAATTTTTGAAAAACATCAACTATATATGTACCCCCTATGAAAAGGAGGTTATTACTGTAAAGAGATTTCCTCAACAGAAAGTTAATGGAGGAAGATTACCTCACAGTTATCATTCCTAACTTTTTTTTAATTTATTCATGTCTATTGGAGGGTAAATATTTTTTCAAAATATCAGCAAGTAGATCTTGCATTCTAATTAATTAATGAATGATATCTTCTTTTTGTGTGTGATCCTTAAGAAAGTGATGCCCAATATCTATGTTCTTTGCACGAGAGTGATGTGAAAGGATTTTAGAAAGGTAAATATCTCTTATGTTGTCACACAAAATTTGAGTCTTAGTAAAACTCAAGCCATAGTTTGTGAGAGTGTGTTTCTTCCACAACACTTGAGCACAACAATTTCTAGCTGCTACATATTCAGTTTCAACAGTGAAAAGTGCTACTCAATGTTGCTTCTTACAGAACTAAAAAACTAACGAATATCATAAGAAATGACATGTTCCGGATGTATTTTTTATATCCATTCTACATCCGCCAAAGTCAACATCTGAAAAAATTCTATAAAACAGTATCATTTCTAGAAGTGTAAAATAGTCCTAAATCTAGGGTTCCTTTTAAGTAGTGAAAAATCCATTTCACTACCTTTAAATGAGATTCCTTAGGATTGGATTAATATCTTGCACATAAGAATAATGAAAACATTATGTCTGGACGACTAGATATCAAGTAAAGTAGACTTCTTATCATACCTTTAAAAGATGTTTGATCTACTGGTTTCCCAGTTTCATCAAGATCAACTATGTTTGAGGTACCGATGGGAGTACATATACTCTTAGGGTTTTCATATCCGTTCTTTTTAAGAAGATATTTAATATACTTATGTTGGGATATGTAGATTCCTTCTGGAGTTTTGTAAATTTAAAAACAAATGTAAAAGGTTAACTCACCCATCATACTCATTTCAAAATCAGATTTCATTATATCCACAAAGGAATCAGTTAAATATTGCTGAGTTGAACCAAATATAATGTCATCAACATAAATTTGGACAATAAAAACATTTTTCTTATCTTTATTTATAAAAAGGTTTGGATCTTTATTTCTTTAACATAGTTAATTTGAAACAAAAATCTTGTGAGTCTATCATACCAAGCTCGAGGGACTTTTTTAAGGCTATAAACAGCTTTCGTAAGTCAAAAAACATGATCAGGATGTTTCGTATGTTCCATTCCAGGAGATTATTCAAAAAAACTTCCTCTTGAACATAACCATTAAGGAAAGAACATTTCAAATCCATTTGAAATTGTTTGAAATTGAATAATGCTACAAAGGCAAGTAGTATATGAATAGATTCATGTCTATCTACTGGAGTATAGGTCTCTTCATAGTCTATTCTTTCTTGTTTATTATCACCTTTAACAACTAAACTTTCTTTATTTCTTAATATGATTCGATTTTCATCACACTTATTTCTAAAGACCCATTTTACTTCAATTATAGAAGTTTCCTTAGGTATTTCATCCACTGTCCAAACTTTATTCCTTTCGAATTCATTTAGTTCATCTTGCATGGCTTTAATCCAATCAACATCACCCAAATCTTCATCAGGGCTTTTTGGTTCCAATTGGGAATGGAATGCTAGATGGTCTACTTTATTTCGGAAGGAACTTCTAGTCCTTACGAGTTTATTGACATCACCAATGATACTATAACTAGGATGATTCTTTAGAAACAACTGATTTGGGTTTTGTAAAACATGTTCATCGACATAGGGTAGGAAACCTCATGGGGTAAATGTTTCAAGAGTATCTTCTTGAACATTTTCCTTATCAAAAGGATCTTCTATCATAGTTTGATAATCAGTTTTTGAAACCACCTCTGAGGATGTATGTTGGGGTTGTTTAAAAACAAAAGGATTGGTTTCATCAAATTTAACTTGTACTATCTCTTCAATAGTACAAGTGTTTTTATTGAAAACTCTATATGCCGTAGAAGTTGTGGAGTAGCCTATGAATATTCCTTCATCAGATTTTGGTGCGAATTTATGAAGATTATCTTTAGTATTCAGAATGAATACATTGAAAAAAAAATCCTTAAAGTAGTAAAGTCTAGGTTTTCTACCATTCCATAACTCATAAGCGGTATTATTAAAAAAAGGTCTAATCAATACTCAATTTATAGTATAACAGGCGGTACATATAGCTTCAGCCCAAAAATGTTTGGCAGTAGAATACTCACTCAACATGGTTCTCGTTTTCTATTAAAGAATTATATTTCTTCTTTCAACAACACCATTATGTTGAGGTGTTCCAGGTGCTGAAATGTTATGAGTAATTCCTTTTCTTCTACAAAATGTTTCATAATCAGAATTTTGAAATTCATTTCCATGATCACTATGAATAGTATTCAATGGAATGTATTTCTCATTTTTAACTTGGGATCTAATGTTTTCGAAATAATAAAAAGCATCAGAATTCTTTGCTAGAAAATAGACTCACACAAATCTAGGGTAATCATCAACCAAGAAAAATACCTAATATTTTCCCCCAATGCTTCCATTTTGTGTAAGACCAAAAATATCCATATTCACTAGCAGTAATACATCAGTGGTTGACACTTCACCCATGAAGTTAAAATTTAATATGTGTTCCTTGGCATATTGAAAAGATCCACGAACTTTTTAAGAATCAAATCTAAGCTCTGGTAGATCCTTAACTAGTATCTTCTTAGAATGTTTGCATAAGTTCATAAGGTTATAGTGTCCTATCCTTCTATGCCATAACCAATAATGATCTTCTATTTCACTAAGGGACTGTAATTCTTGGCTCCTAAGGCCTTCTAATTTTAGTGTGTAGACATTATCTTTCCTATGGACAGAAAGAATAAACTCTTCCTTGGAATTGTGTACTAAGAACTTATCATTCCTAAAATTCACAAGGTATACTTCATCAAATAATTGGCTAATTATGATGAGGTTGTGCTTGATAACCTTAACAAATTGAACATTTGGAATCAATGTTTTTCAAAGAATAACGATGTTAACTATACCAATAATTTCTCTCTAATAATTATATCTGAAAGTGACTTTTCCTCCATAAATCATGATAATATTTTCAAAATAGTTTTTTTACCATTCATATGATGGGAACATCCATTATCCATGTACCATGTATTTGTGGTGGTACTTTTCCTATTTTCTTGAAAATAAGAAAAATTTGGTTTTCAGAATCAAGACTTGATTGCATACGTAATTCTCAGAAAGAAAAATATCAGGAACCCACATGTTCTTAGAAAAATAAGCTTTATAAAATCCTAAAGATTTGGTTTTGTTTAGAGAACAATTCTTTGCCCAGTGACCACCACATTGACACATAGTGCAGAATGATGAACTCTGAGGAACAATGTAATTGTTACTAAAAGTTGGTTTAGAACCAGTATAACCAAAACCAGAATTATTCCTTCAAGGTCAGATTTGTGAATAAATTTAATCAATAATTTATTTACCTTGGGTAAAGTTTGACAAATAGTTACTTAAGGAAAATAATTTGGATTTAAGTTTTATAACTATGTTAATGTCTTAAAAAACATTTGAACTGGAGATAGGCTTGAAAAAAAATTTATTGGAAATTATGTTTCCTAGATTTTTAGAAATTTTATTCTTCTCAGAACATAATTCCTCAAGATATTTTGAAATTATTTAAAAATAATCATTTTTCTTATCAAGATCTTTAGAAAGATCTGAAAATTCCTTAGTATGAATATTATTCCTAGAATTTTTTGTATCAAGTTTTTTCATGAGATTTGAATTATCATTCTCAAGGAGTTTGGAAATCCTAGAAACATCTTCATAGGTGGGTAAAGTATTATCTTCATAAAAAGAAGATTCTTAAACCTAAGAGTTATAATATTTACTTTCATTAGCATTTAATGAACCATTGGTCATTGATTCAACGTTGTGTACTATAGCCATCAACCAATTATTATCAATAGGTAGCCTGACTGAAAGACCAAGATTCTTCTATCCAGAAGATTCTTAATAAAAATATTCATCTGAAGAATCTCCACCACTGGCACTCCATGTTTCATTAGCTCTCAAAACTTTATTAGCATTATACTTTTAATACTTCTTTATGTTTTTATCAGGATGGATTTCATTTCTATATTTTTATTTTAAGGATAGGGAAATCAGGTCTTATGTGTCCAATTATCTTTCATTCATAACATGTAACTTCAAAACCTTTCTTGTATTTACTTTTCTTCTTCTAGTATCTATATTGAAAGTTCCTCTATCCATATATCTTGTTCATCCTTCGAACAAGAATTGCTAATTCATTTTTTGAGGACTCATTTCCACTAGATTCGGAATGAATAACAACATTCTTAGATTTGAATCTAGTAACTCTCTCAAGAGTCTTGGCTTTCATATGATTAGAAGTAGTAGTAAAAGCCACACTACCATTTCCATTATTCTTCTTCACAGTATCATCATCTCTCTTCATTCTAGTCTCATGCTAAAGAAGAGTTCCAAACAATTCATCAAGGGCAATCTGAGTAACCTTTCTATTCTCATCAATTGCAGTCTTTTTATATTCCCACTCATTTGGCATTATTTCGATGATCTTATCAACAAGGGCATCATCATCCAATCCTTTTTCACCCATTGATTTTAAACAATTCACAATAGTCATGAATCCTTGTTTCACCTTGCATATGTATTCTCCATAAGGAAAACTAAAACAATGATATTCAGCTCTAAGAATGGCTCTTCTTGTCTCAACTACATTGGAAGTTCCAAAGTGAGTAACTTCTAATTTCTTCCATATAGAATTTGCTGCATCACAAGAAGAAATAACTCTATATATATTTATAGTCATTGAACAAAGTAAGGTATAGCATACCTTTTAATTAAGTTGATATTTATGCTTTTCTTGATTTGTAAAGGTACTTACTTATTTATCAGGAATTTTTTATCCACCGGTAAGGATAACAAAATTTTTAACCCTAGTATTGATAATGAATGTCTTCATGAGATCTCTTCAATACTTGTAATCATTACCGTCAATGATTGGTGGTCTGGTAGGATTGAGATTGTCTATGGAACCAACATTAATTCAAACCATTTTTAATAAAAGTCTTTCCAAAAACACTTTTTATTAGAAAATTTTTATAAACAAGTAAAATATTCTAAGCAGTATAATATAGAGTAAAAGTATCTCTATGAAAAAGTGAATCCGAATTATGAGTCTGAAAATAGATTCCAAAAAAATATGAATCTGGATGTGTGAATCTGAAGATTTATTTCTGAGAATTCACTTCTGAATCTAATCGAGATATTAATTCAAATTGAACCAAATGCTCTGATACCAATTTTTAGGATGATATGACTGAGAATGATATACTATATAATTCAAACGTTGGATCGAAATTAGAATGATATTCTCAGATACAAGAGGGGGGGGGGTGAGTTATTCATTATAAAAAATCCTTAGGAGATTTTAAAGATGGTTATATTTAATAAGGTTAAATAATATAATTCACAAGACCTCTATAAGTTCTAATCACTTGCTAAATTCTTGAAAAGTGATTCTGGAAAAGGAACATAACTAATGTTTTCAAAGATAAAGATTCTAGATTAAAGCATATAGAATGTAACTATATCAGAGTACAAGAGTAATAAAGTACAAGATAGTTATACATTCCTAAACAATAAAAATGAAGCGTAAAAACAAAGTAGTAAAACTATTGCTAACAAGTATAAACTCTTTTATCACAAAGTGGAGGGTATCCAACAACCGTGGATAAAGGTACCTTGTTTTATATTTTCCAGAATGTTTGTCTTACCCACACTAAGGTAAGCCATTGATACAAAAATCGGAGTATATCTTTCTATCCCGGAAATCCCCCAACATTCAGGTAGTCAGCACCTCTTTCTTCCTCAACAAGGAAGCCCTCAGCTTCAAGGTGTTGGAACCACTATCTTCCAATCCCCAGAAGCCCTTGATTGTACACAGCAACAATCAGAGTCACATGAAGGAAGTCTGTACAAGGAAATGTTTTAACAAGTCATTCAAACATTCTGTACGAAGCTTGAGAGTTGATAAGAGTCTCTCTCTCTAGAAATCAATTCAATAGCATGTAGTCGTGGTCGTCAAAATTCTGTTTTCATGTTGTGACTTCTTTTCAAATGAACTTTTATTTATAAGCAACGATCTAACAGTCAGCTCCCTCATACAACGGTCATATTCATCCTAGAATTTCGGAGGGACCTATGCACATGTCACTCAAACAACTGTTAATTGATAAATACAAGCACGACATCATTTTGTAATTGATCAAGTGTAAGCATAAACAAAAACTAATATTTGAAATAGAGAAAATGAAAGTTTGGAGTGGATATTTTTAATGTCTGGAGTGTAGAAAAAAAATTAATTCAGCATCTGTAGTACTAATATATTTGGATTCTGTTTTGTAGTAATTCGTAATCAGAATTCATAATCATAATTTATCATCAGAATTTATAATGAGAATACGTAATCATAATTCAGCATCAGAATTCGTAATGAGAATTCCTAATCAGAATTCATCATCTGAATTAATAATGAGAATTTGTAATCAGAAATCAACATTTTAAATCATAATGAGATTTCATAATCATAATTCATCATTTGAATTTGTAAAAATAATTCTTAATAAGAAATCATCAATAGAAATCGTAGTTATAACATTATACAAGTTCGTAATCAGAATTCAGAGTTGAAATTCATAAAAGATCGTAATAGGGAATTCGGAGTAGAACATCATAAAAGTTTGTAACATGAATTCAGATCCTAAAATAGAATGCTTCATTTCTACGTATTATGAGATTATGAGTTTTTAGATACGAATCTGATTTTTATACTTAAGAAAAATTATGATTTTAGTAATGAAATATTTTCAAGGGTAGAATTCCTTGGGTATGGAAATTTTCCTTATAGATGTAAAATATAGGGTAAAATTATATTTTCTTTAAGATAAGGTGCTTGTGATTTTCAAAACAAGAAGGAATGGAAAAGTCAAAGGAAAACCTTATTCACCCAACAAGTGTTATTTTCATTTCATTTTGATCCTCAGTACCATCTTTCCGGTAGAGAATCGTAGAAAATCCTTTCTCTAAATTGAAACTCTAGAGCATGCCAATGATTTTCCACATAATGTTTTTTATGACTATGAACAACATTGATATGATACTGAATAGATCTAATATTCTCTTCCAATTCATCACCGATCTAAGGTCCCAATAGAATAATTTTTCCATCATCATCCCATCATGTTGGAACTAATCATTTCACCCTATAGTGTGCTTCATTAAGTTCCAAATGAATTCTTGAGTGAAAGATATTGTTGTATGAAAACTCAAATAGAATAAGGTATAGAACCAATCCATCATTTATATCTGGAAATCAATTTCTCAATATATATAATAATGATTAAATTTATATTTTAGAGAGACCATATTCTTGAGGATGATATGTGGTGATGACACTCAATATTGTATCTGGTTCTAGATGGTGAATTTTATATAAAATTGAGGAGAACCTCAAATCCAGATTTGAGAAGATGTAATGTGGTTCATCATAAATATTTACCACATCCTTGTTGTATATCCTAAAAAGATGATATTGAGAGATGAATTTTCTTAGAGTGATGAAGTATATTTACATAGTAAGGTGATCAGCTACCACCGATATAGCATTATAGCATTTAGTGGTTTTCTGTATTGTAATGAAAACATATATTGTCATGCTCTCCCATTTACAATCAGGGATGTGTAATAGATCAAATAAACATTTATAATATTATCTTTCATCCTTATATTATGGGAATACCTAGAACTAGGATATAAAATCTATAATATCTATCTTTATGCCTTCCCACAGAATGTATTTTTTCAAGTCCCTATAAAAATTTATACTTCTAGAATGAATAGAGAATGATGAACTATTAGAGTAATATAATATATCCTTCTTTAAATGTATTACGAAAGGAACACATAAATTATTTCTAATACATTTCATTCGATCCTAATCAAGGATAAACACTGGAACATTTCTACCCTTTATTTACAAATCTGCCTCTTCTTTATGGGCCTCCTTACTCTTAACATGGAAACATGGTTGAATTTTTATTTGAGAAAGATAATATTTTCCCCTCCCATTGGGATTTCTAGATCCAACCTTCTCAAATCATATTATATTGGAACATTTTTTATCCTCATCATTGATAAAAAAACATGACCATATGACTAAAAGTAGAAGCCACCGGGTTCGCTTTCCCAATGTTGTAATTTACTTAGTAGTCGTAATAATTTATGAACTCTTAGAAACTTCTCTAGCCCATATTCAACTCCTTCTATCCGAATATATACATTAGAAATTTATTATTGGTATATGTATCACACATTTCTTCACAAATATATTTCATCCTAATATTTTATGAAAAAATCACTATTTATAACTCTAAAATTCGTGTTAGGAATTATTTGTCATGATTCTCCTAATACTATGAGGAATAAGTGATAAAAAAGTTATTTTTTATAAGAACACATCCCAATCCCATCATGGATACATAACTTTAGATTATAAAACCTTATCCACTATAGGCTAATGAAAGCGTAGTTTCAATGGTTGGTCTTCTCTATATGTACTTCAAAAATTTCCTCACATTCCTCTATATAGAGGAATTTGATACCCCTCTGAGTAAACATTATCATAGTGTTTGAGAGTTTCGAAAAAGTATCCACAAAACATCAATTATAATTTCACTAACCAAGAATGTTATTTTTCTCAATCACCATGGATGGTCTAGGACGAAATTAAATTATCTTCATATTTGATGGATCTACATCTATACTGTCTCTTGAGATTATGTGACAAAAAAATGAAAATATTGGCACAAAAAATTTACGAATAGTAATCATCAATGTATTTATCTCTTGAGGATGAATGACGTGATTTTCGGGAATTACATTCCCTCAAACATCAATAGATTAAGAATCACAGACTTGAGATGTTATCATTAAACCATTTTGTGATTTCATGTATAATTTCATGAATTATTAATTATTTGGAATCTTAAAACACATATAAAATAATTTATACATGATATAATGGGTTGATGGTAAATAAAATATAACATTATTATTTCTAGAGTGGATGGTATGTGTACCTTTCACCACATCATTATCCCGACACTCATCAAAAACAGTGATTTCATGGGATTTCACATGTGCATTAGTTTAGGAGGTTTTTGGTAATGATCATCATTACCATCCCTTGTGTTTGAGAAATGTTTATCATATTTTGTATTCTCCTTACACTAGTATCCCTGAAGTTTGAGAGGTCTATTTTGTGCAGATTTTCCTCCATTCGCACTATGTACAAACAACTTCCCATAAAATAAACAATAATATTCCCAAAGGCCTTCACTTACATAGTGAAAACATATATTAGACCCCTTAATGAGTTTATTTCTTTCTTATCCCCACAAATATATATTAATGGTTATCTAATATTCTTCTCATCATGGTTTTTGGATTTTTTTTATACTCCATCTTCATTTTCTTATATAAAACATGGGATTGATATGTGATTCCTACCACTATTTCATCCATTATTTAACAATGCATGATATCATCATATCTACTACAGTATCTAATGAAAAAATAAAAGCTAATATTTTTCATTAATCCACTAATGAACCAATCAACATTAAAAATGGTTTGGATGATAACTTCTAAACTATACCTCACAAGTAGTTTGACACTTTCATTATAGGTACAAATGAATTCATAAGAACAATTTTTTCAACACAAGGAACTCAATGTCAATCATTTAAAGAAGAATGTGTGGAATTTAATTGTTAAACAAATAGTTTCTTGAACTCATCCCAGTCTGTGGAATCATTTTCATCTTTCTACCATGTATTATTTATTATAATTTAAAACTTATCCAATTCTCGTTCTAAAAATTATAAATAGTTATATTGACATTTTCATGCACCAAAAACTATAGAATATATAATATTATATTAGTAGTACTGATATATTTTATAGAAAAAAGTGGATCCAAATACCCACTGAATGAAGGTGGATGTTTCCTCATGATTGACTAAACAAAATGTTGTTCCCTGTATTTCTCATTTAGAAGTACACCGTTATTCATATGTTGATAAATCTTTTTGACGATAGGAATTAGTTTTTTTTTCATTATATAATATATAAAATTAAGTTATTCAGTGAAAATATCATTTCATTTTAAATCACTATCACCATTAACATGGTTCTTTTGGGTTCTAACAATTGACTAAAACCAAAATCATAGATTAATAAATATTTCTCATAATAACGAAACACGTAATTATAAAAATTAACTTATATGATATCTAAATAATTAAACTTTCTTCAATATATGACACCTTAGGTTTACCCAATGTTATTCATAATAAATGTCTATTTAAATCAACCATCATGGTTAATGGAGAGTTTCAGAATTACCAAGGCTTATTCTCTAAGAGTGTCTAATCATTTCTGTATCAAGGCATGTTATCATTTACCTAGTTATGTTGTGTCTACCCCGACACACCTTATCAGAGTTTTTACTCCATGTTTCATCTATTCTTGAGAAACATCCATTATAGTACCCATAAAGAGTTACATTTCCTGAAAACCACTCACTATATCCTTTAGAAAAATTCCAAGACATTTTCATATACTTTTCAGTATCCATAGACTTGTCCATAAAAATATCCATAGGGTTCTCATTATAGGTTTCTCATTATAGAATCCAAATTATAACTATTTTGTAACTCTAATACCAACTAAATTGACCCTCTCTCTTTAAAAATTGAAAAAAATTGAATAATATTAAAAAAATACAAACTGTTTCTTAAAGTCTATATTATTCTACTAATTATAAAAATATGGACTCATAATAATTGGTATAAAATTGAGCTACATAATCTATCACTAGATTCTTCATGACTACAATCCTTCTTAGAAACATAATAAATTATACATATATCTTCAAAACATGGAGTGCGCTAAAATGGGTGATCTCATATACATAGTAAGGGAAATAATGTGACACATGTGAGCATAATAATGATGAAAGGGTTATAATAATGAGATCCCAACATATTAAGATCATAACCTACATACCATTAGAACATAAACTTGATTAATTTAAAAGACAATGGTAGTTCATAAATTATGAATCATAATGAAATAAATAGGCCAATAGATTAAATAAAAACATAGGGATAGGAAATGGAATTATGGAACACACATACAAATTCAAAATGAATTCCATATTAGTCAATACATCACTACAAATAACATTATGGTAGTTTGGATACACTCCCCACATCACGTTTATTGCCATGGGTCACCCCCATGTCCATCTTAGTAGTACGACTTCACTCCTAATTTCCCCATTTTAGTCACGGTTCACTCCCTTGGACATAACACTAGGGAAGGGTCACCGCCATTTTAATGTTAGTATGTATCAAAAGATATAAATCAATTCCTAATGCATTGGAAATAGATATAGGTCCCACTCCTCTAATTATGAAATCCCACATTCTTATTCTAAAAATTTATAAAAATTACTCAATAAAAAATGAAATGAAATTGTTATCATAAAAATGAAATAATATAATTACATGTGAAAATTAATAGAAATTTTATAATCACTTCATCAGAAACATAACCCATGAAATGAACTGTGTTTATAAATTATATAACATGTGAAAGAGAAAAATATTATTTAAACAACATCCACTTAAATATTAACCATTAAAATAGAGTATATGAATGGAACCGTTGAATCATTTTCCCATTAAATGAATGCGAATCCCAAAAAATGTCCTATTATAAGGGAATTAAATTTTACATATTTTTTTATAATATTTTTTGAGGAAAATAATCATTTTTCATTGAAAACTTATTTTTAAAACATAAAATAATTTTAGAAATAATTTTCAATGAAATAAAATTTGAAAACATATAATGAATGCCTAAACACCAAAAATAATTTTCAATGTCCTGTTTTATTGAATAATATCTTAAATAATAATTTAAAAATGATTAAAACATTTTTTTAAATCATTATTTTTGAAATAAAATAGTCTTCCAGCTGAAGTGAGAAATATGAAAATATTTTTTTACTTTTTTTTCGTAATTATCTTATGTAACAATGAGTGTAAACTGGTACTAATACATGATGATATTAGGAAAAACATTTTATAAGATATTTCTTGAGTGTTCTAGGGTTATAAGTCATAATAGTTTAACAAAGGAAGCATAATCATATATAATCTGGAAAAGAGATGAGATTTTTTCATTATTGTTGTATAACTTGTTGAATTGGAACCATAATCCCCATGTAATAATGTGAAATTTCAGGAAGATTATAATAACATAAAAATAATGGTATTCAGTATATAACACATCAAATACACCTCAAAATATATTTTAGGTGCATAAAGAAACATGTGTCTCTATGAAAGAAAATTGAGACAAAACTATCATACCAATTTGGTAAGAATTGAAATGTAAATCCCATGAAATAAATATAATTTAATTGATATGAAAATACCTATAAATTTTAGTATAATAATAATACAATACATTAATGGTATGTATATACACCACACAAAAAAAGAGTCTTTTACAAGTTATGTGTGTCACATATATAAAATGTGAGATTAAATTCCTTTACCTTGTGTCTTCACTCTCGTCGCACCCATTAAAAAATCATGTACAATAAATATTAATATATTATAAATATATAAATAAATATTCTTGTATCTGATAAAATATACGGTTTTATTGTTTATTTAAATTATTCTCTTAGGAATAATTCTATATTGAAGTTTCACTTCAAGTAATATCAGCTTTGTTTTTTACCAATTTTTTGGCTTCTTATTCATGATCATCTTATTCAGAACATGATTTGATGACATTAAAAATGAAATAAAAAATATATATATTTTTTTCATTATATATTTATTTAAAATATTCTATAAAATATCAAAATTAAAAATGGAATACATCAATGGGGGTGATAGTTTGTTGTACATACACATGAATTTTCTTTTTGTTTTGTTGTCGTATTAAATGAATTTTTTTAAATGAAATATATATATATATATATATATATTATATCATTATAGTAGAATTATTTTTTTTATAAATATCATATATTTTTTATACACCCATCCTTAACACATTCCATGTAATGTGACAACGAATCACATCACTTTAAGGAGGTGGTAGTCCACACATCCACAAACAATATTATCCAATATACACTAGATAAACGTAAACATAAATTCTTCATAATATAATTATAGAAGCATAAATGATTGATAATAATTTTTTCTATAATATTTAAATAGTGTGTCCATAATAATTTCTAACAATGTAATATGGTAATGGAAAAATAAACAATCATCATTTCTTGAGGCGGTTGTTTGTCATACATAAAAATAGTACCTTAATTTCACATTACACGGATGTGTGTGTATGTTTAAAAACAAAAATATCATTAAAACATTTATGAATATATAGGAAAATGTTTTCATAAAAGTATTGAATAAATATATTTCATGTTTTTGACAATTAATTTAAACCTAATGAGTTTGAGGATAAATAATATATCTTATTCGGGTAACTCTGTTTTGTTTGCACCCAAGGGATTCCTTCCATGGAATTAGTTCAAAAGGGGTGATATTAGGAGGAAGGGAGATATTTCGATAAGTTTATTGGGTAGATAATGTATGATCCTATGTGGGTTGAGAGTTGTGAGGAATGGAGAGAGGTGGTGGCTATTTATAGAGAAGGAAGGGGACATTATTTGCATTTTTGAAAACAATTTTGGCGTACCCATGTTTTTTTCCAATTAGATAGCATCAGAAGAAAATAAAATTTAATAATGGATTTTATTCGTCTTATATATGCAAAAAAATGTTTTAAAATATATTATATGTCTTTTTGACCTTATGATTACAGTTTAGTTCTTTATTGGGATATTATTTCTCTTAATCGCTTTACTTAATTATAATCTCATTTACTAATATTTTAGGTAAAAATTTAATTGAAATTATTATATTTTATATTTTATTCTTATTAAAAATATTGAATACATTTATCCAAATTAAAATGACACATTCTTCTGAAATTAGTTGAAAATTAATCCTATTGACAGTCAACATTACATGTTTTTTATGTAAAAACGATCAAAGTTCCATATGTTTTTATATCAAATTTAAATATGATAATCATAAAAATTTCCAAATTTCATTAACTAATGTATATTTGCTCTATTTATATGTTAAAAAAATAATACATAATTTAAATATGTAAACAAATTAGATAAAAAATAAGTTTTTTATTAAAATTTTGTATTTTTATATATTCATCCAAAAATGAAGTACCTCTGAAAAATATCAAAACATCCCCATAAGAAAATTTTTTAAATTAAAAAATAAAAAATGATGTTTATTTTATCAAATTTTAATTTAAAATGATCCTAAATTTAATTTTAGTTTTGTTCACAGAAGGGCATGGAAAGTCATTCATTTTGGAAAATAGTAATTTGAAACAATAAATACTTTACCAAAAATTATTTGTTTCATTATCAATATTTTTTATTTAAGTAAAAACTTTACAAAAAATATTGTAAAATTATTTTTTAATATTTACACTACAATTTATAATGGATTTATTATAACTATTTAGTTTATATAGTTATAACAATAAAATGATGTTTTGTAGAAACTATGTGATGCTCAAAACACATTAAATAATAGTGTTGCATATAGAGAAGTCCAAGTTGGTTTCGAGTGAATCGAATTTTTGTTTTATTTTACTTCAAAAAATAAATGAAAATTAATGCATTCATGAATAAAGTCCACAATAATTCAGGTTATTAGATATACCTAGGGATTTTTAAACTAGGTGTGCAGAATTGCCTATTGTTGTGCACCTGGACCCATTCGATCATTTCTCTATGTGGTGTTTTCAGTTCTCAACCCATGGTACATATATTCCATATCCACATCCATATGTCGTATCTTTAAAATTATGTGTTTTCATATAATGAACGTAATTTATACAGTACCAAAACATTGGGATGTTTTCTTAGGTTTAGTTTTACCCTTAAATCATTTTTGAGTGTTTTCTAATCCTAATACCCAAAATAACTAATCATTCCTTTGATACCAACTATGAAAATGATTTTATTTACTATAAATTAATACATGATTAGTTAATTTATTTTACCTATAGTACTACCAGGAATATCTATATTTATAGTGCCTTTTTTGAACATGGTATAATCCAGGAAGACATAAAACCCGGGGTTTACCATAATAATTGAATGTATACTTAATCTGTATATAATATTAATTATAATTTTTCAATTCATGGGATAACCTATGAACATTAAAAAAATTGGTGGTCTATAAGACCATGTAACAGAATAAACATGTCATAACATGAGTAGTGTGCTACATGTTTGAAAATAAAACATTTAATGGGGGAATAAAAAGGGTGGGAATCATAAACATGATAAAATAGGCATGATAACAAATGATAATATAAAAAAAAGAAGGGGAGAGTGGAAAAGAATTTATATATGAAATCACAAACATATGTCGAGGAAATCTTCCAAGACATTATAAAATGGTGAAAATATTACATGACTGATTAGGTTCACCCCCTGGTCCCTTTCTTGACAAGTCATGATACTACAATATTACCAAATTCATTAAAGTGATATATAATCTTTGGTGCACCTATAACTTTCATAACATGTAAATGCATAAGTGTTCTATATATATAATTTTGCATCTGTTTATATTTGATAATATTCGATTAAATAATCAAGTAATGTTAATTAGTAAAATTAATTCACCAAAAAATATGTATGAGTGCATATTTCCTAGCAATGTTGATATGAAATTGGTATGGGTATTTACAACAGAATGTTTTTCCATGGGAACTCATAGTGAAATTTTAACAGCACAATAGAGGATATAAATCTTCATGGGAGGGTATAATTAGAGTTAAAAGGGTATATAAAAATTTATAAATCAAATGAAAATTAATTTGTAAATTGGAGAACAAATTTTAACATTCGAAATTGTAGAAAAATGGTATATGATTATGATGATGCTTGGATAATGAGGAGAATTAAAGGATTACATACCTTAAGAGGGTGATTCCAAAAGCATCGGAGGAGCTTTTTGAGAGTTTGGGGGAAACATAGTGGTTATAGAAAGAGGGTAGAGTAGAGAAATGGAGTTCTAAATTGTTTTTTAGTTATTATGAATTGGAATTTTGGTGGGTTTATATATGAAAAGGGTGGGGGTTATTTATTATTTCAAAAACATAGGTTTCAGACTCTATATAATAAAATTGTCAAAACCACAAACCATCCCATGGTTTTTTCACATGATTTATACCCAATTGAATGGATTTTAATTTTTTTATAAGGAAGAGGGATGAAAATATTAACATATTACCCTTGGTTATTTTGATGAGAGTTACGTTCTTAATGAAATGATATTAATACCATAAAAATAATATTCATTTTGGAGGATTCTAAAAATATTTGTAATTTTGTTTATTAGTAAAAAATATGTATATAATGGGTGACCACCTATTAGTTAAATAATGACTTTTAAATCATTTATTATGTCACATTTGGGTCATTATGGCTTTTTAATTAACATTGTATATTTTTATCATGTTTAATTTTTACTGAAAATTTTTACTATCTCAAAAAAATATTAAAAAATGAACATGGGATAATATTTAAATTTTAAGTCCTAAAATAATATTTTATTTACAAAAATAATTTTCTAAATATAATTTTTAGGTGTAATTGATATTTTTTGAGAATTGATGATTTTATGACCGTAAAAGTTTTCTAACTATTATAGAAATTACATTAGGCATACAAAAAATATTAAAATTTACAAATAATAATAATAAAAATTTAAAAATAATACATCATGATGTATTTATTCATTTAAAAAAATTTATTAATTATTAAAAATATTTATTAATTGGAATTGTATGTTACCCAAAAAACAATATCTAATTTGTGATATCAAAAATATGTTTTAATTAAAGACAATAAGGATTGATTATAAATATTATTACATTGAAATTAAAATATAAATATTCATTATCTTAGGGTAATGATACATTTAACATTATTTGACAGAAATTACCTTTATGGTATGGTGTGTGATGGTGCAATTTTTTTAGGGTGGTTCGACATTCATGGTTTGGGTCATATCACGATGAAATTGAAATTATATTAAGGGTTTCATTAATAATTTATTTATTGAATATTATATTTAGATTAGTGATTTTAAAATACCATTAATTCTATCTCCCAGGGAATCTCTGATAAGTGATCTTTATAGGGTGTAATTATATAGGATTAGGCCATCACTGTCTTATTTTGTGTCATATAGATTTCTTAAAACCCTATATTTATTCCAATCATTTGATCATTATTAAATTGAACAACCATCAATGTTTATAATTCATAATGGTCATTTGAATTTTAATTGATATAATAAAAAATCATATGTTTTCTATAACAATAATTCATAAAATGAAAATTTATTCAACCAAAAATTCATTATAATACAAAAAATTTAGTTTATTAAAATTAAAACATAAAACATCCATTTTTCAATGTGAACCATCATTCAGTAATTATAATACTGTTTGAATATACATTATATCTACAAGAATACTTAATTTTATAGTAATTTTTCTTCACACCTATCTATAAACCATCAATGTCAATTTATCATTTTAAATACCATAGGTTACGTAGATTTAATTGATACATACTATCATTCTATCTAAGAAGAGGATGTATAAAATCCCTAGGAATTAATTTATTTCTTGAAAATAATATAACACTCCTAAATGTATCATTTGGAATAATTACTATTATATCTATCCAGAATAATAAAGGAAATATTATGTGGAATGAAATCACTTTGATAGATCTACTTTATGAATTTTAATAATCAATACTATTTACTGATTAGAGTTACTACAAACCAATGGAATGAAAATAAATATAGTGCAATATCACATATAATATATGATAACCTCAATTGAAAGTGGCCTATAAATATTAATACATATACCATGTTGTCAAGTTCTATCTCTATGTCATTCATTATCAAAATATTTCTTATACAAATATTACTCCCTTGATATTTATGAATTCTTATTTAAATCCCTTATTAAAAATTCCTTTTACACTATATTAATTTATGTCATTCATAAAAATTTAACATAGGAAGAAAAAAATATAATTTTCCATTAAGATTCCTCGTCATAATTTAAGAAGAGAAATTGCAAAGAATTATAGGATTTATTTGTTTAAACATGAATGGGTTTCTTGTAGTATGTATATTCACAAAAAACATTCACTAACATTCCTTTGAAAATATACCTCTTGGAATTAGTCACTAGTAACATGAAACACCACATTTAAAATCATTATATGTTAATTGATATATTTAATTTGTCTTATTATTCTTTTGTATTAACTTATAAGTATACTAATATTTAAGCTTCCACTATTCTCTGGTCGTAATAATAATGAAATAGTATAATATAGCTATGAGAATAGGATTTTCCCTCTTCGTTATTCTTATCAATAAAAAAATAAAAATTTCTTATGGAAAAACATCTCAAATTAAACTAAGGGATGTAACTCACTAACACCATAAATTTGAAAAATTTCCCCATCTAAGTGTATAACTATACCAATTTTTTCAAATATGATATCCTATAGTTGAATAGTGTGTCTTACACCCCTTTTTTCCAAGGAAACTACTACAAAATTCTCTATGAGATTCACCTACAAATATGAGGATCAAAAGTGTCTTTCAAATCATTAAACTATGTAGGGATAAGAACAGTGGACAAAATTTCAATATGTCGGATCATTTGAGGAAAAGATTGAACTAGGATAAAAGTTTAATGATTAAATGTTTTTCATGATCAATAAAAAATAGATCAATATAGAAAGAAACTAACCATTGAAGTATGTTTCAGAATGTATTCCTAACATAAAATGTAAAGTAAATATTAATATAAATAAGGGGAGTAATATTTTAAGATTATTTTATCTATGCATGAAAAACATAAATTATTATATACTTCAAAGAAAATTAGTTTTTCCTTTATATTGATAAACTATACAACATAACTTCAAATTCCATTGAATATGGTTATGTTCTAGAATTGGATTGGAATCCTTGAATTATGAACCTATATATCCATAAGATATGTGTCTATACTATTATTACAAAGCATAGTGATCTTAAAGAGAATGAAAATATGATTATCATTGAGGTGGTATTACTAGGACAACACATTATAAAAATCATCATCTTACAAAAACATTAATCTGATGTGATAATGATCATGTTATTAAACTACTAAAATATATATTATATAATATAAAGTGATGGAAAAAATAATAATAATATTAACTAATTGAAAATACAAAATCAAGGGAGAACAAATCTATATGGAATAATTATAATTTAGAGGGTGATAAACTGAAGTGGTAGTAGAGAATGAAACATGTACTATCAAGTGTTATCCTATAACCATTATAGTTTAATGCAAGAAACAAAGTGTAACTATTGTTATTAATAATTAATTTTGTACTATTATTGAACACCTTGGGAATATATTAACAATCCCTTGTCCTTTTCATTATCCGTATTATAAAACATATACATCATGTTTTGTTTTTAAAGTTCGAATTTATTTTAATGCTAATGGAAACAAAATGTAACGCCCCGACCGCAGCTACCCAGAGTCGGTGCATTACTTCGCAACATTGGCATGATCACAAGAAAGATCAAATCTCGAAAGACCGATTGGTTTAGTAGCCTTGGAAACACTAGATATATTCATAAGTTTTACATTACATCATAAAATGAAAAACTACTACAACAACATAATTTTTCCACAGTCCACACTATAATCCCCTCATAATATCCCTGCAGGTCATTCATAACTTACATCTTCACTTCCTGGGAAAAATAAAACATAGAAAAGGGGTGAGCTCAAATGCCCAGTAAGGATAACAATATAGCGGAAACTTTCATCAATAAGAATAAACATTTAAGGCAATGTATAACTAAAACAAAAGCCTTTTAAACATGAACTTTCAACATGGTATGACATAAATAAAATGAAATAATGCCATTTACTTATTCACATGGATATTCTACTAATCGAATAATCACATGCAAAAATCAATAACCACTTTCATAATGTTGGAATGCATAATTCCAGACTATCATAACCACATAGCCAAGGCCTCGTGCCAAGACTACAAATAATATTTTGTCAAGGCCTTGTGCCAAGACACTAGTTTGTCTCATGAGACCTACCGAGGCATCGAGGAGCTATAGCGGGCTCCACCCGTCACTTACTAAGTCCAATGCATTCCCATATGAAAGGTTTAAACATAACATAAACATTCGTATTAAAACTAGCATACGAAATGTCAATACTTTCACCATAAACTATGAATGGTATAAAAATAGCACACCCACAGTCAAACATATCACAAAACTTTCAATACAATATAGAAGTTTTGTATCATAATAAATCAACTTCAAATAATCTTAAAATCCATCAAAGGATGTTGACATAGATGAAATCAAAATTCTTTTTAAAGAAATATCTCCTTTTATTTTGAAATCATTTAAGATCCATATAAAATAAAACATTTTCTTTGAAAATATTCTTATAAGCTTGTAAGGTAAGGTTTGAAGATTTTATAACGGCGGAAAATAGCCGCACCCTCCGTATAAGTTAAAAAAACATTCTTACCTTAATTCTGTCGAAAAGGTTAACAAGGACATTGTTTTGAAAACGACGGAAAGATTCCTTTATAAACCTCTTATAAAAATTCAAACAAGGGTATAAATGACTTTAACCCATATTCTTGTAAATAATAAATATGTTTTGAAATACATTTCGAAGAAACATGGATGTGGATGATAAAGAAATCCCAGTAGATTATTACGTATAAACAATCTCGGATAATGAAGAGATTTTGAAATAAATCCTTACCTTGTACTTTTACTTTGTTGGGGTAGGTTAACCTCCTGTATAATGGTGAAATAATTGTTATTAAATTATACAAGAATCATATACATTAATATGATATCATATATTATCTTTTAATATTGATTTGATAATAATATCTTAAAATTATCGTCGTTTCGGGTGTTAACTTACTCATTTTCTTTTATATGTTTTGTTACATAAGCCATGTTTGTAAAGGATAAGTTGTATATTATTCAAATCCAGAATGGTATCAAGTCCTTAAACATAATTTTTAAATCATCAAATGATAATTATACTTGAATGGATACGATGGAAAATGAATCTCATCGTGTTCGTGGAGACGGTAGTCCGTACGTACGCACGAACGCTACTTCCATTTAATTTTTATTTTAAAAGAATCGAATACCAATGATACATAGGTATATTACTATTCCATTATAATATAATATTTTATACATGTTACTTAAGTTCATTAACACCATCCTTTATACGTTCCATGTGTGGTATGAACGAGTCATATCATTTTAAGGGGGCGGTAGTCCGCACTTCCTCAAATGAAATTATCGTATGTATATACAACATGAAACGAATAATGGTATGAAATAAAATGGAATTACAGAAGCTTATATATAAAATATATATCATTAATATCATATTTAATTATAGTGCCATCATAATGGCCACCATGAGAGGCGGTAAGATGTATTTGAACAATCATCGTTTCGTGAGACGTTAGTTTGCCATCCACAGAAACATTATGTTCATCATCCATTAGATGGAGTTGTGTGTATGTGTAGTTTGAATCCATCTTATAACAACATCCTAGTATATTGAGGATACTGGTGTTGTTACAAAAGAAAGGAAATATAAAGAGTTTGGGGGTTGGAGAAGCAAAATAAATGAAAATAATTTAAGAGAAATCGTTACCTTTAATTTAGGTAACTCGCTTTGGTTGGAACCAAAGGACTTCTTGAAATGATTTCTGCCTAAGGGGAAGCCTCAAGGAGGAGGAGAGGGATGTGGGGAGCTTATTTGGGCATAGTTTGGACGAGCCAAGTGGCTTGAGAGGTGTGAGGAATGAGTAGAAGTGGTCTCCTTTTATAAGGGAGAAGAGGGGCTCTTTAAGAAAGAGTGAAAGTATTACTTTATAATATAATTATATTCGGTTTATAATGGTCCAAAAATCATTGAGGTCGAAGATAAGATGACTCATATTCTAAATAACATCAACCAATAAGAATTGGACAAGTTTTAGATAATATTGTAATCATTATAATCTTATTTATTTAAATGATTTATTAATGAGGTAAACATTGCATCATTATTGTGTCATTAATAATTTAAATTATTTGATGTCTAAAAATTATAAATAAAATATAATTATGTAGGAAATCCTTTTAGCTTTCTAATTAATATTTATAATCGAAAATCCAACATGTATAACCCTATGTAAAAATTGTTCTTCTAAAAGATGTAATCTTATGCCATTTTTATTTTTATTTTAACTTTATTAATATAAAGTGTCCCTACCACATACAAGTGGCTCCAAGGGGTCCCCAAATTGACCCAAGGATGCCCATGGTCGGGTATGTGTCCACCAATAAGGTTAGGACACGTTTTAGGGTAATTTTTTATTATTATAATATTATTTTTTAACCCTTATTTACCGGATTTACCCTTTAACCATAGTAAATAAAATATTTACCGCAGTAATTATTCATAATGTGTAAAAATAAAAGTTACCTATTTACACAATTTGAACATCCTGATTCCAAATATGGAATCCATTTTCCTAAATTCAAAACACAGAAGTGGCAGAAATTAATTTAAAATTAATTCCCGCTGTCAAAACAAAAAGCGTGTTTTTAAGAGATAATAACTATCAAAAGATTGACACTTGTTTATGTTCGGTTTAATTGTAAAATTTTGTCCAATGAACAACATTATATTAAAATGTAAAAATATATTCTAAATATACCTTAAAACTACTAAAATTCATAATTTATCACTATTAATTATTTTGATTAAAAAAGTTGTTTTTAATTAAAATTTAGTAATTTTCACTATTCATCAAAATATGAAAGTTATCCGAAAAGTACCAAAATTTCACCTTAGGCTAAATTCGATATTCCGAGTCCAAAAATGAAGTCCATTTTCAAATATAAAATATATATAATTTCAAAAAGTAGGTATTACTATTCACAATGGCTAGTTTAATTAGTTGTGGTGTGTGTTAGAACTCGAGGTTGCGTACAACACACGCTATCACATTATTCGAAGGGAAACGTACCGTAGAAGCTTGGGGTGTTACATTCTCCCCTCTTTCAAATAATTGCGTCCTCGCAATTTCTAGGGTATTACTGCATAAAAAGACTCGGGTGGTTCTTCATCATAAGTTCCTCGGGTTCCCACGTTGCCTCTTCAATCTTATGATTTCTCCACAAAACTTTTACCAGACGCGTCGTCCAGTTTCTCAGTACTTGTTCTCTTGTATCAAGAATCCTGACGGGCTCTTCACAATAGGAAAGATCAGGTTCCAGTTCTAATTCCTCATAGGTGAGTACATGCGTTGGGTCAGGCATGTATTTTCTCAACAGAGATATGTGGAACACATCGTGAACTTTGGAGAGACTTGGCGGCATTGCCAATCGGTAAGCTACAGCCCCATCTCCCTGCAATTGTAGCACTGAACGTTGGTAGCTTCCTTCTTCCCCTTGCAATCATGAGCTTGGTGGCCTTTTTCACCACACTTGTAACAGACTCCCATTCCCTTCAAGCAAGTATCAGGGTGTTTCTTCCCGCATTTACCACAAGATGGATATTCAACCTTTCCTTTCTTCCCCTTATTTCCATTCCCAGATTGATCAACAGGTCTCTTCTTCTCTTGCTTTTCTTTAAAGTCATAAGACTTAGAGAATTCCTTTTCGGTCTTGATAGCACATGAGACAATGTCTTCGTACGATGAAAAGGATTGTGAGACTAATGCTCGACGGAGAAATGGTTTTATCCCATCAAAGAAACGATCAATCTTACTTCTTGGGTTGCGAATATAATCTCCAGCATACCTCGCTAACCTTGTAAAGTTAGCCTCATACTTTGTGACATTCTCATCCTCCTTTGGTCTCAGACTCAGAAATTGCCTTTCCATATCCGCTCGATGGTCGCAAGGGAAGTATTTTTCTAAAAACAGATCTTTGAATTCCCTCCATTCCATATTTGATACTTCATCATCTTCCTTCATGTTTTGAATCAATGACCACCATTGATCAGCATCTCCAGTGAGGCGGTAAACTGCCATGATAACTTTTTCCCTTTCACTGCTCCCCAAAGCCTGAAATATTTTCTCTAGGAAATTATCCATTGCTCAGCTACTAAGGGATTTGTACTCCCATTGAACATTGGTGGTTGTTGCCTCATGAATCGATCTAACATTGATCCTCCACGCTGCGGATCAGGGTGCTCCATACGGGTAAGGTTATTATTCATAACCTGAGTAAGTTGTCCCAGTATGGTGATTAGCTGATCGGCACCATTTGCATCACCAGCCCCACTATAATTATCTTGAGCAGGAGGGCAATCCCTACATGGAGTGCGTGCATTGATACAGTTTCCATTTCTTCCACTAGGCGCCATTTATAAACAATGGCATAAACTAGATCAGTTTATGAATCAAAATACATAATCCCATACTTATAAAACACTTAACATAAATTGAACTATTTATGGATATAATCCATAATCATAAAAATGTTTTCTTTGAGGATGTATATACTCATAAACCCTTCATAATGATTTGTAAAGAAAATGAGAGTTATCCTAAGCATATCCCCCGGGAGTGTCGTAACCAAGAGTGCAGCAAGGCCCGTTGTCGTGTACCAGTTCCCGTTCGAGTCTAGCTCAATGCGGTGTTTTCGGGTTTTACCCCTAGGTACATCTGTGCCAGAGCCGCCTCTACCTGCTCGTATCTAGACAGGGATGTATTGCTCGGAAAACTCACAAAATCTCTACAATACCAAAATTCTAGGAAGTTCTTCTATACTAATCCTCAAAGTTCATCTTAGGTCTACGTGCTCTAATCAGAGTTTATCTAAATCTAGCTTGCAAGGTTTGTACTAAACTTCCTCTGATACCAACTGTAACGCCCCGACCCCAGAAACCCAGATTCGGTGCATTACTTCGTAACATTGGCATGATCACAAGAATGATCAAATCTCGAAAGACCGATTGGTTTAGTAGCATTGGAAACACTAGATATATTCATAAGTTTTACATTACATCATAAAATGAAAAACTACAACAACAACATAATTTTTCCACAGTCCACACTATAATCCCCTCATAATATCCCTGCAGGTCATTCATAACTTACATCTTCACTTCCTGGGAAAAATAAAACATAGAAAAGGGGTGAGCTGAAATGCCCAATAAGGATAACAATATAGCGGAAACTTTCATCAATAAGAATAAACATTTAAGGCAATGTATAACTAAAACAAAAGCCTTTTAAACATGAACTTTCAACATGGTATGGCATAAATAAAATGAAATAATGCCATTTGCTTATTCACATGGATATTCTACTAATCGAATAATCTCATGCAAAAATCAATAACCACTTTCATAATGTTGGAATGCATAATGCCAGACTATCATAACCACATAGCCAAGGCCTCGTGCCAAGACTACAAATAAGATTTTGTCAAGGCCTTGTGCCAAGACACTAGTTTGTCTCATGAGACCTACCGATGCATCGAGGAGCTATAGCGGGCTCCACCCGTCACTTACTAAGTCCAATGCATTCCCATATGAAAAGGTTTAAACATAACATAAACATTCGTATTAAAACTAGCATACGAAATGTCAATACTTTCACCATAAACTATGAATGGTATAAAAATAGCACATCCACAGTCAAACATATCACAAAACCTTCAATACAATATAGAAGTTTTGTATCATAATAAATCAACTTCAAATAATCATAAAATCCATCAAAGGATGTTGACATAGATGAAATCAAAATTCATTTTAATGAAATATCTCCTTTTATTTTGAAATCATTTAAGATCCATATAAAATAAAACATTTTCTTTGAAAATATTCTTATAAGCTTGTAAGGTAAGCTTTGAAGATTTTATAACGGCGGAAAATAGCCGCACCCGCCGTATAAGTTAAAAAAACATTCTTACCTTAATTCTGTCGAAAAGGTTAAAAAGGACCTTGTTTTGAAAACGACGAAAAGATTCCTTTATAAACCTCTTATAAAAATTTGAACAAGGGTATAAATGACTTTAACCCATATTCTTGTAAATAATAAATATGTTTTGAAATACATTTCGAAGAAACATGGATGTGGATGATAAAGATATCTCAGTAGATTATTACGTATAAACAACCTCGGATAATGAAGAGATTTTGAAATAAATGCTTACCTTGTAATTTTCCTTTGTTGGGGTAGGTTAACCTCCTGTATAATGGTGAAATAATTGTTATTAAATTATACAAGAATCATATACATTAATATGATATCATATATGATCTTTTAATATTGATTTGATAATAATATCTTAAAATTATCGTCGTTTCGGGTGTTAAATTACTCATTTTCATTTATATGTTTTGTTACATAAGCCATGTTTGTAAAGGATAAGTTGTATATTATTCAAATCCAGAATGGTATCAAGTCCTTAAACATCATTTTTAAACCATCAAATGATAATTATACTTGAATGGACACGATGGAAAATGAATCTCATCGCGTTCGTGGAGACGGTAGTCCGTACGTACGCACGAACGCTACTTCCATTTAATTTTTATTTTAAAAGAATCGAATACCAATGATACATAGGTATATTACTATTCCAGTATAATATAATATTTTATACATGTTACTTAAGTTCATTAACACTATCCTTTATACGTTCCATGTGTGGTATGAACGAGTCATATCATTTTAAGGGGGCGGTAGTCCGCACTTCCTCAAATGAAATTATCGTATGTATATACAACATGAAACGAATAATGGTATGAAATAAAATGGAATTACAGAAGCTTATATATAAAATATATATCATTAATATCATATTTAATTATAGTTCCATCATAATGGCCACCATGAGAGGCGGTAAGATGTATTTGAACAATCATCGTTTCGTGAGGCGTTAGTTTGCCATCCACAGAAACATTATGTTCATCATCCATTAGATGGACTTGTGTGTATGTGTAGTTTAAATACATCTAATAACAACATCCTAGTATATTGAGGATACTGGTGTTGTTACAAAAGAAAGGAAATAAAAAGAGTTTGGGGTTTGGAGAAGCAAAATAAATGAAAATAATTTAAGAGAAATCGTTACCTTTAATTTAGGTAACTCGCTTTGGTTGAAACCCAAGGACTTCTTGAAATGATTTCTGCCTAAGGGGAAGCATCAAGGAAGAGGAGAGGGATTTGGGGAGCTTAGTTGGGCAGAGTTTGGACGAGCCAAGTGGCTTGAGAGGTGTGAGGAATGAGTAGAAGTGGTCTCCTTTTATAAGGGAGAAGAGGGGCTCTTTAGGAAAGAGTGAAAGTATTACTTTATAATATAATTATATTCGGTTTATAATGGTCCAAAAATCATTGATGTCTAAGATAAGATGACTCATATTCTAAATAACATCAACCAATAAGAATTGGACAGGTTTTAGATAATATTTTAATCATTATAATCTTATTTATTTAAATGATTTATTAATGAGGTAAACATTGCATCATTATTGTGTCATTAATAATTTAAATTATTTGATGTCTAAAAATTATAAATAAAATATCATTATGTAGGAAATCTTTTTAGATTTCTAATGAATATTTATAATTGAAAATCCAACATGTATAACCCTATGTAAAAATTGTTCTTCTAAAAGATGTAAGCTTATGCCATTTTTATTTTTATTTTAACTTTATTAATATAAAGTGTCCCTACAACATACAAGTGGCTCCAAGGGGTCCCCAAATTGACCCAAGGATGACCATGGTCGGGTATGTGTCCACCAATAAGGTTAGGACACGTTTTAAGGTAATTATTTATTATTATAATATTATTTTTTAACCCTTATTTACCGGATTTACCCTTTAACCATGGTAAATAAAATATTTACCGCAGTAATTATTCAAAATGTGTAAAAATAAAAGTTACATATTTACACAATTTGAACATCCTGATTCCAAATATGGAATCCATTTTCCTAAATTCAAAACCCATAAGTGGCAGAAATTAATTTAAAATTAATTCCCGCTGTCAAAACAAAAAGCGTGTTTTTAAGAGATAATAACTATCAAAAGATTGACACTTGTTTATGTTCGGTTTAATTGTAAAATTATGTCCAATGAACAAAATTATATTAAAATGTAAAAATATATTCTAAATATACCTTAAAACTACTAAAATTCTTAATTTATCACTATTAATTATTTTGATTAAAAAAGTTGTTTTTAATTAAAATTTAGTAATTTTCACTATTCATCAAAATATGAAAGTTATCCGAAAAGTACCAAAATTTCACCTTAGGCTAAATTCGATATTCCGAGTCCAAAAATGAAGTCCATTTTCAAATATAAAATATATATAATTTCAAAAATTAGGTATTACTATTCACAACGGCTAGTTAATTAGTTGTGGTGTGTGTTAGAACTCGTGGTTGCGTACAACACACGCTATCGCATTATTCGAAGGGAAACGTACCGTAGAAGCTTGGGGTGTTACAAAAAATACATATATATATATATTATATTGTAAGTTTCTATAATTATATATATATATATATATATTTTAATCATATATAAATAATGTTTTGAAAAACCCCACATGTTAAAGACTCATCATGCGTGTAGGATAGAGTTCCATATATGTATAGTCTAGGTTCACCATCAGTAATTGTTTTATTTTAATTATTCAACACAAAATAGTCATATTCCCATAGTTTTTTTATAAAATATGTTTATACTATTTTTTGTTTCATCTTATCCAATTTGATTACACTATATTCTATGTATATTAATTTTTAATTCATCAATTTTTATAAAATTACATAAAATGATCATTACATAGTTTTAAAATGTAAAAAATCATTTAATAGAAATTTCAGATAAATATTTATTATTATGAATATATTATTATACATTATGATTAAATATTTTTAAAATATAATTTCATATTATTGGATTAAAATATATAATTTATTATTTTATCATTTAATCTTTCCCATGGGATTTTAGTCAACTGGCTAGAGAAATAATTTTATCATCTAAATAAATATTTATATTTTTAGTATATATTATCTGAAATAATCTAGTTTTAATTATTGTGAGAAAACATCACTTCATGAATCTACTACAAAAATATATTGTCCATGCTAATATTTAGATATCTCATTAATAATATTTTATTATTTTTCCAAGTTGATATGTTTTATAAACTCTTCTTCTGATGGTAAGATCTATAATTCAAGGAATGGATAAAAATTGAATTCCATCCCACTTGTAATATTATAAGATGTGGTATTTACCTCATTACTGGCCATGTCCCAATACATCTATTTCTCAATTTGATAGGAGTAATTTGATGAAACGATATTCTCCTATAATTATCTATCCAATTTATTATTTTCCTGATCCATCATGTGAACATTATTGGGTATTTGGACAAGGTGATGTTTTTTCGCTCTACACACACTAATGATATTTTAGACGATGGGAAACTTTATGAAAATAAATTATTCATAAATCAGTAATTTTTATCAATGTATATTTGTTCTTTATGTATAAATTTTCAACGCATTATTTAAAAAAAATTATTGGATAAAATGTTTTACACCCACTACTTTTATATCATATATACATTTTTTTAAAATAAAAAAAATATTTTTTTTATAATTAATGATATTTATTTTATAAGAATACTAGTTTTTAAAAAAAATTATAACATTTAAACATTGTAATAATATGATCTGGAATACTACTCTATATATTTTTGATGTTGTTATGGAAATCAGTAATCCTTTTCTGAAATTATAAATTATTTTTATTCCACATCATTTATACCCATATAGAAACATAAAATGTAATGTAATCCACATTTTTGAAAACAAAATTCAATATGACTCACATTTACTACCATAAAAACTAAAAAATTAGTAATACATTATCTTTATTTGGTCGTCCTAAAATTTTTTCGTCAAATATAAATAATAAAAGTTTTAAAATATTATCGTATACAATTTATATATTATATCTGAAGAATATATACTGTTGTGAAAAAATATAAATGATCTAATTATAAATTACTATTTTTTTATATGTATTATCCATTTAGATTTTATAAAATTTGATTCAAAACATCCCCCAATGTAATGGACAATGTTAGAATAAAATTGATAAAATATTTATCAATATATATACATTATAAGTTGCAATAGACATTCATAACATCATTAAAATTTATTGTAATAAAATGTATCACTTGAAAATACAAATGAGGATAGTATTTTTTATCTTTTATTATTAATCCTATAATTTATAATGAGATGTAATTCATTATGATAATAGATATCATAAAATCAAAATAAAAATATTGAATGGATAATGTTACTATCAATTACATTATAAATATATCTAAGGATATAGTATATATTTTTAAATTGTTTTTCAATTTATATTCATTGTGAAATTTCATGTTCACCACATGTTGTTAAAGAAAATTCATTATGAATAACCATATTTATATCCCTTTAATGTTTTTCTAAATCACACATTAGGACCAATTTAAAAATATTTTTGAATAAAGAAATCTATTTCATTTAAAAATAATGATTATCATAGTTAGTTATGGTTATATAATTTATAGAATGTAAATAAATAAATTAGATGTAAAAATTATATGACGTAATCAATGGTGAAACATTATTTATAAAGATTTTTTATGTATTAATTTATTATAAGGTGTGGCATATTATGTTTCTCAAGGTAATTTAGTTGTGTTTTATTTTATGATAATTTTAATTTTTCATTTGTATTTAACATTATTAAAGATAAGGTTAAATATAATTTCATAGAAGATTACATATGATATAATGTGTGTTTTGGTTTTTATTATATATTTATGCAGAAAATAATCCTAGATATATTTTTTTACATATTATTCTTTTACACATAACACTTTATATAAGGATTAAATTATATTTTTTATTATGTTCATTAGAAATATATATTATTGGTAGTATTTTATATTATATTTTGTTGCATATAATTATGTATACCCATTCCTTTTACAAATTTTATTAAAAGATTCATGAAAAAAATATAAATTTATATAACCCACAAATCATAAGGGTGTAGTGTTAAATTGAAAATTAGGTTTATAACACCCTAATATTTTGTGAAATATTTTTTATAATAAATTTAATATTTTGAATATGTTTCATTAAAGAAAATATTTAATTTATATTTCTTACAGAAAACATTAATCTTAGTTTTCATTACATGTAACACTAGGCGTTTAATATGTTAAATATAACATCATGATTAAAAAACAATAGAATACCATTAAAATGTTATTATAACCTAAGATAGTTATCACCTAGACATTGGAATATTGGATATAAATAGTTTTAAAATAAATTATGCAAATAGTTTGTTAAAATACATAAATATAATTAATAAATTGATGACCAATTATTTAGAAATAAATTGAAAAACAATTTTAAAATAATGTAAATATTATTCTAGAAAACAATTTTTATGTGCTCAAATGTTTTTTACATAATGAAATGTATGAAAATAACATTAAATTAACGTTTTTAATGAAATTTATATATTAAATATTAAACAAAATATGTAACATTCATCATATGTATTTTCTATAAAGAAGGTATGAATATGTCCAATTTTATTCTTAATAAATATATTCTTAGAAAAACTATATCATTCACCATTTGTGCACCAATTTAGAAACAAATATTCAAAAATATTAAAATTTTATTGAAATAATAATCATATTTTTTTTAATAATTATTTAAAATGTATCATTTGATTAATTATTATGAATTTTATATGGATAAAATGATTTTCAATGATTTGAGAAATATACTGGTTTTATCCCAAATTTTCATTTCTATCACAGAATTTGAATACATAAAAATTGTATTTAGAATTTTTGTATAAGAAAAATAACATCAAATATATATATATATATATTAATAAAATATATAATATATGAAATACTTTTTTAATTAATTTTATCATAAAAACTTGTTATGTGTTTAAAATGTTTTTCATTGATTACCTAGTCTGTCATTGCATCTACGGGTTAAATTGTAAATTATATTTGTCCAATTTTTTAAAAGGCAATTTAAAAAATAGATTTTTGATATTAAATAATATTAATTTATATAATATAAGATGTTTAGAATAATTTTTTTTATAATAATTAATGCTATAAATAGAAAAAATTATTTAAAGCGGTTAAGGTAAAAATTGGATTACTATGGGGTAAAAAGAAGAAGATAATGGTTAAAAAAGGACACTAAATTTTACAAAAAAAATATTCAATGAATTTATTTATACATTATATTTTGTTGTATATATAAATTAAAATTTTAATCATTTTTTAATTTGAAAACATGGTTACACATTTACCTTTTACCAAAATTTCAATTGATCTACTCACTTTACTAATAAATGGCCACCCACACTCCTATAATCATAAGACATAAAAATACAATTGTATAATCCAATAAAATCCCAAACAACAACATTAATTCCATAATCATATCATTGAATAATTTTATTACATATAGATTCTCCCTTTGAATCATTTTTATCAAAATAAAAAGATTTTTTTCGAGGAAGAGGAAACATCTTTAATCAATAATTTTATTTTAGGTATTCTTAAATATACTTCAATTAATATTAATATATGGTGATATAATATCCTAAATATATTAATGATATAGTGATATTTTATTATTTTGAGGTATTTACCTATATTATTATCCTATTTCTTCAAATGGTATGTGAAATCATCTTGGTTTCTATGAAGGACTATCTACTCGCAAATTGAAATTATTCATTTTCCATCCCCACCAATCATAAATTGATATAATGGATAGTTTAATATTTATATATAATAATTTATAAATTATTAGTCTTTTTAAATCCATTAATTATGTATTCCTTCTAATTTGACATTCAATGGGAATATGATAACGTCTTTAATGTGTACGACAAACTACTACATCACAAGAATATGTGATTCATTCATGATTTATATAGAATGTAATAATGTTGGGTTTAATTAATATATGTGACTTATGTGAAATAATAATAATTAATAAATTTTAATATTTAAAAAAAATATTTTTTTTTGGAAAATGGTTAAAACATTCATGTTTACGTATAATATATCATATCTAGGAATAATCTATTTATTTTTGGATCTAAATCTTTCAAGGGTAACTCCGAATTTATTTTTACTCAGTATATAAAATAAAAATATCATTTAAAAATTATCAATATGATAAAAAAATGTTCAATTTAATAGATTCAAAAGTAACAAATCAAAACATACATGAACAACAAAGCAATTGTTTCCCAGAACATGACTTTATGATTGAATTGTTAATAAATGGGTAACAAAAGCTCAAATATACATCTTATATGGTATGATAAATATATATACAGTTCAGTAATAAATATATAATAAAATTATTTTAATTATAAAGTATATTATAATTATTATTAATATGTTTATACTTATATTATGGAATTGATGTCTCACATTTTACATATGTGAGACCCATCCCATATTCACCACATATTTAATTTTTTAAGTGTACATATTACACATGAATATTTTTTATTATTTTTATCTATAATATATTTGTTAATTTCGTATTATTTTTTTCTCTAATTCATGGTTTGTATGATTCAATGTTACCAACATGGTATTGATTTAATGTTATAATCTCAATATTTATAGAGATTTTTCATAAATATGAATTAAATAATTAAATAATATGATCTTTCTCTCAATAAACTTATATATATTCTTCTCCAATTATTATTTATATAGATTACATATTTTCCCTAACATTATCCTATATTTATATACTATACTAATAAAACAATTAGTTCAGATAAATCATCTTTTTTATCTTTGTTTGATAACCGTATTTTCTAAAACTATGTTTTCTAAAAATGTGTTTAAAAATATTTTTTACATTCTTCTAATGAATTATAAAATAAATTTCATCCCATGATTTAATTATGTAAAAAACTTTAATAGTAATCTCTTGTCCTTTATAAATAATTTTTTTATTTTACCAAGACATTTAAAGGATTTATTTATTTAACATGTATGGAATGAACATAATTTCCACAGTCATGATTATTTTGGTTTTTATAGCTTCTTTTAATAGTTTAAATTTAATCTTAAATAATATTTATTTCAAAAATATCATATGAATTTTTATAAATTTCCAAAATTTAAATGATATTTTACACAAGAAAATTTTAAAATTATGTTTAAATAATTAAATATATGTTTCTCATGTTATTTCCAAGAAATGGATTTAGAAAATGTATTATGTTTTAAAACATTTTATCATATGTTTATAGGATGTTTTTGTCATAAATGTCATCCTTTAAAGTTAAATTTTATTTAATTTCCATTCAAGAATTTTTTTGGGGGTTTCCCAAGATTTTACAGAGGAATTGGTGAGTTTTCATGAATTGGGACAAACTATGAGCCCAATTACATATATAAAAATATATTTTTATTCTTTTATAAATCCAAAAATTTTCCAATATTTTCATCCATTCCAATTCCTACATGTCCTCCCCTGACCTATTAACACCAAAATATTAATTTGGACCATTTAGGAATCCATAATCATGGTGGATATGAGTTTTTATTTAAGGGAATCGGCCAGCCCGAAAGCCCATTTCCTACATTAAATATATTTTTAATTCATCAATAACTCATTTTATTTTTATGTTTTTCAGTGATTCCAACACTCACCTCAGCCCAATTACTTAAGGCACACCCCCCATTTTTTCCTTCTCTAATTTGGAGCTCAATAGAATCTCGAAATTGAGCGAAACTTCACTAGATTACCCAAATCGCCCATATTTGAAGAGGTAAATTGATCCTTTCATAACATTGTATATTTGTACTCTATTTCCCTGATTCTAGTTCCTACATGATCTCCTAATCATTTTTAAAACCTCTATTGAAATTTTAGCTATTTTAAAATTTGGATACCTATGTATTTTGGGTCGTTTACTTCAAGATTGTTTTGGGAAATTGTTTCTCTCTTGAACTTATTCCTTGTCATTAGGGTTTCCTCCCACATTCATAAATTTATAGAGTGTTCAAGAAGTTAGGGTTCATACTTAGGGTTTCATTTTGGGTATTTATTTTGAAATGTTATGGTTTAGGGTTCGTTTTCACTTCCTTGTAATGCAGTGGAGGTGCAGTTGAGGATTCACACTGAGATTCAACAGTTTTGAATCAAAAGATAGGTAGTTACAATTTTAAACAATTATTTATGAGGTATATTGATTTATTTACACATTTTTCATTTTAATCATATGTTGGGTGTGGTGTGAAATATTTTTATGATTGATTTGGTTAATTGTTAAATTTTATAGTTTCTTTTTAACTTGGAATAGGGTGATTTCATGTGTAACTCATGGTGAATTATTTGAGTGTATTTTATAACTTTTGAAATTTGTTTACTAAATCCTGAATGGACTTAAAATTCTAGTTAGGTAATGTAATAGTGTCATGTGGTCTTGAAAATAAGGGTTTTAAATAGGTTTTATGTGTAAAACCTTTTTATACTTCTTGAGAGGATTTTATGAAAATATGTGTTTTCATTTGTATCTTTCGTGGTATTATTCATGTTGATTTTCACATTAAAGTGGTTTTATAAATGACTATAGTTTTGAAAATTCTACATTGGTAGTGTTTCGGTGTGTTTTGGTCATTTAAATATGGTTTTAAAATGGGTTTTATGAGAAAATATTGATTATACTATTTAAAATTGTTTAACGAATGTTTTGACTGATTTAAGGATTTATGTAAGAGGTGTAACCATATTGGGAAAATATATTAGAGTGTTTATATTTTGAAATGGTAGATTTTATATATGAAATGGGTTGTTTTCTGATGTGTTCCACCTTGTAAATGTTTTATAAAAAAGTTTGAAAGATTTACTAATGTGTGTAATAGATGTGAAAGTGATGTGTGATGTTTTCTGTGAGTGTGATGTGAAAATTGTTTTTGGTTATGAAAAGGGTATTATATAACATTTTACTGGACTATTATGTTAGTTTTAATATATTTTAATGGTTTTACAAATTCGTTTAATTGATTTGTGGAAGTGTTAAAGAAATGTTAGAAGTGTTGTGGGCTATTTTGGTGTGAGTCAGATTTCAAATCAATTTGAATGAAATGTGGAATTTTGTGACTTTTGTCGTATATATGTGTGATTCTTGGTTCATTGTTTATGAAGATATGATATTTTCCAGGGCAAATTATATTTCCTGATTGTTGAACTTGTTTGAGCACCAAGGCGAAAACACGGGTATCCAGGTCAGTGGACGTGTACTAGTATGCCAGTGAATCTGTGGGGTTTGGCCTCAGATTCACATATCAAGATTGACCCTTAAAACTATAACTAAATTATGATGATTTTGATTGGGGACCTCTAGGTTATGGGTATGTTCCCTACTAGTGGATCGTGCACGAGATTGGATATTTACGATGGTTACTCTCACCGAGATATGAGGTACATGAGACCCACAATGAGCTAGTGCCTAGGGGTTATTTCCTATTGATTGTGCTCACTAGATCCTTTATACACACTATTAGCATATGGAATATTTGGTAGGAAAATCCTGTAGCTTTTTAATTTATTTTAAAAGTGTGGATTCTTTAAATTATCTGACTAGAAAATTGATTTTTTTTAACATGCATCTTCTAGAAATTGGAACTAGAAATTACATGTTTTTTAAAACATGAATGATTTTCATCGTTGAATGTTTATAGAATGGAATATCTTAGTGGTGGTATCCTACTGGGCATTTTCTCACACCCTACATACACCCTTTGGTGTAAGTATTCATTATTTTCTTTTGTTTTCATAGGTTGGGTACAGTTTTTAGTGCCAGTTGTTCAGGTTTCTAGTAAGTCCTTGGTGGTGAAGTCTTGTGGAGATGGATTGATGGCTATGAACCATTCCATGAGGGTTCTTGGTATCGTTCTTTTTGGTTTTGTACCTTTGTTATATTCTTTTTGTGTTGTTTTAAAATATGTAATTCAGTTCTGAATTTTGTAAAAAGATTTTTTGGTTTGAAAAATCCAGATTCATTTTATTTGATACTTTTATACTTTTTTGTTTATAATCTCTAGTAAATCATTCAGAATTCTCATTTTATGATACCCGGGCAATTTTGCTAGCCTGTGGGGATCTAGAACGCCCTTCATCCCATGTTGCGGGCTAGGTTTGGTGCTGGTTTTTTTGGCGACCAGATTCAGTTCGTGGAAAAATGTTATCAAAGGGAAGTTCTCTCTCTTTGGGTCATATTATTTGGGGAGTAGTTTGGATGGTCTGGGGTTAGTATTTTCGGGACATGGTATTCTAGTTAAGAGTAGTGTGGCTGATTAACACACCTCATGATGGGATTCCAGTCACCAGGGGATGTCTAGACTTTTCTATGCCCTTTAGTTTTCTTTGATTAATTATGATTAGTATAAATGAATAGAGAGTTGGGTTAGTGGTCTTAGTGAGATCGAGGGTCTGGAAAGCCATGTCGAGCCAATGATATTTTCATAGAACAATCTCTGTGATTGTTAATTGATTGGAGTATGGATACCAACCATATATCCAAGAAACCCACTGAAACAAGTTTCCTCTTGCATTGCCCTGTGTTCTTTTGTTTTGAAATCATGGAACTTTGGTTTGAAACCCACATGGTTTTAAGAAGATAAATTTTTTCATGAAATGATTATATAATAATGAGGGAATGGATTGATTTTTTTAAATGGAGAGGAGGATTTTCAGAAATTTAATGGAATGGAAAATGGTGTGTTTTCACCGCTTTTTAAAGAATATACTATGTCAAGGTTAGTTTTGAAAAAGTGTTTCCAATAGAGTTTTTAAACTATTGAAAGGTGATTTAAAGGGATGAGATGTTTTTAAATTGATGTGAATAACTTGGAGGTGAGTTTTCATTAGAATGACTATGACTTTTTGAAAAGTTTTGTATGTTGTAAATTTGGTTTGATTTCTTGGTTAGTGGTCATGATAAAAAGGAAGTATTGGTTGATTGTTTTGGTTTTGAAAAGTGGAATGAGTTTTTGTATTGAACATTTTTTTTAAGAAACCACATGCATGGGGTTATATGGGATGATGGATGGTTAATGGAATGACTGGATGTGTTTTGGTATGGATATGGGGATGGAGTCTAGTGTGGCACAAAAACATGCATATGTGAGGCCCATGGGGTACCCTTGGTGGATATGTTAACCGCTGAACTGTTTTATTAAAAATATGATATTTAAAAGGAAAAATTGGTTTCTTTATAACTAGTATGTCATGGTGTTTATTTTGTGTTTCTAAAATTTTTGACATTGTAGGATGTTTTGAGTCCAAGAACCCCTCCCGTTTGATCTTTCATTTAGGATTGTGATTGGTCGGTAAGTTGTGTTCAACGAATGATTAGTTGAATCTTAAAGGAAATGTTTTTGGATGCCTTTACAGTGGTTTTGTTAATGTGTTTGGATCTAGATTTTGGTGTGTATTAAAAAATATACCATCTTTTTTGGGTCCTTAGGTTCAATCATTAGAAAAGGTACACCCCTTTATGAGTTAGTTCACGACTGAAGTGGAACTCAGATTGTTTCCCCATTGTAAAATATTCTAGTTGATCAATATAAGGAATATTATTTTTGACCTCTATAGATTTAGTCTACACCATTTTATTTTCCTGGTTTTTCTAGTCCTCTTATAGTAGAAGATTGATCATGGAATGATGAAAAAGTCCTTACCCTCTTACGTTTCGTAATTTTACTAAGGTGGAAGTGGCATGGGTTTTATATCATGGATGATTAGATGGATGGTGTCTAAGTGGTCCTATCAGTTCTTTGTAATCTCTTAGAAAAAGGAGGTAACATTAAAATACCAATGTGGGAAATCTGGTCATGAGAAGATATTGTGGCCACATTCTAAAATTTGGTGTTTTTTGGGTATGTTGTATGAGGAACCTCTCCATGAATTTTTTATATCAGTCACAATAGTCATGTTCTGTAACGCCTTGTGATGTCATGTACTCGATTGATTGTAAAGGTGAATGTCGTTTAATCCTCTTAGAGTCTCTATTAGGTTGTGAGAATGTCTCCCTTAGAAAAAACATCAAAATCATCCATTTTAGAGGAAGGTGAGTATTGGTGTTCTTTGCTTATATTGTTTCTCACCCGAATAAACAAGGTATGATGTATGTGAATCTTCTTTGATCTTTTATCAGTGAAATATTGGGTTAGGGTAAAGGGAGTTTAGATTGTGTCATGTCGTAGAAATCTTATCAAGGATTTAAGTCTAGTTGTTGGTGGCACCGAATGAATAATTTTCTTTTAGTGGGTTTCCAAAGCCTAATTGTGATGCTGATTATGCTTCAATAATTTGGTCTCCACCCATAGGTCTCAGAGAGAAGATGGCTCATAGTCAAGGGAAACCCTAGGGTCATTTTAATCCTTTTACAATGTCCTATCCTCAGCATTAAAGATTGGATGCGATTAAACCTCTGGTGTCACCAACATTCTTATGTTGTACCCGTTCGGTGGAAATGGGTGGAGGGCCTTGTAACCATGTCATCACCTAATGTCATTCCACCCACTTTGATCTCTATTGATTGTTTGGAGAATGGTGTAAAATCTGGATGAACATGTCGAGGACATGGTTTGTGCATGATTATTAGTGACTGTGTGCTAGGAAGCCATGTAGAAAGAATGATTTTCATAGTTAGTGAATGGTTTCACAAACCTTGTGGAATAACCATGCGACGTTACAAAATCATTAAATTTTTGGGTCATTCTATGTTGTCATGTGTTGGTCGGTTAAGATGGTTGGATCTTATAGTGGGGAGAACCACTATGATTCTCATGTACGTTCCTTCATAAACATTGAATTGAATTCTACCCTTTGTACCAGTGATTCTGATTACGCCTCCCCCTGTTTGGGTCCTCATTCTATCTCAGAAAAATACAGGTTCTCTCTTATGGTGGGGTGCCTATTTGTCTCCTCCCGTACCAATAGCTCACATTTATCCGTGGTCATAGCTTGGCGGTAGATAGTCTCATTTTTAAATATCTAGATACTACATTTTCTTTGAGTAAACATTGGGATTGGAGAGCTCCCAATGTTATAGTTAAAGTAAGGTAAGTGTATCCTCGTTCGAAGTTGTCATTAGTTTGGGTGAATGACTTGAGTCTTGTTCTGATAGTGTTTGAAGAGTTTTATTTTAGGGTAATTTATGAATGTGATTTATCATTTCAGGAATGTGGTGTAACTATGGGTTGTTATTAATCCTTCCTAAATTTATCACTGGTGGTGTTTTTCTCCTTGGGGGTGAATCATGGCAAAGAATTACATCTTGGTTTGTAGGTCGGATTTAGTTTTGGTATATGGAATTGCAGCGGCTTTCCGTGGATGGAAATTTTCATGATTTGGAGTTTTTTCATACATGAAATATTTTAGAGATAAATTATATATAATATCAATTCAGTCTTTGTTTTGGGGGTTCCCAAGCTTTTATGGATGAATGGGTGAGTTTTCATGAATTGGGGAAAACCATGAGCCCAATTCCACATTTAAAATAAAATTTTGTTTCCTTTATGAATCCTTCATTTTTCAACATTTTTCATTCATTCTGATTCCTAGATGTCATCCCCAGATATATTAACACCACTAAATTAATTTGGACCATTTAGGAATACATAATCGTAGTGGATATGGGTTTTTATTTAATGTATTGGGTCTTCCCGAAAGCACATTTCTTACATTAAATATATTTGTTAATTATTTAAAAACTCATTATATTTTTTTTGTTTTTTTATGATTCTAACTCTCACCCGAGACCACAAACCTATAGTGTTCCCCCACTCTATCATATTCTAACTTGGAGCTCAATAATATCGTAAATTTGGGCAAAACTTCTCTGGATTTCACAAATCGCCCTAATTTGAAGAGGTAAATTTAATCTTTCATAACTACTTCTATTAGCACTCTTTTTCCACCATTCTAGTTCCTACATTATATATTAATCCTTTTTTGATCTTCCATTACATTTTTAGTTGTTTTAAAATTAATATACTGTTAGATTTTTTGTCATTTTCTTCAAGATTGTTTTGGGTAAGTGTTTCTTTTTTCAATTCATTCCATCTCTCTAGGGTTTACTCCCGCATTCATAAATTTATAGAGTGTTCAGAAGTTAGGGTTCATACCTTGGGTTTGGTTTTGGGTATTATTGGTGAAATATTATGGTTTAGGGTTCTTTTTGACTTCCTTGTGGGGCAGAGAATGTACAGTTGAGGTTCTGCTCCAAGATTCATGGGTTTTGACTCAAAAGGTTTGTGGTTCCATGTGAAAAAAATTATTGATGAGTTATCTTGCTGTATTTACTCATTTTGTATGTATGTAATATGTTGGGTGTGGTGTAAAAACTATTTATTATTGATTTAGTTAAGTGTTAAATTTTATAGTTTCTTTTTAACTTGAAATTGTGTGTTTTTATGTGTATGTCATGGGGTATTATTTGGGTGTATTTTATAACTTATGGAATTGGTTTACTAAATCTTGATTGGACTGAAACTTTTGTATAGTTAATGTATTAGTGTCATGTGGGCCTAAAAAGAATGTTTTTGAATAGGTATGATGTGTAAGACTTTGTCATACTTCTTGAGAGCATTTTATGAAAATGGGTGTTTTCATTTGTATATTTCTTGGTATTATTCAAGGTGATTTTATAACAATTGAATGTGGTTTTATAAATGTCTATAGGACTTCCAATTCTATATTTTTAGTGTTTTGGTGTGTTTTGGTCCTTGAAATATGGTTTTGAAATGTGTTTTATGAAAAAAGCTTGGGTATACACTTTAGAATTGTTTTACGATAGATTTGAATGATTTAATGATTTATGTAAGAGGTAAAACCCTATTGGGAAAATATTTTAGATTTTGTATATTTTAAAATGGTACATTTTAAAAATGAAAGGTGCTGTTTTTAGATGCATTCCATCTTGGAAATGATTTATAAAAATGTTTGAAGGATTTACTGAAGTGTGTAAGATATGTGAAAGTGATGTGGGATGATTTGTGTGAGTGTGATGTGAAAAATAGTGTTTTGTTATGAAAATTGTATTATGAAACATGTGAGTGGATGTTATATGATTTTTAATATGTTTCAATGGTTTTATAAATTTTTCTAAATGATTTGTGGATGTATAAATGAAATGTGAAAGGTGTGGTTGACAATTTTGGTGTGAGTCGGATATCAAATCAATTTGAATGAAAAGTGGACTTTAGTGACTTGTGTCATATACATGTGGTATTTTTGGTGAATTCATGATGAGGAAATGATATTTTCATGTGAAAATTATATTTCAGGACTTTTTGAACTTGTTTGAGCATAAAGGGGAAAACCCGGGTATCTAGGTGGGTGGACGTGTACTGGTATGACATTGAATCCTTGGGGTTTGGCCTCAGTTTCACATAGCTAGATTAATTATTACAGCTCAAAATAAACTATGATGACAATTATTTGGGACCACTGGGTTATGGGTATGTTCCTTAGTAGTGGATCGTGCATAAGAGCAGATATTTACGATGGTTACTCTCACCGAGATACGAGGTACCTTAGACCCACAATGAGCTAGTGCCTAGGGGTTATTTCGTATTTCTTATGTTCATTAGATCCTTTATATTTACTATCATCATACGGTATATTTGGCTGGATAATTCAATATCTTTGGCATTTATTTTAATATTGATGATTCCTTAAATTAGCCCACTTGATAACTGATTTGTTTAAGTTGCATCTTTTAGAAATTTTAACTTGAAATTACATGTTTTTGAAAACTTGCATGCTTTTTGTATTTAAAAGTTTATTGCATGGAATATCTTAGTAGTGATATCATATTGGGATTTGTTTCACACTATACATACACCCCTAGGTGTATGTAGACTTGGTTTTACTTTGTTGTCTTAAGTTGGGTAGAGTTTCTAGTGCCAGTAATTTTGGTTTCTAGAAGGTCCTTGATGGTGAAGTCTTCTGGAGATGGATTGAGGGCGGTGCGCCTTTCCATGACGGTTCTTGTGATCATTCCTTTTGGTTTTTGGCCTTTTTTATAGTCTTGTTGGGTTGTTTTAAAATATGTAATTCAGTTCTGAATTTTTCTAAAAGATTTTTTTGGTTTGAAAAATCCAGATTCATATTATTGGATTCATTAATTGTTTTAATTTTATAAACTCATGTAAATCATTCCCAATTCCCATTTTATGATAACTGGGAACTTGTTCCTACCCATGAGGATCGGGAATGCCCTTCGGGCCATGTTGTGGGCTGACTTTCATGCCAGTTTTGTTGGAGACTAGATTTGGTACGTGACAGTTTTACTCATGAAATATTCCATGTAATCATTCTAAATCATTTTTCATCTATGATTATACACATTAATTTAACATATTATTTATTACATATAATATTTAATGATACCATACTCATTCATTAATAGTGTAGTAAATTCATATTTCGGTGAAATGGTTATGAAACAAAATTATTGATTTTGGTTTTTGAAATGTTGAAATAATCAAATGTGTATTGAATCCATTGTCATTACATTGAATATGATGTGATGTTATGATGAATGGTTTATGAGATTATAGAACTCATAAGTGTTTTTTTCATTATGATATGGGCGGGACATGTATCTTTATCAAATTCCTTTTGTGAATATTTATATATCATGAGATTAAAATCAAGAAACAAGTCGATGGGATACATTCACTATAGGAAACTAGTGAGTCTAGATCCACTAAGGGAAATAGGCAAGTCCTGATCTACTATAGAAAACAAGATTTTCCTTATCTATAGTAGGAAAAATGTGATATGTAATTACCTATTGTGTCGATGGTCATGGTGGTTATCCATGTTATATGAAATTTATTTCAATATTAAAGACGGTTTCAGTCTTTTTTGAGTTGATCTAGTGGTTCAAAATTTATTTATGTTTATTTATAATACTTGTGGGACATATTTATTGAAATGATAATGTTTTATTCTATGAATTTGGATTATGAATTCTGTCATGTTGGGTACAAACATCATATGAAATGTTAGTAGTCACAAACTCTTAATCTTATCTAATCATTTAATATGATAAAATAATGATATCTCCTATATCTATCCTTACTAAGTGTCTAATATCACCATTTATTATGCTTCCTTCCCAATCATATGATGAATGGTTTATGAATAGAATTCCCAAAGGATTATATGTTAAAATATCATTATGATAAATGTTTATGATATTTTATGAAATAAGTTGAGTGTGTTTCTGGGATCAAATGGCATAAAAGTATTATGGTCATCAAGAATGTGTTTATGTAATATATTGAATATTCATCTAAATACTTGATATTTATGTTTGCTTATTTTTGTGGCCTCTATAATTGGTATTAGAAGAAAAAGAAGAAATATAATCATTCGGAGCTATCATGTGTGATTTTTAGAAGATTCAAGGATCTCTCCCCAAGGGTTTAATATGTAAAGGCCTTACACTAAAGAATATGTGAGTCCCACTAAATATATGTTACAACAAATAGAGTGGATTGATAGGTGTCAATATTATTAGACATTAAATAAATTTATACCACTATAGTTGGTATCATAGGAATGGTTCATAAAATTATTGGGGATACTTTTTAAAAATATTTATGTGATCCATAGAGATATGCCTATGTTTATATCTTTGTATATATATAGAGATATCTATATGGATAAATCTTTGTATATAAAATTAACTTTGTATTTTAGGAAGGATATATAATGTGGATTCTAAGAAATTATATCTATTGTTATATTGTACAATTGGGTCTATCTCTAGAATCAATCTTTAGAGGGGTAATAACTCCGAAATGGGTGTATTGAGCTCGACATGAGGATCACCTAGTGCATTAAAATTTACCTTATTGTACTCCTCAATTGAAAAAACTAGGGGATATGAATTGGAAATTCAAAAAACTCTTTATCAACCATGATGAAGGAATTAAATGTTAATAATTAATAACATCAGACAAACCTATGGTGTCAATAATAAAAAAGAAGATGTCATGATTTAGACATCCTATTAGTGATTCTTATCGATTATCTAGTTACCCAATTTTTTTTAAAAAAAATATTTTTTTAGTTTTTATTAATTATAACGAACTATTAAACACATGATAAATGATTAATATCATAGATATTGTTTTGATTATAATCTAAATGGGATGAAAACTATACTTAGGTGTTTTGTGATAGTTAATAATTATTTAAATGATATATTATTGAAAAAATCACATTTTTAAAAACTTGAACTCACTAAATAAGAGAATTATATAGTTCATTGACTATTTTTATGGTGTAGACTATATTAGAAAGAAGATTCAATTTTATAAATTTTCAGATTTTCAGAAAAATCAAACAATTTGAGCTTGTACATAAACTATAATTGTTTTCAGTTTGTGAAAACATTATAATAAAAAATTAATTGTTTATGAAAATAATTAACTTAATGGATGAGAAGACTGGTCTCCCATTGATAACATCAGTAGTTTAATTAATAATTTTTGTGATGTATGGGAATTATGAAAATCAATTTCAGACTTTGAAATATAATTAGGATAATTATAAAGGTGTTATAATTAATAGTCATAATTGTATTGTTAGGAGACTAACAATGTGATACAAAAGGTATAGTTTCTTTTAATTTTATTGGTTTTATTATACATGAGAACCATGATTCTATTTAGTTTTATGAATTCGAGGACATGATTCATATATTATATTTTATAAATTAGTTATTAACGAATAAGGTGAAGATGTTTGGTCAAATGTTTGAGATGGAATTTAGATTATTGATGTGTTTTTGTTTTAAAAATATGTAATTATATTATATGAATGATGAAATATATATTCCAATATGAGTACTAGTTTTTATTTATGGATTTGAAAAACATGTTGACTGGAACTGATGATCTAGAAAAGTGATTCAATGGAAGGATTATATTTTTATTAATTAATGAAAACCCATAATATATTCCTCATATTAATAAAATGGTTTTTAGATTAGAAAATAGATAATAGATATGAATAAATTAAATTATATTTTCTTTATGACCATGTAATTGATTAATTATTTGTTGAAAAATTGGATTTTGTTTTCCTAGAATGAGTTTAAATGATAATTCGATATATGTAATATATTCAAAAATCTATAATTTTATTCAATAAATTTTATATGTATATTCAAATTTATGTTTTATGGTTACTTTGGTTATTATTGTATGTCAATACAATATATGAATAAGTTTTTCACATATTATACATGTCACATAATAAAGTATTTAAGATAATTGATGGAATAATGTAATATTAATTTTGATATGTTTAGTGATCTTTATTCTAAATTATAATATTTCATAGGGTATAAATGTTGACAATTTATGAAATGTTTTTTCTGGATATTGTTTATGGTTTTAGAGACTAAGGAGTTATTTCTCCATAAGATGATTTGGTCAAAAATGGTATTACATATTTTATTATTGTAACTTAAAACAGAAGGAACAAAATATAATTATCTTATGTATAATATTTAGAGATTCAGAGATGAAACATTTAACTCTTAGAGAAAGTGATAATATGGAAATTATTTAAGGTTCCATTAACATTTGAGATTGGACCTATGAAAATGAATAAAATCAATTATGTATATCTTCCCATAAAAATTCCCCAGCTTTATGAAAGTGATCTTGAATTAAAATTTAATCCATTCATCTTAATATTTTATTATAACAATGATATTTTCTTCACCTCATTATTTTACATAATTGTGGTCATTATAATACTCTTCACTATGTTCTCCAACATTGTCCATCGGTATATAGGTGTTAGTTCCCTCTTATGTGACAATGTTTTCACTTCCCACCTATGTTGTCTTATTTGGAAACCAAGAATTTTTTAATCAAGAAAACATCGAACATACATTCCTCTCTTTCTAGAGCGTGTATGATTATCAAATTTTATTATTTTTGTATCCCATAATATTATTTTAAAGAGCTAAACCCCTTTTTACCAATCCTGTGTTCCAATTTTGATGATGAAATTTATTTAAGTGGCAGAATTTAACACCTTGATATTTCCTAAAATATATTATTCAAATAAATTTGAAATTTCATACATTCATTATTTGTCTAAACACAAAATTTATTATGTGTTACATGAACCACTAATTTCAGATTACATTTTTTGAAAAACTAGTTATATCATGCATTACACAAAACACTATGATTTAAGAAAAAATTATATATTATTAAAATATTATTATATTATTTTATAGTTATGATCCAGACAATGTAATGTAAGGTTTGAAAATTATTAACCAAATTATGAAGTTTTTTTAAAAAAGTATACATAATGGTTACAAATTATTTATAAATTAAAATAATATATTGATGAAAATAAAAGAAAACTTTTATCTAAAAAATAATTTTTATAAATTCAATTATGTATTACATTAATAAAAAGAAATATAACCTCAATAAAAATATTTTATTTAAATTTATATATGATATATTTAGTCAAATATATAACATTCATATTGGGTGTTTCAATGACTGTTTACTAGAATAAATAAAATTTTACGCATAAAAATATTATTTCTCTTAAAATATATGAATCTCCTTTTGTGATTTTTTCAAAAAACAAATCATTAATATTATAATAACTTTTATGGAAAAAGTTGTGTTTGTTTTTTAAAATATCATTTCAAAAATATCTTATGGTGAATTTTTGAGACATTTTGGTGAAGGTAAATGTTTTTTATATATATAGATCAATAATAGTAATATTTATGAAATTTAATTTATTTTAATGAATTTATAAACATAAAAATTCATTCAATGTGGAAATAAAAAAATTAGATAAATAATATATCTTTTAATGTTGTTTTTTAATTCAAATCATTTTAATATTATATTATTAAATAAAAACATTTTAAACATCTATAGATTTTCTATTTGAAAACAATTTTTATTGACTCATTTATAGGTTATGTTTTAAATAAAAAATTACCAATTATGTGAATGTAATTTTGAAAATGGGTTTTATGATTTTCTTCTGAGAAAAAGTGTTATCTAGTATGGTCAACATAATAATCTTACCAAATTAATTACAAAAGTATGAAAAACATATTTATTATGTTTAATGTAAAGATGTGTTTATCTAAGGATTAAATAAAATTATAAGGGTTACAATGACCTAAAACATTTCTAAAACCATATTATCACCATATTTTAAAATTCTATATTCTTGGATTTAGAATATACATTTTTGGTGACTGTTTTCATGTAAAAATCATGGGTACACAATTTCTATTTCAAAAATAACATATGTGTCTCACATCCATTAAAAATTCCATCCACTCTCTTATCCACTTCAGACATAAAAACGATTTTGATAATCCAAAACCAACCAAAATAACATCATTTATTGTAGAATATAATCCAAGAATCCTTATTTTGGCCATCAATCTAGTGTTTGAAGTCTTTTTGTGATTACCCAATGATGTTGTCCGAAGAAGATGTATCCTCCTTAATCAATCATTTTAATTTATGTATTCCTAAAAATCCTTCAATACCAGTAAAAAAATTAGTATTTAATAGTGTTAGTATTTTCAATAAATTGATATATTATTATTTGTATAGAATAAACTAACTCCATCTCCTCTTCTATCAAATTGGATATGAAGTCTTCAATCGTGTGTGCATTGGTCTAACACCTAGTGAACAATTGTTTTTCATTTTACGTAACCTAATCAAATGGATGGATATTTTGATCCATTAAATTTTTTATATGATATTTATGAAATTATTATGATTCTATAATCATGATGTCACTTATTTGTTCTTACATTATTTTTCTTTTGAAATTTATAATGTCATTTTTTATAGAGGATTGCTGTCTAGTGAAGCGATTAGATTCAATCATTTCTATCCTAGAAGCTAAATATGATTGAATAAATGATCAAAAGAAATACATATCACATAAAAATTATTCACTAATGTTAATATTTTAATTTAACTAGTTTTTCTTTCTCTTGGGAAAATGAAATAAATGTTCAGGTTATTGAATGGGCTACCATCTCTATTAAAGGTGTATTCTATTTTATATCTTCGAATTTTAAGGATAAATCCAAAAACATTTTATCTACATATTTTCCTATTATATTTATACAATTTGATAAAAAAATTTATTTCATAGATCCATGATCGATTTAAGAGGACCAATATAAAATAATTAAATTATACCTAAAAAACAAACCAGTTATTACTCGAAAGAGAATATTTACATAAAATGTGTAACAAAATGGTAATGAAATTCCATATGTTAATAATATATCACAAGATATATATATATTTATATTTATAAATATTTATTATATATATATATATATTTATATTTATTTACCATAAAAATTATTTAATTTTTATGAAGAATGTCGTGGCTTGTGGTGGGGGATTTTACTCTCAATTTTACTTTTTTGATACACATACCATAGTCACCAACAATTTTTTATTGTGGTGTATATAATTCCCATGAATCAATTATATTATTATAATCTAGAAAATTATTTTAATTTACATATTCAATTGATGATTTAACATTCATAGGTATTTTTATTCAAATTTACTATATTGGTAAATGTTTTCTTTTAAAATATCTTCTTTTATCTACATTTCCCATGATTATTCTTCATATGATTAAATAATATTATCTATCTCTAAAAAAACAAATTATTTATTCTATATTATTTATTAATGAATAATAAATGTTTCTATTCATTTTATATATATATTTACTCAATATTTTATAAGATTATTATAATAAACAATCATCATTATTTCTCACATCTATATAAAACTATTTTTTCAAAAACCATATTTTTAAAATGTATGGAAACATTTTGTGAAAAAATTTCAATGTATTAATTAATTTCATTATCAGTAATTTTTTTTCCTATAACATTTTTAAAGGATTCATTATGATTTTCAAAAAAAAATTACATTTTTATTTTATGGAATATTTGAGTGGAATATTTTCATTAAAAAGAACAACATTAATGGAATTTTTAAAATAATTAAATCTTAATAATTTAATGTTTCCATTAAAATCATCATCATTTTTATTAAATAAATTGAATTACAAAATATTTGATGAATTTTGACTGATTTTCAAAAGGGAAGGGTTATTTTCATAAACAAATATTTAGAATAATTTTTAAAGCATCCTTAATCTAATTGAACTATTATTTTAAGATAAATATTTTTTATTTTTTATTTTTACATTTTAAAATTTGTTTTTCATTGTGGAAATAATATTTTCTTCATTAAATGTTATGAATGATAATCCAACCAATCTTTCCATATAAGATGATATATTTTTACATTACATATTAATTATTGTAGATATGATTGAATGATACGATCCCAATTCTTTATCTAGATGGTTTGTGTTTATAATGATGATGTTTTTTATAAATCATTTATCATTTTTTTACTATGCTATCGTGAAATGATTATAATTTTAAGAATCATATTTTAATTAAACATGTTTTGAGGTGACGATGAAATTAATTATTTATGATATTTTGGCTCACATAACTATCTGTTACATTATGATTTTTTAGGACCTGTATCTCCCTCTGATGTATTATGTAATCCATTAAATATCATGAGATAATAACTGGGAACAAGTCAATATTTTTGGATCCAATATGGAAATAGGTTAGTCCAGTTCTACTATGGTAAATATGTGAGTCATTATCCATTATAGAAAAAAGGTGCATCTTGGACCACATTAGAAGACATGTGATGTGTCATAATCCACTATGTTAATGGTCTTGGATGTAAACCATTACATATAAAATATTTCTTTTGAAGGTTTTAGGATTGTATGGAATCATCATATTGTCCGTGTTTGATTTATGTTGATTTATTTTTCTTATGGGAATTATTTTCTAAAATGATAATGTTTAATTCTATGAATCATGTTAATTGCATATAAAATATTCGATATAAAAATCATAAGATAAATTCATGATCACATTCCAAAATTATTTTCTATAGATTTTTTATGATAATATATTTTTTATCTTCTCCTTAACATCACTAAATCTCATAGATCAAACTATCATATATTTCCTTCACAATTTTATGAATACAGGTTCAGGTAGTGTATACATAGGAAGAGAACTATGTGAAAAGATATTTTTTTATATATCTTTAACATATTTCATGAAATAAGTAGACTGTTCATCATGTATACAATGAAACTAATTTTTTATGATCATGGAGAATGTGTTTATGAAATTTATTAAATATTCAATAAAATTTATTTTTTAATAATATTGGAAAATGAGGGATTTTAATATTGTTCATATTATATAAAAACAATCATAAACATGTAATGTTTATTTAATTTTTCATATTGATATCCAAAAACACATTTTTGTATTTAAAACGATATGGGAAAACATAAAGAATAAATAATGAAATGGGTCAACTAATCATCATATTGCCGGAATAAAAATATTAAGGACACATATATATGAGTCAATGGTATAACATGATATAAAAAACATACAAGGAAAATGATAAATAACATGTATGCATAATATAAATAACATGGTATCATGTGACTGTAAAAACATAAAAAATGTTTAGAAAAAAAAGTCATGAAATAAACATGATTTAGGAAATTCTTCCTTAAAAAATCACATGGTGGAAAATGTCCCATTAAGTATTAGTTATACTACCAAATGCCATACAGGTAGTCTCATGAGATTAAAAATTTATAAAATTTATTTAAGCACTATTTGGGCTCACCCATAATATCATGTTCCTGATCTATGTGTTCCAAATAAATGAAATTAATAACAAATAATAAAATATTAATTACAATAGAATGAAAATGTATACAGAGCCTTATGTCTTATTATAATCAATGTAAATTTCAAATTATGGTATTAGATAAATAATGATAATGCATTTATTACCTCATCAAAGGAAGATAAATTAAATAAAGTGTTTATATAAGGGTTCAATCTAAAAAATTTAAAAGAATTATATAACATAAAAATATATTTTTATTGATGAATATTCATTAAAAATAGATTAAAAACATTAATTAAGAATATATTATTTTCAATTTTACTAACATCAACGGATGTAATCATCAATGTAAAATAAGTTTCAAACTTCACTTTGATCATTTGTTTTGTGGAAAATACCCATTACCTTTTGAAAAACATATTAAAAATATAAATATTTTTTAATAAAAAATTTATGAATTATTGTTTCTGAAAAAACATTAGAAACAGAAAAATTAATATTTAATTCATTGAGTGGTCCTCACTAATGAAAACATTAATTCATGCTGAATATTAAAAAAATATACTTTTAATATTTTTTGTAATAATACATAAATATTACATTTCATGAAATAATATAGTGAGGTATTTTAATATTTCTTTTTCAAATACAAATAGCATTAAAATTATATTTAAAATCATAGTAATTTTTTAAAAAATATTTTTTAAAAATATGGATTTGGAAGAAAAAATATTTTTGAATGAAGATGAGAATGGAGTCCAGAAAAACACTTTAAAAATAATTTTATATATTAATTAGGGGAAAATAGAATTATAACATGAATAATTCATGAATAACTAGAGGATAATAAAATTATTGTTTTTGTTAGATAAATTTAAAATAAATTATTTCAATGTAAATTCAATCATAAGAAACGATGATTAAAATGATATTTATGGACAAACCGATATTTTTTTAGTATAATTTGAATCATAACATCCCGTGGATGATGTAAATAAATTTTAATATAAAATATACTAATATATGAAGGATTCGTGATATATTATTTCATGGTGTATTTTATACCTCAATGAAAATAAATTATGATCATAAAAGAACATGTGTCTTAATGATTTACTTTTGTAATGAAACATGTAAGAAGTTTATATCAATCGGGCAAGTTTTAACTAATGGGGTGATATGTTTCAAATATTTAGTTCAAAAAATAAAATTTTAAATTAAAAATATAAAAATAAAATAAAATATTTTATTTTTTTTAATAAAATAATTATGTTTGTACTTGTATAAACTAGTGAATAAAAATTGAGTTAAGTGCCCCCTTACCTAGAGATTCCCATTAGTTGTGAATTATTTAACCTCATGTCAAATATTATTAAAAATAACAATAACTTATAATAAACTAATATTATTATTTTGGAAATCATATATCAACCTTTAATAATATATTATAACTTATTCATTAATAATAAATCATCTTCAATACTCTTTTGGGTGTTAATTGCATTATCTTCTACTATATATATCATCATGAATAATCGAGATCAGAAATGTGGGATATATTTTGGTAACACCATAAATTGTATAAATTTAATAAATATCAATTTTTATTAGATACTTTAATTTAAACATTATTGATTTATGACCATTGGGAATAAATCGCATCGCTTTATAGAGACAATAGGTTTTATGTACACAATAGTGAATTTATCATTTCCTTTACGTGTGAAGTGGTATTAATGTGAATTGAATTTTAATTTTATATTTTTTTTTCATTTCCTCTATATCAAATATATACTTCAAATTAATCCTCGGCTACATTCTTTTTAATTGTTCCATGAAAAAAAATCACATCATTTTAGGAGACAATAGTTCTCCACACACAAGAGTGTCATTATCCTTTATTAGATGGATGGAATTTAAAGAAATAAAGTGATAAAATTAATTAATATGTCATGAATATTTGAATACCCATATTAAATTAATTATTATCATATACCCTGTAATGAGTGTGTGAAAGACATGTCACGTCACTTAAAGATTGGTAGTCCCATAACACACAAGTGATGTTATTATATTTTATAAGAAATTAAAAATTATAATTTATTTGGGATATAACTATTTAATAAGTATAAAAATATAATAAATACCTTTTTTAAAAATTGAATCCATAATTATATTGAAAACTGAGTTGTGGTGATGTAAAATGAAACACATCAGTACGTGAGGTGATAGGCCATAAGACACACGATTGATGATTTCATAACACATTTTATATATGTCTATATAGTTAGAGTTTATATTCATATCATAAAAAATAAACATATATTTAACATAACTGTTTTTTTTATATCACCATTGTTAAATAAGAATTAATTATGGTGGAGGATGAAATAAAATAAAATAATCTATTACAGATGTTACCAATTATTTAAACATGAACTTTTGGGTCACACAAGAAATATTTTAAAGGAGCTTTTTATACGCATGAAAAGGATTATAATATGAGATTATATATTTTTATATATTATTTTCATAGGAAGTTTCTCAATGAATTGATTTTTGACGTTTCAAGATGATAGGATATGGATGTCTTTCTATAAGTATAGTGAGTGGAACACTTTTATTTTTTTAATAGATAAATGAGTTCGGGCAGTTTTAATTGGCCAAAAGATAATAAAATTGTAAATTAATGAACATTACAGCTTATAATGAAAAAATATTAGAATAAAATAATTCTTCAACAATTTTAGAGGACTTTTACAAATTATCATTTTAGTACAAACCCCAATAATCTATTTTTTACTTTAACCATGTTAATTAATTTTTTCACTTTTTACTATTTGTTATGGTTAAAAATTATGTCAAAATTATTAGATGATATATATTATTTTGATTAAAAAAATTGAATCCATTTTTCCAAATTCCATAAATATGAGGAATAATAAATAATCCCACAGATGGAATGATTAATCCAATTTCAAAAGGTGAATGTTTCAAATGTTTAAAATGTTATTGATAAATTAATTGAAATAATCTAAATAATTTTATTATATATGTGTATATTTGTAAACTATTTCTAATTTTAAATCCATATTAATATAAGTTTTCCTTTTTTAATGTTCTTTAATAAAATAATAATCCTTGTTAAAACCAATTGTTTTTACTATTCATTGAAAAAATTTTATTTTCTGAAATACCAGGAATGTTCTGGATCGAGCTTACTTGACCCTAAAAATTTTATTGAAAATTAAAATACAAAAACAACAAACAAAATTGTGATACAAAGAGTACCACTGAACGCTACCGAAACAGACCACAGTCCAAGACCCAAAAAAGGTGTATAAAAATAAAAAACAACTTCCCGAACACCTAGACCAGCAGGTAAATCCAGGCACCCCCACATTATCTGAGAAATCTCCACATGCACCGAAAACAAGCTGTCAACAGCCTGTCATGGAACCCGCATTACGATGTCATGCGAACCAATTTCATCTAAACCTACACGCCTGCAATGCATGTCCATATCCCAACCTCTTCCCGAGGTCGTCTCCCCCCATAGTCATTATTCACACCAAACACATCCCGAGGATCCTCATGTAAAATTGGTCATCGATGGATCTCCCACATGCCACCGTCTATAGCCGGAATCCATCCCAACTCGCCGTCCTTAACCCGGTTCATCCCTGCCTTCGCGAGATCATCAGAAATGCTACCGACTCCATCACACTTCCGAGCTTCTCCCAAAATTTCCAGCTATATTAATCCCAGTCCAAAACCCCTATCACCAATATCGCAGAACAAGGTCTCCTTAGCCGATGCTCTACCGACATCGGCACCCAAACATCAGGATCACCGGTCAATCAAGCCACTGTGATCCAAGATCCACAACCCTGAGGTCGTCGCCTCTCCCGAAGCTTGTCAGATCCCTTCTTATCACCTTCACCTGCTCCCTGATACCTAGGTCCTTGAGTTGCGCTGCAACCCATCATACCCTATCAATGACGCCCTATCATCTTTAGATGACATCCCGCCGTCGGTCTCCCATAAATCCATGTCTTCCGTGAATGCCCGCGGAACCATTATCCCAAATGCACCGATCTGATCCACCACACACCACCTCAACACCAGTTCCGAAGTCAAAACCACATCGACACATCTTCCCTGGAAATCCAACCCAACTGATGCTCCCTTGACAACATTTTATCTAGTATAAAATATTATTTTTCCATTAAAATAACCCAAATAATGTTTATTGTTTAATTTATTAAGATAAAACACATTTTTGGTTTTAAAAATAATTTTTTAAAATACTATTTCATTAATTTTTAAATTGTTTATATTTTATTTTCTTTTTAATGCTTCACTAAAGAATCTATTATATAAAAATATTCAAACCATAAAAACTCATAATTTAGAAAATAATATTCATACACACTATTCAGTAATATAGGTAAATAAAATAATATTAGGTAATAATATTTTTTAGTATGTCATGTTTCATTATAACTCAGTGTTGTGTGTAATGTAAGATAAAATCTATATTTCATGTCATATATTGTCTCCAACCTAATTATCCATGTTTAAATTCATGGAGTGTTACATTCTACCCCAATTAAATAAAGTATTTTCACACAAATTAATCTTAATCTCTAAAACCATGTCCTTAACATTATAAAATTTAATTGTGGAAAGAACACAATATAAAAATGGGTAATTTTTACATTCTATTTAATATATGGGAAGATAAATTTGATTGTCATCATTTAAAAAGGATTGAAACGATGATAAAATTTGTGTAAATTAAAGATACATACAGAAAAAAAAATCTATGTTTACTAATGGAGAGTGGTAGATATCATTGATTATCCGAAAGTGAGTAATCAAGGGAATGTTAATTGTGTTAAAAAAAACATTGATTAGGGTAAAAAAATTATTTTTCATAGTAAATAATTTTAATAGGATTTACCTTTTATTTTAAAATATGTTTCATATCATTGGTTCATTTTATTAATTTATAGACTAATAATAATTGAAATATAGATATTTCATATATATAGATTCTCATTATTTATCCAATTTACACTTTAATATAATATTTATCTCTCAATGAATTGTATTAAATATGTGTTTTTCATTTATGAATCATTAAAATAAAATTAAAACAAATTAATTTTTCCATAATAGAAAAACATTTTCTCCCTATAATAATTACTAAAACAAAAAAAAATGGTTATCCTGAATTTTAAAAAAGATTAATGTCAAATATCTCAATTGTGATGAAAAAATATTAGATTATTCAATTCATTATGTATCTATACATAAAAAACATTCTCTAAAATCTCCAAATTGATAATATAACTCATCCTAAATATTCTATTATGGTTAACATTAATGATATATATAAATCAATCATATAAAATGTCTATTGATATATCATTAGTCACTCGAATAAATTGACCAGCTTATTATTTATTAATTACATCATTAATTAAAAACAATTTATTAATAACTAGTACATCATGTAGACTATAAATGAGTGATGCACTCTCATCACCCATTGATGAAGTTCCAATCCCCATGACCTTTCTGGGTATGATGGGTTGTCCCCATCATTTGAGTTATCCTTTTTATAAAACCATTGTAAAATTTATGTGATGATACGTTCATAATTTACCATGAATTTTTAGTAATCCAATGGAAATTATGGCCATAGAAAAATAAAAATATTTATCAAATAACTTTCTTTATCCAACATGATTTTCTATAGGGATTAATATTTCCAAAAAATCTTCCAACTACCACAACATCAATAATATCTCCATTACTATATATTCAATGAGTATTTATTATATATAGTATCAACTTAACAAAAAGTATCATTTCGTAGTCACTAGTACCATTAACCATATTATTTTAAAATATTAATGAAAAAATATAGAGAACAATCAGTTTATATATATTTCATGATTCAAAAAATTCAATAATTTTTTGGTAACACCCAAAAAACTTGTTTCTCGTGTAATGGTAATATTGTGGTTTTATTTTTTATCCAAATATAGTACAATCTTTAAAGTTAATATTATCGCAATTTGTTAAAAGAATTAAAAAATTACTATTATTGTCAAACACAATTTATTCTTATCTTTAAATTATTTAATAGAATAATTTAAGAAATTAATATAATAATATAACTAATTATGTTTCCAAAATGTGATATATATATATATATATATATATTTGTATATTGGATTGTAATGAAAATACTATTATAAAATTATAATTTTATATGCGGTTATACATGACATCAAAAATTTCAATTTTAAAAAATTTTAATGACATTATTTTTGTGATATTTTAATTATGCAGATAATTAATTGATCAATTATAAGAGTTTCAAAATATGTTACATAATAATTGTTAGAAAAAAATTAACATTTTTAATTTTTATTAATAAATTTATATATATATTATGAGAATGACTAAAATGGTACATATGAAAATTTAATAAAATTATAATTAATTTTATCCATAAAAAATTAACATTTGTTTTAAAAGTTTTATAATTACAAATATATGGTACAAATTAGGATAATTATTATTTTTATAATATATTTCCAAATATCAATTTAATTTAAAACAATTATTTTTATTTTATGTATATATAATTTAACAAAAAAAGTGGTTTATGTTTATATGCTAAAAAATGGATGAATGATATTTTGTAGTAATAAGTTATGATATAAAACTGTTGTGATGACTTATATAATAAAATAAGAAAAGTGTGACATGTAAAAAATACAAATGGAAAACTTGTTTGACCAAAGTAAATGTAAATTAAATCTTAAAGAAGAAGGAAATAAATGGTGATTGATTAAATAATTTTAATAGATTATTTTAGTGGGTTATTATTTTAATATATATAATTTTTTTTAGTCCTTTGGATGTTAAGATAATAATTAAAATAAAATAATAATATGTTATTAAAATAACAAAAAATATAATGAATCTTGTAGTGGGTTTTATGAGAGTTCGTGATTGAGGAGTCACGCCATAGGGGAGTCCAGACATCATTCCTCACAGATTAGGGTTTCAATAGTGTTCGGTGTTGTGGCCGTTAAGCAGGAGGTCGATTTAGGGTTTCAGTAGGCCATGTTCTGGCTGTGTCGTGCATTGGGGTTGCTTAAACTAGGTCTGGCAGCATCCGTATAGAAGAGCCGGGTCGTTGTTCCCAAGTCGTACAGTCAGGAAGTACCGTTTCAGACGGGAGGAGACGAGGTCGTGCGTCTGAGTCCAAGTCTTCTTGGAGATCTAATTTTTCATGTCTCATCCTAGGTGAGGTAGTGGGCATCAATGGACTAGGCTTATAGTTAAGGTTTCATTCTAGTTTGATTTTATCAAATCTGAAATAAGAATAGTTTATTTTATTATGTTCTCTGAATCATCGGTTTTAAGTCTTACTCAACAATTACGCATACCTTTTGTCAATTTTGAATAGTTGATACATTAAAATCTTCTTACTTCCTATTTATGATTTAGTTTTAAATTCTGGTATGAATTATTTCTGAGAATGGCCATGTAGCAGAAATTCTGTAGTATTTTTTCTTTGTTCTTTGGGTAAACATTTTTGGTCCATGAATGTTTTTTTAGTCACAATGATGATGATGATGATGATTATTATTATTGTTATTTAATCCACTGTGCTCACATATTACACACCAAGATCACCCATTTGAGATTTTAGGGGTTATAAATAGCATGGTTACTGTGCTTGTTTGGGGATGGTCCAAATTATGGCAATAAAAATCCAGTAATTCCAGACCTGTGAGAGTTTTTTGGAGTAGTCTGTTGGTGTTGGTCCTTATTATCAAGTATACTGCATGAACACTCATTTTATTTTATCTCTTCATGTAACGGTTCATTATAATTCATCTCAAATGTTTATTTATTTTACGAACTTATTTTTTCAAGGAGAAAACTAGTATTTTTTAAAATAAATGTTGTATTTATTTTTAATTCAAGTAGTATTTTGTTTCAAGAAGTTAATTTTTTTCAATCTGTTTGATATTTGTATACTGGATTATTTTCATCTAATTAATTTGTATTTAATTTATTGTATTGCAAGGATTTATTTTTATGTTTTTTATATCCTCAAATCTATTATACACTTATAAAATAATCATATACATATATTTATAGAAACAAATTTATGTGACTAAAACTAAATCTATTTTATAAATTTTAGTAGATGATTTCAAACCCTTAAATAATGTTTTTATAGAATAAATATTGGAAGTGTGTAATATCAAATTATATGAGTTTGTAAATACTATAATTTGTAATGAATAAATTTATTTATAATTATGTTTTATTCATTAAGAATCTACTATAAGGGAAGAGAATTATTTTTTAAATATTTAATCATCAGAAGTATTTTTTACGTAATTGAAATTTCTATCTCCATTTTGTCCTATTGAAAATCAATTAAGAAGATTATATACATTTTATTTGTCAAATTTAAATTCATGGGAAACATATATATGTGCATGAATATAATTATTCACACACCATATTATCCTCTCCATACTAATATATTTATATGTATTTGATTATAAAATCTAAGACTATTTACATCAAAGCGATGTATGTGGGTGCAACGTATACATAATATATATATGGTTATATTTAAGAACTTATATGTCTTAATCATAATACTAATTAACATCTCCTAAAATTAACATCAGTGGTTAAAGTATGTTTTTGATACGTTTAATTAAATATATGCATTAGATAAATCCAATGATGCGCTAGAAATCAATTGGTCTTATATGCTATACAACATAACGCATGGCCACATAATAAGACGCGACCGTTTATCAGCACATGCTTTGTGTACAAATGACATCTATCATAATTCAAACATATTGATTTTAAACTATAAATGTTCATTCCATGAACCTAGGATTTTGAAAAGTAAGGAACTATCATTTTATGTGGCATCCACATCCATTAAATACATATATTGTTTAAATCAATATCATATGTGCAACGAACGTTTAATAGATTATGAATATCGTTAGGAAATTTATCATCTAAATAATAATTTCCATTTTATAATTTAGTCCAATGTCATTTCCATTTATCAACAAATGAACTGAACATGAATAATACATATCCGAAGTTATAAACATGTAATGTAATTCATTGAATGTTTATGGAAGTAGTTGTAAAGTTATTAATTATCAGGATAAATAAAACTATTTATTATTCATCACATGTAATAATGAATTGAAAATTAAGTTTTTTATAGAGGTATGGGACACCTCAAATTAATGACATGTAATTATGTATTCAAAGTGGTATGAGACACTTTTGTTACATGGGCATATTAAACCCATGAATAATGTATTAGACTAGTTGTTTCGGGTTGGGGACCGGTAAAATTAAGTCCTCCTGGTTGGGGTCTGGTTATAGTAGACCCTCCGGGATGGAGTCTAGTTATAGAGGCTCTTCTGGTTGGTGTCTAGTTAGAGAGGCTCTCAAGGATGGAGTCTGGTTACAAAGGCACTCTGGGTTGGGGTCCGTTTATAGTTATCCCCTAGGTCTTGGAACTAGGCCTTGATATAGAATTTAAAGTCTAGAATTATACATTCACCCACTATGTATATGATAATTAATAAACCAAATAGATATTCGACTAGCATAATATTCAAGGTTAATAGCCAGTAAATATGTGTATCAAAAAAGTAAAAGATTATTGCAGGAAATATGATTAGCACTCAGTGATTTAGTATTCAAGTTATGAAATTGAAGTAACTATCTTTACGTGCAACTCTAATAATTCATTACTCTTAGATGTTTAATTTGAGCACTAATATTCATATTTCATTAATTTTTAGAATGTTTTTTTTACTGATAAGGAGAATTCCTATAATTGATTCAGGTATCCCTGTAATTCTGTTATCTTATTTTTAATTGAGCTCTTTAATGATATGTTACATGTGTTATATCTTTTCATTACAAAAAATGTTTTGTGGAATGTTTTAAAAAATGTTTTTTAAAGTTATATTAGTTTATTTGAAAACCCCTTACAGGGAATTGATATACTCACCCAATGTTTTTCTTATATAAATTCAGGTAACAATTTTTAGCAAATGAAACAATAAAAAGTAGCACATTTCTCAAATCCTGAACTGAATTCGATCCTCTATATGGAACGAACTCCAATTACTTATTAGCTAGGGAGTGACAATTGGTATCATAGGATTCATTTCAGATAACTCTATAAAACACGAACTAAAATAAAAAAAATAACTCAAGTATTTCCAAATAGGGGGATTTTATTAGTTTTCTGATGGAAAATAATAGTGTGTGTCTTTTGTCTCTTCCAATAGAAGTATTAGAGACCATATTGGCAAAATCCAGTGTAGAAAGCTGAAAAACATTCAAAAATACTCTTTTATCATGAAAACCTTGTATCGAGTATCCAACTCTCCCCGTGTACTCAAACATCACCAAGGAGAAGGTTTCATATATTACATAATGATTAAATATCAACTTCCATTCTATGTATGACATAAGAAATACTTCGAGGGTATCATTAAATTTATTACCCTAGTGAATAATTTTTCTTCTCTTTAGTACTTGGAGGAGGTTGCACAAGGGGGCAACCTCAGGGCAACATATCTATGTTATATTTTTACATATGGTCTCCATGGTGGAGTTATGGTCTTTAAATCCCTTGATATCAAGACTACCCATTTGCATTATCAGTATTAAGTTCGTACCAACGTCGCTCAACTTGATACCTGACATGATTCTCTCAATCTGAATTTTAGATATCCAAATGATGTTGATCATAGTTGCACACGTTGCATCTGCACCAAAGAGATAGATGAATTTAAAACTGCTTTGCGAATCTATTTTTCCGAGAACTGGGGAAATCCCCATCATCGATGGAATCAATGAGGGGTAGTCTTAGAGAACATCAAGAAAATCTGTAGTTGTGTTTTTTGAGGGGGAGAAAGAGATTACATAATTTCACGAGTTTTATAAATCATGTCTAAATTAATGATGTTGTATTCTATGTCCTGATATGATTTTATACAAAACAATGACTCTACTTAATCATTAATTTTTGTACTGAAGGATAGATTCTTAAAAATTTTCAGGCAGAAGACATGAGATCACCAACCAATGTTTTATCACATCCTACCGAATTGTTGGAGACAATAATCATCATGGAATCATCTGAGGAGTACCAACCCTATGCCACCATAATACAAACATATAAACAAATCTATCAGGTGTCGAACCGCCCAACATTCTATATATTTACCAAGGAAGAAATCATATCTATTACTTTGTATCAATTGCACAATTTTCATCAAAAAAGAAAAGAGTAAGGTTTCATGAAGTCCTTTTATATGTTTCACTTTGGCTGATAACTACCAAACTGTAGGTAAATTTCTAGAAGCTTCTTTGGATGGTGACAAACGTGAAGCCTACCTATTCTAGGTCTAGTGATTTAGTATGTATGGAGAATGTTACGACATCAATATTTTCATGAATGACATGGTGCATGGGACTTATAGGGATTTAGTCCACACTGAAATTTACGACTACCACACTTCTCGTGCCTCTCAATGGATGTTTGAGTGATTTAGGAACAGGTTCGACCCTAGATGTTCACATTGTTTCTAGGCCAAGGAAATTGAGCTGCTAAATACTACCTTAGGGATCCACCTGAGGTCATGAGCACCCTACCATTAGTGGTGTTCATGGCAAAGGGACCTTATGAGTGACATATATCTAGCGTTGCAGTGGTTGTGTTTGATAATTTTAAAATTCTGAGGACACAATTCTTAATAGGGGGATAATGTAATGCCCAAAAACTTGTTTCTCATGTAATGGTAATATTGACGTTTTATTTTGTTATACGAACAAAGTAAAAACTTCAAAGTAAATATTATCCCACTTTGTTTAAAGAATAAAATAATAACTATTATTGTCAAAAATAATTTTTTGTTTTCAAATAATTATTTAATGGAATGTTTTAAATAATTTCTATAATAATATAAATAATTTTTTAGTTTTCCAAAAAGTTATATATGTATATATATATATGTATTAGATTTGAATGAAAAAACTATTATAAAATTATAATTTTATATGCAGTTATACATGACATAGAAATTTTTATTTTAATATATTTTAATGACATTATTATTGCGCTGTTATAATTATGTGGACAATTATTTGATCTATAATATGTGTTCGAAAATATATTATTTAATAATTGTTATATTAACAAACATTTTCAATTATTATTAATAAAATTTTATATCTATGAAAAGAATGATTAAAATGGTACATATGAACTATTAATAAAATCATAGGTAATTTGAATCATAACAAATTAAAATTTGTTTTAAAATTTTCAAAATTACAAATATATAGTAAAAATTAGGATAATTTTTATTTTTATAAAACTATTCCAAATATTAATTTAATGTATAATATTTTTTTTTGTTTTAGGTATATATAATTTTACCATAAAAAATTGGTTTAAGTTTATTTTCTAAAAACCTGATGAATGATATTATGTAATAATATGTTATGATATAAAATTGCAATGATGACATATATTATAAAATAAGAAAATTTTGGCATGTTAACCTAAAAAAGGGAAGACATGTTTGACAAAAATAAATATAAAATAAATCATAATGAAGAATGAAAATGGTGAATGATTAAATAATTTTAATATATTATTTTAGTGGGTTTGTAGTTTAATATATATAACTTTTTGACTCCTTTAAATGTTAACATAATAATTGAAATAAAATAATAAAATATTATTAAAATAACAAAAAATGAGGAATCCCATAGTGGGTTTTAGGGGAGTTCGTGATTGAGGAGTCACGCCGTAGGTGAGTCCAGACTTCGGGCTTCACAAATTACGGTTTCAGGATGGTCTGACATTGCGGTCATCGAGCAGGAGGCTAGTTAGTGGTTTTAGCAGGTCGTTGTTGGGGTGTATCACACATGGGGGTGGCTTCAAGCTGGTCTGGTGGAGTCTGTAGAGAAGAGTTAGGTTCTAGTCCCCACGTCACATAGTCAGGAAGCACCATTTACGACTGGAGGAGCCGAGGTCATGCATCCAAGTCTAAGTCTTCTTAGAGAGACAAAGTTTCATGTCATGGCCGAGGTGAGGTTGTGGGCATCGATAGTCCAAGCCTCTGGTTAGGGTTCCAACCAAGTTTGATTTTTTAAATCCTGCAATAAGATTATATTATTTTATTTTGTTATCTGAATATTCAATTTTGAGTCATACTCAATCTGTCCGCATACCTTTTGTAAATTTTTGAACAGTTGATACATTAATATATTCTATATTATTGTCTACAATTTGGTTATAAATTCATGTATGATTATTCTAGTCCACGGAAGTCCCTGTAGGAAAATTTATTTATAATTTTTTCATTGTTCAGTGGGTAAACAGTTTTGGTCCGTGAATTTTTTATTGGCCACATTTATTGTTATTATTATTATTATTTTATTATTATTATTATTATAATTATTATAGATATTTTTTTAACATCTTTCACACATAGATCCCCCGTTTGAGGTTTTGGGGTTTATAAATATGATGGTTACTCTTCTTGATTTGGGCTGGTCCCAATTATGGATATAAAAATCCAACAAAGCCAGACCTGTGTGAGTTATTTTTAGTAGTCTATTGGTGTTGGTCTTGAGTATGGAGTATACTGCTTCAGCCGTCATTTTATTTCAGCTCTGCAGGTAAGGGTTCATTATACTTTATATTGAATGTTTATTTATTTTATGACCTTGTGTTTGAAAGGTAAATTTTTTTTATTTTTTTAAAAAATAGTTATATTTATTTTTAATTCAAGAAGTATTTTGTGCCATGTAGTTAATTATGTTCAAGATGTTGGGTATTTTTGTATGGGATTATTTTCATCTAATAAATTTTTATTTATGATTATTGTATTGTAATGATTTATTATCATGTGTTTCTATATCTGGAAACCTGATTATACACTTAGTATATAATCATATATATATTTATAAAAACAAATTTACGTGACTCAAACCAAATACGTTTTATAAATTTTAGGAGATGATTTCAAACCCTTAAATAATATTTATGATACAATAAATATTGAATGTGTGTAATATCAAATTGATTGAGCTTGGAAATACAACAATTTGTAAGGAATAAAATTATTTATAATTTGGATTTGTGCTTTAAGAATCTGTTGTTTGGGAAGACAATTATTTTTTAAATATTTAATCATCAGAAGTATTATTTATGTAATTGAAAAATTCATATCCATTTTTTCTTACTGAAAATCAATTATGAATATTTTATACATTTTATTTTTCAAATTTAAATTCATGACAAACATATATATGTGCATGAATATAAGAATGCGGTCACAAGATTATCCTCACCATACAAATTGATTTATAAGTATTTGATTATACACATGAAGACTATTTACATCAAAGTGATGTAAGTGGGTGAGACATAAACACATTATATATATATATATGGTAATTTTTAAGAACATATAAATGTTAATCATATTCCGAATTAACATGGTTTAAAATAAACATCAGTGGTTAAAGTATGTTTTTGAAATGATTAATTAAATATATCTATTACATAAAAAATTGATGTACTACAAATCAATTGGCCTTATATGCTGTGGAAAATAAGGAGTGTCCACTTAAAAAGACGTGACTGGTTATCATCACATGCTTTGTGTAGAAATGGGTTCTATCTTAATGAAAAAAAATTATTTTTAAACTATAAATGTTCATTTCCACGAACCATGGATTTTCAAAATTATGAAACTATCCTTTTATGGGTAACCCCATCCATTCATTACATGAGTGTTTTAAATCAATATCACATGTTCCAAAAACATTTACTAGATTATGAATGTCACTCAGAAAATTATTATCTAAATAATAAGTAACATATTGTGATTTTTCAAACATCATTTCCAATTATCAAGGCATGAATTGAGAATGAATAATACATATCCAATGTTATAAACATGTAATGTAATGCATTGGAATTTTATGGAAGCATTTGTAACGTAATTAATTTATGTGATTAATCAAACTATTTATTACACATCACATATTATAATGAATTGAGAATTTAATTATTTTCCGTGGTATGGGAAACCCCAAATAAAAGACAATAAATTAGGTATTCAATTTTTTATGAGACACTTAGGATACATGGCCTTATTAAACACATGAGGAATGAATTGTACTAGTATGTTCTGGGTTGTGGACTAGTAACAGTATCCCTCTAGATTTTGGTCTGGTTAAAGTAGACCCTAAGGGTTGGAGTCTGGTTATAGAGGCTCTCCGGGTTGGAGTTCGGTTATAGAGCCTCTTGAGGATGGAGTCCGGTTAGAGAGGCTCTCTGGGTTGGGGTTCGGTTACAGTTACCCATAGGTCTTGGAACGAGACCTTGACCCAGAAATTAATGACTGACATTATAAATTCACTCATTATGTGTATTATAATTAATTTAACAGATGGATTTTCAACTAGTAGAATATTAATTTTTATGATCTAGTACTTATTAGTATCATAAAATTAGAGGCTTATGGCATGACATATGATTATCACTCTGTGATTTAGTATTTTATTTATGAAATTGAAGTTATTACCATTACATGAAACTCTGAATATTCATTACTCTTAGCTGTTTAATTTTTTTTCTAATATGAATATGCCATACATGTTTATAATGTTTTTTATTTATTACTCATACTGAGAGTGCCTAAAATTGAATTATGTATCCTTGTATTTATGTTAGAATATTTTTAATTGAGCAGTTTAATGATATGTTACATGTGGTATAACTTTTCATTAAGAGAAATGTTATATTTAATGTTTTAAGGAACTTTTTTGAAAGCTATATTGGTTTATTTTACAACCCCTTACTGAGCATTAATATGCACAACCTACGCTTTTGAATAAAAATTTTTAGGTAACAGTTGAATAGATAAATCATTCAAAAGTAGCTGGTTTCTCAGAGCCTGAACTGAATTCGATCCTCTATATGGCACCGACTCCGGGTACTCAGGAACTAGGGCATGACACTTTTACATAAAAATATAATTCATTAAACATTATTATTAATATATTAAATATGATCCACCATATTATTATTTAATAAATCCTTACATTAATAGGTTATTTTTAATCTCTTCATCATCAATAATATAACCATTTCTCATAGAAACATATTTATTACATTCTTTAGAGTTCACCCTCAAACATTGATTTTTATAATGATAATTATTTCAAATTTTAAACATTAAAATATTGATTTGGTCTTCTTGATTCAATTATTAAAATCGATTATATAAATGAAAATTTCATTTTTTCCTTGAAAATTACTTACATTCTTGCCATATTCTCCAAATGTAAAACATATTATCACTAATTTGATACATTATTTTTAGTGTTTCTTCACACATTATCCACACATAGGAAATTGAGTCATTTATCCGCTGAGGACTCCACCAAAAAATATCTCCCTGAACAATATCCTTCTTATTTATTCTGAGTATTGGAGTTGGTTAATTTTAATGTTGTTCATCATATATAAGGATAAATAATTACATATAATAATTATATCCCTTACTAAAGTTATCACCCCATTTTATTGTTCCTCAAAAAATTGTGTAAAAAAGTTAATATACACCAAATTTCATGGGGTTCCCTACATTAACAAAAACCATATCCCATAGTATGAGATATAACATTCATAGTGGAAAAAAATATTTTTGGAAAATTATTAAAAACATTTCTATATCATGACACCATCATTATAGTATATCAAACCTTGTGTTTAACAAATTTCATCCATGATCATTATCTATTCAGATAGATACTTATAGTTTGAAAGTATTTTGTGAATATCGGAAAACAATATCCCCTTTGAGTGTTAAACCATGTGTATATTAATGACACTTTTCATTTACCATGTAATTATCTATTGAATCCTAAGACTAGTTTTCTTATTTTTTAATCCTAGATAAATCTGTACTAGAAAATCAAAATCTTTTGGAATCAAAAAATAGATTCAGTTTCATAGAATATTTCCCCTCAAATCATCCCTAAAATTCCATGACATTTATATATATATATATACACTAATCCATATTATTATCCTTAGAAATATCTCTATGGTTCTCACGAGCACATTCCCATAATATTTCTAAAGGAAAACTAATCCTTTACATTGATGAAAACAATGGTACCCATTCCTATAACATAATTAATTAAATAATTCATAATCATAATTATGAATTTTTAGAACCAAAGGATCGTAATTTCATAGTGTATTTGGAATATTGGAATCATATGACAGAGAATAAAACATAATCATGGAATTATTATTTCATTCCATATAGTGAGAATTTACAAACCAATGTAGATCTTATTTATATATGGGTAACCTTGTGAATATATAAAGAAATGGTTAAGATAAAAATCATAGTAATGGAGTAATCCAATTATGAAAATATAACATCTGAATCATTAGTAGAAGAAGATATCATAATAAATGCAACATAAGTAATAACATGGATGAATATATTCAAGAATATGATATAATAATAACAAGAAGTCATTGAAAATGCTAAATCAACACAAATCATGAAATAAAAATGAGTCATGGGTAAATGATAAAAAACATTTACATTGTGGAAAAATTATCTGAACGTATTAGGATTTTCCCCAAATCTCATACATGACATCTTTTGAGAATATATAATTATCCTATGCATTAATGCAATATTTTTTCCACCATAATGCAATTTTTAAGAAAAATTCGTTCCACATAATGGAAATAAAAAATAAATAATAAAATGTTAACTTTATAATTAAATAAATTGGATTTTATAATCATTCAATATATCATAATCAAATAAAACCTCATAATTATTGAATTTCTGAAATAATCATAACGAATGTATTACCATTTCAAATGAATAGAGAATAAACATGATATATTTTTTAATTAAATATATACATAAGTTGAAAGAAATCATTGACATAAATTCTTTAAACATTATGGAAAATACTATTAATAGTATTAAATCATTTTGGAGGAAATTAACACTTTAACAATGATTTATATCAATAGATTTCATCAAAGATTGAAACTTATTTTCCAATACGAATTAATAATTTTCTTTAGTAAAATATCAACTGAATTTTTTTAAAAAATTATTTAATATATAAAAAATTATAAAAATATTATGAAAAAATGTTTTAAATTAATATTTCAAATATAAAAATGAATTATTAAATCATTTAGTGGTCATGATGTAGAAATATTTACATTCATTCCATATATGTTAAAAAATATTAATTTAAAATTTTGTGACAAAAAAATTTAATGTAACATTTTTAGAAAATGATAATGATATTCCTTTTAATTTTTTTAATCCTTTTAAATATAAAAATTTATTTAGATAATCATAGTAAATCTTTTGTTTGAACATTTTTTTTTAAAACATGGATTTTGAGAAAAAAGATTCTCGACAGAAGTGGGGAATGATGGATGATTTTAATAAAAACATAATCAATAATTTTAGGTGACATGTAATGGAAAATTGAACTATTATTTGAAAACATAATGAATAAACAGAAAAGAATAAAATTAAAGGGATTTATTTGATAGTGATCAAATAATTTCTATCACTGTAAATTCAATCATATGAAATCACTATTAAAATGAGATTGAAACAAACACCCCTACCACATTGGATACAATTGAATAATAACATCCTACTAATAATGTAAATTAATTTTGACTCAAATTATCAATAAATATAATGGACTAATTATATATTATATAAAAGGGAATTTTGTTCACCATTCAAAATAAACTAGTCGTATATATGAACATGTGTATCAATGAATGAATTTTGAGACAAAACCATTATAATGTTCATATAAATATTGTGAGAGTTAATGAATGGGAAGATTCTTTATAATAAACCTATATCATAAAAATAAAAGTGTAAATAACTTTTTTTTAAAAATTTAGTAATATTAGTTATAATTCATATATTATATAATTGATGAAGTTGTTGTGCATCCTCATTAATGGAAATTGAGTTATAAAACCCATTACCATTCTCATACATTTACTTGAGCATCATTTGAAATAAGTTATTGTTTTTAAATAATTATATTAACTACCTAGTATATATTATTATTTTTATAATATGATATATGATTATTTTATTAAATTTTATTACCTATTAATTAATAATCATTAATTATTGCTATGGGTTTGGGCCTAAATATCCATGTTTTGTCATAAAAATTTAGTCCTTACAGATATATATCATTAATGGAGGTTATATTAACATCATCTAAAAAATTTATGAGTTTTATGAAAAGAAATTTTTTAAATACATTTAATATTATAATAATTATTTAATGTTGAACACGTTTAATGAACCACCAACATTGGTCGATGTGGTCGATCGTACATTCACACGAGCAATGTTATAATTTATTTAATAGGTGAAAGGGTAAATATATAGATTGTATATTATTTTATGGAAAAAAGTTCATGGAATATATATCACATATATTCCTTATATTTACACTCTTTTTCATGACATGTAATGCATTAGGGAAAAACAAATAACATCACTTTATGAGGTGGTAGTCGATCATAAACCTGAATTGTGTTGTCATTTAATCAATGAATAGTATGGTATGAGAGTATTTTATAGATTAATTTTATTTCAAAAATAATATTTCATTAATATAATATATAATCATAAAATATAATAAATTATTACCTCCATGTAAATCATATGTGACCGAATAATAAAATAGCTTCATGAGGCTATAGTCCACCATACACAAAAGGGATGTTTTCAGATTTCCTATATAATTGAATATAAGAAATAATATGTGATATAATCATTAATTAAGTATAATTATCATTATTATTTTTTAGCATTAAAATACACTAATTAATTAACTGATAAAAAAGATCACCACTGTGATTTTTAAGACATGTTCATGACTCAAAATCAAATGTGGGGGAATTTTAATGTCTAGTTTTAATTTAATTTTATCGAAGGTAAAATTAAAATGTTTTTAAACTAAAACATTTGACAATATTTATATGATATAATTTTTATTTTTAAAATGATTTTTTATTTATATGTTGCAATTTTGGAGCCTTAAAAATTATTCATAAATTTTTTAATAAGGTTAATATATTAATTATTAAAAATATTTACTTTTAATATAATAATAATAAAAAAATATAATGATTTATGGATATATTAAACATATAATATTTTAATTTATTTCTGAAAATTTTCAATAAATTTTCAAATTTATTATCATCTAACAAATTAAATTTATGTTTTGGTTGTTGAATAGATTTTATAAAAGGATAAGTAAATTATTTATGTAATTGATTTATTATTCCCCATTATATACCTATATATGTTGACGATGGTAATGAATGAAATAGAAATTAGAAAATAATTTTTAAAAATTGGTGAGAATATATGATTACAGATTATACAATATAGCTTGCTTATACTAAAGTAATTTTAATATTTTTAAGGTAATGAAATTTCTGATTTATTGATCATGTATATATATGAATTTGTGTACATTAAATATATATTCATTAAATTGTACGAATGATAAAATATCATTGAGAACTTTTACATAAATATTTATGCATTATCTGGCGTGGAAGAATTTAATGAATTACATGATATAGAAATATATTTAAATAATCCATTTTTTTACTTAAATATAATAGTTTATAAATTAAGGATGATTATTATTAATAATAACACACTTCAATGAGTCCTAAAAATGAAATTAAAACCATGATTAATATTGTAAAATGGTAAAAAACTATATTTTTCTATAGAGATCGTTCTTAAAAATAAATTGTTAATTAATATTTGAAAATGGAGGTTATATTATTTAATCAAAAATATAAAAACAATTAAAATAATTGTGACTAAAATCAGGATAATTAGAATTCATTTTTAGTGTTGGATATATAATAATAATTCCTTCATAGTTCTTTATGCAGATAAATATGCATCTTAATAAATGATGAATGGTTGGTTCATTAATAACCACTTTTCTCACCCAAAAGATGAATAGTTGTGGATATTCTAAAAATAAAGAAATTCTATAATTATTTTTCCTTACATAAAATTTGTGAAAATTTATTTAGTTAACCACTACTGGTTTACTAACAAAATTCTAAATTTTCTTGTGTTTTCTATGAAACCCAATTGTGGTCTGCTATCCCCACACACGTGTTATGAATTACCAAGAAATTCACCACTTTAATTAGGATATTCTATTTCATATTATCAATATTGTGTATAGGGAGATCTGTTATCATCGCCTAATATAGAAAATAAAGAATTGATTTAAATGAATGAGAATTACACTATAAAATATTAATGCTATTAATTACTAAAATATATTAAAAACAAAGATATTATTCATTAAAAGAAGAAATCATGTCATATAATTTAATTATGGTCCCTTACACAATAATATAAGGTTACTATGACTCCATGAGATAAACAATATTTGTGAAAGAGATTAAGGATTGAATTTTGGAATTACAATGATAGAAAAATAAAATATTGAAACATAAGATATGGTTTGTGATAATGAATCAAAATAACCCATTCCTTAGTCTCCATCAAAATTTTATACATTAATCATTATTAACTAGCTAAATTATTTCTATTACTTTACATTTTTTAATTATTTCATTTTTTACTTATTCTTTGGGATTTTATTTTGAGTTGCAGAATAATATTCCTAAAAAGTAGTGGCTTCCATCTAATTTTTTGGTCTTGACAATAATTCCATCATTATGAATTATATTATTCATTCTAATACATTTTAGTCTTATTAATGGTTTAAATGAATACTAATGTGCATCGAAATAAATTATCCTTATAGCATAATTGTTCTTTATGAATACCTCGTTGGACAAATCAATTATTCAATATTCTGAAATGTCCTGATCCTTATGAAATATTTCAATGATTCTTATGTTAGGTTTTAATAATCATTATATATATATTTAAAGATTATGAAAAAAATGTCAATGAATTTTTGTTAGGTTAAAATCAACTTTACGTTTATCCCCACACACATAAAATGTTCCTTTTGATCGTACAATTCTCCATATGAGGTCTTATATAGTTCCTTATATTGATTAAAATAAATCATAAACAAAAAAACATCCTTATAATGCATATTATTATTCAAATATAGTATAGGATTCATACGTTTGAATTTAATAATAATTCGTACACGGAATCTAATTCATCCTTTTGAATTATATAATGACAGTTATGAAACACAAGATTCAACATTATGTGAAAAAGGAAATTTATCCCTGCCCTTACAATAAATCCATTGGCTTTATAGATTAATCCCTATACATAAATTCTGTTTCCATTTTATCTCTTGTCTTTATATTTGATATTTTTCCATCAAATTATCATAATACTAGTAGAACAATAACTACACACATATTTATTCCAAAACATAAATAAATAAATTAAATATATAATTTATCTTTTTAAACTAGTACATGTAAATTCTAAATGATTGAAAATTTGATTTTAAAACTCCCAATAACTAACATAGTTAATAGATTTTGGGTAATAAATGAAGGAGATATTAAAAATAAATATACTAAATTTAACGAATCTATCAATACCCTACAAGAAATATTTGAACACCAAGACAGGTGATCATTTAAAATATTTCCCAAACAAAATATATAACACTATAATACGAGACATTACATTTTAGACACCTAATTTATAAATATTATCAATCATCAATAATGTTCATAATAATATATTTAACACGAAATACAGTCAGTCTATTTTCACCTATTCCATCATCCAATTGGGATAAATTCATATCATTCTAAAAATATTTCTCTCATAACTGATATATCAATTTAATTCACTCTTATTATAATTTGAAACTCATTCATGGGTCATCACAGTGTTTGGGTATTATTAAATATTCATTATTATTAGTTAGGTATTTTTTTCATATCATGAGGTGTCTCATGGATTGTTTTTGGATAAATAGTCATATAATTTGATGTGATAAATTTTTAAGGTGGAATAAGAGGATTGGGTTTAACAAGAATAATAATTCATGAAATATAGTTTCCTTATGAATAGAATTCACAGTCACACCCTTTTATAGAAAATAATCTCAAAGTACATTTTTATTTCAAAATCATTCCAAAATCCTATATATCAGTCGATATAATATTTTATAATCCCTTATTCCAAAGTAATGTATTGTTATTTTATATTTTAAAATATAATATTTTTTAAATAATTGTATTTTAGGGGGAAATAGAGGAATTATTTGGTCTATAAATAGTGTGAAACTCCCATTCCATATATTAATGATATTTTAGACCTCCATAAAATAGCTTAGCATTATTTTTTTTCCTTAAATTTATAATAATATATGATAGGATAAGTATATTTATTAAAATTAATTATAAATAATAATATTACTCTATACCAACATGATTTACATCCACCTGATTTATTTATTTTATTAGACTATTAACACTTTCTTTATTTTATATCATTATATATATTATATCTATACTTTATACTTTTTATTTATAAAAAATATTTATTTTTTTATCAAATTTTATACTGATTGAAAAGAGGGTATTTATATTGATGATTATGTCTGTGATATTCCTTAACATTGTATAATAGGTATTTTACATAACTTTTAATTAGTTAAATGAACTTTCACTAAATAAATTCATTGATGCTCCAAATAATATAATTTATATTAGCTCATAATAAATTGTTTTTAAATTTAATTCATCAATACTTCTTGATCATTCATATCCTTCCCACAAAATTAAATTATACAGAAACAAAGAACTAAAAAACCTGTAAGGTTGAAAGAGATATTTTTCATATTATTTGGCTTCATAATAAGGATATTAATGAGATTATGGTATTAAATTGTAATGTGTTTAATATTATGTTTTTTTTTGTAGAAATGGATTTTAAATTAAAAATAATTCCTTGATCATGAATAACGAAGGGATATTAATTCTCAATGTTTTTGAATAGATTATTTAAAAAATTCAGGTTATTGAATCATTTTTTAGTTCACTAAAAAAAATTTATTTTAAAAAATAAATTAAAATTGGGTTGGAAGCCTATTTGTTATCTATTTTAATAATTTTCAATTATATCACGGTATGATATTTAATACTCCATCATTGCTTCCTGAATTCCCCTCACAATAATTTTTTAAATAATTTATTTATTATTAATAATGTTTATAAAAATATGTCAAATTATTTCCTTAATCATAGAATATGAAAAAAAAAACTCTATGGTATTAAAATAAAACATTATATGCATAAAAAATAATAAAAAATAAACTGTAAATAAATCATTTTATAAATTATAAAAAAAATTAATGAACAAAAAAATTAATTTTTAAACTATAAAGGTTCCCTTCTCCAGTTAAAACTAATAATGTGACATTGATTTATACAAATATATTAAACATTTGAAATATTTTTTATAATAAAAAAATTAGTTGTTATAAAATGATACAACCTAGTGGTTTCTTCATCAGTAGACAAGTCAAAGGAGTGTGATATCATCCACTAGTGTAATTTGTAGGATTCCATAATATTTATTCAAATGTTCACATTAAAATGAAATTATTTCTTATCTCTATTAATATGATTTCCAAACAAAAATGTAATGCAGTAGTTATTTTAAAGTAATCATACATTTTAGAATGATGTTAAGAAAGTATTAATTTGAGTATTCTGATGTATTTACAATCTTGTTGTTCTACATTAAAAAATTCTATTAAAACAACTTTTCATGATCCACCCTAGTCCTATCTCAATAAATTAATAAGTTCTCCACTTATTGATTTATTTAATCATGTTCCTATTTTTTTAGTTATTCTTGTCTAGCTCTTCCCAGATCTAGATAGTTACTTAAAAGGTCAAAAAGGCTTTTTATCTTTCTCTATGAGTAAGTGGTATGTCTTCCCATAAATCAAAATATATATGATCCTTCCAATAGTATTTTTTTGGAAACTATCATGCCAGATAATATTCTTCTAACAATTATTTCTAAATAATCTTATATGGATTGAATTTTTTTTTATGGATTCCCCTTAACTATATATTTCATGCATTACCATTATCATTTTTTAATTGTGTAATTTTGCTGATGTTAGGTGATTAAACTTATATATCACCATATAAGCTTCCATAATCCTAATTTATTATCCTGACCCTTCACCATTTTTTATTTCTATTTTAAATATAAACCTATTAAAAATGTTACTCAAGAAAAAATAAAAAATAACAATAACATCCCATATATATGGATATTTATTCCTACTAGTATGAAAAATAATCAACATACAATAAAAGTTTAGAGTTCAAAAAATTAATAGTGAAATTTTCAGTGAATATTATTCGCTAAAAATATTATTTTATAAATACAATACATTTTTTTGCAATTAATTCCTGAAAAAAAAAGTTTCTTCCAATTTTAAATCACTAAATTTATAAAAAAAATGCAATAGAACCATTTAAAAATATTGGATTGTGTAATATTGATTAATGTAAAATATATTTTTTAGTTTTTTGGTCCATAATAATCTAAATAATCCATAATGATGGAAAACAAGAAAATAGAAAACATCTCACTATCTGGCAAATATATAATATCATTTGATCATTACTCAATTTAGATAGATAAGGATCATCCATAAAATAAATACTAATATATCCTAGAGGGAAATAATTTTTAATTGTATAATGTGAGATTCGACTTGGGAAGATACAAAAAACATGACAATATCATCATACTATGGAACAATTCATTACATTAAATAAAATTAATCTCAATTACCAAATCATTCAATTGGACTTGGTATTGAATTTATACTATAGAAATAATAGACTATCTGCTAAGGTTATTTTACATTTTTTAACTGATATCTTCATATATGCGGTCAATTAATTAAACTCTGTTTTTAGAATCCTAAATCACACAAGGTTATTGTTGTTCTCTACATTCTTCTTCATCTATATAAGAGATTTATTAAAAAAAGTTAATTTACCTCTAATAAAATGTGATCATAGTTTAACAAATGAAGATAAAACAATTATGAATTATTTTTCACTGGTTGTATAATATGTTTTGTAAGAATATAGCTTTAATGATGATTAACAAATAACTTTTGCTTTTACTTATGTAATGTGCCAAACTATGTTCTATTAAAAATGATTCCCTAATATAAACCAACACATAAACTATAGAATTACTCACTATATTCTAGAGGCTACCGAATAGAAATATAAATCTATAATGGTATAATGGGGAGACCATAAAAATATATTATAGTGAAACTGTGGTGTAAATAATATTAGTATATGTAAAAACAAGTAGAAAAAATTTAATAAAAATGGTACGTACTATGAATATCCCACGGGAAACATGATACAATAATGATATGTGTGAAATGTATATCAATAGGAAATGAATTAAATACCGAAATACCAAAATTTAGAAAAAAAACAAATATATAACAATTTTCAAACCCGTTTCTGAAATTCCATGATTCAACCCTTTATCCCTGGAAAAAACTAGAATTCAGGTCCTTATGATGGACCTATTCTAGAAAGGAAGTCGCATTAGCTAGAGTACCCAATTTTCATAGCAACATGAGTAGGGTTTCAGTATAAAATATAGGTTACCACCAATGGTGTCTAAATATACAACCAATCTATATAATAATTAGTGAATATATGTTAGTTATTGAAGCAAAATAATTAGAAATATTGTTTTTATATTTTTTACATTTTATTTATTAACACAAGGGTCCCCAGGATCCATTGTGTCGCCATAACCAACCCAATATTAATTAATTATTCAAAATGCCTTTGGAACATGAAAATATGGGTAAAACAATTTATGTCATTGTTGAATTACATAATGAATTCACTCTAACCAAATATAACTTAGAAAATTAATTCATGTATGCAAATTTGTAATATATCGTTGGTCTGAGACCATCAGTGTAGACAATCACATGTATAAGGATCCTTATTCCCACATCAAGATAAAAAACTATATCAATGAGAATATAGCATCTATATTTAAGAAACCAATGATAATGAGAACCATTTAATCGTCAAAATAAACTCGTTATTCATATCTTATATTTTTTTCTATAAATAAATAGTTTATTAACACAGAATTTTCTATGGTTAAATATCCTTGGCCCTTTCGACACAATAAAATTTGTTGGTTCTCATAACCCATAAGACAATGTAAAAATTCCCCATCAATCATTTCATAGTTTCCAACATTATCATTTCATTCATAATGGTCTCATGTAAACCTTAAAAACAAAACAACGATAAAAAAACACTTCCCTTTCCCAATGGTATATAACACAAATAAAAAATAATAATTTAAATATCGTATTAAAAAAACCCTTTTAAAACATGGGTATTTGTCATGACCTCGTCCCATGTGGCCTGTGTCGTGACTATAACAAGCCCGCCTTCCATAGGTTAGGGGTTGGAGACTAGCACCGAAGACGTATTCCCTTAAACTGGGAAGGCATTTCCTTTATAACCTGTATGCACATGAAACCAAGAACACAACAAGATATAAACATAAGTAAACTAAATAGTAAATTGAGGGAATTCAGTATGTAAAAGGGGCTAGAATAAAAGCCCAACAGGAAAGTACAATGAAAACTGGAAAGTACAAGACACATGATAGGTGAAAAGAATCTCCTGGATCATCCCCCGCGAATCCTACCTGAAGGGTAGGTACAGCTCACTAGTGGTCGTCTCTATGGTTTTCCTCATCTAACTTTCGCCTCTAAGATACCTATTGTCGTGGTACTCTCATAATATGTTAGCATTATTCGTCATCTTCACCAAACACAACTGGGTGCAGACATAGACATACATGGGTGAGTATAACAATACTAAGTAGGGATTCCAAGACCCTCAAGGTCTCAAAAAATCCACAAAGGATAAACCAAAAAACATGATGTCAACTGTTAACCGTATTAATTTATATGACCATACATATACCTTAGTTATCATCTATACCCATCTCAATCAAGATGAAACACTAGGTCTAACACAAAATCCCAAAGCTTAACTATTCCACAAAGAAAAGTTTACCAAAAAGGTTAGGACTCCGATCACATCTAGTATAACTTAAGTACACCAGTAGAGATGATTAGATGTAACTACTCAATCATCATACTCTTTCAGGATGCTATGCTAAAGACCCACATAGGATAACTCGGTGTTGACCCAAACATGATCACTTGGTGCTGACTCACACAGGATCGCTCGGTGCTAACCCACATAGGATCATTAGGTGCTGACCCAAATAGGATCACTCCATTCTGAACCACACAGGATCACTAAGTTCTAACCCACAAAGTTTTACTCATTCCTAAACAACACATGATCTCTAGGTCCTGACCCACACATGATCGCTTTTCATTATTTTCATCACATCCAGCGACTGGGTTCCTGCACTAGGCATGCTTGTCTCATGGAGGGTCTACTCCCCAGTCCACTGGTCGACACTCCAACTGCCACGAAGTACTCTAATATTTATCTCAAATTACCACCATGTCATAGAGGTCTCAACGCAACATATGTCATGTCAATCGAACACTCAGTCTGAAATTTATTAGTTTTTTAGTCATGAGGGCCCCGATCGATTCATGCTCGATCAAACCCAACAATTACCCAAAATTATCCAAATATTTAGTGGGTGACACCAAAGGTACAATCTCACTCCAAGGATATTAGCGCCACACACGGTTCATAAAACAGACTCCCAGTGCCAATGATATTTCCTAAAGCACGTATAGTGGGTTAAAACTTGTCCGGGTATACTCTGACCCTGTTGGACCGACCCGTCCATTTGGGTCCGGCCCGTCCCACTGGTTCGGCCTGAACTACACTGTTCGGCCTATCCTGGGTAGTGGCCAGTGGGGTGGCGGAGGACGCGGAGTGACACAAGTCCACGAGTGCAGCATAGAGGCCGCGAGTGCGGCACAGAGGCCGCGAGGGCATTGAGGTCGTGGGAGGTAAAAGGTCAGGGGAAGGCGAGGCCACGTGAGGAACGAGGGCGTGGTACAATGAGGCCCTAAGCATGGCGAGGCCGTGGGACAATGAGGCCCCAGGTGGTGTGCTTCCATAGGACGGAAAGGCAGCGGAGGGCCTTGAGGTGGTGAGCCAATGGGCGGCGTGTGCCGCAGATGGTGGGGGCCTCAGGGCCGCAGAAGCTACGGATGGTGGAGGCCACAGGTAAGAGGGGGCCATAGAAGGCGGACGTCGTGTGATGGCAGGGGCTGCGGGCAGTGTAGACCGTGGTCTGCACGATGTCCATGAGGAGGCGTCGTTCCGTCATCTCCTACATCGCGGCTGGTAGGGGTTCCAGCCGCTATTCTTGTGCCCCAACAAGTTTGTTTTCCATCATCCTCCTTCGTTAATAACAAAACAATAAAGATGAATGGTGCAGGGTTGGGCTATATTTTTTTGGCCCATACCCTCCGCGTTAGAGCGGTAGTAAACGGATCAACAAAATCTTGAATCAGGAACATCAAAATATACAATTTCATACTAATCGTGGATCAACATGTTTTGGTTGATCCATACTCACAAATATTTCCAAAAACAAGGAACATTATTAAGAAATTTAATGAATTAAATAACAACCCTGACCTCATTTGATTATTGATGTTGACCAGAGAAGTCGAAGTTGTGCGTCAGCCTTATTCGTTGGAGGAGATCATTGTTGAAGGATTTGCTCTTCCAATTTGTCCTCTTTCCAACCCTTTCCTCTCAATTCCTCCAAAATAAAAAAGTATCCCACAAAATATAACATGATATTTATTATGTTTGTTGGAATAATTTCAATTTAGCTTAAATAATTAATTGATGAGTTGGTATAATTAATTAAGGGGGTGGAACAAATAAATTGGGAGAGATCAATAGGGTTTTCTTCCATGAAGAGGGGAGTTCATGGTGGTTTTAGTATCGGGTGGTCCCCTCCACCATAACCCACATGGGAGGTTAGTTATAGTGGTCCCACATCCATAACCTCAAATGGGAGGTTTGGTTTTGGAGGTCACCACCTCTCTACATCCACATGGGAGATCCAAAGAAAATAAAATGTTTCAAAATTTTATTTTATTTTATTCATTTATGGAAAAACCAAATACTATATTTCACCCTAGACCTACTACGATCAAGGTGGAGGTCTCTATAATGGAATATCGACACTATGAGTTCAACAATACCCTCAGATTAAATTCTCAGCAATGATTGAAAAGTTAAAAAATCCATCTCATATGTTTACTAAACGTACCCAAATTGTTTTCTAGAGATTCATTCCAAGCACACTGGGCCTTAGAATCATGCACTGTTAACTTTCATGAACTTGTAAAACTCCAATATATTAAAAATATTTGCATGGAATTTATGGGCCTTCACATTCTCCCCACCTCAAGGATTTTCATCCCCATAATCCACAACTCATACTGAGGTAACAAGTGGGGGTACTAAATACGTATCTAATTCTCTCACTCTCATGTTCACTTGTGGAGGATCTCATGTTACCAATGAACACGCACCAGAGGTATCGAACACCCACAAAGGACCCACTCCCGTCGACCCTCAATCTCAATTGAAACATCTGTAAAAGAAACTCCATCATTGATGTCTATATTTTTGTGGTCTATGATGTTAGAAGGGCTGTGCACGTATCTCCTCAGCTGGGATACGTTGAAGACATCGTGCACCCGGTGCAACTGAGGTGGAAGAGCTTATCGGTAAATGAGATTTCCTACTCTGTTAAGGACCAATAAAGGTCTAATGAACCTCATAGATAACTTGATGCCTTGAACAAATATCTGAAAATCTCATCGAGATGTGACCCATAAAAATATGTGGTCCCCATCCACAATCTCCATGGGTCTCTGTCTCCTATAAAAATATGACTTCGGCATGCTCTGTGTTGTCTTCATTCACTCATGGATGATCTTCACATTCTCTGTGGTAGCCCGTATCATCTCTGGTCCCACTAATGCTGACTCCCCTCAGTCAGTCCATCACAAAGTTGATATGCATGTTCACCCGTACAACACCTCAAATGGTTCCATCCCAATGGTGGATTGATTGATGTTGTTGTATGCAAATTCCTCTAATGGGTAGTGATCATCCATCATACGACCGAAGTCGAGGATGCAAGCACACATCATGTCCTCAAGATTCTGAACGGTCCACTCAGTCTGTCCATCCATCTGAGAATGGATGGTGGTGCTTAAATGAAGTTGTGTCCTGAAAGCCTCCTGCAACCCCTTCCATATCCGGAAAGTGAAATTTGTATCATGATCAGAAATAATAGTCGAGGGTACTCCATGTAGCCACACAATCTTCTACACATAGAGGTATCACAAGCTCTCTACTAAACACTAATCTATGATGGATAGGAATTGGGCCAACATGGTGAGTCGGCCGGTGATAACCTAGATAAAATCATGACCTCTGGATGTATGTGGAAGTCCTATCATGATGTCAATGGATTTCCCATCCCACTTCTAGTCTAGGACATCTAAAGGATTAACCAAGCCTACTAGTACCTGATGCTCTGGCATCACTTGTTGTCAAGTGAGGCACATAGAGACAAACTCTGATACTTCATTATTAATTCCATACCACCAGTGCAATGTTCAATGATTCTAGTACATATTCACCACTCCGTGATGCACCGCTAGTGGGGATGTGTGTATCTCTCTCAACATTTCCTCCTAAAGTGACACTGGTTCCATGGTACATCCTCTGAAGATGATTTCATGCTCCCCACCATCAGAAAATCGATTAGGTGACTCCCCTATGGGTATCTAAGCACATCGATCCTTGTAGTCGGCATCCCCATGCTATGCCTGCCTGACTAGATGAATAAGTGGGGGGGGGGGATGACTCTAAAAGACTGGAGAATGACATCTCCATCCTATTCAAAAAAGGATATCTTCAAAGCACCCATCTGATATGTCACCTCACCTAGAAGTTGTCTACCAGATCTCCTGCTAAGTGCATCTACAACAACGATCCCCTTACCGGAAGTATAGACTATTTCAAAGTCATAGTCCTGAAGGAACTCAACCCAACGACGATGTCTAAGGATTAGGTCCTTCTGAGAGAAGATATACCTAAGAATCTTTTGATTAGAGTACAGTGTAAAATTCTTTCCCATTAAGTAATTTTGCCACATATTCAAGCTGAATACCACTGCTGCTAACTCTAGGTAATGGGTAGCATAATTTTACTCATGTTGTCTCAAAATTCAATAACCATATGCAATCACTACTCGCTCCTATATGAAGAAACATCTGAGCCTGGTCCCTAATACGTCACAGTAGAATACGTACCATATTCCCTCCACTGGAAGCCTCAAGATGGTGGAACTAGGTAGCCTCTACCTCATCTCCAGAAATATCTACTGGAATCCCTCCAACCACAGGAAGGGTTTCTCCATCGTCGTCAATACTGATAAAGGTGCTTCCACTCTGGAGAAATCTTGCACAAATCTCTAGTAGTATCCAACCAAACCCTAGAAACTTCGTACCTCCGTCACACTCCTAGGTGCATCCCATGAATGTACCTCATAAATCATGACTTGATATACTGAAACTCCAGCCTCAGATATGACATGTACCAGAAGGTGAACCTCATGGATCGAGAAATGGAATTTCGAGAGCTTACCATAAATCTGGTGCTCAAGGAGTGTGTCCAATACTACCCGCAAATGATAAGACTGATCCTCCTCAGTAGTCAAGTAGATCAAAATGTCATCGATGAATACTCCTACAAAGCGATCAAGGTATGGATGAAAGATCATGTTCATGAGTCCCATTAACACTGCGGGGGAATTGGTTATGCCAAATGGCATAACCAAGAACTCGCACTAGCCGTACCGACATCTGAAATCTATATTCTACGCATCCAAATCTCATAATCTAAGCTGTTGATAGCCAGATATGTGGTCTATCTTCAAGAACCACCATTCTCATTTCAACTGATCAAACAAGTTGTCAATCCTCAAGAGTGGGTACTTGTTCTTCACGGTCACTTGGTTAAGGCACCTATAGTCAACAGAAATCCTGAAGCTCCAATCTGCCTTCTCTATGAACAGCATCAGCGCTACCCAAGGAGATACATTGGGCTAAATTAATCCCTTCCCCTAAAAGTCCTCTAGTTGTACCGGCTGATCAAGAAGCTCCGCGAGAGCCATACGATACACAGGTGTCGATATCAGTGTCATCTTGGGGTACAAGTAAATGTAAATTTACACCTATCTGTGAAGAGGTAGTCCCAGAACATCATCAAGGAATATTTACGCATACTAGACCACCACTACAAGATAACTCAAAATCTCCACAGTAATCGCTCTGTGGGTAAGGCTCACCAACTGGTCAGTGATTGGAAGAATTCTCTTCCAGTTATGTCTATACTATTCTACAAAGGCTCCATTCTCACTAGGGAAGGTAATCATGGTACCATACGTGCATACATACCACACAGTGCGCCTAATACAGTCAATCTAATCATGGAATATAGATAAACAGTCCATACCCATGATGAAATCATAAGGCCTCGACGCTGCTACTAGGAGATCCCGGTAAAAGCTCTCGCCTCCTAGAGTAAATTTGCATTGGTGGAACTAGTGTTTAATCGTCGAATCTGTGTCAATAAGAACTACAGCTAAGGTGGATTTGACATTGATGGTACCTCATATCATCTCCAGAGTATCTTGATCATAGGCCTCAGCTGCCTAGAGTTGTGCTTGTCCCTGTACTCCTACTCCCTCTTGTCTGGGTGGACTACCTGGTGGTGGTGGCGGTATCATCTCGAATGGTCACCCACTGTCAGATACACAACCAGCTCTTCTGCCACGTTTTCCTGGTCCCTACGGACCACCTCGATCGAACATATATCTCGGCATGGAAGTCATTATACATTCTTCTTATCATCCATATAATGGGTTGGAAGGTCACAAGACATGTGACCCTGCATGCCGCATGTGTAACCCTTCCTACTCCTAGCATGACTGGCTCTGCCTCAGGTTCCCATCACAACCAACCCTAAATTCTGTGGCCATCCACTTGTTGTTCTTGTCCACTTGGACCTATACGACATCTATCTGTTTCCAGATGTAGAAGACTCCACTACGTGACGACTAGTAGTGGGTCACACTGTTGGTTACTGCTTAGCATGGAAACTCACTACTAAGAGGGATCTCACTAACACCCCCGACTACTTCAGGATGCTAAGAGAAATCATCGTAGAAATGATCTCATGTATGAGACCCTAATCAAAGGTACGAGACTTGAATAATGGGTCCCATACCATATCAGTGGAGTAGTGTGAGAGGTTAGTGATCCTTGTTGAGTAATGAGTCACAGTCATGGTGTCCTAATTTAGATGAATTAGATCTTGAATTTCCATTTTGTGAAGAGTTTCTAGAATAATATCTGCCTAAAACAGGGTCTGGAAGTCTGCCCAGAGAAGCATCACCTCATCGTGAAGCTGGAGCATCATGATCCACCATCTGCTTTCTACTTTCTGTAAAAGGCATGCGTTATGGATCACCATGAGATCGACTTGTGTCTCTACTAGCCGAAAGACTCTCACCACGACCTCTAGCCAATCCTCACCCACCTGGGGTCTGTCGCGCCCCTGAACCTAGGTTGCCTCGAGAGCTATAATTCGTGAAATGGTCTCAAGCAGCGTGAACCCTCTACTATTGGGGCTAGTGTCATCGGTGGCACAATGGGTAATGGTACCACTGGTGACTCCACTGGTGCCTCTACTGAAAGAGGGCCCTACACCAAGGCCTCATCATTAGATGGGATGTTAGTGCATACTACATCTGGAACCCTAGTTGGCTGTTTGTGTGGAGGCATCCTGAAAAAACAGGTGTTCCACGGTCAAAATGTTGTACCTAGTGAGATGACTCAAAGAGAATACAATGAAAACTGTTCCAAACACACACAAAATTAGTGTTTTCATGCACTGTGTCAGAAATTTTATGTCAGGGTCTGGGTGTATTGATACGTCGGCAACCTCACCAACACTGGATTCCATAAACAGATAACAACACTCACTACACAAATCACTATTATCATTAAAAAAATTTCAAAGTCCAGTGTTAAATGGTAGAACTAACTCCTATGATACTAATTTGTCACGACCCATCCCCTGGGGCTCATTCTGTGACTACCACATGCCTGCGTTCCATAGTATTGGGGCTGACGACTATCAATGATAGCGTATTCCAAAAAACTGGGAAGGCATTGCCTTTATAACTTGTATGCACACCCAACCAAGCACACAAAAAGGTAAAAACTGAAGTAAACAGAATTATACACAGAGTGAGGGTACTAAGTAAAAGGGGCCATAATACAATCCCAACTGCAAATTACAATGAAAAAATGGAAGGTAAAACATGGCTGATAGGTGAAAAGAAGCTCCTGGATCGTGCACCACGAATCCTACCTAAAGGGTGGGTACAACTCATGAAAGGCCTTCTCTACGGTTCACCTCTTCTAACATCCACCTCCAACAAACCTACAGACTTGGTACCCTCATCCTCAGTCAGCGCTATTTTTCGTCTGCACCAGGCATAATATGGTGCGAGTATAGCCCGTGCATGGGTGAGTATACCGATACTCAGTAGGGACCCCGAGACCCTCAAGGTCTGACAAAATCCACAAAGGATAAACCACAAATCATGATGTCAACAGTGAACCTGGCTTAGGTATATGAAAATACATATTCCTAAGTTATCAAGTATACCACTCTAAATCAAGAGGAAACACAAGGTCCAACCCAAAATCCCAATGCTCAGCTTCTCTACAAAGGAATGAATACCAAGAAGGTATGGACTAATCTCACATCAGGTATAGCTTAAGTACATCATTAGTGATGATTATATGTAAATAATAAATCATATTACTCTATCTAGAGGCACTACTACTGACCAACATAGGATCGCTTTGTGCTGACCCACATAGGATCGCTCGGTATAGACCCACACAGGATCGCTCGGTGCTGACCCACATGGGATCACTAGGTGTTGACCCACACTAGATCACTCGGTGATGACCCACACAGAATCACTAGGTGATGAACAACAATAGATCTCTTTGTGCTGACCCACATATGATCACTATGTGCTAACCCACACAGGATCACTCTTCATTCTTCTCGTCACACCCAACTATTGGGTTCACGCACAAGTCATGCTCATCTCTTGGAGGATCCACTCCTCAAGCCACTGGTTGATAATCCAACTACCACAAAGTCCCATGAATAAGTATGTCAATGGAACACCTTGTAATTGTGTTCTCAAAGAAATAAAAGGTGCGTCAATCGGATGCTCGATCTGTATGTTATTATCCTTTTTTCCTTAAGGGCCTAGTTGGACTCGTGCTCGATCCAACATGACCATTCACCAAATTTATCCAAATAATTAGTGGGGTAAAACAAAGGTAATGTCTCGGTCTAAGGTTTACAGCACCATAAACAGTTCTTTAAACGGATGCTCAGTGCCAATGATATGGCTAAATGTGCGTATGGGGGGTCAAAACTGGTCTAGGTCTGATCCAACCCGGTCAGACCGACACGGCCCACACTGGGCAACATGGCTTGGTGGCCCGGCTAGGGCAGCGGCCCGTGGGGTGGAGGAGGCCATAGATCCACGCGAGGATGTGAGGGAAGCGCAGAGGATGCAAGGGAAGCTAGGCCACAGGTGGCGCGAGGCCGTGGGATAGTGAGGGTGAGGGCGGCACGAGGACGCGAGACGACGAGGCTGGGGGTGGCGTGAGGCCGCGGGAAGCGTGAGGCTACAGGTAGGTGATGCCGTGGAGGGCCGCAAGGCGGTGAGGCCGCGTTGTAGCACCAACGCTAGATATAGGAGGTTGTGGGGTAGAGGTGGCTGCAGGCAGCACGATGGTCACGGGGCGGCGCTATTGCACTGTCACCATCGTCGCGGTTAGCGGTGGTGCCGACTACCGTTTTCATGGACACCGAGTTTTTTTCCATCCTCCTCCATCACGAAGAACACAACAATAAAGAAGAAAAACAGTGGGGTCTGGCCTTGGTTTTTTGGCCCACACCCTCCGCGTTAGAGTTGTAGCTTGTGGATCCCCAAAATCTTGAATCAAGAACCTCAAACAATTCAATTTTATCTGAATCGTGGATCTAATCATTTTGGTTGATCTGCATTCTCCATTATTTCCATGAACATGGAATTTAATTGAGAAATTTCCTGAATTCAATAACAACCCCACCTCGTTTGATTGTTGACATTGATAAGAGAAGTAAAAGTCATGCTTCACCATTATTATTTTGAGGATCTCTTTGTTGGAGGATGTTTTCATCCATGTTCTCATCTTCCCAGCCCTTTCCTCTCAAATCCACCAAAATGAAATTTAGCCCACATAATAGAAAAAGTTATATATTATGTTTGTGGGAATAATTTTAAATTATCTTAATTAATTATTTGATGAGTTGGTATAATTAATTAATGGGGAGTCACAAAAAAAAGTGGGGATGTTCAAGAGATTTATCTCCCATAAATAGGGAAGTTCAAGGGGGATTTAGTCTTGGGTGGTCCCCACAACCATAAACCACATGGGAGGTTAATTATTGGTGGACCCCAACTCCATAACCTCACATGAGAGGTTTAGTTATGGTGTTCCCCACCTCTAAACATCCACATGGGGTTTCAAAAAAAAACGTTAGACAATTTTATTTTATTTTATTTTTTCACAAAAAAAAACCCAAATTCTATATTTCACCCTCGACCTTCTACATTCGAGGTGAGGGTCTCCTTATAAGGATACCAGCACTACGAGTTCAATAGTTCCCTCAGATTTATATTCTGAGTACCATTTCAAATGTTACAAAAGGTTTCTCCAACGTTTGTTGAACGTACGCAAAAATGTTCAAAAATTCATTCCGGGCATACCGAGTCATGGAATCACACGTCGTAAATTTTCACGGACCCGTAAACTTGCAACATATATAAAAAATTACATGGAATTTTCATTTCTTTATAGTAATACTCATCCAAAAATGAGAAAATTCTCCATTGGAATAATTCCATTTTTAACCATGTAATATATTCATTAAATCATTTTCAATAAAAGGGGGTCTACACCATTAGTTCAAATCATCACCTGAAAGATAAAATTGAAACCATGTTTTCTAATAACATTGTGGTCAATGCATCATTTTTTGAAACATTAAACTCATTCATAAAATCATTTCCCTACATTCAAAAACTGAACCCTATAAAAATCTAAATCACATAACTATGCCATATCAAAATCCTTCACGTAATTTCCAAAAGCTAGAATATACATATTTTGATCATACCTTCACCCATTCCCATATTTTATGGGATATATCCAACCCACTAACAATTATAATTTCACTATATAATCTTTAAATAATTAATTTCACTATTTTATATGGTTTTATATACCCCATTAGTAGCCATAGGTCTGATCTCAAATCATAAATCACCCCAACAAGTTACAAAAATGGTCTTATGATCAAATTACATTCCTTATCCAATGTCATAAAAACGAATCAATAAAATTAATTAGAGATAATAAAATCACATCTAAGGAAACATGACTATGTGAAAAATATTTTTCATTACCTACTTAATGATCATAGGAAACAACTCATATATCTATGATAACTGATTCAAACTAAAATATCCACTAACAAAATGGAAATTAACACCATATAAATAGAGGTCTTGATATTCATAAATACAGGAGACTACTAGAAAAGAGTCTTACATTAAATATATGGAAACATAGTTTAATATCTACCTATAGATTCAATTTGGATATAATAACACTCAAAATACCTTTGAATCTGTAGAGAAATGTTCATGGATAGGGAGAAATCCAATTGTTCTCAGCCAAGGATATTAGGGGTTGAACGAGGATGAAATTCATGGGATATATATTTAATAATGATAGGAAAAAATATTTATTCCCCCACTTTTAATGGTGTATATGTTTTTACAAGTTATATTTTCAAACCATTCACCAACCATGTGGTTCACCTGATTAATGAAAAAATAGAGGTGCCCTATTTTTTGGCCCACATATGCACTTTGAAAAACTGTTTTGTGGAAATTATTTCTCCACATTAAATAGTGGATCCCATGTTGTACAGTTTCATCGGACATCTTGCCTGGTTTTTATAACCACATACCCTCTTTGGTAGTCCAAAAAGTTATTTATAATGACTTATACAGACCTTATTATAACTATTTGGTCAACATATATTGTCCTTTTTGCTACTTTCCAATACTTGAACCCCTATGACACCATTGAGAACATCCCTACTCATGTAAAACCTTCTATTTACAAATTTAGTGAGAATTTAGTAAAATTTTAAAACAAAAATACCCTTTAATACTCGGATACCTAACATAATTCACATCTTATAATAGCATATTTTTTATCTACACCAAAAAATAGCACATAATCCAGGAGGAAAAAGCATCTAGTCACTCGGTCCACATTCATGATTTCTTCTCCCACGTTTTCTCTAATACATTTTTTTATCATCATATCATTTTTCAGATAATCAAGGTCATACATTGTCATCATTGTCAATATGATTCACAAAAAAATTCATGTTATTTTGAAAGTGTACATCATCCTCAAATCCATCAATAATAAAATCAAACAAATGGTAATTTTTTGGGTAATAATACTGATACTTCAACATAAAGAGAGAATCAATAAAATAACTACACTATACAAGGAGATCCAATTGGTAGAACTACATTCTTATTCTCCCCAAAATCTCAAATAGAATAAAACTCATAGACTTTCTCATATTCACATACAATTGTCCAACTACATTCCCTGACATTCATTGGTCTTCCGATTGAAATACAACTACCTCATCCCTTATCAGAACATAAATATCAAATTGAAAATGAACATCTTTCTCAACACAATGAATATTTCAAAACCTTATGTGAAACTCATTTCCAAAAATGAACACCATTATTTCTCTTTTACATACCCATCAAACCCTAAATATAGATCAACTCATAAAATAATCAAAATCCCACTATGGTGCTCCCCACCATATGCTTGGGCCCATAACCACCAACATCTATAGGTTGGATCCACCACCATAAAAAAATAAAAAGAACCTTGAACTGAAGATTCATACCATACCCAGAAAATTTTTAAAATCACTGTGGCCAGAACTCTATAAGAGTTCAATCCAACACTGACATCAATCCTTACAAATAAAACTACAAATAAATGGCACAGATTAGGAATCCACATATGAGCTATGGAAAACATGGACTTTCCTCAAACAAATATTCCATTACAGAAACATACCTTTGGATTAAAAAAACCAACAACTAGTGAAATAAAAATCACCATATAAATATTTTATTATGCCACATCATACCATCCCTAAGCACCTAATTCAATAAATTCCAAACTCCCATTTTTGGTAAAGTTCCACATTACCTATCCACAACACCATCTCACTTAATTCATACCACCTACATTATAATTAACCTACAATAATATATCCTAGAAGTCTAGTGAAATTTTATAATCAAATCATTCACTTGAAACCAAACTGAGGTCATGAACTTCTTCACCCATGACACATCTCTAATACAAACACCGTGAATTTTTTTTGTCCACCACAATCTCAAAGACAATGATTAAATTTATCAATATCAAAATCCAAGGCCAACATAGCCTTATCGAAGATATCCAAACATATAAAACACATTTTACTTATCAGAATCATGACGCCTACAAATATTACTCACTACCTTCTAAAAAAATATTCAACCATATGAGAACTACGGTGATTACCCCATGACTAACACATGACTACCCACCAAAGGGTTATTATTTCAGCATATTAATCATTTAATTCCAATAGTTGTAGATCATTCACCCATTATAGGAGAGCGGAGGAATTTGACATGGACACCTATCCCTCACATGAGTGAAAAAAACATTAATAATCTATCATTATCGACTTCCTTTGATGGCCACATATAATTTTATGACATGAAAACTACATAACGAACCTCACTCAGAGATAGCTGGTATTGTACCTCCCACTATACGACTTCTCATACATTTCCAAAATTGTGAAAACATAATGAAGCCCAATCATTTAACAAGATGAATACCATTATGTATCCTTGAATATATCCATTTATCTATTAGAGTACTCAATAACATGGCGTGATATTATGCATGATCATCTCTAGTTGGATTGTACGTGTAACACCCAGATGTTTTTATGAAATATTTTAATTCAATAGTTTTTATACTTCTATAGATTTAATTGCACACAATAATGAGTTTAAATTATCTGATAGATTCCCATATTATAAAAATATAGTTATAAAATAGTTTTTAGGTTAGTGGGAATAATTATAACTCTCATATTAAATTACATTGTGAATTTAATGGGTATCAATTATTTATGATAATTATAAATCAATTAGATATTTGTATTTTAAGTGATTTAATTTTGGAAAGTAAATGAAATTTATATATATGTGTTATATACATAATAAAATAACTTTTATATTAATTCAAGGGATATTTCAATCATAGGGTATGAAGAAAACCCTATTTGACATATAAATTCATATTTTTTTTAAAAAGCGTAATGTTACACCATTGAATAACGAACCCATATTAAATTAAAATTTTTCTACATTAAAATTTTTTATATGAAAACATAAAAGTGTTATTGTTATGAGGGAAATAAAAATTTACGTTGGTTGAATTTGATATATTTTTCTGATAACGTTCTTATTTTGATGAATAGAAAAAATACGCTAAATTATAATTAAAAAAACATTTTTCATTGAAAGAATTTATATGGTTAATTTATAGTATTTAATTGATCAAAAGGATAAATATAATATATTTTTACCATTTAATATAATTTATTTTATTGGAATTAATTTTACACTAAATTTAAAAGTAAAATCATTTCAATATTTTGCAATATTTTAACATTTAAAACACATTTTCTCATTTAAAAGATGGGATTAATTTTAAAGTATTCACTAAAAATTATGTGTTTTAATTTTGATAAACATAATAATTATTTGGAATCAGTAGGAAAAAATAATGTTAATAGGATACTTTTATATTCAGTCTTTATGAATAGTATCTTTGATAATTATTTTTATTACCATAGTTAAAGATAAATCGGGTAACTAAAGGTAAAACTAGCTGTTAAAAATTACCATAACTACTATAAAAATACTATTTGATTACAAAATTCGACCCTTATCATTTATTGTAAAAAATTTAATCACTTTATTTCCATATACCTATGAATATTACAAGAATTAAAAAAAACTAACGAATGTGAAAAAATGTCAGAATCTCATTATGTATAAGTATATTTTTTTCTTATATTGATAACTAAAAGATAATATCGACTATAAGAAGTATTTGTAATGATAATTTAATGACACACATAAAATACATTTTATTAATAATATTTATAATTTAAATAATTACCATTAATGATGAGACAATAAAGAAGAAAATATTTTTTATAATAGAAATATCAAAAAATTGTTTTATAAATATTTAAAGAAATCACATATGATATAATTAATATATTCAAGAATTATTATCAGTTATTATGACATTTTAGGAGTGTATTAAATATTTTAGTTCTTATTTATCTTCTATTTGGATTTTATGTAATGTTAAATAAAAACATTATGTCAAAATTGACAGAGGTTATATTTTATTAAAATATAATATTATTAAATTATTTCAAAATCATAATTTATAAAAGAAATAAAAACTGATAATTATGAGGTCTAAAATTTCATATAATATCCATTTGTTTTTATTTAATTCTATATATGTAAATATTTATAACAATCAAATATTTAGAATGTTACTACCATAATTAAAATTAAATAGAATAAATATGTTTCAATTAAACAATATGTTTTAAATTGAAAGAATACTGTGTTAAAACATTAGTGGTTTATGAGATTTCAACCCTATATCATCTCATATTCTAAATTAGAATATTTTTGATATTTTTTGGTGGGGTTTTATTTTATTATAAATTATTATTTATGTAATTTCCAAAAGTGCCCCTCACCACAATTATAAAAGAGAACCTCCTCCCGCACCTCTTCACTCGATTTTTCAAATTCATTCTCTACCATACACTGATATTTATCCTCAAATAAACACAATATTCATTCTAGTTGTTCTGGTCATCTTTAAAGACCAAATCTAGTGCTCTACATAGAGATTTATATGGAGCAAGTCGTGAAAGATGTAATATCTTCTACCGATTCATTCAAACATTATTTTTCCTCTAATTATTAATAATTAGTTGATTCAACATAAAGTAAGAAAATAAGTATCAATAATATACTGATATTTTATTACAAATATGAAAAAACCATATTTCACCTTATATCCATCATATAACAAATGTAATCATTGTGTGTGCGAACGTACGACTTACCGTCTAAATGTTGAAGTGTAATATTTCTTTCACCATCACCTTACATGGATGAGTATAATTATGGATATAATAAAAATATATTATTATTATAACATGCTACTAATTCTTAAATATTATACACCATTAACTTTTATTAAATTCAACAACATTAGGAATGATATCATTGCTTGTGAGTACGTACGACATACCTTCTCCATGATGCAGTGTTATTAATTATACTTGATCTCCATTAAACCGTGATTATTTTCATGAATTGAATGACAAAATATGATATATTTTATAATGAAATTATTACGTAAATTATTTAACTATAACCTATGAAGTGGAACATAAACATACCCAAAAAATCATACAAACGAACTTGAAGTTATTAATATTCGATTAATGTCTGATAATGAAATTTTACTAACAAGAGGATGATAATATACTCATATATGATATCATAAAAATTAATATGACTATGGAATAAGTAATTGAAATTATTTACATATATATATAAAGATATAATCATATGAAAGATATCAGACCTATGGTAAGTCATATCTTTTCAAATCCTATTCTTATCTGAGATTGTTTATTTGCAAAAAATTATTAGGGAATATTCATCATCCACATTCATGGTTCCTTTATATGTATTTTAAAAAATTAATATCTTTATATAATATTTTAATGTCAAATTTACCCATTTATGATTTTTTACTAAACGGTTGAATGTAATCTCTTGCCGTTTTTAACAAGATGTACTTTTTGAATTTTCTATAATAATTATGAGAAGAATGTTTTTTTACTTGAACGTAATGAATATATTTTTACACATTCATAAATTCCATATTTATTTTATGCTCAGCCTATTATATTATAATTTGGTTTTCATAAAATGTGTTTTCTTCTAAATTTTCTTGTCATTTTTTATAAAGAAAATCTTTTTGATGAAGAAAGTATATTTCCATCAAGATAAAATTTTATTTGTTTTATAAACGTAAATTTTCATATAAGGTGAAAATCATTAAATAGGGTTACTTTTAAATCCAAATTATTAATAATATTTTTTTGTTAATAATGTAATGATATTTTATATGGATTATGATATAATGGAATGATGTTTAAGAAGCCCTTTTTATTTCATTGGTTATGATCTGAGAAATGATTTATAAATTTGTGGAACACATAAGAAAAGATTCATTATGAGATGGGTGAGACCTATATCTACCTATAATTCATTATCTAATGAATAATATCTCAGTAGATATACATGAATGGAATGACATGAAAATCAGATTCTGTAATAAAGGTCTGGAAGGAGAAGTGGACTCATTTTGCTAATGCACATTGTCTACTATTATGATCTTTGAAATGAGACCTCACTAATATGAAAATATTTTTATATTATTAACTATGTATGCTAAAATATTTCATGTCATATATTATTACTATTGGTATTATATTTCACTTTTATGATTTATCCCATTACATAATATTCTGATCATTTATATACATGATATTATTTTCAAATGTTATGTTATTGTGATTATGATATGATTGATATTTTAGTTGTTTAACCTTACTGAGAATTTAAGATCACCCATTCATATTTTTATTTTCCCCAGCTTATGAAGAAGGGTATTAAGTTTTATATGTCCAAAAGGAGTCTAGTTTTGATGAAATAAGTGGGAGATAATGTAGTTGTTTTATGAACAAGTTGTTTATGTTTCCCAGATTCTAATGTCACAAAACCAATACGGTCATTGTGTGGTTTTAGTTATGTTATTTAATAAGTATTCTTAAATGTTGAATTAATTTCTACAAATAAATTATGGGTCTTTATAGATGGTATCATAGAAATGGTATAGTAATCCATTTGAAACTAGGATTAGAGAAACTTAGTAAGAGCCCTATGGAAATGTGTATGTATTGGTTACAATCCTATCCCAATTTTTTAGAGATGTTCATGAATAATCATGGATAAAACCTAAATATTCCAAAATATAATATTTATTCAAGAATTATGTGGTTTTCCACTTATGATTAGTGTTTCTTACACTATTATTCTTTGTATTAGTTAATGTCTGCAACCTGGAGGAATCATGTTATTGCTGAATGTGATGGGAAATTCAATTATTAGCCCCCCTAGAAACAAAATTTTAGGGGATTTGGAAAAAAAATATTATATCCATGATCACAAAACACTCTCAAGCTATGAATCTTGTTAGACATACAATTGTCCAAAGGTGGGAGAAACATTCGATAATATCCTTCATCCGACATCATCCACCATCATTCAGTGGGTCTTCTGATCCATTATTGGATGAAAATGGATCAGTACCAATGAATGTATATGTCCATGTATACAATGTTCTCGCCATAATAATTTCATCATGGGAATATATCATTTTGAAGGATAAAATGATAAATAGTGGAATCTTATAAAGAATTTGAGGCAATGTTATGTAATTATGTCCATGGAAAGGGACTAGTTCAAGAACATATTTATCAATAATTACATTCCTAATATTAATGAACAAAATAAAGAAGTATTACAATGAACATTAGTGAAATTATGATGAATCCATGGTTATATACATCAAACATTCTACAAGACTTTCAAGTTATGCTTCTAGAATTCTTATCCAACCAGGCAGTAAAATTGATCAATTAATTAGTGGGTCAAAACCAAGTCTCCAATGGGAATTATCCATAAGGGACTTCAATAGTTATTAGGAAAATGTTCTATCTGATATAAAGGTTGAGATTTATTTTTGACTAACACATTAGTTATATTGGTATTATTTTATGATAAAAAAATAATTTTATGGAATATATAGAGCACACTGAAAAGAATATGATTTTTCGCTTATGCTCAATGTGTGGAAAGAAACATGGAGGGAATTTTCATAAAGAGACTAGTAAATGTTTTATGTGTGGAAATGAAGGTCATCAGTTAGTTGAATTCCAGAGTCATTGGAAAAAGATTCATAATGATGTGAACAATGAAAAAGCTACACAGAATTCACCTCCTATACTTTAATGCTACAAGTGAAAAGTAATGTGGAATTACATAAATCATCTCCCTATTCTATGTGATATTGATGAAGAATGGCGTCAAAAACTCATAAGGATAATGAAAAAGGAATGTAACAAGAAATCACTATCTGTGATGTGGAGTACAAAAATGATTTGGTAAAAGATAAACATACAATCCACTCTAAAGTTGATATTTTATTATTTGATTATAGATCCACCCACTAATTTTTTTAGTAGAGAATTTTCTTAGGGTATCACTTTATTAACTCATCAATTTTATTATGAGTTTGATTTGAACACGCTTAATGGAACAAAAGTCACATGAAAAGTTTATAATTCTTCTATGGTTCATGTTTGTGGAAAAGTGATTCTTGAAAATATTGTGATCGTCACTATAGTGGAATTTAATGGCATTATTGGAAATTATTTAAATTCACTATATGGATCTCATACCAATTTCCATATAAGGGAAGTTTCATTTAATATTAAAATTCTATATATGATCATTTGTCGATTAAAAGATGAATATAACCTTCCAAAAAAATCATCCATATTATGGGTTTTAATTACTATAAATGAAGGTTGTTTATATTAAATGGTTGGGGAGAAACTCATCATTAAAAATAAATCCATTTTACAAGCGTATGAGGACATCTTTCTAGATGAATTTCCAAGTCATCAACCAAATCATGAAGTTGATTTTTCAATAGAACTCATATCGGGTGCTATGCCTATTTCCAATAAACCATATATAATGGCCCCAATTTAGTCACAATAATTGAATAATAAAGTCTAGAATAATCTCAATAAGGGATTAAAATTTCCTAGTGAGTCATCATGGGGAGCACATGTTTTGTTTGTTAAGAAGAAAGATGGATCATTCAGACACTACATTGATTATCATGTACATGACAAGATAACTATTAAGAACAAATATCCTCTTCCCCACATTGATGACATCTTTGACCAACTATGTTGAGCTAAAAAATTTTGCATTATTTATCTTCATTCAGGATATAATTAATAAACATTCAAAACAATGATAAAAAATTACTACATTCCATACATGGTATGGTCACTATGAATTTATAGCTATTCCTTTTGGTCTTAATAATTCCCCCATTATCTGCATTGTTATAATGAATAGTGTCTTTAGTGAGTATCTTAATCATTTTTTGTATTCTTTATTGAAGATATTAATGTCTATGTAAAGAGAATGTAACAACATGAAGATGACTTGAAAGTTGTTTCGATGAACCTGATATAGGATAGTCTTTATGCCAAATATTTTATGTCTGACTTTTTTCATCACAAAGTATCATTTTTCACTCACATAATCTCAAGATAGGTTATATCTATGGATCTAGAAAAAATAGAGGTTATTGAAATATGGTTGAGACAGACAATGGTGATTTAGATATGAATATTTCTTATATTGGATGGATATTATCGACATATAGTGAATGATTTTTCACTATTATCTAATTCAATCCCCATATTGACTCGGAATTTAGTTAAATTTGTATGGATAGTGTAATGTGAATATAATTTCAATGAACTAAAAATAATGTTAGCTAGTGAAACTATTCTCACACTGCCTTGTAGGGGATAAATGATTTTGATATATAGTGATGCTTCTAATAAGGGTGTGGATGTGTTCTCAAGAAAAATGATATAGTGATAGATTATTTTTCACAATATTTTAAAATCCATGAGAAAATTTACCAAACTGCTGAATTTTATTAAGATGCAGTAATCCTTGATTTAATGATATTGAGGAATTTTCATTATGTTGAATGGTGTGATATTTATAATGATCGTTAATGTTTAATGTATAATTTCACACAAAAGGAGATGAGTATGCAGCAAAGAAGATGGTTCGAGTTTATTAATAGTGAAAAATTTACAATACATTACATCCATGGAAATGATAAAAGGTGGAAAATGAATTAAGTCGACAAGTCCATGCTAGCCTATCCTTGATGAGGGTAAACAAAAAAACAAATTTTTTATTTTCAAAGGATAGATATTGAAATTTTAATGGTATGGGGGAAATATTATCATTCATAAATTATTTTTCAACCATCAATACAAGTGATGATTAATGAGGAATAAATTAAGGATGTATATATATAAGAAAAGGTGAGAAATGTTATAGAATTCAACCTTAATTGTGTTGAAATAATTAGGTTCAAGGACCAGATTCATATTCCCCCCGAACCAAAATTAAGGAAGGAGATATTAGATAAGGAAGAGAGTTCATCACTCGTTATTCACCCTCAAAGAACAATGTTGTATAGTGGTCTCATTGAGTATTTCTAGTGGGGTGGTATGAAAAGTGATTTCACTGAATATGTCTCGCGATGCTTTGATTATTAGCATGTTAAGGCTGAATGACACATGTCTAAGTTGTTTTTTCAACCATTACCCATAACAAAATGAAAATTGGAAAAAATATCAATGGGATTTATCATCGAAATTCCTCAAAAATCAAAAGGAAATAATTCTATATGGGTTATAGTTGATCATGTTACGAATTCTTAACACTTTATTACTATTATGGAGGATTTATCACTTGATCACCTTTCCTCGACATATGTAAAGGAACTGATAATATTTCATGGTGTGCCACATTACATTATATATGATTGGGATACAATGTTTTCCTAATGTTATGGGGAAGTATTTAGAATGCTCTAGATAATGAGTTAATTTTCACCACTTTTTATTATCCTCAGATAGATTGCAAGTTTGAGTGGACAATTAAAACTTTTCAAGACAAGTATAGATCTTACAATGTGGATTTAAATGGTGGTTGTGAACAACAAGCACCATTGGTGGAATTTTCATACAAATATACTTTCACTACCACATTCAGATGGATCCATAGGATTCCCTCAATATAAACAAATTACAGAAATCCAACTTACTAGGATGAAGTTGTGGAAATAATGTTATTAGGACCTAATCTTGTTGATGAAATGGTAGAAAATGTCAGATATATTCAACAATTCATAAGAGCATCTCAATTTTTACAAAAAAGATATGAGGTCAATTGAAAATAAGACCTATACTTTTATATGGTTTATAAGTAATTATTATAAAGATTTCTCAGTAAGAGAGTAGTGAGATTTGGAAATATTGGCAAGGAGAGCCATAGATATATCGATCCTTTTTGAATTATTGATCTTTTTGGGAAGGTAGCTTACAAATTGTCTCTTCCACCAAATATCTATCATTTCCATCAGTATTTCAATTAAACTCACATTAATATGTATATACTCTATCCTTTAAATTTACAAACTCAGAAGTCATACCACTGGAGTAAGATATTTATTATAAAAAACAACTGATAGAGATTCTCAATCATAGCGAAAAATTACTAAGAAACAAGACCACTCACATGTTTAATGTTTGACGGAGGATCCACCAATTTAAAAAATCTATAAGGTAACTAGAGGATATGATGAGGGGGTGTTATCCTCATCATTTTGTTTCCAAGTGTCATATTTTCAAGGTGAATTTCAGTTTATTTGGGTATATTGTAACAACCAAATGTTTTTCTAAAATATAATCATTAAATAATTTTTAATAATCAATATCTTACATTTGATGTTATCTTGAGTTTAAATGATCTAAGAGATTCCATTATTATAGAATTTCCATTACATCCTACCTTTTTTGTTAGTGGGAATAATTATAACTCTCTAATGAAAATAAATTAAGAATTTATTAGCTATCATTTATGAAAAATATATATCAATTAGATATTTTTATTTTCAGTAAATTACATTTGGTAATTAAGTTAATGGGATATATATGTGTTATCTACTTAACAAAATATTTTTCAAATTTATCCAATGGATATTTTAATCATTGGGTATGAATAAAAACATATTTGATGTATAAAAATATATTTTTTAAAAAGTATAATTTTAAACATTCGAATTGAGAACCCCATTTAAATTAATATTTTTTAACATAAATAAATTTATATGAAAAAATATACATTATATTTAGAACATGAATATAAAAATTTTCTTTGGATTAATTTCTAATATTGTTCTGATAATTTTCATTTTCTGATAAATAGTAAAAATACGTTAAATATTAATAAAATTAAATTTTTTCATAAAAATAATTTAAAAGGTAAAATTATAATATTAAATTGTGTCTATGTAAAAATATAATACATTTTAAACATTTAATTAAAACTAGTTTATTGGAAATAATTTTACATTAAATTTAGATGTAAAAACATTTTAATCTTTTGCAATATTTTTACATTTTAAACTCATTTTTCTCATTTAAATAGAATCATTATTTTAAATTAATTAGATAAACATTGGTGTTTTTAATTTTTAAAAATGGATTACATATTTAGAATCAGTATGTCTAAAAATATGTTAATAGGGTACTTTTCTTTTTGGACATTATTAATAGTTACTTTGGTAATTATTATTTTTTACCTTGGTTAAAGGTACATCAGGTAACTAAAGGTAAAAATCATAGTATAAAATTACCATAAAACCTATAAAATTAATATTTTATGAATAAATTAGTCACTTATCATCTTTATTTTGAAATTGAAGCACTTGATGGACAATTACCTGTGAATATGACATGAATTTAATAATAATTAATGAATGTGACCAAAAGTCACAATCTCATTTTATATAAGTATATCAATTTTAATATTTGGATTACTAGTATATAATATAGAATATATGTAGTTTATTGAAATATATAATAATTTCCTATATCGTCGAAATTTATTTATAATTTTTAAATATTAAAAAATTATGATTAATGATGACGTAAAAGTGATATAAAAATTATTTAATTAATAGAAATATAAAAAAAATGGTTTAAAAATATTCAAAGAAATAAAATACTAACTAATAAATGTGATCCCAAAATATTATGGGTTATTGTAAAAATTTGTTAATGTGTTAATTTTTTTTGGATTTAACTTCAGTGTGGATTGAATTTAATGTAAAATAATTGAATAGTGTCAAAATTGACTCTATGGATATTTTATTAAAATAAATTTTTCTTAATTTATTTATAAATAATAAAAAATTGAAAATTAAAAACTGAATTATATAAGGGCTAAAATTTAATTAAATATCCATTTTTGATCAATTAAAACCATATAAGTAAATATTTATAACCATTAAATATTTTGAATGTAATTACCATAATTAAAATTTAATAGAATAACTATGGGTCTAGTAAAATGATTTGGTTTATGTCGAAAATATAACGTGCCAAGAGTTAATTTATGAATTGATTACACCCATATACTATATATTGTTTGCAATTGAGACATTTTGGAGGTATTTGGGTATGGTTTGATGTGATTATGTATTAATATTTATGGATTTTTAAAAAGTGCCCCTCACCTCAATTAGAAAAGGGAACCTCCTACATCACCTCTTAACTTAATTTTGAGCCTTAGAACTATGTCACACCCAACAAAATTTTCTTCTAAAAATCCCAATTTTCATTATAGAGGTTCTTTTAATCTTTAATGACAATCTCTAGTCCTCTATTATGAGATCTATTGGAAGTACATTGAAGAAGAGGTAATTTCATGAACCGATTCATTCCAAATTCATTTTTCTTCTACATATTGATCATTATTTGTTCCATTATATATTAATAACATCAGTATAACTCATATAATAATATGTTATTTTATATATTAACTAGTAATATTTCACATTTTATCCATACTATGAAAAATGAAATCATTGGGTGTGCAAACGTATGACTTGCAGTCTCTGTGTCATGGTTTAATATGTTTTCACCACCACCGTACATGGATATGTATAATTATTGTAATAATAAATATATGTGATTATTATAACATGTTACTAATTCATAATTATTATACCCTATTCACTTCAATAACATTCAAAAAATTATAAAAATGATATTATCGCTCGTGCGTACATACGACCTACCGTCTCAATTATGTGATGCAAATCATTCGACATGATATCTATTAAACCATGATGATATATTTCAATTTAATGAATACATATGATATATATTATAATTATATATTTTTTAAAATGATTTAACTATAACATAAGCTGTGGAAAATGAACATACTCAATAGAACTATCATAAGAACATAAAGCAGTTAATATACAAATAACGAGTGACAATGAAATGTATGAAAAAAAGATGATAATAAAATCACATATGATACCCTAAAAAGGATTAAAATTTATTAGTACGTCAAAAAACATTTTTAAATCATTATTCACAAGTTTTGGATACATACGAAGAATATCAGACTACAGGTAAGGTATAACATTTCAAATATCATTTTTATCTGAGAATGGTTTTTAGTTAGTATTTACTACGATATATTTATCATCCAAATCAATGATTCCTTAATATATATTTAAAAAAATAATTAATATCATTCTATAATTTTTTAATATAAATTTTACCCATTGGTGAATTTTTACTAAATAGTTGAATGAATTCTTTTTCCTTTATCGTTATGAGATACTTCATGACCTTTCTAGAAAAATTATGAGATGAATGTATTTTAAAACATGTAGGAAATGAACCAATTTTCACACTTTCATGATGAATTATTTATTGGAGGATTTACCTATAATATTACAAAGTTATTTTCAAATAAACTTATTTCTTCCAAAATTGTGTGGAATTTTTAAGAATGAAAACATTTTTAAAGATGAAAGTATATTTTCCTCAATAATTAATTTCTAGTGTTTTCTCTTAATTTTTTTCCATCTAAGATGACACTATTTAAAATGGGTTATGTTTATATATATATTTCACTATTATTTTATTTTTTTAATGATGGAATGATATTTTATATGGATTATGTTATGAACCAATGATGTTAAAGATAAAATTTTTATTTTATAGGTTATTCTATGATAAATGATTTGTGTTTTTGTGGAACAAATAAGAATGGTTTTATTGTGATGTGGGTGAGATATATATCTACCACAAATTAAATGGGTAAATACTTGTATCTCATGAGATAAATATGAGTATATGTAAATGTAAATCTGCTTTAGTAATATTAGGATGGAATGAGCAGTGAACTCGGTTCAGTAATAGAATTTGTCTACTATGATGATCTTGGAAACGAGCCTTGACTAATATGAAATGATTTTTTATTTCTATGTGTATATGCCACTAGATTGAATGTCATATGTTATGACTATTAGGATTACATTTATATTTTATGATTTATCCCATGACATGATATTCAGATCTTTTATATGCCTGGTTAGATTTTCAAATGATATGTTATTATGATTGATATTTCCCTTGTTTAACCTTACTGAGAATTTTAGCTCCCCCTTGAATATGTATCTTTTCTCCCAAAAATGAATAAGGGTTTTAATGAAATAATTGAGTGATAATATATATGTTTTTTTAACCTATTATTTATGTTTAATTGTTTTAAAGAAAATAAGCCTATATAGTCCCATCGTTCTTTTTGTTATGTTTTGTAATAAATATTCATAAATGTAGATGTAATATGTACATGTATAGTATAGTCTGTTATAGAACAATATGATGTTTTCTATGAATACCACCACAACCAATTCATTCTAGATGTCACATCTTAGTGAAAGGATATCTTAAAATTCTTGTGAGAACCAAGTTTCCAAGATAGAAAATTTATTCTCAATTACAGTAAATCATAAACAGTTTGGTTTCCCAACATGAACCTATCCCCGCCTCCTGACTCTGTTACAAGTTGTTATGACCCTACATTCCCTTTGGAACTACCACTACCACACCATTCAATCTCATCAAGCTAGACCTATACGTTTCAAAAGAGAATCAAAATGTTCCTCCAAACATAACTCAAACAAAATGTTCTCACATAAAACCAAATCATCTCAAACTATATCTAGGAAAATGACCAATTATTAATAATGCAACACAAATTAACAAGTACTAACAAACAATGCGCATCATCATCCAGTTCATAATATCTGGACCCATCAAGAAACATGATGTAATTTTCATTCTAAGATCCTTCAAAGAACATGAACTAAGATACCATGATTCATTCATTACCAGTGCAATGGACAAATTCTATCTCTGATAAACAGCCATACATCCGGGTATGTCGTCCATATAGGACACAAGGATTTTTTAATGTATGTATCCAAATGACCCACCATCCTCACAAACAACCATGAACACATGACCACCTCAACCCCCCCCCCCCCCCCTCCGTGAGTATCACTTCCATATCAATATTATTATGTTGAGTTAACATTGATCCCCACATTAATTATCGTATGTATAGTATGGTAAAAAAACTGAATGTCCTTCCTCATATGAAATATAAAATAATTTTAACCAAATCCACTAAAGGTGATTATTTTTGGAATTAAAACCAATTTATATAAATAAATTTTACCAAATATTAATGAAAAATTCTCTATATTGATTCCACATATAAAGCACCATGTTCTGTTTCACATTACATAGAACATCTGACAATGTTATACCTTCTTTTGTGGTCACCGTAAATTCCCTAAAAAACCAATATTTCTACATATCCCACAAGTCAAAAGCCCTACCAGGAAGCACCCTTTGTGTGTAACTTGAAAAACATAAAAAAAGTTAATTATAACCTATGCAACAAATAGAAATAGAAACCAAGCTAACCACTCTCACAGGTCACCCTCAATATTAAAAGGGAACCAACTACAAAAAAATGGAGCCACATTTAAAAAAATACATTTTATATCCCTATAATATATTCTCATCATACCTCATACATGTAGCTATTAATGGGATTTTCTCCTACCCGCATTCAAAAACCTAAGGCATCTAACACACCAAGGTAGCCACATTCCCTATGTCTCCAACCCATGGTCAAAAATTCATCACTATTAACACTATAACAAAAACACCCATCAAGGTGTCCTATACCAAACCTAGAAGATCACAACTCCTGAAGGTTACCACTAAAAAATTACCTTAAAACATCTCATAATATCATGTTCATAGATTATTGATTGTACAATAATAACATGCCATTACCCAAATCCTTAAAACCCATTAAATCCTTACTACCTAAAATCAAGGGTCTCAAATATAGGAAAACATTCTAGGTCAACCCACCCATAAACTATGTTAGATTATGAAAATATGAGTTACTTGTTGGAAATATATCAATGACCCATTATTCTATATTTCCTTTTGATGAAATAATTTTTATTTTGAATAGAAAATATTTATAATTAATAAATGATATTCATTAACACAAAATTCCTAAATAATATATTTATTATATTTCACTACTAGTTTCATTGGGTATGGAATGTTTTTCTTAACATGTCTATCATAGGAGTGATTTGTGTGACACATCAGTTCTATATTATTGGAAAGCTGTATGAACCTAGATGCACTATATTACAATGATGGGCCTAAATAGAAAATCTCCTAAATTAGTAACGTAAAATCCAATTTCTCTACTCATGATAGATATATAAATTAGGGGTAAAAAATTGAAATTCAATAAAACCCGTTGAAACATGTGTTTTCACCCATTCATGGGGATACATAAACCGACGAAAAATTTGATTATGAAGAACCAACATTATCTTACTATCATGTCTATCATTCCCTATAATAAGTGAAAATAAACAATATATGATACAAATATTTTGATGTCCATGACTAGGTTCCACACTAACCTGTGTACCAAGTCAGATAACCACATAATCTCAGAATCACCTCGCTATATTCAATAAGGTTCTGACTAGTAACCCATTTCTAAGATAGTATGATGTAGAGACTATACCCTCTTATCAAATTTATTTTTTAAAATTATATAAATAATTAAGAATGCCACATTAAAAATGAATTTGAATAAAAAAAATTCTAAAAATAACATAGGATAAATATAAAATAATTATGTTATGTATATTCTATAAACCAGAAATTCAAATAGTAAAAACCCAAATACCAAAATCCAGAAATATTCCTTAACAAGACCCCATGTTTATACCTAGCCTTGAAATCCCTTTCTCAATCCCATAATCCATTTTATAATCTATAAATAATATCCATATTAAGATATTTTAAAGGAAAAAATAACGTCTCTCATGGTACACTAGTTCCATGGCGACCAAAAAATGGTGGGAGTATATTTCAGTAACCTCTAAAAAATAATTTCTAATGAAATAAATATTCTACAAAATATTGGATTAATATACATAAGAAGTGGTATAGAAAAAATTAATAACTATGTTAATATTTTATTATTATATTAATAAACCACTTGGGTTCCTAGGTTCCATCGCATCATCTAATCCAACCAAGCCTACTTTATCCTTGTTGGATGTCTAGGTAAACTTATAAGAGGGGTTATTTACATGATGTCATATTTCCATTCCATATTAAATTTATTAAAACCGTATTTACCTGGGAGAATCAGCCCATGTATCCAAAATAAGAAATATATCAGTGAGCCAAGAGCATTAGTATATGAAAACCCATTAATAAGGATCCTTAGTCCAATATATGAATTATAGAATACATTACTAGGACAAAAAAATATTTCTAGAAAAACCCAATGATGAGGTACTTTATTACATCATCTAAATCAAACTTTTATTTATATATTCTAATATTTACCTTCAATGAATAATTTATTAAGAGCCATTTCACCAAGGTATAATACTATTTTCCATTTCAACCCAATTATCATTAATGGATCATAACCAATATTCAATAACATTAAAATTATTTTTTAACAATATTCTTCATTTCCAAACAGTATCATATCTATAAGGAAGGTCCCTAGGGACACTTAAATCCAAAAAGTATATTAAATTAATTCAACCCCATTTCATAGGGCATAAAACACGAAAAACAAATACTCAATTAAAATAATATTGATGCCACAAATTAAATCATGCTTCCTCCTCCTTGAAAAACTAAACTATTCCCAAAGGCAATCATTTCTATTTCAAACCATATTATGGAAATATTAATTAATTTTCACTAAAAAATTGAACCACACACTCTTTTGAAATAATCATTTCTAATCGAATAATAAACACTTTCTGTCAAATCACATTGAAGTCGACAACTCCTTTATAAAACATTACCCAAATTTAATACATAATTTTCTATCATTTAAATCCATAATCGTATAAAAATACAAAAAAAAAACCATTGAAAACATTTCAAAAGTTTCCAAGTCATATCAAAAAATTATATATTAAAAAATTTCAACCTTCTCTTCAACTATTCACATTTTCAATGTTGAAATACAAATCAATTCACCCTAAATATTATTTATCATATTTTTTACTAAATAATTTATCTATTTTCAAGGGTTTTATTTACCACACGGGTAACCCTAAATCAATCGTCAAATCATCAAAAGATCAAGCAGGGTCCATGATTGGTCTCCGACATTAAATTATGACCGAAATTACATTATTATTTGATATATATATAAAAACATGATAGAGAATTGACACAAGTTAATACACAAATAAAACAACTAGACAATGGGAATAGATAGTAGAAAACATAACTCATTCTCCTAAGAATTAAATATTTGAACCACATTATTTATTTTTATCTAAGATTACCTAAGATAATTAGGTGTATAAAACACTAGAAATATTTTTTATGAGCATAAAAAAGATAGGACACAACTGAAAAAACCAAATCATGAAAATGGAAAGAAACAGAGTAAAATAATTACAGGGTTCTTTTATTAACAACCAAATCCAATCCAAAAATCTATTAATCAAAAGAAAAAAAAATCAATAAATAAGGAGGAACCTATGGTTCCCACCATAAGATATTGGGCATCTATTAAGGAAAAAATTAGTATAGAAACATTAAATCTAATGATTAAAAAATAGTAAATATGCTTATTTTAATGAGACATGTGGTTAGGCCGCATGGTTCTCTAAACTGTTCTCCAACCGGGCAGTTCAAACTGTCTAAAATGACAATGAGCTGTGTGGTTTTGTTGACCACCTACACAGTTTGAAAATTCTTTTTGTGGTTGTCCTCTACCCTCTATACAAATAGAAGCTTGAGCTTCATTGTCACTTGGACCACCACATATGGTTTTCATAAATACATAACACATTATGTATGGTTCATGATAATGGAACATAGTTTCATATTTGTGTTTTACAACCATGATATTAGAAATGAGTGACCACGTTTTCATATTTTCCAAGCCCTAATCCCCATGACACACTCCAGACCTAACATATTCATAGGAATCCTTCCATTAAATCATTTAGGATGAGTTTATCTAAAATTTATATTTAAAATTAACCCCATAAAACACTGTGAGAATAACAAAATATATATATTAGGTCATCATAAATTTAATTATAAAGATATATAAATCAAAAAATATAATATTGGGATACACCCTTTTCGTGGTTGCTTCCATGATGGTGTGATCAGTTTACACTTTTGTTCGTAAATGTATTCCATGTAATTGTCATAAAAAAGTTTTAGTATATTTCCATGGAAAAACATATAAAATAATTTTATCCATGTTTTTTACATTGACATATCAACTATACAATTGTATATGTCATAGAGATTATGAAAAATGATAAAAAATATATATGATATGAGAATGATATAATTTTGTCAATTTTATACTTATATACTTCAATTCGTTTTTTAAATAACATTCTAATGGGTTATACATCTTAGAACCACAAAGTTACACTTTTTAAAAATTCTATATTGAATTTTTCTAATACTATTTTCTAAAAAGTCTCATATATTCTCCATGTATTTATAAAATAATTATAAAAATTATTTATTTCACAGAACATAAAAACAAAATCATTATGATTTAAAAATATTGTCAACATGCAACTCTATAATATCACATGAGAATTTAAAAATAATCATTTAATAAATATATAATTAATGTAACAATAATGATATCTACAGTTGTTTTTATATAGATTTTTAGGTGCAATTGACACCATAAATTTACCCAAAAATCTATCTAATATGTACTAATGATCATTTGATATTATTTCTAAAATCATGTCAATGAAAATAATGGATAAATAATCATTCCAAGTATCATAATACAGTATTTTATATTATATAATCACAATAAAATTTTTCAGAATTCTAACATGAATAAGCATTTTTTTTATTTCATACCATGTTCAATCCAGTTTTCCGGAAATATATCGTTGATAATAACCCATTTTGTGATGGATATGTGGTAGATTATTAGTGTCTTAAAAAGGCTATATATTTTCTTATTTAATTCATCTATAATAATATTGTGCAGTTATATTTTGTGACACACCACACAAAAATATTTCATAATATATGTATCTTTAAATATGTTTAATTTCTATCATATTGTTCATTATATAGAACGCCATGTTCTAACAATCTTTGAAAAAGTGTTGAAATATTATTATTTGAATGTTTCCTTATAGAATCATTATTACTTTTTTCAATAGGATTAACCATATTATGAAAAATATTTATAAAATATTTATATGATAAAAAATATTTTGATTAATTCAAATTAAATAATTACATAATATTTAGTAAATTTATTTTATGCATCAAAAAATATTTTTTATAAAAAATTCGTAATGGAATTTTGAATGGTGATATTAAAATTAGATCATAAAACTAAATGAAATTGAATATTTAAAAATTTATTATATATTTTAATTAATCATAGTTTATATTATTTGACAACGTCAACTTAATTGGTGTTCGTATAGAATAATAAAATATGTAACAATCTTCCACCACATTAAAAGGGTAAATCGAGTTTTATATGGATAAAAATAATGTGAACAAGCCTTAAATTATAACAAAAACATTTTTTCAATACTTCATGATGGGATTATATATATCCTAATATATGATTCTAATTCATCTCAATTTTGAGGAATTTTGATTGATAATGACTAATATATTTTTATATGTATGGAAAAATACAAATTGTCACTCAATTACATTTAAAATTTCTATCGATGTCCGCATAAAAAATTAATAATAAATATTATTCTATCTATAGTGAAATTATTTTATTTATGTTGATATATTAATAATTTTTAGATATTATATGATTACCTGAATGATGTATAAAACTCTAATATTATCATTGTACATGTAATTGAAAATCGAAGAATGTAATTATAAAAGAATTTTCTGTAATGTATCTATGATGAATTATTATGAAATATTTATTTTATTAAAAATAATAATATATTATTTATGGTTAGATTTAATATATTGATAATCAAATTTTATTGTTTTTTAGAATAAAAATTAATTAATTATTCATAAAATTGATTTAAAAATAATTCTTATTAAATTATAATTTATTATATTATTTTAAAATCATAGTAAAAATGGTAGGGTAAATTTTTTTTGTAAATGGTTTAATATATCAACATGTTTCCTTTAATGAACAATGTTTTAATATAAATATAAAATTATAACCCCATAATATTGTAAAAGTCATTACCATAGTTATGGTAAAAATTTGTTATCAAAGGGGACTGGCCAAAATATATTATTTAATATACCTAATAAAAAATATTATTCTTTAATGGTATTGACTCCATATCGAATCTTTTCTTTTAAATTGGTTCTACATGGGGCCATATAAACATGAAAATTCATTATATTATGTTGTTTTGTTAATTCTATGGGTGTCCTTCCTTCAACTTATAAAACCACACACATCCCCTCATATGCCTATAGCACCATGACCCACATATCATGAACAATATGTACCCAATTATCTCCACAAATCACATATAAATTACTTAAATTTTCTTCCCTTCAAAAAACACATTTCCATTAGTTCTTAGGAAGGGATCCAAATGAGGTATATAGAAGAAGATTTAATCATTTATACAACTCATTAAAATTTATTTCTTCTTATATTACCAATAAATATATTTTATCAATAATAAATTAATTAATTAAGTATAATTAATATATTTATATGTTATTAGGACTATTGTACACAATTTATCCACATCATTTCTTTCTTATATAAGGAAAAAAACCTTTCTTGTATGTGTGTATGATGTACCATCTCCAGAGAATTGTGTAATTATAAGTACCTAAACGTAAACAATAAATAATCTTAAGATAAGTCAATAATTAACATTGATGATCATTTTAGGATTATAGTTATAGATAATTAGGTCATAACATAATCAAAACAACTTGAATATTACATGTGGACACTTCTACTCATTATCCATGTCTTTATAAAATAAAAACACATTGAAAAAACAGTCATGTCTAGTTCCATTTTTAGATAGAATGGATTTTCCATGATCCCATTCATGTACCTATTCCACCTTATGTATTGTGATAAACATTTCAAAAACATTCGTTGAGTATAAAAAATCTTAGTAAGGGATATAAAAAGAACTATAATTGATTGTTTTTCAAACAACATGTAATACACGAATACCTTATCATAAGTAATACATGTCACCTTTTTGAAGTAATAAATACTCTTCAAGGAATGGAAGATCATTTCATACCATTTTTAACCAAATATTTCCATAAAACAAATAGAATGTACACATAACATATAATGGTAACTTGGGACATAAACATACATAAATAGAATAACCATATGGTCGACTTCCACTCATATCACTAAATAGAATAGCCATATGGCCAAATTCCATACCCAGTGCATTAGAGGTTATATCATAAGAAAACATCCTAGTTTATCACGACACCAAGTGTCATTTGGTTTATCACGTAACCGCCCGTCAAATGTCTAAGTACCATTATAAAATCATAACACATAAAATATTGAAAATATAAATATATAACTAATACCATTTAGTTTTCAATAGAAATTAATAATTTCAATATATTGAAAAAATAAATCTATTTCAATAACCATTTTGAATACCAAAACACACAAAAACTGAATAATGGGTTTCTTTTTCATTTTAAATACATTAAGGCTTCTAGATGAGGAAAACTAACGATTACAGCGGTAGAGAGGTCATTATCACTGCAACTGATAAAAATGTTCTTCTTGACATTTAGTAAAATGATTCATAGAAATAAGATTCCCTTTGAATGAAATGAAATCTAAATTGGGTTTATACACTGTATAAATTAATGTCGTGTATAAATCAAAATGTGCATCAATAAAAGGAGATTGAGACAAATTACCTTACCTCGTGTCCGACATGACCCATTCGTTCTTTTATTTCTTGAATAATAAACGTATATTAATTTATACATGCTTTAAAACATTTTTCATGCTTAATATTACTTTTATATAACTTATTACCTTTCAATAATGTAAGACCCCAAGCTTCATTGTTACGCTCCTCTTTGAATAATAGAGCAGTGCGTGTTGTACGGAACCTCGAGTTCTAACACACCGCGACCAATAAAAGTAGCAGTTATGAATAGTAATACCAAAATTTTGAAATTATATAAATTTTATATATCAAAATGGAATTCATTTTTGGATTCTGAATATCGAAACTAGCCTATGTTGAATATTTTCTATTTTTCTAAGAACTTCCATTTTTTGATGAATAGTGAAAAATACTTAAAAACAACTTTTTTAATCAAAATAATTTATAGTGATAAATTATAAAATTGAGTGGTTGTAAAGTGTAATTAGAATATTTTTTTACCATTTTATCTAATGGTGGTCATTATAATTAATTTCACTTTGAAATTGGACATAAACATTTGTCAATCTTTGGATTGATATTATTTCTTAAAAACACGCTATTTGTTGTGATAGTAGGAATTAATTTTTAAATTAATTAATTAAACTTATATGTTTTGAATTTTGTAAAATATACATCATTTTTGAATTAGTAATATAAAATATATCTCAGGGTTAATTTTTTGTGTTGTTCTGAAAAACTTTGATTTTTGATGAATAGTGAAACCACTAAGTGGTAGTTAAAAAAACTGATTTTTTGTTTAAATGAAATTTTACCACCTCTGTGATTTGAATTTCCAAAATCTGACATAAATAATTATCATTATGAAGTAAAATGTGGTTCAATGGGATTAAAATAATTTTTGGTGAATAATAACTTTTATGATCTATTAATCGCGATTAAAGGTAATTAGTGAAATATAAGGTAAAATAATACTACAAAAATAGGAAAATAACCTTACACTTATCCTAACCTTATTGGATGAGTCCTGGACGACCATGAAAATCCATGGGTCAACTTGGGGACCACATGGAGCTACTTGGGTAAGAAAATGACATTAATAACTTTTTATTTAATGTAAAAATAAAATTGTTACAAACATGTGTTGTTTTAATAAAACAATTATTAAATGGGGTTATATAAGTTGAAGTTTTATTCATTGGAAAGATAAAAGTATTTCATACATCATGGTAACTTTTTTATAATTTTTAGATATTAAATAAATTAAATTTTTTATGACACAATGATGATGCAGCGATTACCTCATTAATTAACGATTTAAATAAAATGAAATGATAATGTAAAATCTAAGACTTATACTTGTCAAAAACCTATTGTATTGGAATTATTAGAACCCTTATCACCATAGAATCTAAATATATAATTTTTGGTCCTTTTAAATCCGAAAATCACTTCATAATAATGTATCATTTCATTACATTCCAAGAGCTCTCATCTTATAAAAGGCCCCCACCTATACCACCTTATTCACACCATCAAGCCATTTTACTCAGCCAAAATCAGCCCAAATACTCTATATGCTTCCCTCTATTACTCTTGGAATCCTCACTTTGGGCATAAGTCTTCCCAAGGATACCTTTGGATCAAATAAAAAAGAGTTACCCGATTTTAAGGTAATGTCTTCTCTAATGTTTTGTTTTATTTTGCTTCTCCAACCCCATAAAATCTTTTTATTCTTTTTGTTTTTTAACAACACCAGTATCCTCAATATACTAGGTTTTTTTTATGGTATGTATTTTATTTAAACTTACACACACCTTCGTCTAATGGTTAAAGAACATACTGTTTCTGTGGGTGGCGCAATAGTGCCTCATGAAATGATGATTGTTCAATATTCTTTTAACACCTCTAATGGTGGCCATTTTGATGACACTATTTTCATATATGATATATATATTATGTTTATGTTTTCCTTATGCTTCATTATTTTTTCATTTATGTCATACCTTTATGATTTCCATTATGGGTAAACATGATAATTTCATTTTAGGAAGTGCGGACTACTGCCCCCTCAATGTGATTTGAATCATTAATGTCATATGTTGGATGTATAAAGGATGGAGTAAATGGTATTATAAATTATATTATACTAGAATTTTAGTATACATTTATATAATTATAATTTCATTCCATTAAATATGAAATAGAAATGAAAGTAGCGTTCATGCGTACGTATGGCTTACGGTCTTCATGAACGGTGCATTTCATTTCTTACCTCTAAATGATATGTAATATTATAAATGCATGTACATACTGGATATATATGATATATATGATATCTACATCATGAATATAATTATGGATATAATAAATATTTCACCACATGAACAACATGTAATTATAAGAAGTTTATTTTTGACTCAAGTACCAAAGATGGACAAAATGACAGTTATTAACTTAAATAATTACATAATTTTTATAACATGGTAATAAGTGATATAAAAGGAAAAATTAACATGAAAAGGTTATTAAGAAAATATAAATTAACTCTACTTTATTATTACGGAGATTAAAGAATGATTGAGTCAAGTCGGACACGAGGTAAAGGAACTTCTTAACCCAATTTCCATTCTTTGGGTTAATCTCCTACTTTCAAATTATTTCATGGTATTATTATGTCCTATCTTTTAATTGTACTTTATTTACGTGTTCTTATAGTTAATACACATAATAGATCTATTTTATTTAAAAAATGATCTTTTTAAGGGACTTCATCTCAATCTTGTTTCATTGAAGAATATTTTGTTTTATACACAACATTATTTTATACAGTGTATAAACCCCTTTGACATTTATGTTTATTCAAAAGTAATCTTTTTATATAAAGCATTTTACTAAAAGTCAAAAAAGAATTTTTTTTCTTGTCGTACATATGCGGTGACAATGACTTCTCCGCCACCGTGATCATTATATGTGTTTCGGCTTCCTCTACAAGCCATAAATTTTTATATATAAAAAAAATAAATACAAAGTTTTAATTTTCTTTTATTTTGGTATTGAAAATGGTTTTTAAAGTGTTTTTTATTTTATAAATGTGTTGTATTTATATCTTGTTATTGAAATGTGGAACTTTTATGTTTCCTTTATGCATGTTTTATGTGATACGATTATGTTATGGTTTATGATATGTTTAAAACTATTCATATGAGGAATGCATTGGACTTAATAAGTTACGGGTGGAGCCCGCTATAGCTCCTCGATGCATCTGCAGGTCTAATGAGACAAACTAGTGTCTTGGCACGAGGCCTTGACAAAATCTTATTTGTGTTCTTGGCACGAGTCCTTGGCTACGTGATTATGATAGTCTGGCATTATGTATTCCATCATTATGAAAGTGGTTATTGATATTGCATGTGATTATTCGACCAGTAGAATATCCATGTGAATAAGTAAATGGAATTATCTCATTTTACTTTTTCCATATTATGTTGTAGTTCAAGTTTAAATGAAATTTGATTTTGTTATACATTTCCATAAATGTTTATGTTTATTTATGAATGCTTCCGCTCTATTGTTATCCTTACTGAGCATCTGAGCTCACCCCTTTCAGTGTTTTACTTTTCCCATGATGTGAAGAAATATTTTATGACTGACCTAAAGGGATAGTCTGAGGGGATAAAAGTGTGGACTATGGAGACTATGTTATTGTGATTTTTCACTTTATTATGTAATGTAACATTTATGAATGTATCTAGTGTTTCCAAGGCTACTAAACTAACCTGTCTTTCGAGAGATGACCTTTTTTTATCATGAAAATGTTACGCAATAATGCACCGACTCTACTTAACTAGGGTCGGGGTGTTACAGTTGGTATCAGAGGTAGTTTAGTACTAACCTTGGAAGCTAGATTTAGATAAACTCTGATTAGAGCACATATCCCTAAGATAGACTTTGAGGATTATTATAGAAGAACTTCTTAGAATTTTGGTAGTATAGAGATTTTTTGAGTTTTCTGAGAAATACATCCATGTCCAGATACGAGCATGTAGAGGCGGCTCTGGCCCAGATGTCTCTAGGGGTAAAAACCAAAAACACCGCTTTGAGCTAGACTCGAATGGGAACTAGTGCACAACAACGGGCCTTGCTACACTCTTGGTTACGACACTCCCGAGGGATATGCTTAGGATAATTCTCATTTTATTTACAAACCATTATGAAGGGTTTATGAGTTTATACTTCCTCAAAGAAATCATTTTTATGATTATGGATTATATCCATAAATAGTTCAATTTATGTTAAGTGTTATAAACTAATCTAGTTTATGCCATTGTTTAGAAATGGCACCTAGTGGGAGGAATGGAAACAGTATCAATGAACGCACTCCATGTAGGGATTTCCCTCCTACTTAAGATAATAATAGTGGAGCTGGAGATACAACTGGTGCTGATCAACTTATCACCATACTTGGACAACTCACTCAGGTTATGAATAATAACGTTACTTTTATGGAGCACCCTGATCTGAAACGTGGAGGATCAATGTTAGACTTCTTCATGAGGTAACAACAACCAACATTTAATGGGGGTATAAATTCATTAGTAGCTGGGCAATTGATAAACTCCTTAGAGAAAATATTGCATTCCTTGGGGAGTAGCGAAAGGGAGAAGGTTGTCATGGCAGTTTACCGCCTCACTGGAGATGCTGATCAATGGTTGTCGCTGATTCAAAACACAAAGGAAGATGAGGAAGTATCAAGTATGGAATGGAGTGAGTTTAAGGAATTTTTCTTAGAAAAATACTTTCACATGACCATCGAGTAGATATGGAAAGTAAATTTATGTGTCTGAGGCAGAAGGAGGATGAGAATTTCGCAAAGTATGAGGCTAACTTTACAAGGTTAGCGAGGCATGCTGCAGATTATATACGTAACTCAAGAAGTAATATTGATCGTTTCTTTGATGGGTTAAAACCATTTCTCCATCGAGCATTATTCTCACAAACCTTCTCAACATACGAAGATATAGTCTCGTGTGCTATCGAGACAGAAAAGGAATTCTCTAAGTCTTATGACAACAAAGTAAAGCAAGAGAAGAAGAGAATGATGGAACAAGAGATGGATAAAGGGAATAAGGTAAAGAAGGATTTTCCATGATGCGATAATTGTGGGAATAATCAACCCGGTACTTGCCTAAAAGGAATGGGAGTTTGTTATAAATGTGGAGAAAAAGGTCACCAGGCTCGTGATTGCATGGTAATGAAGGAGGATATCAATGTTGAATGCTAAAATTGTATGGAAATGGGGCATGATGAAAATGAATGTCCTAAGAGTCAGGGAAACTTACCTCAAAAAAGGCCAAGGAATCAAGGAAAATCTTATGTTTTTACTACAGTTGAAGTGGAATAATTAATTTATTGGTGCTTTTGGACTCAAGGATTATTTTCTTGTTATAAGAATAATGTGATATTTATAAGGATTGTACTACAGTACTTGTTTCTTTCATTATGGTTTTAATATGATGAAGGAAATCATATTTTTGTATGTAACAATAAGAGAAACATTACTTTGTCTGAGGAATCTGATGATTCAATTGATTTTGGAATTTGGAGCCCCTTTAGAGAAAGTCTGGACGGAGGTATTTTGGATAACTATAAAGGTTGGAATGGATTAATTTGAACTTTAGATAGTATTGTATAAGGTTAAAACATTTATGAAGATTATTTTTGTAATATTATAATACTATAGTTTTAGGAAAAAGACAACCTGTAGGATGGGGGATAACCCGTCACGTCGGACAAAGCTGTAGGAATCGAACCCACAACCATACTGTGACATGCCTTTATTACCTACCACTAGCCTACAAAAAGTCCCTGGTTATTATAAATTTTTTTTCCTAATCTAATTGATATGTGTTAATATTTGGAATCTTGTACGATTAGGATAAATATGATATTATTGAGTTTTATTATCTTTTTGAGTGAAAGATGGGTTTGTGGGAAAAATTTATTAAATAATGAAAGTCTTCATGACAAGTATGTATATTCCCTTACATTCTTAGTAAATCTCCTAAATAAATTCCTCAACTTTATAAAAGGTAACTTAAAAAAAATGTTTTCGGTTAAATTTTATAATTGGTGAAACAATGACTGTTTAACCAATCACAAGTTTGTGATTTTCTTATAGTTAACTTTCTCATAATCTTATTCTATACAACCCTCCATCAGACCTTGATGGTTTGTTTTTCCTCCATATCCATATTTTCATAGAATCCTAGAATGAGCTATCTCGGGTGACCTTGCACTTCTCTTTCATTCTTTTAAAGTTATATTTTTATTATCCTTATTTCTGATATGGGTTTTCCACAAAGGTATTTTCTATTTTCAACCTTTTATTTTCAATGAAAATTTTTTAATTGCGAGGACACAATTTATTGAAGGAGGGGAGAATGTAACACCACATGCTTCCATGGTACGCTCCTCTCTGAATAATAGACCAGCGTGTGTTGTATGCAACCTAGAGTTCTAACACACAGAGACCAATAAAAGTATCAGTAATGAATAGTAATACCATATTTTTGAAATTATATAAATTTAATATTTCAAAATGGACTTCATTTTTGGATTAATATTGAAATTATCCTATGTTGAATTTTTTGTATTTTCCAGAGAACTTCATTTTTTTTTGAATAGTGAAAAATACTTAAAAACAACTTTTTTTAATCAAAATAATTTATAGTGATAAAATTATAAAATTGAGTGGTTCTAATGTTTAATTAGAATATATTTTTACCATTTTATCTAATGGTGGCCATTATAATTAATTTTACTTTGAAATTGGACATAAACAATTGTCAATCTTTTGATTGATATTTATTCTTAAAAACACGCTATTTGTTGTGACATCAGGAATTAATTATGAAATTAATAATTTCAACTAATATGTTTTGAATTTTGTTAAATATACATCATTTTTAATTAGGAATATGAAATATAGCTTAGGGTTAATTTTTGGCGTTGTTCTGAAAAACATCATTTTTTTATGAATAGTGAAACCACTAAGTGGTAGTAAAAAAAATAGATTTTTTGTTTAAATGAAATTTTACCACATCTGTGATTTGAATTTCCATAATTCAACATACATCATTGTAATTATCAAGTAAAATGTGGTTCAATGGGATTAAAATAATTTTTGGTGAATAAAAACTTTTAAGTTCTATTAATTGCGATTAAAGGTAATTAGTGAAATTTAAGGTAAAAATGATATTATAAAATTATGTAAATAACCATACACTTGTCCTTCCCTTATTGGATGAGTCATGGCCGACCGGGAAAATCCATGGGTCAACTTGGGGACCACATAGAGCCACTTGGGTATGACAATTACATTAATAACGTTTTATTTAAAGTAAAAATAAAAATTTCACAAACATGTATTGTTTTAAATAACCAACTATTACATGGAGTTATATAAATTAATATTTTACTATAAATATTTATTGGAATGATAAGATGATTTACTAAATCATGGTAATTTCTATATAATTTTTAGACATTAAATAAATTAAATTTTTTATGACATAATGATGATGCAGCGATTACCTCATTAATTAGCGATTTAAAGAAAATGAAATGATAATGTAAACTATAAGAAATAAACTTGTCAAAAACCTATTGGATGGGTATATATTGAAACTATATCACCTTATCCTCGAAATATATAATTTTGGGACCTTTGAAATCCTAAAAGCACTTCATAATAATGTAACATTTCATTACTTTCCAAGAGTTCCCCTCCTCTCCTCTTATAAAAGGTCACCACCTCTACCACCTTATTCTTACATTCAAGGCATTTGGCTCGGCCAACCTCTGCCCAAATACTCTATAAAATTCCCTATATTACTCCTGGAAGCCTCACTTTGTGCATAAGTATTTCCAATGAAGCCTTTGGCTCAAATAAAAAAGAGTTACCCGATTTTAAGGTAATGTATTCTCTAATGTTGTTTTGTTTTATTTTGCATCTCCAACACCCTAAACTCTTTTTATTATTTTCTCTTGTAAGACAACAAGTATCCTAACTATTCTAGGATGTTTTTATGATAATTATTTGATTTACACTTACACACACCTTCGTCTAATGGTTAAATAACGTACTGTTTCTGTGGGTGGCGAAATACTGCCTCATTAAACGATGATTGTTCAATATTTTTTTAACACCTCTAATGGTTGACATTTTGATGACACTATTTTCATATATGATATATATATTATGTTTATGTTTTAATTATGATTCTGTATTTTTTCATTAATGGCATACCTTTATTATTTCCATTATGGGTAAACGTGATAATTTCATTTTAGAAAGTGCGGACTACCGCCCCCTCAAAGTGATTTGAATCGTTAATGCCATATGTGGGATGTATAAATTATAGAGTAAATGGTATTATATATTGTATTATACTGGAATTATAATATACATTTATATAATTATTATTTCATTCCATTAAATATGAAATAGAAATGAAAGTAGCGTTCAGGCGTACGTACGGCTTACCGTCTCCATGAACGGTGCTTTTCATTTCATACCTCTAAATGTTATGTAATATTATAAATTCATGTATATACTGGATATATATGATATATATTATGTCTTCATCATGAATACAATTCTGGATATAATGGATATTTCACCACATGAACAACTTGTAATTATAAGAAGTTTATTTTTGACTCAAGTACCAGAGATCGACAAAATGACCGTTATTAACTTAAATAATTACTTAATGGTCATAACACGGTAATAAGTGATATAAAAGGAATAATGAACATGGAAAAGGTTCTTATGAAAATAGAAATTAACTCTAGTTTATTATTCATGAGATTAAAGAATGATCGAGTCAAGTCGGACACGAGGTAAATGAACTTCTTAAACCAATTTCTGTTCTTTGGGCTAATCTCCTACTTTCAAATTATGTCATGATATTATTATGTACTATCTTGTAATTGTACTTTATTTGTGCTTAATTATTGTGAATAAACATAATAGATCTATTTTATTAAAAAAATGATCTTTGTAAGGGACTTCGTCTCAATCTCCTTTCATTGAGGCATATTTTGTTTTATACACAACTTTCTTTTATATGGTGTATAAACCCCTTTGACTTTTATGTTTATTCAAAAGGAATATTTTGATACAAAGTGTTTTACTAAAATAAAAAAAGGAATGTTTTTCTTGTCGTACGTATGCGGCGACAATGACCTCTCTGCCGCCGTGACCAATATTTGAGTTTCAGATTCCTATACAAGCTATAACTTTTTTTATATAAAAAAATAAATACAAAGATTTAATTTTATTTTATTTTGGTATTGAAAATGATTTTGAAAGTATTTTTTATTATATAAATGTGTTGTATTGATATATTATGATTGAAATGTGGAAATGTTATGTTTCCTTTATGCATTTTTTATGTGATACGATTATGTTATGGTCTATGATATGTTTAAAACTATTCATATGAAGAATGTATTGGACTTAATAAGTGACAGGTGGAGCCCGCTATAGCTCCTCAATGCATCGGCAGGTCTCATGTGACAAACTAGTGTCTGGGCATGAGGCCTTGACAAAATCTTATTTTTGGTCTTGGCATGAGGCCTTGGCTACGTGGTTATGATAGTATGGAATTATGCATTCCATCATTATGAAAGTGGTTATTGATATTGCATGTGATTATTCGACCGGTAGAATATCCATGTGAATAAGTAAATGGAATTATCTCATTTTACTTTTTCCATATTATGTTGAAGTTCATGTTTAAAAGGATTTTGTTTTAGTTATACATAGCCTTAAATGTTTATGTTTATTTATGAATGCATCAGCTATATTGTTATCCTTACTGAGCATCTGAGCTCACCCCTTTCAATGTTTTATTTTTCCCTGGATGTGAAGATATATTTTATGACTGACCTACATGGATAGTCTGAAGGGGAGAGAAGTGTGGACTATGGAGACTATGTTATTGTGATTTTTCACTTTATGATGTAATGTAACATTTATGAATGTATCTAGTTTTTCCAAGGCTACTAAAATAATCAGTCTTTCAAGAATTCATCTTTTGTGATCATGCCAATGTTACGCAATAATGTACAGACACTGGGTAACTGGGGTCGGGGTGTTACAAATAACAATTGGTTAATTATTTTAGTTCATATCAGACAATGTGTCGATGTTTGGAACAAGAGTTAAGAAATGAACTTGTTATAATTATAAATTCTCCATGTGGTCAATATTACATTATCTCCATAATTATATTCATGATGTATATATCATATATATCATATATATCCAGTATATACATGTATTTATATCAGTACACAAAATTTGGAGATACAAAATGAAATACACAATTCAATGAGTTAGTAAGCCATATGTATGCATGAATGCTACATTCATTTAGATTTCAAATTTTAATTGAGTGAAAGCATAATTATATATAGGTATATTATAATTAATGTATAATATATAATTTTAGTTACTCCATCCTTTATACATCCCACATATTTCATGAACTATTAATCTCATTTTAAAGAGGCTGTAGTCCACGCGTCCTCAAATGAAATTATCGTGTTTACACATTATTGAAACCATAATGGTATGTTATAAATGAAAAATACAGAAGAATTAATACAATATAAATATAAAATATCTTAACTATGAATATAGTTTTATCGTAATGGACAAAATAAGAGGTGGTGGGAGATAAGAAAACAATCATTGTTTCGTGAGATAGTAATTCACCACCCACAAAAACAATATGTTCATCACCCATAAGATGGAGGTGTGTGTATGTGTAGTTCGAATCCTTCTCATAAAAACAACCAAGTATATTTTGGATAATTTTTTTGTTATAAATGAAAGGATTAAATAGAGTTTAGGGGGTTCGATATCTAAAAGAAAAGAAAATAACTTACACGAATATGTTACAATTAGATCAGGTCACTCTCTTTGGCTTGAAACAATAAGATTACTTGAAGTTCCTTCTGTAAAAGTTAAGGTATCTAGATAGAAGAGAGGTAGTTAGGAGCATAATTTATTAGAGTTTTGACAATACAAGGGGATTGAGAGGTGTGAGGAATGTGTTTGATGTGATGAATTTTTATAAGGGGGAGGAGGGGCTCTTTAGGAAATATTGAAAATATTATTTTATTATATAATGATTTTCTGTTTATAAAGTTCCAAAACTCATTAAAGTCGATGATAAAATGAATCAGGTTCGAAAAAAATCATTCAAAAATTATTGGAAATGTTTTGGATACTGTTTAAAACTCTGTAATCTTATTTATTTAAATTATTCATAAAATAGGTAAACACTACATCATTATTGAGTTAAAAATAATTTTATTTTTCTGATTTCTAAATATTATAAAATATTCCATGATATATGAAATTTGGTTTTATTTCTAATGACTATATATATATTCAAATGGATAACTTATATAACCACACGAAAAAATTTATTTATTAAAATATATATCTTTTTGTCATTTTTGTGTTTATTTAAATTAATTAATATAATTTGTCATTATAACAATTATGTGGGTGCATGGGGTCCAAAAATACACCTAAGAAATCCCATGGTCATAAATGCATCATCCATTATTATTAAGACACACATTAGAGTAAATTAATGTTATTATAATATTATTTTAACCAGTTTTACCCTATTTAACTTTAATCGCGGTAAATAAAAGTCAAAAGATACTATTCCACAAAAATTACTTTTCACCTTATTGAACAACATATTAATTAAAATTAACAACCTTGTATGTCAGATTTTCTAAATTCAATTTACTAAATTGGTAAAATTTCATTAAAATAAAAAAGTCAATTTTTTAACTACTACTCAACATTTTCACTATTCATAAAAAATTGACGTTTTTTAGAAAAATATAAAATAATAATTCTAATATATATTTGTATTATGAATTCAAAAAATGATTACTATTTTACAAAATTTAAGACATATATTTTGGATTAATTAGTTTTAAAATTAATTCCCATTGTCAAAACAAAAAGTGTATTTTTACGGAATAATAACTATCTAAATATTTACATTTGATTATGATCAATTTCAAAGTGAAATTACATCAGATGAACTACATTGGATTAAGTGGTAAAAATAAAATTGAATTTTAAATTAAAATAAATTAAAAAGATAATCTATCCATATAAATAAATTATATTAAAAGGCATTTTTAAATTAAAATACAATAATTTTCACTATTCATCAAAAAATTAATTTTATCTGAAAAATACCAAAATTTTACCCAATGTAAATTTTTCCATCTCAAATCTAAAGAATAATTTTATTTTGTTAAATAGATCCTATAAAAGTGACCAAAACTAGATTTAATGTGGGTTCTCCATCAAAAGTTGGTAAATTGACTATTTAAAAAATATTAGACTATTTGTGCTAAAATTTCAATTTATTCTCATTTTATGCCTCTAACATTTATTGGATAAATGTAAAAACATTTAAAAAAATGTATAATAATATTTTAGTTAGTTTTGTTCATCCCCTCAAATATAACAGATATTTGTTAACTACCATTTAAATTAATTTTATTATTATTTTATCAGTATGAATCAGCATTGTGTGCAATATAAGATTTCAAAGATACCCTTTGTTGTGTATCAGATACACCATCGAAAATAGCATCCCCTTTAAAGAAAAATTAATATTTAATACACAAATATTAATAAATATGAATATTTATTATTCATTATTTACCTTGGATGTTAAATACTTCCCCCTTTTGGAAATTGTGTCGTCTCGATATTATTCACTTATCAAAAAAGTGGGGGTATTTATCTCTCATTGCATTTTAGTATTCCCACATTTGATTTTTAACCATATAGTTTTTTCCAAAAATACCCATTCCTGCTTGATTAACTTATTTTGCAACAATTTCTCTCTTCGTTCAAGAATCTGGACTGGTTCTTCCACATAAGAGAGATTCTCTTCCAACTGAACTACTTGTGGGCTCAAAACATGAGATGAATCTAGCATATACTTCCTCAACATGGAATCAAAAATCAAATTATGTACCTGGGATAAAATTTGAGGTAAATACACATTGTAAAAAATTTATCCAACTTTCTATAGTATTTCAAATGGTCAAATGATCCATGGAATCAACTTTCCCTTTGCACCAAAAAGAATCACACCTTTCCATGGAGAAACATTGAGAAAGACATGATCACCTATCTCAAAAGAAAGATACATTATTTGGTTATATGCATATCTTCTATACCAGATATATGAATCTCTCTTATTCTTCTAAATCCACCGAGCCATTTCTTCCATATTGTCTAAAAATTCTGGTCCAATCTACTTTATTTCAAGTACTTCATCCAAAAAAGCTGGAGTTCGACACTGCTTCCCATATAATGCCTCAAATGGAGCCATATGTATACTAGAATAAAAAATGTTATTATAAGAATATTAAACCAAATAAATATGTTGGTCCCAACATCCCTGGTAATCCATCAAAAAACAACATAACATATGCTCTATGGTCTGAATTGTTCATTATGACTACCCATTTTATTGAGGATGAAAAGTGGTACTGAAATTTAATTCAGTACCCAATGAATTCTAAAGGCCTTTCCATAAGTTTGAAGTAAACATGGGATCACGACTAGATACAATGGAGTGGGGAAATCCATAAAACATGAATATATCTATAACATACAACCAAGAACGTTGATCTAGAGACAATGTATCTCTAATAGGAAGGAAATGAGTAGGTTAAGTCAATCATTGAAAAATAACCTAGATTGTATTATTACCGCGAGAAGTATTTGGCAATTCCACAAGAAATTCCATGGATATATTTTCACATTTCCACTCTGGCACTGGTAAATAATAAAGGATCCATTTCAGTTACTGTTGCTCTACATTAACCTATTGACAATTCAAACACTTCATATTAAATTCAGCAATATCTCTTTTCATTCCATCCCACCAGTAATAATCTTGAAGATCCTTATACATCCTATATTTTAATGGATTAATTTAAAACTAAGAACTATGATCTTCACATTACAACTCATTAGTCAACTATAAACCACAAGGCACACATAATATCTTCCCAAATCTCAAAATACAATGATTATCAATGTTAAAATTAGGCAACATACCCTTCTGATTCTACTCTTCCTTTTTCTATAGTTCAATGTCTTCCTTCTACACTTTCTCAATTCTGTCCGATAAAGATGACTTCACTAACACCTGAATAAAAAAAATTTAATTTTCTACACTAACCACTTCTAATCTAAATTTCATCAAGTCTATAATCAAAGGAAGTTTTTACAAACATAACAATGTTAATGAAGCATTAATTTTATGAATCAAAACATCATCCACTTTATTTTCTTTTCCTGGATAGTAATAGATCATGAAATCACAATCCTTTATTAATTCAAACCTTATCCTATACATCATGTTTAATTATTTTTGAGTGAATATATAAATCACACTATTTTTATCAGTATGTATTTCACATTTTACTCCATACAGATGATGCATAAAAACTTTTAAAGAAAAAATAACATTTGATAATTCCAAATCATGTATAGTTTATTTTAACTCATGAGGTTTCAATAGACGTGACACATATGAAATTACCAGAATGTTTTTCATAAGGACACATCCATGTACATTCAGAGAAGCATCACTATTGATAAAAAACTCACAATTTCTAAAATGCAGTGCTAAAAAGGAGAATTCACCAATTTAATTTTCAAATCCTGAAAAAAATCATCACATTCTTTAGTCCAAAAAATCTTAACACCATTTGGAGTTAACATAGTCATTGGGCTAGATAATCATGAAACAATTTCTAAAAACCTCAAATAATTACCTGCTAATAGAATAAAACATTGAATATTAGTTATATTTGTGGGTCTTGGCCATTCGTTAACAAATTTTGTTTTAGTGGGATCAAAAGTTATGGTATTTTTTTAAAAAATATGACAATGGAGATAAATTTGTTGAAACCAAAACTCACACCTGCTAAATATCACAATTTTTTTATCTTTTATGGTTTGCAAGGAAACACTTAAATGACTATCATTATCATATTTATATTAAGATTTAATCAAAATATCATCCATAAGCACAACGACCATTTATCAATGGAGTCAACTGAACCACCATAGAAAAAAATTGGTCAATTCTTATTCTGACCATCTCAAGATGCTGATTTGGATGGTCATTTCCCTATGTATTCCTTACCAGAAAAATTTCCCTATTTCCTCTATAAAAACCCATTTTGAAGTCATAAATATCATAGGCGCAGCAACATGGTAATCTGTAAATGCTATATCATTTCAATATAAACATAAATTAATTTATGGATATTAATTTAACAATACCCTTACTCATAAAGTTGTCTAAAACGACCTCTGAAACCAACAACAAGGACCCAACCTTAAGGATTACATAATCTTGAATTATTTTCATAATTTAATTTGACGATCTTTTTAGGTTTATATAGTCAAATAATTAGGTCATAACATAAACAAACTAACTTGATTATTACATGTAGAAACGTATACTCAGTATCCATTTTTTATAAAATTAAACACCTTAAAAACGTGTCATGTCTAGTTCCATGTTTTAGACACCGTGATTGTTTTTTATCCCATCCTTAACACTATTCCACTTTATGTCTTGTGAAAATCATTTAAAAACATGGGATGAACATAAAAAAGCATAGTAAGGGTTACATAATGAGGGAAAACTATTAGTTTTTAAAAACAACACGTAGAACATTAATACATTATTATAAGTAATACTTATCACTATTATGAAGTATTATTAACTCTTCACTAAATAAAATATCACTAAAAACCATTTTGTAACCGAAATATTACCAATAAAAACCATATAAATTACACATAACCTATAATGGTAACTTGGGACATAAACATGCTTAAATGGAATAACCATATGGTCTACTTCCACACATATCACTAAATTGAATAGCCATATGTCCAAATTCCATACACAATACACTAGTGGTTATAATGTTACCACTCTACTTGTTTTATCAGGGCATCACCCGTCATTCGGTTTATCACATAACCACCGGTCAAATGTCCATGTACCATTTTAAAAACATTACACATAAAATATTACATGTATGAATATTTACTAATAACATTTCATTTGCAATTAAAAATAAAAAATTTCAAGATATTGATATAATAAATAAAATTGAAAACCCAATTTAAATAAAATACTGAAAAAACATATTACGTGGTTTCTTTTTCATTTAAAAACCAGTAAGGCATATAGATGAAGGTAACTAATGATTACGGCGGCCGAGATGTCATTGTTACTGCAAACGTTGAAAAAATACTTTTGTCATTTAGTAAAATTCTACGTAGATAAATGATTCCATTTTAATGAAATGAAATGCTTAAGGGTCTTATACACATTATAAAATAAAGTCATGTTTAAATCATAATATGCCTCAATAAAAGGAGATAGAGACGATTTCTCTTACCTCGTGTCTGACATGACCCGTTCATTCAGTAATTTCTTGAATAATAAACTTATATTAATTTGTACCTGCTTAATATCATTTTTCATGTTTATTATTCATTTTATATCACTAATTACATTTATATGACAATTATTTAATTATATGAGTTCATATTAAAAATTATGTCGATGTTCGGAACTTGAGTTAAAAAATGAAACTTTTATAATTATAAATTGTCCCTATAGTCAAAATTCCATTATCTCCAAAATTATATTCATGATTTATATATAATATAAATATTATATATCTATTATATATATATGTGTGTGTGTGTGTATTTATAACAGTACATAAAATTTGGAGATAAGAAATGAATTGCACTGTCTATGGAGAGGGTAAGCCGTACGTATGCATGACCGCTAATTTCATTTATATTTGGTATTTTAATAAAATTAATAAATAATTATACAAAATTATTTTATAATTATATTATAATATTTAATTTCAGTAACTCCATACTTTATACTTCCCACGTATGGCATGAAAAATTTATATCACTTTTAGGGTGTAGTAGTCCGCAATTTCTCGAATGAAATTATCATTTTTACCCATTATGGAAACCATAATGGAATGATATAAAATTAGACTATAGAAGCATAAAAACAATATAAATTTAATATATATTACATATAAATACAATTACATCATAATGTCCACCATAATTGGTGGTAGGAGATAATCGAACAATCATCATTTTGTGAGGAAATAGTTTATTGTCCACAGAAATATTATGTTCTTCACCAATTAAATGGAAGTGTATATATGTGTAGTTATAAACCTTCTCATAAAAAACCTTGTATACTGAGGATAATGGTGTTATTATTAAGTAAATGAATAAGAATTTTTTAGTGGGTGGAGATGTAAAATAAAAGAAAAAAACTTAAAAGAAGATGTTACCTTTAAATCTGTTAAGTACCTATGGGTTGAAAAAAAAAATGATTTATTGAAGTGACTTATGAATATGAAAATGCTTCTATGTGGAATAGAGGAATTAAGGGATATTAATTGTGTAGAGGATCGATGATCTAATGGTCTTAAGAGGTGTGAGTAATGAGTTATATGATAAAGATTTTTATAAGGGGGAGTAGGGACTCTTTATTAATGGATGAAAATATTATTTTACTATATAATGATTTTTATTTTTTAAATGTACTAATAACATTAAAGTAGAATATTTGATGACTAATGTTTGATATAAAATATTCCAATATGAACTTGATAGGATTTGGCTTTATTTTTAATCATTAGAATATTGTTTATTTAAATCATACTTTAATGAGGTAAACATTGCATTATTATTTTGTCATAAATAATTTTTTTTGATATATAAAAATTATAAAACAACTACCATGATATAGGAAAACATTTAACAAGAATGTATAATAATATTGTATTTAGTTCTTTTCATTACCATAAATAAAATTGATAAGTGTTATCTACCATTTAAAATAATATTATGTTATTATTTTTTAGTATGACTCCGCATTGTGTGAAACATAATATTTCAAAGAAACCCATTGTTGAGTATAGAGTACACCATAAAATATTACCTCCCCATTAATATAAAATTAATTATTAATTTCCAAATATTAAAAAGTATAAAAATGTATTATTTTTTATTTACCTGGGATGTTATAGTAAATTTATTCATCATAATTCAACAAGAATTTGTATTAATATAAAACTAATGAATATATGTCATATTTAAGAATTAATATTTATTATATAATTATAAAATATTATTTACCTTATTATCATTCCAGCGATATAAAATGATAATATTCCTTATATGTATATTTGGACTACCTTTTATATGAAGTGATGTCATTCATTTTTGATATATGCATTTCAAGGATGATTATAAATACATATATAACGAATATATATAATTTTTAAATATATATTGAAATTATATATATTATAGAACAGTGAAATTAGTCAAGGTCTATAAATTCCAAATGAAAACAAACATAAAAAACACATGAAAAAAAGAGCTAACACGCAAATACAACATTTTTTGTAACAAATAAAAAACAATTTATTTTCAAATAATTTAATAGGATTATATAAGATATTACAATTTTTATATGGTTTGGGTATAGAATTATAATAATTAGTAATTTATAAAATGTTTTTTGAGATGTTTTATGAAATCTACTGTTTTTGAAGGTATTTCTTTTCCAATCCCATTTTATTTCGGGATAGTTTTATTTTGAATTAACTTTGAGGAAAACTATGTAATAATTATCTTAGATAAATCATTAATTTTATTATAACATGGTTATTCCTTTAATTTTTATGTAATAGTTCTGTTTAACATTCTTCAGTAATTATAATGAATGGGGATGGTTTTTAGATAAATATATATATTTTTTTTTCTTCAATACTATTTTTCTTAGATGTGTATGTTTTTTTAAAATGATTTCAAGAAATTTCTACAATTAAAAAATAATTTTTTATTGACATTATTTCATATGATATATGATATATTATTTGTTTTGAAAGTAATCTTATTATCATTTTCAAAATGAGGCAATTTTTATAAAATGTTTGAATATAAAAATTGATCTAACATTCCTCACAATAATGGGTTTTCCAGACATATTGAATAAATTTTTATTTAAATAATACTTTATATATTTTATTTGTTATATTTTAAAAAATTATATATTCCATAAAACTCATGAAATATAAATCTTTTATCATGGTTTACCCTATTAAACTAGGTAATTTACTCATGATATGTTTTATTTTAATTTTAAATGTTCTTACATTTATTACAATAAATATTGACATTTAATACAATATAATACACTGAAAAAATATTTAATCATAGTATATATAGTTTATGATGTTGAAAAATTGATTTTCTATATACTTTATCCAATGAAGATATTTTTTTACTTGTAAGACATTTTGTGAGTGAATTGTATTGATCATTAAAAATATAAGAAATGCATATGACATTAATGTGAAGGGTGTGTACCATTTATATATATCTTCTAGATGTATCAATATATATAAATAGGAAAAAAATAGTGAGCTATATTTTCTTGGTATTTGGTCTTCAACAACACATTTATTAATTGTGAATTCAAGGATGTTAAGGATTAATTGTAAGATTCATTATTTCTTCATTATAAGGCATTGTCCACAAATATATGTAATTATACATATCCTATATTAGGAATTAATTATAAACTATGCAATTTTTTCAATGTTGGGAGTATCCATGGATTTTGATTGAAAAAAATTTGTTTATATAATGGAATGTGTTTTTATTATACTTTATTCCATATTTATAAATCATTATTTACTAATGATATCTTCCATTGAATGTAAACCTTATAAAAAATAAGAGCTCACCATTTATTTGTATTCATTTATCCTGGATATGATGAAGGATATTTTTAATGAGCTCATGGATTTTAGAATATTTCTTGTGTTGTGTTTTCTAAAATTTGAAAATATAATGTGGGAATAATTTATATATTTATTATAACACTACGTGTAATCATTTCGATCTTTTGTGGTGATATACCATATATATTTTACCAATGTAATAAATTATCCTCCATCTAATGGTTCATGTAGTTTTGTTTTTATTTTTAGATTTCATATATTGTTTAGTTGTAGTATGGGGTTGTATATTTTAAATAAATATAGTTATTAATAAAATCATGATAATCCACAGTAGTATTTGATAAATGTTTTTACATTATATGTATTTTAAATTTATGTCCCCAAATTTAATATGACTATGATATTATTCATTTTATTCCATTGTTTCATGAAAAAACCTAATAGAAAAAAACCAACCATCATCTATAGTCAATGTTGTTTTTTCCCTACTGAGAAATCGGACAGAGTTAGTGTTTGAACTAATGAAATTATGTCCACATTTAGGAAAATGGATCAATTTTATTTAATATTCATTACCTTATAGAATAACCTTTATCCAAAAATTGGATTCAAATTTGTTGGATCATATCATCTAATACATTTTTTATATTTTAATAGATCAATAAATTAATTTATAGTTGAAAAATGTATTATGTCTATTTAAATGATATTACCATGTTTGGGACATAATGAATGTGAAATGTTTATTTTGATTATTTTATTTTTGATATTATATTTTTAATCAATAATTATTATAGATAAATAAGAATAAATATATTGATATATATTAATAATATAATTTATATATTTAAATGTGACATTCTTAGACAAATAATTCCCTTGAGAAAATCATGCTGAAATAGAGATGGTGTTCTTCAATTTAAAAAGAATGAAGGAAAATGTGCGTTATAAAATGAAAATAAATTTAAAATATTATACATGTATAATATAAACTATATACATAATTTGAAATACATGATGTAATTTTAATTTTAATTTATTATGCTGAGTTTATCAATAGAAAAAGATTCTAGAATTTTTAATATAAAATTATATTATTTCATTTTCTGTCAAGATATATAATGATCTCTCAAGGCCTTATATATTTTAGGGAATTCATGTAAAGAAGTGTTTAACATGGAACAATGAAAATTGAAATGAATCAATTAATATTATTGGGAGGATATGGATTACATAAACTGATAATTGTAAAACGAATGACACAAAAACATACTTAAGGTGGTATCGTGAATATTAAATTCACAATAAAAGGGGTCATTGTTCTTTTTAATTCATGGAAAAGAATTAATCCACTATTATCTAGTAATTTAGCTAAAAATAAATGGTGAAGTATTAAACCAAATGTTTCATGCATCAAGGTAACTTACCACATTGGTATTTGATGGGAGAAGTACAATATTATTTTATTACATTTTGTTAAGTCAATTTTTCTAAGAATTTGTTGAATTGTGAACAATCCATCCACTATGAAATTTATTATGGTTAATTTTATTTGAATTCTAATATCTCTTTTTTATATGAATTATTTTAAAATGGTATAACATCATCTCTTCAACGGTTATATTGAGTCTGTTGTGAATACTCTTAATGGTATTATAATCACATCCAATTTCTATTACTTATCTCTAATATATATTTACGGTAATTATCATGAAATAAATATTTTTATTCATCATAATGTTGAAATTGATATTATTGTAGGAATAGATTGTCTCTCTCACTCTAGTGACCATATCAATTGTCTAAGAAGGGAAGTTACATTTGATATTCTGAGTCAAAAAATGATTATCTATCATTTCGAGAATTAACCTATAATCCATCAACAAAATGGGTTTAAATAGTTATTAATGTGGTTTATATATCATATATAGTTATGGTGATACTAAATATTCATGATATTCCAATTGTACAATAGATTTTTGATATCTTTATATATGAGGTGACCACTCTTGCTCGGAATCATGATGTTGTGTTTCTAATGAAACAAATACATGGTGGTATACATATTTGTAAGAATAAATGTAGAATGGGCCTCACTATGTTTTAGGGAATTTTAGATAAAACATTAGGATAACATATTTAATGGACTAATTTGGCCTGATATATCACTATAGGATGAAAATGTTCTTTTTTTGAATAAAAGTGGGAATATGCATCTGACAATTGTTTATTAGGAACATAATATGATATCAATTAAGAAAAATTAACCTGTACTCCCTATTGATTATATAAAAAATTAATTATGGGGCTATCAATATTTTTTAGTTATTGATAATCAATATTGAAATTATTATTAATGGTTAAATAATAATGATTCACCTAAAACATTCATTCAAACGAGGTAGGCTCATTATGAATTTATAGAAATTCTCTTCTGTCTCTCCAATTCTTCTTCTATATTTTTGTATTTAATTAATAGAGTATATATATATTCAGTTGATTAGATTATGATATTATTTATACATTATATTCATACACATTAAAACAACTTGAAATAACATGAATAATATTTAAGGATTATGATGATGATCTCGATGAACGAGGGACTATATGTTAATTTTACCATGTGTTATTTTTTTTATATAAATATTCAATTCAATGGTCGTAAAATATCATGTGAGTGTGTATCAATAGATCCTTAAATGATGTATGTTATAGATTAATTCACTATTTAAAACATAGTAAGTATATCCTGTAGATTTCTTGAGTTTTCTAGATAATATGAATACCTTGTCAGATATTCTTTCTGACAATTTAATCAACTAAGAGTGTGTAATTTAATAGGGGATACTATTATATAAAAACATGAATGTGATGATAATTGCATATAAATAAAGATAATGTTGTTTGGAATTCCCATAAATACACTACCCTACATTATTTAATGGTATGTGATATATAGAGTTGCATTAAATATGGTACTTGGATTTTTACTCATGTATAATAATATAACGATAGCTTAGGAATAATTCCAATTGAAAATGATGTTGAAAATTTACCCTTTCATGATTTACAATAGAAAGTGAATAATTATTCCTTAAAATATAATGGAATTATATGTATAGTAAATTTTATGACATACATATTTATTATAAGAGATTAATGCATATATTTATAAAAAAAGAGATATATATGTCCAAGAGAATAATATTTTTGTTGATAAAAGATACTGATTTGTTAATGCATTACTACCATTGGAAAATGTGAAATGTGCATAATGCTATGAATTATAAAAACCGTGGTTTTTTTATCAATGATGAGGTCTTAAATAGATACAATATTTATATAATAAAATAATATTTATCTTGAAATCGTGAGAAAAGGGGAAAATATTGTTTATCTCAGATTATTTTTTAACCTTCTATCAGTGAGGGAATATGCAAGGTATATATATAATATTTGGAATTAAAAATTACGGTGATGAGTTTTTATTAGTTTATCCATGATCATGCTTGAATAATAAGGTTCTTTAATTGACTATTTGTTCAATAAATAATATACTTCATTAAGGATCACGTAGATAAATAAATTATGTCATAAATAACTATTAATATAGAAAAATTTATATTTATATATATGTCTAAAGGGGTATTTTATATTTTTTAAAATAAAATTGGAATTTATATAGTATTTATCTGATGCCTATTGTGTGTAAAATTTAATTTGGGGAGAAAAAAAGGTGTTGTTATGAAAATTTTCCGTATTCGAATATAAATGGGAAGACATTACCATTGATTTCATAATAATACACTATAACCAATTTAAATGGAAAAGTTCTATTTGGATGGTAGTTTCTCTCCTCATTAAATTATTGAATATTATTACAACTATAGTTGATTTACCTCTCGAACATTTTACATAGATATATATTAATGAAGTTCTATGATTCCATTAGTTACCACTCTAAATAATATATGACCTAGATCAATGGTTTTACCATTATATTATATAGATTTATTTCATTGGATCTAGATATGTAGATGATATTTAATACTAGTTATCTTCATTAGATATATTTTTAGCCAATGTTGACTATTAAACCTCTATATTTTTTTGGATGTCGTACAAAAAAAATTTCAAAAGTGGTTATGATTAATTGATCAGTTTATAGAATTTCATTAAAAATTCTTTCTTTCAATAGTTATGATTGATCCTAATAAATCCCTTTAAGCGATGAAGTGTAAAATATAAACTATTTAGGATGAAGTCAGTGAATTGAAGATATTGGGAAATTATTTAGCTAAAGAAATGACATATAATATTTAATCCATTAAATTGCACATTAGGGTATCTCAATGATGACAATAACTAATGATGACAATCATCGATGTGATCGGGTGTTAACATTCCATAATATAGTATTCCTATGACAATATCTATTGATGAGGCTTATTATGTTTGGAATTAAATTGAGGATAATCTCTATATATAGAGATAAATTTTTAATACATTCTCAGATCAAGATTGATGTTTTTCAATTAGTGATTCCAACAAGTATATATTAGGTTTATATTATGTTCCACTTATCTCTCCTAAGGTACAACACATCTATTTTTTAATATATTATAAACTCATATTTAATATCACTATTGAAATATTTTCATTTCAGGATAAAAAGGTGAGGTTCATTATTGTAGATATAGAGGATTTAATGAGATAATAGTATATTATGTTGTTTGAATAAAAGTGACATAATTTTAGGGGATAATATTTTATAAGGTGGCATAATGTAACACAGAATTATTTTTTACTATATTTATTTTGAAATAAATTTAATTTCATTGGTATATTTCCTTACATGAAGAACCTATTTAAAACAAACCAAGATAAACTATTGAATTATTATAATGTGACAGTTATTTCTAAGAAATTAAATTGTAATATATAAATTTGATTTACCACAATATTAATTATTTGAGTAAATTCTATATTTAATAAAAATTATTTCATTTATTTTTAGGAAATATGAACTCCACTTTTAGTAACATCATATAATGATTTAAATATATGCTTTCTTCCAAATTAGTTTTTGTCTTATTTTGTGTGTGGATATTATAATTAATTTCATCCACGGATATAAATAAATAATTTAACATGGTTTCCGTATTTTTAATCATCAAAAATAATATTATTCAATAAGGGTAATTTATTATTTTTCAAAATTTATTGTATAAATAGTTACAATTTGTCACCATGGTAAAAGGTTAAATATTGTTAATTATAGTAAAAAATAATATGAAAAGGATTTATAATCACCCTAACACATTATATTCGCATATTAAGAGTGTTTAGTTAATCCATACAATTCATGGTTCAAAATTATTCCCATATAGATCCCTTTTATTTAATAATGACCGATATGATATTTTTTTAGAAATAAAAAAACTAAGTTTCACTATATTGCTTTTATAGTTCTCTTATACTTTCAATATGTGATGAATTCTTTTTAGATTAATTTTTAAATATTTTTTAAGAACCCGGTTCGTATGTTTGAGGTACGGGATTCTCCTTTTCTCTTTTCCTTAAGTGTTTTTGAGAAAATACGAAAAATGGGGAAAAATCCTAAATTTTGGAACTACACGACATGTACTTTTCCAAACATCGTGTACTTTTGGCCATGTGGAATGGGTACACGGGGCATGTATCCTTTTCACTAACTAAGGGTGTATGAATTGACTACATGCCGTGTAGTGGTACCTTACACGCCGTGTAGTCATTCGGCAGACCAAAACAGTAAGGTGGTGGAGCAGCCGACAGCTGGGCGATAGTAAACACCGTGAATTTGGGAGTACCTGCCGTGTAATCATGTTGACAGATTTGCAGCGTGGCGGTGCCGCCAGAGGAACAGTTAAATGAAAGAAGTACACTCCGTGTACTCATAAGTACATGCCCTGTACTTTGTTTTTTCCACTTAAAACAGGCAGTAGCCTCCTTATTTGGTAGAGGAGGCACTTGAGACATTTTGGATCCAAATGAGGAGGCCATATCTTTGAAGATCCACCGGGCGTTCATCTGGAATCCGATTCGGCTTTAGACGTTCTCGTTGGAACCGCACGGGTAAGCCCTCTCCTCTCCTGGTACCATTATTACCAATTCTTCTCCTAACGTAAGTTATTTACGTTTGAATGGGTTTTGTTCTTTGTCAGATCTACGCCGTTCCTGGGAATTTCTGGAGTCGGTGTTTGGGTATAACGCTTGTTGACGTTTAAGCTAGGTGGGTTTGGGTTTATTTTCCAGCGATCGTGTGTTTTCGTGCAGTTTCGTCTCACGAACCCATGTTGGGGTGTCGTGTGGCTGAGGCCGTTGCTATATTTAATACATAGAATTGACTCAGTATTTAATTGTGATAATAAAATGCTAGTTGGGATCATTGTGTGGATCCGGAACCACCCCGGGGGTGTGTTCCACCATTTATCCATTAGGCTAGGATACCCGATGGTATGCCTTAAATATAGTAATTATAGAATTTCCTTGAGAGGAATTGCTTGTTTACTGAATTTTGAAATGTAGAGCATGGCCCGGTTACCTGTTTAGCCTGAGGGCGTTGTTGTGATAAGCCTATAGGCACTACACTATTTAGCATGAGGACTGTAGTTATTTTGGCCTGATGGAATCATCTTCCGTGCCTATGGGCAGCTGACTCTGTGCTTGTGGGCGACACTACCTAGGCCTGAGGGCAAAACACTGTATGCCTGAGGGCAGATTCTTTTGTTGGATACTCGTTACCCGAGGGTAGGAGTTTACGTGTTTGAAGACACTAGTTGTGTATTAGAAATGCACTATGGTGATTTCTTATATTTAATGGCTTGAAATTAATAATAAAATGGTAATATAACTGGTAGTTATTGATTTTGAGTACTGCTTACTATATTGCATTTTACCACTGCACACTATTGTTGCATGTTAGCACGCAGTTGGGCACGAGCCTTTGGTGGGTGCCTACTGAGATATATTTCTCACACCCGGTTTAGGTCATGCTTTTTGGCCCAAACAGATTACGTTTCTACAGGTGTAGATAGGGGCAAGAGTCCCTACATAGGTACTTGACTATTGCAGAGGAGTAGGAGGGCAGGAGACAGAGCCAAGGATCGCGATTCCACCGCTAGCTGTTTTTCTTGTTTTTTCGTATTCTGTATTCTGTTGTACTGTATTGTTGTATAACATGTTCTGGCTACTTTCTTAGAACTTAAAACATGTAGCATCATCATTTATGTACTGTTGGTTGTATCCACTGCTCTAGTTTATTTTAGTTGTGTATGGATTACTTCTTCCACTATCATTGTATGTTTTATTTTGTATTCCGCTGCGTTACACATTGAAAAATGAGGGAATAGGTTCCCCACTATCAGACCTGGGTTCTCGCTGCCAGTCGGCAGCCTCTAGCGTTTGGGGAAATGTGCTTGAGGTCACGTGGCGAACCAGGATCGGGGAACCCGTTGCATGGCACCTATGTCTGGGATGTTACAAAGTGGTATCAAAGGAGGTTCTTGTCTTTGACATAATATTTGGAGCCGTAATCAGGGATAGGACGGAACAGTAGTTGGTAATAAGCTATGCCAGGGTGTAGCTAACCCATGTACATGGAAAATCCAGTCCACCTCGTATTTTTCAATTCTTTTGATTTTGAAATTTTACGGTTGATTTGATTTCACCGTAGGGTGACACACTTGTATTGTGCAGTTTATATTTTATATGTGGATTCTATTTAGTTGCAACCTGATGAGATGAGGGTATGCCGTCTCATGCATCATATAGGAACATGCGAGATATCACATTCCATGCATAGTTTCCATGCCATGTAGGTGCATTAAAAATTCGCATGTTGTTGTGATAGTTGTTGTGCTAGAGAAGCATGCTGTTGTGATAGTTGCTTGATAAAAATACCTGTTGTGAGCCTGTTTATAGAATGGATGCCAAACATTGGTTTTTGGGGAGTATGGTCCCACATTGACCAGAATTTGGTGGATTATTGACTGTTTGTTTGTTATAACACAGATAAGATGTCAAACTTTGATTCAGGGGGTGTATGGGCTCCCACAGATCAGAATTTGACACTTAGTTGTTGGTTTTTAGTATTTTCTGGGTTCCAGGGAAGTTTCTGAGGCATGCTATCCGGAAAACCCAGAATACACACCGTGTAGGACCTCTTACACACCGTGTGTGTTCTTCTATTTGGGAGGAAAAATGAACATTTTGAGTATACGCCGTGTACCCCGAGTACACGCTGTGTAGCCTCTTCTCGTGTCACAAACCGTGTGGGTGGCGACACATGGTAGGGAATGGCTTGGGTAAAACACGCCGTGTAGATTTCGTGCACGCCGTGTAGTGTGACCTGGAGTCTGACCGTGTAACTAACAACACGGGTCGGTGAACTCCTTGACAAGACACACCGTGTCAATAATAGACACATCGTGTAGTGTGACCTGGGGACTCGGCCGTGTAGCTAACAACACGGGACGGTGTCACCTCTCCCTGGACACGCCGTGTACTTGTGGGACACATCCTGTAGTCTTGTCCAACGACAGACCGTGTGGAGTTAGCCGTGTGTCTGGGAAACAGGATGGTGTACACGTCGTGTGCGGGTGTAACACACCGTGTGGTGTAAAGACCGTGTAGTTTTCCATGTCACAGACGACACGAGCAGTTGGAAAATAACACCTTACACATAGTTTAGATATTATACACGCTATGTAGTTTTGTTTCACGGAAGCTGGGTGTCTTAGCCGTGTAGAAGGACCCGAGAAGGGGAAGGGAAGTCAAGTACACGCCGTGTAGTCATTGTACACACCGTGTAGTCTTGTCTTGAATGTTTTGTAATGCTTTCTTCCTCTTGTTCCATTGTGGTTCCTTACCTTTCAGCCTTAATGATATGTAATTTGAGGCGTGATTTTGACCTTGTAGTGTCATGCCGCCTAGACGACCGCGAGTTGTTCTCCAGAAGATTGGCGGCGATTATACTCCATAGATGGTGGGCCATGGGCTACCTATGTAACCTCCAGCAATGCCAGATGCGGCGCCAACTGTTATAACGGACACAGGCGTGGAGGTGCAGTTTCGTGTAGGCTTGTTGCGGTTTTTGTAGACCTTTCAGGGAGCACCGCAGGCTGCCACATCTATGGCCGAGCTGACGCGTATCTTTCTCCAACAGCATCCGCCTATGTTTTCAGGGGATGGCGAACCACAGGCTGCGGAGTCTTGGCTAGGATCGATGAAAACTTTTTTTTATCATCTTGAGACGCCTCCAGGGCAGAGGGTCATGCTCGCGACTTACATGCTGCGGTATTCCGCCAAGAGGTGGTGGGATGGTACCACCTTTATAGCACATCACAGAGACATGTCATGGAATGATTTTCAGGCAGTCTTCTATGACTTCTTCTTTTCCAAGACGCTGAGGGCAGATAGAGCTCGAGAGTTAATGAATCTCAAGTAGGGTGCCATGTCGGTGATGGACTATTCTTCTTGTTTTACAGAGCTTTAGCGTTTTTCACCCGTGCTAGTGTGTGATGAGATGTTGAGAGCCAGATGTTTTGAGGATGGTATTTTGTATGACATCCAAGCGCTGGTGAATGTTTTCAAGTTTCCTACTATACACGTTATTGTGAACCAGGTGTTGATTACAGAGAGGAACCTGTGGGAATCAAGTGGTGTGGTCCAGGGTAGTTCATCACTAGTTACTGGTGTTTTTTGTGCTGGCAAGAGGAAGAGACAGATAAACTTCTCTCAGGGTAGTAGTACCAGTCAGAAAAATGCTTCAGGTGGCCAGGTTATATGCTACCTGTGTGGAAGAGAGGGGTACAAGAGGCCTCAGTGTCCACGAGACCCAGTGGAGGGTCGAGCTTGCGGCAAGATGGGTCATCTGCAGCGCTTTTTCAGGGCGTTTCAACCAGCTAGTGAGAGGGGTTCTGTACAGACTCCGCATGCAGGAGCAAGACCAGTGGCTTATTACAAGTCGAGAAACTAGAATACGTCAGGGCGTGCAGACAAAGATGGAGGTCGTGGCCATAGTAGCCAGACACCAGGATCTTAGAGGCAGTAGGGCAGGACAGCTCAGGGTATCCAGGATATGTCGCAGGGCCGCAACACTGGGAATGCATATGCAGTGCGACAGACCCAGTAGGAGTAGGATCCCAGACCTTCTACAGTCAGTGGTACTATTCTAGTAGCTTATATCTTGTCTTCAGTACTTTTTGATACGGGTGCTACATATAGAGTTTCATATTTGTACCCGTAGTAGAGAGCCTTGGGCTATGTGTTTCTACTTCTTTTGATATCATGATGTTAGACACTACTTTGGGGACTAGGACGGCTGGTGTGTGTTAGTGCAAGGAGTTCCCCCTTGCGGTTGGAGGGTGTCACTTCCATTGGGACCTCTATGTCTTAGAGATGACGAGCTATGACGCCATTCTTGAGATGGAATGGTTGGTTCCCTTCTGATACTTTGTAGACTGCTATCGTCTTAGGGTGTGTTTCACGTCACTAGAGGGTGGAGAGTTTCTATACAAGGGCGAGTGGGATGTTCGGGCGAGTCGAACTGGACTAGAGCATCATGGGCGAGGTGGAGTCACAGCCCAGATTGTGAGCTTATATCTGGATGATTAGGGGAATTGTCAGATGGATTTCCCTCCAGTTGTTGATCGTTTTAGGGATGTCTTCCCGGATGAATTTTCAGGTCTACCTCTGGTGCGAGAGGTTGATTTCTCTATTGAGCTAGTGCCAGGAGCATCATCGGTGCCCATTCCTCTTTATAGGATGGCCATGCCAGAGTTGCAGGAGCTTAAGAGGCATTCAGAGGAATTACATGCAATGGTTTTTATCTGACCCAGTACTTCCCCTTGGGGTTCTCCGGTCCTTTTTGCAAAGAAGACGGATGGTACCCTCAGACTTTGTGTGGATTATCGGATGCTGAACCAGTTGACGGATAAGAACCGATATCCCTTGCCAAGGATAGATGATCTGTTTGATCAGCTTCATGGAGAATGAGTGTTGTCGAAGATTTATTTTGGATCCGGATATCATCAGCTGCACTTTAGACCCTCTGATATACCTATCACATCTTTCAGGAGTAGGTATGGTCTATATGAGTATACAGTTATGCCGTTCGAACTGACAGACACGCCAGCAGTTTTTATGGCTCTGATTAATCATGTGTTCCATCCGTATCATGATTCTTTTGTGGTAGTATTCGTGGACAACATCTTGGTGTACTCTCATACTCGACATGACCACGCCACCCATATTGAGATCATATTGAGTACACTGAGAGATCATCGACTATATGCTAATCTCTCAAAGTGCCACTTTTGAATGCACCAGATTCACTTCCTGGGTAACATTATCTCAGAGGCAGGAGTTGTAGTAGACCTAGAGAAGGTGAGAGCAGTAGTTTTCGGGGAGAAGCCTAAGAACGTATTTGAGATATGGAGTTTCTTAGGGATGACTGGTTAATACATGCACTTCATACAGGACTTCTCCCACTTATCAGCACCGTTGACGGGTCTGACTAAGAAGGGTGTGAAGTTCGTTTGGTCAGAAGCTTCCGAGACAACTTTTCAGGACCTGAAGGGAAGGTTGACATCAACACAAATCTAGATACTCTTATAGCAGGGGAAGAGCTATATAGGTTACTGTGATGCATCAGGGATGGGGTTGGGAGCCATTTTGATGCAGGGCGACTGATTTGTTGCATACGGGTCTCGGTAGTTGAGGACGCATGAGAGGAATTCCCCAACACATGATCTCGAATTGGAAGCAGTTATTCATGCATTGCGCTGTTGGAGAGATTATCTATTGGGGGAGCATTTTATTGTTTTCACCAACCACAAAAACCTCAAGTACATATTTACACAGCGTGACCTGAATCTGAGGCAGCGAGGGTGGGTCGATTACCTACAGACCTTTGATTTTGAGCTTTCCTATATGCCTGGAAAAGGTAATGCAGTAGCCGATGCACTGAGCAGAAAGACTCAGATACAGGCAGTGTAAGAGGCCAGTGGTGAGTGGCAGCATATGGATTTGTTCTCTGAGATGCATCTAGAGGTTCATGATAGTCAGGGGTAGACTTATCTTTCCTCATTAACTGTGACTTCTACCCTCCTGTACAGAGTGAGGATGAGGCAGATATCGATTTCATAATGCCTAGTTCTACGAGAATCAGTGGCAAGTGAGGACCCTCCTCTCGGTTGGACGATATTCGATGATGAGGTTTTGTGTTTCCATGGACGTGCTTGGGTTCCATGTGATATACGCGAGGAGCTGATGCGGGAGTTTCATGGATCAGCTTGGGCAGTTCATCCCAGGGTTACCAAGATGTATCGAGGCTTGAGACGTCAGTACTGGTGGCCGGGTATGAAGAGAGAGATAGCTGGGTTTGTAACGAGGTGTTCCACCTATCAGCAGGTGAAGGTGGAGCACCAGAGGCTAGCTGGGCTATTACAGCAGTTTCCCATTCTAGATTGGAAATGGGATGATGTCACGATGGATTTCATGATAGGTTTGCTGAGGTCACCTCGAGCAATGATGTCATGTGGGTTGTCTTGGACAGACTCACTAAGGTATCTCACTTCTTTCCGATCTTGGAGACATTCAGTGTGGATGATCTTGGAAGGATGTATATCTAAGAGATCATGCGTCTTGATGGGGTCCCTCATTCTATCGTTTCAGATAGGGACGCCTACTTTATGTCTTGTTTCGAGAAGAGTTTTCAGAGGGCACTGGGTACAGAGGTGATTCTGAGCACAGCATACCACCCTCAGATAGATGGCCAATCCGAGCGGACGATACAAGTGCTAGAGGACATGCTGCGTGCATGCGTCCTAGACTTTGGGGGCTATTGGGAGACACATATAACCTTAGTTGAGTTTTCCTATAACAATAGTTTTGAGGAGACTATTGAGGTGGGACCATATGAGGCTTTATATGGTAGGCCATGCCGATCATCTTTGTGCTGGTTAGAGGCAGGTGAGGTAGCTTTACTGGGGCCACAGCTCGTACAGGAGACATCTGAGCAGGTCCAGTTGATTTAGAAGTGGATGGCTACCGTGCAGTCTCATCAGAAGTGTTATGCTGATCGCCGCAGATGACCTTTATATTCCATGGTCGGGGATCAGGTTTTCCTACGTGTTTCACTGAGGCTGGGACACAAACAGATCACGAGACATGGTGAGATTTAACCGAGGTATGTGGGGCCATTCGAGATTCTGGAGAGAGTTGGGCTGGTTGCCTATTAGTTATAGTTACGACAAAGGTACCGAGCCATGCACAACGTCTTCTATGTGCCTCAGTTTGCTTTGCTACCATTCAGACCCGTCTCACACCTTTCAGCCTGAGGAGGTTGAGATTCAGCATGATGCGTCCTTTGAGGAGCATCTGATTCGTATCGTTGATAGGAGCACGAAGGTTCTCTGAGGCTGTTCAGGTCCTCTCGTACGGGTGCTATGGTAGCATGGCCGATAGCAGGACGAGACTAGGGAGCGGGAGGCCGACGTACATACCCAGTGGCCAGAACTGTTCTGAGCATTATCTTCACCACCCTTGGAAGGGAATTCGGGGATGAATTACTATAAGGGGGGAAGTTTGTAAGAACTTGGTTCTTATTTTCGAGGTACGAGCTTCTTCGTTTCACTTTTCCTTATGTGTTTCTGAGAAAATATGGAAAATGGTCAAAAATCCTATATTTTGGAACTACACGCCGTGTACTTTTCCACACGCCGTGTACTTTTGGCCGTGTGGAATGGGTACACATGGCGTGTAGCCTTGTTGGTGACGAAGGGTGTAGGAACCGACTACACGTCGTGTAGTGGTACCTAACATGTCGTGTAGTCAGTCGGCAGGCCTAAAAAGTAAGGCGGTGGAGCAGCCGACAGCCGGGCGACAGTACATGCCGTGTACTTGGGATTACATGTAATGTACTCATGCCGACAGATGAACAGTGTGGCGGTGCCGCCAGAGGAAGAGTTAAATGAAAGAAGTACACATCGTGTACTCAGAAGTACACACTGTGTACATTGTTTTTTTGGCTTAAAACATGCAGTAGCCTCCTCATTTGGAAGAGGAGAAACTAGAGCCATTTTGGAGCCAAAGGAGGAGGCCGGATCTTTGAAGATCCACCGGGCCTTTGTCTGGAATCCGATTCGGCTTCGGACGATATCGTTGGAACTGCACGGCTAAGACCTATCCTTTCCTGGTACCGTTTTTACCAATTCTTCTCCCTATGTATGTTATTTACATTTTAATGGGTTTTCTTCTTTGTCAGATCTATGCCATTCTTGGGAGTTTTTGGAGTCGGCGTTCGGGAATAACACTCGTTGACGTTTAAGGTAGGTGGCTTTGTGTTTATTTTCCAACTGTCGTGCATTTTCATGTGTTTTCGTGCCTCGAACCCATGTTGGGGTGTCATGTGGCTGAGTTTGTTGTTATATTTAATTCCTATAATTTATTAGGTATTTAATTGTGATAATAAAATGCTAGTTGGGATCGTTTCTTGGATCCGGAACCACCCTGGGGTTGTGTTCTACTGTTTAGCCGTTTGGCCAGGATACCCGAGGGTATGCCTTAAATTTAGTAATTGTAGAACTTCCTTCAGAGTAATTTCTTGTTTACTGCATGTTGACATGTTGGGCATGGCCCGGTTACCTGTTTAGCCAGAGGGCGTTGTTGTGATTAGCCTGTGGGCACTGCACTGTTTAGCCCGACGACTATAGTTATTTCGGACTAAGGGCAACTTCTTCTGTGCATGTGGGAAGCTGATTCTGTGCCTATGGGCGACACTACCTACGCCCGAGGGAAAACCTCTGTATGCCTAAGGTCATATTCTTGTGTTGGATACTCATTACCCGACGGTAAGAGTTTACGTGTCTCAGGGCACTATTTGTTTATTAGAAATGCACTATGGTGATTTCTTATATTTAATGGTTTAAAATGAATAATAAAATGGAAATATAACTGGTTATTTGTGACTTTGAGTACTACTTACTTTATTACATTTTACCACTACACAATATTGTTTCATGGTAACACGCAGTTGGGCACGAGGCTTTGATGGGTGCCTATTGAGATATATTTCTCACACACTGTTTGGGTCATGCTTTTCGGCCCAAACAGATTATGTTTCTGAATGTGTAGATAGGGGCAAGAGTCCCTATATAGGTACTTGACTGTTGTAGAGAGGTAGGAGGGCATGGGACTAAGCCTAGGCTCGCGATGCCGCTGCCAGCTGTTTTCCTTGTTTTGTTGTATTCTGTATTCTGTTATACTATATTGATATATAACATGTTCTGGCTGCTTTCTTAGAACTTGATACATGTAGCATCATCTCTTATATACTGTTGGTTTTATCCAGTGCTTTAGTTTATTTCAGTTGTGTATGGATTACTGCTTCCTCGGTCGTTGTTTGTTTTATTCTGTATTCCGCTGCGTTACACTTTGACAAATGAGGGCATAGTTTCCCCAGTCTCAGACCTGGGCCCTCGCTGCTAGTCGGCAGCCTCTGGCGTTTGGGGAAATGTGCTTGAGGTCACGTGGCGAACCGGGCTCGGGGCACCCATTACGTGGCACCTGGGTCCGGGATGTTATATATTTAATTTATCACAATGAAATTAATTTCAATGTTAATTAGTTTATAATTTTTAGAGACAATGTAATTATATGAAATGTTGATAAAAAAAGACAATAGGTGTGTGCAAGTATTGAAAATGTTAATTTAGTGGTTTCTAAAATGATAATCTTTTTGTAATTATGTATAAATACATATCCCAAAAAAATTATTGCTATTAATAATAAAAAACAAGTGATAATTTTTTTTTTTTTTAATCATATCATAATGTCATTGAAGTAAAATTATATGAATAGTACCTAAAATGTTCTTAATAGTATTATATGTTAAAAAATATTTAAAAAATGTATTTAAAATTTATACTAATATTAAAAATGATAATTAATATTTTTAAGGGTCTATATGATTATCCATTGTCCTTTTATGAGGAAATATTTACCTTATATGTAAAAAAAGATCGATTTAATATTGAATTTTTTTTATTATATATATTGTTAAAATTTGTTATCAAAGGGATTAATAAAAAAGTTCTAGTTTAAATTACCAACAAAACTAGTTCAACATTATTGGATTGATTTTATTTGAATTATATCTTATCATGTATTTTATATTTTGGACACATGGTTCAACATTCCAATGAAAATAAATTTCTTATATTTAAATATTTTTATAAATTTGATGTGTTTCCTTTAATCCACTTATTTAGGCAGACCACTCCTTGATCTCTATTACATCACCTCGAGATACCTATCTTTACAAAAACGTACCAAATTATCTTATAGAAATCCATACCCATTAATTTTATATTATCATCTTCTTAAAAAACAATTATCGTAGTTCTTATTAAGGTATTTAAAGAAGGTTATCTGAAGAAGAGGAAATTGTTTATGACACATTGAAATTTTTTTCTTCTTATAATTATTATATAATTATTATATACATTAAAAAACAATCCAAATAGATAAATATATTGATATATTATTTTTTCTATGCGATATAATTTTAACATTTTGTCCAACCTATAGAAGATATAATCATAACTCATGTATACGTACGGCTTACCATCTTTGTACTTCATTATTATACATTTTCATCATTATTGTACATTTATGGATAAAAATATAGAACTAATGAATAAATATGATAGTAATTAAATACATTTGATTTTATAATTTTAATATATCATATATCTTAATACCCATTCACTTATAATAAATGATGATGTCTCTCATGCGTACGTGTGGTCAACATCCTCTACAGAGAGATGTGATTTTTTTAATGTTCTTCATTGATGCATGATTATAAATACATTTGAACATAAAATATATTTTATTTTTATAATGTATAAAATTTATGAGATTACTGAACCATGATCAAGAAAGAATCACTATAACTAACTAATGAAAACAAACCTAAAAATGCATTATAAAGAAATCAGAAAATTAGTTTTAAAATTAAAAATTATTAATATAATGGTGTTGTAATGAATTAAATGGATCATATATGTTAAAATATGTATATATATTGTTTGATATAGAATTTTATTAAATTAAAATTTATTATTTTGGGGGATAAAATCACATATGTGAATTTTTTAGATAATGGGAATGGATTTCATTTAACAACTAATTTTATTTTAGGATAGTATATTATTGAAAATTAATCATGGGTAATTATATGATAATTTAATGATACCCCAATTTTTTTTAATCTTCAGTAATAATTTATTTATTTTTCATGTAATATATCTATGTTATATTCATTAGTAGATTAATCAATTTGGAATGTTATTTTAAGAATAATATATTATATTTTTTCTATGGTAAGGATTCATTTTTTTCTTTGATAAAATTTTCTGTAAAATTAAAAAATGGAAATTTTTAATACTCTCCACATATTTAATAATAATTTTTACACATTTATGAATTTAAATAAAAAAAATTAAATAGAACCATATTTTTTATAGGAATGGCTATTTTAACTCAGGGTGTGGCCAAAATAATTATTTTAACATACCCAACATGAATTAATTTTCCAAACACAATTAACAGTAATTTATTTTAGAAATCTATTAAATGATTTTATGGTTATTTTTAATACTTATATGGTATTATTGTGATGATTTATGACATTATAAAAGACTTTCCAATGTTAAAAGGTTATTTCTCTCAGGAAATTTCTATCTGATCTTTTAAATGTATTTAAATATACATAATATCCATTGATGATTTTTTGGTATTTTATCCAATTATTAAATCATTGTTATTAATTTAGAGGGTTAAGGATGATGATAGGTTGATTTGTCATATTCTTGATTCAATAGAGATTTTTATTTAGTCATAAGGCAATTTGAGAATGAATTGTATTAATTATTCACTTTATGAGGAATGTATTTGACGTCAACTGACGAGTGCGGATTAATTATAGATATCCCCTCGAAGCATTAATAGGTCTCACATTAAAAAATAGTTTTAATTTCATATCATGTTTGTATTTAATTTACACATTATAGTTTTAAAAAACAATGACTTGGGTGAGAGGCCATGATTGATGATTAATGATATCGTAGATGAGTGGTCTTGATAATGAATTAGCATAATTTTATATCTTCATTTTATGTAATTTATCTTAATTTCTCATGTCATTTCAATATTGATATTATCCATTGATTCCCATTTATATAATTTTATTGATTCAATTCCATATGTTTTTATTATCCGTATTTTCATGTTAATTATTCTGTATGTACTCATGATAGCTTCAGAAGTATGTAACCCTTACTAACCATTTTACCTCACTATTATTTTCACTTCCATTCTCTATGATATAATGAATGATATTATAAATTATATTAGGTATGGATAATAACTATGATGTTATGTTTTGTATATATCCAATTATATATAGGAAAAATGTATATATATATTTCCAAGACATGTAAACTCATATATCATATGTGGTGATCTCCATGGTATCTAATAAAAAATTTTAAATGAATAAATTAACACTAAATTAATTGAGTCTAGTTGTTAGGGGATGAATGTTGTGTTTATAATCATAATAAATTAAAATTTAATTTATGTAATGTTTTTGTTTATTTCAATATATATTTCCTCAACTCATTGTGTTTACATATAAATATTCCACAAATAATAAATCATTCTTTGATACTAATTCTCGTATTGGATTTTGGAAATAACTATATAATAATTTTCACTTTCCATGAGGCAGAAATACATATGGATAGTGGGAACGTTTTTTAATTCGAAATTTGTGGATGCTCAAAAGATGAATTCAAAATTATGTTACCCACTTCCAAAAAAAAATAAATTTCCAACACACCTGATACTATGTTGGATATTTTTTCATTAAATAAATTTATAATATATTCAGTAAAGTTTTTGTAACATCCTGTTCTAAATTATTGATTGATTTTTTAAACTTTGGATGCCCATTAATCTACTTTTATTTTTTGGAAATTGATTTTTTTATTAATTATATAACATTATGAAACATAATAGATTCTCCATGAAGCTGAGCCTCCTCGCTGTGTGATCCTCCTAAACATAATTTACTGAGTTGAATATGTTTAAATTGGCTGTGATAACTCTAGACTCTATAGTGATATTGACATCATTTATATTGATGATGGTCATAGAGGTTGACAAGAAGGGTCTACCTAATATAAACGGTGACTCTATTGGGACTCTATAATCATCTATATTTATGTTAAAAAGAAATCATGAAAGGTCAAACTCATTACTTGAACATGTAAATATTCTATGTATATTGCTAGAAATGCAGTGTATGTGATTTCGTACTGGATAAAAACACATGTGGATTACTCTACCCTATCTATAATGAAATAAATATACAATACAAGATTAAATTTTTAAATGATCCTAAATCATAAAATGAATATTTAAGATAAATATAACCAATACTAAATGTGATAGAAAAATTATTTGTATCATAATATATTACAAGAAACTATGGGATAATTAAATATAATAAACATACTCAAAAATTGATTCAATCATTCCCATTATTTATATTTACTTTTAAGGATAATATAAACTAATAATTAAAAAATTATTTCGGATTTTTATAAGAGTTGAATGGATTTTATTTTTGATCTCTAGGATTTTATCCTTAATGCTAGTCCTCATAGTATTATTTCAATTGGATCATCCTTTTGGGTGAAAAAATTAGGAAATCCATATTCAGTTTTTTCTATTTTCTCTATGGATCCTATGGTTTCATATTGTTTATTAGTGATTATAATTCATTCTTTTTTCCCCTTATTTATCTTGGGGTATTATTTAGGGTTATATCCACAAATTTATGAGTCGTATCCAACAATGATGGGAGGGATATTCTTAGAATCATTTCCTATTTTTAAATTAAAATATAGATTGTTCAAAAAAATTATTTGGTATTATAAAATTGTTATGGATGTAATATTACTACTTTTTTAAAAAAAATTATTTTAGAATTATTCCTAACCATTTCAACTTAATTCCTCTAATAATAATCATGTGATTATTTTTTAACTAAAGATATAGTTTTACAAGAGTTAATGGTTACTCGTGGATATTTTTTTGTAAAATGTGTTTTTATTATAAATATTGTTAAATAAAATAATTTTTTAATAGTAATTAGATGTGTGGAGATTGTTGGTATTTGTTCTAGTATGGTAGTATATTTTGATAGATTTGGTTCCAAAATGAATTTTCTATATGTGAAAAAACTATTTGAAAATGATAATTCTTATGGAACAATTTATTTTGGTTTGGATATTCATAACATTTACATATTTGATCCTTAATATAGTATTCCTAAAAAAATTAAGGGAAGATAATATCAAATATTTATTCACTTTTGATTGATGATTACTTGATTATTTCAATGATATTTTCCTAACCAGTGTGGTTATTTTTTGGATTTCATTATAATATGGTAGATGAGTTTGAAGACATTACCTCTAAATTATCCATGGTAATGGTTTCTATTATACAAAAATTAACAAATTTTTTTGTTATCTTTTAAATAAGTATAATATCCTCAATTAGAGATTTTACATTAAAACATAATTTTGTTGATGAGTCTAGAGTATTCCAATCAATATCACGAAAAAAATTATATGAATAGACTAAAAATCATATCAATATGATATCCTGATATTGGATATCAAAATAAAAAACATGAATATTTCCCACTAATCATCGAAATTCCCTCATAATACATTTCTGAAGAAATAATTTTCATTCTTTTTTATTAAGATTCTGGAATAGGGGAATAATATTTTCATACTTTTTTATATCATCCAGATATTTTTCCACAACTATATGCAGTCATTACAAGTACTCCATTACACCTCCCTCAAGTTATAATGACAATGACCTCTACTACACTTGATTCTCTATAAATCAATTGTGGTTCACTATTGAGAAGAACAAATTGAAATTATTAATAAGTTTTTTAGTATATTCTAATAAATGTTTGTCGAATCATGGAAACAATTAAATGTGTAATTTTTTTAATTAGAAGTCATTTAAAAAGTTAATTGAAATTAGGATTGTTTATTTAATAAATTTTTTTACAGACGATTCCCTCGATGTCTAGTTGGATTTTCATATCATTGTGGTACGATCATAGTGAAAACATTGTGCTTAATATTAGTGCATAAAAAATATTTTAAAATTCTTTTTAGTAATAAAAAATTTCTATTTTCTTCCGTAAAAAATAGTTAATTATAGTGTTAAAATATAAATATTAGTTATTAATAGAACTTTTCGTTTGACTAAATTTATTTTGTTAGAATTAATTCCCAATAAAATTGTTAAAATTTAAAACATTAAATTTATTATATTGGTGGATAATTAATTTATACCCATTATAATAGTTCTATATATTGGGAACCTAGATATGTATATAGAGATAGATAATGAAAATCAATTATCACTTTTTATTTAGTTATATAGTGTGAAATTATTATTTTTAAAATATCCTAGATAAATTATGATAAGTTATTTAAAATAGGAGGATGAAAAGATATGTGGACTGGTATGTTATAAAATTATAATTCGCTCATATAAGATAGATCAATTTATTATTAATTAATAACCAAGAGGTTCCACATTTTCATCTCTACTCACCCATTGATTTTCAGTTTTGAAGAGGATAAATAAAATTTTAATATATATTGTATTATCCTCTATTATACGTGTGAAATATAGTTAAGTAAAACACAATGTTTAATATAGATATTTCAATCTATTTGTCTAATTTTACAAGAATTAAAATTGTGTTATACAATTTTCGAACATATACACACAATAAATAAGAACACCACCACTCATATAAATATATTCTATACTATATATAGTTAATTAATATATATAATTTTATGTTCATTTATAAAGTTAGTATTTAATTAACCAGAATAAAAAAACAAAATAAATTTTAAAAATATTATCTTCTAGAAATTTAGTATAATAATTAATAAAAGATATATATTTATTTTCATTAATTTTTGAAAGTGGAGATTTATAATTGGATTTTCTTCCATTACCTGATCGCCCTAGTTTTTACCAATCCATGAGAGGGATAATATTTATTAGAGTGAATTAATAAATTATATCCATATTATAATGACAAAAATATCCATAATAATATCATAAAAATTTCAATAATAATCTTGAAGAACACATAATTTCCTTATAATCTATATATATATTACATGGTCCTATATATAATTAGAATATTTCCATATAAGAGCCTTACTAATTTAATTTTATTCATATTAATTTCTTCATTGTGATGTTTTTTTGGTGTCATCATCCAACAATCGTAAAAATTGGAATCTTTCTACTATTTTTTATGACTAAACTATCATTCATGAATTATGATCGATATTATTTATTCTATTATATATTGATTCCCATAACTGGTTTTAATGAATTCTAATGTTCACCCATATGATTTATTTTATAACATTAGTGTAATTTAGAAAATTCCCTTCATGTATCGTCATTATACCATGTTTTCAAAAATGCACAAAATATATGAAGTGATTTAATGTCACTTGCATAGGTGAAAATTATCCTTACATAAATAAGAAAATCTATCATAGAGAGCGACATTGATTCTTATGAAGGATCAAATAATCTTCATGTCGATATCATTTTCTATAAAAATATTCTTATGAAAATACAGTCATCCATATAATGATATATATTTATATCAATAATGATTTATAGAATTATTACACTGATTTAAATGATCTATAAGAAGTCCTCAATGAAACCTAGGAAATTAAATATTTAACTTAATTAGGTCTAAATTATTACATAAAAAACATGGGATTCATCCTTATGAATTCAAAAATGATAATATCATGACACTGGATTTATCATGATGACTGTGGTGAAATTTCTCGATTCCTTTTATATAAATCCAAATTCTACCCAGAGTGACCCATAAATATATTTTTATCAATTTTTTTATATCTACTTTTAATGAAATAAATATTTTCAAATAAATTTCCAAAATATTATAAATCAATAGGTTTCCAAACATTTAATCCAAACATTAGATAACTATTTAAACTCTTAACTTTTCTTGTTAAAAAATATTAAAAAAATTAAATATATTGACAACTTCATTCAACAAAAAATAAATAGTATAATTTTTTAATAGGTATGAGTGAATAAAATAAATTAAATTTTAAATTGAATAAAAAAAATTATTGATTCTATCAATTATATTGATGATGATGATGATTATGATGAATATAATAAACATTCCAATGATGAATTTCTTTATAGAAGTTTAGTACCACTAATTATTGTTGTTAAACTCAGACAGTCATTACCAAACTACATATTTTTTAGGTGTACTAATTCCCCTATACAAATTCATTAGTGGGAAGGTGAAATGAAGAACCATTTCATCAGGTAAACATGAGATTGAATACCCTATGGATTCATAATTAATTTATCCCTTCTAATGTATTCATCACGATATGTGGTATTTCTATTATATAAAAGTGCAGGTATTTCTCTGCCCATTTTGTTGTGTCAATTTCCCATATATTTTTGAAAATAATCCCTATATTAACACTATGGACAAATGTTATCTCTATTGTGGATATGTAACCCAATATCCTATAATTTTATCTCCTTCACAAAACCTGATTTCCGGGTATAATTGTTGTATCTATGAAGGTACAACAAAATATCATTATACTATAATCAATATGATTTAACCGGTGTATTTACCATAAATAAATTAGATGTTTGTATAACTATATGTTTTATATTGATATTATTCAGTATGTATATAATAGATGTATATCTATTGCATTATTATATAATTTTGTTGAAATTATTACTTCATCAATGAGTCTTTGTTGGGGATCCCTTCATCTTTCACTACTATCAGAGACTCAAGGAAAGAGTATGCTGGATAAAGTACATAACACCATATATTGTTGTGAAAATAGATAATAATGGATCTATTTTCAATATATTAAATAAAATAAGTGGTGTGTTTCATGGACACCATGGTTTTTATCTAAATATTTTTAGCCTTTTTGGTTTACAGTCTCTTATAGTGGTGTCTGTGGGAAAAGCAACTAAAAGTATTCAACTAAAATTATATCTTTGTGCTTGAGATCGAATCTAATACATTATTGGGAAACATCAATTATGAAAATGATGTAAATATCCTAATTTCTTATATTACTTCAGTTTTAATCATTAATTTGGAGGAAATTGATTTTTTACACATGTAGATACATAAATTACATTGTTGGATTAACTTTCTCTACCGAACAATAGTTTTTAGTTCATAGAGTCAATATTTTCCCTGAGTCAGTAATTACTTTCTCTATGTATTTTTTATAAACATCACAATTTACCTTTTAATATCTCCATTCTATATAATATGTTACAAAATATTTTATAAAATGTTAAAATAATGACCATACATTCCACAAAAATGTTATCATATATTTTATCATTGTGTATGTGATGTTATTGATAATATTATTATTAATGACATCATAATTAAGTCTAGTATAAAACATTAATTATTTTAGGATAATAATTATAATAATTATATTAATTCTGATTAATAATGTATTGTTTTATATTGAATTTATGAGGATTAACATATACAATTTTGATTAATTAATTATGTTATACATGTTTTTATGAAAAATTTATTTGTAAGGATATTTTTACTAAGCCTAGATAAAACTATTATGTTATAGTTTTTTTATCAATATTTCATAGAAATAACTAAGACAAAATATTTTTTGTAACACTATTCTATTTTTATTGTATTCGAACTTGAATAAACAATACATGATTATGAAAAGTGAGATGTCCATTTATATAAGTTTATTCTATAAAAATGACATTGGGAATATATTTAAAACATAATTGTGTGATGGAATTGATTTTACATATTATTACATGATATATATTAGATTCTATGTAGTTTAATATTTTGTACTTTATTGATGTTTGTGTTTTTTTGACTACGTTGATCCATTTCATAATTTTATATTTTCTAATTTATGTTTGATAAACCAAAATAATATATTTTTTTTGTTTTAGTAATTTTCAGTTATGTTTTTTAAATTAAAAGTTTTAATAAACCTTTCCAAATAATTTTCTATTTAAAAATAAACATATTTATGATTCATAAGAGTTCATGAACATCTTTATACATCAACTAATCCATGTATTGATGGTGAACATTACTAAAGCATATATATGTTAGTAGTAATTTCTACTACAATAGCTATAACTATATGGAAATTAGTTATATCACATTACCATAAAATAAATGCAATACATGATGATAGAAATTAATTAATTGATAAATAAAAAAGGTTATCTCTATCATTGAATGAAATAATGTTTTTAGTTCAATATTTTTGAATTTGGTGTAACTTCCTTCATTTTTCATCTTTCCATATAAAATCTCAAATTTATATTTTGAAAAAATATTTTATAAAACATATATTAATAAAATAAATCATGGGGTAAGAAAATAATTTTTTCAATATTAATTTTTTTTGTTTTCATATAGAACATATCCATACAATATTGTGATTTTAGTTACTCTATTATAGAAAATTAACTTCAAAACCCATTCTTGATATCCTCATACAACACTAGGTCAAATGTGAAGCAGTTATAAGAAAATGAAATTCAATATATATTATTTATATAATATAATCATGGTACATTTTAATTATTTTTCTGAAGGCTCCTATGTTGATATATTTTTATATTGAATATTTAATTATCATTAATTGGTTCTTAATATTTAATCCATTGTGCTTTATTATCTAATATTTTTTCATTATTCAAATGTGTTGTGACATTTAAAAATATTAAGTCTATATTTTAAGGAATAAATAATTTCAATATAGCGAACATTATGTTTCTAATAATTAAAAAATAAGAAAAAGTAAATTATAGAAGAAAATGATATAGTTCCAACAGTAAATAATATCAATCAAAATCATCCAATAATCATTTATAGTGATCATTATGAATATTCATATATTTAATGATGAATCATATTATCAACATTATTTTTGGTAACTATCTAATGATATCTAGGTAAATAAATATTTGAAATAAATTAATTCTAAATATTAGGCGATAAGAGGGAGAATTGTTTTTGTTTAATTATAATTCATTGAAACCCCATTTTTTTGTAATATGATAATAAAGAATTATTATCTTATTTTTCATTTGAAATAGTAAATACTATTTATAAAAATTTGGACAATACTCATTCAAAAAGATTTATAATCAAGAAACCAAAATTTATATTCCTGAGGGTAATTATAAATCTCTATATTTTATTCATGATAGAAATAAATGAATATACATTAAAGGTTTATTATGGTTTTTAATAGTTTGGAACAAATGTAACAATATGAAATCATACGAACATTTATGGTTAGAAATATTATTAACATGAATTAAAATTAATGAGAGTCTATATGGATTTCCTTAAATGGCAGAGATTATTACAAGAATAAAAAACATGGTTAGAATTTTGGATAATTGATTTCAGATGAGAATATTCATATAGAGATACTAAGAATCAGAAAAATAGTAAGTGATTTTTTTAATCAACAAATAATACAATGAAAAAACATAAGAATATTTTTAATAATAAATTATATAATCATGATTTTGAAATTTGTTTATATGTTTTTTTTAGAAATAGTTCATAGTAATTTTCTAAAAGATAAAATTTCAATATACCTGTAAACAGTGAGAAAAAATATATATATATATATATAAATTGTTATAAAGGTAAGATAGAAAAATATATACGTAGTATCTTTGATAGAATTGTATTATATAGAGACACATCAAATAATAATTCAAATATATTAATAAAAGTGATAAATATTTTGAAAATGTTAAATATTATAGAAGAATGAAATATTATAATTTAAATTATGTATTGAATTCTAACAGTAATTATTTTTTTAATTAGTAATATTATTTAATTTTTTTTCTAAATGTGAATATTAGTGGACTGTTTCTAGATTTATTTCCATAGCTATTCAACAGAATGAAAAATTGTTTACATTAATGTTTAATCTATAATTAAATATGTTGTATTCCAATTTTTATCAATAGATATTGAAGAAGGTTATTCTATATTAATTAAAAAATGGAAGAACATGTGTCCATTTTTGATGAATCAATTAAAACGTTTTCTAATAATTAAAATTTTTCTTAATTTATTTTTTTTAAAAAATAGAATATACATTTAACTAAAATGTAAAATGTTTTTCCCTTTTTTGTGCCTCCTGAAAATAAAAATAAAATTTTCAAAAAAAATTATTGAATTACTTAGGAATATTGAATCCAAAATTATAGTAGGTATGATAATTTTTAATAAAATCAAGGAAATAAAAAACCACCAATGGTATTTAAAATAATAAAACACTACTCTACTAAGAATTCATATTTTCTTACAAATATATCATTCTACAAATTACACCATTTTGTAGAATATATCTAATGGGATGTCATTGGAAAAATTAATTATTATTAATAAACAAAAAAAATGTAAAGATTTTTTTAAAGAATTTACCACTCTTTAATATTCACATGTTGGGTGGATATTTTACCAGAACAATGCATTCTATAATATTTTATAATAACAAAATGTTGTATTAAAATATAATTTTTAGATTTTTCTTGATAAAGTGGAGTGCACTAGATGAAAAAAAATTATCTGAATAACTATTATACTCAATACATGAATGGAAATTATTTCATATATTTTGATATATATTAAATTAAATGGTGTAATGATTTTTATACAAAATATAAATTGTTGGATCATTGTTATAGGTTATGTATTCATACCTAGTGATATATAGGTTCTTCATATTTTAGGGAATAATTATGAGGTGATAAATTTTAGTTATTTATGATATGATAGTCACACTATGAACATTGGAATTGAAAAATATACAATTAAAATATTATATGTAGTACACATATTATATTCTGATCATCATTATGATGTTTATAACCTAGGATTATAACACATATCCTCCTACAACATTCCTTACCCAAGTAAATTTAATGATTAGTCTTGTATTTTTCATAGAATATTATGATTTGGTAATATATAAACTGTGATTATTTATTCTAATAATTAACTTAGAATGGATCATTTAAAACTAATGATATTATTATAAATTTCAATGTTCAATTTTAATAAAGAAAAATTAAAAACATTATACAAATTTTATGATAATATTTTTTGGACACGTGAAAGCTATATTTATAGGATGATAAAAATGTTTATATTTGGTAGTTAATTAATATAATCAATAAAAATACATTTTACTACAATAATATACGTTTCAATGAAATAATATATTTATTAAAATGTATTAAATCATTTAATTTATGAATTAATGTTCGATGTTAAATATTTAGATTGACATTAAATAAATGATTTTAAATGTTCCCGTTTAAATTTTATTATTGAAATAATCATTAAGCTGATTTTCAAGAACCATAAATATAATTAAAAATAGGTTTATCTATGAATACATTGGAATCATGATGATGTATCTTGCATTATGTTATATAAAAATAATTTAAATTATTTGTATTGAGTTAAATCCATTAATGATTCATGATTCCCTATAATTTTTTTTCTATACATAGTTTAAATGAAGACACATTATGAATTATAGAATATATGGATGTCAAAATTTTAATGCCTCAATGTTTTCAGGTTGTAAGTGTTCATTCTAAATATTGAATATAATATTTATTAACTATTTTCAAAAGTCAAATTTATGAAATTCTCTTACTTACAACACAATATCTAATTATTTTTAGGATTTTGAAAAAAAATATTTATTTTTAAATAAATGGTCCAAATAATTATTTATGAAACCAATCTATAAGAAAATTAATTTTATAAATATTAAATTATTATTTATATTTAATGTTTTTTTATAAAATATATTTGATATAGATAGTTTTATTAAATTGTAGATGTTAGAATGTACTCATACTATACTAAACATTTTAGAAGGTGATAAACCAGAAAACATGGAATAACAATTTATTTCTAGAGAGGAATTTTTTTAGGGATAATATCTATAACAATATTATTAGTTTTTTTAATCAATGTATTAAATCAATAATTTACATATATAATGAATGTGAACATCATCTATTTTTTTATATTTGATCTTAAATTATTAGATGAATCTATTGGTGCTAACTATTAGATAATTTATATACAAGTGGAGCTCAATCAACTATAACAGAAAAAATTGTTCTTTGATTGAAAATCCTAAAAAAGATTATATTATAGTGACATAATTGGATTTTTTAAATAAATGTAATTAAAATAGAAAAATATCCTAGAATAAGTCCAAATTATTACTATTTATTGAAATTAAGAAGCACAAAACACTATAGAAAGAAATTTTTGTGTAACTATATTAGATTCATTCTAAATTACACTTTATTTTATTTTTAATTTTCATTTATTTTTATATTAAATCCATGTTTTTATTGAATTACTCAATTTATAAAGTTGTGATGATTGATATTTCATGAATCACTATATTTAGAAAAACAATAATTTCACGATTATTTCATTATACATACCAAGCTGCGTTATAGATTAAAATAATATCTATGTTAATTTAATGATCGATTATTTAGATTATAAATTAAGAATAATATTTCATAATGAGTAAATGAACAAAAATGTTTCATCAAAAATGTTTCTCACATGCATATTATTCTTTAAACATTATCCCATGTAAATCTGAGTAGTTTATAAGGGGTAGAAATTAATTATTTTATTTAATTTTATCACTATGTAAAAGGAGTTTTTTTATCTTGAAATATATACATCATTCATTAAAATGAACAATGGTTTTTAGATAATGAAACATGTGTCTATACCATGGTGGTGTATATTGAAAAAATGATCTTCATAACGTATAAATATTAATAGATCATAAAATATAGAAAGCTATCATTATAATTTCAATATACTCAACAACTATTCTTTTATATATTATGTTCTTTGTATGAATTTGTGAAATATTTCAAAAATATTTAAAATAAACCAATTTAAAACCATTTAAATGAATTATTCTATATATATTATAATAGTAAAATTTGACCATTTCTATCCCTACAATTATTAAATTATAATTAAATTTTATTCACATATAGGTTTTGGTTTTTATAAAATTAATAATAAAATTACATTTAAAACATTTCACTTTTTAGAAGTTTCTTTAATTTTTATGTCCAATAGAAAATAAACATGTGATTCCAATTTCCTATCCTAAAGTAAAATATATAAAATCTAGAAGTTACAATGATATTTTTGTCCAATTAATTACACACACATTAATTTTTAATGTTTTTACCAAAATATTACTATATGTAAGGCAATATTTCGTTCAAGATCATGTTTTATAGGGAGAATGTGAACTCAATTTTTTCACCTCTAACAAAAAATATTCATATATTTTAACATTTCATATAAACCGTGTCAAATATTTATATATAATATTGAATCTAAGAATGATAAATTTTATATAATCATTTAATATATTCAGTATTAATAAATCTAAGAAATAATTTATCCCCTCAAATGGGGGAGAGATTCATTGAAATGTAACAATTATTAATTATATCGTCCTGGGTGAATTGAAATGTTTCTAGTGGAAATAGTTTCTAGTATTTACCTTTATAAGTTTAACGTTTCAAATAAAAGAAACATTTTATATATATTTATTAATAAATTATTTTAAATTTATGATATATATTTGCAATATATATATATATATAAATATCATTCAAAATGAATCATTACAAAAGTATCACTATATGGCGATTTTATATATGTGAATATCTAATACGATCTAATAGATGTTATTTTTTAAAAAACGTTAAAATTTAATAATGATATTTTAGTAACATCATTATTTTTCTATTCCATGTTTTATATTCTATTTAAAACATTTGAGATAATTGAAATTCATTAAAGTAAAATATTTTCAAGTTTTGTGAAATTTGTGGATTCAAATTCACTATTTGGAATCAGATCAGATTACCCATTCAATTTCATATTAATAAATCCAATTCATCGACCCTACATATATATAAATGGATTTAAAACATTATTCTTTTTATAATAATAAATTGGTGAATATATATAATAATCACTATTACCACTTTAAATTTTCTCGATTATGATTACTAAAAGAAGGAAATTTAATATTCTTTAGGATCTATATGATAATTTTATTTGACATATTAAATAAACAATTATTTTGAAAATATATAAGAATCCTATAAACATATATTCTTTAGAGATTAATTATGGATGTATGATCGACATCTAATGAGACAAAAATCACGAGTCACATAAAAAATAGATCCCCAAATTTTGAAATTGGGATTTTATTACACAATCATGTTTTAAACAAAATTATTTTTAAAGAACATAATATTATTTTTAAATAATTTTAACTTATGAAATTATTATAGTAGGCAATAGAGTTATGATTACAGAATAGAATCTGTAATTAACCATGGATGTTAACAAATTTGAAAAATTATTGGGGATTCACCTATAAAAGTTTATTTACTAGGGTCATACAAACATTTAATAGATTCCAAAATATCCAAAAGGGAAAAATTAACATTAATAATATTTTATCAATGGAAAACCGAAAAATTAAGGCTATTCTGGGAGTAATAAAAATAAATTTTTTTCACTTGTCCCAAAACATATTTTTTCTAAGGAAGATAGATAAATAAATGTTAAATGTTCATGAAATCTATTTTGTTGATCCGTACTAAAGAAATTTATGTAAATAGTATTTTAAATTAACATGGAGTATATTTAATTCAATAATTATAAATTGGTTAAGGAATATATATTTTCATATTTTTATATACTAAATGTAATCTATATTGAGATATTCTATGATTTTAGTGGAATTAATATTGGAAAATTTCTTTTTTAAAAGATAAATCAATGCATATAAAAACAATTTACAAGATGAATAATGAATATAATAGTATGAAATATCAAATTAACTATATTTTTTTGTTCAATAAAATTTCTAATAAAAATTTTTTTCTGAAAAATAAATATGTGAATTAGTAGAAAAAAATAGATTCTTACTTTATCGGAAAATTTTGAAATTCAATTAAATTTATATCCAAATAAAATATATAATGGTGTTATAAAATTCAACAAAATGAATAGAAAAAATCATTATAAATATTTTTAACAAATAAATTATTAAAGAAGAATAAATACATATTTTAACATTATTATTAGAGAATATAATGGAAGTAACTTATTCTGAAGAGAAATGAAATTGTAGTGTGTATTTAAAAATTAATAGGGATCACAAAATATTTTCTATTATTTAATATGTGTTGTAAACAAATAATAATGATCTAGAAATGATGTATAACATAGAAAATAAAAAATTTAATTATTTTAAATGTATATTTGAATATTTTTAAAATTTTGAAGATGTTGGAGACAAGTAATTGAAATAAAAAAAAATGTTCAATACTAAATTATCATGTATAATTCAACCCATGTTCACTAACATGGAATTTTAGAGTGAGGAAGAAAAAAAAAATTAGATGATTTATTACTCTTTAACAGAATTAGCAAAACCTTACTAAAAAATCTAGGATGCCAAAAATCAATATTCATTACATTCCCTATCATATCCTCTTATAGACAGGGGTGATAATGTCGAATCATTAGAAAAATAATCATACATTCAAAAAGTTCAAAAGAAAGATGTATCCCATATATCTGAACCATTTAACAAATAATTATCATAGGAATCATTTGGATGTTCAACCAATGACATGTTAGATGAATCCATTTCATTTTCTAATGATTTAAAAAAATTTAGAAGAAAAGATGTTTCAATTTTTTTAATTTGTTAATGGAGAATCATATTCAACTAAATATCTATTAGATTCAACAAATCATAATAAAAATAATGATGTTTAAACTCATAATATTGATACATTTCAAATTATATATTAAAATTGATTAAATAGCTTAATAAATAATGAAAAATAATATTTGAATTAATCTAAATAATATTATGAGTGAAGAGGTAAGATATAGTATGTAGTAAATGAGAATCTAAAGAGGCTTTCAATGACAATAACATTTATTGATGAATAAATTACTATACATAAATATATCAAAATCAATGTCTATGTTAAATTTTATTTTTGGAGATGGATAATTTAGTGTCCCCTATTTTTATTATTGTTTATATAATATTAATTTATTATATTCTGAGATTTTGAGAGATTTTGAATTTTATTATGTAATTTTTGAAATTTCAATGTGTGACACATCTTAAACAAAATTAATAGAAACCAAATAAAATATTTTTTATTTTATTGTATATTTGGTGAACATTTTCATTATTTTTAAAGGATTTGTTAAAAAAGATTCTAAAAAATGTGGTTGTTGGTTCTTATCCATTGACAATTTCTTGGTTTTCAGATGATTTACCAAACAATGTAACAAATCCATTTATGTTTCCCAAATTTTATTTTCAATTTAAAATTACCTAAATGCCACTACTATTTTAAATCCCCATCTCTATCTCCCTCTGTCTATCATCCTATATTTTTTTGACTCCATCATTTTCTTATGGAGAGATCCATGTCCACTTCACTTGATTTTGGATTCTGCTCTATATGTTCCATGTGATTTCTCTTTGAATTTCCCCTATATTAATTCTATTTTCTACTCCCCCTCTTCTCCCATAAATTTTATATATGATTTTCTTTTAATAATAAACCTAAATAAGTATACATGGTAGATTATATGTTTGGGGATTTATTTAAAAATTTATTTTTCTTCATATGCCAATTGATGAATATTTCTTAAATGTTTGGGTGCTTTCCAATGAATATGATTTGTTAATGGTTTTTTCCACACAATTTATGTTAGGAGTTTCAGATAAAACCCATTATTCTTTCATTAATTATATTCATAAATTTTATAAATTCATTTTCTACCTCTATAGGTTCATTTTTCTGGATTGTAAATTTTTATCTTAAAAATTTAGTTTTGAATAAAGGGTTTTCAATATAAATTGTTAGTTTTTCATTGACAATAAAATTTCTCAAATTGAAAATATAGGTGAAAACTAAATAGAGGATCCATTAAATAGTTTTTTATGAAAATTAATTTTTTTAGTAATTAAAACAATATTTTAAAATATATTTTATATTTACCTAAATATGTTATTTTCTATAAATTATAAAAAATGCTTATTAAATTTTTTAACTATTAAAAAAGGCTTTGATTCCTAATTTGGAATTATTTTTCAGTCAATTTATTCTATTTATAAAATAGTGGTTTATTTCTTTTAGACCGTCATTTTTTCTCATTATGATTTCTAATTATATATTTTAAATATAATTCTAATTTCATTATTTTATGAAAGGATGTTGGATGAGATATGTGATGAGTTTCTTAGGCTTTTTATGTAATTATCTACATGTATTACATATTCAAAGTTTATATTGGTCATGAGAACCTGAATGTTTTTGGGGGAGGTCATGATTCATGATTATTTAGATTAGTAAACATTCTAATAGGATCATTGTAGTCTTGCTACAAGCTAGGTTAATAAGGGAGATGAAATTTGGATTTGACCTTTTAGGATAATTTGATCGGTTGTGTTATGGTTGGACCCTACAAAATCTAGCTATTAGTAAATATTTTTATTGATTATTTATAACATTATCACATTATATCTGAGGGGGTGCTCTATAATACATTTTCATCTATTTTTGGTTCTCTAATTAGATATTAAATCAATTCATATTATATCTCATTATATTTTTTAATGGTTGAACCAAATTTTATTCTATCATTAAAACATTCCATTAATGTCTTTATGACTAAGAATATTATTTATTATGTTTAAAAGATTATTTTTGATTCCAAATTAGTTTAAAATTTTATTTTGGATAGTTTTTTTGGGATATTTTTTTAAAAATTAAGGTGAATTCTTTATAATTAAATTACATTATGGGTTTCTATCTATATTAATAGGACTTTTGGATTTTATAAGGATAATCCATGGATCCTATTTTTGTTTTCATGGCGGTCCAATGTAATTTTGTTTTAAAAAGAAATTTATTTTAATTTATAATGATGATTATCTTATTGGATTTCATTATTACATTATTAAGAAATAAATATTTTATATGGTGTTTCAAAAATTCATTTATAATATATATTCATAAAATAATTATATAGTCATCTTGGATGGATCCTACATGTAACTTTAACCCACACCAATATATAAACTATACGTGTGTATGTGTGTCTCTCAATATCATTAGTCTTATATAGCTTTTATGGTTGGTTTCCAAACTATATCTAATTCCATTTTGTACTAATATTATCAGATTAGTGGTGGTGAAAAAAAATGATTTGCATAGAGATATTATTTATCAATGGTTTTATATAGCTTAAGTTTTTATTTTAATAGTTGAATTTTTTTGAATAATGATCTTTCCCTATATTTTTTATTTTTTTTATTAATTATTTTTAATTAGGTATATATTATGTGAATAATTTATGAATTGTTTGGATTATTTTTTTAATTATCACTTATTTGGTAATGTATTTATCAAGTTCAGCTTATTGTTTTTGTGTGGATGTCAAATGTATAGATTTTCCACACATGATTTTTAATACAGGTGTATCTATAGTGTAAACAGTTTCTTCAGGGAATCAATTTCCCAAGGGATATTCCAAAATGCCTAGATAGTGGATTAAAACCAATGGGGATCAGTAATACCCTGCAGACCTTGTCGAATGTCATGCAGAGAGTTGGATTAGGTCATCTGGGAAACAATTTTATATAAATGGTATTTTATCCTTTATGTTTAACAATGGACATGGTTTTAGAGAATTAAATATAATTATTTTGTATGTGTCATGAAATATTAGGAATATGGGTTTTAGGACTTGAGAAGAGTGTGTAGTGACATCCCCCAAATCCTAATATTCATGATAATCCTCAACATACGATTGATTTTCATAATTTGGGTGATTTATTTTGATTTTTTTTGAATAATTTATCACGATATGATGAAATGGTTTTGGAATTCCCAAATAATTATGTCGGTTTTTTGGGGTTCTCATGACATGTTGTCTAAAAAAATAAGTTTATCTTTAGATGCATGGAATTCATAAATGGTCTATTACTATATAATGATTCCATGTTGATGGTTCTATGATCATCATATATATATTTCCACATTGTTGATTCATAGATTGACAAACTAAGAATCCAAATTATGCACAACTCTTCACCCATCCTTGTTCTTCTATTTTGACCCCTCTTGGATTCAGATTACTAAAAAAGTGTCCCATGTTGTGGGATAATTAATGTGAGGTTTACTGATACTAAATTTTTTATAAAATTGATCATTTATTTATATGATGTATTTTTTTCATTATATGATTTATTTTCATGTGTTTTTTGTATTTGAACAAATGAATTTAATAACATATATGATTGAAAAAGTACTTTTATTGAAAAATTTGATTGAATAATAGATATTAATTAATAATTCATTAAAATTAAAATGTATCTAATTATTTTTTTGGAAAATATGAAATATTATTATTATCTTTTAGGATATAATATAATATTCTATTTATCATTAAATATAAAATGATTTTAAATTATAATAAATTTGTGGAATAATTTCACTAATTATTTCGGGTGATCAATGTGGTTTATAAAGGTTCATTTTATTTAAGAGATTGTTTTATTTTTAAATTTCTATACCATTCTAATGAAATGATGTAAATCATTAATTGGGAATTGATAAATTTGAAGAAAATTATAATGTTTTAATTTTTTTTATTTCTTAGATTTCAATTATTAGTTAACCCTCTAACATGTAGTGGTACAATTTGGATTGATTTTTGATGCATGAATTTAATGATTTTCGGACATGCTTCATTTAATGAATTTTAATTGGAATTTTATAGAATTAAAATATAAGGATTTTTTCAGAGTATAATCATTATGGTTAATCCTTTCATTATATTGAAATAATTTTGTCATTTCTGAACTCCACTCAAACTCTAAATATGTTGGTGAACACAAAATGTTCATTTCTCATAGACAATATCTCAAGGTTATTGAAAATGGTTTTATTAAATTTTGGTGTGGGGATGGATTAGTTTAACATGTTGAGTTTCTATTAAATGTTTATGGGATTATGTAGTGTTTCCAGAGTCTAGAAGGTTTTGGAGGGAGAGTTGTTGTTGGTTTTTTAATTTGATAGATATGATTGTTGTAGGAATCCATGAACCAATATTTGTGGAAGGAGGACATATAATATGGATTTATCAATAATGTTATCCTTAATTTACTCAACATAATGATCATGAATGGTGATAAATCACTTGAGTTAATGATACATTATCATGTTGAGAATTATGTGAATGATTATGTTGATGTATTTTTTCTGACAATGATATAATTTCATGATATTTTCATTAACATTTTAATTGAAAATCATTTATTATTATTTTTAATAAACCAAACATCATATCAATTTTTGTTGGATATTCATTGGAATCTCCTAATGTCGCATTCTAGAAGGAAATTATCAGGGTGGTTGGTAAATCTATAAAATTTGTTGTAGGTGATACCTCTATTCAAACTAAAATATATGGAGGTAATCAATTAGAATATTAAAACAAAGTTCACAATCTTGAATTGGGATTTTATATGGGCGTGAATTGGTTTTCTCCATGTCTCTTCATCTCTTGTGGAAATAATATACCATTCATGTGTTTCTATTTTGGGGTACTATGGAAATCATTGCACATTATTTAAATATAGGAGGACATTAAATTATTAAGGATGTTAATAACATCATAAATTTTTTTATGTTTTTATCTTAAAAATACATCTGTGAAATCGGGTTTTTTATTTTTTTTAATTTGGCATATATTATGATTTTGATATATTTATTATCTTATATTCTATGGGGGTGAAATTACCCCGTATTTTACACAGTTATGAATCATTTAAACTTCATCCTAAATAATTAAATTGTATATAATATGTATTTTTAAGGAGTTATAAAATGTCTTAGGGGTTTATAGGGATTGTTTAGAGCCTAGAACACTTCTTTTTGGGGAAACTAGCCATGTCATACAGTTGGTTAACGATTTGGATTATCTTGGGGAGGGAAATATCCAATCAAAACCGAATCCTATGGTTTTCACACAACTAGCTAGCCTAACTCTACATGTTCTCATTTTTCCCAGATCGACATGCATAGTATGTGCATTGTTTCTCAAACCTTGTGGAAAAATAGTGCGCGTTCAATTATTTTGGGTAAATTACCCTTAATTATCTAATTAAATCCCTTTTGTCTTCCAAATGTGAGTTCCTAAATGATTAACCTATTTCACTAACAAATTGGAGAATATTTAAGGCAAAAGAATGGTATTGAAGTATATCCATCATTTCAGATCTGTTTGGGCTTGGAATTATCACCCTGGATGTGCCATGGTAAGTACAATAGTCTTTTTATGAATACTTCCTTCTCTATTGATCATGACCAAGTTATTTTGGTTTTAGGTAATTTATTATTTCCATAGATATACTCCAATCCAAGACAAATAAATATCCAATATCGGTGGAAAAAAATTCCTAAAGGCTATGGTGGGTGTTCTATAAATCATTCCTCATGTTCATTGATATTGAAATTTTCATGTAGTCCCCACTAATTTCATCATGAGATGATTATTGAATTTATATTCCATGAAAATACTCATTTAAAAAATATTGTTAAGAAATTTCCAAATATTTGATTATTTCTTAGTGGATACACCCACAACTCCTTCCTTTACATGTTTAAGGATATGACATAATTGGTTTTTAGTGTTATTAAATGTTTTATCCATTATTCAAGTGCACCATGGATTAAAAATCCTATGGGTAAGACATCCTATATTAAACAGATTCGATTATAATGTAAATTTCATAATGGAATGTACCATGTGTGTGTAGAATATGACTCACCTAAGGTAAGTGCATCAATTTATAATATAAATTTGAAATTTGAATTGGAACGAATACTATGTTCATGAATTTTCCATAAATGTGAATGAATAATAAGTTTCATTTCTATATAATCCATGTAGAATAAAATGGAAGGTGTCATAAAGAACCTTGGATATGGAATATTCCTTAAATGGATTAAATGAACGGTTGATAGCTACATGGCCTATTCACACTAATGAAATTCAAGGAATGGTCAAATGATTGCATGATACATGAAATTATCTCATTAATGGAAGGAAAGGCCTGAACTAAATGAAATACTACATGAATTCAAAATCCAATAGTTATGACCTATCTTGAACTAACCTTATATTTTGTAATGATAACACCATGATCACTTAAGAACCCCATTCTAATTCAGGGATACAGTTAACTTAGATTCATAACGACTTTGATAGTGATCCTTATTTATTCATTGGATGTCTAGAATGACACTATAGGATCCCTTAAATATTAATACAGGATGCCTTGGATACACTCCTTGGATCCATCATTGAAAATTTCATTCAATGGTTAAATCATATCAGGAATAGTCATTGCATAGCCCTATTCTTACATGGATTAACTCCTTGGAATTTATAAGATCCTCATTGTGAAAGGCCTTAGACCATGATCCTTTTATTACACTATTACCCTAGTCCAGTCTATAGATATTACTGAGTGGGTGATCCATGAGTTCTATGTCTCCATGGTGATTACCTTGGGGCGTCACTATTAAATATCATAATAGGATTACATGAATTAACATAGAACCTTTACAATTCATAACATGCGATATTTTTTTAACTATAAAAAATAAAATAATGAACTCATTACATGTTCAGAAACCTACCATGGGTAGAAGAATGTACTTGGATATTTAGATACATTTTACTACTTTACTTCATGTTTTCTTGCTTGCATACTATTAAATTAACATTAGACAAGATGGATTATATGGACACCATAGGTGGTGTCCCACTTAGATTAATCACACACCATCTCTGGGTGCTGTTTGGTTCCAAAAGTAGATTAGATTGTTGTAGTTGTTGACAAAGGGAAGCATACAGATTAAAAAACTTATTGTTTTCTATTTATAAAAGAGCTTGATAAAAGATGACTAAGTCGGAGCTCGTGTTTAATGGGATTGTATTTGATTTAATTTCTACTTAAGTGGAATATTATTCTTTCTATGCAGTATCCTTGATTTTATTTTTTATTGGGAGATGAAATATCATTAATTGTTGAATGTCATTCTAGTTATTTCAGTTATTATTACTATTGTCTCTATTCTTCATTGTGTCTTCTTTTTTACTTATATTGATTCCTATATTTAACCATGTTTATATTCATCTTCTAAGCTACACATTGGTAATGAAGAAAAAGTCACCCCATAGACACACCCTAGGATATCGCTGCTAGATGGTAGCCTATGGCATTCAAGGAGATATGCTTTAGGCCATATGGCATACCATGTTCATGGAACCCATTGACTGTCAGTTGGGTTCAGGATTTCACAATGTGGTATTGGAGGCTGGATTCCATTCTACCATTAATATATGGAGATAATAGATTATATATTATGAATTCATAGGATGTTTTCGTAAGTAGTGCATTGACCAAATGAACCCATTTTTGGGTTGAAAACCATGTTTCCCAAAATATAATTTGTGTTCTAATTTTCTTAATATATTTGACATTATTTCATCGTTGGGTGAGACACAAAAAATTTGGTGTTTTTTCCTATTACTCTATTTAAGGATTTTCATTATTCCTTTTCCCAATGAAATATGGTCAAGGAGCATTTTTTACATGCATCATTATAGGAAGCTATAATTATATTTCATGCATATTTCTTTGCTATGTGTGTGCATTTCACTATTATGCATTGCATGATATGCCTGTGATTTTTGAATGATGTTGTGATAGGTAGGGTATTTTTTTATTACTCATGGCTATACTTGATTAATTTCCTATCTCAATTCATGTGGTGTGTAGGCCATCATGGGTTGGGATAATTAATTTATCACGTCGAGATGTTATTCTATATATTAATGGATCTAGTTCTAGTTGATGATTTATGGGTAATGATTCACCGAAAATGAATGACCATTATAAAGTGAATCATGAAATATATTATGAATTTTTTGCAAATACTTATCTTGTGTTGTCATGTTTATGAATTTTAATGTAGTGAAACAGAAATTTAAATATAAAATGAAAAGAAAAATATACTTTATCACATATTGATACCAAACCATCTATGTGGGTTATTATGTTAGTATGCCTTGATTTTTCATTTTCCCACATTATTATTCCACAATTGATGCTATCATTATTATTATGATTTTTATTGAATTCATGGAATTATTAGACCATTGTCTCCAAGATGTCCATGTATCATACACCATGATGTTGGCAATGATCATGCTCTAGACATTGTGGTCATGAGCCACCATACTTAATTCTATGAGTTACATATAAGGAACCAAATATTGTACCTGATAATTGAATTTATGCCCATTTTCTTAATAGTTTATTATATTTTTGTAGTCCATGCATGTTTCTTCATGTCTTACACCTACGATGATGGATATAACTCATGTGTTTTATTAGAATCATCCTCTAACAATCTTTAGGTATGGAAGAACATAGGCTCATTAGTATTTTCATGAGGCTATCCTATCTATTTTTTAGAATGTGGATATGCCTCTAGAGTTGAGGGTCAATATTGCAACATACATGCTTCTAGATTCATCCACGCATTTTTGGGATGTAACTTCCAAGGCCCATCATAATTAAGGCATGTAATGGGCTGATTTCTAGACAAAATTATATGATTAGTTACTTCTTAAGATAATGAGAGATGATAGATCCAGAAAGATCCCATATCTCATTTAGGGTTCTATTTGGATAAGGGAATATTCAACATGTTTCAAGGAGTTTTAGCACCTTTCACCACCTTTAGCTGGTGATTAGTTTTCATGTACAAGTCTCTTTGTGGATGGGCTCTAGTATGCCATTTTACAACTAGGTAATGACTTTTGTATTCCTAATTTTATTTAGATATTAAATTAGTTACATATCACTTAGTGAAAATTGAGGGAAAATAATAGTACTTGGTATAGAGTATCAGTTCTGTGGAAGGCCAGTAGTTCTTATAGTGGTAGGAATCATTCCCTCAATGATTATCATTACATTAGTGAAAAACATAGTGACAGTTATGATATCTCAAAAGTGTGTTATTAATGAAGATTATTGGGGAATTTGAAGCCTCATTGTGATATAGACCCACTTGAGTATTGAGAATTCAATCATAAGTGGTATGTGAAGCATTTCTAGAGGACCATTCCACTAAATTCTAGTTGAAAAGGATCTACACTAACTGCACCATCAGGAGAGAGTTATTTTAGGCCGTGTTAGGCTAAAACTTTTAGTAGCACTGGTATGTCTGGATGAGGAGGAGGTCATGGTTGTGGTAGCCAGACCCCTAAAAACCAGTGGAACTAACAATGTAGTTATGATCATGGTAGTTTATTTGTTGGATAGTGTAATGTATTTGGTCAATTGCATGAACTACATTCGATACCCAGTGATTAGGATGTAAAACTATCTACAGTGTGAGGTATTTTTCTTATGTTATAAAACATAATATCTGATTTAGTTAATATGATTTCATTAAACTCTTTTATCTGTGTACCAATTTTGGAACGTCTTGGACTAGAGATACAATATTATAATGGTTTAATGACCCTATATATGCGAATACAGTAATAAATATATGGAATACACTAATGGAGGGACTTTCCCTTTAAGGTATGAATTTACCCTTCATTGTGTAGCCTATTGTTTCTCATGATGATGGGAATCAATGTCATACATCGGATTGATTAGTAGATTAGTATCATTAATTTATAGTCTTATATAACCAATGGGTGTATATTACATCACAAGAGGGAATCTGTGATCTTTATAATTTGAGTCAGATATTTAGGATGGTATTGGTAGACCACAATATCAAGGGATAGTTGGAGTGACCACCCAAATGGAAAATCACATCATAGATGCTCATGATTTAAAATAAGAATATTTCCCTTTATTAGTGGATCGGTTTAGGGATACCTATCTGAATTTTTTTTTCTAGATTACCTCATGATAGAGAAGAAGATTTTACTACTGAGCTTCATCCAGGAGTATCTCTAGTGTCCATTCCTCCATAAGGGATGGAACCAACAGTGCTTCAAGAGCTCAAGTGGATGTTAGAGGATTTATTGGCTAAAGACTTTATAAGACCTAGAAAATCCTTATGGGATTTACCTTTTTTTATAGAATGTGGATAGAACCTTCGGTCTATGAAGAGATTACAGATGGCTGAACCAGAATACAGTCATGTACCATTACCCACTTCCTCGAATAAATGATCTCACAGATCATCTCCAAGGAGCAAATGTTTTCTCCCAGTTTGACCTAATATTGTTTAAACATCAAGTATGAGTCAGTCAATCATACATACCTCATACACCATTCTGTAGTTGGTATGTTTTGTATTAATACCTTGTTATTTCATTATTTATTAATAAATTTCCCTATTTTATCATGGATATGATGAATATGATTTATCACCATTGTTTGGAATGTTTTTTTTTGTGTGGTCATTGTGGATGAAATATTGGTGTATTTTCACACTCATAGCATCCAAGAAAATCCTTTTGTGATCATTCTATGTATAATGAGAGAGAGAGAACCATATTTACTCCATGCTTGCTAGGTGACACTTCGAGACATACAAAGTTAACTTCACGGGTCACATCATATCAGAATCTATAGTATCTTTTGACCTTGAAAATGTTTGTGCTATAGTTTTGTTGGAGTATCCCAAGGACGTGTTTGACATTCATCATTCATGTGGGATGGTGTATATTACAAAAACTTCAATCAGGATATTTCATTTATTTCATAACCACTTTCTAGTCTAATAATTTTGGGTGTAATGTTTATTTAGTAATAATAATGTGAGATAGCCTCTTATAAGCTAAAAAGGAGGCTTGTATCAAATCCTATTCTGAATCATTCAATGACTAGGATAGGTTATATAGTCTTCTGGGATGAATCAAGCATTGACCTAAGACATGTGTAGATGCAAGAGGTAAATGTCATCATGTACAGATATCAGCAGTTAAGGCCCCACTAGAGGAATTAACTGACCAACAACCTTGAGCTAGCAGCAGTTAATGATTCCTTATATCACTGGAAATAATATATATTGGTCAAGGGCATTGTGGTGTACATAGACCACATGAGCCTCAAATATATCATATCTCATCACGAATTGAATCTCTGATAACATATATTGGTAGAATGTCTACAATAATTATATTTTGATCATGCATATATGCCTTGAAAGGGAAATGTAGTTGTTGATTTGTGCAATTAGAAAACTCAAGTACATGTTGTGTGGGATTTTAGTGATGAATGGATGATAATGGTCATCTTTTCAATGCTACATCTGTAGTTTCATGATTGTCATTACTAGTCATACCTCTCTTCCATCACAGTAACTTATTCCCTATATAATAAGGTGAAGTGTAGACTATTTTCAGATCCAGAAGGATTGGTTCACCATAAAATTATATCATGAGATTACCCATATTCGGATTGTTTGGTGGACATAGACAATATCCAACATCTACGTGGATATATTTGTGTTCCTTAAGATAAAATAGTGGAGTTGATGAAATAGTCCCATGATTCTCAGTGGGTACATCTTCCTGTAATATTGAAGAAGTAACGAATTATGAAACACTAGTAATGGTGTACTGGTATGAAACATCTAATAGTGAGAATTTTCACTTGGTGTTCCACCTGTTAGTTGGTGAAGGATGAGCACCCTTGATGTGCTTGTTTATTACATCAACATCCTGTCCCATAATGGAAATGGGAAGATGTTTCCATGGTGTTTTTTGTAGTATTACATATGTTTCCTAGAGGTAGTGATGTTATATGTGTAGTCATTGACCGAATATTTAAATCTTCCCAATTCATACCTAATCAATAGACATTTTTTATTCAAGTGTATGAATGAGTATATGTCTGTAAGAGCATTTGAATCCATGTGTTCTAAATTACTATCGTATTAGATAGAGATTCTAGTTACATTTCATGGTTTGGGATGGTATTACAGAAAGATGTTGGGATAAATGTTCTTCTAAGCCCATATTATCTCCCTCAAGATGATGGAAAATCAAAATGGTTAATAATATGTTATAGAGGATATGCTCTGAGCATTTTTCCTGGATTTCAGATTTTCTATTGAAACACATATCCCTCTCTTTGAGTTCTCCTTTAATTATAACCTCCATGTAAAAATGTAGATGGAACCTTTGGAGGCCTTATAGGGAAGGTCGTGTCACTCACGCTTGTGCTGGCTAGAGGCGGGTAAGGTAGCATTACTAGGACTTCTCATCATTTTGGACACAGCAGATATATTTCAACAGATCAGAATGTGTATGACTACTATGAAATCTAGACACAAAATGTTAAGTTGATTTCTATTGATGACATCTTGAGTTTGAGGTTTTGGATGATGTATCTATTCGGTTATCACCCATACTTGGTCGTAGATGGTAATGAATTTACATAAAGTTGTCTCCATATTAGATAGCTCTTTTTGAAATTCTGTAGAGTGTTTGGATGGTATCATATCTGTTGCAACTACCTCATAGGTACCAAGCCTTGCACGAAATCTTCTACATTTCAGAGTTTCTTCTATATTGTGATGATTCATCTCACACATATGATACCATGATACTATAGTAAGATGTTGATGCTACAATTGTGGATTATCTTGTGCACATCGTTTACAAGAGCATAAAGGCTCTCTACTACTGGAATATCCCTCTAGTATATGGTTTATGGTAGAATGACTATGTACAAGATGAGGCTTAGGAGAGTGAATCCAGCTTAAGTGCCCAAGGGCCAGAGTTGTTCTCTGATAGTGTTTCTACCACGTTGGATGGTGAAATTAGAGATGTTTTATTTTTATTGTAGAGTAATGTAGGAACCTATTTATTCACATAGGTATAGATACTTTTTATTTCAATATAATTATTTATTTTGTACATAATATGGATGCCTAATGAGTAAAAATGGTGTCTATGATGTCCAAGGAAATTTCGAAGGCTGAAACCCATCGTTTTGGGAAAAATATCCATGTTTCACAATTATCACATGGTTATTGAATTGTCCTTATTACCATGCATATGGTAATTTCATGATATAACCAAATCACTAATTTTGTGCACTACTCTGCAGCTTAAGCTTTAACGTGCACCTTCTTCCAGGGTAACCATTCATGGATTGCACATGGGTTTTCAAACAATGTGTAAAAACGATTCGTACGAAATTTTTGTGGTAAATTGACTGTTTCCCCATTAATGATCTAATTGGATCTTTTCATTCTTCCTAATATGAGGGCTGACAAGATTAACGGATTTCACTATCAAATTGGGGATTTTGGATGTCCAAATCTAGGTATTAAATGATCCCCATCATCTGGGATCTTTTTGGGCTCTCATTCATCAGGATGGATGTGCGACAATAAGTAATCGGGTTTGTTAAAGCCTTTAACCTTCTCTTTTCATCTCGACCTAGTTATCGTGGTGTTAGTGTTATTACTCTTTTCTTAGATCTACATTGATCTGAGAAAAATGAAGGGCCATTACTAGAGGAGGAGAGTTATACAAGACATATGTGGTTGGTTTGTAACTCATCCCTCAAGTTCAATGATTTTGGAATTTTCATATGGGTGCCACCGATTTCACCGGGAGTCATTAAATGAAATTATATTCCATGTTTATACTTTTTGGAACAAAATGAATATGATCTTCCCAAATATATCGTTACCTTTTTGTGGTTACACCCACAACTCAATCCTTTCGATGTCGATGGCCATTCTATAATTTTTTATTACTAATTTGACATGTTTGCACCACCATTCAGGTGTCCCTAGATATACCACCCTATGAGTAATATTTATTATATTAAATGTATTGTTTTATAAGGTAAATTTCATAATTCCAAGTACAATGTATGAACACCACTAGACCCATGAAAGGTAAGTGCATAAATTTTATAATTAAATGTGAAATGAGATTTGGAATGTATACTTAATATATGAAATGGCCTTAAATGTGAATAAATAACTGGTTTAATGTCTATAGTACCAATTTTCACAATTATTTAATGTTGAGGAATGAAACTTTTATATGGAATAACCCTTAAATAGATGAAAACAATGGTTGCAAGATACATGGTCTGTTCACAATAATTAACAGAATGTCCTAAACTAATAGTTTCATGCTACATGACCTTATCACCCTAATAAAAGGGACGACTAGAAGAATGTGAAATATTATATGATTTCAAAATAAAATAGGATTGTCATGACTCAAGATCACCTTATATTCCGATCAGATAATTCCATGAGCTCTCAGTAACACCATTCTGATTCAAGGATATGGTATGCTTATGTTCAGACCCAACCTAAATCCTGATCATTGTAAATTTTATGGATTCGTGGTATGGAACTATAGGTTTCCTTCAATATTGTGGTAGGAATCCTTGGATTCCATCCTTGGATACAAAATTCACAAGTAGGTTACATGGTTAAATCCCATCGGGGATAGTAATTTCATAGCCCTTTTTACCTTGGACGAATTTTTTAAACTTTGTAGGAACCTCATTGTATAATGAATTGGACTGTGATGCTTTGAATGAACTCTTACCCCATTCTAGGATATAGTTATTATCGTGTCATTGACCCATGAGTTCAAAATCACCCACGTTATTTTCTTGGGAATTAACTACTAAATATCATTACAGTTTTTTTATAACATTGAACCTTCAATATTCAAAATAAGTGATATGTTATAATCATGTATCAATAAAATAATGAATTTTTTACCTGCTCAGATAGTAACCTTGGGATAAATAATGTACATGGGAATTTAGTTACACTATACTAATGTATATTATATATGCATGCTTTCACACTGTTACATTTCCAATAGATGGGTTGGATGTTATAGACACCATTGGTGGGGTGCCTTAAAGATTTATCTCACACCCTATCAGGGCACCGTTTTGTACCTAGAGTAGATTACATGTTTATAGGTATTGGAAAAGGGAAGAATACGTCTTTAAAAAAATTGATTACTATCTATTATATATATTTATAATAGATGACTGATTTAGAGGACCAGATTCTTGGGATAATATTTTATTTAACTTATTATTATGTGGAAGATGTTATACCTTCTATATTGTATTCTTGTTTTCCATTTTTTGTACTCTTATGAATTATCTTCATTTGTAAATTTCTATTCCAGTTGTTTTATTTATTGATATTATTGTCTCTATTTTCTATTGTTCCTTATGATTACATATATTTCTTCCAATATTTACCTTTGTTTATATTACTCAGTTGGGCTACACTTTGGAAATGATGGCATAGTCTCCCCATCGACATACCCTATGCCCTCAATACTAGTCGGTAGCCTATGGAAATAGAGGTGATTCATAAGAGGCCATGTGGCCCACTGGGATTGGGGTATGATTTAGAGGCATCCATTTCTAGGACGTCACATTAGGGTTTCATATCACCATCATGGATATTCAATTTTTTAGTTTAATCAATCAATCCTGGTTGGTAGATTTGTTAATTTCATTATTTAAATGTTTGATATTTATTTGGAAGAGGGTTGATTATTGGTTTTGTGAAACTCTAAAGAACATATATATTTTCATAGGCATTTATTTACCAGGATACAGCAGATTGGATTATTTACTGGTTGGTGTTTGGTGTTAATTTTTTGGGTTCATTTTTTATCATTGGCTCTATTCATAAATTCATGGACACCCATTTGGTGAAAAATACTAAACATGAATAAAAAATATGAAAAAATTAAAAATAATTAATCATCCTAATGAGATAATGGTTTAGTTTCTAACACTTTTATATATTTTGAAAAATAATACTATAATTTATTACACATTTAACACACAATAGGCAGCTTAAACGATACAAAAAATATATAAAAACGATATAAATTATATCTTAAATTAAAATGTTTGAATAGTAGAAAATTTTATATTATATACGTAAATATAAATTTTCATTTCGATATAAATTATTGATAAATTCTTATTAAATACTAAATCATTTCTTAGTAATTAAATTATATTCTTCAAAGATATATTTTCATAAAAAATTATTTCTATTTTTCATTGTATGAAAAAATTATAAATATTTTTTAAAAAATTTATAAAATATATTTCATAAAAATATCATAAATTAATAACATAGATTATGAAAATATTATTAGTGTAATATTATATTTTATTTTTTAGAAAATAATCCTTTTTAAAGAATAGTAAAAATTAACCATTTTTTGTAAAAATGTCATCTATTTTCAATAAACAATGTCATTTTAAAGTAATATAATATTATGAATATGATTTAAGGTTTCATAATATTACATAGATATATTTAATCAAATTAATTAATTTGTAATCAGCAATAAATAATATTTTAGTTTATAATTTTTTATGGGTTAAAAATTAGAATTTTTTGGAAAACACTTTAAATGTGAAAAATGATCCTCAATTTTATTTAATCAAGATAATCCAGAATGAGGAATGTTTTGAATTATATTTATGTATTATATATTATTAAACATTAATTTAAATTCATACATTTATTATTATATGTTATAGAGATGATATAATATATTTTTTCACAAAAAATACACTTTCTGAATACCCCATTTTTTGTAATGACGATGGATGTTTTATACATTTTAATTTCCACAAATAAATGAGATATATTTGGTAAAATAAATTCATTATTCTTCCAAATATTAATTAATATTTTCTAATAAGGAAAAAATTATGATAACGAATAGAGGCATCATTAAATATTAATTACCCTGATTAACAAAAAAATTGGTATATCGGTTGGTTAAACACAAAATAAAAGGATTAAATTACCTAAATACATATATAGACTAAATTTGATAGATATATTTAGACTTTATCATGTCTATTTCTCTATAATAAACCATTTTTACCCTTTTGGAATGTGAAAAATTTGGGTGTATATTTCATTTAAATAATTACATGTGGGACCCTAACCTAACTCATAAAATGCAACCCACTCTCCCATATTCTTCACACATTTAAAACCATTTGGATAATCCAATAAAAAAAATATTACATTACTAATTTCTATAAACTCATCCTATAATCCTTTTTTCATTATATATCCATTCCTGGAATAGATTACTTATAATCCTAAAGAGGTTTTACGAGAAGAGGTAAATTTCTTAACTAATAATATTTAATTTATTTCTAATACAACATCCTTAAAATATTATTAATGTTTCTTTTATAATGAAAAAATTATAAATCATTTACACATATGATATTAGGTTATGGAAATTTACTATATTGATATCCTTTCCCTCATATAGGAAAAGATAATGTCACTTATGTGTATGGTGGACTACTGCATCACAAACTAATGTGACACGTTTTACACCAAAAAATCACATGTTTAAGTTTGATTATGGATATAAAGTATATATATTATTTTTATAATATATTTATACCTCATTATTAATTTTATCAAACATATACCATTTTAATTTCTATTCTATAGCGGATATGGTAGTGTTGGTTGTGTGTACGACGAACTACTTCCTCGCAATTCGTGTTTCAATAATTACTTTCATTAAAGGAAATAAGGAAATATATAATGAATGTATCTAATAAAAAAGAAATTATTTTGATATCAATTAACTATTTATAATTTTTAAACGATAATATAGAATTAATTTCCTATCTTTTCACTCAATAAAATTGAAAACATTGTTTATGTACTTCTGGATTACCACCATCACGAAGTGATGTGACAATCTATTCCTCACCACACCACAAATATGATATATATAATTGTATATTAGGTGAAAATATTGAATATATGATCTTATAATAATTTATTAAATATTAAAAATTACATTCTTCCATTCTATAATGATTGATTAAAAAATGGAAATGTTACTCATACATACCTATGGTCCTCCATCCAGTGGATTATAACATACATCAATTCTCAATAAATATCATTAATGGATGTTCTTAGAGGTATAATTAATTTATAAATATTATAAAAATTCCCTTATAATTATTTTATATTTTTTTAAATAAAGATATATATTTAACCATAGTTAACCAATCAAAATCATTTTTTAAAATTTAATCCAATCATCATTGAAACTTCTATTGTAAAAATAAAATATTATGTAATCATATATAAAATTGTAATAAGTGAAATAAAAAAATATTCGAAATGAAAATTATATTAATCATTCAGATAATTTACATATTTTAATTATTCAATAATATAATAAATTTTTGTGATGAGTCCTATTTAATATAATGGATTCCGTCTCAATTTTGATTCATTGATGTGTATTCTGATGTTTTCTACCTATACTCATTTATGAGAGGTATATAAAACCACTGAAATTTTTTTCATGATTATATATATTAATTATGTTCTTAATTATTTTTATATTTTATGATTTCATAGATATTATTATTAAAATTTTCTAAAATTGATAACTTGATTTTCATTAAGAAACACCACAATTAGTTTTTTTCCTTCTAAGTCTATTTTTCACCCACATCCTTGTTTATAAAATTATTTTATTTTGGAATTGAAGTTTTATAAGCTTAATATTATCCATTCATTATATGTCTTTCAAAATATTTAATCCTAGTTTGGAATTTGTGACGTTAATTACAAATAACAAAAGGAGTGTTATATTTTAATGTATACAATGACAAAACATTTATATTTATGTAACCATTGATTGAGTTTTGGTTTCCATGATAAGATTTATTATTTTATTCAAATAAATAACCACATTTACTTTTTTGTTTATTTAGGTATTTAACATATCTTTTTATAAGATATGTAAATTTAAATTTTTTTAAATCTACTCTCCTATATAAAGAGAATATTTTATGGGTTTGATTTTGAAGGGTGAAATATTTTATGTGTTAAGATTATTGAATGGTAAATGGTCATTATTTTTTTGGACTAGGGGTTTCATTATAAAACATGGATGTGTGGTTATATTATAACAAATAGATAGTTTGGTATGTGATACCCACCGATGCATTTGTTATGATTGTGAACCATATGGTTAATATATTTGTAAGTGTGATTAAGACAATGATAATCCAAGAAAAATATATGATTTATATTTAATTTCTATAGGATTTAATTTTCATTACATAAAAGTGAGTGTCTTTCATATGGAAATTTTTTATTTCATTCACTCCAATTACAACAATATAAAAGTAAACATTTGAAGGTTATTATAATTTCACAGGTAGGAGAGATTATTTAGTTTTATATCACTTAATAAAATTTTCATTCTAATAACTTGTATTAAAATATGATAGGTTTATTGACTGGAAAGGGAAGGTAAGAAGTAGAGTTTAAATTTATAAAATATTTCCCATGAAAACAAAGTGTGATTTATCGTAAACGGTTCATATTGGGAAAAATTTTATATTGAACAAATGTTCCCACTATTTAATATATTTTTATATTATGTTTCGTTTATATCCCTATTATATAAATGTATAATTGTAAAAATATCATAAAATATAAGATAATTAATTACAAAATTTTAATAAATCATTATTTTATGTTTATTTTCTGGTCTATATATTTGGTGTCATATTTTGATATATATAAATTATTGTCTGTCAAAATGAGGATAGAATTTTATAGAAATAAATTCACTTATGGATAATTTAAAATGAAATTTAATTTTATAATTACCATTTTGACTCTTCTAAGTTATTTATTTTCAGTTTTCTTTTCCATAGAGGAAATAGAGAGTGTGTTGTGCTAAGGAAACATGTGGAAAATACCCTTCCAAATTTTCATACTGATGTGTTTGGATTTAAAATAGGGATATTTTTTTAAATTATTGGTTATCTTAAATAATATTTTAATGATGTTGGTATCCATTATATAGAGGATTGATCTAAAATGATTTAAATTGTTTATAAAGAATCAATTCATGATGCAACATCGTCTATTATTCATTCGATCATGTTACCTCATTATTTCAAAGGATAGATCAAGGCCCTGAAGCTGATATTTTATGTGATTAGAAATATATTATATCAAATTGTAACCCATTAAATTTATCATCTTGAAGGTGAATTATATAAAAGATGGTCATTGTTTTAGTATATCAAATTGAAATGTGATATTGAATCCATCAAATGTGAAATTTTATGAATATATTCGTTGAGGAATAATCCTCAATGGTTTTTTGATTATAAGGGATAATAAAGTATTTTAATATGATTACTATGTTTAATATTAATTGTCATTGTATGATGAAAAACATAAAAACAATTCATGTTATGTGTTGAATTTTATTATGGACAGATATCTAAAATTTATCATATTTTGTTTGAATTAAAGTAATTTATAGTAGTAGCTTTGGCCATACATGAATGTTGTTATTTTATGAATTTTTTTTTGTGTTGAGAATGTTGAGTTGTATTTTAACAACACTTTTGTATCGCAACATGAAAAGAGTAATAGGATGTCATGATGGTAGGTAATAGAGGAGAAACCATCTAGGAAGTCTACGTGTATGCCCAAAAATTGTTCCATGGTGATATATGATATTTTGGAGAGTCATTTATAGGAAATTTAAAATGTTATATTTGATGACTTTTATTTTAATTGTTTTATTTTCCAATATTATAGAATATGTTTTCAAGAATATTATCTGAGACGGTCTGTGATTCTGAGGACCAATTATCATGGGATAAAGGATTGATATATATTAAATATATTAACATCACACATGATTAGTTTTTCTGGAAATGTGGTGGGAATCCTGAATGGGGCCCCATATTAAAAATCTAGTCACATCACTGAGCTAAAAAATCAGGATTCAACCAATATTCAAGACAGAAATTTTTGGTGTGAGGTCATTATTAAATGGTTTTTGAGGATGAAATGGAATAAAATAAATGAATAAATTGTTTTATTTTATTTATTTAACTATAGTGGTAAATATCACATATAATTATGATTTTTGTTAGTTCGTATCTTGTATTTTCACAAAAACATAAATACCTATAAGACCAATAGAGAGAATTTGTGGATGATAACACTTGATCAGATCACAATTACCTATCATTTCCCCAATAGTTTCCATATATAATGATAACAATGTCAATTTAGTGTTGTTCTTTCCCATCAATCGATATAAAATATAGGTAGGATGTCTGATTTATAATTTTCCAACCTATTATTTTATCCCAGTCAATAATGCATCAATTCCACAAATATTATTGATTTGTTCATTGATAATAGTTTAAATTGAATGAATTTATATTATACAGTGGGTTTATTATCCCCTACCTTTTTCAATTTATATGAAAATATGTTAATGATGAACAAAAACTAGTTGAGTTTCATTCATCCCATTTTATAAAATCTGGTTCTCTCCCCTGTTTCATCACAAATACATTTTGGAAAATTACTTTGTCCTATGATTCGATGATTAACTGGTATACGATGATTTCAAAACAATTTTTCTCACAATAGATCAATAATATGAGTGAGGATTGTGATTGATGATGACATCAATGTCCATACATAGCATAGGATGATTGAATGATGATCATAATATACGATTATCATTGCTTTTATTTTAAATTCTCTTCAACAGAAAAGTGGAAAACCATCAACATTCAGGATTCATAAGGATGAAACCTCATAAGAAATCATCATGTAATTCCAAAATAATTTAAAATAGTACATGTTTTTACTTTGAATAAACACTATATGATAGAGGTAACATCTACATCTATAATGTTTATAATGAGAGCTCAAGTCAATGATCCATCATATCATAAGTTTTCACATGTTCTTCTAGACTATTTTTCCCCTAATTAAAGACTCAGATCAAACTACTATTATATTTATCAATCCATGAGCATTTTTCAGCATTAAAATCATTCTCTAATGGTTATTTAGACATTTTGTGGGAATCGTAATTTGATGATTTTTATCATAACAAACTCTTATGTCATTTATTTATTATAATTCATGAGGAGTTTGAAGATATCCACTGATTTCACAGCCTCCTTATTAGTACTCTCTATGTCTATGATAATTGGTTCCCCTACATAGTTTGTAATATCCATTCATTAGGGGAGACTTCCATCTACACATATGTTTCATATCCATTTCTTTTTTTCTGTAGGGTGTGAAATTTTGTAACCAGCCCCTTTTGAGGGGGACTACCTTTGCTAGCTGCCCTTGAAACCGACAAGGAAAAAAAGGCTAATCCTTTCATCTATGTGGATTCTACACTTATTGTCTAAACCCATCAGCATCCATGAATTTGTTATTACCATTCATTGAATTGGATAAAATATTATCTTATACATATTCCATCTCCTTAGATATATAGAACCATTATTTAAATGCAGAGTCATCATTCAAATCGTTGAACACGTTCCCATGTTCGATGGTGGAAATTCCACTTAAAGAACCTGACTGGTCTAATGTATTCTCCTACAGTTAAAACCCTTTAATACATGACATTAGGACACCCTCAGATGGCATATGTGTTTTGGAAACTGCACCAGATTAAAGAAAATCTTTTACAAAAGGCAATATTCTGTTTCCTTTAGTATACATCTTTACCACTGATTTATCCCACATTTTATGTCCCATGTGAGAAAAGAAAATCAGCAACTAAAGTCTCCAATTGAATTTATTTTACATCTTTAGGGATGGGAGGGTATGTACTAACCTCACTAGTTCATGGGGATATACCTTATGAATGAATACACTGATTATTAGTAACCGATATAACCTTAACAACCACACTAGCTCTCGGGATAGCCCACTCAAAGTAGTTACCTGATTATTAAACAACCAAATTAAACATTTCAAAGTCCCATGTGGCTTTTTCATGGAGAACCTCATCCAATAAAGCTGATGAAAGGGTCGTTCGAGAGACACAAATTGATCAATTCCATTAACCTGAAGCATTATAGATGAGTCGATTACAGGATGAATATAAGAGGACCCAAAATTCATAGTCATGAATTTGATACCACTGAATCTTTCTTTCAATATCAATGATGATGGAATCAAACATATTCTTGGAAACACCATCTTCAAAAAAAATTCTAGGGGGAATCAGGTTCCTTAGGATGTTAGTAAGCTAGTCCATGCATTGGAATCAACCCAACATATTGCTAGTCAGTTATGTTGATATGGATTAACAAACCCTTTATCTTTGATATTTAATTAGGGGGGTGATATTGACGTGCATGGATGGTGAGGAGGAAGAACCCAAAGATTATAAAAAATAATGTATTTAATTTTATATAATATAGTGAGGATTTCTTTGTGGTAACCCTATTTATAATGAGGGTTCTTATGGAGATTTAAATATGAAATGTCATGTTTCACGTGTTTGGCATCTCAATGTCTATCTATGAGGATACAAGTTTATGTTCTAGCCAGGTACAAAAACAAAGGAATGTCCAAGAGCACATAGGTTGTTACACAAGCATTGAACGTAGTACATTAGAATTATTGATCACTTACATGTCATGTTTGATTTGGATTACATGTTTTGTCAGACATTAACTCACAAAAGAATAAGGGGTTGGATGAACATGCCATGTACCCATTGTAAATGAATTTTAACAACATTTAGGGTGCTTATATCCCCACATTTCAGGAGTACATAAATGTATCAGTTGCAGCTGAATGGTGCCTCTCTTTCCAATATAATATATAGCCCATGGTTCAATTCAAATCATTTCTCCTTTCCATGGCAGTGGTGGTTATTATGATACACTTCTCATGGGTTCTTCTTCTTTTTCTCTCTCTCGGGATAGTGTTGTCTCTTGGATTTTCTTTCCCTATCACTTGACTCTTCTTGCTCAGTGATGGAGCTATGTTTTTCTCTCATACCTCAATTTTTTCACTTCTACTGCCTTACCAGTATCCTCACTCAGTTAGATTTGTAGAATGGGATACGTTGAGGGTTTGGGAAATTTTATTTGTGGTTGAAAGATTCCCGGATAATACTTGATTTGTCTTCTTTTCCTACATTTTCAATCCCAATCTTCTTTGCAGGGTTTTACACACTTTAAGTTTTTCATTTTCATGTTTTTTTACTTGATACAAATATTCTTATATGTTCATATTAGGGTTTGAATCTCATTTTAACTTATTCCACGGGGGATATGGGATGTAATTTTGTCCCTATTTAGGGGGTTATAATGGATTTGTAGTTTCTTTTTTGTTTCTGATGGTTTATTGATTGTGAGGGTTTTAATCGGGCTATGGTTTATGATTAGTGTTTTTCATTCTAATGGTGTTTTTTGATCATGTCATTCTATGGATTTCATGCCCCCTCATACCTCTATGGGCTATATATTAATGTCTACCTTCTAAGACAGTTAGGTTTGGTGGAGGCAGATATACATTTAATATTTTCATGATGTGGAAGTTCATTTGAGACTGTGGAAATTGTGTTTGGAATTGGCAGTTGATGTCAGAAAAGATGCATGCGGTGAAAAGTTGATGTGGATGATGGCTATGGAGATGAGACGACGTGATAGTGGTGACTGTGACACGTTGATAGTTAGTGATGTGATGATGAATGGATAGGTAATCACTATGATAAGGCATGTGTCTGATTTGAATTTGATTTTTTAAATTTGAATGTGGTTTTGGGTTTGGGTATGGTTTTGTAATGGTTTTCATTTGGGTGATGTGTGAACATGATATCGTTTTTTGTGAGGAGGACACTCATCCAAAAATGTGGTTTCTAAAAAGTTATTTAAAGTGAATTGTAGGAAAATTATCAAATTATTGTGATCCCTTTGACTATGTTCCATTTAGATTTCATTATGGAATTACATCCACATCCAAGGATTGTGGTCCCCTCTATAGGATGTTTCTCATATAGAGTTTTTGGTGTCCCTGCAAGAGACTATGTGTGATCTTATATCTTTTTTATAGGAGATAGAGTTAGTGGAATATGAATAACTACCTTGAGAAGATAATTGTTCATCAACATATAACTCATTAATCTTGGGATTTTTGTTTTCATTTGAATATGATACCCAACACATACAGTTGATCTAAACATGTTTCTTTGTGTCTCCCAAAGTTACTAGGTGTGACCCTCCAATCTAATTATCTGGGTTTGTCATGACCAGTTCCCATTCATGGGTATGTCCCACTAAAATTGACCTCTTGAATGATTGTATATGTTGATGATGTGGCTCTTGGAGTGTATTATACTGGTATAGGCACTACATAAAGAATAATATAAGGGCTATCAATTACTTATGATCACCTAGGTGTGTGGTGTCTATAATGAGTATATTTGGATTCGTCTTTTTTATATTAAATATATTATTGTTGTTATGATTTGACTATTCATGTTTCTTTGAGTTTAGTTGATTTAGAGTGTCCTAATGGGTCATTTTATACTCACCACTACATGGGATCTTCTTGCACGTGTTGTTCCCTTTGGAGGTAACAAACCATTTGATAGTGTCCTTTGAGGGAAGAGATCAGGTGGATCGTATGTCGAGCATGAAATACAAAGGTGTATATCTTGCTAAGTCATTTTATTTTATACCTTCCCCAGGGATATTCATGGACATTATAATGATTTGGATAGGTTTGTACTTCGTTCTTATTTCACATTTAGTACATTTATATCTTACTCTGTCTATGAGATCATTGATGAATGAATTCATCTTTTTTAGTTTTTTTACATTTCATAATTGTGTTGGCAGGGATAATTGGGAATGGGCATATGTACATTAAGCTAAATTCATCCCATTTGTGGGGTAAAACTACCAGGTTATGGTCAATATCCTCTATAATATTTGAGAAGGTATTGGGGTTGTCACATTTCAGAACTCAGTGGATTATTTATTGACATAATGGAATCAATGGAGTGAGTTCAACATTTGTCCTAATGTCTTTGAGATTGTATTGGGGAACTATTTTCTAGATTTTTGAGTTCTCCATTTTGTCTAGAGACTCCAATATTTTTGTGGCGGCCAATATATCCGTAAACCATAACTTTTATCACCATATTTTTTATAGTAACATATAGACATTGACTATAGGTAAAACATATGAATAATGATCATATAGGAACGTTTTGTGGTTTCTATTTCCTTCTTGAGTCAGCTCTTTGATATACTCATTGACTATGGTATATAATTGTTTAAAGGATTCTTTCAAAAATAAATCCACTTAGGATTCATCCATGTGATTATTAGTACTATCTTTTGACTCATTTTGATTCAAAACATGGTCTTATACTAGAGATGAAACATCTGGGTGGTTTACCAGCTACACCACCACCAGTTGAATAGCAGCCTGTATTGGTAGTTCCAGATGATGATGCATGTAGTCAAAATATGATTTATGAGTTCTAGAGGCTATGAACACCTAGGATTATGAAAATAAAACACAACATGGTGGTTGGGGACTGACTGGTGGTTGTCCCTCGCATTTTACTCAATGTGAAGAGGTATTAATATAAAATGAGGTTCCTCATAGTGAGTCTTCTTCTAGGATCATCTAAGAGATTGTCGATTTCAGTGACTCCATCAAATGATGAGGCATCTCTCTTCCCTTAATAAATCAATCATATCTTCAGGTAGGTGTTTTATTTCTCCAATGTGAGATCCGTTCACATAGAGGAGCTTTGGTATTTGTAGTAGTTTAGTTTAACCATGGATGAGTATTCAGTGAGGTTAACTGATATCCAGGGTTACTCCATGGTTATGGTTCATTATACACTTTTCAGATTCCATACCATTATGTGGAGATCAGTTAATTATATAAGGGATTCAATGATTTCAATTTTTATTTCCAAATATGTTGGAGTACATGATTTGGAATTTGTGGTTTAGAGATTATTTAAAGAGCATGCAATAAATGTGGGTGCTGGATGTTGGAACCCAACAAATAAGGCCTCAGAATAACGTAGCTGACATAATTCATAGGGAACCAAGCGTATTAACATCTTCATAATATAATCATATTATAGAGGTTTAGTGGTGAAGGGATCTCAGGATGGCTCAAATAAGCTTATGGAGAGGTCAAGTTTCTACTATTATGGTTGGGGGGAATTTCTCTATAGATTTCCCAACCTATCTCCTCTAATCAAAATATGTTCTAGTGCCACCATGGAAGTGGTTTAGGCCGTTTAATGTTATTTTAGCACAATGGATGTGGCAGTGAGGGATTCAAAGAATTGGACGTTAGTCTATCGTTTGACATATTACCAAAATCCACCTCCAGTTCTTCAATGCTATGTTCAGAGGTGAGGCAACCTACAAGCTATAGAGGCATATGAGAATGAGATTCTAGGGAATATTTTTGTACAATTTGTATCATTTTAAAAGTAGTTATAATATTAATTGAAAAGTCATGGATTCATTCATTTCATTATACATCTTTGTTTTAGGACATAGATATTTTTGGTGAGACATTGGATTCATAATTACTATAAGAGACATAAATAGGTGGAATCTCTATGATGTATCTATTCTTTCGAAAAATAAATATAGATCTTGGAGGTGATTGATTTTTATGTGATCTCTTAGTATCCATGATGATACCTTATGATTTTATCATAGGTATGGACATGATATCCATAGTTAGTTCCTGAATAGACTATTTTAGGTGGGGGATGTGGTGTCAATACAACGATGAGACATTATTTTCCTTTAAGAAAGAAAAATAATTATTTAGAGAGTAGGATGGGATTAGACTTATGATATGGTATCTGACTAATGATGAGTTAGATATCATTACTAATTGATTAAATCATTTTTCAGTTACCATCTCCCTATGGTGGTGGAAAAGTATGAGAATTTCTTTCCAAATGAAATTCTAGTCATACCTCCACATGTAGAGCTATACATCTTCATTGATGTACCCCTTTGGATTGACTCAATATCTTAAACACCATATCAGTTATTTATTTCATATCATTTCATTTGAGGGTACACCTAGAGGTAATGCTGATGAATGGATTTGGGAGACCCAGTATTTACCTTTAGGCTACCCCAGTGTCTTTTTGTAGAAGAAGAATGAGAACATCTGGTAATGTGTGGACAACTAGTGATTGAACCAGGTGACTATAAATAACAATTATGTAGTTCCTATAATTTATGAAATATATGACCATTTGAAATGGGAATGATGGAACTTGAATAATTTCCTCATATCAATCTATAACCAGTTATAAGTACGATATGAGGATATAATGAATATTATATTCAGTTTCATCTTTGGTCAGAATGAGTACATGGTGATTACATTCAATGTTAAAAATGACAAATTAGTGTTCATAGTACACATGAATTAAATCTATTATCCTTAGAACAAATCATGGTCTTCACCAATTATATTATATTGTCCTCAGTGTCCGAGGAGGAGAACATAATATTGATGATGATTATCATGGACACACTCTGAGAGTGCCAACATTATGGGATGCTCTTGAAGTGTTAGATCAGGATTAAATACAAGAACATCACATTACATATCATCTTAGATGTAGGTGTGCTAGTGGATCCAATAAAGGTTCAGGGTGTTCATTTATGGGATCCACCAAAGAGTGAACTCCAATGTGGAGAGTTTCCATGGATTGGTATGGTATTATCATTTGTTTATACCTGAATTCCCTACAGTATTATTTCCATTAATAGCATTAACATAAATTCGAAATATTTTTATATGTATATAAAGGATATAGATGTTCTTTCCAAATTTTACGTTGAGAACGATGAGCACTCCAAACATGACAATTTCAGAGGTGTGTGTTGAGGATGTATTGTACAGAGTTTCATTAAGAACTGGTATTAGATATTCTCTAATGTGGTGAAAGGAATTAGTATTTTATGGTTAAAATTATTTAACAGAACATGAGATGAACTATGTAATCCATGATAATTAGTTAATAGTAGTATTCTTTTCACTAATAATATGGAAACACTATGTGATGGGTTACTAGTTTATCATTTACATTTATAACAATAATTAAAAGTATATATTCTCCATGAAATATCAATAATTGAGATATATTTTATGGATACAAATTCTCTTAGAATTCGAATTTGATATCTTCTATACATCTATGATGGAAAATATGGAGGAAGATACTCTTTGCTAGAGATCATGTTCTCGATTATTAGATATGGATTTAGAGAATTTAATCTCATTTGGATCATCCTTAGTAGATAAATATTGTTATTCCTATAAATATTTTATGGTTGTTACCACATCACTTTTATATCTTTTCAACGCTTCTTATCAAGGAGGTTCTGACGGTGCCATCTTACATGCTGTTATATCCTGCAGAAGATATTATGATATATATTTTTAATTATAGTAGTAGAACATGCATTTAATAGGAAAGATTATGGTACTAGTGATTTTGTGTAAGGAGGTGATATTTTTTTTTTATAAATCCCATTTGATGGTACATGCATGTGTGGCAATGATGTACCATGAGATCCAATATCTATTTTGGCATCCTTGAATGAATCATTGTATTGACATTTTTTTCATGTTTCTTTTTGTGTCAGCTTGTGAAGGTGGGGAACTATGATACAATTCTTTATCTCAACCCCTTTATGTTTCATAGTGTAATTGGTATGGAATATTTGAGGAATTCATGATGGGGTACCATGTACTTTTAGGGGACATGATTCCATATCTGTGATCATAGAAGGACTCACCAGGTCATAACACATCCAAACTATTCAAAAAAATAAATTAAATGATATCATTGGATTCTTGTACACTCAAGATATAGTCTTTCTCCATGAATTTACATTGATGATTATTTCAGACTAGGATTCACACTTCATGTCACGATTATAGAGAGGACTACAACAGGACTTTGGGAATCATTTTTGTTTGGCCATGAATTTTCCCCATTAGAATATAAACTGGATTGTGTGGAAAATTGAGGTCTTGGAGGACATGTTAAGATCTTGAATGTTTGATTTTAAATGTATTTGGGATGATAATATACTATTTTTGTAGTTTTCATAAAACAACATCTACCATTAATTTATTTGAATGGGACCATTTGAGGTATTTAAAAGATGAAACTACAAGTCACTACATTGTTGGACTCAAACAAATGAGTAATCACTCTTGTGGAAATTTTTGGTGAATGATATTATAGAAACGGATCTGATCATACAAGTAAATATAAAGATTTAACATATCTGTTATATTTCATATATGGACTTGTGGAAGATACATATGAAGTTCAAGGAAGGATACCATTTACTTGTGATGGTGTCACTTCGATGTCGATTTCTAAGATTTCACTATGGAAGAAATCTATCATTGATATTCCTTAAAAAATTCCATATACTATGTTGAGTTGGTGATGTGTTATTCCTCTCATCTCAAACAAGATAGTGAGACTGGGTAGATTATATCTTCCACATGTCACAGTTGAGGAGGTAGGTGAACAACCCTTCAAATATTAATGACTAGGAAGAGATGTAAATCACTAATGAAGATTCCTTTTCTATGTACCTAGTGGAGATCGGGGATCAGTATTAGAGAATACTTAATGGGAAATAAATTCCTATATTGTGAAGTTTTTGGGAGAAGTGGAATTATTTGGCGATCTCTTGGGATTAGGAAAACATGATTGGAGACTACAACCAATATATTTTCAAGTTGGTTTCTATATTTTTTGGAAACAAATACATAATGTGGGAAGAAATTATGTATTTATATTTTTAGAGTGTTATTTTTTTCAATTATATGTAATAAATATAATAACATGCACTGAGATAGTATATGACTTTTAGGCCTAGTGAGCCATATAACATCACGTTACCTTAATTGGGTATGTGTATACCTTTATCTATGTTTCCCCTTTTGTTCAATGTATTTATAGAGGATTTATGTGTTTAATGTAGGCTGTAGGAAATATACACACTGTGTACCTGAGGTAGATGTCTTGTACTAGTGGCTGGATTCATGTTGTGAAAGGGGAGATCATGCTATGAGAAGGTATATGTCTCCTACAAAAGAAACACGCCTTGTAGCGTTTAAATATCATATTTCTATCCCAAGGTAATAGGGTTTTCATGGTAAATTATCCAACATAGACTAAAAATCATGACACATTGGTAGACCATATGACATAGCCTATGACCAGGTTACAGTCACACATTTGGATATTCTTCTAAACCCACTCTACCAAGAATATGTTTCTCTCGACTCTGTGCTTCTCTTAGGTGATTTTCAGAGGAACCCATCCTTTTGGAACAATATGATCATCCGTGTATCCTCATTCCATTTGTGTTGTGTCTCTCCAGGTAGGTATTCTTTCCATTTCATCCTTATGGTTGATCGTTATAGCACCCTACCCTTGTGTTATGAGATCTACTGATCTATGTTTGATTATTAATATTGTCTTCTTCAACATCTATCAAGATATCTTGTTACAATGGTCATTCCATGGAGTGTTGTGGTAAGGAAGATGTTATTTTTTGAAGAATTTTTATTTTAGTCTATTCACCATCCCATAATCATCTAAATGAAAACAAAATTGTCATTTATTTGATTATAGGGTTTTTTTTGTTTTTGTGGGTTTCATTGATTTTGGATTCCCATTACAGGTGTGTGTGAACCAAAAATTGATGTATGTGCTTCTATCCCTAGACATTGGAAATGTGAACAATTTTTATTTCATTGTAAATTGATTTATGAAAATTCCATGATTATTTATGTGTTTTGAAAATTCTTTTTAAATGAAAAATGTGTTTTCCTTAGTTTATGATAAATGTATTGTGAAATGGTATTCAATGATTTTCATGGCATTGAAATGAGTTTTTAATGTATGAACATGGGTTTCCTTGGTTACTTAGTGGGAATGATTATATCGGGGCCATTTCCTATTGTTTGATATTGTCTAGGGGTTTTTAATTGGGTATTTCCTCTATTTCCAAGGCCTATTGTTCTAGGGAACTAACATTGACATTTGGGAGGGGGTGGGGTTAACTCTTGTTGTATTCCTACACTCTATACCCATTGTTCTAGGATTTGTTTCTGTTCACTTGATTATTATGGTACGAGTAATTTGTGTCCTACTCCTATTGTTTTACTTGGAATTTTGATTCTTGTGATTCTATTTTGAATTGATTGGATTTTTGATTTAGCTTTGATATGCATGTTTATTATTGTAAATCGTTTTGGATGAAATGTGTTGGAACTGATAAATCTACTTTGGTATGGAACTATTAAATATGGAAATGTTTAAAATATTCTCAATAAAAAAACTTTACATATTATCATGCCATGTTTTTACCTAAAATAAGGAAAATAAAATTTTTATACAAATATTTGTTATGGAACACCTGGATGGGATCCTAGTGATCCTTTTATATCATATCATGTACACCTATTCAGTGGTGTGTAGTCCATTTATTCTATTCCAGTCTAGGGAATGGAAGCACACTATAGTGAGTTGGTGAGGTTCAATCCAGCTGGTTGGGTAGCTAGTGGTGAGATGGTGGGTGTTTTTCAACACCATTTGTTGGATTAGCTATTAGTTTAGTCCATTTCAAATAGTTTTACTTGACTTTTGGAGTTATATCTACTATTTTAGTTGTTCTGTTTCTACTATTTTCTAATAGATATGGAATATATAAATTATACCCTTCCATTGTTTCTTTCTCGTTATATATATGCATACCATTTGGTTGTTCTGATTGGTAGAAATTGTTCCCTCAGTTTTGTTTGTTGATGCTTGGGTGCATGTCGCAATCCCATGGGGATTGGGAATGCTCATTCTAGAATGTGATGGATTGGGTTATGTGACAGGGTTGATAGAATCCCAAGATGGTAGGTTACAGTTTTTTATTAGATGGTAGGTATGTCCTCAATAATCTTTTTCATGGGATGTTTGATAGACATGATATATGATTATAGGGATATGAGAGGAATGTTGTGATGAGTTCCTGGAAATATCTTGTCATAATGAGACTCATGTTACCATGGGGTGTATGGATATGTGTCCCTAATTTTTGTTTTTTCTTCTAAAATCTCAATTTATAAATATTGGTTTTCTAGTTTGAAATGATATTTATTCTTTGTTGATCAATCCTATGTTTCGGTGTGTAGTAGTATGCCTCTCTAAGACATTGTCTATAGTTTCCATAGGACGGGGAACCTAATTCCCCATTTCTAAATCCACCTATCGATTACAATATCATTTAGATTTTGAAACCCTAAGATTTTACAATATTCTTCTCATCGAATAAAACAATAGATTGCATTGTACGCAACTCCAAGTTCTAGCACAACCAGACCAATCAAACTAGTCATTTAAATGGCTTTTATGAATAGTAATACCTAATTTTGGTGGAATTTTCAATTTTATTTTTTAAAATGGACTTCATTTTTTGATTCATAATAGAAAAATTATCTTAGGATGAAATTTTTTATTTTTATAAAATCATTTTATTTTTTATGAATAGTGAAATACATTACATTATTGTTTAAAACCGACTATTTATTAAAATAATTATTTTTTATTTAAATTTATTTAAAATTCAAAATTGATAAATAATTAATTTATTTGTCCAATTTAATTTAGTGGATTCATTTTAAAATAATTTTATACATATGAAATTTTATTGAATATTTAGCGTCTTTTACCCACCTTCTAGGCACATCTTCAAATTTGAATAAAATGTAATTTTACAGCTTATGAGAATTGAATTTCAAAAATATTACAGACATGGTTTTCATAAATATTAAAATGTTCTTCAATAGGATGAAAATATTTTTTTGGTGAATAGTATTTTTTTGAATTTTATTTACCACGGTTAAATGAAAATTGTGTGTTTATAGGGAATAATTATATTATAATAATATAAAATAACCCAAACACGCATCCTAATTCTATTGGATAAGTGTGTTTAGACCAAAATAAAACTTAGGATGATAATAAGATCCTTTTTGATCCATTTTGGAAAGATTATGATATTTATTATATGTAATTTATAGAAGTGTTAAACATGGAAAATTCTAATTTCAATAACTAATACTTTTTAATATAGGGTTATACTTAAGATAAATTCAACTATAAATATTTATTAGATATGTAAAAATAAATCCTATTTCATAATATATCATTTATAACTTTTAGACATCAAATAATTAAATTTATTTTTGACAGAATGATAATGTAGTAATTACCTTATTAATGAATGATTAATAAAATTGATAATATAAATAATAAAATAATTGTAAATTTACAATTTTGATTCCATAAGTGAATTTTATAAGTTCATCTGACATGTTAGGGTTATTTAAATTTATGTTTTTGAATGAATAAACTAGTTATGACAATCACAAAACCCAAATACTATGTAATGTAAAAATTGGCATAAATGAATTTTTAAAACACATATTATTTTATCAAATGATATAATATTCCAAAAAATCAAAGATTTGGAAAAACGAAATATTTAATATTAAATAAGTAATTAATTATTCACTTTACGTTCTCTTTCCATTTTATATTGACTATAATAACCGTATAGTATAAAAATACAAGTAGACATCATAAATGGTAAACTGTTAATCTAAGGGTATGTTTAAGCGTTAAGGTTAATATGGTAAACCAAACAAGTCTAAAACTAATGTTTTGAGTATATTGACCCATAAACACCTTATACTCAAAATAAATCCATTTGGATCTATTATAAAGAGAATATAATTTTATCATAAATTAATATTTCAATGTTTTCCTAAACTGCCCCACACATCTCTTACGTAAGGGTACATCCCCTTCTCTTTAATTCACACCTCCAAAGACATTTAGATCAGAGAATCCTTATCCAAATCTCCCCTATCAACCCTAAAATTTCCTTATAGGCTATACATTAATCCTAAATTAAACATTATAATCAATTTTTTCAAATGAAAATGAATCACCCAAAAAAGAGGTATTTATTTTATCACCCATTTCAATGTTCGTTTCATCTTCTACATCCACTTTCTATGTTTTTTACATACACAAATAGTAAATACATACCTTATACATACTGAGATGTTGTTATAATTATGTTACATATGTATTCATTATCTTATCCATCCTATGAGTGACGATGTCCCCATTCCTACGTATGTATGGCTTACCGTCTCCACGTCATGGTGTAGTTTTTTATTCAACACTTCATTATTTGTATGGGTATAATAATGGGTATAATCAATGTAAATAATAAATATAACATGTAAATGGTTATTTATATCTAATATACCATCCAATTACATAAAACATCACCATCAATAGAATGATATTATCGCTCGTGTGTAAGTACGACTTATCGTCTCCACATCCTGATGAGATTTCATTCCCCATCAAAACAATTCAAAAATAATTTTTATTTGATGACTAAAAAATAATTTTTAATAACTTAATATCATTATTTATATGAATAAAATAATTTTATCCATAATAAACATCTGTTACATAACAAAACATATAAATGAAATCAAATTGTTTAATATCGAAAACAATGTCACTACTAAAATATTATTAACAATAAAATTTAATGGATCATATATGATACCATATATAAGTATTTATTTATTGTATAAATTAATAATAATTATTTAAAAAATATATAGGTGGTTAGTGTACCTCGACTAATGAAATGTAAACGGTAATGGTAAATTTTACAATCTCTTTATTATCAGAGGTTGGTGTAGGGATAAATCCAAATAAACTGATCCAGACATCTCTAAACTTGAGACTGATCTTAAACAAATTCTAATCCATTTAGATAACTATGACTTCACCTCTAACCCCCTAACTGAAATAAACATCGTCATTAAGCTCAACTTACTTTTATCTCTCAAAGATAACCTTCGAAAGCAGGTCTTTAGAAAGAAATGTCTCACTGATGGGGACAGAAAGACCAAAGTTTATAATGCCCTTCAAAGGATTTGGAAAATAAATCATCCTCTATCCTCTCTGAAAGATAATTAAAATATTAATTCATCTGAATCATCCATCTCTAATCATGTTGTCACATAATTTGAATATATATTCAATGGTCCTCATATTAACAATAATATTCTTCCTGGGATCATCTTGACATTGATCAATGAAGATGACAATATATTTCTCTTATCTCCACACCTAGACCATGAAATCAAAGCCACAGTATTTAGTCTGAATCGTGACAATACCCCTGGTCCTGATGGTTTCAATAATGGTTTTTTTCAACATCACTGGGAGGATGTCCACAGAGATGTTTGTAAACTTGTTAATCATTTTTTAAGAATGTTTCTGTTCCTTATGGTCTAAACGCTCAATTTCTCACCCTTATCCCTATGGTGCCCCATGACTTTGAAATTCATCTCATTAGGCCCATTTCTCTAATCAATATTATTTATAATGTCATTACCAAGATTCTTTCCAAAATGATTTCTTCTCTATGTAACAAAATTATTTCCTGGAATCTATTTTGTTTCATCAATGGTATATCCATACAAGATTTCATTTGCCATGATTCAAAATGCACCAACTTCTTAAACAAAGACTCCCAAGGAAGAATCATTGACATAAATCTTGATGTTAGGAAGGCCTTTGATACTGTTGACTGGACTTTCATTTTCAATGTTCTTCATGATTTTGGATTTCGTGATTTCTTCATTTGTAGGATTCACTTTTTCTTCAATTATGCTTCAATATCAATTTTGGTTAATGGCTATTCCAAGGGTTATTATAAATGCTCTAAAGGAGTTCTTCAGGTTGATCCCCTTTATGCCATTATCTTTGTTATTGCGGAAGACTAACTTTGTAGATTTCTTTCCTCCCTTGTTTCTTAAGGTAAACTGAAACCCATCTCAGCTTCAAAGAATCTAACTATCCCAACCCATCTCTTTTATGCCGATGACATAATTCTTTTCCTCAATGAAAATAAATGGAACATTATTAAACATAAAAATGCCTTATACCATTATTAATGGGTCTTGGGTGAATCCATGAGTTGGAACAAATCCTTTAATTCCTTTGGTAAATCCTTTACTCTTTCCCAAAAGGACCCATTATAGACAATCTTGGCTTCAAGGAAGGTTCTTTTCCTTTTACTTATTTTGGAGTTCCCATTTTTTGGGGCAGACCGAAAGCTATTTATTTAAATACTATGGTTGATCAATTGATTAATCAGCTTACTTCCTAGAGACGGAAATCCATGTCCATGGCTAGCAGGATTTGCATTATGAAAATGACGATTATCTCTAAATTGGTTTATTCCCCCATTATCTATATGTGGATTCTTGGTCCTCTCAAAAGAATTAATACATATATTAAAAATTTTGTCTGGACTAGAAGCATCATTGAAAGAAAACTCGTTACCATCCCCTGGTCGACCTGCTGTACACCTCTTGAGAAGGGTGGCCTTGATATTCAAAATATCAAGTTGTTCAATGAGGCCCTCCAAGTAAGAATTACTTGGAGACTGATCAATAACACCTCTGACTCCCTTGATTTCCATAGAAGTAAAATTTCTTATAAAGTTAAAAAATTAGAATATAAACTATATCCAATCTTCTCTTTGGCCCTCTCTAAGAAACTCATTTGTTTTCATCATAACTACCTCTAGATGGTTGGTTAGCCTAGAATCCACCATTCGTTTTTGGCTGGATAACTGGACTAGCTCCCTGCTTATCTTCATGCTTCATCCTAATGCTTCCCCTGATATCATTAACTACACTATAAAGGAAGTGATTCATTAAAGAACCTTAGAGATACCTAACTCCATCATGTAGGTGGTTGATGGCTACCCTTTCTCTAGTGATGATGACCTTCTGGTTTGGGAACCGACTCACAATGAAATGCTTGACTCTAAAAATTTTTACAATCATTTTTTATCTGACTCTAAATCTGATTATTCCTAGTTAATTTTTTAAAAAAACCTTGGATTAAAACTTCCTGACTTAATCTTATTTGGCACTTGGTTCACAAGTGTATCCCTACTGAGACCTGTCTCCAATCTTTGGGCATTCAACTCTATTCTAAATTCCCTCTCTGTCACCAACACCGACAAGATATCAACCATATTTTTTTATCTTGTGCTTTGGTGTTCGCAATGGGGAATTTTATTGTTGACATATTTGATTGCAGTTGGCCTCATTTTGAAAATCCTCTTTTAGATAAAGCATTTTGTGGATCTTGAATTCTCACCACAAATCAAAAACCTATTTCTATCTATTGTGGAAGTGTTTCTACACATTATCTAGTATGATAGAAATGCCACTATTCACAAAAATCCCTCCCCCAATCTCATTTCAGGTCGAATGAGAATCCTGAATTCTATTAAAGATGCTACTTTAATCCAGAAATCCAATCGTGACATCACGATTGGTGACTTTTTGATCCTGCGGTGTCTACAGATTGAAGGAACATTTCCCCAGCCAAACCGTTTAATTGAAGTCATCTAGAAAGCCCCATTTCTTAAATGGATGAAGATTAATGTGGATGGGGATTCCAAAGGAAATTAAACCCCTACGGGTTGGGGGGTTATCTTCAGAGACTCTACAGGTCACTGCTATGGTGTTTCTATGGCAACTGTGGGGTCACTTCCTCCCTTGAAGTTGAGATGCTGGCTCTCATCCATGTTATCCAATTTTTCAAATATAATGGTTGGAACAATATTTGGATATAAAGGGACTCCACCACCATTGTTCAAGCTATTTTGAATGGGGAGGTCCACCTCTCTTGGCCTCTTACAGCGAGTTGGAACATCTGCCTGAACACACTTTTGGAGATCAGAAATATTTCCACCCATGCCTACCGTGAAACTAATACGGTGGATGATGCTCTTTCCAACAAGGGTTTCAACCATGCCATTACATGGTGTGATGAGATGCCAAATGACCCCCTCCCTCTCCTTACTATGGATTGTAATTAAATTTCCTCTTTTAGACTTCTGTAATCCTCTCGCTTGATAATTATATTTTTTTTCTTGGTCATTGACATGGACATTGCATTTTAAAAAAAAAATAGTAAGTGATGGGTGAGGACCTCTATATCCCATCGGTTCAATGGTAGGTCTATTGAGACAGACTATTGTCTTTTCCCATGGCCCTAAAAATATTTTTATTTTGTAGTCTTTTCCCATGGACTTTACTATGTGGTTAGGATGCCCGACCTTATGCATTCTACAATTATGTAATTCCGTAATGATATTACATGTGATTAATTGACTAGTAAAATATCCAAGTGAATTATTAAATATAATTATTTTATTTTTATATTACATATTAATCTGATTTTTATTTTTAAAAGTCATGTGGTTTAGTCTTATAAATTTCCTTAAATTTTTATGCTTATTTATGATAGTTTCCTTTATATTGTTATCCTTAATAAACATCTAAGCTCACCAATTTATTATGTTTTATTTTTCTTCCATGTGAATAAATATATTATGAATGACCTGAAAGGATAGTATAAGGGATATGATTGTTTTCATAGGGGACACAATATTGATTTTTTCATAATGTAATGTAAAACTTATGTAGGTATCTTGTAATTCCCTTGATACAAAACAGATTGATCAATCAACAATCTTTATCTTGTGATCATAAAAATGTTATGAAAGTCTTCTTATAGGTAACTACTGTCAGGTTGATATAGTTAGTATTAGAGGCAGTTTAGTAAAAACCTTGGAAATCAGATTAAGATAAACTTTTATTTCAGAAAATTACCCAAATATAGTCTATGAGGATTATTATATTAGAACATTCACAAAATTGGGTAATATATATATCATATGGGTTTTCAATGCAATCCATCCATGTATGTACACTACAAGTGGATATGGTTCTGGAAAAAATGTACCTATGAGTAAAAACTATGATAAGGAGTTTCAGGCTAGATCAGGGGAATCCTAGTACAAGACAACCTAAATTATGGTGCACCTGGTTTGACACTCCTGGTGGATATTCTTAGGCAAATTCACATTATCATTAAAAACCGTCAGGAAGGATTTATGAGTAAATACTTCCCCAAATTTTTTTTATGATTATGGATTATATTCATAAAATATTCATTTCATGTTGTGTATTTTACAAGTTTGTAATAATGTATTGTGATTCATAAACCAATCAAGTGTATGAAATATTTTAGAAATAGAGAATAGTGGAAGGAATGGGATCCATATTCATAAAAATAATCCATATAGGGATTTACCTCTTATTCAAGATAATTACAGTGGATCTGGTGATGCAACTGGTTCTGAACAGATTATGACCTAACTATGACACCTCAATCAATTTATTCATAATAACCTTACCATATAGAGAACCATGATCTGACACATTAAAGATCAATGTTAGAATGATTTATGTGGAAACAACCTCAAAAATCCAATGAGACTAGAAATAAATTTATAGGTGAGTAATGTAAAAGTTACCTAGATAGAAAATATTTCATGAATTGGGGAGTAGTGAAAGGGAAAATGTTTTCACAACAGTGTATCAACTCTAAGGAGATGCAGATCATCAGTGGTCATTAATAAAAAGGAAGAGGCGGATGAATAAGTATCAAATATAGAATAGAGTGAGTTTAAATATATTTTATTAGAAAAATACTTTTATCATGAACATCGAGTAGATATGGAAAGGCCTTCTAGGATTTTGAGGATAAAAGAGGATGAGAATGTCTCAAAGTTTGAGACGATCTTTACTACTTCAGCAAGGCATGTTGCAGAATATATACATAACCCTTGAAGTAATTTTGATCGATTCTTCGATGGGATAAAACCAATTTTTCACTGTTAATTAGTCTCAAAATCCTTCTCATCATTTTAATATATTGTCTTGTGTGTTATCAGTACTCAAAAAGAATTCTTTTAGTCTTGTGACTTTAAAGTGATGATAGAGAAGAAGAGAACTATTGAACACTCCTGAAATGGAAATAAGGTGATGAAGGGAAATGTTTACATTCCATTCTACAGTAATTGGGGGAAGAAATGCCCTGGTCATGCCTAATATGTATGTGAGTTTGTTATAAGACTAGAGAAAAAGTCCACCAGGTATGTGATTTTAAGGGTATGAATGTGGCTGTCAATGCTCAATGGTACAACTGTAAAGATATGATAAATTTTTCAATTGAATTTCTTAAGCATCAAGTAAACATACCAAAAAAAATGATATGGGTGCATGAATAGTCTTATGAGATCAGAACGTCTGAGGTTGGAGTTCCAAATTACATGGTTTCCTGTACTTTTGTAGTTTCTTTAAAATTATACATTACATTATTTGATTCATGATCCATGCATTGTTTCATATATTCCCAGTTTTCTATAAAAATTATATATTTCCAATTTGAATTAATATGGGAGTTCTCTATCAAAACTCTTAATGGATTTATCATTGCATCTATGTTTTTTCAATCAGTTACCATTATGGAATATAAACATACTTTGTCTATTGAATTTATTGTCATAAACATGATTGGTTTTGATTTAATATTTAGTATGGATTGGATTTCAGACAATGATGTGAAAATATATTATAAAAAGAAATATTTTACATTTTTTTATGATGATAATGAATCCGTTATCATTATAGTAGAAACACCACAATCTGATTCTCTTCTAGATCCACCCGTAGTAGCACAACTATATTCAATTATTTTGGAGTAAGGTAGTGAAATATAAATGGGTGAAAAAGTAATGTTCAAATATTTTATGTATATATAGTGAAAGAGTTTGATTATGTGCTTCTAAGAGATTTACCTTGAAACCATCCAGAGTGAGGAATTGAGTTTTCCATTGACATAATTCATGGATCGTAGCCCATTTCGAATACCACTTATAGAATGGACACTATAGAATTAATGGAAATAAATAATCTAATAGATGAATTGAGTAATAAAGGATATATTCTCCCTATTGTTTCTCATTGGGGATCCCATGTTCTTCTTGTTAAGAATAATGATGGATCTATTATGTTGTGCATTAACTATATGGGAGATCAAGGCTATAAAAACAAAAAACAATTATCCCCTACCTCACATTGATGATTTGTTTGATCAACTTCATATAACTCAATATATTTCATAGATTGACCTTTGATATCAATATCATCAGTTGTGCATAAGGAATGAAAAATTCCATAAACATCTTTTTAATCCAAGTATGGTTATTACAAGTTTTCAGTAATGCCTTCTGGAATAACTGATATACACTATATTTTCATGCATCTAATTAATTGTGTCTCATAGAATATCTTGATGACTTTTTAGTGGTATTTATTTATCATATCTTAAAATACACCAAAACCTATAAATATTTGGAAAATCACTTTCATAATATTCAGAATACTCTTAGAAAAATGAATTATATTTGGAAGTATATAATGTTTTAATTATGGCTTCAATAGATTAATTTTATTATCCATATTTTCTCTAATAATGGAATCCTTATTGATCCATTTAATATAAGGGAAATCCATGAATAAAAAAACCTATGGGTATTACCATGGTATGATATTTTATTGGTTTTGTAGGTTATTATTGGATGATCATCCAGAATTTTTCATGATTGGCTAACCAGTTAAACATGCTCACACTTAAAGGGGATAAATTTTTTTTAGAAAAAATACTGTTAAGAATGTTATGAATTATTTAAGGAAAAAATAGTCAATGATATTATCTTCACTATTCAATCAGGGAATGATAGGTTTTTAATTTATAGTAATGCATCAAAGAAAGGAGATGGTGGTGTCCTTATGAAGGATGAAATAGTAATTTCATTATTATCATGACAGATAAAATTTCATGAACATAATATCACACTCCTGATAATCAGTTAGATGCTATAATTTTTTCTCTGAATATATGTAGACACTATACCTATATTGTAAAAAATGAGATATATACATATCACAAGAGTTTGAAATATATATTCTCATAGAAATAACTAAACATGAGTGGAAGGAGTCAGCATCAACTACTCATGGATTATGATTCCACAATAGAATATCTCTTGGGGAGGGAAAATAAGGTAAAATATTCTTTGACTAGAAATGATCAAGGATTTCTAAAAAAGATGCAAGTTGAAATGAATCCTATGTTCATTTATCATGGTAAGATCTAATGGGAATAATCATGGATGATGAAACATCAATAATTTTTCAAAAGGATGAAAAACCATATTTAATAAAAAGGATAACAAGTTATTAGAAAGGTGATGAGGATAATTAAAGAAAATTAATTAAGTTAATGATTATAGATTGATTGAATTAATATATGAAGATAGAAAATTGATATTTTGGAAGAATATTTGTGTTCCCGATATACTGGATGTAAAAAAGGTACTTGTAGGCTGATGATCATCACATTGAATTCTCCATAAACCTTTGTAGCAGCAAGATGTTTAGAGATTTGAAGGAACATTTTTGGCTCGACAACATGAAGATGGATATTACTAATTATTAGTCAAAATGTATTGTTTGTCAATATGGGAAGGAATGAATAAAACATATTATAGGAGTCATGAAACCTCTTCCAATACCTGAGTAAAAATCAGATGATATTAAGATGGAATATTTCATGGGGTTACAAAATACTCTTAGAAGGAATGATGCAATATGGGTCATGTTTTGTGACTTTACCAAGTCATCACATTTTCATTATATAAGAAATGATTTTCCAAATGAATGTTTAGAAATTCTATATATTAATGATGTCGTAAAACTTCATGTTGTATCCCTATCTACGGTTTCTGATTATGATCCTTGTTTTGCATCAAGATTCTGGAAAATTTTTCAAAAATACCTTGATACTAAACATCATTTGAGGAATGCCTATCATCCTCATACTAATGAAAAATTATAATGGACTATTAAAGCATTATAAGAAATGTTGAGATCTTGATTAAATAACATTCAAGGTATGTGAAATAATTATTTAACTCTGGTATAATTTTCTAAAAACAATTACTTCCATTCATGTATTCAGATGGAACCATATGAAGCATTATATAGAAGGAGATGTTGCACATCGATATACTAGTATTATGTTTGTGAAAGAAAACACATCGGCCCAGAACCTGTTAAGGAAACAACAGAAATTGTGAATATAATCCTAACCCAAATCAAAGTATCTCAAATTTGAAAAAAATAGATATGTCGATAACTGAAATAAGGATTTGGAATTTCAAGTAGGTGATCATGTTTTACTGAAGGTGTCTCTATGTTATTTTGTTATACAATTCATTGTAAAGGGTAAATTAAGTCCCACGTAAATTGAACCTTTCGAAATTCTATAAAGAATTAGAGTTGTAGATTACTATTTGGAAAAGCTACCATGTCTCTCCAATGTACATGATGTGTTCCATGTTTCACTATTGAAAAAATACATGACTAAAACAAATTATGTTCTCACCAATAAAAAATATAACTCAAACGTGATATGACTTATTGCGAAGAGCCTATCTTGATTTTTGAAACCATAGATCTATCATTAAGAAATCGAACGACTCATCTGGTAATATTTCTTTAGAAAACCCATCAAATAGAAGAGGCAATGTGGAAATCTAAGGAACTAATGATGAAAAAAACACTATTCTTTTTATTCTTTAATACTACAAAAATTTAGAGGATGAAATTATTTGATGTATGGATGAATGAAACCCCCCATTCTTATACAGTACTCTTCTCTTTGAATAATACAATATCTTGGACTGTATGTATCTCCGAGTTCTAAAATACCATTCCAACAAACTGTTTAAAAATTAGTTATGAATACTAACTACAATTTTTAAAATATTAATAAATTTATATTTCAAAATGGACTTCATTTTTTTATTTGAAATTTCAAAATTATCTTACGGTGAATTTTTTGAATTTTTCTGAAAACATTCATTTTTTATTAATAGTAAAAAATAATGTTTTATTGTTTAAAACATAATTATTTTTTAAAAAATTATTTTTAATTTAAATTTATTTTAATTTCAATATATATTTATTATACCTTCTTTAGTTTAATGTAATTCATTGGATAGAATTTATAATAATATTAGATATATAAAATTATATTGAACACTTTGACGTTTTTTACCCACCTTCTTGGAACATTTGAAAATTTGTATAAAATGTTAATTTACCTCTTCTGTGAATAAAATTTCGAAACTAAAAGATACACTACTTCCATCAGTATGAAAAATGGGGTTCAATATGATGAAAATATTTTTTGGTGATTAGTAATTTTTGAATTTTATTTACCACAATTTAAAGTAAATATGGTAAATAAGGTTATAAATAATATTACCATAATAATAAATTATCACAAAAAATGTATTAATTTTATTGTTTAAGTTTTTTATATAAAAATCATCCTTATGAAATTTTTTTTTCATACTTTTTGTTTGATTAATACATTTATTATATTTTAATTAAAGAAGAGTTAAAAGTGTTAAATTAAAATTTTAATAACTCAACCATGTATAAATTATGGTTATACATTAGATTAATTTTACTATAAATATTTATTATAAATATAAATAGTTATATTACACAGTAGTATTATATTTTTAATATTTATACATCACATAATTAAATTAATTTATGACACAATGATGATGCATTAATTACCATATTAATGAAAGATTACAATAATTCATATTATAAATATTTTAATAAATAAAAATTAAAACATTTGATTCCATTAAAATATAAAGGTTAATATGAGACATAATGGTTGATTCAATGTATTTTTTAGAAGTAATCAACTTTTTATGACTTTCAGAAAAACAAAATATTAAAAAGTATCAAAATTGACATTAATGAATTTTTAAAACAAAAATTATTTTATTAAATGATATATTAGTACTAAAAATATATGATTCATCCAAATGACATAGATAATATTGTATATGTTATTAATGAACCCATTAATGTTTTTAGGAATTTTATATTAACTATATTAACATTTTGTATAAAAATACTAGAAGACATAGTAAAAGATAAACTATTTAACTAAGGGGTAAGTCTAAAAGATAATGTTAATATGGTGACCTAAACATATGACAAACCTATAGGTTGAAAATATTTTGACCCATACCAACCTTATCTTTGAAATAAACCTATTTGGATCTATTATAAACTAGAAATAATGTTATAAGAAATTAATATTTTAGCATTTCCTAAAGTGCCCCTCACCACTCTTATAAAAGGGTACTTCCCTTTACTTAAATTCACACCACAAAAGCCAATTGAATTGTCACAACCCTAATAAAATATCCTCTCAAATACCCTAAATTTAAACAATATTACTTAAATTGACTATAATTCCATCTTATGGATCCCTTTTGTTTAAAAAAAGGTAAGCACACAAAGAATAGGTAATTATTTTATAACCTACGTCAATTTTCATTTCTTATTTTACTTAATTATGATATGTTTTATCCAGAATAAAATTGTAAATAAAATATCTTATAAATATATATATTTTATTATAAATATGGTACAACCATATTCATTATTCTATCCATCCTATTAATGATAAAGTAACCATACGTGCGTACATACAGCTTACCGTCTCCACGTCGCGTTGCAATTTTTTATTCAACAATTAATTATTTTGATGGGGGTAATAATGATAATAATTTATTTAAATAATAAAGATAAAAAATTAATTATCCATTATACATAATATACCATCAAATTACATACATGCTCACCGTTAATAGAATAATATTATCGCTCGTGCATATGTATGGATTTCCGTCTCCAAAACACAATGAGATTTCATTCCCCATCATTACCATTCAAGAATAATTTTCATTTTATGATTAGAAAATAATTATTAAGAACTTAATATATTTCTTGATATGAATCAAATATATCTTATAGATAAATAATATGACATACGTAATGAATTATATAAAGGAAAACGATTCAATTAACAGCTGAAACAATGATACTGATGAAATATTATTAACAAAGAAACATTAAAGGATCATATATGCCATCATATTTATGTATGTGGTTCATGTATATTTTAATGAAAATTATTTTAAAATTATACAGTAGGATAACATTCCTCTTCCAAGGATAAATAAAAGGGAAGGGTTAATTTTAAAATCTCTTTATTATCAGAGGTTGTTTTTCCTTAGGTATCAACTGGGAAATCATTATCATTTACATCCATGTTTATCAAAAATGAATTTCATAACATTTTTACTACTTACTAGACTGTGGGTTAATGTAATTTATAACCTTGTTCTACTTTTTTATAATTTTTTTCGGAGGAATGTTTCTGTCGTATTCCAAATAAGGTTCTTTATGACCTATTTGAATAATTAATAAAAGAATGCTTTTTTAACTTATTTGGAGGGTGAGACTATTTTCTGCCAATATGATATCTTTGATGATTCCCATAAAGGATTATAAAATTATTTTAAAATTAAATTTTTTCTTTTATAGTTATGAAACATTTAAATTATTTGAACGTAGAAAGGGATATTTCGGACAAATTGTTTTTGGATTGATTACATTTGTGTCATCATCTACTCATGGATTTATGATTAATTGAAGTTGATTTATTATGATACAATATTACCTATTTTATTTATAATTTAATGTTATGTTTGAATCTGGATATGCTATATTTATGTCATTCACATTTTATGGTTAAACTATGAACATTTCACAATATAGTTTAAGATGAATGTTAATGTTATTTTTCACCTTTTTCCTTTGAGGAATGCATTGGACATAGTAAGTGATGAAGGATCACCCTATATCCCCTCGATGCATTGGTAGGTCTCATGAGGCAAACTATTATATTGGTATAAGGCATTGACATTTTTTTATTTTTAGTCTTGGAATGAGGGGTTGACTATGTGGTTATGTTGTCCAAAATTATGAATTCCATCATTAAGATATTATCTATTGATATTACATGTGATTAATCGACTAGTATAATATCCATGTGAATAAGAAAATGGAAGTTTATTATATATCTTTTGCATATTATTTTGATTTATGATGTTTTAAAATCATTTGTTTTCATCATATACATTTCATTAAATGTTTATGATTATTTATGATGGTTTCCTCTATACTTTTATCCATACTGAGAATCTGAGCTCACCCCGTTCTTGTGTTCTATTTTTTCTGGATGTGAATAAGTATATTCGGACTTACATAATTTCATAGGCTAAGGGATATGATTATTTTTTAAGGGGACAGTGTGATTCTTTTTTTATTTCATCATATAATGTAAAACACATGTATGTATCTAGTACTTACAAGACTACTAAACTAGTCAGTCTTTAGGGACTTGATCCCTTGTGATCATGCCATTGTTTTTTAATAATGAACTCACTAGTGGTAAATAGGTTTGGTGCGTTATAGATACCATCATACGAGCAGTTTGTGTTGTCTATCGGGATGTTCCACAAGTTCTGAATGCAGTGGTTGAGGTACAACTAGGACCTAGAGGATAATAAGATAGATAATGATAGAACTTGCTCAAGAATATATTATTATTTGGGGGAACATTTTAAACTTATGAGGCTTAGGATTTACTAGATAAGACCGATTGGTTCTTTTACATCCTAGACACACCTGATAATATTAGGGTGAACTTTGCAGCTTTCACATAGGAGGGTTCTGGTAATAGATATTTGGATTCTATAGCCCAGAAAAACATACACTTGGTATTGTATTAGAAGGGATTCCACACCATGTTCATTCAGTAATTATTAATAGAGTCTTCAATGATGGAAATGTTTATAGAGTTCCTATCATTGTATAAGGAGATCTTTCGGTGTCGGTATACATGAACTGCTTTACTGAGCAAGATATAAATGGCAATGAATGACTATCTAACATTGCCAAAATACATATAGGGTTTGTGACTAGATAATAGTTAATAAGTATTCATGTCTTATTCATAAAAAATATTAAATACATTTTATAGTTTTTTGAAACTGTGTTTGAAAATGATATGAATATTTTTATATCTGATAATGTAATCATATGGGTGAAGATAATATTTAATTAATGTGATATTGAAAATTGAGATCTTTTATATTAATATTTTTTTTCTATCTAACATTATTTATGTTGAATGGTGGTTTTATTATAAAATTATGACGGTTGGTTACATTATAATCTATTGACAGGTGGGTCTATGATATCCCTCAAATTCATTGGTCATAGAAGTTGATTCTAATTTTATTACATTAGGATGAGTGATATATATAATTACATCCCATGAAAAGTTTATTATTTATCCATTATTTATGTATCTTTTATTCTGTATATAATTATTATTTTTAGAAAAAATGTGTTTTTCATTTGAAGATTATATATTTCTTTCATCAAGTTAACATTTGTATAATGGTGAAAAATTTATGGAATTTTAATTTTTCTATTAACTAACAATTTATTATCATTCTATATACCTTATTTATATTTTTTTCTCATCCCACATTTTTTAATATTTTTTTCAGGATTTAAGGATAGTTAAGAGGGTATGATTTGTATATTAATTTAATGAATATATTTCATGAAAGTAATCAATACATCTCAGAAATGTTACATATGTAAAAAAATTAGTATTTAAGGAATCTGAACAATTTTTATTATATATTTATATTTCGAATGAGTTATGGAATTATTATCTAAAAAAATTTACATTAAAACATCCTAAAATGTAGGAATATAGAATAGTTAATTGAAATACAAGATTATTTAATTTGTATGGTTATGTAATTATTCAAATTATAGGAAACTATCTTCATAAATAAATTAATATACAATAATTTATATATAATTGAAATCATATAGACTCACTTTTATACTTTCCACATGTCATACATATATTCATCACATATGGAGAAGAAAAAAATAACAAACGGGTGAGATCAAATTCTCAATAAGGTAAGATAAATCAACATATCATTTAAGGTTCTGTTAGATGTATATGAGAAAATGTGGGATGTGGATAAATTTTTTATTAAAAAGAACACAGAACAATAAACATTGTATATATATGCTTATATAAATCAATTTACTATCATATGAGAACCATATACCTTGGATAAAGTGTGAAAAATCATGATAAATTAAACATGATTCATTGAGAATAATTATATTAATATTCTTATGGAATAAAAATATATCATCAAAATAGGCATTTCAACCAAATGTCAAGGTGAACCACCATGACATTCATCGCCTATTAGGCTTGGGATGACCACATGTATATATTTTTTTACATGGGGTGATCCTATTTTATACTATTTGGAATGGAAGGAAACCTACCATGTACCCCATGGTATTTTGATAAATTATGACTTGTACCCATGGGCTTAGGGTGAATCCTCACATATACACATGGGCTTGGAATAAATCCAATCATTTTTAATTTGAGCTTCTGTGACAAAACATTAAACCATTGCATCAGAGGGTAATATTATATCCCACTTCTTATCATTATTAATAATGTGATCTATATATAATAAATCATCATAATTATTTTATAAATAAAAAAAGGTTAGAAAAATGAGTTTCAGAACATTTTATAATGGAATCAAAAAAAATTATGTTTATAATATAAAAGGTTCATTCTAAAAAATAATGTAACCATAATAAAATATATCATAAAAAATATTATATGTTAATTTATTAAAAATTATAGAAATTAATGTCTATAATGACATTGTAAATTTTAGGAAAAATTTTAAAATTATTTGTAGAAAATTATTTTTTTCTTTGGAATAAAAAATAAGTAAATATTACTTTGATAAAGTATTTTCTTAAAAGGTTACGTGAATATTTGTGAAAAAAAATTATATTTTTAAAATGGATCTCAAAATAGAAAAGCCATTAAAATGATACAATGTTTTAAAAAAGATAATCTGGAATCACATTTTTTATATTTATTTACAAAAAATTATTCAATAATAGTTTTTTAAAAAGATATAAATGTTTAATAAAATGATACAATGAGTACCCTACAAACCATGGATATTGAATGGATAAAAAATTGAATATTTTTATATTATACTTGTTGTAAATGGGAATTATAACTATAGTAAAAATAATCATTTAAATAAAATGTTTAGAGAAATATAAAAGTTACTTGAAAAAAAAATTATGTTTTAAATTTTAATATAGAAAATTTGAGGGATGTAAAATTGAAAATACAGAGAAAAATAAATTAAAATAGGTGTGAATATATCATCCCAAAATAAAATTTATTTTATGAAACAATATATTCATTATATAACAATGATATGGAAAGAAACATTATATCCCTGGAAATCAATATTTAAATATAACATAACATCAGTATATGGTTAAATTATTCAATCATGTAAGATAAAAAATTAATGTTTAGTAATTAGTATTGAAGAAAAATATTTGGGTCAAGAAACCCCCTTAACTTAATTCATATCATAGACTACACCTATTCAATCTCATCTATAAAAAACTAATTATATTAATTCCATATTATAAATAATATTATTTTTCATAACATTGCATAAAAATTATTTATAAAGAAATAGATGAATGTCATTACATTTTGGTATTAAGAACATGAATATGGAAAATAAAAGAATGATTTTTTAATCCAGATGAGTATATAATAGAATTATAGTATTTTTATAATTATTTTGTAGTACCTCATTATGATGAAATTATTTCGATATTAAATTGTTTATTATGTATATGTGCAAGGATAATTATTGGGAAATTATAAATCCAATAACATATGATGTTATTCCATTTGAGAGAGGAGAGAGGGGATGAATGTGTCATTTTGGCAGCATGATGAAAATATAGATTAGATTAAGAATTAGGTTTAATGATATGGAAGGTTAATATATAATTCATTTGAAATTTTTTTATATTAAATGAATAATTATGAACACATTGAAACAAAATCAAATAGAAATTGAAGGGGCCTATCAAAAACTAATTCATGCATCAAAAGAAAGAAAACCCATACCATGATATGTAGCTTCATATATCATTGTAATACTCATTATAACTATATTAAATTATTTTTATGGATCAATTTATGTATTGGTATGTTAAATTCATTATCAAGGCCTTTGGGGTGGAGAGGGATAGATTAATGGTTGTGAGTGATATTCTTTAATAAGTGAAAAAGGTGAATGTTAACGGAAACTAGAGTTATGTGCTGTGAATGGAATGACATGGTTACAAGGTAGGTTAATTTAGTTAATTGAGTTACATATACAAATGTTTATCTATACATATGTGATTGAAATTCCTAACAATTAATCATTTCTATATATTTTATGTGATCACTTAATTATTACAAAAATTGAGATACCTCAATGACATATTTTTCCCTTATTAGTCTTTAATAAAAAATATTATCATAAATTATTATTTAAAAAAATATATAATAATAACCGTCTTACCTAGTTCTATTAGGGTGAATATTAATATAGACTATATTTACAGTTATAAAATTTCTACATACGGGGATGCCAAAATTTTAAATATATCATATAAATATTAGAAATCCTTTTTGCAAAAAATGATATTTAGTATTTTTTATATTTTTTTAATATTATTTATTATGAATTATCAATTAAATTAGGGTTAATTAGTTTTTATTTATATCCAAATTTCATATTAGATTAACAATGTTTAATATATATATGTAATTTTTCAAAAAAGGAAATAATAATTATAAAAATATCATTCTATAATAAATAAATGTTTTACCAGTGTAACTAATATTTTCCTTTGTAATTAAATTTTATGTACACAAATATAGATGACATTATTACATAATTTAAATATTTTGATATAATAATAAGATGAAATTTTATCAACTAAAAATTCAAATGGATATATATTTCAAATTTAATATTTCAATAGATAAAAAATAAACATCAATTTTTTAATTTTTTTCCTTTACGCACGTATAATATGTGTTATATAATGTTATTAGTGTCATATAAATTCCTGATATAAATTTTAAATATTGAAAAAATGGGCATATATGGATTGAAAATTAATTTTAATATAAATATTACTATTAAAATGATTAACTAATAAAAACTGATTATAAAAAAATTTAATTCAACTTAATATTTATGTTATAAAATTTTATAGAGAGGTTTTCTATGATTAATGATGAATTTTAAAATACATTTTTAACTCATTAAATAAATAATAAATCAATTAAAATATTTAGTTACCAATTATCTCTTTCTCCTATATTGATAATGAACTATAATTGGTATTTTTATTAGGCACTATTGTCTTCACCATTCAATTAAATATAAATTTATTTATATATGTTCCTAAAAAACTTATAGATAAATTTTTTCAGGAATAATTATTAAATTTTTAACACCCCAAGATTTAATAGTACATTATCTAATTAAAATAATTTAATATCTTCTGCTACACGCAACACTAAGTTCGAGCGCACCACGACTTACCAAACTAGCCGTTTAAAAGTATTTTTGAATATTATTAATTGAATTTTTAATTTTATATAATCTTTATAATTATATAATCCATACTATAAGTTTCATTGTCATAATGTAAGAACAAATTCATTTTTAGATAAAAGAAGTATTTTTTAAAAAAATGAAATTTTACGGCCATTTAAAAAATAACCATGTTTAAATCCAATATTTGACTATTTTATATATTAAATATGACTAAATAAACTTATTTTTTAGAATCAAGACATAAAAATTTAGTTTTGATTATTTTTTGGTGTTTTTTTGATAACATTCATATTTGGGTGAGTAGTGGAAAATATTAAATTTTCACTGAAAACAAATTTTTTAATCAAAATAATTTATATTGTTAAATGATACTTTTTAATTGTTTAGACAGATAATTATATTAATTTTTTATCAATTAATACAATGTTTTTCATTATAAGTAATTTCACATTTAAATTTGACATAAACACATGTCAATCTTTTGATAGGTTTCAGTTTTTTTAAAACCCGTGTTTTGGTTTTAACAGCGGGAATTAATTTCAAATTAATAAATTCAACTTCTATGTTATTAAATTGGTAAAATAGACTTCATTTTTGAATTCAGAATATTAAAATTACCTTATCAATTTTTTTTGGTATTTTACTGAAAAACATTCAATATTTGATGAATTGTGAAAAACACTACGTTATTATTTAAAATAGAATTTTTATTTAAACAATTACTTTTTTAATTTTAAATTATTTTGTGTCAAAATAGATATATAATAACTATATAAGATCACTGTAATTCATTGGAGTCATTTTTTAATAATTTTAGATATATAAAATTTTATCGAACTTTTTACCATGTTTTAACCATCTCCTAGGAGCCTTTGCAAATTTGCATAAAACATAATTTTACTAATTATATGAGATGAATTTAAAAATTATGAGAGACATGGTTAATATCAGTAAGTAAAATGTAGTTCAATAAGATGAAAATAATTTTTGGTGAATAGTAACTTGTGACTTTTATTTCCCGCGTTTAAAAGTAAATAGGGTAATTAAGGGTAAAAATTATATTAAAATTACCCTAACACATGTCCATATTATATTGGATAAGAATAATTCGACCAAAATAAATCTTAGGAATAAAATATTACCATTTAGGTCCCCATGGATTAGATTAGGAAATTTATTATTATTTAATTTAAAGAATAGTTAAAAGGTTAATTTCAGGTTGTAATAACAATTTTTTTAAATATATATTTATTTAGAATATAATTTATTCTATAAATTTTCATTATAAAGATAGAAATATTTTTATATAATGTTATTTTATATATAATTTTTATATATTAATTAAGTAAATTTATTTATGACACAATGATGATGCAGTAATTACCTTATTAAAAAAAGATTAAAATAATTGACATTATAAATACACAAATAAAAGAAATTTTAGACTTTTGGTAAATTATAATATTTTTATAGGTTAATATGACATGTTATAGTTGATTCATTCAATTCATTTCGAAGTGATCATGCTGTTATGAGTTTAAAAAAACTGATACCAAATAGTGTGAAAATTTACATAAAATAGTTTTTAAAACAAAAACAATATTGTTGGTTTATATAACAATCCTAAAAATCAATGGTTCGTCATTAAATCATATTATATATTCCATTAATGATCCACTTGAATTTTTCTTGGATGTTTAGAAAAATTTTATTAACCATATAGTGTAAGAATTCAAGAAAACAAGGTAAACATTAAACTATTTAACTAAGAGTTAAATCTAAAATATTGGGTTACAATGGTTCCTAAACTTGTCTAAAACCTATTGTCTGAAAGGAATTTGACCCCTAAACACCTAAGTATAAAAAAAAATCATGTGTATCCATTATAAACAGAATATTCTATTTCAATAAATTAATACTATAATCTTTTCTGAAAGTGACTCTCGCCCCTCTTATAAAAAGATACTTCTTCTTATCTCAAAATTATACCTCCAAAGACATTTGGCTCATCCAAACCCTGCCCAAATATCCTCCGATAATTCCACCGTTTATCCCAGAGGCATTCCTTTAGTCTGAAAGCCAACTTAATGAGCCCTATTGATCAAATCAAAAGGAAGAACCCAAAGAAGAGGTAAATAGTTAATCACTTCTTTCATATTCTTATCTTCTTCCGCTTCGACATACATTATTTTTTCTATTAATATATATCAACTTCAGTATATCTAATATATTTTGATGTTATTATAAAAATGTAATACCATATTAACTATTCAATCCATCCTATAAATGAAAAAATGATCATAGGAGCGTACGTACGGATTTCCGTCTCTACGTCATGGTGTAGTTTTTTATTCAAACAATTCATTATTTGAATGACTATAAATATGAGTATTACTAATGAAAATAATAAATATAACATTTTAATGATTATATATATATATACATATGATATTTCATCTAATTATGAACACTTTCTCTATCAAAATAATGATATTGTCGCTCATGTGTACGTACAGATTACTGTCTCCACGACACGATGAGATCATTTACACATTCACCATTCAACGATGATTATATAATATATATATATATATTATTAATAAGTATATAATATATGAAATTATAATTCTACTGAATATATATATATATATGTGTGTGTGTGTGTGTTTGTACTTACATATATCTTATATACTTACTTCTGTTTAATAAGATATTAAAACTGAAATAGCATTTACACTTACGTATGACCTACCGTCTCCATAAACGGTGCCTTACATTTCATATATAAATCCATTTTACATATTTATATTCTAAAAATATATTATATATAAATCATGGTTTATATTATTTAATCATTTAAGTAATGATCCGAATGATTCTATCAAGAATAACAAGTTAAAACACATATGATAAAGAAAGCGAGTATTACCCAAAATGTCAATTTAACATGCAATTCTTTATTAAAAGGTTTGTAAAAAGTAATAAATGAATAATTTATGATATAATAAATATTAATATGGTTTTTTTATAAATTAATAACATACTATGGTCATTATACAAGAGGTTAAACGTTCCCTCGACCTAAGGAAAGTGCAAGGTAAGCGTTAATATCAAAATCATATTATTATCCAAGGATGTTTTTATGTAAGTATCCACTGGGAACTATTTATTATCCATGTACGTTTTTCATAAATGAGTTATCAAAGTGAATTTTTAAGGTAATTTTTACTAAAACATCATTTTAAATGTCTTAAATATTTATTCTTCCAAATCATTCTCATTAATCTCCATGTTTTCAAAATGGATTTTAAGGATTTATTTAAATGGAAATGAATGTTTTAAAAATTTAAATTCCTTTCAATAGATTCAAAGTGGTATAGAACACTTTGATTCAAAAATGTCTTTAAATGTCTTCCTTTATAAATTGTGTGAATTTTAAATCTTTCCATGAAAGAGGGATATTTCTCTCAATGATTTTTTTCAAATAATTTTAATCTATGTCATCATCCATTGATGGATTTCGAACTTGTGTGAAGTTGATTTTTTAAGATACAAATCTTTAGTATTTTATTGAAGGTTTTGTGAAATGTTTAATTATGGATGTGTTATTTATATACCATTCATGGTTTATGGTTAATGTATTGACATTTCGTATGCTAGTTTTAATACGAATGTTTATGTTATATTTCAACCTTTTCATATGAGGAATATATTGGACTTAGTATGTGATGGGTGGTTCCCTCTATAGATCCTTGATTCACTGGTATGTCTCAGGAGGCAATTATATGTGGAATTGGTGGAGGCCTTTACCAATTTGATATATGGTTTTGGCCGAGGACTAAATAATCTTTAGACATCCTGGCCGAGGCCTTGACATAATATTTCAGAATTCTTATCATTATAAATTCCATCATTATGAAAATAATATTGATTGTTCATGTGTTTATTAAACTAGTAGAATACCAATGACTATGTTTCATTGTGACATTATTTACTCAGCTCATAATCCTACCCTAAAAGTGATCATTTTTATTATTTGTAAAGGAATGTGTTTTCAATAATTCACCATGCCTAATATTTATGTTATCTCCCACTGTATTGATTACCCTTACTGAGGGTTTGAGCTCAACCCTTTCCTATGTTTTATTTTCACAGGATTTAAAGAAGTGTTTTATGATTGATTAGTAGTGTTAAGTTAGGGGAATAATAGAAGTCTCACAGGATCATTTATGTAATGTTTTATCTTCTAATATGATATGTAATGTTCATGTATATAATCTATTTTACATGACTGCTAAAGAGATCAGTCATTTAGGACATGATTCCTTGTTATCCTGCCAATTTATTAAAATAATGCACCCACTCTGGGCTTCTAGGGTTTGGGAATTAAAGTTTGTATCAGAAGAAGTTTATCATCAGCCTTGGAAATAGATTTAGTTAAACTCTAATTAGAGAAAACTACCCTACGATAGACAATGAGGATTAGTATAGAAGAACTTCCTAGAATTTTGGTAAGGTAGATATTTTGTGAGTTTTCCATGAAATACTTCCCTATATGGATATGAGCAGGTAGAGTCGGCTCTTGCACAAATGTACCTAGGGGTAAAACTCAAAAACACAATGTTAATCTAGATTTGAATGGGAACTGGTGCACAACAGGGGGCATTTTTGCACTCTTAGTTACAAAAATCCCTTAGGATATTCCAAGTATAATTGAAATTTTCATTAAAAGACATTATGGAGGATTTATGAGTAAATAATTACCCAATAAAAACATTTTATTATTATTATGTATTATATCAATAAACTGTTCAATTTACGTTAATTATTTTTCATGTTTGGAATTTTTCATTTTGATTCATAAACTGATGTAGTGTATGCCATTGTTTAGAAATGGTTCCCAGTAGAAGGAATGAGAACACCTGTATTGTGTATGATCCACAGAGTATGAAGGATTATATCATTCATGGTAATAAGACAAAATTTAGATGGTAAATAGTCTCCCATGCATTCTCAACATATAATGAAATTATATCATGTTTTAATATGATAATTAAATAATTCTCTGTGTCATATGGCTTTGAAGGGAAGCAAGGGATGAAAATTATGGTATAGATAATGATTCATAAATAGAAGAGGGTAATGAAGGATTTTCCCATATGTGATAAATGTGGAAAGAAACACATTGGTAAATAATTATAGGGATTGAGAGTATGCTATAAATGTGGAGAAAAAGGACACCAAGTATGTGGTTTCAAGGGCAATAAAAAGGTATCAAATGTAAAATTTTTCATCTACAAGGTGTTGGGACACAATGTGAATCAATTTCCCAGTCATCAGAGTATACTAGAAATGATATTATTGGTTAATAATCAAGTTATGATACTACCTCAGATCAAGAGGAATGACTAGTGTTCTTATGTTTTTATTATACAATTATTTCAATTGAGTGTTGTATCAATAATATATTGGTTATATTAATTATGGAGATAAATAACGATTGTAATGAAGTACTATTTTATTAAGGATTTGAGATTATATGTTTCTAAGAAATGTGACTCAATAATAAGCTACACATTTCAGAATATATAAGGTTGATGGAAATGTAATCCTTATTCAGATCATGTTAATGAGGTAATGATTTTGGAATAAGAGGTGGTTGATTTGATAAATTATATTGGATATTCATGACTTCCTTGGAATTGATTAACAGTTTGTTTATTTCATCATGGTTTGAATATTTAAAATTATTATATATAAGGAATATATCCTTTATTATATAAATAATAAAGTAGCATGAATGTAATCAATAAGGTTTTATGGTAATTTAGTGTGTTACTATGTTTTAAGTGAATATATGATGTTGGTGTTCACATTTTATTATGTGGAAAAAAGGATCTTCATAGTGTTTAACATCCATCAAAATTTTGGATTGTGTGTTTGGATAGAATTATATTGGATAAGTCTAAAGGTTTGAATGGATTAAGTATGAAATTTGATACAATTGTTATTGTTATTTTTTGATTGTCATAAAAATAACAACTGTGAGGTCGGGCAAAAACTAGTTGCGTCCGGCAAGGCTGTGAGACCTGAACCCTCAACTGAAGGGAGAGAAGGTTGCATCACCTGCCACTGGCCTACTCGATGTCCTGGATTGTATAACGTAGTTTCTTTTTTTAGAGTTCATATAGGTGAGTTATAAATTCATTATTTTTTGAACCATATATGATTATGATAAATAGATTATTTTGTTGAAATATTTTGGTGCGAAAGATGAGTTTGTGGAAAAACTAGTTAAAGGATGTAATTATACTTGTCAAGTATACATATATATATTACCCTATTATTATTTGACTAAATTAATTTATAATCATTAGTTATAAGACATCGTCTTAATCTCTTTAATTTGAGGAATCCATTGATTTCTAAACATCTTTCTTTTATACGGTGTATAAAAACCATTGACTTATCATTTCAAGGTATACTTTTTGCATGAAACGTTTTGCTAAACGACAAAAAAAGAAATGTTTTTTTACCTAAGTAGTGACAATGAACTTTCTTCCGACGTGAGTTTAATTTTATATTTGTCTTCCTTAACAAGACAAAATGATTTTTTAAAAAGAAAATAAATACTATAGACTCTTTTTATGTATTTTTGTATTGAAAATGGTTTAGATAATGGATTTGTTATGTCAATATATTTAAATGAATATTGTGACTGATTACCTTAGTAAATCCCAATAAATATTTATGTTCTCCTTCCAATTATGTGTCTCTAATTTCTACCTTTTTTCTTCCAATCACGATCATAATTTAGTGGTACCTTTTAAATTTCACTTTCCCTCGTATTAAGACAAAATTTAATTAACCCAATATCCGATGTGGGTTTTCCACAAAGGTATTTCTCAATTTTAAACAATTTATTTTCGAAGAATAATTTCAAATTTTAAGGACAAAATTTATTAAAGGACGGAAGAATGTAACACCCAAATATTTCGTAGTACATTATCACATTAATGTAATTCAATAGCTTGTGCTACACGCAACACCGAGTTCGAGTGCACCACGACTTACCAAACTAGCCATTTAAAAGTGGTTATAAATAGTATTTAATTAATTTTTTTAATATAATTTGTATGATTTTATAATCTATATAATGATTTTCTTAGACATAATGTAAGAACAAATTCTTTTTTTCAGATAAAAGAAGTGTTTTTCAAAAAATGCAATTTTACCACCTTTTAATGGTGAACCATTTTTAAATCCAACAGTTGATGATTTTAAATATTAAATCTGACAAAATAATATTTTTCTTTCAAATTGGGATATTAATATTTTGTTTTGACAAATGTTTGGTGTTTTTTTCATTACAATCATATTTTGTAAAATAGTGAAAAATACAAAATTTTAACTGAAATAAACTTTTTTAATAAAAATAATTTAAAGGGTTAAATTATAAATTTCAACAGTTTGGATGTATAATTAGATTATATTTTTATAATTTAATACAATTTTGGTCATTATAAGTAATTTCATATTTAAATTTTATATAAACACATGTCAATCATTTGATAGGTTTTACTTTTTTTAAACCTGTTTTTTGGTTTTGACAATGAGTATATTATTAAATTAAAAAATGAAACTTCTATGTTTTTTATTTGTAAAATATACTTCATTTTTGAATTAATTATATAAAAATTATCTTATGGTAAATGTTTGTAATTTTTCTAAAAACATACAATTTTTTATGAATAGTGAAACCACTGCGTTATTATTTAAAACTAATTTTTATTTAAATAATTATTTCATTTATTTTAATTTATTTTAAATAAGAATAGATATATTATACCTATATAAGATAAATGTAATTAATTGGAGTCATTTTATAATATGTTTAGATATTTAAAATTTTATCGTACCTTTTACCGTCTTTTATCCACCTCCAAGGAGCATTTGCAAATTTGCATAAAACATAATTTTACCACTTCTATGTGTGGAATTTAAAAACTCTAAGAGGCATGGTTAATATAATTAAGTAATATTTCGTTCAGTAAGATGAAAATAATTTTGTTGAATAGTATCTTTTAATAGTAATTTACCACGGTTAAAAGTAAAAGGGTAATGAAGGATAAAATGATATTACAATTACCATAACACATGTCATGATTTTATTTGATTAGTATAATTTGACAAAAAAAACCTTAGTAATAAAATATGATCCTTTAGGCCCACTTGGATTAGATTAGGACATTGATTATTATTTAATTTAAAGAAGAGTTAAAATGGTTAATTTCATGTTTTCAAAAGTAAAACATTTTTAATGTAGGGTTATACATAACATAAATTATACTATAAATATTAATTAGAAGTATAATAATATTTACTAAATAATAGAATTTTATTTATAATTTTTAGAAATTATATAATAAAATTTATTTATTACACAATGATGATGCATCAATTATATTATTAATAAAATATTAAAATAATTGAAATTATAAATACCCATATATATGTAATTTGAGACTTTTGATAAATTTTGATAATTTTATAGGTTAATATGACATGATAGCATTGATTAAATTTTTTTTGATGTAATCATGATATTATGATTTTAGAAAAAAATACCAAATAGTGTCAAAATTGACATAAAATAGTTTTTAAAACAAAAACTATATTATGGGTTGATATAATATTCTTAAAAATATATTGTTCATACAAAGGGATTAAATAATATTATATATGTCAGTAATGAACCACTTGAGGTTCTATTAGATGTTTAGTGTAAGTTTATTATCCAATATTGTAGAATACAAGAAGACACAGTAAAAGTTAAACTATTTAACAAAACGTTAATCAAAAAAGATAAGTTTAAAATGGTAACCTAAACTAGTATAGAACATATTGGTTGGGTGGATTTAGACTCAAAACCACCAAAGTAGAAAAATAAATTCATTTTGAGCCATTATTAACCGAATATGATATTGTAATTAATTAATTAATTAATCTTTTCTGAAAGTGACCCTCACCCCTCTTAAAAAAGGGCAGTTTCATTCTCTCACAATCACTCCTAAAAATCCATTTGTCTCAGCCAACCCCTACCCAAATATTCTCCCATATTTTCTCACTTCATCCAAGAGGACATCCATTTGTCATTAATCTAACCTAAGGATCCCTTTTGATCATGTCAAAAGGAAGAACCCAAAGATGTGGTAAATATTTAATCACCTATTTCAAGTTCTTTTCTTCTTCCACTACCACTTTATTTTTTGTTTACAATCTATAATAATAACTACAGTGTCTTCTATATACTATGATGTTATGATAAAAATGGTAAAACCGTATCCATTATTCTACCCATCCTATAAATGGAAAAGTCATCATACGTGCGTACGTACGGATTACCGTCTCCACATCATGGTGTAGTTTTTTATTCAAACATTTCAATATTTGATGGGTATAATAATGAGTATAACTAATGAAAATAATAAATATAACATGTTAATTATTGTGTAGATATTATGTACAATCCAATTAAATATTTTTTAGCATCAATATAATGATATTGTCACTTGTGCATACGTACAGATTGTCGTCTCCACGAGGCGATAAGATTCATTTCCACGCTCACCATTCAACGATGATTATTAAATATATATATATTATTAATAAGTATGTAATATATGAAATAATATTGCAACTGAATATATATATATATATATATGTAAGTATGTATGTATGTACTTACATATATATTGTTGACTTACTTCCATTCATTATGATATGAAAACGGAAACATCGTTTATGCGTACATACGAACTACCACCTCCATTAACGGTTCCTTCCATTTCATATATAAATCATTTATAAATATATATATTAAAAATATATTTGATATATAAATCATGTTTTAAATTATGGAATCATTTAAACCATGATCTAAATTATATGATCAAGAATAACAAAATAAAACACATACGATAAAAAAAGCGAGTATTAACCAAATTGATAAGTTAACATAGAAATAATTATTAAATCGGTAGTATAATGACATAAATGAATCATGTATGATATAATAAATAGGAATATAGTTTTTGTATAATTTAAAAACATACTATAGTCATTACACAGTAGGTTAAATGTACCCTCGACCCAAGGAATGTGCAAGGTAATGATGAATTTCACAATCTCATTATTATCTGAGATTGTTTTTACATAAGTACCTACGGGGAAATATTTATTATTCTTGTCCATGTTCCATAAAAGCGTTTTCAAAAGGAATATGTTTATGGAATTATTACTAAAATATCATTTTAAAAGTTTTAAATATTGTTTCTTCTAAATCATTTGAATTAATGTCCATGTTTGCATAATGGGTTTTAAGGATTTATTTACATGGACATGAATGTTATAAAAAAGAAAATACTTTTTGAATGTATCAAAGTGGTATGAAAATATTTGATTCAAAAATTTCTTTAAATGTCTTCTTTTCTAAATTGTGTGACGTTTAAATGTTATCATGAAATGTGGATATTTCACTTAAAGAGATTTACAAATAATTTTCATCTATGTCAATATCCATTGATAGATTTTAAACATGTTTGAAATTGTTTTATTAGTATACAAATATTCCATATTGTATTGAAGGTTTTGTGATATGTATGACTGTGAATGTGTTATTTTTATAACATTCATGGATTATGTTAATAGTATCGACTTTTCATATTCTTGTTTTAATATGAATATTTAATGTATATTTAAACCTTTTCATATGAGGAATGTATTGGACTTCGTATTTTATGGGTGGAGCTTGCTATAGCTCCTCGATGCATCAGCAGTTCTCATGAAACAATTAGATGTGGAATTGGCAGAGGCCTTTTCCAATTTGATATATGGTTTTGGCTGAGGCCTAAATCAGTTTTAGATTTCATGGATGAGGCATTAAAATAATGTTTCAGAATGTGTGGCATTATACATTCCCTCATTATGAAAATAATATTGATGGTTCATGTGGTTATTCGACTAGTATATCACCCATGACTATGTTTTATTATGGCATTATTTACTCAGCCCAAATTCATGCAATAAAAGTGTTCATGTTTATTATTTGTAAAGGAATGTGTTTTCAATTATTCACCATGCCTAATATTTATGATATCATATGTGCTATTTCTCACCATTAATGAGCAGTTGAGCTCATCCTATTTTTACGCTTTATTTTTCCAGGATTTCAAGAAGTGTTTTATGATTGATAATAGGGGTTAAGCTAGTGGATTAATATTGTTCTCAAGGGATCATTTATGTTGTTGTTTATCTTGTAATATGTAATGTAACATTCATGTATTTAATATATTTTCCAAGAATGATAATTTGATCGGTCCTTCGGGTCATGATTCATTGTAATCATTCTAATGTATTATAATAATGCACCAATTCTGGGATTATGGGTTTGGGGCATTAAGAATTATATTAATTTTAGAAAATTAAATTTAAAATGTATTTATAATATATATCTTAAATATATATATATATATGTAAAGAAAAACATAGTTTTTTGGATAACTCCCTATTTAAAATTTAGTTGTTCTTTACAGAATTTTTTCAACAGAAATAATTAATTATAATATTTTCTATTTAATAGTTATTTTTTTATTTTAAAATTTAATTCATAATTAAAATTCTACATTTCAGTTTAGTTCGTAGTTTCTTGTGGAGAAATATATTGATCAATGTATTTGTATTGACATATATATATTCCAAAATCATGAGTTGTCACATCCACACCACTGAATAAATTGTCTACTCTTAATATTAATTATCACTTACTAGTCATACTAATAAGGTTATTAAAGAGATATACCTAACACATGATATAATTTTTATTGTGTTATCAAGAAACATAAGAAATATATCATTTTTTGGAATACTAATTTAATATTTATTTTGTGTTTTTTGTTATTATTTCATATAAAAATACCTTATAAATATGTATCATTACTCCTATTATATAAATAGTTATCCAACAGAGATCACATTATTTATTGCACTATTATATTCATGGGATTGATTTAAATATTAAATTTTATTCTATTATTTTATTCATTAATTTGGATTCTATATGGAGATAGAAAAAATAAGTCTAAAATGAAAAATCAGATTAATGTTGTATAAAAAAATTAAATAATCATATTCCATAGACCCCAACATTAGATAAAATAACAAGTGTAGTTTTTCCTTGATAATATAAATTTATTGGGTATTTAATTTTATTATTTTATAAATATATCATTATTTAATATTGTTACATGAATTAGAATCCAATATGTTTTTAGAGAATAAATATTTTGTTGTACGCTCGCCTTTAATATCAAGATCAAATTTTGGCACTATTAATTGAATAGGTATTCCATTTCTATCATTCTCTTGTAGGTTGGTTATTGTCATCATAATTATTAGTCCTTGTATTAAGGAATTCACTTGGTCAATTTTCATATTCCCCACACTTATGAAATATAATTATTAATGGAATCACAGGATAAATTGAATTTCATTAAAACTTGTTATCATGAAACATCATTTGTTTAATAAATATTTTTATCAATAATTAATTTATCTGACAGTCAACATAATTTTTTTAAATATGTATTTCATCCCATATTTAAAAAATAAAGAAAATTAGACTTTTATTCCTTCATTATTTTTATTATTTTATCTTTCATGCGGAATGTTTTTCAATCATTTATTAATTTTGATAATTTTACTATGTTCACATTGATAATAATTTTTCATTATATATTTTTTCTGATACAATATGATGATTTTTCACCACAGTACTAATTCTTATGTGTTCTTCAATAAGATAATCTATATATTTTCCCTCACACCCACGGTTACTTCTAGATCATTCATTACATAAAAGGTGTAGTTATTCTTCATCATCATGTTTTCCTATAATTACACTATTTAAATATTTATTGATAATTTATTAAACTAGGTGATCTTATATAGGGTAATACTATACATCTCAACGTTATCCCCAAATGTAATTCATAAATTATTAATTCAAAGATTTCCATAAATATCACATGATCAACCAAATAATATCCCCTAATAATGTGTATATTGATGTGTTGTCTTAGGGACACTTATCATTTATCAATGTTATTATTGAATAAATTCTCAACCAATACTTTCTGTATTTATTACACATAGTATAATATGTTACAGACCCACATAAAAAATCTATTATATAGAGAGGGTTTTAATTCTGGGAGAACCTATTACTATAGATTGTTACAATATTTCATGATATCATCCTATACATTAAATAATCTCTATTTTTGTTCCTATGAATAAAACCCCATAATAAAATGATAAATTAAATTATATAAAAAATGATAAAAATTATAATCAGATACAAAATATGGTGTCCCAAGCTAAAAATGACTAAATAAGTACATTATTGTCTTGATTTCAATAATTTATATCATAAATATTTTCACATCCTAAGGGATGTATGGTTAAGTTAATTAAACATTATAAATATATAATAATAATATACAAATACATATCCACAATGAAACTCCTATATACCTCCTTTCAGTATGTCTGTATGTTATAATTATCTTCGAAAACTATAGGAAGAATATAAGAAAATAGTGGTATTAAATGCTCAGTAATGGAAAATATATTGACATTTTATCAAGGATTAGATCAAAATAATATGAGAAAGTAATTCGGGGGGGGGGGGGGTTAATTTTTAAAAAAAATAAAAATGGAATAATAAGAGTTTTTTAATAAGTCATGTACCAACCCCAAACATGGACACCTATAAACAATGCTAAAAATATGATCATTACATTTATATCATTTATATTGGTAAATGTAACCCAATTTTTTCTTTCCAAAACTAAATAATATTAATGAATTGTTGAATAACATAAATAACCAAATACCTTTTCAGTTTAGATATTTAAATAATTATCAAAAAAGATTACATAATAAAAATACATGTCTTCAAATCAGTGTGCATTACGTTAAACAAATATTCTCTTATTTAACATTAAGTCATCATCAAATCCATTCGAAACCCTCACATACAATATTCATTTATCATCATTAAGGCTAACTAGGGGAAAATTAATTATAATATGTGTGAGGTAAAATTCATAGTACGGTTAAACATAATAATTAAAAACAGATTTTTATCATATTGAATAAGATGAGAATAAGGGTATAAAAAATTATCCATGTTCTTTAGCCTAATATAAGAAAAATCGTACACATAAAACCAATATCATTAATTATGATTCATGGAATAAGGAATTAAAAATGGGAAGAGTCATGTGAATCAATAAACAAGATCCATGTGATTCAAATATTGATCATACAAAACATTTATAAACTAAATAAATTTTCAGTAAAAGGGGAATGTTTTATTGGAACAATATCTTCGAAACCCATTTTAAACACATATCATAAATAACTGGATCCCAGGTAAATCAAAAATAGAAATCCTTCGATGAATCAATAATTATTTCTTATTAATACAAGTATTATTAACCAATAAATATGAAAAATATAGTGGATCTCACCTATCAAATACTCTATAATTGGATCACATGTTACCTATAATGTGGAACAAATCATCCAATAATTTGTATTGGAATCACCTGTAATCTATAATAAGGTACAAACATTCAAAATAATTTCCTAAAATTATAACATAAATAAAACATTCATATCATGAAAAAAACACTTAAACCATCAATTATTCCACTTAACCCCTCAAAAATGACTATGTTCCATTAAAATATATTTGCAACAATCATAATACATAGATGTAATTAATAATGATGTAATCATTATAAAATGTCCATAATGGATAATATGTAACATGAATGGTTGATGGAATTGATTAATGGGAATACTATTAAATGATTATTTAAAAAGGATCATAATGAAAATAAACTTTTAACAGTGAGTGATATCAATGTAATTTATGTCAAGCAATAAATTATTCTCAAGGTTCAGTACGAACATTTATTGAGGGAAATATCAATCCGATTTTTAAAAAAATATATTTTTACATTCTAAAACATTTTTAAAGAATAATAAATTAAATTTCATTGAAAATATAAATTTTAAATAATAATGGGTGATTTAAAACAATTAGTGGAAATGATTAATGAAAAATAAATTCATGTTGCAAATGTTGAAAATAAAAATTTGTTTCAATCATATTGGAAATGGATTCCAATTTCCAATTTGGAAACCATTATGGAATTTGATTTGTAAAACCAGTCAAATGAAACACTATTATTTTCTAAAAAAAATTTAGAAAATAATTTTTGTTTATAAAAAAATTCTTCTTAAAATATTTAATATAACATTGATATGAATGAAAATGGTTCCAAATTATAAAGGTTGATAAATGATCTGTATCATTTATAAACAAGATTGTTGATATTTATACAAATAATTATATTTGAAAATGTAAATAAAAATGTGAAGTATATAGTTAACTACAGTATAAGAAATTATATTTGTATCATGAAAATAATATCATATCATTTTCATTAACGGATCATTGAAAATTTAAAATGTGGTAACACTACAATCATAATATATGTTTGCAAAGAGTCAAGTTGTGCGATGATGTCTGGTTATATCCCAGAATCGGAAGAAATTGAATGCATGTCGATGATATCGCCCATTAGAGTTTTTCATAGGTAGCTGGGTTTTTGTGAATTTTTATCCTCATTTGAATCACATTTGGATTGGAAAACAATGAATGATGGAACTATGATATATTAAGCAGATTGAGATCATTGAACATATCAAGCTTTTTTCTTATCATTTAGCATTGTCGACATAGATGATGGATAATCATGATGTTTTATATATATCTCTTCACATGAAGTTTCACCATGATATTTCTCAAATTTTTATTTTTGGACGAAATTGAGCTAAACCTATATGCTTCTATTTTGAGGAAACCTTTTGATATCTTGTACTCAGAGTTGAAATCCTTGTGTGGGGAGTGGTTTACGTTGCAAATAGTTCATTGGGAACAAGGTTATAATTATCTTGATACTTGGGAACATGAGTCATTGAGGAGGGAGAAGTGACCACATCTTTTTTGGTAATTACATCTTCTTCATGACTTCCTGTAGATGGATATTCATAACGGAGGGGAGTTTTTAGCAATATTTTACCTATATCAAGTATGTTTATTTTCTTAAGATACATTTACCATTGGTTTCAAACTCAATAGAAGTGTTTTTTGGACTTTACTACTAGATCTTGAGTAATAACACACTGCATATTATGGTACACATAATTTACTAGAGGATGGATTGATGTCATGAAAGGGTAGATCACACTGTGAGCATGTACACATCGTTTAACTGAGGGAAAATCATTTAGGATTTAAATATTATATTTTTAAATTGAGGAGATTTTTTATTTAACATATCATTTTCAATGTGGAATACACATCGAGACCATTGGTTATATGTCATGAACTGGCCCACACCCATGTTAAAGTCCCATGTCTGTCTATTTACCACATCCCTCTCTTCCAAATTTTTTCACTCATCCAAGGATTCTCTTAGGTGAGTCTAAAAGGTTCCTCACCTTTTGAATTGATTTGATCGGCCTTGGATCTTTGTTGCCTCCACAATGCATCAATCTAGGTGTGTTTACATTCCAGTTAATCCTTGCTGTTGATCACAGTAGCAACCTAATATTGCATTATTGGATATTTGGATCTATGTTTGATTATTATTGTTTTCTTCCTATAAACCTATAATGAAAAGTTGTTCTAATAGGCATTCCATGGTTACATGTGGCCCGACGAACATATGTTCTTGAGGAATATGGATTTTCAACTATCTGATGGCCACTTGGCTTATAAATTGAATCAATTATGGTGTAGGATTGATTCTATGGCCTTCGTTTGTGTTGTTGAATTTCATTTCATTTTGGATTCCAATAGCGCGAATGTGTGTCCCAAACATTGAGCTAGGTGGTTATGTCTCTAGACTATGATAATGAGATTTATTGTAATTTCATTGTATATTGATTTATGAAATTGGAATGATTGTTTGTGTGTGTTGAAAATGGGATTTAAAATAAAAAAAAAATTCTTTGGATTTTGATTAATGGATTTTGAAATGGGTTTTAATGGTTCTCAAATTATTGAAGTGGATTGTGAATGGTTTTGAATGATTTTTAAGGAATTTAAATGAGTTATTAAAAATAGAATTGGGCTATCCTTGGGTACATATGTGGAAGGTTTAACATCAAGAAATAATTCATTGTTTGTTATTATCAAGGGGAATTTTTTGGGATTTCATTTATTTCCTAGTCTGTATGTTCTACAGGAATGATATTTGATATTTGGGGGATTAATCATGGGGTATTCATCGGCTTTATTGGACTATTGTTCTAGGATCAGTTATTTTTCACTTTATTATTCTGGTACGAGTAGTCTACGGCCTTGTTCTATATTATTCCATTGAGTTATGATACCCTTGATAATATTTTATATATCTTGAATTTATAATATTACCTTGATGTGCCTGATTATTATGGTGAAAATTTTATGTAAAATATGATTTCAAAATGACATACCTTCTTTTTTTTAATATTTTAAAAGGGGAAATGATTATAATGTCTATTAAAAATTATTTTACAGGTTATCATGTCATATTTTTACATAAAATGAGGATACATGAATATTTATATAGATACTAGTTATGGAAAATCAATGTGGAATCCTACAGAGCCTATTATCTCACACACTATGCCCTTCTTTAGTAGTGCACAGACCATTTTGTGTCTTCCGTTGTTGGCCAAATCAAGGTGTCTTAGTGATGTGGTGTGGTTCATGTTAGCCGGTTGGTTAGTTGGAGGTGAGATGGTGGGATTTGTTCCACACCCTTCCATGGAGTGGCTATTTTTTTAGTCCATTCCATATAGACGGACTTGTCTTTTAGAGTTTTAACTACTCTTGATGTTGTTCTATTTATGCTTTTTTTTACACGTATAGAATATATATTTGTTATTCTTCAGATATTTCATTCTCACTATATATATATGTATGGGACATAGTTGTTCTGTTTGAGAAAAATCATTCCCTCTGTTTTTCTTTTTGATTCTCAGGTGCTTGTCAACATCCCATGGGGATCAGGAATGACCTTGGGTGATGACACATATTGGGTTCGGTTATGGGTTTTATGGAAACCCAAGTCGGTTCATTACCAGCCTATAATAAAATACTGAAATATAAAATATATATAAACATTGTTGAGATTTCGTTTTTAAAAAAATCTGTATAAATCTTAAACAGGTGCCTATGTAGAAAATTATACTAATCTATTATGTTAAAAATGTGTGTGTAACAAAGAAATTACATAACTATTGTTGGTGAGAGGAATTTTGGGATACAGTTTTGATGGTCTCAAATGAATTAAAAAAATAAATAAACTGAGTTATTTTATTTGTATAAACTCAGATATTGATCACTTCTATAAGTATTCAGTTATGGACATTGCCATAGGATGGACTACTAAACCATGGAGACCATTAATTCCATTATATAGTGTTTTTGGAAGATGACGCTGAATCATATCATGATCATGGATCATTGCTCCATTGGAGTTTATTGATCTTTCATGTGACAGAAAATAATTGTTGTTCTTTATCAGTGATCTATCCAAAGTCTATTTAGATGTCTGAATATTATTTTTCCATTTAATACATTTATCCAATTTTAATATGGATCAATTCCAAAAACATAATTGATTCCTGAATCAACAACATATCAAATTGAATGAATTTAATATTTTCATTGTGTTTATATCCCACTTTTTTTATTTCTATGCTGATTGTTCATAGATGAAAAATAAATGTATGCAGTTTCATCCCCACATGTTATGGCTTATATTTTTTTTCCCAATATCATCACATATTCATGTATAAAATTATCTTGGCCCGTGATTATTTAAATACATTGTATTCCATCACTGCAAGTTAGTTCCTCAAAACAAAAGATCAATACCATGGGTGTAGTCCATGATCCGGTGTCTTATTGAGGTGTGAAAAAATGAGGAGGAAGATTATAGGTTGATTAATACAAGAATCATTGGTTATGTTCATCCATTTTTTTTAAAAAGTATATTGGATGACTCAATAGAGGATGTTTTTCGTGGTGATATGATCTAGGATTCAAGCCAGCAGTCATTGAAGGTAACAACTAACCCTAGTTCAATGATTTCCAGTGATTGAAGTGATAAAGGAAGCAACCAAAAATATAGAGGATGAACAAAATGGTTCTATGAAATATCTTATTACACTATTTGTAATCAAGTGAGGCATATAGTTTATTAATCCTTTTGTAATGATACATTTTGCACTATGAGTGAAATATCACATGTTGTGTGACACATGTTCATCTGTGTGTATTGTATCTCAAATAATACATGGGAACAAGCACAGAATGTTAATGGAATCCACCCGACGTATATGAGAATGGCATAGATTGCATATGGAGGTATTGGGGAACATCCAGTTGTACACATGAATTCCTAGATGGAACTGAAAAGGAGTAAAGAGACTTCTACAAACCATATCTCATCACATAAATATCATTTATAATGTAGTTTAAATTTTGTGTGTGGAATTTCCACAGATCTGGATAAGGGGTTGGATTGTCTTCCCTTTTAACCCTAGATAACATCATTTAAACCATTTGATTGTTTTTCAATTCCTTCATTTATGGTGTATGTATAATTATTCTACTAGTTTTTTTACTAGGTATATTATCCCTATACGTAATGTGCAGTATTAAGTCCATTGATTTGGAATTTAATCCCCTCTTATTAATGATTCTCAGATTTAGTGTTTACTGTCCCTCTATGATAGTATGTCGTGATCCTCTATTATAGTTTTAGGATATGTAATGTTTTTGGTATTTTCAAGCGATCTTCGAGTAGGGAGTTGATCCACCATCAAGAAGTCCATGTTAATAGGATTATTTGTATTTTTACATATGATCCCTTATTTAGAAGGTATACTTTTTGTGTCCCTATTTGGTCTATGTGTGACCCCTATCTATGTACCTGTGTCTTTTGAGTGTGGTGGTTATTCATGGTAGTTAAAAATAATCATAACCTCTTGAATGAGTTTCATTAGTGATGACATAGATGATGATGTAGATTCTGTAGAAACCATAATTTCTTTGAGTAGAATCTTGTGGAAGGAAATTGGTTCTAAATTTATGGGGGCACAATTTCTTCCCTAAGTATATATGGGTTCCTCTTATTTCAATTAATTTATATAGTACTATTGTGATCTTATAATTCATGATGATATTTTTATGTGTTTATTGATGTTTTTTAGAAGTTTTTTTTATAACCACCCTCACATGTGATCTTACCACACATATTGGGTATTATGCAACGGAGGATCGATTTGACAATGTCCTAGGAGTATAGGGATTAGGTTTACAATAGAATGTTCATGATGAACCAAGATGTTTTCTAGGAGATTGAATTTTATAATATATATTTCTCTTGGATAAGGTTGGACATTGTAGTATTTTGGGGCTTGTTAATCACCAATTTTTGAATTTCATGACAGTACTGTCATAATCTATTTATGGGATCATATATGTATGCTAGCATTCTTTTAGTTGTTTTACATTTATTCATTGTGAGAGATTAGAGATGTGTGTGTTTGTACATGTACATTTGAAAATCAATCCCACTTGTGGGACATGCCTACTCAAAACGGTTTTCCAACACCTAGATTTTTGGAGGCATGTTTGGGGTAGACATGGGTGAACACTCGAGGGGTTGCATTGTGAAATTGTAGATTTTCTATGTTTTGTCATAATCACTTTTACTATAAAAAAATATCCATGAACATTAATATAATGAGATTAAAAAATATAATTTCAATTGTGACATTTTTTATATTTATTGAGTTTTAACATTATGTTTATGTGTGTTATGAGTTTATTATATTGGTTGAAAATAATCCTAATGAAAAAAATAATTTTTTTAGAACACATTTTCTGGTAATACAGTTGATGATGGTGTTTATGGTGAAGTGGCGGTAGCTCTAGGAAACAGTGTATTTATTTTAGTTTAATCACTTTTTTAATACCATAGATATTGATTTGGATGTTTTAAGTGATGATATCTTAATGTATTAATGAAATTTTCAGTGACATTTTGGTAGGTTTACATATATGTAAATCATCGAATTATTGTGACGTATTCTTTGAAATAATTTTGGGAATAATTTTTTTTGTGTTGATAACCATTGTGTTTTATATAGTTGAAGATAATTATGGTTATTTTAAAGGATGTTTAACATGATTCCATGAACACTATAATGGTGAATTTTTTTGAATGTGTTCATCTCTAAGGACTGGAAACACCTCATCAAAACTTATAATATTGTTTGTATTGAACCCAAAATCGAAGTTGGATAATAATAATACACATAATACAGACCTATTTGATTCGTTAGTTACTATGAAATCATTATTTTAAATTATTATTTTTGAATGATATTGAATTATTTTATTTCTGTAACATTTTTTTCACATAAAACCATTTGATTTAAAATAGAATTTTTTGATTTTGTTATTATTGTTGTTTCAGAAGAGAAACAATATAATTATTTAAAATTATATAGAATAATATTTTTTTTATATTTAATGTTAAATGATATGAGTAATATTTTTTGTTTTCCAATAAAAAATATCATTTTATTGAACATTCATATATTTTTAAAAAACTATTGTCGAATATTTGTTTAGAAATAAATATGAAACATTTGATTCTACATTCTATTTTTTAAAACATTATATGTTTTTCATGGCTCTAAAATTTTGATATCCATTTTAAAACTACAATTTTTTTTTCAAAAATATTCAGGTTACCTTTAAAAAAAATACTTTATCAATATAATAATTCTTTATTTTTTATTCAAAAGAAAAACTAATTTTTAAAGATAATTATTAAATTTTACCTGAAATTTCCTATGTCATTATAGTCATTATTTTTTTATAAATTTTTATCAATTACCTTATAATTGTTTTTATGATATATTTTATTATGGTTACATTATTTTTAGAATGAACCATTTATACTATGAACATAATATTTTTTGATTCCATTCTAAAATGTTCTGAAACTCATTTTTGGTACATTTTGGTCTTTATAAAATGATGATGTTGATTAATTATATATAGATAACATTTGTAATAATAATAATGAGTGGGATATAATATTGCCCTCTGATTCAATGGTTTAATGTTTTTTCACATAAGCTCAAATTGAAAATGATTGGATTTATTCCAAGCCAAAGGGTATATGTGAGGATTCATCTCAAGCCTATAAGTACATGTCATGATTTTTCGTAATCCCTTAGGGTACATGGGGGGTTTCCTTCCCTTCCTAATGGTATAAAATAGGATCATCCCAAGTCAAAAAATTTATACATGTGGTTAGCCCTAGCCTAATATGCGATGAATGTCATGGTGGTTCACCTTTACATTTGGTTTAAATGCCTATTTTTAAGCCATATTGTGATTCCATTAGCATATTCCTATAATTATTCTCCATGAATCATGTTTAATATATATTAATTTATACACATTATCCATGTAATATTGTTATCATATGATATTAAATGTATTATTGTGAGGATACATATACAATGTTTATTATTCAATATTCTTTTTAATAAAAAGATTATCCACATCCAATGTTTTATCATATACATCTAACATACCCTTAGATGATATGTTGATTTTTCTTACCTTATTGTGAATTTGATCTCACCCGTTTTTTATGTTTTTCTTCTCCCTATGTGATGAATATATTTATGACATATGCAATGTAGAACAGTGAGTCTAGATGATTTAAATTATATAGAAATAATTATATATTAATTTTTTATGCAGATAGTGAACAATAATGTGTATAATTACATTACCAAAAAATTAAGTAATCTTAAATTTAAATTAATTATTCCATTTTCTTAAATTTCGGGATGTTTTAATGTTAATTCTTTTAGATAATTATTTCATAACTCATTCACAGTACAAATATATAATACAAATTGCACATAATCAATCAAAAACTAATTTTTTTCAACATGAAACATTTCAGAGATGAAATTGTTACCTTTAATGAAATATATTCATTCAATTCAAATATAAATCAAACTCCCTCTTAACTATCCTTTAAACCTGTGAAAAATATTTAAAAATGGGGGATGAGAGAAAAATGTTAATAACGGATATAAAATGATAAAAAATAGTTAGTCAATTGAAAAATTCAAAATACCTAAAAATTTTACCATTATATAAATGTTTACTTCATGAAATAAAAAAAATTATTTCAATATGAAAAACACTTTTTTTTCTAAAAAAATAATTAAATACCAGATAAATCATATATAAATCATAAAATTTTAATCGGATATCATTAACTATATCACTCATCCTAATGTAATAAACATACAATCAACTTCTATAACCAATTAATTAGATGGATATCATTTACCGACATGTCCATAGTTTATATGGTAACCAAACAAACTTATTTTATAACAAAACCACCATTATATATAAATAATTTAAGATAAAAAATAATCACTAAATATAAAATATTACAATTTTCTATATCAAAATCATTAAATATTATCTTTAACCATAAGATTACATTATTAGATATAAAAATATAAATCTCATTTAAAAAACCAGTTTCAAAAAACTATAAATTGGATTTTTTTTGAACAAGACATCAATTATTATAAAGAAATAAAAACATTGAATAATGGTTTTCGTTATGGAAAATATTTTTTCAATGTATATGGTAAAATATAAAGTTCTTTATATTATTTGTAAATAATGTTAAACATTTAATACATAGATTATTTTTTAAAAGTAAATTGAAATAAATAAAATATTTACCTTTTTAAGGACCCATTTTCGGTGATATAATCATATTTTTAAAATTTTCATGAGAGAAAATTTGATTTTAAAGGAATAAATTTTAATAAATATATCTTTAATTTAAATCCAATTATAACATTTAAAACATTTGATGAATAACCTCTATTAAATAATAAAATTAAAAAAAATTAAATACAATTACAAGAAATAAATTAATGACACAACATATCAAATCAGTTGTATATACATACTGTAAAATATTATTGGTTCATAACATAAAAATATGACTCGTTGAAATGAAAATGGGATGATATCTTATACCTTGAGCGCGACTCCTCAAGTATGTTCTTTATCTTCCCTAATAATAATGTTCTGTAAATTATATAAATTTTTGAGAAATTTTTTTATATAAACTATTCATTTTATTTCAATTAATATATTGTTATCTTTCAACACTAAATCAATTAGTATTATCTTATATGTTTTTTTTGATATTTGGTATATATTTCAAAAAATAATTTTGGATGGTTGACTATGGCAAACAGAATCACCTTTTCATCATATCCATAATAATAAGAGTAAATAAATATTTTATAAATTTATAAATAAATTATAATTATTATAATAATAATTAAATTTTTTTTTATTATATTAGGTATGTTATGATCATATAGATAGTAGGTTGTATCTACTTTTGAGTAACATTTCCTTTTTTCTAATGATTAGTATGGAATTGTGAAATATAATATTTAATCATTACATAATGATGTTAACATGAAATATAAAAAGTTATTTATATAATTATACTTATTTATATCTTATATGTGGGGTGGTGATGAAAAGATAGATGCATTTCATTGTTAAGGCGATAGTCCACACCTACAAGAATAATATCATTATTTTTCAGTGAGTGAAAATTTATGAAATGTAATGAAAAAATTATTTTAAGAGTGGTAAATATTTCCTGAATATAATCAACATTCCATTTATATCAAATATAATTATTTAATATATCATTATAACCTTCCGTTTAAATAGTTATCAATTACGAATAACATCACTTCATGAGGCAGCAGTCCACCGTATAGAAGTGCGATATTATTGTATCCCATATAAAATTTAATTATAAAAGGAATATATTATGTAATGGAACAATATATATAATTATTTTATTAATATCATATATATAATTTATATGCATCATCGTACCAAACAATTAGTGTAATTTTGGAGTATTTCTCATAGTCCCCCATTGACATGATTGATGTTATCATTTCTCCTTTTATGATTTAGGGTGTGGATATTGGTCGTGAACATAACATATCAACACCTTACTATAGAGATCATGATGGTGTTATTATATAATTATATATGTAGAATATTTTAATGTTTTTTAATAACTAATAAATGAAATGGCATAGTTAGTAATTTTAATGCTTCTCATACAATCTTTTTAGTATTATACCAAATGCATTACTTCAATTTCTTTCAGGTGAAAAAAAGATTCTATATTGAGTGGATAAAAGTTAGGTATTGATTTTCTATGTTGTATTTTTGAAACAAATATGGTCATATAATATATTTTACACATGCTTTAGGTCATATAATCATTATATTTTTAGATTAGCACCTGATAAAATAATATTTACATTAATTGTGGTAATAAATATTTATGTTTTCACTATTCATTATTGTTAAAAATTATTCTGATCCTATTCTAAATAGAAATATTATGATGACTCATAATTTTTTAAAAAAAATTGTCAAATTAAATTCCAAGATGTAGAAAAAATTAATGTAAAAAAAAACCAACATACATGATGAAGAAGTGGCTTATCAAGAACAATATTTTTCAATTAAAAAATGATTTTATATTAACTTTATGACTAATAATAATTTTATTTTGGAATTTAAATTAATCATTATAAATATATAATATATACAATAATTTTAGAACATTCTCCATTTTGGTGTATTTGAAATAGTCTTAATAGAGAAACAGTATGAAGATTAAAATATTTTTCTAAAATATCACTTTATTTAATCAAAAAATAAACCAAAAATAAAATACAATATATTATTTATTAAAAAACATTTTTGGAAAAAATTTTATATATAATATTCATGTTACAGTAATTCATATTCAAAACTAGAATGATAATTTTATGTTATTTAATTTAATGAATAGAAATGACATTTTTACACAAAGTTGGACTATTAAATGAAAAAAACAATATTCCTTGAAAAATGCAATAAATTTACCGTGAAGTTATTTATATATTTAGATTTATAAAATAATTTTATCAAATTCATATTATAAATCATATAAAAAATTAGTTATTGTATTTCTATAAAAATTGATATAAAAATCATTTTTTGATGAATTTATTGTAATTAAACAATAAAATGAATTTACTAAAAATTGATTTATTATTCTAAAATAATTTATCAATAATTTATATTTAGTTAAATATTTAAAGTTAAATATGTTTCCAAAATTAGTTAATACTATTCATTCTCCCCGATTAATCATCTATCTTATAATGGTTATATATATATAGTGTGTCGTTTAAGATATTTTTTGTATATCTATTACGGTATCGAACATAGTTTTCATTAATAAAATCATTTGGTGTTACATAATCTAGCATTAAAAAATTTCTTCTTATCAATTTTAATTTTACCTCTATAATCTATGGTTGGAAATATTAAAATACATTTTTTATACCCACATCAAAAATGAGTTAGTGAAATGTTCTATTTAAATGATGGAAAAAGAAGTATGATGGTCAACTATAATAAGGGATAACATGATTTTCATGTCAGAGAACAAAAGTGGCTGTTTTGATTTGGACATCGAGGAAACTATTACTTTTCAAAAATGATAGATAGTGATAGATTTATTTTATAAAAAAAAGGTGAATACTGATTAGAAAGATACATACCTAAATCCATAAATCTATTTTGAGATAAAAGACCATTTCATTCATTGAAAATTAACAAAATTTGATTAAATTTTCATTTTAATGATAATTTATATGGATTTATAAATTTTATTACGATAATGATTAAATAATAATTTATTATACTCTCATTTCTAGTAGATTTTTCACAATTAACAAATTTATACCACACAATCATCTTTTGTCCAAAGATGAGTATCCCTGATAAATTATTAATGCATGAATACCTAAAAAACATATAATGAATAATATAATACATCCAAATGATAATAAAATATTTCTCATGTCATTTGAAATTAAATAAGAAAAAATTATTATATGGTGTGATTTTAAAAAATTATATTGATTCTCTTATGAAACAATAATAATCACAAATTTACAAATTCTATTTTTAATCAAATGGTTTTATGTGATAAAAAATGTCACAAAAATCAAATTAATATAATAATTTCATAATAACTAAGAATCATGTAGGTTGGTTTTACGTTTTATAATATTATCAACCTTCAGTTTTGGGTTCAATACCAACAATATTATATGTTTTCAAGAGGTGTTTCCTGGCCTTAGAGATGACCACATTCTTAAAATTTCACCATTATAGTTTCCATGGAAACATATTGAACATCCTAAAAATAACCTTATCTATCTAAGAATTTATAAACCACGATGTTTATCAATAAAAATAAATTATTCCCAAAATTAATTAAATGAATACATCACATTAATTCGATAATTTACATATATGTAAACCCAACAAAATTTCTCAAAAAATTTCATTAATGATATTAGGATATCATCACATAAAACATCCAAATCATTGACTATGTAATTAAATATGTGATGAAACATATAGAAATACATTTTTCCCTAGAGCTGCCACCACCTCACCAGAAACCCCATCATCAATTGTATTACCAGAATATGTGTTTTTAACAAAATATTTTTTCATTAGTAATATTTCCAACTAATGGAAGAAAGTCGTAGCACACATAAACATAATGTCAAAACTCATTAAACCTAAAACATTTAAAGTTGAAATTATATTATTTATCTCATTATTTTAATGTACATGGATCTTTTCCTATTAGTAAAATTCATTATGACAAAACATAACAAATCTATAGTTTCACAACGCAACCCACTGAGTTTTAACCCATGTCTACTCCAGACCTGCCTCCAACAGTCTAAGTGTTGGAGAACCATTCCGAGTAGTCATATTCCATATGTGGGATTAATTTTCCAAATGTACATGTACAAACACTCCCATATCTAATCTCACACAATTCATAAATATAAAACAAATAAATGAATTTATACATGAATCTATGATCCCATAAATAGAGTATGCAATTAATGCCATGAAATTAAAAAATTGGTGATATATAGGCCCCAAAAAGCTACATTGTCCATCCTTCTCCATGAGAAATATATATTATCAAATTTAATATCCTATAAAATATCTTAGTTCATCATGCACATTCTATAATAAACATACTCCCTATCCTCCTAGGTCATTTTCAAATAGATCCTCTATTGCATAATACACAATATGATTGGGAAGATCACAATAATGGGTGATTAAAAAAATTACTTTTAAAAAAATATCATTAAACAAATAAAAATATCATCATTAATTATATGATCACAATAGTACTGTAGAAATGAATTGAAATTAGAGGAACCCATATAAACATAGGGATCAAACCATACACCCTAAAATTCAGAACACATTTACAGCCACAAGATTCTACTCAAGAAAATTCTTGTTCATATAGAATATACTTCCTAATTCATGCCATCACTAAAGACACTCATACAAGTGGTTATGATTATTGGGAACCACCCATGAATACTCACAACACTGAGAATACATAGTTACATAGATAGGGGTCACACATAGACTACATAGGGACTTCAAAAGTCAACCATCTATGTAAGGGATCATATTTAATAATACAAAGAATCCTGTTAATATGGAGTACTAGATGGTGGATCAACTCCCTAATCAAGGAGTCCATGAAAATACTAAATAATCTACATATCATAAAAATATAATGGAGGACCACGACACATTATCATAGAGGGGAACTATAAACTAAATCATAGAATCATCCACACGAGGGGGTCAAAATCTTAACATGTGGACTTAATATTACACATTACCTAGAAGGATTTAATACCTTGTAAACACAGTAATAGAATAATTATATATACAAAAGAAATTAAAGAATTAAAACACACTCAAATGGTGTAAATTATGTGAACTAGGGGTAAAAGGAAAGACAATCCAACCCCTTATCTGTATGTGTGGATATTCCACACACAAAATGTAAACTACATAATAAACGATATTTATGTTATGAGAGATGGTTTGGAGAAGTCTATTTTTACATTTTCAGTTCGATCTAGGAAATCCTATGTACCACTGGATGTTCCCCAATACCACTCTATGTTATCTAGGATATTCCCATATACACCTGGTAGATTCTATTAGCATTATGTCCTTAATCCCCTGTATAATTTGAGATAAAACACCAATAGATGAACATGTGTCACACAACATGGGATATTTCATTCATAGTGTAAAATGTACCATTACAAAATGATTCATACACAACGTGCCTCACCAGATTACACAGAGTGTAATATGAGATTTTATAGAACCATTTTGTTCACCCTCTATATTTTTAGTGGATACCTCTGTCACTTCTATCATTGGAAATCATTGTAATAGGGTTATTTGATACCTTTCATGACCACTGTCTTGGATCTTATATCATATCACCACGAAAAACAACTTTTATTGAGCCATCCCACAAAAATGTGTAAAGAACATGGAATAATATAACCAATCATTATTATTTTGACCTACCTATAATCTTCCTCCACATTTTCCACACCTCAATCACACCATTCATCATGGACAATAGCCATGGTATTGATCTTTTTTTTGATGAACTATCATGCAGTGATTGAATACACTGTATTTAAAAAAACACTGCTCGATGAAATTGTCTACATGAAAATGCGATGAAATTGGGAGAAAACTATAAGCCCTAAAATGTGGGGATAAACCTCATCCATTTCATATTCATCCTTGAACAATCAGCATTGACATAGAAAAAAATAAGTGGGTTATAAACACATTGAAAATAATTAATTCAATAAATTTTATCTGTTATCTATTTAGACATCAATTATGTTTTTTGAATTGATCTATATTAGAATTATATAAATATTTATGACGGAAAAATAAAATTAAAACATCCAATTATATTTTGGATCGATCACTGATAAAGAACAACAATTATTTTCTGTCACAAGAAATATCTAAAAACTCCAATGGAGCAATGATCCTTGATCATGATATGATTCAGTCTAATCTTCCAAAAACACTATATAATTGAATTGTATGTCATTATGGTTTTTTAGAACATCTTATGAAAATGTCCTTAACTGAACACTTATATAAGAGATCAATCTCAGAGTTTATATAAATAAAACATGTCAGTTTATTTATTTTTTAATACATTTAAGACCATGAAACTATCTTCAAAAATTCCTTTTACCAACAATGATTATGACTTTTCTAGGTTACAGCGACATTTTTAACTTAGTTTTTTTTGTAGAATTTTTTAAACAGGCTACTTTTTAAGATTTATTTCACATTTTTCAAAAATAAAGGTCTAGTATTTTTTTATATAATATATATTCCAATATTTTATTCATGTCTATTAAAAAATCGACCTGGGATTCCATAAAAATGAGATCCATACCCAATATATGTCATACCCAAACAGAATTCCCGATCCCCATGGGGAGGCGACAAACACTTGGGAATCAAACAACAAAACATATGGAATGATTTTTCCCAAATAGAACAACCAAGTACAATGTATATATATACTGAGAAATAAATAGCTAATGAATGGAAAATATATATTCTGTACATTTAAAAAAATAAAATAATAGAAAAATAATAACAATAGATAAAACTATTAATGGAAAGTTCAACTATATAGAATAGACTAAACAAATAGTCGCTCCATAGAAGGGTGAGGAAATAATCCCACCATCTGACCTCCAGCTACCCAACCAGCTGACATGAACCTCGCCACCCCACTACGACACCTTCCTTTTTCCAACAACGAAAGTCAGAAAATGGTATGTGCACTACTAAAGAGGGGAATAATCTGTGAGATAATAGGCTCAGTAGGATCCGTCCTAGGTTTTCCACAACTATTCTCTATATAAAAATTCAATTATCCTTATTTTTTGAAAAAATATCACATGATAATCAGTAAAATAATTTTATAGTAAACATTGTAATCCATTCCCCTTTTCAAAGTTTTAAACAAAAGAACGTATTTCATTTTAAAATCATATTTTTCATAAAATTTTAACAATAATAATCCTGAACATCAAGGCTATATTAGAAATTCAATAAATATAAAATAAAATCAATGGTATCACAACACCATGGAATAATAAAGGACCAGGCCACATACTACTCGTACCATAATAATAATGTGCAAAATAACTGATCCTAGAATAACAGTCCAATGAATCCAAGGAAAATCCCATGAGTAATCCCCCCCAAAGATAAAATATCATTCTCCCAGAACAATAGGACTAGGAAATAGATAAAATCCCAAAACATTCCCCTTGACAATAAGAAACTATGGATGATTTCTTGATGTTAATCCTTCCACCTATGTACCTAAGGTTACCCCAATTCTATTTTTCATTAATCATTTCAATTCATTAAAACCCATTCAAAACCATTCACAATCCATTTCAATGATTTGAGAAGAATTAAAACCCAATTCAAAATCCATTAATCAAAATCCATGGAAACCCATTTTTCTTTTAAAACCCATTTTAAACCCACAAAAACAATCATTCCAATTTCATAAATCAATATATAATGAAATTACTATCAATGTTATTATCATATTCTAGATACGTAACCACCTACCTAAATGTTTGGGACACACATGACAATAATTGGAATCCAAAATAAATGAAATCCAACAACACCATAGAAGGCCCTAGAATCAGATATACTCCATGATTGATTCAATTTAGAAGACAAGGGGTCAGCGGATAGAAGAAAATACATATACCTTAAGAACAGATGTCTGTCACACCACAAGTAACCATGGAATGTCCTTTGGAACAATATATCACGATACGTTTAGAAGAAAACAACATCAATAATCAAACTTAGATCATAAGATCATATAATGAAATATTATGGTTCTATCATGATTAACTATAAGGAAAAACATAATGTAAACATACCTAGATCGATGCACCACAAAGGAAATAATGGCCTAGGGATGATCAAATCAATTCAGAAGGCGAGGAACCTTTCATAATCAACTAAGAGAATCCTTGGGTTGAGAGAAACTAATTTTTGGATGATATGGGTGATTGAAATAGACATACATCATACTTTTGCATGGGTGTGGGCAAGTTACTAACATGTAACCTATTGTCTCAATGCGTAGTCCACACTAAATATAATAAGTTAAAAAAATCATCACATCAGTTTAATAATCTGATATTTATATCCTAATCAATGTTTCCCTCAAGTAAATGATGTGTACATGCTCAATGTGTGATCTACCCTTTCATGACATAAATCTATCATCTAGTACACTACGTGTAACATAGGTACACAATGGGTTATTACTCAAGATCCAGTAGAAAAGCCCAAAACACACTTCCATTGAGTTTGAAACAAAGGGTAAATGTACAAAAAGAAAAAAACATACCCAATATAGGTAACATGTTGCTAAATTATCCCCACCGTGAAGACATTCCATCTACAGGATGTCATTAAGAAGATTTAATTACCAAAAAAAGATGTGGTCACGTCTCCCTCATCAAGACTCGCATTTCCAAGTCCCATGAGAATCATATCCTTGTTTCCATTTGAATATTTGCAACATAAACCACTCTCCACACAAGGATTTCATTTCAGTCAAAGATATTAACATGTTTCCCCAAAATAGTTATATATTGATTTATCGAAATTTCTTCTCAAATAATAATTTCAGCAATATTAGGGTGATACTTCATGTGCTGTGATATATATAAAACATCATGATTATCCATCATCCGAGCCGACAAAGCTAAATAATAAGAAACTAGATCGATCTGTTCAATGATCTCAATCATTCTAATTAATCTCAGTGCCAAATTTCATTGTTTTCCAAGACAATCTTGATCTAAATGAGGATATAAATTAATAAAAACATAACAACCCACAGAAAACAACAATGGGCAGTATTATCGACCTCCATTCAATTTCATCTGACTCTGGGATATAAGTAGACATCATCATATAACATGATTGTTTTCCGACGTCTCTTAATCACGTCATGGTCCATCAAAAGCCAAATTTCCCACCTATAACCAAAATAGGTGAACCTTGGACATAAACAATCCAAAAAATTATATTGTAACATTGTACTCTTTCAACATTGGTAACTCTAAAATCGTAAGACCTATGGAGGAATAAATTCCATTGATACTTTAAATATAAAAAACATAATGAATTTAATTGTGTAACATTTGATGTGGGTGTAAATAAGCCTCTTAAAATAATATTATTGAGTAATATATCATATATCGCAAAGAATACAATTTGAGATGATTCACTCATACAGTTATCGTAACATTAAAATTTAGAAGTAACCAAATAATAGATTATTTGTATCACATGTAAATCAAAATAAAATAATTGTGAATTAAAAAAAATATTATAAAACATGGTTAAGAACCTAATCTTATAATATCAATAATAATGAAGATATAATATATCCCAATGAAAGGAAATTGAATTATAAAATTTTTTACCCCTGGTTACATTCATGTCAAGTCCTAATGGATTAGATAAATTTAATTGAAACAAAAAATACAATGACGTATGATGGATTCATGATATTAAAATTAAATTTGGTAGTATAAACCCCATATTAATTTAATTAGATACATAAAATTAAAACATGCATCAATGAATAGAAATTTAGAGGAAGTCCCTTAACTCAGGTCTATATATTACAAGTATGTTCCATAACTTCTATATAAATATAATTTATAAACTAATTTATTTCATTTGATTCATTTTTAATTCTAATAGTTTACAAATAAAATATTTATATTACTTATATTAAAATTAAAATTAAATACATAATTATTTAACACCATATTACGTGTTTTATGGATGTTTAATATGATGTCTCAAAAAGATTTTGATGTGTTGATTAAGGTCAAAGAAGTCAATATTGATTCATATATATAAGAATTTTCATTAAATTATTTTCATTTTTTATAAATCAGTTATTATTTTAAAATCATCTACGAATAATATTTATTAAAAATTTACTCTGATAAAATCATGGAGATAGTAGGTCATACGTATGCATTAGTAACATTTCCAATTTTGAATGATCATTATTGAAATAAGAATTGTATTATTATATATTTAAATAATTAAAATTATATCATAATTATAATGTTTTTTGCATTATATATACATATATATAAAATCTATATGATATTTGATGAAAAATTAATCACATCGTTTGTGGACATGTCAATCCATGTGTATAAACAAATGACATTACATTTTTTCAGTGGGTGAAAATATAAAAATTGAAATGACATATTATCTACTTAGAATGTTATTTACGTAATAAAAATCACCATTTGTTCACATGTAACACATATATTTAATAACTATATAATTATTACCTTTTATAAGAAATGTTATTGAAAAAAGAAACTCATCACTATAAGAGGCGGTAGTCTGTCGAACACACAAGTGACATTATCATATTCTCGATGGAATGTAAAGATAAAATATATGAAATATAAGAAATATATAATTATAATTATGTTAAAAATATAATAAATTTATATAATTTAAATCCATAGTTAATACTATTCATGAGAGATGACGATGAGGATAATTATATATGTTTCCAAAGAGATAGTCCTCCACACACATGATCGAAGGTTTAATTCCTCATTTTATGGAATAGCTGAAAGAATTATGTTATTATACTTAATAAATAAAATTTAATTTTTTTGTAGACACTACTGTTATCATATAATCTTAATTGGGCTATATATGACGTAGTTTTTAGAGAAAATAAAATACAAATTATTTGTTAAGAATAATACCTTATCTTTGGAAAACTATATTTGGATTGCGGTAAAATGCATAAAATATATAATTTTATCCAAAAAATGATTATATGATTTAGGGAGAGAATAATTATTTTATCTGGTCTAGTATTGGATAAACCAGAATTTTTTTATAGTGTGATGTGTTGTGTAGAGGGTATGATATTGTTGATGCCAATGAAGTGGCACACATGTAATTATCAAGAAAACAATAAATACATATACATGTCACATAAAAAATATTCAAACTTGATCAATATATTGATGTAGGCAAGTTATTTCTACAATATCTCCATACATTATATATTATACTAGTTTTTTATCTTTTTAATCTATAGCGTTTAAGTTTAACCCCTAGAAAACCCACCTTCACCAAAGCCTTGGTATAAGATTTTTACAGTTTTCACTAATAATTATGACCAAACATTATTTTGAATATATTATATAATATAAATTATATTTAATCTGAATATGGATCACATTATATAATATTTAACACCAAATTTGTTTCACATTAATTTCAAAGTAATTTCAGAAACATGATGAAAAAAATATTTTCGAGAAGTGTAATTTTCATTCAAAAAATATTTCATATTAACTGTATGACTTCTATTAATCATGATATAAATATATATTTAAACTTATTGATATTGAATGAATACATTTATTTTAAATATTTCTTAATTATAGATTTTTTATTTAATTAAAAAGGAGATATTTTATGAACATTGAAATAGTTTTTAAAAAATAAATCATTTTTAACCCTAATAAATATTCTTATATGAAAACCTGATATAAAATTGAGACAAATTTAACTATTTTTTTTTATTATAAATAATTAATACATCTATTCTAGGAAATAATATTCAGTTTTTAATGGTACATGTAAAATTATAATTTATTTTCATAAAATGATTGTTTTAAAAATAATATAATTTTCACTATTCACTATAAATTTAATATTATGAAGAAAAAAAAATCCTTAAATTTATCATGATATTTTTCTTTCAAAACAAAAATAAATTTTTAAAAAATAATTTTTCTATTATTCCATTATTTTAATTATTTTATTATATCATAAAAATATAAGAAAATCCATTTAAAGAAATCTATTTTTTACCAATAAATTGACAATATAAAAGATTGAATATTCATTTAATAATAATTTATCAATAAAACTGTATTAACTATTATATATATATATATCATAAATTATGTAATCACATTCATACCCACAACTTTAAAAGCTACTTTATAATGATTATATGTTTCAATGGTCATATAATATATCGAATCATCCATAAACACTACATTACCTATTTTACATGGACTATAATTTACATTAAATAATAATTATATATATTTTATGATTAGATATTTTGAGAATAAGAAAAATAATATGCATTATATGTGAAAATTTCTACTAAGTAATAATTTTTTCCAATAAAACAAAACACATTAATATTAAATATAATTTCTTACCCTGAAAATATTCAACATATTCTTCATGATTTAATCAATGTCCCAAAACATACATAAAATCTTTGAAACCCCATTTAAAATTGAAAATTATAAAAAAAACTAATAAGGGAATTAATAAGAATAAAATATTTTGTCTAGTGAAAAACAGGAAAACCCATGATCTGATTTCCTTTATCTCTAAAATAATTTATCAATTGAAATAAATCATATTTATATGTAATTAACATAAAATATTTCCACAAGAATACATTAAACCCTATTAAATGAAAATTATAAAACTTCTAAAAAATAGAGCATTAATTTCATCACCCATGTCAGAATAAAGGAGTGCAGTTGAATCCATCGGATAAACCACCATGGGATACATCTTATTATTTTATATTTATGTAATTACTATTTCCAATTAACATGGGTCACTATCTAGTCATATTAATCATATAATATGTATTAGGACCACCAAAAGATATCTAGGAAAATTCAACATATATGTTATAACATGCTCACCCTTGATTTATAATAGGGTACAACCCATCATAAATTTCATATTGATATCACCCATTTCACATATATAATTTTTCAGTAACATATATTATTATTATATTTCATCCATGTAATTTTAATTATAAAATTTTGAAAAACATTAAATAACCATATGAAAAACTTGGTTTTCAAAATACATTTCCCTTTTATTATTACATTCAAAATATAAAAAATATGAACACAATAAACAATTTTCATAAAGAAGAAACCTAGAATAATATAGAGTAAACATAAAAATAACTATGACTATTAATATTTGTAAACTAAATACATTTTTTATATGATAGAAATCATTCCTTCACAATTTCATAAACAGAGTTGAATGTGGGACTTTTGAAGATGATTTTAAGAAGAAATACCTTTACATTGAGTTTAACATGACATGTAGATTCAATATAATAATGAATAATAATTTTTTGAAAAATATTTAATTTCATAACAAAAATATTATATTTTATTATTCATTTTATATAAATTATTACATTGTTAGTTAATAAAATTAATTGTTTATATTTATGTCAGATGTTTCTGTCGAAATTTGGCCCATATGTCTAAAATAACTTTGGTAGGGTTAAATAGCAACAGTGGATATAATACAGTCATGTACAAAAGTACTAATAATAAATTAACACTATCTTTTATATATCAATAATACTTATAAATATTAAAAGTAAACATTTAAATGAAAAAATGAACAACAATCCAATTGGAGAGACATTATGCCTTACGTATGCATTTTGAAGGATTATTTTTTTCAATAAACATAATAGAAAAAATGTATTTATTAAATTATCTTTGAAAAATATCATAATAAGATAAATATCATATTAATACTTTAAATCTAGATATATATTATTAATCTTATTTTTTTATAAAAACTTTAATTCTCGTTACTTCGTGGAGGTGGTAGTTGATAGGTATGCGTGAATGACATTATCATATTTGACTAATAGTATGGAGAGAAAGAAAATGATATATTATATTTTTGGAAAGAAAAATATTTCATTATTATCCTATATTATCTTAAATTCCATCAATATAAAAAAGTATGAGAGGTAGTATTGGAAAATGATTTTCATGAGTTTACAATGTGGTGGTCCACTGTATACGTGATAAATGGATCACTTTCTAATTTGATGCATATTGGAGATGGATATAAATTATTCTCATTAAATAATATAATAAAATGATATTTTTATTATTTAATAATGTTTTAAGTTAAAATAATAGAGTTCTAAGAAGAAATATATCTTATACGTGTAAATAAATATTATACCTCTTATATGGAAAATCTCCCTTGATTAGCACCTTATATCCACCAAGGATTGTGTTACACCAAAACCAAGAAATAAAACATTATTATAGGGATTAATTGGGGTTATTTTTGAAGTGTTTGGATGAATTGTATTGGATTTTTGGGGTAAATGATTTAGGATTAAAATATGTGAATTTTATCAATGTAACAAGAATTATTTTAAAATATTGTTTTTTGAATAAATTCGTTGAAATAGCCCCGTTTATAAGTGAATAAAATTACACTTATGTGAACAAAATATACCTTTAAATGATATCCTTACACTATTTGATATTGAATGATATTAAAAGTTATAACATAATTTTTTTGGGTTCTATTGGTTCTATAAAGCATCACTAAATTATTTTCAAACAGGATTTGATTAAGTGGGAAGTCATTTTTCGTATAGAAATATTTTTTAAAAAAAATGGTTTTAAGTGTTTTGTGTTTAAAATTATATTTAGTATTGGTTTTGAATAATAGTTGAGTTAATATCATAATATATATTTTTTAAAAATAATATTATATTCAATAATAATAATGTTTGAATTAAAATTATTAGAAAAAAATTTCACCATTTTAACAAAACATCTCTCTTCAAAATAATAGTGTCACAATTGTTATTAAATTTATTAATATTAATCAAAATTTCTTGAAATATTTGAGGATTATATTGTTTAAAAATAATATTTAAAAAAAATATATCCATTTTACACATTTAATTTAAACAGTTGATGAGTAATAATTTTTATATAATCATCTAAAAAAATATTTTGTAAAATATTATGTAATTTTCTATAATGATATAAATGGTTTTCATAAAAAAATATAATATTTTATTATGATAATTTCATACAAATCAAAATTAAAAAAAATATTTTTTCATTATTCCCATAAAAACTATTTATTTTAGAAAAAAATCCAATAAAACAAAATTATAAAAAAATTAAAATTAAAATTTGTGGTAATATTGTCAAATAAAATTTCTAAAACTTATAAACAAAATGTTTTAATAATTTCATAAAATATAATGAAAAATACTTCTACTATAAAATTTTATTTCCAAATATCAACTATTATTATTCTTATTTCATACAATTTACCAACTAAATTAGCGTCAAATTTTATATAGTGTCAAAAATAATTAATCATAAATAATAATATTTTTTAGGAAATAATAATTCATATCATATAAAGTGGTAATATTTAAAAATTTTAAATTTATAAATAATTGATGGTATTATAATTCATTTTTGGTAATCTAATTGAATTTCATTTATATTAAAAGTATTTTTTATTTTTTATACATATATTTAATAAAATAATTAATCCAATTATTTTCCACTACTTATATAACTATTTTTTATCTATCATACTTAAATATTTAAATTTTATCAAAATATATTGTGTTAAAATTTGTGTTTTGTGTTTCTTATAGTGCAAGATATCATACACATTCACCTAGTTAATGGTAATCGCATATTAAAATATTAGGTTGGTACATTCAACTCCCTACATAAATTTCATTCTTGTAATTTTAATTTTTTCCCTATAATAAATGTTTGTGGGTGTATTCCTAACATATTAATCTTTTAGGATATAACTTCGAATATGATATCACCCTTCCTCCCATATGTGGGATTATGTTACATTAATTATTAAAGTAGTATAAATATTTAATTAAATTATATTCTCAGGTATGTATATTCCTGAGTCATATATTCTCTATAACATACATTTCTAAAATAATTGGAATTTGTATGATATTAAACCAAAGTGAAAAAATAATCTATCCACAAAAATTATATCTTCAACCGTTTGAGGGTATATTATCCCACACTAGTCAATATTTATGATAATACCAAATATGCGATATTCAAAATAAAAAAACATCAATAATTTATAAATCACATGTTTCCAATACTATAAATTATAAATTTTATGTATCAATAATTCTTATATTATCCCAAATTCAATATTATATAAATCATCATAGTTATCCAACCCTAAAACATATTTTCATCGATTGTTATAAAAAAATTTATTAATTCCACAATATAAATTTTCACATTTATAGTCACACTTTAATATATGTGTCCAAACCATTAAAGTAAAGTTAGTAATGAAAATAATCATATATATCACATAATCTTCATAAAATTAAAAATATACCAGAATATCATCGATAAGTATCGGTATACCTAAAAATTCATAGAATTATATAAAATTAATTCATATTTTGATATTAACAACAATAAATTTGGTTAGTCTTGAAATCTCACAGTCTTCTTTACAATAATGAAAATATAGTGATTTTAAATAAATTATAAATGCTCTATTATATTTTTTATGACATTGTGATTTATGTACATCCAAATTTCTATGTACCATCTTAATGATACTATTTCAAATAAATTTTAATACCCAAAAAAAAGATAAAAATAAAATTAGATTAAATTATTATTTTAATATGAATACAAAATATTAATATGTCTCAATAATGAAACATGAATTTCTTCCTATTATAGTTCTATTTCAATTTTCATTTTATTATGTTAGGTTCTCAAGTACTTCTTTACATAATACCATACATTAATGTGGAAAAAAATTTCACAATGGTACAAAAATGATATTTTATTGAATAATTAATATCTTTTGGATGTGTATGGAAATGTTTGCAGTCATAGTAACTTTCACTATACACCAGAATAAATATTGATTCAATTATGAATCAAAAACTTTTGGGGTGATTACCCATGGATGGTTCTATGCCTCAATTTTATCCACAAGCCAGTATCTAGAAAGGGGTGTAATATCAGGGGGAAACACATATTATTTAATTTCAAAAAACCCCAGTATATTTTATGATATAAATAAATATATGTTTTAATTGGAACTAGGATAATAACAAAATGTCTCTTATCCTAATCCCAAAATAAAATGCCTATTGTTAAATGTTATAAAATCACAATGGTATATCTATTCATATCTAAATGGGAAAAATACTAACTTATAAATACTTAAATTATATTCAACAAAACTAATATATATAATTTTATCCCAAATCATCTATGATAAGAACTTTTATAGCACAAACATACACTCCTAGGTCAATTTACATAAATGACTATTTCAAAACTAACATTATTATGAATTATTGATTATTGGACATAAATATCCCATAATTAAAATAAATAAAGGAAACATATCACTATATATATATTCTAGATATCTTTTATGTTTATAAAATTATATAATTATGAAAAAAAATAAACTAATAAAGAATGTGTTCTTATCATCTAAAGGACGTTGTTTTCCAAAATAAGAATCTATTGAATACATAAAGTCTTCAACTTATCCAAAAAATATATATAAAATTTATTCTATTATACAAAACAAATTTGTGATTATTTGTAGATAAATTTATAAAATAAATGAATACTACTGTTTTTTCTCAAATGGTCAATAAGTGAAAACAAATAGTAGAGGAAATCCTCGAATAAATATGGAGAAATTATTTCGTTTAGAGAAATTAATTATCATACCTCCGTAGTCAATTGAAATTGATTGCATTATATATCCATGAAAATCAATGTGAATATGTATAAAAATATTCTTTGATCTTTTATAGTTTGAATATGTAATGAAAGTCATCAAAAACATGCTTTAAAGTCCTTTTTCAAATACATTATACTGTTATGGGAATTGGTATACTTCCAAACCAATGAAGTTTTGCCGCAGGACACTCATCGACGCTTCAAGTGGATATATAATCTCTAGAATAGCTATAACTTTCTATGTATAATTCACTCATCATATTGAGAAAATTAAAAAACAATAAATCATCACAATTTCCAATAATAATTTTTATTATAATAATGACATAATGAATGCCAATACTTTTCAAATTTTTATTAAAATAGATAACATGATCATAACTTGTTTTATAGAATGGGTTCTGTGTTCAATCACTACATTTTAAACTAACTAATAATCCTCCAAATTGGAATAACATTATATTATGAACCAATACATTCCCCAATGTCAATAAAAGGGATTACATGATCGAAACACTATATAAAAACAAGGTTGATAGTTAAAAAATATTTTTTAAACCCTTTAGTGTAATTAATAAACATATGAATCATAATATAACTTATATATATTTTCAATAGATACACTATCAATAATTCAAATAAATTTATTTTTAACCATCCATCAAGAAAAAACATCTATGAGTAGTGGTATATAGTTTTGTGAATGCCATAATGACGTGATAAAATTTTAAATAAAGTAAGAATGTGGATGGTTGAAATTTTACATTAACTGCATCGTCCAATGTAAATTTAGAATGATGTTGATATATATTTTTAACATCATTACAAAATAATGCTTTGAATACTATCACACAAGAGGGGGTCATCAATCGAATTATTTTATTTCACTAATTTAATCTTCAAAATTAATATATATATATATATATATATAATCTTATATGCAATTGTGTTTCTGGGTTTCTTATTGAATGTATTTGGTAACATAAATCCCTTGAGATTCATATTATTTTTAACAAGAAAAGGAAAATGGAGGTAAAAACATAAATGTTCTTTTAGAAAATATGTTTACCATTGAATTATAATAAAAAACATTATATCATAAACAAAAGTATGTTTTGACAAAGTGATGTTAATGATTATTAAAACATATATATTTATAATTAATCATTAATATTGGATACTTCCAAATGAATTTAATTCTTCTTTTGAATATTTAGATCTAATTATAAAATATTTGATTATGAAACGACCTTTTTAATGATTTTAATATTATTTTGTAGAGTAATAAAACCATATTTATATTAAAAAATATTCTTCAATAATATTATTATAAATATAATTTATGAAATATTATTAATTTCGAATACAATAATAACGCAAAAAAATAAGTTCATGATAAAACTATATAAATAGATTTATATGACATGAGTTATCAATATCTTTTATGATAAATATACTCTTTATGGTAAGAATTATTACAATATGTGTATTATAAGTTATTAATATAAATGATTATAAAAAATAAAATACAACATAATAAATTAATTAGTATAATTTACCCAAGTTTTATATCCAATAAGAAAATCATAAAATAATGAATGAATATTGATTTTCGAAAAATCGTTACATATTGGATAAAAGCTAAAAATATTACATTTTATGAAATGGAACTGACATTGATTAATATTTTCCATGAATAAAATTTATAAAATAAATATTCATATATGTTCATTTAATATGTCATTCAATGGAAAACATGGTGTGAAATATAAACACATCTCACGGAATTAATGACTGACCCAATGAATCCTTACTTCTAGGGTAGTATTTTAACCTCCTGAAAAGTGGTATATAATAGAAAATAAAATAATATTATTAAAATAAAATATATGATATTATATTTAAAATAGTTATAATATAAATCAAATAAATAAAATTATATTTATAATATCAAGTAAGTCTTAGATAGTGGATGTTGAGATGAAAACTCATTCATTGATTCATATTTTTTCGGTGACTCTACCTAGATTCATGAATAATAACAATAATTTTTTTATACTCCTTCATAGAGAACTTATTATATTATATTTAATTATATATAATCCATTTAATAATATATTATACTTATTTACTCTATTGTTGTTTATAATGATTTCATAGAATCTTATTTGTTGTCATCTTATTTCTGCAATTTTTGTGATCAAATATGATATTATTATTTATAAGATAAATAATAATTTTAAAAATTAATGAAAAAAATGAAAATATATAATGGGATATTAACTAAAAATATATTAGTATTAATTTTTTCATATTCATATATTATAGAGTTTTATAGTATTATAAACTTTTCTATTTAAATTACCCAAAAACAAACCCGCAACATATCAATGGGTGAGTATGATTAACGAAGTGTATACTATACTAATAAAAAATACATAATGATATTTTTTATACTTTTTTATATTTTTTCAAAATTATTTTTTTGTATAATTAAGAAAAACACAGATGAAAATTAAAGTATTTTACTTTGTTGAGGTGGTAGTTCTCACAACGCAAGGTTAAAATCCAATATTTTTTTAAGTGATTTTAAATAAAAAGAAAATGTTTTTACACTAAAATTATAATACTTTTGTAATTTAATGAAACTTATTTTATCATATCACTTTATTAATGATAGGATTGGATAATAAATATTAAGAATAAAATTTTTAGGATTACATAATACTCACTTTTCACCATTAATCATTCTATATAATGTATGCTTAGAAATGAGGGAATAGGTCTAACTAATTATGAACCTAAATTTGTTCACTGAAAAGATTCTTATAGAAGTATAAATATAATATATTTCATATGTACCTATAATGAAAGTTCATGGCATTAATGGGAGGATGTTTCACCATTTATAATATTTTAAAAGAGAACCTTTTAGAAAATGTTAAATTTTCTGTGATATTATTATTTTATTCCTATTTAAAGGACTCAAAAAGTTAAAAATTATTGAGTGTGATGTGATATTTATTATAGAATATAATCCTCCAATCATATCCACTCTTTTTTTAAAATTATGGATGTCATTTGATCGTAGGTTTTTTACTTTTTACTTTTTTGTTTTTACCTTGGTACCAATTTTTTATATAACTAATTTATGTTTCATTAAATATATAGAATTAAACCATTAGAAAAAAAATTATATGGTGAAACTATGATTTTACTAAATTATTTATCAATAAAAGTATTAAGAAAAAATAAATTTTAATTTTTCATTAAATAATTTATGTACATAGAAAAACAGTTTTATATATATATATATAAATGGTGTATTTACCATTGGGTGCTCTTTATCATATTAGTCATATTTTATTATTTATATGTGTTATATTATAAATATATATATTTATAAAAATAATATAAGTTTAGTCATTTAAAATTTGCTAATTTATTAGATTACTTAAAAATTATACACTTGTAACAAAAATCATCATTGAAAATTACATTATTATCATGAATATTGACATAAATCATAGTAATAATAAATTCATGCCCAAAATTTAAATTGAACATATTACATATTATACTTATGTTGATCTAATATATGAAATCAATTTTCATATATTTAATATCAATAATTTAGGAAAATTAATGATTAATATAATGGAATAAAAACGCATTTTACAGTTAAAAACTTGATTTTTTCGAAAATGATATTAATGGTGTTTAGATAAACTTATTTTAAATGGATAATTTTACTTATAAATATTTTTATTAAATAAAAATGATTCCAAAACATCTATTGTTTTCATATATAATGATAATGTCATTAAAGTAAAAATTTGTCACAATATCGGTATTACATCAGTATTCACCTATGAATTTTAGAAATATATAAAACATTAATCATTAGATAATGAATTTTTTATAAATTAAAGAAACTATTTTCATAATTTAAAATTATGATACTAAAATTTTTAAATTCAAATATTATATTTAATTAGAAAATATAATGAAAAATGCTTCTATTGAAAATTTACATTTTTAAATAATAATTATTTTTATTTTAATTTAATTTAATTAACCAATTAAATTGTTGTTAACTAGTTATTAATATAAATCTTAATTTATCACCATGAATCACAAGTTTATTGAAATTTAAATAAAAACTTTGTTAAAAATATTTATTTGGGAAAATAATTTTTTATTCATTAGATGATCATATAAGTCATTTAATGTAAACTTATTTAATTTTATTCATATTAAAATATAATCTTATTTTTATTATACTTATATTCCATGAATAGGTATCTTATGTAAATTCCTTCAAATTCAACATCAATATTCTGTTATTTATATTTAAATTTTATAATTTTTCATATCATATCATGATTTCATTTAGGTTCGGTGTTATGTATGGAGAATGCTATAAGACAAATAAAATTATTTATTGGTATTCATATATTAAAATCCTATGTTGTTATAGATGGTACTCTATAAATAGGGATAGATTGTTGGGAATATATTATTCTAAATTTTAGGGGGATGTATTATTCTAGAATTTAGTATAGTTAAATATCTTTTTTCATGGATTTCTTATGTTGTAAATGACTCCTTTTATAAGTGAGAGTATATATTTTGTAAAAAATCATTACATAATATTTAATGACTTTCACATTAAAAGGAATGCTCTACCAAAATAGAAAAACAATATAGATGTGATTTATTTTTGAAAATCCATCTCTCATCCAAACAAATTTGTTTTACAGTTTGAGATATCATTCTACTTTTTTTATTTATCTTTTTACCATTATTTAAATTTATAATAGTAACTCATTTTTTAACCTCTGTAGATTAAGGTTATGAATTCAAATGAAATTTCTTTTATTAACAAACATTAATATGTTTATTCAAAACAATCAAACATCATTAAAATATTAATTATCTAATGGTGATAAATATTTATCATAAAATATAGATGTATAATTTAAAAATTATTAGAAAACATATTTATTGTTTTTTAAAATGATGATAATAGTTTTATGAATTAAAATTAGTTTTATTTATAAATATATTATTATATTTATCAATGGAATATGTTTTCCATAAAATAGGATCGTAAATTTTTTTCATATTCTTCTAGATGAATGATGTCACAAAATTTATCGTATTTGTAAAAATTATATTTTATAAAATTCCAAAAAACTAATTATTTAAAAGGAAAATACAAAAATTTAATAATAATATAGTGTTTTCCGGATCTTCCCAAAGATTCAGTTAATTTTTTCAGATCAAAAATCAAAAAACTGGATTTTTTTTAAATAGTATCATTTAATTTTATAAAATAATTTTTTTATACAAAAATAATTTTTAATACTAATTGTGATTATTCATATCCCTTATTAATGATTAATTATGTTACTGTTATTTTAATATTTATAACATATATATAACAAATCTATATTTAAATATAATATATCTATCATTTAAGATATAAAAATGAATAGAGTATGATGTGGATTTTTTTTTGAAAAATACAGTTTTAAGAATAAAATGATATTATTAGTTATTTAGGTATAATAGTATTATTTAAACAACGAATTTATTTTAAATTTGACAATAACTTTATTTAAAAATATACTTCATTATGTAATTTCTTCAATATATACATTATGAATCAATATTTATACTATCACAGTCACATATATTACTTATAATTATATCCTAAGCTATTATTGTTTGTTTTTTCTTAGCGTTTCATTTTAGACATGTAACTCAATATAATATTAAAAAAATGAAAATATATTAGGAAACATAGTTTTTTACACTATATTACCCATAAAATAATTTTTTATTGTAATATATTTTCCCTGATTGAAACATTATAGGATACCACTACCTCGTTGCCACTTCGGGTTCCAATATCCCTAGATTGAACATATAATTCCTCAAAAACATAACTATATGAGTATTGTTATTTTCTTTTAAATTATATATATTATACAACATTTTCAATTTTTATTCCTTATATGAGTTATAATTTTCCATTTGTACCATGTCATGGATTAGTAAATTTGATGGATTGGGAATACAATTCCTCAAAAGTTATACATGGAACACATCATGTAATTTGAAGAGGATTCTCGGAAGTATAAGTGGATAATTTTCCATCCCAAAATGATCTAGTATATCAATAGTTATAATATATCTAGAACATAATTTCCTATTGTTAACAAATATCATTACATAATTTTATATTAATGTTTTAATTAATAACATATAATTGATAAAAAAAATAAAAATATTAGCAATTGGTATAATAATAAGTTTTTTATTGAATTTTCCCAATATTAATGTGTCAATGAATAGTTTGTATTTCCTATTCATATTTGGAGTTGTTTTTCCCATTAACATAAATCCAAATACCTTTTCCTAACCTATTCAAATTATACACATTTTCCCATACAAAAACTCATACAGTTCCATTTGGACTCTAAAATGGACCTTTTTGTTCTATAAGAAATACAAAAGTGAAATGTATTAATCCAAAAATCATTTTAGATCTATCAAATGGTATCTGAGCATATCCTAAAATTATTTAATGGTCCATTAATACTTACAATTATTTTAAGGGTGATAAGAATTACTGATGAAAATCATTGTATCCGAATCACATTGAACACTTCTCTAAAATATTATTGTGAAAATTGGATCCCAATATGATAAAAGAGAAAGTGGAATATCATCTATAATTACTATTTAATTTAGGTATTTTTTGGAATTATTTGAATGAAAAAATATATCTCTAATAGAAATTGAATTCACTAACTTCATAAGGTCACTGACTATGACCCAAATTACACTATAACATGATGATATTTTCGGGGGGAATACAATTAAATACCTAGTGATATTATCTCATTCCAATACATATATGGGAAATTTTATCATAATATATTTCTAATTATTTTCTTGTAACATCCCAAGTTTTTTAAATGAAACGATATGTTCAATAGATTTCATCATACCCATATCGACAATAAAAAAACTAAATACTATTATTTTAATGCCACTGTTATAATCTAGTCATTAGAATAGTGGTAATAAATAGTACTACAATCATTATGAAAATATGGTTTAAACATCTATATATAATTAAATAAGGGTGAACCATCAATAATAAAATAATACAAACCCTTTTTAAAATAAAATGTAATGTATTTTTGAAAAACTACTTCTAATGTGAAAAATTTTGTTTTAAATCAATGAATAATAATACCACACTTTGTTATACTTCATTAATTAAATGTATGTGTAATATATTTAGTCCTACTTGTAAAATTAATTTTTTTTCTAGACATTATTTAAGAAAAACTAATATTTTTTGTATAAAATATATATTATTTGTTAAATTGTAATTATTACTACTTTTGAGGGAGAAATTATTGGGAATATAATTTTTTCACTTTTATAAATTTAATGTGACAATATAAAGTTATTATTTTCAAGATTAATATAAAGAATAACGTATCATTTTTATCAACCCATCCCATTGGGTCCTATGTCATTACTCTCCTTTCCCACCTCTATTAGGCCTAGGGTAGGCGACTAGCACATAATAGGCATATTAGAGATATACGAACCCTTATCCTAATTACATGTCAACATGCACACACCTCCAAGCCCATATAATTATGAAATATAAAAATCAAATAGACAATAACACATGATTACATATAAATCCCATAACCTGTGTTCGATTGGAAGTAAAATAAAATAAATAGGGCATAATAAAATCCCACCAAATAGTCTTTGAAACCAAGAGTCCATCCTAGAATTAAGTACAAGGACTAGTGTAAAAAAACCACATGAACATACCTCAGTCTGTATGATACTACTAAGTATTTTCTAGTCCTGGTCCACCTATGAATCTTTTAATAGGTCGATCATATGAATTAGAAATGACATGTGCAGGCAATGCCTGTGGAGTGGTGAGTATAAAAATACTCACTTATAAACCCTGAAACCCTAAATAAATACAAAAAAGGAATGTACATCTAACTCTAGACTAGTATATGTCTACAACACATATTACATGAATATCCAGAAATACACAACAATGAATCATAGTCTAGAGTAATGTCACAAATATAGTATACTATCATACGATTCTATCTTGAAGAGACCAAAAAATCATTCATGAGGAAAAAACTCCAAAGTCTGAAAGCACATATGTAATCTATCTGAGAGGTACTATTAATCAGTTCTCATCATGAGAAGAACACACTGATATTATAAATATGATACACTGAGGATGATCACTACTAGGTCCATGTGGTGATACTAACAAATCAATCTAGATAAACCCTCCATATGTTATTGAAACCAATATAGTGTTTTCATGAAGATAGAAATAAATTCCCATAGATAATGAAAATGAATAGAGGATCTCACTCTATGACACTTGGAGATATTATAATGAGTATATCTAAGTAGTCATGTTGAAAGTATTTTACTCCATATAGTAATAGATGATTCTATACTAACAATAAGCGAATGAATAAGGGGAAGAAACACTAAGGAAACATTTCCATGATACAGAGTACAATAAATCAATTCCATGTATAAAAGATTACACAACATGTAGTACGGGTTACACACCATGTACCTTTAACTTGATTCATGCCTATGGCTACATCCTTTATCCATGTTGTAATACTGGTCTTTTCGGCTTCCCTTGTAGTCTACCCATGTTCTAGTACACATCTTTAAAAAATGTATAGTTGTCCTTGTCAGTGTGGGTGAGTACACAACATGATTCATCCTTTGTAGTCCACCCTCCATCCATAATGTACATGTCGGGTCATCCTGGAAATACCCCAAGTCGTATAATAGGGGTCACACACCGTGGGATGTATAACATCTTATATAAACCATATCCACCACTCATGGTGTCCCCGATAGTGTTTATCTGTAGATGTCACTCTTTGAATTTTGGAATTTTTTAGAATACCATAAGTACTCTTACATTATATATGGAAGCTCTGAATTTTGATCTAGCAATCTTCTCACTACGAAATCAAAGATCCCAATACCTCCAATCCATTATATAATCAATCAATGAATTATTTCATCAGATTTACTCCTAAAATGGATTAAATCTACAGAATGTATTATGTGCTGCAGAAGGATAAAGGACATTAAATCATCTACCAACAGTCATCGAATTCATCATCACTTTCACTTTTTCACTAGTGTCATGTCATGTTGATCCATGCAATAAGATTTTGGATCATTGTTCCAAGAAATGAGGGCACAACAATCTATTAATCATGATTTTTCACGTCGTGGGAAAATAATAGAATGAATGTGATGAGTGATTGATGGTGGGTTAAAATCACAAGAACATATTGGAGGAATAATCATTGATCAATCTCTGTTTTGTTCATGACACATCCCCCGTAGACTGAAAATCGAAATTATCAAATCTCAAAGAAATTCTCTATCAAAACAATAGACAATGAACATGTCCTGCATACCAACTAAACCACCAATCCATCTATTCGTGTATTTTCAATAATTTTATAAATTATGAAAATGTATGAATAAAATCAACACACATTCCCTATCTCAATTTAGACTAATCTGTAATAATGAATTATGTTGTGTCATTGTTGTCGGTGAGTTCCTTCAAATCCTTGATGCATTGATCATCAATCCATGATCTCTTCATCATTACCCTAAAATAATTATTTCTTGCTCTCTCCTGATTCCATTAGTTATGTGGCTATCCATTTAATTATAGAATAAATATCTATTTAATGATTTGTTAGTAACTATGTCAATACAAACAAAGATGAAATAATTTTTTTAATTATTTTATCCTTTCTCGTGATGAAGATGGATTTTCCATAAAACAATACCCACACAGAATAATTTCATGTCAAAAAGTGGTTAAATTATACATTTTGAACTAAAAGGATCCATTGGATTTCTAATCTAGGCATCTGTTTTTGAGATATTCAACATTTTCTGGAAAACAACATATTCATGCAATTTTATACATTTAATATTTTTAAGAAACAATATTTGGACAAACTATTCCCAAAAATCTCATGTTGTCTCAATGCATGGTCATAAAAATAATCAACATAACATTCAAAAAAATATTCATTGAAAATTTGAGTTATTAAACTCACCTCATATGGGGTCTTTGTGCTCCCAAAATTCCAGAACATGTGCTTCTAAAATATATGTGGGAACTGAGAAAGAATTAGAGCCTCCTGATCCCATGTGCTTCATTGATGATTTTAATGAAATAAACAGAAAAAAAACTAAAGGAATCAATCTCTCTATAGAATCGTATCCCACTGATCATCAATCTCAACTCGGTACTTACAAAATCCCACTCCATCAATGATTTCCAACTCACCCTAGTCAATAGCGTGTGATGAATCAGGAACATACCTCCTAAAATGTGACATATCGATGTCGTCGTGTACCCCATCCAATTGCGGAGGTAGAGTTAAGAGGTACTCCAATTATAAATCACTATGAAGTATCCAGAAAGGTATAATGAACATTGAATATATATTTCCACCAAGTCTAAATATCCATAATATATATTGAGGTGAAACCCCTAAGAACACATGGCCTCCATCCTCGCACTCTGGTGTCCTCTGTCGACTATAAGTATAAGAGACTTGTTGGATTTAAATAGCCTTTATCCACTCATTGATTAAATTTACCATTTATACTATATCTCACACTAAAGACTCGTGAGTGATGAGTCTGCTAGGTCTCTTTAGAAATGTGGTGACCTATAGTGTTGCTCATAAATATCCTTAAATGGTTTCAAACAGATGATGGAATAACAACTATTATTGTATGTAAAATAGACTAGTAGTTGGTGATTGTCCAAACATTTTCCAGACTATAACTATTAAGCTCACATGATTCCCTCCAGAAGTTGAATGGTTCACTAAATCTTAAAATTATTTTGGTGGATAAACATTGTGCTCAAGCATAACATCATCCCAAATTCCTCATTTAATCACTTCAACAATTGGGATATAATGAGAGCATCACGATTAATGACATTCATCGACGGAACTCCTTATATTTCTACAATCTGCTGAATTTAGTTGTATCTTATGATCTCTACTAAACACTACTCATGTATTGCTAGGAAGTGATATGACTTTGTGAGTCTCTCTATGATCACCCATATAGAATCATGTACTCTGTATGAATGTTGTAATCCTATATTGATTACCATAGATATGTCATCCCACATCCATTCTATCACATCATGTGGTTGATCAAATCACGTTGAAACATGGTTCACGTCTATTGCGTACTAAAAATTAAGGCATCAATAGATAAAATCACCAACTCCTTTATTCATCCCTGCCCATCAAAACTGACAGTATAGGTCCTGATGCATCTTTTACAACCATGGATGTATGTCAAATTTAGTCTTATGAATAATTTTCATATCCTTATCTCATAATGTCATGGGAAAATTGTGAATCCTCGAAAAATAATGATTTGATCCCCACCATTAAAATATCAATTAGGGGCATTCCTAGTGGACATCTAATTATGCAGGGTCTCATTGTCAATATTCCATAGTTGTGCCACCCTAGAATGCTGCAAGATTATATGAGTGACAACCATCAACTGGAAGAATGTATCTCTATATCCATCCATATTGAATAACTACAACCTGGACAAATACATCAATACCTTATTCAAAAAAATGGGAATAATATCTCTTACATAGAGTATCAACCATGATGTTCCCCATCACAAGAGTATAGAAACATTCATATTGATAATAATATAGGATGTCTATCCATTATGTCTATCTCCTTTTTATATCTATCAAAAGAAGACATATATCATAATTTTTTGGTCAGATTACATGATATACTACACACAAATTAGGTTGTGTCCCCACATATTCAATGTAAATACAACCTCTGCTAGCTCAAGAGCATGGGTCACGTAGTTATAATCATAATGTCTCAAAATGAAAAAACCTAGTAAAAAACCCCTTCTATATATCATAAATCAACCATTCCCAACTTTATATTCTTCATGGAACAAAACCTACCTGACACATTCCTATGAAAATCTCAATATGGTAGTGCTCATCAAATTCTACCCCAACTGACTGGATAGTATACTAGTACTTCTCTATCGACTTGAATTGTTTTCCATTTTGAGTTATGGTTGTCATGGGAGATGATTTCATTGAGAAATCAGGTACGATTTTCGTTTAATATAATTCCAACCAAAGGAATCTTGATGTGTCTGTCATGCTCTTGGGTTTCTCCAAAGATAACACTTCCTTGACTATCACATGTTCCATTGCAGCACTATCTACTGATATAATGTGACCAAAAACATTTGACATCCTAAATTCCGAACTAGATCATCGAAATATTACCATAAAGATATTGCTCTTCGAGTATGTCTACAACGATCGTCCAGTGTCATGTGTTCCCCTCCTCAGACAATGTGTGCACAAGGATATCATAAATGAATATTACAACGAACTGGTCTATATATGTTTGAATGACCTAGTTCATGAGTCAAATGACCACTCTAGGGGAATTTATAACCCCAATGGAATTCTATGAGTACTCATAGTGACCAAAGAGACATCTTAATTCTTTGTTTAGTTTATCATTATTCCATAATCTCAACTAGTGAATGCCTGATCTCAGTTCAACCTTCTTGAACCATGTTTCCTCTCTTAGTTAGTCACACAGTTCATCGATCCTCAGTAGTAGATAATTTTTCTACATGGTCACATATTTCAAATGTCAGTAGTCTACATTAGACCTAAACACCCCTTTTTTATTCTTGGAAAATAGTACTGGGGATTCATGGGGTGAAACATTGGGTCTAACACAGCCCTTCCTGGGAAATTCCTCTGAAGGAAAACTCACATCATGAATCACTTTAAGAGCCATCTAATATGATAGTGTATATGTCATTCTCTTCCTAGTGTATAGATAAATGTAGAAGCATATCTCCCTCCATGAGTTTAAACATGGAACATAATCAGGGAATAAGTACTTAAATATTCTACCACTATTGGAAATTGGGAAGTCAATACATCAACTACACCATGGGTCGGGATAGCTAAAAGAATGAGTAATTTGATGCGACCTTCTATGAATTACTACTTTTGGCACTGCCTGGGATTCCTTTTCAACAATTAATGAGAACCTATTTCCATCAACATGGACACACATCACCCTTCCCTTTAAATTTTCAATCTATACATGAACATTATATAACCAATACTTATCATGAATAACATTGTAAGGCCTCAACCCTGATACCATGAGATTCCAACACAATCTCTCTCTAACAAGATGTAGGTCACACATTTGGTAGAAGTGTGTCATCCCTGAGGCTTCTCTAGTGGGATTATTCAATTTTAAGGGTTGATCCAATGTTTCAACCATAATCTCCAAGTCAAGTACAAGGTATATGTAATGAAAGTAATTCCTATAACTTGTGTCTATTAGTAATTCTTCTAATGTCTAAATGAAACATATCATACCTCAAATAATTCTTATTACATATGGGTCCTTTACTTTGACAACCTTCAACTATCCATAACCCTATCCTCCACCTCCCTATGCCTCGCATAGACCACCTAGGGATGAATGTTGTAACATGTATAATTGATGACCTCCTCCTACTTCTCTCCCAACTCCTCCTTCATAACATCCACCCTGGAGACCTACGTAGTCCTCGAACTATCTATACCTTGGTGGCCAATCCACAGTGTCTCTGTCAACTATATGGAAGGCCAGGAAATCATGGAAAAGATATTCCGTATCATCACATTAGTAGCATCGCCTCTCTCACAGATGACTGGTTTAACAATATGATCCCTAAACTGCAGAAACTATTTGATGGGATACCATATTGAATCATCTCACACAGGCCATCACCTATGACCGTTATTGGCTTCCCACAACTGAAGTCTCTACTCCTACCTTCCAACTGCTGAGAAAAACTGACTATATCTTCTAATTCAATAATTATTCAACCACAAAATCTCTCTATATCACCCAGTCATATGTAGGAATGTACAAACTGATAAAAATGTCTCAGATTTCCCTTTGCATACATTAAAAAAAGATCATATCCCTAATTTGATGATCCTAAATCATTTCCATCATTTACATGTGGAATTTTGTAATCCTCAATGAATTCTCATCGATTATCATGCTTCCCTATTGGAGTTGCAGAAGCTCTTGGATACGTACATCCATTAGCATAGCTAGTGAGAACTCTTCCCTAAAAAGCCTCTAAAACTCATTCCATGAAAGATTCGCCACGTCATGTTTCTAGGTATCTAAAACCAACCATAGACCTAGTGATTCATAAAGAAGGATCAGTACTATGACCACCATCTGATTTATTGGTGTCCTGAATAAAAAGAAAAATTTGGTCACCACCTCAAGCCAGACCTTATTCACCTATAGGCAGATCTGACCTTATAACCTAAGTGGTATCTACCACTGAATATCATAATGTGTGCTCAGCATCCACACATTATCTACTGGTATTGTATGTAACACATAATAGCATGTAGGTGGTGGTATTGCTGGTGCACCACCTGGTTGAAGCATCTTTAGAATTGGACAACATATCGATGCCTCCTCAATAAGGGAATCATCCTCATGACCCTAATGATGAATCCTTGCTAGTATAAATCATAGAGGCATTCTAAAATTATACAATATGCACCACATTAATTGTGTATATATAGAGAGACAATTCATGAATGAAATGGAAACTAGAACCCATTATTATATGATTAATTTTTCATTTTTTCCCTTCGACCACTTTTCCCAGGTGTCAAGTTAAATAATAGGTGTAAAATGTCATTAAGAATGGATAAGCTTGCCACCGTCCCAAAATTAGAGACCCTGGCTGAAAAGAAAAACTTGAAACACATAACATGGATTCCCCAAACCAATCTCACATACTCATGAACCCATTGTTGGACCAAGTACTCAGATACCCCTCAATCATGATTGTACTAGTTGGGATCATATCAAGACACCCCATGACCTCATAGAATAGGCCATGGGAAAGAAACTAACATATAATCGGAATATCATTACTAAGAGATGACATATCCTAAGTACCTTTACACACACAAACATCTCCACAACCATAAAAATTTGATATGTAAATAAAACTAGTCAACTTTGAATGAATACATCTAAATCGTGCAACTTGAATAAGACATGAAGTATAAGAATGTATACCGGTCCAAATACAATCCCACCACAATTTTTTTGGAAAAAAAGTCTAAAATTGACATATGTTTGGAGAATATTGTTAGAAATATATAAGAATACACCTCAGTCTATCTGATCATACTAAGCATCAGCTAGTCTTGGTCCTCCTAGGACACTATCAAAATGTTGATCTTCTTCACAAGAGATGACATATGCAGACAAAGCATGTCTAGGGGTTATTATAACAATACTTAGTAGGACACCCGCTAACCCATAAACATACAAAAAAGGAATGAAGGTTCATCTATACATATATATGTGTGTATTAAACATATAAGAATAATATCTAGATACAATCAACAAAGAAAAAAAGTATAGTGGAAGGTCAGAAACATAGTTTATCAACCATGGATTCCTATTCAAAGAGTCAATAGAGATCTAATCCGGCAGAAAAAACTAATATGTCTTATAAACTTGATAATATCCATCTAAGAGGTACTACTTGATGGGTCTCTTCTTGAGAGTGACATGAAGATAGTCCTAAGAGAATATAATATGTAGATGAACATCACTTATAGGGCCATGGAAAAATACTAAAAACACAATATGAATTGATAATCAAAGTAGACGATCAATGCCCATGTACTTTTTTTCTTGATCGTAATAAGAATTCCACTTAGGGAACAAAGATGAATGTATGATCATAATCTAGGTCTCACTGATGGATTCTGATAACATTAAAAAATAATTCATACTATAGGGGACACATTCCTTGGAGTATTTGATGATTACATACCAACCATTATGGTAACAATATATAAAATGAACCATAATGAAACATTTCCATGATATTGTGGAAAAAGGATCTAAGCCATGTATATAAGTGTACCTGACTTACAGTATAAGTCACATTACATCTCCCTTGACCTTGGGTCTTTCCCATGTAACTGGCCCACATATATATCATATCTTCATGTATCACTACAAGGCTTATAGAATACCCTTATATTCTAAACATTTTCTAATAAGTAGCTCCATCAAATGCACGGATGTCTATGTCCTTCCAGGGGAGTACGCTGTGTGCCTCTACCCATGATGTCCACCCCATATCAGTGTACTTCCATGGTACATGCCAACTTATCTGGGAGATACCACATTTAATGTGAAGGTGTCACTTTCTATGTCATGTTCAAAATCCTCCACACACCCTTGGTGCCACTAAGGTGGCTAAAATGGCATGTTGATGTGGATTGCACACCATGTTACTAAGGAATATACAGAATCCTAGTTCTACTCCCACATTTGAAATGACTTGTTCGAACATCGATCTAAATATTTTCTTACTATGAAATTGAATATCCCAACTCATCCATGCGTTATTGTCATCAAACAATGTGTTTTTCCATCATATCTACTAGGAAAATGGATAATATCATTGATCTTCATTGAACAATGAAGAATGAAGAATAACTTGAAATTTGGTATCCATCATCTTATAATTCATCATATCTATGAATTTTTCATCACCATTGTATTGAGCCAATCATGGATCTACAATTTCCAAATGTTGAGCCCTAAAGCAGCTGTGCAATGATCAATTGATTGGTATTTTTCTTCACATGTCTAGAAGAAGAATTCCCATGATGAACAATGAATGGGGGAGAGAAGCCAAAGAAAATATTGGAAAATGAAACATAAATCAATTTTTATGTCAATATTGATCATTCACTGCTGTTACGATAATAGAAATAATCAAATCAAATTGAAATTCTTCTATCATAACACTAAAAATGAACCTTTCTGCACATTGATTGAATTTTAGATCAATATGTAAATGGATGGATTCGAATTAATCATATAAATCAATAATGGAAATGAATAAAATCATGAAACATGACCTACCTCAATTTTTATCGATCATAAATAAATAACTGCAAGTCATCATTTTCTCTACGATCCTTCAAATATAAGTGGAAGATATATCTAATCCACGATCACATCGACGTTCTCCTGAGTGAATTCCCCAATGGGTTGTCCAAGGTCTCTATGATTCAGAAAATAATCCTTGAATTATAACATAAGAAACAATTTAAAAATGTTATAGTTGATTAATCATCAAAAAAAAATTATTAAAATATTTTATTCCTTTCCTTGACCACGATGACCTTAAGTACAAATGCCACATCACCACTCATGTTTAGTTTCCCATAAGATTAAACCCACATTTTGAACACAATTATTCCATCATATTTCTAATCCTGGAACTACTATTGATGTTATTCCACATTTTTAGAAAAAATATGCATGTCTGTTATTTAATATATCTGATATATTTGAAAATTTTTTATCGAGAACACCATGCCTCAGAATCACACACTATCTTAGCTAGTAGTCTCGAAAATTAACTATAAAATATCCAAAAATAATACAAAAAAATATGAGATATTATATCTTTACAGATTTTGTTTATTTATAACTTACATTTTTTGATGAACAGTGAAAAAAATATTTCATTTCTAATTGATAACTGCAGTTTAATCTAGAAAATTAATATTGTTAAAATGTATATTTAAATGGATGTAAAATAAAATTAGATAAATTTTATATCATTTAATACAATTTTATACATTTTAATCAAATTAAAAAAATAAAATTTTCATAAATTATTTTTGATCTTTTGAACGTTTTTACATTGAAAACATGTTTTCTCATTCCCTTGAGAAGATTAATTTTTTATTAGTTTCTAAAATATATATGTTCTGTATTTTGAAAAAAAAATCAATATTTTAAATTACACTGTAAAAATATATAAAACAAGACCCTTTATTTTTCAACAATTTGTGTAGTTATTTAGTTAAAAAATTATTATTGTCGTTAGGGGTAAATCAGATAATAAAGGCTAAAAATAAGATTATAAATATTAGAAAATTACATTAATGGTTGCAATAATTTTAGAGGATGAGTATATTCTACTAAGAATTAAATTATTGGTTGTGATACCATTTATGGCCTTTTGAATGATAATTTAACCTATATAATATTATATTCATTAGAATGTCAGTTTTGGCATACATATTTTTAATAAGAGCAAAATTTTTAAAATGGGGAAATATAAGAGATATGTTCGACTTTAAAAAGTATTTTGAAATATTAAAGGTTCATATACATCATTTTAATTTACTTATATTTTTGGGTCATAAAATTGATTCCTTAAATGGTGTCATAAAGAAGGCATGGTAATTGTTTAATTAATGGAAAAATCAAATAAATGATATTAAAAATATTGAACTAAATAAACTACTTTACAATTAATATAATAAAATAATTTTCTGTATTAATTTGACATGTTTTTGATATTATAAAATATTTTTATCAAATATATAATAAATCATGATATTAAAAAAACAAGGGATGAATAGTATCAAAATTTCTATTATTGATATTTTAGAATAAATAGTAATTTATTAAATGTTATAAAATTCATAGAAATATTAAATTATGTTAAATGATTGTACTATGTTTTAAAATTTAATTAACAACTTATATAATTGTATTTTGGCATTTTATTGTAATTATGTTAACCATCATTGAGCAAATTTTATGATATCATGATTAGTGTTAAAATGATTAAATAAGGGTAAAACAAAAAGAAAAGGGTTAAAAATGGTATAATTTTATTTGGGTTAATGGATTTCAACCAATATAAATCATATATTTTAATTGAATCAATTATTATCCATTTTAAACATATAGATAATTTATACTTATTTAATATTTTGATAGATTCCCAGAGTGCCCTTCCCATCTCGTGTAAAAGGAAACCACATATTCTCTTTTCTTTACACATAAATTTTTTTAGGCCAATAACATTCCAAATCCTATCCTAGAATCTATCCCCACATTCTACTGGAATTATTTTAGGGATAACACCCTCCTTGGGGGAATTAAGTTGTTAACAAACTTAGGTCGTCCAAAGAATAATTATTTTTTTATAAAGTGTTTCTATTTTATTTCTTCATAAAAATCCTTAAAACATTATTAAACAATGATGAAATAATAAATTAAGTATCCAAAATATATTGGTATATTGTTATGTTAATATCATCACCTAAATAATTCTTCAACTCTATCAACTGGGAAAATAAATAATCATTCTATTGTATGGAGAACTACCACCTCATGATCAAATACAATTTATTTTCCATAACAATCTCTAAAGAATTGTAATAATGTGAATTAATGTTATAATATTTAATTAATGACATGTATATCATTATTAACAAATACAACATACTTCATATTCTTACTTTTTCACGTACACATAAATGATAACGTCGTTGGTGTATATGTCTAAGTTATTACCTTCATGAAGTGATGTTATTCATTTTTCTACAACCAAATCACAAAGATTATATATGAAAATTCATTTAAAATTTTAATTTGTTATTAATTATCTTTTTATCATTCCATAAATACCTAATAAAACTTACCTACTATCAATAGTTATCAGTGAAATATAGAAACATTTTTCATTCATATATACGTCTAGCTATCACCATAAAGTCCACACCGTTCATTTATCATATCCATATTTAATTAATTGATTTATCATATAATTGATATATACAAATTATAATTATTTCAGGAATATAATTATATAGATGAAGGAATGATTACCTCTTTGACTGTATTTGACATACTGATTCCATTTTGGACACATATAAATAAAATCATCAAAACACCTGATGTGATTTAAACTAATTAAGTAATGGTGATAAAATATCAATAAGTGAAATAAAAGGTATAATAAACATGGAAAAGGTTTTAAATAAAGGGAAAATCACCATAAGTTTATTATTCAGGGGGAAAAAGAACATACATGAAGAATTAGACTCAAGGTAAAGGACATCATATCAATATCCCTTCATTGAGGCATATTTTGATATTATACACCCGTCTTATTTATGAACTGTATATAAACCCCATTTTTAATTTAATCCCATTAATTTATATAATATTATTTTATTTAATGTTTTTAAAAGTTAATTCTTTCATGATTATTATTATTTAAATGTTATTATTTAAATGATAAATGTGGGATGAGAACCTTTGAATGTTTTAATATATACTTTAAAAATATTATCTCCAAGAAAATATTCTTGATATTATTTTAAATATTAATTTACATAATATAATTATTTAGTTTACTTTATTTCTATGTTGAATTTCATTCAATTATTAAAAATATATTGAGAGTTGAGTGAGAATCGCCACATAATGTTTTATAGATAATCCCATCTGTTATGGTTTTACTTTTGGAAAATAATCTTACTTACCATCAAAATGCCTTGCCTTTGACTAGAATTATCATTTCTTAATGTATTTATCAAAATTAATTATTGTTCAATTATTATAAATTTAACATATTCTTAACATAATACAAAAAAATAGAATAATAACATATAAATGATATTAATAACCAAATTTATGAATTAATAATCTTTAATATATGTTATCCATAATCATTTGTTATTTGGGTCTCTTACCTAAATGTGTTTAAATACCACATAACTGTTAATGAAGATATTGTTTATTAATAAAATCATTTCCATTGTGAGTATCACATGATATTATTAGTTATTTAAACATTTAATGCACTTGAAATGGATCAATTTAATAGTCATTAACAAATATTAAGGTACTTTGATATTATGAATTTTATGATAGAGAATATAGACACATTTTATTATCTGAATAGAGATTTTAATTCTATGAATCTTCATACTCTATACATTACAAAAAAATTGATTTTTTGTCTATAATTATACATTTAATTTAATAATTTTACAATGGTTATCCAGTATTATTCCCCTAAAATAACAAATTTAATCAACAAAAATAATTTAAATCTTATTGGTTAACAACATAGGTTCCCCATGATAACCATCTATATGTAAAACATTATTTGAAATGATTAATTATTTCATATATTAATTAATCTCACCACAAAAACCCAAAGAATCTATGTCCTTAGATATTTAATATATAATAATATCATTATATAATGGCATCACCATTACAATTAACGTATTTTTATAATCTATAATTTAGAAACATCATAATTAATAATTATCTCAATATTATAGGAAATGAAAAATTTGAATGGGTGAGCATTAATCATCAATATGGGTAAAGAGGGAATATCACTTGTGGGCATAAGATATAAATGTGGGTATGATTAAAAAGTCAATATCAAAGAATAATGAATTAATATATTATAACAAAAAAATAAATTGGTCATATAAATATGATAATATCATTAAAATATATGCAAGAAAAACATGTATACTATAGAAAACATTTAAATTTGACACAAAATTAAGAATATATATATTAACGCAATGCATCGTGAATCACTTTATATCCTTTTATAAAATATTATATAAGGAATCACATTCTCAACTCCCATCTGATAGTAGATTTAGAATCATGTTTTTAACTGTCAAATTTATCACATTACATATTGTATGTTAAACAATACTTTGGAGGGAGATTCATTTTATATAAAACTAGTCACATAATAAAAATCATATATGTGTTTTAAAAGACATCATGAAAAAATTAATATATCAATATCATTTTTCAAACCCATGGAAATGAGAGGGTTTTTATGAACTCATATATAAAACAATTCATTAGTCATCTCAATAAATAAGGTGGATGGGGAAATAAAAATACATCTCTATGTATCTAAAGCATCATCAAAATAGGTTAAAATATATGATTGTATTTTTATATTTTTTTGAATATGAATCAAAGAAAAATTTACCAAATACCAATTTTCTTCTCATTTTCATTATGAATTAAGATTATATAATTAACAATCTTTTAACATATAGGATTATCTTCTAAAAAAATAGAGGTCAGAAGAGAAAAATGTGTTGACATGGAAAACAGTTAAAACATATTTATTTAAAAAAACACATGTTTACAATTATAAAATACTAAATTAAAATAGAATAAATTTTAATAAATAAATTATAGATGATTAAAAAACATCCATAAAATTATCAATTTAAATGGACATAGAGGTGGTAAATGCTTGATAGAAAATAATATATGGATCAGTTTATCTTATATGCATCACAAAATGTTAATAATTTACCAATGTAATTTAAATTGAGATAGAATATGTAAAACACCAATAAAAACCAATTTAGGAATAAAGGTTTTGGGTTTTAGAGAAATTTTCCGTACGTCTTTTTGATATTAAGAAATTAATTCATAACATTATTAATTTGTAAATGACATTAAAATGAAACAATAACCTTTAATCTAGCTTCTAGGAATTCACTAAAAAATAATTTATAATAAAAAAACTAATTAATATCTTATTTTATATCCTTCTTCATGTGCATTTTTATTTAATAATTTAATTACATTCATTAATTATAAATCATGAGCAATTTGTTGTTTATTTTCATCATCTAATGTTACTAATTTCTATTTTTTCACATGCATCATAACTGAGACATAAACCCCAATTATTTTATATACTATTATTAATTAAATATTATAATATATATTTATATAATTTTCATCAATTAAATATTTATAACCAAGTTCATTTTATGGAATCTATCAGCATGGTTCAAGAGAATATGGTCAATGGAGAGCCTGTTTTAGATAATTTAATGATATCAATTGTATACATTATAATTATTGTTAATATTTTTACATAATTTTAGAAACATAATTATGATATATATTATTAATTAATTTCAATATATATTTATCAAATATACTCTATAATCATCCATGTATGGTAGTGATCGGATATAAATTACTTCATTCAAGGAGGCGGATGTCTGTAACTAACAAGAGAGACCTTATCATTTAGAAAATAGTCGAGTGAAAGGTAAAACATAGTTATTCAATCAAAATGATAAAATTAATTTATAATAATGAAATTATTTGAGAATAGTTATATGTTATGTTAAATATTTAGTTTAATAATTAAGGTAGTGGAAATAAAAATTGCGTTAATTGGAATTTTTAATATATAATTTAGGAATCTCCATGGAATATATTAAAAATGCATTTTTATGAGAAACAAAATTCAATATATTATTATAGAGAGATGGGGAGATTTTTTTATAGAAACATAATGATTTACAAGGATTTTTGGGTGAGGATGACAAGTTATATGAGGGCCTCCTTTATATTAAAGAGGAATATGAATTTTATAAAATATCAAAATATTATGTTAATGCAATGTCATGTAAATAAATAATGTGGATAAAAATATAGAAACTAAGATAATTGGTTTATGATTTGGTGGAACCACCACTCAAACACCAAAATAATTTATAATGATTGAGAAATCTTAGTACTTTTTTGATTAATTTTACTTGTTATCATAATTTAATTTCTACAAGGTAACTCATTATTTATCCCTATTAAATTATTTATATAAATTAAATTAAAATTAAACATATTAGAGACTTTTTCTAAAATGATTCAAAATATATAAAACATCTTATCTTTTTAATTTTCAATAATGGATAAAAATTATTTCTATGATAATTCATATTTTTTGCATGAAAAAAGTTTTAGAAAAAAATATAACTTTCGTTTTAAAATATATATAATATGTTTTTAAATAATAATTGATATATATATTTTTAAATATAAATTTTTTATAATTAGTTATTTTTAATAGAAATTGGTTTCATAAATTTAAATGTTACGACTATTTTCTAATGATGTCAAAAATTTCACAGTATTTTTGAAATCTGTATTTTCATCCATTAACCTGAAATTCGTTCATTTATAGAAAATAAAAAAACATAAAAATCTAATATTTTCTTGGTAATTTAGAAATGGAAATTTTATTTAATTTAAAATTCTAAAATTTATATAATAAAATTGAAAATGGAAACATACCATATAATGCAATGATTTCTATTAGAAAATAACTTTTTCAAATATTAACTATTATTTTTCTTATTACATATAAATTATGAATTATTATATTGTTAATATATATTTTATATAAACAATATAACTTATCTATATTTAACTGTAATATATTTAGTATATTAAAATAAACACGAATATCATATAAAATGAAATATTTTAGAAAAATTAAAATTTTTAGAATTGAAATGATCTTATTAATTATTTATCTACAATAATATAGTCTTATCAATTTTTTTAATAAAATTGAAATTTATTTTTTATTTATACATAAATTACACACTGTGCATACTTCTATTTATAACCCCATGTCAATTTTTATCATATTATATTCAGATTAATCCCTTAAAATTTTATATTAAAGTATCACAGTTTTTTTAGTTCAATTATGAATGTGAATCAAGTTATTAAAAAAATATCAGATATGGAAAAATATATTGCAATGTCATGGGTTATTTATAAATTAATATATTTTTATTGTGAAAATGTAACTACTTTTGGCAATGTCATTCTTGTTATAGTACATAGTAAATGTTCAAGATAGACTTTTTTTAATTAATAAAGTGATATCATGGAACAATATGGAATGAATGGTAATAAATTAATTATATCCATGGCCATGATATAGTAAGTAAATTATTTCCATTATTTTAATATAATAATAAATCAGGAATGGATGATGACGCAATGTGCTCACTCTGGTTTATGAGATACAATGAGACAAATAGATTATTTTAAATGAAAGGAATTCATATAATGTTGTCGCTTCTATGAATAAAAATATCTTCAATGGGGTCATGATTTTTTTCTAGATACCACTTTAGTTATATAGACATGACTCATTACAATCAATATAATTACAAAGAGGCTCACAAACTAGCTTCATTCTGATGCTTGGATGATTTTACTAAATTTCTTAATATGACATAGTGAGCCCAACATCATGGTTGATGTATGTACATTTTTTCATAATCATAAGTAATATAAAAATTCTATATTATTCATGTTTATAATAATATTTATTGAATTTATTTACTCACTCTATTTGTTTATTTTTTATTAATATGAAAAAATAGAGAATATTTTGTGACAAATATTATATTTTCATTGGTTTTAAAATATTATTGGAATAAATAATCTAGTTAATGAATCATATATTATCATCTACCATATATTGGGTATTAAAATTATATAATAATACAATTTTGATGTTGATGGAAAGTTAAATACATCATAAATGGTGAATATGGATTAATTTAACTAGTATATTTATATAATGGATCATGAAAAATGTTCATAAAATAAATCTATAAATTTATTTAAATAAAGTAAACTATTAATTATTACTATTAATCACATGATTTTGAGATATGATACATTTAAACTATTAATTCATAGATATGTTAATAAGAAATCAAAGCATCGTGATGGAATTTTATTTCTTATATTAAACGTACAACGATCCCATGACTGTGGGATCATCGATTTTTTCATAATCAATCAATTATATCACCTCAAAATCAATATTAAATTTATATATATATATATATAATCATATATATATATATATATATATATATATTTGATGATCTATATAAATACTACATGGATTCCTTCATGTTTTAATAATTGATGATGAGATAAGAATGCATGATTATTAAAATATAATGTTGTAAGGGATTGAATAATATTTTATGTATAAAACCATACAAAAAGGATCCATGGGTTATAATGACATATTATAGATAACCTTATATAAAATTAAAATATAATTCATGGAATAAAGAAATTTAATTTCCCTACTTCACATGCTTCGTCCACACTCTCCATATCATAAATATCTTTCACTAAATTTAAGGAATCTATTTTTTCATCCTTTATATAATTAACTATATTAAATATTTCAATTATTATACTCTTTCAGGAATTTAATCAATAATATATCTAATTAATAATGATATATCATCTTGGTTTATTTGTTCTTCATTATGTGCCAAAAATAAGCTATGAATAATTATATTCCTCTCACATGTCAATACATTGATGGTAAGAAATTAAAATGTTTTGTATAACAAGTTTTCCATGGATCTAGGTAAAAATTGTGGGGTTTTATAATTATTTACTTATGTTTTTATGATGTTATAAAATTGGGTATAAATTAAGAGTTATCTGGCTTGGTATTTGTGAGATAGTTTTTTTTCATATGTTGGTAGCATCATGATATTTATTTTCATATGGATTCTTATATAAGTTTTTTCTAATGGATGTTATAGGATTTTTATAGATGGATAAATATTTGGAATTATTATAGTTCTTGGGTATCATGTTGTTGTGTAATTATCGAATATATGTTTTGAAAATTTCTCCCATTAGTTCAAAAAAATTAAAATTCAATTTGGTCACTTATTTACAAAATTATTGAATAAATGTTATTTTATTATTATTTTATATAATAATGTAAATCAATATAATATTAATATTTATAATAAACATTTTTTTGGTTATACATTTACTCATTTTTAAATGAACCTATGTTATTAACCATTATGATTATAATCATTACATTTAATATTATTGTACATCATAGGCAGACAAATTTTTTACTGTTTAAATAGGGTTCATATTTTGGTACTTTGAAATAATCTATTGTTATTGATTTAAATTATAATCATATAATTTATTATTTTTCATAGTTACCTTATTATACATAATGAACATTCTTATTTTTTTGTGAGAAAAAATATCATGTTTCATTGGAAAATTATCAAAACAATTATAATAACAATTGAATGAGTTATATAAGTGTTATGGCCTTGAATTGTTATGTGAATGCTTTATTATATCAATATGATATGAAATTAAATGAGATATCATCATACCTAAAATCACTATGTTGTAGTTTAATTATAAAAAATTCCTCTTTTTAAGAGTCGTATGCGTGGAAATGTTATATATAGGCTAGTTAATTAAAACTGAATTGTGGATCTTATAAATTATTGATGATATTTTTTTGATTTATTTATAGATAATATAATATTACTTTCAAACACAAAATTCATGTCCATTCTCATTGTGTAATTATTTATATGGTAATTATGGGTCTCAAAATTGTATCTTGATTTTTATAAAATCACATTAATTATAGAAAACATAAATTTTATTATTGTCGATAAAGTATATATTTCAATATAAATGATAATTTTTTATAATTAGTAAAGTTTAAGTCAAGGAATTAATTTTTAAATTTCAAAGGTCACCCTTCCAAAAGAATGTTTTCAAAAAATAAGTATTATACTATAAAATTTTCTTATATATTTAAATAAAATAAAATAAAACTAAATTATTTTCCAAAATAATTATTTCATTGAATTTAATATTAGACTCATATATGTATACATATGTTATTTCAAATACAATACATGAATATATATAAACATTTCCACTAATTCATACTAGGATATTACCATGTATAATCAAAACCTTATTTCTGTATGATTTAAATAAACCATCAGTTTTTATGAACACTACATCTCAAACATTGGAATGATTTTAAATATATTTCCATAAGAAATATATTCTGTTTTTTGAATTGGGATTGGTTCCCTGGTAACCCGATATCAGTGCCAACCCTGACATTTCCCGAAGGGAATTCCCAATCCCCACAGGTTAGTGACTAGCACCTAATCTCACAGAACATGCATATGGGAATGAATTTTTTATCAAAAATGCAAGAGAAAATATAAAAGACAGTATGCCTAATAATAAAAAATCCACTGAGAGTAGAAATACTGGAATACAATGAGGTATAGAAGCTCTTGTAATAAACCCCAAATATCTATAATAGAAAAAACAACCCCATGTTCTTTATGGACACAAATAACCATTTATAGAGCTCAACAGCTAGATCCACCTCCAAGAGTTCCCCTCCATCTCCTCACATATAGAAGAAGAATGTCTATAAAAACACCCGAATGGAAAAGTATGGTGTTATCCTAATACTAGTAGAATACCACCAAAGATTATATAATATATACCAAATATATATTATCAAAATAAAAGATTTCAATTTTTAAAATAAATAGGTATTGAATTACAAAAGCATTTTTAAACTAATAATTCTATACAATTCAAATGATAGAAAAATAATTAAAACAACAACTTTACCAAAAGATTTAATATTTCTAAAAAAAGTCTTAAATAAAGAAGTAACATAATTTTAAAAATGCTTTTGTAATTCAGTACCTGTTTATTTAAAAACTTGAAAGCTTTTATTTTGATAATATATATTTTTCTAGGGTCTATGATGATGATAAACCACCCAGTGTGGTTCAATACACCTCTTTAAGACATTATTATTGTAAACATGAAAACACCAATGCTCAATATTTGTGAAGGGTACCTAGAATCAAACCACATATTTTATTTCACAAGGAATTAAAATATTATGGGCGATTACATTTTCTATCCCCTGGATAATTTAAAATTCTAACATAGGTTGAAACATGTTCTTATAAAATTATCCTTCAATGGTTCATGAAATTTTAGGTTGATAATTTTATAATTATTAAATTAAAATTATCATCCAATGTAATTATGAAACATATATATATATATATATATATCAATATATATATATCTCTATTTTTATAATAAAAATAAACAACTATAGACAATTTTAATTATTATTAATAAATAATATATTATATATTATTTAATAACATTAACTCATGATACATGCATTCGAATGTCGAGATCCTTTGAATTTTATAACCCTCCAATGGTAAACACCAAATTTCAAACATTAAAATGGTCTTAGATTTCTCATACAATGCATCGTTTTGGAGTTATTAAATTATTTTGAATAAAAAGATCGTGTGTAAAAATACTGTATTTAATAATTTTATTCAGTCATCACTAGGACTTTGGGCATCATAATTTCACAATAACATATTCTTGAACTCAAAAATATTTAATTTAAATTTACAAGATGTATACTGGAATTTACAGTTTTTAACATATTTTTTGAAAAATCATTGATAAATCTTATATCCAATTAAGATATTAATAATTTAACACAATAAGGTTTAGGAAAACCTAAACAGAAACAGGATGTTACCACAACCGCACCATAGGAACTTTATGTCTCAATAAATCCTATGAGTAAGTATACACCTAAAAAAAGAAGGACAATATTCTCTCATCAATTCCCCTATCTCACATCTCATGATAATTAGAACTATGCCTACATATCATACAGAACAATGTTATCTTCCACCAACAAAGTACCTTTGTCTCAGAATCAAAAACCATAATTGGATGAGGAGTCACAGATAAAAACTTTTCCACTTCAATATAGTGCCAAATCATATCATAATATGGGTCAGATAAATGAATTCGAAGCTGAGATACATGAAACACATTATGTATCGCAATCATTTTCAGTGGTAGTGCTGAATGGTAATAACATTCCCCACATAATCTAGAACATCAAAAGATCCCACAAAACAAAAACTATGTATTTTCTTTTGGGGAAATAGTGTTAAGTGTATTGAGTTTGGTTTTCAACTCAGGGATTCTAGTGTTGGTGTGGTGGACAACATATCTTTACACTAGGACCCTTAATTCGATTTTTCTTACTTGGTACACAAAAACAATGGTTGCAGGTTTTTTAGAAATGATTTTCTTTTGACCTCTTGGGAGTCATCTCTCCAGGTATATCTTATTGAAGTTGTCACATCTCTTTCTCTACAAAATTCCACCACAAATACTACCAGCTAGGAATCTAGTGAGATATCACGACGATGGATAACCGAACGATGAGGCGTTGGTGTAGGGAACACCTACAATGATAGAACCTTCATGTGGTGTACCGACAACACCACCACCCACAGAGAAATATTTTATACTAGACTCACCAGTGGATATTTCACACTGACTAAGCATGCTGCACAAGTTCCAGATACATTGGACTTTATGGTTTCAAGGAAAGAATGATCCCATGGAAATTGAGGATTGGCTGGAGGTAGTTGTGCTGGTTTTTTTTCTGGTAGAGTCGCCTAATGACTATATGGTGGTCCAAGCTGATAGAAATGTTTCAGGAACGGCAGGTACATGGTGTTTCATGACACTCTAGACACATGAGGATGTGACCCTTGGCTGGTTGGAATTCGAGAGATGCTTTACGGAAGAGATTTTATCAGCGACTCTAGGCCTAGTGGGAATTCATGAGCTACTACACCTACTGTAGGGAAGCCTGACTATGGCACGCAACTGAATGAGGTTTACTAACCTACCCTCCTACTCCACCAAAAATTTACGTGACCCTTTTTTTAGGGTATGGTACATTGAACATGGAATACAATAAGTTATCAGGTTGAAAATGGTTTCTATTAGCAACCTCACGCAGGCTGGAGTGCTATATAGTTCTCTAATGATGGATAACTTCCTAGATAAGAAGGCACTGATGCTGAGAGCCACAAAAAGACAATAGGTGGACAAGTCATCTACATCAGGTAGTAGGCAGACAATTCAGAGGCCCAAATAGGCTAGACCTTCTAGAGGATAACCCCATGACAGATGGTCAAAGGGGCAAAGTTCGTGAGGTATAGGATCTTAGCTGAGGGCCAAAATTTGTTACTCATATAGCATACTATGCACATGGATCGTTACTTTCTAACACCCCTAACAAATGACCAACAGGTGGTAAATGTGCCACCAAGGTAGTGATAGAGGTTCAAAAGTGTATGTGTGATTGGTGGAGGGCATGGTAGTGGAGCAGGCTGAGTGGTAGGTAGTGGAGGATAGTTTGATGTATTACCACCAACACCCACAGGTGTTCCACCACGAGCTCTGGGAGAAGGTGGACATGGGTGGGGAAAGCTTTAGGGGATAAAGGCCAATGATAATGCCGCTCAAGATATGATTATTGGTATCATCAAGGTCTACTCTACCAAATCTGTAGTTCTTATAGTCACAGTTTCAACCCACTCTTTCTTAGACAAAGACATCATTTGAGCCTTGTATATTCATGTGGATCCATTGGATCAATGTTTATGATTAGAGACACTTACAATAGGTGATTTTACAATTACACACAGGTTCCTCCAATGTGAGGTTTTTCTATGAGGCCTGATTTATTTGATCTCCTAGTAGAAGCATCAAGGCCATATATTTACATCTTTGTTATGGACTGGTTATCTACAATTACTATTCATATAGACTATTTTTGGCACAATGTGCGGTTTGTCAATGGGGTTGGGTCCATATTTTCTTTCACCAGAGAGATGTGAATATTTTAGGCATAGAATGGAATTTCTCTGAATAGTTTCCACCTGATCAATCAACAGTTGGATAGCCTCACCCATGGTGGGGTTGAGTAGAGGAGTCTGAGTTCTTTTTTAGTGGTGGATGAGTGTGAGGACTTCCTTCCAGTTGATTTTCTGAATCTACTTCGTTGTATAGAGGTAGACATCTCCATTGATGTACACCCAGGGATGACATCGATATCTATACCGGCTTATCTAATGGCTCCCACATATCTTCATGATTTGAGGGAGATATTTGATGACTTTCCAAATAAGGTGTTTGTAATACCCGGTGTTTCTCCATTAGAATCCCCAATGATGTTGTATAAGAAATAATAAATGATCAAGAGGTTTTTCAGGGACATCCGGTGCCCAAACCAGCTGTCCATAAATAACATGTATCCACTATCGAGGATTTATTACATCTTAGATTAGTATAAGGGAGAAATGAGGTTCTCAAATAAAAGCCTCATATTATGATATCATCATCATTTGGTACGAGATGAGGACATGTCAACGAAATCCATTAGATACCGGTATTCCCAAATGAGTTTTTGATGATGTTTATTGGTGGGTCCAAAGTTCATGCACTATTAACGGGACTAATGATTTGTATATTCTAGACATACCTTGATTATTTAATGGTGTCCCCATTGATGACATCTTGGTGCACACAATTTCAGAGGAGGAACATTCTAAAAACCTGAGGATAGTGAAAGACGAACTACAAGAGCACCAACTATATGGTAATCTCTCCAAGCATCAGTTCAGGATTTAGGCGGTCCAATTTCTGTGACACTTCATCTTGGAAGCCGGAGTTGGTGTGGCTCTAGAAAATATAGAGATAGTTCTCTCTTTGGATCAACCCAAAAGCGTGATAGAGGTGAAGAGTTTCATGGAGTTGTCCCGATACTATAGGAGGATCATTCCTAACCTATCTAAAGTAGAAGAAGCTATGACAGTTTTTAGGAAGAAAAGAAAACCCATCATGTGGACCATGAAATGCCACCAAAGCATCTAGTAGTTGAGGTAGAGCTTCACTAGTGCTACCATTTTGAGGTTTCTAGATGAGGGAATCAACTAAGTTGAATAATGTGATTCATCAGGCACAAGATAGGGTTGTGTACAGATTCAAGAACAACCAATGATTACCACAGCCTCACGAAAGGTGAGGAAGAATGAACATAACTATACGACCCATGACCTTGAGTTATCAAATGTGGTATTTCCCTTGATGATGTGGTGGCACTAATTGATGGTTGAATAGTTTACCGACTACTCTGACCACAAGATTATCAGGTATATCTTCTCATGTAAGAAACATATCATGAGATAACGGTGATGACTAGATTTCCTCTTGGACTATGACATTGACATAGTCTATATACATGGGACGGGGAATGTGGTGGTAAACACACTCAGTTGGAGGTCTGCATTACTTCTACAAAGTGATGCGGCATAGTAGCTAGCCATGATACATATATACTTCATGGATGATGATGGAGTAGCTTAACTATAATCTATGACTATCACTCCGCCACTCCTTTAATGAGTTAGAGAGGAAAAACTTGTGGATGTAGACTGTGAGGCTCGAAGTGCTCAAATATCCTCATGAAAAGATCCTAATAGATTTTAGATAGGTTGTGAGCATGCCATTATTTTCAGAGGACGCAACATATTACCAATGATGTTGTGGGTGGAGTTGTTGAGGGAGGTCCATACATTCTCTTTGTAATTATATCATAGGGTTGAAATTATGTACTAGGAACAATGATGTCAGTACTACTGGCCAGAGGTGAATAAAGCAGTGGAAAACTTCATTTAATGATGCCTCACTTGTTAGAAAGTGAAGGTAGAGCATTAGGTACCACCATGATTAGCATAGCCAGATGAGGCACCGAAGTGTATGTTGGATGGTATCTCTATAGACTTCATGATGGGGTCATCACACATATGAATGGGCCTCAATTTGATTTGCGTGATCATTAACGGAATCACCAAGTGGCTCCATTTACTACCCATCTGGGAGTAGGGATCAGTAGAGTGAATGGGACGCCTCTATGTCCAATATAAATTGTGGGTTTACGAGGTGCCTTCTATGATATTCTCGGGTAGTGATTCATGATTAACATCATGTATTGGGAAGGGGATATAGAAGAAATTTTGGAATCTACTCTGCTTGAGAACATATTTTCACTCCCAGATGGATGGTCAGATGGAGTGGACCAAATAGACCCTTGAGAATGTCCTTGGTGCTTTAATCATTGATTTTGGACACAGTTTGAAGGACCGCATACTACTGGTGGAGTTCACATACAACAATATCAATAACTCCACAATTGGAATGGAACCATTTGAGGTCTGGAACATGAGGTCATGAAAATAACCTATGGTACTACATTGTCAGAACTTGTCCCCTGGGGCATGTCCCTTGACTTCCCCAAGCCTCGTTCCATAGGACAGGGGTTTGTGACTTTCACTAGTAATGAATATCCCAAAAAATGGAATTCATTTACTTTAAACTAGTACACACACAAACAGGTAATACAAAAAAAAACCACCAAATAATGATTGTAGTATAGCCACCACAATGTACAACAACTGAGAGTAAAAGGTGTAAACTGAAAGTAATGGGGACATAATACAAGTCCAATTGAAAGGAATGTACATCAAAATATGTACATCACCAGGAGGTTGTCGTAAAAGGATCCTACCTGAAGGGTTGGTACATATCATTGTTATATGTCCATAAGAACACCATGTCTATTGATCCACCACTAAGCATCATCCAGACATAGCTCCCTAAAGTCTACATCAAATTTGTCCATTGTATTCCCTACACACAATTGGTGAGGGTGAATCCCATTTAGGGGGTGTGTATAACAATATACAGTAGGGACTGCGAGACCCCCGATGGTCTCTTAGTAATACACAATAAAAAAGTCCAAAAGAAATGCCATATAGGTAATACCACCAAGCAAGATCTCAAACACATACCACAAAGTAAAATAAACTTCTTACAAGAGGTGTAATGTAAGTAGACAATTAAAAATGATTAGTCCTAAAGGTAGATACTCTTATTCTATTGAGAGGCTCTACATTTGATCCTCACATAGTTTCTTGGTGTATAACCACACATGGTCGTTAGTTGTTGATCCACACAAGGTCACTAGGTGCTGACCCACATAAGATCATTAGGTGCTGACCCACATAGAATCACTAAGGGCTGACACAAACATGGTCTCAAGGTTATGATCCAAATAGGGTCTCTAGATGCTGACCCACATAGGTTCTATAGGTTCGGACCCACAAAGGATATCTAGATGCTGACTAGCATAGGATTTCTTATATGCATCACTTCACAACCAGAAACTGGATTCCACCTCTTAGTAGGCTCAATTCTGAAAGGATATTCTCCTTAAACAATCGGTTGTTCATTAAATTCCACAATGTCTTACACAGGGTATCCTAGAGGCTTTTCTCTTTGTAAGGGTCACAATGCAATATATGGCACAGCGAATGGACATCCAATTTATAAGATATGGGAATTTTTGTGAAAAGGCCTCAGTTTAATATGAGTCTGATCCAAATTTCCCTTACGTCATCCTCTGCAAAAACTCATGTAGTGTATCTCATAAGGAATTCCTCATCACAAGGGTCCCAATTCCACCAGTTACGTGTCAATATGATTCCCTTTTTGAGAGATATGATAGTATAATTATGAATATTTAATGAATAACTCACATTTAATTTGTACATTGCATGTGTATATTTTCAGGACATGTTATACTCATAAATTAATAAATAATGTAATTCACTAGGGTAAAATTTGGCTATTTCTATGGGGTTACAACCCTATTCATATACAAAAATGGGGATATGATTCATTTCTATCCTATAAATATGGTGGGAATTTATTTTCCCCATGGCATTTTAATGGGAAAATTACAATAGCCATGTTTATATTTAGACATTACTATCAGCCTTCAAAAATTGTCCACGTCACCATAGTCAAAGAACATACTGGGTATAGGACTCCCACATTAACCATTTTCCAACATATATGTATAATTATCACTATATGTATTTTTAAATGTAACATATATCCATTGTCATAAATGGTCATGTATAATTGTCATCAGAAATATACCATGTAGCCACTGTTAGAAAAGACTATGACTTTAATCTTCTTACAACAATCTTACAGCCAGGATCCCCTATGGATATAAGCCTATAAAAAAGAAACCTAAAAAATAATATTTAAAATAATAGTTAAATATGTAGATAATTTATTTTATATGTATATATCTATTTATATTAAAATGAAATCAATCCATTTGGGAGCCTATTCCTAATTATCGGTGTGATATAAGTGAATAAAACCTAATGGTTACTTGTTTAAAAAATCAACTATATAGCCACATGCATCATACATTAGAATATATCTCTCCATTTTGTACTAGGATATAACCAAAATACATTGCCCAAGGATATGTTTAATAAACCTAAACATGGTCCCTTGTTAATTCCTATTGACATCAGGTGTAGACACGATCCATAGTCATGGCTATAAAATTGAGGGTTGTAACTAACATAATAGCATCCACATATAGCCTACATATTTTTATAACATATATCATAATTCATAAGTTTTATATAGATGTTCATGGTCTATGGATATAACCCAATATTCAACTAGTATTTTAATCATATCTATCACATTTTGTGTCAATGTTCATGGATGTGATTTTGATTTAATAGTTACCGAATAAGAAAATTCTTTATTAGATGATAAAAATGAATTTAATATTAAATGAATGTACTTGTATTCTTATCATATAGAATATTCAATAAGGATCATCATCCAGTGATGCATATTTTGAACACAAATATCTTGATTCTATAATTGAATTGAGTGTAGAATTTTAGTGGATTGGGATAGGATCCAAAATAACATCAATCATTCTATGGAAAGGAAAAATCATTTCCTTCCAATGATGAGAAACATGGTTATTGGTTTATCTATAATACATCATTAAATCCTTAAGGTGTTATAGAAGTAGAAATTTATATTTTCCAAGAACACACTAACTACAAAGGCAAATCATAAAAGTTGTAAAGGGTTTATCCCCTAGAAAGAGGGGAAGACATCAATGATGAGTCCTGAATAAATCTCAAATCACCCTAATTTTTTTTAATTAATTTAATGATGAAAATTAAATAATGGAATTAGAATAGAACATAATAATTGAAGGTAATACATAGCCATGTGCGGTTCTATAAAAAATAAATAATAAATGCACGTGAAAAATAATAATACAGATCTTCTATAAAATAAATAATATTAACATGACAATAGAGATTGTCAAACAATAAGCATATACACTATAATAATAATTCATGGCACTCTGAATAATTAAAATAATCTATGTGTATTAATATAAAATTGAAATTGTAGGAGAATAATCACATTCAATGTTCCTTAATTAACTATCTTAGTCTTCTTAGGTTTGATTATTTTTAAAACAATTGTTTAATGATATAAATATATATATGATAAAAATGAATGAAAACCATCACCAATAGAAAAAAAATATATAAAAGTAAATAATTAAATAGATCAACATGGTATTCATCCATTTCAACTACTTCTATCCCCCATATAGATTTATCATATCATTGATAGGATATCACCAATGAAAAACAATCCACATTTAATTAGGTTGAGATCAGAAGTGAAATAATGTGAATGAAAAAAATAAAAAGGAACTGGAATTAAACAATTAAAAATATAACATAATATAAAGTAACTGGAAAAGAAAACAATGATGAAAAATGAAAACATTTTTACGTAGATTTCTGAGTCAGAACCCTATTACAACCACCAAGTGTTTAATCGTCATGAATAGGTGTGAATGCCCAATATGTTGAATGATAAACATATTTATAATCCATGATGACATCCAAGGGATTCCGCATGTCAAAACCTATGTTAAATGGTGACCTGGATTAGTGTTTGATGTTCCATGTTGAATGATAATTAAACTCATTGTTTTTGGTTTATATGAGGTTTCCATATCTTCTAATGTTGACAAAAGGTGTAATGTTAACGTCCAAATTCTCACATCATGTAATCAGTTCACGAATTGAAATCTTATTTCACACCATGTAAATGATACACCATGTGTACATGATACACATTGTAAGTCATGAACTTATAGTCCTAGTATCTCAATTTTCTCCAGTTCTTTAGTTATGATCCTCTATAACATCTTGTGATCATTAAACCATAGTGAAATGAACATCCTAGTCAATTTGGATTCAACCATACATATTGTATGTAATATTTATTTATTATTATCACAATGATATGATTATTTGCTCAGCACAATGTGATTTTTTATTTCTAAATTCCCATGTGTTTCATTAGTATTCCTCCAAATTCTTGTCCCATATAACAATACACAATAAATAACTATTTTCCTAGAAAATCATATTTAATACATTAATATTCAATTATTTAACTTTTAAAAATACATCAAAATATTGATATAAAATAGATATATAAGTTACAATGTCTCATTAATGGGATGGGTTACATTATTTCCCCCAATTATAATAGATTATTTTATTTTTTTCTCAAGAAGGTTCATTGAACCACATTATCATTTTCGCACATATACTCATATTTATGGGTGAATATGTGTACTTGTAAGATTTATTCATGGGTTCTGTATTTTACACCCATAATGGATGGCCATGGATTATAATCACATACCACAATATGAGGATCAATGTAAAAATGATAGTATTTATCCACCCCGTATATAGAGTTATTATCGAGAATTGAGATTTAAATATAATCTATTTTTTTGGTTATCAATATCATTATATGATTGCTATTTACATATAATGTAATTTCAATATACTAATTTAAATTAGTTTAAAATTTCATGAATAAACCTCCGTATTCATTACAATGTTGTGGCATTTTTTGGTGCCCAAATAAATATGTAAATGCTGACACCTTAAATAGGCATTATAGTGTGAATTGGTATATACTTACTATATTTTATGTAAGAAACAAAAATGGGTAGCTATTGGATTTTTCTCGTTCATAATGTAAATTTGTTTGGATTTATGTTTTAAAATAAAATGATGGAGTGAAGTGGAAGGTTTTAGAAAGAAGGGGAAGTGTCTTCACAATGTCTTTTCCCTATAGTAACATTTAGTTTGTTTTAAATTTCTTGATTACTCAATTGTATTGCCGAATATTATTCATATTTTCTTACTAAAGACATATATAGGTGCATTTGTTCATAATAGTTATTAATAAAGTCATTTTATTATATATTAGAATAATTATGGGAAATGATAAACTTATATATAAGTAATATGATTATTATACAGATAAAAAATCCAGAAATATTTTGTTCTCTTAAGAAACTTAATGATTACACAATGATAAACTCTGACTCATGGTAGTAATCACTATCCCTTGAATACTAGTGAATACACTAGATGTAGTATAATATAATATTTGAGAATATATTTTGTATTTACCTCATTAACATTACACCCCCAGCATCAAAATTTAATGTTAGTAAAACTTCAACAAACAAACATATAATTATATATAACTAATTTTTATTTTTCATTCTATTTTATATGCATTAATATTACGAAAAAACCATAATTAACACCATTGAATCCCATACATTTTTATTTATGAACTAAATTACTATAAAATATATGAATAAGAAATAATTTTACATAGTGTAATGTTATATATAATCAAATAAGGTTATTTCGATTCTAAATCCTTTCAGTTCACTATTTTGATAATTTATTAAGTACATTTATTTAATAATAATTTAATTTATGTGTAATGGACTATAACAACCCTTCTCTTTATTACCCATTAATACATTATTTCTTAAATAGAATTAAATATAATTCATCCTCATATGATCAAAAAATCTAGTTTATTTAGTTATTATTTATATTTCATATCATCTTATAAAAGGGAAATAAATTATCTATATTGAAAAAATATTTAAGATTCTTGTATAAAAAACTGCATGGGCTAACTTAGGGATATACGTTAAAAAGTGGTATGATAAAAATCCGAGTAAGAGAATAATCATGGAATAACATGAAAGAACTATTACATGATAGAAAATAGGAATATCAATAGTAAAAAATGGTACTCAATCATAAATATGAACATTGAGACATGATATTTCATGATAGGCATAAAGCTAGCATGGGAAATATGGAAACATATTAAAAAACTACATCATAATCATAGTTCAATGGTAACTCAAAACATCATGATGGATAATATATCATAAAGGAATATGTTTACTACATATCCGAACATGATGTCTAATGAGACGATACATTACCCAATGCATTGGAGCACTACATAATTCTTTCTGCACTCATCACATTCATTTAATTCTCATTCTTAAGTCTTCCACATATATAATAAAATGTGGGATCACTTTTCATAAAATTTTATTCCATATACATGAAGGATTTATTACATATATTTATTTCCCAAATTAATAAGTATAATTTCATAATGGTGAACCCCGATGATACGAAATCTTTATGGGTATTCAAAAATGAGTTTTTTGGCAGGGAAATTCACTATGGAATTTCGGAAGCATTATAGCATCACATAAAAATTCCTAAAATGGATTGATGAGAGTGAAATGGGTCACTCAAAATTAGGATATAAAATTTAGAGTTATATGGAAATGTAAAAACAAATCCTATTTATATTAATTGGAAATAGAAGGCATAAAATAATGAAGAAACATAAATTTGTGGTGAAGGAAAATATGAGTTACCTTGTGAGTGTAACTTAAAATGCTTGCGAGGATCATAGTGAGAGATTGGGGGAACCTTGGGATCTGTAGGGATGAGCCCAATATATTTTTAGTGATGTAAAATGGATGCCTGGGTTTGTTTATATATGGAATGAATGGGGAATTGATTATCATTTCTCAAACATAGGTTTTTGGGATCTATATTATAAAATAAAAAAGGGCAATCCATATAATAAGATTTATGCATGTACTACAAAAAAGTTATTATTTTTCATTATTTAATAAGGCCAAGTTCTAAACATATTAAAATTATACACTTTTTGATTATAAGTGATTCATGTCCTAAAATTAATGATTTAACATATTAAAATATATCATATTAATGGAGGATTAATAAAGGATTTATAAAATAAATAAAATAAACATAAATTCACATTATATTTAATTTAAAACATGTATATAGAAATGGATACAATTCATCTTTATTATCACATCACATTTGGGTCGTTATGATGTCATAATACACATCGTATATTTATACGATATTGGATTTTTTCTGAAAAAATATATCTCTCTAAAAATTATGATGAATTAAGCATTCGATAATTTCAAAATGTGATTCCAAAAAAATATTATTATTATAAAAATAAATTTTCTAAATATTATAATTTTCACTTCTGATTTAATTACATATATTTGTTAGGAAATATTTGGTTTTTTGGAGAATAACATTTTTCAAATGGTTATAAAACTATATTTGACATTATAAAAATTATATGATCATTTATATTTAATAATAATTATTTAAAAATAATATTTTAATGAAATATTATATATTTTAAAAATCCATTAATTAATCAAAATAATTATATTAATTAAAATTGGGTAATAACTAAAAATACCATTTTTGTTTTATTATATAAATATTAAAAAAACATATAATGTAAAAAGAAGAAGAATATATGAAGCTTATTTTATTGAAAATAATATATAAATATTTGTATTATTCGGATCCTGAAACATATCTCTTTAATACAAAAAATTACTCCCTATGGTTAAGGTGTATATTGGTGGGAAATTCTCTTAGTGGTTTTATATACATGGTTTTTGTCATGATCATGACGAACTTTAACATGTCTCCTAGACAATTTTGATCATACCTACGTTTTTTCATCTCATATTTTTCTTTTTCAAAAGAAAATCCTAGTGATACTCTCTCCCATTGAATCTATGATAAAATGAGATTCAAATGGTATGATCATTCTTGTTCTGTCTATAATTTAAATTTTTTGTGTCAACCGGATTTCAAAAAAAACAATATTTATAATAATCTTATGATCACTATTCAATAACTATATAATCAATGGTAATGACACTTTATAGTATATTATATCAGAATTGATATATCAAACCCATATAATTGAATGTGTTTTCTATATCCATAATACATAACAATACATTTAATTAAATCAAAAGTGGAATTTCATATAAAAATGTTTTGGTCATTACCATATTTTACCATTTACAAATTTTCCCTGCAAAATATTCATTAAAAACACTGAAATAGATGAGGTTAGTTTTTTTCATCACATCCTTTGGCTCCTACATTACTTTATCAAATATATGGTTTCTTCAAGGATCATTGACCTAGTGCATTGTATTATTTGGTAGAACCTTTTCTCTATGATTTAATATCTTTTCCTTCTTCTCTTCATAAAAGAGTTCATTTTGTAATGGTACCGGCTCTAGATCGAGTACATGTGATGGGTCCAGTATGTACTTCCTCAGGAGGCATATATTTATTATATCATGTACTTGGGATAGAATTGGTGGGGATTCCAGTTTATAGGACACTACTTTGATACGATAAAGGATCACAAAGAAATCGATATATCTTTCACTATTCTTCTCTTTCATCAAAATATAATGAAATTCTTCCATAGAGATATATAGAGATATACCATGTCTCTTACCCCAAAATCTTTTTCTCATAAGACATTATGACCATATATCTTTTTCCAAGTCTATGCATCCTTGATGTGATGCGGAATAGTCTTCACCTATTCCAACATTTCCCTAAATATTTCAAGACCTATTTGTTTTCATTCCCCATATTCATCCGAGCATTCTAGTGTCCTACAAATATTCTTATAAAGGTATTCTTAGGGAGTCATTTGGATGCTGGATTTGAAACCATAATTGAATGAGAACTCATCCATATGAAAATGATGATCCAATCATCCTTTGTGTTAATTGACCACGACCTCAACATGTCCATTTGTATCTAGCTAGTGCACTCATATTGTCCACCTGTTTCATAATGATATGTTGTTCTAAAGTTCAAATCAGTATTCATAGTATGTTAGAGACTCTTCCAAATATTGTCTGTAAATCCTGGATATCGATTAGATATAATATATAGTTTTGTTCCATGTAGCATCAACACTTATCTATTTTATATCCATTACATTTTATTTAATGATAATTACTATTTATTTGAATGAAATTAGATGACATAATAATATGATCCACCACAACCCATATATCATTATTTCCTTTTGATATAATTAAAAGTCCAGTGACAATGAAATTGGTATTTTTCCCCATATCTGTAACGCCCGAGACATTTATGAGAAATATTTTTTTTATGTTATATAAAAGATCAAAGGAATCTTTCACACAACACTAGCTTGCTTTACACGCAACCGCGGCCTTCCTTGATAGCTTGCGTCGTACGCAATACTGAGTTTCACTAAACAACGATATGCTATTAAAATATTATTAAAACTAGCCGTTATGAATAGTAATAACCAATTTTTGAAATTGTGTAAATTTAATTTTTCAAAATGGACTTCATTTTTGGATTTGGAATATCAAAATTAGCTTAGGGTGAAATTTTGGTACTTTTTGGATAAATTTCATATTCTGATGAATAGTGAAAATTTTACATTTTAATTAAAAATAACCTTTTTAATAAAAATAATTAATAGTGATAAATTATTAATTTTAGTGGTTTTAAAGTATATTTAGAATATATTTTTACAATTTAATACAATGTTCTTCATTGGATGTAATTTCACATTTAAACCAGACATAAACAATGTCAATTTTTGATAGTTGTTATCTCGTAAAAACACGCTATTTGTTTTGACAACGGGAATTACATTTGAAATTAGTAAATGTAACTGATGTGTTTTGAATTTGGTAAAATAGACATCATTTTTGAATTCAAAATATCAAATATAGCTTAGGCATAATTTTTTGGTATTTTTCTGGAAACTTTCATTTTTTGATGAATAGTGAAACCATTAAGTGGTAGTTAAAAAAACTGAATTTTTCGTAAAACTTAATTTTACCACTTTTTTGAGTGGAATTTCGAAAATATGGGAGATACGGTTAATATCAAGGACTAAAATGTGGTTCAATGAGATTAAAATAATTTTTGGTGAATAGTAACTTTTTACTTTTTTTAACACGGTTAAAAGTAAATAGGGTAATTAAGGGTAAAAATGATATTATTATTATCCTAAAACATGTTCTAATTATATTGTATAAGTTTAATTCTACCAAAAACAACATTAGGAATAATATATGACAATTTACACCCACATGGATTAGATTAGGACATTTATTATCAATTTATTTAAAGAAGGGTTAAAATAGTTAAAATCAATGATTAATAACTAAAGCATTTTTAATATAGGGTTATACATAAGATAAATTGAACTATAAATATTAATTAGAAATAAAACAATATTTCCAACATAATGGTAGTTTATCTGTAATTTTTAGACATTAGATAATTTAATTTATTTATGACACAAAGATGATGCAGTATTTATCTTATTAAAGAAATATTGATATAATTGATGTTATAAATACCCAAATAAATGTAATTTGAGACTTTTTGTGAATTCCACTAATTTTATAGGTTAATATGTAATGTTAGTAGTGATTTAATTAACGTTTTTTGAACTAATCATTCTGTTATGATTTTCACAAAAATCAATTAATAAATAGTGTCAAAATTGACATAAAATAGTTTTTAAAACAAATATTATATTATTAATTGTTAGATTATTCCTAAAAATCTAAGGTTCTTCCAAATTACTTATATACGGTTATATATATTAATAATAAACAACTTGGGGTTCTTTTGGCTTGTTATAGTAAGTTTATTAACCTTATATTTTAAGAACACAAAAAGACACGGTAAAAGTAAAATTATCTAACATAAAGTTAAATTTAAATGATAATGTTAAAATAGGAACCTAAACATGTCTAAATTCTATTGGATAAAAGTATTTCGACCCATACCCACCTTATATTTGAAATAAATCTATTTGGAGCTATTTAAAACCAAATTTGGCTTTATAATAAAATAATATTTTTTGTTTTTCCAAAGGAGCCCCTCTCCTCCCTTATAAAAGGGAACCTCCTCCCTCTCTTCCTCACACCAATTTTAGACTTCAAGCTCAGCCAACCCTTGACAATTTATCCTCTCCACTTACCTAGAGATATCCTAGAGGTCCTGGTCTTCTTCAAGGACCAATTTCAGTGCCCGAAAAGGAGGTATCAAAGAAGCGCTTCAAAGAAGAGGTAATGTCTGTTACCAATTCTTTCAACTTTATTTCTTCTTCTTTAGTTTTTCATTATGAAGTAATAACATCAGTATCACTCATATACTGATATTTTATTATATTTATGAAACAACCCTATTTCACCAACTATCCATCCTACGGAAAACTATATCACCGCGCGTGCGTACGTACGGAATACCGTCTCCACGCCGTGGTGTAAACAAATTTCCACGACCACCTTACATTGATGGGTATAATGGTTTAAATAATGACTATATAAGATTATTTTAAAGTGATATTGATTCTAAAATAGAATACATACACTCCAATACAATTCCACGATCAGGGAAACGATATCATCACTCGTGCGTACGTACAGAATCCCGTCTCCATGATGTGATGTGACTCGTTCTACATGATCTTCATTGCATAATGATTATATAAATGAAATTAATGAATTAATATGATATATATTACACTAATGCCATTCTGGAAATAAGGTATCTATAACCTAAATTGAATAATAAGAATTTATTCGACAAAACACGCATAGGAACAAAAAGTAATAAACACACGAATAACAAGTAGCAATGAAATATTACTAATAATAAGATAAGAATATGACCATATATGATATCATACCAATGATTATGATTCTAGAATAAGTCAATGACATTATTTAAATCATTATACAGGAGTTTCGGACACTTATAAAGCAAATCAGACCTATGGTAAGGGAAACATCATAGTCTCATTTTTATCCGAGATTGTTTAAACTTTGAAATTTAATGGGGTGTATTTTATCATCCACATCCATGTTTCCTCAATATGTAATATTTATATCCTTATACAATAGTTTATATCCAATTTTACCATTCAGTGAGTTTTTAGTAAATTATATGAAAGGAATTGTTTGTCGTTTTTCATACGAGGTACTTTTTGACTTTTCCGACATAAGTACGAGAAGAATGTTTTTGTTAACTTATACAGAATGATTGGATTTTTAAAAAATTATTTCCAAGAATCTTCTATTAAAAGTTTTCCTGTTTATTTTTAATCAAATTATTTTAGTTTAAAATTGTATGACATGTTAAGAAAGGAAAATGTTTTTGAAGTAGAAAGGATATTTTCCTCAAGAATGGAGATTAAGTGTTTTATCAAAATTATTTTCCATCTAAGATAACATAGGGTTCTGTTTCAATCCCTATTATTACTTTGATTTGATTATGTTGTGATGGAATTATTTTTATGAATTCCTTTATCTTATATGAATTGTTTTATGATGTCACGATGTTTAAGAATCCCATTTTTTACATGGGTTATGCTTTGAAGTTAGGTTTATGATTTTGTGGAACACATAATAATGGTATCATTATGAGATGGGTGGGACCTATATCTACCTCTAATTAATTGGGTATGGATTTTATATCTCATGATATAGACATGGCTAGTACAACAGGTTAAACTGGTTCAGTGAAACAGGACTGAAACGTGGAGTGAACTCGGTTCAAAAATGGACTTTGTCCACTAAGGTAGTCTTGGAAATGAGTCTTTACTAATAAGAAATTATTATCTGTGATTATGTGTGTATGCCACAATGTTTCATTTTTTATGTTATTATTATTGGGATTACATTTCACCACTACGATTTATCCCATGTTATGAAATTATGATCTCTTTTGCAGGTTAAGATTTCCAAAAGTTATGTTCTTATGTATATGATGTGATTGATATTTCTTTTGCTTCCCCTTAATGAGAATTTGAGCTCACCCTTTTGTATGTTTAATTTCCCCAGGTCAAGAAGAAGGTTATTAAGTAGGATATGTGAAAAATGGACTCTAGATATGATGAAATAAATGGGAGGCAAATTATATGCTTTATGAACCAGTTGTTTGTCTTTCCCAGTTTCTAAAGACTCTATACCTATACGGTCCTTTCCTGGTTTTGATATATGTTGTAATAAGTGTGAATAAATTCTGAAGTAATAACAATGAATGTAATGTATGGGTCGTTATAGTTGGTATCAAAGGAAAGGTATAGTCAACCCTTGGAAACTAGGATGTGAAAGCCTTAGTAAGAACCCTAAGGATAATTCTAATCTAAGAACACAATCTTAGTGTTTTAGAAATGGCCATGAATAACCTATGATAAGACCTTATGTGTGAAATTTTATTCTTGATTATGTGGTTTTCCTATTATAAATATTATTGCTCACACTATTCTTCTTGGTTTATGTCAATGGATAGAACCCGAAGGAACCGTGTTAATGCGGAATGCGATGGGAAAGGCAATGATTGTCCCCCTGAGCAATCAAACGTTATGGGAGCTGGAATGAAAATTCTTATAGGCATGCTCACACAACTTTCTCACACTATGAATCATGTAGGACTTCCAAAAGAGCAAAGGAAGAAGAAATATTCTGTTGAATCCTTCATGAGGCAGCGTCCACCTTCATTCAGCGGGTCTACTGATCCATTAGTTGCTGATCAATGGATTAGTACTACTGAAAAGTTATTTTCAGTTCTTCAATGTTCTGAACATGATAAATTCATCCTAGCAGTGTATCGTTTTGAAAGAGATGCTGATCAATGGTGGAATCTTATTAAGAATATGATGCAAAGGGATGAAATTGAGTCCATGGAATGAGATGAGTTCATGAACTTATTTTTCAATAAGTACATCCCTCGTATTCTCCAAACAAAGATGGAGAAAGAGTTTCTTGAACGAAAGCAAAAGGATGATGAATATTTTGGTACCTATGAAGCAAATTTTACAAGACATGCAAGGTAGGCTTCTGGTATTATTATCCACCCTGAGAGTAAGATCGATTGACTCTTTATTGGCTTAAAACCAAGTCTTCAAAGGGTGTTACCCATAAGGGACTTCAATAGCTACGAGGAAATCGTTCGATGTGCTCTCAAAGTCGAGATGGAGATTGGGGTAACCCATCAGTCATATGGGTTTGATAAGAAGAGGAAAATGGAATTCAAAGGAAAATCTAAAGAGCACACTGAAAAGAAGATGATTTTTCCCTTATGCTCAAAGTGTGGAAATAAACATGGAGGGAGTTGTCTTAAAGGGACAAGTAAATGTTTTAAATGTGGAAAGGAAGGTCTTCGAGCATTTTAATACTGCAATGATGGGAAGAAGATGTCTAATGATGCAAACAAAGGAATGGATACACAGAATGAACCTCATACACTTCAATGTTTCAAATGCAAGGAGATGGGGCATTATGCCAATCAATTCCCAAATCCAATGGTTGATGATGATGGTCAACGTCATCAAACTTTTAAGGCTAAAGACAAAGGAAAGTCAGATGCAATTTCTATCATCGTTGTGGAGTACGATAACGATGTGGTAAAAGGTACACATACCATCCAATCTAATGTAGCCAATGTTTTATTAGATTCTAGATCCACCCATTCTTTTATTTCTGAAGAATTTTCTACGGGTATCACCATATTACCTCAACAATAAGATGTTGAGTTAGCTATGACAACCCCTAATGGAACAACAGTCGCATCAAAAGCTTATAATTCTTCTCCGATTGAAGTTTATGGGAAAGAGCTTCCTGAAAATCTTGTGATCCTTCCTATAGTGGAATTTTATGTGAATCTTGGCATGGATTGGCTTTCTTTATATGCAGCTCATATCAATTTCTAAAGAAGGAAAGTCACATTTCATATTCCAGATCAATCTATGATCATCTATTGATGCAAGGATGAACATAACCTTCCAGTGGAATTATAAGGCCCCAGCCTTAAACCTTACTTAATCTTGAGTTATTACAAGATTACACTTTGAGGATCTTTTCGGGTTTAGAGTTTTAGAGAATTAGATTATAAAACTTCCATTACAATCCACATATAGACAAAGTGGTTACATAAAGATAGTATTCTTCATTCCCATCAATGGAAACATATTTAAAATAAAACATGGATTATTTCTTGACACATCCTTGACTCTATCATCTTATCATGTACCTTTCCCTTAACCTGTGAAAAACATTTCAAAAACTTGGGATGAGCATAGAACTCAGTATGGGTTAAAAAAACATGGAATGGAAACATGAGTTCATATATACATAAGAATGAAATCATACTTTACCCATAAAACAGAGGCACTTTAACACACCTCATAAAATCATGAATAAATCATAGAAATCATAATACTTAAAGGTAACTTGAGGCATTCATAACATTCTTACCTAGGGAGTAACCCTCTTGGTTACGTTTGGAATACCCATCAAAGTATATTCCCTAAAATCTCTTCGGAGAAACCTTAACGTTTCACTCCTTCGCGTTACCCAATGCATTGGACAGCTATAACGGGCTCACCCGCCCTTAGTCTATCACGGAACCACCCGTCTTAATAATAATTCCCAAGAACCTCAACATAAACGTATCACATAAAACATGCATAAAGGAAACATAACATTTCCACCATTCAATCACAAGATATCAATACCACACATTGATATAAAAATATTATGAAAACCATTTTCAATACCAAAATAAAAGAAAAGTAAAACATGGTATTTATTTTTCTTTTAAAAAGAAGGTATGGCTTGTAGAGGAAGCCGAAGCTCAAAAAAAAACGGTCACGACGGCGGAGAAGTCGTTGTCGCCGCATACGTACGACAAAAACATTCCCTTTTGTCATTTAGTAAATGATTTTTATAAAAAAGATTCCTTTTGAATAAATGTAAAAGTCAAAGGGGTTTATACACCGTATAAAAGAAGGTTGTGTATAAAACAAAATATGCCTCATTGAAAGGAGATTGAGACAAAGTCCCATACCTCGTATCCGACTTGACCCGACCGTTTTTTAATCTCCTGAATAATAAACTTGAGTTAATCTCTACTTGATTATGAACCTTTTTCAAGTTCATTATTCCTTTTATACCATGTTATGAACCTCATGTACTCATTTAAGTTAATAATGTTCATTTTGTCGGTATTTGGTTCTTATGTCAAAAATACACCTCTTACACTTACATGTTGTTAATTTGGTCAAAGATTCATTATATCCAGAATGATATTAATGTTTTGGATAACATATATATCATATATATTCAGCATATACATGTATTTATAATATTACATCACATTCAGAGGTAAGAAATGAAATGCACCGTTCATGGAGACGGTAAGCCGTACGTACGCATGAACGCTACTTCCATTTCTATTTCGTATTTTTCTAGAATGGAATCATAATGATATAAGAGTATATTATAATTCCAGTATAATAACATATATAATATCATTAACAATATCCTTTACATGTCCCACATATGGTATTTAACGAATCAAATCACTTTGAGGGGGCGGTAGTCCACACTTCCTTAAATGAAGATATCGCGTTTACCCATAATGGGAACCATAAATTTATGTCCAAAATGAAAAAAAACAGAAGATTAATGAAAACATAAACATATTAAATATCATATATTAAAATAGTGACATCATAATGGCCACCTTTGAAGGTGTTAAATGAGTATTGAACAATCATCGTTTCGGGAGGCAGAATTTCGCCATCCACGGAAACCGTATGTTCTTTAACCATTTGATGTAGTTGTGTGAGAGTGTAGCTCAAATAAATATTATAACAACATCCTAGTATATTGAAGATACTGGTGTTGTTACAAAAGAAGTAAATAAAAAGAGTTTAGGGGGTTGGAGAAGCAAAATAAAACAAATGAACATGAGAGAATGAATTACCTTTAAAAGTGTAACTCCTTTTGATTTGAGCCTAAAGGCTTCCTTTGAAAGGATTCTGCCCAAAGGGAATCCTCTAGGATGAGGAGAGGGATGTGGAGAGAGTAAATGGGCAGGGTTTGGCTGAGCCAAAGGCTTGAGGAGTGTGTGAAATGAGGTAGAGGTGGGGGCCTTTTATAAGAGGAGAGGAGGGGCACTTTTGGAAAGTAATGAAATATCACTTTATTTGAAAATGTGTTTCGGTTTTAAAAGGTCCCACATTGATAGAATTCGTGGATAAGGTGATAAGGGTTCGAAATACACTAATCCAATTGGTTTTGGACATGTGTAGTTCATAGATTTTACATTATCTTTCTATTTTATTTAAATCGTCAAATAATGATGTCATCGCTGCATCATTATTATGTCATAAATAATTAAATTTATTTAATGTCTAAAAATTATAAAACAAATACTATGATATAGGAAATTGTTTTAGATTTCCAATGACTATTTATAATCTAAATTTGGACTTGTATAACCCCACATAAAAATTGTTTTTGTAAAACATATTATGTTTGTGTCATTTTCACTTTAACATTAAATAAAAATTTATTTATGTCATTTCCCAACCAAAATGTCTCCATGGGGTCCCCAAGTTTACCCATGGCTTTTAATGGTCGGTCATGACACAACCAATAAGGTTGGGACATGTTTATAGGTCATTTCATATTATTAAAGCATTATTTATACCTTAAACTACACTAATTACCACTAATCGCGATTAAAAACTTAATAAGTTACTATTCACCAAAAAATTATTATAATCTCATTGAACCACATTTTAAATACTAATGACAACCATGTATGTAGGATTTTCAAAATTCAATACACATTAGTGGTAAACTTTCATTTAACTGAAAAATCAGTTTGCTTGATTATCACTTAGTGGTTTCACTATTCATCAAAAATTGATGTTTTTCAGAAAATTACCAAAAATTCACCCTAAGCTATATTTGATATTCCAAATTCAAAAATGAAGTCTATTTTGAAAAATTCAAAACATATAGGTCACATTAATTAATTTTATAATTAATTCCTGCTGTCATGACAGATAGCGTGTTTTTATGAAACAATAAGTATCAAAAGATTGACACTAGTTTAAGTCCAATTTCAAAGTGAAATTGATTCCAATGACGACCATTGGATTAAATTGTAAAAATATATTCATATTACACATTAAGACCAATTCAAAAGATAATCTAAGCATATAAATAAATTAGATTAAAAAGCAGTTTTGATGTAAAATGCAGTATTTTTCACTATTCATTAAAAAATGAACATTGTCAGAAAAATACCAAAAATTCACATAAGGTAAATTTTGATGTCCCAATCATAAAGAATAAGTTTATTTTGACAAACATAGTTTATAAAATTGTCAAAAGATATATTTAAAAAGGGTTTTTCATCATAAGGCAGTAAACTAATCTTTTAAAAATATTAGTGTATTCCATGCTTAAGATTGGATTTATTTTCATTTGAAGCCTCTAAAACACTATATTAATCATTAATAGACATAGATAAAAATATCTATTATTCATTACTTACTTGGGATGTTACATCCTTCCCCCCTTTAGAAAATTTCATCCCCGCAATTTATTTACTTATCGAATAAATGGGGGTACTTATCCCTCATTGCATTTTCAGATTCCCATGTTGCCTCTTCAATCATGTGGTTTTTCCACAAAAACTTTACCTGGTGAATCACTTTATAACGTAACACTTTCTCCCTGTGGTCAAGAATCTGGACCGGTTGTTCCTCATAAGATAGGTTCTCTTCCAGCTGAACTACCTCTGGACTCAAAACATGAGATGGATCTGGCATGTACTTTCTCAACATCGAAACGTGAAAAACATTGTGTACCTGAGATAAACTCGGAGGTAAAGCCACTCGGTATGCAACTGATCCAACTCTCTCCAGAATTTCATATGGTCCAAAAAACCTTGGAATCAACTTTCCTTTCTTACCAAATCTCATCACACTTTTCCACGGAGAAACCTTGAGAAAAACATCATCACCAACCTCGAAAGAGAGATCCTTCCTCCGGTTATCCGCATAACTCTTCTGCCTGCTCTGAGCTGTTCTCATGTGCTTTTGAATCAACTGAACTTTTTCTGCCATCTCTTCTATCAATTCTGGTCCCATCAACTTCCATTCACCCACTTCATCCCAGAAAGCTGGAGTTCGACACCGATTCCCATATAATGCCTGAAATGGTGCCATCTGTATACTGGAATGAAAACTGTTATTATATAAAAATTCAACCAAAGAAAGATGTTGGTCCCAACTTCCCTGATAATCCATAGAACAAGCTCGTAGCATATCCTCCAATGTCTGGATTGTTCGTTCTGACTGCCCATCTGATTGAGGATGAAAAGCTGTACTAAAATTTAATTCAGTACCCAACGACTTCTGAAGGCCTTTCCAAAAGTTATAAGTAAACCTGGGATCACGATCCGATACAACGGAGAGAGGAACTCCATGTAACCTGACGATCTCTTCAAGATACAAACGGGAAAGTTGATCAAGAGAGAAAGTATCTCGTATAGCAAGGAAATAAGCAGATTTGGTCAAGCGATCAACAATAACCCAGATTGCATTATTACCTCGAGATGTCTTCGGTAATCCAACAACAAAGTCCATGGATATATTCTCCCATTTCCACTCTGGCACTGGTAAAGGCTGAAGCATCCCTTTCGGTAACTACCGCTCTGCTTTAACCTGCTGACAAGTCAAACACTTTACAGTAAAATCAGCAATATCTCTTTTCATTCCATCCCACCAGTAATACTCCCGCAGATCTCTATACATCTTAGTACTGCACGGATGAACTGAAAACGGAGAACTATGAGCTTCACATAACAACTCTCTCTTCAACTTTGAATCACAAGGCACACACAGTCTCTTCCCAAATCTCAAAACACAATCATTATCAATGTTGAATTCAGGCAACTTACCTTTCTGAACCAGCTCTACCTTTTTCTGCAACTCACTGTCTTGCTTCTGTGCTTGCTTGATTCTATATGATAGAGAAGATCTCACTGATACCTGAAACAAAGAGAAGGACTTCCTGCACCAACAACTTCTATGCCAAAGTTCATCAAATCGTTAACCAAAGGATCACGTTCCAACCGTAACATTGTTAATGAAGCATTACTTTTTCGACTCAAAGCATCATCCACTTTATTTGCTTTTCCTGGATGGTAATGAATTGTACAATCATAATCCTTGATTAATTCCATCCATCTCCTTTGTCTCATGTTTAACTCTTTCTGAGTGAATATATACTTTAAACTTTTGTGATCGGTATATATTTCACACTTTACTCCATACAAATGATGCCTCCAAATTTTTAAAGCAAAAACAACAGCAGCTAATTCCAAATCATGTGTAGGCTAATTTACCTCATGAGTTTTCAACTGTCGTGAAGCATAAGCAATTAACTGATCATTCTGCATTTGGACACAACCAAGTCCTTTCAATGAAGCATCACTGTATATAACAAAATCACCATTCCTGGAAGGTAGTGCCAAAACTGGAGCATTCACCAATCTTCTTTTCAATTCCTGAAAACAATCATCACATTCTTTTGTCCAGATAAACTTAACACCCTTCCGAGTTAGCTTAGTCATTGGACTAGATAACCGTGAAAAATTTCTAACAACCCGTCGGTAATAGCCCGCCAAACCAAGGAAGCTACGAATCTCGGTTACATTTGTGGGTCTTGGACATTCTTCCACAACTTTTGTTTTTGCAGGATCAATAGTTATTCCATCTTTAGAAACAATGTGACCAAGGAATGAAATTTGTTGCAACCAAAACTCACACTTGCTGAATTTCCCATACAGTTTCTTTTCTTTTAAGGTTTGCAAGATAACCCTTAAATGTCTTTCATGCTCTTCTTTACTTTTAGAAAACACCAAAATATCATCAATGAAAACCACCACAAACTTATCCAAGAACTCATGGAAAATTCTATTCATTAAGTCCATGAATACAGCAGGTGAATTGGTTATACCAAAAGGCATTACTACAAATTCATAATGGCCATATCTCGTAGGGAACGCGGTCTTCGGAATATCTGCCTCCTTTACCTTCAGCTGATGGTACCCCGATCTCAAGTCAATCTTTGAAAAAAACTGAGCTCCCTGGAGCTGATACAACTTCATTTGATGGCCCGACATCTACTGAAGTAGTTGCAAAGGATTTCACCACCCCTTTCTGCTTGTAGTCTAACTGCTTCCCATCACTCAAGCTCTTTGCGGGACACTCGTTTGCATAGTGACCCATCTCATTGCACTTATAACACTTCACTAACTGTAAATCAAATTTGTTCTTACCTTCATCTTGATCCTTCTCAGTGCAATCATGAGCCTTATGTCCCATCTTACCACATCGGTAGCACTTTCCAGAATTCAGAAGACATTCCCCAGCATGCCTTTTGCCACATTTATCACAAACAGGAAACTTAGTTTTCTTACCATCAGACTTTTTTAAAGAATTATTACCTTTCTCCTGCCACCTCGGTCTCTTCTTCTGCTGGTTGTTATAGAACACTTGGTCATCGGCAAACTCCATTCCACCTTCTCAGCACATCGAACAAGCTTTTCATAACTTTTAAACTCATGAGAAGATAATGCCCTTCAATACTTTGGCTTTAATCCTGAGTAAAAACGATTGATTTTACTATCAAGGTCTCGGATAAAATTAGGGGCATACCTTTCCAATCGAGTGAACCTTTCTTCATAGGCAGCCACTGAGTCTTCTTCTTGCCTCAATTCCAAGAATTGCTTTTCCATTCTATGTCGAACAGCCTTAGGAAAATACTTCTCAAGAAACATACATTTGAATTCATTCCAGTCGAGAGCATTAATCTCATCAACGTCCCTAATATTTTTAACCATCGACCACCACTGATCTGCTTCACCCTCCAAACGATAAATAGCAAGACTAACCTTTTGATTGTCTGAACACCCCATGACATCAAAAATCTTCTCCAGTGCTTTAATCCACCCTTCAGCTAGCACATGGTCAGATGATCCTCTGAATGATGGGGGATGTTGCCTCATGAAATGTTCCACCATTGACATGTTCCTCTGCGGTTGATCTGGCTGATCTTGTGCATGGATACCATCACCATTTATCGCTTGAGTCAACTGCGCCATCACTACAACAAACCATTCAGTTCCAATTCTGACCATCTCGGGATGCTGATTCGGAAGGTTATTTCCTTCTGTATTCCTTCCTAGCACTGTTTCCCTGTTTCCTCTGTGGAAAACCATTCTGAACAAACATGTCTTAGATGAAGCAACATGGTAATCCGTAAATGATATATCATTTCAAAAAAAATATTTTTGTATAATCATTTAATATAATTCTAACTCCTAAATATATCTAAACCGACCTCTGATACCAACTATAAGGCCTCAGCCTTAAACCTCACTTAATATTGAGTTATTACAAGATTACACATTGAGGATCTTTTCGGGTTTAGAGTTTTAGAGAATTAGATCATAAAACATGCATTACAATCCACATATAAACAAAGTGGTTACATAAAGATAGTATTCTTAATTCCCATCAATGGAAACATATTTAAAATAAAACATGGGTTATTTCTTGACACATCCTTGACTCTATCATCTTATCATGTACCTTTCCCTTGACCTGTGAAAAACATTTCAAAAACATGGGATGTGCATAAAACTCAGTATGGGTTAAAAAAAACATGGAAAGGAAACATGAGTTCATATATACATAAGAATGAAATCATACTTTACCCATAAAACATAGGCACTTTAACACACCTCATAAAATCATGAATAAATCATAGAAATCATAAGACTTAAAGGTAACTTGAGGCATTCATAACATTCTTACGTAGGGAGTAACCCTCTTGGTTACGTTTGGAATACCCATCACAGTATATTCCCTGAAATCTCTTCGGAGAAACCATAACGTTTCACTCCTTTACGTTACCCAATGCATTGGAGAGCTATAACGGGCTCACCCGCCCTTAGTCTATCACGGAACCACCCGTCTTCATAATAATGCCCAAGAACCTCAACATAAACGTATCACATAAAACATGCATAAAGGAAACATAACATTTCCACCATTCAATAACAAGATATCAATACCACACATTGATATAAAAATATTATGAAAACCATTTTCAATACCAAAATAAAAGAAAAGTAAAACATGGTATTTATTTTTCTTTTAAAAAGAAGTTATGGCTTTTAGAGGAAGCCGAAGCTCAAAAAAAAACGGTCACGACGTCAGAGAAGTCGTTGTCGCCGCATACGTACGACAAAAACATTCCGTTTTGTCGTTTAGTAAACACTTCGTATAAAAAATATTCCTTTTGAATAAACGTAAAAGTCAAAGGGGTTTATACACCGTATAAAAGAAGGTTGTGTATAAAACAAAATATGCCTCAATGAAAGGAGATTGAGACGAAGTCCCATACCTCGTATCCGACTTGACCCGACCGTTCTTTAATCTCCTGAATAATAAACTTGAGTTAATATATACTTGATTATGAACCTTTTTCAAGTTCATTATTCCTTTTATACCATGTTATGAACATCATGTACTCATTTAAGTTAATAATGTTCATTTTTCGGTATTTGGTTCTTATGTCAAAAATAGACCTCTTCCACTTACATGTTGTTAATTTGGTCAATGTTTCATTATATCCAGAATGATATTAATGTTTTGGATTACATATATATCATATATATTCATAATATACATGTATTTATAATATTACATCACATTCAGAGGTAAGAAATGAAATGCACCGTTCATGGAGACGGTAAGCCGTACGTACGCATGAACGCTACTTCCATTTCTATTTCGTATTTTTCTGGAATGGAATCATAATTTTATAAGAGTATATTATAATTCCAGTATAATAACATATATAATATCATTAACATTATCCTTTACATGTCCCACATATGGTATTTAACGAATCAAATCACTTTGAGGGGGTGGTAGTCCGCACTTCCTTAAATGAAGATATCGCGTTTACCCATAGTGGGAACCATAAAGGTATGTCCAAAATGAAAAAAAACAGAAGCTTAATGAAAACAAAAACATATTAAATATCATATATAAAAATAGTGACATCATAATGGCCACCTTTGAAGGTGTTAAATGAGTATTGAACAATCATCGTTTTGGGAGGCAGAATTTCGCCATCCACGGAAACCGTATGTTCTTTAACAATTTGATGTAGTTGTGTGAGAGTATAGCTCAAATAAATCTTATAACAACATCCTAGTATATTGAAGATACTGTTGTTGTTACAAAAGAAGTAAATAAAAAGAGTTTAGGGGTTTGGAGAAGCAAAATAAAACAAATGAACATGAGATAATGAATTACCTTTAAAAGTGCAACTCCTTTTGATTTGAGCCTAAAGGCTTCCTTTGAAAGGATTCTGCCCAAAGGGAATCATCTAGGATGAGGAGAGGGATTTTGAGAGAGTAAATGGGCAGGGGTTGGCCGAGCCAAAGGCTTGAGGAGTGTGTGAAATGAGGTAGAGGTGGGGGCCTTTTATAAGAGGAGAGGAGGGACACTTTTGGAAAGTAAAGAAATATCACTTCATTTGAAAATGTGTTTCGGTTTTAAAAGGTCCCACATTGATAGAATTCGTGGATAAGGTGATAAGGGTTCGAAATCCACTCATCCAATTGGTTTTGGACATGTTTAGTTCATAGATTTTACATTATCTTTATATTTTATTTAAATCGTCAAATAATGATGTCATCGCTTCATCATTATTATGTCATAATTAATTAAATTTATTTAATGTTTAAAAATTATAAAAAAAATACTATGATATAGTAAATCTTTTTAGATTTCCAATTACTATTTATAATCAAAATTTTGACTTGTATAACCCCACATAAAAATTGTTTTTGTAAAACATATTATGTTTGTGTCATTTTCACATTAACATTAAATAAAAAGTAATTTATGTCATTTCCCAACCAAAATGTCTCCATGGGGTCCCCAAGTTGACCCATGGATTGTCGTGGTCGGCCATGACACAACCAATAAGGTTGGGACATGTGTCTAGGTCATTTCATATTATTAAAGCATTATTTATACCTTAAACTACACTAATTACCACTAATCGCGATTAAAAACTAAATAAGTTACTATTCACCAAAAAATTATTATAATCTCATTGAACCACATTTTACATACTAATGACAACCATGTATGTCGGATTTTCAAAATTCAATACACATTAGTGGTAAACTTTCATTTAACTGAAAAATCAGTTTGCTTGATTATCACTTAGTGGTTTCACTATTCATCAAAAATTGAAGTTTTTCAGAAAATTACCAAAAATTCACCCTAAGCTATATTTTATATTCCGAATTCAAAAATGAAGTCTATTTTGAAAAATTCAAAACATATAGGTCACATTAATTAATTTAATAATTAATTCCCGGTGTCATGACAGATAACGTGTTTTTATGAAACAATAAGTATCAAAAGATTGACACTAGTTTAAGTGAAATTTCAAAGTGAAATTGATTCTAATGACGACCATTGGATTAAATGGTAAAAATATATTCATATTACACATTAAGACCAATTCAAAAGATAATCTAATCATATAAATAAATTAGATTAAAAAGCAGTTTTGATGTAAAATGCAGTATTTTTCACTATTCATTAAAAAATGAACATTGTCAGAAAAATACCAAAAATTCACACAAGGTAAATTTTGATGTCCCAATCATAAAGAATAAGTTTATTTTGACAAACATAGTTTATAAAATTGTCAAAAGATATATTTAAAAAGGGTTTTTCATCATAAGGCAGTAAAATAATCTTTTAAAAATATTAGTGTATCCCATGCTTAAGATTGGATTTATTTTCATTTTAAGCCTCTAAAACACTATCTTAATCATTAATAGACATAGATAAAAATATCTATTATTCATTACTTACTTGGGATGTTACAGGAATATTCTTCCATCTTATGGGTCTTGATTCCACTAAATGAAGGTTATTTATCTCAAATGGTTGGTGAGAAACTCACGATTACGAATATTCCCATTGTACGGGAGTATGATGATTTCTTTCCGAAGGAATTGCCGGGTCTTCCACCAAATCGTGAAGTTGAGTTTTCAATAGAACTCGTACCAGGTGCTTTGCCTATTTCAAATACACCTTATAGAATGGACCCAATTCAGTTGCATGAATTGAAGAAGCAACTCCAACATAATCTTGATAAGGGATTCATACGCCCTAGTGCGTCACCTTGTCGAGCACCTATTCTATTTATTATGATGAAATATGGATCAATGAGACTCTACATTAATTATCGAGAACTTAACAAGATCTCTATTAAGAAAAAATATCCTCTCCCATGCATTGATGAATTATTTGACCAACTACGGGGAGCTCAATACTTTTCCAAGATTGATCTTCGTTCATGGTATCATCAATTAAGGGTCTAAAGGGAGGATATACCAAAGACAACTTTTCGTACATGGTTTGGACACTATGAATTTATAGTGATTCCATTTGGTCTTACTTATTCCCCTTCTATATTCATTGATATAGTGAATAGAGTCTTTAGAGACTATCTTGATCAGTTTGTGGTAGTCTTTATAGAAGATATTCTTGTATATTCAAAGATAATGGAAGAACATGAAGATCACTTGAGAATTATATTAAAGACCCTGAGAAAGGAGATGCTTTATGCCAAATTTACCAAGTGTGAATTTTGTCTTAAAAAAGATGCATTTTTGGGTCATATAATCTCAAAAGAGGGAATATCTGTGGATCCAGCAAAAACAGAGGTTATCGAAAGATGATCGAGACCAACAACAGTTACTGAGATCCGAAGTTTTCTTGGTTTGGCTAGATATTATCGATGTTTTGTGAAAGATTTTTCACAATTATTTAATCCACACACCAACTTGACTCGGAAAGGAGTTAAGTTTATTTGGACGGAAGAATGTGAAGATAATTTCAAGGAGTTGAAAAGAAGGTTATCCAGTGCACCTGTACTCACACTTCCTTATAGTGGAGAAAGGTTTGTGATCTATAGTGATGGATCCAAGAAGGGATTGGGGTGTGTTCTTATGCAAAATGATATGGTGATAGCTTATGCCTCACTATAGTTGAAAATCCATTAGAAAAATTTCCCAACTCATGATTTGGAGTTAGCTACGGGTCTTTACATTTTGTTTTTTTTTATTTTACGAAAAATAGAATTACTAAAAAGTGTCAAAATTGACATTATTTGTATTTTAAAATAAATATTATATTTTTAAATGATATAAAATTCCAAATAATATATAATTCGGTCAAATTATGGGAATAATTTATAAAATTTCATCCATGACTCATCTATCGTTCATTTGGAATCTTATATTAACAATATTATTCTTTAAATTTAATAAGGAAAAAATGTGATGGTAATATTTAAAGGGTTTAACTTAGGGTAAAATCTAAGAGATAATTGAAAAAATGTGACATAATGTTTTCTAAAAATTAATGGTTGAAGGAATTTATAACAATTATCATTCTAGATTATAAATAGCTCACTTTTTAGCCATTTGAAGTTAACAATTAATTAATATTAATTTAATATTATGGGGTTTTCCAATTATACATGTAACATTAATTATTAAATGAAACATCCTATCTCACTTCCACATAACTTGTTTATAATTTAGGGTTAACAGTAATCTCCATATTTCTCCTCCAACATTCCATTAATTAATCCGAGTATCATTAATTTGGTCATAAATCCTACCAATTAATTCCTTTTCTAAAAATCAAAAGGACATACCTTGGGAATATGTGACATTCAATAAAAGAAATTTTGTTTATTTATTCCTTAAAAGACTTCGACTATTTTAATTTTATGGTTCTATATTAAAATCAGTATCATAAATATAAGGATATATTATTATACTATGATTTTGGATTAAACGTCACAAAAATCCATTAAATTTGATTCGCAATATTTATTCATGTCTACATAAGACAAGTGCATCATGAAGAAATGTCGTTCATTCATCAATTTACCAAATTTAAAGGATGGAAATAATGATGGATTCACAGTCTATATAAGTTATATATGATATTAATAATGTCTTTATGATTCTTTAATTTTTATATAACACATACCTTCATGTTTTCAATATTCTTGGATGATGATAACATTGTTTATTGATATGTGGACTACCTCGTCCTCAAAGTGATTTGATTTGTTAGAGCTAAACATGGACTGTATTAAGAATGATTTTTAATAAAAATATGTTACATATATAAAATAAACAAGATACTTAAATTATTATATATATATATCATTTACATTTAGTTCTTTTAATATGTAATCTAAATGAATGTATTGTTCATACAAACGTACACCCTAATGTATCCATGAACGATGAATTTCATTCCCTAACTATAGATTTTATGGATTTTTATAAATACAATTATAATCAATATATATGACATTTACATCATGCTTTACATTTTTTATGAGTGTATATCATGACCAATAAAACAACTAAAAAATAACAAGAAAAAACATACTAGAATACCTAGGAAATTAACACCCGTAACAATGAAAATAATGGAGGATTGTTATTAAATTTGAGATAAAATAATATAAAAAGATCATATATGATATCATAAATATGATCCAAATTTTATATATATTATTAAATTACATTAATACATTATACATGATGTTAATGAATGTACAACACAAAATTAATTTTCAGGTAAGGATTTATCTAGTCTCAATTTCACTTCTAGGAGAGTTGTTCTTTATTCACCAATTACTTATGGTGTGTGCTGTATGCTTAAAAATATTGAAATATAATATTATAAATCTTATTATACTATTTGTATTAAAATGTTCCAATGTTGTATGGGACAATATGATCTAAATTATTTTTAAATAAAATATAGATTCTTTGAAAAATGAAGAATGCTTTGGACTGGTAAGACACGGGTTGGGGACAATTTAAAGTTACCCCCTCAATGAATCAGTTGTCTAAATAAATGAATCATTTGTCCATATCATATGGGTTTCTACCTGATATTCTTACTCATCTTATGATATTTATCGATGGTAAATTGACCATGTTCATTGGAAAATTGGTGTTGAATAATTAAGAATTTTCTATAATAATAATAATTCAATTATAATTATTATTATCCTTAGGATAATTGATTTTACATTATCTATGGATTTTTTAAATTTTGATAATTTTGATTAAATGAAATGTGTTTTAATTTTTTACCTTTTCATATTGATTATTCTTTACCAGGTTATTTTAATAGTATTTGTTTTTAGTTATTTAAATTTCCATGTAGAATTATTATCTTTGATTCATTATTGGTTTTACTATATTAACCATTACTGATCATTATAATTAACACTAATTATATTTCCCTTCCCCATGTAATGAATAGAATTCATTTGAATGACTTTCAATGATGATTGTTTTTACTTCTGTTAGGATTTATTTTCATTTTATATGGTATTATGGGTATCATTAATGTAATATGGAATTACAAAACTGCTGAACTAATTGTTCCTTTATTAATGAATTCATCTTAGTTGTCACAATGTTATTTAATAGTACACCAGATACGAGATTTTTTAGGTAACTACATAACACTAATTGTGTAGATTTAAATTCTTGTGATGTTTTCCACATACACCCGAATAGATTTGATATATAATTTCATTACGGTGAGGAAATACACTTCGATTTTATGTCGTAGCATGTTAAGAAAATATGTGTCAGAAAATTTTCTATAATTATTTCATCCCCATAAATATGATCTATTCATTAGGCCTCATATTATAGATCAATTTCCACTAATGATAAACTTATCCATCTATTTTTATAGAGACAAGTATTACCTTCTCTTGGTAACAACATTGAAAGATGGTGAATATTTTTTTCAATGGTGCTGATTCATTGCTCTGTGAATAATTGATTGGATTATCCATTGATATTTAGGGGCCTTTGTCTCATAAAGGCTATGTGGAATCTTGTTACTTCATAGTGTATTTTATTAACTTCTCATAATCCATGTTTCTATTGATAACCCGAGTCACTTGATATAGTATCATCAAAATATTTTCGATTACCTCACCCATAGGGTTGGGAAAATCAATGTGGGAAGTCATCAAATTTACAATCCCATCGAATTTTTAACAGATTCCAATTTTTATCCATTGGATATAATAAATGTAAAATCAGTGATGATTATTTTTTAACTATTAAATACATAAATGGAAATCCAATGTCATTAAAGATATAACATATAAATTACATTTATTTCCTTAATGTATGAATTTATAAGATTTAATCTATTTTATCTATGATGTATTTCGTAACATATATTCTTATGGGTATGTTTTGGTACCCTTAATAATGGTTCATAATAATTTTACGATCTTTGAAAACCATTTCCTATAAGTGTATCATATCATGTGAGTATCAAGGCCCATTTTCTTGACCAGTTCATGGTATTCTTTATCTCAAGGAGATGTTTTGGGTTTTACATCAATGTACATTTCTTCCATATCCACATCCACCTCAAGTATCTAGACCTGGATATATTTATTTATAAACCACATACTCTTTACTCACAAAACTTTATGGAGGTTTTCATATACTTTTTCATTACACAATGTCATTTTATAGAGTTTTCAAATCCTAATCCCAAAAAAACTAATCTTTTCTACAGATACCAACTATAACAACCCTTATAATTATTACCATTGAAAAAATTATTTATTACATGAAATTAAAATTAAAATTTTCCATGACGATAGAGAGATCTAGTGTATTTAATAAATATCTACATTTACTATCAAATAAAAATACGAAAATACAATATCTTTACTCAAACATCCTTAATATACTTGTTCATAAATATTTATGGGATTTCCTATAGAAATACATAATAAAGGGGGGAGATATAAATCCCAATAAAGGAATAAGCATAGAATAACAAGAAAGAATTTTTACATATTAGAAAATAGTCATATAAATGTGACTTAAAAGGGTATAGAATCGTTAAAAAGAACAATGAAACTAGATATACAATGATAATCAATAAGGTAAGAAGGGAAATGAGAAAACATCTAAATACAGATCATCACAAACATAGGTTATGTTTATATGCCAAGACATACTGATAGAAAATGTCAGATAATGGAATCAGGTTTACTCCCTATCCCACCGTGACATCTCACAAGACTACATATTACCAAATGCATTGGTGCGATATATAATTTAAGACGCTCAAAACACATTTAATTAGTTCTCATATTGAAGTGTGCCTTATGTATCATAAAATGTTCGAAAATTTATCATAGATTTTTATTATTTTATCATGGAGTGTGTAATAAATAAGTGTATTTACCTCAATAAATATGTTTACCTCTCTAACGGTGAGCCCCCAAGATAGGAAATGGGTATGATTAATCATTACACAATATTTGGAAAACAAAATTTGGGGAGAAATTTCGGATGCCTAACGTCGCCACATACAAATTAATAAAATGGTTTTAAGAGGGATAAATGTTTATATCATTATTTATATATATAATTTAATGTAATAGGGTCATGTAAAATCATATCTGAACAATAGTATTTGGAAATATAAGGCATAAGATAATGAAAAAACATGAATAAATATGAGAAGGGAAAGATCACCAGCCATCAAAGAGTGACTTCAAATGCATGGGGTGAACATCTTGAAAGATTGTGGGAACTATTAAGGGCACTAGGGAGTTAAGGGAAGAGATTGTATGTGATGCAATGTTTTTTATTGAAGAAAAATGGGAGTCTTGGTTGAATGATATAGTAAATTGGTTTGGAATACATTATCATATATCAACCATATGTTTTAGGCTCTAAATAATAAAAAAACCAATACCACAATACATCCTACAATTTTTTCCATGTATTTTTCCAATTTTTTTTTCAAATGGTAAGTGAATTTTATTATTTTATAAAGAAAAGGTCCAAATTTGTTAAAATAATACTCTTTCTAATGTGGAAGTGATTCATGTCCATAATGAAATAATTTTAATATCATAAAATATTTTACAGGTGTTTGAGGAATCATAATGGCCTTGTAAAATTATTATAATAATGATAAAATCAAATTATATTTATAAAAAAATGGTTACTTTCAAGTGTATTACATTTATAAATTTATTACACCATTTTTGTTTCATTATGATGTCAAAATACATGATGAATATTTAGACAGTATTTAATTTTTATTCAAAAATAAGATTGTATCATAAAATTATGAAACATTCAGTATTGGATAATTTCAACATTCAGATTCATAAAATAATATTCTTTTTATCAAAATTGTTTTTTGAATAATTTTTTTACCATTATTTAAATATTAATTCACATTTAATGAGAAGTGTTGGGTTTTTTTGGTAATAACCATTATAAAACCCTTTTAAAAATTAAATTTGACATAATAAAAATTATATGATCACTAAAATTACATAAAAAAAATATAATCATAATATTTTATTAAAATATTTTTAATTTAAAAAATACATCAATTTATAAAAAAAATATCATAATTGAAATTGAATAGTCTATAAAAATGTCCTTTGTGTGATATTGTATAAAAATCATAATCATTATTAAAATATTGATAAAAATGAAATATGAATATTAAAATATTAATCATAATATCAAAATATTTGTATAATTATGGTTTTTATATATATTTATTAAATACAATGGAAACTTCCCTAAGGGTATGGTGTGTGACGGTGAAACATTCATTGGGTGGTTTTGAGTGTGATTTTAATGATCTTAATCTTCTATTATAAATGGTTTAGATCATACTTGCTTTATTATATAGTATATTTTTCATGGTCATGTAAAAATCTCAGTTATTCTATCTCACCTAGATGCTCTGATAAATAGGCTTCACATGGTACGATTCTATTGGTTGATACAACAAATTTTTTTGTATGTGTTAATTGGATTTTTTAAAACCCTATATTTATACTAATCATAAGATAACTTTTCAATGGCTATATAATCAATCATAATGATGCATAATATATTTTTAAATCTGATATGATAATATAATACAAAATAATTTCATGTGTTTTTTTATTAATAAAATATAAAAACTCATTTAATTAAATCAAAAGGTATTTTTTATTTATATAAGTATTTGTCAGTGTATATACCTTAAATAAATATTTTATTTCATTTTTAAAATTTTAAATATCATTTCAATTATATTTATTATATTTGATATATTTGATTTCATAATCATCTGGAAATTTTGTATTTATAAATATCCTTGGTTTATTATAATAATATATTTAATTATAAAACTATGTTAAGATCGATATGTGAAAAGATTTATATGGAGACTTACTTTTGTTTATAGGGTATAATGTTGTAAATATATTTCGTACGATGGCCTAGTAATAAAAGAAATTTCAAATGTGTCTTCAGTGTTTTGCATTACTAAAATTTTTACTGTTTATATATAGTTTGTTGATTTAATTAAACACATTATTATGTTGGTATGTAGTCCTTATGAGTGGATGATGAATATTAATGAAATATAAATGAAGTAAAATCAGTTTATCATAATCCTATATGAATAGTTTTTATAACAAAATCTCACTTGTATTGTTTATTTTATTTTAAATTCTAAAAATAATTGTACACATATATAATTTTAAGGTCGATAATTTCATTTCAATACTTGTAGTAATTTTGAACTTATTTTCAGAAGTATAATTATTTTTAATTCAAACATTTTAAAAAAAAATTATATATTTTTAATAATAATGGTTATTAATTTGATGTTTTTATGCATAAATGTTGTAAAAAAATTTAAAAATGGAATAAATTTGTCAATAAAATATATTATTTAATTATCAAAAAATATATGTAAATATATTATTTTACATGTAAATAGTTGATTAATTATCTATAAAGGTTGTAATAATTTATTCAAAACAATGCTCAGTATATTAAGTGTTATAAGATGTTTTTTCTTTTTTAAATTGTAAATCAATATATCGGTTGATGATATAAAAGACTAAATAATAAATATAATTTTTAATGATAGGTTATGATACATGGTTTAATTATGAAAATGATATTAAAAAGTTTTAATAATTATAAATTGTTTATTAAAATGATAAATAAAAAATTATATAATGTTCAAGAAGTTATGACTATATACAAAATGAACATGATACTCCCCCAGTAGTAGAAACTATAATACTGAAACTATTGAAAGATGAATTTAATATTTTATAGTGTAAAATTTACATTAGTGTAGATGAAGAAATATTCTAATTGATGTTGTTGATAATTACTTGTTAATTGTATTTTTTAGATTAGTCACAAATCCTAATGAATATGGTAAATCAAATGGGGATGATGTTGTGGATACGAATATATCAGAAAAATTATCAAATAAAACTGAAACATTATCTAAATTTTTTAAATTTTGAAATCATGATATATAACTTTTTTTTATGGGTATTCATTGTTGAACTTTATAAAAAATTTACTCCATGTCATGTGATTGTGGAGTTCAATATAACACAATGAAGATGATTTTGTATATGTTCTAAGATGGTATTATTAAATATATGATTTCTAAAAAATATTATTTAATATAGAATTGTATTAACAAGAATAAATAATAATATGATATTATAATAATCTCATAATGATTATATGGTATATTTCAGTGAATATTCAAATATAGATGGCTGTAAAATATATAATTCTTTTAGATTGAAGTAAAAAAAGTAATAAAAATCCTTATCATTGTACTATAAAAAACATGAAACAGTTAATAACCAATTAATATTTTTTATCACGTTCCATAAAAATAATTGTTTTAATAGTTAAATATATATATCTTATAATGTCACAAATAAATTTATGTGGAATAACTAGGTAAAAATAAATTATTGTTTTATGTGACATTGACAGGATTCAAACTCGTGTAACACAACTAATTCATTACAAGAAAAAAAAATTATGGTCCAAAAAAATTAATTCATAATTACTAATTGATTTAATTCTTCCTTATTGAAATTAAAGATGAAATTATAGTATATTGATGTATTATTGATTCCATAAATTATACCACCTAGGATGTGATTGCGATAGACCTTGTGAATCCTGTAAAATTGCTATTCTTCTAGATAAAAGAAAAAATTAAAATACAGTAATGGATAACTTCATCCACTAAATAATGAAAATTATGAGTTTAGTAATAATTATATTGAAACATATTATAATTTTAAAAAAAAATTGTTTTCAATTAATGTTTAAATAATTTTTATTATTATTGTATTTCTTCAACATGTTAATATTTCTAGTTTTAATACTCACCAATCCTAGTTTTTAATTGTGAAATTATGTATCATTTTTTACCAAATATTAGAAAATTTATGACCATGTGTCATTATTAATTTCATGACACATAATATATATTCTGGGACAATAATCATGGATTGAATGGAAAAAATATATTTTAGTCCTCCATAAATATTATTATCGACATCAGAAATATTTTCAAACTATTAAATGTTTATATTGTGTTTCAAAATGTTCTTAGTTAAATTTTATTATTTAAAGTGACAATAACTTTTGAGATGTATTTAAAATAAAAAAATGGAATAAAAGTTCAATTATTTTTGAACTTATAAATTTGGAATCCTATTTATTACATCATATTCTATATAACATGGACTTTGATATGAATTCAATAGAAACTCTAATTTTTATATTTATCAATTTGAATATAAAACACAAATATCATACAAATTCTTATATGTACATACAATCAATGAATAATAAGTGAGATCTATGGTAAAGTGAAAATTGGATGTACCAAACAACTATAATTTTTATAGAAATGAAGAATAATATGTTTTCAAATTAAGTAATAATGAATTTAAAAGTATATAATTTATATTGAATTAAATTATGAAAATGTGTAGACTTAAAAATAGATATTTTACATATTTATAAATTTAATGGAACATTTATTTTGAATGAATATATAATAACTTTTCCAATTATTATTTTTCAATAAGAAAATAAAAATGAAATTGTAATTTTCAATTGAAAAATTTCTTAGATAACTTTTTTTTGAAATCCTTAATCATGATATTTTTTGAAAATTGTAATGAAATTATTATAAGGATGAATTTTCATTTTTTTAAATTATTTCGACCATAATTTGATTATTATGAGAATTTTATTGATAGTGAATATTTTATAGGAATCTAAAGTTAGTGTACCAATATATTATCAATTGATTTATCTAATGTAAAGGTATGTTTTTGGTTTTTTGATATTCTTGATTTATAATGTCTATTATTATAATTAAATGGGTTTTCATTTTAATTTCATTCCATTCACCAATAGTTACCTAGGTAATTTGATGCCTTATGTGACAAATAACGCTCATCCAAAATGGTTCATTATTGTTGGTATCCTTAACGAAAAAATTACTATTTTTTTAAGGTGCGTAGATTCATTAGGGGCATGATTCAATTTATTTTGACATGTCTTTGAAAATAAATTTGAATCTTAATATAATGTTGAATATTTTATTTATCGAAATTTATGAAATGAATTTAGAAAAAACACATCATTTCCACTGACAATTTTGTCATTATGTAACAAAAATATATATATTCAACTAAATAGTTTTATTGATATCTATATATTAATGAATTAATGACACAAATAAAGATATTTATTGATTCAAACACAAAATGATATCGAGAGGAAAAATATATCAACAATGAAACATTTTAATGGGTATCTTGCCATGTATGATCATAATCAAACATATTTTGTTTAAATTTTAGTAATATCCTTTAAAAATTAATAATATTTTTATAAATTTATATTGATATTGAATACTAAAATTATGTTTAACTATCTATATAGTTTAAGTAGTTTTATCTTTGTTCTTTAACACATGTTGTGAGATTCTGTAAAGACATGGAGATAAGGATTACGTTTTCTCATTAAATTAAAATAGAGTTCTCTTTAATACATTAAATAAATACCTTTTAGGATTATAGTTTTAGTGTTTAAGTCATAAATATTACATAAAAACAAAATATATTACAAAGTTATATGTTCTATTTAGTATCTACTTTTGCCAACAAATAAATGCTTTAAAAATAATATTTTTTTCTTTTCAATTAATATCTTTAAAATATTGATCTTATATGAATCATAGTACCTAATATTAATTTAATCCTAATGAAAACTATTGTAAAATGTTATATGAGCACCATAATCTCACTAAAATACATTAACATTAAGAAATACACAAATTCAGAGATAATGCAAAAACCCCATGAAAACCATTCCATAAAAGCATACATTTAATCTAAATATAAAACAATTTACCCTTTTAATATATAATTATTCAAATTTTTTGATGAAAGTGGTCTAAATGAAAAATAATTTGAAAAAATAAGAAATTCATGTAGCTACTTTGGGACACCATCATCATAAAACCATTTAAAACGCTTGAAATTTGAATAAAAATATCGATAACTTACAATATAACATTATAAATGATATAATATTTACCACATTAAGTATAGAATTATAAATTCATATCCATAGTATAAGACATATTTGGATCACCTAACTGTATCGATGCATTGTTAACATATAAGTTATATTGGGCTAACCCCTGACCTATAATAAGGACAAACCAAAAATATATAGCTATATTATTCTTAGACATGAGTTGTAATGTGGGTCAAACCATATTATAAGTTATATCAGTAACACCTTTGAGTTATAATGGGTATTAACCCTTCATAAACAATTTCAAAGGACCACATCATCAATAAAAACCAGTAAAACTCATATATACCTTTGTGAAAACACATTTGTACATAAAAAAATTCATTTTAAAGCCACATTTTAAAAAAATAGTTCATTTTAAAAAAACGTAATAATTTTATCTTAGGAATAAAAACATAAATATTTTAAAAGAATACATACTTTAAATAATGGTTACAATGGTTCTGAAAGTCACTGTTACTATATATTTTAAAATAGAATATTCGATTTCTCATTTTTAAAGAAAATCAAAAAAATTAAGAAAAATATTTTTATGTAATTTCCAATAATTTAAAAAATAGAAAACAATTACATTATAAACATTTTTTTCCACATAAAAAATCTTTATCCCAAATTAAATTTGGATATAGAATAAAAATAGAGTTTTAAGAAACACATAAAACACTTTATTTAAAAAATAATATCCTTCACCTTTAGTATAACTCATCATTTGTGCTCTTCATATTATAGAATGACAAACCTATAATAATTTTATAATTGAATATGATCTTTTCAACCAATCATTATTAATTTTTTAAAATTCATTCCTTGTTTTCTATAATAATTTAATAAATTAAATTTAATTTCGAGTTTTGATTATATTTAGAACATCTCTAAGAAATAATATCGATAGCATGACTATGGCCATAATAGAAATTGTTACAAGATATAAATATTTATAATAATGTATAAGTATTTATTTTTGGACATTTATAGAACTTTTGAAACCAAAAATGATATATAGTTATGAAAAATAAACTAATTTACAATCATAGAGATGGTTTTCTATATATACGCATGAATAACATTCCCATTATGAATAAAAAATATGGAAATAAGATATGTATTGTTTTATATTATAATAATTATATAAATATCATAATTATAATATTAAATATTTAAATTAATTATATATATCACCCATGTGAGGTAGTGATGAAAAAAATATCATCACATCATGTAGGTGGTTGTCCGCACATACACAAAAATGACTTTAACATTTATCCATGAATCAAAAGATAAGAAGATAAATGATATATTTACATTTTTTGATGATATATTTTTATTTGATATAATATAAAAAAATTATATATATAATTAAAACCATATTATAGAGACATTCATTGAAAAAAATTATATCAGTTCACAAGGGGCTAGTTGGTCGTACACACAAATGATGGTTTTGTTAACCATTTTCTAAAATAAAAGATCTATATAGGTTGTTACAATAATAAAAATAATCCTAATAAAATCAATACTCTTAATTATATTTTTTATATCGATTTTATCACCCATATTTTAATTTATATGATGAATATTATATTTTCAAGAATTTTTTATCTTTTAATAAAATAAAATATATTATAAAATATCATGACTATCTATTTTAATGAAAATTAAATAAATTATCTCAAATAAAATTATGAAAAAATGTAAAATATAAACCAAAAATTTGTTTATATAACTAAAATTTTAATTTTGACTATAAAATTAGTTTGTCACATTAATTATCTGAAAATTATTTTTCTTCTAATATTTTAAATTTCTCTTATTTGATTTTTCTAATAATTGAATAATTATTGTGTAAGTATTGTGTAATAAAAAAAGGTTATTATATCATAACTATTATTTTTAAATAAATTACCATCATTATGAGAGTAATTTATATTTAAGATGAATTTTTGTAACCTAATATTTCCTCTTTTTAACCATATTCTCATAATATTATAGTAATTAAAAACAATAGTGTGAAATTATTTTGTTTTTTTCCCTATAAAAAATATTATTAAGTTTATAATAAAACAAAATTATAAAAAGGCCATATCACATAATAGTGGATGATTATAGATAAAATTTACTCATCTAATCGTTTTTTTAATCATTGTCATTTTATTTTTAATGTTAACAACCTGATTTATTATTTTTTATAGTAACAAAAACAACTAAGGTAACAATTAATATTGGCCAAAAATAAAAGGACCTATTCAGAAAATTTGGTCATCCTAATTCAAAATATAGAGTTTTTTTTGAAAAATTAAAACACCTAATATGAATAATAAAATTTAAATTCAAACAAAAAAAATACTATGAAAAAATTATTTTAAAAAAATTTCCTTCTAAAATATTATATGTTATAATTATAAGTTAAAATATAAATATATTTAATAAATAATATTAAAATTATATTAAAAAAAAACTAATTAATTTTATGAAATAATAAAATAAGGAATATTTATGTTTAAATACTTTATACTAAAGTAAGTGTTTTTATAAAAACCATTAATTTTAATTATTGATTGAACAAATTAATTTTGAATAGTATTTAATAAATTAAACCTAAGATAGTTTTGAATCATGAAATAAAAAATAAATTTATCTGTTTCAAATATATTATATAAAAATTTCCAAAAAAATTTACATTCTCTCATAAAATAAGTTAAACCCCATTTTGATAAATAAATGGATTTACTAAAAATAGAATTCTTGTTTAAAAATTTTTCATTAATAAAATTGAAATGAGTTGGAACAATATATATTTTATAATGAGGTTAGTTCTACACATTTCCCTCTAATTTAATGTCTAGGTTATAATGTCCTCATTTAAATAATAGTATTTATTTTGTTTACTTAAGCTTGAAGTTTCATATCTTGTAAACTATTGAACAACGAATTTCATTTTAAAGGTTTGTATATTAGATTCTCCCCTTTCCTTAATTAATTTTTTCATTTCTATTTTATAAATTATTCAATAATAAAATGACATTTGAATCATCCTTTTTTGATTTCCCACATTATAATAACTGTTAAGAATACTTCTACGTGAAATGATGGAAAAGGGAAGTAATATGGTAATTTTTAATAACACATAACAAGGTTTATATTCCGAATATTGGTGATAATTGAAAACATGTATATCGAATAAAAAATAACATAAAGGATTAATAGAGAGTGATAATGAATATAGTCATGGGAATGTTAATAATAAAATAACAATAAATCAATGATCTTTTAAAAAGATTATGATTTCTCAGTAAGAAAATAAAACATATAATGTTATTATTTCCAGATCATTTTATTTGAGTTTATGAATTACTTAAACCTATATATTAAAATAATAATGTGATATACTTACTTTTAATGAAGGATTTTATCACTTAATTAATTTTCATATGAAACACATTTTTTCCTTCCTAGTATGAGTATTCTATAAGAATTATTTTCTATACCAAATATGTATCAACATCCAATTGATCACATAATACAAAAAGGATAAAAAATTTATTCCTCATGTATTTACACATTAAACAATACCTAATATATAAGGACAATATAATATAACCCCGAAAATTATTAATGTATCAAAAGAAGAAAAACAAGTTTTTTTTTCTAAAAATCAAAAGTAATTCACTAGGTTAAACATAGATATATTAACAAAAAATTCCCTTCAAATTCATCAATATATTCTAAACTAATATTGAAACCAAAAACTCATAAGGAATTGATCGCATATTCTACAAATATTTTCATAAAATTATCTCCAAAAAATTAGTCACTCTAAATGTATCATTTAAAAAAATCACTAATAATGTAATCTCTATTATATTATAATATATTATATAAATAAATTCATTCATAAAAAAAATATATCAAAATTACTTATTCTTCCCAATTATAATTGAATCATTTTTCCTAAAATAAAATCACATAATATTTTGTTTACCTTAATCATAGAGGGTTCTGAAAGTAGTGATCTTCATCTAAAATAAAAATTATCATATAATAACTGTATAAATTTATATCTCATCATTTGTTATAGGATAAAATATATGTCCCAATAATTTATATATCCATTAAATTGAATAAGAATTGAATAGTTAAATGAAATTACTTAAAAATTATATAATCATATAGGACTATGGTCGTGAATGGAACTTTGTCACCCTTTATTTTAGGTTCATGACTTACAGCCTGGCCAAATTTGTTGGGTTATAAACTAACCTATGATTTTACCTTTATTATAAAATTATAATAATACAGTTCTTAAAATTTTCAAAAAATTATTATGTAAATCATCATGGATAGTAAAAAAACTAATGTTTATTAATATATTTTTTAAAATTTGGTGTTTATTACTAAAGTTATTATGAAATAATGACCATTCCCATTGTAGGTTGAGGATGAAACATTATTTATCTTACACACACATTTTTATTTAGCCCAGGAACATCAACTGAAGTCCTAATGTAGCATCATTCCTATATCATCCATCTTGCAAAATCAGGCTTAGGCCATCTAGAATCATCCAGCCTATGTCACCTGGCATGTGTCATTTATTAATACCTTTAAACTGTTGAACACAATATGAAATTAAAATTCATACTCAAATATATTTTTCACATGTTAAAAATAAAGGCTATAAAAAAATAAAAATTATTTTTATCCCAATTTACATTCATCACCTAAAACATCAAAAGAGTTCCAATTCCTACAATCATCTTTAAATAGAAATTTGTGAATCCGTAATTATATGCAGATAAATCATTCAAAACTATTTAAAATCATTACTCGTGATTTTATATCTTATTATTAGAGCATAAATCATAAAAAATATGAATAATGTCATATTATTCAACAATATAAAAATATCTTCCACGATATAATCCATACCATTCATGTATAATTTATAGTTTTATATTCTTCAATAATAACAGAATTAGGAAATGAAAAACCTTCATACATATGGTTACAATTATCTTATTCTTGTCTTTTCACCCTAGTGCATTTATTTTCATAATAAATACTATCCCCATGAATAAAACATTCGATTTATACCTCATGAAGAACTATGTTCCCCTTCACATGGTTAATTTAATTAGTAATTTATTCCTTGGTAGATTATTTTTATCACCTCCTTTAACACATATAAAACAAATTACACTTATTTTATAAAATATTGATAGGTATTTATTTCCACTTTTTTGTAATATATTTCATTGAATATATTGACCTTTAAGATCATTATCACCATAACTCCCATGGGGTTTCATCTCTCTTGTATTTTATACATTATGAACCTAACTACGGTTCATATTGTTAACCATTACTCTTGATTTCTAGTTAATAATAACCACAATATTTATCTATATTTTTATTTTTTTTATTTAGTTTTTGAATCATAAAATCACTAAATTTTTATTGAAATCCATATTTTTGCCCTTCCAGATCCAGTAATTTACTAATCCAAAAAAAGGAATGTATTTGAATAGAAATAAAATCACACTACACCATCTTAAAATGATGATAATCAATATTATATCCTTAAACATTTAATCCTTGATAACCATATCACTCTATGTCATACGATACATTGTGTTTTTAAATTACTTTAAACATATATTATAATTACCTCACACACTCTATTGTTATCTAAACATTGATATGTTAGCAACTATAAAGACCCAACCATAATTATAAAATATTATAGTGCCATTAATGTAGATTTAAAAATCTTAAAATCCAAAAAATATTTTAGATGTATAGTATTAGAGAATTTGGTCATAAATCATAAATTAAAATCCCTTATATTACAGAGTAGAATCCTTCACTCAATATATATCTTCCCACGAAAAAAGCATTAAAAAATTATATGCCATCATTTTAGGATATTTTTTAAATATTTTTATTGATCTCATCTTTTTCCATAACCATCAATAAATTACTATGAAAAAATTAAATTATGAGATTGGTATAAAAATCTTAGTAAGAGATATAAAAAATGAAATATGGTAGTCTTGTGAAAAATATAAAAACCCATTAAAAACATTCTATAAAAAATTACATTTTAACTGAATACGTCATCATTTTTTCATTAAAATTATAACTATATTCCATTTTAAAATTATAATATTTCTATAAAAACTAAGAAAATGGTATTTAATAGTCATGTAGGTTCTCAGGACATCATCACCATTAAATCCATAACAAAAAACATACATTTTTAATAACCATATGATGAAAATCTAATATAATTATCCATAGATCTTAATCCATACTGAATAAATTGGTTATTTATGAAGGTGCACCAATCAAATAAGCAATAATTTTATCACTTGGTGATATTTGGGAAAACCCATCACATATATTGTACCAGGATTACTAATGACATAAAATGGGTCTTAAGCTAACGTATAAATATTATCATCCTCACCTAAGAGAAATAGTTGGGATTAGACATTAATATAAATTTTATGTAGCCCACCCATGATCTGTAATGTGAATTTACCATTTCTAAATATGGTCCAATGAATATATCATTAATAAAATACTTTAAAAACTCTTTTAAACCCATGTGAATGATACATCAATATATCAAATTACCCTATCATTAAAAAGCAATTATCAAAATGTAGTTCACCAGAACTAAATAATTTTTATTTTCTATTTAGATAAAAAGTAAATATTTTAATGGAATTTAAACATCAAACAATGGTTATAGATAAAATAATTGAAATTATAACCATTTGAGTTAATATAGAAAATTCCTGTTATTTTTTATAATGAATATAAAATCATTCCAGAAAAATATAATTTTTTAAAACCATTGATTGAAATTAAATAAAGTCATGAATGTCCTATAGAAATATTTTATTTTCATATAAAAACATCCTTAAGATATAAAATATATTTATACTGATGGATAATATTTTTTAATTATGAACAATAAAAGAGGAATTTTTAAACAGAAATTTCCATTCCATTAGACCGACTCTCCAAGTACATATTTAATATTCCATAAAAATAAATATCTATCACTTTTATAAATTATAAAGAAACTTTTTAATGTTCATTATTATGTAGTTTCATTTAACATCATGTCATATATAATTATGTAATTATTCATATCTACATTGGTTGTTTTGATGATTTTCTACTCATATATTATAAATTACTTCTATAAGATGACTATGGTAAATGTGATCCTTATTCCACAGTCATGAGATTAATATTAGTTAAATAATTATAATTTTTACAAAAAAATAACTTTTAAAATCAATCAGGAATGATGGTTATAAAAAATTAACTATATTACACTCATGGAGACCATACATTATATGTACCCATAAGTAACATTTTCATTTTTTAATCATAATTATGTAAAAGATGCAAGTACATTATATTTATTGAATTATGAAAAAGTAAAAAATACTATAATAGTTCATTAAATTAACTTATATATATCATTCGTGAGATTTGGTGCTGGTAAAACAATCACACCCCTTCATAGAGGTGATAATCCACACATAAACAGAAGGATGTTATCATATTTTGGTTAATGGAATGATTAGAAGTTAAATGAAATATTATCTTTTAAAAACATATAAATATATTAAGAATATCATATATAGACATTTATTTCATCCTTATAACTATTCATGAAAGATAGTGATGGGAAATGATTTATATCATTTTCAGAGGTAGTTGACTTCCCTAAACACAAACGATTGTTTTGATTCCCAATTAATTAATTATACAATGGATTGGGAATGTAAAATTAAAATAAGAATATTTAGTTATATTTAAAATAAAAATATAATTTGTTTATATTACATATGGAATATTTTATGGAAGAGGAATAATAAATAACATACAAATTCTTGATTAAAAATTATACTTTTCCTTTGTAAAACCTCAATTTCTTAACACCATGAGACCACTAAGTCTACTGTTATACCAAAAATAATGAATATATAACATGTGGTGTGATTTTAGAAATTTATTTATAGGTAGATATATGTCAAAAATATGTTTGGATGTTTAATTAAATGGGATAAAGATGTTTCATTCTATAAGAGAGGGGAGGAGCACTATATGATTTTTTTAATTATTGAAATAATTATTAATTAAATAGAGAGAATATATTTTTTATTTATATTATATTATTTGTATGGTTCGATCTACTATCATCCATTAAAAATTATTGAAGTTATTACTATTTGTTTTTCCTTATTTTTTAATTTTAACCTGGTGTTTAACCCTTCCACACATACCATGACAACATGAATTTTTTCTATATGAGTAGAGATAGTCTTACAATAAATGGAACAAATGGCCATAAATTAAACAAAATTCATATTATAAACTATACCCTAATATAATATTATCCGAAAATTTATATCATTTAATAAAATATTATTTATTATAAACTACCATTAATATGTACTCTCAGAACTACACATCACTTTAACTCTAATAACATCATGAAATTAAGTATAATATAATAAATTATCTAATTATATTCCTATCATGTCTTGTACATATATAAATTCTTGGATAACATTAATTATGTCAAATTATATTTCTTCTAATATTGTAATTATTTTTTAGTTTAATTTGTAATTATATGAAAACTTGCTGAATCAACATTGTATAGGAATTTAATAAAAATATTATTCACTAAAATATTTAATAAATTACCATAATTAATATCAATATTTAAGATTTAAAATTAATATTAATAACTTAACATATCCTAGAGTAAACGGTAATATAAATAAATTAAATTTATTAAAAACATTATTACATTTTTGACATTCCTATAATTAAAATATTATAAAGATTATAATTACACCCAAATAGAAAAAGTATCATATAAAGAGTTATTAGATGATTATGGGTAAACTTTATTAATCCAATAAACTTATTTCATGTGTTAAGACCATTTTTTAATCCTTGTAGTTTTATTTTTAACATTAATTACTATATTTACCCCATACTTTGTTAATAATAATTACTAAAGTTAATAATTATATTGACCAAAAATAAAAGGTACATACTTATAAAATTTTTACTTAGTGATTCAAAATATGGAATGAATTATTTTATTGAAAATAAGTAACTATGATTGTGGAATTTGAAATCAAATTGAAAAAATGTAACAAAGAATTGTTTTTGGGACATTTTCTCTTTTAATGTATAAAATTTTTATAGAATAAATTCATATTAAAAAAAATCAATTATAAAAATCATAAATAGAATTTTTTATAAAAAATGACTTAAATTAATTTTAAAAATAATAACAAACATTATTTTACATTATAAATACTAAAAATTGTTTTTAATAATAAATAGAATTTTCACTCCTCATTAAAAAATAAATCTTCTAGAAAATAAATATTAATTCTAAGATATTTTTTGTATTTTTAGATAAATGAATTATTTTTCCCAAATTTTTTTTAATATTTAATAAAAATAATCACTCATGAAAAGAAAGAAAACCCATTTTTTCAAATATTTTTTCTAAAGAATAAAATGTAATTACATAAAAGTAAGTTTATGTATAAAAAAAATAATTAGTATGTTAGAAATATGAATGATTAGTATAAATTTAATATAGTGGCTAATAATTTTGATTCCCTCCATTTTATGACTAGGTTATATTAGTCACATTTAAATACAATTAATTGTTTTTTTAATCTTAGTGTTGTGTAATTTGTGCTCTGTTAATATAGAATTATTTTTAAAATAAATGTATATTAAATATTATACACTTTCAATTATGAAAGAATTATATTTCATACATTTGGTTATAATTTATGCATGAAATCAAAAAAAATGGTATATTTATAAACTTATACCAGAATACTATCGAATATTTGATGATATTATCAAGTCAAATTATCATTAGTAAATCTTGTATTTGTTATTCAAAAGAATTTTGATAAATATTATTTGATATTAAAATAATATTTCATAAGATTTACCATAATGAACTTCTATTAGTTCATTAATAATAGTGATAATGAACAACATGTTTCGTATATATGTTCTTCCAATGAAAATATTATTGATTATATTAATTATATAATATATAAAGGTGTAGATGTTATTATCCACCAGAAATCAGGAGAAATGTATAATATGGGTGATAACGCTGAGTAATTTTATCATAATGAAACCAATCAAAAATAACACATTGAATTACATCACTTTGATGATAATCAAATTTTAATATTTAAGTGTTAGTGATGAAGAATGATGATATAATGTAACCTATAATGACTGATAATAATTTTTCTAATTAAGAGGAATTGTGATTATATGAATATATGTTCATTTATTGGTAATTAAATTTTAAACAATATTGAAGTGGTAACATGAATTATGTATCCCCCCCTTAATACAATACAAATATTCCCTTTCCAAAAAGAGACAGCTAACATAGGAAGGAGGATCAGCACAAAATGTTCCATTAAATGTCCATACAATTTCATATCAATATTCCTTTTTCTAAAGTATTCAGAAAAATTATTTTTTATATAAAATTTCTCAAATACAAAATATAAACAAGGGGAAGATAGATAATCATGGAATATAATCATTAAATGATGAATTATTTGTTGTTGTACAAAAAAATCCAATCAAATATTAGGGACCCTGGATTCATTTCAATCCCTTGTGTGATAAGAGATTTTAAATTTGGGAGAGCACTCTGTGACTTATGATCCATCGTTAACCTAATTACAAATATTCTTCTACACATGTGCATACTCTAAGATTACAAAGAAACATGGGTATCATTGCAGTTATCTAATTGTTTAGTTATGTACCCATGTGGTATTTCTAGCCGAGATTTCCACATAGCCCCTCAACAGTGATGCACCATTGATGTGATCTTCATTCTTCTAGTCCTGTGTGACTAAGACATGGATTCATAATTCATGTCTCATCTTCCTTTTTGGCACCATGTGGTTGTGGTGACGAAGGTGCCATGTGGATGTGGCCGGGATTTGGTGATTTTGATTCCATCTTTGTGTTTCCTTTCACAAATGAAAATTTTTTCATTGTTTGGAATGATTTTGAGATTCATGATATGGTGATTCAATTATACTCGACCAAAAGGAACATGCCCTATGATGTTTTGAAGTATGATGTTTATCAGTGTAAACTTTTCGGATTTTGATGTTTGGGAGGGTATGACAACATCCATATGATCGGGCATGTTCTTTGACACATGACACCGACTAACTATATAGTCTTGCATTTATGGAGAGCCTTAACAAGATTAAATATCATGAGAAGTGTTGTTCTTATTGTTTTCCTATACTTTATATTCTACAGTATTTGGTTCAAGTTATGTTTATGTTATGATGTCTGTTTTTTCCCCTTCTTCCATTATAAGGTTATTATTATTATATTAAAAAAATCAATGGGCTTTGGGCCATTGGAGGAGATACCCATGTGGTATTCTTGAAGATGATCTGGTTAAAGTCTGAAAATCCATTTCTGTAGAAGTCTTTGTAGTTTTGGAAATGGAAGAGGAATGGTATGTACTAATCATTTATATAAGACCCATAATGATGACATGAATGGACTTGATTGATTTTAATCGTGGAAGTATCATTTTTTAGTCTTTAAATAATAGTTAATGTGTAACTAGAGAATGGTTTCACAACATTCAGATGATATGGTGGACTGTAATTCCATCTCTATCGATCAACAAGGAGAGGAGTGCATGGCTATTTAGGAAGATACCAATGATTAATGTTCATAAAAAGAAGAATACTATCACTTCAATTAATTCATGTTTATTTAGCCAATCACTAGATACACTATGATAGAATTTTACTCCTTTATCATTCATTCACCGTAGTTAGACTTTAAACCATTAACTAGAACATTGATGTATTCATACATAGCATAGTGATTCTCATTACCCGTCATTATCAATGTCGAACTATCCTAGGCTCATGAATACAAAGTGGATGACATCATAAAAAGGCATAATTAATCAACTTTTTTGGGGAGTGAAAGATATTAAGGGAATAAATCCTTCCATGTGAACCCACCAAATTTAATTTGAAGAGGTTGCATTACTGAAAAGAAAACCTCTAAGGTGGCTCACGCGTGAAAAGACAACCTCTAAGGGGGCTCATGCAGGTAATTAAGGAGGTTCTCATGAAGGAATTACTGATTCCTATGGATGTTGGAAGAACCTATCATATCTCATATAGTGAATGGGTTTGTCCCCTTTCTGTTATTCTTAAAAAAGGATGACTCACTATAGAATAGATAGTTGATAATGAACTCATTCCAACAATCACCACCACTTGATGGAGAGTTGGTGTAGATTGAAGATGTTTGAATATAGAAATAAAGAACGATCAATTTCCTATAAATTTTATGGATCCTATTATAGAGAGACTGACAGGCCATGATTTATAATATTTCATGGATGGCTATTCAGGATACAACCAAATTATAGTTGACCATACTGACTGGTAAAAAACAAACATCAGCTTCCTATTTTGTACTTTTTGGTATTAAATCATGTCATTTCATATGTGAAACACAGTAAAAAAATTCCAAATATGCATCACACATATCGTTCGGGATATATCTGAAGAATTTATTGAAATATTCTTGGGTGATTTTATAGTATATGGGTGATCATTTTATGACTGTCTAAGAAATATAAAACTAGTTCATCAACACAATGAGAGAAAAATCTTAGTACTGAAATTAAAAAAAATTCACATCATGGTATAGGGTGGAATTGTGCTGGGAAGCACGATTTCTTATGAAGGCATTAAGGTCAATCTAGAAATGATCAATGTTATCAAAGATATACCTGAACCATCAATCATTAAAGAGATCAGACATTTTTTTTGGGAATATAGGGTTCTACACACACCTCTTAAAATATTTTTCAAATGTTTCTTGTCAACTGATACACTTTCTATAAAATAATATTCATTAATAATTATATGAATATTGTTGAAAAGATTTTGAAACAATGAAAAATAGTTTTATTTCTTCTTCTGTTATCATTCACCAATCTTGGAAATGGAGATTGATCTTATGTTTGATAACAATGACCTAAATTTTGGAGCTATTCTTAGACATCACATTGAAAACAAATTCTTTCCAATCTATTATACTAGGCATACATTAAATTTATCCCATGTAAATTATGTGACAATGGAGAAGGAGCTCTTAGACATCGTATATTCTTGTGAAAAGTTTCATTCATACCTTATTATATCGAATGTCATCAACCTTATAGATAATGAATCCCTTCGTCACGTGATGAAAAAGAAACTTGAAAAACCATGATTGATACGATGGATTATGTTTCTTCAACAACACGACATCGTAGTCCAGGACACCAAAGGAATAGAGATTGTGATTGTAGAACACCACTCTTTATTACCCTTATCAATAATTAAATAAAACATCAATATTAATACTGAAGTATATTTTCTAGAAGAGAAATTTTTTATTGTCAAGACCTATCCCAGGTTCTCAGATATTTCCAACAATCATGCCACAAGATTTCTCCATCGTGACATCTCAAACCAATAATGTAATAAGTTTTAGTCTGATTCCAAACACTACTTTTGGTATGGACATTTTCTATTCAAGTGTTGTGTTGATTCTATTTTAAGATGCAATATCTCAGAAGAAGAGATACATAAAGTCATTGAAATGTGCAACACATCACCAACTCACTGGAATAATGGACATGAGCGCAAAATGGAAATGATTCTATAAAGAATAATTTTATAGCCTTTATTACATCATGATTCTAGGGGATTCATCCATAAATGTGATATATATAAGAGAATGGTCAACATCAATAGAAGAAATGAGATGTCACTAAAAACCATTCTAGAAGATTATGTTTTTTATTTGTTGTGTATTGACATTATGGGACCATTTCCAATGTCACATGATCAGAGTGACATCATAGTTTTAGTAGACTATGTCACAAATTTGGTTGAAGACAAAGCGACAAAATAAGAGACCTCAAAGGTATTCATGAATTTTCATCAAATGAAGGTTTTTTAACATTTTGGATTTCCATGATTACATAGCATTGATCATGGAAAACATTTCTCAAATCATGCAGAACAAAAAATATTGCAAAAATATTGAATTTGATAAAGAATTGAATCTTCCTATCAGCTAAAAATGTGGGTAAGTCAAATTGACAACAGGGAGGTGAAAAAACTCTTAAAAACTATAAACACTATAAACAGTGTATGGAGCTCGAGGATAGATGATCATTTTGGGAATATAGAATTGAATAAAAAACACCACTAGGAACCATCCCATTTAGACTGGTTTATGGTAAACCATGTTATCTCTAGTGGAGCAAGAAAAAGTTTCATTCCGGGAAATTAAAAAGATTTATCTGGATGTAGAAAAGGATAGAGAGGAATGATTACTAAAATTAACCACATTTGAGGAAATGAGTAGAGATGAAAATTAAAACACAACTATTTTCAAGGGGAAAAAATGAAATAATTATACGACTAATGAATTACAATATGCACATTCATCATAGGGAATAAATTTTTTTGTTCAATTAAAGATTAAAACAATTTCCTAGAAATATGTTGTCAAGTTTCTCTTGTCCTTTTGTAGATGTCCATATTCTTTATTATGGAATAATTGAAATATATGAAGATTGATGAACACCATTCAAGGTGATAGTTCAATGGCATATGATATTTTAGGATCCATTCCATGATGGTTGTGCCATCAGCATCGTGTTCTACTATGCTTTATAGGAGTAAATCCACTGACTATAAAGGAAGCACTTACTTGGGGGCAACCAATGTTAGGATATTGTTATATAAGATACATTAGTATTTTATTCCAAAAATATCATGTATATAGGAGGTATAGGTGCATATGGAACAATAAAAATGGTCCAGACATAGTTTAGTACATGTTATGTACACTTTTTTCACGAGCTATCTTTTTTTCAACCAAAATTCTAAAATTTCTTCCCATACATGATGTGACTCACTGACACAACTCCTGAAGAGGGTCAATTATGTTTTTAAAAATCACAATTCGTGACCTCCAAGTCACTACCCACAACCCATTTCTGCGAACCCCTCATCACCCCAAACTCCCCTCTCCCACTACACCTGATCCAGCCACCCAGCCCCTCATACACTATTAAACTCACACCCCCTTCCCTATTATCTTGTCGCTACCTCCCACACCCATATTATTTTCTATATCCTCACATCCAAACCTCTAGTATCCCTCTACTCCTCTCTCACAAAAACTACACCATCCATGTGCCCCATATCTTACATCCATGGGTTACACCATATTAACGCAGCCTAAGCGAGAAACATATACATCCTCCTAAAACTCTAGGAGCCCGCAAGTAGCTACTTTTTTCCCCATCACTATGTTCAATTCACTATATTATAGCTCCTCTCTCTCCATTGATGAGATCATTCAATTGCACTAGGTTTTCTTCTTCAGAAACCTGTAGCATTGGGTAAATCTTATTCATGAACATGAAAAGCTAATGGGAACCAAAAAAACATTGGACATCGACGTGATCTCCATGTTAAACATTTCTGATGATTTCCTTTACCTCTTAGATACATTACATACCAAAAACATTATAGAAGTATGGGAAGAGTCATATCAAGAGATATTACATGAGTTCATGTCCATGTTCGATGTCACCATTGACTCCCTATATTTCTAGATTAGTGGTAGAGCTTACCAGCTTGGTTTTACTGAATTTGGAGTCGTACGATGTATATATACCTATGTGTTTTTTTATCTCTGATGTTTATCCAACCCTACAAACCTGGCTATCTTGAGATATTTCACTAAACCGATGGCATATCAAATCCCATGACCCCTAGTCACATCCCGACCCACGAATCAAAATGTCGACTCAGTTACTGGGCCCATATATACTCATCTTCCATAGATCCATAGAACATGGCATGTTTTCACATAGATAGACACATTAATGAATTAGTTTGATAGTTGTCTTCATTCTAGTAGCTTCCGTGGGTGGTCCACCCATCTATATGGTCACCCAGTTCACTTCATACTGAAATGTTCTGAATTCGAGGAAGTGAGGATACTCATTGGTGGATCATGAATCACCAACCGGGCCATGTACCTGGGAGTAATTGAGGAATATATACCCCTAAACTCTATTGGAACCATCAAGTTGATTGATAATGTGCTTCTCCGAAAGACAAAGATGCTTATGAGATATAAAAATATTTATTTCTAGGCAACAAGCATCTTGGGGGCCTCTCCTCAAGAGCAGTCATCCGAAGCAGTTGTAAAAGACCCACCACAACCAAATCATACAAACAATCCTAATATATCCCAACCCATCACCACCATATCCACCGCCCATTACACTGTAAAACCACCATCCTTTTACACCCACATTGACATCTAAGATGATATCAAATGTATTTGGTTAATTTACACCAAATATTGACCCAACATCATCTCCCATTAATTGATCACACTACATTTAATATATCATAATCTCCCACCCCAGATATACCTTCATCCTCTATCATTCTACCATCCCCTTCTGACTATATAGAACTCCCTCTCTATCTCACTGACCCTACTGGCCCGCAGGAGTTCCAAGTAGAGAATTCCTAGGGGGTAATGAAGTTTCTACTATGCTCATCCCCATGGTACCATTAATTGATCAAGGAATAGAACCCATGGCGCCAGTACGAATTGGTACTTCCACACCCACAACCCCATCCCATATCACTACCTCTAATACCACACCACCCACCACTGATGCCCATCCATCCTCTATTGCAGCTACTACTGGCATAGATACGATAGACCAGTCGATCGACATGTTGAGTAGAGGGATGACGATTGAGGTTATTTTTGGCAACAATCACTGATCTAATCTCTATATATCTTCTAGGATTTTTTATACCCTTTTAATGTACTTGGGTATGTATTTTTCTTCATTTTTCCCACCTTTGTACAATCTATGGCTACATTTATATTCATGGGATTCCATTTTCTTGTTCTATTGTGTATTGATTTCTGTGTCTTTTCTATGTAATATTATCATGTCAAGTTCTAGAGAATCATATACCATTATTGATGGCCTAGCCTTTCATGTGTTCTGAGAACAAATGGTAATCGAGCATGTCATCATCATTTCCTGATAGCTTCATGAGCTTACACTCTAAATTTACCACCTCCATGAGCAGACTCAACCAATGAGGCCATTATTACAACACCACATTCATACTCACACAATTTTAGGAAATGATATTTACCCACTTAATCGAGCATGTGATATTGAGGACACATCTTCTAGCAGCTCTAAGAGGTTACAAAGAAACTAATCTAGTGGACCATCTGACAACAATCTCCATAAACCAATATAGAGGATAACATATAATTAGATCATTATGGGAGGCAAACCATAGTTCATATCTTAATTTGTCAATTCATTATTTCCATGTATTTTTCATTTCATTTTCATTATCAAATTTATGTCTTTAATTAATCTACCTTGTAAAACTAGCACAATTTTAATAAAATAAATATCATACTTTCTCACTCTGGGTGCTTTTCATTTTCCTCTGTTATTCCATGTTTTTATACCTTCAACTAATGTTTGTTATCTATTGTTGAATTTTCATTTCTATCACTTTTTTTGTACATTGGATATTCATTCTACGACAACTCAAATAACGCCATGGCATTCAACATGTACCAAGTTTCTCTCAATTTCCCTTCATTTTGATTTTTTCAAACATTACATTTCTAGTTCATTAAAATTCACAACCATACATCTCACATAATAATTTCATTGATATTGGGGAAATAATATCTTATTATGTGTGGGGGGGGCTTCTCATAGCTTCACTGGTGATGCACATGAATTTTTTATAGTTAACACTTGTATAAGAGATATTTCATCATAAATATAATCATGATTTAAATCTAAAAATAATTATTCCCTTTTAATTAAATAAAATTTTAAGTGTAAAAGTGTTAAGGACCATGCTTCACTCTTTGTCAAATTTTTTGGAATGATTTATATGTTTATAGAATTAATTCAAATTCAGAATCATTGAAATTATGATTAATTAACCCAAATCATAATAGTAATTCCCATTATGATTTCATCTTTGTAGATGATTTTCAATACCTATGAGGACTCTTAGCCTATTATAGCATATTTTTACCTAAGTATATTTCTTGAGTGTTACCTGTGGAATGTAAACTGACTAGAACATTCACTATGGTCTTATCATAGAAATTAATGAAAAATTATAAAATTAAAACGATTGATTAACTCATTGATAATCAATTTTCTTATGACCCACCTTAAATAACTCCATTATTAAGAAAATCTATTCCATGAATGACCTGTTAGAATGAAGTTATTGGAAGCCTATTTACCTTTCTACACTTCCCCTTGTACAATTATTATGGATATCTTTGAACAAGTGTGGGGGATTCGTTTAGACATAATGGGATGATTCCACATTCCGAGATGTACGATGTGCTCACCTAACTATAATATTGTGATCTAAATAACAATTATTGTATCTCTTTTATATTATATTTTAATTACAAAATATAAAAATAAAATAAATCTTTATTTAGGTTATGTCATAAGAAGATAAAAAATCACTATTTTCTAGAATGATAAAGATCATATGTTTTTAGGTGATGGATTCAAGATATATCCGTGGAATAACATTCAAAAAATATAAATGATAAAGCAAAATAAAAAGAAACGAATTGAATCATTTATATTATACATACATGTTATACATATGAATCTAACTCTTGCTGATGGAGTAAGGATTTGACCGGACATAACAAGGATTGTGATCACACTTATTCATTCACTTTTGGTATTGTAATAATGAGTGTACCCTCATATATGAACCTTATTTTTTAAATTTTACTAACCAACCCACAGTTATAGAGTCATCAGAACCCAATATTATAAGTCCTCAAGATTAATCTAATACTAGTCTACATATAGTCTAGATGATATAATCTGTGAAGACCTATGGTTAGGAATATGTACTCAGTGTAAGGGAATACATATACTAATTTTTTTTACTTTGAGTGATGGCAGAAAATATTGGTGAGGTAGATTACAATTGGGTGTATAACTTAAGAAATAGTTAAGATGTTATGATTAGAAGACTATAATCGGTTTTGAAAACTAAACTATTAGGCATAACTAACATTCTATGCAATATTTATTCTAGAACATGATCATTTTAATTCTTACACTTATATTTAATTTCCTCTACATATTGAATATTTCTATCATTTCAAATTTCATTTCCTTTGTCAAAACATTATTGAGATGTATTGCTCAAGGATAAGAAATTGTTCAAATGTTGGGGTATTTGAAAAGCCTAATTTATATATATACTTTTATATCATTTATTGATAGTTTTTCATTTATTTATTCGATAAATCTTGTAATATGTTTCAAAATTTTCAAGAATAAGAGATTCACTGGGTTCCAAGGAGGAAAAGGAAGAAAAGGTCAAAAAATGGCCAAGTACACATTGTGATGATGTTGTTCACATTGTTTACCTATGGATCATAGCCTTACCCAAGTCTTGAAGCCAAGACATGGACATTTAATAAAAAAAGATGGAAAAGACACTATATGTCATTTCCAAACTGACCTCATCTTAACACCAGTGAAAACAGTTAGTGAGGAAAAAGAGATGATTCCCAAAAAAAATCTTGCTAGATATAGAGTACATGTCATTAACAACCAGTACACATCGTGTTCCATGTCATAACGTTTAATCCATGAGACCCACATGCCACGCTAGAGATCCATGAAACATTTATGTTAATCCAGGAAACATTTCATGTACCTATAATACATGTCATGATGAAAAAACCTTATACAAGCAGACCATTGGTAGAGCATTTGACACTTCGAGACATGCTTCCCTTCTTCTTATTGATCCCCTGCAAACTAGTTCACCCTTTTTTCCATTGCTAAACCCCAAATTCATCTTGTTTCCACAATTATCATTAATTCAAGTGTTATGGAACCACCTTTCGTCATCACCTTCTTTTACATTCATCATTTAAATTCATGTCTTATTTCTGTCTCATGTATTTAAATTAATTTATGTCAAAATTCCCTTTTGTATGAATTTAACATTATCACCCCAAACCCCCTTACATGAGTACAATTTTATGACACCATATTAATATATCAAGCATGCTCTATTTTTTTATTTACTTTTTTTTCTAGACCAAAAGAGTTGCTAAGATTTTTATGGGTATGGATCAAGTGACATATTTGCATAAATAAATACATATTTAAGTATAAATTAGGACAGTCTATTTTAATTGGTAAAATGTATATACACCATTGGTCTAACCCATTTGTGCAAACATCCCTCACCATGATATGGTCAAGAAAAACATCCTATCATAATTGGAGTAGACTAATCTATGACCACTAGCTTAGGAAAATTTCTTCCCTAAATAATCCAAACATAATTCACCTAGGTCATCATTATCTCCCGACCATAGAATAGCTACATCCTAGATAGGACTATGAGGCTAAGAGAAAATTCAAAAAAATGAACCCTATTTACTTCACATGTTATGATATGGGATCCTTCAATGGTTATAATTAAAGGAAATACTTCACATAGATACTCGACATGATCTTGACCCCTCATTTAACATTTATCATTATCCTTAAATATAACTTAGACCAAAATCCCAAACACAGGCTTCAAGAAATTAATGACTTATATGTTTAGAAATAAAATTCCCCAAAATAAAATGAAAGTCTCCTTGTGGATTCGACCCTGTACAAATATTATACTATATAACTATAGGTGGTGAAATTTTTGGAAAATTTGTAAATTATAAATTTTATACATGTCAAAGGAAGTAACCACACCGCCGCACAGGTGAATCATATACATATTTCACCACTCCTCCTTCAAATTTTTTTATTTATAATTTATTTGTTCTAGTTTAATTAATATGATTCTTTAAAATTTACCATGAATTTTTTTTCTTATTATGACATGAAATAATCCATTATATAAATTATATATTGTATAAAAAATAGTTTCAAAATTTTATTTTATATTATATAATTTCTAAAATAAAGGTAAATTATTTTCACTATGTTCAAAAAATAGCCTAAATAGCCCTGTGTTTTTTCTCAAGAACTCAAAAGGGATATAGATGGGTTAATGTGGAGCTTTTGAACATATATTACAATCCAAGACCATGCCTATATAATGAATCATTCATAATATTTCATTCTAATTTTGGGTAGAAATTTGACATTTAAAGAATTATTCACATGTTTCTGGTTTTTTATCAAAAATTTGATTTTATTACATAAATGGATGATGCATCTATTTTCAATGACTAAACTACTAATTTTTTGTTTAATAATCTTACAAAAAATATAGTTTAATGTTAATTATTAAATGATATATTCCATTTGTTGGTAGATGAGTCTAGTAATAGATGGGGAGGTGAAAACCATTCGTTTTTGTGTAGAAATAAATATAGTAGGTTGAGTACTTTATAGGTTCCCGTATACATTATTATTATTGAATACGAGAAAAAATAAATTGATGATTAAATGGTGTGTTTATATTATTTTAATATTTAAATTATAAATTTATATATTTTTTAAAAATATAAAATAAAATGTACATGACATAAATGACATGAAATATTTATTTAGTTTTATTTTACATATTATAATTTTTACGGTGTTGGAATATATTTTTACCAGATCAAAAAATTTGTTATAAATTTTTCTTATCCTTATATAATAATTTTTTTGGTTTATAATATTCCTAATGGTGTCATTTTTTAAATTAATATTTTTTTTAAATCATAAAAATTTTAACCTGTATATTTTGTTTGTGTCTTTTTTGATGGACAAAATTTTAAATATTTTCTTATATAAATAAAATATATATGAATAACAATGAACCACCAAAAACAACCACCTTATAGATGTAATAAGAAACTACCACAAATTAATGAAAAGTCTCATGACTGTGTTTCTAAAACGGATATCTATTATGGTGTAATAACCCACTATAAAAAAAATAGTATTAGGAAAATTTATTATTTATATAAAACAATTACCCCTAGAAAATATTTTACATCAGAGAAGGGAATATGATATTTCCAAAAACACACATATTTCAATACACATGGTTTCAAATTTTACATTAATGTTTATATATTCTCATATAATTATTTATAAATATTATAATGATATTATATTCTCATATTAATTAATTATCCATGTCAGTTTTAGTTCCCTTAAATATTTTCAATATATGAAACAAATCCCTATTCAAAACTATAAATAATGAAACTACATGATGTCACGTTAATAATTTCACATAAAACATACTATATTATTAATAAAAAACTATTTATAAAATGGGATAAAATTTTGATGTATTTATAATGCAGTTAATAATATCCATAACAGTATCACTATTTAATGATGTCCCTCGTATACCAAAAATATATATTATAATATTCATAAATTGCAATGAAAATATAAGAAAAAAATATTATAACCCTATAGGTCATTTGGGTTTATACATCAACTAGTAACAAATCATTCATTGTGAAAAATAACTTCTTATTTACATCCTTATTTTATCCCATTAAAACTATCATTTAATAATATGGTATATCTTTATCCCTATGGGAATCCAAAACCAAAATGAATTTTGAAATTTGTTAAAGATTATATATTTTTGACATGATGAACCACTATTCCTATCCTATCATAAATTTAAAATTTATTTATATTATCAATATTACAATGTCTCCCCTATAATTTATATAATAAAAAATATTATTATATTTATATGGTATTTTCCCCACATTAATATAGTTTTAAAGGGAAATGTTTCATTAATTTTGAATAATAGCAGGCGTTTTACCTCTATTTATACTTCAAAATACAATTTTGTTATAATTCCTACTAGTTTCCACTGACATTTTTATTTTTTTCTCCACATATTTTCCTAATAAATTATTCATCCAAAAAATTACATTTCTGTAGTTTATATGACATCTCATTATCAAATATATAGGGATAATCAACCCATATTTGTTTTTTAGTTCATATTATAGTGGGTTAAAATAAATATTTTAATTTTATGATATATAAATATATATAATTCATTATTCATTAAATATTTAATGTCAATAATTTTTTTAAACCAAGAAAATTTTCATCAAATTTGATTTCATATAAATAATAATTCTTCCAATTTTGTATTAATGCTTTTTGAACTATTTTTCAATTAATTAACACCATATATAATCTTACATCCTAAACAATATCAATAGTATTTTTTGTATATTAAATACAAATTTATAATTTCATGATAAATAAACATTGGATCTAAATTCAACATTCAATGAGGTTTAAAAAAAAGTAATACTGAAATTAATTTCACTATTAAAAATGAATTCAATTTTAAGTAAACATCACTATTAGAGACTATAGCTTTGAAAAATCACATATAAAACATCAACTATATTTTTCCAAAAAAATTTATCAAAATATAAAATACATTACAAGGTTATTTCCAATGTAGCATAACATTTAATTTATCCTCACATATTTATATTCCTTCTTTAGAGATGAAATATCCCATGGAATTCATATTAAAATTCAAAAAATTAATTTTATAATTATTAGTATATAGTTGTTGTTCCTAAAATGTTTCTTAAACAACGTTTAGGTTTGTTACAATGTCTAATTTTTTTTCTACAATACACCAATATTTATTCACTAAACACAATGATAAAATAATAAAAGTATTTATGTAAAATCATTTTTATAAAATATATAAACACTATAAAATAATTCATAAATTCTAACATAATCTCTATAAAAATATAATTCGAATATTATGTTTGGGAATTTATTTTTGGAAAATCTTCTTATTTCATTCAATTTGGTGATACCTTGATCTTAGGTTAATCATTCAAATAAACACATATCTTCTTTCAGATATTCATTGAAATTTCTTATGTGAGATAGAGGGTATTTATTCTAAAATATTAGCTATTAAAAACTGTAAAAGTTAATTTATAGATAAAAATAGTGTCAATTTTTATAAGAACCAGAACCACTATCACTCATGGTGAAATATTCACTCAAATAAATCTATTTCCATAATAATAATCATGTTAAAACATCAATTATCATAAATTTAAAAGTTTTATTTCACAGGTATGAAAATATATTAAACATGATCAAATAAACAAGTTTATAATTATCTCTACATTAATTTTTATTATATATCATTAAAAGTATTTTAATAATATATTATAATAGTATTTTATTAATTTTATTTAGTTTTTTTGACATTTAGATTCAACGATCCCATTATATAACATTGTCATTTAACAAATATATGTCCTTCCTGATGAAGAATTAATATATTACATACATGAGGGTCCCACTATTATTGGGTATGTTTTTGATAATTAAGTACATAATTAAAAGAGACTCTATTGATATAGATGTGAATTTGAGACATAAAAATCTCTAAATAATTCAATCAATTTTTTTGATCATGATTGCTTATCCCATGAAATAAGAATTCATGTGATATTTTCATTTTATCTATTATAATTTAATTATTTGGTAATTTTAAATACTTTTCATTTATATTCCTTATGGGGTATCTTAATATTCAAAAAATATGTTATTTATCCCATTTCAAGTTTCAATTGATCTACTAATTTTTAAATTATGAATGAATGTCCCACAATTTTATAATATAATTTAGAGATAATTGTATATGTAATTGAAAATATACCTAATTATATATTTTTCCATGATTCATATTTATATAGTGAAGGATATATATAAAATAATTATCTCTTGTTATTGCTGACTTCACCTTGTTATTGTTTACCACCCCTATTCACTTATAGAATAACATAACATTTCAAAGGTTTCATAATAAAGAATGGATCCTAATGTATTTTGTACTCCCAAATTTTATATTATTCATACAGTTAGGTATAATACGTCCTCAAATAAACATGGCTTCCATTATGATGACATACCATTAGATTTTAAGGATAGTCTAATTTAAATTTCCAAGATTTACCACAATACTAACACCAATGATACTGAGTCCTCTGAGATGGATTATAATTTTTGTTTCAAATTAAAAACCACCATAATGGAAATCAATTTATTTCTTTTTTCCTTCCTAATAATTTTTCTTACCATAATTTCATGGAATAAAAGAAACCATTCTCAACGTACCCATTATATATGGTTCCACCACATCTATTTTATTAACTACATTAACATAGTTGGATATTCAAATATAATCAAATCTGATTAAATAATTATTTTATGACACATATAAAATATTCATACATTGAAATTTTCACTATCCACAATATATAAAATGTTTTCCTACACTTGAACACATGTGGAGTCTTAGGATCATGATAGTGTAGTAAATCGTGCATATTACCAGAGTTTCCTGATTGAGTGGATAATCAAATATATTTGGTAGATGGGGTGGCTGAAAGATTAAATATAAGCTATGGTCTTCTATTTTTTTATAGTTTATTTTATATTTCTGAGGAGACTAGTCGGTGATCGGTTTTTGTTAATTCATAATTCTTTGACTCTGTATGATTTTATATAGAAACTAATTAAATATAAAATAATTTTGATTTATTTTATATATTATGTTTACTCTAAATATTATACTTCGTAATATTTTTGGAAATTTATTTCACTAATAACTCTAATTCAAGGAAATAGTATATTAATTATATATATTAGACTATCTCTTCTTTTCAGTAGCCTGTGGCATGTGGGGAGACACACTTGAGGAACTATGGTGGGCCGAATCAAGTGACCTTCCAAATCACCCATGTCCATTTTATTACATCACATATGTATTTAAAAACATATTCCTATCCAGATACAAACAAACTACCCCTCATTCATTTGATTATAATATTACAACATTTATGTTTCGAGTGTATGTGGGAATTACATTATATGGTTGTTCCTTTCAAACGAATTTTTATATTCACACACACAATGATATCTTCTAAACAGAAAAAAATTTATTTGTAACTCGAAGGATTTATATACATCTTTTGGCCACATTTGGTTTCTTTTTAAATTTATCTAATATGTTTTATTGAAGCGGTAAATTGATTATGGACACATGACATTGTACAAAAATCTTCTATATTAAAAGGATTTATTAATAAAAAATAATTTTTATTGTTTCATAAATTTTAAATCATACTAATACAGATAAATAAATGTCAAATCATTATAACACAAAGTTATAATACTCAAAAAAATATTTTTTTACATTATGGCGATCCTTTCTATAAATATTTTAAAATTTCCACAATATATTAATACATAATTTAAAAAAAATTATTTAAGGTAAATCATTTCATAAATTCATAAAAAAGAGATACATTAAACTACTTTCAGAATAAATTATAGGTAATGAAATATTTCTAAATATCTATGAGAATGATTAATTTCTATATAAATGATTACAATGATGCATGAAAATATTTAAAATATGAACCCATTATTAAAATATAAATGAAAAGTATATAAAATTTAAACATGTTATAAATGATTCCACATTCCCTATCTAAACTTCTGCACTTTGGAAATAAAATTATCAAAATAAAGAGGCCGAATATTACATTTCATATGTTCTGTTCAAATCACATGCATTTTATATCTATACCTATAATAGAATTCCAAAAAATTCTTTAAAATCAAATTTATAATTGTATTTTTTTACTTCCAAAAATTATTACCAAATTCCAATACCCAAATAGAGGAGTATTGCGATGCCTCAATTTCACTCATTTATTTTCATAAAATTGAAAATAATATTGATAGAAAAACATAATCATTAAAGAATTATCAACTCACTAATTAAATAAGAAATGATAATAAATATAATATATCATTCCATTTATAAAAAACTAGTCTTCATGAAATATTTATAATGTAAAAAATTTATAGTGGAACAAAATCAAAATAATAACATTACACTATAAATGAAAATAGAAATATTTTTGACTATCATAGAGAGATATTAATAATTCTGTAATGATATATAATTAAACAGTAATGTTTTACTCTCCAAAAAAAACTCCCATCGACCATAACTACTGAACAATGAATCATTCTATTTTTTCTTTATGAATAAAATAATTTCCACTCACCCAAAAAGCTATGACTTTATGGTGAATCATACAATACCCAATAGTATTTTACACTATAACATTATTTATTTTAATGATTTAATTGTCAAATATTGTATAAATAAACTGTATTTTTAAATTTATATACACTTTATGATTCAATGGTTTATAAAAAAATGACAATAGATCTGAAACCATCATTATAGAAAATAAACCTTTATATTTTTATGAATATATTTAAAGCTAATAAGTTCAAACATTATAGTAATAAAATTAAAAACATTATCAAATTAAGACCATCATAAGAAAATTACTAGATTTTAATTCCATGTCTACTCAAGTTCATACAACTATGAAAAATAAAATATCATTTATGTAAATGTTTATATATCACAACCCTTCCCAGTCATTAGACACCTTGGTCATTCCTACCAATGTCATTTGTTAAAATTCCAATTCATTTTTGTCAATTAATTTATTTTTTTACCCTATGCTTCATTCATTAATAAAATCCATCCATTATACATAATCATGTATCAATTATATTTAGTAGATCCTGTTTAAAACCATTTTATTAAGAAAAACTATCAATTTTAATTTTAAAATTATAATTCTATTTAAAATTAATTTTATTTATTTTAAAATCCTCTTTCTATTAATTTTTCATAATATTATATAGGACCAAATACAATATTTTTCAAATTAATTCTTTTTCCAAAAATCATGTCCTGTAATTTTCTAAATATGAAATAAAGTTTACATTAAATATTTACATTTAATTTTAAATGTCAAAAAAAATTATTTTTCAAATTGTATTAAAAAATCAATCTTATTAATTATATATCATTAACAATCCATCTAAAAAATAAATAAGATAACATATAATAGGATCATAAGAAATGTGACATTTAATAGTGTTGTTCTATCATATATGAGATATTTTGGAATTCCATAAATCATGGATCATTGATGTTATACTTTAGATCAATGTATCTATATCCCCAATGATCATTTTTCAGGAAAGATGATCTATATAGATCATGATATAATTATATATATTTCATTACGAGGTATATAAAACTGAAATTTATTATATTAAATCTAAAATATATATAAGAACATTAACTATTTATCGAGATTCCATTCCGCCTATAATTATTTACATTCATTCAATAGTGGTGGAGAACACTGAAATAACTTCACAGATGGAAGATTCTTACTGAAAGGTTATTAATGTTAGTAAATGGAGTTTTAGAGTAATGTTAAAAACAAAAAAAAATATTTAGATATAAAAATTACAGCATGTTATTTGTAATCATTTATGAACAATGCTACATTATATAAAAGTGTTTATAAATTTCTCCCAATTTGGAAAATTTTAAATACCATGATATAATTTATTCATGAAATAATGTAATATTTTGTGGACAATAAATTATTTATGAAATTTTTTAAAAAAATTATATATACCATAGTGATAATAAAAATTCCTACAAAATGAAAATTTATTATAGTAATAATATAAAACTATAAATAAAAGTCACATACTATATTTAAGGTATTGAACAGAAATACTATAGGATGATCATTATTCTTCACTGAAAAATTATTTCCATAAATCTACATCTCAATATGAAATATGTAAATTCATATAAAAAGCTCCACTAACTATGGTATAAATGTAGTGATCAATATGAAAACCAAAAATATTTATTATTTAACTAAAACTGTATTATTTTTTAATTTCAATCATAAATAATAATGGTGACATTAGTTTTTGACTTTTGATAAAAGTGATATATTATCATAGAAAATATAATTTATATAATAAAAAAGTGTTTTTAGATTAAAAAATTCGGGAGTTGGAAGTATTGCAAACTATAAAGAACCACTGAGTACCTACTTGAGACAAATTCTGTACTTGACGAGACAAAAATAAGCAAGGGAATTCCTTACCTTTTTAACCGATGACAACTAAGTACCATGTGGTAGGAAAATAAGTAATCATTTAACCATGGATTTATATTTAATAAATTATATTTATCTAAATATGATGGAATTTTTTATAAATTCTAAATCACAATCATTTCATATATAGAACAAATAATGGGGAGTTTCCTAAGGATTATCCACTTAACCACTTCTAGCATGGAGTATTCTAGAATTCTAATATAATATCTTGACACTGATTTGTAAATAGATATTGTCCAAACATATAAAGGTTAATGTATTACACACTATTGTAATCTTGCTATTTTATCATATGGAATCTTAATATCATAAAAAACGTTTTATGATTGTTTGATAAGATTAATATAATTCATTATATAATATTAGTTTTACAAATTTTGTTTAGATGAAAGCAATTTTATTGGGAATCAAATATATATCATATACTATATAAAATAATTTCTTCTATAATTCATGATATTTTTCTTGAAGAATGATAAGGAATAAATCCTAAAGAATCGACTTGTGTGTCTTGGGTGACTGAAAATAAATATATAATCCAATATAGGCATCATAGAATGAATCATTCAACTAACATGTTCAAATTAATTCCAGGTATATCAAACGTATATAGTTATAAGGATTAATATAATATAATGTAATTTGTTTTTAGATTAATTGGTTTTGATATTGATATTTTTTAATTATTATATTATCCATTGAGATTATAGTGTGTGAGTTAATGTATCATATTTGACACATTTCATTGCATGAAACATTTATGTTTATTAAGATAATATGATCACCAAATCTGTAAAATAAATCTATTAAATTAAAAATTTATTGATAAATTTTTTAAAAATATTAGAAATAAGTTTTTTTAGATATTAAATTCAGTTTATCTGTGTAGGTTATGTAACATAGTTTGTGAGTATGTGTTTTATAATAATGGTATTTTAAAGTAGAATCATTTTATTAAATTAGTAGGTATACATGATTAAATAGAAATGTTTTTTATTAATATTAAATATTTTTTACACATGTTATGTTATATATATGTTTATTTTCATGATGACATAGACAGGTCCTGATTGTGTGTGATAATCATACTTCCAATGAAGTTAATTTAAATCAAAGATATTTTGTCACTTATTATTATATTGACACACCACCTTTATATTTCCTTGTTATGTATAATTATTGTCACTTTTATTATATTTCACCTATGATAGAATTGTGATGTTTTATATAAGTATATCTCATGGTTACATTTTTAAGAGATGTAGTTAGAAGATAAGCGGATTCCTTAATTTGAGGCTATATTGCAGAACTTCATCCTTGAATTTCATATACAAAAAACACCCATCTAAACGGGATGTGGTGGATTATGGAACATTGATGATTAAATATATATTATTTAATATATATTTTAAATGACTATTATAGTTCATGATTTTAGGGAGAGACTTGAAAAATTTATAATAGTGTGGCCAACTTGGTACTGATGGGATGTCTTGGTTCATACCAAGAAAGATGCACAGTTATGTTTGAAAAAATTTATTGATTTATTTTATTAGTATTATTACTAATATGTATTGAAGATATATGAATAAAAAGTGTTAATTTAATATCAATAGACAAACATGATTCATAAGGATTATATAAAAAGTTTAATAATGATATTAATTTTTATAATGACTATTGTGCGGGTGAGGCTGCAAATGTTTATTTGATTAAGATTTCACTATGAACAATAATACTTTCTCTGGTGAGATGATTCATATTTTTAAAATATATAGATTTTTATTAAAATCTGATAATTGTTATTTTGGAAAATGGTTGATTTTATAAAGTTAGTATAATCTCTTTGATGGATGGATTTGGTGTTGAATCCTTATAAAGATCGATGAGGAGGTTCATTGAGTTGGGATGATGTAATGATCAGGGGTAGTTAGAGTATAGTATAATTTCCTAAAATTATATATATATATATATATATATCAGGATGTATATTTTCAATGTGATGGATCATGGAATATATATTTCTTATATCTTAGTTAGCTAAAACAGTCTTAGTTTTATTGGATGACTGAATAAATAAAATTATTTTTACAGGGAAAGAACTTGAGCATATAGTGATAATGTGTTATTGTATATCTAGGTTTAATATTGATTACCAATGGGATAATTGTGAGAAAAAAACATGGTTTCATTGGGTGATATAATTTTTTGTGCATTTATTGTTTTTCAAGGTCTTCACGATATAGGAAAGCTTCTCAATGAGTTATGGTGATAGTTCAGAATCAGGTCAAATAAATGTTATTGAGTGGATTCCAATGGATACTACAGTTTGTTTTAGTATAAATGTTATTATTTTCTATTTCCACATAATATATTAAATTATTTTACATGTATTTATTATACCAATTATACCTTCTCACCTAGTGGATGATTTTGGTCTCAATTCAGATGACACGTTGGGAGTGGTATCAAATGAATATTATTTAGGGAGGGTAATTGATAATAAAAATTTAACACCCCATGATTTTTCAAGTAAATATAATGCATTAAGAACTACATCTCTACAAAACACAACTTTGTTATAATCTAGCTAGTAAACAAAATTTTTCCACCTCTAGGATTTGAATATCGAGAATCTAACAAACATGGTTGTGTTCAGTAAGATATTTATTATGTCATAAGACAAAAATATTTTTTGATGAATAGTAACATACCCGTATGAATAGTGATTTGAATAGTAATATGACCATTATGAATAGAAAATTAATTATTATTTAATTTTCTTATAGTTTTAAGATAATGAGATATTGATTAAATTTTCTTGGTGATATAAAACCAAACACAGTTTTAAAATTGTTATTTTTTGAATAAATTATGATTTTATTTAAAATTAAAATTAATAAAATATATAAACTTATGTTAAGAAAATGGTGTTCATTTTTGGATTCTACATGTCGAAAAATAGTTGGGGTGAATTTTTGGGATTTTTCTAAAATACATGAATTTTTTATAAATCATAAAATATGATAAATTACAATAAACGCTAAATAAATCATTTATTGAGTCATGATTAATAATAGTTTGATTTAATACCACTTGGTTCGATCTCACATGTACATATTACTATTCTTGGTGACAATTATCAATATTATTGGTTGTATTTCTCCAAATAATGAAATAATGATTTAGATATTCAAAAATTGGTCCTCTCCTCCACTATAACCCTCCACCCCACCCCTCCAATCCCACTTCTCTTCACTGCAATTAGTCATGATGATTATTAAAAATCAACAAAAATAACCTTACCTAGTCACTTCCAACATATAGTAGATATTGGTTTTTCTAAAATACAAAAACCCCTTACCTTAAAGAGGTTCTTAAGGAGGTTATTTCATGAGGTAATGAATTTTTCTTTTTCATTTAGTATCATTTCAATTTTTCTTCTTTCCTTATACTGTCCTCACCTCATGTGTCCAAATGAAAATTATAACCCTATTATCATATATATACTAGAATTATATTCTGTGAATGGAAGAACCATCATCAATATCCTTACTCTCTCTCTCTCTTTTATTTTATAAACGAAATCATCGTTAGTGAGGTTCCAATTTACAACCTTCGTGGATGATGAAGATTTGTTCTTACATTTACCTTCAATATGGATCATGAGACATTTTTTATGGTTGAACTGAGCTATAATATATGTACTATAACATATTTATTTTTCAGAAACCAGTATATGTACATAATATTAAACCATATGACCAAACTAGTTTATAAAAATCTAATATAGTAAAAATAATCTAAGTGATTTTCATTAATATTTCATCTAAGTATTCTTCCTAATTCTATGTATCCAAATGATATAAATGGAAATTAACACCTATTGATCTTCATAAATAATACATAATTTCAATTCTGGAGAATTACATCCTTTTCAAAAAAACATCCATACTCATATAAAATATACCGATCCGGAAGACCAAAGAAGAAAACAATCTAGAACAACAAAATTCAATATTATAACATATCAAAAAAGACATAATGAACATAATAAAAATAAGATAAACTAGATAAATTTATAAAATGTTCTAAAATAATTCATTAATAAATCTAATTTCAAATTTCAGGACCTTATGCTCAAGAGGGGAACACATTCAGATTTAAGGTAAGGGCTTTCTACCCGAACCTCCATTTTCATTCGGGTTACTTTTAATATCTATATACCTTAATTAAATTCGTAATATTTCATATGTATTAATACAAAATTATATTTTAATGTTATATATATATGTGTGTGTTTCCAAACCATAATCATACCTTCATTTATGTGGATTTATATATTTTTAATGGATCATTCAAAAATTATTCCCAGAATACAAGCTCGTTTCAAAATAATTTCTTCAATTCTTATATATTTTTAAGGTGACTATATAATCTGTTTAAGAAACCATTATTATATAAAAACAAACATTTTTTTAAAAACCAATATTATTTCACTCTTTTTTAGTCAAATATTTGTCCAAAATAATTCTTTTCAATATAAATGAGTATTTAACTCATAAATTACTCGATGATTTTATAAGAGTATTTTCATTAATATTGTCACTATTATTGATTATTATGTATAAATGGGACTCAAATTTCAAGAAATCAACTTTTATATTTTGTTTAACAGTTTTTGATTAGATTGACTATGGATGTTCTGTCTAGAAACCACTCACCATATTACATCGAATTGTTACTATTTGTGTTTAATGATTGGGGAATGTTTGTTGAATTTAGTATGTTTGTTTCAATATAAATGTATATGTTGTTTATGTTTATCCCAAATCATATTAGAAATTAATTGGATTTATTATGTGATTGGTGGGGCCTTCTATATCCATATGATGCATCAGTAGGTCTAATGAGACAAATTGATGTAGACATGGCAGAGGTGTTGCCCATTATGAAATATGATTTAGGACGAGACCTTAATAATTTTGAGAGGACCTATCCAAGGCCTTGAAAATATAATTTAGAATGTATTGAATATAAAATTCCTTCATTATAAAGCTATAAATTTATAGTTAATATGGTTATTTAACCAGTATAATACCAAATATTATGTTTTATTATTGAAATATTTACTAATGTCATATTTCTGCCACATTATGTTCAAATTTATTTTTAAAGGAATGTTTTTTCATTTATTAACCATGTATAATCTTTATATTTTCTTTCACAATAATTCGTACCATTTTTGAGCTTCTGTGATCACCCCTCCTTAGGTTTCATTTTTTCCAGGGCTTGAAGATGTATTTTTTTATTGACTTATTGGGAGAATCTTAGAGTGTTGTTTGTTCCCAGTTCAACTATAATGTTTTTTTCAATCTGTGATGATGAACTTAGGTAAGTATCATTTTTCCAAAATCTATTAAACTACTTGGTCATTTAGGATGAATATTCCTTTCATATATTCCAATATAATAAATTAATGAATCAGAACTGGGAAACTGGGTTCTGGTCCCTACAATCGGTATAAGAGGATTTTCAATTTAAAATATAAAAATAAAATTTAAAACATATATTAGTGGAAAAACATTTCAGATAGTATTTGAAGGAAAATATAAAATAAAATCTTGTTATTTTACTAAGTAATAGATTATGTGTAACTTTATTCCCAATATATCACTATTTGTAAACTAAACGTGCATGTGGTACTGGAACAGATCTAACTCGGAGTAAAAACTCTAACATGAAGTTTTAGGCATGACCCAGGGTGTCCAGGTACATGATAACGAGCCTTACACCACACCTGGTTTGACACTCTCAGGGTATATGCTGAGGATAGTTCACATTTCCTTTACAAGTCACTGAGAAGGATTTAAATGTAAATTTTTATCAAAGAAACCATGTTTATGATTATGGGAATATCCATTCATATGATTTCTATTTATTCAAATTATTTTTATAATTTGTGATTATACATTATGAATCATAACGTAATCTAGAGTATGCCATAATACATAAAAGTATCCTAGTGAAATGAATGGAAATCGAATGAATGTGCTTATCCCATGTAGGTATTTCCCTCCTCTCTAAGATATTTATGTTGGTTATAGAGTTGTGAATGGTGTTGAGCAACTTATAACTATACTGGGACAACTTACATAGGTTATGAACAACAAACTTACATGTATAGAGAATCCAGGTCCAAAACACAGAGGAGTTATGTTAGATTTCATTAGGTGAAAACAACCTACATTATTCAATGGAACTAGAATCCCATTTGTATCAGAGCAGTGGATAATTTCCCTAGATAAGATATTTATTGCATTATGATATAACGAAAGAGGGATGATCAACATAGATGTTTATCATCTGTTGGTAGATAAATATCAGTGGTGATCTTTTATCCAAATCATAAAGGAGGAGTAAGAGATATAATATATAGAATAGAGGGACGTTAAGGAAATCAACCTAGAGAAATAATTTTCTTGTGAATAAAGAGTAGATATGGAAAGTAAGTTTCTGAATTTTTCACAAAATGAAGATAACAATGTTTCCAATTATGAAGGTAAATTCACAAGGATTTCAAGGAATATTGTAAACTACAAACATAATAAAATTATAATGATCTATCGATTCCTAGAGGGCCTAAATCCATTCTGATGACATGCATTGGCCTCCTAAAGTATCTCGTCATATGAAGATATAATTTCACGTACTATCAAGACAAAAAAAATTTATTATCTAATTATTATTACTTTAAATGAAATAAAAAGTAGAAGAGGGTTCCAGAAAACTCTATAATAGGAAATAAGGAAAAGAGGAAGAAAAAAGACATTAATATCTTGCACATGATAATTTTGGAAGGAAACCCCATGGTTCTTGATTAAAAGAAAATTAAATATGCTACAAATGTGGATAGAAAGGCCATATCACTTGTGATTGTAAGGGTATGAAAGAATCAATCAATGTTCAACTCTATATTTGTAGGTAGATGACACACTATTCTAATGATTTTAAAAAGAGTCATGGAAAAAATCCATAAAAAAGGTAATGGGAGAAGGGACAACCATTTGTGATTAGAACTGTTAATATTGAAGTTCCTAATTATGTGGTGGAAGGTACATTAATCATTTCCACAAACATAGCCAATGCGTTATTTAATTCTGTATAATCAAATTCTTTCATATATTCCCATTCTTCGAAGAAAATTAACTATTTCAAATATGGCTTAATAGGATATTTATCAGTGAAAACTACTAAGGGATGTATCATTACAAAAATGTTTTGTCAGTTAGTCCTTATTATAGAATATAAATATAATTTTCCTACTGATTTTATTGTCTATCCTATGATCGAATTTTATATAATCCTCGGTATGGACTGGATTTGAAACCAAGACGTGAAAATTTAATTTAAGAATACGGAGGTTACAATTTTTAAAGCATATGTGTAATCCCTTATCGATAGTGCTGAAACACCTCATCATATTCTCATCTAGATAAACCCCTAGTATTTCGTTTCAATTCAATTATTGGAGAGAAGGGAATACAATAACATTGGGTGATGAATGGAACGGTCAAATAGAGGTTTTACCTTTTGTGATATAATTTGTTGATGTGTTTCAATAGGTTTTTCTTATACATACTCTAATGTGGTAAATTAAATTTTCCATTCTCTTAATTCCTGATTCAAGGCTGATATCAATGAGACCTATGTGAATGACCAATATGGAATTAGTTAAACTGAATAAATAACTAGAGTAATGGAGTGATAATGTATTTTTTCTCACTAGTGTTTCTCTATAGGGAGCCCCTGTTGTTTTTGTTAAAAAGAAATATGGATTTATGAGGTTGAGCATTAACTATAGAGAGATCAATGCTATTAAAATAAAGAACAAGAATCCCCTACCTCATATTGATGATTTATTTGATCAAATTCATAGATCCCAATATTTTTCAATGATTGAATTCTCATCTTGATATCCTTAGTCTCTTGTGAGGAAGGAATATATTTCAAAAACAACATTTCAATCCAAGTATGGGAATTATGAGTTTACAGTAATGCCTTTCGAACAAACTAATTCACCCTTTGTTTTCATGGATCTAATTAATAGCGTTTTCAAGGTATATCCAGATGAAATTTTGGTGATATTTATTGATGATATCATGATATACTTGAAAATATATGAATATCATGAAAATAAATTGTGCACTATCCTAAATCCTCATCAAAAAATGAATTATATGGGAAGTTTAGAAACTGTGATTTTTGACTTCAATTAGTTTCCTATCAGGGCCACATTATTTCTATGGATAGAATATCAGTTCATCCTAAAAATAAAAAGGTTTTTCAAGAATGGAATACTCCAAAAAATCACCAAGGTGTGTAGGTTTATTGGTTTAGCATGTTATTATCGGGTTTTCACTTAGAACATCACACATTTAGCCAACCCGATGAACATGATTACACATAAATGTAATAAATTCTCCTGAAAAAAGAATTTCAAGATTGTTTCAAATAATTGGTGATGATATTATTTAATGCACAAATCATAACTCTACTATTGGTGAATGGTGGTTTTTTTATCTACAATGATTCATAAATGAAAGGACTTGGTTGTGTCCTTATGTAGAATGATTGAGTTTTTGGAAATGAATCAGGAAAACCAAAAATTAATGAACAAAACTATCTTACTCATGATCATTAATTTGAGGCGATTTTCTTTTCTCTAGAAATATGTATACACTATTACTAATGTGTGAAATGTGCTATACATACAGATCACATGGGTTTGATTTAAATCTTCCCAAAAAAAAGAACTTGACAAGAGGCAATGGTGATGTGTTGAACTACTCAAGGATTTTGATTGTACCACACAATACCTCTAAGGAAAGGAAAATAAGGTAGATGACCCATTGATTAGGATGGAACATTGAGTTTTCAACCATATTTATATTGAAAAGTATCATTGGTACATGGATCTAGTGAGGATGGATATGGGATTTATCAAAGTAGTTGAAACTTCCCTACTCTTTCATTTGGTTACCCAATAATAATTATTAAAAATGAGTAAATGTGTATAGACTGATGATGAGATTCTTCAAAATAAAATTAATGATGCGAAGTAAGGGAATAATGTTGACATTGTATATGAAGATGGTGTTTTGAAATTTGTGAAGAATCCGTGTGTTCCTACTATAACCGAACTAAAAACTGAGTTATTGAATGATTCACATAGTTCAAATTTCTCCATAAAACCTAGTATTTCTAATATGTGTTGAGACATGAAGTAAAACTTCTAGTAGGAAAATATGATGTGGGAAATTGCAGATTATGTATCGACATGTTTAGTCTGTCAGCAAGTGAAGGTTGAACAACATCATCCAAGAGGATTCATGAAACTTATAACTATTCCTATATGGAAATGTGATGAAATCTCAATGGAGTTTCCACTCTATTACCCAGAACACCCTGGAGTAATAATAAAATATGGGTAATTGTTGATAATCATATGAAATCTAAACATTTGCATGGTGTAAGAGAGGATTTACCACTAGAGCACCTAGCAATAATCTATATCAGGGATGTGGTGAGACGTCCTGGAGCACCACTCTAAATTGTTTCTTATCATGATCCATGAATTAATCAAAATATTGGAAAAGTATTCATAATTCTTTGTATTTATAACATTGATTGTGTGTTTATCACCCTAAAACCGATTCCTAATAAAAGGGGACGATCCCAACTGTAGTGAAGATTTTGAAATCTTAATCACTTTATATTCAATGTATTGTGATTAATAGTTACATTTATTTGATTTTTTCTATATTAATAGTTTCCATTTGAGTATTCATATGGAACCATATAAAGCATTGCATGTGAAGATATTTCATACACCAACATGTTGGGATGATGTTGGTGAAAGGAAGCTTGTGGTCTTAATGATTGTGTAGGAAACAATAGTGAAGGTAAAGTCAATTCAAGTTCATATCAAAGTAGCTAAATGTATACAAAAAATGTATTGTTTATAATTGAAGGAAAGATTTGGAGATTCGTGTGGGAGATCATGTTTTCTTAAAATTGACTCTACGAAATGGTGTTATAAGATTTGTGAAGAATGGGAAATGGATCCCTATGTATATCGGACCTTTTAAAAATATAGGGAGAGTTGGAGTTTTGGGGTATCATCTAGAAATTCCACCTATCCTATCTAAACTACACAATGTGTTCCATGTCTTATTAATGAGAAACCACATGCCAGACCAAACACATATCCTCACTTCAGAAGGTATAGTTTTGGAACCTGACTTATCATACTATGAGGATCATATCCATATTATGGATAGTAAAGAACATGTTTTAAAAAATCATATGACTCTACTATAAATGTTACTTGTTATAAATCATAAAATCTAAGAGGAAACATGGGAACCCTAGGATATTATGATGAAGAACTAACCAAATAAATATTTGAGGTAACATTCAAGTTATTTTGAGAATGAAATTTTTGAAAGGAGGGTATAATGTAACACCACATGAATTGAAAAATAAATATAATTCATGAAACACTGAGTATCTACTAACCACCACTTCTTTAAAACCTATCCAGTAAACATATATTTTACACCTATGTGATTTGAATTTCAAAAAACTGACATACATGGTTGCGTTCTGAATAATATTTAGAGTCTAATAAGGGGAAAAATTAATTTTTGATAATTAGTAATATAATATTATAAATAATAACATGAATAGTAATATGAAACATATGAATATTAAATCAATTATTATATTTTTGTGTTATGGTTATAAGATAATTTGATCTTGATTAATTTTTCCAGGTGATATAAGAAGAATTATAGTTTTAAAATTGTTATTAATTGTATAAATTATGATTTTATTTAAAAATTATATAAATAATATTTTGAAACATATTTTAAAAAAATGAAGTTATTTTTTTGATTCTACATGTCAAATAATGGTTAGGGTGAATTTTTGGGATTTTTATAATATACATGAATTTTTATGAAAAGTAAAATATGATAATTTAAGATAAATTTGAAATACCTGATTTATTGAGTCATAGTTAATTTGAGGACAAGGTAAAAACACTTGGGTCAAAATCACAATCACATATTACTATATATGGTTACATGAATCAATCCAATTGGTTGTCTTTGGAAATGAAATATAATAATGATTAATATATTCAAAAATTACTTCTACTCTCCACTATTTAACCCCCTCACTCATCTTCTCCACACACTTGTATGACTTTAAGATCCTAAAATATCTACCCAAAAAATCATCCCTAGTCATTATACATGTCAATGAGCACTTGATATTTCCAAAAGTCCAAAACCCATTTCACTTCAAGAGGTTCTCAAGGAGGCTATTTCAAGAGGTAAGGCATCTTTCTTTTGCATTTAGTTTCATTTCAGTTTATCATCTTATATTATCGTATCACCACATCCTCTATCCCTATGACCATAATTACTCATTTATAATCTATATATTGTAATTATATCTTTTTAAATTAATAACCATCATAAATATAAAAACTCTCTGTCTTTTATTTTATAAACAAAATATTCGTCTGTGAGGTTCAATTTTTCAACCTTCATGGACGATGACATTTCGTTCTTCAATTTTCCCTTTAAAACAAGTCATAAATACATTTTTTTGATTGAAATAGGATATAATATATTTTTAATTACCACATTATTTTTTAAGAACAAGTATATGTATATAATATTAAACCATATGGACAAACTAGTTCATAATAATAACATAAAACTAATATAATCTATGTGATTGTCATTAATATTTAATCTAATGATTCATCCCCTTTCCTTGTAACCAAATGCATTAAATAAAATTATCAAATACATATGTTCCTAAATAATATATAATTTTAATTCTATATAATAACATCCTTTTAACATGTACATACAAATGTTTATAAAAATATACCGATCATGAAAACAATGGAAGCAAACACTCCAGAACAATGTAATTAAATAATATAACATATCAATAAAGTCATAATTAACATAATAAAATTATTATAAACTAAATAAATGACAAAATGTTTTGGAATTGGGTTATATTTTAATTTTATTTTCATATTACATGACCTTAAGATCATCAGAAGAACACTTTTAGATTTAATTTAAGGGTATTCTACCAAAACCTCCATTTTAATTTGTGTTACTTTCATTATCTTCATACCACAATTAAATTATAATTAATTCATATTTACCCATCATAATTTCTGTTTTGATATTATATATATGTGTTTCAACCAGAATCATTCCTTCATATATGGGGATTTATATGTTTGTAATGGAAATTTCTAAAATTCTCCTGAAATACAAGCGTGTTTGAAAGGAATTTCACGAGTTCTTACCTATTTTCAAGTGCACTATATAATCTATTTTAAGAAACCATTATTTTCTTTAAAAATAATTTTTTTTTAAAAATTACCATATTATTTCACTTCAGTTTTTATTCAATTATTTTTTTTAAAAGTAATTCTTCTTTTCCATGTAAAATAGTATTTGTCTCAAACATTTCTAGATTAATTAATGAGGGTATTTTCATTTGTTTATACAATCTTATTGATTATTCTGTATAAATGGTACAAATATTTAATGATATCATCTAACATAATTTATTTAATGGTTAAAGGTTTGTTGGAATATTTATGTGCTATCTTGAAACCATTCACCATATTAAATTGAATTGTTTGTGTTTATGTTTAATGATTGGGGAAAGATAATTACATTTCATATGTTAGTTTCATTGATAATGTATATGTTGTTTATATTTTTCTCCACTCATATTAGGAATTTATTTGAATTAATATGGTATGGGATTTACCTAATACATCCCCTTAATGCATCAATAGGTCTCACAAGACAAATAGATGTGGACTTGGATGACACCTTTCCCATTATGAGATATGGTTTTGGTTGAGGCCTTAACAATGTTTATAAGACACAGACAAGGACATGAAAATAAGATTTAGAATATCCAAAAAATTCACTTCCCTCATTATGAATCTAAAAATTGATAGTTCATGTGGTTATTTGACTAGTATAATACCCATGATTCTGTTTTATTATGGAAATATTTACTCAACTATTATTTCTTCCACATTATGTTCATGCTTATTTTTAAAGGAATGTGTTTTCATTTATTCACCATGAATAATTTTTATAATATATTTCTCTATAATGTTTACACTTATTGAGAATATGATCTCACCCGTTCTTATTTTTTTCCCAAGGTATGAAGAGGTATTTTATGACTGACATGAAGGGATAATCATAGAGTTGTGGTTTTTCCCAGTGGACCTTTTAGGTTGTTATTATTTTCAATTTTTAATTTTGAACTTATGTATGTATCTTGTTTCCAAATGAAACTAAACTTCATGGTCTTTTAGGATGCACAATCCTTGTTTATATGATAATGTAATAAAATAAGGATCCAACATTGGGAAACTGGGGCGAGGTCCTTACAATTGGAATTAGTGGATGTTCGGTAAAAATCGCAGAAACTAGATTTAGAAAACATAGATTAGGGAAAAAACCATATTATAGTATTTTAAGATAAACATACAATATAATATTGATATTTTGGTAAGGAATAGATTATGTGGAACATTCAAGAAAATATATCCATGTGTGTATACTACAAGTGGACGTGCTTCTAGCACAAATGTATCTAAGATTGTAAACTCCAACATCGAGTTTTGAGATTGACCAAAGGTATCTTTGTATAGAATGATGAGCCTTACTATTCACTAGGGTTGACTTTCTCGAGGGATTTACATTGGATAATTCAAATTATCATTACAAGGCATTATCAAGGATTTAAATGTAAATTTTTTATTAAAAGAACCATGTTTATGATTATGGTATTTGCGATGAAAAGATTTCATTTAATGCTAAATATTTTTCCTATTTGAGATTAAACATTATGATTAATAACCTAATCTGTTGTATGCTATTATATAAAAATGGTGCCTAGAGGAAGGAATGGAAACTGAATGAAATCACATATCCCATGGAAGGATTTCCATCTTTTTTAGGATAATTATTTTGAGTTAAGATCTGTGAATGATGTAGAGCAACTTATAACTATACTTGGAAAACATACTCATGTTATAATAAATATCTTTACCTATATGGAGCAATAAAATCCTTTATGTAGAGGATCTGTGTAATATCAATTTATGTGACAATAAGATCTATCATTTAATCGAACTACAAACACATTTGTAGCTGAGTAGTGTATATGATATCTATATTATATATTTCTATCTATGGAATGTATCGAATGAGAGAAGGTAATCATGGAATTTTAGTTTCTATCAATAGATTTAGATTAGTGGTGGTTATTAATCTAATAAAAAAGGTGGAGGAATACATAGAAGAGATGGTATGGATGATCTTTAATAGAATCTTACTTGAGAAATATATTCCCCATGATCAACGAGCAGTTATGGAAATGATGTTTCCAGAATCGAGTCAAAAGTGATATGAGAATGTTGACAAGTATGAAGTTAAATTCACAATTATAGAAAGGCATGATGTGGACATTATAAATTATCAAAGGAGCATGATTTATCAATGCATTGATGGTAAAAACCCCATTACTCTGATGGGCACTGGTCTCCCAAATATTTGCATCATATTCAGATATAGATTCACATACAACCAAGAATGAAAACAAATTCTCTAAGTCTTATGACTTTAAAGGAAAAAAGAGAAGCAGTGGGTTGATGAAAATTATGGAAAATGAAACAAGGAAATTGGGGAGATGGGAAGAGATTAATTTACACCACATGATAATTGTGGAAGGAAACACCAAGGTCACCACTTGAAATAAAAAATAGTGTGCTAACAATTTAGATATAATTATCATATTTCTGATGAATTCATGGTTAATAATGAAGCTATTAATGTTCAATTTTATACATTTATGGATATGGGACACATTGATAATGATTTTCCAAATCATTATTGATTCATTCCATAGAAAAGGCCAATGAAGGAGGACAAGCTTATGAAATCACAACTACTGATATTGTAGTCTTTAATGATGTGGCATCATGTACATTAATCATTTCCTCAAACATAGAAAATGAATTATTTGATTCTTTATCATCGCATTCTTTAATATCATCCTAATTTTTATGAAAATTAGATATTTCCAATTTGATTTAATAAGAGAGTAGTTAGTGAAAACTCCCCAGGGAAGTATCACACATCATAGTTATGTTAGGAAGTCCCCACTATCACACATAAAAGTTATTTATCTACTAATTATATTTTCATTCCCATGATTTACATTGATATAATCTTTGGTATTTATTTTATTTTGAACCATGTCATGAAAAATTATTACAAAAGATGGACGTCAATATTTTTTAGGATTTTGTGATATACCTTATATTTAGGATAGAAAGATCACCATCTGATTCTCATCTAGATCCATCCCTTGTAGCTATACTTAATTCAATTATGGGGGAGGAACAAAATATAATAACAATGTGTGAGGAAATTAATTTTCAAATAGATGACGTACCAATTGTGAAAAAAAAATTGATGTTTCCATAGGTTTTAACTATACATCCTTCACAGCTAGAAATTGAGTTCTTCCATTGACTTATTTACCAATTCAAGGCCTATATAAAAGACCCCTTATAATATGGACACTATAGAATTACTATAACTGAAGAAAAAAAATACATTAATTAATTGATAAATGATTTATTCTTTCAAGTATTTCTCTTTGTGGAGCCCCTATTATTTTCGTTAAAAACAAAGATGGATCAATGCGATTGTGGGGTGACTATAAAGAGATCCATGTTATAACAATAATGAAAAATACTCTATAACCTTGAATTAATTAATTATTTCATCAAATTTGTTCAGACCAATATTTTTCGAATATTGACCTTTGATCTTGATATCATCAATTACTTGTGAGGATGGAAGACATTCCAAAAACTACATTTTCAAATCGAGTATGGGAATTACAAGTTTACAATAATTCCTTTTGGACTAACTTATGAACCCTATATTTTCGTTGATCAATCCAAAACTGTTTTCAAGGAATATATTGATTAATTTTTGGTGTTATATGTTAAGTATGTCTTGGTATACTCCAAAAACTATGAAGATTATGAAAATAACATTCACACTATCCTAAAGACACTATGATTAAATGAATTATATGGGATGTTTATCAAATCTGAATTTTGGATTGAATTAATTTCCATTGTTGTCCACAATGTCTCTAAGGAAGGAATATTTTTTGACCTAATGAAAAAAAAAGGATGTGAAAGAATGGCCTACTCCAATGAACATAACTGATGTATGTAGTTTTATTAGTTTATGAGGTTATTATTGGTGTTTCATTCCGAAATTCAATCGATTATCCATCCCAATGACCAAGCACACAAGTAAAAAGGATAAATTATTATGGACAAAAAATTGTAAGGATTGTTTCAAAGAATTGAAGAGGTGATTAGTGACTACACCAATCCTAACTCTACCATTAGGGAATGATGGGATTGTGATCTATAATGATTCATCAAAGAAATGCCTTGGTTGTGTCTTTATACAGAAGGATAGAGATATTGACAATGAATCAAGATAGTTAAAAATTCATGTACAAAATTATCCTACTCATGATCTTGAGTTAGATATAGTGATATTTTCTCTAAAAATATGGAGACCCTATCTATATGTAGAAAATGTGAGATATATACAGTTCATAAGATTCTGAAGTATATCATTTCAATAAAATAATTCAACATTAGTCAAATGTGATGGCTCGAAATACTGATGTATTATGATTCTACCAAACACTACCTCCCATTAAGGGAATATAAGGTAGTTGATGCATTGATCAGGATGGGTAATGGAGTTCCCAATAACATGATGATAGAAAATGATCATTTGTACAAAGATCTAGTGAGGATGGATATAAGAATTATCAAAAAAGGTGAAAAATAACTACCCTTTCATTTGGTTTCATAATCATATTTATTAGAATGGATTAAAAGTTCTCAACCTGATGAAAAGTTCCCTAAAAAAATTAATGCCATAAAATATGGGAAAATGGATAAATTTGTGTGTGAATATGGTGTTATGAAATTTGGGAAGAGGATATGTGTTCCAGCTATACCTGAGCTAAAAATGGAGTTATCAGATGATGCCCATAGTTATAGTTTCTCCATATATAATAGTATCACTAATATATATGTAGATTTTAAGGAACATTTCTCGTGGGATAACATGATGGGTGAAATTGTGGATTATGTGTCAATATATTTAGTTTTTCAACTAGAGAAAGCTAAAAGGAAACATCCAAGAGGAGTCATGCAACCTCTACCTATTCATATGTGGAAATGGGATGACATCACCATTGATTTTTTCACTCGATTACCTAAAACCCCAAGAAATAATGATACATATGGGTAATTGATGATTAGCTTTCAAAATATATACATTTCCTATATATACGGGAGGATTTTTCACTGGAGTGCCATGCATGACTCTATGTCAATGATGTTGTCAGACTTCATGAAGAACCTTTAACAATTTTTTTGATCTTGATCAACTATTTAAATTGAAATTCGAGAAAATTCTTCAGAAATATTTGGATACCAAACATCAATCGAGTACTTCTTATCATCATCAAACTAATGGGAAATCAAGGAGGATGATCCAAATAATATATAACATGTTGTTATCATGTCCACATGACTTTCACTGTATATTGGATAAATATTTACCTTTAATGTAGTTTTCCTCCATTAATATTTTCCATTTTTGTTTTCAAATGGCAACATATTAAGCAATGTATGGGATGAGATATCATAGACCAACATGTCTAGATGAATTTGGGGAAAGGAAGCTTGTGGGATCATATATGGTGGTGGAAACAACATTAAAGGTAATGTCTATTCATGGACATATCAAAGAATTTCGAAGAATACAAATAATCTATGCTGATTATTGAAGGTAGGATTTGGAGAATAAAGTGGGAGATCATGTATTCTTAAAAGTATCTCCAAGGAAGCATGTTATAAAATTTTGGAATAGAGGGAAACTAAGCCCTTGGAATATAATACCATTTCAAATTCTAGAGTGAATTAGAGAAATTGAATATCAATGGGCTATTCCACCTTGCCTATCTGAATTACACAATGTGTTCCATGTCTCATTATTGAGAAACTACATTCCAAACTAAACGCATGTCCTCACATTTGGAGGTATAGAATTGGAAAATGACTTATCATATAGTAAAGAGACTATCCAGATTATGGACCCTAAATAATAGGTTTTGTGGAATTTAATGACCAGACAGATAAATATACATTCAAGAAATCATAAAATCGAAGTGGCAACATGGGATCCGAAAGAGCATTTGATGAGGAACTACAGAAATTTTATTTGAAGTAATATTCATGGAATTTCAAGGATGATTTTTTTAGTGAGGGGATATTGTAACATCCCAAGATTTTGTACATAAATCTAATGCATGAAACACTGTGTCATTATAAAAAACCACCTTGTTATAACATATCCAGTAAATAATATTTTTCCATCTCTATGATTTGAATTCCGAAAACCTAATATACACGATTGTGTTTAGTAAGATATTTAGTGTCTGATAAGATGAACATAATTTTTTATGAATAGTAAAATTCCCATATGAATAATAATATGACCCTTATGAATAGTATATAAATTATTATTCTATATTCTTCAGGTTATAATATAATCAGATCATGATTAATTTTTGAAGTTGATATAAAAATAATTATAGTTTTAAAATTGTTATTTTTTTATTAATTTTTAATTATATTTAAATGTATAATTAATAACATTTAAAAAATTATATTAAAAAAATAGAGTTCCTTTAATAAATCTACATATCATAAAATGGATAGTGTTAATTTTTGGGATTATTCTAAAATAATTGATTTTTTTCTGAAAAGTATTATACGATAATTTACATTAATTATTAAATAAATGATTTATTGAGTCATAGGTGATTTAAGGATGATTTAAGACTAATTGGATCGAACTCACATGTACATATTACTATTCTTGTAAGCAATAATCAATACTGTTGTATGTCTTTAGAAAAATAATAAAATAATAATTACGATATTCAAACATTTCTCCTCCTGTGCACTATAAAACCCCCATCAATCCCTCTTATATTAACTCATATAATACATGAAACTACTTATACCTCCACCTAAATGCGATTTCCTTGTCACTCCCCAAGTACATGAGCTCTTGTGCTTTCCAAAAGACCAAAACCCATTCCCTTTTGGAGGTTCTCAATGAGGTTATTTGAAGAGGTAAAACATGTTTTTTTCATTTAGATTCATTTAAATTTATCCTCTATTCTTATGCTCTCTTCACATCCTCTATCAAAATGATATTTAAAACACTATTATCATATATATACTGGAATTATATCATAAAAATGGAATAACCATCATCAATATCCTTACTCATTCTCTTTTACATTATAAACAAAATCATCATCTGTGAGGTTCCAATTACATTCTTCATTGATAGCGATGTTTCATTCTTGAATTTCCACTTCCATAACGGTCATGAAACATTTTTTATGGTTTAAATAGGATATTATATATGTATTATAACATATTTAAAATTCATGAACCAGTGTATGTACTTAATATTAAATCATATGACCAAACTACTTCTTAATAATCCAATACCGCTAAAGTAATCTAAGTGATTGTCATTAATATTTTGTCTAATAATTCATCCCCATACCATGTAACCAAATGATATAAATAAAAACTAACACCAATTAATGTTAATAAACAATATATAATTATAATTATGGATTATTACATCTTTTCCACATGAACATCTATACACATATAACAATATATCAATCATGAAAACCAATGAACAAAACACTCCGTAAAAATGTAATTATATATTAAAACATACCTATAAGGAAATAATGATCATAATAAAATCATTATAAAATAAAATAAATTAACAAAAGTTATTAATTAATTTATTAATATGTCTAATTTCATATTCCATGACCTTTTGTTCAAGATCGGAACACATTTAGATTTAAGGTAAGGGTTTTCTACCCAGACCTCCATTTTCATTCATGTTACTTTTATTATATATTTTCCACAATTAAATTTTTAATAATTCATATGTACTCCTCATAATTTAGGTTTTAATGTTCTATATATGTGTTCCAACCAGAATCATACCTTCATTTATAAGGATATATATGTTTCTTAAAGGATAAATAAAAAATTCTTCCCGAAATTCAATCCTGATTCAATGAAATTTCCCAAATTCTTACCTATTTTCAAGGAAACACTATAATAATTTATGGGAAACTAATTGTTTCCAAAAAAAACATTTTATTAAGAAAAAAATTATTTCATTTCTGTTTTTATAAAATGATTTTTCGAAATGAACTATTCTTTTCATAGTAAAAGAGTATTTATCTTAAGAATTACTATATGATTTTACAAGAGTATTTTCATTTGATTCAACCAAACTATTGATACTTATGTATAAATAGGAATAATAATTTGTTATATAATATTCTGTGTTTTTATTAATTGTTTATCATTATATTTACTATGGATGTGCTATCTTGAAACCATTCACCACATTACTCCGAATGGTTAGTGTTTATGTTTAATGATTGTGGAATCATAGTTAAATTTCATATGTTACCTTAATATGACTGTATATGTTGTTTATATTAATCCCCACTCAAATGAGGAATGCATTTTATTTATTATATGATAAGCGGGTCCAACTATTTCCTCTCGATGAATCGGTAGGTCTCATGAGACAAATATATATGTGCTTGGATGAGGCTTTTCCCATTTCAATATAATCTTTTGGATGAGGCATTTATCATTATTAGAAGAATTGGAAGAGGCCATGAAAATATGTTTCAGAAGTCCAACATATGCACATTTCACATTATGAACAGAAAAAATGATTGATCATGTGGTAATTCGGCATATATAGTAACATGATTATGTTTTAGTAAGGAAATATTTACTCAACTCAATTATTACTATAATATGTTCATGTATATTTTTAATGGAAAGTGTTTTCCATTATTCATGATGTATAATTTTTATACTATCTCTCACAATAATGATTATAATTAATATGCATCTGAGCTCACCCCTTCTAGAATTTTATTTTTCCAAGGGCATGAATATGAATTTTATGATTGACTTACAAGGATAATCATAGTGTGATGGTTTTAATAGTGGTACATTTATATGGTTTTTCATTTTAATTTGTAATGTTGAACTTCTGTATTTATCTTGATTCCAAAATCTACTATACTACACAGTCCTTCAGGATGCATTTTTTTCATATGCTTGTGTAATAAAATAAGGCACCGACTCTAGGAAACTGGGGTTAGGTCCTTACAATAAAGTTATTTATAATACATGTTTTTATATTTAGTTTATATTGACATCAATTTTTTGGCTTGTATATTAACTATTTTTGTTTCACAATTATGATAAACTGGTTTTCTCATTTTTATGAAAAGGTATATTACTACAAGTTTTGTCGATTATTTACTCATTTCATAGGTGATAGATATAATTTTTTTGAAATGTAGGATATAAGATTATGTTCAGTGTGGACTATCCTTATGTAATTAGAATCCATATATTCTTTGATAGTAGGAATACTATCAGTAGGAATAAAGATGATATATATAAGATCATGAACATTATATGAATTCCCCATGCTTGTTTTTAGTTTCTTTTTTAAATTAATTTGTTTATAACATCGATTAGATTTACTTTTAGGATATTTTATTTGAAATTGGGGATCTTTAGAAGCTAAAAGGGTTATTCATAGTTAGATACCAGTTAAGGAAAACTATTTAGTTTGGAAAAGGAATATGTGCATGTTATTTTGGTTCGATAAGAGGTGGCACACTATTGGAGCCCAGCTTCACCAAGTCTTTTAGCTACAATCCAACACTATTCACCTTGAAATAGTAATTGTTTTCATGGGTGGTCAATGGTTTCTCAATCTCATACCAATATAGAATAAATATTACACACTTAGTCTGAGGCTCATATTTTAGGATCATGGGTTTTAAAACCATGTATCCCTTCCCAAGAAACTATGTGTGAGGGGTTTTAATTTCATTAAATTTCAATTTAAATTTATGACCCCCCAATTTAACCCCATATTTATCCATACACATCCCAAACTAATTTACTTAAAATTTGGAAGCTCCAAAGAGTAATACAAGGATCCTTTAACCACATTATTGATGAATCAAATACTTGATTGAAGAACCGACTCTCCATTAGTAATGTATTTCTTTAAAATTTTGTTTCCTATCTCTATTATCACTCTTTCAATATTAGTAGAAATAATTTATCATCTATTGATGATGGTTTATATCAAGGAATTTGTGGATCATAACATATTTTGTTGTGATAATAGGTTTTGGTTTGATGACTTTCACAAAATTGTGTTCTTGATCATTACGCATAAATTTGATAATTTTGGAGTTGGGAACATCCACCAACAATATTAATGTGGGCAATCTAAATGTAAAATACCATGTTCTTGATTATAATGTTTTGTATGAAATTTTAAATTTTCAATTTACATATTGGTAGATTGTAATCTAAATTCCATTAATTAATTAATTGATATTACCATGTGATAATGACATTGGGTAATTGTGTTATAATAAAATTGGATAATAATGGGATTTTGAAATTGATATTGATCCATGGGATATACTAATATAATTTCATCAATTAGTCCCTAGGGGGTGTTTTTATTATATGAAAATGATGTTTGGTAATTCATTCATTCTTGATAAGATAAATTGTTATATGCGTGAATAATTAATTTTGTTAATACATTATAATTATATGTAAATATATATCCTTGTGATGTGATATCTATGATGAAGTTGTTGGATAGGGGACACTTCTCAATATACCCATGGGGTACAAGAATTCTACTATGGCCCCCGAATATATTTATGATCACTGAGTTGTGAGATAGGGACTTCTGCTTAAAACCCCATAGGGATTATAGAAAGATACTCTAGGACCACATTTTATGAATGGTATAATTGATATTTACTTACTAACGAAATCATATAATGAGAATATGTGTAATACCCCTTTTGGGATGGTTCAAACTTCAACATGGGCTACTGCTGGTATTGATGGTTCAAGTGTCATCCTGAACCCATGAAATTATGTGTTCAGATAAAAATAATTAAATGTTAAAACTATTGACTTCATTTATTGTAATTTATTCTTTATAAAACATCATATGATGTTTTATACTAGATATTGTTTTATATTCCACTGATGGTGACATACTGAGTTGTACTCTCACCCTACTCAGACTGCCAAATCGATAACTAAATAAGCAAAATTTTTAAAGGAGTGGATAAGTGAAAGATCCTTATTTAAGATGGTTGAGTTTTGATCAATAATTTATTATAGAACATGATATGATTTAGAGACATACATGTGAGTATCAGTGTATATATTTGTAGTTTATAATCTGAAACATGAGACATATGGGCTATGAAATGTCTTTTTTATTGGATTGGATATATTTTTCATGTTTTGGTTTATCATGAGATACTGTCTATATTTGTAATGGTATTATTCTGGATATTTTTTATCATCTGTTTCTTTTTTTATTCTAATGTAATACTATGATAATGATGTTATTTTCCCCCCATCTCTCTAATAGATCCTCACTGCTAGTCGGTAGCCTATTTTGTATAGGGTGGCATGCCTTTGGTTTTATGGGCAACTAGATCAGGGAACCGATATGTGGAACCTACGTAAGGATAATAAAAGGTTGTATTTTAGGTTATTGTCATTTCATTTCTTCTTTCATACTATTTATTAATGGTATACAAGTTATTAGTATGAGACTAGACTTTTTCATGAGATCATGCATTATAGAAGATAACCCGTGTATAGGGAATCCAAAGTACCCAAGGTGAAATTGTTGATACTAATGTCTCTTCTAATACCAGGATGTTATTAAGATTTAATAGATGCACCAGTGGTTTGATATTGTTTTTTCTAAGATTTTTCTTCATGAACCAATATGGCATGACAATTGGGTATTCATTCATTATTTTAGACTCTCTATATTAGTTGTGACAAGAAATATTGTGGGAATGTATGGAGAAGGTTGTTCTGGGTGAGTTGTTAAATGAAATACATTTCCTTATTTGAGTAATTTAAATGGAAAATTTAACTGATATGAAATTTTTAATGTATATATGATGAAGAAATTGGTAATTTTAAATGGATAAACAGTTTTTTAATAGGAATCCTGAATTATGGTAATTGTTTACATTATGTCAGTAATGAATTGTGTGAGGTATGATTGAGGTTAGTGATATTTATTCGATTTTTTCCATGTGGCTGGTGTTGGGGATTGTACTTTTATGGTTTTATATGACCCTCACATAATTATATGTAATTATGATTTCATATTTCTATAAAGATGTGTTTTTGATTGTTTATAACTTCTTCCATGATGATGCTTATTTATATTATGACAATAGGATACAACTATAAATTATCTTCTAGTTGTGGGTAATGTGGTTCTTTCAGTTCTATGTGAGGCAGCCAGAGAGAATATCCAAGAGAAAATTAATCATATTATATAGATTATGCAACTATACCTAGGCTGGGATGTGTTAAATTATGTCTTAATGGACATGGGTGTACGAGTTGAATCACCATTCAACGTTAACCAGAGAGTGAGGACCTGTGGAAACTGAGTTCACTTTGATTATATCCAGAATATCTGTGAACATTTGGTGACTCTTGATTATAAGAGAGTTAATATTGGTGGTGTATATATTATGTGTTAAAGATAATAGTTAGTCTTACAAGTAATCAAGATGTACGTATGGATCATATGGAGTGGAAGGACATCCATGTTATGTTCTTGGGTCAATTTCACCCTAAGACTCAAATAAAGGAGTGGGCATCAATGTTAATGTGTTTGAACCATGATATTATGTCCAAGAAAGAGTATTATAGTCACATAAATTATTTTTATCACATTTAACAAGATGAAATTGACATGAGGATACTTGAATGAAAATGGTTTAATATGGTCTTAAAATGAGGGATTACACCCCCGGTTATTTTCATTTGGATGAATTGTTTTTTGAAGTGGTGAATCAGGAACTCATTTCTATGGGGAACCGAATGAAGGATTCATGTGGAATGTAGGTGGAATATTTTCGATTACATGGAGGTATGTATTCGGAGATTAAGAATTTTTAATATGTAAATGTCAACCAGGGAGACGGGAAATAGAGTGGATAATGAGAATAACCAATTACTCAGATCAGTTACCAATTATATTTCCACTAGCATGGAAGGTTGGGATAAATTATTACACGGTGTCCATGACCACCAGTGGAGTTTTAGGTATATAGAAATGTAGGTCCCTTATAAATGTATTGGGGAAACCCTCAACCTATGGTTTGTGATATAGGATCCATGATGATTCATAACATCATAATTGGGAATTCTACCCCATATCAACCTAAAATTTGGATTTATATCGGTCTTAGTGGGTAAGGTAGTGGATGTAGTACTTCAAAGAAGAGCACCCATACCAGAAATGTTTTTAATCTCATAGATATTATATAATATAAAATGGAATATGGGCCAGATAGTTGCATGAAGTATGGTCTGCACTTATGGATAGAGAGATTCAGACATTGATAATAAGATATAGCATTCTTATAGATTATATTATTTATTCCTCTTTATTTTATATTGTAGACTATCATTATTTTATATATTCTCAATTTTTTAATGTTTTGAGTTATGTAGTTGTGTATCTGAGTGGGGTTTTGACAATCAATAACACACCATTAGATGTGTGGTCAAAGGATATCTTTTTATGAAAGGGTTTTCCGTCATGTTTAGGGAGCATCATTTTTATTGGTGTCTCTATATCTGTGATGTTCTATTATTTGACATGATTTTTGGAATGAAATGTTTAGTAGCATACTGAGACCAGATAGATTTGTACTATAATAAAGTGATTTTAAGTAACATAATGGTTATTTATTTTTTTATCATTTTGAGCGGGATATCTTGGTTGGTCGGGAAGGAAAACCATGTCAATAAATGTGGGATATGACCACCAATGTTTCATGTATTTTTCTGGACGAAAAAAGTGATATTAATACTTTTTTCCACCAATATTTTACATATTTCAGAATTTTTAGAGGTCTTATCAAGTCTTCCACCTAAGAAGGATTTTGATATTACTATTGATATCATGGATATAGTTGAGAAGGTTTCCATTCCACCTTATTGAATTAGGAAAATAGATATTCAAGTTCTTAAGACTAAACTGGAAAAGTTAATAGATAAGGTAATTACTTGTCTGAGTACGTCACCATAGGGTTATCTTGGTTTTCTTATAAGAAGGATTTTATGATGCTACAATTAGTTTTTTATTATCTTACGTTCATCCTAATGACCATGAAGAACATGTGTCATATTCTATATATCAATGATCACTTTAAACAATGAAAGGATCTTGTGTTTTATCGAAGATTTATCTAATATAAGGGTATCACAAGTTGAGAGTTAAAAATTATAATATTATATGGACTAAATTTAGAATCAGATATGGATTTTACATGTTCATCATTCAGATGATTGGACTGAAGAACTTTCGGACAGTGTTTATGGATTTGGTAAACTGACTCTTCCACCCTTACCTATATTAGCTTGTGGATGATTTCTAGGATGAGATCTTGGTGTACTTCAAGATGCATGATGATAATTCCCTATATCTAGATTGAATTAATAGTACAATAAGATATCATCAATTGTATTTCATAATATTGAAGCTTTAATTCTAGATCTAAATGCTACATTTTATTGGTCACATCATCTTAGAGGGAGGTGTTTTAGTAAACCCATATTAATTTTTATGTAGTTGGTTCTTTAGAGAAAAATTAGATATTTTTTTTTATTTTTTATACATTTTATATTTAGTGGGATATTATCAGATGATCATCCATGACTATTCCCACTTTGGATAACCACTTTCAGTCATGAAAAATAATGGTATAATTTTTTAATGGACTGGAGAATGTGATGACACATTCAAGGAGTTGTTGAAGTTGTAAATAAACACTTAGATATTCATCCCATCTAAGTAGGGTGATGATTATACCTTGTTTTTGTGTGTGTTTGGGATAAGACATGAATTAATATTGATACAAGGAGTTTTAGTTACAATATAGGGGTCATGATAGTTCATGCCTCATTAGTTAAATTACCCTATTCGTTATCTCATGTTAGCTGCGATGGTTTATGCCTTAAATTGATGGAATCATTATCTATTAAAATAAATATACTATTTATAATGACAACACAACATTAAATAACATTTATTAATAATTACAATTGAATAATTGGAAGAACATATTGGTTTATTTTATGTAGTTTTTGGAATATGATCTAGAATATTCTCTTGAAAAGGGGAAAGTTGTTGATGGCATTATGAGTTAAAAAATGCAGAATCTAGAAGTTCAGGATTCTATAATTGAGATTAATATGATGAAATTATTAGCTGAGATGAATATTGGGTTTATGTAAAGCTATTAGTTGATGTCCTTTAAATCAGTTTCAGTGGAATAGACAAATTTTTACCTGATCAGGGAGAGGAAGTATTATGATATGTAGTATTTTTACATGAGTAAAATTTATTATGGTGGGTATTCAACTTCTAATGGACCATAGATTATGAGAAGCTCATCTATTTTAGGAATCACATTCTTATTTCTATGAGTATGCGAGAGGAGATGATGTATTAATTTAATTCCTTGAATTGGGTGATTCATCCTAGTTTTACAAAAATATATTGTGACCTATATCAATATTATATGTGTTCAATCATGATAAGTTATATTTTTTTGGTTCATGACACAATTCTACACTTGTCAATACGTGAATACATAGAATCTTTATCATGGTGGTTTAATATATTTGTTTCCCATTCAAAATTGGAAGTGGGATGACATTACCATATACTTTGTGGTAGGTATCTCAATGATGCCAATGAAAAATGATGTCATATGGGTAATTATGGAATTATTTATAAAATTTTCCGATTTCATTCCTCTCTAAGAGACATTATCTATGGATCAGTTATGATACATGTACATTCAAGATATTTTCCCTAAACACAAGGTGTTGTAGAGTGTAGTTTTAGATAGTAACTCATTCACTTGGTGTATCTAGAAAAGCCTATAGAAGGCTCTTGGTACATATGTATTACTGAATAGTTCTTCCCAACCATAGATATATGATTTTTACAAATTTAATATTCATGTTTTGGCGGGTAGTATACGAGCATGATCTCTTAACATTGGTGGGTCTTTAGAGAATCACATAGCCATTGTTGAATTAGAGTATAAAAATAGCTATTATGAAACAATTCATATAGATATATTGGAGAATATAAGGGATATGACATGATGATCACCTCTATGCTAGATTGATGAAGGTGATCAATGTTGACGACATTGTGTCTCAGGATGGAGATTTCTGACCATGTTCATTTGATTCAAAAATGAATTGATATTCCATAGTCTAGGGAATAGTTATATGTTGATCAACATCCAGGACCCCATCAAACTATACTGAGTGATTTTCTATTCCTTCTTCTGTCCTCTATAATGGGTCACCAAAGGATTTTGAGATATGTAATGTTGGAACCTGGTTTCATCGCACATTTTCAATGTGTGGAGAGAATCAGTCAATTTGTGTACTCATTTTCTCATCAATATAATTTTAGTTCTATGAATCATGTTTTTCATTTTTCATAGATTCATCAGTTTCACCCAAAATATTTTCATGTGGAAAATTTTTTTGGTGTTGAGAATGATACTAATGCACCATTTTAGTATCACCTAATTTCTATTTTGTGTTGTAGATATAATATGTTACGAGGAATGGTTGTGCCTATAGTTCAATTTTTATGGCAGCATGCATGTGTTCAAGAGGAAACATTGGAGAGAGAAACAGATGTGTGGTTTCATTGGCCATAACTATTTACCTCTAAATCATAGAAAAATTTGGGATTACATCGTGAAAATGATATGTTAGAATGTGGGGATATGGTAATAACCCAACCATTCTAGATATTCAATGTGAAATTTTATAGGTACACTTTAACCATGTTTTTATTTTGTATTGGTAGGGTTTTATGTTGGAGATCATTTGGGTGAAAATAGAGAATTTTGGAATCCAAAGGTGTTGTGCACAATTGTAAAATTTTAATGGAAAATTATGCAGTATGACATAGGAAACTATCCACCATGTTTTGTTGAGACAGGAGGTGGTGCATGTTTAGTGCATGGTTAGGATAAACAATATATCTACCCAAAAAAATATGTATGCTGAAACAGTATGGGATTAATGGTCGGTGAAATATTTTTTATATTGAAAATTAGTTAGAATATATGAGGATGTCTAAGAAGAGGTGTGCGGTTAATGTGAAAATTTTTAAAACAATGTTCCCCCACACAGAAAACTATATGTGTGGGTCTTTAATTACATGAATTTGTATTTGAAATTAAATATCTCCACAGTTTTATCCCTTTTTCTCCCACACTGTTCCCCTCCCAATTTCAATCTATTTTGGAATATCAGAGGTTGAATCCAAGGATCCTCACACCCCTTTCTTATTCAATTGAGGATCTATTTGAAGGTCAATCTCCCCATTCTGTAAGTATTTCTTTCTTGTTTCATTTCCTCTCCCAATTATCCCTCTATCAGGATAAAGTGGAATTGTTATTCATCCATTGGAGATGGTTAATATTTATGTTTTTTGGATCATAATCAATTTTTTCATGATAGTTTTTTCATTATTGATCTTCCACAACATTGTGATATTAATCAAGCCCCTTCAATTTTGTAATTTTTGTTTGGAAGACACCAATAAATGACCCTGATGTATATTTTTCTAAATGTAAAATACCATAGTATTTATTATAATTATATGTATATAATAGTTAAACTATAATTTCTAGTTTGTGAATTTTAATTCTAAATTCAGTTAATATATTGAATGATTTTCCACTATGATAATGAAATTGGTTGATTATGTGATAATGAATATGTAAAATAATGGTATTATGAAATTGATTGATTAATGGTTTATGAATATGATTATGTCCCATGGGGTGATCAAATATGATTGAAACTTGAAGCCTCCCATGGGGTGTTAAAATAAAAATAAAATGACCTTCTACAATTTTTTCATTCTTGAAAAAATAAATTGTACATTGGGTGAATAAAGAATTATGATATTTGATGATAAACATTTTGAAATATGGAACCATGTGATGATATATCTATGACAGTTTTTTGGGTCTGGGAATGAAGTTCCTAATACTCATAGGTTCTAGATATCTTCAACTTGTCCTCAATATATTTATGTATAGATGTCATCACTGAGATGTGGGATAGGTATTACAACCTCAAATACCATTGGGGTTCCATACTACTACTCTAGGCCCCCATTTTATTATTAATATAATTGAAATTAATTGATTAATTAAAACCCATGATGAAATGAACTGTGATAACCCATTAGGGATGTATTAGACTCTAGCATGGGCCAAAGCATATATTTATGGTTCGAGATTCATTATAAACCAATGAAATTAAATGGTATAATAAAGAATAATTAAATAACAAAACAGATTAATTTATTTTTTATTATTAATTTTTTATACAACTTCATACACTTTTATATATTGGATTACTTTTTAGAAATCATAGGTGATGGACGGATGAGTTATTATCACACACTACTTTGGATTCCTAACCACTACAAGAATATATTTAATGTTTGTAGGATATTATAGGAGAAATATCCCTATTTTATATTAATGAGTTGTGATAGGGCATGGATGAAGGAAAAAAATAGGATTTCAGGACACACATAAGAGTGCTAATGTCTTTATTTTTAGTTTTCTATATGATACATGACACGTATTTAATGAAATATATACTAATTTGGTTTTTATATAGTCTTATTATTTTCATCTTCCATTTGATTATATTTTGCATTGGTTATGGAATTATTATGGTTATTTTTTATTATCATATGTATATTCTTTAATTATTTCTATTGTTTTCTACTTTGATGGTGAGGGTATAGTATTCCCACATCTATACTAGTCCTTTTCTTATAGTCGACAACATCTAGCATACATGGAGGATCATTAGTGGTCATGAAACCAATCAGTTTTGGGAACTGGTATGTGGTTCTCAAGTCAGGATGTCACAAGAGAGTATGTTATCAATTCTTTTATTTTTGATCTCCTTTCAGATATATTTGGAGAGATCTTTTCTTGGATAACTTTGTGTTATTGAATGATTTTATAATCGAATTAATAATAGGATAATATTTTTTATTTATCTTTCCAAGTGAAATTTATTTTAATGAGATAAGAGAGTTGATGTTCTAATAGTAGGGACTCATAAAAAAGGGTTTTATCCAAGAAGAAAATGGGGTTTTTGTTATATGTATTATTATTCAAAAAAATATAGTTTGTGATCTTATGATAATTTTTATATAACTAAATTCATACTTTAGGGATAAATAGGAATCAATATCTACATCAAAAAATATATTATATCTTCAATCAGTTGATGGGTAATCAATAGTTTTCAAATATTTACATTAAATTAATGTATCATCTACAAATGCTGAATATAAGGATATATGGAAAACAATTCTTAAGATTTTGATTTTTTATTTTTCTTTTGTGATGATTTCTCATGTAAGGAATACCTTATCCATTATTATATCCTTAATAAATAAGATATTCCTCCCATATATGTATTTTTTATGCACACTAAATATACTTTTTTTACTCTCAATCTATATAGGATCACAAGATACAATAGTGGATTTTATTAAACACACTACATAATCACTAACTATATTCTACATTATAAAAATGTGTTTTAAACCAATAAGGTGAAATTTTCAGAACACATATTAGTTACGAAAGGTATCTATGTGGATATTTAGAATATTCGGTGGTGACATTCCAAGATGTGTTTGAGGTAAGAAATTTTCCTACAATAACATATAAATATAAAAAATTTACCTAATATATCTATATTAATGAAATAGAAATAGAATCTATGGAAACCCAAATTTCATTATTTTAGTACCAATATCAATCTAAATTATCATTTTTTATGATAAATATTATGTATATTATTGTTCCAATATTGAACTTAATCAATATTATCATGTTATAAATTTTATATTTCTAATCATCAGGAATATGGATAAGATGTATATTGATATAGGGATGTCATTTCCTGAATTATAATTCATGATTAATAATTCCATCTGATAACAAAATTAATACATACAATCATGTGTTGGTGATGGCGGTACATGCACAAAATATTTGAAAAAATTACAATTTTAGGGATTGAGTTTTCCTGAATATTGATAATGACTATATGAGTTATACAGTTTCATATAATTATTTAAACCTATAATACATATCTATATGGAATGTATTTCAAAAAATATATTTAATAATATACATCTAGATATAGTGGGGGGATAGATTATAGTGTTATTTGAAAAAACATATTGTGACATCTATTGTAATGAATGTAGTGGGGGAGCCTCATCTTAATGGTCATGTATTTATAGCATAGTATGGGATATATGATGTTGGGGATCACCAATATTACTTATCTAATAATCATTATTCAATCATATAACTATATAATAGGCTATAAATAACCTATTCACATGAGGGAGGTGGACATACATGATGTTTTCAGTCCAAAATGGTTTTTCATAAAAATATAAAAAAAAAAATATTTTCCTTAACGTGGCAATACTGGTGGTTTTATATGATGATTAATTTTAAAAAATTAAAATTTTATATAATGGAATTTATAATACATTAAATATGTGAACGTGTTTTATAACAGGGATTTCAATAATTTTCTATAATATGACTCTAATATTTATATATAATCCATTATAAAAGTTTTAGTATTTTTTAAATCTATCATATGTCATTTATTTCATTTTTATAAGAATTTAAAATCCTTTATTATATAACAATGTTTTTTTTCTTAAAACATAGAATATTAATTTTAATAGAGGATCTCTTCCAAGTTCTATGATTTCTTATTTATCGATTTTTCTCTGCTACTTTATTTTCATAATATTAAATATCATATATCTTATATAAATATAGAAACATTTTCATGATAATATCTAAAATTTTAAAAATATTTTAAAATGACTTGATGATTATTTCTACTACTTTATCATAGATGTTGTATACATCAGGATATTTTGAAATATTTTTGAAAGTTTTTCCAATTTATTCATGAGTTATACATGTATATTATAAGAATTTATATGTATTATATTTTAGTAATATTTTTTCATATATATTAATTAATATAATTTGATATCAATAGTGGAATTTGATTTATAAATCCATTAATTCATTAGTTAATTCCACTATTTCATGAGATGTTATACATGGGGCATAGCTAGTGATCCTATCCAAGAAATGTTACATTGTTTTGGGAGAAACAAATAAGATTTATTTATGATGTCTTATTTAATTAATAATGTAAATTTTGATAATATGTAAAAATTATATCATATGTTATTGTTAGATTACTATATTTAATAATAAATACAATGCACCACTTAGAATGGGTGAATAGGGCATTATGTATTTTAAAATTTATATTGGGAAATAAATTATTACCAAAAAGAGATTAATATCAACTATATTAAATATATTTTTCCAATTATGCCATCTCATCGTTGAAAAATTAATTTTTTTATAGATAATATTAATTCATATAAAAAAAATAAATATTTATTGTTCTTTATTAATTTTATTTCATAAATACTGATCGTATTCCCACTATTATTCATATTTATTAGATTTATTGGATTTTTAAAATCACATATCTATTAAATTAGTCATTCTAGTGGTTTTATTTGGTATCAGATGAAATTAAAATGGAGTGTAAAATTATTAAATTGAATTTATCATTGGGAATAGAATGGATAGATTTATTTTAGGTCTGTTTTGTGATTTATTCTGGAACAAAGATTGTTTTTAATGTCAGTATGGATTTTTTAAATGAATAATATATTTAATTAGGAAAGTTATATCAGAATTAATTAGCTCTAAATATTTCTAATTAACATCGAATAATAATGGAAACCTTAATCCATGAAAATCTAATAGTTGTAGGATACCAATCTAATGATAAAATATCAAATAAGAGACTCTTAATTTGGTGAATTTTATTATTTTTTGATTCAATGTCCATTTGTGCTAATTATTGTACTTAAATTTTAATTTTTATCCCTTCACTTATATATTAATATTAACACATTATATTTATAAATAATATAGAATATATTGTGTTTTATTTGATATATTTATAATGAAACAAAATTGAGTTATCGATAAATGTTATTCTTAGAGAAAAATTTGACTATTCAAATCATATATCTAATATTGTAAGGCACCACATTAAATTAATGATTCCATTAAAATTATTCCAAATATTTTTCTTTATTATATTCTAATTATATCCATCCAACATTATCATACATGGATATTAATTAATTTTATATGAATATTCTTTACATTATACAATCACAAGCCTATGGACCATAATAGTTTAATATGATTAGATATATGGAAGCATAATATTATAACATGACTAAATAAGATCAATACAACCCATAATGATATTCCAATGTAATAATCTATTCAAGCGTACCCAACTTAAAACCATTATTCATATCCTATGTGTGGGAATCATAAGAAATAGGTGAGCTAAATTGATTAGTAAAGTAATTATGGTTGGTAGATCACAATAAATTAATCAAAAGGAAATAAAATAACATGAGGCATGAGATGATAACATCTTCATATGAAACTTTTTTATCTTATACAAATAACCGTAGAATATTTTATGTCATATACAACCACTAAGACAATGTTAACATGTTAGGGTTACGATAATTACCTATTTACGAGATTCACGCTTAGGATGACATCACATTTACCATCTTTTATGAATGGATTGAACTCCCATGTACCCATTTTTTAAGTGGATAGGATTCTATATTTGACACACCACATCCATTGGTGGGAGACCTCTCTTCATAATGGATTTGGATCACTCCCAAAAGCATCATAGAGGAAATATTCCCTTAAAGAACCAATCTAACTCCTTATTCCCAAAACTATCATTCTAGGATGACCCATGAAAATAAGAGGGTGGCAAGGATTTTTATAAATATATAACCTATATAAGAAAAAAATTATTCATAAATAAAATAGCTTTTTAAATATTAACAATTATAATAATAAAAAATAATGGTTCCCAGGGATCATACCACATGAAAATTATAAACAATATAAAAGTTATCATCATGAATATGAGTTAGAGTTTGAAAGATCAGACAATGAATTTAATAAGGAAAATAATATTTCTTTTAAATTCAAATTATAAAAAATTAAAAAATTTCAACATACATTAAATTAAAATAACAAAGAAAACATTTAAATTAATAATTAAAAACATTAAAAAGATTTTTAAGGAAAATAAAATTTCTTATATGAGAAAAAGATTTGTTTTTAAAAAATTAATCATTTTCAAAACAGTATTCTTCAAAAATAATCTTTACAACATATAAAAAATAGAAAATAAATTTTAAAAAAATTTAGAAATAATATTTCTTCAAACTCATTTTCATTGAAATTTATTTTACAAAATCATTTGAAGCTATTTTAAAAAAACTATCACAAAAAACATGGTTTATGAAGAAAAAAACATTTCTTAACAAATAAGAATATATTGTCATGTTTCCTAAAAAACCTTATTCATAATTATATTAAAAAAATGAATGTAAAATGGTAAAATTATTTGAATATATCATGAATAACTAAATGATAATTAAATTAACGATAATTATATGATATGGATTATAATAATTCATTTTTGGAATAATAATCTTAAATAAACATGATAAACAATGAGATTTTGGAAACATGTTCTTACGACTTTGAATACATTTAATAAATAAACAATTAAAATAATATTATAAAATGAAACTTAAAATATCATTAATTTAATTATATTCATTATATAACATTTAAAATTGGAATTTTATACATCTATTAAAATAACATAGGTTCATAACATAACATGTGTCTCAAAGAATGCAAATTGAGAAAACACTCCCTTAATGCTTTGGTAAATTTTAAAATATAGCCCCATTAATTGGAGACCCTAAAATTAATATGTAAATAAAAAATAAAATATATATAAAAATTATAAATTATAATCTGGGGTATTATATTAAACACATAAAATAAAGTTGTGGTTAAAATATCATGTGTGTCATAAAAGAATAAAGTGAGACGTAAACACCTTAACATAAATATTAACTCTTGTAGTACTCATTTAATATTTATTTATAATAAATATTATTTTATTATTCATCAATTATGGAACCATATTCATATATATAATACCATAAATTATTTACTTATGAATTATTTTTCTCGTTTATTAACTATTTCATGTTAAATTTATGTTTAGGATAATAACTGCTTTATTTTTCATACACGTTTAAACATGTTGTTATTTATCCACAAACATATATCATTATATCATAATATAATGATTGTAAACAATGAAATTAATATAATATATATTCAGTATATATTTATTTATATTAATCTACCATATTTTGTGATAGTAAATGAAATACAACTTTTATGGATACATTTGTCCATTTTTGCATGTGAATTTTTTTCCATTTTATAATCAAATTGATAAAATGAAAAGTAAATGATATATATTATCACTGAATAATAATTATTACATAATATATTAAACACACACACAAATATATATATATATATAACGAATCACTAATAAATACCATGTAATGTATGAAGCAATCACATCGCTTCGCGAGGTGGTAGTCTATTATACACACAAACGACATTAAATAAATCCCACTAGATGAAAAGCCTAATGTTATTTGTTATATAAAAATTTATTATCTCAATATTCATTATAAATATCATATATATAGTATATAAAAATTATTTATATCATTATTCCTATCCATGAGAAGTGGTTATTGAAAATCAATTGAAATTGGTTCATAAGGCGATGGTTTGTCATACACACTATAAGAAATTAGTATCCCATTTTATTGATTTTTTTGTGGTTTTAGCTCATAAAAATAAAATAAAAAAACTGATAAATATATATAGATTATATTTAAGTTATTATATATTATTTATATATTAATAATTTAAAGGGTTTGAGGAATATTTAAAATAAATATGTTCATTGATGAACATTACCACTTCTTGGGAGATAATCTAATGGTTTTTAATAATTTCCGTCCATAGTATGATTTGTGTGGAAATAAAGGATTTTGTTATGAGGGTATGGAATTTGTTAAATAATTTGGGAAGATATTCATTGAAAATACTTACTGAGAGGTGTGAAGAATGTGGGATAGTCATTACCCTTTTATAGATGAAGAAGAGTGATATTGGTTTAACTACTCAAAAATATTTAACATTAGGATATCAAGAATATCTCAAGTTTCTCCCAAATATATAATTAAATACGTGGAATGATTTTATTTTCTATAATCACCTCAAATAATCATATTTAATAGATTTTTTAAAATTTGGATCCTTAACTCTTCTATTTCCTTAAATTACATTTTTAATTTTCTATTATCATAAAAAACTTTTGACCTAAGAGGATTATCATATACAACTAAATTATAGTTCACAAAATTAGATAACCTTCCTCAAATTATTATATATATTATAACTAATTTATAAAAGGAAAATCTATGATGTTCTGGAGATTAATTATAAAATCAGTGCATGTAATGTTTAAAAACAGTACATTAACCTTATCTCCTTAAAAAAATATTGTATTTAATAGTCAATATATTCACAATAAAAGAAAAAGTAGTATATTAATGGAATGTATTTTATATTTAATAATATTTTTAAATCACATGACAGAAGATAGTATTTTTAATAAATTTATATAAATTAATATAATATTATTTATTAAAAAATTGCATTAATGTAAATTTTAACATTAATAATGCAATAGAATTTAATCAATATCAAAAAAAGTATGGAATTAAAAAATATTATGTTAACTTAATTTTAACAAGCTATATTCTTATAAATAAATAATTTATCAAAATAATTCAATCAATTTACTTAAATTATAATTTTTCTAGTGTCAGTGGAATTATTTTAATATTAACTAAATAATTTTTATATTGGCGTGTCTTTAGAGATAAATGAAATTATATGATGTATAAAAAATTAGAATGTATTTTAATGGTTATAAACTAATTTATATTTAAAAATAATGTTTATAAAAGAACCTATAATGTTTTTCCACGTTTTCAATGCTTTATAGAAATTAAAAGGATGAAAGGTACATTTTTGTCTTTTTCCTTAATTACCTTATTATATGGGTCACATTTGGAGAATTGTTTCCCAAATACTACCCAAAAATACATCCTAATGTCATAAGGTTCCAAATAATTCCGAAAATCGGTTTTGAAATATTATGGGCTTAAATTACAACTTATAATCTATGTTTAACAACTATATAAAATCGTTTTTCCATTAATTATTGTAATTAAATATAACTCTTTCCAATAATAATTTTTGTAAAAAATTAATCTGGCCTTATATGTAATTAATAAAAATTATGATTCAAAATATTTAAAATATTTTCTATATTCTTATCACATAATTGGGAAAAATATATAAATGTAATCCTATATACATTACACGGAAGTGGATTTTTAATGTGGAAATGTTTAAACGTTTAAAAATATTGTATATCAAATGTCAAAATTAAATTGATTCCTAAGACCTTAATAGGATTAATATATATAAATATTAACAAAGTATACCCTCAAAAAAGTTCAAATACAAGGTAATTATATAAATAAATTATATTAAAGTTCAGTTTTTAATAAAATACATTTTTCATTATTCATATAAAAATGATAATTCTCATAAAAATATTGAAAATTAAAATTAATGTTATTTTTATATTATTATTTAAAAAATTAAATTTATGTTTAAGCATAATTTATTCTATTAATTATATAATATAATTTTTAATAATGTGCACTAAACATGATTAATATATCTTTTAGAAATATACATCTTTTCAATAAAACATTATATTTTAAATTTTTTTATTAATCCCTTTATAATAAATATATTACTATTAAACAAAAAACCATGTTGTGTTAGATGAATTGTTATATTTGTTTTGTGTGAAAATAATGTATGATTTTTGTATAGTGAAATTTAATCCATCATGTATTTTCAATTTATATAAGAAAAAATTCACAAAATACATAGGGTGTTACATTCTACCACGATTAAAATTAATTTGGACCTCAAAATTTTTATGGATATTTATTTTTGTAATAACTGAAATATATTTTCATAAAAACCTATATCATAAAAATGACTATTAATACTTCTTTTATAGAGGGAAATTTTGAGACAAAACTGTTAACCAAATTAACTCATATTGTGGTTTTCACATATAATATCATAGGTGGGAAGTGGATATTTAGACATAGAAGAAAATCTTAAATAATTATATAGAGTTATAAGGATCATTGATCACAAGAAATTGTGTGATGTAGGGAAAGTTATCAATCACAAATATTAAATATATCATTTTATAAAGGTCCATTTGATTCATAAAAAAATTTGTACAAGAAATACATTTTAGTTCCATGATAGTTTTCCACAGGATATATTTTCATACATGATGTCATATATAATTTATTCCATTCCATTTCATAAGAATAGTCTCCCCATATAGTTGTTCCTTGATAAAGTTATGCATCATATATTACATAATTAAATGAAGGTGGATTGTTTTTGTTTGAATAACTAATAGAACAAAAAATCTATAGAAATAATGACATGTCATTAAATATAAAATTCATTGCCAATAAAAAATGGTTATCATAGGATACCCAATATTCATAGTTCATCATATGAAAAAGATATAATTTAATAACTAAAAACTCATTCAAAAATCATAATATACCATTTAATAAATTTTTATCCTTTTACAATTTCAAAATATTAAAAACCAAATATTGAGAATGAATATGACTAAATTTCTCAAAATCAACAAAACATTAATCTTTAATATAGAATTATATAGTTCTTGATTGTCACATAAAAGAATATAATACCTTCACATTTTATTTTATTTAATCACGATATTAACCTAATATACTCTAAAAGCATATTTCAAATAGGCATTATTATTCATTATATATACAATATGATATATTTTAAAAAAAATCAATAGATTCTTTGGTTCAAACATTTATCGATAGAATATGTGATTTAATTATTCCAAAATTTATGTTAATAATCACATGATATTTCACAGAAGGATGAACAATAAGGATTCTATATGGGTCTTATTCATACAAAATCAAACATAAAATTCACTACTATGGAGTGTATGACATGTATTCCCTAATTATGAGGGTACAATTTATCCATTTTGATAGAATAATCATTATATGCATCTTTTTTATTCAGAGGTTTTTGTGCTTTATCACATATATTATTCCTTGGATTGGGAAACATGTTAGAAAAATTTAAAAATACCTTGTATTTGAATCATTAAATAGTATGAGATGTCTTTTGTGGGTATTTATGATGATTCCCATCAGTAAGACACTTTTTTCCATCAATTTGATATTAAACCTCTTGATAACCTTCCTTTCAAAACACAAAACATTTAGTAGTATCATTAAGTAAATTACCTTTATGTATCTTCCCACACATTGTGAATAAAGGGATTATAATATTCTTCTCCACATACTTCTTATATTTTCCTCTCAATTCCATTTTTCTCTTCTTACCAAAACCATGAGAATAATACGTAATTATAACGACCATTTCAAAATCAATATAACATAAAAGAATCCCTATATAAAAACTGATGTCCCTTATGACTAACACCCTCGATAGATTTGGTTTTAATCCACTGAACAATTAATAAATATAAAATTATTAATAAATAATAATACTTGATGAGTACCTCATATATCTTGAAATTATTTCTTCATAGGAACCAACAGATTAACCATCCTTCTTCTTAATCTATAATAATTAATTCTCTATCTTCATATAAATAAAATTAAAAATGTAATTATTGAACAATAATTCAATGAAATCAAAAAAATCCATGTATTCAATTCCACGTTTTTTCCTCATATACATAAATAAAATATTACCTTTGGCTTGCCCCACATTGATGTTGGTGGGTATCCAAAGTAACATTTTCTTTTCCTGAATACTAGAGAATAGAAAATGTCTTTTCACTTTTACAGATCCATTGAGTCAAAACTAACGGATAAATAGAACAATATAAATATGGTGGGTGTTTCCTCATTAGGGAGTCAATAGATGATTGTTCCCCATAAAATGTTTAGATTTTAACTATGGTCCACAGATTGAGAACTATTTTGGTCATAGGAACATGTTTTTTCATTTTAGCTCTAATATAATTTTTATTCATAAGAGTAAAATCATTGAATTTTCCATTGTATTTATCTTTAACACAATTCTTTCAGCTTTTAACCATTGACTAAATCCAAAAACATATTGTGGGAAACAATATTCGTAGTGGGGGACCACATAATCATGTAATATAACTTATAAGAAGTCAATGTAATGATCAAATATACATTATTCTAGGAAGCATTAGTTTTATCCTAGGTTATTTATATTCATCTTATATATAAATTCTTTATGATGAATTCTATAAAGATGTTGAAATTCAAGATCATATCCTCTATGAGATTCAAATGGGGTGTTTAGTAAGGCCCATTTTTAGGCACCATTTCCAAATCAATTCTAGATCAATAAGTTGTTTAGGGTTTCTTTCTCCTAGGTAAATGTAACACCCCAAGCTTCCACGGTACGTTTCCCTTTGAATAATGAAATGGTGTGCATTGTACGCAACATCGAGATTCTAACACACCACAACCAATCAAACTAGCCATTATGAATAGTAATACCTACTTTTTGAAATTTTATAAATTTTATCTTTTTAAATAGACTTCATTTTAGGATTCGTAATATTGAAATTAGCTTAGGGTGAAATTTCGGTACTTTTCGGATAACTTTCATATTTTGATGAATAGTGAAAATTTCTAAATTTTAATTAAAAATGCATTTTTAATCAAAATAATTAATAGTGATAAATAATTAATTTGAGTGGTTTTAAATTATATTTATAATATATTTTTAATATTTATTACAATGTTGGTCATTGGATGTAATTTCACATTTAAACCAGACATAAACAAGTGTCAATCTTTTGATAGTTATTATCTCTTAAAAACATGATATTTTTTTGACAACGGGAATTAATTTTAAAATTAAATAATGCAACTGATATGTTTTGAATTTGGTAAAATAGACATCATTTTTTAATTCATAATATCTATCTTAGGCCTAATTTTTTTGTATTTTTCTGGAAACATTAATTTTTTGATGAATAGTGAATCCACTCACTGGTAGTTAAAAAACTGTTTTTTTTTCATAAAACATAATTTTACCGCTTCTGTGAGTGGAATTTTGAATATCTGAGAGACACTATTAATATTAAGGAGTAAAATGTGGTTCAATGAGATGAAAATAATTTTTGGTGTATAGTAACTTTTTGCATTTATTTACCACGGTTAAAAGTAAATAGGGTAATTAAGGGTAAAATTGATATTAATATTACCCTAACACATGTCCTAATTCTATTGGACAAGTATATCATTACCAAAAACACCCTTATGAATTAAATATTATAATTTAGGTCCACTTGTATTAGATTAGGGAATTTATTATTATTTAATTTAAAGAAGAGTTAAAAGAGTCAAAATCAAAGATTATTTACTAAAACATTTTTAATATAGAGTTACACAAGATAAATTCGATTATAAATATTCAGTATAAAGTTAAAAATATTTCCTACATAATAGTATTTTATTTATAATTTGTAGACTTTAATTGATTTAATTTATTTATGACACAATGGTGATGCAGAAATTACCTAATTAATGAAATATTAAAATAATTGATATTATAAATATCAAAATAAATGTAATTTGAGACTTTTTATGCGTTCAGTAATTTTATAGGTTAATATGACATATTAGGATTGATAATATAAATTGTTTTCGATGTAATAATACTGTTATGAATTTATCAAAAACAAAATACCCAATATTGTCAAAATTGACATAAAGGAGTTTTTCAAAAATATATATTATATTATTAATTTATATTAAATTCCTAAACATCTAAGGTTTGGCAAAGAGACTTATATCATTATATGGGTATCATTAATGGACCTCATGGGGGTCTCTTTGTTGTATATAGTAAGATTATTAACCATATAATATAAAAATACAAAGAGACATTGTAAAAGTGAAACTAATTAACTAAGAGTAAATACTTAATGATATGGTTAATATAATGAACCAAACCGGTCTAAATTATATTGGATGAGTGGTTGTCGACCCATCCCCACATTAAAATTTAAATAATCTACTTTGGAGCCATTATAAACTGAATATAAATTTATTAAAAAATAATATTTTTAGCTTTTCCAAAGGTTCCCCTCACACCTCTTATAAAAGGGAACTCCCCCTTCTCACTAATTCACACAGTCAAAGCCTTTTTGATCGACCAAACACTGCCCAAATACTCTCTCAACTTCCCTAAATACAATCTAGAGGCCTTAGTTTGATCTGAAAGCCATCCAAAGGAGTCCTTTTGATCTAATCAAAAGGAAGAACCCTAAGAAGATGTAATGTTTTCACCACCCTCTTTCATGTTCCTTTCTTCATTAACATATTCGTTCTTTGTTATTTCTATTATAAAATAATAACTCATTTATCTTCTATATAATGTGATGTTATTATAAATATGTTACAACCATATTCAGTATTCTATCCATCCTTTGAATGGCATGTCACCATACGTGTGTACGTACGGCCTACCGTCTCCACGTCGTGGTGTAATTGTCATTCAATAAATTATTATTTGGATGGATATAATAATGATGTTTAATTCAAGTAAATAATAAATATAACATGATAATTATTCTGTCTATATGATATACTATCCAATTATATATTATTTTAACATCAAAAGAATGATATCGTCGCTCGTGCGTACGTACGGACTACCGTCTCCACGAACGTGATGAGATTCATTCTCCATCGTATCCATTAAAGTATAATTCTCATTTGATGATTAAAAATAATGTTTAAGGACTGGATATAATTCTGGATATAAATAAGATACAACCTATCCATTAGAAACACGGCTTATGTAACAAATAATATAAAGGAAAATGAGTAAGTTAACACCAGAAATGACGATAAAACTAAGATATCATTAACAAATCAATATTAAAAGATCATATATGATATTATATTAATTTAAATTATTATTTTATAATTAAATAAAAATTATTTAACCATTATATAGGATGTTAAAGTCCCATCTACAAAGGAAAAAGTGCAAAGTAAGGGGTTTCTTATATCACTTTTAATTCTGTGATATTTCCTTTGTTCACCACTTATTTATTGCATGTGGTGTGTGTACTTCCCATGATTGTATTCAATGTGTAATATACATTAATTTATGGATATTTACATCATCATTGTATTATCCTTCTTTCATGGGTGCATGTTTCATAAGTTACCAAATCAATAAGGGAATTTGAAATTTCAATTTCCACTCATTCGGCTTTACACATACTTCATTGATTGTATTACTCCATGATTATGTGTGGTATCACTATTCATTTGATTATGTCATAATTTCCACTCCCCTTTATGTGTATATAATTTTCATACACATAATCACCCTATTGATATATGTTTATGTCATCGGTATGAACTCGATAAGAGTAATTTTTACTCAATCTCGATTTGTTTAGATAAACATCCAATTCCTTGGTGTTGTTTTTAAAAGAATATGTTTGAATGTCCTTTGATTGTTTTACACTGAATATCCAATCATATTTAGTGTATTTATATTTTTCACACATAATTATGTTGTTGATTTATCCTTAACCTAAGGATACGACCTTTATGAGAGATTTCATCTCAATTTACATTCCATTGAGACTTCTTTGTTGTTATACACCAAATCATTTTTATGTGGTGTATATAATGTACTTTGACATAGTATATCATGAATCCCTTTATTCTCATGATATTACAAAGTTTTGATTACCTCAATTATTTGTATTCAAGTGTCTCTCTTTTGGTTAGAAACGCTAACTAAAATACCATTTTTAAATGTTTTAAAGACTTATTCTTCTATATCTTGCTCATTAATTTCCATGTTTTAAAAATTGTATTAAGTATTTATTTATATGGACATTAAAGTTTTAAAATTATAACTCATTTTAAATGTTTCAAAGTGGTATGGGACACATTGATTCAAAAATATTTTTTTAAATGGCTTCTTAAAAAATAGAGTGACTTTTAAATGATTTCAAGAAAAAGGGGGATGTTTCTCTCAAAAAGTTTTGATGATTATTTTCATCTATGACAATATCCTTCATTATTCTCGATTGGGGATAATACGATACAATAAAATATCCTATATTGTATCAAATGAGTTATGTTTGACTGTGGATGTGATATTTTTATACCATTCATGGTTTGTGGATAATTATTGACATTTAGTATGCTAGTTTAAATACGAATGTCTATGTTATGTTTTAAAATTTTCAAATTAGGAATGCATTAGACTTAGTAAGTGACGGGTGGAGCCTGCTATAGCTCCTCGATGCATCGATAGGTATAATGAGACAACTAGTTTCTTGCCACGAGGCCTTGACAAAATCTTATTTGTAGTCTTGGTACGAGGCCTTGGCTATGTGGTTATGATAGTCTGGAATTATGCATTCTGTAATTATAAAAGTGGATATTAATATTTTCATGTGATTATTCGACTAGTAGAATATCCATGTGAACAAGTAAATGGAATTATTTCATTTTATCCTTGCCATATTATGTTTAAGTTCAAGTTTAAAAGGCCTATGTTTTAGTTATACATTGCACTAAGGTTTTATGTTTATTTTGAATGTTTCCGTTATATTGTTATCCTTAATGAGAATCTGAACTCACCCCTTTCAATGTTTTATTTTTCCCAGGATGTGAAGAAGTATTTTATGAATGACCTACAGGGATTTTATGAGGGGATATGAAGACAATATGTTGTTGTAGTATTTCCCTTATTGATGTAATGTAAATTTTATGAATATATCTAGTGTTTCCAAGGATACTAAACCAATCGGTCTTTAAAGACATGATCATTATTGTGATCAAGAAAATGTTATGTAATAATGCACTGACTCTGGGTATCTAGGGTCGGGGAATTACAGTTGGTATCAGAGGATGTTTAGTACAAAACTTGGAAGCTATATTTAGATAAACTCTAATTAGAGAACATAGACTTAAGATGAACTTTGTGGATTAGTATAGAAGAACTTCCTAGAATTTTGGTATTGTATAGATTTTTTGAGTTTCCAGAGCAATACATCTCTTCCTAGATACAAGAAGGTAGAGGCAGCTCTGGAACAGATATACCTAAAGATAAAACCCGAAAACACCACTTTTAGCTAGACTCGAACGGGAACTGGTGCACAACAACGGGCCTTTCTTTACTCTTGGTTACGACACTCCCAGGGGATATGCGTAGGATAATTTACATTTTCTTTACAAACCTATTTGAAGTATTATATATATAAGATTAGAGTAAATGACCTTGGTTAATACTAATATGTTTCAAATTGGGAATATGGTGACATGTTAATATCTAAATGATTTTATGACTACTGTTACTCACACAATGCTTTCTGTTTTTAGTCAATGGCTGGATTCCAACGAAGTCATAGTGACTTTGAGAATGATGTACATGGTGGGAAAGGTGGTGACAATGAGCAAAAAAATGGAATGTTGATAGGTGTAAAAGAAGTCGTCTTTATGCCAAATCAATTTTCTAATAATATGATCAACAATATATATATTAACCAATTCCCTAACTCAACAAAGAATAGAATGGTGATAAATGATAAGAGCTACAATAGTGGGGACCATTGAGAAAGTAATCCTCAATTTCAATCATGAAGGAAATGTGGAAGGAGACACCCAGGATAGTGCCTCAATGGGACAAAGAAATGATTTATGTGCGGGAAGGAAAGACATAAAGTGAATAATTGCAGACGAAAAATGAAGAGTACTATGGAAGAAGATAAAAATGGTCTCATGAATCCATTTACAATCATTTTTCCGTAAGTATAAGGGACCTGGCCATTACCCGAGTGATGCCCTATTCTATAAGATCTTTTCTTAATCAAAGAAGAATCTTTGTGGAAATAAATTGTTGGAGAAATGTTTAAAAAGTATTAGTGCTCCTTATTGATTGGTTTACATTGGAATAATTTTCTATTGTATTTTTAACCCTGCAGTTTTCCATGTGGGAATGATATTTGAGGAAGAATTATCTTTTCTTTTGTGGATATAGTTATAAATAACCATTTGTTTTTATATGATCGTTGGTTTTGAGGCAATTATAAGTTATTATAATTTGGGATGAAAATACAAGGTATGAGATAAGATTTGTGGTTAAATTATGTTATGGTTATTTTGAAGAATTTATCTCATTTTGGTAATGTTATAAAATATTGTTTTTGAAAAAGGACAACACGCAGACCGTGTGACAACCCATCACGTTGGACAAAGCTGCGAGAATCGAACCCACAACCAAAGTTCTATTGGGATTTATCACCTACCACTGGACTACGTGAAGTCCCTAGTTAGTGTGACTATTATTTTTAGTTAAATGAATTTATTTATCAATAATAATTTTATTTGGGATATTATGTCTTATCGAATGAATAACCTTAGTATATGAAAATTATTTGGTGATTAAGTGATAAATGTTATTTTGGAAGTTGTTCACTTTGTTGTGAACACTATATGCCCATGGAAAATAGAATAGTATGGGATTTCATTTGAGGAGTAATGGTGGATTTTTATCTGTGTTTTTATTTTGTATTTATATTTATTTGGGTTATTTATGGAAATGATTAGGTTAATTACTTTTAAGTATGTGACTTTAAGAGTAATTAATGTCATTTGGAGATACAATTTAACGTGGAAGACTACATTCTTATATGTTTTTGTTTTCAATATTATTTTGGATTATATTGAAGGATTTTAAGGACTATTTATTGTTGAATGTAATTTATTTAACTTTGGGGTATTGATGGTTTAATTTTAGAAATTAAGGTTAGTGTTTTTTTCACTATTGGAATATCCATTTGGGGGATCATAAGATATTATACTAACCATTTTGGTTTTGATTTATCTATAAATACAAGGTAAATATATAGTTTATCCTATGTGGATCATGTATTTCTATAGAAGTTTATCCTAGCTCTTCCATTGTGACCAAGTCTTCTTGAATACTCATTGTTCAAAAAAATGAGTTAGTGGTAAAAATTTATTAATGAATAAAACTATACTTAAAAAGTAAGTATATACCTTTATGTTATTAGCCAATATCATAAATTAATTCTTCTTCCTTATTTAATGTAGCTTAATACAAAAAATGTTGTCCATTTACTTTTCCTAATGGGAGACTAATAACCGTTTGTCCCATCACAAGTTCGTGATTTTCTTATTGTTAACATTCTCCTGATCATGTTTTCTATCCCTCTCCATCAGAACATAACATTTAGTTTATCGTCCATATCCATGTTTTCCTACATGGAATCCTGGTATGGGTTATCATAGGTGACCTTTATACCTCTCTTCCGTTCTTTTAAAGTGATAGTTTTATTGACTCATTTTATGATGTGGGACTTTCCATTATATTCTAAAGCCCAATTTTAAAAACATTATGAGGACACAATTTATTGAAGGATGGGAGAATGTAACACCCCAATCTTCCACAGTACATTTCCCTTTGAATAATTAAATTGCGTGCATTGTACGCAACATCGAGATTCTAACACACCACAACCAATCAAACTAGCCATTATGAATAGTAATACCTACTTTTTTCAAATTTTATAAATTTTATCTTTCGAAATGGACTTCATTTTTTGGATTCGTAATATCAAAATTATCTTAGGGTGAAATTTTGGTACTTTTCGGATAACTTTCATATTTTGTTGAATAGTAAAAATTACGAAATTTTAATTAAAAAAACTTTTTTAATTGAAATAATTAACATTGATAAATTATTAATTTGAGTGGTTTTAAAGTATATTTAGAATATATTTTTACCATTTAATACAATGTTGGTCATTGGATTTAAATTTATATTTAAACCAGACATAAACAAGTGTCAATCTTTTGATAGTTATTATTTCCTAAAAACCCGCTATTTGTTTTGACAACATGAATTAATTTTTAAATTAATTAATGAAACTAATATATTTTGAATTTGGTAAAATAGGAATCATTTTTGAATTCATAATATCAAATATAGATTAGGCCTATTTTTTGGTATTTTTCTGGAAACATTCTTTTTTTATGAATAGTAAAACCACTATGTGGTAGTTAAAAAATTGAATTTTTCATAAAACGTAATTTTACCACATATGTGAGTGGAATTTTGAAAAATCTGAGAGAAATTGTTAATATCAAGGAGTAAAATGTGGTTGAATGAGATGAAAATAATTTTTGGTGAATAGTAACTTTTTTCTTTTATTTACAACGTTTAAAAGTAAATAGGGTAATTAATGGTAAAAATGATATTAATATTACCCTAAAACATGACCTAATTCTTTTGGAAAAGTGTATCTTGACCAAAAAAACCTTAGGAATAAAATATTATCGTTTAGGTCCACATGGATTAGATTAGGACAATTATTATTATTTAATTCAAAGAAGAGTTAAAAGAGTTAAAATCAAAGTTTATTTACTATAAAAAATTTAATATAGGGTTAAACATAATATGGATTCGATTATAAATATTCATTAGAAAGATAAACAGATTTCCTACATAATGGTATTTTATTTTTAATTTTTAGACTTTAAATAATATAATTTATTTATGACACAATGGTGATACAGTAACTACCTAATTAATGAAATATTAAAATAATTGATATTATAAATAAACAAATAAATGTAATTTGAGACTTTTTAAGAATTAAACTAACTTTCATTGTTACTATGGCATATTAGGATTGATTATATAAATTTTTTTCGAAGTAAAAATTCTGTTATGAATTTATCAAAAACAAAATACCCAATAGTGTCAAAATTGACATAAAGGTGTTTTTAAAACAAATATAATATTATTAATTTATATTAAATTCCTAAAAATCTAAGGATCGGCCAAGAGACTTATATCATGATAGGGGTATCATTAATGGACCACTTGGGGGTCTCTTGGATGTATATAGTATGTTTATTAACCATATAATATAAATATACAAAGAGACATTGTAAAAGTGAAACTAATTTACTAAGAGTTAATACATAATGATAAGGTTAATATAATGATCCAAACCTGTCTAAATTATATTGGTTAAGTGGTTTTCAACCCATACCCACCTTAAAATTTAAATAATATTCTTTTGAGCTATTATAAACTGAATATGAATTTATTATAAAATAATATTTTTAGCTTTTCCAAAGGTGCCCCTCACCGCTCTTATAAAAGGGCACTCCCCATTCTCAAAAATTCACACATTCAAAGGCATTCGGCTCGACAAAACCCTAACCAAATACTCTCTAAAATTACCTCACTACAACCTAGAGGCCTTAGTTTTATCAGAAATCAAACCTAAGGAGCCCTTTTGATAAAATGAAAAGGAAGAACACAAAGAAGAGGTAATGTTTTCACCACCCTCTTTCAAGTTCCTTTCTTCTTCAACTTCTTCCTTCACTATTATTTATATTATAAAATAATAAATCCAGTATATTCTATATACTGTGATGTTATTATAAATATGGTACAACCATATTCAGTATTCTATCCATCCTTTGAATGGCATGTCACCATACGTGTGTACGTACGACTTACCGTCTCCACGTCGTGGTGTAATTGTCATTGAATAAATTATTATTTAGATGTGTATAATAATAATGGGTAATTCAAGTAAATAATAAATATAACATGATAATTTTTCTTTCAATATGATATATCATCCAATTATATATTATTTTAACATCAAAAGAATGTTATTGTCGCTCGTGCGTATGTACGGACTACCGTCTCCACGAATACGATGAGATTAATTCTCCATCGTATCCATTCAAGTATAATTCACATTTTATGATTAGAAATAATGTTTAAGGACTTGATATAATTCTGTATATGAATAATATACAACCTATCCATAACAATCATGGCTTAAGTAACAAAACGTATAATGGAAAATGAGTAAGTTAACACCCGAAATGACGATAATACTAAGATATTATTAACAAAATCAATGTTAAAAGATCATATATGATATCATATTAATGTAAATTATTCTTGTATAATTAAATAACAATTATTTCACCATTATATACGAGGTTAACCTACCTTCTACCAAGGAAAATGTACAAAGTAAGGGGTTTCTTATCTCACTTTTAATTCCGTGATATTTCCATTGTTCACCACTTATTTATTGCATGTGGTGTGTGTAATTCCCATGATCGTGTTAATTGTGTAATATACTTTATTTTATGGATATTTACATCATCATTTTATTATCTTTATTTCATGGGTGCATGTTTCATAAGTTACCAAATTGATAAGGGAATTTGAAATTTCAATTTTCACTCATTCGGCTTTACGCATACTTTATTGATTATTTTACTCCATGATTATGTGTGGAATCACTATACATTTGATTATGTCATAATTTCCACTACCCATTCTATGGATATTATTTTTATAAACATAATAACTCCATTCGGCGTTACAATATCCATGATCAGGAACATTTATCATGGAATTAAGGTTAGATAGTCATAAGATATGAATTGTAAGGAAATAAAATAACATTAACCATGAAACTGTATCATTTGAATAGGAAAAATATTTGTGGTATACAAGTAAGCAAATAAAATATTCCTCTAAGGATACCCACCATGAAATTCAAAATATGTTAGTCTTTGTATAACCACATATCTACATGTATTGGCTATGATATTACATCTAGTGTACCCTCTTCATGTTTGGGGTGAACCACCCATGTACCCCTTGTTTATATTGCTAACCATTTAAGAGGGACACACCCCCATACTAATTTTAATTCCTTTATCTCAACGTGGAATGGGATCAAACTATAAACCATCATATTAGAAATTTTTAACAGAATAGAGTTTCCTCCACTTTTCATCAATGTATTTTGGAATAGTGTTCACCCCCATTTCTTCAGATCAACATCAAGAGATATATAAATCATTAACCAATGCATTTAAGGGAGATATAGGTCCCATATTCCACATAATGAAATCGTATTTATATGTGGAATAAGATCATAAAAATTCATCATATCATAAACCATGAAAAAAATTAGTATCATAAAAATTTCATCGTATCACAACATTGGGAAATGAGATAGGTTTCATAACCATTTCATCATTTCATATCCATTGAATGGAAGAATGTTTTATATGTGTTTTATCATTAGATATCCCATCGTATAGAAACAAGATTAATTAACATGTTCTTATTTTTAACATAAACCATTCAACAAATAATATGATTTTTTTCCATGGATCATGTCCCCAGTAAAGAAAAAACTATGTCACAAACCAACATGTCGAGGTCTAACTCATGACTACCCCAATATTGTCTCTAATAGACCAGGTAATGAAAACCAACTATGAGTAGGAATGTCTCAAAAATGGGAGGAATTAGCCTAATGTACATGTATGCATTCCCACATATCTCTTCCCACACAATATATATGTGTAAAATACTGAAATAAATGCATGAATACATCTATGTTTTCAAAATAGTGGAAAAAGTAATTTAATAGGAGAGAGAATAAAAATACAATCCCAACAGAAATCTATAAAGATTCCAACCTGATCCAAAGGAAAGGAATAAAGACAAATTCATTCTCTCAGTAGAAACCTAAATATATCATGGTCCAGATAAGTTCCACCCACTCATTTTTATCCTATAACATCGTTAGAGAGGTCATTGTAAGCATAAAACATGTCACATCTTTAAACACCCATGCAAGAGTGAGAATCTAAACACCCAATAGGACACCCCAAAACTAGTAATTAAGAAGAACCCAATATAGCCATCTAAATAAAATATATCACAAAAAATTAATAATAGAAAGACAAAAATATAGTCAATAAAGGCACTACACGAATATGTAGTAGTAACTAACATCCTACCACATGATTCTTCTCAATTTAATTCTAATTGTTGGAGTACCCACCCTGCAAGGAATTCAATAACTAGAGACACCCAATGAAGAGGACATGATAATTAGGACCCACCCAAAAAACCTCATTGATGTACATAAACCCTTATACACAACTAGGGTGTTATTCCACGAAACAATTTGGGTGACCTTGATCCAAATTTGGATAAACCAAATATTTAAGGGATCATATTTCAATTATACCAATACTGCCACAGATAATAACTTCTAGATAGAGGATCTGTAACACCCTGAGATTTTATGAAAAATATTGTTTTAACTTCATTAATGTCTTGTGTTGTATTCTACACCAAGATTACCTTGCGCTATATGCAACACCGTATTGTCTTGCACTATACGCAACACTATTCTTGGATCATGTTACACGCAATTTTGATAATAGTTATTCTACGCAACATTGAGTGTGTATATATATATATATATTCAATGTATAAATGAAATATGGTTGGATTCTATTATACAAAACAACGAAGGATTCTTTCACAACACGTAACCCTTACTTGGCTTGAATTACACACAATCACGACCTTCCTAGATAGTGTGTGTTGTACGCAATACTGGGTTTTAGTAAACAACGATATATTATTATAATATTGTCATGAACTAGCCGTTATGGATAGTGTTAACTAAATTTTTAATTTTATAAAATTATTATTCATCTTACACATTTCTAGAACATGGTATAAGAACAAAATAAATATTTCGGGTAAAATAAGTATTTTTCAAAAAATGCAGTTTTGCCACCTTTTGATGGCGCACCCACATTAAATCTAGTTTTTGACATGTTTATAAGTTAAATTTGACAAAATAAAATTCTTATTTTGAATTAGGATATAAAAATTTACATTAGATAAAGTTTTGATATTTTTCCGATAACTTTTATATTTTAATAAATAGTAAAAACACGCTATATTTTAATTAAAAACAACTTTTTTCATCATAATATCTTATGTGGTTAAATTATAATATTGAATGGTTTTAAAGTATAAATAGAATATATTTTTACCATTTAATATTATTTATGTCATTAGCATTGATTTTACATTGAATTCATAGGTTAAATCAATTCAATCTTTTGAAATGTTTTAAAGAAAAACGCGTTTTCTTTCAACAACGGGATTAATTTTAATTTAATTTCTGCATCTTTTGTGTATTGAATTTGGAAAACCAGATTCCATATTTGGAATCAGTGGGTCCAAATTATATTAATAAGATACTTTTTATTTTTGGGCATTGTGAATAGTAACTACGGTAAATTTTATTTACTATAGTTAAAGGTAAATTGGGTAATTAAGGGTAAATATAAGATTATAAAATTACCCTAACATTTGGAAAAATCCTATTGGATGGCTAAAAGTAGACCCATATAACCTGAGGGTCGGATTAGATTAATTTTATGGACTTTTTTCCATGAAAATAATTTAGTTATTATTAAAACCAAAGAATGTGACAACATGTCACTTTCTTAAATATTATAAGTATAATAATTTTAATCTACTGATAAACTTAATGAAACTTCGAAATTGTATATTCTACAGAAATCTAATACAATTATCTACTTCATAGGAATTTATTTAGAATTTTTAGGGATTAAATAATTATCCTTTAGTATGACACAAAGATGATGTAGTAATTGTCTTATTAATGAAATATTGACATAATTGATGTTATAAATTCCCAAATAAATGTAATTTGAGACTTTTTATGACTTACAATATTTTTATAGGTTAATATTACATGTTATTGTTGATATAAGTAACTTGTTTCGAACTTATCATTCTGTTATGAATTTCATCAAAATCATGTACCAAATAGTGTCAAAATTGACATAAATTAGTTTTTAAAACTAATATTATATTATTAATTGTTATTTTATTCCTAAAAAACTAACGTTCGGACAAATGACTTAGATAAGATTATCTATTTTAATAATAAACAACTTGGGATTCTTTTGGCTTGATATAGTATGTTTATTAACTATAAAGTGTTAGAAAAAAAAGACACGGTAAAAGGTAAATTATTTAACTTAGAGTTAAATCTAATTGATAAGGTTAAAATAATAACCAAAACATTTTTAAATTCTATTAGATGAGGGGATTTCGACCCATCCCTACCTTAGCCTCGAAATAAATAAATTTCGATATATTTAAAACCGATCTTGACTTTATAATAAAATAATATTTTTAGTTATTCCAAAGGTGCCCCTCTCCTCCCTTATAAAAGGGCACCTCCTCCCTCTCTTCCTCACACAACATTGAGCCTTCAAGCTTGGCCAACCCATGAAAAATTCTCTTCTCCACTTCCCTAGCAAAATCCTAGAGGTTCTTGTCTTCCTGAAAGACCAATCATAGTGCCCTAAGAGGAGGTCTCAAAGATGCTCTTTAAAGAAGAGGTAATTTCCGTTACCGATTCTTTCACCTTTATTTCTTCTTCCACTTCTTCTTATTAGGTTTTTTCATTATGAAGTAAAAACATCAGTATCACTCATATACTGATATGTTATTATAAGTATGAAACAATGCTATTTCGCCATCTATCCATCCTACGGAAAACGAAATTACCGCGCATGCGTACGTACGGAATACCGTCTCCACGTCGTGGTGTAATGTGTTTTTCCACCAACACCTTACATGGATGGGTATTATGGTGTAAATAATAACTATGAATAGTTATAATAACATAATAATGATTCTGATATATTGTATCATCCACTCCAATTCAATTCAATAATTATGGAAATGATATCATCGCTCGTGCGTACGTACAGATTACCCTCTCCACGGCGCTATGAGATTCATTCTCCACTTTAACCATTCATTAATGATTATAAAGTATATATAATAAGTAATCATGAAATATATGACATAATAATGATATTGGATTTATTTTTATATACATGTATGTCATCTACTTAATTCTTTTCAACTCAATAAGGAAATGAAAAACAGCGCTCATGCGTACGTACGGCCTACCATCTCCATGAACGGTGTATTTCTTTCCATTTACTAATTTATTATATATATGTATATTATGAATATATATATATATATATATATATCATGTTTTATATTCTTTAATTAAGTAATCATGATCTATGTAATCATATGAATAATTACAAGTCAAAACACGGACGACAAATGAAACAATTTTACCCAAAACGCTCTTTAACATGGAATTTACAAAAGAATAGGTAATATAAAGTCATAAGTGAACCATATATGATATAATAACAATGAATATGATTCTTTAATAAGTCAATGAAATTATTTAAATCATTATACAGGATGTTCGGACACTTACGAAGCAAATCGGACCTAAGGTAAGGGAAATATCACAATCTCATTTTTATCTGAGATTGTTTATATTTTATTATTTACTGGGGTGTATTTTATCATCCACATCCATGTTTCCTCAATATTTAATATTATTTCCATCCATCTAAAAAAATTTTAAATCCAATTTTTACCCTTCGGTGAGTTTTTAGTAAAAGATATGGAAGGAATCTTTTTTCATTTTTCGTACGAGGTACATTTTGACTTTTCGGACAAAAGTACGAGAAGTATGTTTTTTTAGCTTATAAGGCATGAATGGATTTTTAAAAAAAAATTTCCAAGAATCTTCCATTACAAGTTTTCAAGTTTATTTTTAATCAACTTCTTTTAGTTAAAAATTGGTTGACATGTTAAGAAAGGAAAAATGTTTTTGAAGTTGAAAGGATTTTTCCCTCAAGAATGGAGTTCAAGTGTTTTATCAAAATTATTTTCCATCTATGATAATAGAGGGTTCTGTTTTCATCCCTATTATTACATTTATTTGATTATGTTGTGATGGAATTATTTTTATAAATTCATTTATCTTATATGAATTGTTTTATGATGTCATGATGTTTAAGATTCCCATTTTTATTACATGGGTTATGCTATGATGTATGGTTTATGATTTTATGGCACACATAAGAATGGTATCATTATGAGATAGGTGGGCCCTATATCTCCCTCCAATGAACTGGGTAAAGATTTTATATCTCATGAGATAGGCATGGCTGGAACGGTAGGTTATACCGGTTCAGTGAAACATGACTGAAACGAGGGTGACTCAGTTCAGAAAGGGACTTTGTCCACTAAGATAGTCTTGGCAATGAGTCTTGACTAACAAAAAATGATTCTCTATGAATATGTGTGTATGACACAAAGATTCATGTTTTATGTTATGATTATTGTGATTATATTTCACTGCCATGATTTATCCCATGTTATGAAATTATGATCTCTTTTGTAGTTTAAGATTTCCAAAAGTTATGTGATTATGTATATGATGTGATTGATATTTATTTTGTTTACCCTTACTGATCATTTGAGCTCACCCTTTTATGTTTTCTTTTCCCTAGGATATAAAGAAAGGTTTTTGGTATAAAAAAAGGAAGATCTTTATGGGAGATGTTGAAGATCTTTCAACAGGATTAGAAGATTATATCCCGAGTTTACAAAGACACTAAACTACTACGATCCTTGTGTGTGTGTTTTTGTTATGTAATAAGTATTCCGCAAATGTAATGTAATGTCAATGTATGTCAAGCTTCGGGTCTCTACAGTTGGTATCAGAGGAAAGGTTTAGTCAACCTTTGGAAACTAGGATACGAGAACTTTAGTGAGATCCCTAGTGATATTTCTAAGGTATGTCTAGGGATGCCTCTAAGGTTAAGTATACGTATAGGTTATAGTCCTAGAATTACGCTAACGATCATAGAATTTAACCTAAGATGTTAGATATTGAGGGTACATCCCATTTACTATGTTGTTTTCTCTAGCATGATTTTTTCCTCTCACAAAATTATTTTTGTGTTTTATTTAATGGAGGGAACCAAAGGGAATTCGGTTAACATTGAATCCAATGGACAAATTGGTGACTCTGTGAAAAAAAATTGTGTAATGCCTAGAGAGAAAGATATTGTGATTATGCCGAATTAGTAATCGCGATATATGATTAACAAGGTGAAATTTAGTGGTATGCCTAATTCATCAAAGAAGAGGAAGATAGACTATTATGCATGTTCGCATGTTGAGGAGCATAAAGAAAGGAAGATTGAGATTTCTAAAGAAGGGAAGAAGAACCTTGAGGAATACCTCAAATGGAGGGATCGATGTTATCTGTGTGGAGAAAAGGGTCATAGAGTGACAGACTGTTATGGAGTTCAATGTCTTATTTGTGGAGAACATGGGCATTAGTCAACTCAATGCCCTGACCTAAAAAGTTACTTCTAAATCAAGGAAGGACTTATTCCTGGACAATCATTGATTTGGATGGACTGAAGTGTTTATGTATTGGTATTCAAGAATAATGTTGTTGAGGTACTTTTATGGTGTATTGAAATATTTATGTATTGGTCTATTGTGGTTTTCAATAATTTTAAGGTACCGGTAACCATGAAAAGTGATTCAAATATTTTGGAAAGTAGATGATATGCGCATAATTACGGGATAAGGAGAAAATGAAATGTTTAACAGTATTCATGAGCTCATGATTGATATAAGGACTAAGTGATATCATGGTTTGAGTATATAGAATTTTAAGGATTGTGGTATGTGGAAAGAGTTAACTTTTAACAGCATTGATGTTTTCAATAAGGATCAATGGGTATTCGTTTCTCAATAGAATACATTATTAAGGTATTCACAGGATTGGAATGTGACCAACAAGATATATGGGGGATAAATGATGGTATTCACATGCTTGGTTGATGACATTTCAAGTAATCATTTTCTTTATATTATGATCTTGGACCGAAGTGTTTCCTAATGATTAGAATGGATTATGTTGGACATAAGTTAGTATTTTTTAAGGATGGAACTTTTGATATTTCTTATGTGATGTTATAGTAATGTAGTTTTAGAAAAAGGACAACCTGCGGGACGGGCGACAGCCCATCGCGTTGGGTAAGACTGTGGGAATTGAACCCACAACCGAAGTGCGACTGGCCTTTATCGCCTACCACTGGCCTACAGGAAGTCCATGGTTAGTAGAAACTAGTTTTATATTATTACATGGTACTTCATTTTTGGAATCATATATGATTAACCTCACCATAGATGGAAATTGTTCAAAGCACGAACAACAGTGAAATTGTACCAAAATCATGTAAGTATTTCTTTTAATTCATCAACTTTATGGAAACGATCTTGAAAACCAAAAATTTTGTCCTAGTGCTCTTATATCTGATGAATAAGATGGTTCCTTATATCGTCACAAATTTATTGCTTTGTGATTGCTGGCTTTTCCATAGCCATGTTCTCTACCACTCTCCATCAGAACATGATGGTTAGATTTCTCTTCCATATCCATATTTTCACCTATGTGGAAACCCAGTGATTAGTTTATTTGGGTAACCATTACATTTCATACTTTTGTTTTTAATGATTGGTTTTGGTATTCCTTTTTACGATGTGGGTTTCTATTAATGAATCTTTCGAATAGTAAACCATTTATAACCCCAACGAATTTTGAGTGAAAAATTCATTTTAAGGGGGGTATAATGTAACACCCCGAGGTTTTATGAAAAATATTCTTTTAATTTCATTAATGTCTTGTGTTTTATTCTACAGCATGATTACCTTGCGCTATACGCAACACCGTATTAGCTTGCAGTATACGCAACACTAATCTTGGATCGTGTCACACACAATTTTGATAATAGTTATTCTACGCAACATTGAGTATATATATATAATCAATGTATAAATGAAATATGGTAAAATTTTGTTATACGAAACAACGAAGGATTCTTTTACAACATGAAACCCTGACTTGGCTTGCATTACACACAATCACGACCTTCCCCGATAGCGTGTGTTGTACGCAATACTGGGTTTTAAAAAACAACAATATATTATTATAATATTGTCATGATCTAGCCTTTATGAATAGTGTTAACTAAATTTTTAATTTTATAACATTATTATTCATCTTACACATTTCTAGAACATGGTATAAGAACAAAATAAATTTTTCGGGTAAAATAAGTATTTTTCAAAAAATGCAGTTTTGCCGCCTTTTGATGGTGTACCCACTTTAAATCTAGTTTTTGACATGTTTATAAGTTCAATTTGACAAAATAAAATTCTTCTTTTGAATCAGGATATAAAAATTTACATTAGATAAAGTCTGGATATTTTTCCGATAACTTTCATATTTTAATAAATAGTAAAAACACGCTATATTTTAATTAAAAACAACTTTTTTCATCGTAAAATATTATGTGGTTAAATTATAATATTGAATGGTTTTAAATTATAAATAGAATATATTTTTACCATTTAATATAATGTATGTCATTAGCATTGATTTTACCTTGAATTCATAGGTTAAATCAATTCAATCTTTTGTAATGTTTTAAAGAAAAACCTGTTTTATTTCGACAACGGGATTAATTTTAATTTAATTTCTGCATCTATTGTGTATTGAATTTGGAAAAATGAATTCCATATTTGGAATCAGTGGGTCCAAATTATATTAATAAGCTACTTTTTATTTTTGGGCATTGTGAATAGTAACTACGGTAAATTTTATTTACTATAGTTAAAGTTAAATCGGGTAATTAAGGATGAATATAATATTATAAAATTTCCCTAAAACTTGGAAAAATCCTACTAGATGGCTAAAAGTAGACCCATATAACCTAAGGGTCAGATTAGATTAATTTTATGGACTATTGTGCATGAAAATAATTTAATTATTATTAAAACCAAAGAATGTGACAACATGTCACTTTCTTAAATCTTATAAGTATAATAATTTTCATCTAGTGATTAAATTCATGAAACATCGAACATGTATAGTCTCCAGAAAGATAATAAAATTATATACATCATAAGAATTTATTTAGAATTTTTAGGTATTAAATAATTATCATTTATTATGACACAAAGATGATGCAGTAATTGTCTTATTAATGAAATATTAACATAATTGATGTTATAAATGCCCAAATAAATGTAATTTGAGACTTTTTATGACTTATACTAATTTTCTAGGTTAATATTTCATGTTATGGTTGATTGAAGTAACTTTCTTCGAACGTATCATTCTATTATGAATTTCATAAAAATCATTTACCAAATAATGTCAAAATTGACATAAATTAGTTTTTAAAACAAATATTATATTATTAATTGTTATTTTATTCCTAAAAATCTAAGGTTCAGAAAAATTAATTATATAAGATTATATATATTAATAATAAACAACTTGGGGTTTTTTTGGCTTGATATAGTAAGTTTATTAACCATATAGTGTAAGATAATAAAAAGACATGGTAAAAGTTAAATTATTTATCTTAGAGTTAAATCTAATTGATAAGTTTAAAATAATAACCTAAACTTGTCCAAATTCTATTGGATGAGAGGATTTCGACCCATCCCCACCTTAGCCTCGAAATAAATCAATTTGGAGCTATTTAAAACCGAACTTGAATTTATAATAAAATAATATTTTTGGTTATTCCAAAGGTGCCCCTCTCCTCCTTTATAAAAAGGTACCTCCTCCCTCTCTACCTCACAAAACATTGAGCCTTCAAGCTCGGCCAACCCCTGAGAAATTCTCTTCTCCACTTCCCTAGAAACATCCTAGAGGTTCTTGTCTTCCTCAAAGACCAATTTTAGTGCCCTAAGAGGAGGTCTCAAAGAGGCGCTTCAAAGAAGAGGTAATTTCCGTTACCAATTCTTTCACCTTTATTTCTTCTTCCACTTCTTCTTATTAGGTTGTTTCATTATAAATTAATAACATCAGTATCACTCATATACTGATATGTTATTATAAGTATGAAACAACCCTATTTCGCCATCTATCCATCCTACGGAAAACGAAATCACCGCGCGTGCGTACGTACGGAATACCGTCTCCACACCGTGGTGTAATATGTTTTTCCACCAACACCTTACATGGATAGGTATTTTGGTGTAAAGATTAACTATACATAGTTATTATAAAATAATAATGATTCTGATATATTTTATCATCCACTCCAATTCAATTCAATAATTATGGAAATGATATCATCGCTCGTGCGTACGTACGGATTACCGTCTCCACGACGCGATGAGATTCATTCTCCACTTTAACCATTCATGAATGATTATAATGTATATATAATAAGTAATCATGAAGTATATTACATAATAATGATACTGGATTTATTTGTATATATATGTATGTCATCTACTTAATTCCGTTCAACTCAATAAGGAAACGAAAACAACGTTCATTCGTACGTACGGCCTACCGTCTCCATGAACGGTGTATTTCTTTCCATTTACTGATTTATTATATATATGTATATTCTGAATATATATATATATATATATAAATCATGTTTTATATTCTGAAATTAAGTAATCATGATCTAAGTAATCATATGAATAATTAAAAGTCAAAACACGGACGACAAATGAAACAATTTTACCCAAAACGCTCCTTAACATGGAATTTACAAAAGAACGGGTAATATAAAGTCATAAGTGAACCATATATGATATCATAACAATGAATATGATTCTGTAATAAGTCAATGACTTTATTTAAATCATTATACAGGAGGTTCGGACACTTACGAAGCAAATCGGACCTAAGGTAAGGGAAATATAACAATCTCATTTTTATCCGAGATTGTTTATACTTTATTATTTACTAGGGTGTATTTTATCATCCATATCCATGTTTTCTCAATATGTAATATTATTTCCATCCATCTACAATTATTTTAAATCCAATTTTTACCCTTCGGTGAGTTTTTAGTAAAAGATATGATAGGAATCTTTTTTCGTTTTTCATATGAGGTACTTTTGACTTTTCCGACAAAAGTACGGGAAGAATGTTTTTTTAACTTATACTGCATGAATGGATTTATAAAACAAAAATTCCAAGAATCATCCTTTAAATTTCTTCAAGTTTATTTTTAATCAACTTCTTTTAGTTAAAAATTCAACGACTTGTTAAGAAAGGAAAAATGTTGTTGAAGTTGAAAGGATTTTTCCCTCAACAATAGAGTTCAAGTGTTTTATCAAAATTATTTTCCATCTATGTTAATAAATGGTTCTGTTTTCATCCCTATTATTACATTTATTTGATTATGTTGTGATGGAATTATTTTTATGAATTCCTTTATCTTATATGAATTGTTTTATGATGTCATGATGTTTAAGATTCCCATTTTTATTACATGGGTTATGCTATGATGTATGGTTTATGATTTTGTGGCACACATAAGAATGGTATCATTATGAGATGGGTGGGACCTATATCTCCCTCCAATGCATTGGGTAAAGATTTTATATCTCATTCGATAGACATGGCTGGAACAGTAGGTTATACTGGTTCAGTGAAACAGGACTGAAACGAGGGTGACTCGGTTCAGAAAGGGACTTTTTCCACTATGATAGTCTTGGAAATGAGTCTTAACTAACAAGAAATGATTATCTATGAATATGTGTGTACGCCACAAAGTTACATGTTTTATGTTATGATTATTGTGATTACATTTCACTCCCATAATTTATCCCATGTTATGAAATTATGATCTTTTTTGCATGTTAATATTTTCAAAAGTTATGTGCTTATGTATATGATGTGATTGATATTTCTTTTGTTTACCCTTACTGAGCATTTGAGCTCACCCTATTATATTTTCTTTTCCCCTAGATATAAAGAAAGGTTTTAGGTTTAAAAAGAGGAAGATCTTTATGGGAGATGTTGAAGATCTTTCACCAGGATTAGAAGATTATATCCTGAGTTTCCAAAGACACTAAACTATTACGATCCATGTGTGTGTGTTTTTGTTATGTTCTAAGTATTCCGCAAAGTTAATGTAATGTCAATGTACGTCAAGCTTCGGGTATCTACAGGATCAACACCCTAATCTGGGGCATCATGTGGATTCCACAAACCCTACATAGGGCACAATGACGATAGAGGATCACACACTAGTCTCATGGAGTAACAACATGACACAATATTTGACTAATCAACTATATTGGACCAAAACCCTATGATTAAATGTAATATCTCAATGTAACCTTGATATAATGGACCATGGAAACACACTCAACAAATACTAGTCCAAAAAATAGAATAACAATACTTGAACACACTTTTTAATGTTGTACAAAGTTTGTCCAGCTATCCCCATGTTTCTTACACTAGAAAAACAAGTCATGAAGTTTAGTTATCATCATACATGACATGTACAAGATTTTCATTGAATAAGAAGGAATATCAAATCCTACTTGAGTTTTCTGGCCATATATGTGTTCCAGACCATGTAAAGGTTTCCATGTTCATATCTTAGTGCATATTTTTCCACTAGTCATGTACCATTTCCTATGTTTATGTACCTTAAAAGGTACATGTGGATCCATCACAGAGGGGTTACATCCCATGTGATTGGATTCAATTGTCATTTGAAAATTTACATCACCCAAAACCCCTAGTTACTGCTAAGATGCCCCTACATGACATGTAATCTTGAGTTACAAACAATATTGTTCATGTTTTTTCAAATCTGTAGGTTCCTTATACATTCATACTTTTACACCATCACTTCCTCATTTTCCATAAGAAATAAGTCCCAAGATCTTGGATCTAGGTCAACTGAGCCATTCTATCACTTCCTCACTATAATCAGACCTTTGAAACAGGTCGATCACATACCTAGCACATTTGAAATCAAATGAGATACCTGGGAAGATGATGATAACTCAATCCGGGGATGCTCTCCCTTGATACACCAACCTTTTTAGTGCTTATTTTCTCAAATTATCTTTATAATTACAAAATAAATGTAATTCATAGATTATTAATGTATCATAAGTATTCTAACCATTGGGATCTTATTCCCCAAAAATAAAAAAACAACTACAAAAGATAAGTGCACCGGCCTCGCATTTCAATCTCCCACCCCCAGGATCCCTCTAAAAGATTCAGGTACTGCCATCAGACACACACAAGTGGAATCAATCATTCATGAAGGATCCTCTCCTGAATATCCTTGATCAATACCTTTTATTTTGTTGATGTATCTTCATAATTGAAGTTGATCTCACCCTAGTCAATATCAGGTGACGATCGATGAAAATACCTCCCCAGCTGCGATATGTGGATGATGTCGTCTAGCTATTCCAACTGTGGTAGTAGAGTAATGTGGTATTCCAACTCATCAACTCTAGATAGTATCTAAAAAGGGCCAATTAAACTCAGGGATAGATTTCCACCGTATAAAAATCTCCTCAATCTACATCAATGTGAGAGGCCTTGGACCATGTGGTCTACTTCATCATACCCTAGAGGTCTACATCATCGATTCACATAAGAATATTGATAGAGATATGTGATCTTCATATATTCTCGGATGATCTAATCCTTCTCTGTGATATATTCTACCAACTCTAAGCCCAAAAGTGTTTTCTCACCTTGATCAGTCAAATAATCTAGTGACTTGTACAGTTGCTTGTAAAATGTCAAGAATGCATCCTCACCATTGGGGGAATGATATCTATTTCTATATGAATACTACTCAATGGGTATACCAACTATTTCAAATTACCAACATGTAATCCCACTACATATTCTCCAAGACATGGATGGTCCACCCTATCAGCCTGTCATTATGATTGTGAAATATTATGCTCATGAATATCTATGTCTCAATGTCCTCTTAAAAACCCTACAAAACTGATATGTAAATCTGGGATTGTGTTCAAAGATAATCATTGAGAGAAGTAAATGGAGATGAACTATCTTTAAAACATATCAACATCATAATATGTCAAGTGAATTATACTCTAGAATAGCTAGGATGTGTTTTGACATGGTGAATTATCCTTCTATCACATGTATGGGATCCATTCACCTAACTTTACATGGTATCCTCTTCACAAGGATCACTTGAATCCCATCCTAGGTTCTCTCTATAACCTCATGGGGTTGAACTAAACCCATTGGAAACTGGTTCTCTTTCTTCACCTATTCACAAGTGAGGCATTAAGAGAGAAACCCTCCATCTACCATCATTATTACTAGTCACACAAAATTACATCAGGGGTCAAGGAACAACTTTTCCACACCTAGACGTACTACTAAAGGTTATGTATGAAACCCCCACATCACCTCCTCTTGTTACGTTGTAGGAACCGTCATAGTCTTTATAAAAAGTGTAATATTCTCCCCATCTATAGAATATCTCTCAGAAGCATGTCTATAGGATATCTCATTACATAAGGTCCTAAAATAATTATATATGAACAGAGAATCCCCAAATAAATTTAAAATTGGTGGTGTATTAACCAGAAACTAATGATACCATTGATCATTTTTATCCACACAGTACAACTACAATGAGGCTATCTTCTCTGATGACTCAACCCACATGTGATAACAAGATCTTATACTAATGGCTTCTACCACCATCTTCCCCTTCCTATGTGAATATAAATTATGAATTCCATAGTCATGGAAGAACTCTATACATACCCACTGTCTCAAGTTATAATACATTGGGGAGAAGGTATACTTGAGGCCTTTGTAGTCAAAGCTGATGATAAACATCTTTTACATTAAGTAGGGTCACCTTATATTACGTATGAGGACTAGAACTACTAAGTAAATATCATTGGAAATGTATTTTTTCCATGCATTCTCTAATCAAGTGAACCATAATCAATAATTTCATGCCTATTCATCGAAACAAACCCATTTTTTGACCAATATGAATATGAGAACACTAAATACAAAACAGCATCCCCTAGAAATCTCATGATGGGAGTGCTCATCACTCTCAGCCTCACCTCTGTAAATCACTACTATCACTTTTCCATACATATGATATGTTGTCCCTTAATAGTTAATGATGAAGAGGGTTCTTTCACTCTAGATAAATCATGAAAAAACTGATATTAGTACCCTACCAACAAAAGAAAATTATGCACCTTGGTAATTATATTTGGTGGATCCCAAAGAAGAACTGCCTCGACCATCCACTTTTCCAACAGTACTCTATTTAATGAGATATAGTGTCCAAATATATGGGCCACTTGAATAAAAAACTAACACTTCAAGAGCTTTTCATAATTCTGATTCACTCTTATAGTGTCCATGACCATCCTCATGTTTCTCATGTACTCATCCTTAAATGCTACATACACTTAGATGTCATTGATGAAGACCACCACAAACTGGACTAGGAATGGTAGAAAGATCCATTTCATGAGGCCCATGAACAATTTTGGGGTTTTTATCATATTTAATGACGTAACCTTGTACTCATAGTTACCATAGTGACATCTAAATGTCATCATTATTGTATCCATATCCCGTACTCATAGCTAGTAATATGCCGATATAAGGTCAATCATTGAGAATCATTGTGAACCTATCAATCAATAAATGTGGTAATCGATCTTGAGTAGTAGATAAATATTCCTCACAGTCACCTAATTCAGGCATTGGAAATGAATAAATAACACCATGCTCCTACAAACCTTCTTGGTGAATAACACATTACCTTCCCCGAAAGAAACACTGTGTATCCCATAACCAATCTCCAGTAAGTATAAAAACTACAACCTTAACTCTTGAAGCTCTATACAAGCTATAAAAAATGTTGGGGAATATATCCGTTTCATTCAAGTAAGAAATTTGATGTATAATTATAGCTCCCTATTTGGAGGTAAACCTTTTAAGTCCTCAATAAAGTCTTCCTCAAACTCTTCTACCACCATAAAGAATTGATAACAGCAAGAATCCTCCACTCCAAGAGTCATGGAATCCATCTAGTGAGTAATGTGATACATTCCAATATACTATAACTCATCCTACTCTTCTAAGGATTACTTTTTACCAACAAAGGAAAACCATATTCTTTCATTGTGGACACAAGGAATCATCCACCTAATATTTCTTATCTGGGAATGAAATGTGGATATAAAATCCAATACTATGATGATATAATAATGCATCTTTGCTGATATAAATAAATACTATACAAAGCACAAGTGAAAAATCACTATGTCACCGCATGTTGGAGTCTCCAACCACAATGGTTGAGCCAATGTCTCAACCAAAATCTCTATTTATATATCTAGATATGTGGAATGGAATGAATGATATGTAATAGTGTTAATAAATACATTAACTAATGTATAAAACATATAGATCATACCTCGTATCATCAATAGAAGCTCAGGGTCATAGGCCTCAGTATCCTACAAATGGCCACATCAATGTCCATAATCTCATGGACCACATAAAGGTGGTGGTGGTAATATGTCAAACATTCAACAACATCCTTCTACCATTTCAACTATACATACTCATTATTCACCCTATCAACCACCCTATTCATGTCTTTACCTCATTCCTGGATGTCCCTTTTGTATCTCATGATGAGCTATCCAACGATTTAGAAAATCCTGAGCAAGATGTCCAAAACCCTTTCTAGAGAAACACCGACTCAAACTCAACAGATTTGAGCTATCCAAAGATCCAAACATTCATGAACATGTGTCTTGAGATCACCTACTAAGGCATCAATAATACTTGTATACATATTATGGCTATAATATTACTATTAACAATGCCTCAACTACTAGGTTCCAACAACTAATTCCCACAGTTGTCTCCTACACTACCTAAAATCTATCCATTACCATGGTTCTCTCACGCTCCCAAAAATAAGTAAGAATTAAAAGGGATACCAATGAATTATTGATATATCAAAAAATTCTCTAATGAATGGTATATATTATAATGAAGTAACATAAAACCATATCTATTGAAAAATTCGGGATCTCAATAAACCTCCACAGATACTAATGCATGGGAATGTTATCGTGAAACAGATGTTGAATTTCAGAACTGCAAAAACTGATCACTATGTGGTCGAATATAAAACCTCTTAGAAGAGATGTTCAACATAAAACAATGAGATATTGTTATAATTATTTGATTGTGTCTCTATGATATTCCATTTCACATCATATCCTTAAAGAAGACTCATCATGACAAATACCATCTGATTTTCATGGGTCCTCTCAATGTAAAAAACGTGAGTGATCACCTTAATCAAGTCCTCATCCACATGGGGGCTTATCCCACCCTTAAACATGGGAGGTCACTGACGTTGAAACTTGTGAACCACACTCAACCTTAATGGAACCTTTTCTAGTACACAAAGGTTTATTTACTAGTCAATGGTTGATGTTATTACTAGAAACACACATGAATGTTTTCTATCCTATATAATCCCTTGTATTGATGGCTAATCACTAAGAAGATTATCATCTTGACCATGAAGTGGAATCCAAGATGGATGTCTACATGGAGGCATCCAAAAAATAAAAATATATAGCATTTTTAAAAGAGTATATCTAGGGAAACGTCTCAAGATGGACATGGGAATCAAAAATCATTCCTATATAATGTTTTTGTAAATGTTTCCCTTCAAATAGTGTAATTATCTACCGAGTTGAAAGGAATGTGATCGTAATCAAGGTGTGTAGATATATCGTCCACTAGACTAAAACTAGATCCCTTATAATTGTAATTAAAATAAAAAAACTAAATAGTGTTATCCCAAAATTACTCTTACCGACTTTGATCTGGAGTTATAATTCCCATTCATACAATCCTGTCATGACCTATCCCACTATGTTCTGACCCATGAACACTCCATGACTTCATCAATTTTACTAGGGTTTAATGACCATTGTTGAGTAGGAATATCCTAGAAATGTTATGTATTAATAGAAAAAGTACCTATACACAAGCATGTATATCCAATCCCTCACAATTGTAAAAAATAAAACAACTAAAACAAATACCTGTACAAATATGATATCCTACAATAGAGGAAGATTTTATTGTAATGAAAGTGGAAAAGGTGTCCAACTAAAAGTTCAACAAAAAATGGTAAAGAGTCCAACTAGCACCAAGAAATAGAACTAAAGTCAAATTCAAGCCCCCCGTAAACATCGAGACCTTTCACGATCTTGATATGCTCCTCCCTCTCCCATTCCTCCTAGGACACCACTATATTGACCATCTTCAGGATAAGACATGAAATGTTTGTTCCGAACCCTTGCTGGGGAGAGTATAAAATACACAGTAGAACATATTGAGAAGATTATACTTGATTTACCAAATATTGTCAGCTAAAAATAATATATATTTACAAAAAAACCTATATATAATTAGTTAACACACCACTCCACCAAGAGGTCATAAATAACTTCCAACCACTAGTTTATGCTTGAAAAAATGCTCATCCATAGAGATCCCATTCCACAATAAATGTTGTCACTATAGAACAATGATGAAGAGGTCTATACAATTGGGCTCCACCCAATAAATCTCACTATTCTATGAAGACCTTGATACACAGATATGGGTCACACCTGAATAGGTTTGGTGATCCACAAAACTAAACTATATCATCCTACATCATCGGGGATCATATGTAAACAATACCATAAACCATACTGATACATACTACTACAAGGAAGATCAATTCCCTACTCTGGGAGGAACACATATTCCATAAACCCCACATATGGAAAAAATATGACAGATGATCACATGTCAGTATCACAAGGGGGAATACAAAACACTATCATATATATGGCCATTATAGGGGGTGTCAATCATTTTATTTATAAGTAACGTCATGATATACCCATGAGGTAATGGAACCATGGATTTCTATTAACTAATAATGTAATAAACCATGGAAATTAAGAGGAATAAACAATAGTGATGGTGATACACAATGTTTACTAGGGTAAATGGTGTGTCCAACTATCCACATGTCTTCCCATGTGGAAAATAATCACATGGACTGTAAGTCTCAACATATTGGTTGTAGAGAATATGTACATGGAGTGTATAATGAAACAAACACTTCTAGTGTCACCTGGATGTGTATTTGTACTTAGGCTACCTATTTACCAAACCATTTACTAGTGGATGTGTATGTGATTGAGTACATGGTGTGTCATTTTCCATGCACTCCGACACTTCTCTGTATACCCAATTAGTTTAATTTTGAGCCACCATGGAGGGGTCACACTCCATGGGACATGGTTCACACACTATGTGAACCTTAACATTATCACGAAACACTAGAAACCACAGAGAAGACTCCACAGGATGTGTTATCCCAGGTCACATGCTATGTTGTTTGGGATATTATAGAAATGTATGTTTCTTCTCAATTATTCTTTATTCAGCATGACTTCCTCATTTATAGCTAAAAATCACTCTCAAGATCTTGGATCTGTGTCGACTGCGACCTATAATTTATTTCTTACTAGAATCAGGCCTTCAAAATTGATTTGAAACATACCTATGACATCTGAATTACAATTTTCTCTCCAAGGAGATGAAGAACCCTCGAATCAGCCTCATTCACAATTGATGTATCCATTATTATCATCATTTTGTGAACTGAAACTTCCATCACATTTCATTCCCTCTATTTCAAATCAGTATGGTGAATAATGGTTGTGAAATTATCAGAAACTAGTTATTGGTGAATCCTTTTGGGGAAATAAATACCAATAATGATCTAATAAATAAATAGGGGATAAATAATAGTCTAAAAAATGTGATGAAAGATCTTGTCCGATTTTTTGTTTGTCTATTGTTCACTTTCATAGAAGGAGACAAATTAAGTGGGATAAGTCAAAACTAAAAAATTATCAATTAAATAAATTTATTTATTAAAATGATGCACATAAAAAAATATGTTTGAAGTATTGATTTGAAATATTCTAATATTAATAAATATAATAGAAATCAATGTTTGAAACATCATACATAATGTTTGGGTCGATCATTGATGAATAATGGTTGTGTTGAGATCGTAGGCAATATACATGAACATTGTTGGTTCAAAAGTCCATGATACGGTCCTAATCTATCATCATTCACCAAGAACAACATCCTACAAAGGAATCTAGGTCTCCATGTATTAGTGTAAAATATTTAGAAAAATTAATTTCTTTATATTTGTGTAGGGATAATTTTGATACATATAAATAGACAAAGAATATAAATTATTTAATTAATTTTATTTATTTATATCCATAATAATATTTTCACAAGAAAACCATTGAAAAAATATTATATGACACCTAAGGTATATATATTATTCTGAAATAATTCATGTCCTCATATTTCTAACTCGGGGAACCAAACAATTTTTTAATGAAAATTGCGCAGATGTGTAATTTAATATATTTAATATATTTCAAAATTTTATTCTAGGAACATCAGGTGTTGGAATCACATGTCATCATAGTGCCAGGTCTCGAAAATCATCTCTATAATATGTAAAAATAATAATACATGGAAATTTTGAGACATTACAAAATATATCAAATGATTTATTCTTTATTATTGAAGGATTTTGGAAGATCACATAGATCATTTATTATGGTGAATGGACTTTCTTTGAAAATAACATTTCGAATATAAAAAAATAAAAATAATTTAATTTGAAAACCACATTAAAAATATCTAAGGTAACCTTTAGAAATCAATTATATCATTTATTTAGGAAAATAACTTTTCTTCATTGAAAAGTTTCATTTTTTAAATATAATATTCTCATTACCATTTTCATTAAAAAACTGTAAAACATATAAATGATGATTTAAAAATTAATTTTAAATCACCTAAGAAATAAAATTATTTCAAAATCATTTTACATGAATATGATCTTCTATGATAATTAATAAAAAATTCAAAAAAAAAATTTAGAAATCATATTTTTAGAAAAAAAAATATAATTCCAAATGATTAAAAAAATAATGTTTTTTTCATTAAAACATATTCATAAGCATCATTAGTACTAGTCAGTGGATGCATGGTACCATTGTAGTAATATATTATAAATAAAAATATGATAATAAAATTCTTGGTAATTATTTATATATGGATCATGTACGTTCATTAATATATGCAGAATCAATGAAAAACCTGATAAATATTGAGATTGGGGATATAAACTCGAACAACATTGGTATTGTTGAATCAAAACCCCAATGAAGAAATATTGTTACCTAAGTTCTAAAACATCATGAAAATAGGTATTTTAATGATATAAAAACTCAATGGGGTAGTATATATTCCAAATAAAACAATACAGGTGCATAACATAACATTTTTCTCAATGAATACAAATTTAGAAAAACTCCTATTTTGATTCTTTTAACATAGATATTGTAATCCCATGAAAGATGATTCTAAAATGTATATTTAAATAAAAAATTAAATACAAGAATCATGAACTTATTTTTTGGTAATTATATAAACGCTATATAATAAACAATTGGTGAATATATCATGTGTGCCAAAAAACTAAACAGTGTGACATAAGTACCTTACCATAAGTCCTGACCCATGTTGTATTCCTTAATCCCTCGTGGATAATAAATATAAGATAATAATAAATCTATTAAAGAACCATGTTAATACATATAATACTATATAATATTTACTTATGAATTTATTTTAATTTTTGATGAACAATAACATGATAAATTGAGGTCTCGGGTAATAACAGCTTTGTTTTTTCTACATGTTTTGACTTGTTATTAATTATTCTATTACATAGTTCTTGATTTAATAAAACCTATAATTTATATAATTATATAAATTTCATATATATTAAATATATATATATTTATAGTAATCCATAAAATTTAGTGATATGAAATGAAATACAATGTATTTCTAGACGGTGGGTCGTATGCACTCATGAAGGTTGTATTTACTGTCTTATCAAATTGAAAATAATAAAATTAAATTTTAAATGAATATATATTTCAATCCCTGTAATTTGTTTCTCTAATATAAGAGATATTTCCATTTAAGCTTACATAATTCATTCTACATAAATCATGAACAAATTACATCTCCTCATGAGGCAGTAGTCTGATGTGCAGTCGAATGAAATTATCATAATCCCACAAAATAGATATAATGAAGGAATGAGTTATATAAAAAAATAATATATATCATATATATCATATTTATGAGGTAGAAATTGTATTTTCATAAATATTCTAATCCTTTATAGGTTTTAGTGTAAAAACAAATGACATCAGTTTTCAAGGTGGTAGCACGTGTTACACATGAACGATGACTTTGTAACAAACTTCATGGAATTTTTTGACGTTACAAGTCATAAAAATAATATAAAAATTATCATCATATGGAATATAATGGTTATATTATATATTCATGATATTAATATAATTTAAGGGGTTTCAGGACGAAATAAATCAAACAAATTTATGATGACTGTTACCTCTTCTTTGGGTAACACTTTTTTTATTTTTCCATAGGGATTCTTTTGTGTGATTTATTTGCTAATTAATTTTTTTGTATGAGTTTATTAATGTTAGGATTCTATTTTATAATAGTTATGTTGAGCCATGTTTTTTTTATATGTGTGATAATTGGGGTAGAGTGAGTCCCTTTTATAGTTGAGGAGGAGTGAAATTATTATAAATACTCTAAAATATTTAATATTAGTATGTGATGATTACCAAAAGATTATCGAATAACATTTATTAATGGTTTTTGGGGGTTTTATGGCTTATCAACACATCCAACACATATTTATACACATTATTAAAACATTTGGTTCCTTAAATCTTATGTTTCCTTATTTTACAATTTTGTTTTTCATTACGATAACTATTTTTCTAACACAAGTAATTTATAATTTAATAACAAATTAAAGTGATAAATATTATATAATATTTAGCCACTTATTCTAAATATTTTATTTATTTTATAATATAAAAATACAATGTGTGTTTTAAAATATTATTAACACAAGCTAAAATAATTAAAAAAAATTTTTTTATAACATTGATGATATAATAATGTTTTTTGCAATTTATTGATGAATATATTAATTTTAATAAGAAATATAGTATAAGAATGGAACATAAAATATATTTATTACATTTTAAAAATATCATGATTGAAGATGTGATTTTTAGTAAATTTGATTATTTTAATATAATATCATTGTTTTTAAAATATCAATAATTTAAATTTTTACATTATACACATAACTGGATTTTTAAATTATTAATAAAAATATGGGATTAAAATATATTTAGTTCACACCATTTAAACTGGGTATATTCATCTTCAGAAATAATGTAACAAAAAAAATAATTAAATTTACAACACTTTTAATGTTATTACAATCAATTTACATATTTAATTATTATGAAAATAATTCCTACATAATAATTTCTTAAAAATATAATGTAATTTGATCATCTCTAAAAATAAAATAAAATTATCATAATAAAAAAATATCATTTATATTTTAAAATAAATGATGAAAACCAAACCTATGTATCCTTTTCCGAATTCCATATGTTTATAGAAATTAAAAGGAAGAAATGTATTTTTTTTTATTTTCATTTCATTAAATTTTATGTGGTTCACATTCATATAATGTATCGTAACCCTCACTTTACATACATTAAAATTACATATCATTTGGGGAAGAATTAAAACGTTTATCAAATAGATTCCAATAGACAGTACTGGTCTAGTGGAATTAGAAATATGGAAACATAAACTATTATACATAAGTCAGACACATTATTCCCACTTGGTTCTTCTTGAATAAAACACTTTTTTAAAACATAAAACATAAAACATAAAACATGTGTTTATAACCTGAGCAAAGAAACATAAAATTTGGTGAGCTCAAATTCATATAAAGGGTTAACAAGGGATATATTTATATATAATCATGTGAATAATGGTATGATTATATTATCATGAAATAGAGTATCATACCATCCACCTTAATGATCATATACATGATACATGGAATAAATATTTGCAGTTCACAAGGCATGAATCATAAGGAAAAATGGAAAAAAAACCATGAAATCATTACACATCAACAAAACCTATTATTTTGGTGGGTCATTAAATATATATAATGATTTCTATAGTTTTCAAGGAATTTCCTCCAAGAACATATTTGTGGACAAAGTCCTATACTTTACGGGGTTCACACCCCATTCTAGCCTTGTATTACTGAACTGAGTTAACTACCCATTCCATCGCTATATTATTGAATTGAGTTTATTTCTCATTCCAGCACTATAATACTATACTGAGTTCATTTCTTGTCATAAAAATGTCTATATTGTGACATATAAATCTTTACCATATTCTTTAGAGGGACATATAGATCCCACAAATATCATGATGAAATCATATATACATATTCCAAAAGATATTAAATAACCTTATCATGACCCATGAAATGAAATTGGTATTATAATCATGTAATCATATCATAGAAAATGGAAAGATACATGTTTATCAATAATTTCATCATGAACATCACACATAAAAATAAGTAGGTTACAAAATCATATAACCTATTAAAGTAAAATGGGTTCCAAAATCATATAACTCATTGAAGAGAAATAGGTTTCGTAAAAATCATGCCATAAAAACATATCCCATTTAGAAAAAATAATATGATTGGAAACATTTAATAATTTATATATAAATTCATATGTAACGTCAATGGATGTTATCTTAGATTGGAAAATTTTTTGAAAAATGTTTGGATATCATTTCATGAGGAAAAAATCTTGTCTACATTGAAAACAATTTTTAAAACAAAAATAAAATTTAAAAATAAATTTTCAATGAAGATAGTATTGAAAACATATAAACGGAGAATTGAAAACTAAATAAAATTTAAAAAACATTTTCCATGTAAAAAGAATTCAAATAGGTTTTGAAAACATTTTTGATAACATTTGATAAAACAACGGTTTTATGTATAATTTATTTCTGAACAAATAGAGAGGTTGTTAGATATTATGTAAAAGCATTATATTAAGTACCAAAGAGTGGAAAATGGTATTAAGAAATGGTTATAACTTTAATAAGTATAGGATGAGGAAAAAATGAGTTTTCATGATAGATATATAATAAGAATTGATCATAATAAGCATAAACATAGTCAATCTCGAAAAGCGATGAGATTGTCTCAATAAACTCTTATAACATTGTAACTTGGGGTCATAATGTCCACGTAAAAAAATTGAATTACAAGAAGCTTAATATATCATTAATCAAATTTAATTCATGATATAACATGTAAAACTGAATTATATACACCTCAAAATAGAATTTATGTTCATTCAAAACATGAGTATCAATGATGGAAAATTGAGACAAAACTATTTTACTGGTTTTATAACAGTTGAATCATTGAACACAATAAATAAAGATCATAAAATGGATATGTGAATATATAAAAATTTAATTATAATATAAATATCATAAAATAATTGGTATTATATACACCCCAACAAATGAACAAGTAGATAACATCACTTTTATCTCAAAGAAATAAATAGTTAGATGAAATCTCGTTACCCTGTGTCTTGACACTCGTAACACTCATTCGAACAACCTATATAATAAATATATATTTACTACACATATTTCACAAAATTTTATTCTTATATCTAATATTATATATTGTTTTATTATGACCTTATATTAACCACTTGTTTTCAATCCTACCTAAAGGTTTCACATTAGTAAATGTTCACATTATTATTAACAAACACCTTAATTTATAATATATGTTTTATTTATACGTTAAACCATGACTAACAGAACATAAAACATCCTCTAGATATCATGTATATACAGTATATTTTTATTATTATATAATATATAATATAAATTTAATAAATTGAATACATCATTCTTGGATATTGTAGGCCATACGTATGCATGTAATTATTTCTATTTTATTGTTGTGTTGAAATAATGAATTTAAAAGAGATATATGTATGTATATGTATATATATAATTATTAATATAGCTGTATAAAATCATATATATCTTATATATTCAATAAAAACATCCTTAGTACAATCCATGTAGTGTATGAATGAATCATATTTCTTTGAGGGGGTGGTATCCCACACTTCGACAAATTGAATTGTCATATTAACAACAAATAGAAAATAGAAGGATATGAGTTTTCAATGAAATAAATAATTTGAAATAAATTATAAATATAATACAAAATATTTATAAATTTATTTTACAAAATAATTTCCATCATGATAGGTGGTAAGGCTAATTGAACATTCATCTTTTAGTGATACAATAGTTCATCATACACATAAATAGTATGTTCATTATACATTAGATGGAGGTGTTTGTAAGTGTAGTTTCATAAAATAGCATAAAACAATAAAAGTATATTGATGATACTAGTGTATTTATACAATAACATAATATATATAATTTATGGGTGGATAATGAAAATAATATAAATGATCACGAGGGAAGGTGTTGCCTCTTAATCAGGTAAATCCTTTTAGTTTTTTTCCAAATGTATTACTTGGATTGTGGTATGCCCTTGTGATGGGATCTAACAGGAAGTTTGGATTTATGGTACATCTATTGGGTATATCATTACCGAAAAAAGTGGTTTTAGAGGTCTGAGGAAGTGGGAGTGTTGGTGGCCATTAATAGGATATGAAAAAATCATTTGGAATTTTTGAAAACAAGTTAGGTGTACACATGTTATTACATATAAATAGTAATAAAAAAATAAAAAATCAATAGTGTATGATTTATGGACTAAATAAGTCTATAAAATGGGTTTTGTACATGTGGATAGGTCATTTGGAACCCTAATATTATGGTATAGTTCATAAAAAAGTTAAATCTAACTTTAATCATTGGGATTGATTTTAATCACTTTACTAAACATTTTAGTCAACAATTAACATGAAAATGTTAAAATATATATATATATATATATTAAAATAAATTAAACGGATTAAGTTGGTTTTTCAAAATTTAAAACTCAGATTTGGAAATACTAAAATTAGTGCTAATCCCGTTGATGAGAAGAAATGATGAGCCTTTAATATAGAAAGAAGTTCAAAAGGTTATTATGTTTCTATATAAAATTTAAGGTGTTATTGATTCTAATTCCATAAATTGAATAAATTGATTTAAAATTGATATAATTTAACCATAAAAAATATAAAATATATTTTAACATTAATGATTATTTAAAATAAAATAATTTTTTAAATAAAAATTAGTTTTTCACTATTAATCAAAAAATAATGTTTCTTAGAAAAATCCATAAAATTCACACTATAATAATTTTGACATTATAAATTCAAATATGATTTTTATTTTATAAAATTAAATTTATAAGTGTTTCTGAAATTTATTGTAATATTTTCTTACTCTGATAATTTCAACACAATGAATATTTTTTTATATAAATTTTTTTATAAATTTTTTTAATTCATTATTACTATTAATATTACCATTTTTTACATCTCGATTATAAATATCTTGTTTATATAAATATAACAACAAATTTATATTTTGCAGAATCATGGGTGTTGCGTGTAACATACCCCAACATTTTGTTGCATGCAACATACTACATGTCAATGTTTCATGAAATGTATGTTCACTTTGTGACATGTAAAATATTCCATTTTACTTTGATGTTATAGGAATATTTGACCTAATTTATTTCAAAATCTAAATGAGAATTTAATTTCTTCAAAAAAATGTCCTAAAAAACATGGGGTGTTATATTCTTCCCCCTTAAAACGAATTTCTCCATCAAATATGTCACTTAAGTGAAAAATATTGATTTTTTCTCATCATCATATCATTAATTTCTAATGTATAATCCTCTAAGAAGTGATTTCTACAAAAAAGAACATTCACCGGGTGAGGGGTCTTGCTCCATAGATCATTCTCTGTATGATCCATAAATTCAACTAGCTGTTATTCTTATGATATGTAATGCTATAACAGTATGATATTTGAATTCTGTACATGTGAACGGTCAGGTATGTACTTCATCAATAGAGATATGTGGAATACATCATGCAATAGAGAGAGATTTTTTGTAAGTTTGGTGTGATAGGATACTATCTCGATACAATTGGGATTCTCAATGTGACCAATATTCCTAAAGATTAATTTCCCATTCTTCTCTAATATCATTATGTTATTCTATGGTGTGGTTCATAGAAACAGCTATTCCTCAAGTTCAAATTCCAATTTAGGTCAGTGGTTATCAACAAAAACATTCTACTGAATTTCAGTTACCTTGATATGATGTTGTATACTGCTAACCCTCTTGACAATTTCTTCACTAATCCTAGGTCCCAATATCATTCTTAGTCCAACATCATCCCAATATATTGGAGCTCAATTATTCTTCCCATTGAGGACTTCATAAGGTTCTATATGTGTACCTGAATAAAATATATTTTTGTAAGAACACACAACTATAGGAAGGTTTTGATCCCAACCAACTTGAAATCTACAGAACAAGATGTCAAAATATCCACTAGTATTTGAATTATTATTTTAGACTGAAAATATTTCATGAGGAGGAAAATTTGTGCTAAAAATAATTATATGTTTATTTATTACTGAATATTTCTCTAAATATTGATGTAAACATCGTATCTTGGTCGAATACCAATGAATTTTATACTCGATGAATCATTACCACTTCATTAATACATATCCTAAAAAGCTTATAAAGAGATAAGTATCCTTTTATAGTAATGAAGTGTGGTGACTTAGTAAGTCTATTGACTACCACACATATATCATTAATCCCTTTAGAGTATTTTTCTACTCCTAAACAAAATTCTTAGTTAGGTTCTCTCATTTACATTCTGGAATGGGTAATGGATGAGTCATCCCCTTGAACTTGTTTCCTTCATCCTTGTATTTTTTTCATACCAACCACCGATATAAAATCTATGAGATATCTATTTTCATTCCATCCAACCTGAAGTATTCATTCAAATCTCTATATATCTTTTTTACTTTTAGTATGAATATATAATGAATGGATAAGATCATCCCCCAATATATCTTTCTTCAAATCATGTATGGAATGAAAACATATGTGGTTCTCGAACCATATCTACTCATCCTGATCATAGTTAAACTTAAGAAGATTTCAGACTTTTCTTTTCAACTCATCATCTTCCTTCTATTCTATTATAATATTAATTTGGTAAAAGGGTTTTACATTATTTTTATAGTGATAATAGTTTCCATTTCTTTCATGTTTTATAGATTCATTCTTTTGAATGTAGAAAAATTTTATCTTTTTTGATCTTTATAATGGATAAGCTTGCATGACCCTTCCAACTTAATGCTATGGCCACCTTGTTGTTTTTCCCAATGTGGTAATGTATTTAGGAACCATAATCCATTATCAACTATAACCATATTCTATAGAAAATGTTCAACTCCATCTATGTGAATATATATTTCATACTTTTATGATCAATTTATATATCAAACTTTTCTGCACAATGGTAATGCCTCCAATATTTAATACAAAAATTTCCACTTCAAATTACAAATCTAGAGATGGGGAATTTTACACATGAAGCCTCAAATTACGTATGGAATAATTGATAACCACGTTATTCATCATATGTAAAAATCCCAATCCAATTTTTTATGAATCTTTTGAGATTATAATCCCTTATATAATATAGGGTAATATATGTACAGGTGCACTGCCTATCCTTATCATTAGTTCCATTAAATTTTCACATCATTCATCTGTCCAGAGGAACCTAACAAATTTATATGTTAACTTGATCATAAGTTTAGAAAGTTCTGTTCAATCTTCTACAGATTATTTATAATTTCAATCTATTATAAGAAAGATACAGATATTAATCACTATGGATGGTTAAGGAAAACATTAAATATCCTTCACAATCGATTAATCTTCTGCTATACCATCTATTGAGATTAAGTGACCCAAAAATGAAACCTTTTGTAACCATAATTTAGACATGGTAAATTTTAAAAATAGATCATCCTTCCTTAGTTCCTTTAGTATTATTTTGTAATGATTTTCCTAAAAAGTATTTTATTGATATCCATACAGTTGGTCATAAAATTCATTAATATTGTAAAAAGGATACTTATAATTGATAATGATCTTTTTCAACTACCTCCAATCAATAAAGACTGACACTGATCAAAATTTATTTTCACATTAATAATTTATGAACCCCATGGTGACACACAGGATGGAATGAAACCATTACCAAGCTTTTCGTTGAGTTTGATCTTCAATTCCTACAACTCAATCAGATCCCTTCTATAAACATTATTGGAAATTGGTTTGGAATAAGTTATATGTTATATTGTGAACTAAGCATTGATTTTTGGAGGAAGATTGGGAAAATATTTATGAAATACACCTACCAAATATTTAAAAATAGGCATATCATCAATGTTAATTTTCTTCCCAACCATTTGAGATAAAAAAAACCATTTTTATTGGAAATAAAAGCCTATATATATGATGTATTCTCTATAGGAAGATTTTACTTATAATAAAATTGAGAGATGATCATAGTATGATTTGAAATATCAAATTTAAATTTCCAAAAATTATAATTGATGTGGGATTTATGTAAATAATTCCAATCCATGCCTATGTTGACATCAATTTCAAACAAAGGATGAATGAAATTTTTTTGTAGGAAAACATTACCAAAAACATTAACCATAGGGGAATCATAGACATGATATGAATTCATTGTACTGTAAGTGGTTTAAACCACTAATTACACATCTAATTCTTTTTGTTAAATATAAAAACCCCTAGAAAATTCTTTTGATATGAAAGTGTGGGTAGATCAGGGATCAAATATGAAATTTTTAGATGTAGATTGGATAGTAATTGTACTTTCCATCATGTTGTTATCACACCCATCCACTGAAATAATTATTGCATGATATTTTTGGTTTTACCTAATCTAAATAGATTATTAATGTCAATGATCATCACTATCCCTTAGGTTTTGGTAGTGGTTTGTATCACTCCCATTCCCCTTACACTTGCTGCATTGAATCAGGGGACACGCATTTTGTGCGGATTTTTCTCCATTATAATTTTGAGCTAACTTATTCCCATAACATAAATAATAAAAATTTCAGGGACCTTTATTTACACATATTAATGATTCAATATACCCATTAATACAAATTACTCTATGCTTCTTCCCACAATTCCAACATAATGGGAAAATCCCCTTCTTTTCTACATTGTTTTTTATATTTTCTTCAAAACTAATTCTACCTCTTCTTATAAAAAACATGAGATTGATACATGATTCTAACCACCATTTCAACTTTAATTGAAATATTACCAATATCTTTATAGATACAAAAGTCATTTGTGAAAAAACTATTTTCTAATATATATATTTGATCCGTAGAAGAACATATTAACATTTCTTTTGGTTATTGTGATAATTACTGAAGTGTACCACACAATTCTCATGAAGTTATACTATTATGTACCGAAATATTAATCATCCCTTTATATAAACTCAAGGAAATAATTCTCCATCAAGATAATAATATTATAAGGAATTTACATATTGAAAATATAATTTCTTGAACTCATCCTATTCCATAGATTCTATCTCATCATGCTACCTCATATTCTCTGTTAGAGTCTACCACTATACTACATTACCTCCTAATGAATACACTGGAAGAATAAATTTTTCATCCAATGAACACTTGATAATGGAGAATATGTTTTCAGTAGTACTGATCCATTATTCAACAAATGGTCGATCATAAGACACTTTAATAGAATGCGGAAATTTCCTTCATAAATACTCAACAGAATATTGTTTCCCCAATTTCTCAAGTGTCTTTCCATAATGATTTATATCTTGAGAAATCTATGTGAGCATATCAATGGGGTTTTCATTCAATATCTATAGAAATCGGTTTCTCAAAAGGCCAATCAATGCATTTTCCATCACAATTACCATTAACGACATTCCTTAGTATTCAATCCAATGAATAATACAAAAATTATATAGTCAGAAATAATTTTCATATTGAGGTACCACATAATCATGAAAATTATCTTACAGGATGTCTTAATTCTGATACCATCATTAAAATACGACTCCTTAGGTTTATCATATTTTATCAATATCCATAATCTATTTAATTACTTCATGATTGTTCAGGAATAGTTTTTGAATTTCTAAATCATATCCCCCAAGCATGTAAAACCATGTGTGCAGTAAGGGCCATTATCTTGTACAAAATACCCCAAGTCAAGCCCGAAACAGCTTGTTGGAGTTGTTACCCCAATGTAAATTTGTTGCAAAGCCACATCACCTATTAGTATCAATAAAAGGATGTATTTATAAAAGACACTCACTCTATACTTTACCAAAATTCCACTACATTTTCCTATATTTTTTTCTTATACATAGAATTATACATAGACATTTAATTAGTTTTCTCACGAATATTTCTTATCCTAGATTCCATAGGTTAGAAAAACCCCTACATTGATACCAAATATAGTGACCATTGCTTCTAATACATTATAATTACTTAAAAATTGTAGAATAATTAAATCATTAAACAAATAGCTTCCCAAAGACCATACAATTCTAGTGACTTATGTAAAATGGAAACATAAATAGTGATACATACGGAAGATAAATTTTCTTCTACTAGGTTTTTATTGACTATAACCCTTATTATACACATAAAATATATTAAATATCATCATATACTAGGGAATGAAACAAAAAAAGGGGTGTACTCAAATGCTCATTAAGGGTAAAAGGGGGTGATTTGTAGGCTAATATTTAGATTATGGGTATGAGAACAAGATCATGAAAATAGAATATCATACCCAACATGTCAAATATCCAATACACGAATCATTGCCTAAATCTTGGTGGGTTCCAAGAATGAATAATAAGGAAATAAAGAACATAATCCATGAATGAATAACATAGTAATAAACCATTGTTTTATGGAAGACACACAAGAATATATATCGATTTACATAGTATTCATGGAATTGCTGCTGAAACAATATTAGTGGAAAAAGTCCTTTAATGAACATTGTCTACACCCCGTTCATGACCTGTATTACTGAACTATGTTTACCACTCCTTTAGGAACATTATTATTTACGTGAGTTCATTTCCTATTCCAGCCCTATAATATTGTACTGTGTTTATTTCTCTTTCCAAACATGTATATATCATGACATATAGATCATTACCTTGTGGATTAGAAGGAGATAGAGGGGTGACCCATTGTATTTGGAAATCATAATTACATGTTCCAAAAGATCATAATTAACCATATCATAACTCATGAAATGAAATGGGTGTTATAAACATGTAATAATATCAAAACATGTTGAAAGAGAATGGTTTTATAATCATTTCATCTTGAACAAAACCCATGAAACGAATCTACTTTCAAAACCATATAACGAATTAAATAGAATCAGGATTCAAAAGTATATAACACGTGAAGGATAAATAAGTCTCATAAACATAAAGCCATCAAAACATAACACATTTAGAGAAGGAATGTAAGTATTAAAATTCTATAATTTTCTCTTAAATACATGAGTAACACCAATTGATGAAATCTTTTAATGAGAATTAATTTGAAATATCATTTAAACTTTTTTGTGGAAAATATCCGTTCAATATTGAAAATTATTTTTAAAACTTAAAACCATTTTAAAAACACTATTCATTGAATTTATATTTGAAAACATGTAAAGGAACCATTGAAAACAATAAAACAATTTTAAAATAGTTTTTATATTAAAATGGTCTTCAATGATCTTTTTAAAAAAGTTTGATTTTTTTAAAACATGGTTTTTGAATATAATATATTTCTGATCGGAGAGATAGACATTTGGATTTTACTAAAAAAATGTATTAAGTACAAAACAGTTAATAAATGGTACATATAATTTGATATAACATGAATATAAATAATTGAAGGAAATTCCTATGTGTTCTTGGGAGATTGATTTAAATACATAATCATAGGCTTCTTAAACAAAAACAATATTGAAAAGTGATGAGATTGTCTAAAAAAACTTATAACTTGGTAACATGGGATCACACACTCCATGTATGAAAGTGAATTTAAATCAATCCTAAAATATCATGAAATATTGTAAATTCTGGTTACAACAGGTAAAATGGTAGTTTATGCACCTCTAAATAATATTTAGGTTCATATAAAACACGAGTCTCATTGAAGGAAAATAGAGAAAAATCAATTTTACCGATTTAGTAATTTTTAATACATTGACACCATGAAAGAAAGGTCAAAAAATAGATATGTAAATACACAAATATTTATCTATAATATACATAGAATAAAGTCATTTTATGTACATACACTACACGAAACGAATGAGTTTAGAACATAGCAGGTATCTCATGAAAATAAAAAGTAAGATAAAATTCCATCAACTTGTGTCCTGACTCATGTTATACTTATTCAAAACACCTATATACTAAACATATTTTTATTATATATCTTTAACAAAACCATATTATAATATATAATACAATATTTTGTTTTATTATGAAATTATATTACACACAGGTAATCAATACAATGGTATTGTTTCACTTCGGTTAATATTTTTTTGTTCTTGTCATGGGTCTTAATTGGTCATATCATTGGTATTTATTCTTTATGTCATTATTTTCAGAATTTAAGCCAGGAAATAAATATCATATATATACAGTATAAGTGTATTATAATAATATATATAATATATAATTATGAAATGAAATACACCATTCTAGGAGATGGTAGGCCATATATACGCATGAACACTATTTCTATTTAATAGTCATGTTAAATGATAGAAACTAAAAGTAATATGTGTATACATATGATTTTGTATATAATTGTTAATTTACATTTATGATATAAAATAAATATTATATATTTAATAAATCCATACTTAACATAATCTATGTAGTTTATGAACAAATCATATCACTTTGAGGGGGCAGTAGTCCACACATCATCAGATTAAATTATCATATTAACATCAAATAGAAAGTAAAATAATATGTGTTGTTAAATGAATAAATAAGATAAAATAAATAATAAATATAATATAACATATATAAATAGAGTTTTTATCATAATATCCACCATTATAAAAATTATGTAAAATTGAACAATCATCATTTAGTGAGGTAGTAGATCACCATACACATAAACAGTATGTTTGTTATCCATTCAATGGTGGTGTGTGTATGTGTATTTATAAAACATATCATAAAAACCTCCTAATGTAATTATGATATTGATTTTTTTATATACATGATATAAAGGGTGTGTAGAAGGTTTTTAGGTAAAATAAATGAATAGATGTCGAGATAAGGTGTTACATCTTAATCGTGTAACTCCTTTTGATTTGTGCCAAAAGGAAAACATGGATTGCCTTATACACAAGGAAGGGATTATTGACGTAAGGAAGGATTCATTGATATTTTATTGTAAATATATTAGAAGAAAATAAGTGCATCGAGAGGTGTTAGGATGTGGGACAGGTGGTGGCCTTTTATAAGTAATGAAAAGGACTCACTTGGAATTTTGGAAAAAACATAGTTGTAGACATGTAGTTTTCTTAATATGTCATAAAAACTAACCTAGATAATTTATGGATGGTTTATCAAATAAATATGTATAGAAAATGGGGTTTGGACAAGTGGGTAGGTCATTTGGACCCCTATGTTATGGTTTAGTGGGTAATTATGTTTAGTTTGACATTAATCGACTTGATAAATTTTAATCACGTTTAATAATCATTTTGGTTAAAAATAAACATGAGATAATTATAATATAAATATCATAATAATTAATATTGTTTATTTTTTAAAAATTTAATTCTCAGAATCTGAAAAATTATTTTTAATGTTAATCTCAAAGATGGGCTGAAATTATGGGTCTTTAAAGATGAATGAAGTTCAAAAGATTATTATGTATTTATGTCCAATTCCAAATTGAAACTGATTATAATGACAAAAATTTTATTAATAATTTAAAATTGATCTATTTTTACCTTAAATTAAATTTAAAATATAACTTAACATTAATAATTATATAAAACAAATTCATTTTTAACTAAAAAGTCAAATTTTTACTATTCATAAATAATTAATGTTTCTATGAAAAATACAAAGAATTCACCCTATGATAATATAAACAATATAAATTAATTTTTTTTTAATTTATCAAAATTAATTTCTAGATTTGTAAAAAATTAATTTTATTATTTTTCATAGAAGGTTATTAATTGCAGATCATTCGAGAAAAAAGTACATTTACAAAAAAAGGACATTACTGGAAATAATATCTTTAACTATCAATATATATTATTTATATAAATAATTTATAAACATTTTTTTAATAATATTTATAAATATTTATATTAATATGTTTAATGGATAGGTTATAATTATCTTATTTACATAATTATGAATGAAAAATGATATGTTGTAGAATCATTATTGTTGTGTGTAATGTACACTAAGTCAATGTTTTAGGTAAAAAATGAGGATTAACTATTCCATGTAACATTATCCACATTGTATGTTTGTAATAAATGACTTGTAGGAGAGTTGTGAGTGGAAGTTTTTACTTATTTCATTGTAATACAAAAAAAAAATTAATTTATTTGGGAAAACAATGACTAAAAAAACTCGGGGTGTTATATAAAGGTTTCCCAAAAACAAATTAAATTAGATATTAATGTCACAAGGTTTTAAATATGTCTATAAAGTTTTTAAAAAAAATAAATGTCATTTATAAACATTAAATTTTATGTTTAACCACTTATTAAACATTTTCCTTAATTGTTGTAATTCATTTCAACTATTTCCACTAATGATTTTGGTCAAAAATTTAATTCTACATATTATACATTAAATATTTTTCTAATGTGAAATATGGAATTTATTTCTCTAATTTAAAATAATATATGTTGTATAAGTTAATTAAAAATTATTCTTATAGACACGGTGAGAAATCAAATTTTAAAAGTGAAAATGTATAAATTTTTATAATGCTTATATATCAAATTTCAATATAAAATTGATTATAGTAAAAATATTAATATTATTATATATATAATTTAACTAAATAAAGTTTAATACCCTTTTAAAATATAATATAACTATATAAATAAATAATACAATATTGTTCCTTCCAATTAAAATTCAATATTTTTCACTACCCATGAATAAAATGAAATTTCTATTAAAAATAAAAAAAATAAAGCTAAGATAATATTTATATCCCACATAAAAAATAAATATTTTTTAATAATTTGAGAAAAAAAGGAAAAAATTATTTTTAAATTATTTGTTTCATTACTGATTAATCCATTTTTTATAAAAGGTACTTATTTTCAAAAATCATTTCATTTTATTATAAATTATTTTATTTATATTTATAATCTATACGTAACTAATAAATATTTGAAAACTTTATATTATAATAAGTTATTTAATCATATTACTTCCCTCAATTATAATGGTTAGGTGATAACTATCATATAAATTAATAATATTAATTCTTTAATTTAGTTTGGTAATACTATGTATTGTGTGTTACACAAGACAAACATTATGTAGCATTTATTGAAATATTGAATTGGTTTTTCATATAAACATATCAAAAAATGTATCATGAAATGAAATAAATCAAGGAATTTTTGTTTATTTTAATTAAATAATTTATTCATACTCACGGGGTTAAACTAATGATATAAATTGTTTCACCCATAAATTTATTTTAGTGATATATTAGTGAACTGTTTTGATATCGTTTTTAATAAATGTAATAATATCATAAACCAATGATAATTAAAATTGAAAATTTTGTGATATTTTTTACATATTAAGAATTAATCTAAAAATAATAAAAACATGTCAATAAATTTTAATGATTGATAGATATTAGCGTGATATGTTTCCTTGAAATCAAAATTCTATATATCTTATTTGAGACTGTATGATTTTATTAGTGGATTGAATCATATATTTCTATGATACTAAAAATTACATGAACCAGTTTTTAAATTTTTTATTCCAATATATAATTCATTTGTCTTGTGTTTTGGCCATATACTCCGTCATATTTCCCAGATTAATGATAATATGATAGAGGTTAGAAGAAATAAGGTTTCATTTTCATAACATTTTGATCTTAAATTAAATATAAATGGAAGTCCTACATAGACAATCTATTTTAGTTACTCTTAAGTATATATAAGTTACAACCACATGAAACTCAAGTACATGATTGATAGATCTAATTATTTTGGTTCAGAGGAATACCATTGAAATGTCCTGGAATTTTATTAATAAAAAATTCCTCTTAAATTTACCTATGTATTGTATCAATGAATATAATCTTAGTTTTATTTTATTTTATTAATTTTACATAAAATATATTTACATCATAAGACAATTGAATGTAACATTTTAAAATGATAGAAATGTGTTTTTTATATTCATTATAAATCTATATTTTTAAAAAACATATATATTTTATTTTCATCAATATTCATTTAATGTTGTCTTTAAAATAATTAATTTTTTGTAAAATTTTTCAATTTAAATTTATATAAATGATTATATGTTTTTATTGTATCATAAATAATTTTCATAATCTTCATATTTTTAATTGATTCATAATGACTATTATTATTGAATAAATAATAATATGATTAAAAAAATAATTATCATATTTATAAAATTATTTCAAGAAAATAAATGTCTTTTTTATTATTTTAATTTATAAATATTATAAGGATTACTTCTTGGTACATTTTTAATAATTGATTTTATTGATAATAGGGAAAATATAGAAAAATATGATTGTTCACATTATAAGGTAAATTTATGATTAACTACAGATGAGATGATTTGTAGTTCCAATACCTTAAACTCACATGCCCCTTTAATTATATATAAATATAATAATAATCATCACTATACGTAGGCAGGATAATAATTAATAAAATCATGAATATTATAATCACAAACCCCAATATCATCCTCTTTTAAATAAAAGCTCATTTCATAAAAATTATAATCCAATTATCATTCCCTAACCCTATCAAAGTATATTCCAACCCATATTTATCGCATCATAATGTTTTTCTATTATCGAATGATCAATTTATGAAGGCATAATGTGCATTCTAATGAATGAAAATCAATGGAGGAGTTTGTTACATCTAGAATATTCTTTAATGTTGTTTTGTAACTATACATACAGTCAATAATAATTTTATTAATCTCATATCATATTTATACTTAAATATTAGTATATTAGTGGAATATAAATTATCCTACTCCCATCATTTAATTCTAATACTAAATAATATCACGAGTTTATGTTGGATAATGATCTTCATGCACAATGCAACAAATTTTTCATCATGACCACCATGAGTAGTTATGATAATAATTTTATGGTAAAATATTATGTTGAAATGTGTATTAAAATTAATTTAGTAGTCAATAATGGGTAAATAATCCTAAAACTAAATAAGAAAAATATATATCATAATGGATGGTAAAACCATCTATGTGATATTTTAATTAAACAGTAATTTTTATTCTCAATGAATGATGCCTATATTAAAAAATAGCTATTGGCGCTTCTTTCCATCACATAGTCTAATGAATGTAAAAGGGAAATTCCATAAGCACAAAGAGAGTCATCCTTTGAAGAACATAAAAAATGGACAAATCCATGAACAAGGAACCTTTTATGCATGGGTCTTGCAAGTTTCATTATTATCTCACGAGTCAGTTGCGTGCCACTTATGGGTCTCACAAGTAACCGGTGTGCCCTATTCTATTTTCTCCCATGGTTCTCAGTGGCCTATAAATACCCCCTGTAGGACCCCCTATTTCGGGGACGAAAAATCCAAAACTCATATTCATGGTCTGGTCACCCATGTCTCTGTCTGGAGTCTTCCAAACACTTATAAGGTAATTCTTTACCTAGAATGGAAGCTAAAAAGAGGAAGAATAAGGCCTATGTGTTAGTACTCAACAACACTTGGGCGCCTAAGTGTCCAACCCTTAAGGGAAATGAAGACACTTGCGTGTCAACTTTTCCTCTCATCTAAACTTGTGTTCCACCCTTCTGAAAGTCTATAGGGATGGTACTAAGGGCTCTAATTCAATTTCTCCCATGTATCACTTCATGGACTCTTCATCGCCCTAGTTGACTCATGTCCCGCAATTATACTTGCATGACCAGGACTTGCATGCTAGACAAGGACTTTCACGCCTCCTTCCAATTCAATTCCTTTATTTAAATCCACCCTTCCCCTTTATGATCTAGCCTTAAAAACCTTCTTCAAATCCATTTGTTTCATGGTTCATTTTTTGGCTACCTTATCTGAAAGGAATTATGAGAAGTTATTTTGATTTGGGCCTCCTCCTCATGAGTAATCCCATTGTCTCAAGTCCCCTTATATTGTTCCTCTATTTAAGGTGTAATCCCTCGTCATAATATATCTTAACCTGGGCCTCTTTTTCAAGATTAATCCCCAGTCATTATTTCACTTAACCTGGGACTCTTTTTTAGGATAAATCCCCAATCATAATTTATCTTAACCTGGGAATCCTCCTTAGGAGTAAGCCCCACGTTATCTATTCATGGTCATCCTCCTTAAGAGTATACCCCAAATTTTTTTATTTTGGAATCCTCCTTCTCATGATTAAGTGAGAAATCATATGTTAAAGTCCCCCCTAATTTGGGAATCCTCCTCAAAAGTAAGCCTCAAGTTAGAGTATCCAAATCTTTATAAAGCCTGAATATCTTTATTGACCTTGTTCCTAGGATTCTTTCCAGAAGAAAATCCAAGTCTTAACCTACTTAGAAAATCACACATACATAAGCCCCATATCATTCCTTATGACCACATATTTCATGGCACAAATTTTTAGCTTTACTGATACCTATTTTTTCCCACAACTATAATGGCTCAAATGAGATTAGAGTGTAAAAGTAATGACGACACATCTCTTTGGGCCATTAATCATACGTAATCGCCACAATTCTTAATCGAACAATGTGGTCATTGATCTCTACCTTAAAAGTAGAGTACGTAGGAATCCTTTCTAATGTTCAAGACCATCACCCATTAATTCTCATATGTCCCCTATGATGTTGAACTTCATCTTAATTCCCGAACTACGTGGTTTCTAATTCCTCTTTAACATGGATACATAGGTAGCCCATCTATGGGTATGATCCCAACTCTGAAATAACCCATGTCCTTCTGAATAACAAAAAACATTAAGTTCCCCACTAGGTGGATTTAAAACTAATATGGTTATCATATTAATGAAGATATTTATATATAATGTGTTTAAGGATACCATTTTCTAAGAATATTTAATAAATATTGATGATTCTCTATCGATGATGAACCTCAGATACATTAAAAAGATTCACTAAATCTCATACATATTAATCATTGATTACCAAATTTAAAGGAAAAATCTTTTTCATACTTGGTGAATCAATAAGTCTTCTTGAACATAACATAAATCTATATGAGTTTTTCGGATTAGACAATAATTCCTCCAAAAATGGTGTGATGAGTCTTACCTCCCAACCTCTCTACCAATGAAAATTCCTAAGCCTCATCAGTCCACAACTAATGAGAACCTACATTTGGAAAGTAGGTCCAAATTAATATAGAATAATTTGATGTTTCCGGTTCTATGAACAAAACCATTAGAAACTGATTGGAAAGTTTGAACCTTAAACAAAAAAGGTCATCCCCATTTCCAGAAGAAATGAAAAATGTTGAACCCGACATGAATACTTTACCAAGTTAAATGGTGTTTTACTTATTTGTTAGTCCCCTATTTAACTTAATATGAGGGCCAACAAAGAAATCAATAACATATGTTCTCATCCAAAAGATGTAGTTTGGAAAGGCTTATGTTGATTATGTCTGCTATATCAAAAATGAACGCTTTTCGATGATCTCATTGTATTATAGAAATGGATTCTTTAAAGTTCACAGCTGTGAATGCCTCGACAACTACTCCTGCTAGATCCTCATCTACTCTGAGGACTACATCACCTACTCAGCATCTGCAACGTTGGGTCTCAAATGTATTGGTTAAGTAATATCATCAGCATGGTACCATTCCAACTCTAATGGCCGCTCGACAAGCCCTATAAGTTAACAATTCACCCTGGTTGTCTGGAGAGCGACAACCAGTGGTCAAGAAGCATGTGGTGATAAACACCGTCTCCAGCCGTTTCGGGTCATCATCCCCGAAACACAACAAATAGTCCCACCTGTAGAGACCCGAATCTTGACGTACATGGACATTACATTACTTTTTCGGAATACTTATTACATAACAAAAACACACACACCCACAAGGATCGTAATAGTTTAGTGTCTTTGGAAACTCGGAATATAATCTTCTAATCGTGGTGGAAGATCTTCAACATCTCCCATAAAGATCTTCCTTTATTTTATACCTAAAACCTTTCTTTATATCCTGGGGAAAAGAAAACATAAAAGGGTGAGCTCAAATGCTCAGTAAGGGTAAACAAAAGAAATATCAATCACATCATATACATAAGAACATAGCTTTTGGAAATCATAACCTGCAAAAGAGATCATAATATCATAACATGGGATAAATCATAGAAATGAAATGTAATCCCAATAATCATAACATAAAACCTGAAACTTTGTGTCCTACACACATAATCATAGAGAATCATTTCTTATTAGTCAAGACTCATTTCCAAGACTATCTTAGTGGACAAAGTCCATTTCTGAACCGAGTCACCCTCGTTTCAGTCCTGTTTCACTAAACTGGTATAACCTACCATTCCAACCATGTCTATCTCATGAGATATAAAATCTTTACCCAATGCATTGGAGGGAGATATAGGTCCCACCCATCTCATAATGATACCATTTTTATGTGTTCCACAAAATCATAAATCAAACATCATTGCATAACCCATGTAATACAAATTGGAATCTTAAACATCATGACATCATAAATAAATTCATATAAGATAAAGGAATTCATAAAAATAATTCCATCACAACATGATCAAATAAATGTAATATTAGGGATAAAAACAGAACCCTTTATTATCTTAGATGGAAAATAATTTTGATAAAACACTTGAACTCCATTCTTGAGGAAAATATCCTTTCTTCTTCAAAATTTTTTTTCCTTTCATAACATGTCATACGACTTTAAAATAAAAGAAGTTGATTAAAAATAAACTTGAAAACTTGTAAATTAAGCTTCTTGGAAATAATGTTTTAAAAATCCATTCATGCCGTATAAGTTAAAAAAAACATTCTTCGTACTTTTGTCGGAAAAGTCAAAAAGTACCTCGTAAGAAAAACGACAAAAGATTCCTTTCATATTCTTTAATAGAAACTCACCAAAGGGTAAAATTTGATTTAAACTATAGTAAGTGGATGGAAAGAATATTACATATTGAGGGAACATGGATGTGGATGATAAAATACACCCCAGTAAATGCCAAAGTAAAAACAATCTCGGATAAAAATGAGATTGTGATATTTTCCCTTACCTTAGGTCCGACTTGCTTTGTAAGTGTCTGAACCTCTTGTATAATGATTTAAATCATGTTATTGACTTATTCCAGAATCATATTCATTGTTATTATATCACATATGGTCCACTTATGACTTTATATTACCAGTTCTTTTGTAAATTCATGTTAAAGTAGCGTTTTGGGTAAAATCGTCTCATTTGTCGTTCGTGTTTTTAACTTGTAATTATTCATATGATTACTTAGATAATTATTACATAATTATACAATATAAAAAATTATTTATATATAATATATATTCAGAATATACATATATATAATGGATCGATAAATGGAAAGAAATACACCGTTCATGGAGACGGTAGGCCGTACGTATGCATGAACGCTGTTTTCTTTTCGTTATTGAATTGAGTGGAATTATGTATATTACATACATATATATACACATAAATCCAGTTGCTTTATAATGTCATATATTTCATTATTATTTCTTATATATACTTTATAATCATTCTTAAATGGTTAACATGGAGAATGAATCGCATCGCGTCGTGGAGACGGTAGTCCGTACGTACGCACGAGCGATGGTATCATTTCCATAATTATTCAATTGGATTGGAGTGGATGATACAATATATCAGAATCAATATGATGTTCTAATACCTATGTATAGTTATTCTTTACACCATTATACCCATCCATGTAAGGTGGTGGTGGAAAATAGATTACACCACGGCGTGGAGACGGTATTCTGTATGTACGCACGCGCGGTGATTTCCTTTTTCCGTAGGATGGATAGAAGGTTAATTAGAGTTGTTTCATATTTATAATAACATATCAGTATATACTAAATACTGATGTTATTACTTTATCATGAAACAACTAAATAAGAGGAAGTTGAAGAAGAATGAAATTGAAAAATATCGGTAATGGATATTACCTCTTTTTGACGCGCCTTCACTTAACCTCCACTTAATGAACTAAGGATGGTCTTTGAAGAAGACCATGACCTCTAGGATGATACTAGCGAAGTGGAGAAGAGATTTTGGTAGGGTTTGGCCGAGCTTGAATGCTCAAATTGGTGTGAGGAGGAGAGGGAGGAGGTGCCCTTTTATAAGGGAGGAGAGGGGCATCTTAGGAAAATCTCAAAATATTATTTTATATTAAGGACAAATTCGGTTTATAATGGTTCCAAATGGTCTTATTTAGAGGATAATGTGGGTATGGGTCGAAATACTTTCATCCAATAGGATTTAACCAAGTTTAGGTTATTATTTTAACCTTATCAATTAGATTTAACTCTAAGTTAAATAATTTAACTTTTACCGTGTCTTTTTGTTTTCTTACATTATATGGTTAATAAACTTTCTATATCAAGCAAAAAGAACCCCAAGTTGTTTATTATTAATATATCTATCCTTATATAAGTCATTTGGTAGAACCTTAGATTTTTAGTAATTAAATAACAATTAATAATATAATATTTGTTTTAAAAACTAATTTATGTCAATTTTGACACTATTTGGTACATGATTTTTATGAAATTTCTAACAGAATGATAAGTTCCAAAAAAGTGACTTAGATCAACAATATCATGGAATATTAACATATAAAATTATCATATGTCATAAAAAGTCTGAAATTACATTTATTTGGGCATTTATAACATCATTTATCTTAATATTTTCTTAAAAAGGTAATTACTCCATCATCGTTGTGTCATAAATAAATTAACTTATTTAAAGTATAAAAATTACAAATAAAATAGAATTATGTAGGAAAGCTTTTTAGATTTCTAATGAATATTTATAGCAGAAATTATATTATGTATAACTCTATATTAAAAATGTTTTATTAAATAAACATTGATTTTAACTCTTTTAACTCTTCTGTGAATTAAATAATTATACATGTCCTAATCTAATCCATGTGGGCCTAAATGATAATATTTTACACTTAAGGTTGTTTTAGGTCTAGATACACTTGTCTAATAGGATTAGGACATGTGTTAGGGTAATATTAATATCATTTTTACCCTTAATTACCCTATTTACTTTTAACCGTGGTAAATAAAAGTAAAAAGTTACTATTCACCAAAAATTATTTTCATCTCATTGAAACACATTTTACTTACTAACATCAACTGTGTCTCTTGGATTTTTGAAATTCCATTCACAGAAGCGGTAAAATTATGATTTATGATAAAATTAATTTTTTTTAACTACCACATAGTAGTTTCACTATTCATCAAAAATTGAAGTTTGTAAGAAAAATTCCAAAATTTCACCCTAAGCTATAATTGATATTCCGAATTCAAAAATGATTTCTATTTTACAAAACTCCAAACATTTAAGTTGCATTAAATAATTTTATAATTATTTTCCGCTGTCACAATAAATAGCATTTTTTTAAGAGATAATAACTATCAAAAGATTGACACTTGTTTATGTCTGGTGTAAATGTGAAATTACATCCAATGACCAACATTGTATTGAATTGTAAAAATATATTCTAAATTTACTTTAAAACCACTCAAATTAATAATTTATCACAATTAATTATTTCAATTAAAAATGTTGTTTTTAATTAAAATTTAGTAATTTTCACTATTCATCATAAAATGAAAGTTATCCGAAAAGTACCAAAATTTTACCCTAAGCTAATTTCGATATTACGAATCCAAAAATAATGTCCATTTTGAAAATAAAAATAAAATTTACAAAATTTCAAAAAGTGTTTATTATTGTTCATATAGCATATTGCTGTTTAGTGAAACTCATTATTGCGTACTACACACGCTATCAAGGAAGGTCGTGATTGCGTGTAATGGAAGGCAAGTCAAGGATGCGTGTTGTGAAAGCTTCTTTTGGTGTAGCGTACAACACAAGACATTAATGAAATTAAAAAGAATATTTTTCATAAAATTTCGGGGTGTTACATTCTACCCCCCTTAAAATGAATTTCTCCTTCAAAATTCGTCGGGAGTATAAATGGTTTAATATTCGAAAGTTTCTTTAATAGAAACCCATATCGTGAAAAGGAATACCAAAACCAATATTTAAAAACAAAAGTATGAAACGTAATAGTTACCCAAATAAACTAATCACTGTGTTTCCACATAGGCGAAAATATGGATATGGAAGAGAAATCTAACCATCATGTTCTGATGGAGAGTGGTAGAGAACATGGCTATGGAAAAGCCAGCAATCACAAAGCCATAAATTTGTGACGATCTAGGGTACCATCTGATTCATCGGATATAAGGGCACTAGGACAACATTTTTGGTTTTCAAGATCATTTCCTTAAAGTTTAAAATTTGAATTAGAATAAATACTTACTTTATTTTGGTACAATCTCATTGTTGTTCATGCATTAAACAATTTCCACTTCATCTCTTAAATAAATGAAGTTGAATTTGTCATTCGTGATGTGTTAGCAGATCATGTGATAGAATGATGGGTCATTCCATCTTTCTCAAACAAAAGGTTATAAAAGTTATCAAAAAATACATAAGTCCATCTATAGTGAGATTAATCATATATAGTTCCTAAAATGGACTTATACTTCTTATATCATACTGATTAATATAATAAAACTAGTTTCTACTAAACAGGGACTTCCTGTAGGCCAGTGGTAGGCGATAAAAGCCCGTCGCACTTCGGTTGTGGGTTCGATTCCCACAGCCGTGTCCGACGCGATGGGTTGTCGCCCGTCCTACAGGTTGTCCTTTTTCTAAAACTACATTACTATAAAATCCCATCAATAATATCGAAAATCTTCTATCCTTAAACAATACTAAATTATTTCCAACATAATCCATTCTAATCTTTAGGCTTATCCATAATACTGCAATCCACTCTCATAATATAGTGAAAACGATTACCAGAGATTTAATACTGTCGTTGATCCCCATATATCATAAGATATGTCTTGTTGGTCACATTCCAAACATTCAAAGACCTTAATCATGTATTCTCTTGAATACCCATTGAACATTATTGAAAACATGAATGCAGTTAAAAGTTAACTCTTTCCACGTAACAAAATCCAAAAATTCTATATACTCAAACCATGATATAACCTTCTCCTTATATTAGTCATGAGCTCATGAATACAATCAGACACCTCATTATCTTATTATTTCTTCATTATGCGCATATCATCTACTTTCCAAAAAAAAATATCTGAATAACATTTCATGGTTACTAGTACCATTAATCATACACTTTAAAAACTCAGGAAAGACAATAGTGTAACAATCCTTGGATGTCTCTTTATTCTAGAGTACCATGAGATTACTTATACAACATTACACTTGATAAACATGTAATCATTCCACTACCTTCTTAAACCATTGACCAAGCTTCAACAATTATCTCATCTCACATATCATTTGTAGTCTCTTCATCATCATCAACATAAATACTTCCCATATGACCATACTGATTCTCATCATGAGACTTTCCCGTAGGGCATTGGTTTGCATAATGCCCGTACATTCCACATTTAAAACATTTTACAATTGTTGATGTCATAGCAATACCATTATCCTCATCCCTGGTGTTAACTGAACCATTTCCTTTGCACTTACTGGCTTTGTGTCCTTCTTTTCCACACCCAAAGCATCTTCCAGTTCCTTTGAAACATTCTCCTTGATGCTTCTTCCCACATGATTTACATAGGTGAAATTGAACTTTCTTTCCTCTATGATCATCATGAAACTCCATCTTTCTCTTATTAGCCGAGTCAGGAAACTTACCAAATTTCAATTTATTGATCAAATTATGAGATTGTTGATTTGGCATAATAATGATGTTTGGACTTCCAAATACCATTTCATTATGAAGAATATCATTCCATTTTCCATCATATCCTCCATTATCGTGAATCATCTTGTTTCCAGCCATTTTCTAAAACCCAAAAAAGAACAGTGTGAGAGGAAAAAATCATGCTAGGGGAAAAAACATAATAAAGGGGAAGTACCTTCAATATCTAACATCTTAGGTTTAATTCTATGATTGTAAGCGTAATTCTAATACTATAACCTATACGTATACTTAACCTTAGGGACATCCCTAGACATACATTAGAAATATCTCTAGGGATCTCACTAATGTTTTCGCATCCTAGTTTCCAAAGGTTGACTAAACCTTTCCTCTGATACCAACTGTAGAGACCCTAATCATGACGTACATGGACATTACATTACTTTTGTGGAATACTTAGTACATAACAAAAACACACACACACAATGATCGTAATAGTTTAGTGTCTTTGGAAACTCGGAATATAATCTTCTAATCGTGGTGGAAGATCTTCAACGTCTCCCATAAAGATCTTCCTTTTTTTTATACCTAAAACCTTTCTTTATATCCTGGGGAAGAGAAAACATAAAAGGGGGATCTGAAATGCTCAGTAAGGGTAAACAAAAGAAATATCAATCACATCATATACATAAGAACATAGCTTTTGGAAATCATAACCTGCAAAAGAGATCATAATATCATAACATGGGATAAATCATAGAAGTGAAATGTAATCCCAATAATCATAACATAAAATCTGAAACTTTGTGGAATACACACATAATCATAGAGAATCATTTCTTATTAGTCAAGACTCATTTTCAAGACTATCTTAGTGGAAAAAGTTCATTTCTGAACCGAGTCACCCTCGTTTCAATCCTGTTTCACTAAACCGGTATAACCTACCATTCTAGCCATGTCTATCTCATGAGATATAAAATCTTTACCCAATGCATTTGAGGGAGATATAGGTCCCACCCATCTCATAATGATACCATTCTTATGTGTTCCACAAAATCATAAATCATACATCATTGCGTAACCCATGTAATACAAATTGGAATCTTAAACATCATGACATCATAAATCAATTCATATAAGATAAAGGAATTAATAAATATAAATCCATCACAACATGATCAAATCAATGTAATAATAGGGATAAAAACAAAACCCTTTATTATCTTAGATGGAAAATAATTTTGATAAAACACTTGAACTCCATTCTTGAGGAAAATATCCTTTCTTCTTCGAAAACATTTTTCCTTTCATAACATGTCATACGACTATAAAATAAAAGAAGTTGATTAAAAATAAACTTGAAAACTTGTAAAGGAATCTTCTTAGAAATAATGTTTTAAAAATCCATTCATGTCATATATGTTAAAAAAAACATTCTTCGTACTTTTGTCGGAAAAGTCAAAAAGTACCTCGTACGAAAAACGACAAAAGATTCCTTTCATATTGTTTACTAGAAACTCACCGAAGGGTAAAATTGGATTTAAACTATTGTAAGTGGATGGAAACAATATTACATATTGAGGGAACATGGATGTGGATGATAAAATACACCCCAGTAAATTCCAAAGTAAAAACAATCTCGGATAAAAATGAGATTGTGATATTTTCCCTTACCTTAAGCCCGACATGCTTTGTAAGTGTCCGAACCTCCTGTATAATGATTTAAATCATGTTATTGACTTATTCCAGAATCATATTCATTGTTATTAAATCATATATGGTCCACTTATGACTTTATATTACCCGTTCTTTTGTAAATTCATGTTAAAGTAGCGTTTTGGGTAAAATCGTCTCATTTGTCGTTCGTGTTTTTAACTTGTAATTATTCATATGATTACTTAGATCATTATTACATAATTATAGAATATAAAACATGATTTATATATAATATATATTCAGAATATACATATATATAATGGATCGATAAATGGAAAGAAATACACCGTTCATGGAGACGGTAGGCCGTACGTATTAATGAACGCTGTTTTCTTTTCGTTATTGAATTGAGTGGAATTAAGTATATGACATACATATATATACACATAAATCCAGTATCTTTATAATGTCATATATTTCATTATTATTTCTTATATATACTTTATAATCATTCTTAAATGGTTAACATGGAGAATGAATCGCATCGCGTCGTGGAGACGGTAGTCCGTACGTACGCACGAGTGATGGTATCATTTCCATAATTATTGAATTGGATTGGAGTGGATGATATAATATACCAGAATCAATATGATGTTCTAATAACTATGTATAGTTATTCTTACACCATTATACCCATCCATGTAAGGTGGTGGTGGAAAATAGATTACACCACGACGTGGAGACGGTATTCCGTACGTACGCACGCGCGGTGATTTCCTTTTTCCATAGGATGGATAGAAGGTTAATTAGAGTTGTTTCATATTTATAATAACATATAAGTATATAATAAATACTGATGTTATTACTTTATCATGAAACAACTAAAGAAGAAGAAGTTGAAGAAGAAAGAAATTGAAAAAGATCGGTAATGGATATTACCTCTTTTTGACGTGCCTTCACTTAACCTCTACTTAACGAACTAAGGATGGTCTTTGAAGAAGACCATGACCTCTAGGATGATACTATGGAAGTGGAGAAGAGATTTTGGCAGGGGTTGGCCGAGCGTGAATGCTCAAAGTGGTGTGAGGAGGAGAGGGAGGAGGTTCCCTTTTATAAGGGAGGAGAGGGTCATCTTAGGAAAATCTCAAAATATTATTTTATATTAAGGTCAAATTCGGTTTATAATGGTTCCAAATGGTCTTATTTAGAAGATAAAGTGGTTATGGGTCTAAATCCTCTCATCCAATAGTATTTAGACAAGTGTAGGTTATTATTTTAACCTTATCAATTAGATTTAACTCTAAGTTAAATAATTTGACTTTTACCGTGTCTTTTTGTTTTCTTACACTATATAGTTAATAAACATTCTATATCAAGCCAAATGAACCCCAAGTTGTTTATTATTAATATATCTATCCTTATCTAAGTCATTTGGCCGAACCTTAGATTTTTAGGAATTAAATAACAACTAATAATATAATATTTGTTTTAAAAACTAATTTATGTCAATTGTTACACTATTTGGTAGATGATTTTTATGAAATTTCTAACAGAATGATAAGATCGAACCAATTTACTTAGATCAACAATAACATGTCATATTAACCTATAAAATTATCATATGTCATAAAAAGTATCAAATTACATTTATTTGGGCATTTATAATATCCATTATGTTAATATTTTCTTAAAAAGGTAATTACTCCATCATCGTTGTGTCATAAATAAATTAACTTATTTAAAGTATAAAAATTACAAATAAAATACCATTATGTAGGAAATATTTTTATATTTCTAATGAATATTTATAGTCGAAATTATATTATGTATAACTCTATATTAAAAATGTTTTAGTAAATAAACTTTGATTTTAACTCTTTTAACTCTTCATTGAATTAAATAATAATAAATGTCCTAATCTAATCCAAGTGGGGCTAAATGATAATATTTGACACATAAGGTTGTTTTTGGTCGATAAACACTTGTCCAATAGGATTAGGACATGTGTTAGGGTAATATTAATATCATTTTTACCCTTAATTACCCTATTTACTTTTAACCGAGGTAAAGTAAAAAGTTACTATTCACCAAAAATTATTTTCATCTCATTGAACCACAATTTACTTAATGACATCAGACATGTCTTTCGGATTCTTGAAATTCCATTCAAAGAAGCGGTAAAATTAATATTTATGAAAAAATTAATTTTTTTTAACTACCACATAGTAGTTTCACTATTCATCAAAAATTTAAGTTTTTCAGAAAAATGCCAAAATTTCACCCTAAGCTATTATTGATATTCCGAATTCAAAAATGATTTCTATTTTACAAAACTCCCAACATATAAGTTGCATTAATTAATTTTATAATTAATTTCCACTGTCACAACAAATAGCGTGTTTTTAAGAGATAATAACTATCAAAAGATTATCACTTGTTTATGTCTGGTGTAAATGTGAAATTACATCCAATGACCAACATTGTATTGAATTGTAAAAATATATTATAAATATACTTTAAAACCACTCAAATTAATAATTTATCACTATTAATTATTTGGATTAAAAAAGTTGTTTTTAATTAAAATTTAGTAATTTTCACTATTCATCAGAAAATGAAAGTTATCCGAAATGTACCAAAATTTAACCCTAAGCTAATTTCGATATTACATATCCAAAAATAAAGTCCATTTTCAAAAAAAATTAAAATTTACAAAATTTCAAAAAGTGGTTTTTACTATTCATAACGGCTAGTTTTAATAATATTTTAATAGCATATTGTTGTTTAGTGAAACTCGTTATTGCGTACTACACACGCTATCGAGGAAGGTCGTGATTGCGTGTAATGGAAGGCAAGTCAAGGATGCGTGTTGTGAAAGCTTCTTTTGGTGTAGCGTACAACACAAGACATTAATGAAATTAAAAAGAATATTTTTCATAAAATTTCGGGGTGTTACACCTCCCATATTAAAGGAAGGTGAATGAAGAGGTCACTGGAGGACTCGATTCAAGAGGTAGGAGTGCTTCCTAGGGACTCCCATCAACAATCACCGCAAGACTCGTGCGGTAGTGCACCCTCGACATGATGAGGGTATCACTTTAGGGGTTCAACTCAGGTTCCTCAGACCCAAGCACATAATACGAACCGTAAAAGGTTAAATCTGGTCAACCGGGAGAAGGTTCCTACTTCATCCCCCTCCGTAGAAGTCCATCACACCAACATGATGTCAAAAAAGCTCAGGAATATACACCCGTCCGCCCTGATGTTACATCCCAACAAACTCGTCTCGCGGTAAAACTTCAATCCCGCCAGGAAATTCCGATAGAGTACTATAGGCAGGGACATACACCTGTTTATAATTCATTAGTCAGTCACCAGGCTTGTCTGACTATATCCAAAGAAGCTCGCCAATCAAATATGGTGGAAACTGTTAAGCACAAACATACACCTATTTACAATGATCAATTCTTTCAGAAGTGTTGTCTTCCAGTATTAAAAGAAATTCATCAACCATAATTGAAAATGAATACACAGCAGGCACATACACCTGCCAATGTTCATCAAGCCTTCCAATAGTCTCATTTGGTAGCATCCAGAGAAGTTAGTCTGAAAACTCCGATGAAAAACTTGGACCAGACTCAACTCTCTGCCCCTATTCATAAGTACGATCAATATCTGTTGATTGGAAAATGAGGACAAAACCAAGCACATACAACTACTCGAGACACGGAATGGATGTATATTCCTGTTCCAGCAGCTGAAGTCACCAAGAACATTCTAATAATTGTTAAAGATTAAAATCAAATCCCTACCCATATTCTGGATGCCTCTCAGAATATTATAACAATTTCTGTAGCATCACAGGGAAGGAATCATAAATCTATCCCTATCAGTGAAGTGACTCATCAACATGTAACTCCAGAGATGATACACACCTCTGTTCGAATCTCGGAGGGTCATGGGGCATACTCCCCCATGTCATACAGACAATCAAGTCGGGAAAATACACCAGATTTAAGTAGAGATAATTTGCCTAACATTACCATTTCTATTGACTAGGCACATACACCTTCCCATAATAACTACTTTAGTCAATAAGTGGATCCCAATGTGTGTAAGAAGGCATCTATGAAAAAGACTTTTCCAGCACAGTTTAGAAATAAAGAGCCAATTTTCAATAAGGCCTTACATGATGCTAGAGTTTTTAATGCACTCAGAAAATTATCTATTGCATCTAATGATTCTACTCTCTCATTTCCAGGTTCTGGATGTAACAACAACAATTCCTAATGTCTTCATCAGGAATTTCCTCATGAAGGCCTGCTTCATGATGGATTTATTGATCTCAAAGTGTCTTCTTCAGATGTGAGCCACGATAACCCTCTACGTGGCCAGAAGATCAAGGATAAAAAGGTTTCATCTTTTGTTGTAACCCCCCATGGTGGTCCTCGCCATGATTATAAATTTAACTGAGAAAGTCTTCTCCACAATAATAATTTGAATTGCTGGGAAAATTCTTCAATTGACAATGCAGTAACGAGAAATCCCTTTTATCTTGAGGCACATGAAAATGTGAATCCAAACATGTCTAATGCTTTACCGCTAGAAGATTAAATACTTTCTCAATCAGAAGATAGCCTAGGGTGTAGGTCATTCCCTGAACCACCCATAGGCCATTTATCATCAAATTTGATAAATAAATTCACTACCAATCTTGTTAAATCTGATAAAGCAACAAAGAAGAACAATCTTTGTTCTAATTAAGTATAAGAATATTCATTGAATGATAAGGAGGAAGTGCTAAATGTGAGAAAACAACTACTGAAAGGTGAAGTACCAGTCATGTTTTGGACTTTGGATGACTCATAATATAATATTTGAGAAATTTTGACGGATGATTGTATTCACAATATTTGTCTCAACATGTGGAGAACACTTTGACAATTAAAAACGAAAATATTATCTTATGATAAATATGAAAATCATGTTAAGATAATAAAAGGGTTACAACAACAAATCGATTTGGTATCACTCTCAGTTTCCCAGTATCCAAAGGTTGAAAAGAAGCATAGAGACCTTAAGCGTTCATGCCTTGGAACATTAAAAGGGTTGCACTAGTTAATTACCAATGCCCCATCTGGTATTCATATCAGAGGATGGGTTGTTCATGGAGCACTACATATCACTATACTCTCCAGTAAACAAAGCCCACTACAAGTGGTCTCATGCAAGGTTATTTCCCATGGTCGGGCACAACATATTGGTTTTTTGTGTAATCAATGGGTTTCTCAATAACAGGCTTCAAATAGTTCTTCCCATAGTCAGGAATACATAGAAAAAGTTGTCTAATTACTCTTGCATCAGGAAAATGAGAATATCAAACATGATTCTAGTCTAGAGCATGCATATAATTAGGTGATAAAGGTTTCAGAAATCAGTCAACGTTCATTTGAGCCAAGTGATTTGAGTGGATGTAGGTTGATGCATCTGGACAATTTCTGAACTAATGTCCGCAAAATCAGGAGAGCTTTTAAGAAAGTCTCTGATGTAGCAGTTCAAGAACCAACTCACCTTTCTAGGTTAGGGACTCTTTTATCCCAACCTTTGGGATTAATAGATGGGATTCAAGGTGTTGAGAAGGAAAAAATGAATATCCCATGTCCACTGGACTGGGGACTTTTTCAAATTTTCAATCTCTTCCTCAGGGAAAGATAGTATTCTCTTGGTTAGGGAAGAAGCCACAAGAACAACACAGAGCTTAATTATTTGGAGATTCCATCCAAATTACAATTCATCACGAAGTTCCTAAGGGATCAAAATAACCAAAGGAAATGTCTCATAAAGGACATGGAAGAAGAAAGTATCGCATAGATGCTGATAAAAGGGCTGCAATGAAAAATGCATCAATAAATGTCATCAATGCCATTGTAATTGATCCCCCAGAACATGAGGATCAATCAGAGGGATCAGACGAGGTATTTCCTATTCAAGAGGTTGTGCACATAGAAATGAATGTAGGAGGTGTGTGTACCAGAAGACAGAGGGTTTCCCAGGGGTAAGACATTTCCTTGGGTAATTCCCTTCCATACTCCAAAAAGGTACATGCCAATGAAATAGGGTAAAAGTCAGGTTATATTCCATATTTCTACTAGAGAAGGCCAATCACTCTAATTAGAGGAAAGGATTGCACGATGGGAAAAATAAATGAAGGAGTTGAGGAGGTTGAATGCAGAACTAATTCCATGTAGTCTTCTTCCCAAACGTATTAGAGTTAGTCAGTCAAGGGAATTTGTTTCAACTACTGAGATGGATCATGAATAAACACCTTTACCAGTACACCCTCATATGTCCAATAATTCGGGTCATATACAACAATGATCGACGATTATACCATCAGTGGTAGTCCCGGTCTCTACACCCGTCCAAACTCTAGTTATTACACTTTCTCATGTCGAATCTCAACCAGATGTTTCTCGAAAATAAATGAATAGCATTGAGTCATTAACAACTCGGTTGGATGCTATGGAAGGAATGAAAACAAAAATTCAACCCGAAAACAGAGCTTACCCTGAATGGGTGGATACAATTCCTCTCCCATAAAATTTTGAAAGTACCATATTCACAATTTTTAATGGTTCGAGAGATATAGATCAACATAGAACACATTTTGTTTCTCAATTTGATCCTATGATTGGAACACTTGATCAACAAGAAACAGTTAAGCTTAGGTGTTTTGTACAGTCATTACAAGGGCCTTCTTTTTTCTGGTATACAAGCTTGGAATCGCGGTCAATTGATGAGTTGGAAGATCTCCATCATAGTTACCTTCTGTAATTTAGCTCAACGTTTCCAAAGACATCAGTTTTTCATCTTCCCAATTTTAAGAAATGGGAAAAAGAAAGAGTTTCAGATTTCATTGCTCACTGGAAGGGATTAACAAATTACTTATGCTTAGCACTGCCTCAAGAAGAATAGTTTCGAATCAGTGTGGAATATTTTTGTGATGAATTACGAACATCGTTGATCCCTTTAAAATATACAGGATGGTTTCGATACCTTACTTCAATTGCTCAACAGATTGAAGACTCTCTTACATAGACTAAGGCTAAAACAATTGTAATTCCATCAGTTCCTGGAATGAGAATGGGGAAATCAAATACTGCTACAATAACACTTAAATAAGCACATGTACCTACTTCCACATAAAAACCTTCATCATTTAGAAGGGCTCCACCTCATGAGCGTCAAACAACAATGGCTGCCTGATCATGATTTTCAAAGAGATCAAAGGCGGAAACAGTTTGATGATTTTAAGAACAATGTTTGTTATTTCTGAAAAGAACAAGTTTCTAGATGCTTCATCTCGGCTCTGGAAAATAATCCGGTTCAGCTGCCAAGGACCAAAAGGCCGAACAAGGAAGGAGATTAATACCACCCCAACTATTTCCCATTTCATCAGATGTTGGGGCATCCCATTCTGGAGTGTTTTGTCTTCAAAGACCTCCGACAAAAGATGGTGGACTCTAGAAAGGTAAAATTGAAAGGTTCGTCAGCCCAAGTAGCATGTGTTACAGCTATTGATCCACAAGAAGATGGCGAGTGCATTAATTCAAAAGCAAAAAATGTATAGACATATGATTATTGGATGGTCAGGAAAATGATCACCGAACTAATTCCATTTTACAAACACACTTGAATCTATCAATTGTGTCTTCTTCTATGAATGCCAAAACAAAACCCCCTTCATCAGAGGGAAACATCATAAAAAAGGAGGAATAATTCAAAGAAAGAAGGGCAGTCATAAGAATATAAGTTTGTGTTAAATCCTAAATTATATTTGTCTCTGGCATATTTAATGCTATCTACATCAAAAGTACGGGAACCTCCCCACCAAACGACACATCCTGAACTGGATAATCAGGTAGAATCTTCATTAGATGAAGAATTGATCTTTGTTTCTGTTAACATGATTCATTTAAAAGATCCTTATGCCCATAACAGTTTCAATCATATGAGTCTGAGTTCCCTGCATCAAATAGAGGAATTAGAGGGAGAGACAAAGGTCTAGGACATAGGGGAAGACATGGTTATTCCAGAATCCACTATTTCAATCCTACCCCTAATAGAACTGTATATGAGGAATAAACTCATGGAAGCACCCTTCAGTGAGCTCAATAGGAACAAGAAATTTCTTCCATACATGGTATATTCAGTCTTGATGAAGTTATTTTGGAATAATGGTCATAGGTTAAAACTTCTTCCTCTCAAAAAATAAATAGACTTATTCGGTCTAATCTGCCTAATCCAGAAGTATTTCCAACTCCAACCCCGATACACGATGCATCTACTTCAAAAGAATCAACTTCTAAGGAACCTGTGAAACCAAATGTTCTTGTTGGGAAACACAGACCATTGGACAAAAAGTATGATGTCATGAAACATTTGGCTCAATTAGCCGCCATGTTATCAATTCTAGATGCCTTTAATCTATCAATGGATCTTCTGGAGGCACTCATTGAGTCTTTGTTGAGTCCTCAGAAATTCAAAACATCAATTTATGCGGCTGAGGTGTACCATATAGAGAATGATCCGAAAGAATTACATGCATTGATATATTTTATATATAAAGATGAGATGATTTTGTACATGGAGAAATCAGACCATTGTATCAATTTGGAAAATTCAATGATGTAGACATGCGACGAGCTTTCATTGATAATGGCTCAAGAGTCAATGTCATTCCTATTTGTACACTTCGTCAATTGGGCCTCATTGAATCTGATTTATCTCAATCTACTTTGATGTTGCCAAGATATGATAAAAATCAACAAGGAACCTATTTGAGAAATTACACTCAGAACTCAATTTGATGACCTTGTATCCAATTCAGATTTCATGGTTGTCTGTCATGACACAGCCTTCAACATTTTTCTTGGAAGACCTTGGATACATCAACATGCAACTATACATTAATCATACCATCAATGTATCAAATATTATTTCAATGATAAAATTGGGACACTGTATGGTAATAAATCCCCATTCAAAACTTCTGAATCTCAATACATTGTGGTATAATTCTATCACATGGAGGGAAAAGAGATATCCACAACAAAGAAGGTTACCAAAATTAATGCCACATATGGTTTGGAAAAGATTACAGAAAACCCATTCATTAATGTGATTACATATTACATGTTTCTTATCACTCAAATTAATAGGATAGGACCAAATCCAAATACTCATATGGAATCTTCCATAATTTCAATTACGACAACCAATCCAGACATCATGGTAGAAATTGTTGATTCACCAGGCAATGATGAAAGCTCAAATGGATATGTCTTCATTTCATCTGATGAAATCCATAAATTCAATACCACATCAACCAGGCTAGAAGAAGTTATGACAATACCATAGGAAAATAATTATGTCAATTCTCAATCCATCATCTACTCTCTATCACCCAAGGAAGACCCTTCATCATCAATAGGGTCATAAACGGTATCCTTTTCTTCAAGATGATCACATTCTAACTTCTCCCTTGATTGTGGAAATTATGCTTCATAATCTACATTGGAAGTAGAAAAAAAAGAAGTAACACATATTAAAGAATAATAGGAAGATCTCAGGGGTGCTCCACTTTGAAGAATGTATCTCTACCACTGTGGATGAACTTAGAGAAATAAATTTGGGTACAAAACAATATCCACGCCCTACATTAATTAGTGCTTCCATGACTCTTGAAGAACAAGAAGTGTATATTTAATTTTTAAATCAATATTGAGATGTATTTGAATTGAATTATATAGAAATTCTAGTTCTTGATCCTGATGATACCACTCATCATTTGGGTTTTCTAGAAAAACATTGAGGATTCAAGCAAGCTGCCAGAAGAACACACCCAACAAATGCTTCCAAAATTGAAGCAGAAGTTGACAAGATTATGAAAGAAAACATTTTCAAAGATTTTCAATATCCCTAATAGATGGATAACATTGTCCTTATGAAAACATAAGAATGGAAAAATTATATTTTGAATTGACTTCAGAGATCTTAATCAGCATTTTCCAAAGGATGATTTTCCAATTACGATCATAAAACTCTTAATTGATGCAAAAGCTAGATACGAAGATCATTTCTTCATGGATGATTATTTTGGGTACAATCAAATAAGAATGACCCCAGAGGATGAGGAGTCTATAGCTTTCAGATCCCACAATGTGTGTTTTGCTATCGGGTATGACCCTTTGGCCTGAACAATGTAGGTGCAACATATCAACATGCCATTCATCATATCATCAAACCCTTTTTAGGGAAATTTGTTGAATGTTATTTGAACGATTTGGTGGTTAAATACCGACATAAATCTAATCACTTGGTAGATCTTGAAATCAAATTCCAAAAACATTGACTACACCATTTGAATATGAACTCGTTGATATGTGCTTTTGGGGTATCCTAGAGAAATTTTATCGGCTTTTTTGTACGCCATCGTGGTATTGAAGTTGATCCTGAGAAGAATAAAATCGATCCATGGTATTTCACCTCTACAAATTTTGATGGAATTGGGAGTACATCAAGGAAACATGGCCTATATTCGGCGTTTCATCACCAATCAGGTAGGAAATGGTTTTCCCTTTACCAAATTAATGAAGAATGGAGTCACCGACTAGTGGACCGAGGATTTCCAAGGGGAATTTGATATCCTCAAGAAATATCTCTTGAGTCTACTGGTATTAATTCCACATGTTGAATGATGACCTCTTATCCCTTATGTGGGAGATTTAAAAAGACCATTGGGTGCCTTCCTTTCCCACAAGAATGATGACGGGAATGAAAATAACCTTTAATATCTCAGTCAAACTATGCATGTGGCAGAAACTCGATATTCAAGTATTGAAAAGTTTTGTCTCGCATTAATATTTGCAGTTCGAAAATTGAGACACTACCAGCAACATCATGAGGTCTAATTGGTGTCTCACAATAATCCACTCAAATTTAACCTTAGTCGTCCAATTCTTACAGGACGTCTGGCAAGGTGGGCAGTTATTTTGAAGCAGTTTGATATCCAGTATGTGTGTCAAAAGGAAATAAAGGGCCATGCTCTTGCTGATTTCATCATTGAACACCCATCAGTAGAAGATACATCTTTAGATATTGAATTTCTTGATGAGTAAGTATTCTCTATTCAATATATTATTTAAACATGGGAAATGTACTTTGATGGTGTTTCTAGAAGTCCAACAGGGAAGGAAATAGAAGATCATAAATTCAACAATGTTGGGTTCGAAATCATGCATATTTTTCCAGAAAAGGCATTTCTACCATATTCCTTCTTATTGTTGGAAGGTGGTATAAATAATGAATCATAATATCATGCTATCAACATAGTATTGGAGTTGGCACTTCAGGCACAGGTGAATCACTTAATGGTAAAATGTGATTCATATTTGGTAATCAAACTAGTCAATGGGGATTATGCCATTAGAAAATAATAGTTAATCATGTTTTATGATTACGTTAGAAAATTAATGGTGGAATTTCCTTCAGCACTGACATTTTATTATATTCTGTGATCACAAAATGATTAAATTGATGCACTGGCTAATGTAGCCACAACTCTGGTAGATCCAAATAGGGATGAAACAATCATCATTATTTTCCACCACCGTATAGTTTCACCTTATGTTCAAATCATAATAGATGAAATAAATGAAATTAGTCCCATTTCTGAACCGTATGGTCATACTATATGATGGATGATAGCTGTCAGGGAATAAATTCAGAATGGAACACTCCCACCTGATAGAGACAGGAAAAAACATGTCTGGTGACGTGTGGTCAATTTTACAATTTATGATAGCCCATATCACCTAGAATAAATTCTCTACAAGAAATATTTTGATGGAATTATCTTCAAATTTATTGATGGTGAAGAGATAGTGTTTTTCATGAAAGAAGTGCATGAAAGAGTCTGTGGTGACCACCAGTCTGGACATAGACTGTCTGATCAAATTAGAAGACTTGGATACTTCTAGACTTAAATGATACAAAATTTTGATGATTTTACAAAGAAGTTTCATTCATGCCATGTATATGCCAATTTCATTCATCAGCCCCCAGATTTTCTTCATACGGCTAAATACTCATGGCCATTTTCCTGATGGGGAATGGATATAGTGGGACCTTACCCTTTAGCTACATCCAGGTAGTATAAGTATATTCTTACTGATACTGACATCTTTTTCAAATTGACAGAGGAAATAACTCTCAAAGAAGTTATTCCTAAAAGCATTGTTTGCTTCATCAAGTCTAACATCATTAATATATTTGGTGTCCCTTATACCATATTGATGGATAATGGCATCAAATTCTGTTCATCAGAGGTATGGATGTTGTATCAATAATACAACATCAAATCCAATCATTCATCCTGGTATCATGCAGAGGAAAATGTCCAAATCGAAGCCTTCAGTAGGACTCTTTTGAACATACTTTAAACATGGTGGATAAAGATAATAAATAATGGCCTGATAAACTTTTTCATGTTTTATGGGCTTATCAGACCACCACTCGCACTACTACACGGTTAAATCCATATTCAATAGTATATGGAATAGAAGAAATATTTCCAATTGAGGTCCAATTGCCTTCACTTAGAGTAGCCATTTGTGATCAGTCATCTACATATGAACAATATCAATAGCGATTTGATGAATTGGAATAATTAGACGAAAAATGATTTTGCACCTTGCACCACTTGGAAGTTCATCATAATCGAATAGCGCAAGCTTTTAAATAAAAAGTTTTTCTTTGTTCATTCATTCAAGGGGAATTCGTAATGGTCCTCAGAACACCAATGATACTAGGAAAGAAGCCTCCCAAGCTTGAGCCAATGTGGGAAGGACTTACTCAATACATAAGTTCTACATCAATGGAACTTATTATTTAATCTCAATGGATGGAGAACTCAGTACATCACCAAACAATTCAAGATTCTTAAAGAAGTATTTTGTGTAACACAAATACACTCTCGTCCAACAAGATGTTAAACTGTGTTGTCCTAGCTACATGACGCTAAACTGTGTAGCACTAGTCCATGCATATGACCTCAAACTATTTTAGTCCTCATTGAAAGACTTTAAACTGCTTGGTCCCTCTATCATCCAACAATATGTTAAATTGTGTCACTTTTGTCCTTCATGATGTTAAAATGTGCACATGTCCTATAAGACATTAAACTAAAATATGTCCTAGATACATGATGCTAAACTGTACAACACCCTTTTGTCATACATGAAGTTAAATTGTGAATCGTTAGGGTTGTTGTTACCTCTTGTTTCTCACACCAATCACAACTCTCGTGAGCTTAGAGTAAGCTTCAAACATAACACCTTCTATGGGCCTCTAACCACGAGTATGTCCCAACACCATCTTCAGTTTTCCCTCAAGTAAAACTTGGTCATCAATTCATCCTTCAATTGAACTACGCGAACTTTAATCCTTTCCCTCTAGGATGGGTTAGTAGGAAACCTCCTGAGGTTCAAGCCCAAAACCAACATCTTCACATCGTGTCACCTCCATTTCCTATGATGTTGATCCATGAATACCCTCCCCCCAAGCAGTATATTAACATTGGTTCATAATCTCTCTTTCTATACGACGATAAACTATACAGTCCCCCTTTTTTTACACTGCAAGTTATTAAACTGCATAGCAATACATCTTAGCTACATGATGAAAAATTTCACAACATTGGTCTATGCATATAACCTTGAACTATTCTCACTTTTGTCTTATACAACAATAAACTACAACATTCATTGACACCCTCACCTGAGAGTGAATCATTATTGTCATTTATTTCCACTCATGTTTTATTCCAAAGAATATGTGAATCCATGTCAATTCCTGAACCTTTAATCTCGGAACCAATAATCATTGCACTAATGTACCTATTCACCCTTCATATGTACAAACCAAATCTGTACAGAAGGTGTTTCAAGAACTAATTATGTCTTGATTCCCATCCTTATGGGATAGGTAAAAATGTCCAAGCATCCTTCGAACCCACCTCTATGTCATTGGGCCTAACCCCAAATTCCACTTTCAGCCCCTTGGCTGAAAAGTCCCCCTGTGGGCCAATGAATGTGCTATGAAAACCCTAGTCTTTATTCACATTTGTTTTATAACAAACACACAATGTTTCTCCCTCACTATGGTCCGAACAATAAGACCCTAAACTGATATCTCTTTCATTCTCATCCCACATGAAGTTAAACTGTATTTCAAGAACTACAGTTGGATTTATTATCATTCTAATGAGATATGTAGTGAATGCCAGCATCTCAATTCAAGACCCTGCCACAACATGGTTATGTTCAGCATTGGTCTTTGTATCTCTTACATTCATTGGAAGATACCCATTTTCATGTGCCATACTCCTAATTATAAATTTGTCCAGATCTCCATAACCCTTTTCTTTACTTCTGGTCACAAAATGTCTGATACCTGAGAATTCTTTTTCCTAACTATACAACATGTTCCCTTAGGTGTCCTTGCATAAGTAGTCTGCATAACGGACTTGTCAGCCAAAAGATGCTATTATTTGACTATATAACCAATGCCCTTACGTGGCCCTATATAATTCAACCCCCAAATGGGTTTGTCGACTAAAGGTAACTTCATTTTTGGGGGTAAAACCTCTTTTGTTCTTATTTGTCTTAACGAAAATATGCAGGGATCTGCAAAAATAGCCATCCTTAACATATTTTTTCTATACTATTTTTCATGATCTGAAAGTATTAATGTCTATGGTTTATATTTACATTCACTATGTTTGGGTCAGACCTTCGTAGGTGTAACATTCATCCAATTCATTGATAATCTTGATTGGTAATATCCTCTCCATATTCAAGTACCTATCTCTATATAGAAGACTCTATGCTTTGAAAAATTGGAATCTCCATAAAATTCCATTGTCTTTTAACAATAGAAAAGTAAACTTTATCATAGTTCTTTTACCTTACTATGCAGCACGCGCCCCTAGGTGGCCTTGCATATGAAGTCTACATAATTGACCTGTCATCCAAAAGATCATATTATTTGACTATGAAGCCAATGCCCTTAATTGGTCCTGAATACTTCAACCCCTAACGGGTTTGTTAAATATTGGTAACTTCACACTTAAGAAATACTTCCTCTAATTCCCCTTATCCCTTTTTTCATATCATCCCTAAGATTCAATATTTCTTAACTCATAGTTTACATGTTTTCCCCCATACATGAATGTGGTAATATTTTTTCAAAAAAATTATCAAGGAATTGAGTCAATTTTAATCCAATCAGTCAAACTTATTAGACCTTTAAACATTATCCTTTTTATGTCCAACATGCATGACATTAGACTGCCAACAAAGGATAAGTTACTCATTAAATTGGGATCTTGTAAAAGGAACTCTGAACAAAATTTGAGTCCCAGCTTGCTAAACAAACATTTTGTATGATTTAGGAAATATTAAACAATAAAAAGATGCCATGTTTGTGGGTTTCTTTGTATCACCCTATAAAAAAAACTATTCATACTAGCCCCATTGGCTTAGGTAAATTGATTATATCACATAGCAAGAGGATGAAGGAACAAATGATTGAAGATGAATGTTTTTTCATTGATGCACAAGAGTTAGAATTACATCCATACATTAGTGCCTCTTCTCATATTCAAGAATTATAGGATGCTTTCAACATAACTTTTCATTTGATTTACGACATCCTTAGATTCATCAGAAGCCACCTGGAGTTCATTAATTCAACTAGATACAATAAGAGATGCAGTGATACCAACTCTTCTTGGAACAATTGTAAAATTATGTTCTTGAGTGAGGTTTGAGGAAATTTTTTGCTGATCAAACAGTTAGTACGTTTCTATACAAAAGACTTGTACGATTGATACATGGATTTGATAATGGAGCATAAAAAGTAAAGATCCATTTTTAGAGAGTAATTATTTTTAGATATTATTCTAATGTAATTATAGTCTTCTCTCCACCAACAGAAAACAGAAAACATATCAGCCCATGGGTTTTCTATTTTCTTATCTGAAAGGAAATTCCAGGGAGAAAAGATTTGAAAGTTCACACCATTGTCGCTGCTCTTAATGCACAACATAACCGAAATAGAGGGATAACAGTGTAGCTTTAACTTGAGAGTATGAGGTTTCAAATCTAGGGAATAAGGGCTATGATGTATTATGTAGGCCTTCTCCACTATTCGAGCCTTAACAAATGTTCGTTCAACTGAAACATTTGCTGAAGATAATTTGGTGTATGTTTGAAACCAAGAATGTGGGATATTGTTTTTTGGCTCTAGAACATTGACTCCTTGCAGATTTCCAAGGCTATATAAAGGCAGATAAATGCTCTGTGAGAAATTGACATGATACTTCTTCAATTACTTGGCCAAATCTGGGAGAGTTTTGTCGTAGATATCATAATAGTCATAGCCAATGATGTTCATCATTTCATCAATCCGTTTTCTAGCCAACTCATCAGCCGATCAAATTCTTTTGGGAGCCATTGAAGCTATACAAAGATCGAATAATTTACTTTTATGTATGTAGGTTTTTCATAAAATTTGTGATGAAATTAGGAAAAATGGATAAGGCATTAAGGTTTCCATGTCTAAACTTGGCATGAAATTCATAGTTGGTCACACAAGTTTTATCATGCTAGTACTAGTGTGCAAGTTAAAAACAGACTGATGAAGTGAGATGTAACGAACAAAAGTGTGGTGAGTAAAAATCCAAGTAACTAGTCCAACGATAGCTCACTTGTGCGACAAGAACAAGAAGTGTTCGAAAGCTGGTTGATTTTTGTGAATTGAGGCCAATATTTATAGGTGAGGCCGTACCCCTGTGCACCTGAACCTGCACACCAGAATAGTACCTTCGTGCATACTACTTCAACACCGGTACACGTTGTTTCCCATTTTCCTCATAGTCAAATCCTCATTCCTTTTTTGGATCCGACTCTGAGGGAGGACTTTTGTTGAAGCTTCTTTCCATCACAAAGTCTAATGAATAGAAAAGGGAAATTCCTTAAGCACAAAGAGAGTAATCATTTGAAGAACATAAAAAATGGAAATAGTGGTGAACAAAGAACCATTTAAGCAAGAGTCACCCAAGTTTCATTCTCGTCGCACAAGTCATTGTACACCACATATGGGTAGCATAAGTAACATGCGCGCCCTATCCTTTTTTCTCCCAAGGTGCTCAGTGGCCTATAAATACCCACTGTGGGCCCCCCATTTCGGGGACAAAAAATCCCAAACTCATATTCAAGCTCTGGTCACCCAACACTACTAGAAAATGGGTCTATACCCACGGTTTTACGAAAAAATGGGGGTATAGAGTACCCATATACCCACGGTTTTCCAAAACCGTGGATATAGTGTTAATATGGGAACCTATACCCACGGTTCGACCTAAAACCATGGGTAAAGGTTTATTTTAAAAAAAATATACCCATGGTTTTGAAAACCCATGGGTATATGTGTTCTTTTTAAACCTTATACCCACGGTTTTGGCCAAATTGTGGGTATAGGGGTTTCCCCGAAAACCTATGCCCATGGTTTTTTAAAACCGTGCATATTGGGGGGGGGGGGTTTGGAGACCTATACCAACGGTTTTGGATAACCGTGGGTATGGATTTCCCATGTTATGGAGGGAAAAGCAATTAGGCGACATGATAATAAAATTTGGCTGGAACATATATTTGATTTATATTTTTACGAAAATAAAAAAATAATAACTAAAATAATCTATAGCTTAGTTGGTTCGGGTGTTAGTCTACTCATCGTGACCCAGGGTTCGATTTGCGGAAAAATAAAATTTTCCATTAATTTAGTTTAATAAATATAACTAAATAGATGTTATGTATGTAGATATAAAATATCAGCAGGTTAGTTGGTGAAGTCCCTCTTCATAGACCGAGAGGTCTGGTGTTCGATCCTCGCCAGGTTTTATTTTCATATAACCAAATATATTAATATATTTATGGAAATAAATATATAAATACCAGAAATGCCATTAGCTTGGTTGGTCCAGGAGCTCGGTGTAAAGCGGGGCCTTCAGTGTTCGAATCTCCCAAGAAAATGTTTTTTAATTCGAATTGAATAAATTCCTCAAGGTTTGAAACCCTGGGGTAAGTGCCTGCCACACTGTACAACAGGGTGTTCGTGTGTGACCCACCTATACCCACAGTTCTACCAAACCATGGGTATAGGTCAAGACCCCTATAATGATGCATTTCCATCCCATGGTTCCCAAAACCGTGGGTATAGCCTATACCCATGGTTTTGGGTGCTATACCCATGTTTTTGAACCATGGGTATATGACGTTTTTCAGTAGTGAAAGTCTCTATCTAAAGTCTTCCGAACAATTCTAAGGTAATTCTTTACCTAGAATAGAATCTCTAAAGAGGAATAATAAGGCCTAAGTTCTAGATCTCATCAAAAATTCCGCGCCTATGTTTCCAACCCTTAAAGGAAATAAAGACAATTGCATACTGACTTGTCCTCTCATGGAAACTTACACGCCACCCTTATGAAAGTCTCTAGGGACGATACTAAGGGCAACAATTCAATGTCTCCAAAGTATCAATTCTTGAATTCTTTGTCACACTATTTGACTCATGTCGTGTAAGTATACTTGAATGACCAGGACTTGCACGCCAGACTAGGACATGAGCACCTCCTTCCAATTCACTTCTTTTCATCAAATCAACCTTTCCTCTTCAAGATATAGCCTTAAAAACCTTCTACAAATCCATTTTTGGCATGGTTACTTTGTTGGATTCCTTTTCTGAAAGGAATTCTAAGAATTTATTTTGATTTGGGCCTCATCCTCAAGAGTAATCACCAAGTCTCAAGTCCCCTTAAACTGGGCCTCCTTTTCAAGAGTAAGCCCCAGTCATAATTTCACATAACATGGGCCTCCTTTTCAAATGTCAGCCCCTGTCATAATTTCTCTTAACCTGGGCTTCTATTTCAGGTGTATTCCCCAGTAATAATTTATCTTAACCTAGGCCTCTTTTTTAAGAGTAAGTCCTTGTCATAATTTCTCTTAACCTGTGCATCCTCCATAGGTTTTAAGCCCCATGTTCCCTATTCGTGGGAATCCTCCATAGGAGTAAGCCCCAACTTCCTTAATATAGGCATCCTCTTTCTCAGGATTAAGTCACAATCATATGTTAAAGCCCCCTAATTTGGGCATCCTCATCGGGAGTAAGTCTCATGTTAGAGTATCCAAATCTCCATAAAGCACAAATATCTTTATGAACCTTGTTCCTAGGATTCTTTCTGGAAGTTAATCCTTGACATCACCTACTTGGGAAATCAAATATAAATAATCCCCATATAATCCATGTGATCAAAACTTTCATGGCACAAGTCTTTAGGTTTATTGATACCTCTTGTTTCTCACATCGATCATGAATCACATGAGCTTAGAGTGTAAAATTAAACACGACACATCTCTTTGTCCCATTAATCATACATAAGCCCCACAATTCATATTCTAACTACGTGGACTTTGTTCTTTTCCTTAAAATTAGTGTACGCAGGAAGCCTTTCTAAGGTTCAGTCCCATCAACCATTAATTCTCATCAATCCCATATGACGTTAAAATATATCTTAATTCCAAAACTATGTGGGTTATGATTTCTCTTTATCAGGGGCACGTAGGTAGCCCATCTGTGGGTACGATCACAGCTCTGATATAATCCCTATCTTTCAGAACGAAAATAAACTTCATGTGCCCCACTGAGTAGCTTTAAAACCAGTATGGTTATCATAATGACCAAGAGATTTCTATATAATGTGTTGAAAGATACCATTGACTAAGAATCTCTAATAAATATGGATGATTCTCTATCGATTAAGAACCTCAAATAAATATAAAATATTCTCTAAATCACATAAATATTAATCATTTCTTGCCAATTTTAATAGAAAACTCATTTTCATACTTGTTGAATTAATAAGGAATCGTGAACATAACTTAAATCTATAAGAGGGTCCCAGATTAGACAATAATCCCCCCAAAAAGGAATGATGTGTCTGTCCTCCCAACCACTCAACTAATGAAAATTCTTATGCCCCATTAGTCCACAATGAATGAGTATATACCTTTGGAATGTTGGTCAAAATGGATATAGAATCATTTGATGTTTATAGTTCTACGAATACACCCGTTAGAAACCGATTGGAATGTTTAAACCTTAAACAAACAAGGTCATCCCCATTTCTGGAATAAACAATAGGTATTTGGGAAAATATTATCTTCTCAGCTAGAAATAAAATCATTTCCTTTTTACTTTTATTAGTTTTAGTCACATTTATAAATTATTTTTATAAATATCAATAATACAATGTGAACTTGGAACCATGTATCAAACATGCATGCAATGATGAATATAAAAAATATAAAAAATATTAATATAAACCAATAAAATTTTAATAATAAATTTAATACACCAGAATATGGTTATGAATAATTTATTTGATAAATTAAATATTTTAATTCCTTAAGAGAGATTAATTTACCAATTGAATCAAGAGCCATGGTATATGATCATTCACACCACCATTTTTCATGATTCACATGATTATTACAACCCATTATAAAATATAAAAGAAACTATTATAGAATTTTATTATATAATATATAACTAGATATGTTTGAAAATATTATTTGAAAATGAACCTAAATAACCTATATTAAAATCTATATGATCCTTATTTATGGTATAAAATTAGTTAAAGCATTATTTTTTCAATGTTCATTATTTCCCATATATATGATTATTAATATTTATATTCATATTAGTATTATTTTTATTATAGTTAATGGATGAATATATGAGGAATCATGAATAATACTATGATTGGTAATGTAAGGATTTCCCAAACAAAATTCCTAATTTAATATGATCAAGAGTTAAGAATGTTATGGTGATACTTGTGCCACTCACTTTCATTTTGAATAATTACAGGAATCACATGGAATTCCACCCTTATCCCATGAAATAAGTAATTATTTTTTAGTCCTTTATATGAAAGATCCATCCTAAATTTAGTGAATATTTAGATACCCTAATCATGAAAAAATGGATTAATCCCATTTAGTGGATATTCCTTATCCTCCAATGCCCCAAGAAAATTAAATTAATACTTATTAGTAATCTCTTAGAGGGATAACATGATAAGTAGTGAGTCTAGATACGAATATAAATCCTAGTTATAAAATTTATTCTATGGAGCATGAATGATTCAAACTAAATTAAAAAAGATATTCTTTATAGTTTCCATCATAAATTGGAGAGGGAGTTCTTAATAGTCAACTAAAATGAGGAAAAATAAATCTGTTCTTCTGTGGAAATGATCACAACTATTACATGGTAAAAATCAAGAAATTTAATCATTTGTGACTATATAGTTTATTTAATTATTACTGGGTTATGGTTGAGTCTTAAAAATATGTAGTGATTAAATACATAGATAGCTATGTGGAAATATTATTAGATTCTATGGAATTCTATATAGATATAGATGAGTATTTATTTTATATGTGGTGATCGAGATTAAAAGACGAGAGTAGATTTTATTTCATAATGTTCAATGGATTACTCTCATGGAGGGAAGAAAATATTATATCTTAGTTGCGATAAATATGGGAAGAATCATTTGGGATTTTACGTCAATAAAACATGGAGATGTTGAAATTGTTGAAATGAATAGAATTTAGATAATGAATATAAAATGGTGATGATGATATACTATAATTTGATGGAGGAAAATTAGGTTATCATAAATCATGAAACTATTGTATAATGATTTATCTACAAGTAATACATTCATAGTGATACTCAATGTACTGATAGAATAGTTAGTGAGGATCATTAGTGATAACAACCTAAAAAACCAATTGATCAATATCAATATTATGTTATTAATACAACTAAGGTTGATCATGATAAAAGTGTTTATGGGTGTATTAATTGTTTTTTAAAGAAAAGAAAATTTTTAATTTGACACTCCTCATATACATTCATCCATTTTATTTATTCTTAGTTAAACAATTATAACACGTTATCAAGACATGGAAGATAATAATAGGCAAAAACCATAGGTTGTGAAATTATTGAATCTCAAGTAAATATATCATCCCCAATTTATATTAGTGGGGTGAATCATAATTTAAATAATTAAATAATAACATTATAGTAATTTATAACATAATAATATTCTAATTTTATATTTAAATGTATCTGTAATTAACATTTGAGATAAATAAATCACATTCCATGTCCCAAATTATCATATGATTATGTAAATGTTCATGGAGGATGGTCAGTTCGATTTTGGAAATCCTTCTAAAGATTATATATTATTTTCTTATATAGAAACATAATACTCTCATATAATTGAGAGAAAAGGTAGGGTCATAATTAATTACAAGCCTATAATGACTAAATAATATGATATATTCCATATAGAGTTATAATGTCATCTTCTTAATAGATTTGTTGGGTTATCATGTGAACATATAATTATATATCTACTAATATCCATGAGTCCCAATAAAATGGCCCCCATTGAACATTATGAACATAATAATAAACTACAATATCATCTACTAAAGAACTTATTACACCATTGTTCATCAAGATAGGTTGCATTATGCCTATTTTCCTTATGAATGACAGGATAGTGTATCTATAAATTCATTATCATAAACTAAACAAGGTCACAAGAAAGAAAATGTAACGCCTACCATAGATTGATGGATTTTCTTTGAGCTATATGGGGATCATTAATTATATAATGTGTTCTTTTTATTGTGATATCGTCAATTGTGTATGAAAAAGTTTGGATATTCCCAAAACTATCTATTATTCAAGGTACAAACAATATGAGATAATAATAACTCCCTTTAGACTCTAAAATAATCTATAAATCCTCATGGAGATGATGGATTTATTATTTAGACATTACCATTAATTTTATTTGATAGTATTTAAAGATTATAATATAATATAGTCTTCAACAAGAGAATAATGTTTCATGTATTTGAGTAGTGCACAAAAATCTATAAGAAAGATGAAATGATATGTAAATTACTATTAAAGTGGGTTCTGAATGTACTGGTTAACATTCATGGTGATTTTTACTATACATAAGTGGTTATATATGGATCCGTATGAGAAACAGTTTATTGGTGAATTTCTATGACAATGATATATAATAGAGAACCATAATATTCTAGGATTACTTATGTATTACTGATGATTTTGAGAAGCTTCTAAAAATATTCAAAACCACCAACCTAGAAAACTAATATGGTAATAAAATATTTCTTGAAAGATGAATGATAAAAAAGATTCAAGGAGTTAATTAATAAGATAATCACTAAACCTATACTAACAATTCCGGTTATGTAGAAAAGTTCTTCTGATATACCATGATGATTAAAAAAGGCATGGGTTGCATACTCAAAAATAATAATAAAGTGATATCATATTCCCTAATAATATTTATGGTAAATTAGAAAAATGATCTAATGCACCATATAGTGCCGTTAATAGGTGACTTCACAATGAAGATCTTGACACATTATCTACATGGAGACAAGTTTTTTATATATACAAATGGCAAGATCTTAATGAATTTATTCACACTAAAAGAACATAATACGTGATAATAAAGTGTCTTAGAATATTTCATGTACTATGACTGATCAAATCACTACCATCATGAGAAAGTGAATAAATTAGAAGATGCACTATATATAAATGATTCAAAAACATTATCTTTGATGATAATTTTGAATTGTTCAATATTCATGGATATAAATAGTATAGACATGGTAATCATTAACTAAGAAACCCCTTATAATCATTCTCAAATGATTTATCAACCATATACGATTTATAGGATTAATGATGATTAAAAGAAATAATTTAATATTTAGAAGATGTTGAATTCTATGAGAAATATAAAATCCAAATATTTCAACATGGATAATGATGGATTTTTTAGTTTTGGAACATGATTATTTTTACCAATAGAAAGTAATATATGGAATGAGTTATTTAAATATTATCATAACTCGTCATTATCAATCCACAATGGTAGAAACAAAATGTATTGAGATTACATAGAGAACAAGTAGAGGGGAAATATAAAAAATAATATTTATGGATATACCAAAAAGTTTCTTGTATGTCAATAAGTTGTGAAGAATGGAGAATTTCCAAGGAAATTATGAAACTATTACCCATACCAAAATGTGAATTATAGTACACTAAAATGTTTGATTTTAAGAGTAATATAAAATTCATAGAATGAATAATGCTATATAGGTTTTAGTAGACCATTTAATAAATACATATATCTTAATCTAAATTTTATTATACTTCTCAGTATACTAACATGGTGATATTTATAATGGGGAATTTTATGGCTTCATGGACCACCACTAAAAACTGTGTCTAATTGAGATATAAAGATCACCTAAATGTTCGTGAACATTAATTAACATGACATTAATATAGAGTTAAATATCATTATGGAATATCAACCCCAAAATGGTTGACGATATTAATGTACTTGAATGATGCATGACGATATGTTGATATCTTTGTATCAATAGAGAAACATATCAATTGAATTTAGGATTCAATTATACAAATGTGTGTTATTTAGTAATGTAGAATTATATAAAGACCATGCAACACATCATATAAATAAGAACATTTAGTAATATTTACGTGAACATTGAAATTAGTGATTAGATAAATATATAAAAATTGAACGTGTTAAAACTAGGTAATGATTTGAAAAAAAATAAAAATAAAATGATTATTTGGATTTTCTCGATCCCCTAGAATGATCTCACTCATGAACAACGCTATTGAATAGAATCAAGATTTCAATAATGAATTATTTATTTTTAAAAATAAAATAAACGAAATCATAAGGGATAAATGAATTTAATGATAAATGAGTTAAATATGAAGTATTTATAGAAGGTAGAAACCTCATATATCTATTAAAAATTTCTCTATTCTAAAAGTAATCTTTTTGTTAGAAATATAATATAACAATTAAAAATAGTTAACCAATAATTAAAATATCAAACTCCCCTATAAATTTTTTTAAAAAATATTTAGTTATATTATTAAATGAAGATATTGGAAATTTATATCACAATTCATATAAATAATAATTTCACAATAATGATAGAATCTATGTTTTTGAGTTTTTTAAAAACACATATGTTTTATTAATTTTTTATAATAAATGTATTCATTTAAAAGAATTTTTAACATAACATTTACTTATGAAATAATATTATATTTATTTATAATGAAAAATAAATTTAATAAGATGATAAATGATTTTTCAAAATGATAAAATATGAAAAAATATTATAAATTTCATTATATGAAAAAAGAGAAATTAGTCTTAATAAATGTATGTGATAATTTTCTTATCCAAACATGTTTAAATTACTATATTTATTCACAAAAAAAACTATACTTTTGAAATTATTTATCTAAAATAATAAAAATTGGTTATTATATTAAAAAAATACACCAATCCTCCCCTGTTAAATACCACCCCTCACCTACCGTACTCCTCATTAATTTAAACTGCATTACAATACCAAATATCAACAAAATATTCTCATTATATCTCAGACTATGTACATAAAATCCATGGTCAAACCAAAATATCAATCACAGGTGCCTTATGGGAATTAAAAATAGGATATCTGAAGTGGTAATATCACTATATAAACTATCAGTTAATCCATTATTACTATAAAATCACTTATCTATTTATTAACAAATAGTATGGTAAATTAAGTAATTAAAATATTTTAATTTATTGTTATATTTATTTAATTTACCTTATTTAACTTTCAATCTTATTTTAAAAAATGAGAAAAATATATATATTTTTTTATGTCTTCTATGGAAAAATAATTCTTTTATTAGTAAAAATTTCATTTATGGTTGAAATATAGTTATAACTCTTAAAATATTCTATGAATTTTTATTCTATATTTTTTCATATCCATGATGAGATATATAACCATAATTTTAAATAAGAAGAAATATATTCTAAATGGATGAAAAAATTACCTAAATTAACTGAGAATATATTGATTATATTTTATAAATATTGATTATTTTTTAGTAATATTTTATTCTTTAAAAATTATGAAATTATTGAATCATATTAAATCATAAAAATTATACATACATTTTTATGTAATATATTCAGAATGAACTCCATTAATCAACCTTGAATAATGGTAACATGGTTGTATGACATGAATAGACATAGGGTTATAAAAATAGAAATGATATATCAAGTAAATGATTATTACCTTGTATAAAGACATTGTAATGTATAAAATATATTTGAATAATGTTTATAGTATTTAATATATTATATTTAATCTTAATATTCCTGATGTTATGGAAATATGTAGAATGTATCCTCACCTATGTTATGGTATCTCTCTGAAAACCCCTATTTTGTTTTTTTAATTATTCTTCATTCTTTACCATAGTTTAAATATCTATTATTTTTACTTTTTATATATTATATATAAATTTCCCAATAATATATTCTTAGATAAGTTCATATTTTATTATATAATCTTTTTAAAATTTTTCCTACTCAATTTCATTTGTTACGAAATTCCCATGAATGGGATCCTCTCTATCTTATTTTTGAATTTCAAGTACCACTCAATGATATGTTGTTAAACATTCATGGATTATAAAAACAATTTTATACATGGAAAACCATTTTCATTCATTTCTAGTACATAGAAATCGTTTTTCTCTTTCCCTATTTTAAAGACTCATTACAATTTATTGAATACACCAATAATAATTCCATTACAAAACATGTTTATATAATCATTGTAAGCCTTCGGATGGCTGATACATTGTTTTCGTGAATCATACTTCAATATTCCATTATGGATATATAAAAATTTCTATAATCCCAACATTCATGGGAACATTTATTATATTCTAATTTGATAGTTTATTAGACATGATTATGAAAGTAATTTCAATTTTCATGGGATTTCCCTTATGATTATACATTAGGGGATCTTTCCTCATATTGAACACATATGTATATAAACCTTTTATTGGTTCTCTAAAATATTTATCTAATCAATTGGATAATTTTAATATCACAAGATGTTATATGATTTTTAATAGAGGGTAAACAAAATCCTTGATGACACATTCTGTACCATGTTATGTTGCCTTGGTAATGCTGCATGACATATGATTATGTAATTTTCATGTTGTTTCATCATTAATAAGATTATATGATTCTATTTTTACTTATTATTTACATCAGAAGTTTATATGTTAATTTTTGTACCTTGTCCATTATAATATCTTCTTATCTTATTTGACTTTTATTCTATTATTAATTATCATTCTCAATCCATTTATGGGCTATATAAGTCACTTATTTTATATTTATTCCCCCTGTAATTCAATAGTGTTTTAAAATATCAATATGGTTTATGATCACATTTTGGAGATATAAAAGACGTTTTTTATTTTAGATTCATTTTGATATTTTATTTACATAATATCCTAATTAAACTATTCCTTTTTATCATTGGGTTTTGTTTATTGGATATTATTGTTAAAAACAAGTAATAATATATTAAAGAGGTTTGGGTTTTGATAGATGTAATAAAGCACTTGACTAGTTAGTTTTTCAATTTGGATTAGAATTCATTAATAAAACCCCAAGTCATAAGTCAAAATATATTAGAACATTAAAAAAAATTTAAATAATACATTTAGTGGTCTCTAAGAAATTAACACCCTATCTTGGTACAACAAGTGGATGTCACTTTGGTATTGTTGTGGATACATATTTAAACCTTTAATGGTCTCATTTTTTATTAAATCACACTATACAAGGTGCATTATAATGTGAAGTTATTGATCACCTGATTACATATTGTTATGAGATATGACTTGGAAAATTAGAAATCTATTTCTGAACCATTATGGAAGACGAGAACAATTTTTTCAATAAGATGTAATTATAAAAAAAATTATTTATAAACTACATGAAAATCTAAACACTTATATGAATGATATAATTTTCATAGTTACTTTATTACATTAATTTCATATTTTCCTTTTTATATTGTTATTATTTTTATTTTTTCTCATTGCTAATTATTTATTTTTTGTAAATGATGGGAAGTAAGTGGATTTACAATAATAACCATTACAGTAGAAAAAGAAATGATTATGCCATTGTAATTCATAACCTAATGGGAGTAGGAATTGATATCACTGTGGCATTAATTTTTCAAATGAATTAAATTTATAATAATAACATTTATATTTTGGAACAACCTCCTTTCTATAGTAAGGATATATTTTTTATGAGTCTTGTATATAAGTAATTCCTCTTACCGTTTTCGGATATACTGATCCACTAAATAAAGAATAATAGATTAACATCATGGAGATAATATTAAATTTCTTCCTATTATATTAATAAGATCATTTCATAAATATTTTTTATCACCATGGGGATATGTAGAGCGGTAGTGCATAATGATCATGATAAAAAATCTAAACTAAGGAGTTTATTTGGTATTGTGAGGAAAAAATCACAAGTATTAGATGTTACACTGTGACATTATCATCGATATCAATGTAATGAATACCACTTATTGAGTAAATTAATTATTATTTTTTGAATTTCTTGTTGATTTGAGACCTCAATATCTATGATGTGATTTTATTATTGTTCCTTTATGGTTATGAAGAAGATTTATGATTCTCAGTTTTCTCAAGATGATGGATATAAAAAATGGAAACTGGTGTTTAATGTGTAATGATAAATGGATAAATCCCATGAGGATAGATAAAAAAGATTCAACATGTCTAAAGTTTGGGTGTAAGTATCCTTGAAACTATATTAATGGAATGATTAAATGATTCATATACGTATTGTAGAGGTATAATCCAGTTAACTTCTGAAGACAGATAAGGAATCAAACTAATAATACATAATAAAATAAAGATATCATATTAATAAAACCTTACGTTTTCTTCTTAATTTTACATGAAAATATAAATTATTAAAGCTAATTATTATCATGGATAATTGATTACAATAACCTAAAATTATAATAGATCGTCGTACGGATTATGATATCAATACTATTGAAAATGACCATGAAAATGAAGTGGTAATAGGTATACTATTTTTATGATAAATAATAGTGAAATATGATTTTATTATATATATATATACATAGTATTTCATATCATTAAAATTATGTTGTGTTGTTCAAACACAAGTTCTAAACATGGAGTTTTATTTTTCTATAAGAACTACAGATGATGAAACTACAACATCCTGGGTATTCAACTCCCCCCCATCTAATTATTATTGATTGAACTACCCATGAAATCATTTCATACATTCATTGGTATTATTTGATGTTATAATGGATATATTTTGGATATCTTAACATATAGATTAAATCAAATTTTAGGAGAGGAAAATCACTCTCTACTATTAGATTCATCATCCCTTTATATAAAAGTGTATGTAATTTGATGAACCTAATTTCTAATCATATTATCAATGATGGATATTACAATATAATGATCAGGAATGTATAGCTCAAAAATTTGTGAAATAAGTGAAAACATGTTTTAATAAAATCATATTATCAGGGACTATACTAATGTATCCCGTGAATAGTTATATGTTTTTCCTCCTAAAAAAGTGGTCTATTTCCCATTAAACATGCACAAGGATCTCTACCAATATTCCAGACTCCCTTGAGAATAACCCCCATTGAGTTAAAATAACAGGTTAATAGGTTACAATATAATGTTTAAAATGGTATTATACAACTGAGTGCTTCAAAATAGAGTGTGTGAGTCCTCTACAACCTGAATAAGGTGAGATAATCAGCCATTGAAATTATTATCACGAACATAATAAGATCATGATAAAGAATAAGTATCCATATAAATGGATTGATGATTTGTATGGTCAATTATGTGGTGTCAAGTAATACACTATAGTGAACCTCCGTTCGAGATATCACTAATTAGAGGTGCAGAAGGAGGATAATTGCAATACTTCCTTCTGAACAACGTATGGAAACTACTAGTTCCTAGTGATTCCCTTCAGGCTCAATGATGATATAATAATATTCACGTATATATCTAATATACTATTTTGATATTACCATTCATATTTGTGGTAGTCTATGGATATAATATTCTGATATACTAAAAATATAAATATATTGATGAAAATCATTTAAAAAATAATCTAAAGACATTACAAAAGGTGATTTTATATTCACAATAGAGTAAATGAATTTTTTGTGTAAAGGAATTATCAATATTATGATACCTTTTTAGAAATAAATGGATATCATTAGACCATTATAAGATAAAGGTAATTGAGGAGTGCACCTCACTAACATCTATGATGGATATGTTGTGTTTTTTAGGGGATATCTCTTTAATATTAATGATTTTAGAGAAACATAAACAGATTTGCGAACCAATTCACCAGAAAAACTCAAAAGGTAGTAAATTTTATCTAGAATAATGAATTTTAAGGAATCTTCATAGATATGAACTATATCATTTTCAATAATCTATATCATAGGCTACCCTCAAATGGTGATTTTTTTTAAATAAATAGTTTATTCAATGAATGTATTGGGTTGTAACCTGATAGAACATTATAATGTGATATCTTACACCACAAGGTGGTTGAATGTTAATGAGGAAGAATATTTAATTCATTATCTAATTTTGGATTTTGTGGTCTTTTAATTAATGTTTTGGAAGTATTATCTCTATGTGGATAAGTGTGAAATATATAAATATCAAAAGAAACCCACAGATATATTCACATAAAATGATATTAATATATTCCAGTGAGGTTGGTTAGATCTGATCTTGTATTAGGATTTTTCAATCAGTTATAATATTATAAAAGGAAATAAAGTAGTAGATTCTCTAAACTGATGAGCTCTGATAACCATATCATGAATGGGAATTGAGAAGGTTCTAATCTTCATCAACTTTCAAAGGATAGGCATGGAATTCATAATGTGTGTAACACTATCAAATATAGGTGAACTGATTTTTCAATCATCCATTTAGAGAAGAAAATTGAAGAAAATTGGGTTTTCTTCAAATTAAATACATATTGGAATATAATAGAAATGATAAACTTGTTTAGTTTATAGTTTATGATGATCGAGTAGTATGGTTTCGGTCCTGACCATGTTTACCATAAAATCAATCAATATAAAAAAATCTATTTTTTAATTCACATATCTAAACATTATATTTCCTCCCATAAAGAAAGTAGATGCATCGAGACATTGGAGAGAACTATTGTTAGATAAATATTATGAAAGGGTCCACATAATATTCATCATTGTTCCAAGTATGTTATTATTTGAAGTATATATTGGTAAAGGTATAGGGGATGATGCGAACCTTACCCATACCAAAATGGAAAGGGGAAAAATCACGATGGAATTTATCTTAAGAACTTTTCATATATCCATACAAAATAATTCCATATGGTTTGTAGTGTAGGGTATTATAAAAATAGTTCAGTTCACCACAGTTTGAGAGGAATTATCTGTTAACTAATCTAGAACTAAATTAATCAATGAAATAATATATCTATAAGGAAAGCCACTATCAATTATATCTCATCAATATCTGATACCAATCTACATGTTCTTGAAAACACTCGAGCATGATTTAAAAACAATGATGAAATTTAGTTTTAGATCCTGACCCTGAGACAATGTTGGTTCAGTTTTAAGTATTTGATTTAAATAATTTATCTAGAGAGTAGTATAGTTCTATAGGGTGTTCATGGGGTTCAGGGAACAAAAATAAAAAAATGGTCAAATCTGTGATGAGAGAATTGTTGAACTATGATTAGTAGATACACCATGCCATAACCATATAAAAAATTGAGAGGGTTTTAGTTTTGATGGAACCATTCAAGATCACACAATAACACATGTGGCTCGGTGACCCTTAATATAGTGGAAATCAACCAAGTATTTCATTATTAGAAAGACCATTTATGTGGTATTCCAAACTATGGGGATCAGTCTCCTCGTTGGCAGAGGGAACTAAACGGTTGACACATGATTTCGAAAACCATGCGTCCCAACTAAATTCTATATAAAAAGTGGGGGTTTACTTTTTTTCCATCAAGATCCTACTTCTTTAATCCATAATATTTAACCCATTAGAACCCTTAAAGAATGTTTGATTAACCAATAGCCTCCTCATCCTCAATAGCTGTTTCTCTATTAATCTATATGTGTTTGGAGTTCAATTGGGTGAGAATCGATTCTCATGGTAATTAATCGACTTGGCTTCCAGCAATTTTCAGGAAGAGGATTGGAATATATACTCCTCACCATTCAAAACCCTAAAAAAATATTTCTATATAAGATTATTGGATTTGAATTTGATGGTGGTTTCAGTTCGAATAAAGGGTTGTGTTTAAGTGAACAGTTGGCGACAATAATGTGGTAGGTGGTATTAATGATTTTACTATAGTATCATTATTATATATTTGTATGTGCTTGTCAAAATATACATCCTTTTTGTTTTTTTATTTCCCTTATTTTTAAATGTTTTTCCCTTTGAATTATTAATGAGACCCTTCACATACCCGGTTGAGTTCATTACAGATGTGAGACCTAACCTAGGGATACCCGTGTGGTGTCCCAACCCCTTGAAAATGGTAAATAGAGTTGGTGAGCATCGATATAGTTAAATTATAGAAATTAATTGGTTGTGAATTATGGTTTTTGTGTGTTTACCAGATAAAATATAACCAATATGTTTACATGATATTATGTAAGTTCCCAAGTGGTTTTTAAAATTTTTTAAATGATGTGTCTTAGTTTTTTACATGACCATGATTTTCAATATATGATCTGATTATTGAATGTAAGAAATTATTTGAATGGATTTTTTGCCTCAAAATGATTTAAAATTTGTTTCTTATTAATGGATTTAAAATGATTATTCGAAAGGGGGTTACCAGACCTTCTTTTGAAAATTTATAATGATTGTTTGGAATGGATAAGAATTGAAATTAAATCCTTGGGGAATGTATTAGAGTTTATAATTGGAAGGACCATGTTTCAAATAGTGTCTTTAATATAATTTCAAGTGAGTATTTTGAAATTTCTCATACCATGATGATCTATTAAAGATCCATTGGGACCATAGTAATTGAAATAATGTTTTTTTGGTGAGATAAAACCCATAATGGTTATGTTAGAATTCTAATTTTTTTATTAAATGACTTAAATTATGAACATTCATAGATTTTAATATATCATATGGGTTTTTGGGGATATTTTAATATGTGTTTATAAGTGAATCCTTTTATTTTAGCTATGTATAATGAGTTATGTTTGTAAATGATAAGTGGGGTTAATAGACAAGGGTTGCATTTGGTAATCATGTTATTGTTAAATAAGAATGTTCCCATGGATATATATTGGTGTGTCGGTATTATAAATGAGCATCCTTGCACACAAGTAATGATAGGATAAGGATTTCGATCCCACCCCTATAATTGTTGTGTTAGGGAGTTTGAATGAGTCTCTATTCCCATAATGATTTCATTGGATGAAGCTATTTGAAACGATGTTCTAAGGATAGTGTTGTGTATTGATGAGTTATGTTGTCATATCAAGGTTCTATTCTTCCCAATTTATGGTCATGGAATGGGTTTAGATGTTAGAATGAGTCTCTATGTTTCTAAAACATGTGACATGACCTGATTACCAGATCAGAGATTTTTTGAAAGATGATAAATTGGGATTAGTGAATAACCCCTTGTGATTAATCAGTGTAAAACTCTCTTTATTATGTCTCAGTCTCCATTTTTAACCAAACATTGTTTATTTGGTTTGTTGAATCTAGGGAACATAATGGATAAAATGGTTATTATAAAATTTCTTCACTTTGTGATAAATTATTTATTTATTTCGTTGTTTATTTTTTAAACTATATTTATCACCATACATTGTTGTATAGACTGGTTATTTCATTCACCATTGTTAGAGGTGGACAACATAGTTTTCCTCATATACTGCTCAAGCCACCATTGAACTAGGAGACTCAAGAAGAAGTTACATGTTTCTATTAGAGGATTACTATATGGCCTACTTTTTGGATTATACATCGGTTTTTGAGTTGGATCCTGGGATTTTAGGAATAGGTTGGTATGTAAGACCATATATAGGATATTTTAGGGTTTTTGGTACTAGAAACATTATTTTTTTGATTCCCTAGCATAAATTGTATTATTCATATTGATACGGCCCATGATACATGATTCTTGTGGGAATTTGTCAAAAGTTGTCTATTGATTTTTTCATGCTATTTACTATATCTATTGATATTATTAATTCTCTCCCATTACACTACAAATTGGATATAGTCTCCCCATCATTTCTCCAGATTCCGATGTTTCTATTCAGAAGCATGTAGTATATGTGGACATGATCCTGAGTTCTTGTGAAAACCCAACTTGTGGAACAAGATATAGTGCCCTCATGTTTGGGGATGTCACAATGTTGTTTCAGATGGGTTTCATATATCTTAATATTCGGTTCATGGTATAACATATACTAGGATTTTGATGGGGCCTGGTAATGAGCTCATTCAGGGGTTCCTCTAGCCGAATGTAGCAAATAAAATCCATATTCAAGTTCTAGGGATTGGAATTTAGTTTTGTTATTTTATATTTTATTGTTACATCCACCTCAATTGGTGTCCTTGGATGTGATTTTACAGATTTATGTGGTTTTATCGCTTGGTCTGGTACGGAAGGTGAAGGTGTGTTAGCTCATGCATCATTCCAGGAAAATTAGATTGATATTTCATTACTGTGTTTCCAAATGTTAATAATTTTTTAGGATTCATGTGCTAGTAGTGTACCTTTTAACCTATAGTTTAGCCCTTTTGATATTACCCTAAAGATAATTTCTAATAAAAAATTTTGAAAATTCAATTTGAATGGATCATATATTTTTGAAATATTAGTTTAATGAAAATTGTTTTTTAATGTTTAAATCCATGGGTTTTCTAAAAAGGATTGTTTTGAAATGTGAAACCCCAGTTCTAAATGGAAAATTATAATTAATAAGGGGAAATGGGAAATGATGGAACACATCGGGGCACTAGAAATGGGTACCCTTATTATTATGATCAGACTATGTGTATGGGTTTTTGGCAGTTAGAATTCCCTACAACAAAACCATAGTAGTTGAAAGTGAGGCTTTTATAGGAAAAATATGTATTAATATAAGGTTTTTACTTTTTTTGTACCCTCTCTATGTCTCTATCCCATTGATGAGAGATTTTGTATGATAATGTTTATGTAGAAATTATTTGTGATTTTGACATTAGATGTTGTTTTTTAGACCCTAGCATTTGGAGTTTGGATCATAGATATGATATATGTGTGTGGGTATCCTAGTTTTAAATCCTATAGTAAATGGTTGCTTGGGTGCATTATATGTGCTGTGCTTTAGAGAGCATATAAGTGAATCCAATGAGTAGTGAGTTATTTAAGGATAAAGTTTTGTCGATTAGTGGGAGGGACAATGGATTTTTCCTAAAGTGAAACACTATAAGGGAGTTAGTACTATTTGATCTTTATTTGTGACATATAAGAGAGGTTATCTACGTCTTCCAGTGATAATGGGTGTGTATGATATAGGAAGATGTTTGGGACTTTGGTTTTTTAACATAGAAAGTTTTCCCTAGTGTGGGTTATCCTAAAAGGATAAGTTGGAAGGATGATTGTTTTTTAAATGTAGATTATGTGGTGGTTATAAGTTGAAGGTTTTGGGAGAACGATTGTAGCCTCATGGGAGGTCATCCCAGTTCTTAAGGTTCATTAATATTTGTATTACAAGTTTATGCTCTAGGGGGAAATTAATGCATGGTTGGTGTCATCGACTGTGGTAATATTTGCTTTTTATGCTTTAGTTTCTTTCTCATGAGGTACATGAGTTCTATTGGTTTGTTGTAAAGTAAATTTTGAGAACATTTAAGGTCATTAAGAGACTATACCTATGTATTTTTATGGTTTTTAAGTTGGTAATATGTGTTTATTTTGTAAAAAAATAGGGGTGATGAAAGTGTAGATTAACAATTTTGGTAAGGAAGTGACACTTAGGCTGGTGGTGGCCTTGTGATTGAGATTTTATGTATTAATTTTTTTAGGATGATAATGTTGATAATTATATGAGTCTAGTAAGGGTGATGTACCATGGGTAATTTTCCAATGATTTAGAAGATATGGGGAATAAAATTGGTGATGTATGACTCATGTGATCTATAGTAAGGTTTATTGTGTGGTCATAAGGATGTTTGAGAAAATGAGGGCATTGAGGGGGTTAAAATGTGCACATGTATTGAAAAGGTATGATTCCTTCTGATATGGGTGAATTTATGGATTTAGATAAGCACATGTTTTCTAATCATAGTGGTAAGCACAAGTTATGAATTATACATTTCAGTTATGGATCATTGTGGTGTTCTATATGAATCCGTGTAAATTATCAAGTTCAGTCTGGAAGAAATCAAGTTGTGTAATGGTAGTGGTACTAAAGTGAATATTGTGTCATGACCGATTGACAATGGGTCATGAAGTGGAAGTGAGTTCTAGTTGGAATTACCATTCCAGTTTTGCTGAATGAGTGTTGATGTGTATTTGGGGGGGTTGAGAAGCCTAATGATTTTTGCAGTTTAAGGTGCCCCCTTAGTGGGAGGTGACATTATTGGTGGATATTTAATGGTGGAAATTTTTAATGTGTTCTTACCATACATTAACCTGGTGATGATAAGTTCCAATATCTGAATATCATCTTATATAATCCGAGAAATATTTGGATTTATGCATAATGAATCAAATGTTTTTTGGAAAGATATATTACATATTAGATGTTATGCTCTTGGGGTGGAATATTTATAGTTGGATGGTGAAAAGTACACTATTTATTATTTATGCATGATGTCCTTGAGATGGACCAGATGTAGAAAAATGTTGTCAGTTTCATTCTTGAATGTTTTCTATAGGTAGTCTTTGATAATTTTTAGTTTTAAGGTAAAATATATATATACACACCTAGGTTTTTGAGTTCATATCTTGATTTATTCATGGGATATATTTGTAATAATTTCATGGGAAGTTTAGTAATAATGATACACCAATGGTTGGTGGTGGTATGTATAGCGACCCAATCTTTTTTACATTACTATTACATCATTTTAAATATAAACAACATAATAGTATTACACATAGAGGATCCAAAGGTTTAGTGTCTTGGGAAAACTTAGACCATTCATAACAATTACAACATCATGCACAAACATTTAATTAATTTCTTCTTCTCTAGATTCTTATTCTCTCTTGTCCTCTCCTTAGTACATGTAGCCACCTGAGGATATACATACAAAGGGGTGATATAGAAGCCCAGTAAAGGATAGATAAAAACAATATAGCATGGGGTGATCATAATCAAAACATGGGAAAAAGATCACAAACCTGAGAGGAAGCGTAAATATAAAACATGAAATGTGGCAACACATAAAAATGAAACATCACGTCTTAGTGGTATAATACAACACATACTTGTGAACCAAGCTAGAATCCTATTCACATATCATTTCACATTTACTCATGAAATTCATAACTTTACCCAATGCATTGGAGAGCTCTATAATTCTGGGTGCACCCGTCACATTCAAACATTCATATTGCGCTATATAATTATACGCCCACATGTCACATCATAACATTATCATTATCATGCTTTCCACATGGAACATATATCAAAATTAAACATAACCAACCCATTTAAAATAATGGTTTACATCTAATAAGAACACATTATTAAACATTGGGTCTCCAAAAGAAAGAGGGAATAGCAAACATGTTACATGAACTATCTACAGTGAGAGAGAAGTAAAAAAGGTGTGTTCTTAAAACAAGAGTTGTTTTGGAAAAAAAAAATTATTTGACATAAAATACCGTGAAAAATATGTATATCATAGAAAAGGAAAGAAAATTATGAACAAATTATCTCTAAGGAGTTACCATATCTAAAAAATGGATTGAAAGAGGGAGAACCCGAAGGATGAAAGTTGGGTTCGAGAATTTTCCCTTACCTTTTATCTGAATTCTTCTTTTACTTGAATGTCCTGTATAATGAAATTATTTTCATTAATTAGAAATACCGAACCTTGTGTACATTAATATTGTTCATTATGGTTTTATTAAGTGATTTTATGTGCCTTTGGATGAGTTATATGGTTTAAAAAACACTGTTAGGGAATGTTTGTTTTTATGGTTTTCTTGAGTGGTTCATTTTTATTCTAAAATTGGCGTTCGGGTAGAACATGGGTAAACATTAAGAATAGATATTATATGTTATTAATTGTATTAATGGAATTTTAATGATCTTATAATCAATTATATTAAATCCATGTGGATAAATCATTTGATAATAATTAAATGATGATTTTTTGGGTTACATTGAGCCATTTTTAGATAATAGTGAACTTGTTTTTATTTTATCACTAAAAATATGGTCATAAGTTAGTTACATAACATTAAATAGGAGATAATACATATTAAATATTCTGGTTCTACTATAAAAATTGTTTCATGACCAGATCTGATGTTATAAATGATGAATAAAACATGACGTTCTTGAAGGTGATAAATTAACACCTCACAAACAACGTTCTATTTAATAAAATAAAAGGAAAAGGAATAGGTATTTGGGTGATATAATATCCCATTATCATCATATCATTCTATTACATGTATAATACTGGAGTTACAATACGATTTGTATGATGATAATTGGTGAGATATCAAAAAATGAACTTGAACTTAAAAGGAAATTAAAGGAGAAGTGGGAGAGAAATTAGCTGATAAATCATCCTTAAGGAAGATAGGAATTCACTTTTGATGAGTCAAGAAGCTCTTGAACGTAGGAGAGGGGATAGGGAGGATGTTGAGGCAGAGTTCAGATATGTCTTGGAGCTTTATAGGTGTGAAGAAGTGACGGTGTGAAGGGTGGTTTTTATAGTGGAGGGGAGATGGGTTTCTTTAATTTAAAATTCATTCGTTTATTAATTTCCCCTAAGATAAGGAATATTGAGTCATCCATGTAAAATAATAGTAAATAAGTAATCTGATTTTGGGATTTTGGTGCTTACATCACTTCTGATGTTTGGAATAGTAGTTTTTAATTATAATGTATTAATAGAGTAAATTAATGTATATTACTATTCACCAAAAATTCATGTATTTTAGAAAAATCCCAAAAAATCACCCCAACAATTTATCGATGTGTATAATGAAAAAATGAAGTCCATTTTTCAATAATAATTTTCCAAAAATGATTAATTTAATAGTTAATTAAAATCATAATTTAATTCAAAATAGTTTTTGAACATTAAAATTGATTTTATAGTGCTTTCAAAAATTATGTAGGGTCTTATAAAATTATCTAAAAACTATAAGACATTGATTTTAAAATATATGAGCACCATTTAAGAAAATAAATTTTCTTTTAAATTAATTAATTAATTATAATTATTTATTTATGACTTACAAAATACCAAAACATTTATTAAGGTCAAATTGTCACTTTCTAAGATGTCTAAATTTTATTTAATTATTCATGGGTAAGGTTACTATTATGTTGTATGATTTAATATTCATAAGGGTCATATTACTACTCATAAGGGTAGGTTCCTATTAACAAGGGTATGTTACTATTAGTTGAAAATTATTTCTGTTTCATTAGACTCTATAAATCATCTTGAACACAACTGTGTTTGTCGGATTTTCAAAATTTATAATATAGAAGATACAACATTATGGTTAAAGGTCACTGAGCACTTAGTTGTACATTATGTAGTGGTTTCATCTTATTTTATGACATAATTTTAAGAAGTTAATTTCATTAAAAAACGTTGGGACGTTACATTCTTCACCCCTTATGAAATTTGACCCCTGATATTTCTCTTTACAGAAAAAGGTGAGGGTACTTTTCCCTCATTTAATCTTCTGGTTCCAATGTTCCTTCATCAAACATATGGTTCCTCCAGAACACATTAACAGGATGAGTTGACTTGTTACATAGAACCATATCTCTCCGATCCAGAATCTCTACTGGATGCTCCTTATAAGAGAGATCATCTTCAAGCTTTACCACCTCTGAGTTTAGTACAAGTGAGGTGTCTGATATGTACTTCCTGATGAGTGATATGTGAAACACATCATGAACCTGATCCATTTTTGGTGGAAGTAAAAGTTGATAGGCTACGACTCATATGCGGTCAAGGATCTCAAAGGGCCCAATGTACGATGGGCTTAGCTTCCTTTTCCTCCCAAATCACATGACTCCCTTCTATGTAGATATTCATAGGAAGACTTTATCTCCAATGATGAACTCCAATTCACATCGACGGTTGTCAGCATAGCTCTTTTATTGACTCTGAGCAAATTTGATGTGTTTTTAGTTGACTTGAACCATCTATGTCATCTCTTTCACAAGATCAGATCCAAGTAGCTTTCTTTCTCCAACTTCATCCTTATACGTTAAAATTTCACATCGTATTCCATATAGATCATCATATGGATCCATATCAATACTCGAGTGGAAGATATTATTTTATGAGAACTCAACCAATGGGATATTATAATCCCATCCACCTTTGAATTCTAGAGATCAGGCTCTTATCATATCTTTGATCATCTGAATAGTTCTTTTAAGATTGGCCATCAGTTTGGGGGTGATAGGCCATGCTAAAATTTAATTCAATAATCAAACCATGATGAAAACTCCATAGAATTTATATGTGAACCTTGGATCACGGTCAGAGAACATTGAGAGGGAACACCATGCAGTCTCACCACTTCCATCACATATATCTTAGCATGTTGTTCAAGAGAGAGAACTTCCAGAATAGTGATAAAATGGGCAGTCTTGGTGAGTCGATCAACCAAAACCAATATCACATTATTTCCCTTTTATATCTTCGGGAGACATGTTACATAGTCCATAGTAACATTTTCCCATTTCCGCATGGGTGTGGGGAATGGCTGCATCATACCTTTGGACTTTTGTCTCTCAGCTTTAACTTGATGACATACCAAGAAAATTGATATAAATATTCCGAAATCTATTTTTCATGGTATCCCACCAGAAGTGTTCTCAGAGATCATGATACATCTTGGTACTCCATGGATGGATATAGAATGTTAATCTATGCACATTTTACAATATCTCATTCTTTATCCTGGGTGATGAAGGCACATAAAGTCAGGTTCAAAACTGAATCACAACATCATTATCGATACAAAACTAATGTACCATTCCTTCCTTTACTTCATTCACCCTCTTTTGTATCTCCTCATTATCCATTTGTTCTTTTTTAATATTCACTAGAATGGTTGGTTGCCCAATCATTTGGGAAAGGTAGGATGTATCCCCTGCACTTATGATTTCCAAATAAATTATTTTCATATCAAAGAAGATAGGGTATTTCACAATCCGCAACATGGAGAGAGTAGCAGGTTCTTTTCTACTAGGAGCATCATCTACCTTGTTTGACTTTCCAGGACGATAGTGAATAGAGAAATTTTAATCCTTGATTTTCTCAAACCATCTCATTTGAGGCATGTTGAGCTACTTTGTGTGAATATATACATTAGGCTCTTCTGGTCGGGGTATATGATGATCTTCTATCCATAAAGGTAGTACCGCCATATTTTCATGGAACAAATCATGGTTTCCTGCTCTAGATCATGCATCGGGTAGTTTTTCTCATCGATCATCAACTGTTGTGAGGTGTAAGCTATCAAATTATCATTTTTCATGAGTACACAAGCCATGCCTTTCTTTCATGCATCACTATATATCACAAAACATTCTCCACTTTTCATTAGTGTGAGAACAGGTGTAGTGATCATCCTTCGCTTTAGCTCCTTGAATCATACCTCACATTCTTCTATTCATACATTAATTACCTCATTCCTTGTTAACATAGTTAACTGGCTTGACAATCGTGAGAAGTTTATCACAAAACCTCAGTAGTACCCAGTTAATCAAAGAAAACTATGGATTTACATGACACTAGAGGGCATGGGTCATTCCTTAATCGGCTTTGTTTCTGAAGGATCCACATAAATTCCCTCACTTGTGGTCACATGTCCCAAGAATGTGACTTTTTTCATCCAAAATTCACACTTTCTGAACATTGCGCACAACTTGTCCTTTCTCAATGTCGCCAAAAAAAGTCTTAGATGTTCTTAATGTTCCTCATTGCTCTTGGAGTAGATGAGAATATCATTGATAAACACTACCAATAATTTGTTGAGGTAATGTCTAAAGACTCTATTAATTAAATCCATGAATATTATAGGGGAATTAGTAAGACCAAAGGGAATCAGCAAAAACACATAGTTCTAATACCTTGTTCGGAAGGTAGTCTTCTTAATATATTCCTTATTCAACTTTACATGATGATATCCAGAATTAAGATCCACTTTTAAATAGTATTGAGAACTTCTTAAATGATCGAACAAGTCCTCAATATTTTGAAGTGGATACTTTTTGTTTATGGTGATCTTGTTGAGTTCTTGATAATTGATACACAACCACATTGTTCTATCCTTCTTCTTTACAAAAAGAACCGGTACACCCTAAGGTGATGAACTAAGGCGTATGATCCCTTTATCGAGAAGCTCTTACAGCTTCCTCTTTAATTCCTCCAGTTCGATAGGGGACATCTTATAGGGTTACTTTGAGATAGGAGTAGCTCTAGGTATGAGTTCAATTGAGAACTCTACCTCATGATCTGGGGGAATTTCGGGTAACTCTTCGAGAAATACATATTCATATTCCGTTACGATGGGTATTTCTTCAAGGTAGGCACTTTCCTTCGACTAAACCATTTGGTTGAGGTATGATTCTTCATAGGGAATCAGCAACCTCACCATTGAAGGATTTTTCAATGGAGATTCATGTTCTTCTTTGCATTTGTACAGGAGCATGGGATGGTTCAGAATATGAAAAGGTTTTTTCTTTTTTTAGACAGTCGATATGTGCTCTATATAACGAGAGCCAATAAATTCCCATTATAGCAATGAATTCAACCAATGGATGTATTACAAGATTCACTGGAAGAATATTCCCACATACAATAATAGGAGAGGAGCCAAACACTTGGGTTTCAATTATTTCAAAACATAGTATTTTTATAGATATATCTAATTCAATGTTTCGGGGCTTCGACTCTAGAGTTCTAGAAAACTTTCATGATATAATGGAATGCGTAGAACCAAAATCAAAATAAGACATTTCCAATTCTTGAGTGAATATGAAGTGTACCTTGTATGAATTCATTATCATGCTCCACCTCTGTAGTGGTGATGGAATAATCCTTCCCATGTTCCTTTGACTTTGGTGGCTGGTGATGCAGATTACACTCGAGAACTCGAGGTTTAGTGCACTGGTTTGCATAGTGACCTAGCTCCCTATAGTTGTAGCATTGAACCATGAGTGGTTCTCTCTATTAATCGGCTACATTCTAATTCATTTTCATGTCTTTTCGACAAACATGATAATGATGTCCTTCTTTCCCACACTTCAAGCATTTCCCCATCCCTTTGTGGTAGTTCCCATGGTACAACATTCCATATTTTTGGAATTTGGGTCGTTGATTTTTCTTCCCACCTTTATCATTAGATCCACCTGCTTGAATCTCCATATTTGATTTCATATAACCATAGACATGGGACCATTCTCCAAACTCCAACTCCACTTTGAGAGCACATCGAACAACTTCTTTATAAATCCCAAAGTCTTGAATTGAAAGATCCTTTCAAAGGTCTGATTTTAATCCACTAAAGAATCTATCCTCTTTTCAATCATTGTTGATAACAAAACCCAAAGCGTGACTTGAAAGCCTTGTAAAATTCGCTTCATAGGTTGTGACAGATTCCCCTTATTTTTTCTTAAGCTCTATGAATTATATCTCTATATTTGTGCGAAGAGTTCTTGGGAAATACTAGTTAACATGAATTATCTTAAAGTCTTCTCATTCCATCTCTTCAATTTCCTCTCTTGGCATGATGTTCTTAATCAAACCCCACCATTGATCGGTTTCTCCATATAGTCGATACACAACAAGAGTCACCTTATCCATCTCAGAACAGTGAAGAACATAAAGAACTTCTCCATGGTGTTGACCCACTGTTCTGCAACTAGTGGATCTCAAGATCCATTAAACATCGTTGTTGTTCTCGTATAAAACATTCAATAGCCAGTTGCTCACACTTTGGTGAATGAGGAAGTTACCCATAATTATGGTTATTTTTAATAACCTAAGATAACTGGGTAAGCATCACCATGATGTTTTGAGCACCACCCCCAAATCATTGGGGATGTCGTTTGGGCAATAATTGCATTGGCCCTCGCATGAGTTGTTGGCCAGGTTTCTTTGGGTTCCCACAATTTTATAAAATAGAAAATGTTAGAACAAAACATTAGTAAAAAAGTCATGAATAACTTATTCATTTATAAATTTTATACCAAAAACATAACATATGGTATCCCTATGTAATGATTCTTGGGTTTATATTTGTACTTAGACTCATTCTAGATGTTTTCTCTAGAGTTTACTAATCCTAATTCCCTAATTAACTAAACCATTCATCTGATACCAACTATAGCGAACCAACCTTGGCTTACATTACTATTACATAATTTAAAATTTTAAAAACATAATATTATTACACATAGAGGATCCAATGTTTTAGTGTCCTGGGAATACAAGGACCATACATAACAATTACAACATAAAGCATAACCATTTATTTTCTTTCTTATTCTCTTGCTACTTATTGGAACTTATCCTATCCTTATTAAATGTATCCACCTGAGGATATACATCAAAATTGGTGAGATATAGGCCCATTAATAGGATATATTGGAACAATGTAGCATGTGTGATCATAATCAAAACTTGGGTAAAATATCATGAACCTGAGATGAAGCATAAATACAAGACTTGAAATGTGGCCATGAAAAAAAATGAAACATCATGTCATAGTGGATAACTACAACACATATGTTTGAACCAAGATATAATAATGATAACACATCATTTCACATTTATGCATGAAATTCATCTCCTTAACCAATGCATTGGTGCTCTTTATAATTCTAGGTGCACCCGTCACATTCAAACATTCATATTTCGCTATATAATTCCAGGCACACCAGTCACATCATAACATTATCATTATCATGATTCCCACATGGAACATATATAAAAAGTAAACATAACCAAAACATGTAAAATAATGGGTTACATCTCATAAGAACACATTCTTAAACATTGATTTCCCAAAAGAAATAGGGAATAACATACATGTTACATGAACCGTCCACTTTGAGAGAGAAGTAAAAAAGGTGTGTTAAAAACAGAAGAGTTATTTTGGAAAACATTTTTGTTTGACATAAAAACAAGTGAAAAAATATGTATATCCTATAAAATGAAAAATAATGATGAAAAAATTATTTTTATGTAGTAACCATATCAAAAAAATGAAGTGAAAAAGGGAGAACCCAAATGATGAATGTTGGGTTCGAAAATTTCCCCTTACCTTTTATTTGAATGCTTCCTCACATTAATGTCCAGTATAATGACATTATAATCACAAATTAGAAATAAAAAACCTTTTTTACATTAATATGGTTTATTATGGTTTTATTATGTGATTTAATGTGCCTTTGGATGAGTTATAATTGTTTAATAAACATTGTCCAGAAATGTGTGTTTTTATGGTTTTCTTGAGTGGTTCACTTGTATTCTTAAATTAAAATTTGTTTAGTTCATCGGTAAACATCCAGAACTGATATTACATGTTATTAATGGTATTATATGATTTTTGATGATCTTATAATTAATTATATTATATCCTTCTGGGTGAATCATTATATATGAATTAAATGATGATTTTTTGGGTTAATTTAAGCGATGTTTCGATCATAAGGAACTTGTTTTATTTTATCAATAGCTATATGGTAATTAGTTAGTTCCAAAACATTAAATATAATATAATACAAATTAAATTTTATTTTTCAACCATACAAATGGTTTCATGACCAGATATAAAGGTAGAAATGGAAGAAGAAAACATGTCTTTCTTGAAGGTGATAAATTAACACCTAATGAACAATGTTCTCTTAAATAAAATAAAAAGAAGATTGAATGGGGTAGTATGATATACTAATCCATAATCATCATATAATTATATTAAATGTATAATAATGGTGTTGAAATACCATTTTTATGAAGATATGTGGTGAGAGATCAAGAAATGAACTTAAACTTGAAAGAAAATTAAAGGAGAAGAGGGAGAGAAATTACATCTTAAATCCTCCTCTTCAAATCCTCCTTAAGGAAGCTATGATTGGTCTTATAATGATACCAGAAGCTCTTGAACATTGGAGAGAGGATATATAAGATTTTGGGGCAGTGTTTAGAAATTTCTTGGATCTTGATTGGTGTGAGGAAGTGAGGGTGTGAAGGGTGGTTTTTATAGTGGAGGGTAGAGGAGTTTTCTTTAATATAAAATTCATTAGTTTATTAATTTCCCATAAGACAAGTAATATTGAGTCATCCATGACCACAAATAGTAAATAAGGCATATGATTTCAGGATTTGGGTGCTTACATCACTTGTGATGTCAAGAATAGTGAGTTTTAATTATACTTTATTTGTACGGTAAATTAATGTATTTTACTACTCACCAATAAATTCTAGTAATTTAGAGAAATCCAAAAATTTACCCAAACCATTTATCGATGTGTAGAATCCAAAAATGACATACATTTATCAAAAAAAAATTATTATAAATATGATTAACGTAATATTTAATTATAATCATAATTTACTTAAAAAAACTGTTTTTTTATATTAAAACTGATTTTATAGTGCATTCAAAAATTATGTAGGGTCATATAAAATTGTCTAAAAACTATGAGTCATTTATTTTTTAATTTATGAAAATTTTTTGAGAAAATTAAATTTTCTTTTAAATTAATTAATTAATTATAATTAAATATTTATGACTTACAAAATAAAAAAAATGTTTACTAAAGTCAAATTGTAACTTTATAGGATGTCTAAATTTTATTTAATTCTTTATGGGTAAGTTTACTCAAATTGTGGTTGATTAACTATTCATAAGGGTCATATTAATATTCATAAGTATAGGTTCCTATTAACAAGTTTAACTTACTATTCACCGAAAATTATTTTTGTTTCATTAGACTCCAATAATAATCTTGAACACAACTGTGTATGTTGGATTTTCAACATTCCTAATACAGAAGTGACAAAATTATGTTTAAAGGTCACTTAGCAATAACAATTTCATTATGTTGTGCTTTCATGTGATTTTTTGACATAATTTTAAGAAAGGAATTTGGATTTAAAATATTTGGGTCGTTAATGTATGTTAGTCAGTGAGGTGAAGGTTTGATCGTGAATTGGTTATGGTGGCATCAGGATTACAATGAGAAACCGATTAGAAACATATTTGGATTCCTAGAGATGATCTAGGTAGTCCATGGATGTGATGGGTTTTTGAGTTGAATGTTGTGTTTGGTCACAATACATTTTAAAAATAAATATGTGGTTCAAATTTTAGAGATTTCAATGGGTGTAATGAAGAGTGATGATGGCTTGGATGGGTAGTGGAAAACCATGAGGTTGTAAGTTTATCAGAATTTGGGGAATGAAATTGGTAGGTACATTGGATTATGGTTTACAGCATATGTAAGAAGATACTAGGGGAATGTGAAAACAGTGTAGTTTGACAATAGTAGATAATGGGTGTTTCGGTAATATCATTTTAGAAATGGTCTGACATGATATGGTAATGACATGGTATGTTATAACTCATGACTAGTTTTTTTAATGAAATTTTAGTTTTTTAAATGATTTCAAACATGATAGAGGAAAAATATTTCTTACTCCACAAGGATATTGTATAACCATGTCTCTCCTGAGTGGTTATTATATTATGGGTGAAGTATAATTTTAATGGTGTTCAAATGGGAGTTTGGGAACATGATATGGGAATGCATTAACTATGTTGTGAAATAAATGTTAATATTTTAATGGTATTTTTTTATGGTGGTGGTGAAAACCAAAGAAAGATGGTGTTAACAACCACTAAAAGAGGATGGTGGGGAGATAAAGTTTATGGTATGGTGAACTGTAATGGGAAAGTGGTAAATTGATGACATGATCAATGTTATGGTTTATGTGGAATTAGATAAGATTCATCTTGGTGTTTCAGTTTTGGAGATGGGTGTTAGATCTGATTTTGACCAGTTTAGTACCTTGAGATAAAAGTCCTATTTTGTTATTCTACGGAGGATTCTAAAAGGAATGTATAGATTTGTACATGATTTTTGGTTTAATGTTGGCTGGGGTATCTAGTTGGAAAATGTCTATTCTAGGGTGATTCCAGGTCTAGGAAGTGTGGAAAATTTTGTAAAGTTTTTAAGGTGGTGCCAACTGATTTGGCCCATGATTTGTAGATGATGATTGGTATGCGGTTTGACATCATTTTAAACATCTAAAACCATCATTATCTAGTGTATTCTTGGTATCTCCTTTGATTTTGGATTGATTTTAAATAAATGGAATGTTTTTAGTTAGTGTTTCTCTATGATAAGAATATAGGTGATCTAAATATTTATCCTATAGTATCATTATTATAAATATTTATATGGTTTTCCCAATGTACTACCTCATTTTATTTTAATTAACTTGATTTTTTAAAGTGATATAGTCCATAGAATAAGTTGTGAGGCCCTTAATAGACCATGTTGGCTTCATTAATGATCCATGACCAATCCTTGGGTTACCCTCGGGGTTTTTCATACCATTGAGAATGGTATAATTATTTAGAAAATTTTTAGAAATGTTTTCTAAGGAAATGAATGGGTCATTAATTTTGTTTGGGTATGTGGGTGGGTAAAAGGATAATAATATTTACATGTTAATTATAAAGATACTGTAGGGTTTTTATACATATTAAACATTGTGTTTTCAGTTTTAAGATGTCAGTGGTATTTAGTGATGTATTTTATGTCTGAAAGATGAAATTTATTTATAGAGTAACTGACATCAAATTATTTAAAATGGGGTTAAAAATAATTTATTTTAAATGATTATTTATAATTGGGGTGTGGCCCCCATTTTTAGAGAAAATGGATAATTATTTTTTCTAATGGTTGGTGATGGAAATGAATGCATTGTTTACAGTATTTGTTTTTGAATAGGAGGGACCATGTTTTTATTAGTTGATTAAAGATGATTTTAAATGAGTATTTCAAATTATAATTTATCCCATGAAGTGGTTTTAAAGTTTTTTGGGACCAAAATAATTATAATGATGTTTGGGTTGATGAGATGGATCTGCAAATGATTATGTGGGATTGCTATCATGGTTATGAAATCAAATAAAGATATAATTTTGGTGTTTGGAATAATGTTATATTTGTTTGTAGTTTATTCCTTGTATGTGAGGTGTGTTTATTTAGTTACGTGTTTTAAGGAAAATGTGTTCAATTGTGAGGGATTATTTTGGTAATTGTTTGGTGGTAAAAAAATAATTTTCACATTTAATGATGGTAGTGTGGTTTATTGTACGTGAGGATCTATACCCATGTGTATGGTTGGACAGAGGTTGTAAACCCCACAACAATAATTCACAGGATTGGGAGTATGACTGAGGCTCTGCCCTGCTAACTCTTTTATAGGATGAGCCTTCCATAACCGACATTCCATGGTTAGTAATTTGTTCAGTTGAGTTGGGATGTCGAGCTGATTTTCTATTCTCCCATCATATGGCCATTGCATGGGTTGGGATGTTAGTATGAGGCTCTATACGTCCCAATCATGTTACATGATTGGATTACAAGTTTTATGATCAAGGTTATGTTGATAAAGTTTGATTAGTGATTTCCCCTGCTGATTTAAATGTGTATGACCCCTTATGTAATGTCTCAGCCTCCTAGTGCAACCAGACCTAGTTTAGATTGTTGGTTGACTCTAGTGTTCAAAGATCATATTATTGTTATATGATTTCATGAATTTGGGACACTAATTTATTTCATTTTCTTGTTTATTTGTTCCAGTTGAATTATCTACATACACTATTGTATGGAATTGTTATTTTATGAGACACCATTGGTGGTGGCCTACTCTTTTTTACTCACTTCATACATGGGACGCCATGACACTTGGGTACTCGAGAAGAAGCCATGTGTTTCTATTATATGTTAATTATAGGGCTCGTTGTTTGGTTTATACATGGGTTTTTGGGACATATCATGGGTTTTTAGGACTTGTTTGGGACACATGACAATGTTTGGTGTATTTTATGGTTTTGTAACGAGACACATTATTTTTTCACCTACATGAAATGTCGATTATATGTCATATTATTATGGAATGTCATACTTTGTTCTTTTAAGAATTTTTTAATGTTATACATTTTATTTATCCATCTATTTATTATATTTTTTGATATTATTTACATTGTGGAATTGCATTGTAAAGAGAGAAGAATATACTTATGATTCATTTATTTAACAACACTGTTAGTCAGCAGCCTCTGGCATACAGGGATATGTGCTTATGGTTAAATGATGACATGTCTCAGGGTACTAGATAATGTGACCACTAGGTCAGGGAATTACATTTTATATCTTATCAACACCAAATTGATTTTTAATTCTAGCATCATATCAATACACATGAGGATATCTTGAGAGTCACTCAATGAAATTAAATAGAGGATGGGATCAATATATTATTATGGTATAGTTCACATATAAAATATATTGGATCCATGTATATAAATGGATTTATCTTAATCCCTTTATAGGAATAAATGTAGAAATCCTACGTTTTGGAGTGAAGATGTAGAATATAAGTAGTAGGGACATAATGTAGGCAAATTAATGGTGGAAAATGGTGACACCATTCACAAGAACACAATGATATATTAGAGTTTATTAATGATTTATTATGACAACCATTGGAGAATACTACAGTTCTAAGTTATAGATAAATAGTTCCTCCATGTATCTTTATGGAATTGAGACATGATATTTGAGAAGAATAGAAATTTAAGTCTCAGATACGTCACTCACTTTGATATTTTTAATCATATTAGAGTTCTTTACTATAAAATTTATCTCTCGAAAACCTTATATTTCGTACATGATGTGTCTCACATATCTAGATTGGTTCTTTTTTGGCCAAAATCCCCATATGTATTGAATATGGCAGTGGTATTGTTTTATCATGATCTCTCTTATGTGGATAAACTGAGGATAATCATAGAACATAGAGACAATGTTCAATAAAACTAGAGTACTCACCTATTCAAATAACATTGGTGAAACTACTTTTATGAGGAGGATACATGGGAATAATAGTATGTATTGAATTAATAGTACCTCCTATATTTTCAGCACAGTGGTCGAAATGAAATTTATATAGAAAATTTTTATGATGTGGAATAATGTAATGAGCCTTTATTTTATCAAACAACTTTCTCTAATTTATTATATAAATGTAAAATATATAGTAATTTATTATTATATAAATCACATGAAAATATTAGTAGAATAACATTCTATATTTATCTAAAAATTGTTTTTTAGAATAAATATATCTATGGGAATTAAATGTGTTATAATTGGAATGAATTTAAAATATGAATTTTATAATATAAAAATTTTGAGATCTTCCAACACTTAGATGGATTGAGGTCATGAATAAAATTGTAGAAATGAAACTTAATATTAAAAATTAATTATTAATTATTAAACATAATATATATATATATATAACAATGAGATAAAATAAACTGAAATGAGTAATGAATGAAATATGAGTTATTTATATAAGGTGGGGATCCAATATGACCATAAAAAATCTAATCAATGGAAAACTATTCAGATTGTTGGAATATTAATTTATCCATTATGAAGAGTAAAATGATTTTTACAATAGTAACCTCACCTATTTAATTATAAAATAAAATTTAGATATCTTATAAAAAGAAAATATTGAAAACTTTTATAATGATACAAATAAATAATTATATAAAAAATGATAAAATAATTTGTTCAATTTTTTATAAATGAATATGAATTATTTTATTTAATATGATAAAAAATAAACAAATAAAATTAATATCATAAAATGTATTTGTAAAAAATAATATTATGTTTTATTTTCATTATAAACTAATTCTATGTGACAAAAAATATTTTCTCAAAGAAAAAAATAGATATGAATTTTAAAAGTGATATTTTAAAAATTGATAACGATTTTATATATATATAATAATATTTTCACATTTAGAAAAACATTTTAATAAATTGGTTTTCATTTTTGTAATCTGCACATAAAAAATATTTAGTTTGATATTCATGTATTTTTCTAAAAAACATGTATTTTTGTTAAATAGTAAAATATGATAAAATGATTTAATTTGAATTATAATAAGGGTCATTAATAAATGAGTAATTAAAATTGTAAGGAAATATTATATTGTCTAATATTAAAATATTAATTTATTTAGGCAAAATAATCAACACTATTGATAGTCTTGATCTAAAATAATAATAAGAATTATTATATTCAAAACACATATTTCCTCCACTTTATAAATACCACCACTCACCTCCCATTATATTCACACATTCTTGCACCCCTAAATTACTAATTCTCATTCAAATTTTATCTTAATATATATACCCCCTTGTCCTTACAATAACTGTTATTTGTCAAAATAGATATCCATGTTTCTTTAAGGGGAAGCCCGATAGAGGATATTAAAAGAGGTAATTTTCATAACCAAATTACTTTTTGATTCAATATTATGATCGTTTATCATAACGATTTATTCTATTATATAATAATAACATCATAATTTTAAACCTAAATTTTTTTATTATATTTATTCAATCTACAGTATCGTACTTCTTCCCATATTTTATTTTTTAAAATGAAAAATTATCCATATTATTGTTAGTTCCCCACCATCATTGATGATATGTTATAGTTTTGTTTACCTCATTAATGGATTGATGGAATACTATTATAAAGGTTATATAATAACATAATTATTTAAATTTTATATTTTTTCCATAATTTGCAATGGATAAATATCAATAATATTCAAATAAGCACAATAAGTTAATCATAGTCAGAAAATCCACCTAAAAACTACGATTATAATAGTTATACACCAAAAGTTGTTATTATATAGGAATAATATTTATTGAAAAAAATATATAGTCATTTTTTAAACACATTAACTATATCCATTTATAATTTTGGTGTTATTGATCCTATTCTAAAACAACTCACTCAAAAATATATAATTAATTTGACCTAGAACACATGAAATGAATACCTATGAGAATTTATAAAATGAAATGATATATTAAATAAATGATTATAAACTAATAGAAAATATTGATAATAAAACTAATATATTTGAAAAGGGTTATAAATTATAAATTTAAAAAAAAAATTATTATATGTAATGGTAATTGAATACACATAGATTATCTAGAGTGGAGGTAAGGGATCACTCTAAACCATTGAATGTTCATTGGGTTATACATTCTCAATATATTGCTAACATTCACAATATATTATTCTTATTTGTTTATCAAATGTACTATATTAATGTTACAAATATATATATATATATATAGTTTAATTCATCGATCCTAAATATGGATATAGACGTTTTAATGATTCTCTTATCAATTTGATTTTTTATAAGATCCCATTAATGTGAAATCATATTCTATATTTTCATCATTAAAATTTCCACTAAATGAATTTTTTTAAAATATTAATTGTTTAAAAATAAATCATTTATATATCTAAAACCATTTTTCTCATTTATAGATTTATAAAATTTATATTCTCAAATCCTCGTTAAAAGGATCATTAACATATTTCTTATGACACCATCTAAAATTTCTATTAAAGGGCCTATTTCTCCATAGATATTTTAATTATCTTAACTAATAATTAATTTTCATGGCCTATATTTATATACTACATCATGAAAAAATGTAAAATTATTTAATCCATTATTTCATTGGAATATTTTTAATATTACTTTATTATTCTCTATGAATATATTATTTTAATTATTTCTTTTTTGAAGGTTTTTTCTTTTTGTGTATCATTTATGAATTAATTTTCACATATATGCATGTACATTTTATGATAAGAGTTCCCGCTAAACTCATTTGGTAATTTTTATAACTCAACATAAAATATATATGATATTAGAGAGTAAACATAATACATGATGATAATTTTTCCATTATGTTATGTTTTCTATGTAATGAGACTTGGTATATGCTTAGGTCATGTTTCAGTTTGTTTCAACATTCACAAGATTCCATTATTCAGTGATTCATTCTTATTTATGGCATGCATCCATATGATCATTCATTTACATTCTCCATTATGATGTAATGTTATTCCATTTAACTCATAATATATGATTCATTATCATTATCATTATCATTCCCTTACTAGGATTTATAGCGCACCCCTTTTGTTTATGTATTCTATATGTTATCATTTTTATTTCGGTAATGTCAAAAAGATCTATGAGAACATTGTAGATTAAAAAATTAACTATTTAATTTTATTTTCATTTGAATTGTTTTTTGAACAGAGTCTCCCAAAGACACTATGTGTTTGTATACTTGGGTTCTGTAGTTGATATTTATGCTAAATTATTTAAATATATATGTAATATGTTTGATTCAACATAAGATTTTTTTATTGACTAAAAATGACTGTACGATCAGAATGTTCCTCTAAATGAGCTCTCATAAAATAGTATATTCTACAATAACATTAAGATGGATAGTTATGATGGAGGATATGAGAATAAATGTAAAACACATGTTTTCTATGATTATTTTTCTGAACATATGTTTTTGGGACATGAACATGTTGATTTAAGAGAATAAAAGGTCGCGTAAATTCAACAACATAGCACGGATGTGCATAGTCAATATGATATATCTCCTAAAATTTATTTATTATATCTGGAGTTTGTGGTTGGAATTAAAGTGTTCGTTATACACAAACGGGACCATAATTTTCATACATATATATTAACTTAGTAAATATGAATATTCAGCACAAAACATACAAAAACCATGCTAGAACATAATTTTTTAGTATCATTTAAAACATGGAAACCTAAAAAAAGAGATTCATAAAATATCTACAACATATTCCTTGTATTCAAACATTGTGAGAACAGATTCGGAATTATATTAATTTATACCATACTAAATATCCTAGGGAAAAGAAACATATGAAAGGGTGAGTATAGATTCTCAATAATAGTAATAAGTGAGATAACAATCATATCTTAATCATATGTTAAAAAAACAAAACATTTGAATATTATATCTTATATATCAAATATCATGATGTGATATAATGGGATAAATTATTTAATTTCAAAATGAATAAAAAAATTTCCATGAGAGGATAAACGATTAAATTGAATTTTGGCAAACACATAAGTATAGAAAATTAGATTAATATTAGTAAATTTTCCCTTCCAATAACATCATAAAAGAAAAATTCCCTTACTAACTGAGTTCACTCCTTATAACAGCACTATATTATTGACCCATGGTTTTTCCCATTCAATAGAAATGTTACGAAACTAATGATACTTCTATTCTAGTCCTATGTTAGTGAATTGTTTTCACCTCATATTTTATCCCTATCTATCACAATAGATTTAAATCATTACCCAATGAATTATAGGGAGATATATGTCACACCCATTATATAAAGAAATATATTCATACATGTTCCATAAGAACCTAAATCAATAATCATATAATAACCCTTAAAATAGGTTTTCATAAAAAAAATAATCATAAAATCAGTCATGGAAAAATTATAAAAATTCATAAGTTCTAATTCATCATAAAAAAAACCATTTAGGGAAATAATAAAAATGGTAGAATTTAATCATATCCCCATTAACACATAAGAAATATAAAATAATGTTATTTTACATGGAAGATAGTTATGATATATCAATTGAAATAATATATGAGTAAATTATCGTTTTTTATAACAATTTTTTTCCATTAAATGCTGTGAAAGTTTCAAAGAAATAATTTTCATTGGAAATTACCTTATTAGATTTTAGAAGAATATTTAAGGAGTTTAACCATCATTAAAGCATCAAAATCCATTCATTTCCCTAAATGATTAAAAAATTACTTTCAATCTTTTTCTGAAAATGTCACCAAGTACATCATTTGGAAAATGAAAAAAAATGTTATTTTCAAAAATTTTAGTCAAAATTCACACAAGGGTGAATAAGACATTAAACAATTGGAAATGAATAGTTAAAATATAATGGAAATACTATTTTAAAAACTATGTACGTGGAAGATAAATATTCCATAACATAAAATAATGTATAAGAAATCCTTAATAATAATAATGATATTGTGAATTTATAACTTATCTTATGTTTGATTTCCTTCATCTGTATATGAACAACCTATTATCTTAAGGAATTACATTATATGTCATTGTAGGAACACTTGGATTGGTCTTTTGAGATGACCAAAACCTCCAGAATCTTTATAGTGAAATTAAGAAGAGAAAGTTGTAGGGGATTATCATGATTTTATTCTCAATATGATGTGAAATTGTTAGAGAGGAGGTTCCCTTTTATAGTTGAGGTGAGGGTCACTTATTAAAATTTGAAATATAAAAATTGATAATTAATAAAATAATAATTTAAAAAACATTCCATATCTACGAATTCAAATATACGGTGATATGTGGTCTATATATCATAATCCATTATATTCTAGACATATTTTGGTATTATTTTAAACCTTATCATTTTGATTTAACCTTAATTAACCTAGTATAGTTTTAACTATGGTAACAAAATTTTCAATATTAAAATGTTGTATTTTATATTTTTGGGTTTTAAATTATTCCATAAATTACAAATTTACAAAAATTTAGACCACATTATAGAATATTTTCATTTTTTATGTGTTTTTTTATTTATAAATTATTTAATAAATTATTATTTTCATAAAATATCATTAGTTTATATTTTTCCACAATTCATTACTTTTTCTTTTTGAAATATCAAAATTAAAAGGTAAATTAAATCTAGATATTATACTATTTCTGTATGAGGTCATGGTAATCTATATAATTTTTTTACCACATTAATTATTTCCAATTATATTTATTTTAACATTTTTATGAACACTTATCTGATATTTCACTTAATAAAATAATTACTATATATGTTTTCTGTAATTATTGAATATACATATTTGCTACCTAAAATTTAAAAATAAAATACCATTATATATATAAATATCCAAGAGTTAAGATTACTATTTACAATTGAATATATCATTAGTTTAACTAACTTACAATTAAATTTTAATTATTCAAACACTTTTGAGGAAAATGTGAGAAACCAACCATGACATCATGACTTAAAACAGCTTAACCAACATGGTAAAAATGTTTGAAGCCAAACAACACCAAGATTACATAGAGTATTCACAATCTAGCATTAAAAACAATAAGATGGGTTTCCTTCTACTCCTCGCTGCAGGCAAGTGGGAGAAAACTCTCTGCTCTAAACCCAATCTGAAGTAAACTCTTGCGAGAGAGATGCAGCAACCCTCAAACCTTAAACCACATGGCCACATTATTCAAAATTCCGAAAGATCATTCCACCCATTCAACCCATTCTATGTAAAGATCCACCATTTCAATGAATTCAAAAGAAATGTCTAAAAACAGCAAAATTAGACCTGGGAGATAAGTCAGTGGGTGTTGAATTTTAGAACAAAAGACCATCCCCCTCTGCGCTGCCCTGGTGCAAGCGTTGAGCCACCCCTTAGGGGAACCAGCCATGTTGAAGCCTGCATCACCAACGACTAGCGGAAGAGACGCTCGCATGAGGAAGTCAGAGCCTTGCTGAGCCTTCACCAAGATGATGAAGACTTCGCTGCCAATGTCGAGCCATGATCCATCACTGAGATGCTCTACTGATGATGTCAGAGCCACACTAGAGATGAGTCCGAGCCGATGTGCCAAAAAACGACGTTGTGGCCTCGCCTTAGCCAACACCGAGCCGACACGCTAGGGAAATCAAAAACAGAAGCCTTACCAGTTCACCGAAGCCACACTGATGACGATCAAGGCCCTGACCTTGACCATCACTATGCCGCAATAGAGGAGGGAAGGGGACGATCCCCAAAGAAAAAACTTATCCCACAAGGTCGAAGGGGCGCCGCCACTTACAGGCTCTCCCAGTCAACAAGACCAGATAAGGGAAAATAGACCATCTTTAGTTTAACCCTACAATAAAAATGATAGTATTTGAAACATGATTACTACATCATGGAGTTTTTCTTAATTAAAATATTATAAATATAATAATATTTTCTATGTGGCCCAAAATGTAAAAACAACAATTTATATAATGAAAATATGACTATTACGTTAAAATTTTATATATTCATTGTTTCATATCATTCCATTATCCCAATATTGACATACAAGGTATATTTAATAAAAAAATAATATTTTGTGACATTAATTAATTTAAATATTAAATAAGACTTATTCATAGAAAATTGTACCATAAACAACTAAATTATGATCATTATTTGTTAAGAGTAGAATTATTTTCATCTAGTAAAATTTGGTCGTGTTAGGGTCATTTTATTGTATTTATCATTTTATTTTCAAAATAAATTTAACAATTCACCTTTTAGAGTGGGAAAAAAATAAACCAAGGATTATATTTATATTGGAAAAACAAAAGGTAAATATCTACTAAATTTTGACCTTATGAATCTATATTTATAATATATTCATTTCAAAATTAGAAACATACAATTTTTAGACATTAATTTAAAAAAGCTTTCATATTCCATGAAATATAGTTGATTGGAATTAAAATTCCATTTTAATCCTAAAATGTTTATATGATAAATTTGGGTTTAAAATAATTTTAAAATAATTAAATGGATTAATTTAAATTTAAATGAACTACCTAAAATTAAAACATTATATATAATGTAAATTAACATTTTAAATGCCTTAAATGAAATAACCATTTTAATTAAAAATCATTAATTTCAGAATTCCATTAAAAACTAATGCCTTCATTGAAAATAATTTGGACATAATTTTTACATGATTATTTTGAAAACGAAAATAATTTTTTAAAATCCATATTCTATAACATATAAAAATTAATATTCAATATATAATGAAAACAATTTTTTGAAAAAAAACATTTTTTTGAAGAATAATGTTGTTTTGTGATTATTTTCCTTGAACTCCCCTATAAAATCATATTTTTTAAATATTTATATTCATTTAATAAAATATTTTTTCATTTTATTCCCATAAATTTATCACTTAGGTTATAAATGAGATTTTATATTGTCTCGTGGTTAATTTAAATGAATGGTTGTGTGCAACACAAGGTTCTGAAGAATATAGAATTTTAAAGACCAATATTTATTAAAATATTAAGTCTTTACATTCTACCCCCAACAAATAAATGTTAATCTCAAAAATCATCACTTTGATATAAAAAATGAGGATACCTTTTCCATGTCACATCCTCGAGTTATCTTATTGCTTTCTCAAATTAGATGCTCGGCAATAAATCATTAACCAAGCGAGTAGCCTTATTTCCTTGAAACTTTTCAATACGATCCAAAATTTAAATAAGTTGATCTTAATAAGAATGATATTCCTCTTATGGTATGAATCTCAAGCTTAGTGAATGTGAATTATTATATATATACATTCTCAGGATAGATACATGGAATAAATCCAAAACATGAGAGAGATTCTATGGAAACATAAATCTATACAGTTTCTTTCCAACATGGTCTATAATTTCGAAATCACTAAGATAACTAGGGCTGATAATGCCCTTATTTATCAATATCTTTACTCTATTCCTAGGAGGTATTGGTAGAAATAACATTTCACCCACTTCTTGATCCAAACTTTTAACTGATTTTATGCATAACATATATGTCAACTCTAACTTCTCATTTATGTTGTTGAATCAATCATACTTCATCTACCATTTCCCAAAATATATCATTCCCAATAGATTTCATTACTCAACATCATTTCATCATGTTGGAGTTTTTCACTACTTACCATAGAGGGATTCATAAGTATCTATTTGAATACTGGAGTGAAATATATTGTTATAATAAAATTCTACCAAAGGTAGATGTTGATCCCAACACACTTTGAAATGCATAGAGAAGTCTCTCAATATGTATTATAGAGAATACATTGTTCTCTTATAACCACTGCATATTTGATACTATTTATTACTGTCGAAACATAACTCTGTATCAATTTCCTATAAAATATATTTCCATAACACTGAGGTAAAAATTAAGTCTTGATCAGATATAACATAAAGTGGTAAGGAGTGTAATCTCCCCAGTAACCAAATATATCTTCTAGCATGACGAAGATGAGAGAAATATTCTCTAGTAGAAATAAAGTGTTCTGACTACGTAATGAGACCAACTATAACCCGTATAACTTTACAGCCTTTTGATGTTTTGGGATGCCTAATGACCAAATCCATAATGATGTTTTCCAATTTTCATTATAGTATGCCTAATGGTTTTAATGACCCATTATACTTTTTTCTCTTAGAATTAAATTTATGAAAAACCAAAAACTATGAAATATAATCTACAATGTCTCTGCTCACTTCATCCCATGATAAATACTCTTTCTAGTCCTTATAAATCTTTTTTTCTTTGAGGATGAATAGATTATGATGAACCATGAGCCTCATCCAAGAGTTACTTTATTAATTATAGAATGAGAGGAATAAAGAGAAAATTCTAGAACATTATTATTCCATTGAAATGAATGTTGAACTCAGTATAACTTTTCACATTCTCTGTTAGTTATACATCTTCTTTCTATACCTCCATAATCTTTATTAGTTTAAATAGTTAACGATTTATGTGAGAAATTTAATATTTTTCACCTTTATTTATTAATTACCAATTTATCCTTCGTAAATCTATAAATATTGGATATTTTTTTATCAGAATCATAAATTGGCTACCATGGTCTACTTAACTAAAGCATCTTCCACTTTTTTTAGTCTCCCAGGGTGGTAATGTATTTAACAGTCATAATATTTAACCAAATCCAACCATATTAATTGGAACATATTCATCTCATTTTTATTATAAAATTACATTAATATTTTATAAAAACTATATATGCCACACTTTTATCCATTATTATAATGCCTCCAAATATTTAATGATAATACAACCTCAACAAACTCAAATCATGATTTGGGTAATTTTTTTCTGGGGTTTTCAATTATTGTGAGATTTAAGATATCCCCATGTCATTTTCTATCAATACACACCCCAAACACTCATTGGATTCATCATTTTAGATCAGAATCCTTTCTCTTCTATAGGGTAATTTGCGAGTAGGTGAATTATCTAACCTTTTTTACAACAACATGAAATTCCTTTAACATTATTTCAACCATATAAACATAACACATTTCTATGTAAACATTATGAGTGGGCTAGATATTCCTTATAAATATTTCAAAAAATATCCATAATATCTAGCCATGACAAGAAAACAAAACATCACATTTAGAATTTTCGTTCTAGGCCAACATTCAATAACATATTTGCTTTTGGGATTCAAAAATATCTAATCTTTTGAGATTAAGTGACCCAAAATGAGTCTTTTTAAAAACAAAAATAATAGTTGGTAAATTTTTCATAAATCATAAAACTTCTCAGGGGATTTTTTATAATCCTTATGTAACGTTTTGCTCATCCATAGTCAATGAATATAAAATAATATCATCAATACAGACTACCGAAAATAGATCAAGATATTCGTTGAATAACATATTCATTAAATACTTGAATATAGTGGTGGAATAGTATGACCAATGTGAATCACTATAAAATCATATTCTCTATACCTTGTACGAAATGTCTTAATGTGTATATCCTCCTTCTTGATCATCAATTTATGATACCACAACAATGATCAATCTAGAAAAAGTATTGAATTCCATGTAGTTGATCAAAAAATTCATCAATAAAGGTTGATAATATATGTTCATGATAGTGCTGTAGTTTTGTTCCAGCTAATCATGTAAGAGTCTCATTGATCTGTATTTTTCTTATCAAATAATATATGTTAAACCTAGTGTGACGCACAGTGTAATATGAATCCATTTTCAATATTATCATGGTGTTTCTCCTTTACATCCTACAACTAAATTGGATTAATTCTATAAGAAATCATTGAAATATGAATATCATCTAGTATGAGTTCAAATTAAAAATCAACTTCATGATTAAGTGGAATAACTATAAATTCTTATATAATCACATCAATAAACAATTTTATAATAGATCTATTGTTAATAAGGAGTTTTTTCTAAATCATATGAGATAGATAACATTCATTTATTGTAATTAAGACCTGAAATATGGATGTGATTGTCATTGGATGATCATATTAATACTTTCATCAATACATGGTCATAGGCTCATTCAGAATATGGAATTTTACATCCCTCCCACATCATTTTATATGATCTACATGTATAGAATGCAAATCTAGTCCATGAATCAAATGAAATTCAACTAGAGGAGGGATCACCTTATTTGGAGGAATCACTTTCCCACAAACATCATCCAGATGATAATTATAAATATATAGTGTGACAATTTTTCTATTAAAAGTTTTCATAGCTTAATAAAAATCCATTTATTGAGTTAAAATAGTGATCCCCTTAAAAATTTATTTAGAAATAAAAGTGTAGGTGGATATATAATCAAATAAAACATTATATTAGTTATAGTGGATAGTTAGTGTACCTTTCACAACTTCATTGTCGTGGAACACATCAAACATAGTGATCATATGTGATTTTATTTTTTCATTGGGCATAAGAAGTTTCTCATATCGATCATCAATGATAAACCCAGGATTTGGAAATAATCTATAATAATTATCATTTTCCTTTCACATGAAGAATTGAAGTGTGCAAGGTGCATTCTATATGGATTTTTCACTATCCAGATAATTAGATATTCTTTTCAAATCCCTTCGATATTCAATTAAATATTGACCATCATTCTTACACATAAATTACTTAATAGTTCCCATTTTATAGTTTTCTCCATGTTTTGTTTCACACATTAATCATAATGAAAATCTCATCTTCTTTTGACGATGGTTTTTAAATTTTCTATTAAATTATATTATTCTTGTATTATTAAACACAAAATATTGATTGGTCACTCCAATATTCACCTAAACATTGAGATGACTAAAAAAGTTATTTAGGGATAACTCCCTTCATAGATTTGGTTTGGAGCCACAAATGAATTGATAAACCTTAAATTCTATTTTGATGATAAATTCAAAAATCGTAGAGTGAATGTCTTGTAAAATATTCCTTATAGGTACTATTGGAGTCATCATCATTTTATTATTAACAAAAAACAACTTCTCCATATTCATATAATTAATAAGAGGAACTCACATATGAAAAATATACGTTCTTGATCTCATCCTATTATATGGATTCAATTTCATCTCATTGCCTCATATTTTTTATGATATTCCACCATTGATCACATTCAACTTCTAAATTACAGACCATCAGAATTAATTTCTCAAGTATAAAAACTTTGTCATCTGAATATATTATTTTAGTGTTATTAATTCAGTGTTTAGACACTAATAGATCAAAATACCCACTGAAATAATGTTGATTCTACATCATGAATTACTCAATAAAATATTATTCCATCTCTTTCCCATTTTGATGTCCAGGATGATTCATGGCTTGATAAATTTTAATTATAATATAAAAAATATTTTTAATTCTATGTTGTATAACATTCCATTTCAATGGTGGAAAATTATTGAAATACATGTCACATTTAGCAATAACGCATTTACTTTGGAATCCAACCATTGAATAAAACCAAAAATATATAATGGGTAACTCTATTCATAGTGGGAAAACTACATAGTCAATATAAATTCACTAAAAAATTTCAATTTAGGACACTGTAGGTTTTATCCTATGTTATTTAGGATTTTAAAAAAAACCCTATGAATTATCTTATACTTAGACACATATATAGGGTTCTTACTATGATTTTTCCAATCCATGTCCCATAACATTAGGTAGTCCATCCTCTAATATCCACTATATTTGTCTATATTGTTCATAAAGAAATATTAAATCTAAGTAGAATAATATTAAATACATTACATAACATAACTATAATAGTACCATATATGTTTAGTTTCATTGGAAACGTGGAAACATAAACGACTTCCTTATAAAATATCTATATAGTTTCTTACTTATTCCATTACTACTAGAACACTTTTTGGAAAATCTTACATAAAAATTTTCATTACATCTTGGAGATATGAAACAAAATATTTTTTTATCTTAGACTATCTATAATGGAAAACAAGGGATATTTTAGTCATATCATAATCAAAAGACATAAAAATTAAATCAAAACCTTAAAAATATTATTACTATTAATGTTCATGATATCATTTCATTAAATAAATAATATATAGTCATAAATAATAAAATAAAATATTATATGAGAATATAACATAAGACATTGAATTTTGGCATACAAGAAACCATATAAAATAATTTTCATATTAGTCATGGATCACTTACAAGATCATAATAGTAGAAAAATTCACTTACTGAACTATTTTCACTCATCCATCAAGTCCTGTATTACTGAACAGAATATATTCACATTCAATTACTATATTACTAGATCAATTTTAATCCCATTCCAATAATATATTTCAGAACCAGATTCACTTACCATTACAATCCTTTCTATGTCGGGATATATAAAATATTGATCAAATACATTGTATGGAGATAAAGGTCCCTCCCATCACATTATGAAAACCATACATATTTATTCCACTAAAACGAAATGATTCATCCTATAATTTCCCATACAAATTTGTTTTCATATAAAATTAATCAAAAAATATCTTATGATTAAATAAATTCATAAGGTTTAGTCCTTCATAAACATAAAAAATATACTGAAAGAATAAGAGTTGTAACATTTAATCATATCCCAGTAAATTATAAGTGATATAAAATTAATTTATCATTGATGGAAAGTAATTTTGGGAGAACAATTGAAATCGTTATTGAAGATAGTATAGTTCCTTCTTGGAAAATGAATACTTTTATTAAAATGTAGAGTAATTTAAGATAAAAAATTTTCTATGAAAATAACCTTATAAGCATGTAATATATGCTTCATTAAGTTAAGTAATAATGAAATAATAACAATATGTTCATACCATATATATTAAAATAACATTACTTTCCTTATTTTTCTAAAATATTAATAAATATCTCTTTTGTAAAATGATAAAGAGATTCCATTCAAACTGTTTTATAAACATTAACACAAGGGTAAAAATGACATAATTTTTCTTAAATAATAGTAATAATATTATGGAATTTTTAAAAAAAACATGGATATGAATGATAAATATTACCCATGAGATACTAAAGTATAAAAAATATTTTAAATTAATGATATTGTGAAATTAACCTTTTATTAGGTTTGATTTACTTTATATATATCTGATCCTCCACTTATATGGATAATAACCATTAAATATCCTATTAGGGTCACCAGGGTTGGTATTTTGAGAAGAACAGTACCTCTGATATGTGTATAGGGAAGTTGATAAGATAAATTGGTATGGATTTGTAGATCTTGAAGTCTCAATGTGATTTCAATAAGTGAGGAAGGAGGTTCCCTTTTTTAATTTAGTTGAGGGGAACATTACAAATGCCTAAAAAAGTCCATGGATTCAAATATTATATTATATATGGTTATAATCTTATAATACAATATATTTTAGGAATGGATGGGTTTTATTTTAAACCTTATCATTTTGACTAACCCTATGTTAAAATATTTTAATGTAAACTAAGGTAAAAAAGTTTACACTATTAAAAGGTTGTAATTTTTAATTTTATGATATCTATAAGACCAAAATTGAATAAATAATAACATTTTCAAAAATAACATAATTAATTTTAATTTTTAATTAAATTTTATGATTTTTCAAAAATTTAATACAATAATATTTTGATAAATTATCATTAGTGTTAATTTTTAAACTATTCATTTTATAGACTATTAAAATTTTAAAGATAACTACTTAAATTATTTATTTTTCTTTATATTATATACATAATAGGTTAATGAAATATATAATATTCTTTGATCATCTTAATTATCTCAAATTTTATTTATTATAGTATTTGTATTAACAATTATTTGATATTTCCCTTAATAAAATAATTCCTTACTCTATTTTGTGGAATTATTTAATTCAATTATTAATTTAGTGGAATTTACAAATTTAATACCATGATAAAAATAAATATTCTATATTTAAAAAATTATTTATATCAGATTATATTTTTTTTTTAATAATATATTAAAAATGTTAAGGCATTTAGAACATGAATGTTGAATATTTGAATTTTTTTTAACAAAATTTTATAAATTACATAATATCATCTTAGTAGGCCAAAAATTCAAAATTAAATTTATATAATTAAAATAATTTATTTATGTTGTAATTTTACATTTATATTCGTTTGTAACATACTCTTTTACCCAAATAGAATCATTAGGTACATTGAAGTCAAAAAAAGGGACATTTTATGTTATTCTTTGATTTAAATACTATAAAAGACGTTATCATGGAACACTGAAAATTCAAATACTAAATTTAAATAATTTTTTTTATTGGTAAAATTGTTTTCATCCAATAAAATTTAATCTTTTTCATGTTTCATTTTAAATTTTTCGTCATTTTATTTTTAATCAAAAGTACCCAACTTAACCATTACCATTGTAACACATTTTCCACAGTTACGATTCATATTGGAAAAAAATTAAAAGATAAATTATCACAAAATTTTGTCTTTCTGAATATAAATATGGTATCCATTGTTTTAAATTCATAAAATAGATGTTTTGAAATTTAATTTAAAATAAAAACGTGTAAATTTTAATGGAAACTGTTTTTTTTTGAAGAAACAAATTCCCTTTTAAACATAAATATTTTATATGAATACTAATGTATAAACATATTTTTTTAAACAAAAATTGTATAATTTTAAATTAAATTTAATTATTAATAATATAAAAAAATTAAAACACATAATTTTACCCCGTAAATACTTTTAGATAAAATAAATATTTTAATAAAATTTGTTATTTTTTTATTCCTTGAAAATTAAAATTTTTTTAAAAAAATAAAATATAATTATGGCGTGATGAATTCAAAAATGATTTTATTTTTTTTGGACAATTTTCAATGACTTCTAGAAATTAATATTTAAAAAATAGGATAAAATAATTTATAATGAAAACAATTTTTTGAATAATAACGTGATTCTGTGATTATTTTATAAGAAATCCCTCATAAATTTATATTTAGTTAATTAATTGTTGAGAATTCATAATTTAGTCATTCATATTTATTCAAAACAAGATAAAGTAAGGATAATAAGTTATTTCTATAGTGTCTTTCATTTTTTTAACTCACTGATTCATGCAATGCAAGCTATTACAGAATTAAAATTATTTTTAAGATAAACATTTATTAAAATATTAGGGTGTTACAATATATCTCTATGGATGATAGATATGAGGATTGGGAAGAATGGAAATCTATGTCCCATATAAATTTATCACTTTTAGATATATGATCATATAAGAGATTTTCACTACTTACATTTACTCCCATTGAACGTATCCCAAGTAAATGTTGTGTTCATGTATACATCTTGAAAAAGTAAATACCGAATCCATCACAACGTAATGACTCGTATTTTCCTGATTTAATTTTTAGAAAATTAATGGAAAAATTCTCATACTAGGTGTGGAGATGACATGCAATTTCAATGCTTCGTATTCTCGGAATGAACCGTTAAATAATTTTTAGTATTTAAATATCCCATGTGAGTCATTTTACTAAAAAAGTACAATAACTCATTTAATGGTGTCCAGGTCTGTAATTTAAGGGAACTATTGTGTTTAGGATGGGTAGTTCAAAGTAGGCGTAACATTACTTTAGTCTGTGTGGGCCTCTAGTGAGAAAACCCAAAAATAGTATACCTGTAAATAAAATATTAAAATAAAATTATTTTATTATTAAAATCCTTATAACTCATAAACAGTGAATTGGATTAATAAGTTAAGAAAACCGTTGGGTTTTTAATGGGGTTTTTTTCTTTCGGTGGAGCCTAACATTGGCCAATGTAGGTCAATTATGGAATGTATTTTTTTGTATGTGAATGTAAAAAAATAATGAAATATAGAATATTTTATTTTCAAACCATATAACTCATAAACAATAACTCTGATTGGAAAACCATGAGTGTCGTTGAGCTCGTGAGGGTGAGATCTTCTTAAGCAGGGGATAACCACGAATAGAATAGGTTCAGGATAAAGGTTAATTTATTGAAATTTTAATAGATAATAAAATAGAGATTAGAAAATATTAATATTATTTATTTTAATGTTATGCAGCGATGTAGCGATACAGCGACACTGTGATGCCACAACTAATTAGATGTTTCACATCCATAATGAACACAGCGTAATGATGATGCATCTCAGTGAAACAATAATTAATAATTTCATTTCTCAATTTAATAGCCTAATAAGGATACATGACTATTTTATAATCAGGGAGATTTCTCTTAGGATATGAAGGAATAGTGTTGGTGAAGGGAAAATTGCTAATGAAAGTTAACACCCCCTCTTATTTGATGGATCTATCCAAAGATGATGGAGGCATGGATCATGATCGCTCATCAGTGGATCATCAAAAAAAATTAATCCACCAAAGAAGATGATCCAATCCTATGTAGGGGTTATTATCTATGTGATTTGTTTTCCCTGTTATTCCATTTGAAAAAAAGAAGATTGACCAATTCACTAACAAGTTGATTTGTGGGTCGATCATTCTTACAGGTATATGAATTATACTATAGGATCTCATTTTGTGGTTTTAAATGTTTCAATGTGATACATTTTTAGATATTGTTAATCACCCTTAACCCTCATTTAATTTATATCATTGATCGAATGGGACCGACACGAGCAATGCCCAAATCCATCAGGTTGGGCATTTTTCATGGAGGAAAAATCTAGGGAACTGGCTTGATGTCCAACATCGATAGAATCCTATGGTCTTAGTGGGACCATAGTTGCAAAAAATCCAGTTGAAAAAGGCCCCTAGATATTGTGCCACCATGAGAGAAATTCAATAAATAGGTAGGATGTGGCTGTAGAGGTGGCCTCCGTCTTGAAGGTCGGTGATGGGGGAAGCCGCAACAACCACCACTGGGGTGGATAGGGGAAGCCAACTGGAGGCCTCTAGCAGCTCGATTGGATGTGTCAGAGGTCCATAGTCTTGCTGGACAATGGTACACTAGTACAAAAACTATTTTTAACATCACAATTTTCAAGTCGGTTTTTAGAACCGACGTGAAAATATCTAAAAATCGATTAATCATGTTTGTTGTTATATAACCGACGTGAAAATCCATTTTTGTTTATTTATCACATCGATTATATATGAAAAGATGTGAAATATCTATTTTCATGGTTTTTTCACATCTGTTATATAATTACTGATGTGAAAAATCTTTTTTCCAGACATTTTCACATCGGTTCTAAATAAATGATGTGAAAAATCAATTTTCATGATTTTTTCACATTGGTTATTTAATAACTAACGTAAAAATGTGATCAAAACATATTATCCATGTTAGCTAAGTAACATTAATTTTTTTTAAATCCTATATTTTATTTCCCATGCTTTTATTTTATAGGTCACAGAGCTCAAACGGAGTTACGGATCAAAAGTTATGGGCATTAGAAGATAATCATCCCTAAAGGAAGACTTAGGGAAGCTAAATTTATGAAGGCCATAACATTTAATCCATTACTCTATTTGATCTATGTGACCTATCAAACTGAGTCTTGAGAAATAAACTACATATTTGTAATCATTTTACAGGTTGGTTATTTAATAAACAATGTGAAAAGGTCTTGAAATTGATTTTTCATGCCGATTATTTAATAACCAACAAGAAAAAGAGATTAGAATGAATTTTTCACGTTGGTTATTTTATAAAAAACTTGAAAATTGTTTAAAAACATGTATATAACTTCCCAATATTCAATATTATAGGTTAAAAATCTCAAACGGAGTTACGGATCAATGGTAATGGGCATCAGAAGTTGACCATCTCTAAAATAAGTCTTAGGAAATTCCAATTTCCAAAGGCCATAAAATTAAATCTGTAACTCCATTTGAGCTTTGTGACCTATAGAATAAAATATTTGGAAATGAACTATATTCTTGTAAACATTTTTCACATTGGTTATTGATTAACTGACTTGAAAAATACATTTTAACGTCGGTATTTAAATAACTGACGTGAAAATGTAAGAAACTTGATTTTTCAAGTCGGTTATTAAATAACCAACATGAAATATAAGTGCATATTTTAATATATTTTCACTAATGTTATCATAAAATAGACGTGAATGATAATTTTAATATCCATCCAATAAGAAATTAAAAAAAATTTACATCACGACATCTAAATTTACAATTGCTAGCTACAATTTTTAATACGATGTCTTCTTTTGTCATCTCAATTATTTGTATTAATTAGACCCGTATCCTAATTGAATGATAATTTATTTCAAACATCATTGTTCTCACAACTCAAATCATTTGATCTTAAAATTTAATCAATTGTTTTTTCTTTCCACGATCTGGTCAAGGTATTTTTAATAGTTTATACATGATTTATGGTTTTTTTATTTGTTTTTATTATTGATAAACCATTTAACAATCATGTCTTTAAACTATCATTGTTACACCCACTCAAAATGTGTGATCTTACACTTGAATCCACTATTTTCTCTTTTCATGGTCTCTTCAATGTATTTATAATTATTTTCCCACGATTTATATTTTTTATGAGTAGTTTTCTTAATTGATATACCATTTGATGATTAATATTTTATTATAGTGATGTATAATTCATTATATCATTGTAAAACTATAAATACTCCTTCAAATTATATAATTCCTTTAAATAAGAATATATAGTTGGCTCATTCGATCATTCCTCGAAAAATGAAATCAATCTTGTGATGGTTATAACTTTTGATCTATAACTCCTTTGAGCTCTATGAATTTCCAAATCAATGAATAGAAATTTATCTACAATAATGTAAACATATTTTATGTCAGTTATTAAATAACGGATGTCAAAAATAATTTTTAACGTTTCTTATTAAATAACGGATGAAAAAGATGTCTCTCCAAGGCATTTTTTTAAAACCGATGGGAAAAATTGATTTTCAACGGAATTTCTCGAAGTTCTTTCACGTCGATTTTTTCAAAATGGATGTTAAAAACATAAAAACCATTTTTTAACATTAGTTATTCAACAACCAACATAAAATAAGGTTTCTATACTAGTTTCAGATAATGAAACAATGCTGCGAGGAGGTTACACGGATGGCATCATGGCTTGGATGGACATGGAGCTCGTCGCGTATAAAATTGAAAAAAAGGTCCGCTAGCACGAGTTAGTAATTATGACGACTAGGCTGTGGTGTGGCCCGGTGGGTAGGACCCACAGTCCAACATGCTTGTTCCAGTAGGCCTATTAGGCTAGGCCAAACCTGGTCTACCGAGAACCAACTCGATCGGTATGGCTAGTTTGGAACAGTCCCAGACCCCACCAACCCCTTTTCACAAAAAAACCGATTACCTCCATACTGTAAGTCTGATTGATTTTTTGTGTGCGTTTTTGGGACCCCCATGACGATTAGTTATTTTTGACATAATCTATGTGGGTTTTCATGGATGTGGATATACTATCGATAGCATGCGCATTAGATTATATATGAATCAAACACATTGTGACCATGAATTGTACAGCTGGATGTGATGAGAAGACTGTGAAAAGTGGGACTAAGTAACCTAGTAAGCCAATGTGACAAGTGGTTCTAGGTGACCTAATAGGAAAATGTGATGAGTGTGTCTATGTGACCCATCATGCCCTGGTTACAATAGAGTCTAGGTAACCCATCGGGCCTAATAGGTGAGAGGGTCTGGGTTACCCAGTAGGCCTAAGTTATTAATTATTAATGAGTGTCTAAGTAGTGCGATGAGTTATTTATTTACGACTGATAGTCTTTCATTCCATACCATAGATTTTATATGTGTGAGATGACTCTAGTGAATATCTTGATTGTACATCATAGAGGATTCACTTTGTGTACCTCTATGGTTGCCTTATTTTTGTATTTCTTATGTTGTATACCTTTGTGGTTTGATGTCCCTACTGAGTATTGATTTACTCACCCCTGTAGGGGTTTATCCCAAATATATCATGACTTGTAAAGATTATAGATGATTTTATAGAGTCCTTAGTGGACCATGGTTAGGTTGTTCAAATATTTACCTGACAGATGAGATGTTCTTCTTCGGTTTTAGAAAACTATTTCTGAACCTTCCTCATAGGTATATTTTTGTATAGAGGGGTTCTAGAGACTTGTACTTGTACTTATCATTATTATTTGGGCTTTTATTATGGACCCATTTACATTATATTTTCTACTATCATACCTTGTTTTTGTTTACGTAGTTTTTTCACATTCCATTCTCTCTGGAATGGAGTTTTGTGCGTGAGTACATGTAATTAAACAAATGCCTCCCATTTGATTGAGACATTCCTACTCTGTGCTAGTTTTCATCTGATGGACTATTAGAGGTGGGATTGGGGTAGTAACAGTACAAACCATGTGTGATTGGTCATCACATACTGGTATCAGAGGAGGTATGTTCTACCCTAAGAACCCAGAATCTAAGGGTTTGGTTTGTGGAAATAGTGTTAATTGTTTCAAGTATTCCTTTCTTGCTACAAAATATAGGGTTGGTGTGGTGGATAACGTATCCATTTTTCATGACCATGAATTATTATTTTTGACTTGGTACGTGAAACCACTCATTTTAGGGAAAACGATGGTACATTAATTGTATATGAATGGGTTGTGTTTTCCTTGTCCTTCTTAAGACAGTGCACTAGGGATACTCTATTGATCACGATAAATCCTATTTTGGTTCAAGATGATTCTATGTAGACATCTGTCTTAGATTCCACCGCATTATCATGATGATGATCTATGTGGTGATGAGATGGGTACATGGGTTTTTACAAGAGGCATCACCTCCAAGTGGTGTACCATCTATACCACCACATATAGAGTAGCACATTCTACTCGTACTACCAACAGATGAGATGTACGAGCTAAGAACACTTCACGAGTTTCAGCAACAGAGACCCCCCAAATTTTATGGAGATCTCGACTCACAGGAAGCTAAGGAATGGATTAATGTGGTGACTGAGATTCCATGCATTCGAGACACCATTATATCTGATGGTGATCCATATATGAGACTTCTACATGTCTAAGCAGGGTGATGGTGGAGTGTAGATTACCTAATCTTTCAATGAGGTGACTCCTCCATGGATTGAGCTTGATAATCGTTACAATAGAAGGTTATCTCACCATAACTTCTGCAGGATATGCATGCACAAGAGCTTCTATAGCTTCGACAAGATGACATGTCTATAAATGATTATTCATTGAGTCATACTGACCTTTCCACGTACTCGATGAGTACGATATGAACAGAGCTTTAGGGCTAAGACCACTGAGCAAGGTTAGGTTAGTGACATCTGTGCCGGTGTTATTATTTTGTGCATTCCAACTATTTCTAGAGTTCTTGGGAGAACCTTTGTGGTTGAAATTTCATTGGATAAGAAGATAAATCCTATGGTTGTCAGTTATGGGAAATTAATAAAAGAGATCTAGGGAGTATAAAGTTGATGTCAGTATAAAGAACTTTGATGTCAGGGACATTCCGAGAGGAGGTCTAATTATATGGGATCTACAGCTCAAATATCATATGGTGAGGCTAGTTGGCCTAGAAAAAGGTAATTCTCTTCATAAAAGATGAAGACTCTGACTTAGGGTGGATGAGGGGGATGGAATCATAGCCCATTGGGCAGAGTCTTGTAGGCCCAATGGACTTAGCTGGGTTTGGTTAGGTCGGTCTGACCAGGTTGGTCCAAGCCCAGACCCAACTGCCATCATTTCACAAAAAGGATGATAACTTCTAAACCATGCATCTAATTAAAAATATGTCTATGGAATTTCGATCCATGTGATGAGGTAATACTTTTTATATATTCTATGTGGGTTTTAATGGATGTTGATATATGACTGAGATCATGAGGAGTAGATTCTCTCGGAATCAAGTGCGCTGTGATCAAAATCCTACGGCTGGCTTTGATGAAATGGTTGTGATGAGCAGGTCTAGGGGACATAGTAGGACAGAGTGATGGGAAGGTCTAGGAGATATTGCATGCCTATGTGATGAGAGGGTCTATGTGACCCAACTGTCCAAAATGACTAATGGGTCTAGGTGACCTAGAATGTCTAATTGGTGACCGGTTCATGGTGACCTAGAAGAACTAAGTGACTAATCAGGGATGAGTGCCTCAGCAATACAAGGTGTTATTTATTTATGATGGATAGTCCCTCTTTCCATACATTATATTATATCCATGTGATATGACTCTACTGACTCTCTTTATTATATTTCATAGAGTCTACACATTGTGAACCTCTTTTGTAGTCTTCTTTGTGTATTGCATTCTGGTATACCTTTGTGGATTGGTGTCCCTAATGATTATAGTTTTATTTAACCCTATATATGCTTCGCCCACACGTGTTCTGTCTTGTGAAGAGAATTAATGATTTGTTTGAGTACTTGGTGGACTGGGGCAAGATGGTTCTTAGAGTAACCCAACATCCATGATTTTCTTTTGAGGCTTCAGAAAATTGTTTCTGTACCATCCTTTCAGTAATGGTTTTCTACGGGTGTGATATAGAGACAAGTACTTTTACTTTTCACTAGTAGATGGGATTACATTATGTCCAATTTTATCATATTTTTTCTACGGTCGTACCTTGTGTTTGTTTACTTAGTGTTTCAACCTTAAAAGATTCGTGGTTTGTAGTAGTGTGAATGTGAGTATATACTCAAGAAAATACCTACAATTTCATTGAGATATCCCTACTCGACGCTAATCGCTAGCCCCCAGCCTATGGGAGGTGGATCTTTGGTATTCAAGGAATGAGCAATATGAGACATGCCATGATACACAATATCTAAATATAGAGTTGATCCAGTCATATGATGATCTATCATACAAGGAGAAACTACTAAATATCTAAGACTATAGATACAATGTTATAAGAAAAACGATATCTCACTTGGCCCATGTAATTTGGTGAATGCATAAGTATGAGGAATAAACATATAAAACTCATGATGAAATTAAATTGAATTTCCTTAATTTATTATCAGATTAGTGTATTAAAAGAAATTTAATGGGAGAAATTTACCAAGGTGGTCGAATATAATAACCCAATATTTTATAAATGGAATTTTATATTTGAATAAATAGTAGTATCATATTTAGGAACATACTATAATAACATATAAATTATTATATCCAGGATATATATCAATAATTTATATTTCAATATAATTAAATAACACTATTAAAGTTGATAAAATAAATATTTAGTATAACAAATGCCTAAATTATTTTTTAAGAAATCAGATATGATTTACATAAAAAATGATTAAAACATTTAAATCATTTATTTTTTTAAAAAAATCACCCTTTTTTAATAAATTATAATATTATTTTATGGAATCATAAGCGATTAATATAAGGTTCATAAATTTTACAGGGTCGTAATAATTACAATTTTTAAATAAATTAAAAATGATCAAACATTATGATTCCTATTTTTATAAAATTATTTATAAGAACAATATTACAATTTTTTAATAATATTTTAAGATTTATCTAAATTGTTTAAAAAAAATCAATTATTTTGTGAATAGAGATAATAATGAAAAGTTTTGTATTTCAAATTTATAGGTAAAATACATGATTATATATAAATGTGATTATTTTAGAATCCATTATATTAAACTCACATAAACTAATTTTTGAATTTATTAAAATGAATCATCCTAAAATTTATTCTTGAGAAAAAATTATAAACTAAAGAATATTATATTCAAAACACCCCTCTATACCCTTAAATGTACCATTACTCAACCCACCCTCCATTTATCCTTATATTATATGCCACACACTTGAGTAAAAAAAATACTCATATTTCTCTTTAACCTTCATTCCCAAAGACAATATGTTCTTTTATTACTAAAATATAAATCAAAGAAGGCTTATTGTGTAGTCAACAGGAGCAAAACTAAGGGAAGAAGTAATTATCAATACCATATTCGTTTATGTTATTCACTTATTATTACTTCACTAAATGCCATACACACATAATTATATACTCATATTAGTATCATATTCTTATTTAAAATTCAATATAATAATAGAATATCTACTATACTACACCATCACATTAATTAAAAATTGAAATCATCACCCATGTTTTGGTATGTTAACTATCTCCATGACAATTTTTTCCATGATTGCTGAACACCATCATGATTGGTTATAATAATAATTTCATGAATTTTTTTTAATATAATATAAATATCATAAATCATTTCTTATTTAAATGGGTGAAATCATAAAGCTAAATAAAAAATTGGGGTTTATTATTATCTGTAGAACCACATAAATGAATTTGGAATTAAACAAAAACATTTATACATAAAAAAATTGCCTAATCCAATAAAAATAGATATTTGGTAATACAGAAAATTATATAAGGACATGAAAATAATTGATACTCACTTCTATTATTTTATCATCTAAAAATTACTACAATAATTATCAATAAAACAATGTGACCTTTAAACCATGTATCAAAAATTGAGGGGAAGATGAATAGAGACATAATATCATTATAAATAGATTATAAAATGACAAAAAATCAACTTAGTTAATGAAATATACATGATTTTTTATTATAGTATTTAATAAACATATTCTATTTATTCGTGATGTTAGATGAATCTATCTAGTGAATCATGACATGAGGTCACAAAACTTCTGAATGACTATATTTTCTTTGTGTTATGTTTCTTAACTCCCTACCTCACATTATATATCTATTTTCACATGTAAATATTATATATTATGCATATATTTCCCTTATATATATATAATCCTAGAAAAATTTCACATTATTCTTATTGTTAATGGATTGTTATCATTTTCATTTATAAATTCATTCATTTATATAAACCTGGTTGAAGGGAAATTTTCAATTCATTATTATTTTCCATGTAGCCATATATTATAGATTTATCCAATCACTGATTTGTAAAAGTTTATCCAATGTTTTTAAGGAATGTATTTAAATTTTATTCTTGTTTAATGGAAAAAATAGGCACTTACCTTCATTAAATATTATTTACCCTTTGCATAAAACATCACATGAGACATTCATTTCCAAAACATCTTTCCCAGCTTTATATTTATACATTTTATCCACATGAACTTAATTTTAATTACCTATGTTTATTTAGTAATTTATTAAAATACATAAATAATATATTCAATTTTTGATAGATATTTTTATGATATGTTATTTGGTTATTCCTATAGAGAATATTATCTGTCCAATTTCCTTTCATGGGGTTTTTTTATTTATTGGATACATTAAACTTATATATTTTCCACTCATAATCAATAAAATGTTTTAAATTTGATTTTTTGTCACATAATAATAAATCACCAAATTAAATATTATATTTATCTCATCTAATAAGATAATGTGTATGGTTCCCATGAAGCTATCCTAGAAAACATTATTATGATGTCATAGAATTGAGCCTTGACTTTTTATTATGATTCTAGGTTTTATATATTGACCCAAATTTATGATTCCATGATCATATAGTTTTATTTTTATTATACCATATTCCTATTATTATGTTTTCTATCATTATGATATCAAGATATGTTTATTGATATATACCTGTTACTTTATCATGATATTTGACTCTAATTACTACATAACATGCTTTTATATCTCACCCATTACATTTATTAATTTCTATTGGGTATCATATGAATTAATGAAAGTAAAATTTGATTGAGAATAAAAATATTAACACTTTAATGAATTTGTTTTGATTTATGTTTTTGATGATGTTTTATATATCTAATATCCAAAAATAGGATATTTATATGTCTAGGTTCCATTTTATTGTATATTATTTAAAATATCTGGTAATAAATTGTGTTTTAGAGATGGATTATTATAAAAACAATTTAAGACTTTTGATTAGATGACCACTGTAAATTGGACATCTCATAAAATAGAATATAGGGTAGTAAATTTATTCATTGATAAACATTGCTTGGGATATTATTGGAATAATACAGGGGTTCCAAATTAAAATTCTTTATTTGTTTAGTAGCTATATGGATATAGGAGAACATGGAGATATTTTTTTTGAATATTAAAATTTATATTGTTTTTCACCTCCTTGGCCTAATGGAATGAATTTTTTTACCATTTTTATGAAGCATGGTATTCAAATTTGAATAATTTCAGTGAACGGGACTTAAGAGATCACGTCGTATTATTCTCATGCCGGTATTTGTTGATGTACTTTAATTTATGAAATAAACACTAAGGAATAGAATTTGACTCCTTATAGTGATGGGAAACCATAATGATAATTTTATAATCATTTAGTCATAAGAACTAATTGAATTTGTGATTCCACTATTAATGAAATATTTTATTGGTGATTTTTAGGTTTTACTATCTAAATGTTTTTTTATTTTAAAATTTTATGGTATAATATTCATATTATGATGTATATTATCCTAGGATGACATAAATTAACAAAAATAATGAATGAAATATTTATAGAATACATGATGAATAATACTTTTTGTTAATTTGAAACTCAAGAAAGAGTTTTTGTTGTTTCACATGAAATTTCATTGATGTTTTTAATTAATATCCATTAAAATTAAATAATTAAATATGATATATAGTATTTTATGATTTTGAATATTTTTAATTAAAAGATATAAACTAAAATCAATGTGGATTATACAAATATTTTCAATCCACAAGAAATGATATAGATTCTCATGAAATAATATAAATTATTGAAACTAAGTATAAAAGATATGGAAATTTGATATTGATAATGTTGAATGAAAAAATATAATTTAGTAGATGATTTATATCATTATAATTGGTGAAAAATATATTATTATGATAAAATGGCATTCCTTTTGGAATTATAAAAAATAGAAAATGAATTATGTGAACCTATTATAATGATAACGATAAAAAATAACCTATGCGTCATCATTTTAAGTGCTAGATTACTTTGTATGATGATATTTTAGATAACTCATGATAAAGTGAATATAATCCTATGATTTTTATATTATTATTAATATTTTAGAGATTTATTGAGTTTAAATAATACATTATATGACAATTTACATTAATTAGATTTTTATAAGATAAGGGATTGGAAATCCTTAAAGATGTAATAATAGGATATGTATTCTTATTTATACACACCATATGAGTCATAGAATGATTATTAATCTCATAGTTTGACATAATAAATTTATTCACCTTCTTTTTATATGAAATGTAAAACAATGGTAGGAATATATTGATTGTGGAAACATAAAATATAGATTACAAAAAAACTCTCTCACCATCATGTGTTAGATTCTGATAATGATATATACATGTTTATATTTTCATTTTCAACTATAGCCCTTAGATTGAGACAAAAAAATGTCACATGAAATTATTTAATTTTATTATTTCCCTTTATCCTTGGTTTGAGTTATATTTTGATTCACATGTTTTTTTATACTCATTCCATCCTATGAAATTCTGATTCAATAGGAGGATTACTCATCGAGTACATATTATTCTCTCTTCCAAAATATTTTTTTTGTTGTAGATTAATCCTTAAGGTTCATCATTATAATGATATGATAAGGGATTAGATTTTTGGTTATATATGAAATTTATTATGGGATTTTAGATGTTACATCATTAATTTATATTATAATTTGATGCATGTAAAAACCATACACATGCATAGATTATAAGTTCATCTATCCATTTAGGTATGTGTTTGATGACTTTTAAAATGGATGGAGTGATATATCTATTACTTTTATCTGGGTATATTGGGGTCAAACTCATCAACGGTACAATATGTTACATTCTTAATGGCCTATAGAAGAACATAGTTTATAGGGACCCTTTATATTATGATATTTGAGAGTATTAATACACACAAACACACACAGATATATATATAAATTATTATTTATTAATTATTTTTTTGTTGAAAATGGTTTGTATTTATACTAATGAAATAATTTTTAATGTGTTTATTATGAATTATTTTCCATTATAAGGCTTTAAATACATTTTAAGGAAAATTTGTTGTGATAAGCATGGGTTCAAAATTGGATAATGGGGCATGAGAGCCTTTTGGAGTATATAATAAAAATATTAAATATAATATATCATTTCTATAATGTTATTTAAAAAATTAAATATCTATCACATGGTGATTTAAATGGAAAAAATATGGCAACTATTAAATATGGAATGTGGGTTCTTCCTTAGTCATAATATAATATTTATTTCTGTTTGGGTTTTTTAAATATGTTTTTATGATAATAATATACATAATATTTAATTATATAATTTATTATCAAATAAATGTATATTACCTAATTGTATTCAATATAAACATGTAAATAGACATATCCAAGTGTTAGTTGCATAAAACTAGAAATGTTATATGATAATTGAGGAGAGATTTTTCATATGTCAATGAGATCATAGATCAATGATCGGTTTTACAGTGAGTTTTTCATTAGCATCAATGTTCCTGGATCATATCATCAACTACAACTTGGAAATAATTATTCATCATCGATAAATATTATGTAATAATAAATCATTAGTTATTGTTGTATTAATACCAATTTCTTATACTTTAATGATGAAATTTAATTTATTAAATTGTAAAATTATTTCACATAATGTTGTTGTATTACGATTGATTTATTTTCTTCCTGGAATTATGAATTATTTTTTTCTAATTCATGATTATTATATTATTTTCCTAATTATATCTGTCAATGTATTATATCCAAACTGAAAAATGGATGTTTTTTTGTTGACATTTCTATTTAATTCTTTTCACCACTCGTTCATCAAACTGTCATCATTGGTATTTACTTTTCCTAGTGATTGAAAAATTATATGAAATAGATAATTGCCTAATTTACCTTTATTAAAATTTATCTTTACTGTTGGTTCATATAAAAAAAATAAGGAATTGATTATGTGTGATGCTGAAATTATAATATTAATTTTATATCATTTTTTCCTACTATGGGTTTGCGTTTTAAATATGTAGATTGACATGATATGATTTTTGAGTGGATGGATAGATAAAAACTAGCCACCAGTGATGGATCAGATTTGGTCAACCCAAGATTCATGATTAATACTTTTTAGTTATAGTTGGAGGGAAGGAGGAGGTCATACGGTTTGATATACATGAAGACCTCATGATTCTAAAAATCATAATATGCAATGTGTGTAGTTTGAAAGAACACATACCATGTTAAAATCCATTTGTGGACACTATGGTCACATATATAGTTAAATATATCAGATTATGGGACATGTCTATATGTCATATGACTAAACAATGGTGACTTGATGTGTTCCACTATGAACATGGTCATGGACAATGTCAGGGTACATGGACACAATGAGTGTACATGAGAATATCCATTACACATGGTCATGGAACTGGGACATTGAAATCCAAAAATATATATAATCATAGACAAATGAATTAGTGACACATATCGTGTATATTTTCTAATAGAAATTTGCCTCTTCTTCGGTACCTTGGAGCCCTTATTATCATTAGCCTAGTCAAGTTTCATTAGTGTGTGTTCCCGGTGTCCATCATTGTGAGGGAACAATCAGACATCCCATCCTCGGCATAGGATTTGTGATACCCTCTATAGTTTAGTTATGGATGGAGTCATGTATCCCTCTATGTGGCCCTATGTGTGATCCTATATTATTCTTCCATCACTGTTTGAGGGATCCCCTTACCAACCATCAATGCATGTAACCCCAATCATAGTGTGTTATTCTGTATAGGGTTAGGTATCCCCCATAGGTCAATAGTGTAATCCTCTACTTGGGTATCGACAATTTTTATGTTCATTCATGCACCTATTCATGGAAATTTCTGATGTGAAATACATCTCCAATGAATGATTTTAGTTTTTTCAATACCAAATCTGTGAGTTATCTAAAAAGAGAATTACCTTAGATCCTTCAGTTTAAAAAATTGATGGAAGTGAGGAAGTGAACATAATTTGAGACATTGTTTTTATTTTAAGAATATATATGTTATATTGTATTTTATTTTAAGTTGGATCTATTTTATGTTTTAGTATTGGTGACATCAGGGTTTCTTACTGTGTATGCTTATAATCACCCTTGCATGAGAGATTCCCAAATGGGTCATGTATTTTGTAGAAGACATTATGTTTTACTGAGTCCAATGTGGACCAGGAGTAGGTGAATCTTAGTTGATCTAAATTAACTAAAAATATTTGACATAGATATACATTGATTGAAGTCCCCAACTATTATAAGTTTGTACTTTTTTAGATATAGTGGGATTTCATTTGTCTATTTTATTTCCTATACTCATGATGTACACTGATGTATGATTAGTTTGTTTTGTACAAATTTTGTATCTATTTTTTTCCTTTCCCATTATATTGGTGTTTGGATAAGTTTTTATGTATACAAGTAAAATAAAATAAGGCCTTCACTATGTGTGGTGGGACTAATTAGTATGAGTCTCTTAATAATTGACTATTGGAGTTGATCTTGGTTTTTCACATTTTTTTTTCTAATATCAAGGTGGCACATAGGTGGTCCAATATTGAAATAGTGATATTAAAGAATTTTTTTTATTATAAAAATACCATAGATATAGCGTAGTTGTGAGTATTGGTTTTGAAAATAGGGAGATAGTTAAATTTTTCCTAATCTAGATCTCAGGATAGGGAAACCAATCATAGTTTGGAAACTAAAATATTATTGACTCAGTATATATAGCAACTCGTTGTATTCAAAATACCGATACATAGATCATAAATTAATGTGTTATGGTTTCTATGTCCTTATTTTATCATCTCCCTAGATATGTTCTTTAACCTAGGCACATCATAAATTTTACAAGATTATTTCATGATTGATTCTAGATAAGATACCACATTAGATCATGATATTGTTCTTCTTACCAATGACGATTCAATTTAAGGGAATATATAAGAGGTGGTACCTCTGGGTTGTATGTCTATCTTACCATTAAATTTTTTGTAGTTGTATATACAAACCAAATAAACAAAATAAATGTGAATGATAAGAAATATTTATGGATTCAAATGTTCAAAAATGTTATGGTTTTGGGGATATAAAGATCCTTAATAAGTAGATATATGGATTTATGTAGTTTATAGAGTATTTCACATTATCATTTCCCTCGTAACAATATGGGGGTCCTAAAGTAAAACCTTCTCCATTGACCCATTAGGAAATGGTGAAGCATAGTGATGTTGATGAATAATTTCATGACTCTAACATGGGAATATTTTTAGAACATGTTTATAGAGTTGTTTTATCTAATGAATTTTCATGAATTATATGTCTAGGATCATCAGGATATCAATCAAGTCATCATGTAAGTTTCCAAGGATTCTTCAAGGTTTACTAACCAATAACAGTACATCATATACATGATTCAGGATTCATACTTTTGATGATTGAAAATTGATCATAGGATTCACCAATATATTTGGGATAGTGTATTATCTCTCTATATCCCTTCCCATGATGGGGATCCAGATCATGACTTACAAATTTATAGATTAATAGCTTTGAACTCTCCGATAGTAAGATTTATATTTTGAAATCCCCATCGTAATTCTATAGTGGATGATAGTTTATGACGTACATAGGTTTCCAGGCATGTCATGTGTTTCTAGAGATAGCCTCATGGCATATGTTGTACCACCCATGGCTCTTCAGATGTCTCTAGATTGCTGAAGGTGATTTGAATCGACTACATTGATGGGTGAGGTCATATTATATGCGATTTCCAACCCACTATGCAATTGAAATGGATATGGTTCATGGATGTCCTATGTAGATGGAATGTCTTGATCAAGTAGTATACATGGTTGAAGATGCAGTATAGGTGCTAGGATAGTTTCATGAGGGTGACATTATTTTTATTTTTTACCACCCCCACCCCCAGGTGGTCGATGCAAGGCATAAGGAGCTGGTGGCCATAAAATTAAGAATTCTATGAGAAGTGGAGGCTTATAATTTAAATTCCCCTAGGATGATTCATTAAATGATCTTTTTATTATATAAATTATTTTCGTTATTTATAGAAACTAGTTTAAGACCCTCCATCATTTTTATATCCCTTTTTTTTGAATTGGATAATATAAGATATTTTCAACTTAACACATCCATTGTGAGATGGGTACTTGGTAAATTTCAATAATAACAAAATTCATTCGATGGTATGTCCTCTATCATAGTGGATAAATTTTCTAGTTGGATGTTTTTAGGGTCATTATAAGGCCTTACACCATCATTCCCTATATGGACTAGCTGTACGAGGTTCATGAATATAAGAAATATTATAGTTTGAGAAAGAGGTTCATCCGTGATATTGGGATGAGTCTAAACTTCAAAAACTCCAAATTGATGTAGGGTGAAATAGGGTTTAATTTAGGAGGATACAGTTTAGTACCTTACAGTTTTCTGCAATAACCCCTAGGTAGTAGATGATATGATATATCATTATTTTTTAGTGGTTGTGTATGATTAAGTAATTTCTCTGGATGTGTTGTTCTTACCTCCCCACTGAGGGATATTTTTCAATATCTATATTCACATAGGGACTACCCTGATATCTACTCTATCATATTGGATGTCCCCTACCGGCTTCAACAAAAGAAGGTGCATTAGATGATTTATAGGTCATGTAATTTTTCAAGCCCTATGTGTCCACTTGGATAACCCCAATGTTGATTACCAAGATGTTTGATATGGGCCTAAGGTTTTTTGTATATAATCATCACATAAATTAATGGATTCCCTCAATTTTATTACATTACTTTACATATCATTTTACATTAAAAGGATATATTAATGTTTAGTGTGTTAAAAATATCTTACATAGTTCAAGAAAATATGAAAACATTAAACTAATCAACTTGAAAGGGTTCATATTATGTTCATCCATAGAAAAATTATGTCAACTCATAATCTACTGAATGTATAAATGGAATGGTTGAGCATAAGTCCCAATAATTAAAAAAACAGAATGAGTCTTCTTATGATCCTGATAATTATCGATAAGAACACAAGGAATAACATAAAGGTTTGAGAAATGGTAAAATAATAATATCATACTATATAGAATATGATTTATAGCCTTGAAACATGGATAAAAACTTTAATTTAGTCATTCATAATCAAAGACTAAGGTTTATCATGGTGGTATCATAAACATTACAATGGTTATTCACCAAGGTATCATTAAACATGTGATCTCTGGTGATTAAATTGGTTTCCCAATACATTGGTTTCATATGACATAACAAAATTTATATATATAAATTATTGTGATACACAGAGATCATAATAATAAATTCATAAATATCATTTGAAGAATAAAATAAATAGGTTTCATATCATAATCATGGTGTTTTAGAATGTTCTTATAAACAAGCTCCAGTTGTCATTTTAAACCAATGGAAAAGGAAAGAAAGTTTTATTTTTGGTAATACCTTAATAAAATAGATCATTTTCACACCTATAGTAATAACCCAAGATATGAAATAGGTTTCAATATTCTTAAAAATATCTTGAGTAAAATAGGGAAATTTTGGGATGAAAATCATTCCGCACAATGAGTTAAAAACATGGTTTTAGAAAACATTAAAACGAGAGGGGAAAAGGGTATTCCATTAATAAAGTTAAGTTAATATAGTATGGTGATATAGTAAAATGGTTATAAAAATATTCTAAGGAAATTTTAAAGAGAAACTTCATAAAAAAAAATAAAATATGGAGGAAAAGAAAAGTTGAGATTTCCCTTACCATGAAGAGTGAGTCCTAAAACATGAATATCATGACCTTGCAAACACATTAGAGAGAATAAATGGTAGGAAAAACTATAAAATCCTTTTATAAGATGAATTTATAATGACAAATGGATGGGAATTTATATCAAAGGATTTGAGTTCTTTATTAACTTCCTGGGACACCTCAATATTGGTATTTGATAAACCATGGGCTTGGTAATGGTATTTTTCCATGTTTTAGGTCACATGGGACAACTGTTACATTATTTTAATCCATATGATTATACCAAAATAATATATTAATCAATAAATAATTATGACATAGTTATGATGTCATTAAATTTTTTAAAAAACTAACACTATATTTTCAAAATTCTTGAAGAAGGATTTTATTTCATAAAATTATCATAAATTAACCATAACATAATATTGACATTCTGATTTCAAAAATGGAATTTACTTTATCACAATAAATAATTTATTATGATAAATTTAACTTTAAAATATACAAATACTTATTTATTAAAAATAATAGCAGATATCAAATGCATAATAAATTCCCAACAATTGAAAAACATAATATTATTTTACAATTTATAATAAAATGAGTGGTTGTTATGACACTATTTCATTATAAAAAAAATTAATAATAAAATCCTTGTTTATTATAATTATTTCTATTTCTATGAAAAGTATAATTTTTACTTGAATAATTAATTTCTGAATTTCAATATCAATTTTTATGAAAAAATATTCATAAAAAAAGAAACAAAGGTAGAACAATTTTATTTCAAAAAGGGATTATACATTAAGTTACTAGTTATTTGACATGTAACCCCTTATAACACCCACAATGACCTAAAGGTAATTTGTGAAATGGTGATAGACTCTTGGGTTGCTTGGATAGCATTTCATGAGAGGAAATATCCACTAACATGAACACCATTCATAGGAGATTTCAATCAATATTAACATGGTGTGTCTTAGCTTGGTCTTGGTCCAATGTGATGCCCAATGATGATACCTCCTTCCAAAGCTTCATCAAGTTCTCTTCATATGTGAAGAATCAACTAGATATGTTAATTTACATTCATTTAATTATTTTACCTATTTTATTTATACATATAAAAAGTAATTATAACTTTAAAATTATTATTGTTTCTAATGGTCATATTAACCAATGTATATAATTTACCAATAAACTTATTATGGTAAAAACTCAATTTTAAAATATCGATTATGTTCAATTAATTAATAAATGGGTATATTATTTTTGAGTATAAAATAATATAATATACATTTTCATGAATCAAATTTTAGTCAAAATGTTTGTGTCATTCTATTCATCCCACTTTGTGAAATTTAATCCACGAAATTTCAACATGTTCACTAAAAATATAAAATTTCTACATATTTATTCCTCATTTTTTACACTAGTTCCCATGTGTCTAATCCATATATTTGGTTCCCACAAAACACATTAAATAGGTGGGTTGTCTTGTTTTATAAAATATTGTCTCTACGGTCCATGCTCTCCATTGGATTCCCCTCATAAGAGAGGTCATGTTCCAGTTCTACCACCTCCATATTGAGTAAATTTTTTGGGTCAGGAAGGAAATTTATCTACAGATTTGTGTGCAAATATCAGTAACGTTTTCTATATTTGGAGGAACTGAAATCCGAAAGGCCCCTTATCATATGAAATCAATGATTAAATAGGGACCAATATACATGGGGTTAATCATGCCTTTCTTCCCAAAGTGGATGACTCTATTCCAAGTTGAAATTCAAAGTAATAATTTATCCCCATCATCAAACATTAATTCCCTATAACAATTGTCATTATAGATCATTTTCAGACTCTAATCACCCCTATTTTGTTTTTATATAGAAATAAACTTTTCTTCCTTCTCAGGTACAAGATCAGACCCATGAATCTATCTTTCCATGGCTTCATCGCAACTTGTTTGAGTTCTACATCACTATCCATTTATATCTTCGAAGGGTTCTAATTAAATACTAAAATGGTTGTTTTTGTTGTTTGGAAACTTTACCTAATTGGATATGTAGATCCCATCAACCATTAAATTCCATTGAGTATATTCTCATTATTTACATGAGTGTATAAATAGTCATCTAAGATTTGACACTATATTGAGGATAATGTGTCACACATAAATTAAATTTTGTATTCAAAGAATGATGAATGAATTTTGACATAAAACATGCATCATGACAAGAAATGATAGAATGTGTCACTCCATAAAACCTCACTGATTTCAGAACATATATTTTTTCAATTTGGTCATGATATTAATCTTCCCAGATAGTGATATAATGGGTAATCTTGGTGAAATGTTCCAATATAACCCATATTGTATTGTCTCATTTAGATGTATTTGGGAGGCCACTAACAAAGTAAATAGTGATAATGTCATACTTTCATGTTGTTATGTGTAGTGATTGTAATACCCCTTTAGGTATTTTTCGTTTTTCATTCTTTTTTTGACAAACCAAAAAATTGTAGTGTAGTGTACATTATCCTTTTTCATGTTATCCAATAATTGATGATCATGAATGTCACTATAACATTTCATGATTATATGATGTATAAAGAAATTATAGTTTTGAGATTCATCCATCAGTACATTCTTTATTTCTAAAATAGATGGAGACCATCGACTTGTAATAAATTTAAGTGCACCTTCATGATCAATATCGAACTTACAGAACATCCCATTCATTATAACCTCAATCATATTCATTGTCAAATGATATTCACATCGATCTTTCATAATCTTAACAATAAATTAATGTTAGGAAATCATTTGGAATTGGGTTGATGATGTCTCTTCCCTTACGATTCCAATGTCATGTTTTACTTGTTCATTGATCATAGGATCTCCTTGAATCCACATAATTGTCAACCCATCATGGCCTTTCATAATTAATGAATCAATGACTTTGTTTTCTCTTCAGGGATGATAATGAATAGAAAATAATAGTCTTTAAGAATATCTATCCATCTCTTATGTATCCATTTCAATTCCTTTGGCATGAAAATATATATATAACATTGATAGTCTCTGTATATATCCCATTTATCCCCATAAGAATAGTCCATATATATCACAAGAGAAAAATCAACAAAAATTAGCTCTAGTCTATGCGTAGAATAGTTCATCTCATGAGGATTCTACTATAGATACACATAACAAATCACATTCTCTTTATATATGATGATTCACCCTATACCTTTCATAGGTTTGTTGATAAAAATGATGACTTTTCCTCCGATAGAGGTTATAGTTAACACGAGTGTAGTAAAACATATCTTCTTCAAATCATGGAAAATTTCCTCGCACATTATTTATAGAAACACATGATCCATTTTTTATTTAACAAGGTTAGTGGATTAGAATGTGATTACGTTGTTTCAATAAACTCCTATAATATTCTACTAATCAAAATAAAATTTGAATCTCAGTCATTGTTGTAGGATGTGGATACTACCCCACAACCTTTTTCATGGATGGATTAGAAGAGATTAATTCTTTGGTTGCATTGTTACCCAAGAATGAAATTTATTTTATCCAAAACTCACATTTTTTGAATATTCCAAAGAGTTTATCTATCCTTAGAGTTTGTAACATAACCCTTATATGATCCTTATGTTGTTCACAATGTTTCAATATATTTTAACATAATCAATTAAAACTACCACAATTTTATAACGGTGGTCTTTGAATGCTATATTCATGAAATCCATTAAAACAACATGAAAATTACTGAATCCAAGGGGTAGAACCACAAACTCATATTTTTATATCTTGATTGAAAATGTGTTATTTGAAATATCTTCTTTCTCTACCCTCATTTTATAATTACCAAATCAACAATCAATCTTGGAGAAGAATTGCGCCCCGTGAAGCTGGTGAAATAAATCCTCAACTCTTGGAAGAGGGTAATTTTTCTATACAATGACCCTATTATGTTATATATAGTCAATTATTAAATTCATTTATCTGACTTTATTTGTCTAAATGATAATAGGTTCTCCCCTAGAGACACCCTTTAATGGTTAAACCCCTCATCTGAAATATATTGTAGATTATTATTTAATTCCTCCATCTCCACATTTTACATTTGATATGGGGTCTTTGATATCATATTGGGTCAAGGAATCTGTTCAACTGAGAACTATATCTCTCTTTCATGCGTCCAAGTAACTCCTCTAGAAATACATCAATGTATTCCTAAAAAGTAAAAACATTATCTATTCATATACATTCACTTCCTTCTTTACCATTACATATAATCTCCATATATGAATATTGTGGGAGCGATTTCTAGTCAAATATCTAGTTGATCTATCTCTCTTTTGAGAAAGAATATAGGTTATCCATTTAATACCCTGAGAATTCCAGGATATTTTTAGTTGATCATAGCCTTATACATTGAAATCAAGTCCATCCATGGTAAAATATAGAATTATAACATTGGAATAACTACATGCTTTTTTGATAATATTTTTATCAACAATGTAAATACAAGAGCATATATAAACTATTTATTCTCATATAATCCCACTAGGAGTCATCACTAATACCACTTCTTCTTTTAGTTCAGATATTGATTATATATTTATTTCAAATTTTGGAGGAAATAATGAATTGCATAGAAATATAATTAAAAAAATGTACTTTCTATCTTTAGGGGAAAAAAGATTACATCCAACCACATCTTTTGAAGCATCAACATCATCTGTCATGATATAAAATGCACATACTTTCTCTGTTACCCTATTTGAGGTTGATGGTGTTCCACCTGCACTGCCCTCAAATTTGGACAGTGATCTGCAAAGTTCCCAGGTTTTCCACGTTGGAGGGATTGTACTTTATGAAGGGAATGAACAATCATACCCCCTTTTATATTGTTTAGAAATAGAGGATTTTCATAACTAAGAAAGTTCTAACCAATATGGACATCTTTTTAACACTTGTAACTATTCTAACTCCCATGCTAGAAGTTCCTTGAATTATTATCCACACATGTAATTCACATGTGATGTTGAACATGGTTTCTACCTCTTCTAAGATCAAAGATACTCCTCATGTTTTTCTCTTGTTATCTATTCTCTTAGTTATATTTGTGAGACCAATTCACCTCTCCCAACACTCATTCAACCTTTTATATCACTCCTAATGATCTTCACATAGTTTTCATAGTCTTATTTGGTCTGATTCTGCTGTACAAGAGGCCTTAGTCCACCGAAGAATCTATCAAATATCCAATAGGAAAAATTAAAAAGATATAAGTGTAATTGGAATGTCATATGAATTCATCTCATAGGTTCCCATATATCCAATCTCATTTTGAATCATCTCTAGGAATTCATTTTCCATTTTTGTTCTCATCAAACAATGGAAATAGTTTTTGAAAAATATAACCCCAAACTTATCCCACTCCATAGATTTAATATCCCCAAATGGATTTTTTTTTAAAATTTACACAGCTAATAATCATTTATCTCAAATATTAAAACATTCAAAGTTAAATTCACTTGTTCTGAGAAAGGATTTATAACAAATATATTTTCTATAGAGCTTAAATCCCTATTCATGAATCAATGGGTCAATATATGCACTGAAAGAACGTGTTCATTGACACCCAAATGACTCAATGGAAATTTGTTCCATTTGAGGTGAATCTGGTATCTTATGTTGATTCATGTAATTTCCCAAAACTCGAGTAGTTTGATTCATAGTTATCATGTATTTTTTCATTCATTCTTCCATCAAAAGGTCATTCGTCCTGGTTTGTTCTTCTCACCATTTACGTGGTTTCTCCCACTTCTTGCCTTTTTTCCAATAGACTAAAATCTTAATAAGAAACATGTTTCATTTAATAATCATAAAATTATAGGGAAATTTCATGTCTTAAAACATCAGGCATAAATATGCTATTATATAACAATAATTAAATTATCTATAAATCCTACATAATTTTTTATAGAAAGCATTTGATTAACCAAACATATACCATGTTTTTTTAAAACATGAGTACAAAAAGAATCATTCCCATGCAAAAGTTCTTGATTTATTCTTAATAAATTCTGTGTTTTTGTGTTTTACCCCTAGATACATTTCTTCTATAGCCACATCCACTTTTTCATATCCAGATATAGATTTCCTTTCATGCAAACCACATACATAATATTTAACAAAAATAAATTGTTTTTTACGATATTATAACATTTCCCGAATATTATTACTAATGTTTTAAAATCCTAATTTCCAAAAATAACTATGTCACCCTTAAAAACCAACTATATCATCCTTCCTTTTTATTATATAACTTCACATAACATTTTACAATCATATGGTCTTTCAATGTTTTGTGTCTTGAAAATAAGGTTCACAATAAATGAAAAGATAAAAAAATATTTTAATCTACATGAAAATATTGATCAAAGTTTCATTCCAGTTACAATTAATTGATCTTATAACCTGTGGACATAATTCAATATAAATGGTGAGCATAAGCCACGATAAGTGAAAACAAGGGAAACATTTTACTTTGGATCCTGAGAATTATCAATAAGAACATAAGGAATATCATAAGGAATAATAATGGCTAAAAATGGAATTTCATAATTAATACATCATGACAAATAAAATATAAACCTATCTAAAACATTAAATTTAATCATTCATTAGCATATAACTAATTATTATTATTAGGGTGTCATTAAAATTAACAGGTTATTCACCAAGGTATAGTAAAACATATCATCTCTAGTGTTTAAATTATATAACCAAGGAGTTGGAGTGATATAAATGAACACCCTTAAAATTTTTCAATTAATTTGAGACACATAGATCATATTAAACATTTCATAAATAACCCATGTTATAAAAAATAAATGGGTTTCATATCAAAATCATGGTTTTTTAGAAATTTCATAAAAACAAGATCCTTTTGACATTTTAACTCAACAAAAAAGGATGTAGGGTTTCTTGTATATTAGTTCTAGAATAGAATATATAATTTTTACATCTATGTGAATGCACCTAGATAATAAAGTGTTTTGGATATTCTCAAAATAAAATAAATTAATTTATCAATATATAGAGAGAAATTTGGGGAAGAAAATCCTTCAACATAACGAGTATGAAACATGGTTTTATAAAATTTTAATAAGAGATGGGGAAAGGGTATAACATTAATAAAAGTATCTTAATAATCTAAATATATATATAATAGTTTGGAATGAAGAACATATAATGTAAATTTGAACGACATTCAACATATAAATTAAAATGAATGGAAAAGGGAAGTTTGGATTGCCCTTACATTGATGAGTGGCTCCTAAAACTCAATGATCAATACATTGGGACTCAATAACACATTGGGAGGATTCCATTTGAGGTAATAATATTTTATATTCATGGAGTATAAATTTTTATTGAATGGAAATTAATAACTCGATGGGTATTAATTGTAAAATAGATGATGTTTTTAATTTATCATTAACACCTCGATAGTGGTATTTTCATAAATGTGAGCTTGCCAATGGTTTTGGCCACATGGGACACCTATTGCATTATTTAGATATAATAGAGTTGAAAAAAATTATAGGAAAAATTAAATCATTATGAAATATTTATGATTTCATTAAACATATCTAAAAACTGAAATAGAATTTTCATTATTAATGAAAACTAATGTTTTTTATAAAATTCTCATAAATTCACCCTATGAAAATAATGAAATTATAATTTATAAAATGGATTTTATTTTTAATTAATAAATATAAAAATATTATAAATTTATCTTCTAAATATAAACATCCTTTTTTAAATATAATTTAATATGGTAAATGCATAGTAAAATACTAATTAAAATATATGACCGTTAAAAATATAATTGTTTTTATCAATTTTAAATAAATAAATGTGGTTTTGTAATAATTTTATATTATAATAAAAATAATAATAAAACCTAATTTTAATATAATAATTTATATATCTCTCAAATGTACAATTTTCTCCTAAAAAATAAATTTACTGAATTCCATCTATATTTTTAGCAGAAATATTCTTAAAACGACAATGATGAAAGAATATTTTTATTAAAAAAAAGGAATTACACATTAAATTACTACGGCCACGACACAAAACCCCATATAACACCCACATATTGCTTCAGGGTATAGTGTGCGATGGGGATAGACTCTTGGGGTGGCTCAGTTTTCATTTCTTGATTGGTAATTTCCACCAATGTGAACTTCTCCCATAAGAAATATTGTTGAATCATAACATTGTGAATCTCAGATTGGGCTTAGTCCAATGTGAATCCTAGAGATGCTACCTCATTCCCATGCTCCAAAAAATGGGATTCTATGTAGAATGACTATACTGGATGATTTCATCTACTCTCCTTTCTATATTTTTCTTTTTTTCATTATTTCAACATATAAACAATAATTATAACATTAAAATTATTATTGTTTAAATAGTCCATATTGACCAATGGTCATAATTGACCAATATTCATATAACGGTAAAAACTCCAAATTAAAATTTCATTAATGTTCACTTCATTTGTGAAGGGATACCGTTTTTGTTGATTACAAAATAATATAACATACATTTTCAAGAAACAAATGTTTTTCATACAGTATGGTTCATTACAAAATAAAGTGAACAACTGGAATATATATCCACTTCTATGAGTTGATGAACACTTTAACAGGCTTAAAGGGTATCGGTGAATCCCAAAGATTAACCTCATGTCATTCTGTCACCGGCATATAGTAAAATAGGAGGATATACCAAAAGAGAATTTTTATTTCTTCATGTTCAATATCTATATTTAAGGATTCCCTTTATCATTATAAAAACCCCATTGGGTGAATATTACATGTGTCCCATATTATCCAACCATTATTTGACTAATTCAAAGTAGTATTCATTCATGAAATCCTTATATACAAGGCATCAATAGGGGACCACACTGGTAATTTGAGAACAGTTTTTGATATATACATAGTGTTACATCATTGTGTAAAACTCTAAAATTGATGGGTTTTAATTCAAGAGGTTAACTTCCTAATAGATTTCATCTCAAAACATGGTTTATTTTAGTCCCTTTAAATATAGAAGTAGTTCTAGATTATGATCCAATAAAAATCATGACAATGTTTGAGAATTTATTTAGATTTATTGGATATTTTTAGATATTGATTATAAATTTCTCTAAGGCCAAGAATCCAAAGATATATTAAAATCCAAAGTCATAAATATTTTCATATTGATTGATAGATTATATATTAATTTCAAAAAACTGTGGTAGATGAAGAAGTTCCCCCACAATCAAGAGACTAAAATAGAAGGATGCTGAGTATATGGTGTTTGGAAATGGATCCTAAATGTGAATTTGATTCATTCTGATATTGAGGTGGGAAGTTATTACTTATCTTTCACAGATGACGAGACCCAGTGAGAAGATATCTTCAACCCCTTATTTGTTTTTGAATTAGTTTCGTTTACCTAAATATGGTGATAAAATACATTATATGATAGTGATTTATCATCAATTCTGAGAAATATAATATCATGTATATATTTTCATAAAAAGATATTATCAATCAAAATAGGTGATTTTAATAGTTCACGTAATATTATAACACTCCAATATTACATACTACTAGAATTGGTTACATGTTGAATATCTTTTCTGAATGTGTTGTTGTTCACAATTGTTGAGAGAGGAACCATTGAAATTTTCCCCATTGAATTTTTCATTAGTGTATGGGTATAGTGTATCTATACTCTAGATGATGGTTTTTACCACTCAACTCATTGAGTTTGTTATTGAGACTTAGCTTGAAGATATAGATTTAGGGAACTTATATGAATAAATATCAAATAGGTGATATCATAATGGATTTTATTTAGGTTGGTATAACTTCAAACATTTCCATAGATGAATGATGGTCTAATACATGCTCCAAGGGAAGGTATAGATGTATATTAATACATACCGATTTAAAGTACATCAATATAGAAAAAATATGTTAATGTACCTTTTACATTGCATCTGGATTCCAAGGATGAATAATTGTTTTTCTTGATTTACAATTTTATTCCTCACATCCAAAAAGGATTATTTTGGGCACCAGGTTCCATTACTTTTAAGGAAACCCTTGAGGTGATTGAGTGTAATTAAGATGGAATCTTCCTTAAATTCATTAAATTAAATCCATGATAAGATATAGGCCATGATTCAATCTGGGAGATCATAGACCTACTCAAAAGGTTAACCCATTTCCTAGAAATCCATGATAAGGGTTCAATTTATTGATTGGGTTGTATTATTGAATAGTATACATACATTATTTATGGATTTCCCTATAATATCGTTAATGACTGTGATTCTTACCTCATGATTCAATTATCAAAAATATTGCGAGTCAAATTTGTGATTTTATTATGATTTAGTATGACATTCCACCCCACAAATTGTACAAGACATAGTAAACTATTTGGTATATTAATGAAATAATTTTATCTAGAAAGTTAGTATTTGGCCACATTTGAGAAAATCATATACATTTGTTAGATTTTTAATTTAACATGTTCTTAAAATCTAGAATTGGGATGGATACATTTTTGGCCTAAAATTGGAGACCGTTTTGTTCACAACTATTCTAGAATGATCCAACGGTTTCTACACATCTGGGTACTTAGTTTACACATGAAACAACTCAAAATGTTCCGATCATCTAATAGTTGATGAGGAAAACCCGTATATGAAAGAAGACTTATTTTAACTGAAGATGATGTACAATGGAAATAAAAATGTGCACCATGTGTCCATAAAAGGTCTCACATTGGTGAGTATTAAATATGTTTGGTTCGGGTTACAAGCTATCTCTGAGATTCAATATCCCTCTTTCAGATAAAATATAGTTTTGGTGTTTTTGTATAATTGTTATACCTTATTCTACAGTTTTACTGAGTGCTTTATTTCATGCTCATGTTGTACATAATATGGAATGTGCATAACCATTTTCATGTTATTGATTATGGAAATATAGACAACAAGGATTTAGTGACCTTCAACAAATATCTATTAGATATGAAGGATAAGTAGGATAATGTCCTATATCAGAATATTATTCCCAAGGTATGTGTTTTGTGGTAGAATAGAAATATCCATTATAGCTCCTTTCAGTGGGATAACCGGATGCAAGCTTAGTACCCTCACCTATTTTGTTGTTGCTGTTGGACACAAAAAGATCATGTTGGGGATAATATAGGTATACTTTTTCCCTTAAAACTCTTTCAAATGTTTTAAGAAATAATTTCAAAGTTATGTGGGGAGTCAGTGAATGACTCGGGGATCATGAAGGAATAATGATGATGTAGTAAAAATATTAAATATAATAAATTATTTTTATATAGATCTTCTGAAATAGTGGAATATTTCTTGAATAGTGTCTTGCAATGGAAAACTGATACCGCCACGAAATATGGAATGTAGTTTTATCATTGGTGTGAAATAATCCTTGTGTGTGTTAGGTGTTTTGATTATGAGAATCTATGATAAGAATAATTACAAACTAAATTATTTATATTATTTATATTATAATAATTGGTTAAGAACTAAAATTAAAATTTATAATCATGCATATGGATAAATCCTTAGGTTTTCCACATAACCCAAAAATTGGATAGGATAGTCGAGGAGTGCACTAGATGATTATAAAAGGATCTCTTAATGAATATCAGACTACTAAAGAGTATGTCATCACCAATGGAGTACTTGTATTTCACTACTATAAATTTCATAGAAAAAGTCTTCATAGGTGATATATCCAATTTCAATACTGGGAAGTTTTTTGTTAAACCCCATATTTTATTATACATTCAAAGAAAAAAATTATTTTATGAAATTTATTGATGGAACATTGTTGAATTACAGTTAAGTGATTTTTCATCATGAAATTAAAAATCAGTAAATTTTTTATAAATTTGTTTTGTTATTATTTTTTTATTTTTCACATAAAAGTTATATGGCAAACCAAAATAATTGTAAATATTTGTCTCCTCACTATTGTTTCTAGTCCTATTCACCCCTCGTTCTTCGAATATTCATCATTGATATTTTATTTCACCAATGCTTCTACTATGATTGGAATGTGATCATTCTAAAACAAATTTATATTGAAACCTATCATTAAAAAGGAATAAATTATGGATATAATGCATTGTTTTGTTGTGATGATTAAGAATGATAATAAGGGTTTGATTAATGGTTTTTTGTCCATGGTTGGTAATTTAATTGATACAGTTTGATGAGAGTTTATTTTTGAGTGCATTGGTGACCATAATCCCTCCACGAGTGATGGATCAAGCTCAGAAAAACCTGGACTCATTTTTTAGAGGAATGGTTTTTAGTTGACTATATGAGGATGTGACATGGGATGATACAAATGGTTATCAAGGGAAACTATGAAATATTGATGTACCATGGGTGTAAACCATATGGACCCACACCATGTGGACCCCCTTACTGGTATCTAGGGTTACATGTAGAGATGAATATTATAGGTCATGTGACACGTGCACATATCATGTGACACAAATAAAGAGACCTGTTGTCTACCATTATCCTCATATATATAGACACAACCAGTATTCGAAGGCATGAGTAGTTTGTATAAGATAAAATTCTATATGTTGTAATGACCATAGTGTATAGGATTCAATCGAATTACACATACACCGATTAAATTCATATATGAAGACCTCCCTTATTTATTATACTTATCATTTTACCTTCCAATATAGGTTTGAGAACTCATTATCTTTAGTCTAACAGAGTATCCATAGGGAATGTTCCCCTGGTCCATCCATATGAGGGTATAATAAGGTCTCCTATCATTAGTATAGGATGAGTGATCCCCAAATACATCTTGATCTAGTTAGTGTTGGGTATCACTTAATGTAGAAAATATTGTGATAATATATCATTATTTCATTGGTTAGGTTAATTATACCATTAATAACATTCAATGTGTGGGATCCCCATCATATAGGGTCATCCCATATTGTGTTAGGTTTCACCCATATGCCCTGGGTGTGACACCATACCCCTGTATCGATAAATTTTGACTTCCAATTTATAATTATTCATTATGAAGAAAATTGGGCATAACCTCCTAGATTTGTTCATTTACTGTTTTCATGAATCAAATAGTGGATTCTCCCATAATTTTAGATCTATGGAACCATTAGTTTAGTATTGTGATAGTAATGAGAAGATAATCTTACATTATGTCTAAGTGTTGATCCTTAAGAATATCTAGGCCATTATGTTCATTTGTATTGATCTTGATCTCCTTGATTATTCATGTTTAGTGATTTCAGAGTGTATTATATGGTATGTTTATAATCACCCAAACATTTTTTTATTCCCTCACATGTCCGAACATTTGAAGATTATAGACTTTTTAATAGGGTCCTAAGAGGATCGGCACCAGGATGAGATTAGTTATTCATGATGGAACCAAGATTGTTCATGGATTTTTGACATTATAAAATTCATCATTTAATAGTAGGTTGGGATTTTTCCAGTTTTAATGTGCCTTTATTTAGAAATTTTTCCAATACGCATTTCATACTATGATCTGGGACTATTAGTAGGAATGCTTATTTTGTATCAATTTTACCTTTAATTTAGACCTTATTTCGGTGTTTGGAGATGTATGTGTGTATAATTGTTTATTAGGTTAGGCCCTCCCATGTGTGTGATATGGAAATTTAGTGTCAGACTCAATCCTGTGGCCTATTAGAGGTGGGATTGGGGTGTAACACTCAGTTTGCGATCACCTAGGAGGGACCTAGTGGGATAGGCCATAGTAGTTTGTTAATGATTTTTCCATTCTCAAAAATTTATATTTTGTTGAAAAAGAAAAATAGTGGTATATAGTCATTTTCTCAAAATTTGGGAAAATAATATTTAGTTTTATTAAACATCCCTACCTATGAAATTATGCATTTTACATACTAGTATTAATAAACATCAATAGGGTAAGTCAGTGGATGATCATGATTCTTATAGATTCATGTGAGATTTTTTATTTAATGACCTAGATTATTTACAAGGGTGAACACTTAGGTTACATGTATATTTTTTTGGTTATTGCATTGGGTCTATTAAATAATTATTATATATATTAAGTAATATTACATTTTTTGGAATTATAATAATAATCATTATATATTTTTTATTCGAAATAATTTTTTTCATTTCAATAATGGTGAGTGATGTTATTAATTATTGAATGAAAAGATACATAAATAAGTAAAACCTTCCATTATTTATTCTGTATATGTTAGTACTTATTCCTAGAACCATAATATTAATAGAACATTTGGGTAGTTCCCTTACCAGAAAATTTTGTATTTCATAGTTGTTTAGAAAAATATAGTTTATACATCATCAATAATATCATGTAAATGTGATGAATAATTTCAATGAATGAAGAAAATTATGGGAAACTATATATTTGGAAATCATGGATCTCCCATCAAAGGTTCTTTAATTTTTGGATACTCCTTAAATATGTTACGTGGATTTGTGACTCTATTGTTTAAAATTTGTTTCTGAATTTTCTTATTAGTCCCTAAATTCAAACCTCATTAAGAGGATCCAAAAAATGAGAGATCAAATTGAAGTGACACAAATATTATATGATTCTGGTAGATCCATTGGTTATTTAATAATCTCCCAAATGTAAATCCATTATAATGGATCCCCTACACATTTTGAATTATAAATCCGTGAATTTTAGTTTCCATTATGTTGAGGCCACATAATGCCTTTAAATTATAGATTATTCCTTTTTTGAACCACTATATAACCCCTTTGAAATGATGAATTAAAATTTAATATTGGGAATTCCATCTAATCCAACCTTTTAATTGAAATTTAATTCTATAAAAGGTATATATAAAAACATATACCAAAAAATGGGGGCATACATGACTCAAATCCTTTATTAGTTACATACACAACTATGTACCGAATATATAGGTCATCAGTGATCACATGACCTATATTATCATATTCCTTGAACACATACCCATCTCAAGGGATATATGTGATGATATATTTATCAATTAAACTGTACACAATGACCGCTCTTAGGGACTGCCTACCCAATTTTGAATAAATTTTAACACCCTTGTGTTCTCATGTTATGAAATCTTAAATATAGTGTCACAGAAATGCCATGAAAGGTAACGTGGTTTTGATCCCCCTTAATAAGGGATATCTTATATCATGAAAATGATTTCCTCCATAGTATTTATCTTAATCTCAGTAGATCTCATGTTGTGTGTTTTTAGATATCCTTGAGATAATAATCAGAATTAACCAAGAGGATCCATAGGAGGCCCCACCACTATGAATTACCAAAGGTCCTTTCAATTCTACATTTTATTTCCATGTATACCGATCTATCATAGGGCCCAGGCATTCCCCCTCATATCCAACATAGTTTTCATTTCATTCATTATATGTTTGATAAAATATCTGGGAAAAAACCCAAAATTTTTAGCCAAGTAGCTATTAGACTCCCCTTAAACATCATTTCTACATGGTGTCATCCCAATACTTTTCCCACATCTTCACACCTCTCATTAGAATAATACTCATTCCCAAATTTGGTTTCATATGGAATGGGGTTTTCTATAAATGGTATACCATTTTTATGTCTCCCATGTCTTCACCTGACTCATCATCTTGTACAAACTATAACAATTATAATTCCCAAACCAATTTATATCAATGAACCATTTTGGAAATGATCCATTCTATATGAAATTATTAAATAATGAATAGGGTTCCATGAAACATCATCTTAAACCATAGGAAACATTATTCCTTGTTTAATAACTTGTAATAGAATACATATATCCATATTTTCACAATATTAAAAGGAAAACTTCATCATAATAATAAAATTATCATAGAAGGTATAATATTCCATATCATATGACTATAATACTTATCCTAAAAGTATTTATTTTTCCTTCCAATCAAAGGTATAAGTTGGAATTTTTTTTCAAATCCAACAACTATGATGCCTTCAATAACTCTTTGAACCCCCATGTAAGAATTCTAGGATGGAATGAAACTCTATAAAACCATGAATTTTTTTTAAATAATAAAAATAAATTATAAAATAAATCCATCATAGAATACATTAACCTCATGTGTAATCCATTAAAAACATGATACTATGAAACTCTTGTGTACCCATAACAATTGGTATTATCACAAAAAAATTTCCCCCTTTAATGAAAAATTGCATGGGTATATCCTATATATTTTGATTTATTTTTTGAAGATCCGATGAAATAATTTTAAACTGATTTACTATGAAAAATAAATTTTATTAATGATAAGAAAAACTTCATGTGATGTGTCGTAAAATTCCCAATCCCTCAAGGGAAAAGAAATGATTTACTAAAATTATTTGTAATGAGATGATATACATGTTATGGAATAATAAATCCATTATAATTATTGTGGTGACATGTTAAGTAAATTAATTAACAGGTGTTAGAATAATAAATCAATTTTATTGTTAAAGTCCATTAAATCAAATGATATATGTGTGTAATGACTAAACACATATAAAACATCACTAATATCTTTCCAACCATAATATTTGTTTTATTATTTAACACCAACATATTTAGTTTTAAACTTACTATTACCATCATACATACATATATACATAATCTACATTTTAACCACACACACTGTAAAGTGATGAGAATGAAATTCCAAATAACTTTTACATTGGATGATTTAAATTATTGTAAAGTATTTACAATTTCATAAAATATTTCTAAACCCATTTAAATAGGTTCTCTCTCAACTAAGTATATGGGTATTTTAAAAACAAGTATTTTAAAATATAAAGAATTTATGTACATGAATTAATATCATAAGAGAGTCTCATATGATAAAAATTCTAATTTATGAGATGTAATGACCACCCTTACTCTCTTTTTTTTCCTAGAAATCCTAATAATCCTATGTTCGCATTAAATTCCCATTGGGAGTGAGAAAAAAATTAAAAGGAATTGGTTGGCGGAGGAAAATCTTTAAAAAATTGTTAATGTTAAAAGAAATCCTATTTCTATTAATATTGTTTATTGAAAATTCAGACTAACATAGGATATTACATCAATGAGTTTTTATTTATGACACCCATAAAATATAAATAGACTTATTTTTGACGATTCTATTTTTTTGTAACTTCTAATAGGAATAGTTAAAACACAATGTATCATGATGATCTATGTTCTCCTCATTTTCATGTTCTCATTATAAAAATGTACTCCACTACTTTAATGAATACTGCATTTGATCTCAATTACCAATTCATGTTTTCACTAACCAATAGTTTCTATTATCATATGATAAAATCCATATTTCATGTATAAAAATTGTATGATGTGATTCCGATTCATTTGGTAATACATTAAAACATCACAAATATATACAACAAAGACTTAAAATATAGAGAACAATAATCTTTTGGCAGGTGACCCCTATATCCAACTATTATAGATCCGGGAGTCAATTTCCATTTTATGAAAATAACCCCAATTGATATTTTCTATTCCATATAAGAAATAAATTATTCCCATATAATTATTAGAGATACATATAAGTGATCCACTAATCATAATGGTAACATCCAATTATATGTAATCTCTTTCCTTCAATAGAATACTAGTATGCGGGATTATGCATGAGGGGAAACTGACCGTGAGGCTTCATGTGAGGTTGTGGAAGATCCTACTGTGGAGAATACAGCTTGCCAACAGGGTAAACCTATTGACTTGGAAAATGTCCTATAAGGGAAATGAATAAGAGTAGTTAAGTATGATGGTGTCGCGGGCATTTACATGTGTGATATTGACAGCAACACACCTGATCAGAGAAGAGGATGAGATGAGGAGGGCAAGGATTTAACTTCGTACAACATTCTTGGAAGGAAGGTGATGCTATCCAGCTACAACAAGGATAATATAGGTGACATGGTTTCTTGTTCCTTTAGCGACCTAGTGCAGGGTGGAGACAAAATCAGGACCGATGATGGAGGATCAGATTCTGCTACTTCAAAAAGAAAAGGCAGGAAGGATTACTCCTATCTGCCTCAACCGATGTGCACCAGAGCATCCTTTAAATGGGACCATGGGGTGTCTCTAGATTTCAAGAAAGGCAGCTTGTCCAATCAAGAAGGTTACAAGAAAATCACGCTGGATGATGAGAGGCAGGACTGCGATGGTGATTTCATGAGGCATTTAAATCCGGCTTCTGAATGGGGAATGACCACTGTGGAGGGGAGTTCATGCGCTGGTGGAGATGATGGGTATGGTAACTATGATTTTTAATTTTTTCTTAACTGCTTGTGTTTCCTTTTGTTTGTTCATCTTTGGAGGGGACTTATTTCTTCTTTTTGGGTTTTTTGTGACTTTGGGTTTCTCATTTTTCCTAAAAGTGTCTGAAATAAGAAAAAAAGTATTCTGGTAAAATTCTTTATTTCATCAATAATACACTAAATAGAAAAGGGAAACTAAATGGTTATAAAAACATATAAATCCATTAATATGGATTAGGGATCCTGCTTTTGAAGAATGATTAGACTATTTGTGGAGATACATATGATCATAGTGCTCCTCCTCCCTTATGGGTAAATTTACACATGAGGTAGGAATGAAAATTTTATCCCATGAACCTATAGTAATGGCATGTCTATGTCTAAACTAACATATCCAAATATCCATTATTTTATTAATTCCATTGACATATTATTATAATCATATTGTCAAAATATCTTATTAAGTCTAGATACACTTCCTTCATAAATTATATTATTGTCCAATGATGCTTTTTTAAAATTATCAGATATCCCCATAAAATAATCATATTCTATCTCACTAATAGATTAAATAAATATATGAAAACGCAATGGGGACTTGAAACTATGGACCTTACTAAATAATGGGATAAGGAAAATGAATTACATTCAGATTAGTTTGATGACTCATCTATCTAATAACATGTCAACTCAAATGATATATGTGATGAACTATACGAAGAAAATAATATAATAATTTACTATCCTCCTTCCACCCATAAATTTATTTTACATAATTCTATAAAGGTGTATCATTTTAAAACCCTCTTCAAAAATTGATGGGTGATACAAATTTATATTATTTTCACGCAACCGAATTACTTCAGATATATTTAAAATATCAAAATTCCCAACAAGAGATGTCTTTATGTGAATATTATTTTAATTTTGGTTTACAATAACCAATATTACTTTAAAATGGAAGAAAATAAATACAATTATAGACAAATAACTTTATGTTTATTTATCCTCCTTTCAAATATGTCACCCATCCTGCACTGTAACACCCATGTTTTTATGAAGCGTATTATTTTTTAAAACCATGTCTTTATAATTCCAATATATTTTTATTATTAAATATATGAATTAAAATTTATTTTTATGTAAGACATAATACATATAAATTTAAATAAAATATCATTATTCATTAAAAACTTGAAAGTTATGCCAAAATCACAAAAATAAACAAAATATTTCACTCCATGGATTATTACTCACTATAGGTAAAATAAATCAATTAAAAATGCATAAATCAAAAGCGAAAAATAAATAAATAATGAAAAAATATTCATGACTAGGAATTCTCCAAAATAATTTTCATCCTTGAGGATTAAAAAAGTACAAAAAATAACTTTTAACATCAATGATCACCATGAAAAGAGAAAGCGTCTTAAAAAATCCATAATATGATATATATGTATTGTGCCTTTTGAAGTATGAGAGGAATGAACAATTGAATTTGTAAGAGTACACACACACACATATATATATATATGAACAAGATATGGTTTTTGAAATTATTTTCATTGAAAATATAGTCATTACATTTACATTTATTGTATGATGTTTGTTTCAAATATGGTTTTTTCTTATTTTCCCAATAGTTCTACAAATGTTGTTTATTTTTATGTTGTAAATTTAAAATTATATAACTCAAAATTAAATAAATAAATATTCAACAAATGTATAAAATATATAATTTAATGTGTTATTACTAAAAGTTATAATTAAAATATAATATGATGTATATATTATATTAAGATAAATATTTAAAATAAATATAGAAGTAAAATTTAATAGTAGAATATAAATAATTAAATTTTAATAGTATTTTTTAAAGAATATTTATTATAAAAATAAAATTTATTTTTCATGAAATAACCATTTTTGTTAAGTATTTTATATTTTATTCTTTTATATTAAATCTTAAAATTATAATTTGATTATCATATATGAAGATCTTTTAAATTTAAAATTAATCTGAAATAATATAATTATTAATTAATGTTTCAAATCGACAATATTCAAATAAATATTTTTTATATTATATATTTTATATTAAATATTAAATATTAATGCTCTAAAATGTAGATTTCATAAATTAGAATACATTTTTTTATTCTACATATTTAAACATACTTAGTATAAATTCATTTGTTCTTCAGAAAAGTAAACTCTTAGATAAAATAATATATTTTGATAAAATTAAAATTTTATAAATTGTATCCTTATCTAAGTATATGATGAAAGTTTAAAATCCTTATAAATATACATAAAATGTATTTAAAGAATAAAAATTTGAATGATAAAACATTTTTTGTCAATATAAATAATAAAAAAAATATTATAAATATTCTGTAATACCAGCTTAATAAAAACTATTTTTGGTTCTTTAATGAATCTATAATATTATAGTTGATATAGAGTTTTGGATTTAGGTTTAATCCACATAACATTATATTTTTATATTATGAACTAATTTATATCATAGGAATTTATTATTTTCATAATTACTGATTACACAAAAATTTAAAGCCTAAAAACAAACATTTTAAAACAAAATATTACACATTATGTTTGCTAAGGTTTAAAAATTTTCAATTTCATTGAAATTTTATTGGATAAAATAATATTAGAATTTGAAATATGAATTTAAAATTATGTAAATTGGTCAGTATTAATTTATTTCCAACAAAATTATTTACAACATATAAAAATTAACTACCACAATAAAATTAAAATATATTAAAAGTTAAAAAGTAAATAAATTATTGAAACACTAAAGGATATATCCAAAATTAGTGGTTATGGTTATTTTGAATCCCACAACCAATATAACCTGACCCTTTTTTAATTTTTTTTTCCATTGATGCCTAAATAGAAACATTGATTTATTGAAAATATAATGGATACTTCCAAAACTATTATTTACATGACCTATAAAAAGAAAACACTAACAACACTTGAATAGTCTACTTGCCTTCAAATTTATCCTTTAAAAACATCCAAATTTCATCTTCTAGAAAATTCACCATCATTATAGATATTCTATGGATTATTATTAATCACATGGACATTATTTCAATTGATAATTTGACAAAAAATTCAAGTCCATGACTAAGTATTTTGTTCTTATTATTGTTTCCTTTTGAATTTTTTTACTATATAAACCTTCTAAAAATAACTGATATAATGATTTATGTATAATTATTATACAAAATTTCATTCTATTAATGAAAAAATGTATCCTTTCCATTTTTCCCACTAAGAAAATCCAATCTATCGATCGTTCATACAACTAAACAACTACCTACTAGAAGTGATATTGTTCATTATCATTACATCCATTCAAGTATTATATCAAGTTTGGATATTTTGAATAAATGTTGTTTATGTCATAAATATACTTATTAAATTATAATTTACCATATACAATATTATCATATCCTCATTTAGGCATTGGATTCTTAAATATGCATACATGCGAACTACCACCTCAAAGAACAACATTTTTTTAGTCACCTATCATTTCGGTTGGTCAAAACAACTGATATATTGTCGATATTTAATAATTATGTTATTATTAATCTTTTAATTAATTTATATTTGCATTATCTAGAAAATTTACACTAATAATGGAACAATTAGAAAATTTTACAATTTCTGTTTTAATCACATATGTGGAAAATGATATAACAATTTTGTTTTAAATAATTATGCTATATTATATAAATGTAATTTCATTTAATAATGACATATTTATTATTTGTAATGATTTAAGAATTTTTTTAATTATTCAAATATTTATTAATATATCACCTTTTGACAATTAAACTCTTCGAAAACTAGTTCACCCTGAATTCCATTTTCCCGATTAATATTTAGGTCATTCACCTAATAAAAATGTTAATTATGTAATAATTGAAAAATAATTATTACTCCATATTTAATTTACATTAAATTATTAAAATAGAACTCATTAGTGATAATATAACTCATTTCATGATTTTTATATGAATGAATCAAAATAATGTTATATCACTAGATAAAAAAGGAAAACTAGGATTGGATAATATGTTTTAAATATATTGTTATAAAATAATTATAGAAATTGTGTGTTTTTATATAAAGAGACAAATATAAGTAATTAAAATAGTTTTGATAATTATAATTGAGTTTATATCCTTTTTGAGTTAGCCAAAACATTGGTTAAGGTATTTTTATTACTCAATTACCTCTCATTGAGTTATATTCTACTTATTCAAAATTAATGATAATATCATTTTATATTTTAAATTTAATTTTTTTATTATATTTTCCCCCTTCATCCCCCTAATTTTTCTCATTCTTGATCTATGTTAAATTATTTTTTAATATTTTGTGACAAATATGATCTTCATTAACTTATTTATAATGAATATTTTATTAACCTTTTCTGTGATGTAATCTCCATAAACAAAGTGTTTTTGGGGTTTTAATGGTATTATTTCATGTATACACATCTCAACCTCTAAAACAAAATTTAAATAAAAAATAAGGGTTTTCTTTTAATAATATTTAATTTTATTTATAGTTTATTATGTCTCATCAAAAATATATTTGAAGATGTGTTTTAAAAATTATTTAAAATTGTATTTTTCAAAATATATACAAATATATTAAATAAATAAACTCTCAATATGTTTTTAATTATTTTTATTCAATAAAATTAAATTCACAACTACCAGGACATGCATTAAAAATGTTTCTAAAATTAAATTATTTAACAATTTCCCACATCCAGAAGTCCTAAAATAGAATATAATTTAATTTTTTAATGTGAATATAGATTTTTGAAACCTAATTTTCATTTTATCTTACTCATTAATTTTTTTTTCTAAGAGGAATTTTTATTTTCCATGATTAAAAAGTATTCCCTTTTAATTCTTTTCAAATGATAAGATATGTTTCTTATTTTTAAAATAATTTTTCCAAAATTAACTAAATATTGATTTTGAACTATATCAATTACATTTACAATATCTCATCTATGATAAAAAAATATATTATTAATATGATACTACCAATATTATTTATTTGACATTTTTAATATATTAATTTTTTTATTAGTGAAGTGACCTTTCTATACCACTAAATTTCTAGGCAGATGAATGTTTCAAAACACGAAAATCATTTAATGATTTTCCTTAATAAATACCATATATTTCATTACATCTCTATAAGGGTGATTACATTGACTCTCATGCATTGATTCATTATGGATAATTATTATCTTAATAGTTTATGATTTATCTATACTGTGAAAATATCATATTATTTATCATCATGATTGAATGGTATTTACCAAGGGAGTAACTCTAAGTCATTTGATACCAATTAAGTTTCAATGGGTTAATTATGTTTTTCTTATTAGAATAAAAATTTATTATTTCCTAATGTGAATCTATTTTATGTTGATTTATAACCCTTTTTAATTATATGAGTTCATTATGAAATGTTGAATGAAACCCATTTTCTCACAAATCGGTTCCTCAGAGAATGATCAATTGTAGATTTTATTGTAGAACTCATATGTATGGATGATGATGGGATGTGTAATATATCACTGTCCAATACATAGGTTCAGATATTATATTTCATGAGATAGGTATTTGTGGGAATATTATAGTTTCAAATAATAATGGGTGTTAATGGTGTGGTGATGATAGATATGTTCCATATACAATGACTCGCACTTTTAATTTGTATCTTATTTTATGCCAGGATGTATTCCATTATTTATGACATGATCTTTATTTTTTTTATTTTTACAAATATCATTATTGTACCCATATTCTCAAAAAATGTTCACTTATGATATTTTATTTTTTTCACATATGTTTACCCTTATGATGAATTTTAGATAATCACTTTATTATGTCTCTTTTTTTCAATTTTATGAATAAAATTAATACACAGGATGACTTCATAAGTGTTTATTGTGTGAATAATTATTTGATGAAATTTTAGTCATTTTATCGTTTAACATGTTCTATATGTAGTTGAAATAATGTCCATTTATCTAAAAACTCATTAGTTTTCTTAGTTAATCTTTTACCATAACTCATTGAAACTCTAAACCATAAATTTCTATGGAATATGTTTTAAAAAAATTATTTTATTTATGAAATATAAGTAGATAGTTGTGTATGTAGGAAACAAAAGTTAGTATCAATGTATAGTTAAAATCTTGTTGGAGACATGGATTATATAATTTTACGATAAATTAAGAGTTATAAATATAATCATATTTTTGACAAGATTTATTTCATTATAATTTTAGAGGTATATATAATTCATTTGTTTAGTCAAGGTAATTTTATATCGATTAGGATATGATAACTTTTGTAAAACCTCTTGGGATATTATATGTGATAAGTCTAATTATAGGATAAAATTGAATTTTTGTTAATGTAGATGTTTTTTGGTATTTCATAATATTACATCCCTAACTGTTTATTATAAGTGTATGTTGCCTATAAGAAATATTTATTAGGGTTAATAACCTAGAAAATAGTTTATTGGGAACTAACCTAGTTTTCACCAAGTGCACAACAAAGTCGATTAACTACACACATTGTTTGACACTCGTTGTAGATATGTTTTGTTTAATCAAATTCTTACTACAAACCTATATGAAGCATTTATTTCTTAATTGTGTTAAGTAATTAATAAAATAAGTTAAATAGAACCTTAATTATAATAATTTAGATTGAACTGAATATATTAATCGATGAAATTATGGTTATATTATAGAATAAATATTCATATTAAATATTCATATTCATATACTATGAAAATTTAGGATATTATGACACCAATTTTAGTTTTAGTAGGATCACAAAGATGAAGCACCAAACAAAATGCATCCAAATACCTCTATAACTAGTAACATAATAATTTATCATAATTAAATGGTTGTGATTTTTAGTATATTCTGGTTATGATAGAAAATGTGATATTCATAGTCTTACAAAATGTATTGAGGTTGATAACATAATAAATATTATTATTTTTATAATAAGAGTAATTTTCATCTGTGAGTGGTATTTATTTATTTTATATGTGGCAATGGATAAAATGAATACAATTTTCAAGAAAATTAAAACCCATTATTTTCATCACCCTTGAGGATTTCTAGTGACTAATAAACCCATAATTAAGAAAAACCCCATTACACGAATAACCAAGATTCTAAATCTATAATATGAAAGGACAAATAGTATTTATGAAGTGAGAATACGATGAACCAATGCTTTAGTTTTTCTATATACATAGAAAACAAATATGGTCATTGAAAATTATATCATTACAAATATTACCACTATTAATATTGTTGTTGCATATTTAGTCATTGTATATATATATAATTGTCATAATGAAGTCTTGTATTGTTTATTAGATAATTTAAAATAGTTTTACCCACATGAATAAGAAATATGGTATTTAAATAATATATATATATATATATTTCTATGTGTGTTATGTATAAATAATATTATTAAAATATAATATTATGTATACCTAAAATTCCAATAAATATTTTTATATCAATGGTGTAGTAAAATTATGTTTTAAAATGTAAATCTTGAAATATTAATAGTATTTGATAAATATTATTTAGTATAAAATTAATATATTTTTCAATGAACTTTTTTTAAATATTGTATATTTTTATCAAAAATAAGAAATTGGAAACTTCAAAAATATTATTATATATCAAATAATAAATTAATATCAATGAAATTAATAAATTCTTTGAAATATTATTAAAAACAATTAATTCTTAAAAAAATAAAATTTTTTACAATAATTTTTATTTTTATTAACATTTTAAAATGTCCATTAAATAAAATTTAATAAAATAAAAATAATTTTTTAATTCCATGCATCATAATTTAAAAATTCGGAAATTTTTTACTTTTTTTAAAGGATGATTTTAGTAAAAATAATTTATTTTTTTTAAATAATTTCAATGATCTCAAAATTATAATAATATCCGAAAATTTTAAAATATCATTAATTCAATATAATATGTATTTAATTAATTCCATTATTCATTTTATTATATTATTTTAATATAAAAATAATATTTCCAAAATTTTTTAAAAAGAATTAAAATTTTAGATTAAGAAATCAATTCATCTCTTATTTGAATCAAGTATTTACAATGTGAGATTAGGTTTTAGAATTCCATTAATGCCTCATAAAAATTAATATTTTACTATAAACCAGTTTATGTTGTGTAATATAAAATTTTAATATCTATATCTTACTCATAAATTTTATTCTTAAAAAACTTTTTATAAAAAACCATTTTTAAGCATTATGTTTCATAATCATAAATGTAACTTTTAAAACCCATTAAAATGAATTTTTTAAAAAATTATTTCCAAATTATAAACATTTATTTTAAAATGAGTTATAAAATAAAATATTTTTCCTTTGTAAAATTAATTACTATGGAATGAAATAAATATCTTAGCAGAAAAATAATTGAATGTTAAATATTAGAAGTTAAAATAAATCTATAAAACAAGCATGGTTGTCCCAAAATTATGTTGTTGACGTGATTTTTAACCCAAGCATATATCACCATAATCTTCTTCCCATTTTATTTCCACTGATTCTTGAATAATAACTTTAAAATATTGAAAATATTGGGGATACATACAAAACATTCCTTCTATTCTCTTAAAAAAGGAAAACATAACAATTAAATCATGTCTTCACATTAATTGAAATTATATCATTAAACTATAAAAAATTATCCTCCATAAAACCTGTTATATTTAAAATTACTATTGGCACTATAACATACAATAACACCTTAATTTTAAAGGATATTTCATAAAAATGATTCATATCCCCAACCTGAGTGTTCACTTTTTATTAGTGTTTAATTATTAACTATTTTTTTTTAAAATTTTCTAAAATTATTAATATAATGAATTTATTATAATAAAGTTTCAGAAATTCAATTATATTAATTATACAATAATTATTTATACCATTCTATTCAATAAGAAAACACAAAACCTTGATTGTACGTATTTTCTAGCTACCCCTCCGCAAGTAGATACTATATGTTTTTACCACTTCTTATCATGGATTATATCAATTGTGGATATGATGAATAATTATTTTTATTATGTAAAAAATAATATTCTAATGTTATTTGTTTCCATTTACAATCATTCCATCTATTTATTGAGAAATTGGATCATTAATCATGCATGTGTCCAGACTACCTCTTCCATGAACAACCATTTTTTATCATCACCATCCATCTTTTATTGTCAAAAGAATGGATTTAATGATTACATAAAAGAGTTATTTTATTTTTTATATTCTTACTATTCCATATTATCATTATCTAAATTCATTCCCTTACTCATGAAAAAATTATAAATTGATATTTTTTTGTTTGGTTTTATGACCTATGTAAATGATGTTAAATCAATTTTGTAATAAATGATTATGGTATTTAATATAATAGAAATATCATGTAACCATGAAATCAAAAATATTTTTTAGTTTGTATATAAGTTTGTGTTGATATTTAAAATATTTATCAATATATCACATTTTAATCATTAAACATAACAAAAACTACATTCACAATGATATCTATTTTCATATTTTTTATTCATGTCCATCAACTAATGAAAATGGGAAATAAGTAATAACATAAAAATGATTATAATATCAATAAGGATCTAGTAATGATGAAAATGAAATTTCATAGATAAAATAGATCATGACTTCAAAAAATTTAGGTGAAACAAAAAACTGAGTGTTATAACACCTAAAAATAATAATAAACTATAATTAGTCAATATATATTTAATATATAGTTATAAAATAATTATAAAAATTATAGTCTGTTTTTATATATTTTTTATTATTTCTTATTAAGTTAGTTATGTTCATTATACAGGATGATAAAATAATTGCATGTTATTGGAAAGACATGTTAAGGGTTTTTCATAACTCAATTACTTATTGTCTATTTATATTCTTTATATTGAACATTGATGTAATTTTATTTATAATTTTTAATATTATGGTATTATGATGAGTTCTCTCTGGATTTTGGTGTAAATTATTTTCTATAACTATGTACTTTAATGTGATGAACATATTTCTTTCAAAATTTACATGAATATAATAAAACATAATTATTCTAATGAGTATTTCTTTTACACGACCATAATTTATACACACTTTTTTTATTCTATTTTAGATAGATAATATGATTTTACTCTTTTGGTCCTCATGTACACTATTAACACGTTAAAAAAATAAAATTTTAATCTTTTTGGTTTTCTAATAAAATTATTTATGGTATTTAGATGTTTTAATCTAATTATTTAACTTTTACATTTAAAATCTATATTAAATTACAGTTTTATAGTTTAAATTCAAATTTATACCAATTTATATTTATTTGTTTTTTATAAAAATCATGTGTATTTTTTTACATGATTTTAATAAATATTTTATTAATTTTTTCATAGGTTTCAATGAATTTTGGTTATTGTTTTAAATTATTATATAATTATATATATATATAGAATTTTCAAATACAATGAGTTTTATTTCAATTTTTTTGAAAAATAATTAATATTTTATAACATTGGTAGTTTAGGAAAAAGGGAATAAAATTATTTTTTTAAATTTGAATGTATCTTTCTAAAAAATAATTAATTTCAATGAATCTTATTCATCAATTATTAATTGATTTTGAGAGAAATTATTATTTTCATTATTTATAAAATATTATTTTTATGCGATTTGAAGTGGTCAAGGATTTTTTTATTTATGAAAACATATTTCTTTATTTATCTAAAAATAATTTCTCAACAATATCTAAATCCTTGGATATATATTGTTCTTAATAAAATTTTGTTATTCAATTGATATAACCCACCTTCTTTCTTTGGGTAGATAAAAATTCCCTTTCCTATCATAAGAGTGGTCTATCACATTATTTTTATTTCAAAATCATTAATTGTTTACAATCATTATAAATCATCCAACGATATTCCTTAGTGAAAAATCTATATTTCATTCATTATATTGAAGGTGGTTCACATAGATTTCAATACATCCACTTATTGTGGTGAATTATTGTATTAACCATAATTCCATTATTTATACGGGGTAAATACCATATTCTTTATTAATTTGACTAATTTTTATTTACTAATAATGGTTCTTAATGTAAATTGATAACATTGTATTTAACTTTGACCAGTCATGTTATGATTATTGATGGAAATATGAATAATTTTAATTTGTTAAACCAATTTAAATGTTTATGAAATCCATTTTCATTCAATGGGTTCTTTATTATGTGTTTAATGAATCTCATATTACTACTATGAGATCATTATTATATGTTGAATGTTTTATTTCATTACTGCTCACATATCTATAGATCATGATGGTTGGGTCCTATATAAACCTCCAATTCATTAGATTTGATCTTATATCTCCTGAGGTAAGTATTCACATGTAATTTTTAATTTCTCATAAGCATGGGCACTAACGGTGCACCCAATTAATGTTATGTTCCTTATAAAAATATACGATCAATATTTCAAATAATTTTTATTGTTTTATACTTATTTTAAGGACTATGATATAGTCACATGTCTCCTTATTATTGAATCACTCTTTTGATTAAAACAATTTTTTATATCAATCCATTATCCATGATTTAACAAGTAGTCTTTGTTGGTTATTATTTTCTTATGTAAATTGATTGAAAACATATAATAATATAATGATATTTATGATATTTTTTATTATCCATGATGTTTACTCTTAATTTTAATATTATCCAACACCTTTCTTATGTTTTTATTTCTATAGTATATAAATTAAATTAATTTGTTTTGTGTAAATAACATTACAATATTTTAAGGGTTTTTTGGATATATTGAATAAAATTTATGGACTTGTAAATTTTATTATATTTTGGGGAAATTATCCATTACATAAAAAGTAAAATGGTTTTATTAGTTAATTTATTTAATGGTTTGCGTTGAAGCCTATATTACTTAATAAATAAAAGACCTTTTTTAGACTAGGTAGAGGGAGATCCATTGCATAGCCCGATGGCCCAAGGCCATGTTGCCTGGATGTAAGGCTTGAAAGCCCATGTTTTGGCCCAAAGGACCCCTCAGTGAACATTGTTGTTACAATACCCCACATTGCTACAGTAGCTACTATTGTGCCGCCACTGCTACATTACCTCCGCCACTATTGTGACACCTCTGCAATAGTCCTGCTACAGTGCCCTAAAAATTGATCCCAACCCAGATTCGATCCTATCACTTTTGGATGACAAACAAGAGCCTGTACATGTTAGATAGTGGGAGAGATATGTTTTGTTATATATCCCGATGCATTAATTTCAATATTATGATATATAAATCTCATTAATGAATCATGTATATTAAAACCTTATGGTTGAATCATTTAATATTATCACCCTTCAAGGTATCACATGTCTGAGAAAATGTAATATCAATTAGACTACCAAATGATATTGAACCAATTTATTTTTATAAATATGGTGATCCTTAAGAAATTAAGAAATCAGCCTAATTGTTAATGATGTTGTTTATATTTAAAATAAAACACACTTAATCCAACAATATAGATATCTTATTGTGCTAATAAGTCCCTTGTAGTCATAGTCCATTTACTGTAATTTAAAATACTCTTGGTACACCTAGGAAACACCATTCAAATAATATATTATCAAGTACAATCTCAAGAATACCCAATGGAATACGTGGATAAGAAATTATTCTAGGTAACTCCATAACTACTAATCTTGGGGGTATTGTTGATAATGATTTGGATAGAACAATAGTTAACATTAGAACTAGTATCTTAGTGTGTTCCATAGTTGGTGGATATCTGAGGGGTCTCCCTTAGTGTCACATGAATATAGTTAATCAACCAATTAATCATAAAGAGTTACCAAGAAATGAAATTTAAATAACAATAAGGGATATAAGTAACACAGATCACAATTTAATCATCTACTGGAGTTTTTAAATATTACCCCTCAAAGGATAATCCCGCCTATTAAAGACCCTAATTATATGGATGTGAAAAAAAGTAATCTTAAAAATATATGAGTTAATATATGTCATTAAAATTGAGATCCCCTCTGACTATGTTAGAGACAATGAAACAAACAGTGATGACCGGTCATTTGTGAATACCCACCCAACAAAAATTTTTAATCATTGTTTATATACATGAAAATTTGGAAAAATCATGCATTTGGAAAACCTCATGGTTCACCCTTACATCTTACGAAGAGGGATTCTAAAAAATAGAATCTAAAATTAAATTCACTCAGATCATTCCCTTTATATTGTAAAGATAATGATCCACTTTTAGTTCAAAATGAACATATTCAGTTTAGGTTAGGAAATGAAACATTAAGGAAAACATATTCTAAGATTTGTAGAGGGAATATACTTAGTGATAATGAATCAAATTCAAATAAAAATATTTATCAAATAGTCAATTCCTAAAGGAATGAAATACCTAAACTGAGATGATAGAACCTTCCAACTAAATGGTTATTATGTGGTATTAATCTATTCATTATAATTCCTCTTCAAAAGGATACTTAATTTTTTATTCCATAATCAATCATCCATCCGTATATTATTAAATTCAAATGGGACATTAAAAAGAGAAGAAGTGGAAATAAAAACATAACATCCTAGGGAATGGATAACTTAAAACCCCAGAGGGGGTGTATTGAGTCCTGAAAATTTTATTTAAATTAAAACCTCCCAATTAAGATATGTCAATTCCAATACATCCACATTATAAATAGTATATAATAAAATAAACAATTAACATAAATATTTTATACATAATATATTTATACTGGATCTAGAAATAGAAATCCCCTAGTACACTACACCAATACTCTATAACTTGTTTTTTTGTGATTTCCATTATTCTGTCCCTTTTTCTATGTGCTCCAAACTGAGTATAAATAGCAGTTTCTTATTAATATCATTTAATATATTCCAACCACGATCTCCATTTTCATGAAATATCCATGGTTTTCAAAACTGACAAACAAAATTTGTAAATAAAATTAATATGAATGAACATTTACATCACCTCTTTGCAAGTAGTGGAGGAATGTTTAAAATAGTGCATCTAGAGAAGATGATGACTATCAAAACATAGATCTTAATATTATTAGATTAAAATTGATAAAAATTTATGAACCGAAATTATATATTTCATGCTTTTTTGTACATGGGTTTCTCTTTATTATTATCAATGTGTAGTATCAATTTGTGTCTCTCTATCTATGTATAAATGAAGTGTATAAATCCCCCAATTTATATATGTTCTATAATATTGAACATAATAATATGCTATAATCATATATATTGAGTGAATAAAATATTGAAATATTGATGAAACTGGCTCTTAATGGTGTGTTTCCATTCCATCCCAATTCGGAATCGGTTTCTCTAATGATGATGTTAGAAAACATGTTCTATTGATCATTATATTCTTGAATAGTAGTACATTATACTAATCAGTCTTTCCGTAATTATATGGATAATTTTATGATACTCTTGAAATAATTAATTTAATTTTTGATATATTATTCTAATAATCTGGATGATATGTATAGTAGCTTGTTATAATATGATAACCTTATTCTCAAAAAATAAATTATTTGTAGTTATTTATGAAAAATATGAATGTTTAATTATATAATGCACAAGATAAACTAAAAAAAATTTTGTGAATAAACATTATTTTATGTACTATAATTATGATACTAATGTGTGATAAATAACGTTCACAACACCCCTTAGTGATTCCTGCATAAAATTGTTCACAATATCATTTATGTAATATAAAAAAATTCTATATCTAATTTTATGTGTTTTTAAATTTTATAAAATTGAAGATTGGTTTTCAAGACTGTATTCACATGACATAAATTACATTTTTGTAGATTGAAAACTTTACCTAGTTTATGATATATCCCATTGAGATAAATATCTCACTAATTATTATATAATAAAATAGGAAAAACATAAGATAATATCATTGAAATAAAATTATGAATTCTGTGAAACACGAAAACAAATAAAAAACATATATATTGGAATAACATAATTCCATGCGACAATCGCCCATTTTGTGACATTCAGAAAACCAATTAGCTAAAAATCAAAAAAAATTATTCTTTTTAAAGAGATATTACTTTTTATATTCTATGTTTTATTATTTTTATTTTCCCCCTTATTGTGATATCAAAACGATGTATATATAGAAAAATAATATAATTACAGTTGCACAGGAATAAATTTAAATAATTAACACCAGTAAATATGAACATAATTTGTTGTTAATTTGTTTTTAATGAATTTTAAGGTGTAAATATAAAAAAAAATATTTAATAAAAATAAATAAAAAGAAAATAATCTTAAAATGATAAAATTCCCGAAAATTGTTAAAATAGATAAAAGTATTCAACATAAATTAAAATAATAAAAGAATACATATATGAATTAGAACCATCTAACATATATTTGAAACTATGAAAAAAAATAAAACAATATACAACTGTTGTTAGGTAAAACTAATTTTAAGAAATAATTAAAGAAAATATGTAATTTATTAGAAGCAAGATGATTTTGTGAAGGGCATATATCAAATAATTGTGGCAGGACAATAATAAAGGCGGACGTAGGAATATGATAATTATACCTTTCTACAATAACACTGGCCAAGGTAATTAATAATCATTTATGTACTTTTAAATTATCTTGAGAAATACTTATTGTCATGGACTATATTTTGATAGACGTTTTTTTGATTTTTTGAAATCAATTTAATCTATAGGGATAAATTAAATCATAGAAGTGGTTTTAGACAATGGAAATTAAAATTTTATTAAAAATAATATATTCTCCCTTACATATATTTTAGCAGGTTTGATGATCACATTGATTGTTTATGGTTCCAAGGCATGATAGTCAGTAATAAAGGGTCTAATTAAATATATTCATCAATGATTAAATATATACCCTATATATTTATCAATTTACATCAATAGATCTTTCTTGATATAAACAGGGGAGTTTTAACACCATTATAGAAGCTCTGATAAATCATTATAAATAAAATATTCAAATCATATTATCCAGTAAAATGTAGAATAATCTTAATTAACATTTCAAACTGATCTTTTAATGAACCAACTGAATGATAAATATGTATTATTTCATTACATTTCAAGAATAAATGAAAATTACATAGTTAATCTAATGATTCAACAACATAATATTATTATTATTCATAAGAAATAAGAATATTAGTACAACATTATTACAAATAAATAATGAATATTTTTCTATTTATGATCTTAAAAATTTATTTTTCAATGAATGATCCATTTTTTCAACAATTTTATAAAAACACAAGTATTCTATTCAAATATACACAAATATTATAATTTTTTTTATTTTTTCATTATTAAGTAACTTTTTCCTTCTAATATTGATCAATAGTCCAGATAGTTCTTATAGGAAAGTCATTAATTCTTTTAACTACACAAAAATGATTCTTTTAAAAACATCTATCATTTCTCTAGAAAAGCGCTCACATTCAATTGAATAAATGGTTGAGATGATAATTTATATATCCAAATATGTGCTTTATAATTTTTATTCTATGTCCAATTTATTTGAATATTCACCAATATACTCTATCCACACCATCTCTGAAATTTATTTAATCAAAACAATTAATTCATGAACATCATCTTTTGATACCAGATTATTTAAAAGACTCTATATTTAACTTCAAGACTCATCTAAAAGTTTTTTAAATGAACCCAATTAATACATAAACATATAATAACTATATAAATATATTTAATCATTACTATAAAAATATATTGTGGGAGTTTCTATACATGAATGTTGTTCTTGAATATGTGAGAACATTTCCTGATTAAATCTTGAACTATAATTGTAATCAATCAATTAATTTTAACAATCATAATGTAATTTTACCATACAATATGTTTTCCAAATTATGATCTGGATCTTTTTATCACATACTGATTATGTTCATATTCTTATCATTATTCTTATACTTCTTATCTAGAGGAATAATTTTGATATAAATAATTAACAGAATTTATTCTAATATTTTGACTTGTCTCTTCAGATTGACATACATAAAATAGGTTGAGGATACAAGATACATCTATGATTTTCCATTATTATCCCACACTAACCAATCTAGTAATGGTCTAAGAAAATAATCCACCATAATAAGATGCACGAATGATATTATGTTGAATATTTTATTGAGCATGAGATAGACTATGTTCTGGAATAATTCCTTATCTATACTAAACAATAAATATCAAAATTATTATACTTTTAATGATAATTTGATTTTATAGAATATATCATCATTTATAACATGAACTACTTCTCCTACAGTACTATGAATACTTTTATGAAGTTGAGTTGATACTTCTCTAGAAACAACCATGTGAGACAACTCCCCTGAGAAATTTCAGGGTCTATCATAACATGTTCTTCGGAACAAACCTCTGGGAGACTGTTCAAAGGACAACTCTACTAAAAATGACAGCATCCAAATATACATGGACATGAAAATTTTAATATGTGATAATGTGATATGTTAGTTTCATCATGAATAACATTAACTTTTAAATGAAATAATTTGAATATTCTGCCATATGGATAAATATTTACTGAGTCATTTGGAATTCAAAAAAAATACCATATAATATAAAATTATAAATTATTATTTTTATCCATCAAAAATATATATAATAATTTGAAATCAGGAAAAATAAATTTCTCATACTAACTATTCAGTTGCATAATAAAGGATTAAATTCATTTTACAAAAAACCATCCACTCGTGTTCAAAATCATTCAGTTTATTTTTTTTCATCAATTGTTCCATAAGAAACACTTCATTAATAATGGAGGAAATATTTAATATATATTTTATAGATATGTATTAAATTCAACCTGAACATCATGGTGACATTTAAAATCATTATCCATGGCCATTAGTTCTATTTAAAGTCATTTTTGGATCATTGTTTTTGTAACTAGATCATCACTATCACTGAACTGTAAAACTACAATCTGATAAAAATCATAGAAAAGTTTTCCATATAAAACTCAGTTAATTTTTATCAAAACATAACTCCCAACCAAGATGATTAATACAATTTTTATTTGACATATCATTACCAATAAACCCACTAATCAATATGGATATACCACTCAAAACAATTCAATCATTCTTTGGATTTTTGACTCTTCTATAGGTAGTAAAAACAGTTCTTTTGAAAATAACCTTTTTTAATGAGGTTTGGATGAGTTGAGGGTTAGGTAATTACATATAAAATAGTATATAGATGATGATTCAAAGGATGTAAAGATATTTGTGCATATAAATCATTCACCATATATTGTTTTATACTGACCAAATGGTCAGGAAATGTGACGTGAAAAATAAATATAAAAAACTAAGTGAAATATCCCATTTTGATGTGATGAATACATAAAAGTGAGACACTAAGCATTGAATAAAAAATGGAAATAAATATTTACATAATTAAAAATTCATTCTACTAAATAAGTAAAATTTAAATAAAATTAAAAGGAGATAAAATAACATAATTAATATTTGATAAAATCCAATATGTCTGTACGAAAGAGGCATCTTTAAATTCTCTACTTGTTGTTTTTTATGTGAAATCGTATTCTTGAGAGGGATCTCGCATTTTTTCATGATATCTTAAATCATTATTGGATAAATCAATTATATTTGTTCTATAATGGTCTATTGGATTATTTTAAATTTCTATATCTTATGTGTTACCACATTTTAAAGTAAGAAAATTAAAATTTATTTGAAAATAAACGTTATTTTGTTTCATATATCGTGTGTTTGTTAAAAACATCCACCTGTAATATTTAAATCATTTTCAGTTGAAAATTATTTCCGAGGTTTTTTTTGTATTATACAATAACATAAATTATTTTCCAATAAAATGACATTTCATTATGGTCGTTTTTATATCATTTATACTTCCACTTAAATCAGCATCTTACTATGAAGTGAAATTAAAATCTGGGGGTTTTGGAAGATGTAATGAAAGATATTTAGTTCCTTTTAAATATAATAAAATCCATTTGGAATTATTTATATTATATTACTTTCTATTTGATTTAAATCATGAAAAAACTGTATTCAAAAAACATAAATTTTTATCCTCATATGGTATGATAATGTAAATGTTTAATTATTCCTCTCTATAGAAATTTTAAAATAGTTTTCCTATTCAAACCAAGGCATTATTAATATTGGATCCCATAAGAGTTGAATAAGTCCTACAAATTTATTATCTAATCCTTCTATGTAAATAAATTATTAATTTTCATTGGTGTAATAGATTTTCAAATATTTCAGAAAAATTTTCTATCAATGAAAATAGTTTAACTCACCCATCATAGTGATTTAAATTTATTTTTCCAAAAATTATGAAAAATAATTAAATCCATATTTTTTATTTATCTAAAAATTACATTATCATCATATATTTGTACCAATAAAATATATAAAATATAAATTTTTCTAAATATTTTGGGACCTCCCTTGCCTACTAAAAACCATTTGATATTATAATATATCTCAGTCACTCATATCAATCTATCAGTTCTTCTCACGTCCATAGTGATTTTGGGAGTGTTTTAAAATAGAATTTTGAAAATGTGGGCTCTAAAAACCTGAAGGGTGTTCAACATAAGCTTCATCTTGGGAAAATACAATTAGAAATGTTTATTTTACATCTATTTAATATAATGTTATATTCCTATAGGAAGCATGTGATATAATTATTAAAATTTCATTTAACCTAGATATAGTGGAAAATTACTCATCATAATCTAATCATTCTTCATTATTGAAACCTTTTGATACTGATATAGATTTATTTATATTGATCATACCATGAACATTTTTGTTATTTCAGAATACCCATTTACATCGAATAACAGGATATTTAGAGAGTCTATAAACTAATTCACATACCATGTTCTTTTTTTACTGGTTTAAAACTCCATGCTTAGTAAAAACCCATCATTAATACCCAAAATAATCTTCAACTATTCTATTTTCAATATTGGTTTAAAAGATATTGTATTCTACAATATTTACAATATTTATTCTACACATAAAACCTTCATAAAAAACATCTTTTCACTATTTTGGGAAGATGATCCTCTGGGTTTCTATTTTTTCTAAAAAACACACTTGCTGGTTCATACGTATTAACCATTTGAGGATTTGGTTCAATGTAAAAATGTTCCAAATAATCATCTTTTTTTGTGAAAAATAGGTGTCAGACTCATGTGCTTAATATAATCTCTCGGGTCATCAGTTTGAGTCATTATGTAATCAAAGCAATCAATTTCATCAAATATCACATGATTTTGTTGTTTTAGTAATCAATGATATTATTTGAATAATCTATAGGAAATAGAAGGATTATAATTACTAATGAAGATTCCATTATTAGATTTTGGATCAAACTGATCAATATTTCCCATAGATTTTAAGATATAAACCCTGAATAAAAATACATTAAAGTACCCTTACTTTGTTTTAATATTATTACAGAACTAATAATGTGATTTATTTAATATATTATTTATTAAATCATTGTTAATGAAATAAAATGGTGTATCACAATAATTAGTAAAAAAATAATCAGGCATGTGATATTCAAATATCAATATTCTTTCATTTTATTTCTATGTCCAATTAATTATTTCAATAGAAACATTATGTTGTGGTGTCCTAGGGGAAGAAAATTTATGTTCAATAACATATTTTTTGAAAACTAAATTTAATTCATGATTTTCACATTCTCCTCCAGAATAAAATTTCAATGATATATTCTTGGAGTCATTATCATTTGAAAATTTTTATATAAATTTATAAAAATAGGGGTGTGTTGACTTTTCTCCCTAAATTACTAAACCCATATAAATCCTAACAAATCATCAACTAAAAAAATGTTTTAACAGACTGTCTTATAGTTCTATAAGGGACAAAACAATCCTTATTTAAAAGCTATAAAGTTGACGAGGTAGAAAAATATTTAATTAGTTTAAAATATGAAAACTGTTGCTTTCTTATGTTACATCTATCACAAATATACTTTTATCTAATTTATGATCATAAATATTAGAAATAATTTTTATTTTAAATAAAATTTCAAATAATTATTTTAATAATATTAAATATTTATTTTCAAAATCAATGAAATATCGATTTCACCATTAAATAAATTTACATTTTTTAACACTGAAATAAGATCTAAAGTATAGATATCGTTTACACTTAGTGATTTAATCTTGAGATATTTCTCTATAAAAAATGAACATTAATTATTAAAAAAAATGAAAAAACAATGTTTCTGAATTTATGAAATATTTATCATTTCTTTCATTTATCCTTTAAGTATGTTACTTTTTTATTAAGATATAATATGTATTTATAATAGATACAATTCCAAAAAAATTAATTTTCAATTCATTTTTATTAATAATAAATATGATTTATTGGTAAAGAGGTAATTTTTATATGGGATGAAGATATGATTGAAATTATTGGCAAAATATTGGTGACCTAGAAATGGGTGTAGGACATCATGAAATATTAATTTTTTTAATCCTTTATTATCATATTTTATTTTTGGATTTATGGAATATATCCAATATTCTATGATGTTATATGATGAATAAGTATTATGTAATTATTTTGAAAATTTTTTTTTTCATGTGTGGATAAATTATAATTTATGGATACAATCAATGGTATATATCATTATGGTTTTTATTGGGGTCAATTAAATCAACTCTTCCTTTTTAATGATTAATTTGAAGGGATCTTGAAGTGGTTTTTTTATTTTTCCTAGTTTTTGGAAGAATACTCTATTGATATTGGAATAAGCTTTTGGGTTAATTTGATCTGAAGATAATTATTCTCTATTGGTTACCGTTTTATAGAGAATCCTGATGATTGAAATGTAATTCATGAAAATGAGGTATTTCCAATATATAAATGGTCATCCAAATGAGTACCATTCATATAAGTATCTAAATTTGATTCAAGATATTTTGGTCATCTCTACAGATTTATAATATTATATAATTATTTATAAAGGTAATTTCTGATATGTTGGTTAATGTTTTTGTGATTTCATGTATATCTTACCGATAAGTTCAACATGTGATACTATTTTTGATCAATTCAATTTAATATTGATAGTCTATGATGAAGGGTATAAAATAAAATTTGATGTTAATACTATATTAAATGTTAATGTTATTTTCTATGACATTCACCTTTTATTTATGAATTTTTTGGAATTATATTAATATATTTTCATAAAAAACTACAACCTGCTTGTTGGGATAAAACCATTATCATCTGGGAAGATTGTAAGGCTTGAAACAACATCTTATGTGATACAATGGTGATGCACCTTCCACTATCATGTGTGATGTTTTTTGTTACTATAAAATTAATTTATTTTAAATATATAAATTAAGTTAATATTCAGGACCTTTTATGATTACGGTAAATTTAAATTCTTTTGGTAATATGGGTTTTACCTTGGGGGTAAAATTTTAATTATATATTGGAAGAATATAATATATTAATGTTGGTTTATGATGATATATGTTATTTAAGAAAATGGTTCCAATATAATAGAGATTATATTATTAGGTAATCTCTGATTTTTATTATAGTGTGGAGGATAATGTTACATTTTTATTATAATAATATGTGAATCTGGTACCATTGGTTTTTGGATTTTTAATATTGTGTACATAGTGGAGGTATATATGTAATAATATATGTTTATTATTGAGTATTATTTTTTAGACATTTCAGATTAATTAAAAGGTATATCCATTCTTATAAATAGCTCACCTTGTGATAATTTTTTTTATTTCTTCCATTAAATGGTATTATTATCTTGATATAATTATTTTATATGCTAGAGGTTTGTTTTTGTGATTCGGGGATAGAAAAAATATCATCTTTAATACTCATAATTTTGAGGAAATGATTATATTATGATCGAATTTGGATAATATATAAAATTATATTTCAAGGTAAGTATATTCCCTTTTTTTCTTATTATATATGGTAACGAAATGCCTAGACACTAGGAAACTAATCTAAAAACAAATATGTTTCCATTTAATTTATGGTCTTTTTAAACCTCACTAATTTTCGGTATCGTGGTCATTGGCCTTCCCATAGTCATTTATTGTTATAAATGTAATTTATCACTCACCATCATCATAGGGACATTTCAATTTTCTTTCATATTCATATTATCCCTTACTACTAATTTTTCATCAATCTGGAAACTTAAATAAGTGTAATTCTAGATAACCATTATATTTCATAATCTATATTTCCATTTGGATATTTCATTTTTCATTTTTAAAATGTGGGTTTAAAAAACATATTTGTAAATATAAACTTTTTGATTAATGAGAACAAGTAAAAATTTTGATAACATAATTTTTTAAATTTGTGGAATGCCAAACTTATATATTTTAATACAGAAATATGTTTGATGGAATATAAGATATCCAATAGTATCCATAAATATACAATACAATATTGTGATTATAAATTTTATGTTGAATTAAAACATATAAATAGGATTAACCACATTATGATATATATATATATATATATATATTTATAAACTGAAAAAAATCTTATTGATTATTTACTATGAAATGAGCATTAAATTTTAAGTAAATTTCTCATATTATTCAATAATATTTTTTCTTCAAAAAAACTTATTATTTTTTTGGGTTAATATTAAAATTAATTTCTTGGAAATATAAAAATTTTATTTAAATAAATTGATAAATATTTTGAATTGCTAATATGAAATTATGATTATGAGAAATGTTTTAGAATTTTTCTAAAGGTTTTATTTTTTAACTAATAATGAAAATTAGGTTTTTTATTGAAACCATATATCTATTTTATTCATTTATAAGGAAAAATGTATTTTGAATTAAGTTTTAATAAAATTATTTCTTTTTTATTAAAAAAATATAATGTTTTTTTTAATAAATTTTATTTTTTAATTTAATATAAAATTATTTCTATACAAAATGATAAATGTTTTCGAGAAAAAATATTTTTGGTTATATTTTTTATTTTTTATTAAATTAATTTATTCTAAATTTTAGTAATTGAATATTTAATAATGGATTTCATATTTTGAATTAGGAGGTCTAAATTTGGTAAATAGTTCACTTTTACTTTTGGACATAGTGAATTATAATTGAATTAAATTTTTATTATCATTGTAATGGTGAAATGGGTTAATTAGGATCAAAATTAATATAATAAGGTATCAAAATAAGCCAAAAATAATAATTTAACATATTGGATGAGATTTTTTCTCCCAATTCCATCCAATCCTCTTATATATGGAATTATATTACCATTTTCCCTTGACAATGACATTAATAATCTTTTTATAAATGATAAGTCCAAAACAACATTCTCTGGACATTAATGTCCCTTAAATTATTAAAAATAATAAAAATAAGAATAATTTCCATTCAAAATTCCTTAATTGAATATATTTTTTTGTTAATTTATTTGAAAAATTTATCAACGAAATATTTACATGAAATTATTATGCATTGATTATCTAATATTTATTAAAATAACAAAATAATGATTTTAAAATTATTATATATAGTGGGATTTGTAGAAATCATATGTAACATTAAGCTACCAATATGACATGTATCTATTTAATCTTGTCATGGGTTTTCCATCTCATTGACTGTGTAGGGTTAATAATGAGTTGGGGGGTTTCCTAAAATGGTGAAATCATAGTTGTTTTTGACTCTCCGCTTTAATAAACATTTTATAAAAACTATGGTAGAGTTATACATCATGTAACTAGGTTACACAACATGTAAGTATTTCAAGAAGCATGAAATATAAGGATTCGAGCTATGAATGTTAAACATTGTGACTAGGGTTTGTACATTTTGAGTTATTTAATGTATGGTTTTTAATGTGAGGTGACACATTTTTCAGTAGTTTTATATGTTAACTATTTCACGATGTGTAATTGTATTACTTGTCATGAAATACTTCGACTGAGTATTTTTAAAAGGGCACTACGACTATGATATTATCCTTCATAGAATGCAGTTTCAATTACCTCATCCTAAGCCCTTCCTCAAGTGATATTGAATATCTCCAACCACTCGAAATCCCTTCGGTCAGTATTTGATCGTCATTGTGTTGGTGGTCTGATTCTGGAGTATAATTTCTCCTTCATTATTCACATTAATCTCCTTCCTCTATTTTATTATTTTAATATATCATCATGAAATTTATTAATATATGTCTCATTGCCTCTAGGTTGTTAATAAAGGGATTATACAACTTTATTTTGGTTGATGGGTGTCATTGTGAGTGTTTGGTTTGAGGAAAATGTAGGTGGATCCATCCCAGTTAGCCAAATTAACAAACTTTATGTTTTCATATTTATTTAAATTATTGAGTTAAACTTAATTTTAGAAATTTTATTTAAATTTTCATTATAAAAACTTATTCTAGTGAATTATAATATTGGAATAGGTTTTTGAACATTAATTTGGAAAAACCCAAATCTAGTGGAATTGGTATGAGTTTATGGAAATATGTTATTTTTAATTATTTAATTTAAAAAATATATTTTAGGAAAATTATTTAAATAAAATTGGGGAATATTATTATAGAATTTAATTGTAAAATGGATAGAATTTTTTTTATGGATTTCAAACTTTCAAAAATATATTTAAATGATTTAATAGAAACTCAGTGGTTTTATCATCTAAAAAATCATATTTTTAAATATAAACCATTTTTCTTTTAAATGGAAAATTGACATTTAAATTTAAGATTGAAATTTAATTATATTTTCTAGACTGTTAAAATGAATTCTCCATTATTTATTGTTTAAGATAACATGATGCATTAGGTATTTTTTCAATTATTTTAACACACTATACGATGTTACAACGTTATAAAACATACATATAGGTTGTCACATCAATGGAGGGAGTGTGATGAGTCACCTTTTTCTAGTGTAAAGAGGGTGTGTTTATAAACATATTTCTAAGATCACAAAGGGAGTAGAGAGACTTGTTACCTAAAATAGTATGGTACCAATTTGGATGATTACAACGTTACTCGCTTCTAATATATTTGTGTTATAAATGTATAAAAATGTTTTAAAGATGATTTGAAGGCCTTCCGAATTATTATAAAATATTTTATATATTTTTTTAACTAATAAATAATTTTATAACTATTATGCCACTTTTGATGAATTATATAAATGTAGATTTCTATTATATGAACAGTATACCATCATTGGTTAAATTTTCATTAAAATCCCAAACTCGTTTATTTTAATATTGAAAGCATTTCATTTGGTTAATAAATTATTGAAATATATAATCAAATCCGGGGTAAGAATATTTTGGTATTTTTATCTCACACACTACTTATTCCATTGGGTGTTTTTAGATTATCTCATGTCATTTTTGATCAAGGGGAAAGGACCTCTTAGAGGTAGATCCATATTTTGATGTTTGGATGTGGTGTGTTGTGTCCTTAGGGGCTTGGGTGTTTTCCTCAATTTTACAACATGAGTTTTAGTATTTTGGGGTTTAATTACATGTTGAATTCTTAAAAAATTATATTTTTGGAGATTATTTTGTATACATATAGTCTTTATGGTCCTACTCTCACTATGTTTTGTTGAAAATTCATTCCCACGTGCATGTTGTATGATTCCTGGTGCTAGTCGTCGAACCATGGTGATAGAGAACACCCTTAGGGTTATGTTTGGTCCATCTTCGTAATCTGGTTAATAGGGTACCCAAGATAGTTCATGGAAAAATTGTATCACATAAGGTTGTTGAGATTATGTCTTTATGTTGGTTTGTATTTTTGAAATCATTTTAGGAATTAGGATGTAGATTTGATTAATTACCTCACCATATCTCATTATAATGAACCTTAATTCACTAGGGTAGGTTAGAAAAGGATGTCTTGTGGATTATTTCTTGTGAATTCCCTATCATGATTTGGATGGAATGAAATCCAAATATATTTTCTCTATCTACTAGAAATAATGTCCCTTGTTTCTCATTTTGAGTGATAGAATGATGACTTACTTTTTGTTTATTGATGTTGTGTAGGATCCTTCCTCTGAGAATAAGTGAAAATTCGATCGAGGATGGAGATTTTAGTGAACCACAGTGAGGAAATCCTCTAGTGGAACCAAATCTAGTTTAGGTGACTTTACACACTGTCCAAGCTCTGGGATAGAAACCACCTCTAGTTCCCATTCAGGATCCAAATATAGAACCTCAATGAGTTGTACTTTTATGTATTTCTAAATAATTCCATCACTCAAAAAACAAAAAGTTTACAAAGTCTCCAATGATCTAGAATATTGTATGGAATTTTATAGAATGATAGAACATATGTTTGAGTTATTGGAGACACTATATGAGGTAAAGATAAAATATTCCACCTTCGTGCTAGAAGCTCCAACCAGTAGATGGTGGGACATGATGGTGACATTGATGAAACATGGTGGATTAAAGGTGAATGATTTAAATGTTCTTTTCCCTAACTAGTTCAATCTAGATTCAATGGTTTTTTCTATGGTTGTGTAGTTTTTCAGGATTGGAATGGCCAATATAAATGTGGCTGAGTATTCAAATTTCCTTAATAAGATCAGGTCGTTCTCACCTGAGATTGTATCTAATGAGAGGATAAAGGATTCATGGTTTGAGTTGGGAATTCGATCAGATATTTTTTCTCTGATTTCCTTACTAAATATTCTCACGTAATAATTTTTACTATAATAGAAGTTGATGGATGATAATGACATGGCTGGGATTTCAGGGTTCATATGACAACCCTTTTCAGCTAGTGGCTGTGTTAGTTCCATCAACAGAAAAAGGATCCATGGTGATTCTAAAAATAGTTCTTGAATGATAAGGTTATTCAGAACCTCCTACAATTCAAGGAGGAATTCCTTTGATTTTATATCAATGTGTAAAGATAGTAAATTAAAAGAGGGTTTTTACTATATCATCCATGAATTGTATGTCATGCAGACATTCAGGATGTTAATAGTGGTTTTCCCAATAATTTTCTACTTCGCATAGTGGAAGAGGATAATCATACCATCCTAAAACTATAGGGAAATAAGATGATTCATGAATGAAATGGTTCCATCCATAGGCATCCAGAATAGATATACTTTACACAGTCGAAGAATATCATGAGAATGTATAAACGGGTCTAGTGACTGTGAGAGGTATCATTACTATATGTTCATAATTAGTGATGTCTCGATTTTCTATTGGTGTATCTCACTCATTTATTTCAAACTATATTGTTAATCTATTTAATTTTTCTATGGATCTTTTACCATGTGAAATGGAAATTAATTCACCCCTTGGTACAATGCGACAATAGGGTCTCTGTAGTCCTACTTTTGTTTTCTCTCTATCTGATACCAAGCTATCTTAGACTAATCTGATCCTCAACATGAAATCTGTTAAAATTGTATTTAGGATGGATTGGATCATTGATTATAAATACGTGATAGATTTTTATCATTGGCATGTTTACTGGACTACACCCACCAGTGTGTATCTTTTCTTTCATAGAGTATGGAACCCAATGTCAAGTAGGGCTATATGTTCTAATAAAAATTTAGGGAAGGTAATATCAGTGTTTCATTTCGATCTAGTGTGGGAATCATTAAGGGGTGATCTCAACCCAATTATAATTGAGTTTCAAAATGTGTTTCATTATGATTTATTTTGTCTTCCACTAGTAAGGGAAGATGTGTTTTTCATTGACATAGATCCTAGGAATCAACCAGTTTCAAATACCTCTTACAAAATGGATCAGGAATAAATGAAATATTTGAAGACACAATTGGATGATCTTCTTGAGAAAAGACTTTTATACCTGAGTGTGTCACCCTGGGTGGTGCTGTATCTCTTCCCTAAGAATGTCTATGGTTCCCTTCAGTTATGTGTTGAGTATGAAAATCTTAATATAGATACAATAAAGAATAAGTATCTTTATTAATATATTGATGATCTATTTGATTATTTCAAATGGGAAACCAGTTTTAAAATATTGACCTTTGATCTGGTTACTATCAGTTTATGATAAATAATTTGGACATTTAAAAAACAACATTTTGAAGTAGTTATGGCCATTATGAGAACCTTATTATTCCCATTGGTCTCATAAATTCTCTTAATTCCTTCATGGTTCTAATGAACATTATTTTCCATGAGTATTTGGATAACTATGTGGTATTAATTGGGGATTTCATTCTCATATACTCCATGTATGAGTAAAATCATGTGCATCATCTGATAACAGTTTGAGTGAGCTGGGAAATCATTGACTATATCCCAATTTTTAGAAGTGTGATTTCTAGATTCAAGAATTGAAATTTATGGGACACATGGTTTATGAACAAGGTATAAAATTTTTTTCTTTGATGCCAATGGTTTTTTTACTTGGGGGAAATAATTAATGGTCTTCGAGATTCAAAGCGTCTTGTGATTATCTAGTTATTATCTTCAGTTTGTGAAACAATTATTAACATTGTATTCTTTAATGACTACCATAACTCAGAAGTGGGTGAAATTTTCTTTTAATGATAATTTTTAGAGTTATTTTGTTGAGATGAAACATCTTTTGAATACTATGTGGGTGTTGAATAATCTAAGGGTTTTAAAGGGATTTGTGGTCTTTCTGTATGCATCGGGTATAGATATGGGTTGTGTTCTTATGCATGGTGATCATGTATCTTCATAATTATCTCATCAGCATAGGCCATATGAATATAATTATCATACCCATGAACTTGAACTTGTTTTTGTGATGAACGCACTTACGATTTATTGGAACTACCGTTTTGGATAAATGTTTACTTTGTATTCAAATAATAAATGATTGAGTTATATCTTCTAAAAAATTGATTTGAATCTTTGTCATAGGAATGGGTTGGAGTACCAAAAATATTTTGACATTGACATAATATATACCGCAGTGAAAAAGAATTTTATTATAGATCCATTGAGTATGAAACTTCCAACCCATAAAATGAATAAATCATTAGAAGAGTGAAATTTTGTTTCCCTTTTTGCACAATTACATGTTGGGGTTTATGAGAAAGGTGTTAAAGTTTCATTATACAATGTTCATTTTCCATCCATGCTTCTTGAGAAGATTCATGGGGGTCAAAATATTGATGACTAATTCTATAGCATTATATACACTCTTTGTAGTGGTGAGACAGTGTTCCATATGTCTTTCTCAAAATAGTGTGTTCTATGCTCTCACGATCACTTCATTGTACCTTTAGCAGAAAGTGTGGACGTGAAAGTGGATTTTCATAATTCCAAGTGGACTCTAAACTGAGGAACAACTATGATGTTTTCTGACATGTGTCAAATTTTCTTGTCACTAGGGTTGAGATGAGTCATTATTGTGTTTGTAATACATTCCTATACATTCCATTAGGTGAAAACAGACCATCAGAAACCTTAGGTTTTACTTCAACCACATCTAGTCACTATTTATATTTTGGATGAAATCACAATTGAATTTTTGGTTGGGTTTCCTCATACCCAGAGGAAGAATAATGTTATATGGATTGTGACCGATATGATGACCAAGTCATCCAACTTTATACCCATTTGTTATAAAATCAAAGTTAAGTAGTAGTAAAATACTTCTGTGAAAGAGATTGTTCATTTCTATTAAGATTCATCTTCTATGTACTATGATAGGGATCCTCGGTTTAATTATCTCTTTTAGAAAGGATTTCAGAAAGCATTGGGATCTCTAGTATGTTTTACCACAACCTACCATCCAAAGTCAAATGTCCTGAATGAGAGAACTATATAGATTTATGAGGATATGGATTGTTCTTGTGTTCTCTACTTTGGTGGGGATTGGGATGATAATTTGGGGTTGGATGAGTTTTATTATAACAATAGTTACTAGTGAATTTTCTGAATGGAACATTTTGAGTCCTTCTATGATTGGCCAAGTAAATCATTGTTGTGTTGGTCAGAGATTGGGGAATGTTCTTTAGTTATCCAGAGTTTGTTGTATGATTTTAATGTAATAATTCAGTTAATCATTTAGATAATGGTGATAATACCGAGCTAATATAAGTCTTATGATGATCAATGTCATAGACTTTTGGATTTTTCATTTGGTGACCATGTATTCTAGAAATATTCCCCCAGGTTGGGTCTTTGAGGGATTTGGAGGAAAAGAAAGATTTATCCTAGTTTTTTGGGACCATTAAAGGTTATTGAGAATGTTGGGAGATTTGAAAACTACTTTTCACTACAAAAACATCTAATGTAGATACATAACTTATTCCATGTATCATAGGTGAGAATATATCCCTATGATCCATCTCTGTTTTTGAGCTGGTGTGATCTTGACATTGAACCTGATTTATCATTAATTGGGTGGCTAGTCTGTATAGATGATTATGAGACCAAGGTAATTCATAATTGGATGACACCTTTGGTCTATGTTATATCGAATCATGTTTCTGAAATTTATGATACGTTGTAATGGTAGTCACTGAAGGGAGAGTAGTTGCCTCATCTTTTTTTCATGGTAGCTTCATTATAAGCTTTCTAGGGAAAATTTTTTTTATGGTGAATAGGTTGTAAAATCATGTTAACAATATGACTAGTACGACATTATCCATATTAAAATTTATCATTTTCATTGATTGGGTATTATTGATTATGATTTAGGAGGATACCTATAATGGTGAATTCGAATATTTTTTGGACTCAAATATTTAACCAATGTTATCTATATACTCTATGAGGGTTACATGTTGAGTAATTAGGTTACACGACATGTAGTGATTTTTTTTATGAAATTCATGGTAGAAATCATGTTGTGATGATTACACAACATGATTACCCTTTACACTTTATGATTTATTTAATGGATGGTTTTTAATTCATGGAGACATGTATTTATGTGGTTTTGGATATTACCTATTTAAGAACATGAAATTGAATTAAACATTTTGAAATACCCTAACTGTGTTTTATTAAAAGGGAACTAGGTCTGAGAAATTTTCATTACTGTACTCCAGTTTCAACTCCCTCGAACAAAGGGCTTCCCTAGTTTACCTAGAACCTCTCCATCCCTTTTTAACCATTCATTTAGAATTTGTTTGTCATTGAATTTGTGGTTTTATTCTTCGTTATTCATTCTCCATTATTCTTTGACTATATCACTTTCTCCTCTATTGGTATTTCAATAGATAATCCTAAAATTGATTGTTCTATGTCCAATTTTGATAGATATTTCCTCTAGGTCATGCGTTGAGATATTCTACACCATAGTTATCATTACAGTGTATTTTGCAAATTATTTATGGAAAACATTAGGTGGTTACATCTCGATTAGCCAAATTTGTAAGGACCTACCCCAGTAGCTCTGACTCTGTTATTTATAACATTACATTGGCTCAATTATAAGAAATTTGAGTCCTTTATTAATGAATTTTATAGTATATTTTTATATCTTGACACATACGTAAGTTCAAAATTAAAATATTTAATGAAAAATGTCTTAAATGTTTTTTTTAGAACATCCACCAGTCAAAGAATATCCCTGCAAGTCAACCATATTATACCTCTTCATGACTTAGAAAAAATATAACATAAGAAGGGGTAAGCTCATATTCTCAGAAATGGTAAGTATTAGAGAGAATTATATCATAAACATAATTATAAATCATGATGATTATTTGAAAACACATGTCTTTAAAAATAATAAATGTGAGCACATTATGGTAGGAATTTGAGCTGAGTAATTATTTCCATAATAAAACATAATCACAGGTATTATACTAGTTGGATAGCCACAAAAATATGAATCTTATAGATTCATAATGATATTAATTCATAAGCTATAAATTTTGAAAAATATCATCATGGCCTCAGCCCAGACATCTAAAATTGATTATGTCCTCGACCAAAACCATATCTAACAAATGGAAAAGCCTCCTTCTAGTCTATACATACTTAATTCATGAGACCTACCGATGCGTTGAGGCTTTGTAGTGGGCCCCACAAATCACATAATAATTCGAATGAATTATTCATATGAAGAGGTATAAAAATAAACAACATATAAATTATATTGAATCTAACTTATGAAATGTAAATAACATTCCCCAAATATTAATAAAAAACACTAACCATTAAGAGTAAATTGCTGAATATTCTTATGATAGCGCATCCATAGTAAAAATAATCATAATATATTAAATTAAATATATTATATGAAATCATTATATAATAATAAAATAATACTTAATAATCAATAATAATGTTTAAATAGATGAAATTACTCTTATAAAATCATTGAATAATTCATGAGATAAATACAGTTTTAATTTTAAAATAATTGTTCTTTGGAAAAAGAGTTTGTATAAAACCAACAATGAAGTAAGATATTATTTTCATTATAAAATGTTTGTTTCTAGAAATGTCTTTGTTTCAAATAATAGATTATAGAGTTCAATTCAAAACAGGTAAGAATTTAAAAAATTCCCTTAAATCGGCAATTAATTTCAGGAATAATTTTTTAAGGATCATTTTAAGACGTGTAAATCCCAATAAAATAATGAAGGATTCTTGTTGGTAATGATATATATAATACCCACACATAAGTTTTTATAATTTAATAACAATACATAATAGTTTCATTAAGTTATGTATATAATAAATGTAACATGAATATAAGTGGAGGTTCAGGTGGAAAACCCATACCATAAGTCTGAAGGTGTTACTCAATTGATCTTAATTCGCTGAATAATTATAATTAGGTTAATAAATTAATGATTCCAGAACATATTCTACATTTAGTTGATTTTTATAAATTTATAAGTTTCATTCATGTCCTTTTGATGGGTTAAGACATTCAATTTCATTATTTGGGAGCATTTTTTGCTTGGTTTTCATGATTTGTTTACTTATATTCATACGTGGATAAAAATGTAGAATGAGTTTGGTTTTCCATAATTGAATTTATTTTTGATTTGTAAAAATCCATAATATTTCATAGTTATAAAATTTATTTGGCTATTTTTAATGAAGATGAATTATTTTATAAAACATTAATGATATTATTTTGGGTTAATTCGATGTTTTTTATGACAACAAACTCATTTTAATTTATAAATTAATATCATGTGTGAAAAAGGATTCTATAACCATACATAGGTTATCATACATATATAAAAGTTTGGTTCGACCATAAAAACGTTTTCTTGACCATAATTGAATACATAAATAGAATGTGAAAACTCGTCATCCGTTGAATGTGATAAATTAAGACATCTGGGATACTGTTTTCATTTCTAATATAAAATAATTGTAAAGGAGAGATGATGAAGTTTTATTCCTTTATAATAATAAAATTTAGTACATTTATGTCAATAGAGTCATCAAAAAATTTATATGATAGTAGGTGAGGAAAGAAAAATTAATGATAGGAACATGGAATAAAAGAAATGAAAAGAGAAACTTACCCCATGATGCAATCTTCCTTCAGAGCCACTTTTGGGATATTTTTTAGAAATTATATGAGACCAGGTGATTATTGATGAGCGGAAGGATTTTGGGACAATATTTAATTAGAATTTACACAAGTAACATTACTTTAATGGAGTGAATATAAGAGGGAGTTAGGGGGGTTATAGTGGAGGAGTTTAGTGATTTTTGAATATCATATTCATTATTTTATTATTTCCCTCAAAAACCATTAGTTTTGATTTATGTGACCAATAATAGTAATATATTAATTGTAGTTTGAACTATCTGTTCTTACATCATCCATGATTCTAGTAATAGTATAGTTAACTGATAATGTATATATACAGTAAACTACCATATTTTATTATTCATCCAAAATTCGTGTGTTTCAAAAAAATCCCAAACATTCACTGTAATGATTTTTTGATGTATAGAATAAAATAATGGAATCCATTTTTTCAAAATAAATATCTAATTATTTTTAAATAAATTTTTAAATAAAATCATAATTTTTTAAAAAATAACAATTTTAAAACTATATTTTGTTTTATATAAGCTTGAAAAATTAACCAAGATCTCATTATCATACAACAGTAATATAATAAATTAATAATATGATTTAATATTCATAAGGTTCATTTTACTATTCACATTAGTATTTTTAAGGGTGTGTTACTATTCAACAAATAAATTACATTTTTATGGTCAGACATTAAATATCTTACTAAACGCAATTGTGTATGTCAGTTTTCATAAATTAATATCCTTGAGTTGGAAGATTTATATTTATTGGATAGGTTATAAAAATTGTTGTTTTTTATAGAGATATTGTGTCATGCATTCAACATTAAATTTATTTACAAATCCTTGTGGTGTTACATTCTACCCTCCTTACACAAATCTTTTCCTTGAAAGTCATAAAATGATACCATAAACAAATATTTGGGTTGGTTTTCATCATATGATCCCTAAGATCCAATGTTTACTCCTAGATTGTAATAATTTTCCACAACATATTTACAAGTGGAGTTTTCAGATTCCTCAACACCTATTCTTTAGTTTCTAGAATCCATATAGGCTCTTTAAAATATAATAGGTCAAGATGAAATTATATTCCTTCCAATGTGATTACATGAATTGTGATGGGCTTGTAAATTCTCAACAATGAGACATGGAACAAAATTTTTACTTTAGAAAGGATAGTTTGCATAACCAAATAATATCAATAGCTCTAATACTATCTTGGATTTCAAAAGGGCCAAGGAACCTAGGGCTCAGTTTCCCTTTCTCTCCAAATCTTATAACACCCTTCCATTGGTATAACTTCAAGAAAACGTGATCACTTAATTGAAATTACAAATACTTTCATCGATTATCAACATATATCTTTTTAATACTTTTAGATACATTGATATGGGTTTGAATCATCTTTACCTCTACCATGGTTTCCTCTAAAAGCTTTTGACCCATAAGCTTCCATTCATTAACTTCATCCCAACATGTCGGTGTACGAAATCTCTTGCAGTACAATGCTTTATATTGTTCCATATGAATACATGAATAGAAACTATTATTGTAGTAAGACTGCACTAAAGATAAATATAGATCCCACATACCTTGAAAGTCATGTCAACATGAAATCAAGATGTCTTCAATGTTTTGTATCATTCTCTCTGATTTCCCATCTATTTGATGGTGATATGCAGCACATAGATGAATCTCGGTATCCAAATATTTCTAAATACATTTACAAAATTTCAATGTAAATCATGGATCACAATGAGACAAAATTTAGAGAGGTTCTCCATGAAGTCCCACAAAATCATTGATATAGAGACGTGATACATACTCTAGTGGAAACTCCTTCTCTTATAGTGAGGAAATGTGCATATTTTGAAAGACAATAAACAATTACCTATATTGTATCATTATTCTATGGTGTTTTGTGTAATCCATTTACAAAATCCTTTGTTATTTCATATAACTTCAATGTAATAATTTTTTTAGGTTTCATGACACCTCTCAGATGTTATCTTTTGGCCTCAACTTTTTGACATAGTAAACATCTTAATAATTAATCAGAAATTTGTAGCATTATGTTGTCCCATGAGAAATATTCCTTTAAATATCTATAAATTTTAATACTACCATGTTTTATAGGGAAATTTAAGACATTATCATCATCTAATAACTCCCATTTTAGTTCGTTATAGTGGGTAGACATATCCTCCCCCAAAATTTCCTAATTATATCTTCAACCTTGAAGTCACCAGACTTACCATCATTCACACCATTAATTTTCTTTTGAAGATTCTCATCATCATACAAAAAAAAATTAATCATTTTTAAAAAGTATGTTTGGGAACCCAAATTAAAATTTAGTGATGTTTCACCTTCATTAATAATTCTCATATCCATATTTATGAGATCCATAAGCAAAAGATCCCTTTGAGTCCTCATTTTGTTTAGAAATCCAGGATCCTTCATACTCAATGCATCCACAACCATATTTTCCTTTCGTGGGTGGTATTTTATGAAAAAATTATAATACTTTTGTATTTAAATCAATCACAAATGCCTCATGTTTAGTTCATTATGTCCGAAGATATATTTCATGCTCTTATGATCTATATATATTTCACATCATTCCCCATAGAGATAATGTCACCATATATTTAGAGAAAAGATTACAATAGAAAACAAAACAACATGAGTATAAATTTTTTGTTCATTATTTTTTATCTTCCTTAATGCATAGGAAATAATTGTATTATTATGCATAAAAACACAACCAAGTCTTTTCTTTGATAAATCCCTATATATAACCAACAAACCATTCTCCAATGGAAGATTTGGGATCAAATAATTCCCTAATGTCATATTCAATTCATTCAAAAAAAATTCACTTACATTTTTTCTTTAAAAAATTACCCTTATACTTATTAGACTGGTCATTAGTTAGGCTTAACGGGCGATGTTTTGAATAAAACACCATTAATAACCAAATAAAATAATAAAACTATGCACCTCATTTTTCTTAGTTGGAGTAGGCTACTCTTGTACAGCCTTCTTCTTCATATGATCAAAATATATTCCATCCATAGAGACAAGGTAGCCAAGAAACATAATTGATTAAATCTAAAATTCAAAATTACGAAACGTCCCTTATAATTCATTTCTTATAAGAATTTTTTGAATAGTGCGCATGTAGTTTTAAGATCTTCATAACATTTGGAGTATACCAAGATATCATTAGTAAACATCTCCATAAGTTCATCGAGATATTACATTGAAACTATATTCATTAGATCAATGAAAATGGAGGGTGCATTAGTCAGCCCAAAAGGCATTATTGTAAACTCATGATGCCTATTCCTAGTTTGAAATGATGTCTTTGAAATATATTCTTTACTCACTCACAACAAATGATATTCAGATCGAACATAAATCTTCAAAAAATATTGGTCTCCATGATTTTTATCAGATAGATCATCAATTCATGGTATGGCATCATTTTCCTTAATTTTTATATCATTGATCTCTCTATATTCAATGCGAAATAGCATAGATTTATATTTATTATTAACGAATAGAACAGGGGCTCCCTAAGGGGAAACATAAGGGTGAATAAATCCTTTACGACCTATTTCCTCTATTTTTATTCATTTCTACTAATTCCACAATCCACATTATATAAAGAGTATTTGATATTGGTCTTGAACTAGGAACTAAATCAATAGATAATTCAACTTATCACTTTGGAACATGTCTAGGTAAATCCTCTATAAAAACTAAAATATATTCCTTCACAATTAGTATATCCTCAATATTAATATTTATTTACTCACGTATAAATATTTCATTCTCATACTCACCATGAATTGCATAATGTAGAGATATTGTGGGAGTATCTAGATAAGATCTAGATGATAATGTCTCTACTCTAATGATAAGGGATTCTACATCGTTCTTAAAAATTCTATCCACCTTTTTCTTTTACAAGACATTCACATCACAATTAAAAATCCAATCTATACCAAAGATTATATCAAAATAAATCATGGTTATAAAAATAAAATAAGAATATAAAGAATTATTATATTCCATAATGGGGACTACTAGATGGATCCTTGTTTCAATGATACTTCCCTAAAAAGGATTGACCGAAAACACCCTTATTAAGTCAAATTGGAAATGTCTAGTTTTCATGGAAATTTAGGAAGATATGAATGAATTAAATGACCTTGAATCACATAAATCATTGGATACGTTTGAGTAAATGATTAAAGTACATAGTAATATGACATTAAGTACTTCAATATCATAGATTGTGATTTTTTTTCTCACCCATTCTCTCTTGTCCTTTTCTATGAATCATTTCCTTCAATCTTTGGTCAATCATTATCATAGTGTCCCATATCCAACAATTTTATAATTGAACATTAATATCTCATTTCTTCCACATTCTATCTCCAGTATGATATCCTTTCTATCAACATGTACATCAAACTCATATTCTTTTTAAGGATAAACTAGTGTGTTTCCATCCTCAATAATCATGGGGTGGAAATATAACTCTTCCCTTCTTCCACATTTCCTTATTTCCTTTTCCATATTTTTCAGTATCCCATTTCATCAGTTTATTTTCTTTAAACTCATTAGATATAGAGAAGTCCTTTTCTATTCTGATAGCACAAGAGACTATGTCTTCTTATTATGAGAATGATTAGTACACTAGTTCCTATCAGAGGAATGGTTTTAGGCAATAAAATAATCAATTAGTATTGGTCCATGGATTATGTGTATAGTAAAAAGCATGTATTGATAACCAAGTAATGTTAACATCATAATTTTCCACAATATTTTCTTCTTTTAGCAACAAATTCAGATACTTCCTTTCTATATCTACTCCATATTCCCGACGAAAGTATTTCACTATGATTTGTTTTAATTCACACCAATCAATTTTTTCTATTACTTCGTCAACCTTTTTTCTTTTAAATACTAAACACCGTTGATTATGATCTATTGAAAGATGACAAAATTACATGGAAATCATCTAATTTCTGTTACTTACCAATATTAGAAATATATATTCTATGAAATGATTCTACTATTCTATTATTAATGGGTTTGTAGTCCCCTTTAATGATAGAGGTTGTTGTCGCATAAAGTTATCTAACATATCTCCTCTATGTTGTGGATAAATTTTCTCCATACAAGTAAGGTTATGGTTCATAACTTGAGTTAGCTATCAAAGTATAGTTAAACGTTTAACTACCCCAATCATGGATCTATAGCCATCATAATTATTTTTAATAGGATGGAAATCCCTATATTGGATATGCATGTTATGGAAGTTATCATTCCTTCCACTTGACACCATTTCTAAATAATGACATGTACTATATTAGGTTATGAATCATAATGTTCTATATCAACATTGAAAAACACTTAAAGTAAAATGATATCCTTTGCATGGTTAATCCCATAATCATAAACAAGGTTTATTTGAGGAAAAAAAATTCATTTAGATATTTAATAATGTCTTTTAATGAATGTGTGAATTATCCTTTAAATTTAAATCTTATGTATCAAACCAAATTCAGAGTAATTCCCATTTTTGATTACTTGGATGACTTAGGTCATGTCTAAAACGCTTTGTCTGATTTTTCACTTCTATTAACATTTATGCCCGAATGATGTCAACTTGTAGTATCTAGATAGGGATGTATTTTCTAAAAATTTCTAAATAAATTATTCCTTAACAAACTTATATAATTCTCTTGTATATTAATCCTTAATGCCTATCGTAGGGTTTTCATCCATAATCTATATTTTCTAAATCTATTTTATATTTTTTCTACTAAACATTCTCTGATACCAACTGTGAGGACTCGACCCCAGCTGACCGGAGTTGTCAACATATTACACACTATAATGTAATGATTACAAGAATGTTGTATCATGTAGTAATGAATAGTTTAGAATATTTGTAAATCCATTTACAAACATAATTTCATCATTACAACTTGAAATGAAAAACTATAAAAATGTTCATTGGGAACATCCACCACTCTAAGATTTTCCATGAAAGTCAATCATAATATACCTATTCATGTCATAGAAAAAATGAAACATAATTATGGGTGAGATCATATGCCCATATAGGATAAACAATATAGCATAAGATATCAAAAACATAAAAATTTGGTTTAGTGAATTGTTGATTGCACATGCCATTAAAAATAATAAACTTGAACACATCATAGTAGGAATTTGACTTGACTAAATATTTCCATATTAAAACATAAACTAGGGTTCACTAATAGTATGATAACCTCATGATCTATGAATTTATAGTTTCTTAAATTGGGAAATTAATATTCTAAACATTCTAAAACATACCATCACGGCCTTATCCTAGATGTCTAAAAATAATTAAGTCCTTAGCAAAAATCTTATCTAAAAATAGGAAAGCCCTAATGCAAATCCATATCTTTTTGCCTCATGATTCCTAATGATGCATTGAGAGAATATAGATGGCCCAACTAGTCACATAATAATTAAAATTAAATCCTCATATAAATACAGATAAACATTAAAAACATATACATTTATATTTAAACAAACTTATGAATTTTAATTATCATTCCCCAAACAATAATCATAAACACTAACCATTTGTAGTAAATTGGGGAGTGGTTTTACGATTGAACAACCAATTTAAAACCAATAATAAATGATTCAATTAAATATGGTATATGATATCATAAAATATTACTCCCAATAATACATAATAATCAAATAGTGTGTTGAAACAGATGAAGATACTCTTATAATATCAACGAGTAATTATTGAGATAAAAAATTTTCTACAATGAAAAGAATAGTTCATTGGGAACGGTATTTGTATAAAACTAAAATAATGTAGGATATTACATTCATAATAAAATGATTAAACATTTAAATATAATTTTTTTAAAAATATATTATAGTTTTCCTTTGAAAATAGGTATGAATATGAGAAATTCTCTTGAATGAGGCTTGTATTCAGGGAATAATTTTTGAAAGGTCCTTTTAAACTGTTTAACACTCCATAAAATAATGATGGATTTTTGTTTGTAAACATATATATAAAACTCAAATGTGATTTATGAGGATTAAAAAATATTATATAATAATTTAATTGAGGTAATTATTCAATAAATTCAATCTGAATGAAAATTGAGGTTTAGGTGGAAAATCCATACCTTAAGATAAAAGGTGTTCCTTAAATGAACTTAATTACATGATATATGAAATTGAAATTCATTAGTAAATGATTCCAGAAGCCCCTAAACTTTTAATTTATTTAGTATAGCTATATTAGGTTCATTCATGGTCTTTTGAGTGTTTAAGTGATTCAATTTAATGTTTTGGGAGCATTTTCTTCCTTGTTTTTCATGATAGGTTTACGTATCGTCATGTATGGCTACATATGTAGAATGATAATTTTTTAAAAAATTTATTTTATATGTGATTAGTTATCATATATAATATTACATAGTTATGAAATTCATTTGGATATTTTTATTGATGATGATTCATTATATAAAACTTTAATCACAATTGTTTGTGCTAATTAGTGGTTCTTGATCACAACGAACACATTTTGATTTATAAATTAAAATCATTTGTAAAAAATTATTATAAAACCTTAAATAAGTTATAGTAAATATATTATATTTTGTTTCAACCATAAAAATGGTTTCATTAATATAATTGATGATATTAATAGAAGGTAAGAACACGCTATCCTTGAATGTGACAATTTAACACATATCAAATGGTGTTTCATTTCAATTATAAAAAAGGGGGAAATAAATATGATGAAGAATTATTCAATAATAATAAAAACATTCCATTAGATGTATGGAACTACATTCATCATAAAATTTGGATAAAAGGATGTGAGGAATGAATAAGAAAAGAATGGAACATGAAATAAAATTAATGAAGAAAGGAATTTACCTCTTGATGTAATCTTCCTCGAGGGCCTCTTTAGGGTAGAGGTTTATTCCTTTTTATGAGACCAAGGGACAATGGATGTGGGGGATGATATTGGGAGTATATTTTTTCAGAATTCATCCAAGGAACAATGCTTGATCAGATTGAATCGAATAGGGGTGATGGGGGTTATAGTGGAAGAGAGGGGTGATTTTTTAATATCACATTCATTATTTTATTATTACTCCCAAGAAAACCAATAGTGTTGATTGATGTGAACTATAACATTAATACGTTCATGTTTTCTTGAACCATATGTGCTTATATCATCCATGATACTAGAAATAATGAATTTATCTAATAATGTATATATATATATTAAATTAACGTATTTTACTATTTATAAAAAATCATTTATTTTTTAAAAATACTAAAAATTCACCTTTACCAACTTAATACATTTAGAATTCAAAAAAAAATTCAATTTATTAGAATAGTTTTTTAAATATTATTAATTTAAATTTTAAATCAAATAATAATTTATTTAGAAAATATGAATTTTAAAACTGTAATTCATTTTCTACCCAATTGAAAAATTAATTAAGATATAATTATCTTATAAGCATAAGACAATAAAATAATAATATGATTTACTATTCATAAAAATCATATTTATTTTCATATTACTATTCATAATTGTGTGTTTTTATTAACCAAAAATTATGTTTGTCTTATAAAATTCAAAATATCTTACTAAACATGACCATGTATGTTATTTTTTTAAAATTCAAATCATAGAGGTTGAAAATTATGTTTATTGGATAGGTTATAACAAGTGTTGTTTTGTAGATACTTATTGTTTTATGCAAAAAAAATTAATATTATTTTAAAATCCTTAGTGTGTTACAAAATTGATTGTCCTTATATTTCTTGATTTATTTCAACTGTTGCTTCAAACTAATTTTCAAAAAAATTCTTTGAATTGACATGATAAATCCTTATTCGTGTGAATTGGGAAATTTGAAATGGGTTTTCCACATAAATTGGGAAAACCCCAAATTCCATTGAATTGGGATGTGTTTATGGAAATTGGTTAATTTAAATTTCTTAATATAAATTGTGGATCTGATGTTAATTATTTCAATTAAAATTTAGAATTTAATTGTTGAATTGATTTTTCAAACTTACAGAATTTTTTTTGGATGGATTTCAATCCAGTGAAAATTGGTTTTAAATATTTGATAGAAACCCAATGGTTTTAAATTTAGAAAGAGGCATGTTTTTTTATTAAAACTTGTTTTGGTTTTCCATAGAAAATGGTCATTGAAATGGTTTAATGAGATTTAATTGTATTTAATTAGTCTTTAAATAAACATTCTATCATTGAATGTGTAAGATTATACACAAGCCTTAGGTAGTTTTTGAGTTTTTTGGACAAAATCTATGCTATTACAATGTTCTAAAATATACAAGAAGTAAGCCAAATCCCCGATGGGAGGGTGATGAGTCTATTTTGGCCGATGAAAAAGGCACGTGTGTATACACATATTTCTAATATTACATAGAGAGTGAAAATTCTTATAGATGGAAATACATTTAATATGACCATGTTTCTTGATTTTTTTATATTTGATATGTAAATGAATGAAAATTTTATAAATATTCTATACATTCCTTCTGAATTTACACAATGTGAATTATGTATCATTTTTATCTAATCCATTTTTTTTGAAATAATCGACCACTTGTAATACCTTTTATTAATATAATATTTCATCATCTCAACTATATATATAGATATTTTAAAAAGTCTTACAATTGGGAAACATTTTTATTTTTAAATTGAAAGAATCTATGTTGGTTAATCTATTAGTGGCATCTGTTTATAGAATCTCTGGTGAGTACCTACTAGGATTTTTAGAATACAACCTACTTCTATCCTTAGGATTTTGATGATTTCTCATTACAAGATTGAGCAAGAGGAAAGAGTCTCTTTGAGGGAAATCAAACTGCTGAACCTTGGACATGGTTAGTTCTGTCCAAAGGGACATGAGGTGTATACATCTATTTTGGTACCTGAGCTCTATTACCTTTGGCCTTAATTACTTATTCAATTGTAGTAAACAAATCTCTGTGTGATTATTTTTTATTATTATTGACATTCATGTATTTATATCACTTTATTTTGTTGAAAATTCATTCCCACATGCATGTTGTATGGTTTTAGGTTCTAGTCTCCAACCCATGGGGATCATGAATGACCTTTGGGTTTTGTGAGGGACAACATGGTTATCGGGTGACTAGGTTAACCTACCAGATTCATGACACTGTGTCCCACAAATGTTTTAGATAATTATTACTTTTTATGAATGTATTTATAGTATATATTAAAATTATTATTTTTTGATGTTATAAAAAGTTAAATTAAATAATATATTTCATTAATGAAATTAATGAAATTTTATAGAAATAATATTTCATTAAATTATTTATGAATTATAAAATTATTCAAGAGGAAAATTATTATACTATATGGTATAAAATATCATCATTTTCCATTTTATTTGTGAATATTTACCTTATAATGAAAATCATAACCCTATAATACTGAAATAGTTGTTATAGTGGTTATGGTTAAAATTGGTTATCTAGGTGATAATAAATAGATAAGTTATAAAACACAACATAAGCCTATCCAAAATATATTAGTTGACGGGATTGGAATAAATCTATAAAATATCATTAAATATATCATTATTTGGGATAATTTTTCAGTTGAAATAATTTTTTAAAATTTAATATTTTATGATATTCCAAATGTTCCACTCGCCTAAAATATAAATGGGAACCACATACCTTTATTTATTCACATGTTTTGAGACATTTATATAACATCTCAATAAATTCATTTAGGTATTACCTAACCTCAATGTTTATCAATTTTTTGTTGGTTTTTCATTCATGATGTTTTGGTTAAAATTTATATAATTTTGGAATAACTTTGGTTTATTCATGGTTGGAACATGTTTAAAGAAAACTGGTGCGTTTTCCTAAAACATTCATGTGTCACATGATGGTGCTCTGTATGGGGTACATTGTTTTTCAAAATCCTGTGTCCATACCCTCCCAGATATGTATCCTCAAATAGGGGACAATTTTACAGTTCACACACGGTTATCCAAACTATGTTCTGAACAAAGGAGAACCAACCAATTGTGGATAGTTAGTCTAGAGGGGGCTCAGGGTTACGGTGTATAGTAATACATCACAATTTTCCCAACTTTTTATCCCTCCCTGGGAAACCATTATTGTGGAATTAAATTCCACCTAAATTTGATTTAAAAATTATTGATCCCCCGTTTGAGTTACCTAATCACCCAACTCATCTATAATATGAACGATTTTTCTTTAAAGGATCCTTGTATGTGATTTTGGGATCAACCAATCTCTTCCTCATGGGGATCAATGTTCTAGTTGAAGATATGACCCCTCTTGCATTGTTTCCTTCGATCTTCCTACTTCTCATCATAGATGTTATTAGATCATTGATTGTTTTTTATCTAAAATATTTTTTTACCGATCTTATACAAGTATTGTAATATCTTGATACAATTTCTGATTCATATATCCAATTTTTGTTTAACATTCACTGTTTTTCTTATTACTAGCATTGATCCTTGGATTTCATTATTTAAAGGTAATTGGTTCCCTTGGATATTTTCTACAAAATTGAATCCTTCTATTTCTAGATTTGTTTAAAATAGATTTTAAGGGATTTATAAAATCCTTCTTTTACATGAATGGAAATTCAAATATCAGATGGCATGTTTGTTGGAAAAAATAGCCCCAATTCAAATGGAATTGGAGTTGTGGTGTCAATTTTAACATGATGGGATTAATTAAATGATTTGCGGTTTGATTAAATAAAATTATATTATATTTATATTATGATAACCTTATATTTTTATTATATTCAACAATAATGAAATGATGAAAAATACATGTTTTTAAATTGGAATTTTAATAAAAAATCATGAAATTTTTAATTTATGTTTTATTTGAAATGATATAATTTTCCCATTAATTATTATTTTACTAATAACATGTAATATTGGTTTGTCTGTGTGTTATTATGGACATACATGTTATGAGCATAAAATCTAATAAATTGATTAACATTGAAAATTCTAATGAAAACCTAGTTCAAAAATATTATCCTCAATGGGATGTTCATGAATCACATTTTCCTTATTCTTAAAGGGTTTGTGAACATATGTTTCTCCATGATCACTAATTTGAGAAGTGTGAGCTTCCAACAATCATATACTAACATACTACAGGAAAAATTACCACAGTTCTTGTTATGATTAATTTAATGACATATTCCATTATTTATCAATCTTTCTAACCCATGCGAAATGAAATATATAAATGTTTTTTTTAATTTAATAGCTATTTGAAATGTTTCCCATATATTGAAAAGAAGTCATTTTTTATTTAATATGGAAATGAAATTTTATTACGTACCCAGTTTATTTAAATTGAATGAATTATTGTTTCATTATTATGGAATATAATATTGAACACTTGTTGATACCTTATAGCGAATTATATAGCACACTTAACCATTTCCTTTGGGATTTTAATGATAATCATATTCCTGGTCCAAGAAAATGGAATGTGCCAGATGGAGGTGGTTATTGTTATTGATCATTTGCAGAAAGCGGTGTGTGATGGTTACAAGTGGATCTGAGTTCCACTTATTATAGAGGATTTAGAGTATTTTGATAGTTTCTTGATTGAAGTTTCAGTTGGGATTTTGTTTAGGATTTTATCATTTTCATTTGGTATTATTTTACTTGTTTTACATTAGGTACATTATCTATTAAGAGTGTTATTATACTAGCTTGTATATTGTTTTTATTACGTCTGATTTTCAAAAACTGACTCCCTATTTATCCATGTTTGATATCATGAGCTTGTCAAAAACCCATGGGGATTAGGATTTCCCTTTCAGGTTATCTTAGTTTCAACATGTGTATCAGGGTTATAGGGTATCCAAGCTACTTTATGACACTCTAGATCGACTAATCCCTATAAAAATACATCTTGAAAATCATTATTTACACTATAGAAGTTTCGGAATTCCCAATATATAACATCCCTACTCTTTATTGAACAAATTTGAAAGATATATTACACAAACATGCACATAAGATGTCACTTAGGATCGATAGGTCTAGTTTCTTTGGAAACTATGGACATTACATGAGATATTTGACAAAAAATATACAACAAATTTATTAAAAGCCTCATTTACCTGACAACAACATTCACTCGTACTTAGAATTTCATGGGATAACTTGAGGACATGGTTAAGAGACAGGTGAGATATAAAACCCAGTAAGGGAGAAAAAGGGATAACATGAAGTTAATGGTACATGATAAGAAATAGGCATATCAATTTAATACATGATTGAAATATGATTTAGATTATCAAAATACAAGAGGGGGTATATTTTATACATCAAAAAATTCTTTTGATCTTTCAAAGATTGTATAACACATTATATTGTTTAATAATATTATACAAGGTAAATTCAAAAGACCTCTTAGTTCTACAATCTGACTTGATTCCTGTAAGATTGTTTAGTAAATGTAACATAATAGAAGTTTATAAGGACAAAGATTTACCTTATTGCGTATATAATCCTACTAATTAGAGTATAAAAGTATGAGAAAGTATAATGTTGTTATACATTCCATAAAAACAAAATGCAACAGGAAACAAACGTGAAACAATAAAAGTAACAAGTATAAAATATTTTAACCCAAAAAGAAGGGTATCCAACAACCTTTAATAAAGGTCCCTTGATTTATAAATTCAAGACTGTATTTATTACCCACACTAGGGTATGAAATGGAATGGAATATCTGAGTCTGTCTTTCTATCGCTACAATCCCTTGAACTTTAATGTAGTCAGATTCTCTGTATTCCAATCCCTGGATGCCCTCGATTCAATATAAACATTATCATTAAGGAAAGATATTGCATGATTATCATAACCTAGAAATGTGGCAACAATCATAACATGATATTATCATTATCCAAGGATTATTGTATATAGGGAATGAATAAAACCTCATTTAAAATGAATTAGCATGAGTAACTTCTCATTAATCATGAAGTATCATGATTCTACTCTTTACCCAGTGCATTGGAGAGCTATCATGGAACACCCATATTTAATCATTTAATTTCACGCATAAGTGTGCCATATGGATCATACAACATGTATTCATTAAACATCGCAATTTATTCCATGATTAAAAATGAGGAATACATAAATTTTCTTCCTCAATAAACTAGTACATGGGAACCATTTTTAATATCCTTGATAGAGAAATTGGTATGGTATTCACGTACATGAAGATTTTGCAATGGGAATTCTGTTGAAACCTCAACAGCATAACGATGTCAAATAGAAATTGTAAAATGTTTTTATTAGAGAGAATGGAGTATCTAATAATTTATACATAAAATGGATAGTAAGGGTTTCATTTAACATAATATCCAAAAAATGCAATGGAATTTAGATGCATAATATAAAATAAGTGTAATAATGTAAATGAGACAAGACAAATTCCCTACAGAATTTCAGCATTGTAGCAGGCGTACATGGAAGGAATTAATGAAAAAGAGAGAAGTATCTCATCAATAATTCATATGGATGGTTGTATGCGGGGAGGTGATAAATCATACTCCAATATTTTTAATTGAATATAAAAGGGTATAACAATATAAATAAATTTATACAAACACCAGAAAGGATTAAATCCCTTACATTGTAGTGTGAACCCATAGGTTTGGGATAGTCTTCAGAGATGATTATTGGGAGAATAGGGCACCATTAGATGATTCTAGAGGGTGGAGGGTAGGGGTTGGTAGAGCACCAAATGGTTTTATTGAAGAGGAATGGGATATTGGATGGGAATATAAAGGAAAGGATACAAAATTCATTATAATTTAGTTTTTGGACTATACACCATAAACTAATCAAAACCACAAACCAAGCCATGGTATTTTCCCATGATGTTTTTCAAAAGGGGAGTGGAAAAAAATTATATGGCCAATGGATTAACTTATTAAAATCATAGGCTTGCTTTTGTGGTGGTGAGTCGCACTCTGAAGAAAATAATTTAAAAATGTTAAAATATTTTATAAGTCTTGGAGGGTACACTAAGGCTTTGTAAAATAAATAAATCTAATATAAAATCAAATTATTTTAAACGTAATATGTATATTTTTTTAACAAATTTTTTTTATAATTTTACTACATCACTATTGGTTCATTATGATGTCATAAAACACATTATATTTTTAAAGGGTGTTTAATTTTTACCCAAATATTCGACTGTCTCAGAAAATTATGAGAAATTCACTATGGGGTGATTTTGACATCTTAATTCAAAAATCATATTCATTTTATCTAAATAATTTTCTTAATATGTAAATTTTTTATTTTAATATAAATACCAACATTTATCGAAAATTTATACGTTTTGACAAAAACAACTTTCAAACATTAATAAAAATTAGAATTGCACTCATAAAAAGTATATGATCATTTATATCTAATAAAAAATAAATTAGATATAAATTTTAATTAAAATATTATTTAATTCAAATACAAATTAATTCATCAAAATCGATTTTGTAATTTAATATTGGCTTAAAATATTATTTGTGCTTTATAACCCATTTAAAAAGTAACAATAATGAAATGAATGTATATTATTTATACTAAAAAACTAAGTCACATAATAATAGTGATAAGGTCTTGTTATATAACCCCTTATAACACCCACATATGACCATAAGGTATGGTGTGTGATGGTGATAGACTCTTGTGGTGGCTCGAATAACATTGCATGGGCGGTCATTTCTATTAACTTCCACTTCTCCCATAGGCGATTCCATTCAAACATAATATGTTGAAGATCTTCTTGGGCATGTTTAATAGATAATACCAAAGATGCTACCACTTTTCAAAGATAGAACAAATGGGCTTCTCATGGATCAATTCCACTGGATGAGGCCACCACATCCGTTGTCTAAATAAATTGTATTTGTTAAATATTTATATTTGTACTTATCATGTGGTAAAAATTAAAACGATATACTAGAAATGATAACAGTTCATAATGGTATTTGAAAATAATAAAAAATAAATATATTGAATTTAATATAATTTATTTAACTATTTTATATTATAAGACATTTAATTAGATCTAGAAAAAATTTCTTTAATAAAATGTTGGGTCGTTAGAATCACCACCCATAAAACTTTCTCCCCTGAATTGTTTTCCCAGACTAAATTAAGGGAGGGTAACTCTGCTTCATCACTTCCATTAATTCCCATGTTTCTTCTTCATACATTGGGTTTTTCCACAACACCTTGATGAGGGTCATTGTCTTATTTCATATAAATTGTTCCATACAATCTAAGATATACATAGGCTTCACTTAATAAAAGTGGTTATCTATATTGGTACCACCTCTTAAATGAGTACATCAGATAGGTCAATTATATACATCCTCATGAGTGATGGATGGAATACATCATGTACTAGAGATAGGTTCTATGGGAGTGCTTATAGATTGGCCACTGCTCTAATGTGATCAAGCATATCAAAAGGGATAATGTGCCTTAGATTATGATTATCCTTCTTAAAATTCTCATAAATCATTTCCACAGTGATATGTGGAAGAATACCATGTCTCCAACATCAAACTTCACTCTCGTTGATGATAATCAGAATAGAACTTTATTTGATTCTAAGAATCTTTTATGTGCTGCTAAATGGTCCTAATCTTATCTACCATTTCTTCATCCATTTTTAGACCTAGTATTTTTCGCTACCCAACTTCATCACAATATTCCAGTGTTCTACACATCACTCCATATAGGGCTTCATAAGGATCCATTTCGATGCTTGAGTGGAAACTATTATATAAAGAGAACTCAACCAGAAGAAGATGGTGATCTCATTCCCCTTTTAAGTACATTGATAATTTTCTCAACATGACTTCGAGTTATACGATAGACTGGTTATATTGGCCATAAATTTTAGGATGGTAAGGCATTTTGAATTTTACCTCAATATTTAGTGTGTTTTGGAAACTCTTCCAAAACATAGAGGTAAATCATAGATCTCAATCGATTATAATTGATAGTGGTACTGTATGTATCCTTAACACTTCTCTGATATCTCATTTAGTTGATAAAATGAGAAATCCTCCCAATTTTGAATGATATGTACAGTCTTTGTAAGACGATCCTCAACGACCTAGATAGTATTGGTTTCTTTTTTATGTCATCATATGTCTGTTGACAATGTCGAAGGTGATGTTCTCCCATTTCCACATTTGTATGGGTAATGGTTCCTTCACCCCATTATACTTTATCCTCTCAACAATCACTTATAGAAATATTGGTCAAATTGATATGTACTCAGATATCACTTTCTTCATCTTATTCCACCAATAATTCTCTCATAGATATCAATACATCTTTTTCTTTTCTGGGTGAATAGATATATTCAAAATATGTACGTTATCCAAAATTTCATTCATGAACTCCATAATTGATGGAACACATATTATTGTACCAAATCTCACAATTCCTTCTTCATTAACATTGAATCCTAAGGATTCCTCTTTTTTGATAGTTTCTACTTTCTTCGTAATCCCCACATCATCCTTTTAAGGATCATTTATCCTTTCCAAATGAGACCGTTGAGAAATAATTTCTGAATGGATTGATTATTTCACCTTCATTGTGATTCACATGTCCTTATTCATCAAATATAAGGATATTGGATTCTTTTCAATTATCATAAATGATTGAATTATTGGTTCCTTTCTACTTAAATCATCTACCACATTGTTCTCCATACCATAGTGGTAAAGGATTGAGTAGTCATAGACATTGATCATATCTGAACATCTTCATTGGTTCATGTTCGACTCTTTTTGTGTGAATATATACTTGTGGCTTTTGTGATCCGTATATATTTACCACTTCTCCCAAAAGTGGAAGTGTCGCCCAATTTTTAAATCGATGATCACTTCATCAAACTCCAGTTCATGTGTTGGATAATGTTTCTCATTTACATTCAATTTACTTGTGGAAAAAGAAATTACATTGTCATTTTTCATCAACATAGTGATGAGGTTGTTCTTTGAAGAATCACTAAATACCACAAAAAGTTATCTACTTTGGGTTAGTGTGAGAATGAGTGTAGTGGTAAGCCTCATTTTGAAATCCTTTAAGCTATCTTTTCATTCATTGCTCTAAGAAAATATGACACTCTTCTAGGATATCAGGGTAAGAGGGTTTAAAAATCATGAGAAATTTCTCAAAAATCGGCGATAATGTTGTGCTAACGTATGGAAGCTAGGGGTATTTGTCACAAATGTAAGCCTGAAACATCCCTCAATTGTATTTGTCTTGGAGGGATTTATAGATATCCTCTTTTTTGTGATGATATGACCTATGAATGAGACCACCTTCAACTAGAACTCACACATTCTATACTTTCCATAATGATTCTCCTTTCATAAGCTTATTAGTATAGATCTTAGATACTCCTCATGCTCCTCCTTAATTTCTAATTATATTATAATATCTTCTATAAAGACTAGAAAAAAAATTTCAAGGTAATGTCTTATGTCTCTATTCATCATGTTCATGAATATTTCTGGAGCATTAGTGATTCCTAAAGGCATTACTATGAATTTATAGTTCACGTTCATTTTATGAAAACCAGTTATGGGAATATCTTCCTTCTTCACCGTTACTTGGTAATATCCTGACCAAAAATCAACCTCGGAGACATATTGTGCTCCACATAGATGATCAAAAAATTCATCAATCCATGGAAGAGGATAGATTTTATTTATTGTGATTTGTATGAGCTCACGATAATCAAAGAAAATGTTCATTTACCCACCTTCTTCTTTACAATGTTGATGGGTGCACCCCATGGTGATGCACTTAGGCGTATAAACCCTTTATCCAGATTCTTCTATAGTTGTTTCTTTATCTCATCAAGATCCAAAACAACTATTCTATATATAGTCTTGGATATTGGATGTTCCCCAGGTATTTTATCAATCTAGAATTCAACATCTCATCTAGGAGGAAGATAAATAAATTCATCGGGAAAAAATTCAGTGAATTCTCTCACAATAGGCATGTCATCAGGATGGTTTCATCCTAAGACTCAATCATCTAAGCATGATATACATGATCATAGCGAAGTAATAACCAGAAAAGGAATAAATCTACAAAAGAATATCCATCGTCCTCTTTAATCTTATATAGAACCATGTTTCGATTAACCATATAGAGAGTGATTTCCATCTCCCAGAAATTTACGTGGGCTCAATATAGGGAATCCCAATCCATGATAATAATTGAATCAAATTCTATTAGAGGGAGTATGATATGGTTCTCTGGGATGATCAATATGAAAATTGTGACAGGGGAACTATTATATTCATGGTATTCAATGATTACCCCATTTTACATTCTCACTGTCATATATAATTAAATGATTTGTGGTGGTGTTTTGATTGTTCTAATAAACATTTGTTATATAGAAGAATGTGTATAACCAAAATCAAAAAAGTATATTTGAAATTATTGAATGAATAACAAGTTTACCTGTCAACACTTTATATTAGGGTTTTCCATCGGCTGTAGTGATAGAAAAATATCAACCTTAATTCTTTGGAGGTTATTGGTTGACTCTAAAAACCATCTTTATAAGGCACTATTTTGTAAAGTACTCTATTTTTTTCAGTTGAAGCAATAAAAAATGCATTGAGGGTCAAATGAATCATTCATCACCTCTGTCACAGGGTTTTTTTATTGGTAGTTAATTGCACAATGCCCTTCTCTTCCACACCTAAAACACATCCTCACTACCTTCAGGAAATTAATGGGGTGCTTATTTCCGCACCCTTTGAATGTGGGGTGATATAGTTTCTTAGAACCGTTGGATTTATCCATCGGACCACCATAAATAAAGTACACCTTTCACATATTATCTCCATGATACCCCTAATATTTTTCAATAACAATTTTTACTTTGTGGGAACATTGGAGAATTTATTCATAGATATCAAAGTCACAGATCGCTAGGGCCTTCCGTAGGCTATGTTTTTTCCCACCAAAGATGTGGTCAACTTTGTTTTCCAGGGTAATTAAAATGCCAGATACATATCATTCAATCCTTCTGATGTTTTCATCATACTCTTGTATGGATTTTTTGCCTTTTTTCTTGAGGGAAAGAAAGTATGTTTCTATCTTAAGTTGGAGGATATGATGAAAATATATATCAAAAAACATTTTCCAGAAAACCATCCATTAAAACACCACTATCTTTTCCTCCTGATTCTTATTTTTGATCAGTTTCCACCATTTTTCAGATTCACCCTCCATATGCTAATAATATATATGAACCTTCTCTTATTCTCAGCATTTAATGTTAGAGAAGATCATTTAAATGGATTTGATCCCTTGTCCGGTGATTGATGGATGAGATGATCCAGTGAAAGTTGGAGACCATTACATCATTATTCTCTCTATTGTAGATTTTTCTTTCTTATAGGGGGTTTCAATTTCCTCTTGACCTATGTTTTTGTTAAAATCATGAGTTAATTGGGAGATTATTGTGACAAAGTTTTCAATTCCCACTCCCATCAGATTGGGCATCTCATTAGAACAGTAATAACATTGACCTTTCTATCAATTGTAATATTGTGTCCTCCTATTATAATCCATTGGCTAGACTAAAATTAATGTTAGTGGTAACACATAATGGTGAATCCAAACAAAAATAATGTATAACATATAAATTATATTTATTTTTGTAACTTATAAATTTATTGGCCTAAATCTATGTTATCAATGATCTAAATACCAACATATATTATTAGTGAAAAATTTTTTATTCTCAAAATAATAAGTCATACTAATCTTATAAAATTACCCTACCATATTCCCCATGAGTGTAGTAACCAAGAGTACAGCATGACCCGTTTTCATGAACCATTTTTTGTTCGTGTCTAGATCAAAGCCTGGATTTCTGGTCTTACCACTAGATACATCTATTCTAGAGCCCCCTCTACTTGTTCCTATCTAGACAGGGAATTATATTCTTGATAAACTACATACAATATATTCACCAAAATTTTGGAATATTTTTATTATGGTTAGTATTATCCATAATGCGTTCACTAGGATTTTCTATTCATAATACCGAATATAACAAAACTTAAAATTTGATAGAATCTATAACTACTATGCTCTTTATTAAACAATTTAACCTGATTTATTAAATTATATTCCACTTAATACAATAGTGAGGATTGATAGGTTTGGTTTTTTGAGAAATTAGGTACATTACAATGACAATATAAGACCTAGAAATACAACATCTTTATTTAATACATTCTTTACATGACCAGAACATTCCCTTGTACATTGAATTGTATGGATAACCTGAAGACATGTATAAGAAAAGGGTGAGCTATATATTCTATTAATGGATTAAAAATGTTATAAAATTAATATTCTTTTACATGTTAGGAAATAGGCATATCATTGGAGCATAAGAGAAACATGAATATAAAGGCATGATATAGCATGATTATCATAACATAGAAATGTGGCAACGACATGTAACATGATATTAGCATTAATAAACATCCATAAACATGGATCCTGAGTAAACACTAATTGAACATGAATTATCATGAGTAAACCCTCAATTAAAATGGAATGTCATGATACCGATCATTAACAAATGAATTGGGGAGAAATAAGGGTGCACCCTTCTTTAATCATTTCATTTCATTCATAAGTGTCCCACATGGATCATACAACATGGATTCATTAAAAATAATAATCTATTTAATAAATTAGAGATATGCAATACATAAATGTATGTCCTCAGTCAACATGTATATGTTCATAAAGGTCAACACCCTTGATAAATAAATGTGTTTGGTATTCACTTACACGATGATTTTGGCATCAAAATTTTGGTGTAAATTCGGAAGTAAAAATACGTGAAATAGAAAATGTAAAATCAGTTGATGAGAGAGAAATGTGTTGACCTCACCTATTTTGATAATCCCAATTATGTTTTCATATGGTTTAACTATCCCAATTTATGTTTATCAAGATGATAAAAATATTAAAATTGTCTATAAAATATGTTAATCAATGTTTGTTTATGATTATATAAATTCTTAAGTAATTCTAACCCAATCGGATGTGTTTTGCAAAAAAACATATATGTGTTAAGTCACTGATCTTCTTATAACTAATGATAAAGAGCTATAGGTACTCAGTCTACTGATAGACTTAGTCTACCATTATAAATTTTCACTGATACACTAAGGTCACTTATATGATCATTACTACCGGTAAGCATATAAAAATTCTACTGATAAAACAGAATGAAGCTACTGATGTGCACAAGCTACTGATACATAGAGATACTGACAAAAACCGATCTACCAATAGAACAGGTCTACCGGTATGCTTAAGTCTTCTACTATACACTTGATTGCTTATATTTACAGAGCTACCGATATAAATAAGACTACCGATAGAACCAGTTCAAAGAGTTACTGATAGAAGTCTATAGATAGAAGTCACTGATACATCGAGCTACCGATAGCCCAAGAGCTACTGATGGATTAAGAGCTAGTGATGAATTAAGAGATATAGATAGAATGAATTCACCGATATATATAGCTACCGATACAAGTTCAAAAGAGCTACTGATGGAAGGTCCTGCTACACAAATTCCACTACACACGTCTACCAAAAGAAGGCTACTAATGATTGACCAACCAGTCAAACTCTATACTCTCAATAGTATTTATTTATTAAGCTAATGGTTACATTTGATTTTTTTAATGCAGTTAATGTAATTCAATGATATCTGTTGACATGTCCGGGGACCATACATAGTACGCATGCACAAAGTAATCAATCCTTTTTTCTAAATCTGAAAGCTATAAAAGGGAAGATAATGACCTAGCCGAGATTACACAGAGATATAAAGTGAGGTGGTTTCATACAAAGAGGACAATAAACTAAGGGGGATGAACAACATTCAAACGTGGTGCATTAACATAATGCTTCATCCATACTCCTAGTATCCTGGATATACTTGAAGCAACTCTTCTAAAGGAAAACACAAGCTGCATCTTGATTGAATAACTACAACAAATTCTTCATGCACTCAAGCTAATAGGTTGTACCGGGAACCAGGAAGAAAAAACACTCTGTTTTTTAAGTAAAACCCAGAGAAGGACTCGGAAGCATTTCTAACAATTCAAACGAGTCCAGAGCAGCACTGCCAATCACTAAATTGTTTCTAAACTCTTTCACACTTGATTTTGTGATTCTTTCATTTACATTTTGAGCAGTGTATGTACCCTATTTACTTTACACACGCACTGTCTCCTGTGGTAAACTAGTGTATTCTTAAATCCTCACTCAAACTCTGTAACTCTTTGTTTCCCACTATGGATAGTCGTAGTGGTTGAGTAAGAACTAGACAGCTCTGAGTTGTTGTTTGTTTTCCCATGTAGAACTGTGGTAGAGGTCTTTGTACCTAGACAGTGTGTTCACTGTTGTTTACCCCGATATAGGTTGTGGATCAATTTATATAAATTGTTTGAGTGTACTAAGTCTCGGCTTGAGACTGAACCTCTCGGTTACCTCTGCTGTGCATTTTAGTTTAGTATTTTAGTATACTATATATAGATTTCATATTCCACTGCTAACTACTTTGAAATAAAAAACTATTTCAACGCTACATTGATAGTTAAATTAGAAAGTGTTTATACTTATTGTAAACTAGTAAGTTAGTTTCAAAAGTTAATTTCATCTTCTAATTTAGTTAAATGAGACCTAATAAATCTTTGAGAAAGTAATTGAACATTTACACTCTTTATAGATTCACTATAGTATAACTTTGTTTTTAAATAGGGGGCTTTTAAGAGAACTTTTTTTAAAATAGATTTTTATGGGAACTCAATTCACCCCCCACCGTGAGTATCCACTCTGACCAACATTTGGTATCAGAGGAATGTTTATTAATACAAATTTTCAAAACATTCTTTTTTTCAACTGTGAGTTTAGTTGCAACTTTAATGATCTTAAATTTATTTTAGTTCTAAATTTTCTCTCTATAAAACTATTTTATAAAAGATTGTTATGGACAATAGACTAGAGTGTGCTGCTACTAACCGGCCATTATTCTTCAATGGTACCAATTATGCCCAGTGGAAACTGAAAATGAAAATACATTTAGAGAGTATGGGTTTTGATATATAGACTTCTATAGAATCTCAATATAAAATTCTAGAAACTGAAAGAACAAACATGGGATGAACCTACAATGACTGCTTACAATAATAATTTTAAAGCTATGAATTCCCTGTACTGTTCTCTAGGAGATGACGAGTTTAATAGAATTTCGTCTTGAAAAACTTCTTATGAAATATGGGATACTTTGGGTGTTTCTCATGCAGGAACAACCAATGTTAAGGAAATGCAATTAAATACTTATACTATTAAATATGATAATTTTATAATGAAGACTTATGAACCTATTTTTGACATGTATGTCAAGTTCAATGAGATTGTCACTACTATGATCTCACTTGGAAAGGTTGTTCCAGCAATGGAACAAATCATGAGAATCTTGAGATGTCTACCAGATCGATGGAGGGGCACTTCTGTTTCAATCAGAGAATCATGTGACATTGGTTCTCTCCCTGTAAAAGAGCTTATTGGAAAATTAATGATGTATGAGGAAGAACTTATGGTAAATAAAGAAGATGATGATGAAACCAATCGAAAATCTGTGGCATTAAAGTCTTCTACTTCAAAGAGAAAAGACAAGGAAAAAATGCATGCACCTACTGAAATTTCACCAACTAGAGATTCAGACTCTAACAGTGATGCTGAGATGGCTCAAATATCCAAGAGATTCGAGAATTTTTATATGAAGAAGAAGTTCTTTAGAAAATATAACTACCAAGGAATGTATGACAATAGGGGTCATTGGAAGAAGGATTAGAAGAAATCTTATAAGGAAGATTAAATATTCTGCTATGTGTGCAAGAGGAAAGGACACATCAAGGATAACTGTCCAAAATTAAAATTCAAAAAGAATCCTGATTATATGGACAATAAGTGCAGGAAAGCTATGAAAGGTACTTGGAGTGCTTCAGAAGATAGCACAAGTGAATCTGAAATTTCTGATTCTGAAAATAATCGTGCCAACATGTTTTTCATGACCAACACTTCTGAGGTAACTTTAGATACTCATTTTTTAAATTACTATTATTCTGGAGATGATGCAGAATCTAATTCTGATTCTAAAAATATGTCTAAGGCTAAATGTTTTGAATATTATAATATGCTGGAAGAAACATGTAATGAACTTAAGGACAAGTATAAGTCACTAAAGAAATAGCATGCTCTCACTGTCAATGTTAAATCTGCCATTGATATAGAAAAAGTAAATAATGCTCAACTGTTAAAGGAAAATACTAAACTAAAAATGTCTAATAAGCAACTTAGAAAGGATGTAGAAAAGTTCACAATGGGAAAAGATACACTTACTCAAATGTTAGGCAAACAAGTTTCACCAATGTTGTAACACCCGAGACTTTTATAAGAAATATTTTTTTATATAAATCATCAAAGGAATCTTTCACTACACACAAAATTAGCTTGGCTTACATTACATGCAATCGTGACCTTCCTTAATAGCTTGTGTCATACGCAATACTGAGTTTCACTAAACAAAGATATGCTATTAAAATATTATTATAACTAGCCATTATGAATAGTAATAACCACTTTTTGAAATTTTTTAACTTTTATTTTTCCAAATGGACTTTGATTTTGGATTCATAATATCAAAATTAGCCTAGGGTGAAATTTTGGTGTTTTTCTGGAAACTTTCAATTTTTTGATGAATAGTGAAAACACTGGGTTACTATTTAAAAACAAAATTTTTATTTAAATAATAATTTATTTTATTTAAATTTAATTTAGTTCTAAATTGATACATAATACCTATATAAGTTCAATGTAATTCTTTGGAGTTATTTTATAATAATTTTAGATATATAAAAATTTTGTTGAACTTTTCACCGTCTTTTACCCACCTCCTAGGAGAATTTGCAAATTTACATAAAACATAATTTTACCGCTTCTGTGAGTGGAATTTCAAAAATCCAAGAGACACAGTTTATTTCAGTAAGAAAAATATTGTTCAATGAGATGAAAATAATTTGTGGTGGATAATAACTTTTTACTTTTATTTACCACGGTTAAAATTAAATAGGGTAATTAAGGGTACAAATGATATTATTATTACCCGAAAAGATGTTCTAATTCTATTGGATAAGTGTAATTCAACCAAAAACTGCCTTAGGAATACAATAGGACCATTTAGGCCCACTTGGATTAGATTAGGACAGTTATTATTAATTTATTTAAAGAAGGGTTAAAATAGTTAAAATCATTGTTTCATAAGTAAATAATTTTTAATATAGGGTTATACATAAGAAAAATTCTAATATAAATATTAATCAGAAATTTAAAAATATTTCCTATATAATGGTATTTTATTTGTAATTTTTAGACAATAAATAATTTAATTTATTTATGACACAATGACGATGCAATAATTATCTTATTAATGAAATATTGACATAATTGATGTTATAAATACACAAATAAATGTAATTTGGGACTTTTTATAAATTACACTAATTTTATAGCTTAATATGACATGTTATTATTGATTTAATTAACTGTTTTCGAACTAATCATTCTGTTATGATTTTCACAAAAATCAATTACTAAATAGTGTCAAAATTGACATTAAATAGTTTTTAAAACAAATATTATATTATTAATTGTTATTTTATTCCTAAAAATCTAAGGTTCTTCCAAATGAGTTAGATATGGTTATATATATTAATAATAAACAAATTGGGGTTCTTTCGCTTGTTTATAGTATGTTTATTAACATTATAGTGTAAGAACACAAAAAGAAACGGTAAAAGTAAAATTATCTAACTTAAAGTTAAATATAAATGATAAGGTTAAAATAGTAAACTAAAATTTTCAAAATTCTATTGTATGAGAGTATTTCGACCCATCCCCACCTTATCTTCGAAATAAATCAATTTGGAGCTATTTAAAACCGAATATGGCTTTATAATAAAATAATATTTTTAGTTTTTCCCAAGGTGCCCCTCTCCTCCCTTATAAAAGGGAACCTCCTCCCTCTCTTCCTCACACCACTTTGAGCCTTCAAGCTAGTCCAACCCATGCCAAATTATCTTATCCACTTCCATAGAAACATTATAGAGGTCCTGGTTTTCTTCAAATACTAATTTCATTGCCCTAAAAGGAGGTCTCAAAGAGGTGCTTCAAAGAAGAGGTATTGTCCGTTACTGATTCATACAACTTTATTTCTTCTTCCACATCTTCTTCTTAAGTTGTTTTATTATTAAGTAATAACATCAGTATCACTCATATACTGATATGTTATTATAATTATGAAACAAACCTATTTCACCATCTATCCATCCTATGGAAAACGAAATCACCGCGCATGCGTACGTACGGAATACCGTATCCACGTCGTGGTGTAATCTATTTTCCACCACCACCTTACTTGGATGGGCATAATGGTTCAAATAAAAATATATATATGATTATTTTAAAGTGATATTTATCCTGAAATAGTATACATACACTCCAATACAATTTCACGATCATGGGAATAATATCATCACTCGTGCATACGTACGGAATACCGTCTCCATGATGTGATGCGACTCGTTCAACATGATCTTCATTGCATAATGATTATATAAATGAATTAAATTAATGAATATGATATATATTACACTAATACCATTCTGGAAATGAGTTATTTATAACCTAAAAAGAAGAATAAGAATTTATTCGACAAAACACGCATAAGAACAAAAAGTAATAAACACCCGAATAACAAGTAGTAATGAAATATTACTAATTAGAAGCTAATACTATGACCATATATGATATCATAAAAATAAATATGATTCTAAAATAAGTCAATAACATTATTTAAATCATTATACAGGAGGTTCTGACACTTACGAAGCAAATCAGACCTAAGGTAAGGGAAAATCTCGCAATCTCATTTTTTATCCGAGATTGTTTATACTTCAAAATTATGTAGGGAATATTTATCATCCACATCCATGTTTCCTCAATATGTAATATTATATCCTTATACAATTATTTATATCCAATTTTACCCTTCTATGAGTTTTTAGTAAAAGATATGAAATTAATCTTTTGTTGTTTTTTGTACGATGTACTTTTTGATGTTTCCAACAAAAGTAAGAGAAGAATGTTTTTTTAACATATACAGCATGATTGGATTTTTAAAACATTATTTCCAAGAAGTTTCCATTACAAGTTTTCATGTTTATTTTTAGTAAACTTCTTTTAGTTTAAAATTGTATGACGTGTTAAGAAAGGAAAAAATATTTTTAAAGTATAAAGGATATTTTCCTCAAGAATGGAGTTCAAGTGTTTTATCAAAATTATTTTCCATCTAAGATAATATAGGGTTCTATCTCTATCCCTATCATTACATTGATTTGATTATGTTGTGATGGAATTCTTTTTATGAATTCATTTATCTTATATGAATTGTTTTATGATGTCACGATGTTTAAGAATTCCATTTTTATTACATGGGTTATGCTATGATGTATGGTTAATGATTTTGAGGCACACATAAGAATGGTATTAGTATGAGATGGGTGGGACCTATATCTACCTCCAATTAATTGGGTAAATATTTTATATCTCATGAGATAGACATGGCTGGAACGGCAGGTCAAACCAGTTTAGTGAAACAGGGCTGAAACGAGGAATGAACTCGGTTCAGAACTGAACTATGTCCACTAAGATAGTCTTGGCAATTAGTCTCGAATAAATAAGAAATGATTCTCTATGATTATGTGTGTATTCCACAAAGCTTCATGTTTTACATTATTATTATTGTGATTACATTTCACTACCATGATTTATCCCATGTTATGAAATTATGATCTCTTTTGCAGGGTAAGATTTCCAAAATGTTATGATCTTATGAATTGCACATGAGCCTTAGCCCGGTTGGCAAGGTCTCTGAGGTGCATCCAAGTGACCAGGGATCAAAACCATGCGGAGGAAGGATTTCCGGGTACTGTAGCAGTACTGTAGCAGTAATGTAGTAGGTACTGTTTGGCAGTGTAGCAGCCGGAGATATGCCCCCGTTTGGGCCTTCGAGCATCAGATTTGGTCCCCGAGTCCTTCATTGGCCTTCGGGCACCCAGGCCTTCAGGTCATTTGGGCCTTCGGGCTATTCTATGGCCTTCGGGTCACCTGCAGATACAAACCAGACCAAAAAAACTACAAGGAATGAGCTCTACAGGAGGATGAGCAAAGGAGGTTTCACCACAGCAGGGCTACACAGATTGCAAGAATGAGAGGGTATGGAACATGCCATCGGTACAAGCCTATGCATGAACGGGAAAGCCTAGTCGAACAGCCATGCGGAGGTGAAGAGCTGATTTCAAAGATGAATATGCTGGGGAGGAGCAGTTCCAAGTTGTTTGTCTGGGTTGTATGGTATGTTTGTGCCTGTGGGCATTGGTTCCTATATGGCCTACGGGCATGTAATAGGGTTCCACCTCATCCCATGAAAGGTGGATTATCATAATCAATAAAAAATGAAGGCCTTCGGGCCATTGGATGGATATGTTCTTATGAATATGATGTGATTGGTATTTATTTTGTTTACCCTTACTGAGAATTTGAGCTCACCCTTTTGTATGTTTTCTTTCCCCAGGTCAGGAAGAATGTTATTAAGTAAAATATACAGAATGAGACTACAGATAAGATGAAATAAATGTGAGACAGTGTAGACGCTTTATGAACCAGTTGTTTATGTTTCCCAGTTTCTAAAGACACTATACATATACGATCGTTTAATGGTTTGGTTATATGTTGTAATAAGTGTACTTCAATTTTGAAGTACTAACAATTTATGTAAAGTATGGGTCATTATAAATGTACACTACTGGTTTGGGATCCCAACCTGGATTGAGAAAGTTCACTGAAACTCTATTTATTTCGATGTCTGGACCAAAGTCTGATTTTTTCTATTTTGGAAATTCCTATGCATCAACTAGTTATTCATATGGTTATAGATCAAATAAATTTTTTCTTTAAAAATATATTGATTCTATAAATTATATGAAACCCATATAACAAATATGGGTACCTAAATATTTGATTGTTAACCTTTCTGGACCCAAGAAGATCTGGGTACCAAAATTATTTTTTTAAATCTGTTTTGTAGAATACCTATTTGAAGAGTTCTCACAAGAAGGTATTGTACTTGGAAAGTGGTTGTTCGCGGCACAGGTCTGGAGATTATTCATTCTTAAAAAGCATAATAAAGGACAACAGAGCCATGTCACCTTTGGTGATAATTCTAAAAGAAAAATCATCGACCTATTCCAGATTGGTAACACTGATTCAGTTTTGATATCTAATGTTTTATTTGTTGAAGGACTTAAATACAATCATTTATGTATTTTTCAATTATGTGATGACGGTTTTAATGTTATGTTTGAAAATTATTCTTGTAATGTATTTATTTCTAAAAATGTTTTAGTATTCTCTACCTTGAGGAATGAAAATGTTTATGTTTTTTATATGAATTCCTTAGCCAAACAAAATGTTACTTGTTTAAATGATTTTCCTAAAATGTCTTGCATGTGGCATAGAATATTAGGACACTGAATCATCAATTCACTTAGAAAACTGTCTAGGAAGAACATAGTTAGAGACCTAACTAAACATGAATTCTCATTAGAAATTTTTTTTAATCCCAGTCAAAAGGGAAAGCAACATAAATTTCATTTTAAATCAATGAAAGAAGTTTCAACTTCTCAACCTCTCAAGTTGGTTCACATGGATTTATTTGTACCTTCTAGAGTTTCTAGTATAAATGGGAAGCACTATTTTTATGTCCTAGCAAATGACTTTTCTAGATATACTTGGGTATACTTCTTATCTCACAAAAGTGAAGCTGGTTCTTACTTTATCAAATACTCCAAATATGTAGAAAACCATAGTGGACATAAGATTAAAACTCTGAGAAGTGATCATGGTCGTGAGTTTGAAAATCATGAGTTTGAATCTTGTTGCTCACACAATGGCTATAGTCACAACTTTAATTCACCTAGGGCACCTTAGTTGAATGGTGTAGTAGAAAGAAAGATTAGAACCCTTCAAGAAATTTCAAGAACCATGCTTAATGAATATGACCTGCCTATTTATTTTTTGGTTGAAGATGTGAATACAACTTGTTATATTATAAATAGAGTCCTGATTAGACCTGTTCTTATAAAGACCCCATATAAATTATGGAACAATAGAAAACCCAAAGTTAGTTACATTAGTGTCTTTGTCTACAAAGTTTTTATTCTTAATATAGAGGACAATCTTTAAAAGTTTTCATCTAAAAGTTATGAAATAATTTTTCATGGTTATTCATTAACTAGAATAGCCTATAGAGTCATTAATAAAAGAAACAAATGTGTGGAAGAATCTGTTCACATCATGTTTGATGAAACTAATCCACATGAGCCTAAAACCTCTCTTTAAAATCTTGAAGAAGATTTGACTATTCTTGACCTTAATGATAAATCTAAAGAACCAGCTATAAAAAAATCCAGTTATGGACATATTCCAGAATCTGCTTCTATATAAACCGAACGTAGAGATGAACCTGAAATTTCTAGTCCTACCTTTACTATATCAACTAGGATTCTAAATAATCATCTTTTAGATGCTAGTTTTGGTAATATTTATAGAGGGACATAGACTAGAGATTCTCTAAGAAACCAGGATGAACATCAAGCCTTTCTATCATATCTAGAACCTAAAAATGTCATTGATTCTATCAATGATGAATTTTGAGTAATGGCCATGCAAGAAGAGTTAAATAAATTTGAAATAATCAATGTCTGTGTATTATTTGACAGACCAAATGACACTTTGACAATAGGCACTGAATGGGTTTTTAGAATCAATATTTATAAATCTGGGAACATAGTTAGAAAAAAGCTAGACTAGTTGCACGCGGATCTAGTCAAGAGGAAGGTATAGACTATGAGGAAAACATTTCACCTTTAGCTAGATTAGAATCCATTAGAATTGTACTTTCTTTTGCTGCTCATCTGAATTTCATGTTATATCAACTGGATGTAAATAGTGCTTTTCTAAATGGTCTTATAATTGATGATTTTTTTATTGATCAACCACCTGGATTTCCTAATCCTCATTTTCCAAGTCAAGTATTCAAACTTTCTAAAGCATTATATGGTTTAAAACCAGCTCTGAGAGCATGATACAATAGACTTAGTAATTTTATTATTTCAAAAAAATTTACTAAACGGATTGCTGATCCAACTCTTTTTATTTATAGAATTTCTAAAGATGTTTTAATAGTTCAAATCTATGTTGATGATATTATTTTTGGATCTTCTTAACATTATTTGTGTACTGATTTTTCAAAAAGTATGAAAAATGAATTTGAAATGAGTATAATGGGTGAACTCAAATATTTTCATGGATTACATGTTTTCTAAAATGAAAATGGTATTATTTTGAATCAAAGTAAATATACAAAGGATCTTTTAAAAACATTTTGGTTTGGATAGTATTAAGGAAAGTGATACTCCTATGAGTACTGTTTGTAAATTGGATGCAAATGAAACTGGGAAACCAGTGGATCAAACCAATTATAGCGTTATGATTGGAAGCTTACATTACCATAATTTTAGTCGACCAGATATTATGTTTAGTGTATGTATTTGTGCAAGATTTCAAGCTAATCCAAAATAATCTCATTTTCTTTCTGTTAAAATAATTTTTAAGTATCTTAAACGCACTGTAAACTTAGGTTTGTTTTACCCAAAAGGAAAACCCATACAGTTAATGAGTTATTCAGATGCTGATTTTGCTGGTTGAATGTTGGATATAAAAAGGACATCAGAAGCATGTCATTTATTGGGAAAATCCTACATATCTTGGTGTAGTATGATGCAGAATTCTGTAGCATTGTCCACTACCGAAGCAGAGTATATAGCTGCTGTTAGTTTCTGTACACAAATTCTGTGGCTGAAAAACACTCTTTTGGACTATGGATATGATTTTAAGCATGTCTATATCAACTGTGACAACACTAGTGCAATAAACATTTCGATGAACCCTGTGTCTCACTCTAGAACCAAACACATTGATGTAAGGAAACATTTCATGAGAGATCATTACCAAAATGGTGATATTAATATTGTTTTTATTGGTACTGAACATCAATTAGCCGAAATTTTCACCAAACCTTTGAGTTTGGATATATTAAGTTACATTAGACACGAGTTAGGAATGATTAACCATGATCGGTAGCTACCTCACCGATGTCAATTCTCACCGATGTCAATTCTCACCGATGTAAATTCTCACCGATGTAACCTCACCGATGTAACCTCACCAAGGTGAATTCTCACCTATGTAACCTCACCGATATAACCTCACAGATGTGAATCCTCACCGATGTAACCTCACCGATGTGAATCCTCACCGATGTAACATCACTGATAGGAATTCTCACTGATAGACCCTACTGATGAGTGTGCTATTTTAAACATCTTTCTGCCGCCAGAATCTGAATCGTTTTTACTTTATCGAATTTTATTTATTTATTTTATGATTCCTAAATGATAAAAATATAGTCATAGCTACTTCTCAATCCACAGAGCCTGAAACCCTTACCATCAAACCTTATCTCTCGAATCACTCGAGAACCCTAAATCCCTCGTACCAGCAATGGGAAAAACCAAACAACATACCATCAGATATGACTCCGATGAGCCGAAAGCAAAGAAGAAATAGTCTGAGCAAGAAGAAAGTGGTAATTTTGGAAACAAATGATTAGGAAGACGACCAGTAAATCCATATTTGCATAATAGAGTTATTGTGATTGAAAAAGAGCTGTGCGTGGAATGGCTACTGGCAAGTAAATCATTAGGGCTCGAAGTTCTAAAAGATCAAAAGTGGGTAGATTGTTGTTTGAACAACAATGTTCTCTAATATCCAATGTTAATGAAACTATTTTATGACAATGTATGTTTTGAAAAATCGGATACTGAGAACCGAGTAAGATCATTTGTGAATTGAATGGAGTTGTCCTTATCATCGACTGAGTGAAATGAATGTCTGAACATTCCACATGGAGGTGTATCTGGATATGTCTCGAGATCTATGCCACCTACTAGTGATATCATTGATTAGGTGACTGCCTTAGAGGAACTCACCGTTGATGGAAATCAATGACAAGTAGTAGCTACTAAAATGGATAGAGAAAACATATTGATGATCAAATTTGTTCAGCATGTCTTAATACCAAGGAGAGGAGACTTTTCAAATTTAAGATATCAGGATATCTATCTCCTACAACTTTTGATACATGTAGTCAAGGTGAATCTATGCATATTGATGATGACTCAAATATAGTATATGAATAAAACCAAGTAAAAAAATTAATGCCTTTTTCTTTTCCCAGTAGATCTCAATAATGATCAAAGTGAAAGGAATGGTTGAGTCTCATGATGCGATAGTGGTAGTAAGGAATAATTTCTCTGTCACCAGTACAGTTTGCAAATACATGAACATAAAGTGGAACCCATGGAGAAGAGAATGGGTCACTGATAACAAGAAGGTGTATGATAAGTTCAATCCTCTGGATCATCCTTCAAGACCAAAGGATGTGAGGGATCTAGGTCTGGGACCTGATGAAGAGGATCTAGAATACTATGTTGATTTAGAAGAGGAAGAGTCCTCTGATGATGAAGGAGGAGACCCTGACTTACCTCATAGACCAGCTCTTGAAAATATAGATCAACATAAATCATATAAGGAAGAACCTGTTTTGAGGATGTTGAAGTGGCTCCTGTAAAAAATGAAGAAGATTCTCATGAATGCGGAGTATCTCTGTCAGCTGATTTGAGCCTTAGTCCAGTGATTGGACAATATTTAATGCCTGATAAGGATGAAAATGAAGTTGACATACCCTTTCCTATTTTGGAAGACCCTCCAGCTAATGCAGAGAAAGAATTGATAGTAGAAGATTATCTTAAAAAAGGAAGAGCTGCTGAGAATTCTGATAAGAATGCTATTTTTTACGTAAGGATGAACCATTTGAGGGGGCGCGTCAAACCAATTTTGGAAGTGTTACAATGGCTGTTGATATTGAGGACTGGGCAGAAGACCAAGGTATTTTGATATGTGGTTTAGACTATCCTGATTCTGAGAATGACACATCTCTAAATAGACGAAAAATCATTTATGATGTTGAAACTGAGTTTCTACATGAAGATTTGGTCAGAATGCATGTCCTGGATATTTTGAAGAAAAAGCTAAAGGACAGTTTTGTGGAAGAGGTAAAGAAGATTGAAGATTCTCTGGTATCTTCAATTCAATCGATCATGACTAACTCAGTGGTCAGTTTAGCATCTGAAAGAGCATTTGTTACAGCTGCACCTATTGATTTGATCACCAAGGATGACCTTGAATCCTTAAAAGATGATCGGAAAGAATCTTTTTGTGCCTTAGTTGCTGAAATGAAACATTTTTTTTTGAACATATGCGTATTTTGGAATGATCTTTTGAACTCTCTCTAGGTTGTAATTTTTCATCCTTTATGGCAGAAATAGTGGAAGAATTTAAAGATTTCCAGAATCAAGTGTCTAGACTGGAAGTAGATCTTGAAAATCTAAAGAAATCGGTTATCTCTTTGGAATCCTACATGAGCTCAAAATCCCAAGCAGAAAAGGACTTAGCCTATGTAAAAAATGTTGTGAGCCAGATGGTTTCAGTGTTTGAAGGTTTTAAAACCTCCATGAAAGATCTTGTTAAAGCCCATTATTCTCAAGTTCAAAATCATATTAGTGGGTTGACCAAAAACATCATGGAAATAGTAACTTTCTCTATTGTTTCTATTGTATATATACCCTCTGTAGATTTGAATCAAATTTGAGCTGTGAAGAAGGAGGAGCTTGGTTCAGTTTCAACCAGTGGCTCTATGGACTCATCCCAACTGAGAAAATTTGTGCTTGTTACTAGATATTCAGCTAGATAAATATTGAAGATAGTTTAAGATTATATGAAAGAAGCTTCATCCTCTCAGAAAGAAGTGAAAGACAAGGTGTAATCCTATTTCTCTACTATTTTTATCAAGCAACAACTCAACAATCACTTCAAACATCTGTTGGAAAACATAAAGTTACCTCCTGTCAATCAAGCCTTCAGAGAGAAAGTCAGCAAACAAAGGGAGTTGACTCCAACGTTGGAAAAAATCATGAAGAATAGGGATGACTTCATATCAGCTATGGAGAGAGGAGGATGAATAATTATGGATTTCAGAAATCTGTTGCTGCCTTTCGTGCATATTGATACTAGGCCAGTGATTATACCTCCAGCCTTTCCTGCCTCTGCCTCTACTACTTCTCCTATTCAAATGAATCCAGTCCAAGCAATTCGAAGCCTCACACCAATGATCACTCAAAGAACTCCTCAGTACAGGCCTGGAACAGTTTCTGTGGCTCAGCCAACTATGATCATTTTCTGAATTCCAAATCCTTCACCTGAATCTACACCACCTAAATACTCTTCTAATTGAAAGGGAAAATCTCACATTGAGGATGTGGATTGAAAACATGGCCAGGATGTTGGATATGAATCCCTTGTATTTTATTATCAGCCTATGTACCTTTTTACAACATATAATAAAAGGGGCCTTCCTTTATTTTTCATTATGTTCCTTTCTCTATTTTTTTCTCACTTTTGGATTATCACAAAGGTGGAGAAGAATTATACGAATATTCTATAATGGGGGAGAGATATTTACCAAGAGGGAGAATAAATAATGCGGAGAAAGTCTCAAAGGGGGAGAAATTTTATCTAAGGACGATATATCATGATTTTCCCCTCTGATACTGTTACATTGCATTCTCAGATACCATTTATTTTAATTCTACCTATGATAAATAATGTTCTATAACATAATATTTTCTCTGTTAAAATATAATTTAATGATATAACCTCTGATACAATTACTCACTATTTTAAAATGAAAATATCATAATTTGTGATTATCAAAAGGGAGAGATTTTTGACCTCACCTGTCTTGATAATCCCAATTATGCTTTCATATTCTTTAATAATCCCAATTTATGTTTATCAAGATGATAATAATATAAAAATAGTCCTTGAAATATGTTTATCAATGTTTGCCTATGTTTATATAAATTCTCAAGTAATTATAACCCAATCGGATGTGTTTTGTATGAAACAGATAAGTTTTAAGCCACTGATCTACTTATAGCTACTGATAAAGAGCTATCGGTACTCAGTCTACTAATAGACATAGTCTATCAATAGACAGAGTCACTGATACATTATGGTCACTGATATGAACAGAGCTACCGGTAATCATATACGAAGTCTACCGATAAAACAGAATGGAGTTACCGATGAGCACAAGCTCCTGATACATGGAGTTGCCAACAGAAACCGAGCTACCGATAGAATAGGTCTACCGGTATGCTTAAGTCTTCTAGTGTACACTTGATTACTAATATGTACAGTGCTACCGATATGAAGAAGTCTACCGATAGAACCAGTTCACAAATAGTTACTGATAGAAGTCTGCCAATAGAAGTCACTGATACATCGAGCTACCGATAGTCCAAGAACTACCGATGGATTAAGATCTACCGATGAATTAAGAGCTACTGATAGAATGAAGTCACTGATATATATAGCTACCGATACAAGTTCAAAAGGGATACTGATGGAAGGTCTTGCTATACAAATTCCACAACACAGGTCTACCAACTAAAGGCTACAAAAGATTGACCAAGAAGTTAAACTATATACTCTCAATACTATTTATTTTTTAAGCTAACGGTTATATTTGATGATTTTAATGTAGTTAATGTTATTTAGTGATATTTGTTGACATGTCAAGGAACCATACCAAGTACCCATGAAAAAAGTAATAATTCCTTTTTGCTGGAGTTGAAAGCTATAAAAGGGAAGATAAAGACCTAGATGAGATAACACGGAGATAGAAAGTGAAGTGGTTGCATACAGAGAGCAAAATAAACTAAGAGGTTTCAACAATATTCAAACGTGGTGCATTCACACAAGGCTTCATCCATACTCCAAGTATCCTGGATATACATGAATCCACTCTTCTGAAGGAAACCACAAGATGCATCTTGATTGAAGAACTACAATAAACACTTCATAAACTCAAGCTGATAAGTTGTACCTGGGAAAAGGAAGAAAACGACACTCTGTTTTTCAATGAAAAACCATAGAAAGACTCATAATCTTTTCTGAAAAATCAAACGAGTCTGGAGATGCACTGCCCATAACTAAATATTTTCTAAACTCTTTCTCACTTACATTAGTGATTCTTTCATTTACATTTCAAGCAGTGTGTGTACCATGTTTAATTTACACACACACTGTCTCCTGACCTAAACTGGAGGATTCTTAAATCCTCACTCAAACTTCATAACTCATTGTTTCCCATTGAGGATAGTGGTAGAGGTCGAGTAAGACCTGGACAATTGTGAGCTGTTTTTTGTTTTCCCACGTAGACCAGTGGTTGCGGTCTTTGTATATGGACAGTGTGTTCACTGTTGTTTACCCCGATCCAGGGTGTGGATCAATTTATATAAATTTTTTGAGAGGACTAAGTCTCATCTTGAGACTGAACCTCTTGGTTTCCTCTGCTGTGCATTTTAGTTTATGTCTTTAAGTATACTATATATAGATTTCATATTCCGCTACTAACAAATTTGAAATAAAAAACTATTTTAACTTTACTTTGATAGTTAAATTAGCAAGTGATTATACTTATTGTAAACCAGTAAGTTAGTTTCAAAAGTTAATTTCATCTTCTGATTATGTTAACTGAGACCTAATCAGTCTTTAAGAAACTAATTGAACATTTTCACTCTGTATAGATTCACTACAGTTTAACTTTGTTTTTAAATAAGGGTATTTTAAGATAAATATTTTTAACAGAGATTTTAATTGAAACTCAATTCACCCCCCTCTTCAGTATCCACTCTGACCAATAAATTGGATCTATCATAATTTATACCTTAAATGGAAATTAAGGATGTCATTCAACATTTTAACCCATCATATTTAGTAGAAATTTGATAAATAATATAAAGGGGTCGCATGAAAGTAAATGATAAGAGTGAAATTACATATAGAATTTTAGCAAGGTAAATAGTGTACATGGGAGACATTAATGAGATAGAAAATGGTCTCTCATAATTCAAGAATAATTAGGGAAGTATGGGGGAGGTAAAAAATCATACCGCAATATATTTAATTGAAAATAAATGGTGTAAAAAATAAATAGATTTGGAGAAAATGAGAAAGGAAGATATTAATTACATGAAAATGTGAACCCAATGTCTTGGGAAAGGATTGTGAAAGGATTATTGGTACCTATGGGTTTCTATGGTGGATTTATAGAGAGGTGGTCATGGGTTAGATGAGCTGTAAATGGTATCATTGAAGATACAATGGATATTTAGGGAATTTTTATAGGAAATGAGAGGGAATTCATTATTATTTTGGTTTTTAACATTACACATTAAACTAATCAAAATGGAAATCCATTACATGGGTTTTAACCATGTTTTTTTTAAAAGGTAAGTGAAAAAATTATATTAAATTGCAAATTTATGAACATGTTATAATTCTAGGCTTCATTGTCTGGAGGTGAGTCACACTCTCAAGGAAATCATTTAATAATGTTCAAATGTTTTCTAAGACATGGAGGGTTCACTATGAATTTGTAAAAAAAAACTAAAACCCGATTATATTAAAGGAAAAAAATATATTTTTCGAAAATCACTTCTACATAATTTTATTACATCACTATTGGGTTATTGTGATGCCATAAAAGACATTATTTTTGGAATGGTATTTAATTTTTACCCAAAATATGACCATCTCAAAAAATTATAAATAAATACCGATTGGATAATTTTGATGTCCTGATTCCAAAAAAAATATATTCATTTTATCTAAATAATTTACTAAATTTGTGAATTTTTAAATTTAAAATAATTACTGACTTTTATAGAAAATTCATTTGTTTTGACAAAAATAGCGTTCAAACCTTAATAAGAATCACAATTGTATTCATAAAAATAATAAAATCATTTGTATCTAATAAAAATTAATTTCTTAATAATATTTTATTAAAATATTATTTAATTCATATATCAATTAATTAATCCAAATATATTTCTTAATTTAATATTAACTGAAGATAATATTTTTTCTTTAAAACCAATTTATAAAGTAACAATAATGAAATGAATGTATATTCATCATAAAAAAATAATGCACATAAGCATAGTTTTATGGTATTGTTACATAACCCCTTATAACACCTAAAAAATCCCTATGTGTATGATGTACGATGGTGACCGACTCATGGGGAAGCTCAAAAAAACAACCATGTGGTAATCTCTATTAACATCTACTTCTCCCATATGTGATTCCTTTCAAGCCTAACATGTTAATACTTAGCTTGGTCTTGGACAAGTGTGAAGCACAGTGATGCTTCCTCCTTTCTGAGCTATGAAAAATGGGCTTCGTATGGTGAAATTCTACTTGATGAGGCCATCTCATCCATTTTCTATGTAAATTGGATTGGATAAATCCTTTTATATTTACTAATCATGCGGTTACAGTTAAATAGTTATATTAGTAATAGTAATAATTAATATCTATATTTGAAAATCCAAAAACATAAAACCATGGATGTGAATATGTTTTATATTACAATTTGAAATAATAAGTCTTTAAATTAGTTCAAGAGGAATTTTCATTAACAAATGTTTTTTTTATAACATAAAATACCACTGCTAGGATCCATAAGAAGATACCTAAAATATTTCATTAAAAAAATGTCATCACCTTAACCAGTCAATTTCATTTAACATCTTTTTACCTCCAAAATATCTATGGTGTGTATATTAAAATAATTAATAAAGTATCATATATGTATTTAAATGTAATTATTCATTCAAAATCACCATTATCCAACCTCTTTCCCATAAAAAAGGATTTCAAAATAATCCTTGTGAATATATAATGGTTACTATCTCCACATAGTAATGAAATAGAATTTCCACCCCCATATTTTCTAGATGGTTATTATGATGTGTTTTATGGTTATATATGATAATTATGGAATAATGATACTTTTTCTATTATAATATCACTTTTACCGTCATACCTCAAAATCTGTTGGAAATAGATAATGGCTTTCAAGTGTACATGTTGACTACCACCTCTACAATGTGATTTGATTTTTTTATTTACATTTTAAATGTATGGTAATGAGGGTAAATTTTATTAATATACATGATATATATGGTAAAATAAAAATTTATTAAATTTAAATTATTATTTAATTTTATTTCATTTCATCAGTCAAAAAGTGAATGTTGTGTTCATGCATACATATGCCCAACCGTCTCCATGATCATTGTAATTCATTTTTTACCTCTAATAATTATGGATAACAATGAATATATATATATATATATATATATATATTGTATATATATGATTTTTATATCATTATTATAATTATATTGATGATGGAACCATTTCAAATGTATATGGACTAGAAATACTCAACCGAAATATGTATAATGAATGAAATAAATAACACCTAGAAATGACGCTTTTAAAAAGGAATTAATCATAAATTGTATTCTAAATGATATAAATGGAACATAATTTATATTATGCATATTTTAATAGATTCTTTATAGTTAAAATAAATTTAAATTTATTTTAAAAGGGTTAATATTTTTGTATAAGAAAGTGGAAATCAACATAAGTATTTATCATCACAAATTATCTTCTTTGGGTCATATGTAATTTCATTCACCTATCTTATATTATAAGGTGTATATACTTAACTATGAAATGTTATATCATTATTATTGTTTTTTTTCATGATACTTAATGTTTTATTCAATGACATTATTTCATTTGGAATTCAATTAAAAATCTACCAAATTGATAAGGGTTTTATGTTATAATATACTTGTTTACTCATATTATTTATAACCTTGTTTTTTATAACAACATGTTAAGATCTACCTATCATGAAACTACCAAATTTCATTCTCCTATAGTTATTCCATGATTATAATTTTTTTCATCTCATTATCCACAATTTATTTACTCTAAAGATTGTAAGAACATATATCAATAAAAATGAATTTATAAATATCTTAAAAAAACCATTTTATTCCATTAAAATTTATTCTAATAAGAATTTTGTGAATGATTATTATATTATATGGTGAGCATTATTTAATTTTTTTAAAAAAAATATTAAACATTATATTCTTTTTATTTTCCAAATGAGTTACATTTTTGAAATTTTTGAAAAAATGTTAAAGGAATGTTTTATTCTTACTTATACAACATGAAATATATTTATGAAAATATTCAATGATGAGTACATTGAAGATTAATTTATATGTTTTTGAGGTTATATTCAGATAAAAAGTACTAATTAATATTGGTTAAAATTTTCTATTATAAATATTTTATATCAAATTGAGAAATATATTATCCTCACAAAATATTCCATGTGAACATTGAAAATATTTTCCATCTAAAGTGACATGCATTGATGTTTTTGAAACATTACATGGGATATAATCTAATTATACCATACTTATTTTTAATCTAGCTGGTTTATTTTGTGATGGAATGGATTTTAAGAAACATGTTCATTTTTTATGTTTTATTTTATTATTTAATGATGAAATAATTATAAAACCCATTTCTTTTCTATACGCTATGATATGACGAAATTTTTATTAAACCTGTTTGTTTTCATGGGTTCTAACATAATGAATGTTTTATGAATTTTTGTCACACATATAAATTATTTTCATTATATTATAGGTGGGCCCAAATTTATATATCACTCTAATGTATAGGATAAATATAGATTTCTCTTGAGAATAATGAGACTAGAATGGGAGTTAACAAAGGTCTATAAGGGATTCTGTCCACTATGATAGTCTTTAGAGTGAAACATTGATATTATGATTGTTTGGGGTGTGAAACCAATCACTTATTATGGAATTTGGATGTGGTCATTAACTACTTATAAAATGCATATTTATGCTTTTGTTTTTTCGTAAAACATTTGACATATGATGATGTTTTGATCTTATAGATCATATTCATTGATTCCTTTATGAATCATGTGTTATGAAATTTCACGACATATGTCCAAAAAAATATATTGATAATTTATATCTATGTTATGTATTGAAAACTCTAACCTCATGTTCTCATACACATCCGCTCATGTGATCATTGATATCCTTCGTGTTTATAATTATCATGAATCTAATATCACCCATTTCTTATGTTTTCTTTTCCATGATTATGAATAAAGATAATACTTATTATATATCTATGAATAGTTAAACATATGATAAATTTAGTTAGAGATATTATAATATAATTATGGACAAGTTTTTATATTTCCATATTTCCAAAGACACATGACCTATATGATGTTTAGATTATTATGTTAGGTGTTGAATATTCATCTAAAAAGATGTAATAACTATATAAAAATTTACTCTTCACTATAATTTTAAAATTATTTCAATAATCCTAGCTTGTCATTAATTAATAGTATGATATACCCAAAGATACACATTAATGATTATGATTATTCATATATCTGGATTATAGATAACCTTGAACAAAGCCAGTCGGTGGAGAAAATTTGATTTATCCTAACAATTGATGAACTCACATTCGTTTTGTAAAACAACATATTATCTTGGTCAATTTATAGTTATTAGGGCTGATATCAATATTTAATATACAAATAATGTTTCAAATTTCTGAGGATGAGGATATATAACCTCTTTATTTTACAAATGTGGAAAAATAAAAGGGGTGTTGATATTTTTTCAAGGGAAGGGATTGACATACACCCTAGAGATGTAATAGACACAAAAAATTGTTTTCCAAATTTTCATAAAAAAATAATCAATAATATCATGCTACAATTTTGATCATATAAAATCATCTTGGTAAATTCGGAGAGTTCACAGAACTAGTACAATGAAAGGAATGTTGAATTCATCCGATGAAGTTAATATCATAATATATTCCACTAACACAAAATAGTAATCTCAATAGCTTTCAAATGGCTTATTATATTCTCAAATAATAAGTACTTCCAAATCAACCTACAAAGATAATTAGTTTATGGGAATCAATACCACTTATATCTCTACTTCAGTTTTAAAATCCATGTGAAATTCTAACTCATCATGAAATACTGGGGGACTAAAGGTGTTAGAAAATTAAATCCATGAATAGAACAAATATATTAATTTCATATTTAAAATGATCCCTTTTACTATTTTCATCTTTATTGTACAATATTATGGCACTACCCTAGACCCATAATCTTCATTATGCACGTATTATTGACCCCACAAAAAAATAAACAAATAATAAATGTTAAGCCACTACATTTAAGATCAATTGTTTTTCCAATTTTTATATAAAATAATATTTTTTATAGTGGTTTTTCAAAAAAATTTAATGGCCACAGGACCAATAAAGTATTCAACTATTCCATGGAATTAAGTTCCAAACATTATTATATAGAAGATGGATGATTTTATATCCTTAAATATAGTTAATTATAAACAAGATATCATCAAATCATGGTTGAGTCAAATATTGACATTATTAATTTCAACTCTAGCTCGAGTTCTTACATCATCATCATCAAGGTATTCTTATATCTAATGTATCTAATTTCAATTTATGATGAATAAAGAGGATAAATACACATGGTGCCCAAATCTAAAACAATTCCATATATACTTCATTTCATCATAATTATATGGATATGCACCACCTTAATGTTAGAACCCTCCTCAGATGAAGAATATAATTTTTCCATTATCAATATTATTTGACTAATAGGCGTTTATTCACATGATATACAGTTGTGTAAAATTATATGTTCTAACCACGTTTGTTGAAGAGGTCATCGTTGCAAGGGAAGACACACCTGAGGCTCAACTAATTTCCAGGGAGTCATTTTGGATCACATAATTAATACCAATGAAAATAAGAGAATAGTGATTGAATAAGCATGATAAGAGTATTAATATAATCTTGGCCTCTATCATACAAGACTCACTATAGTAAATTTTGGGTATTGGTTAGATAGAATCCCATTACATTTATAATCTTGTAGTTCCATGTTACCTTTTTCTTCTAAACCTATTTTCCTAAATGTGTACCCCCATCGTGATTGAATGGTTTTAATATCCTGAAAACTTCCACCTTATATGCCTCAATTCCATGAATACGACCACTATTGATGATCTAGAACATTAAAATGTAATTATGATTGTAACACCCCTCTAAAAGTGATACTTAAAGGTTAAATGTTACTACCCATGTCAACAAGGTTCACCTTTATTTTTATGATCCTACCTGATTAGAACTCCACAGTTAAGAATTATTGTCCTAGAGTAGTACTTAGGACCGGTGACCTTCTGGGAAGTTTCCCAGGGTGTCTGTGAGTGATGATAAACACACTAAAAGAACATGTGTTGGCCTGTGGGGACAATCATCACTCTAATAACAGAGCCTAGTGAGTAATATCCTACAGTGTACTTGGAATGCAACCAAGGTATTATAGGAGACCTGTGGGGTCATATGACAAGGTTCATGCCCCAGGGAGGCGGGTCGTGACAAATTGGTATCAGAGGGAGGTTCTACAGCAGATGTCAGGACTCTGATCATTATTTTCTATGAAGCAATAGTGTTAAGGGTTCCAAGTGTGGTTATGAGTTCAGGGAGTCCAGTGTTGGTGTGGCGGCCGACATTTCCATACACCAGGACCCTGAATTCTGATTTCTGACTTACTGCATGAAAACATTGATTGTGTGTGTGTTTCAAAAGTTTTCATTAAGTCAGCTCAAACTAGGTCATCTCATCAGGTATAATCAGTTGACCATGTCACATCTGTTTCTTTCAGGTTGCCTCCCCATAGTTGACCAGTTAGATCCTCAAGAGTTGTACACACTGACATCCCACCGAGCGATGAGGATTCAGTGCAGGGCCCATTTCAGGCAGAGGTACTACTGGTACCACCACCCATTCGTCCAGGGATGCAACCATCCCAAGCAGCAGATGATGAACTCCGCTTTATTGTGTTGCATGAGATCCAGCGCCTGAGGCCACCCAGGTTTCAGGGAGAGATTGACCCAAGGGTGGTATAGGAGTGGATGGAGGATGTGGAGATAGTTTTCAAGCTAGTAGGAACACTAGAATACTTCATGGTGATCCTTGCTGCCAGCCTCTTTCATGAAGTGGCAGGCAGATGGTGGAGCATGATGCTCCAGGTCCTCGACGAGGCGACCCTTCTATGGGAAGACTTCAAGATCCTGTTAAGAGCGGATTTTGTACCAGCCACCCTTCGACCGGTGCAGATACAGGAGCTACTTCATCTACAGGAGTGTAGTATGATGGTAGTTCAGTACATAGAAAGGTTCCCTAACCTCTTTCACTACTCTATGGATATGTTAAGTGACCCATTCTTCAGGGCCCGGGCCGTTGAGTAGGGACTCAAGCGAGAGATCTGAGCATCGATGATCTCACTCAGCATCCTGATTCCGGAAGAGGTGCTAGAGAGATCCCTCAGAGTAGAAAGATTCATTGCTGAGCAGCCACCAGCAGCGAGACCCAATGCTTGCCGACATGCAGTGGAGTCTTCTGCAGCTGGAAGTAGACAAATGTTACAGAGGTCCAAGAAAACCATAACTACAGGTGGTCGACCACACGACACGGGATCAGTTGTGCAGGGCACCCAAAGTGGAGACAGAGCCAGATATTCCATCAGAGGGTAGTGTTACTCATGAGGTCAGTAGGGTCACATGGCACTTGACAATCCGACCCTCCATACAGATGAAGAGCAGTCAGTTGCGGGACCTCCCAGGTAGAGGTAGAGGTTCGATTGAGTCGGTCCGAAAAACTCAGAACTATGATCATTCTTTTCTGTTAAGCAATAGTGTTAAGGTTTATGAGTGTGGTTCTCAGTTTAGGGAGTCTAGTGTTGGTGTGGGGGCCAATGTATCCATACACCAGGACCCTGACTTTGGATTTTCGACTTAGTGCACAAAAACATTGATTGCGTGTCTGTTTCAAAATTTTTCATTAAGTCATATGAAACTAGGTCAGCTCACCATGTATAATTCTTTGACCATGTCACATCTATTTCTTTCAGGATGCTTCCCCACAGACGACCAGTTAGAGCCCCTAGAGTTGTATGCACTAATAGCCCACCGAGCGACAAGGATTCGGTGTAGGGCCCCTTTCTAGTGGAGGCACCAGCGGTACCACCACCATTTTTCCACTGATGCCACCATCCCCAACAGCAGATGATGCACGCTGTTTGATCGCATTGCACGAGTTCCAGCACTAGATGACACACAGGTTCTACGGAGAGACGGACCCACATGTGGCTGAGGATTTGATAGAGGATATGGATAGAGTTTTCAGGTTATTAGGAACACCGTCAGACATCATGGTTATCCTTGCTTCTAGCCTCCTTCAGGGAGTAGTAGGCAGATGGTGGATCCTGATGCTCTATGTCCACAACGAGGCAACCCTTATATGGGCAGACTTTGAGAGCCTGTTCTAGGCAGATTTCTTATAAGCAACCCTTTGAGCGGTGCGGATATTGGAGATAATTTATCTGTATTAGGGTAGGATGATGGTATTATAGTACTTAGCGAGGTTCACTTAACTCTCACGCTTCTCTACGAATATGGTACAAGACCTATTCTTTAGGGCCCGAACCTTCAAGTAGGTACTCAAGAAAGAGATAAGAGCCTCGATGATCTCACTCAGCATCTCGACACATGCGGGGGTGCTAGAGAGTGCCCTCCTAGTGGAAAGTTTCCACAATGAGTATCCACCAACAGCAAGTCCCACTAATAGTCAAAATGCAGTAGAGTATTCTGTAGCTGGAAGTAAATAGATGTCGCAGAGTTCCAAGATGACCAGACCTATAGGTGGTCGACCGCACGACTCATGATCGGTTGTGTGGGGAACCCAGAGGTGAGACAGAGCCAGATATTCCATGAGTGGGTAGTGTTACTCATGAGGCGGTCAGGGGTAACATGGCACGTGACTATCCGACCCACCTAACAGACAATCGATAGTCCGTTTAGGGACCTCATAGGAAGAGGCAGAGGTTCTATTGAGGTAGTCCTTTGAGAGCAGGCAGACATGGCAGATGAGCTGGTCGAGCAGCTGACAGCGGTCGATGTTATGAAGTGCTACCACCACCACTATATAGAGGACCTCCCTGACCGGAGTGAGCTGGTGGACATGGGAGAGCTTAGCTTCAGGAAGCTGAGGCGTAGGACCACGACGCTCTAGAGATGATACGAGGTATAATCTGTGTCTACTCCAACTTAGTTGTAGTTCTTATAAACACAGGTTCCAGTCCCTATTTCATAGCCTCTTCCCTAATTAGGTGCTCAGAGATTCCGATAGAGCTATTGGTTTGATCCATATAGCTAGAGACACCTATAAAAGAAGACTCGACAATTACGAACTGGTACCGGGAGTGCGATCTTACTCTAGGAGGCGAGAGCTTCGGCTGAGATCTCCTCGTAGCAACATCGAGGCCTTATGACATCATCTTGGGTATGGACTAGTTATTGATAGTCTATGCTTAGATTTATTGTATTAGGTGCAAATTATGGTGTGTCTGCATGGATGGGACCTTTTTTACCTTCACTGGTGAGATGGGATCCTTAGCAGTACAGGACGGACATACTCGGAGGATGGTGCAGCCGATCACCCACCAATAGCTTTCCTTACCCTTAGTGCAGTAGATGTGGAGAGTCTAACTTATCCTGTAGTGGGGGACCAGTACGTGGATGTTTTCCCTAATGATGTTCTAGGACTACATCTTCATAGATATGTGGACTTATATATTGACATGTACCATGGCATGGAATTGATATATACTTTATGACATCTGATGGCTCCTTCAAAGCTTCGCGATAGGAGGGTATAGCTGGAGGACATGCAGGGGAATGGATTCATCCGGCCTAGGGTTTCTCCCTGGGTAGGAACGATTCTATTCACCAAATAGGTGGACGGGAGCTTGCTACTCTGTGTCAACTACCATCGCCTGAACCAGGTGATCGTAAAGAAAAAGTACCCACTTCCGAGGATTGATGACCTCTTTGATCAACTCAAGGGCGCACAGTGGTTCATGAAGATATACCTCAGATTAAGCTATCGCCAGCTCAGAGATCGAGACTAGGATGTGTAGAAGATGTCCTTCAGGTGTCGGTACTGCCACAATGATTTCATGGTTATACCCTACGGTGTAACCAACGCTTCGTCAGTGTTCATGAGTCTCATGAATAGATTCATCCAGCCTTACCTTGATTGCTTTGTCGTAGTATTCATTGATGACATTCTGATCTACTCGAATATTGAGGAGGAGCACGGATACCATTTACACGTAGTACTGGACAGACTCTGATAGCAGCAGCATTATTTTGTGCTCTCTAAGTGCTAGTTTTGGATACTAGAGATTCACTTCTTGGGACACGTCATCTCGGAAGCTGGAGTTACGGTAGATCCAAAAAATATTGAGGCAATACTTTCTTGGTAGTCACCCATGAGTGTGATGGAGGTACGGAGATTCCTAGGCTTGGTTGGATACTATTGGAGGTTCGTTATAGATTTCTCTAGAGTAGAAGCACCACTATCATCCTTGAAAAAGAAGGGGAAACCCTTCGTCTGGTCAGAGAGATGCCAACAGAGCTTTAAGGAGCAGAGGTAGAGGTTGACTAGTGGCCCCATCATGAGGCTTTCAGAGGAGGGCGTAGGGTACATTGTATATTGAAATGTGTTAGGGACCAGAATCGAGTGTGTCCTAATGCAGAAGCAAGCAGTGATCTCATATAGTTCTTCATAGTTGAGACAGCACGAGCAGGACAACGCTACCCATGACCTGGAGTTAGCAGCAGTGGTCTTCGCCTTGAAGACGTGGAGACACTATCAGATGTGTGATCTTTTTACCATGTACTCTGATCAAAAGAGTCTAAGGTATATCTTCTGTCATATAGACATGATCCTGAGATAGCAAATATGGCTTGAGTTTCTCTAGGACTATGACTTCGTGATAGTCTATACTCCTTGGAAGGGGAACGTTGTTGCGGATGTGCTCAATAGGAGGACTGGCATTCAGTTTCTAGGAGAGGCGACAGAGCAGCTAGCTGCCTTGCAGATATCCATTGTGGATAGAGATGGAGTTGCATGTCTTCAGTCACTTACAGTCACCCATCAAATTCTTCAGCAAGTCAGGGAGGCACAACGTAGAGACACTGACTGCATGACACGACGTGCTCAAATATCCACAGGGCAGGCAGCTGATGGATTTCTTGAAGGTGGGGAACACATCATGCTCTTCATAGTATGTACCTTGGTACCAGTTTCACTTAAGGAAGAGTTTTTGAGGGAGTTCCACACATCCCCTCTATCGGTATATCCATGAGTGGGAAAGATGTACCAGGTCCTCAGACAACAGCATTGGTGGCCAGGTATGAAGAAGCCAGTAGCGAAGTTTGTCTCATGATGCCTCGCTTGTCAGAAAGTGAATGAGGAGCACCAGGTACCAGTAGGCTTGGTTTATCCCTTAGAGGTCCTAGAGTGAAAGTGGGATGGGATATCCATGGAATTCATGGTGGGTCTTCCATGTACATTCCGGAGTCACAACTTGATATGGGTGATCATAGAATGACTCACCATGTTAGCCCAATAACTACCGATTAGAGATAAGGGTTCAGTTGGGAGCATGTGACACCCTTATGTGCAGGAGAGAGTGTGTTTTCATGGATTACCTTCTTCTATTTTCTCCGAACGTGACGCACAGTTTACTTCTCAGCTATGGAAGGGTTTGCAGTAATCTTTCAGGGCATAGCTTCACATGAGCACCACCTTCCACCCTCAGAATGATGGTCAGACCAACCGAACCATCCAGACCCTTGAGGACATGCTTCGTGCTTGTGTCCTCGACTTCAATCACTGCAGTGTGGATCCCTTTCCTTTGGGGGAGCTCCCCTACAACAACAGATATCACTCCACCATCGGAATGACACCTTTTGAGGGCTTGTATGGTCGAACAAGCAGATCACCATTGTGCTAGACAGACCAAGGGGAGTCAGCACTAGTGGGACAAGATTTGGTATGGGCTACCATGGAGAAGGGGCAGATCATCCAAGCCCGGAAGAGGACTACATCGAGCAGGAAGAAGTTGTATGCTTAAAGAGATGGAGACCTCTGGATTTCGATGATGGCGACCAAGTCTTCCTACGGGTCTCACCTCGATGAGGTCTACGGAAATTTGGTCAAGGAAGAAAGTTATCTTTGTGGTTCATCAGAATATTCCAGGTCCTTAGAAGATTTGGCGTGGTGGATTACCACCTGACTCTTTAACCTTAGCTGCATCGGGTGTAAAAAGTCATTCATGTGTCTCAGTTGAGTAGATACGTGCAGGACTCATCCCACATCATCGTCCATGGAGAGCTGGACATCGATGATTGGGAGACATTCACGGAGGTTCCAGTGGAGATTGAGTATTGACAGGAGTGGGTCCTATGTGGAAGGTCGATACCTATGTTGCACTTTTTCTGGGAGCACGGGAACCTCCAAGAGAGCACATTGGAGAAGGAGGCTCATATGCGTGCTCAGTACCCATATTTGTTCCCTTCGTTTGAGTTTTAGCTTACGGGGACGTAATGACTTGAGGTGGGGAGAATTTAAAGACCCGTAATTTTTTATGGGATTTTTTTTCATAAATACATTGGAATTTTACGGGTCCACAGTTTCTGATGGCAATTGATTCCGAGGCCCGATGTGCCCGCAATCAAATTCTGATATTTTTTTCTGGTTTGTTCAATAAACGTACATTCGGAATTTATAACTTTTGAACAGGTGAAAGGAATTGAAATATGAGGGCACCGTTGAACTCGCAACATCAATGATTTCTTATTGAGGCCTTAACTGCAGTTGCGTTTTATCGAGAGTAGATGTTTGTTTTTGGGGGTTTTTAATTAAATTGAATAAAGTTAATGATTTAACATTACTTTTTGTTTGTGGTTAAAACCTCCATGGGGAGTTTGGAGGTGGGGGCCACAACACCATAACCTCACATGGATGGATTATTATGTAGGTCCCACCAAATCACTCTAACTCCCCTTTATCCACCTCAAACCCGCAATAAAATTTTGTAAAAGTCCCTATAATGTGGGGGAGCCTCCCCACCTTCCCTCGCCTTTTAATTTCCAACTCCACCAATTAATTAATTGAATGATTTATTTTAATTCAAATATATTTGAATTCTTTTTACAACAATTAAATAACAGGTTGGCGTTACCCATTATTTTGGTTGGTAATTCTTTTGGGTAGAAACTTGAGAGAGAACTTCATCCTCTCAATGAAGAACGCGATGAACACTCCCTCTATAGAAAATCGACACCGTATTTTCCTTCTTCAACCGAGGAAATGAAAGAGATGCGACGCCAATGAGGAATGTTGACTTCATCTTCAACTTCGTCACCTATGAATGCCCATTCGCCAACGACGGGTACATATCTTCCACTTTCGACGTTGACGGAACGACGCCACCTTCCTGCGACTCCGTCAATCAACACTGACAAGCAAGGTAGGGGTTTGAGTTTCCTTGATACCATTCTACGTCGTTCAATATTTTGGTTTACATTATGCCGAATGTTATCAACAAAACATGGGGGGTTCTGATCGCAACAACACGGTCAACCTTCCCCCTTTCGATCTTGTTTTATGTTGATGACGGAAGCGAACAACGACGACTGGATTCGGGCCGACCGCGAGGAAACTGGGGGTGCAAGACCACCTGGTCACTAGAATAGCGTGGCAATACCATTCCACAAAGAGGAAAGGAGAGTCGTGGCAATATCGGGCCACGGCGGAGGAGCACAGCGTCGTCCCACCGTGCAGAGGGTAGCAGGAGTCCGTCGACAAGGCGGGCTGTGACGGAGGGGTGCGACACCATCGCGTCACGCCACTGATGCATGACCACAACCAGGGTGTGCCGCGGTGGGAGAATAGGGTTGTGGAACAATCGTGCCATGACAGAGAAGACTCACGACCTAAGGTAGTGGTGGACAAGGGAGGGCGGCCGGCAAAGCTAGTCGCCGATGCGCGCCGGGAGGGACCCTTCATGTCCCGTGGTTACTAGAGACGGATCCTTGCCCTGGCTGTTTTGGGAGCCCGACGGTGTAACACCCCTATTACACGGCCAGTTGGGAACCCGGGCCAGGCCACACGGCCAGCTGGGCGCCACACGAGGAGTCGGGTGCCACATAGGTAGCCGGGCAGGGCCTCATGGCCAGCTAGGCCGGGCCACACGGCCAGCCGGGCGGGGCCACATGGGAAGTCAGGCTGGGCCACAGGGTTCATCGGGCCTCGCCACATGGCCAGCCTGGCTGGGCCACACGACAACCCTGGTCAGGCCCCACGACCAGCCAACTAGGTCGGGTTGTGCCTTCGAGCTGGGCCACACCTTCAGGCCCGACCACGCCTTTGGGCCGGGCCGCACCTTCGGGTCGGGCCTCCCCTTCAAACTGAGTCAGAGCCTGGTCGTTACCCAGGTCAGGTCGTGTCGGTCTGACTGGGTCAGACCGGACCCAGACCTGTCGGACCCGATTACACCTTTTCACCAACAACTCTTGCTACTGGTGTCTGTTTGAGGAACCGTCAGCAATGCCGAAAAGAATGGAAATAATTTGTCCCTTTTAGAAGACCCCACAGGAGTTCGGGGAATATTTGAGATGCATTCAGGTTGGTTCGTAGACGAATCCAACTTGTCCCCCAGGATTAAAAGGCTAATAACTCTCAGATTCAGTGTCTGATTGACGCGTCGTCTATTGCGTTGAGATCCCATTGAAGTGGAGGGCATTTGAGATACTTCCACATGATTCTTTATGACTTTTGTAGTATCGACCTATAGCTCGTGGAGTGGATCCTTCCGGATATGAGCTTATAGAGTTTAGAGACCTAGTAGCTAACAGACCCGACTACAGCTTGACCGATTCGACTCGGAGTGATTCAACTTGACCAGTGCAGAGCGCCTAGTAGTTAGTGGTAGACCCATGGAAGAAGGATCACCTGGTAGTTGGAAGGAGACCCACAACACTTTTCAGGAGGAGCACCATTGCAGGCTATAGGGGGAGCGCCTGATATTTGGAATTAAACCGACAACGGACGCAGTGCGTGATAGTTGGTTGTAGACCTGCGGTACATGACAGGAGGCGTACCTCAACAGTCTAAGGTTAGTTATTAAAACCTCAGTGTCGCGGCATGCCCACTATTATCGATAGAGAATGAGTTCTCCAATAGTTGTTGTTTTGATAATGAAAATCCTTGTTTGAGCTGATTCAATGACCTTTGTTTTTTCCTCATGATTGAGATGGGTTATTTGATAAAATAGGTATATATTTGGGAATATAAAAAAGAAATGGTTATCCATTGATTTTCATACATTTTTTTTTATACTTGATGGATTTTTTGAGACCATGATGGCCTTGGGGTCCCTATTGAGTATTATAACAAGATCATTGATCATGCAAATAGTGGTTTTTTATATCCTTAGATAAAACACATTTTCCCAGTTTTGTTCTTTCTTTTTATTTTTTAAGAAGATGTTCAATAAATAAAACCAATGTGACTTCCCAAAATCTCATTTAATCTCTCCAAATAATATTTAATACATGATTTACATCCCTTCCACAAAATTTCTTTCCCCCCACTATTTTGTTTGATAATCCTGAAAAATATTTAAAGGAACATATAAATGGATAAGATAGGCTTTTAACATAGATAATTTCCTAACATGGATATTCATGGAATCTATGGGTTTTAAATTATATTATTGTATGGTGGGTAAAATGATAAGGGCTAGGAAAAAAATTCTTCAATAATTTTAAAATTGATCGTGTTCAGTCATAGCTTCAATAAGATGCAACAAATGTTCTAAAAGAATAGATGGATGACTTTCTCTAGAAAAATACAATTGAAAGAATGGAAAATATTGGCTCGTTGGATTTGTTGAGAATGTGAAAATGGTTTTTGTAAAGTCATTAATATAAATAAATTAAAATATTTTTATCAATGAATACAAAAACGGAAATAAAAAATAGGGAAATTTCGTAGAGAAATTTCATTTACAATGATCAACATCATTCTCATATCATGATTTATTAAATCTAATCCACATGATTAGCCTAATAAATTCTTTTTCCAACTTTTCTCATTAATGTTTATTGATGAATAAATTCAAACTCAGGGCATTAAAATTATACTAAGCATTTAATGTCTATTTGTTAAGTGGATTGAAGGAATAATCAAATGAAGAGAATGTAATAATAATTTAAAGGATCTAATTAAATGTGGGTAAAATAATATAAAAATATATAATTAAAACAATTATCCCCATTTAAATTTTTTATTTAATCATATATGTTCATGTTCTTTATATTATATATTCCTGATGTGTAACTTTCCTTCTAGATATGTAATTCTATTATATCCTCTTTTATGGATTTGTGATTATTTTTTTCGCGTTAGGTATTGAAGGTCTTGAATTTAGAAATAAACATGAGAAATAATGTGCCATTATCAATGAATTTTGAAATATTTGGAGAGAGTGATTGTGTACCTATAAAAACAATAATAAACAAAAAAACAAAAAACATAGGTTTCCTCCTAGAAGTGCTTTTGTTTTGGGTCATCGGTTGAACATTAAATCTATTAGCATTTGATCACGTGATGGATAATGGAAAATTTATTACCTCTTTGGGGTCCATAAATGGTATCATTTGGGTCCAATCCTTGTAGGTTAGCCCCTTTCCTTCTTCACTAAACATATTTGTTATTCTTGGTGGTATAATTGCTTGATCTCCACTAGAATGACAAGCTATTTCTTCCACAATCCAAATAAAATAAATGTATGTTCATTTATTATCCATTTGAGTTGTCCTTACTCGAATTTAGTGGATTCAGCCCCTCCACTAGTGTTATTATTAATGTTCTTCAGCTTCATTTTCTTCTTGAGTTGATAGTCCCCTTCCACAACAAAATCTAACTAATGTACCTCTCCTATCATAGCAATATCTTCGGATTTAGATATTTTTCCATCTCCAAACTCGTTTTCCTCTTTCATATTGTAGTTATTTATTTCTCAATTGATATTGAAACTTAATTGATCACTCCAAAAACTCATACATTGTTCTAAATTTTGAACATCCACCAACACATTCCATGTGCTTAAAAATAACCTTCCCAAAATGAGTGGAATGAACTCATCATCCATATACAACAATAGAAATTTTATATCTATTTATAATTTTTCCACTCTAATAAGTATGTACTTGATGACTCTTCAAGTATGCTTAACTGTTGAGTCTACTTATTGGGCAGAAATTATTCTTTGATTCAGGACTTTGAGTACCATACTCTTGAAGGTTGTAGAAAATTCACACAAATCATTATCACTTTTTTCACCTCTGATAAATATGGGAATTGAAAAGCTACATTGATTACTTTTCTTCGTAGGTTGGTCCCTTGATTCCACAACTGTAACACAACGAGATCTGGTCATTTTTCGATATACATAAATCATTTGAAAATTTTAATCCACACAACACTATATATATATATATGTTATATAATTGAACAATGTTTTTCATTATGTTATACGTAACACCAAGGGAATATTTCACTACACACAATAACAAATAGGATAGTGTTACACACAACAACAAGTATAAGTGAAGAAACACAATACTATTATAATTATTTTAATAGGATATTTATAACCTAGCCAATAAACATATGATATGAATAGAAATTAATAATTTTTAAAATAATAGATATAATGGTCTTGATAATGAAAAATTTAATTTTTAGTAAAGTCTTTATATGTCTAAATCTCATGTTATGTAAAAAAACTACGTTTTTTTCCTTTTGTGAAAAATAAAATAATTAATTTTAGTCACATCTAAAAAATTAATTTGGGAAAATATATATCATTTTTGAATTTATAATATCAAAATTCTTTTGTATTTTTTGAAAAAGTTTCAAATTTTCATGAATAGTGAAAAATATTATATAGTAGTCAAAAATATACTATTTCATTTACATAGTTATTTATACATTAAATCTACATTAATGTAAAACTAGATAAATAATACATAAATTAATCTTATTTATTTCATTGGAATCATTTTTATAATAAAAATTGATATAAAACTTCACTGAAATTGTTTAACGTCTTCTTACCCACCTTCTAGCCAAATTTATGGGATTTGTAGTAATTTTAATTTTACCTCTTATGTTAATTGAATTTTTTAAAACTACCATACATAATTTTAATTAGTATGGAAAATGTTTTCTAATATTGTCCAAAAAAATGTGATTATTAAATTTTGTATTTTATTTACTATGGCTAATGGTAAATAGGGTAATTAAATGTAGTAATATTAATATAATAATGTTTAATTACCCTAACACTTGTTCTAATTTTATTGGATTGTTTTATTTCAAACCAAATAAACCTTAGTTCAATAATATTATCATTTTTATGCCTCTTGTGTAAGATGAAGAAATTTATTATATTTTATTTAAAGGATAGATAAAATGTCATATTCAAACATTAATAAATAAAAACATTTAATATATGTTAATACATTAGATAAATAAGAGTTTAAATATTCATAAGATATAAAATAAATATATCTACTTCATGGTAATTTATTTTTAATTTATAGATCGTATATAATTATATTAAATTTTGACACAACGATGAGGCAGTGATTGAGTATTTCATTGAGATATCAAATAAATGATATTTGAAATTTTAAATTAAATATAATCTGAATTACTTAATGACAAAAAATAATTTTGTAGATAAATAATAAATGTTAGTGACATTTTGGAAGTAAATTTTAAAATTTATCAACTTGATTTTATACTTTAAAAATGAAAATATTAAAAACTATTAAAATTTACATAAATGTTATTTTAAAATAAATACTATTTTATTAAATGATAAAAAATTCATAAAAATCTACTGTATATCAAAAAAATGTAAAATTTTAACTAAATCATAATTGTTCCAGATATGATTTGTTATCATTTTATAGTAACTATGTTGTATATATAGTATAAAAATACAAGAAGAATCTGTAAGAGTTAAACTTCTTAACTATGGGTTTAATCCTAAAGATAATGATCATTTTATGAAAAAAAAGTTATAAATTAATTTTTTGGTGGGATTTTTACCAATCCAAATATTATATAAGAAATAAATCACTTTATATATAGTATAAACTGACATAAAATTTATATCAAAATAATAATTTATAATCTACCAAATGTTCCCCTCACCCATATTGTAAATGGAAACTTCTCCTTCTCTTAAACTAAAACCTATAAATCCCTTTTGGGCTAGATAACCCCTCACCATTTCCTCTCCCAAAATCCCTAACTATATCTATTAATCCATACATTTGGAATAAATCCAACCTATGGGGTCCTTTTAAACAAATCAAAAGGAAATTCCCCAAAAAGAGGTAATTGTTTTACCACATCTTTCAATGTTCTTTCCTACTTCTACTTAATATTTAACTATTATTTCTATATCAATGTAACTAATCCATCATAGAATATATTATGATACGTTTCTATGATTTCTTGAAAACCATATTTCCTCTTTAACACATCCTTCAAAAAAACAATATCATCAAGCATGTGTATGTACGACATAACGTCTCCACATCGTGGTGTAAACTATTTTTCATGTATAGTTTTTTATGGGTATAACAATGAATATGTAAGATTTAAATAATAAATAGAACATGTAATTATTTCATTAAAATTTATATTCAATCCAATTCTATTCTATTTAACCCTTAGGTAGATAATATCATCACTCGTGCGTATGTACTGCTTACTATCTCCACGATGCGATGAGATTCGTCTTCTAGGTTATGCATTAAAGAATTATTATAAAAATATATATTAATAATAAGTATGATATATATTTCATAATAATTCTAATGTAATAATATATTTATATATGTATTTAAATAAAATTTATTCACATACTTACATTGAATATGATAAGTAAAAAGAAACATCTTTCATGTGTTCGTACATCCTACCATCTCCATGAACGGTGTATTCCATTTCATATATAAACATATTATATATAGTTATATTATTAATATATAACATATATGATTCATTTTAAACATTAATTATGTAATTAAATCCTGATATAATCAATATTATCAAGAAAATATTTCAAAACATGTACAATAAAGAAAGTGATTATTGCCTGAACTGTTGCTTGAAAATGAAAATTGTTAATAAAAATGTATTATAATGTCATAAATGAATAATCTATGATATAATAATTAATATTATCATTCTGTTAGAAGTTATAAATATTTTTAAAACCATTATACAAGAGTATTGGACACATAAAGAGAGTATAAGACCTTAGGAATGTGGATTTTTCTCTCCCTTTTAATTTTTGTGATATATATGTTATGTTCACCACTCTATCCTTTGGTTTGGTTTATATACTACCCAAGATTGTATTATATATATATTATACTTAAATTTATGGTTATTAACATGTCTATTTTATAATCTGTCATTCATCGAATTTATGATTCAAAAGTTACCAAGTCAATAAAATGTTTTGTCTCAAAGTGACTTCATTGAGATACATGTTTGGTTATGCACCCAAACTCTTTTTAGGAGTGTATATATTTAAATTTTACAAGTTTAATAATGAATCTAATTATTTTCATGATATTTTATTCTTCATGAAATATATATTCTTACATGGAGTGTATGATCCAAGTTACCATGTTATAAGAGTTTATTGAGACAATGTAATAGTTTTTTCAAGATTTTTTATGTTTATATTTACTTTAATGAAATAATGGGACCTATATCTCATGTAAATTCATGATTTTTATTATCCTCAATTTTATCATGATATACTCATGTATTGGAACCATATTTGTACTCTTTGTTACATAATAATATGATTTTAAGAATTCCCAACATTACCCTCCAATTGGTTAGAAATCTATGTTTTCCAAAGAGGGGTTCCAAAAATGATATACCTTTATCCTATAAGATTTAAAATAAATTTTGTCCATTTTTTTCTTTTTAAATTTTTTTTAAAGGGAAGGTTATTATAAATTTCCAAAATATGAACATTTTGATCATTTTTACTATGGAATTGGAATCTTCTTCTGACCTCGTATGACATGTATGGATTTACATAGCTTTATTTATTCAAATATACTATTGTATATATGAAATTATAGTCGTTAAGAAAAAAATTTTAAAGGTAATTTAAAGGAAAATATTTCAAAAAATAATAATTCAATTTATCTGTATATGTTTTCCAATCTATTTTCTAGTAATAGTATTTTCAAATGATATTATGCATTAAAATTTAATTTTAAAAAATTAATGTATTTATTCCTCAAGAAACGTTATTGATTGATATTTCAAAATTATTTTCCATCTACGATAATACCTATAAGTGTTACTCAATCCCTTTAATGAAATTTCTTAATGGTTCCATTCAAATCCTTTCTAAGAATTAGTTATTATAAATGACATGGTATATATGAAATCCATTTATTTTACATGGGTTATATGCTTCTAAAACAAACTTATTTTTCACAAATTATTATTCAATAAAATTATTATCAAACCTATGTCTATTGCATATGTTATAATGTGATGAAATTTAATTTATTCCCAATTCAATTTCTGGGGTTACTATTTGATGTTTATAAAACCCATACCATTTCATTTGGTAATGATAAATGTTTTTTGATATCAAAATTGAATAAGGGAGAGCATCCTAATCCCAAAAAAGGGGGAACATGGGTGAACATACAAATCCTGAAAAAAGAGTGTACACATGAAGGAATCCTATTCTTGAAAGAATATGTTACATAGAAGGACATTCAAAGCCCAAAAGAGTAGGGTTTACATGGGGACATACCAATCCTGATATAAGAGGGCACATAGGAGTTCATCCCATGCCTAAAGTGGGATAATGGGTGATTAAACCAAGCATAACATGTTTCAAAGGCATCGGTAGGTCACCTTTACATAGGTCTTTATATGCTTATGTGTATTTCATAATCACATATTTTATTCCTATTTTTTGCTATCTTGGGTCTTGTTCATTATTTCTTTATGATTCTTGTCAATATTTGTTTTGATCTCCGATATCAAGGTTATGATATTCAAATGTTATGCCCAAATTCCATCCCATTTTTTCCATGTTACGCTTGTGAATTTATTTATTAACACTCATTGAGAATCTCAACTCACCCCTTTCATATTTTTCTATTCTCTAGGTTATGAACAACGCTTTTAAGTTGATGTACTAATGGTGTATATCATTATGGGATATGTGGAAAATATTTCACTAGGATATATGATTTTGTTTCCAAGATTACAAATCCACTAAACTATTATGGTCCCCAAGAAGGAATTTTTTTAATGTACTAAATATTCATATAAAATTATGTAATATCCATGTATTTTATGATTGGGTTTCTATATTTGGTATCAGAGGAATGGTTTGGTCATCATTTGGAAACTATGATTTTAAAACATTAGTGTAATCTCTAGAGGTATTTTAAATGATATGTTTAGGGATTTCTTAAGGATAAATCTATGTATATGTTATAATCCTAATTATTTTCTTGATAATCATTAATAACCTATGATTATGAATATGATATCATAGATTGAAAAACATTAAGAAGTTTAACTTAATTATATGTTTTTAATATCTAATATGTATTTCTCACACATTAATTTCTGATTTTAGTTAATGAATATAATTGTGTATAACATATTCAACCGTGAATGTTATATATGGGGTAAGTATGTGAATTTTGAAAAAAATTATTTACCATGTGGAAATCCCATAAATAAAATCTCTAAGTTCATACGGGTATTGGTTATACTACTAAGGATAAAGATACTACAAATGACATATGAAAGGTATTTCTAGTTCGAGCATTATTGTTTACATTATGCCACAGAAACATTGTTTAATTAAGGTTGAAGAACCATCAGACATGATTTATTTTATTGGAAAGTCTTAGATGATGGATCCAATGTAATGCTTTATGAATAGTGTTGGTTGACTGAGGCATATCTGAATCATAATTCAAATATTATATGTCATGAATCATGAAATATGTAAGTATTTTCATGGAATGCATCTCATTAGGGATTGGAAAGGATATGTTGTCTAGTTACAGGGACGAAAAATGTAATTTAAGGGTTTGGTGATATACATTGATAACACGTAATTATATTAAGGATAGCCATTAATATTTCCCTTATGTTATGATATTAAGGTTTGTATATAGATATGTTGGATATGAATAAGTAAATCGGATAATTATAGTCTGTTTGGACCAAATTGTGGATTTATTTTCAAGAGTTTTATGCTATCATTGATTATTATACAAATTTTTAGGACATAAAGAACATATCCAATGAGATTTAGAATAAAGAAATAAGTATGATATCAATAAGTATATATGGTAAATCAAGTAATAGCCATCTCTTAAGATAATACTTGATAAATGTCTTCAAATGATTACAATGTCAAAACCATGAAATACCATATGATATATGGGAGATATATGATAATGTTAGTGGACTCCTATCCAAAGACTTGGATTTTTAGATTTCAGAATGATTTTTGGTAATATCAACTTATGGAATGGTTTTGTTAAACATCCAATAAGTTTTTGATATTATTGTATTATCTCACCATATTACAATTTATACATATTTTATAACATATTCTATCCTTTTTCTTAAAGATAGTTAGAATGAACTATCATTCTTATCATGATTTGCTACCACTTCAGGAATAACTTCATTTGATCGAATAAGAAATGGAGTGGGAATTTATCATGGAACCAAAAAGGGTGATGTTATACCGAATCAATTAACTATATATTCTCTTAAAATTATTCAACATTAAGTAAAGGGATATAGATGTAAAAGGGTGTCATATTATCATAGTTTTTTACGATATCAATGACCTATGTCAAGTTTGTTTAGTTTAAGAATTTCTGATTGTTAACATTCCTTAGATCACCATCTTTCTCGTGATCAGTAATCTTTATCAATCTTTATATTTATTTATCCTTTTCCTCCACACCCAAATCATCACCTATGTTGTCCTATGTGGAAACCTAATTATGAGATACTTTGGGTAACTGTTACTTTCCAAAAATTTATTTTCAAAATAAATTTTTATACTTCATTTTCATGATGTTTGTTTTTATTAATTTATCATTCATATATTAATCCTTTTATAACCTAGATGAATTTCGAGGGCCAATATCATTTTAAGGGAGGGAGAATGTATCACCCAATGTTCTTGTGAATTTTATTTCAAATTAATTTAATCATTTGATATTTTTTCTACGTATGATAATAAATATAGATTTTATTATTATTTAATATCACAATATTTTGTATTATGTTATATAGAACATTAATGGAATCTTGTACTACACACAACACTTACATGACTTATGTTACATGCAACATTGAGTTTCTATGAAACGAATCATTATAATTATAATTTTTTAAATAAAATATGTATAACCAATCTATTAATCATATGATATGAATAATAATGTCTAATTTTTAAAATTTTAGTTATAATTATTTTGATAATTAAAAATGTAATCTTTAGTGAAGACTTTATATGTTTAAAATGACTATTTTATTAATAGAACTGTGTTTTATGTCCTTAAATGATAAATAAAAAAAATTAATATTATACACTCACTAAAATTCAATTTGGTAAAATTTTAATCGTTTTTGAGTTAATAATATCAAGATTATCTTAGGATTAATTTTTCTTATTTTTCTGAAAAGTAAAAAAATTTTATGAATAGTCAAAAATGCTACATAGTTGTTAAAGACAGATTTTTCATTTAAAAACTTTTTTTAATTAAAATTTATTTAGAAGCCAGAATAGATAAATAAATCATATATTTATCCCATTTTGGTCATTTGAATCATTCAAATAATGAAATATTATATAAAAATTCATTAATCTTTTTTAACGTCTTTTTACGAGCCTTCTAGCAACATTTGCGGTATTAGAAGTAAACATAATTTTACCACATCTGTGAACTAAATATCAAAAAATTAACATACGTGGTATTAACTAATATGAAAAAAATACTCTATTAGGATAAAATTAATTTTTTTTGAATATTAACTTTTTTTTACTATTATTAAAGTTAAATAGGGTTAGTAGAGGTAAAAATAAAGTTGTAATAATATAAAATTACCCTAAAAAACGTACTAATTTCATTGGATAAGTTTATTTCAAAACAAATCAACCTTATGCAAAAACAATTTATCCCCTTTATGAAAACTGTGTAAGATTAAAATATTTATTATATTTTATTTAAAGGATAGTTACAAAAGTGATATTCAATAATTAATAAATATTAAAATTAATATAGGTATATACTTAAGGTAATGTAGACTATAAATATTAATTGTATATCTAAAATATTTATCTACATCTGTATAATTGATTTATAATTTTTCGATGTTGTATTTTTATATTAAATGATGACACAAAGAGGATGTATTAATTGTTTATTTAATTAAGATATCAAATAAATGATATTAAAAATATTAAAATAAATATAATTTTACTTAATTAATTATGTATAATAATTTTTTAGATACCTTATTAATTTTAGTGACATATTGAATGATTTTTTTGAAGTTATCATGTTAGTTTCATATTTTAAAAAATGAAAATATTGAATACTATTAAAATTTATATATTTGATATTCTTAAATAAATACTATTTAATTAAATGATATAAAATTCAAAAAAATATACGGTTTATAAAAATAGCGTTTATAATTCCTTTTATTTCATAGATAATCTAATTTTTGTTCTTTTGGAATTCAATTGTCACTATATTAACCCTATTGAGTAAAAATACAAAAAGGGGAGGTAAGAGGAAAACTGTAAAACTAAGGGTTAAATCCAAATGATAAGATATCATTTATGACCTAAACATTTATAAAATTATTTTGTCCAGGGTATTTATACCATAATAATTTTATCCAAGAAATAAATAACTTTTTATCTCTTTCAAACTGAATATAAATTTATAATAAAATAATATTTTAGGATTTTCCAAAAGAGCCCCGCACCTCTTTTATAAATGGAAACTTCTCATTATCTTTCATTCACTCCTATAAAGCCTCTTTTAGAAGGCAAAAACCAGACCATTTTCTCTCACAACATCATTTAATACATCATAGTGTCCTCACATTTTGTAGAAATCCATTCTATTGAGTCCTTTTGTACAAATTAAAAGGAGGTACCCAAAATAGAGGAAATTATTTTACCAACTCTTTCAATGTTCTTTTCTACTTCTACATCAAATTTAGATTTATTTTCCATAAAAATGTAATTAAAAATAAAATAATATTTTCGTACTATTTTTTAGTATTATGGGACAACCCTATTCCTCTTTTTATTTATCGTTCAATAAACCATATCACCATGCGTGTGTACATACAACTTACCATATCCACGATGTGGTGTAAACTGTTTTTCATGTACGATTCATTTTTTGGAGTAAAAAAAAGAATATAAAGGATTTAAACAAAAAATATAACCTTATATTATTTATTTAACATTAATATTCATTATAATTCCATACAATTTTGTAATTAATGATATTGTATTGTCACTCATGCATACATACGGCTTACCATCCCCACAGTAGGATGAGATTCATCTTCCACATTCACCCTTCAAGAATGATTATAAAAATTTATGTTTTGATTAATTATTAAATAAATGACATAATAATACTACTAAAGTAATATATTTATAAATTTATGTATATATAATTCATTCAAATACTTCCATTCAATACGATAAGAAAATAGAACAAACGTTCATGCGTACGTACAACCTACAGTCTCCATGAATTGTTTATTCCATTTAATATATCTATATATTATATGTAATTTTATTCAATATATATGATATTTAAATAATTTTAATCATTAATAATGTAAGTAAATCATGTTCTAATAAATAATATTAAGAATAAAAAGTCAAAACACGTAGGATAAAGAAAGCGATTATTACCTGAAATGTTTATTTATCTTTGATATTTTTAATAAAGAGTAATTTAAAGTCATAAATGAGTCAACTATGATATAATAAATATTATTATTATTCTTTTAGAAGTTATAAATATATTTAAAACCATTATACAGGATGTTCATACATGTATGATGAGTATCAGACCTAAGGTAAGGGGATTATTGCCTCACTTTTAATTTTAATGAGATACATGTTGCTTTCACCACTCTTTACATTCTTGTGGTTTATGTAATTCACATTATTATATTATATATATTTTCCATAAATTAATAGATATTATTATATCCATTTTATGATACTTTATTAATGGATTTCATGATTCAAAAGTTACCAAATTGCTAAAATGATTTGTCTCAAATTGCCTTCTTTGAAACTTGTGTTTTGTTATTCACCAAAACTATTTGTCGAAGTGTATATATTTACATTTTATATTATATATCATGATTATAAATATTTTTCATGATACTTTATGCTTAGTGTAATTTAATATCTTACATGGATAGTATGATCCAAAGATACAAATTTATAAGAGTTTATTGAGACAATCTCATAGTTTTTTTTGAGATTTTTTATATTTATGATTACATTGATGAAATCATATGATCCATATATAATGAAAATTCATTAATTTTATTATCCTATAGTTATTATTGATTAAATCATGTAGTGGTAGAATATTTATTCTCATTTTTACTTATGAAACTATATATATGAAATCACAACAATACCCTCCCTTCGATAGGAAATATATGTTCTCTAAAAAGGGGTTCATTGAACATTATAATGCTATCCTATAAAACAAAAAATAATGTGTTTTCCCATTTTACTTTTAACAATCTCTTCAAGGGATTATTATTGTCTCTATCCATACTAGGCACATTTCTAACCATTTTTTCATGCAAAAGGAAGGTTATTTTGGCCTTATACGATATGTACGAATTTAACCGCAATCACTTCTTTGAAGATCCCATTGAATTTTTAAAATGTAAATCACTAAGAAAATTATTTTGAACATAATTTATTTAAATATAGTTTTAATAATTATTTAATTTATTCTTTATATTTTTTCAAATATTTTCTCTTTGAAAATGATTTTATAATGGTTTTTTGCATTAAAACAAATTTTTAAAACAAGAAAGGATATTTTTCTCAAGAAATGTTTTTGAAAGATGTTTCAAAAATATTTGACAACTAATATTACATAATTTTATATTACTAATTATTTTCAAGGAAATATTATAATGTTTCCATTAATATCTTTTCTATGAATGGGTTATGCATGTTTTCAGGGTATTTATGAAATCAATTTCCTTTCCATGGGTTTTATGCTTTTGAAACCCACTTATTTTCATGAGTTATTCTTCAATGAAATGATTATGAGTCCTATCTATTTTCAAAAATTTATGATGTAATGAAATTAAATTGATTACCATTTCATTTTTTTCAGGTTATTATTTTATGTTTATAACACCCATATCATATTATTGGGTATGCTATGATGAATGTTTCGTGGAACATGCATATATGATTTCGTTATTGTGATGGGTGGCACCTATATCTCCCTATAATGAATTGGGTAATGATAAATGTTTTATGTGCTCAAAATGAATATGGGAGAACATACCAACCCCAAAACAAGAGTGAATGGAGGAGAAAATTTCATTCACAAACCAGGATGGTACATGGGAGGATATCCCAATCCCAAAATAAGTTGGTATATAGGAGGAAGTAAAAATCCAGAAAGAAGAGGGTACACTGGAGGAAATCCCAATCTAGAAATTATAGGGTATGCATGAGCCCATCACTATGCCTGAAGTAGGTAAATGGGTTATTAACCAAATCCTAACATGTTACAAAGGCCTTGGATTTCCACCTTTACATATGGGTTTTATGTGCTTTTGTATTTACCACAATTCCATATTTTATTCCTTTGTTATGATCCCATGGTTCATGTTCATTATATACATATGCCACAATCCATTTTTATTTTATTTTATTGAAAATCCACTTTGAGGGTATGTGGGAACCAACGCAATCCTTCAACATCCAGCCACAGCATAAAAACACACATTACATATTTCAAATATCAAAATAATAAAACAGAATGAAATCATCGTGCCAAGACAATCAGCATGCACATGTTTCATTATATACATATGATTAATTTAAATCATTATTATGATATCTCATATGAAGGTTATGATAATAAAATGTTATTCTCATGTTACATACACTATTTTTCATGTTATGGTTATTCATTTATTTATTTAACCTTACAGAGCCTTTGATTTCACCCCTTTCTTATATTTTCTTTCACCAGCTTATGAATAATGGGTTTGGATATAAGTACTAAACATGTAGATCTTTATGGGATATGTTGAAGGTTTTTCAGCAGGTTAGATGATTTGGTTTCTATGTTTCTAAATACAATTCCTCATGGATGTATTTTGGAAATGTACTAAATAGTCAATTAAAAATGATCTTATATCTATGTATGTTAGGTCTGGGTCACTATAAAAAACAACACACCCATTTGAGTGGAAAGGTGCCATTGTCTTCTGAATTCTTTTTTTACTTACTAGTTATTTCATGAATTTCAAAAATGCAGTCATGTTTGCAATATCCCCTTCAAAAGGTATATTATTATCCAATATTTTATTTTTTTAAGAAATTTAAATTTATTCATGTAGTTATTTATTCACACCATTCATTATAGAAAATGTGGTCTTGTATTGTTCTTTGTTGGTTCTTCTTCTTCTCAACTATATATTTTCTATTATATTCCTCTTCTCTTAATTTCACCAATTACTGTCCAAAAAATTCTATAAACCTTCTTCTTGTTTCATTCGCACTTAAAATTTGTATAGCTTTATAACACTCACATGGGTGTACTTTTGGGAATTATGGAGGTGTTACTTTTGTTATCTCTCTATATCCTATGAAATAAGGATAACATGTTGCACTAGATCCCTCAATGAAATTTATTGGTTTGATGATTATTCTTTTACTTCATTGAGTAAATCCCCAAAAGAAATCATGAACTTTACTGGCCTCTCATAAAATATATGGACCTATATTATTATTGGGGTCCCTTCAAGTGCTTTTGTTTGGTAATGTTGTTTCCTTTATTGATGTCATTTTCCTTATTGTTTTTATTGTTGTATTTATACCTTAAATTGGCTACCCTGATTGTAATCCATATAATTGGGAACTTCTATACACATACCATGGGTTTTTAGTGGCCCATCATGATTTCCATATTCTTGGTTAATGACTCAAGTTGTTCTATCATCCAATAATGATTTTTGACTACACGAACGATATTTTATTGTGTTCCTTATCCTTTCCACTGTAATCTATTACTTTCCCTTATCTATAAATTTGTAACATGCTTTACGTGTCTTATTCATTAATGATCATCCAGTTTTAGTGTATACAATCAAAATATTTTTATATGATAGGCACATATATAAAATTTGGATAAGCATCCATACTCTATTCCATGATGGGGTTATTTTTGAGTCATATCATTATACCATTAATGTTAATAATACAAATATTTATCTTCAAATTTATAAAAATTTAGATTGTTTACTTATATTTCCATTGACATCGATGGTAGAAATAAGTGGGTGAGAAATATTTGTACCAAATCATCCCATTTAGTTATATAATGTGTATGATTCGTTTGAATTCCATATCATGCTCGATCATGTAATGAAAATATGAAAATATGTAGTCTTACCAAATCGACCAAGACATTTTGGAATTGAAATATGTTACAGAGCATGAGTAAATTTCACAAATGCCGGTTTATATCTTTATATGAAGGTATATTGAATTTTATAACATTTGTGATCATTTAAACCATTCAACAATTTATCTCAAATTGCTATGCTATAATAAGGGGTTCTAGGATGCTCATTTGTAGTCCTATGTTTTAAAGTCACCTGTTTTATTCAAGTGTTATTAGTCTGTGATCTATTTGAATTAACCTAAATGGTTGATTTTTCTCAATTCTATCAATGGTTTCAGTTATTTTTTACTTTGGACTTGGTTCAAAAGTGTATGTTAAATTAATGATGCCGTTGTCCATTGACTAAGTGTTGAAATTGTGCATTAAAGATTAAAAATCTAAAATTACCAGAATGAACACACCCAACATAAAATGTGGAAATGAATTGAATCAATGAAATTAAAATTTAAAAATTAAATCTTAAAAACTGGAAATAAGAAATAATTGGTATCAGTGTAAGTTATATAGTCATGTGCGTGTTGTTATTTCTCTACGAGTCTATGGATTTTTTTTATAAATACTCAATTATAAAAGCTATTTAATTATAATGTGTATTAGAAAATGTTCTTGACAAATCCAAAGGGAAGGTGAAATTTGTTTTATTATGTTTTAATGAATATTTAGTTTTATTATAATGAATATGTAGGTTAAAAATGGCATGTGGTAGATTTTATGCAAGAAAAAATCGAAAGAAAAGTATTTTGATTGGTTTGTGCTCATATTGGAAAGGCTTGCTATGGTTTTGTAATTCAATTTTTCGGGTGCAATTTGATTTTAGAATATATTTTAATTAATTCATGATTAGTTTCAGAGTCACAATGAGATTGATATAATAGTCATGGTATCCTCACCTTTACATGACAATCCCCTATTTCCCTTAGTCTATGAATTTAGGGTTTTTAAAATATTGTTTCTACCAATATAATTATTAAACATGATTTCCCCTAATGTAAAAAAAATCATTCCATATTTATAAATTTTAGTTGTTAAATTTTAGTATTCCTTTTTCATTCAATTATCAATGTACATGATAGAAGGTGAAAAGGGATTAGAAGAAGAATACAAATTGAAATAAACAAAATAATTGAATATAAGAAATGTTATAAATTTAATTCCCCCTCCCCTTTTATTTTCATCACACTAGAACATGCCTATTAACCCCCCTCATTCTAGTGAGGAAATAATAAAAGGGAATGATAGAGTGAGAATAAATCATACAGAAACCAAAGAAATAACTCGGGGATGTTGTAGTGTCTCACTCCAAGCATTCTAATCCAGTGGATCTGGATCTGAATACATCAAACAACAGCATCCTATCCCCTAAATTATAGTGTATATATATGGGCTCTGGTAGTAATGATTATCATAAATATTTTCTCCATAGGTGGAATGTTGTGGGTACCATATAACAAATATCACCAAAAAACAATGATATGGTCTAGCTAGATTGTTTAAATACATCCCCACTATTTAAAAGACGTTTAATGGTGTTTAACATTGTGTAATTCTAATCTGATTTTACCACAAGAATTTTTGATTCTACGTGAATCACCCATGAATCTCATTCCTTGAATTGGATATTATACTCCTTTTAAAATGTGTATTTGGGACACATGATGTGTAACCGAATGTGACAACATGTAGTATTGTGACAACTTATTCTAGTGGTGGTTGTTTCCTGATAAATATATGTTGTGTAATTATGTTACACATTGTAAAACTATTCTACTTCTAGTTTTCAAAATCCACAACATCATCAAAAAACATCTGTTCTATCTCCACTAATTCCCATGGAGATAAATTTATTTTAGATCCATTATTCACTCATTTTTATTCATTTTTCCTAAATACATTGTTTCTGAAAAAAAAACATTATGTTCTAATATTTGAAATATTCATCATATAAATACCAAAATAAATACAATAAAACAGCATACAATGTAGTCATGAAATGCATTAATCAAATACCCCCACACATGAATTCATACCTTTCTCAAGGATGTAATGTCAATATGCTACAGAGGATGTTCACTACAACATCTGTCATATTCATTTTTTAAAACAAAATAAAATTATCAGATTGAAAATTAAATGTTCAATAATCACACATAAAAATTTTATCAACACCTCATTTTATTAGAGAAACATTCCATCTATATATTTTACTATTCCTATTTGTAAATAACCAAGTCTTTTCAATCATCTATTTTAATTTTTTAATTCACTATCTGTACACATGGCATTTTTTAATTTACATTACATGAATTATTAGGCTCATTATTGGGGTATAAATGAATAGAGTGATTCACATACCTCAAGAACATATTATATACCATAATCATGAATGGCATGTAAAATATCAAATGTATAAATATAGAATCACATCTAATCATAAGGGACACACTATTTATGATCAATCCAATCATAGGTTTTTAGTAGGGAGGTAGACGATGTAAAACAATTAAGGCACAATAAAAAGAGGTTCTGCTTTAATTATATTGCATGGTACTATTAAAAATACAATATAAAAGTCTCCTCATCCCCCAATATCTAATCAGAGGCACGCATAGAGATAAATTCAATAATTGAAACACCCTATTATTATTATTACTATTGTTGTTGTTATTGTTGTTTTCTTCATTTTTCAAAAATTGTGTTATGGAAAATTCTCACACCCACCAACAAACCTTTAATAATATCATCATGATACTATTTGTAATATTTATAATAAGATCACCAGTCATGTAATGGGTTAATTATTAATTTCCTATATATAGCCCATTTTTTATACTTTTTTTCTTTTTTTATGATGGTGTGAAATAAATATAATTCATGTTCCTTCCCCAAATCTCATGAAATTTCTCCCAAACTTTTTTTATACAATATTCTCATTTATTATTCTATATATCATTTACCCCACTATGATGTTTTAAGATCATGAAAAATATTTAGAGTAATGTAGTAATGTATATGATAGGCTTGTTAAATTTCTTATTTCCTTACCAGGCTATTCCTAGATTCTATGGGCCTATAAATGGATTATTGTAAGGTTGGTCTTAGGATAAGGGATATGATAAATAATTCCTCAAATATTTTAAAAGTTATCATGATCAGTAATATCTTCAATAATATTCAAATAATGTTTTTGGAGAAAACATTCTTCAGTTTCTCAAGAAACATACTATAGAGAGAATGAAAAACATTAGCCCATTGGATGTCTCTAGAAGAAGGAAAATGGTTTGGTAAAACCACTAATAACCAAACATACATATAATAAAATTAATGAATAAAATAATATAAAAATAAAAATATGTCAAAATTGTTATGTCCCCTAGGTCGAATACCCTAAGAGGTGGTTGGGTGATTCAGGGTATGGTAGATTAAATCTATCTCCCATTTGGATTATGTTTCATTGTTAGAAATAAATCTATTCTCTCTTGCTCCCATAGAAATATATGAGCTGATATGAATTAATGCACAGGACAGAACAATTTTTACTTTGTTCAACCTCACTAGGTTACATCCAAGGAGCATACAACAACAATGCGATGATGTACCAAATACACTAAGACTCACGTCTAATATTGAGTAAAATGTTTGGGCTAGATCTTCTATGCCTAGGCTCACATACTTTACAAGGTTTAGGGTTTGCTCACTACATTCCCAAGGGTCACTACTTATGCCTCTATCACTAGCTCACTACTGCTAGAAAGGTTCACAGACTTCATGTTCCTTCGCTAACTGATCTTCGAAAGTTATCCACTCAATGTTTATCATTTTTTAGATCCAAAAATTGTTATGGCCATGTAGGTCGATTCATTTTAAGGAATTACTACTTCCTCCACAATATGTATATTCTTTTTAGAAGTTATATTTTCACCCGTAGATTAATTCCACCATGTCGGGACCTTTTAGGTACCATAAAATACTTTCTCAAACTAAATTGAGGCTTTCACAAGATTCCTTGTGTAAATCACGAACCACCTGCTCTTATCGCTTATGGAGTGCTGTGTTTTGTGCACGAGAAACATTATTTGCAGACCACTGCCTCTTCGTAAACCTCCTCTATCCACTAACTTTCACTTCTATGAACCTCTTCTATCTTCAGACTGCCTCTTAATTCATGATCACATACCGTTATCACATACTGACTCAGTGAACATCCTTTTCGAAATCCCTCCTATATGCGAACTATTTTACGTCCATGTACTGCTTTCGCTTCCATGTACCGGAGCTTTCCATCATCGCACCACATGAGGAAACCTCACTCCCGTATGCCATATATTCCTCCTATGTGTTCTGAGTATAGTATTTTTTCATACATGACTTCCTCATCTAGATACCATAAATCCATTTCGGGTTAAAAATCCCCACAAATAGGTCTAGTGGAATTCCTTCTGCACAAACCACATCAACCTTCGCGATCCTCGCTTCATGACCTACCTTCTGTTATCACCAAATTACTGGAGCAATATATGCTTTCTAATTATGTTCAATATCCATAGTAAATAGTATATATAGCGATTCTTATATTGGAAAAGAAATTCACGTAATCTGCATAATCAAGATACACCCATCCTTGATTCGATACAGCCCCCACTGTGTACCGAATCCTCAGCCACCACGAACTGCAAGCCACATACAAACCATTTTATTTTTCACTCAGTTTACATCCATCTATCTTACGTGATCGACCTCCTCTGTTAGCGCCCAGCCATTTGCATACCACACCACCTCTCATCCAGGAATTGTTTTCGGTTTCACAAACCACATCTACGAACCACTATTGTTACCTGGTATGTAGTTTCATACCCTTCCGGGACATAGTAATTGATCCATTTCCTAGAATCCTCATTCCTATTTCTATTCCTATTTTATTCACCATTATTCACCCAAATTCTAGATTTTGAGGCCCCAAAATTTGGAAAACACTAGGAAACTATGCCGCCTTAAAAACCTATATTTGGAAAACACCAACCATTCACATTTTCGGTCACCTGGCTTTGTTAGCAAACACAGTCACACGCAAAAAATTCTGAGGGGACACCATGAGGGATTTTTTCCTACCACATATATAAAAATAAAATTCATTTACATAGATCAACATGATTATAAAATCATGATTTGTCAAATCCAAATCTCCATGTTTACCCTGACTAATTTTTTCCCCAAATTTCTCATTCAAAGTTATTGACAATGATATTTAAATGCACAACATTGTAGTTATCCTATGTATTTTATGTATTCTAGAAAAGTTTATTGGAGAAAAAATCCAATGTGGGGAATGAAATAGGTTGGTAAAGACTCAAATTAAATGTGGTGAATATAGTATAAAAATAACAAATTCAGACTCTTACTGACATTGCATTTTGATTCTTTAATCATTCATGTTCATGTTTTCATTGTTAAATATTCAGCACAAGAAACTAACCTTCCTGAGGTGTAATTTTACTTTATCATCCTATTTTGATTCATGATTCTTTCTACCACCTTGGGTCTTGATTGTCTTGATACTTATAAATAACAAGTGAAAGAACTAGCTATTATCAAATTAATTTGAAAAATTTTTAGCGATATATTTTGAGCCTATAGAATTAAAAAATAAAAAACATGGGTTGCCTTTAGAAATAAACGTTCTTACCATGTTAAAATCAACCTTAACTCCTTTAGCTTCATCTCATGTATCATGTGATTAAAAAAAATCATCTTTTAGATGTCCATAAATGGTCTCAGTTGTGTCCTACCCACATTTTTCAACCCATTTCCCTCTTCTCCGAACAACTTAATTATTCTTAATTGTAGTACTTGCTTAATCTTCATTGGGTCAACCCACCATTTCTTCCTCAATCCATATGGTAAATTAAAAGTAAATATACCATCCATAAATATTGTATTTTAAAAAATATAGTGGATTTGGTTGCTCTTATGGTGTCGATGGTATGTTTCTTCATCTTTTATATCTTTATTCAGTTGAGCATCCTATTCAACAAAAAAATCTAACTCATCTACCTATTCTCACTCTATGACATCATCCTCTTCATGTGCTTCTCCTTCTCCAAAATAATTTTCATTTTCACATTGTACATCAACATAGTCTGGTGGATGATGAATCCTACTTGATCACTAACAACTCTAAAAAATAGTTCTCTATTTTTAAAATCAATAAGTTGAAACCATGTGTCCAGAAATGGCCTTACCAGAATGAGTGTATTTTTCTATTCTTAAATATCCATAATATATAATTAAATGGATTTGTATACTTTTTTGAATATAATTAGGATGACCTCGATGGGCCTTCCAGGATGCTTCATTGTTGATTCTTCTAATTGGAGTGAATTTATTCTGGAATTCAGGATTTTTGGTCTAAAACTCTTAAATGTTTTGAATGACCTAACTTTGACACTTGAACCAATGTCACAAAATTATTTTCCACATTTATTTTCTCCAATAAATATATGAAATGAAAACAAACACGGAGAAAATTTCTCCATGTGTAGGTCCTCTGATACCATCAACAAACACTCCCAAGTGAGTGGAATGGTTCCAACATCTTCCAACTTATTTTTTATCATTACCAACTCTTCCATGAATATTTCTTATGTAAGCATGTTCTCAAGATACTCTAAAAATGGTATATTAATATGAATTTTTTTAAGTGATCAATATATTAAACTTTTCACACGGTGTTATTTTGTTGCACTATGAATTATACAAAATGTTTTCTTGGATTTTGATTTGGTGGTTCTTCTTCTTCTTGGACTACACATTCATCATTAGATTCCCCTTCTCTTAATTTCATTGTCTCATGTCGATAAAATTATATTCGACTTCCTTTTTTTTCTTCCCAATTCTATTATTTCTAGCTTTAAAATCTTCACATGGTAATACATTAGGGAATGATGGAACTGTTCTTATGGGTATCCCTTTATGTTGATTAACTATTTTTCCATCTTGATGATCGAGATTTCATAATTCAGACATTTGGTGTGATGCTACTTCTTTTATTTCATTGAGTACAACCCTTTAAGTTTTTATGAATGATTTTAATGTCACATTCAATGTATGGACATGGTTTGTTAGTATGGGCCCTTTAAGTGATTTTTGTTGATATCCTTGGGGCCTTTTTTGATATCATTTTCCAATTTTTTTTGGTTGTGGTCTTTATCGTCGAAATTGATTGCCCTATTATAATCAGCTTAATTGGAATATTCTACACGGATAACTTGGGTATTTTTCCACTATACCATCTGTAACACCCCGAGATTTTATGAAAAATATTCTTTTTAATTTCATTAATGTATTTTGTTATACGCTACACCAAAAGGAGCTTTTACAACACACATCTCTGACCTGGCTTGAATTACACGCAATTGCGACCTTCCACGATAGCGTGTGTTGTACGCAACACCAAGTTTCACTAAACAACGATATGCTATTAAGATATTATTAAATCTAGCCGTTATGAATAGTAATAACCACTTTTTGAAATTTTGTAAATTTTATTTGTCAAAATGGACTTCATTTATGGATTCGGAGTATCGAATTTAGCCTAAGGTGAAATTTTGGTACTTTTTGGATAACTTTCATTTTCTGATGAATAGTGAAAATTACTAAATTTTAATTAAAAACAATATTTTTAATTGAAATAATTAGTAGTGATAAATTATTAATTTGAGTGGTTTTAAAGTATATTTAGAATATATTTTTACAATTTAATACAATGTTGGTCATTGGATGTAATTTCACATTTAAACCAGACATAAACAACTGTCAATCTTTTGATAGATATTGTTTCTTAAAAACACGCTATTTGTTTTAACAGCAGGATTTAATTATAAAATTAATTAATGCAAATTCTATGTTATGAATTTGGTAAAATATACTTCATTTTTGAATTCGGAATATGAAATATAGCTTAGGATGAAATTTTGGCATTGTTCGGAAAAACATCAATTTTTGATGAATAGTGAAACTACTAAGTGGTAGTTAAAAAACTGAATTTTTCATAAAACATAATTTTACCACTTCTGTGAATGGAATTTCAAAAATCCGAGAGACACAGTTGATGTCAGTAAGTAAAATGTGGTTCAATGAGATGAAAAATTTTTTTGGTGAATAGTAACTTTTTACTTTTTTTACCACGGTTAAAAGTAAATAGGGTAATTAAGGGTAAAAATGATATTAATATTACCCTAACACATGTCCTAATCCTATTGGAAAAGTGTATCTCGACCAAAAACAACCTTAACTGTAAACGATTATCATTTAGTCCCACTTGGATTAGATTAGGACATTTATTATTATTTAATTCAAAGAAGAGTTAAAAGAGTTAAAATCAATGTTTATTTACTAAAACATTTTTAATATAGGGTTATACATAAGATAAATTCAATTGTAAATATTCATTAGAAATATAAACATATTTCCTACATAATGGTATTTTGTTTGTAATTTTTAGAGATCAAATAATTTAATTTATTTATGACACAAAGATGATGCTGTAATTATCTTATTAATTAAATATTGACATAATTAATGTTATAAATACCAAAATAAATTTAATTTGAGACTTTTTATGAATCCCACTAATTTTATAGGTTACTATGATATATTATTGTTGATTTAATCAACTTGGTTCGAACATATAATTCTGTTATGACTTTCACAAAAATCATATATCAAATAGTGTCAAAATTGACACAAAATAGTTTTTAAATCAAATATTATATTATTAATTGTTCATTTATTCCTAAAAATCTAAGGTTCTGCCAAATAACTTAGATAAGGATATATATATTAATAATAAACAATTTGGGGTTCGTTTGGCATGTTATAGTAAGTTTATTAACCATATAGTGTAAGAAAAGAAAAAGACACGATAAAAGTTAAATTATTTAACTTAGAGTTAAATCTAATTGATAAGGTTAAAATAATAACCTAAACTTGTCTAAATTCTATTGGTTGATAGGATTTAGACCCACCCCCACTTTAGCTTCGAAATAAGACCCTTTGGAACCATTATAAACCGATTTTTACTTTAATATAAAATAATATTTTGGGATATTCCTAAGGTTCCCCTCTCCTCCCTTATAGAAGGACACCTCCTCCCCCTCCTCCTCACACCAATTTGAGCACTCAAGCACGGACAACCCCTGACAAAATCCCTTCTACAATTCCCTATAATAATCCTAGAGGTCCTGGTCTTCTTTAAAGACCAATCTTAGTTTCCTAAGTGGAGGATTCAAAGAGGCGTTTCAAAGAAGAGGTAATATCCATTACCGAACTTTTAAATTTCTTTCTTCTTCAACTTCTTCTTCTTTAGTTGTTTCATGACAAAGTAATAACATCAGTATTACTTACATACTGATATGTTATTATAAATATGAAACAACCCTAATTCACCTTCTATCCATCCTACGGAAAAATGAAATCACTACGCGTGCGTACGTACGGAATACCGTCTCCGCGCCATGGTGTAATCTATTTTCCACCACCACCTTAATAGGATGGGTATAATGGTGTAATGAGTAACTATATATGATTATAATAAAGTGATATTGATACTGAAATATTAAAAATACACTTCAACACAATTCCACGACCACGGGAACGATATCATCGCTCGTGCGTACGTACGGACTACCGTCTCCACGACGCGATGAGATTCATTCTCAATGATTAACCATTCATGAATGATTATAAAGTATATATTATAATTACTAATGAAATATATGACATAATAATGATACTGGATTTATGTAAATTTATATGTATGTCATCTACTTAATTCCATTCACTTCAATAAGGAAACGAAAACAGCGTTCATGCGTACGTACGGACTACCGTCTCCATGAACGGTGTATTTCATTCCATTTATCGATATTATATATATATATATTATGAATATATATTATATATAAATCATGTTTTACATTCTGTATATAAGTAATCATGATCCAAGTAATCATATTAATAATTACAAGTTAAAAACACGAACGGAAAATGAGACGATTTTACCCAAAACGCTACTTTAACATGAATTTAGAAAAGAATGGGTAATATAAAGTCATAAGTGGACCATATATTATATAATAAAAATGAATATGATTCTGGAATATGTCAATAACATGATTTAAATCATTATACAGGAGGTTTGGACACTTACAAAGCAAATCGGACCTAAGGTAAGAGAAAATATCACAATCTCTTTTTTATCCGAGATTATTTTTACTTTGGCATTTACTGGGGTGTATTTTATCATCCACATCCATGTTTCCTCAATATGTAATATTATTTCCATCCAACTACAATTGTTTAAATCCAATTTTACCCTTCGGTGAATATTTAGTAAAAGATAAGAAAGGAATCTTTTGTCGTTTTTCGTACGAGGTATTTTTTGACTTTTCCGACAAAAGTACGAGAAGAATGTTTTTTTAAATTATACGGCACAAATGGATTTTTAAAACATTATTTCCAAGAAGCTTACTTTACAAGTTTTAAAGTTTATTTTTAATCAACTTCTTTTATTTTAAAGTCATATGACATGTTATGAAGGGAAAAATGTTATTGAAGAAGAAAAGATATTTTCCTCAAGAATGGAGTTCAAGTGTTTTATCAAAATTATTTTCCATCTAAGATAATAAAGGGTTCTATTTTTATCCCTATTATTACATTGATTTGATCATGTTGTGATGGAATTATTTTTATGAATTCATTTATCTTGTATGAATTGTTTTATGAAGTCATGATGTTTAAGATTCCCATTTGTATTACATGGGTTATGCAATGATGTATGATTTATGATTTTGTGGCACACATAAGAATTGTATCATTATGAGATGGGTGGGACCTATATCTCCCTCCAATTCATTGGGTAATGATTTTATATCTCATGATATAGACATGGCTGGAATGGTAGGTTATACCGGTTCAGTGAAACAGGACTGAAATGAGGGTGACTCGGTTCAGAAAAGGACTTTATCCACTAAGATAGTCTTGGAAATGAGTCTTGACTAACAAGAAATAATTCTCTTTGATTATGTGTGTATGCCACAGAGTTTCATGTTTTATGTTATGATTATTGGGATTACATTTCACTTCTATGATTTATCCCATGTTATGATATTATGAGCTCTTTTGCAGGTTAAGATTTCCAAAAGCTATGTTCTTATGTATATGATGTGATTGATATTTCTTTTATTTACCCTTACTAAGCATTTGAGCTCACCCTTTTATGTTTTCTTTTCCCCAGGATATAAAGAAAGGTTTTAGGTATAGAAAAAAAGGAAGATCTTTATGGGAGATGGTGAAGATCTTTCACCACGATTAGAAGATTATTTTCCGAGTTTCCAAAGACACTAAACTATTACGGTCCTTGTGTGTGTGTCTTGTTATGTACTAAGTATTCCGCAAAAGTAATGTAAAGTCCATGTACGTCAGGATTCGGGTCTCTACACCATCATGATGTCCATCTTCCTAGTCAATGAATCCAGTTATACTTCAATCCATTCAATGTTGTTGACTGTGTGAACATCTTTCCATAGTGATCATGCTCATTACCATTGGAAATTATGTATCACTATTTCATCTTTCATGTTTTAGATCACATAAATATACTTCTTTATTCATTATTCTTATTCGAAATCATCTCTTATTAGATCTATTTATCTATTAAAACCCTCATAGACAGTTTATATAAGGATCCATAGATCTATTCCTAGATGTGGAACTTTCGAGTAATATATTTACACCTATCCTAGGAAGAATATGGGGATTCATATTCAAATTGAAAAAAAATCAGAAATATTACCTTTATATCAATTGACATAGGAGGTAGAAAGAATTATGTGAGTAATTTTCTTGCTAACTTACCCCATGTAGTGATGGAATGTACATTGATTATTTGAATACAATCTTGATATCGATCAAATAATATAAATAGGAAAAGGCGAATTCTTACCGCATATCTAGTGAAATTTTAAAATCAAAATGTGTCACAATGCTAGATGAAATTTACCTAATGGATGTCCAGATATTCATGTGGAAGTGAGGTGAATTTCACACTATTTGTGATCATTGGTATTATTGTTGGATTTATCTCAAATTTGGCCCCTGCAGTAGGGGGTGCTATAATTCCTGGTTGTATTCTCATGATTAACGGTCACCCATATTTTTCTTGAGTCCTCAGTCCCTAATCTATTTGAATAGCACTAATATGTTTAAGTTTCTCAGATCATGCCATAGTATCAATAATTTTTACTCTAAACTTTTTTAAGAATGGTATGATTAATTAAGGGTTTTATTTTTCTTTAACTGAGTGTTGTAATTGTGTAATTATGATTCATAAACAGACATTCATAACATGAACACACCCAAAATAAATAGTTTAATAAAAATTAATCAATAATATTAAAAAAAATTGATATCCTAAAAACTAACAGGAAACCATCACTGGAAATGATTCGATTTTGATAACCGGATGGGTGTTGTTAATTAAAAATGGGTTGTATAGAAAAAAAAAATTATAAAAATTCAACTATGATATTTAATTAATTAAAATGATTATTATAAACATATTTAGACTAATCCATATGAACAATTAAATTATTTTTATTAGGTTTTCACAAATATTTAATTTTATTTTATTGAATAAATCAGTGGGAAATGATGTGTTGTGGTTGATTTGACAAGAAAAAAGAGATAAAAGAAAAGAAGTTTGATTGGTTTGGGATTATATTTTAAAATCATTCCAAGATTTTATATTTTCAGGGATTGGGCTCAATTAAATTTCAGAAATTATTATTTTTAATTCCTTATTGTTTTTGAACTCAATATGAGAATGATACAAAGTTAATGGTTTCCCCTCCTTGATGAGGAATCACCTATTTCCTTTGGTCTGGTAATTTTGTATTTACCGAATTATATATCTCTCAATTCAAAATTTAAACCTGATTTCCCCTAATGATGACAATTGTCATGCCTTCATTAGGGTTGTATGTTGTGTAATTCAAAATTTTCTTTCTTAATCAATTATCAATGGTCACAATATAAGAAAAAAAGGTATTGGATGATTAATATAAATTACAACAACAAAAATACATTAATCAATGAGATAAAATAAACCTAACATTCCATCCCCCTTATATATAAATCACCTGAGTATGTGGAAATGTTACCCCCTCATCCTAGTGATGACATAATAGGAGTGAAATAGATAATAAAAATAAAACATAATGAAAAAATAACTTACTGAGGGTGAAACATCTCGCTCTATGCATTGTTCTCTAGTGGATTTAGATCTGAATGAATCAGATAGTAGAATCCTATACCTCCTTTATTATGGTAAATATGGTCTCCAATATTAATGAATATCATAAATATTTGGTTTATAGGTGGTTTAGGGAAGGTCCCGTGAAACATCCATAGTCAATAACAAATGATACATGGAATATAGATCTTTAAAATTCATCATAACAATTTACACGTCGTGTAATGGGGTTTTATTTAACATAATTATGATCTAATTTTTCATCCATGATTTTAAAATCTACATGAATCGTTTTCTAATATAGTTTGGAGATTTCTAACTTTGAATCCTTTCATTACCTGTATATGGGACTCATAACTAATAACTAACATTCATAGCATGTAATATTCTCACAACTAGTTCGGGTTTCCATAGTTTCTTTAGGAATATGTTTCTTATAATTGTGTTACACATCCGGAAAAAAATTTTGCATCTATTTTTTCAACGTTGCAATATCTTTAAAAATATGGTTTCCTGCTGCTTTACTTCACTCATGTTGAAAAATGTAATTTAGCTCCATTATTCACATGTTTTTATTTGTTCTTCAAAAATTCATTATTTTATAACAAAATTCATAAATAATCGATACGCTTGAAAATTGTAATGAATAATCATTTAATTACTAAAATAAATACATTAAAATACCATAAAATGTATATATGAAAAATATTTTTCGAATACCCTCACATAAGAATTCATAAATTTCTTCAATTATAGAATATCAACATGCTATAAAAAACGTTCACCTCATCGTGATTCAAATTCAATTTCAAAGAAAACAATTGAAAAAAATAGAAAACTATATCTTCAAGAATAAAACATAAAAAAAATTTCAACAACTCATTTTTTCAATTAAAAAATTATACCATTTATTTTAATTTTCCTCTTTTGAAATAACATATCCTTTTCAATTATAAATTTTGAATTTTGAATTCATTACCTATACATATTTCATTTTTAATTTCATAAAATGAACTTTTCCTCTCATTACCATGGTATAAATGGATATATTGATGTGAATGCCTTAATAAAATGTAATTTATGATAGTATTTCAAGGAATCTAACATCTCTAAATTGTAAAGACAGATTCAAAATTAATAATGAGGGCTTAATTATTTTGGATCAAATGACTCTAATTCTTAGGGAAGGTATGTAAATGATGTAAACCATGTAAGCCACAAAAATGTGGTTGAAACAAAATTTAAATTTCCTTATAATCAAAAAAATCTCAAAGAAAGTCTCATCTTCCCCCAGTATCATAGAGTTCGATCATAAAGTGATGAATTTAAATAAATGAAACACTGTATTATAATTATTTATCATTTTATTATTTTTACAAAAAATGGTTTAAGGAAAATTATCATATCAACCACCCTACCCCTAATGATCACATCAAGATACTATTAATAATTATTATAACAAGATAAGGGGTCCAGGAAATTTATTTCTTTAATTTCCCAAGGCACAAACCATTTTGTTATTTCCTTATTTTATTGAGGGTATAAAATAAATTTTATGAATATTCATTCCCCAAATCTCATGAAATATCCACCACAATTATTTATTAAAATATTTCCTTCGCTTCCAGTAGATTTCATGTCCCCTAATCTTATTTTTGATAGTCATGGAAAAAAATTAGAGGAATGTCGGAATGGGTAAGATATGATTTTAAAATGGATCATTTTCCTAACATGATTGCTCATGGATTCTACATGCATAAAAATGGTCTATTATAAGGTGGGTATTATGAAAGGGCTATGAAAAAGAATGACTCATTAATTTTAAAATAGGACTATTCTTTTATTGATTTAATAAGGAGAAAATAATATTCTAGTTGAAATCATGCCTATGTTTTGATATAAATATACTACCGAAAGGATGGAAAATTTTGGATCTGTAGATGTCTTGTTAAAGAGATGAATGGTTCAGGGCGATCAATCATCGCAATATATAAGAATAATTAAATCAATAAATACAAACATAAAATAAATAAAACATGTCCCAATTATAGAATAATTTTATTTACAATGATCAACATCCACCACAAATCATGGTTTTTTAAAATCATAATCCACATTCTTATCCGGGTTAATTCAATTTCTCACCATTCTCAATAAAATTTATTGAAAAATGAATTTAAACTCATGGAATGGTAATTATAGTAATAAGTTTAAGACTCCTAGTTCTATTTATTTATGAAAGATTCAAATGTGGGGCATGATAATGGTAATTAATTACTCTAATTAAATGTGTAAAATATTGTATATAAATATATTATTTAATCTCTTCCTCCCCTTATTATTCATTCATTAATCATCGATGTGCACGTTCGGTCAATTATAAATTCATGATGTGTATCCTCCATTAATGTAATGTAATTTTATGTTATCCACTTCTTTTAAATAATGCTACCTATTTCCACCTCCATCCCTGATGTTCCTACAAATGAAAAATTAATAGGTAATTTAATAGACCATTATCAATGAATTTTTAAATTTTTTAACAAAGACAATGTGTGCCTCTAAAATTATTTTTTAAAAAACTCAGGTTCCTCATATAAGGGATTTTTATTAACATCATTTGATCTAACATACCTCATATTGATTCATAAAAAATTCTTGATGAATGAAAATATTTTACCTCTTTGGATTCCATAAAAAGAATCAGTTGTGTCATATCCATGTAGCTCATCACATATAATTCTTCTCTGAACAACACAATTCATCCTAATTGTAGTAATTTCTTGATCACTATTTGAATTACCCACCATTAATTTCCCAATCCTGGTCAATGAAATGGATTTTCTTGTACCATCCATACCTGATGTCCTTTATCAAATATAGTGGGGTCATTCCATCCATTGGTGTCAGTGGTCCTTTTCTTCATCTTCTCTATATTCTTATGTTGATCATCCTCTTCCACAACAACATCTAACTCATGTACCGCTTCTATCTCAACATATTTTGGTGTTTATCCTTCTCTAGACACATTTTCATCATGAAATTCATATATCATTTATTGATCGATGTATTTTTAAACATAAATGATCACTACTAACTCTCAAATGGAGTCCATTATTTGGAACAACAATCAGTGTACACCATGTGGCTAAAATTTTCCTTCCAGGAATGAGTGGATTTCTCTCTTCTTTTATATCCTTCACAAATAAGTAAATGGGGTAGTATAATTATTTTACACTAATGAGGATGTCCTCAATGAGTACTTGAGGAATTTTCCTTGTTAAATATACTAATTGAAGGGAAATTCTTGTTGGATTTAGGCCTTCTAGTACAAAACTAATGAATTATTTCTACAAAATTATATTGACACTCGCACCTAAATCACAGACATATTGTCCACATTATTTAGCTCTCTTAAATATGGTAATTTGAATGATACCTGAATCACTTTTATTCTTAGGTAGGTCCTTTGATACCACCCCTAAAAAATCTCATGTTTGTGGAATGTTTCCAATCTATTCTAACTTCTTTTTTTTGTGACCATCTCTTCCATGAATTTTGTATATACCAGCATGTTTTCATGAGACAATGAATAATGTATATTAATATTACATTTTTTACAGTTTTCATGAAATTAAACTTTCTAAAAAAAAAATTTCATGAACAATTCGTTCTAGAAGAGGAAGTATTTTCTTTTATTATGGTTGTTCATCATTATCTTCTTTATCTACATGATCCTTGAAAGCTTCATCTTCTGTTTCTTTAACTGGTTTTTGTCCAAAAAAATATATACCAAAATCTTTCATTTAATTTAAAAAAATATTTTGTATAGATTTCAATCATCACATGAGAATAATTCAGGGAATGATGTTAGTATTCCTCTGGGTATCTCTATATGTTGATCAGCAATTTGGCCAACTTGATGCACCAAATTACACAATGCAGCCTTTTAGATTGAAGCTTCGTTTTTAATTTCTTTTATCAGATCCCCCAAAGTAGTCTTGAATATTTCATGTATCTCTTACCATTTGTGGACTGGGAATGTTATTGTGGTCCCCTTGAGGATATTTATTTCAGTTCCCTTGTGGCCTTTTTTATATTGTTTTCATTTTAGTTATTTTTTGTCTAATCCTCCAAAATTGATTACCCTAATTGTAATAAAAAATTTGGAAGCTTCTATACACATAACAAAGTTATTTTGTTGTTTTCCAATCGTGAGGTCCATCTTCAAGGTCAATGAAACTAATTGTTCCCCCATCCCTTAATTTTTGTTTATTTCATGAATGAATTTCCACTTTGTTCCATTTCCATTCCACTGGAATATGGTTGTCAACATTTTATCATGTAAGGATTATATATCTTTAGGTGAAATATTCATTAATTATTGTTATGTTGTTCTTTGAAATGTGTATTCTAGTTTTAAGAATCACTGCTTCTAGGTGATTTCTGTTAGACTTTTTTAAGAAAGTGGAAACTTACAATAGTTCTTTATATTAAGGGGACGTGCTTTTTACTAGGTTGCGTTCACTAAGATTGATGATTACGATACTTAAGAATATATATTTGTTAGGCAGATGGGAGGTCGGACTCATCACACAGTTTTCGGCAGGGTTATTGTCCACTCAAGGACCCTCTTTGTAATATAAGATATTTTCATTATTCCTTATTAATTCACCAAGTATATCATAAGTATTCCTTTGTATATTCAATCACTTATTAATTTGTGTAATGTTTATAATCATCAGTATAAATTCATGGTTCTTAATTAATGGAGATATCCTTACGTATTTGAGTTTCTCCATTAATGGTATCCTCTAATATACTATTTCATTATTCTTTCAGACGTCTTTATTATGCCACTGGTTTTTAAGACACTCATTGGGGAACTCTGGAGTTTTTTATAATCAAGGGAGATAAAGGGTTGGTTTGATGAGAGGATTGTGCCCATAAAATGGGAGACGAACATATCCTGGTATAAAGAATCAGAACCCTCTTAGTTCGGTTCCACTGATTGTGACACGTCATACGGTTTAAGAACATTCTATAATGAAATAGCCATGCAGTTTAATGTCATGTGGTATGGACATCTAAGATTAATGTGCTTAGTCAAAACATAGTTTGTGACTTATACTGAAGCATCCCAAGGAACTTTTAAAAGATATGGGTTTCCATGTAGGAACATACCTTGCAGGGAATATGGAATAAGGAGAATAGGTTTGATTTAATATATTGGTTTTGATCCTCACAGATTCTTCCTATGTATCTCTTATAGATGGGAATAAAATCCCACATAGTTTGATTAGTCTCATAGGAAAATATAGACCTTTGAGATAAATTAGTTTGGGATTACATCGTGAAAAGGATTCCTTGGTGATTTGAGGGATTAAATTATAGCTTATTCCTAAAAATGATGCTCATATTAAGGTAATTTGGGATAGTTTCATAAAGAGGATGTTCAGTGTGCATGGGCCCTAAGAATGCTTCCTATGTATCCTAGTTTGAACATGAATCATATTTCTCGTAGTTCATTAAAAAATTAGTGTTTGTACATTTTCAATCATAAAAAATCTCTAATCCCAAGGAATTCATGCTCGGTGTGAGAAATAAGAGGATGTGAAATATTAAGCAAAGACACTTCACACTTTTCCACCTCTAATAGTGGAAGAGGGTGCATTAAACGTTGAAGAGGGAGAGGCGATGAGCCTTCCCTCTATTCAATTTACATTGAACTAGGGTTCAGTTATTGTATGAATGGATAATGGTTATGGGATTTCATTAGGATGGATGCACATGGTGAAAAAGACCAACATGAGAGGGAAAGGATAACCAAAATACATGCGTTCAACTCCCCTCTGGTCTTTGGCACTGAAGAAGAAAGGAGGATCGGTGATACTCCCTCCTGCAAGAAAAGATAGGGGATTATGTCCAGATGGTTTCTTTAAAATTGATCCTAGTAGGGGAAGTATAATTCTCGTTTTCTTTCATTAAATAGAATGTTTGAACCATACATTCCCTTATAGTGACCTGATGGTCTAGGTCTTAAAGACGAAAAGGGGAGCACATAAGAAAAACCATAATCCTCCAAAACAAGAACATCCCAATAGTGTTTCTGGTAGAATATTCCTTGTGACTGTAGATATACAGACCCAGAAACATTCCATGTATCCTAACTCCATTATAATAAAATGTGGGAAACCTATGAATATGGAAATACCATCCGAAATATAAGACACACTGAAGTGCCTTTCCAAATCATTTGTTAACTCAAGAGGTTTTAGTGGTGGCTTCAATTTATTTTCATTCAGATAACGGAACCTAGGAAGGAGATACTCTTCCATGAATGGATTTTAAAGAGATTACTTGAGTTTGTATGTAGGATTTATAACATGCTCTTCTACATAGGTACCTCGGGTAATTATGCCGCGTAGGTACCCCACATTGAGGTACCACACAGGTGTGCCACGCAGGAGTGGCACATAGGTTTGTCGTGCAGGTGTGGCACAAAGGTATTTCATGTGGGTGTTGTGTGTTTGTATACTATGTAGGTTCGAATGATGACTGAAGAATCTGTTTCACCTAGGATAACCCAAAATAGGTAAAAAAAATTGTTAAAAACATAAAAAACATTCTTATGCAATTAAATTATCTCTTCTCTCATGCTTTAGAGAGTTACCTGATAGAATATAAGTGACCTAGGAAAAAGTGATATGTAATGGGAGAATCAAAGATTCTTTCATCTTTTTTAGTCGTTGAAATGGGGAGCCCAATGGTCCTATTTATAGGCATGGAGGGGACCTAGTCGAAGGGAAATTTTCCCAAAAGGCCATCCATGTAGTTCATTCGCGTAGGTATTCCATGTAGCGGTGTAACAATTAATTTTATGTATAGTCACTCCGCGTAGGACTTCCACATAGGTCCTCAACATAGGTCACTTTGTGAAATTTATCCATCTTCCATGTGACATAAAATTTCATGCGTAAGTCTGTTCGGGATCTGTGACAAGGAAAATCGAAGGTCTTAAATATATCTACAGTTCTTCAGATGGTATGTACATGATTTCATCACATAAGAAACTCAGAAATTGAATTTAATGTGTCGATTCCTTTTCATCATAGTTCTTGGGAATCCACTACCCACTCATGGATGGGGGAATTATTCCACTTATCCATTGATATGGAGTAGTATTTGGAACCTACAAATCAATCATTCATCTTCTTCATTCATAGTGAAAACATATTTACTCATATATTATAGTTGATGTCTATTTGAGAATCATATCCTCGCACTATATAAAAGAGTATGAAAACACATTTCATGGTGTCTACAAATTCCGCCCCCCACCTATAATTTTGTTGATTCAGAATGAAAATAATCATTTACTATGGTAAAAGTAGGGAACATTGATGTATTCCAACATCATTTGGTTAGATTTAGAGCTATTTCAAGTTTAGAAGGATGCTCAAATTTTTTTATGAAGTCATTGGGCTTAGCAAGAATTGCTTTACCATTGCTAGGGTCGTATGTACACCCCTACATAAATTATTTCTTTTGAATTTTATTGCTCAAAAGTACCTAAAACATAAAAAAAGTATATTTAGTGAGCTGAGACCCAACTTTTGTTTAGAGTACCCCTGGAAGGTTATCAATATAATTATTACCAAGTATTTAGTTGTTGTCAGTTCAGAGTCATGATTGTTGAACTATAAAGGGATAATATGTACGGTCTAATATCATTATCTATACTTATTTAAATTAGTTCCTAAACAAGACTCTTTGGCTATGACTTACTTTAATATTCTTTAAATATTTTCAAGGGGAATCTTGATCCATGATTTTTATGGCCACCAAATTTAAATCATGTATCAACATAAGGGAAGTATCTTCTAAGAACAAAGCTACCATTATTTGAATATCTTGTTATGGGAGTTGTGCTTTGAAGGGCCATCTAGGGCAGATGCTGCATAGAAAAAAAGTGGCATCTTTTGGCTCATAAGAATGTTCTGTATGGAACATATGAAAATCCACCTAAGGACACGTACTGCATTGTCAAGGAAAAGATATATTAGGAATTTAACATTTTACTACTGATATATAAGAGAAAATAATATGTGGGTGACTCAAGACCACAGTGGGTGGTTTTTACATGGAAAGGAATTTTAAGAATGAAAGGGCTATATTATGCTGACATATGTCATGAATAGGAAAACAATTTCAAAACAAATTTATTGTATGAATAATGGATAAAATTTTATAGAAATAGTATTTTCTAATATCAAAATATGTAGTTTTAAGTCATGCAGTGAAAAAATTTTGTTGTGCAGTTTTAAGTCATGTAGTGAGGATATTGTTATTGTTATGTTTTAAGTCATGTCGTGAGGACATTGTATGGATATAATTTGTTGTTTTTAGCTTCAACCAAATGTATGAGACTCTCCCATTTTCATGATATTTTTTGAAAAATATTAAACCATATCTACGTATCATATGAATAATTTTAAAATGTAATTTAATAATTTATAAATCCAAATGATGATATTGAAAAATGGATAAAAGCATCAGAGGAAGTCATTTCCATGAAAGAAGTTACCTTTATTTGAATACCCTATTATGGGTGGTGTGTTATACAGGGCCAACAAAAGCATATACTGCCTATCCAAATAGTGGCATCTTTTGATTAACATGCCCGTTATTTAGGCAACGTACAAAAGGCCACCTAAGGGCACATGTTGCGTAGTCAAGAAAAAGAGCTCTTTGAAGTTTGAAATTCTATTGCTAAATGATAAAGAAAGCTTATAGAGATTAAAATTTTTAAAAAATGGTGTTTGTTTTATGTGGAATTGTACCTGGTTATGGAGGGGGTATTTCGAACCAGTATTTCAAAAGAATCAGAGGAATAGGACCCCTACAAAGGTCTGACCCAAATGTAGGAGTTATGTTGTCTTCTAATTTTTGGTCATACAACTAGGACAAGAAAATGAAAAAATATATGATATGTTTCCATGTGATTCTAAGGTGATTTTATACCACTTTGAACACAAGGAGGGTAAAATTTATAAATCACGGACTTGAGGTGCTTCAAATCGAAATAATGATAATGGGACAAATATACCCGAATGATCGTTTTAACAAACAGATTCTTGTATATTGTGGTCAATGTTTAAAGGGAACAAAGACACATTAACCAAGAACAAAGTTACCATTATTTTAAAAACCTGTTATGCGGAGTTATGTGTTTCCTATGAATTAATATATGAAGTTCAGTTTTATTTTATGCAATGAATACATTATACTATGTAGTTTTAAGTCATGTAGTGAGGACATTGTACTGTGTAGTTTTATTTCATACAGTGAGGAAATTTTTAATCCAAAACTAAATTGAGACACCATATTTATTCAAATAATCCTTTACCCAATTCATAATCCCTTGTAAGCTATTCTCATTGTGAGAAGCAATTATTAGTAAGGGTTTCATCTATAACACGAAGGTGACACAAGTGAAAAATATGGTTGTTAGATTTCTATTTAGTTTAACATCATACATAAAGGATAAATATTAAGTGATGTGAAAGTAATGACTGATTGTAGCCAGACTAAGGTATAAAATCCAAGTGACAATACCTATCTTGTTGGGGGAATGAATCAAGACGTATGTAGTTCATAGTAAATTTCTTATATAGGTTTGATATTATACAAATAATAATGGGTTCTTATCGCAGATGGGCCAAAGATTGGAGAACTAGTCGTCTTTAGTATCTGAAATAGATGCAAATAAAGTTGTATATAGTTCACTAAACAATCATTCCATATGCCAATCAATATTGACATGAAGAATGGGTGTTTTGGACACATTCTGATAGAACAGTAAATCTGAAGACATATAATGGCAAGAGGAAAAAATCATATATCTGAAGGATACACTCTGTATTGATCTGATTTTATATAGGAGGATAAAATAAAATAAGATTGTTTTTTTATTATAGTTGGGCCCCAAATTAGTGATTTATGGGTCTCTATGTATCGCATTGAAAATGTGAATCAAGCCATACGTAGATCCTGAAATAAGTTCACTATGCATATTTGACTTAAACATATAAAAGAGATGGACTCATGTGCTACTAAAGAGAAGAGATGATGTTAATGATGTTTTCTTATTAATTCTATTAACCTTAAAGATATAAAACATTATCCATATAGTTTAATGTCTTGTAACGAAGACAAATGATGTCATGAGGTTTAACATCATGCGACAAGGATGAAGATACTCGGCATTTTAAAATCTTGCATCATGGACACTGGTTTTTGAGAACCCCCCAGCAATAGAAATGGTACAAGGCCACGGATGGTCACATTGGAAAAGATCACACCCCAGTCACAACACATTTTCTCTACAATCTTGTCAGCAATATAGACATTAAATAATTGGCAAAACAGACATCCCCACCCCTATACAAGATTATTTTCAAGGATGGGCTCATGAATCCCAAAAGGGGTGGCTTACTTGATGGGACTTACACAAGGTAGGAAACTTCAAAGATGACTGGGCCAGGTCCTATGAGGCGTTCATGTCCTGTGAAGAGTAAGATAATGTCTTAAGGTGGATGTCTTGTATAAATAAGCCTTGGCCTTCCAGTTTAGTATCTCTCAACCGAGGGAAATTATACTGGAACTACTGAGTTGGTGATCGCCAAAAACCAACACTTTCCATTTGCATCATGGGGAGGTTGGCATCCACCTATGGGACCTTACCTAGATTTTTGGCATCCCAATACTGGGAGGGATGTATGTCATGTTCCTCCCATCCCTAAATGTCTGTTGGATAGGGAGAAGATGCTTCTAATGGTTATGGAATTGTCAAGTCTAGTACGAGGAACAAATGAGGATAAACATAATACCTGAGACATCCACTTTAAGCAGTGTTTTGGATATTTCTTGAATACCCCTCCCCCCCCCCAAATACGGAAAATAACCTGTGAGGCCACCTATATGTCTACAAGGATATCGATGGAGAAAATAATGCTCATACTAGAGGATACTGTAAGATAGCCAGTGGAAACTCTGGTGATACAACATTAAGATTAAGTATCGTTTAATAGCCAGGCTCACTGGGTTTATCATCACATTGAACTATTTGGGAATATTACCAGTCATGGATGCCCACATGGGGATGCAAACAGTTACATTTATCATGACAGATCAACTGGATGGTTGGGACCACATCCACATAGGTATAATAGTTCTAGAAACGTTTTACCATCTACTTCAACATGTTAGTGAGGGTAAGAGGTAGCTGCGGGGGTGCAGACCATTCCACATTTTGTATAGAAAGATAGCATGGCCCATGGGGCCTACGAATATCTTAACCCCATTTCTTGACCTATGTTACATTATCGATCAATAATTTTGAACATTTTAGGGAGAGATCTATTGATACTGGATGAAATGATGTATTGGGTAAGATGGGGAGAGTAGAAAAGTTTATCTTCCACCCATTTCCTTTGCCAACTAGGGCCTATAATGAGATGTAATAGATAAAATAGAGAAGCGGTTGTATGTGCTTTCCTTATACGGTGGAGTTCTCGTTGTACAATTAGATAGTGAACCCATATGTGAATCATATAACCCAAACTATTTTTCCAATCAATATCAGTGCATGCAGAGGATGACTCCTCCAGTGTATAAAAATGTGGACCCTGAGAATCACTTGTGTGTGATGTGACAACATTGTATGATTTTTAAATAGTATGATGGGAAGTTTTGGAATGAGTTTCCTCCATATAATGCTGCATTTGGAGTGGTTCACAAGTATTCATAGAGTTGGGAGGCCACCTACAACTAGTGAATTGCTGGAGCGAGTGACTATTCGGGATATCAAGGTGGTTCCCACACCTCGACACTAAACGATGATGACGGGGGGACATCAAGAAAGTGGTGAGAATATGATATTGGGTAGTTATGTCGTATTAGTAAGGGCTTTAGGCCATGAATTGGAAAAACCTGGACCATTTTTGGATGGTAGTGAAGAACTAGAGGTGGATGTGCCAGATATATTGGCTCCATCTTGGAGGGCTAGGGAGGGAGGTGAATCATCCTAGTTCTTCAGTAGAGTCACTCATGTGCCCGAGAATAAACTGCATCTAGTATCAATACCATATGATTCCTTCTTCCAAGAGGAATGGACATTTCATGAAAAGTTAAAATAATACCTCAGAATTAATAGCTTGTGATGAATTTGAATATGGACGAGATGTCGTTGTGGGTGATGGGATTTGCGAAGGGTGGCTTCAATGTATCCTCGACCGAGGGAATAAAAATTTTAATGGAGCCATAAGAGGTAATATATTTATGTGGTGACATACAACTGATGTTGCACTGAGCAAGGGTGATACTGAATATGAAAACATCTGTAGGATTGAAGGCGTCTCAATTAGTGAAGTGTTTCCCATTACTTGGCCATGCAGATGAATAATGGGGGAAAAAGTTAATGTGGGATATTTTAACTAAGAAATTATGTGGACTTCCAAGGTTTCCTCTCTCGAAGATTGTGAGATACTGACCTCTGGGGGAACCCCCTTGGGAGAATTTTCCAAAACATTAGAAGTAAGTCTCTATAACCTTTATTTCACTAGTGCCTTCCCTACCTTATCTTGATTTCATAGAAGACATTTATCTACACAATGTAATCTTTAATCGGAAACTTCTGATGAAGAGGTAAATAGAGAGACGGTCGTAGAGGACCAAACATCAGGGCCTATAGTCAGAGAGATTGTGGATGTGGAGTCTAGCGGTGCTGGGCGAGATGGAGCAGCCTCCTCTATATCTTTAGATAGGAAAATATTATATGGAAGGATACATCATGTCCTCCCATTGATGGTATACATTAGGTGAGAATTAGAGGCAGACTAGTGAATGTTTCATTCTCCAAATCTATACCAATTATTCTCTCAATCAAACTGGCTAACACAACCCATTCCTGGACAATTTCCAGGATGGTGCATGCATTTCTGTTGAAAATGGATCGAAGACCTGAGGCTCTGATCTGAATAGAGGTTCTGATACCTATCACGTTAAGTGCCCTAGCAGATCGGGACATAGTTCCCTATGAGTAGCTAGTGGTATAGGGTGATAATACTAGTCAAACAATGTCTATATTTGACCAGGTGGACATCATTTAAGTGGAATCCGATTATAAAGACAAACATGAGGAAGACCCTACTGCTGAACTTCTGGAGGAATTTCCCAATTATTGACCACCCTACCCAAAGTATTGAGATGAGACTGCTTCCGATGAAGAGGATTTTTGGATATTTATCATCGATCATAGAAAATGATCATGAGATTCCTCAATGAAGCACTAAAATTAGAATTAATTGGCTATATGGGGAGGCTTCGTTCTAAATTTTACAATCAATGCGCTGGAGGAGTAAATTCTCAACACCCCCATGCGATTATTTGCGCTTACCATGTCGAGAGGGTGTGGTAAAACGTCTGCCACCTTAGTTTTGGTTGGATGTGGAGGGAGGCCATTATTATTCAAATAATCTTTAAGGTTGATAATGAGATCCAACTGTTGAGGGAATGTGCGAATGAGTAGTCAGTTTCCCTCGATGTGTAATCAGGCCTCAATTTGCAACTGATGTCCCAGTAAAAAGATGTTGAATAACATATGAGGATACCCTCTAAAGAGGTGTCTATTACCCATGTCGACATGGATTTTTCCTAGATCAAGGATAATGGACTATTCGCCATTTCCATAGAGGAGGAGCAGGAGCATAACAAGAAACATCAGATCATGGATGACACGAGCCAGAGAGTAGTGGTGTTGGAATGCTCTGTTGAAGAGGTAAACCCATCTATGGGAGGGGCCAACACTTGAGTTCTATAATTTATTAGAACACATGAAATTATTTTCATTATTTTATTGTTTTTGTTGATCATGTGTATGATTTAAATTATTTTTTTAGTTTATTGTATTTCCATCACATTCGTGAAATATCCAGCAATCTATCCTTATGCTCATGTGGGTTGTGACCATTGTGAGAAACAACGGATAACAACATCATTATTCCATTTGAATATTAGAGTGTCAACCAGGAATTAGGAATCATGGTATTAAAAAATTGATCTATATTATTGTGAAGGAAGAGGGAGACCTGAATAATAAACGAAGTCCTAAACAAAGTCAAATTTCCATTATCCCAATATACTCTAGTGCATGAGTGGGGTAGCTCCAGGGGAGTGGCAATCAATCCCAACATAGGGAGTGAAACTGAATCACAATACCCAAAATAAAAAACATTGCAGGGATTACATGACAATGAAGTATAACTACATACCACGTTTGAAACACAGTATCCTTTCAATGTTAGCCTAAAATGTGAATAACAAAAGGGGGCCGACTTCAGAACTTTTTTGGAAGATGAGGAATTACTCGAAATTTCATCAATTATTCTTCTGTAACATTATCCCAAGGTAGTAGGTGTGCCATGATCCATGAAGTTTTATTGATAGGGGGTTTTTTCAGGCATTAAAGAGGATGAGTATCTGATTATACGACATGTTGCGAATGGAGGGTGGTGTGATGGATTGTTTGAATGGAGTCCAACAATCATGAAATCATGCAATAATGATGATACACATTAGGTGAGTGAATTATACTGGTCAGGGATTGTATTTATTTCCTTAACGTACCCCTCTGGTGGGAGCCTAGAGTGGCCTGCCATTTTACACGACACCGATGAGGGTAATAGACTGTAGTTTAATGTCGTACAGTGAGGAAGGAGACAATGAATGGTCCCACAAAGGTGAACAAGTTCAGGAAAATTGATTATAGGGTTTAAAAACACATGGATGGATCTGGGAACTAGACATCCTGATGTCACTGTGTTTCCTGCTAAGGCGGGAATTAATCCATATGTAGTTTTACAACACTCGTGCATTTTAACATCATGCAGTAAAGACACAAGGGGGAAGGATATCTGATGGGGTACGTGATGTGGTGGCTGTAAAACTAGATTGAATGAGGAAGGAAAGAATTATGCACCACATCACGTTCCTCCAATAGAGATATCAGGCCAAGGGTCCAAAGAGGTAAATTTTCGTGGCGGACCTGAGGCAAAATTTTTGGGTGTTCGATGTGGGAAAAAGAGTAGTGATGGGATTTTCCAGGTATGGGGGGACACCCATTAGTGCAAATGGAACACTAGGTGATTGACATCCCAATATGACTGACATGCCTTCTCACCACAGAAAGGTGCATGAAGGAGTAAAACCAAGTGTGTAGTAATTCCACTTAAACATAAGGAAGTGGAATGATGTGAATCGTGGTGACTCAGATAAGGATCGTAATGATGGTGGCAAGGAGATAAGGGAAGATGTTTTGACTATGTATGAAACATGGAATCTAATTCACAGTATCCTGGAATGGGTACAAAAAAATGAGGGTCATACACTGACTATATTCTCAATGCGAGATTTGTATCAAGATGTCATCCAATAGACTTTTGGAATGTCATCCCAGGACAGTAGTGGATCCATAGGTCGATCATCCATACTATGAGGGGGATATTTCATGAATGGTTATGGGTCAGAATCCAGATAAAAGGATTCTCAGTAGTGGACATGGAACTATGGAATATGCGTGTGAAATTTCACACTTTGGTCCCTTTCCACAATGTGATTGAGTACGCCGAACGAGACATGTATGGTAGGGGGTGTTGAATCCCATTCCAAGGATAAGGGTCCTGGGGACGAAACTCCTTGTATAAGGTTATAGAGAGGACAATTTCAAGGGTAAATTACATATTTAATGATCACAGGGTGGTGAAGTAGTAAATATCAATGTGAATGAGGATGGAGAATGCCTCCCATCTCGTGACACATTTCTAGGGCTAGACCCAATGACAAAACGTCTGGGCATTCCTACTTATCCACTAGTATGGGAATAAATCCATATGCAGTTCTTATAAGATCCTAGTTTATGGTCATAAAACTCAGATTGGGCTAGGAAGAAACAATGGAGATACCTAGTGAAATTTTTAAAAACAAAGGGTGAATGAGGAAAAATAATCCACACCACACCATACTCCTCTAAAAGAGTCCGGGATGAGAGGGATAGAAGGATCACAGTACTTCAGATAATTGAGGCTGGAGCTAAAGACATAATTTTTTTGCATTCCTACATATCCAATGAATATTGGAATCAAGTCACACGTAGTTCTGGAAGTGGCATGGTAAGGTACCAATGCCAAAGGAAATACTGTCATGTTTGACTAGCCTACACTCCAAAAGAAGTTGTATTTTATGAATCATGTTTTATTTTTTAGGGTGGATGTGTGTTTTTTTTTGTGATGTTGAAAACCTATGATGGAGAATATTGGATTAGATACAGGAATCAAGACATATATTGGCTTTGAGAAATGGCATGGTGGAGAACTGATACCCAACATGATGTCTGCCTGAGTGAGGGCACCACAATGCGGTGTGGTTTTTTGTCGTGTGATCGGGGTGATAGTGTCACAGTTTAGTGTCATATAACATGATGAACCCATGAATTATAACGTAGTATGGAAAATATGAAATAGTTTAAAGTTACATGGGACCTGATGGTGTAGTTTAACATCATAAAATTTGTAAAAATATAGAAGAGTGATGTTTTATATGGAATGCAAAAGGTGTGATAAAGCATACATGACATGAATGAGGATGGGGTCCACTCCACACTGCATTAAACTCTAGAGGAGAAAACTTAGGCTTAGGGCTAGAAAATATTATAGGATATGGGGATGGACCCAAAGAAGAAATGTTTGGGTGTTCCTACGTATATTATGAGGATATGAATAAAACCATACTTATTTTTAGAAATATTCATGTAGTTTAACATCATGTGATATGATTGATGGAAGATCTTTGTTTATGTTCATATTTCTCTGACTGAAAAAAGTGAGACTCTTCTAAGAGGGAGTATACTTTGCCCAATTCTCTAACCCCACAAGATCCACACACGATGTGGGAAACCAGGGTAGAGAAGGTCATTGCAACACATGAAATATAGAGAAAGGTAAAATGGAATGGATCCATGAATGACACCACATCATGGACTCATACTCTCTACATGAAAATGTACATAGAGGGATAACACCATTAGGGTGGAAATTCCACTTGGACACAATGGAGTGGAAAAGGATGTGAATCATGAAACAAATATTTAGGTCTTAATGAGAGTGGTGTAATGATGGAGGATAACAATTGACTATGTTCGAAACACAACATCCATATTTTGTAACCTGAAATGGTTAAAAAAAGAGAATCAACCACTGACCATATTCACAATGTGGAACTTCTGTCAAATTTTTATTTGGAATCATTAGGTATGTTGGCCAATATGGTAGGAGAAATCTGACACCTAGCATCTATGCCATTTGGAGGTCATTTCTAATCTGAAAGATGGTGAAAACCCAAATAAAGTAAAACAAGATACATGGAGGTGGATTGAAACATGTCCATGTGGAACCCAACACTATAGGTTCTAAACTACATTTCCCCTAGGTGGGTTGGTGAATTTCCAAAGAGGGTTTAGTGGCCCAATTTGAGAGTAGAAGACATTGGAAAATGAGTGGAGGAATGGGGGTGGAAAACTCTCAAGTGATAGGTATATTGTGTGGATATCACAAACCCGACATGAATGAGAACATAATCCCATACCACACCATAGAACCCGTCCTGAATAATTTAGGCCACGAGGCTAGATAAATGAAGAGGCTTTTCAAAAACATGGCTGGAACCACATACAAAACGTCCGGGTGTTCCTATGTATCCCATGAGGATGAGAATAAATCGCTACGTAGTTCTAGGGATGTTTTTCCATTTAACATCATGCGATAAGGACATGGTAGATCAAACTTTATGGTCATATATCTTGACCTCTTGATGCCATATTTAATGTCATATTCATGTGACAATTGGGTGGCAAGGGTAAATAACTGTGTCTATAATTTGGGAGACCACATAATGGAAACAATGATTGGGAATAAATATTAACCATGTTCGTAACATAGTATCTATATCTTGTGAACAGGAATGAGAACAACAATTGTGCATAGAATGCTATCCAAATTCGTAATGTAGGACTTTTATCAAACATCATTCAAAATCATTGGGGTGGTTGGCCTAATATAGTCGGAGATCATTGAGGCCTAGCATCCATATCGTTTGGAGGTCTGTTTGGATGTGAATGATGGTGGAAACCCAAATGATGGGATGTGTAAATTGTGTTCATACCTTTTTAGTTTAACAAATTGCAACGACAATGATGGAGAAGGAGGGGTGTATCAATGGGATATGTGTGACCTCATAAACATACCCCTACGAGAATGAAGAAATGGATTTCATACCACACCACATAATCCTAAAAGAGATCTGGGACCAGAAGGAAGAAAATGTAGATGTGCCTGAGGATGGGACATAGAAGAGAAATCACAACATTAATATGTATCCCTTAAGGATGGGAATCGAGTCGAACATAGTTCTTGAAATATTTGTGCAGTTTAATGTCCAACGACAAGGATTCAGAGATATTGTAGTTTATGGGTGCAGAGCTTAGACCCAAATTATGTTACCCTTTATGTGGGTATGGCCTTCCCAAAACTCATAATCTCATGTGAGCAATGCTCGGTGTGGGAATAAAAGAATGCGATTAGGCTCTCCCCAACATATAAGGGTAAAAAATGGAGGGAAAAGAACAGGAGGGATTGATCCCATCCAAACCAACATTCCTGCTCAAGGAACACTAATGTTATAAAGGATAGTATGAAAAATATGAATCACCGCACCAAATATTTGGGACATCTAGGGGTGGTGATAATGATAGTGGATTGTTGTTGAACGTGTTTGAAAAACAATGTCAACATCATGTGTCCTAAAATGGGAACAACAAATCAGTGTCAACCAATGACCATACATGAAACATGGGACTTCTATCTAAGTGTGTTTCATATCCCTCTATGATTTATTCTGAAACATTATGTGATCCATAAGACTGAACATCGATACAGTTTGGGGTTCCATTCAGATGTGATTGTTTATAGAGACCCACATAAAGGGGGTGCATGAAGCGTGAATATTACCATGCAGTTTAACATTATGTGGGATGGTGGGAAGAGGTAGAGATCTCCAAGGATGGGAACACATGGTCCAGTCATTATAAACCCATCATGAATAAATGAAAACAAGGCATGCACAAAAACATGTTTTTTGTCCAAAAGGTAGATATTGTTGTATCAAGTTGGGCCTAAAGATGAAATTTATTATCATTCCAACGTATCCCCTGTTGATGGAAATTAGGTCATCCGTATTTATGAAAGGTCTAGGTAGTTAAACATCATTCGGTAAGGACGTGGGAGGAAAAATGAATGGGAGGGACCCATGGTGTGCTCATCGTATACTTGAAACAAAATTGGGGCCAAATGGGTTTACACTATACTTTGTGCGATCCTCCTAGAGAAAAATACCTAGGGGGTGTCAAAGTGAACTATTTGTGGTTGGACAGTAAGATGAAATGTCTGAGAAACCCTAAGTATCCCATGAGGATGCGAATCAGTCCATAATTAGTTCTCAAGATACTATATTGTTTTATGTCATGCAATGAGGATGCATGGGGATCTTAGTTTACGGTCATAGAGATCAGAAAATATTTTTGTTTACTGTCATTTTGTTTAAGTGATGGGTAGTTTTACATCCTTCAGCATGGATGAATCATGCATTTAAACATCATGTGCAGATGAAGGGACAGTTTAGAGTCATGTGGGCCAATTAATGAAAAATATTGCTTGACGAATTCTTCATTGGTTGGAGGAGAAATATGATCTCCATCAATGTTAACTTGAGGGTACACACCATTAGGTTAAATATTGTGAATGATGTAAGGTACTTCCCATTTGGTCTAACGATTGGGTGGTTTCTTGCAAAGTATCATTGAAATTCTCTAGGCCAACACTATGTCACCTTATAAAAAATAAGAAAGGTGAAAATTTGTGTTGAACAATCTTGATGTCTTTTTCTGATGCCTCTCCATATTGGGTATGGAACAAAGCCTATTCCCATAAAGTTCATCCAGTTTATCTATATGTATTTTGGATACTTTATCTAGAGTTTTCTGATCATAGACAGTTGTGTGTAATGACGGTAACTGAATTTCAATGGGTAGGACTGCATCTGTTATGTAGACCGCGGAATATGGGGACAACATAGTGGAATTATTAGTGTTCATCCGATAAACCTAGAGAGCATTGGAGAGTTTTTATGGAACAAAATTCTTGTTTTAAACAACCATATTAGGTAAAATCATAGAGAGGGTTTTGTTGAAAAACTCAATCTACCCATTTTCTTGGGAATGAATGCGATGTATGATTAAAACGAAATTTGCGCTTTGAATAAAACATCTTTAGTTATGCTTCCCATAAGTTGGCGTCATTATCGGTGAGGATGGCGTGAGGAAATCTAAATTAGTAGATGATATTAGAGATCACAAATTGAATGATAGAGTGGTCCTTTACTTCCTTGAGCTGAACTACCTCTTCCCACTTGGAAAAAAACATATATAGCCATCAGGATGGACCTGCATTGCTGAGATGTCATTGGTGGATATGGTCACATGACATCGAGTCCCCTCACATCAATGGCCCGAGAGTACATGGTAGTGTGGGGATTTACGGTGGATGTTGCACAAATTTATCATGTATTCTTTATGAATAGAACCTCTTGGAAAGCTCGATATAGTCTAAGATCATGGTGGGCCAAAAATATCCCAATCTCTGAATCTGTTGAGAGAGTTTTCACCCTAAATGATTTTCCATGCATGAAATGGCATGAACCTCTTACATGACCTAATAAATCTCACCTCCTTGGATCAATGGTGTAGAACCCCATCAAACCTGCATTGTAAGAGTATTTTCTCAAGATTGGGACCACTCTAGAGGGTGAAGTGCAATGCACACAATAATATTCACTCGTGCTTGGATCTGTCTACTGGGAGATTACTGTGTAATAGATACTCAATAAAGGGGGTTCTCCAGTCATGATTCACTTCAAACACTCCAACCGGTGGACATCAGGGTCCCGACGTGGAGTTACTAGTGGTATGATTTCTTACATATGGGATATCATCATCATCCAGGGTAATGGGAGAGATGAATCTATGTTTTGCGACATGAATAATCAAATCATCCTTATTGGGATCTACAAGAGATGCATCCAGGATGGTTGGGGTATCATTTCACCCGTTCTGCGTAAAAGGGACATGGGTAACTTCTGGCTGAGATGAGAATTGTGCCATCATTTGGCAGGTAGGTTCTAATAGTGATTTCAGCTCTAGCTTCCTGATGACATATTCACCAATGATCTTCTTGATGACTAGTTCAGAGTCCCCTTTCACATATAGGTGGGGATCATCAATCTTGAGGGCCAGCTCGAGACCAGTAATGAGAGCAGGGTACTCTTCCTAATTTTTGTTACAACCTTCTGACAATAAGAATGAAAATGGAAGACCATCATCTTATGGGGTGATGAAGATGATACCCATGCCCACTTTATTATGTTTGGGATCATTGAGTCTTCTTCCTATAGGGATTCATGAAGCACCATCAAAGTACATATTCCTACCTAGAATGGGTTGATTTATCAGGATGATTAACCTATCTAGAATATCAATATCTAGATACTGGTCCACGAGAGATGGATGGGTGGCAAGGAAGCCTTCCAATGAATGTCTCGAAATGGAATTATACGGGACAAACTTAATGTCGGTTTTTTGTAAGATCACTTCCCACAGAGCTTGAAGGCATGTCAACATGGATCATTTGAGAATGTACTTTATTGTATACACTGAGTATATATCTTTTTCTCATTGTATTGTATGTATTGTTTCAATTTCTTCAGTTCGAACACTAGCACATGAAAACTATTCTCAATAGAGAAATATATGATCTCCATATCGGGGAGCTTGTGGAAGAGAGAGTATAAACTATTCTCTATTCCCTCATTGTTATTCAGGTTGTATGGGAAACGATAGATTGTTTTAGAGTGGTCACATAAAGGACTAAAAACATTCCATAAATAAGTGAAATCTGGACTGGAGGTTGTAACACGTATTTCTTGATCTTCTCAAATAATGTTTGACACTCCACATCCCACTGATAATCAAATCCATTCTATAAGAGCTGGGAAAAGGTATTACTCTTGCTCTCCATATTTACGATGAATCGACATATATAGGCTAAGTAACCTTGAATTCCTGAAAGAATTATATATTTCTCAGGGGAGACATCTGAATGATGAAATTGATCGTCTATAGATCGATCTCGATACCTCTATATCTAATAACGATGCTGAGAAAATTTTCATATGTAACCCCAAAGGCAGAGATCAATGGTTTTATTTTTAGATGGTGGGATTGGGGGAATCCGAACACTTTCAATAGATATTTGACATGGTCCTAGCACTGGTGATATTTGACCACCATGAAATCCACATAGCATTCCACCAATTTCTCGAGGATCAGCTTAAATATATGATACCTGGAACGCTGACAGGTGGCACCTACATTTTTTAGACCGAAGGGAATTAATTGGTAACACATTTTTCATTGTGGAACACTGAAGTCTGTAGACTCTTCATCCTCTTAGTCCATTCAGATTTGATTATATTTGGAATACCCATCCACAATAGAGGTATCCTAGAAACTATAAATGCTACCAATCAATAGTCTCATCGCAAGAAGGGGAAAATCATCCTTGGGATAGTGGTGGTCGGGATCCCATAAGTTTATCCAGTCTCTGATCTGTTTATTCTTTTTCCTAACCGTCCCAATGTTAGCTAACCATATAGAATACTCGACCAACTAGATGAAAATGGAATTCATGATCTTATCAACCTTTTCCTCAACCATCACACTTTGAGAATGGAGAATCTTTCTGGGAGGTTTTTTGAACCCGTGATGACTTTCTTGAAGACCGAGGAGGTGGAAAAAAACCACATGATCTAATATAGGCATCTCATCAAAAGTCATGGTAAATACATCAAGATGTGGTTTCACAAATTTCATGTATCTATGTTTCTCATTGAAATGCATAGTGTCACAAATCTATGTGGGTTTCTGATCCTTATAGATTCGTAGGTTCACCGAAACCTATTCAACAAAAGTGGTGGAAACACCCTCTTTGAAGGTGGGAGGAGAATCCTCCAAATATTATCCTTCTCTCATGGAGGAGGGATCCCATAAAAAAGGGATTATTATAATTTTATAGATCCTGATGGCACACTGGTGCCGTCCTGAGTGGTAGTTGAAACCAAATCAGGGTACTCGTTTACTACCGAAACCATAGAGATTATGTTTAACAACCCAATCCCATTTGGCCATCAACCTATGGGGACATGCATGAGGATATCAAATAAATCATGTCATTTCATCCTGAGGTGGTTTATCCTTTCCCATATATACAAGAAAGTGTGATGTACTATCATTTCCATGTGGTAGACATCCCAATAAATTATGGGTGTGGGGGGAATAGTGATCACCCAAGCCTAATTTTTATTGGATTATGTGGTGATATTTCAGTATCCCATAGCCTTTGGAATGTTATTCAACCTCATTCTAGAAATAGCTATGCATTTCCTCGGATCTGGGGTCGTGTCTTCCAATTGGTGGATTTGGAAAATGTTGGTATCATCCAAATTTGTCCAAAAGTCGGTCATAGTTGTAGCATGCTCAATCACATTTTCCCGAATCTACTTTTACTTCAACTTATTATAGTCAACATCCAGGTAGTATGCCTCACAAGAATTAAAGGGAGATGCATCACCTTGGATTACACATACTCGACCATTAAGGGAGTAGTTAAGGAATTGATGATATGAATAAGGGACCATAAAGTTAAGGTGGAGCAATGGCCATCCCAATAATTCATTGTATTTGTTGTCTTGTGAGAAAACCATATACTCGGTGCTGAAAAGCAGGCCCCTGAACTGGTATTTAGGTAGATCATGGTAACCAGTGTATATTCCATTCTATCAGAAATGGTAATTTTTAGGTCAAAGAAAATCCGATCATCCTTATATGGCCCCATCATTCAGAGTGTCTTGGTCGAGATGAATTTCATCCTTGACCATGTGTCGATAAGACCGCGGCGAACCTCCACGCCATTATAATGGGTTGAAATGTTCTAGGGATGGTTATTCCTTTGTTTGTGAGTTCCATAATCTTCTCCAAAATCAGTATAATGGCCTCACTTTCATCATGCTCGGCTACCTCAGCATAGAAGGCTCTTACGTCTACTATCTCCATCTCAAACTAATGGGGGATACATAAATCCTCGACAAGGGCTTCACGCATATCCACTATTTGGATTGGATTCCCAAAGATAGAGATCCTCACTTGAATGTTGGAATGATTATTAAGGATATAATACTTTCTTGATGAGTGTGAAATTCAACATGAAGGAGGTTGTTATATGGAAGGATGTATGGTGAGACTTTCTGGCTGAACTGGTAACCGAATACTGCTGAAAATATCCCACTTCTCACTAGTTTATGCATGTGGATAGCATACTAGTTGAGAGCTAGATGATTAAGGCTGCTTCATAATGGAGCATAGCTGATCGTAACACGATTGTGGTGGTTCTGCCTGACAGGGGAGTACAAACGGCGGTTGACGCCGATCTAATGAATCAAGATGAGATGTCTGCACACACTGGGCTCTATGTTGGGCCTATTTTCTGGTTTAAGTGTCATGGACATCCTGGATGGAATCCTTGATTGAGGAATTCAGACGACTCACATAACTATAGCACTGTCAATGAGGGAGTATGTTGGGGTTTTTGGGAATATCCTCCTAGAAATCATTATTGTTAAGAACTGTATAGGGGGTTTCCAATTCCACAGTGTTATCTAAAGTGCACCCTATGTCGTCACTCGAACAATAATCACTCAATAGACAGATTCAAAGTGGATTATCCAACTCTAGGGGCATGAAATTGCTGAGATTACGGGATGAAGATGGCATCGGTGGTGAAATTTGTTTTCTACTTTGTCGTTGATTCCATCCCTCATAGGAGGAGGAAGGCTCAGACAACGATTCTAGAACAGTGATTGTTGGGGATGCGATGACTTCAGAATGATCTGGTTGATTCATACGTGCATCAATAATACCAGGATCCTGGTATACTACCTTACTAGCATTCTAATTGTAATATATTTGAGACCCACAGTAAAGAACATGCTACCAGACACCTTTACTATCACTGTTGCTATCAGGATGTATGAATACACATGCCATCTATGACAGGGCTTGGCCCAACCTTACAATATTTTCATCAACCTGGTGATTTTGATATTTTTTAAACTCATATCACTGGTTGAGGGTCATACCTAGGATTTCTTGATAGGGAATGTAATTGGGGCAATCTGTGATCTTTTCCTCTTCGTGCCTCCTACATTCTGGAAACTATATAATTCATTTTTCAAAGGTACTTATGATATAACAAGTGAAAAATTCCTAAATAAATGACTAGGTTTGGTTCCTTCAATCTAGGAAGGGGGATCTAGTAGCTTGTCCCAGATTAGGGGTTGGAAGAGCCTTTCGAGAAGGTGGAACAAGGTTATCATGACTAGGTAGGGGTGGCACATTATGTGGGTGTACCTAATGATTCTATGGTGGTCATTGTTGGACCAGAGGTTGCGCCAAAGGTGGCCAGCCTATGTGAGGCTGTGTAGGTGGATCCACTATTAACAACTCCATCTTCCTTGGGTCCTCTACTTTTTCTACTATGGCAGGCTCAACCATAGTAGATCTTTTCATGGGAATTATAGGAGGCAGCAGACATGCCTCTGTGGCTTGCAACAAGGATTCTTCTAGAATCTAGGAATTTCCATGGAAATCCCTAATATCCCATGGGTAGTTCTATGGGATGAGGGAGGGGTAAGTTCAGTATTGAAATTCCACACACACATTGTTAGTTTTTTTTACTCAATCAGCGGCATATGCAAGGAATATGTGAGGAATTTCTACCTATAAAAAAGAATGCAACGCCCTCATTAGGAATCTAATTGTACTGTAATAGGTTAGCGATAATCATCTTCTGGGAGGTGGAACATAATTTGCAAAGAAACTACTTATGAATATCCTCCCAGCCAGCTACTGACCCAATGGGTAACTAGCTATACAAGACAAACATAGGCCCTTCCAATGTTTGTACGAAACACCGGTTTTTGGCAGCCTCCTAATGCGTTAGAGTTCCTAGCATGGGTCTACACCTTGAGATGAAGTGGTCTAGATGCTGCGAAAGATCCTCCAACATATTAGAGGGGGAAATGGTAGGATTTCTGAAACTGGGGGTGCTGGAATATCATCCACCCATACTGGATATGGCTTTTCATCAGGTGAAATATTCACTTATTGAGTTACCAAAATTCAACGCGGTCAATGAGTGCAGTCATTGGGTCATCATGGAGGGTATTCTTGGGTTTATAACGATCCCTAACCACCAGTGCATTGGAAGGTTCATCAATATGATTAGTAGCCCCAATAGTTTATCGAGCGGCTGGAGGGATGAACTGCATGACTGGCAGGGGAACGACCTGTGGAGCAGCTTGGGGAACCTGATCTGGGTCCCAAGGATGGTTTTCATGCAATTCAAGTGGATTTGGAGATGAATATTTCTCCATATTTCTATAAACTCTAGCATATACCATGTCTATGTTGGTGAGATGATTAGGGTCAACCAGAGGTAACTCACCAGGGGGACAATGTACCTTCCTCTACTACCCCAGTCGATGGTTACGATAGTCGGGTCACTATTCTGTAGCATGTTTGGTGATGTGATCATTGAACAACTTTTTATGTTCCATGAGATTTTGACCCAATGCTGCCTTTTGGGGTCATCTTCTGTCTTTTGCACTGAGACAAATGGGTCATAGGGTTTGACGTCCCCTAGATGTTATTTACACTTATAAGAGTTACAAATGAGGGATAATGACTCTGTAGGTAGAGGAAAACAAAGTAAATTTCATTAATAGAAAGTAAACCTACCCAATGGATCCAATAGCTATGGAACTGACCCATGGGGTATGTTATATTCATGGATCTCTATCTTGTTATCTCCCTCTGATAATTCATCCATGTTAAACATTGTTGCACCTGGAGGCTTATCCCTAATATCACTTAGTAATTCAGGCATGATCCAGATAGAAATAATATGAAAGGGATACAAACAGCCCCCAACTGTAGATCCGGATGTTTGGGGAAAGCCTCCTTGATAATTCTGAGGAGCACATTAAGGCAGCAAACACATCATTACTGGAGGGCCTGATGGTGATTTGGTGACTCAGGGCACTGTTCCATAGGAAGTGCATAAAAAGAAACCATGTGGAATTGTTGTCCAATATCTGCAATGTGTTCGTGACTCTTACGGTATGTTTCCTGCTGATGACATAGACACAAGTGCATCACTAAGAGGGTTTGGAAAAAGCACACAAACACATTATGGGTGTGAGATTATAGAGTGCCGAAGATCATGGTTTTCACTATCCAGAACATCCCAAGTTATTTTTCCACTACAATGATGTCTGAAATGATCCTCAGCTCAGACTCGGATTCTGGCCCTTGGTCACCCCATTAATCAACTAGGGGTGGATAATTGACAGATAAAGGCACTAAAGCAAACAACTGAGATAGTATACTGACTGGTGGGGAATACAATGAGTGATATGAGAATCCATCACATTTTGGATTTCATTAAGAGGAATACAACTATTGGGAAACCACATCCGAGTAAGAACAACTGACACCCACATCTTTCCACACAGGGGCTACAGTTACTGACTATGGGTCATGATGTTGTTTGTCATCCGTCAGTCCCTCGAACAACTCTCTATGATCAATGGTTGAGGTAGAGAATGATCATGTTGACGATAGGGATGATTGCATGACTAGGCTATGGAATGAAGCCATATCATCCTCCTCCTCCTAGATGTATCTTTAGAGGTATGTGAAAATATGATTCACATCACATTATAGTAGGATGTGTCTTATACACCTTGTTCATGTCCTATCCCTTAACATAGAAGATCAGGGTGAGGGTTCCATTACTGGATAACATTCACCTTCATAATCTAAGAAGTAGACATGCTTGATCATGGTTTAAAAATTCTCAGTATTCTTTCTTTGGTTATTCTGACCCTCCCACCATACATGGGATACATCTTATTAATAGATTAGGTTTTTGGAAGGAGGAGGATCGTTGGCCAAACTGGTGCTGGGGTGGTGTGGTCTTCTTCCTAGGTGAGTCTGGGTGTGAGGAGAACCCAGAAAATTTTAAAAGGAGCACGGGGAGGGCCTCTGCATCCACTAGCTAGTGCATCAAGAGAATCCCTGTGGCATGTGTTGGAGTGATTTGGACATAAATTGGATTTGGTGGGAGAATGGGCAGTACCTTAATGCTTTTCTCCCTTAGCAGTGATAGTATGAGGTGGGACTTTGTACTAGTCTAACTGGACATTGGTAGGACCTCTGCATATGACACCAATGATGCAGGGCAGACCACTACTTCAATGAATGTCATTAAAAGGATGATATTCACATCGATGTCCTACGACAAGAAAAATGGATCCATAACAAAGATAACAGGTGTAAAAAAAGATTTCATGATATATGTCAGTGCAGCGGGGAGGACCTTCACTCAAACTTATTATGGCATAGTGATGACCTCTATAATGATCTTGGGTGCGCGGAGGACCCACACTCTCATTGGTTGTGGTACGGGGTGGACCTCCGTGCTGGATTTCATTACTTTGGGTTAGCCAGTGACGGTCTCTACCTATATCAAAGATGAAGAGAGTCATCCCAACCTTCTCATGGGGCGGTCCGGGCCTCAATAATGGTTGGGTATATGTGTGCCTCTATTTAGTATAAATGGGGTGTTGATGGAATGCATCGGTAGTGGCACATTCCACTATAGTCATTAATGAGGACACCCCCTATTTGGCATCCTCCTCAGCATGCACCCAATGTTGGTGTCATGTTACCCAAACTAGGGATGATGGTGTAGGTGTAAACTCACCTACTCTTTAGTCTGCGAAACCGAGTGGAGGTATTGACATAACCTGGTAAGAGGCCTCCTTGGTGGCCCCTGTGATGGTATCACTGTTGGGAGAGTTTGGACTTCCCTCACCTCATTATCTTAGGGGATAAATCCATCAAAGAGTTATGGGGAGAGGCTCTTGAAAAATTTGTAGGTTGGAGTGGGGAGTAGTGGCTCCCAACATGGCTCATGCGGGTGGCATTGACTACGGGGTGTTGAAGCCTCTAGGTCCTTTTAGTCCATATACCGAGTTGGGATAATCCCTTCTTCCTCATACAGTTTGACGAGGTAGTTTATCACCCTCCTCTAAATTAGTTCAATAGGTGATATGGGGCATGCTCCCCCAATAGACATGGAGGTGGAGTCCAATATAGAAGAGATAGATCCATGTGGGATTGTCGTGTTGGTGTTTCCACAGCCCCTGCATTAGTGGGTGGTTAGAGATCGATTTCCTGACATTGAAACATGGGTCCTACAATGTAGGGAGATTAAAATATTTGTGCTGAAAGAGGGAAAGTGACATCTAGTTCCCCAACACCATTCCATCTACTATAATCGGTAAGAAGGATTCACACTTACAATGTCACAGACTGGGATGTCTAATATTCAACAACAAAAATCTTTGGTGAGTTTCATGTCAGTCCCACTATTTTTTTGTGGGACCTAGTACATAATAAATGGATCTTGTGACATGATTATCTAATCATTTGTCAAATGAAAAAAATCTCCACAATTAGGAGATGAAATTCACATCGGGTTCAACATTTCTATTTCCAACACATTAGTTGGGGCACATATCTATCTGTAGGGGCGCGTTGATTATTTTTTCGTATTCCTACATTACGAAGGCAGGAAAAATCTATTTCTTTTTTAGGGTCATTTTCCCCTTGATCAAACGGGGTTACTGGAAGTTAGTTCATATTTCTATGGATTACTCAATGAAACTAATTACCTAACACAACCCTCTATTAAATATTAAGTCGTTGTTTGTGAAAATATTCCCAAGTGTCATATCTTTCGAGATGCCTTTTAATTACAATTTTTCTGTCAGGACATTATAAATGGTCATTTTAGGGTAGTAACCTTCATTCGGGGAGTAGTAATGTTAGACATCACTAGAATGTCTGGACACTGAAACACTAATTTTCCTGGGTTTCTTCCCCTTATGATAGGGCTTCTCAATGGTGATAAATCCCATGGAATCACATGTTCAGTTCGGATGATTATATTCCATATGCATGTCCCTAAGTTTTTCCTTGGATTCCCACGTTAAACATAGGGTATTCCATGAGTTTCACATCTAGTGCAGATACATCAGACGGATCAGAACACTGGTTGGAGTGGGACAGAAGGTAGTATCTTCAAGAGAGATCACCTGAGGTTTTTACTGGATGAGTGGAGAAAAATATTTAATGATGATGAAGTTAAGGATTATTCAGTCCCAATATAGCGGACTCCAGGGTCTACCATCGAATGTGATTCATCATTGGGGAGGTTTCCTATATACAATGTCTATGAGACAGGGATATAATTCATGTAGTTCGAATGGGTAATGAATCGAGGTTTATGGCCCCATTACATGTTGGGGATTACGTTTGGTCAGAATACCATTGAAATAGGGATACACTTGTTTGGATGGTTATGAAATTTTTGGCTCTTATGCATGGTTAGCTACTCAGGTACTGCGAGGAGAGACGATGGGGTGGATGAAATGATCTCACCAGGATGTGGTGGTCCGGGTAAGAATTTGGATGGATGATGGAATGTTGATTGAAGTGGGTGATGAATGAGATGTGACTGACATTATTATGGTGGTGGTGTTAGTCATGAACCTCTAATAGGCTTCCAATGTATCCCCTTGGTAAGGAATCAAAGTCCAAATAGTTTGGTGGGGCGATGGGACACCGAATGAGTTGGACCATGAGAATGGATACATGGATGGGACCTGAAGGAAGTAGAACCTTCAGGTCGGGGCATGAACTTCTCAAAACAAAAAGTGTCAAGAGAGAGACCTGGATGTGGGATTGAACCTCAGGAAAGCTTCCATCAACTCCATGTTCCATGGAATCAGTGTCCACATATTTCTGGATGGGTGAAATAATTAGGGTGTGTTCAGAGGAAAATGACCTGACGATATGCTGGTGGTATGCGTGGTTAGTGTCCCAATAGTTGGTCTAATGACACTAAGGGACGGACCAAAGATGTGGGTCCCAAAAAATGGGATGTTGATGCTTAAAATTTTTTGGTTTTGACCCTCATGGAGGCTTTATACTTACCCTTTCTTAGAGATATGGATCCAAAAACATATAGATCTAATGATTGTTGGAAGCCACTAGGACGAACCAATTATGTGGGTCCCAAAAAATGGGACATTGATGTTTACCAATGTTGGTGGGTGATCTTCAGGGAGGCTTCCTAAGTAACCTTACATGTAGAAAGGATTCAAAACCCACATAGTTTATACAGTTATACAGATTTCCATATTTTAAGAAGATTGGGGAATACAATTTAATGTAAGGTGGGACGAGGGTGGACTGGCGAGAAGTGGTCTGGACGGATGGGTGTTTTTCTTGAACCCCAGGGAGGCTTCATGTGTAACTTTCATAGAAAGGGATTGGATGAATGTCCACATAGATTTGTTAAGGGCTTGAGGCTTACATAATAATGTGGCCCAAAAAAGCCTTGATCGGTGCTTAATCTACGCCCACGCGAGTCATGCTCGTTGTGAGAAACAAGAGGAAACAAAGACCTGATGATAACATCATGAAAGGTGTTCCTGTGAGGAATAGAGTGGGGCTTATGCGTTGTTAGTGTGAAAAAGAGGAAATAGGGGATTAACCATAGTTATTATCCAAATGGTGATAATGTCTAATTAGAGAGGTATAGGGTAACAAAGGTTAATGGGACCATCTCTCTTCTAGCCTCTGAGCAACGAAAAATAATGGAGGGGCAAGGATGCAACCTCCTTCGAAAAGGCATGGGGATTACAGTAGGTTGGTTTCCCTTCCCCGTGGACATATTTAATTCCATTCAAGGTGTATCTCATTCATTATAAGGATGATCTCACTCTCGTGGAGACAAATGGGCATGGAAAATGTCCATGGTGGGTCACCCCATGTATATTGCACGCGGAGAGGAAAAATTTTAACAATAGGCATAGAGGACAATGGTGCTTACAATTTAACACCCTACAATACGGCCAATGAGGATTCAGTCCTCTCCCCTTGGAAATATATAACTGATACCCACCGACACTTGTGAAAGGGATGGAATTACAAATTCCATGGTGAGACAGGGTTATAGAGTTATCTTTTGAGGGTATCATGTTATCATGGATATGCAAAGAAGAAATAGCGGTTAGTGTGGAAAACGATAAATCATGAGGCTAAAAAAACAATTTGATGCACATCCCAAGGGGCCTTGAAATAACTTCGCATGTGCCTGGATGGATATATGGGTAAAGGGTGCGTAAAAAATGAGACCTTTAAAAGGGGTGCTTCATGAGGAGTATATCTTTCTCATAGGTCTGATTCTTTTCAAAGATGATGGCCCTCATTATGGGGAAGGACTTCATAAAGATATGGGGATTCGTGAAGGGGAAGAGATTTTAAAATGGGATGGTATTCATAAAGGGAAATAGAATCCCAAAGAGGAATCACTAATGGTGCAAAGCATCACCTTAACAAATGCCTCATTATTTAGGGAGATATTCTGAAGGCTGTACAATTTGTAAATCCTCGAGCACTCTGAAGGGGCCCCTTCCTCTATGATGGTCATATGAATTCATGAATGGAATATTCACCATAGGAGGAGGATATAGATAATTCCATGTTTTATGGATCGTAGAGGCCAAGTACCTTTGGTGATCCATTTTGAGGGTTTCACAAAGGTCAGTGAGAACAAGATCCCCAAAGTTGAAAGAGAGGAGTCACAATGGTTTGGAAGGTTGGTGAGCCTTATACTTATGGAAAACCACAATCGGAAAGAATTCATAACACGCCACATAGATTGGCGATATCATGGATAGGAGCCCCTCCATCACCCTGCGTCAGCCTCACAGAGGGTTCTTGACTTCGCAAAGAGGTTTGTTGACATGGTCACCGCATAGCGGGCCATGGAGGCGGATGACACCACGAATGGGTGAAGGTCCACTGTTAGTCACGTTCCAGGTTGTGACACCATGGATACCATCGTGGAGGTAGCCTCATGTAAATGGGATAGGTGTGTGAAAGACTTATTGAAGGATCCCCTATTGGTGTGTTCATCCCCTCTGCCACATCCTTGAATCCACTCCTTGAACACGATGAGTTTTTCAATGATAACAAACATCAATGTGTTGATACTATAAGTAATTGTGGTTTTCTATGAGATACATCTAGGGGTAATGTCATTGAAAATATTTGGATGAGTATGTACCAACCATCATTATAGTTCATGGTGATTGTTCCCTCATTGTGCACCTGGATTGAGAATCCAAGTGGAAATTAATGGATCAATTCATAATTTATCTATCAACCAATTAGAAGGATTTGAATACATTATGACTATTTATGACCTTGTTTAATCCTATCATTCTATATAATGAAAATAAGACTCCATTATTTAGACATCCAGTGAAGTATTTTTCAAGGGTGATCACTTTGATTAATGGTTCTTGATGGTAATTCTATCCATTTTAATTTTATTAAGGGATCTATTCTATAATTTTCTTTTTGAGTTGGATATAATTATCCTAAAAAAATAATGAAACATATTATATTTTATTTATATGGATTCCATCCTATCAGGAAATGACTGCAGAAATTTAAATTCCATGGCTTAATGATTATATATTGAACTTTTAATGAAAATTACTAATGGTTTGATGAGAACATAATAATTTGATGATTATTCTTTGATTTAAGTTTTTGGTATTGTGATATGAGATATATATCATTATTCTACCTCTAGTTGATTTTTTTATTATCTTTAGACTATATTCTCATTGTTTAAATTAATCTAACATCTATTAAAAATAATGTCTGGTCAGACATTCTATTTCAATCCAACTTATTATCATTTATCAATGTGTCAATCAATACGAAAATACCATTGGAATGACGTCCATTATATGGATATTTATTCCTATTCAAAGGGTTTTTTTATATCTGATGGTTCAATATAAAATCAACATCAATGATATGACTATTGAACGAGAGTTTAATGATTTTATTCGAAAATATTTCCATAGTATTACTCTAAATCATAATGTAATGTTTCTAATATTACTGAAACATGACATTACACATTCATAGAAGACTGAAAATAAAATGTACCTGCTTGAGAAGTAGGAATAGAAGAAGAATCTCTCATATAATCTTGATAAGAGGTTCATTCAACCAAGGGACTCGCCATAGGTTTCACCGATTCTTTTAGTTATGAATCATTATGGACCAATGAGACTCTTCATTTCTTGTAGAGAACATAATGATTTCAAAATGAATAATATGTATCTTATGATCCATATTTATGCTTCATTAGATAAATTAAAAATATCTCAATGTGTTTCCAATATTGATATTTTCAATATATGATATCAATTAAGAATCAATAATGAAGACATTCCATATATATCCTTCCGTAAGAGGTACAGAAAGTAGGAACATATGGTGGATCCATTTTTTATACTAATTTACATGATATTTTAATTTATATAATTAATATAATATTTCTAGATTCCCCTAATTGGTTTTTTATACCCATTATGGATGATATTTTTATACAATACAAAATCCTAGAAGATCCCAAATATCACTTGATAATGGTATAGAATTCCCTACAAATGGATAACTTCTATGACAACATTTCCAAGTGTGATTTTTTTCTATAAAATGATTCAATTTTAGATCATATAATCTCAATGAGAGGTAATATTGGTGAATCCATCAACTATATGAGTTACTCAACACTAGTATAGGATAACTACTATGACTAAGATCAATAGTATTCGAGGTTTGTTGGTATATAATCGATTCTTTGTGGATAATTTCTAATGTCTAGTGAATCCACTCAAATTTTTGACTCTGAAAGGAGCCATGTTCCTTTGAAAATATAAATGCCTATAAATTATCATGTATCTAAAGAGATTTCTAGATAGATCACATGTCCTTACACTACAAAATATTTTCGAATGGATATTTATCTATAGCTATTAATTTTTGATGGGAATATAATACGTCCTCATGTAGAATGATATGGTGATAACATATTACTCCTACCAATATATGGTTCAGGAGAAAATCTACCAAACTCGTGATTTGGAGTTACCTATCACATGTTTTCATTAATGATTTGGAAGAAATATCCTTATGAAAAAATGTGTGACATATATAATTTTAATTAATCTTTAATGTATATATTTATTTCAAAATATTTTAATATGTTCCAAATAAAATGGTTAGAGATTATTAATTATTATGTCTTCTTAAAACATTATCATCCGAGAAAATTGACAAAAGTGGTTGGTGCTTTGAGAAAAAAGGATTCATCTAGATTATCTATGAAGAGTATAAAAAAAATATTCAATATTTATAAATTTAAAAAGGATCGATATGGAAATCATAATGGAACAAAAAAATGATATCTTTCACAAATTATAGGTCAACCATATATCCATGAAATGATTAAAGAAGCACAAAAAGAAGATGTATATCTATAAAAAAAACATGATATATTTTTCCGAGTTAAACAATTATTATAATGGAATTATATGCATCATAACCTATGAAGGTAATCCACAAATAATATACTTGAAGAAGAATATATTTGATTAAGTTCACAGTTCATCATTCTCTAGTCATACATTTATATCCCAAATCTAGATTAACAGCCACTGATAGGGTGGTTCAAATTTTCGTACAATAATATTAAAAAATATTTTTGATTTTTTTAATTCAACCTCTTGAACTTAATAATGTTATTTATCCACTCAATATTATATAAATCTCATGTCAGGTATAATAGTAGAGATACAAAGAGTATAAAATAACATTTAAAAGGTTCTTTATAAATATATACTCCAATCATTGACGGTTACACCCACCAAATTTGATTCTCCACTATTATATTATTATTATTAACTATGTTTTATGCAACTTGTTATAGAAATCTATAATCAATCCTCTATTTGTCCCAGGTTATAAAACTAAGATATCTAACTCTTATTTCATGGTTCATTATACCACCCAACCTCATTTTATTACTCTATGCTCTAACTGATAGTGTTATTCTACTCTATCCCCAATTGAGAGACTTTTCTTCTCCTAAAACTAAGATGAAAACATTACCTACTTATAGAACCAACCAAAATTCATCACCTTTCGTCAAGTTTAAATACACTATAGGATGATCTTATTATCATCCACCTTGAGATCATTTATTCACACATTCTCATATACACTTCATGTGCCTTCAAAATCCCTTGATGATATATGTTAATAATGATCTATAATATCAATTCAACTATAGTAAATCTGTTTCCACAATTAAATAAATACTTACGTTATAATTCTTTCTTTTACTGATTAAGACATGGACACCATTAGAAGTGTGAAATTGAGGCACACAATATCTTCAACATTATTTTATTATACAAGGATCTTAATTTGTCTCCAAATACTTTATACTCATATATGAACTATTATGATATTCTACTCATCTTCAGTCTCATGTTCACTATACATTATTCATGGAAAGCATATCACATGTTCACTTCTCAATCATTAACCATGAGTAATATAATGTATTGAATTATCAATTTTTAAAACCAAACACTTGTATATTCTATGTTATTATTTTATTGGAAATATCCTCTATTTTTTAGTATGATTCTGTGTTTATCAAGTGATTACGCTTGCATTTATTTCATGTGTGATTTTATTTTCCATATCTTGTGGCATTTTTTCACAAACCTGAATAGTTTTGAATGTTGTTCATTTCATAATTCTATCATGAAAAATTCACAAACTACATTAATTATTTATCATTTTATTTTTATCAAAAGGGATAAATCTATTTATGTATGCTTAAAATCATGAAATGCCTTCTTGAAAAGTCCCAAAATTAGTGTGGATCACTATTGTTTATACCAATAGTGTATTTGGTCTTTTCCAACTGCATATTCAACTTACTGTAGCTTGGATCAAGATTCACCTAATCTATAATGAATATTCATAATTTTATAATGTAATACATAATGGATTCAGAAAACAAACTTCTTCAGAAATCTATTCGAGTGTTAAATATAAGTGAAATTCTTATGAGATCTGTTCATTTTAATATCACGGTTATACACAAAATCAATTCATGAAACAATGTTATTTTAAATAAAAAAAATTATTCAGAAGAATGAGAGTGTGCTCAAAACAGAAGTAGCATCTCCTTAACTATGACCCTATAATTTAATAGATTTCTACCCCACCAATTCTATGATAATGAATATGTATCAAGAATATAATAAAAATATCATGTCATGGTATACATAATCACCGATGATTTGAACATTTTCTAAAAAATACATGCTGAAATAACATGGTGTCATCTTTTAAATGAGATCATGTTTTCTCCTCACAAACATGTTATGTGGATCACATTATACAAATAATTTAAATTATCAAAATTGTATAGTATGGTTGATGTAAGAATAGCCTCATGTTTATTTATTTCTTCATTGTAGAATAATAAACAGTGACTTATTGTATGCTTGCATGATGGAGATTGAATGCATGATATTGAGATGGAATAGTCACTCTATTTTTCAGGATTGTATCAATAACTGAAGATGGATGAACATTGAGTGTGGTATGAAACATCAAATCAGTGCTATCATAGTATTTTTAATTTCTAAGGTTCTGAAGGTGAAAGTTTAACAATCAAATAGATTAGATTATATGGATTGGATGCTTGATGTTATGCCTATATATTTTTAAATGGGGAAAATTATTATCACATGTTTAGACCCACATTTATGTTTTAGTCTATGAGGAACAAATTTATAATAATTTTTTGGTGCTATATGTTTTATACATAGAACTGAAGTTGGAACCTACAACACTTCACGCACATTCTTAACAAGGAAATCCTCCTAGTGTTGATACATTAGCACCATTGTCATTGTTATACATCCTAAAATGAGCTCCTGTGGTGGTGTTAGGCTCACTTATGCCTTTATTGTATTTTCCAAGAACTATTCATTACCTCCCACTCATCGCAGGCATAGGTTATCTCCCACATTGTTGACCCATTCTCCCATACATGGATGATATGGCCTCTTTAAGTGGTTATGGTTGGCCCTAACTTTTTTAATAAGAACCCCAAAAAAATAAATTGGTAATAACATAGTATAAGAACATATAAAAACAAACCCTTCAATGAACCTCATGAAAAATTTAATTTTTTTTCACAGCCTTATTCATCTTCGAAAATGTTTTATCTATAATGTGTCTCTATTGACACCAATTCATGAAATTTATGATAAGTCCAAAAATTGTCACATTTATAAGGAGAATTTCCCAATCATGAATCAAATTACATTATAGAAATTCTTAGAAATTCTATAATAAACAACACATTATTCCATAAACTCAAAAAATACATAATTATACATCATTAATAATAAATAAAAACTTATCCCTAACAATATATCCCTTTGTTTATTATCAATATATCTTTCTGTTAAAAAAATCCATGTGTGTGCTCAATATTTTCCCCCCATTTTTGGAAATTGAATGCTAATGATAAATGGGATCTTCTTATATATTATTTCTTTTCAAGAATATGATGTTATGTATTATATGAATGTTTCTTCATCACATTTAAGAGATAGATTATCTCATATAATTTTCATAGTAAGGATAATTTAGTTAATAAACTCTAAATCTATGTTACCTAACCCAATGTAAAAAAATAAATATACAACCAAGGTTTTCCATGTTATCCATAAACAACAATCCATGACAAACCATTATTAGAAATTCAAAACTCTAATTTTAGGGTTTTGGGTAATCATATTTATCAATAAAATAATAAATCCTTCACACACATCTATAAATACATTTTAATGTTCACGTTGAAATTAAATAGCTCTCCTTATATCTCATATTTATCATCAAACTATAACTCCAAATTATTTTATATGTTTAATAAAATAAGAAATAAGTGATGAAAGTGATATTGCTATGGGAAAAACATATTGTTTCAAATAAATCCTATATTTTTCAAATTAAACTGAATTTAATGAAATGAAATATTCCTCTCAAGGTGGAGCCCACATAAGGGATGCACACTTTTCTTCCATTTCTCGAAATTCAGAAATCTCTATGAAGTATAATCTCTTTATGTTGTAAACAACTAATAGCCTCTAGCATCTGCTTCAATTCCATTAAATTAATCCGGAAAAAAATAAATTATTGGAAAAAATTTGGAACTTTCTTGTTATTCAAGACTAACATTCTTCTCGAGAACTTCATCTAAACTAGTTCCATTCTTATAGAGTCCCAAATATTGATGTACGAGTAAATAAAATTACTTTTGAAGTATACTTAATACATAACAAAAACAAACACCATAGGACTGTAATAGTTTAGTGTCTTTGGAAACTCGAAACATAATCTTCTAATCATGGTGAAAAATCTTCAACATCTCCCATAAAGATCTTCACCTTTTTTTTCTTACCTAAAACCTTTCTTTATATCCTGGGGAAAATAAAAAATATAAATGGTGAGCTCAAATTCTCAGTAAGGTTCAGCATGGAGAAAATAAAACAAACCATATACATTTGATCATAAAAAAATGAACATAATGTTTAAACATAGAAATCTTGAGCAATGACATAAAACATGGCAGTACGTAAGGCATAGATCATAAAGAAACATTAATCATGATAAAATAACATGGTAATGAAACATGTAATTGTGGAAACCATTAAGCACATGTTATGATTTCCATAGTAGCCAAGGCATTGCTGCAAAGACAATCTTAGTGGACAAAGTCCCTTTCTGAATCGATTTCACTCCTCGTTCTAGTCCTGTATAATTGAACAAGATTAACTTTTCATTCCCGCCATGTATATCTCATGAGATATAAATCATTACCCAATTCATTGGAAGGAGATATAGGTCCCACCCATCTCATAATGAAATATTTCTTACTTATGCCACCACTACTGGAAAGTAGGTTTTTTCCAAAACTTATATACCAACGGTTCTCCAGAACCGTTGGTATAAATGTTTTTTACCAATGGTTTTAAGAAACCGTTGGTAAACAATGGTTTTGTGAAGGCTTTCCCAACAGTTTATTCAAACCATTGGGAAAGCCTATGTTTTTTATCGATTCCCAACGATTTTTATGAGACGTTGGGACAATTCATGTTTCCCAATAGTTTTTACAAACCATTGGGAATTTTATCCTCAAATACATCCAATTCTAGAGGCCCTTCGCACGACACATCATTCCCCAATTTGCAGAAGCCGCGACTCCCAGTGAACCCTAACCCGATTCCATTCATCTGATCGACTGCAACTCCATCATCCAGGTTAGATTATTTAAACATCTTCCCAAATACATGCTCTCTTCCTCATATTTCCACATTTATTTTAATATCTCGAAAGATCACGTCATTTTTTCCTATTTTATGGATTTTCAATGATTTTAATTTTCACAATATTTGATAGTGAATCAATGGCTAATATTTGGAAATTGATGTTTTTAACAAATTTCATTGAGTTTTGTATAAGTATATGTTGAGTTTCAGTAATGTATTAAATAAAACCATAACATGGCGTTCATTGTTCTGGCCTTCATTTATGGTATGATTAAATTTTTTTATTGGTAGATTTATCAACCTAATAACATAAAATAATTTCTAATTATATATGAATATTTTCAACATATAGGTGTCATTATGATACCATTCAAACCATGTGGGAGTTCTTTTTTCTAAAATGAAACCAATGATTTATGGGTCCTCATTTTATAAACTGAAACTACATAAGGGTTATAGCTTTAAGGAATTCATTGATTTTGTGAGTTATACATTCCTAGGGAATGGTTGAAAACATAGAAGGTTACATGAACCTTATTATTAATCATTGATCGAGGATTCAAGAAGTCATTAGCTAGATTAATAGTCATAAGAGTTAATCAAACTCTAGAGAAAATTACTTGTATGGGATATTATATACATGGTTTCATAGGGATGATGATCCAATAGAATATACTAATTGGTGTGAAACTATGATAGTGAAATATAGAGATAGAACACATTTGTTCATGTGGCACATATAATGTGGTTAAACTATTGAAATGAATTATATTTGTTTGGTAGTAATTTTTTATATGTGAGATGTAAAATGACATTCATTGGTTATTTATAATTTCTAACAGCCTAAATGTATAGATAATACATAGTTTTTATGGTATAGGGGGGATCACATTTCCAAAGGACCATGTCATTTAACACCAATCATTAATTTATTTTTTAGATAATATTACTATTTCCAATGAAGTGTGTGACTGTGACTAGAGAGATAATCACACATAAATCTAGTGTAAATCTATTTTAACACAATTTCATGTCATTTCATTCTCCTCTATATTCATTTTGGTGCCTCGTAAATGTATTTCTTGGCTACAACTGCAACTCATGTTCAATAGTGGGTTGAGTGTGCGCCTTGGGATGTGTTACCCTCCCTAGTAAATGAAGAACAAGTCACATATAATATAGGGAATGTTTTATAGAATGTTTACTAGTGAATCATTTCATTTGAGGGATCATAACCAAAAAAAATCAATAGAATATGGTTAAAACATTTTATTATAGCTCGTGATGATATCAGTTAGGAATCCTATTCATTCAGACAATGATGATGATAAAACCTGTTTATAGGTTGTCATTGATCCCCAAAAATATTCTAAGGATTTGAGTTTGTGATATACCCATAGGTTATAATACTTCTGAGGAATTGCATTACTATAAATTCATTATAATGTTATAATATCATGATACTTAAAAAAATTAAAAAGAATTCAATAATTAGGATTGAATTCCCTGATTTATCTAGATTTATCATAGTGTTCTGTGGTAGTAGGAAATTATGTTTGGTTAATACTGACATTCCAGTATGAGAATCTATGCTATTTCAAAACAACTCATCTATTAAAGGTTTGACAATTCCCCTTGGACAGCCCGTACCACCCTGGACTGCCCCCCACCCTTGCTGACAGCCCGCCCACCCCACCTGCGAACTCCCACCCACCACCCCCCGGACACCCCCATCCCCCCGGATTCCCCCACCCCTTGGAAAGCCCCCCCCCCCCCACCCCCTTGACACCCCTACCCCACCGAACAGTGCCGCCACCCCTGTGGATAGCCCGTCCACCCCCCCTGTGGACAGCCCACCCACCCCTCGGACACCCCAGACCCCCTGGACATCCCCACCACCCCCATGGGTTGCCCTCCCGCCCCCTGGACACCCTGTACCCCCCGGACTGCCCCCCCCCCCCCCCCACCCCCTGGACACCCCACTCACCTCCTTGGATAGCCCGCCCACCCCCTCGACTCCCCCTACCCCCTTGGACAGCCTGGCCACCCCCACGGACAACCCTCCCACCTGGACACCCCAACCCCCCAAGGCAGCCCCCCGCTGGACACCTCTGCCCCCAGACGGCTCCACCACCCCCGTAGACACCCCACACCCCCCCTGGACACCCCACACCCCCCTTGGACTGTCCTGTCACTCCCCTGATCCACATCCTACTCCTCATCCTGATCTCCCTGAAGAAGTTAAAGTATAACACTCATGTACTCCCAACAAGATCCTTAAGGATTATGTATTCCTTGATCCACTTCCAATATCATACTGGGAAATACTTGAATATAGGCATTATAAATTTTGTATATTATTTTCTTATATACACTGTATTTTGTTTTATTTCATAATATGGTTCTCATTTAGAGTAATGTTCCAGTTATGCTTTTATATAAAGTAAACAATTGTCATTTTCCTAAATATTTTTTTGATTAAACTTCAATATTATTGAATTGATTTGAAATTACTTATTGAAATTTTTTTACAGAATGGATAGAAGATTTATGTATGAAACTGATTGGATATCAACCGATTTTCAAAATAATTTGAACAACTTTCTAGATTTTTCATTTGACATGGCTTTAGATAGTGGTCGCATACACTACCCATGTTTTAATTATGTTGGAAGACCTTGGTTGAGTCATGAAGTAGTTAGCTATCATATAACCAAATATTGTTTCCAAACAGACTATTATGTGTGGTATCACAATGGAGAGAAAATGGAATCTCGAAATTTTTATGGTCCAAATGATAGGACTGAATTGGAGAGTTTGATATATGATCGGTTTCGATTTATTCGGCATCATGAGAAGGAAAGGATGTCGAGCTAATAAGATTTCGATACAAGCACACATGATGCGTTCAATGAAAATGATGATATTGATAGGGTGAAAAAATTGAATGATGCTGCGACGAATCCAGTATATCGGCAATGTGGTAAAATGAAAAAGATGGAATTTTTAATCTGATTGTTTCATGGAAAAACTATGTATGGGATTTCAAATACTGCAAATGATTACATTCTTACCATCTTGAAGGACTTACTTCTAGATGAATCATATATTCCCTCAATCCACTATATGGCATGGAAGTTAGCTGATAAACTTGGATTCTAAAAAAATTCATGCTTTCCCGAAGGATTGCAGCTTATTTTGGGAAGAAACTGCTGAAATAAATGATTGTATCAAATGTGGAACCTCCCTATGGAAGCCAAAAGATGATGGAACACCATCTCGTGTTCCACAAAATGTAATGTGGCACCTTCCATTGATCATCAGATTATAGAACCTTTTCATGTCTGATGAAAAATCCGTAAAAATGTGATGGCATGACACTGAGAGAAAAAATAATAATGAAGTGTTGGTTCGCCCTGCAGTTGGATTTGCATGGCAGATATTTGATGCTCGATATCTTGAATTTTTACCTGACGTGAGTAATGTGAGACTGGGTCTTTCATTTGACGGTTTTAGTCCATTTGGGAAGATGCTTACTTCCCACAACACATGGCCGGTTTTCATACACATTTATAACCTTCCCCCTTGGTTGTGTATGAAAAAACCTTACACTTTCTTGATTATACTGATATCTGGCCCTTATGATCCCGGAAATGATATAAATGTATACATGCAACCTTTAATAAAAGAGTTGAATCTTCTTTGGGATGTGGGTGTTCCCACAAACGATGCATGTTCGAAAGACATATTTTAGATGTGTGCTGCATTTATGTGGACGATCAATGATTTTCCTACTTATGCAATGATGTCTGGATGGAGCACAAAAATAAAATTTTCATGTCCTATTTGTATGATGAATAGTCGATCGAGAAGACTGAAATATCATCATAGTTTTATTTTTATGGGACATCAACGATTCTTTCCAATGAACCATCCATATAGAAACAATCATCGAAGATTTGACAATACCATGGAGAATGACGATCCACCTCAGCGTATGTCTGGAACTGATGTGCTTAATGAATTGAAAGATTTCAGTTATTCATTTGGGAAGGGTGTAATGAAATCTAGAAAGAGGAAAAAAAATTCCAATGATACCTGTTATAATTGGAATAAGAAGAGTATATTCTTTCAGTTGTCATATTTGTCAACCAACCTGTTACGTCATTTCATAGACGTAATGCACATTGAAAAGTGTATATGTGAAATGTTGCTTTTGATTCTTCTAAATGTCAAGGGGAAGACAAAAGATGATTTACGATCATGATGTGACTTGGTAGATTGGGGGATCAGACCAGAATTGCATCCTATTTGTATCAGTGAAATTAAATGGAAAGTTCCATGTGCTTCTTATGCGATGACACCTACTGAAATAAATCAATTTCTCGAAGTGCTAGAGACTATTAAAGTTCCTGATGGCTATTCAAGCAATATATTGAAACGGGTCAACAAAAAGAGTTGAAGCTGAAATCTATGAAGAATCATGATTATCACGTCCTTTTGCATGAGTTGATTCCAATAGAAATCTGTCATCTCTTGTCTAATAATGTTAGAGTCATAGTTATTCAGTTTTGCTATTTGATTAGAGATCATTGTGCTAAGAGGTTGTCCAAATCATTCTTACAAAAACTGTTGGCAGATACACCATTAATTATGTGTGAGTTAGAGAGAATATTCCCTCCATCATTTTTTACATGCATGTTGCATCTGACTGTCCATCTTCTTACCGAAATACTTCTTGGAGGACCCGTTGCTTTCCTTTGGATGTATCCAACTGAAAGAAACATGTTCGCATTGAAATCATATGTTCAGAATAGGAATTATCCCAAGGGATCTATTATGAACAGTTACTTGGCTCAAGAATTTATGGATTTTTGTGCAATGTATTTGTCTGATCTTACTACAAGAATAAACAGACCAATGAGAAATGAAGAAGAAAAATATTGGAAAATTGAACCCATTTTTCCATCACTTCCTCAGATAGGAGGAATTCTGGGATCATATACATTGACGACATTAAGCCTTGAAGAGCGAGAGGTGGCACATCGCACAGTGTTGTTCAATTTTGATTTGTTCGATGAGTATATCAAGTAGGTAAATTGTATGTGTATCTCTTATATTATCTCTTGTAATTTTAAATATTTTTTAAACTATTATTATTTTTATCTATAGGGAACATACTGAATTGATATATAGAAAGAATCGTTCTTTATCATTGAGAAGGAAAGAGACTTTTCATAGAAAAGGGTTTTCAGCTTGGTTGAAATTGAAGGTAAAAATATTTCAGTAATGACTAAATAAAATTAATATTTAATTAACTTTACTATTTTTTATATATTAGGTATCGAGTTTGCCTGCAGACTCTGTTTCTGAGGAAATAAGAGCTTCGGATTTTGTTCCTAATACCATGGCTTGTGCTTGTAAATCACTTGTGGTCAATCGATACAAATTTATTATCACTAAATGAGAAAGAAACATGAGAACATAGCATAATGGTGTTATTCTAACTGCCACAAAAGACTGTTATGCCAGTTCATCGGATACTAGACCTCATTCGGAAAATGTTACTTATTATGGAGTTGTGGAGAAAATAATAATTTTGGATTATTACTCGCATGGTACAGTCACAATGAGGAAATGTCAATGGTTTGATTCAAAGACGAGTCAAGGCACCTTTATTGATGATTTTGGATTTCGAGTTATTGACATGACTTTCACTCTTGCCACCAATGAACCATATGTATTGGCATCAATGGTGAAACAAGTATTTTATGTCAAAGATCATCGTCATCCTAAATTCTGTGTAATTTTTGAAGTAAATCCTAGACATGTTTTTGATGATGGTGATGATAAAGTTGACACTATCCCTACTGCAATTGGAAGAAATCCATTTATTACTTATGATGACACCAATAGATCAATTGTCAGAGTTGATTTTGAACCTGAACTTGTGGTGGGAAATATATAGAATCATGCAGTCATGTTCTCACCTACATGTTTCACCTACATCATTCAGAGTGTTTATCGTAGTACTTACCTTCAAACCACCATAAATTTTCTTTTACATTATGTTTTTTTATCAGAATGTTTTTTCTATATATTTTTTTGGGTTACAAATTAGTTATCTATTTCTAATTACTTCCATATTTGATGTCATTGCAGGAAATGACACCCATTGAAGAGAGGCAACAAAAAAGAAGAAAAATAATAATCGTCACATGGTACAGATGGGTGTTCCTCCACTCATCCCTATTGTGAGTATTTTATTTCAAATATAAATATTTCAATAACTTATAATATCATGTGTTTACTTTTGTGTTAAACATTTTTTCAGGATCAACCCCCTAGATGAGTGATATCTGACGAGGAGCCTGATATTGGTCCCAATAGAGAGGCTGGTGGTAGGAGGGGGGGGGTTGGTGTTAGAGATGGATGACCATCTAGTGGTCCCGTTGCTGTGGCTGGTGGTACGAGGGCTCGTGGGGTGAGAGTTAGACAATCCCCTGCCACAGAGGTATCTTCTTCGCCCCATTTTGATCATGGCGTGTCTTCAGGGACACACAAGCTATTTAGACCTCCGATGTTTACACTACCAGTTGGTCAGACGTCTATGCCGTCATCATTTGCTTCTGGTTCATTATCTCTGATCTATTATATTCCACCTTCCTCGAATCCAACTGCGACACAGTATGTGGCTGAGGAGTGTACACTGAGGGACACTCCACCTGTACAGGATATTCCTTCAGCTTCTGTACATCCAGTGACGCCCAATGATCCGACTACCACAGGTATATTTATATAACTCAATCAAATTTTTATACCAAAATTTATTTTATTATAACTTGTATTGATATTATTTTTCTTTAAAAAAAGATTCATATATAGATAGGAAGAGGGGGAGGGGCGTACTTGCTTGCGTGCGGTATGGAACCGCCAGACACAGTTGATGGTTGAATACAATGTTGATGAAAAAATGATTGAGAAATCTGGGCAGAAATGTCGGGGTTTTTTTGGCGACGGTAGAAAAATACTCAGATATCATTCCGGTCAGCCCTCTCTCGTGAATTTTTCTGCCACACGAAGTCAAAGATAATGCGTGGGAACAAATATGGGTAAAAAATATATTGGATTTAATGTAGTATTTTTTTTGTATTTATATGAACTGATCTATTGGGTTTTAGCTTCGGTTTAACATTCCTGATGGTGAAGGTGCACGACCAACGCGTTTAAATGAGTTAGGAGATATTTGGAGATCTTATAAGAATGACCTGTATGTTGGCCGGTGTGATAGAGTAGGAACGGAGTTAGAGACATTACGTATCGTGGATGGCTGCCCGATAGAGCAATATCGCCAAATGATTACACATTGGGCGACTGCCAAATTTAAGGTATTAATCTCATATAAGGTATTTAAATGAGAGTTTTGATATTTTTCATTAATATAATATTATTTATTATTAAACATTATTTTGGAATCTTCTGAAAAAATCAAAAAAAAAACATTGATTCAAAGAAATACCTCCACATTTTGGGGCGCACAACTATGTCAGATCATGAGAGGCAACTGGTACGATATAGTCATTTATAATTTTTTTAGGACTTTCCCTTTATATTGTTTCCTACTAAAATTATGTGATTTATTGAATATTGAATATATGATTATACATTCACTTTATATTGTTTCAATGTCATTATAGAAGAACATGTTGAATATTTATGTATGTATCCCTCGAGAAAAATTGTTTTGCTCGAGTAGAAGAAAAAAAGATGGAACTGCGGTAAATGAATCAACCAAAAAAAATATTTTAAGTATTTATTTGTTTATTTCAACGTTTAATATCTATTTTGAAATTTATTAATCTATTAATATTTTTAACAGGCTTCTTTAGAGGCTCCTGATGCCCAGGAGCTTGACAATTTTGGGCCACACGATCATTTATATCAGGTTTTGGGAGAGGATCACTCTGGTCGAGTATGCTGCCGACCTGGTAAGAATATAGTCCCAAATAGGTATTGGTACTCTCCAGGTATCCATTCTAGTACCACTGAGTTGGAACAGGTCATGGAGCATGCATGAAAGTCTGATAAAAGGTTCATAGAGTTGGAAGTACAAGTTCAAACGAGGGACAAAGAATTTGTGAAACTAATGAAAGCATTATCTTCATCACTTCCACCAGAGGCTAGTGTGGCTTGTCAAAAATTTATGTCGTTGATGGGTGTATTATCCAATGCACTAGGCAGCAGCTCTAGTGGTGGTAAATATGATGACATTCCTGGTGATGACGAGGATGCTGAAGAGGATGAGGGCAAGGATGAGGATGATGACGAGGGCGAGGATGGGGCCGAGAGCGAGGATGGGGCCGAGGGAGAGGATGGGGTTGAGGATGAGGAGGGGTCCGACGATGAGTATGGGGATGATGACATGGACGAAGATGAGGCTAGAGTTGGCTGTGAGTATGAAATCGATGATGACAGTGGTGATGGTGATGGTGATCAGGGGAAGATTGATCCATTACATTTTTGAATTCTTTATAACTCTATATTTTTAACCTAGTTTTTCACTCTAGGGTTTTCCTCTTCTTCATAGGGATGTTGTTATCAGATCTCTTTTTTACACTTGATTCTTATTGAATGATTAGTCTACTACCTAGAACTTTAGTATTCCTTGGTACTGGGATACCCATTTCTCTATTTTGTATTACTTAGCTTTCTTATTTCGCCATGTATTTCATGTTTATGTCATTTTCCCATAGAACTACATTTTATGTCATTTATGGCTAATAGTTTTATGCCTAATAGTAACATGCGTGGAATAGTCACATGAAAATAAATGTGCTTCTGAAGTGAATGGTTCTATTTTTGAATTTCTATTCTATTCATAGAATAATTTTTATTTTAGTAATGGTGGATCTTATAGGGGAAGAGGTTGGGAAGGGGGGAGGGGAGGGGGTTGCTGGGTGAAAAGGGTGGGAAGGAGGGGAGGGGCAGGGGGCTGCTGGAGGAAAAGGGTGGATAGGGGGGAGGGGGAGGGGAGGGGAGGGAAGGGGAGGGGAGGGTAGGGGAGGAGGCTGCTAGGTGAAAATGGTGGGCAGGAGGAGACGGGCAGGGGATGCTGGAGGAAAAGGGTGGGGAGGGGGGAGGGGAGGGGCTGGGTGATGGCAGAATGGGAGGGGGCTGCTGGGGGAAAGGGTTGGGTAGGGGGGGCTGCTGGTGGAAAAGGGTTGGTAGGGGGGAGGGGAGGGGTAGGGGCTGCTGGAGGAAAAGGGTGGCCACGAGGGGAGGGAAGGGGAGGGGAGTGGAGGGGAGGGTGGAGGGAAGGGGAGGGGGATCCTATATTAAAAGGGTGGGCCGGAGGGGGAAGGGGAGGGTGGAAGGTAGGGGAGGGGCTGTTGGTTGAAAAGGGTGGGCAGGAGGGGAGGGGGAGGGGCAGGGGCAGGGGGGAGGGGAGGGGAAGGGCAGGGGGCTGGGCAGGTTGGAGGGGAGGGTAGAGAAGGGGAGGGGAGGGGAGGGGGGGTCAGGGAGGGGCTGGGTGATGGCAGGATGGAGGGGGCTGCTGGGGGAAAAGGTTGGGTAGGGGGAGGGGAGGAGAGGGGCAGGGGATGGGCTACTGGGGGAAGGGGCTGCGCAGGGGGGGGGGTTCTTATGTGGGAGGGTGAGGTGCTGCATGTTTCATTGATTTTGTTTCCTTTTATTATTTTAAATGTATGTTACTTCAGGATTACTGTTTCAATTTGTTGAGAATAAATTTTCCAATCCTATTCCAATATAATTTATGCTTTCTACTATTGATTAGCTGTGTAGATGCATGGTGGAAAATTATTCAGGGAAATCAATAGTTTGGTTATTATAAAGTTCAATGTGTATTTTTTGATGGGTCTTCTCTTAAAGAAAAGGACATGTCTCTTCTGCTAGGATTTATGATATGAAGTCAGCACAAAATGGTTATTGCTGAAGTGGAATCTCATTTGGGCCAACTTGTGAGTTTTAAACACATTATAAAAACTTCTCCTTGGTTGGAAAGTAAAATTGTTATAAGGTGCATAATATTGATCATTCATGATGTCCTATTCAAACAAACCTTTAGAGAGGGTGTCTTTGTTGTGGATGCATTTGGTTCTCAAAGTGTCTTTCTTTTGTTTAAAATGGATGTGCTTTTAAGTAAAATAATCAACATACGGAAAACTTTCCAAATGCATTCATATTGTGTTGATACTTTAGTAAAACGGTACATGGGTCATTTGTGACGTGTACGAGTCAACTCTGCCTCAATTCGAGGCACGGTGTGGCCGACATCACTCAAAGTGTCTCACATTTCTTTGAAATGGACAACAGTTTAAGTCAAAACAACAACTGACATACAGAAAATGGACCAAACACATTCGGATTCTATTGATAATTTTGGAAAAGTTTTCATGGGTCATTTGTGACGTGTACGAGTCAACCCCGCCTCAATCTAAGGCACGGTGTGGCCGGTACCACTCGAAGTGTCTCACTTTTATTTGAAATGGACATGATTTCAAGTGAAAACAACAATCGGCATACGTATAACAGACCAAACACATTTGAATTACGTTGAAACATTAGGAAAACGATCCATGAGTCATATGTGACATGTACTAGTCAACCCCGCCTCAATACGAGGAACGGTGTGGACGGCACCGCTCAAAGTGTCATTCTTTTGTTTAAAATGGATGCACTTTTATGTAAAATTAAATACACACAGAAAACTGACCAAACGCATGTGGATTGTGTTGATACTTTAGTAAAACGGTCCATGGGTCATTTGTGACGTGTACGAGTCATCCCTGCCTCAATTTGAAGCACGGTGTTGCTGGAACCACTCAAAGTGTCTCACTTTTCTTTGAAATGGACAACATTTTAAGTCAAAATAACAACTGACATACAGAAAACAACAAACTCTTCCATATTCTATTGATAAATTAGGACAAGTATCCATGGGTCATTTGTGACATTTATGAGTTAACCCTGCTACAATCGGAGGCACGGTGTGGCCGGTACCGCTCAAACTGTCTCACTTTTATTTGAAATGGACACGATTTTAAGTGAAAACAACAAATGACATACGGAAAACCAACCAAACGCATTTGGATTCTGTTGATACATTAGGAAAAGTTTTCATGGGTCATTTGTGATGTGTACAAGTCAACCCCCCCCCCCCCCCCCTCAATCGAAGGGCCGGTGTGGACGTTACCACTCAAAGTGTCTTTCTTTTGTTTAAACTAGATGTGCTTTTATGTAAAATAAACTACATATTGGAAACTGACCAAACACATTTGGATTCTGTTGATACATTAGGAAAACGGTACATGGGTCATTTGTGACATGTACGAGTCAACCCTCCTCAATCTGAGGCACTGTGTGGCCGACACAACTCAAACTGTCTCACTTTTCTTTGAAATGGACAACAGTTTAAGTCGAAAAAACAACTGACATATGAAAAACATACCAAACGCATTAGGATTCTATTGATACTTTAGGGAAAGTATCCAAGGATCATTATTGACGTGTACAAGTCAACCCCACCTTAATCTGAGTCACGGTGTGACCCATACCATTCAAACTGTCTCACTTTTAGTTGAAATGGACAGGATTTTAAGTGAAAACAAATACCTGCATACAGAAAACCGACCAAACGCATTTGGATTATGTTGAATCTTTAGGAAAACGATTCATGGTTCATATGTGATGTCTAAGAGTCAACCCCGCCTCAATCTGAGGCTCGATGTGGACAGAACATCTCAAAGTTCCTTTCTTTTGTTTAAAATGGATGCGCTTTTATGTAAAATAAACAACATACAGAAAACAGACAAAACGCATTTGGATTCTATTGAAACTTTAGGAAAACGATACATGGGTCATATGTGACGTTTAAGAGTCAACCTCGTCTCAATCCAAGGCATGGTGTGGACGGAACCGCTCAAAGTGTCTTTCATTTGTTTAAAATGGATGCCCTTTTTAGTAAAATAAACGACATACGGAAAATAGAACAAACACATTAATATTGAGTTGATAATTTAGGAAAACAATCCATGGGTCATTTGTGACCTGTACGAGTCATCCCCGCCTCAATCTGAGGCGCGGTGTGGCCGGCACCAATCAAAGTGTCTCACTTTGCTTTGAAATGGACAACAGTTTAAGTAAAAACAACAACTGACATATGGAAAACGAACCAAACGCATTTGGATTCTGTTGATACTTTAGTAGAAGTATCCATGGGTCATTTTTGACGTGTACGAGTCAACATCGCCTCAATATGAGGAACGGTGTGGCCAGTACCACTCTAAGTGTCTCACTATTATTTGAAATGGACAGGATATTAAGTGAAAACAACAACCGACATACGGAAAACAGAACAAACGCATTTAGATTCTGTTGAAACATTAGGAAAACGATCCACGCTTCATATGTGACGTGTAAGAGTCAATCCCACCTCAATCCGAGCCGTGGTGTGGAAGGAACTGCTCAATGTGTCCTTCTTTTGTTTAAAATGGATGCGCTTTTAAGTAAAATAAACGGCATACGGAAAACAAACCAAATGCATTCAGATTGTGTTGATACTTTAGGAAAATGACCCATGGATCATTTGTGTTGTGTACGAGTCAACCCCGCCTCAATCTAAGGCACGGTGTGGCCGGAACCACTCAAAGTGTCTCACTTTTCTTTGAAATGGACTACAGTTTAAGTAAAAACAACAACTATCCTTCTGAAAATGGACCCAACGCATTCGGATTCTGTTTATACTTTAGGAAAAGTATTCATGAGTCATTTTTGACGTGTACGAGTCAACCCCGCCTCAATCTGAGGCATGGTGTGGCCGGTACCACTCGAAGTGTCTAACTTTTATTTGAAATGGACATGCTTTTAAGTGAAAACAACAACTAGCATATGGAAAACAGACCAAACACATTTGGATTCTATTGAAACTTTAGAAAAATGATCCATGGGTCATATATGATGTGTACGAGTCAACCCCACCTCAATCTGAGGCACGGTGTGGATGGCACCGCTCAAAGTCTCTCTTTTCTTTGAAAAGGACATCATTTTAAGTGAATACAACTGAAATTTACACTCATCAGCAATAGTTGCAAACTCTTTTTCATGAGTTGGGTAGTTTCGCTCATGGGGTCATAAGTTAAGAGACTCCTAATAAAATACCTTTTCACCATATATTATAAACAATACAAGTTCAATGCAAAATTCATCAAATATCATTATTTACCCAAATCTAGGATCCAAAAAAGGGATATGAGCCAATTTGAAACTCTTATTTAACTCTAATAGGCATTTCTCATGCTATTTTTCCTATTAGAATTTTATGGGGAGGTGGGGAGCCTGTTCTGGTTTGGGGGTTGTGTAGGGGTGAGGTGAATTACTATCGGATGATGGCTTTCATTTGAAGATGGAAATAGGGAATTGCAGTACATGACATGGTTGGAAGAATTTGATGGTTTTATGTGTTTTTTTGTGCTATTTTAGGTGTTTTTTATACTATTTTATGTTTGTATGTGGTTTTGTGATATTTTTTATGCAGGTGTTGGTGTATAGTGGAGGGGCTACTGGAGGGGGATGTTGTGCAGTAGTTCTGGAAAAACTCAATACCAACTATTCTAAACCATTGGTATAAGAGTGATGGAATACAAGGAAAACACTATACCAACGGTTTAGAACTATTGGTATAGGTGTTCTGGAATTTTGGAAAAACACCTATACCAACGGTTTAGAACTGTTGGTATATATTTTCAGGAATTCTAGAAAAACACAATACCAACGGTTCTAAACCGTTAGTATATGTGTCTGGAAAATCACATTACCAATGGTTTTCAACCGTTTGTATAACAATTCTCAAATGCATTACCAACTGTTATAAACCATTGGTATACATTGGGAGAAATTTAATAGAACAATATACCAATGGTTTAGATAAAACCGTTGGTGTAAGGCTTTCTTCATGGCTTACTAACCAACGGTTTGGAAAACAATTGGTATATTCTATTCCAACAGTTTTCCAGCCTATACCAATGGTTTAAAACCATTGGTATAACCTTCTTTTCCTGTAGTGCACAAATTTAACATAAATCCTTCATCATAACCGAAAGAATAAAATGGGTTTCATAAACATCATCCCATAGTAAAATAATCCATATAAAAAATGGATATTATTTAATCATATGAAGAATAAAACCATTTAAATAATAGAGGCATTATAATTGAAACATAATCATACTAAATAATGTCATCTTAGATGGAAAATGGTTTTGACAAAACACTTGAAATGAATTCTTGAAGAAAATATCCTTTATTCATTAAAATAATTTTCATATCAAAAAATGCAATTAAAAATTTAATGAAATTGATTTTGATGAAAATAATCATGAAATCATGCATATGATGCTTCATGGAAATAAGGATTTATAAAACCATAAAAATCCGTTCATGACGTATAAGTTAAAAAACATTCTTCTCATAATTTTGCTGGGAAAGTAAAAAAAAAGTACCTTGTAACGTAAAAAAAATATTCCGTAAATAACATGTAGTAAAAGTAAAAAATGTGTAAAATGACTTTAAACATACAGGAAACTGTTTTTATAATATAGGGACATGGATGATAAATATAACCTCAGTAAATACTTACGAATAAACAATATCGGATAAAAACGAGATTGGAAATGTTATCCATTACCTTAGGTCTGATATGCTTCGTACGTATCTGACCTCCTGTATAATGATTTAAATAATGTCATTTAATTATAACAGAATCATATTTGTTGTTATTATATCATATATGGTTCACTTATGACTTTATATTACTCGTTCTTTTGTAAATTCGATGTTAAATCAACGTTTTCGGTAAAATCATTTTATTTATCGTACGTGTTTGGACTTATTGTTATTGATATTATTATTACTTATATCATGATTTAATTCATTCCAGAATGTAAATCAAGATTTATATATCATATATATTCAGTATATATATATATATAATAGATAAATAAATGAAATGAAATACACTGTTCTTGGAGAAGGTAGGCCCTACGTACGCATGAACGATGTTTTCTTTCCTTATTGACTTGAATGGAAGTAAGTAGATGACACATATATATATATATACATAAATTAATTAGCATCCTTATTTAATATATTTAATTATTATTCATTATATATACTTTATAATCATTCTTGAATGGTTAACATGGAGAATGAATCTCATCGCGTTTTGGAGAAAAATAATCCGTACGTACGCAAGATTGATGATATCAATCCCATAATTATTGAATGGAATTTGAGTGGATGATATAATATCTTAGAATCAGTATGATGTTATAATAATCATATATAGTTATTCTTTACACCATTATACCCATCCAAGTAAGGTGGTGGTGGAAAAACTGATTACACTACGGCGTGGAGACAGTATTCCGTATGTACGCAAGCATGGTGATTTCATTTTCCATAGGTTGGATACAAGGTGAAATAGAGTTTTTTCATATTTATAATAACATATCAGTATATTAGTGATACTGATGTTATTACTTTATAATGAAATAACTATTGAAGAGGAAGTTGAAGAAGAAAGAAACATTGAAGAATCGGTAGAAGGGATTATCTCTTCTTCGACGCACCTCTTTTAAAATTCTTTTTAGGGAACTAGAGATGGTCTTTTGAGAAGACCAGAACATATATAATATAAATAGATATGTATAGAACAAGAACTGGCAGGGGTTGGCCGATAATCAAGGCTCAAAAAGGTGTGAAGAGAAGAGGTAAGGGGTGCCCTTTTTATAAGGGAGGACAGGGGCACCTTTGGAAAACATAAAATATTATTTTATAATAAAGTCATATTAGGTTTTTAATAGCTCCAAATTGATTTATTTCGAAGCTAAGGTGGCGATGGGTCTAAATTTTCTCAACCAATAGGTTTTATAAAAGTTTAGGTTTGTATTTTATCCTTATCATTCAGATTTAACTCTAAGTTAAATAAATTATATTTTACCGTGTCTTATTGTTTTCTTACAGTATATGGTTAATAAACATACTATAACAAGCCCAAAAAACCCCCTGTTTTTCATTATTAATATATATATCTTTATATAAGTCATTTGGCCGAACCTCAGATGTTTAGGAATAAAATTACAATTAATAGTATAATATGTTTTAAAAAACTATTTTATGTCAATTTTTGACATAATTTGGTACTTGATTTTTGTAAAAATCATAATATCATGATTAGTTATAAAAAAGTAAATTAAAACAATATTCACATGTTATATTAACATATAAAATTATTAGAATTCATAAAAAGTCTAAAAATACTTTTATTTGGGTATTTATAACATTAATTATGTTAATATTTCATTAATAAGGTAATTACAACATCATCACTGTGTCATAAATAAATTAGATTATTTAATGTCTAAAAATTCTAAATAAAATACCATTATGTTGCAAGTAGTTTTATATGTCTAATGAATATTTATAGTAGAATTTATATTATGTATAACCATATATTAGAAATGTTTTATTTATTAAACTTTGATTTTAACTATTTTAATTAATCTTTAAATAAAATAATAATAAATGTCCTAATCTAATCCAAGTGGACCTAAATGGTCATATTTTATTCGTAAGGTTTTTTTATTTGAATTAAACTTATCCAATAGAATTTGGACATGTGTAAGAATAATAATAATATCATTTTTACCCTTAATTACCCTATTTACTTTTAACTGTGATAAATAAAAGTAAACAGTTACTATTCACCAAAATTATTTTTATCTTATTGAACCACATTTTACTCCTTGAGATTAACAATGTCTCTCAGATTTTTGAAATTCCTCTCACCGAAGTGGTAAAATTATGTTTTATGTAAATTTTCAAATTCTTCTAGGAGGTGGGTAAAATACGGTGAAGAGTTCAATAAAATTTTTATATATCTAAAATTATTTTAAAATGACTCAAATGAATTAAATTGAATTTATATAGGTATTATGTATCAATTTTGACATAAAATAAATTTAAATAAAATAAATAATTATTTAAACAAAAAGTCATTTTTTAAATAGTAACCCAATGTTTTCACTATTCATCAAAAAATGAATATTTTCAGAAAAATACCAATAATTCACCCAGGCTAATTTTGATATTCTGAATCCAAAATTGAATTTGATTTTGAAAGATAAAATTTATAAAATTTCAAATCGTGGGTATTACTATTCATAATGGCAAGTTTATATAACCTATCGGTGTATAGTAAAACCCGGTATTGCGAACAACACACGCTATCGAGAAAGGTCGCGATTGTGTGTAATGAAAGACATGTCAAGGTTGTGTGTAGTGTAAGATTCATCTATTATTGTGTATAATAGAATCCAACCATATTTCATTTATACATTTAATATATATATATATATATACACTAAATGATGTATAGAATAACTTCTATCAAAAGAAATTGAAATTTTGTGTAACACAACCCAAGAATAGTGTTGCGTATACTGCAAGATAATACGGTGTTGCGTGTACACATGATAATCTTAGTGTATCATACACCACAAGACATCAAATAAATTAAAAAGAATACTTCTCATAAAATCTCAGGGTGTTACATTCTACCCCCCTTAAAATGAATTTCTCCCTAGAAATTCGACGGGGATATAAATGGTTTACTACTTGAAATATTCTTTCATAGAAACCCACACCATAAAAAGTAACACTAAAACATAATTTTAAAAAGTGAAGTATGAAACATAACGATAACCCAAATTAAATTATCACTTGGTTTCCACATATGAGAACATAAGTGAAGATATGGATAGGGAAGGGAAATCTAACCATTATGCTCTGATGGAGAGTGGTAGAGGACATGGCTATAAAAAATCCAACAATCACAAAGCCATAATTGTGTGATGATTTAGGGTACCATCTGATTTATTGGATATAAGGACACCATGAAAACATTTTTTTTCATGAAAATTTCCCTAAATTAAAAGAAATATTTGCTTGATTTTGGTACAATCTCACTATTTCTCAAGCCTTGAACAATTTCCACTTCATATCTTAAAGAAATGAAGTTGAATTTTTCATTCGTGAAGTGTTATGAGATAATTTGATATAATAATGGGGCATTCCATATGTCTCAATGAAAAGTTTAGCAAATGTTATCAAATATACATAAGTCTATCTATGGTGAGGTTAATCATATATGATTACAAAAATGGACTTATACTTAACGTATCATACTTCTTAATAAAACTAGTTTCTACTAACTAGTGACATTATGTAGGCCAGTTGTAAGAAATAATGGCTTGTCGTACTTTGGTTGTGGGTTCAATTTCCGAAGCCTTGTCCGACGCGACAGGTTGACGCCCATCCTGCAGGTTGTCCCTTTTTATAAAACTACATTATAATAACATTCCTGCAATAAAATAGAAAAAAGTTCTAGCCTTGAACATTACAATCTTTTGCCTAACTTAATTCATTCTAATCATTAGACTTATCCAAAATACTTTTGTCCAATCCTATCGTATAAAGAAAACAATTACAATAAATATCATCTACTGAGCATGTGAATTCCATCATTTATCCCCCAAATATCATACGATATATCTTGTTTGTCCCATTCCAAACATGTGAATAACATAATCATGTATTCTCTTGAACCATAGTGAAAACATGAATGCTGTCACAAGGTAACTCTATCCATATACCAAAATCCCAAAAATTCTATATACCCAAAACATGATATCACGTTTTCATTATATTATTCATGAGTTCATTAATACTATCAAACATTTCATTATCTTTTTACCCCTTCTTTATGCGCATATTAGGTGCTTTCCAAAATTATCTAAATAACCTTTCATGGTTACCGGTACCATTCAACATATAATTTCAAAACTCAAGAAAAAGAAAATAATGTAACAATCCTTAGATTTCTCTTTATTCCATAGTACCATACATTATTCTTGATAATCATACAATCATTACACTACCATCATAAACCACTAACTGAGCTTCATCATTTCTTCCATCTCATATATCATTTGTAGTCTCTTCATCATCATCCACATAAATACTACCATATGACCATGCCGACTCTATTTATGAGATTTTCCATTAGGGAATTGGTTTGCATAAAGCCCATACATTCCATATTTAAAACACTTAACCATTGTTTATGTCTTAGAAATACCATTTTCCTTGTCCATGGTGTTAACTGAACCTTTTCCTTTACAATTACTATCTTTGTGTCATTCTTTTCCACAACCAAAGCATCTTCCAGTTCCTTTGAAACATTCTCCATGATTCCTCTTCCAACATGATTTACATGAGGGAAATTGAACTTTCTTTCCTCTATGATCATAATGAAACTCCAACATTCTCTTATTAGCTGAGTCGGGAAACATACCAAAATTGAGATTATTAATCATTTTTTATATTGCTGATTAGGCATAATAACGATATGTGGACATCCATATCCAATTTCATTTAGTTTCTCATGAAGAATATCATTCCATTGTCCATCATATCCTCCATTATCACGAATCTTCTAGTTTCCATCCATTTTCTAAAAACACAAAAATAACAGTATGAGAGGCAAACATAATTCTAGGAAAACAACATAATAAAAGAGGGAGTACCTTCAATATCTAACATCATAGGTTTAATTTTAATATCGTTACCATAATTCTAGGTCTATAACCTATACTTATACTTATCCTTAGGGACATCCCTAAACATACCACAGAAATATCAATAGGGATCTCACTAAAGTTCTCGCATCCTAGTTTCGAACGGTTCACTAAACTAAACCGTTTATACCAACTGTAGATACCCAAATCATGACGTACATGGACATTACATTACTTTTGCAGAATAATTAATACATAACAGAAACAAACACTGAAGGACTGTAATAGTTTAGTGTCTTTGACAACTCGGAACATAATCTTCTAATCGTGGTGCAAGATCTTTAACATCTCCCATAAAGATCATCCCCTTTTGTTTTCATACGTAAACCCTTTCATTATATCCTGGGGAAAAGAAAACATATAAAGGGTGATCAAAAATTCTCTATAGGGGTAAGCATGTATTAAATAAAACAAACCATATACATTTGAACATAAAAACATGAACATAATGTTTAAACATCAAAATATTTAGCAATGACATAAAACAAAGCAGTACGTAAGGCATAGATCATAAAGAAACATTAATCATGATAAAATAAAATGGGAATAATACATGTAATTGTTGCAACAATTAAGCACATGTTATGATTTACATAGTATCAAAGACATTACTACCAAGACCATCTTAGTAGACAAAGCCCCTTTCTGAATCAAGTTCACTCCTCGTTCCAGTCCGATATCACTGAACCAGATTAACTTATCATTCCAGTCATGTCTATCTCATGAGATATAAATCTATACCCAATTCATTGGAGGGAGATATTGGTCTAACCCATCTCATAATGAAATAATTCTTACTTGTGCCACAAATTAAACATAAATCATTCATCATAACCCAAAGAATAAAATGGGTTTCATAAACATCATCTCATCATAACATAATCCATATAAAACAAATGGATATCATTTCATCATAAGAATAATAAAACCATGTAAATAATAGAGTCATTATAATTTAAATATAATCATAAGAAATAATGTCATCTTAGATGGAAAATAGTTTTGACAGAACACTAGAAATGAAATCTTGAAGAAAATATCCTTTCTTCATAAAAATAATTTTCTTATCAGAAAATGCAATTAAAATTTTAAAGAAAATGATTTTTTGAAAATAATCATGAAATCTTGTATATGATGCTTCATGGAAATAAGGCTTTATAAAACCGTAAAAATTCGTTCATACCGTATATGTTAAAAAAATTATTCTTGTACTTTTGCCGGAAAAATACACAAAAGTACCTCGTAACGTAAACAAAAGAAAGATTCCTTAAATACCATGTAGTAAAAGTAAAAAATGTGTAAAAAGGACTTTAAACATACATGAAACCATTTTTTGAAATTAGGCACATGGATGATAAATATAACCCCAGTAAATACTTATGAATAAACAATCTCGGATAAAAATGAGATTGGAAGAGTTATCCCTTACATTAGGTCCGATATACTTCGTATGTATCCGAAACTTTTGTATAATGTTTTAAATAATTTCATTTACTTATAAAAGAATCATATTCCTTGTTATGATATCATATATGGTTCACTTATGACTTTATAATACTCATTCTTTTGTAAATTCCATGTTAAAGCAACATTTTGGATAAAATCGTTTTATTTATTATATGTGTTTGGACTTGTTGTTCTTGATATTATTATTAATTATATCATGATTTGATTACTTTTATAATGTATATCATGATTTATATATCATATATATTCAGTATCTATATATAATAGATAAATAAATGAAATGAAATATACCGTTCATGGAGACGGTATGCCCTACGCATGCATGAACGTTGTTCTCTTTTCCTTATTGACTTGAATTGAAGTAAGTAGATGATATATATATATATACATAAATTAAGTAGCTTAAGTATGTAATTTATTACATTATTATTCATTATATATACTTTATAATCATTCTTGAATGGTTAACATGGAGAATGAATCTCATCGCGCCGTGGAGACGGTAATCCGTACGCACGCACGAGCGATGATATCGTTTCCATAATTATTGAATGGAATTGGAGTGGATGATATAATATCATAGAATCTGTATGATGTTATAATAATCATATATATTTATTCTTTACACGATTATACCCATCCAAGTAAGGTGGTGGTGGAAAAACTGATTACACCATGGAGTGGAGACGATATTCCATACGTACGCACGCGCGGTGATTTCATTTTCCATGGGATTGATAGAAGGTGAACTAGAGTTGTTTAATATTTATAATAACATATCATTATATTAACGATACCTATTTTATTACTTTATAATGAAATAACTAAAGAAAAAAAAATTTAGAAGAAAGAAACTTGAAATAATCGGTAGAAGAGATTACCTCTTCTTCGACGCACCACTTTTAAACATCCTCTTAGGGAACTAGAGTTGGTATTTTGAGAAGAAAAAAACCTCCATGATATAACTATAATGGTTGAGAAGAGGAATTTTTAGGGGTTGGACGAGCTTCAAGGCTCAAAAGGGTGTGAAGAGAAGAGGGAAGGGGTTCCCTTTTTATAAGGGAGGAGAGTGGCACCTTTGGAATACATAAAATATTATTTTATAATAAAGTCATATTCAATATTTAATAGCTCCAAATTGTTTTATTTAATATCTAATGTGGGGATGCGTATAAATCCTATCATCCAATAGGTTTTAGACTAGTTTAGGTTACAATTTAATCCTTATCATTTAGATTTAACTCTAAGTTAAATAATTTAACTTTTACGGTGTCTTTTGTTTCTTACACTCTATGCTTAATAAACATACAATAAAAAACCAAAAAACCCCAAGTGGTTAATTATTAATATATATATATATATATATATATATCCTTATATAAGTTAATTTTCCATATTTTAGATTTTTAGGAATAAAATAACAATTAATAATATAATATTTGTTTTAAAAACTATTTTATGTCAATTTTGACACTATTTGGGACATGATTTTTGTGAAAATCATACCATCATGATTAGTTAAAAAAGTTAATTAAATAAATATTAACATGTTATATTAACCTTTAAAATTAGTGGAATTCAAAAAAAGTCTAAAATTACTTTTATTTGGGTATTTATAACATCAATTACGTTAATATTTCATTAATAAAGTAATTACTACATCACCATTGTGTCATCAATAAATTAAAATATTTATTGTATAAAAATTATAAAAAAAATAAAATTATGTAGTAAATCTATTTATCATTCTAATGAATATTTATATTCGAATTTATCTTATGTATAACCCATTATTAAAAATGTTTTAGTTATTAAACTTTGATTTTACCTATTTTAATTCTTTATTATATAAAATAATAATAAACGTTCTAATCTAATCCAAGTGGACTTAAATGGTCACATTTTATTCCTATGGTTGTTTTGGGTTGAATTAAACCTATCCAATAGAATTAAGACATGTTTTAGGGTAATAATAATATCATTTTTAACCTTAATTACCCTATTTACTTTTAATCGTAGTAAATAAAGGTAAGAAGTTTCTATTCACCAAATATTATTTTTATCTTATTGAACCACATGTAACTCCTTTATATTAATTGTGTCTCTCCGAGTTTTGAAATTCCACTGACAGAAGGGGAAAAATTATGTTTTATGTAAATTTTCAAATTCTCCTAGGAGGTGGGTAAAAGATGGGGAAAAGTTCAATAAAATTTTTATATATAAAAAATTATTATAAAATGACTCTAATGAATTAAATGGTGAATATATAGGTATTATGTATCAATTTTGACCTAAATTAAATTTAAATAAAATAAATAATTATTTAAATAAAATGTCAGTTTTTAAATAGTAACACAGTGTTTTCTCTATTCATCAAAAATTTAATGTTTTCATAAAAATAAAAAAATTCACCCTAAGCTAATTTTGGTATTTCGAATCCAAATATGAAGTCCATTTTGAAAGATAAAATTTATAAAATTTCAAAACATGGGTATTACTATTTATAATTGCTAGTTTATATAACATATCGTTGTTTAGTGAAATCGGGTATTGCGTACAACACATGATATCAAGAAAGGTCACATTTGCATTTAATGCAATCCAAGTCAAGGTTGCATGTAGTGCAAGATTCCTCTGTTGTTGTGTATAATATAATCCAACCATATTTCATTTATACATTGAATATATATATACACACTCAATGTTGCGTAGAATGACTTCAATCAAAAGAAGTTGAAAATTTGTATAACACGATCCAAGAATAGTGTTGCGTATACTGCAAGCTAATGCGGTGTTGTGTATAGCGCACAATAATCTTAGTGTATAATACACCACAAGACATCAAATAAATCAAAAAGAATACTTATCATAAAATATCAGGGTGTTACAATTCATTCCCCAGATCACAATCAACTTATTATCAATATTGTTTTTTCTGTATTTTTACACCCTAGATTCTATAAACACTATAATTCCATCTAATTTATAATGTTTTGATATTCCTCCAATTTCATAGAAAATTTCAATTAATGTGACTAAACCACAACTCATTATTTCTTATCCTTCCCCATCTTATCAAAGTCTTCAAATGACTTCCCACAATTTTTTATTTAAATCCCCTTCCATTTCAAATAATATTTAATATATCATTGATGTCTTCTCATGAATTTATAAAATATATTACCCTTCTAATTACATCTTCTAGAACATTATTTTAATACATAATATCTATTTTCTATGGAATCTTGGAATTTTTTTTCACTAAATTATTTCTCTGAGAACATGTTCTCAAATAGTGACATTGGCTTCCCCATGATTTTTTAATTTTTCATAGAAATGAATTATTGTACTAAAATGAGTTGGCTTTGATCCCATAACTTTTAAAACACCCAAAAACCTATTGAACAAGAATCTTCCACCTTAAAAGACATTCAATCCACACACTTTTCATTGTTGTGCTTCTACAACATGTTCCTTTTTCTCCTATTGGGTTTTAATTTCCTTTAAAATATTCATTCTACCTTTGAGGTATGAGAAGATATAACCCTTTTATTTTTAGTGATTTTTGTCATATAATCATATTTTATCCTCAAATACCATGGATAACTTATCACCTTTATTTTTATATGCATTTCTCTGATCTAGTGTAAGTATTCCCATTTCATCAACTTCTCTCCCTATACATGTTGGAATTATATTATTCTCATGAATTTTAATGTTATTATATACTTTAAATTCATTCTGCCCAAATATTATTGACTCAAAAAACTTATTATGATCTTTCTTAAATAATGTTATTTTGTATTCTTTTTATATTATATATATATTTTTTAATATTTCTATATTTGAGTAGAACCACCACTCTTTGGGACACATCCTTGGGAACATATCTTCATTATAATATTAACCTCGCAACATGATTTTGAGGTTTTATAATCATTTTATATTTTTAAAATTTTCATAGGGTGTGGATTAATGCTTCTAAAACCACTTGAATAAAAATTTTACACAATATTGTTTTTAGGTTATGAGATACTTACTTCGTGAAGGATGTTCCCATTTGAATCATGGATTGTATCATTATCATTTTATAGTTATGATCCCTAATGAAAAAATGATTAGTAGAATCTATTTCTACTGTAATTTGAGATTTCTTATCTTTTATTGATTCAGGATACATCAATTTCACCTCTATCCTCAAACTCTTCATGTTGAGGTATATCATTTCATCCTAGAATATTATTATTATGGCTTCTGAATCCTCTTCCGGATTCTTTGATCATTATTCATGCATTTACCTTCAATAATGTAATGAATTTTCGAGATCCATTACATTACTCCCTTTATCCTATATTTGAGAATCCTTCAAATCCAATGAAACATATTTTATTTCATTGTGACCAAGGAATTCATCCACAAACACTCTCTCCCACATATATTACTTTTATATTGTTCTTCAAATTCAACAATGTATTTATCCATGATTATACTAGGTTTGTGATAGTGATGGAATATTTTCATATATTACATAGATTATCTCCCAATTCTTCATTTTTTCTTCTACTTGTTCCTTATCAAAATGATACCCCCTTAAAACTCTAAAAATAAAATTCACACCTTCCTTGGGAAGCACCATTAGATGTTCTATGAATTCAGAAATAAGATCACTAAGTAAAACATAATTATCATATATTGAAAATTAATTGTCATAATAATCATAATAAATATAATTATTTCAATATATACCACTTTCATTACCTTCTGGTAGTGTTGTACATTCCATTATTCCATATTAGGTTATTCTTTAGCTTTCATGACTACCTCTTCATTCTATTCATGTGAGTATTGGTATAAAAATCTATTTCATTTAACTCAATAATTTTCCAAAATCTACTCTTCTTAATGACTCAAAAAGAAATTTTGAGAGATCTTATGGAATCCCACCTTTTTGTTACATAAATATTTATAACATTTTACAAACTAGGGATCCTTTAAAGTTTAGTGTATTGTAAAAATGTTATAAAATACAAGAAAAGATAAATAAATTATTCTAATCCACATGAAAGGATTCAACATAGGTTTATATTAATTACATTTATCTCATCTCATAACCTGGGGATATACATCGAAGGAATGGGTGAGAAAAATTCATTATAAGGGAAGGAGAGGGAAACAATTTACATTTAATCTTGATGAATATCAATAACAAATTGAGGTATGTCATAAAGGAATGAGAAATGGAAAAAAGACATATAATAAATAAACAAAAATGATTCCTAACAAAAGAATTATGCCATAAAATTTAAATTATACATTAATAAACATATCATTATGTTTTTTCACTAATCTACAATAAAAAATTCAAAAGATATTCACCAATGATTCATAAAACTTGTCATATATAGAGATTAAATTACTTACCCAGGTCATTTGAATGATATCAGGGAGAAACCACTATATGAATTATTTAATTTGAGCTTCATATATCTTAAGAAAATAATTATAAATAAACAGTGAGGAATAAAATAAATTGGTTCCATATAAAAATAATGTTGTTATAAATAGATCTTAAAGATGATATCATTATATCATTTATAAAACAATGAAATCGAATGAGGGTTTTACCTATGTCAATTAAAGAATGAAATAAATAATTTTTAAATCATGGTTAATATTGATTTAAAATAATATTGTTTTTGTATACACATAATGAAAATAAATGATAATTTTCTTAAGAAAATCAGAGAAATGATTTAAAAGATAATTCGATGGCATAATAGGAATAAATCATGGTATTAGAAATGAGAAAAAATAGATTGGAAAGGATAACCCATTCATATAATAATATTAATAAAGTAATGGATAGAATAAAATGGACGGAATAACATTTTTTTTAAATTTTAAAGACATACTACAAAAAAGGGAACATGAAAGGAAAAGACAAGTTTAGTTTTCCCTTACCTTGAAGAGTAGTTCATAAAACATGAATATCAAGAGAATGGGGGAATTAGGACCCATTTGGATAAATAATTGGTTGTAAAAACATCATATATTAGTGGAGGAAGAATTAGGACTAAATAAAAATGGATAATTAGGTTGGTATTTATAGAAAAGGTGGGGAATTTGTTTAGTAATTTCTGTAGACACCTAGTGTCACAACCCCCTCCCACCAACGATGCCCCTCCTGAGCTGGAAATGGTGAAAGGGAGATAATGACCCCCGAGTCCCACCTCCAGGAGGCCCTGGGGTGGCAACTAGCACCAAGGGTATGAGTTTTCACAAATATTGGAGGCATTACCCTTTTAATTATTTAGGATCGGCAAATAGGACAAGTCAACCATCAAAAGGAAAAGAAAAATTCTATATAAATAAATCCAAACCAATCCCACATGCATGTTTAAACAAATTTCACAACAAGGCACAAGTACAAGAAAGCTTAAAGTACAATACCAAAATTAAACAAGAGTACAACAACTGCAACAAATCCAACAGTCTGACTAGTAGGGTCCCGCACGGCCCTGGTAGTCCTCCCGGAAACCTGAAAGTAAATGTAGGGTGAGCATACAAGTATACTTAGTAGGGAAACCTAAATATCTCGTGCACAAGTGGGGAGACATCTGTAGACGCCGGAAAAGTCCGTTGTTCCCAAACGAAGCTCCGGATGCGGAAAGCGAAGTGATATTTGGAGTTAGAGGCACGTTCCGGAGGGCCCGGAGGACTTGCGCGAAATTTCAGAGGCTCGCGCGCAAAGTTGAGTCGCGGCGCGCAATCCTCCCGGGATGCGCGCAATGCGCTGGGCCGGCGCGCTATTTTGCGCGCCTGCGGCCTGCGCGGCTCCTTTGCGCGCTGGGTCCTGATTCCGTGCCCGCGAGGCGAATTGCGCGCCCGAGACCGGATTCCGCGCCCGGGGTTGCCTATAAATATAAGGCGACCCCCGACGTTTTGAAGGTTGCCGGAATCCGAAGCGTCGCTCGTTCGCGCAATCCAACCCCTTCCGCGCGCAATGCCGATCTTCAGGTAACCTCCTTTCATTCGCGCAATAGAGCCTTGGGGTCCGCCTTCGCGCGCAATTCCCTTGGCTCATTCCCTTTGAATAAATTTCAACCCGAAGGCCTTTGCGCGCAAAAGAAGCCTCTTGCGCGCAATTGCCCCCCGGGTGCGCGCAATCCAGCCCGATTGCGCGCACCCCCATTTTCAAAGTGGCCATTCGTTAGAGAATGAGCCGTTGCCCCCACGCGCTACCCGAAGCCCGGAGCGCGCAATCCCAATCATCCGCGCGCGAAGCGCTGGCCCAATTGCGCGCCAGCCCGCCATTTTGCGCACCGACCCGCGGTTTTGCGCGCAAAGCTCCTCTTTTGCGCGCAATCCACCAGGGTCGCCTCCCTTGACCCCCTGAGGGTACCCGCTTGCGTGGCGCCCGATGATCCTCGTCTTGGGTGCCCGAACCGTGCGCTGTCTTCCCGTGCAGCCTTCCAGGCTCGTGCGAAGTGACACGGACCCATCGGCGGCAATCATACGTCCAGCATGACGTTAAACTGCGTATTCGTCCTGCATGACGTTAAACTGCACAATGTCCAGCATGACGTTAAACTACCCATACGTCCAGCATGACGTTAAACTGCACATCCGTCCAAGCTGCACGACGCTAAACTGCCTAGCCCCCATCGTCCGCGCTGCAAGACGTTAAACTGCCAAGTGTTTCGTCCTCAACACACGACGTTAAACTGTGCTTCGTCCGGCAAGACGTTAAACCGTCTGTTTCGTCCTCAACACACGACGTTAAACTGTGCTTCGTCCGGCAAGACGTTAAACCGTCCGCTTCGTCCTCAACACACGACGTTAAACTGTGCTTCGTCCGGCAAGACGTTAAACCGTCCGCATCATCCAATCCCGTGCTCTGCACGCAGGGTCTCCCCCGGTTTGGATGTGGCCCCCACCCGCTCGTCTCTGCAGGGATGTTGGGATTGTCCCGCTTTTGGGACGATTTAATGGGAGTGGCTTTTCCCTACGGGGGCAGGGTATTACAAACCCCTAGTTTCTCATGGGAGGCTGCACATGTGTATCTCCATTGCGCCTCCCCACTGCCAAAGCCAGTAGAGGGTGTGACTGGGATCGAGGTGTCTTCTGCTTTCGGTCCAAGTCCCTTCCAACTGAGTTTTGCCGCATCCGGGCTACCTCAAGTGCGTAAGTCCTGACAGAATGAACTACGTGGACTTTGATCCCTGTCTTCTAAACAGGGTACGTAGGAAGCCTTCTTGAGGTCCAAGCCCGCCACCTGGTCGTCCCGGTCGTATTTACGTCGGTTCGTCCATCAGTGGACCCCTCCAGGGTTCACGCTTGCGTCGATTCACCTATGAATCCGCCCCTGCGGGAGACTGCCCGTGTGTATCTCCACGGTGCCTCCCCACACCCCCCTTTTCCATTTCTCCTTTTATCGTCCAGCATGACGTGAAACTGTGATCCACCCGGCCGTTCCATCCCCCTCTGTGCGAGGTGGTTCGGTTCAATCCTCCGCCCGGCGGCCTCGACCACTTCGTGAGTCGGCTTGCCGACGTCCAGCATGACGTTAAACTGTATACCCGAACTACGTTGACTTTGATCCGTGCTAACGCGCGGTACGTAGGAAGCCCCTACGGGGTCCAAGCTCTTCACTCCATCATCCATCCTGATCCTTACCCGGGCCGCCACATCCCGGTGGGGTCATGCCACTTCACTCCACTCCACGTTACTTGGGAAGCCGCCCATGTGCTGGCCCCAGCGTCGGAGGTTCCCCGCAAGGGGTTCTGTCATCTGATCCACTTTTCGTGTTGATCGGTCTGATGCCGTCCCCGCTGGACGTTAAACTTGCGGCATACCCCGTGTTAAACATGGGAAGCTGAGGAAAACCTCAGGTGACACAGTTCCCCGCACCCAGTACGGGATGCCTCAGGCCATCATGCCTTCGAGAAGCCCTATTAGGGACGGAAGACAGACGTCCAGAGCCGCAGTGTTACGACACGCCCCCAGCACCCAGAGCCACCCGGCCTTCTCACTGCAGGTTGCTGCCCCAACCAGACTCCTTGGAGCGTCCGGGCGGAAGCAGCGTAATTAACCGGTGTCCATGAAGATATGGCGCCGGGAACGAGATTCACGAACATTCTTAAGTCTATGAGGGAGACACGGAATAGGCGACGAGTTCCGAGGAGACGTCCAAGGAAGGAGGAGCCGACATCCCATCATCCCGGTTTCGATCAAGGAGCAGACGCCCCTAAATAAGGGACGGATGCCGCCCGCCCTTGGAAAGCGGGACTGCGGGACCACAAACCGCGCGCCCATCCCCTCGGGTTGACGGGTGCACGCGCGAACGCGTCCTGGCGGAACAGCGTAACCCGACGCACATCCGCACCGAAACAGAAAAATGGTGAACCCGACGGGAATCTCTTCTCCTCGATACGAAGACCGATGGCTTTCAGAGGTGTTGGAAGACCGGCATGTTGCCCGGCCAAGCATTCAGTCTTACCCGCCAGGGGCTGGGGAAGTGAAATCGGGCACTCCGTCTCGCAACGTCGAGGGCCTGGGTTCCCCCCACGGAAGGCGTCGTGGCGCTAATGGTTGGTTGCCGATTCCTTTTTCCTGTCAGTGTTAATGGGTTCTTCTCCCTGCTTTCAGAAATCAGGTCGCCCGATCCAGTGCTCGATCGCCACCCGCCCACTGGCGCAGGGATAGGGGAAACACCGACGCGGCTACTCCGCGCGGTCCTGCCCGTTCCACAGTCGTCCCAGCAGCCGCAATTGCGGGACGACCACGCCCTCTCTCCCCCTCGGAGGTCATCCAGAGAAGGGTGATCAACACCCTGGTGCGGAGATACGAGGAAGAGGGAGTCATCCCCACTAGGGAAATGGCTCGCCTAGACCTTGAGGAGGCTGCGCCTCGCCACCACCGCCGCCCCCGAGGGCCGCGCAGGGAGGCACCGCTGCCTATCTCAACGTCCAATCGCTTCGGGAGTTTATCCCCAGAGCGCTCTGACAGTTCCCTTCCCTATGCGGATGAGGTGGAAGACGCCCGGGATCACCCTATCCGGGATTCGCTCCGGGGATCTACGGTAAGGACTCCCGCCAGGCCACGGCGACACCGCCGCCAGGCCTCTCCAGTCGAAGAGCGGGCTCTCCACCTGCCTGCGCCGCTCATCCCGACTCGTCTGTCTCGACGCCAACGTCAGGCACGAGCGGAAGAGGATGCCCACCTTGGGGCTCTAGCAACAGCGGCCGCATTGGCCCAAGCCACTGCTGGCTCCAGTCGCCAGGCCTCTGCGCATCCTGAGCAGGGGAACTCCTATGCCCGACCTGGATCGAGGCCCCGACCGCCCCAAAGGCAGGTTGGGTCGACTCTCCCGGTTGCTGGCACTGGCAGTAGCCACCGCGGACCACCTCGCGGTAGCGCTATTCACCGGCAGGATCTACTCTGTGTGGCCGATCCAGGAGGCATGGGTCATCCCACCTTCCGATCCCGGCCCGGAGGCCTGCCCGGAATCATCTCTCCCCGCGTCCCTTTTGATATCTGTCCCGGTGCCCCTCGCACCTTGGTTCCCAGTCCTCTTGGCCCCAGCACCAGTGCGGCCGGAGGACGCCAGGACAGAGATCAGCCCTGCCCCGAAGAACCACCCAGGGGCAGGAAGGCAAGGCGTCGACGCCGAGGGAGGAATGTTACGGAATTCCGGACAGAGATCCGACCGGTTTGCTTCTCTGACTCAGAGGCAGAGTACGATTCGGCGACAGAGCCCCTTCCCCAATCCCGCCAGTCAAGGGCAGGGGTAGGAATGCGGCACGTCAGCCTCGTGCTCCCCGAGAGCGAGATCGATGCGATCCCCGCTTCTCTCCGAAGGTATATCCGTAGTAACAAGGGCCTGGTAGACCCCCAAGGATCAAGCTTGCGGTTGGTACCGGCCCCTCCGGAAGTGCCTTCCGTCTCGATCGGAGAAGCCCGAGACTTTATCTGGGGACCGACGGTCGAACCACGATTTGGTGCGCCCTCGGCGAGCACCGATTCTATGGCAGGATGTTCGCTCGCCGGCCCGTCCTATCGTGATGTGGTAGCCAGGGCACCGCCACCCTCAGAGGGCGGCCCGGGATATGGAGGCCAATTGGCCTGCTCGCCGTATTCACCGCCGGCCAGCCCGTCAGCCCGGCGGCCCGCCTCGGCACCACTACCAGTTCCCCGTCCGTTCCCAGCCATGGAAGAGGACCAAGGAGATCTGAGTCCCGAGTTTGAGTCGTGGAGCTTCTGGACCGTCCTTGCAGAGGGCCACTTCCCTGAGAAGTTTTGGCCAGTCGCAGGACCGGGCTTTGATGCACCCGAATCGCTCACCCCGGATGAGTTCGAATGCTTCCGCCGAACTCTCCGGGAGACTCGCTCCTGTCTTCGCCGCCTACAAATTCCATACCCCGGGAGTCAATCGCACCTGGAGGATATTGGTGAGCAGTGCCGTCAAATTGACCTGGCCATGCTCCCCGCGGTTCGGCGCCCCGGGTCATTTGAGCACCACGAGGCCCTCCAACAACGATGCGTTGAGTGTTTTAAAGTACTCCGCAAAGTTATCGAGGAAGCCACTCCCCACGTGTATATCCATGGATGGGGGCAGTACGCTGCCCTACGCTTCAGTGTGATTCGCCGACAGCCCGATTCGCTGGGTGGCCCTGAGGGTATATCCCCAGGGACAGAAACAGTCAATATGGCTGACCTGTCGGGAGAGGGGAACGACTTGGAACTTCTCGACGGGGGCTTCCCCCCCGAAGACAAGCCATCGTCAGATCCATCGGTGAGAGTTACTCGTCATCAGAGGAACCTCCTGGGGCTCCCCGCACCCACTGAAGCACTGACGTTGAGCCGAAACGTCAGCAAAGGAAAAGAGCACAGCGAGGCTATAAGGCCCGCCGACCCATCTGCCTCCATGCAGAGGGCAGAGGAGGATCCCGAGAAGGCTACGCTACGTCAGCAGCTCGCCGAACAGAAGAAGCTGGTTGACCAGCTTCTCGCTGAGCGCGCTGCAGAACGGCGGCCTGACTACGGTGATCCCAGGCCAGGACCGCAGGGACCGGAACAACCGCTCCTCGATGAGACTCTCCCGGGCAACCGTGATTACGCCGTGTTCGCCGACAGGAGAGAGGCCATCGCCTATGGCAGGAGGGCGCGGTATGTTTCGCCACACCCTCCCGAGCGGCGTGACTACCTGAGAGATCCCGCTCGGATTCCTCCCGCTGCCCCAAGGGCCGCTCCGCCCGCCATCCCACGAGCTGCCGAGTTCGACGACCCGGTCGACGACCCGATTGAAGGGCCATGCAATGCGCTCGTGGTTAGAGATCCTCGACAGGACTGGAACCCATGTCCGGACGATCCGATGGCGTCACTCATTGCCCGCTTGGAAGCCTTGGAGACTCGGCAGGTGGCGATCCCACCGGACGGCAAGCCCTACCCAGCATGGGTGGATGACATGCCGGCGCCTCCGGGATTCGGGAATCCCACTTTCGCCCCCTTCAACGGAACTGGAGATCCGCCACAGCATTTAGCCCACTTCAACTCGAGGTGTGGGCCTATGTTGGGGACTCCGGCGCAGCAGGAGGCCGCTAAGCTTCGCTGCTTTGTTCAGACACTGGAAGGGCAAGCATTTGTCTGGTACAGCCAGCTCCCCGTCGGGTCGGTAACCAGCTGGGAGGACCTCCGTAGACAGTTCCTCTACCAGTTCAGTTCCACGACCCGGAAGACAAGTATCGCAGACCTCTTCAAGTGCAAGCAGAGGCCTGATGAGCGAGTCGCGGACTTCGTCGCCCGATGGAAGGGTCTCACGTATTCCCTTGACATGCCATTGACTCAGGAGCAGTTGCTGACAATGTGCGTCGGGAACGTCAAGACTGAGCTGGTCCCTTCCCTAATCACTTAGAATTACCCCGGAGGGTTCAGGGACTTCTCAGACAAAGCTCAACGTCTTGAGGAAGCCCTGCAACAGGCCAGCCAGGCACACCCGCTGCCTCCAATGATTCCAGCAAGGAGAGTCAGTAGGGCTGAGCCCGCTGCTGTCGCCCAGATAGAGGCCCCCAGGCCGTTGGAGCTGCTGCCGGTGAGGCCAGCTCCACAGCCTCACAGGAATCCGCCTCCACGGGCTCAGTTCCCGGCCCAGCAGCGGCAGCCTCAGAACCGGCCGGCCCCTCCGCGTAATGTACCGCCGCAACCCAGGCGAGATAATCAGGGTCCACCTCCTCGGCCGGCCCCTCCAGCCCCTCGTCAAGACCACGCTATCAGGGGCCCGCGACACCTGACTTACTCATTTCATGAGGATCAGGTCCCCGGTTACTTCCGGAGCGCCCTGGAGCAGAGGATTGTGCGATTGCCTGAGTGTTGGAGGCCAGAGGAGGCACATCTTACGAATAACCCCCGCTACTGCCCCTACCATCGGGCCCTGGGGCACACCATCCAGCGGTGCTATGTGTTTAAGGATTGGCTCCAAGACCAGATTAACAACAATGTAGTCAGGTTGGGCCCAGCTCCAGCACAAGTGGCGAGCGTATTCGTGGGATCAGATGACGATAGTGGCAACGAGGACGAATGGCAGCTGGTCTCCGACCGCGGATCCCAGAAGTACAATAACTGGATGGCCCGCAAGACGACCATTCGCGCCCATGGAATCATCCGTGCGCGCTTGAATCAGCCTGAGCCCCCAGAACCTGCGGGTGTTGCTTCGGCATCGTCGTCCCAGCCTGCCTCTCCCAAGAGGAGCAAACGGCGGCAGCGCAAGAAGGAAGAGCGCGCCCCGCCGGTTCCGCCACTATCCCGCACTCTCGGCGATTTCATGCCCCCTGAGATGGGGGTCCCTCCTCGGATCCGCCCGGTGATGGATGATTCGTCCGATGACGGTATTGGGTACGCTTCGGTTAATACCGTCGAGCTGGTAAATCCCTTTTCGGTTCCCGACGTTGAAGAACACCAGGTGGACCTCCCTAGTGTCCCCGGTCGTCGCTACCGTCGGAAGAACCGCAGCAACAGGAGTCGCCGGGGCACAGCCGTTGGTACCTCCAGCCAGGCCGTGCACGCCACTGAGACTAGGCAGCAGGCTCAAAACCGAGCTCAGCGCGCGCAGCCCCCCCATCCGGGGATGACGGATTCGCCTCCTCCACTGTTTGTGGTATGGGACCAGGCAGAACCGCCTCAGCCGCGTCGCGACCAGCTCCGCCCTGCCACGAGTCCATCCCGGCCTCCTGACTCCAGTACGGTGACCATTTCCCGGACTGCGACCAGTGAACAGCGAGATGCGCCAAGTACCAGTCGGCCGCCGATTCAACCGGCAAGGCCCGTCATGCCACCAACCGCAGAGCAACCTCCTGCAACCAGGGGCTCGCGCTTGGCCAAAAAGTATGATGTCCTGAAGCACTTGGCCGATATCCCAGCAAGGCTCTCCATCCTTGAGGCTCTGCGCATGTCATCTGAGATGCGCGAGGCCCTCGCTGAAGCCCTGAAAAGCCCCCTCCAGTTTGAGACAGAGGTTGCAGCTGCAGAGGCCTTCCACGCCGAAACGATCGAGGACGCCGAATGCCAGGCAGTTATCTCGTTCTCTGGTAAGGATGAAGACCCTCCTATACAGGGACATATCCTTCCGCTGTATGTCACTGGCCAGTTCAATGGCCTTGAAGTCCGGCGCTGTCTTGTCGACACGGGGTCCGGGATTAACCTGATTCCAACTCGGACGCTCCGGAGATTGGGGTTGTCTGAGGATGACTTGATTCCCTCCGACCTCAGGATCCAGGGGTACGACCGCACCGAGCAAACCCCGGTCGGCAAGATACGTTTGAAGACCCAGTTCGGTGACTTGGTTGCCAACACCGAATTCATGGTAGTCTCTCAGGACACTGCGTATAACGCATTGATGGGCAGGCCATGGCTTCACCTTCACGCGGCGGTTCCCTCGTCATACCACCAATGCCTCAAATACTCCCTTAGTGGTCGAGTAGGCGTGCTTCAAGGAGATGCCTCTCCTTTTGCCTCATGTGAAGCCCGCTATCTGGACGCGGACTATTACAAGAGCAAGGATAAGCAGATCCTGGCAGGTGAGGTTGAGCCTGTCGCTGTTGCAAGCGATCCCTGGGCAAGTCTGGATGACGCTTACGTCCTCCCGATTCACCGGTTGGACGTCGCCATGGTCTTGACGGTCCGCGAGTCTCCTGATGAGATGGCCGCGACCGCCCGCGCCAGCACCAGTGGCCCAGCAGGATCTGGTAGCCCCAATGTAGTTTCCAACGCAGTCTCTCCCGTGGACGATCCCTCCCCGAGCGGAGAGGATATGGAAGACGCACCCCCAGCCTTTGAGGAGGGCGTCCCCGCCACGGTCGATGAGTTAATACAGGTGAACCTTGGAACCGAGGCCGATCCAAGACCCACATTGGTTAGTGCCGCCATGCCCTCTGAGGAGCGGCAGCAGTACGTGGACTTTCTCAGGCAGCACCGTGATGTGTTCGCTTGGGGCTATGACGAGATGCTGGGGCTAGATCCTCAGGTAGCCGTCCACCTCCTTGGTCTCCCGGCGAACCATCGCGGGTTCAAGCAGCCTCCCAGGAAGATGCACCCATCCCACGGTGCCATGGTTGAGGCCAAAGTTGACAAGCTTATCAAAGCCAACTTCGTGAGGGAAGTTCAGTACCCCAAATGGCTGGCCAACATTGTGCCGGTCAGGAAGAAGAACGGGCAGATTAGAGTCTGCATCGACTTCCGCGATCTCAACCGCCACTGTCCGAAGGATGATTTTCCCCTTCCAGTGACAGAGTTGTTGATTGATGCCACGGCAGGGTTCCAAGCCCTCTCCTTCATGGATGGATACTCCGGATACAACCAAATTCGGATGGCCCCTGAGGATGAGGAGTTCACTGCCTTCAGGGCCCCCCAAGGTACCTTTTGCTACCGGGTCATGCCCTTCGGCCTGAAGAATGCAGGTGCCACCTATCAACGGGCGATGCACCGCATATTCAAGCCAATCCTCGGCACACTGGTGGAATGCTACGTCGACGACTTGGTTGTCAAATCGCGCCAGCGTCAGGACCATCTCAAAGATCTTGAGAAAGTGTTCAGCTTCCTCCGGTCTCGCTGCCTGAAGATGAACCCGTTGAAGTGTGCCTTTGGGGTCACCTCCGGAAAGTTCCTTGGATTTGTGGTAAGATACCGGGGTATTGAGATCGACCCAGAGAAAATCAGGGCGATTAGCCAGATGCCTCCCCCAGGTACCGTCCGGGAACTGCAAGGGTTCCAAGGCCACTTAGCCTATATACGCCGATTCATCGCGAATCTGGCCGGCAAGTGTAAGCCCTTTTCTCGGCTCATGAAGAAAGGTGCCACCAATGCATGGGATAAAGAGTGTCAGACCGCTTTCGAGGAAATCAAGCAGTACCTGCTTCAACCTTCGGTCCTGATGCTGCCCGTATCCGGAAAGCCGCTGGTCCTTTATGTGACCGCCCTGGAACGGTCCCTGGGTGCCCTTCTCGCCCAGAAGAACAACGAGGGAACAGAGAATAGCCTCTATTACCTCAGTCGCATGCTCCTCGATGCGGAAGTTAGGTATTCCCCCATCGAGAAGAGCTGCCTGGCGCTCGTATTTTCCGTACAGAAATTACGGCACTACTTGCAGCACCATGAGGTACAGTTGGTTTCTCGGGTAGACCCATTGAAATATATCCTGAGCCGGCCTATGTTGACTGGCCGCCTAGCACGGTGGGCTGTGATTCTCCAGCAGTTCGACATCAGGTATGTGTCTTAGAAGGCCATCAAAGGGCAAGCATTGGCAGACTTTCTGGCAGCTCACCCGACCTCCGCGGATCAGCCGCTGGATCTAGGCTTTCCTGATGAGGCCATTCTCTCGGTTGATCGAGTCGATCCATGCTGGCAGATGCACTTTGACGGTGCATCCCGGAGCCCCACCGGTAGAAGACTCGATAATCCTAAGCTCAACAGAGTGGGCTTGGGCATCGTCTTCATTACCCCGGAGCGAGCCGTGCTGCCATACTCTTTCCTGTTGTCAGAGGGCTGTACCAACAATGAGGCGGAATACCATGCCCTCATCACCGGCCTCGAGTTGGCTCTCGAGATCGACGTGCCCCGTCTGTGCGTGAAAGGGGACTCCGAGCTGGTCGTTAAGCAGATCAATGGCGACTACGTTGTCAGGAAGCCGGAACTTGTGCCATTGTTGGAGTGCACCCTCCTTCTGATGGCCCGGTTCCCTTCTCGGCCGGAAATTGTCCATGTTCCCCGGTCGCAGAACGGTCGAGCAGATGCTTTGGCCAGCCTCGCTGCGTCACTTGCGGAGTCTGAATAGGACAACCTGATCGTCCGCGTGACGCGCCGCAGGCTCATCGCTCCCGTTATCCCGGAAGAAGATCGCGGCCCGTTGGTAAGTAACCTCACCACGGTTGCCCCTATGCCCGGAGCCCCGAGTACCCCAGATATGATAGTCGGATCAGCCCCTGATTGGAGGACGCCTTTGGTTGAGTACCTCCAACATGGCATTCTTCCATCGGATCGGGCCGAGCGCGAGCGAGTTCGACGCCGCGCATCGCAGTTCGTCCTCCAGAGCAGTCCCGGCCTGGAGCAGATCCTCTACAAACGCGGATTTGATGGTGTTCTCCTCCGTTGCCTTCAGGGAGTTGAGATCCCACGAGTCATGCAAGAGGTTCATGCTAGTTCATGTGGCTCCCACCAGACTGGGCCGAAGCTATCCCATCAGATTCGGAGGTTGGGATACTTCTGGCCCTCTATGATCCATGACTGCATCGAGTATGCCAGGAAGTTCCATGGGTGCCAGGTTCATGCGAACTTTGTGCATCGGCCGCCGGAGCCTCCCCATACCACAAGGTATTCCTGGCCCTTTGCAGTCTGGGGACTGGACGTTGTGGGACCTTACCCGCCGGCGACAGCTCGCCAGTGCCGGTTCATTCTGACCGCCACGGACTTCTTCTCCAAATGGGCAGAAGCGATTCCGCTCAGAGAGGTCAAATCCTGTTCGATCGCTGACTTCGTGACCTCCAACATCATCTATCGATTTGGAGTGCCTCACGCTATCCTCACGGATAACGGAACCAATTTCCGAGCAGCCGAGTTGATGAAGTTGTACGCCAAGTATAACATTCGCTCGAACCATACATCTCGCTATCAGGCGCAGGCGAATGGACAGATCGAGGCGTTAAACAAAACCCTCTCTAACATTCTGCAAAAGATGGTTGGTCAGAACAAGAAGAGTTGGCCGGACAAGCTCCCCAACGCCCTCTGGGCTTATCGGACGACGACTCGCAATTCCACCCAGATGACCCCTTATTCCCTGGTGTATGGAGCTGAGGCCGTCCTGCCCATCGAGATCCAGTTGCCGTCCTTGCGCACTGCGGTCTACGACCAGCAAGCGCCGGACAGAGTTGCTGAAGCCCGTCTAGTCGAGTTGGAAGCACTGGATGAGAATAGACTTCGCGCTTTGCACAACTTGGAGAGGCATCAAAGAAGAATGGCTCGAGCTTTCAATAAGAAGGTTCGCCTCCGCTCCTTCCTGTAGGGTGATCTAGTGCTAGCCCTAAGAGCGCCGATGATCCCCGGCAGGAAGCCGCCCAAGTTGGAGCCCAAGTGGGAGGGACCTTTTGTTGTCCACAAGGTCTATCCCAATGGCGCGTACTCCCTAGCGACTACGGATGGTGAGCGTGTCACTCCTCCCACCAACGCTAGGTTCCTCAAGCAGTACTTTGTCTGAGTGTACCCACGTCCTGCACGACGTTAAACTGCATTCGTCCAGGCTACAAGACGTTAAACTGTTCAGCATTCGTCCGCGCTGCAAGACTTTAAACTGCCAAGTGCTTCTTCCTGCATGACGCTAAACTGCACTACGGCCGAGCTACAAGACGTTAAATTGTTCAGCATTCGTCCTGCATGACGTAAAACTGCCCCTCAAGAACTACGTGCGGCTTGATTCCCATCCTTATGGGATACGTAGGACCGCCTGAACCTTCATGTTTCAGGCCCAGCCCCATCCTTCGGGAATTTCCATCCCATCTCGGGCCCTTGGCCCAGTTGCCCCCGGGTGTGCGGCGTATGGTGTGAGCGCGGGGCTATGCCCTCATTCACGTCGGTTTGCTCGTCACGCTGTACGCCCCCCCCCCCCCACGTTTGGGGATGCCTTCTGCTCCCCCCTTCCTTTTTTATCTCTTTTCGTCCTGCATGACGTTAAACTGCACTTCAAGAACTACGTGCGGCTTGATTCCCATCCTTATGGGATACGTAGGACCGCCTGGACATTCATGTTTCAGGCCCAGCCCCATTTCCCGGGAATCTCTATCCCGCGTTGGGCCTCTGGCCCAAGTTCCCCTCCTTTTTGTGCGAGGCGTATCGCGTGAGCGGGGGGTCATGTCCTCATTCACGTCGGTCTACTGGCCGCGCCTTACGCCTCCCCCGTGTGTGGGACCACCTCACACCTCTCATCGTCCTGCATGACGTTAAACTGCCTCTCAAGAACTACGTACGGCTTGATTCCCATCCTTATGGGATACGTAGGACTGCCTGGACGCTTGTGTTTCAGGTCCAGCCCCGTCTCTTGGTTGATCACGGGGATCTGCCCTCTTTTGGTTGCTCTCAGGGTGAGTCCTCCGACCCTTTCCGGAGATCTGTTAACATGTTTTGGGTACTTCGGTCTATGACTCGTAGTGTCAGATTCAATCCCGACAAGTCCTGTGTTGCTTGTCAGGCCTCGCGCTACCTCTTGTTCGGGCCTTCACTCAAAGGGATCCTCGTTGGCGGTTTGGGTACGATGCCTCAGTGCTCTCCTACCGCTCCGGGTCGATTTACCGGCGAGTCCTGGGCCACAAATCGATATGAATCCTGCGATTGGGCGGTTGATGCTCGTTTGCTTGCCCCGTCTTAGGCTGACGCGATCGGATGTTGTGTTGCGAATATGGTCAGCAACGTCCTTGATCGCCATGTCGGCTCTTTCAGGCTCTGAACATTGGATTGCGCAGTCCTCATCACACTCCGCCTTTATGCGTTGTAGTGGAATCTCGACACTCTCTTCATACTGACCTCCAGTACACCTCTACACGTTAGGCAGACCAACCAGGGTAATGATGTCGTTCGAGGCTCCCATGATCTGAGCACCAAGGATATATGCGGATGTCCTCCCTAAGGGCCATGCGTAGCTGGACCCTCGTCCCCATAAGGAGGAAGGAGTCGCCCGAACAATCGCGTTCTGGGCCCAGTATATCTGGAGGCTAGCATCTCTGCCCCTCGGGTGATGGACATACGCAGGCCCCTATCCCAAGACTCTTCTCCGGGAATCGTGCGTGACCGCAGGGCTGGGTATGTTCCCCCCTCCGCCGTGTCCGCCGTACCGCAATAAGCGGATTCCTCCATGGTCCGAACCACACGACCTTAAACTGTGTTGTCTGGTCCTACCACACGACCGTAAACTGTGATCGTCTTGGCCGCCCGACGAGAAACGGCACTGCATCGTGATGTTCTCCTCGGGGGACACTCATGTTGGGCGCTGGTTAATAACCACTCCATTCATCAATTCCTTCTATGGCTTGATTATTGTGGCGACGCCAGAGATTTCTCAATCACAGGCATGTCGCCGCACAAAGAAAAACCATTCATCTTTAAGGACAAACAAGAAATATCAAATGCCGCTACTTCTGTGTGCGAGGGTCAGACCCGCACTCTTCCCCGCGCTGGTGCCCGATTGTGTTGCGCCGCGCTTCAAGAACTACGTGCGGCTTGATTCCCATCCTTATGGGATACGTAGGAACGCCCGGATGTTTGAAACTTCGGGTCCAGCCCCCCACCTCTTAGAGATTCCCCCTTCTCTGGGGAATCCGCCGCCTTCAGGTCACCCTCAAGGCGTGTTCCCCGACCCCTTGCAATGGTCCACCGGTGTCAAGAATACTCTGGTTTATTGCCAGGAGGGCCAGGATCCGCTTGGTCAGGTTTCCTCCGCTTTTCAGGCTTCGTGCTCCCTTTCATTCGGACCCATCGTCTACGCCCTGGGTGGAGCCCCCGTGAACGGTTCGGACACAATGCCTCAGTGCTCTCCCACCGACTCGGGCCGGTACCCCCAATGGCCTCGGGCAGCAAATCGATATGAATCCTGCGATTGAGCGGTCGATGCTCGTTTGCTGCCTCATTCCACCAACGGTTAGTGCGATATTGATGCTGCTTTTCTGCCACGGTCGGCAGTACTCCCATATCGTTACGCCGGTGCCCCCAGTCCTTGAATGAATGGCCGCATGATTCACATTTTCCACCTCCCATTCCGGCCAGGTGAAACCTCGACGCTCTTGACACTATCCCTCAGTGCATCTTCGCATATCCAGGGGATATGACTGCGATGTGGCGTGCTTTGAGGTCCTTATGGTCCGAGCTCTAAGACCTTAAACTAAGATCTCTCCTTATGGTCCGAGCTCTAAGACCTTAAACTAAGATCTCTCCTCATGGTCCGAGCTCTAGGACCTTAAACTAAGATCTCTCCTTATGGTCCGAGCTCTAAGACCTTAAACTAAGATCTCTCCTTATGGTCCGAGCTCTAAGACCTTAAACTAAGATCTCTCCTTATGGTCCGAGCTCTAAGACCTTAAACTAAGATCTCTCCTTATGGTCCGAGCTCTAAGACCTTAAACTAAGATCTCCCCTTATGGTCCGAGCTCTAAGACCTTAAACTAAGATCTCTCCTTATGGTCCGAGCTCTAAGACCTTAAACTAAGATCTACCCTTATGGTCCGAGCTCTAAGACCTTAAACTAAGATCTCTCCTTATGGTCCGAGCTCTAAGACCTTAAACTAAGATCTAGTCCTTACGGTCCGAGCTCTAAGACCTTAAACTAAGATCTACCCCTATGGTCCGAGATCTACGACCCTAAACTAAGATCTCCCCAAATGGGGTCCTACGTCCTGCATGACGCTAAACTGCACTCTCAGAACTACGTGTGGCTTGATCTCCAGCCTGATGGAGTACGTAGGAACGCCCGGGCATTCCGACTCAGGTCCAGCCTCAGGGATCGTTAAGTCCCGCCCCTCCTCGTCGCCGGCCGTCTGGCCTGACTTCGGGTAGAGTGGTGCAGTTGTGATATTCTCCCCGATTCAGCTCGGGATGCCCCATCGCAAGGATGGGAAGCGACGGTTTCCTCGTCAGAGAGGTGCTGTCTGAGAATTGAGGTGACTCACGGCCAGATTAGTGCATCCGCCTAATACTCTCTCCCCACGGTGGCGCAATTTTGAGAACGTTGGATTCTGTCCGAACAAATCGTCACTTCGCCCCACGCTTCGCATGCCCTGTTGATCTGGATTTCCACCCTTGTGTCTGAAGGAACCCCAAAGCGGTATTCATGATGACATGTGGTCCGCCTCCTGCAATATGAATGATGGCCTTTTTCGGTCCGTCTATTGGAGTTGTTATGGTCGATCCACTGTCCGCCTACCGTCTTGGGCATTTCCTGGAAGGCCGATCGTTGTGGATGTCTGGATTCGGGACGCGCGATTCACCCTTTCTCATTTCCCTATGTTCGGATAAAATCTCAACGCCCCTAGCATTGTCCCGCTCGTGTGTTGGAACAGGTTGGGGGGATGGTACGTTGATTAGGTCTGAGGTCTCCTTTCCTAGGAATGACCTCCCTCTTTTCTCCAGAAATCCAGGCCCAATTATGGATGCCTGATGCTTGGTTAACACTCCCGCAAGACAACGAATTGTGGTTGAGCATGTTAAACCAAAAGATGCAGATAAATATATTGATTCATACAGATGGATCAAAGTAGCGGAAGCAAATGTTTTGGGAATGGCAAAACAAAGCCCTTAGGGATTAGCGTGCTGAATGAGTCTTTCTAATGCCGCTACCCTTTGGCTGGTGGCCTCCAGAGCTGCTTCTCGCTCTCTGCGTGCCCTCTCTTCGTCGGCGGTCGCAGCGCGCAGTTCGTCGATTCTGGCCTGTGCACGCTCCCGCTCGACCTGAATTGTGACCATCTGTTGGCCCGCCTCCGTCAGCTGTACCTGGGCGTCAACCAGCAGGGCTGCTAGTTGCTCCACAAGCTCGGTACACGTTGCGACGAAGGCCTCCTTCTCTGCCGCCTGCCCTTCGAGGCGCCGGACTTCCTGCTCCGCCGCGAGGAGCGCCCGCGTGCTCTCCGACATGTCCCGACTTTGTGTGACGTCGGCACGCCGGCAGCTCTCGCGCATCTTTTCGGCCATGAAATCACGGACCGTTAGATGGAGGCGTTGAGCATCAGCTCCCCCGGCACACAGAAAGCGCAGCCAGGTTTGAAGTGATCCCATGCGCCCCAGCCACTCCGACGGGTCTCGCTTGAGGAAGCGCTGGATGCACTTCCACCCCCTACGGCGCGTTATCCGGCTCTCCTCGACCGCCTCCGTGTCTGAGTCGTCCATCTCCTCGGGATCGGTAGGCCGGTAGGCAGGGAAGGCAGCCAGCAGGTCTGCTGTAGGGTCCGCCCCTGGGAGGTCCTCACGAGGGATAGGTTCCCCAACATCCGGGCGACCTTCTTCTCTCTCCCCAGCGGCGCGGACACTCTCGTCAGCCCCCAACCTCTCTCCGATGGCAGCACCGCCGACGTCCGCAGCCCCTTGATCAGCAGTTGGTGGGGCCGGCTCGGTTTGGGAAGTCTGTTCCGGAGCAGGCGGCATGTCTGCCACCGGTCCACTCGTGGATGGCCCGGGTTCGGCAACCCGATGAGCCTCCAGTGTTGAGATCACTGCGCAGGACATGCCATGGTTAGTCACGGATCGTCAACGGCAAGCACCAGCAGTAAAGTAGGGAGACTTACGGGAGTTCGGAGCGTCTACTTCCGCTATCCCGGTCGCCGCAGGAATAGTTGAAGCAGGGGACCCCTCAGCGCTTGTCAGTTCGATAATGGGTGCCTGGCCCCCGCCTTGTCCTGCTGGCGCCTCTCCTACTCCCGCTGAGGACGCCTGACCGACATCCGTGTGCTCCTGAGAAAGATGGAGAAATGGGTTAGAAGCTGCATAAGAGAGTGGATGAAGCAGATTGAGTAGGGATAGAAGCGGACCTCGAGGAGCTCAGCGACATCAACGTTGTCAGAGCCGGCCACCTCGCCGCTCTCCCGTGGGCTCCCCTGATGGGATCTTCCCTCGGAGCCTTCATCCTCCCCCATTTCCTCCTCTTCTTCGGAGTCGCTGCTACTGTCATCTTCTTCCGGCGGCATCTGTTCCGGAGCGGGCTCGAGACCGAGCATCACCTTCACCAGAAGGGACGGCTCCGCCCGCTGACCACGTTGGCGCGCGTACTCGTCCATGGCCGTCAGATACGCATACTGCCGGTTGAAGTCCACTCTGTCGGCAATCTGGAGGCGCCCGACCTCTGGCAGATAGATTCCTTCTCTGAGTATCTTTCGCCAGATGGCGTCGGTCCCCAGTGATTGCCGCAGAGTCATCCAGGCCGACCACAGCGCCGGGAAGACCGCATCATGGGAAGGTTCGAGCAGACGTCTCACCTGCTTCCCGGGCCGCTCGTCGACCACCGCACGTGCCCCCACTCTGGGCGCTGGGGTCGTGGCGGCAGCTCGCGCTGTGCCCGCCGCCGAAGTCCCTGCCCGCGCCGGCTCCGCTGTTTGGCGCGCCTCCGTTCTCCCCCGTGTGGCGGCGCCTCGCCTCCTTCCTTGACGCCCGGTCTCCGCACGGGTAACCTTGAGCCGCCGAACTAGCTTCCGCAAAAGCCCCTCAGGGTACGCGATGGACCAGTGTTCGGTGTACTCGGTTGCCAAGCCTGCGTCAACTCCGGTAGGAGGGAGAGTGATGACGTCGCCAGAGCCGAAAGCGCCAAACATCAGCCATATCTGGCGAAGGACGCCAGGGTTCGTCTCCTCCCGGACAGCAGTGAATACCCTCTTCGGCATCCGCTGAAGGCACCCGAACTGCCTGGCGAACCGGGTCGGCACGTAAGGCTCGCAGATCACCTTCCCGTCGATCCGAGCCACGAGCACCCCGCCCCGCATGTTCAGGAAGTATTCATGCTGCTCCAGCGGACCCTACCCATTGTCGATCATCTGGCCGACGGGAGTGGGGAACGGACTGAAGTTGAAGTTGGCATGATTGCCAATCCGGATCCGCACGCCCTCCTCAATTAGGGTCATCGGAGCGACCCCCGCGATGTTCAGCAGGGAGGGTCGCAGGCCGTTGCCCGGAGGAATGATGGCGTTCGGAAACGTGTACCCACCGAGGTGAGCAGCCACACAGCCGTGGAAGAACTGAAAGGGCCCACAGATCCTTCGTGGCGACCCCCCTCGTGAGATGCGTCCCAGGATGGCATACAGCCTCGCCAACACTGGGACCCCGAGGTTGTATCTCTTGTTGGCGGCCATAGCGCCCGCCATCGCCAGTGTCGCCGGGCGAACGCCCATTATCGCGTCCCGCACTGGAAGGAGCCACCCACTCAGAAAGGCGGCCAGGAACGCCGCGTACCGGAAATTTGGGTCCCGGGCCTCGATGACGCGGTACCCCCATGAGCGGTAGTCGCCCGTCTCCAGGACCCGCCAGTACGACCCGTTCCGGCTCCTCTGAGCTGCGGTCGGGCACCGCTTCCCCCTACCTGGCATCTTGACCGCTGGGTCATGCTCCAAGAACTGGCCGAACCACTCCTTGTAGGCTATGTCCTTCTGGAAGTCCTTGATCCCAAGCCGCTGCGTAGCCAGGTCAAGGAGATGCCATGTCAGGATGGGAGTCTGTGACCTGTCCTCCCAAGTGTTCTTCGGTGGCAGGAACTCATCGTATTGGTAGCCCTCCAGCGGGATACCTCCGATGCAGTGGATGTCCCAGAGACCGATGCCGACCTCCCCATGGTGAAGATGGAAGGTGTTGGTATCCGGAGACCATCGGGTGAACAGCTCCGGCCCGAGCTCGGACTGCTGGTAGAAGTGGAACTGCGACGTCCACACCGCCTCGAACATGCCGATATACCGCAGCTCCTCTGCGAAGTGATCGCAAGTGTGGCGTACCCAGAACGCCCAGGACCACTCACTGGTGAAGTTGCCCCCAGACCGCAAGTCCCAGTCCTTCAGCCAGCCCTTGGTGTCGTCAGTGACACTCTGGCGATATGTGCTTGAGTAGAGGGCTGGAGAATTCTCCGCAGTAGGCTCACCCCCGTCAATGGTCCGCGTCCTCGGGTTCAGGACGTAGACATCCAAGTGCCTGGTCTCCCTAGCAGGATGCCCATTGTTGGTGATGTTATAGCGGGGAAGCTCGTCCTCCCGAGTCACCCAGGTCCGTGGCGCATCAACCTCGAACCCTGGCACCGGAACCTCATCAAGGATGCCGAAGTTCCAGAGCGGCAGGTTGTCCGACAGTGGATATGTCTTCTGGGCCGGCGTTAGTAAGTCGACCAAGGATTGATTGTTGGAAACAATCTCCTTGGCTCCGTAAACCTCCTCGTTCGTCGCCATCTCAGCCCTGCGAGTGGCGGCATCCCCCTCATTTCCTCTGTGCGCGGCCATCTCAGAAGTTTCGGGAGTCGTGCGGATTAAGGGATGAAGCGTGCGGGATCGGACGAGGCTGGTAGAGAAGTTTGAAGGGTGGCGCGCAATCCAAGTGGACGGCGTGCAATTGGGAAGAATGTCGCGCAAAGTTCCGGGTTTTCGCGCAAAGACAGGCGAATTCCGGACGATTTTGCGCGCCGTTCGGGCGAATTTCGCGCCGGAAAAGGCAATTTCGCGCACGAGAGCGTTGGAGCCTATCGCGCGGAAGGCCTGACTACGGAACGTGGGACCCAGGGCCCCTATTTATAGGCGAGGCCGGGGCCCGCGCTGCGCGGAAAGCGCTTTGCGCGACCGCAACGGCGAATTTCGCGCCCGGCGCCCCTTTTTGCGCGCCTAAGTCCCGCGCCGCTCAGGACTTCGGCATTCCGGCGTCTCCCTCGGAACCCGGTCGTTGCGACCTCTCGCCGACCAGATTCCGAGGGGGGGCTTTTGTAGACGCCGGAAAAGTCCGTTGTTCCCAAACGAAGCTCCGGATGCGGAAAGCGAAGTGATATTTGGAGTCAGAGGCACGTTCCGGAGGGCCCGGAGGACTTGCGCGAAATTTCAGAGGCTCGCGCGCAAAGTTGAGTCGCGGCGCGCAATCCTCCCGGGATGCGCGCAATGCGCTGGGCCGGCGCGCTATTTTTCACGCCCGCGGCCTGCGCGGCTCCTTTGCGCGCTGGGTCCTGATTCCGCGCCCGCGAGGCGAATTGCGCGCCCGAGACTGGATTCCGCGCCCGGGGTTGCCTATAAATATAAGGCGACCCCCGACGTTTTGAAGGTTGCCGGAATCCGAAGCGTCGCTCGTTCGCGCAATCCAACCCCTTCCGCGCGCAATGCCGATCTTCAGGTAACCTCCTTTCTTTCGCGCAATAGAGCCTTGGGGTCCGCCTTCGCGCGCAATTCCCTTGGCTCATTCCCTTTGAATAAATTTCAACCCGAAGGCCTTTGCGCGCAAAAGAAGCCTCTTGCGCGCAATTGCCCCCCGGGTGCGCGCAATCCAGCCCGATTGCGCGCACCCCCATTTTCAAAGTGGCCATTCGTTAGAGAATGAGCCGTTGCCCCCGCGCGCTACCCGAAGCCCGGAGCGCGCAATCCCAATCATCCGCGCGCGAAGCGCTGGCCCAATTGCGCGCCAGCCCGCCATTTTGCGCGTCGACCCGCGGTTTTGCGCGCAAAGCTCCTCTTTTGCGCGCAATCCGCCAGGGTCGCCTCCCTTGACCCCCTGAGAGTACCCGCCTGCGTGGCGCCCGATGATCCTCGTCTTGGGTGCCCGAACCGTGCGCTGTCTTCCCGTGCAGCCTTCCAGGCTCGTGCGAAGTGACACGGACCCATCGGCGGCAATCATACGTCCAGCATGACGTTAAACTGCGTATTCGTCCTGCATGACGTTAAACTGCACAATGTCCAGCATGACGTTAAACTGCCCATACGTCCAGCATGACGTTAAACTGCACATCCGTCCAAGCTGCACGACGCTAAACTGCCTAGCCCCCATCGTCCGCGCTGCAAGACGTTAAACTGCCAAGTGTTTCGTCCTCAACACACGACGTTAAACTGTGCTTCGTCCGGCAAGACGTTAAACCGTCCGTTTCGTCCTCAACACACGACGTTAAACTGTGCTTCGTCCGGCAAGACGTTAAACCGTCCGCTTCGTCCTCAACACACGACGTTAAACTGTGCTTCGTCCGGCAAGACGTTAAACCGTCCGCATCATCCGATCCCGTGCTCTGCACGCAGGGTCTCCCCCGGTTTGGACGTGGCCCCCACCCGCTCGTCTCTGCAGGGATGTCGGGATTGTCCCGCTTTTGGGACGATTTAATGGGAGTGGCTTTTCCCTACGGGGGCAGGGTATTACAAACCCCTAGTTTCTCGTGGGAGGCTGCACATGTGTATCTCCATTGCGCCTCCCCACTGCCGAAGCCAGTAGAGGGTGTGACTGGGATCGAGTTGTCTTCTGCTTTCGGTCCAAGTCCCTTCCAACCGAGTTTTGCCGCATCCGGGCTGCCTCAAGTGCGTAAGTCCTGACAGAATGAACTACGTGGACTTTGATCCCTGTCTTCTAAACAGGGTACGTAGGAAACCTTCTTGAGGTCTAAGCCCGCCACCTGGTCGTCCCGGTCGTATTTACGTCGGTTCGTCCATCAGTGGACCCCTGCAGGGTTCACGCTTGCGTCGATTCACCTATGAATCCGCCCCTGTGGGAGACTGCCCGTGTGTATCTCCACGGTGCCTCCCCACACCCCCCCTTTTCCATTTCTCCTTTTATCGTCCAGCATGACGTGAAACTGTGATCCACCCGGCCGTTCCATCCCCCTCTGTGCGAGGTGGTTCGGTTCAATCCTCCGCCCGGCGGCCTCGACCTCTTCGTGAGTCGGCTTGCCGACGTCCAGCATGACGTTAAACTGTATACCTGAACTACGTTGACTTTGATCCGTGCTAACGCGCGGTACGTAGGAAGCCCCTACGGGGTCCAAGCTCTTCACTCCATCATCCATCCTGATCCTTACCCGGGCCGCCACATCCCGGTGGGGTCATGCCACTTCACTCCACTCCACGTTACTTGGGAAGCCGCCCATGTGCTAGCCCCAGCGTCGGAGGTTCCCCGCAAGGGGTTCTGTCATCTGATCCACTTTTCGTGTTGATCGGTCCGATGCCGTCCCCGCTGGACGTTAAACTCGCGGCATACCCCGTGTTAAACATGGGAAGCTGAGGAAAACCTCAGGTGACACAGTTCCCCGCACCCAGTACGGGATGCCTCAGGCCATCATGCCTTCGAGAAGCCCTATTAGGGACGGAAGACAGACGTGCAGAGCCGCAGTGTTACGACACGCCCCCAGCACCCAGAGCCACCCGGCCTTCTCACTGCAGGTTGCTGCCCCGACCAGACTCCTTGGAGCGTCCGGGCGGAAGCAGCGTAATTAACCGGTGTCCATGAAGATATGGCGCCGGGAACGAGATTCACGAACATTCTTAAGTCTATGAGGGAGAACCGGATTAGGCGACGAGTTCCGAGGAGACGTCCAAGGAAGGAGGAGCCGACATCCCATCATCCCGGTTTCGATCAAGGAGCAGACGCCCCTGAATAAGGGACGGATGCCGCCCGCCCTTGGAAAGCGGGACTGCGGGACCACAAGCCGCGCGCCCATCCCCTCGGGTTGACGGGTGCACGCGCGAACGCGTCCTGGCGGAACAGCGTAACCCGACGCACATCCGCACCGAAACAACATCCTAATGTCCCGTGAGAACAACAGAAGAAACCTAGAAAGTAATTCTATCCACCCAACCTCACCAGCCACACTCACCAAAAATACAATCAAAACTTGTAGTAGTATATAAGAACAAGAGTATTGGGTACCCGACACCATTTCCCTTTAGCAAGATGCTTTTCCTAACAACGAATGTCCTGACAGTGCCACACTATCCCTGCCCGCACACACCTGGGCCTCATAACCACGTATCCCACCCGCACACACCTGGGCCTTACAACCACTTATCCCACACACACCTGGGCCTCACAACCACGTATCCTGCCCGCACACACCTCGGCCTCACAACTAGGTATCCCGCCCTCACACACCTGGGCCTCACAACCACATATCCTGCCCATACACACCTGGGCCTCATCCCAAAGATTCTTAGGAAATAGTAGAACCTTTCTGAAGAGTCTTGGGCTAAAGCCACCCCAATCGAAACATAGTCTAAGAGTCCTAGTTGTAAGGTCGTCTCAAGCCATCACAGCCTAGGGAGAAGGAGCAGGAAGGAGCTAGTAACTAAGTGAAAACACCCTCTCCAATGAAATGGGATTGTTCGGCACTAAGTGCCCAACATGGGTGGGGTGCGATAAAACACAAAAGATACAGATATATATATGTATACCAAACACACAACCCAAACTATTGATTCTAAATATAGAAACTGAACATGTGCCTCGGCACTGCTACTACGAAGCATGAATACAACTAACAACCCCAACCCCATTTAGGTTTAACGTTTCAGCAGAATTAGTATATTTAGTTCCTTAACTACTGAGAAACTATCCACAACCAACAATATCAATCATTCGTAAAATATATCCCTGCCATCCAAAAATCAAGTGAGGAAAACACAATAAACACAACAAAGTCATTTATTATTATCTAACCAACCAATTAATTATTATTATCATTTCATTACCACGCTCCACCATTCATTAACTCTTCCAATTTTATTTATTATTCATAACCCATCCCTATAGCCCCGCTCATAACCACAACTGCACTGAAACCCATACATCATTATCCCTTTAATACCATTTATCGCAGCCCCACTTCCCATCACCCACGTAGCATTTACACCAACCCACAACCAAGCCAACCGTAGCCCCACTACTCACCCGATCCACAACAACCCACAAAACACCCCCATCACATACCACGTTACCAAGCCAACACCCACATGTTCATTCTTCCATTTTTGTTTAACCGGGGTGATCACACAAGGGCTCCAGATTTTAAACAGCCAACTTTACGTGATTAACCAATTTCCACGTTCCACAAAGATCCATCCACAAAAACGGTCTAGAAATATAGGGAGACAATTAATTGCACAAGAAAAGGCCCCCAACGACCGTGATTTTCACTAGGCATAATCCTATTCAATTCATAACATAATATCACAGGATGTAGAAAGTAAAGTAATAGTAATCACAAACATCCCATCCCAGTTACATAAGCCAGTTATTATCTTCATAAAACAGGTTCAAAATTGTTTCACGTAAACAAGGGAACACCCACCCCTCATGATGTACAAATTAGGGAGATGAAGGTATGATCCCTACCTCAACAGGTTCTGATCACAATGCTCCCCTGGATCAACTTTAGAAGATGTCTGTCGGAGTCCTTCACTTCCGTCGGGTCATGGAAAAACTTCCTTGGGTGGAAGTCGGAACGTAAAGGCCGAAGCAAAGACAACAGATCCAAGCTCGGATGTTACGCCTCGTCTTTACGATCCCATGGCCGCTAATGGATCATAAATCAGAGCGCGGTTGTAGAAGTAATAGAAGAAAGAGCCTTTGAGTCTCTTGGAAGAACTCTGCTCAGATGAAAGGGGAGGAGAGGGGTGAGTTGAAAAGGAGGAGGGGACCCCTCCTTTTATAGGTGAGAAAAGAAAAAGTACACGAAGTGTACTTTATGGTACACGGCGTGTACTCGGTTATTTCACACGGTCTCCATGCGGCTTCCAACACGGCTCTGAGACCGTTGACTGGTCAACACAGGGATTGAGGGTAACGCATACATGGGGGAGGAATACACGATGTCTAGTTTAGACACACGGCATGTACCTAGTTATTGCACATGGAAAGGACACGACCCCAACACGACACATGGACATTGACTAGTCAACACACAGTAACGCGTACGCCGAGAGAGACTACATGGTCTGTAGTTGTGGACACACGACGCATACCCATTTATTTCACATGGCAAGGACACGACCTTCAACATGGGGTATACCTGGAAAGGGGGTACACGGCGTGTACTCAAACTACATGGTGTGTAGTTTCAAAATCCTGGAAAGTGTGGAAAAGTCTATTTTACCATCCAAAACACTTCGTGGACTTTTTTGACAAAGGAATGGGCTGGGGAGGTCCGGGCCATTACATCAGATTCCTCTTAAAACATTCTCATCCCCGAGAATTACAAATCCAACCTAGAGGAACCCAACAAGATACCTCTTAGGGTTCTCGTTATAAAGAGGAACCCAACCAACAACCCTAATCATATGTGTTAGGAATTCCTTCTTCTATGTCGAGATATTATCCACTTTAGGCATCACTAACTCACCTTCACGGGTTTAATTTCATCCTCATTAATGCGTGTCAATTATGGATTGGGTCTTTCCACTTTCATACATTCGGATTTTCCAACTTACACTTCCCCTTACACCGTATAACCCACACATTTCCCGAACACGTGGTTTAGGGAAAATTTCTTCTTCTATGTCGAGATATTATCCGCTTTAGGCAGCACTGACTCACCCCCATGGGTTCAATCACATCCTCATTAATGTGTCTCGAATAAGGGTCAGGTTTCTCCCTTTCCCCACACATCTGGACATGCTACACACATCCAGAGAACAAGGAAACATAAGGTCTCACAACCAACAAGCCAAGCATTCCATATATCAAAGGTACATAGTACAAAATCAACACAAATCTCATAAGAACAAGGGAAAACACAAGTCAAAACAACTCCAGGTACTGAGTGTGCATCTGGGTCTCCCACTCCCAAGTGCTCTCCTCGAGGCCGCCATGCCACCACAACACACGAACCAACGGAATGGTTCCTCCACAGAGCGCCTTCTCATTATGATCCTTGATTCTGACTGGTCGTTCCTCGAAGGTCGTGTCGTCTCCCATATCTAACTCTCCCAATTCGATAACGTGGGAGTCATCGTGTAAGTACCGGCTAAGCTGGGAGACGTGGAAGACGTCATAAACCTTCTCCAACTGAGGTGGGAGGGCCAGATGATATGCCACCTCACCGACTCGCCTCAGCACCTCAAAAGGTTCGATGATCCTAGGTGAGATCTTGCTGCCTTTCCCAAACCTCTGATGCCCCCGTCAAGGGGAAACCTTCAAGAACACATGATCCCCCACCTTGAACTCCAAGGGCCTCCTCCGACGATCAGCATAAGAATTTTGTCGGTCCGGAGCCGCTTTCATCCTCTCACGTACAAGCCGGACTTTCTCTATGGTGCCCTGCACTACCTATGGCCCAATAGCAACTGTCTCACCAAACTCTTCCCAGCAAATGGGTGAACGAAATGGTCTTCCATACAAAGCCTCAAATGCTGCCATGCCAATAATAGAGTGGAAGCTGTTGTTGTAGGCAAGCTCTACTAAAGGCATGTGTCGTACCCATGATCCTCCGAAATCCAGAAAGAATGCTTGTAGAGACCCAAAGCCTGACGTACATTGACATTACATTACATTTGTGGAATACTTAGTACATTACAAAAACACACACACAAGGATCGTAATAGTTTAGTGTCTTTGGAAACTCGGAATATAATCTTCTAATCCTAGTGAAAGATCTTCAACATATCCCATAAAGATCTTCTTTTTTTTATACCTAAAACCTTTCTTTATATCCTGGGGAAAAGAAAACATAAAAGGGTGAGCTCAAATGATCAGTAAGGGTAAATAAAAGAAATATCAATCACATCATATACAAAAGCACATAACTTTTGGAAATCATAACCGGTAAAAGAGATCATAATATCATAACCTGGGATAACTCATGGCAGTGAAATGTAATCACAATAATCATAACATAAAACATTATGCTTTGTGGCATACATACATAATCATATAGAATTATTTCTTATTATTCAAGACTCATTGCCAAGACTATCTTAGTGGTCAAAGTCCCTTTCTGAACCGAGTCACCCTCATTTCAGTCCTGTTTCACTGAACCGGTATAACCTACCATTCCAGACATGTCTATCTCATGAGATATAAAATCTTTACCCAATTCATTGGAGGGTGATATAGGTCCCACCAATCTCATAATGATACCATTCTTATGTGTGCCACAAAATCATAAACCATACATCATTACATAACCCATGTAATAAAAATGGGAATCTTAAACATCATGACATCATAAAACAATTCATATAAGATAATGGAATTCATAAAAATAATTCCATCACAACATAATGAGATCAATGTAATCATAGGGATAAAAACAGAACCCTTTATTATCTTAGATGGAAAATAATTTTGATATAACAATTGAACTTTATTCTTGAGGAAAATACCCTTTTTACTTCAAAAACACTTTTCCTTTCTTATCATGTCGTAAAATTATAAACTAAAAGAAGTTGACTAAAAATAAACTTGAAAACATGTAAAGGAATATTCTTGGAAATAATGTTTTAAAAATCCATTCATGCCGTATAAGTTAAAAAAACATTCTTCTCGTACTATTGTCGAAAAAAGACAAAAAAGTACCTCGTACGAAAAATGACAAAAGATTCCTTTCATATCTTTTACTAAAAACTCACCGAAGGGTAAAATAGGATTTAAACAAATGTAGGTGAATGGAAAAAATATTACATATAGAGGAAACATGGATGTGGATGATAAAATACACCCCAGTAAATACTAAAGTATAAACAATCTCGGATAAAAATGAGATTGTGATATTTCCCTTACCTTAGGTCCGATTTGCTTCGTAAGTGTCCGAACCTCCTGTATAATGATTTAAATAATGCCATTGACTTATTACAGAATCATATTCATTGTTATTATATCATATATGGTTCACTTATGACTTTATATTACCCGTTCTTTTGTAAATTCATGTTAAAGTAGCATTTTGGGTAAAATCGTCTCATTTGTCGTTCGTGTTTTAACTTGTAATTATTCATATGATTACTTAGATCATTATTACTTAATTATAGAATATAAAACATGATTAATATATAATATATATTCAGAATATACATATATATAATGGATCGATAAATGGAATGAAATACACCATTCATGGAGACGGTAGGCCGTACGTACGCATGAACGTTGTTTTCTTTTCGTTATTGAAATGAGTGGAATTAAGTAGATGACATACATATATATACACATAAATAAAGTAGCTTTATAATGTAATATATTTCATTATTATTACTTATATATACTTTATAATCATTCTTAAATGGTTACCATGGAGAATGAATCTCATCGCGTCGTGGAGACGGTAGTCCGTACGTACGCACGAGCGATGATATCATTTCCATAATTATTGAATTGAATTGGAGTGGATGATACAATATATCAGAATCAATATGATGTTCTAATAACTATGTATAGTTATTCTTTACACCATTATACCCATCCATGTAAGGTGGTGGTGGAAAATAGATTACACCACGGCGTGGAGACGGTATTCCGTACGTACGCACGCGCGATGATTTGTTTTTTCGTATGATGGATAGATGGTGAAATAGGGTTGTTTCATACTTATAATAACATATCAGAATATGAGTGATACGGATGTTATTACTTCATAATGAAACAACCTAAGAAGAAGAAGTGGAAGAAGAAATAAAGATGAAAGAATCGGTAACGGACATTACCTCTTCTTTGATGTGCTTCTTTGAGACCTCCTTTTATGGCACTAAAATGGGTCTTTGAAGAAGACCAGAACCTCTAGGATGTTTCAAGGTAAGTGGAGAAGAGAATTTGGCAGGGTTTGGCCGAGCTTGAAGGCTCAAAGTTGTGTGAGGAAGAGAGGGAGGAGGTGCCCTTTTATAAGGGAGGAGAGGGGCTCCTTTGGAAAAACTAAAAATATTATTTTATTATAAAGTCAAGTTCGGTTTTAAATAGCTCCAAATTGATTTATTTCGATGCTAAGGTGGGGATGGGTCGAAATCCTCTCATCCAATAGAATTTAGACAAGTTTAGGTTCCTATTTTAACCATATCATTTAGATTTAACATTAAGTTAAATAATTTTACTTTTACCGTGTCTTCTTGTGTTCTTACACTATAAGGTTAATAAACATGCTATAAGAAGCAAAAAGAACCCTAAATTATTTATTATTAATATATATAACCTTATCTAAGTCATTTGGCCAAACCTTAGATTTTTAAAAATAAAATAAAAATTAATAATATAATATTTGTTTAAAAACTATTTTATGTCAATTTTGACAATATTTAGTAATTGATTTTTTTGAAAATCATAACAGAATGATAAGTTAGAAAGAAGTTAATTAAATCAATAATAACAAGTCATATTAACATATAAAATTAGTGTAATTCATAAAAAGTCTTAAATTAAATTTATTTTGGTATTTATAACATCAATTATGGCAATATTTCATTAATATGATAATTACTACATCATCCTTGTGTCATAAATAAATTAAATTATTTGATGTCTAAAAATTACAAATAAAATACTATTATGTAGGAAATCGTTTTATCTTTCTAATTAATATTTACAATCGAATTTATCTAATGTGTAACCCTATATTAAAAATGTTTTAGTAAATAAACTTTGATTTTAACTCTTTTAACTCTTCTTTGAATTAAATAATAATAAATGTCCTAATCTAATTCAAGTGGGCCTAAATGGTCATATGTTATTCCTAAGTTTGTTTTTGGTCGAATTACACTTGTCCAATAGAATTAGTACATGTGTTAGGGTAATAATAATATCATTTCTACCCTTAATAACCTATTTACTTTTAACCGTGGTAAAAAAAAGTAAAATGTTACTATTCACCAAGAAATTATTTTCATCTCATTGAACCACATTTTACTTACTGACATCAACCGTGTCTCTCGGATTTTTGAAATTACACTCACAGAAGAGGTAAAATTATGTTTTATGAAAAATTCAGTTTTTTTAACCACCACTTAGTGGTTTCACTATTCATCAAAAATTTAAAGTTTTCAGAAAAATGCAAAAAAATAGGCCTAAGCTATATTTGATATTATGAACTCAAAAATGATTTCTATTTTACAAAATTCAAAACATATCTGTTGCATTAATTAATTTAAAAATTAATTCCCGTCGTAAAAACAAAAGGCCTGTTTTTAAGAGATAATAACTATCAAAAGATTGACACTTGTTTATAACTGGTTTAAATGTGAAATTACATCCAATGACCAACATTGTATTAAATTGTAAAAATATATTCTAAATATACTTTAAAACCACTCAAAATAATAATTTATCACTATTAATTATTTCGATTGAAAAAGTTGTTTTTAATTAAAATTTAGTAATTTTCACTATTCATCTAAATATGAAAGTTATCAGAAAATCACCAAAATTTCACCCTAAGCTAATTTCGATATTCTGAATCACAAAATGAAGTCCATTTTGAAAAATAAAATTTAAAAAATTTCAAAAAGTGGTTATTACTATTCATAACGGCTAGTTTTAATAATATTTTAATAGCATATCATTGTTTAGCGAAACTTGGTGTTGCGTACAACACACGCTATAGTGGAAGGTCGTGATTGCGTGTAATTCAAGCCAGGTCAGAGATTTGTGTTGTGAAGGATCCTTTTTGTGTATCATATAACACAAGACATTAATGAAATTAAAAAGAATATTTTTCATAAAATCTCGAGGTGTTACAATGCTCGCAGCATGTCCTCCAACGTATGGATAGTCCGCTCTGTCTGCACATCATTCTGGGGGTGGAAAGTAGTGCTAAGGTGTAGCTGGGTGCCAAAAGCTTGTTGTAACCACCTCCAAACACATGAGGTAAACCGAGTATCCCGATCTGAGACGATAGCCTTCGGGACTCCATGCAACCGCACAACCTCGTCTACATACCTCTGTGCTAAGGTACTCACCGGGCCTGACTCCTTAATTGCCATGAAGTGAGCTTATTTCGCCATTCGATCCACCAATACCCAGATAGCATCATAACCACCCTGATCTCTAGGTAGTCCTGTGATGAAGTCCATTGATATGTCATCCCACTTCAACTCGGGGAAATATAAAGGATGCAACAAACCACGAGGAACACGGTGTTCAGTCTTCTCTTGCTGACACAATAGGCATTTATCCACAAACTCTGCCGCTACCCGTTTCACCCCGGGCCACCAAAACTGTTCCCTCAGGCCTGGTACATTTTTGAAACTCCTGGATTTACCGCCAAGGCCGAGCTATGGAACTCATGGAGAACTCCCTCACGCATTATCTCAGGGACAAACAACCTTCCAGGGAAAAGCATCCAATGTCGGCTGACCTCTGACCATCCTTCTGGAGCATTCCCCTAATCGACACGATCCTGCATCACTTCCACCTCAGAGTCCCCCCACTGAGACTCTTCCACCTGCTGCAACAAGGAGGACCGCACCGTTATCTGAAACAAACAGCCCCTAACACCTTCTACGTTGGCATCCGAGTGCAAGGTAGCCAACTCTCCCATCACCTTCCAAGCATCAGCGGACTCCCGAACCACTTCCTGATGCAACTTCCTTCTCATGGAATCAGTCGCAATGTTGCCCTTACCTTCATTGTAAGAGATCTCAATGTCATAGTCTTGGAGAAACTCGACCCATCTCCACTTCCATAAGTTCAGGTCATGCTGGGAGAAGATATAACGTAAGCTCTTGTGATCTGAGAAGACTAAAAAGCGCTTCCCAAAGAGATAATGTCACCACAAATTCAGTGCAAACACTACTGTTGCAAGCTCTAGGTCATGGGTGGAATAGTTACGCTTGTGAGGGCGTAACTTCCTAGACCCATAACAGATCACTCCCTTATTCTACATCAGCACGCACCTCATACCAAGGCCAGAAGCATCAAAAAACACCTCATACAACAACCCTTCCTCTGGAAACCTGAGTACAGGAGAACTGACCAAATTCTCCTTCTGGTAGTCGAAATCCTTCTGGCATTGCTTGCTCTATAAGAAGACCTGGTTATTCCTAGTCAAAGCTGTCAATGGAGCAACAACTCGAGAGAAGTCTGAAACAAACCTCCGACAGTATCCTGATAACCCAAGGAAACTACGAACTTCATCCACACTCTGGGGTGATGCACAGGAAAAAACTGGCTCCACCTTCGACGGGTCCTTTGACACTCCATGCTGAGACACTACGTACCCAAGGAAGTGTACTTCTTGCATCAAGAACTTACACTTCGACAATTTCTAGTAAAGATGGTTTTGTCGAAGGACTTACAAGACTTCCCTGGGACATTCAACGTGCTCCTCCTCTGATCTTGACTTGATCAGGATGTCATCGATAAACACAATGATGAACCGATCTAGGAACTCTCGGAAGACAAAGTTCATAAGCCCCATGAACACAGCAAGTGCATTCGTACCTCAAAACGGCATCACTACAAACTTGATGTTCCCATACCTACAACTAAAAGCCGTCTTCGAGATGTCACTTCTATTTACCCTCATCTGATGATATCCAGATTGTGGATCAATCTTGTAAAACCAACCTGCTCCCCTCAGTTGGTCGAAGAGATCATCTATCCTTGGAAGCGGGTAACGTTTCTTGACCGTTACCAGGTTCAACCATCGGTAGTCTATGCCAAGCCTGAGACGACCATATTCCTTCTTCCCGAACAAAACTGGAGCACCCTATGGTGATACACTAGGTCGAAAAAAACCCTTCTATATCAGATCATCAATCTGAATCCACAACTCCCAAAACTCCGAAGGTGCCATCCGATAAGGGGCCATCGAAATCCGGCGGGCACCAGGCTGCAATTCTATCCCAAACTCAACATCACGTCGGGGGGGGGGGGGGGGTAGAGTCACAACCTACTCAGGAAAAACATCTAAGAACTCCCCCACAACCTTCGGGGTATTCATAATCTCTGTATCAGCTGGAACCACTGATAACCCACCTAACAAGGAAAAGAGAGGCTTCACATGCTGGCTCCCCACCTGATAGCTCCTCTTGCCAACAAAAGATACACACTGCCCATCCATGTTGGAGAAGACGACTCTTCTCCGGAAGCAGTCTACAATGACACTAACATAAAACAACCATTCGATGCCTAGGATTACATCGTATGGTTGCATATGTAACAGAAGAAGGTCTCCACTAGATTGATGTGGTCCCAACGTCAGCCCACATCTCTGGAAAACACAAGATACATTGGTCTAGCCTCCAACTAGTGTACTCAGCACCAGTGGTATGTAATTTCTCTCTACATCTAGTACCAAATAAGGGGCTAGATTAGGTAAAACAATGGAGTGCGAAGCTCCCGAATCGAACAAAGTAGAAACAAGAGTGCTGAACAAACAAATCGTACCTCGCACCACCTCTGGTCCTGCTGGAGATGTCAACTCTGCTATGTGCAACTATCCACGCCCAAAACCTCTGCCTCTCTGATGACGTCCACCTCCTAGACCACACCCTGGCCGAGGTCCCTAAGGAGCACCCTGAGGTCGGCCTCCTCCCGCAAAGTCTGCCCTCGAAGGATCATGGTCCTACTTCTGCTGGAAGGGCCTCGCCGGCAACAGGTGCTGCTAAGGTGGGCGCTGAACTTTCCCACCTCCACCGTACTGAGCTCGGGTCAGGCATTGACTCAGAACGTTCCCGAAACCTCCACAAGAAAAACACTTTGGTCCTGGGCTCGTGAAAAAGGGACGAGGACCCGAAGATCTGAACTGGAACTGCTGGGGCCTGCTCCCCACTAGCCTGAACCTGGAAGGTCCCGTCGTAGGAGACCTGCTGCTGACTACCTTCCCCTTTGATGAGCCTGGATGGATCCCCTCTCGGGGTGCACCACCCAGTGAGTGCATCCTCTCTAAAACCTCTACCTTCTTCTATACCGCCAAGTACGTCGAAAGGGTGAAGGGTGTGACAATATACTGGATCGAAGGACGAAGCGCCTCCTCCAAACATCTCACCTGAGACTCCTTATCCCAAAAAAGATCCGGAGAAAAGCATAAGAGATCCTTGAAGTTGATCCTCAACTATCATACTGACATACTCCCCTGATGAAGGGAGAGTAACACCATCCGCTTCTCCACCTTGATCATGGAAGAAAGGAATTCCTCTAGGAATTCCTTCTCAAAGTCAGCCCATGAAACCTATGCCTTTATCCTCTATTTGAGGTAGAGCGTCCACCACTATTGCGCCGCACCTCTCAGCTGACTGACTGCTAGGGGAACCCAGTACTCCCTCAGAGCATGAATCAAGGTAAAAGTGATCCCTATCTCCTCAATCCACCCCTCTATCTCCATATCCTAAGTAAGAACCTCGTACTTCATGAGGGTCTGCTGCAGGAAAGAACAGAGAGACTTCCGCCACTGGCTATCTTCCTCCTCTCGGTCAATCTTCAACTGATCGACAACTTGAATCTGCTGGGCCTCGGCTGTCTAAGCCTCCCGGGGATGACGTCCAGGTGCCATAGCTGTACGGTAAACAAAAATCGCCTAATCCCAAGTAGTAAGGAAATACTCAAGGTTTTATTTTATATTCTTAATTCAATTTATTTCCCAGAACACCCAAATCAAGTAAAACACAATCATGATGGTGCATGTACCTTCCCTAGGGTCTCTACCCTGTAATAAATGTAGCCTCACTTGGTCATTCGTTAGGCTCAAAGTCCTTGCATCGGATCACAGGTGGCCATAAAATCTCGTGTCCTAGACTGTCTTCCCTGGCCTATATCACACACCAAGCTTAACTAACATTGTCGCCCTACCCTCCCATGCAATCCTCACTGTGCCTAACTCCAACCTCCATCCTATCTCTCAACCATCACCTTTGATAAAATTCTGTCACGACCCCCTCCCACCAGAGATACCCCTCCTGAGTTGGAAATGGTGAAAGGGAGATAATGACCCTCGAGTCCCGCCTCCAGTAGGCCTCGGGGTGCCGACTAGCACCAAGCATATGCGTTTTCACAAATATGGGAGGCATTACCCTTTTTATTATTAGGATCATGAAATAGGACAAGTAAACAATAAAAAGTATAAGAAAAAGTGTATATAAGTAAACCCAACCCAATCCCACATGCATGTTTAAACAAATTTTATAACAAGGTACAAGTACAAGATAGCTCAAAGTACAATACCAAAAGAAAACAAGAGTACAGTAACTGCAAAAACTCCAACTGTCCGACTAGTAGGGTCCCGACCCTGGTAGTCCTCCTGGAAACCTGAAAGTAAACATAGGGTGAGAATACAAGTATACTCAATAGCGAAACCTAAATCTCTTATGCACAAGTGGGGAGACATCCTAATGTCCCATGAGAACAACAGAATAAACCTAGCAAGGAATTCTATCCACCCAACCTCACCAGCCAAACTCACCAAAAACACAATCACAACAGATTGTAGTATATAAGAACAAGAGTATTGGGTACACCAAACCATTTTTCTTTAGTTAGCTGATCTTCCTAACGGCGAACGTCCTGACGCTGCCACACTCTCCCCGACCACACACACCTGGGCCTCAGAACCACGTATCCCACCCGCACACACCTGGGCCTGACAACCACGTATCCCGCCCACACACACCTGGGCCTCACAACCATGTATCCCGCCCACACACACCTGTTCCTCACAACCATGTATCCCACCCACACACACCTGGGCCTCACAACCACGTATCTTGATCGTACACAGCTGGGCCTCATCACAAAGATTCTTGGGAAATAGTAGAACCTGCCCGAAGAGTCTTGGGATAAATCCACCCCAATCGAAATCTACCCGAAGAGTCTTATGTGTAAGGTCGCCCCAAGCCATCATAGCCTATGGGAGAAGGAGTGGGAAGGAGCTAGTAACTAAGGGAAAACACCCTCTCCCATGAAATAGAAGTGTTCGGCACTAATTTCTCAACATGGGTGGGGTGCGATAAGACACAAAAGATACCGATATATATATGTATACTGAACACACAGCCAACCTATGGCTTCTAAATAGAGAAACTGAGCACGTGCCTCGACACTTCTACTACAAAGCATGCATACAACAAACAACCCCAACCTCATTTAGGTTTCACGTTTCAGCAGAATTAGTTTATTTATTTCCTTAACTACTGGGCAACTATCCACAACCAACCACATCAATCATTCATAAAACATATCCCAGCCATCCACAAATCAAGTTAATAAAACACAAGCAACACAACCAAGTCCTTTATTATTAGCTACGTTTTAGCATAATTAGTTTATTTAGTTCCGTAACTACTGGGAAACTATCCACAACCAACCACATCAATCGTTTGTAAAACATATCCCTGCCATCCACAAATCAAGTTAAGAAAACACAAGCAACACAACCAAGTCCTTTCTTATTAGCTAACCAACCCATTAATTATTATTCTCATTTCATTACCATGCCCCACCATTCATTAACTCTTCCACTATTATTTATTACTCACAACCCATCCCTGCAGCCCCGCTCATAACCACAACCGCACTGAAACCCGTACATCATTATCCGTTTAATACCATTTATCGCAGCCCTGTTTCCCATCACCAACGTAGCATTTACACCAACCCACAACCAATCCAACCGCATCCCCACTGCTCACCCGATCCGCAACAACCCAAAAAACACCCCCATCACATGCCACGTTACCAAGGCAACACCCACATGTTCACTATTCCATTTTTGTTTAACCGGGGTGATCACACAAGGGTTCCAGATTTTAAATAGCCATCTTTACATGATGAACCAATTTCCACATTCCACAAAGTTCCATCCACAAAAACGGTCTAAAAAGATAGGGCAACATTTAATTGCGCAAGCAAAGGCCCCCAATGACTGTGATTTTCAGTAGGCATAATCCTATTTAATTCATAACATAATATCACAGGATATAAAAATTAAAGTAACAGTAATCACAAACTTCCCATCCTAGTTACATAAGCCAGTTATTATCTTTGTTAAACCGGTTCAAAATCATTTCACGTAAACAAGGGAACACCCACCCCCCATGATGCACAAATTAGAGAGACGAAGGTAAGATCCCTACCTCAACAGGTTCTGATCACAATGCTCCCCCGGATCGACTTTAGATGACGTCTGTCGGCGTCTGTCACGTCTGTCGTGTCCCAGAAAAACATTCTTGTGTGGAATTCAGAATTTAACGGCCGGAGAAAAGGCAACGGATCCAAGCTCGGAAGTTCCGCCTCGTCCTTACGATCCCATGTCCAATGACGGATCGTAAATCGGAGCTCGGACGAAGAAGTTATGGAAGAAAGAGCCTTCGAGTATTTTGGGAGAACTCTACTCAGAGGAAGGGGAGGAGAGGGGTGAGTTGAAAAGGAGGATAGTACCCATCCTTTTATAGGCGAGAAAAGAAAAATTACAAGGCGTGTACTTTATAGTACACGGTGTGTACTCGGTTATTTCACACGGTCTCCATGCGGCTTCCAGCACGGCTCTACGGCCGTTGACTGGTCAACACATGGATTGAGGGTAACGCATACGCGGGGGAGGACTACACGGTGTGTAGTTAGGACACACGGTGTGTACCCATTTATTGCACATGGAAAGGACATGGCTTCAACACAGCATATAGCCATTGACTAGTCAACACACGGTAATGCGTACGTGGAGAGAGACTACACGGCGTGTACCCATTTATTTCACACAGCAAGGACACGACCTTCAACACGGGGTATACCTAGAGAGGGGGTCCACGACGTGTTCTCAAACTACGTGGCGTGTAGTTTCAAAATCCTGGAAAGTGTGGAAAAGTCCATTTTACACCCCAGAACACTTTGTGGCCTTATATTGACAAAGGAATGGGCTGGAGAGGTCCGGGACATTACATAAAATACTTATTAAAACATTCTCGTCCCCGAGAATTCAAAAACCAACCCAGAGGAACCCAACAAGATACCTCTTAGGGTTCTCGTTATAATAGGAACCCAACCAATAACCCTAATCATATGTGTTAGGAATTCCTTCTTCTATGTCGAAATATTATCTGCTTTAGGTGGCACTGACTCGCCTGCATGGTTTTAATCGCATTCTCATTAATGCGTCTTAATTAAGGATTGGGTCTTCCCACTTTCACACATTGGGATTTTCCAACTTACACTTCCTCTAACACCGTAAAACCCCCACATTTCCTGAACACGTGGTTTGGGGAAAATTCCTTCTTCTTTGACGAGATATTACTTGCTTTAGGCGGCACTGACTCGCCCGCATGGGTTCAATCACATCCTCATTAATGCGTCTCAATTAAGAGTCAGGTTTCTCCCTTTCCCCACACATCTAGACATGCTACACACTTCCAGAGAACAAAGAAACAGAAGGTCTCACAACCGACAAGCCAAGCATTACATATATCATAGGTACAGAGTACAACATCAACTCAATTCTCAGAAGAACAAGGGAAAACACAAGTCAAAAAAACTCCTGGTACTGAGCGCGCATCTGGGTCTCCCACTCCCAAGTGCTCTCCTTGAGGCCACCATGCCTCCAAAACACATAAACCAACAGAATGGTTCGTCCACATATCACCTTCTCTTTATGATCCTCGATTCTAACTGGTCGTTTCTCGAAGGTCGCTTCGACTGCCATATCTAACTCTCCCCAGTCGATAATGTGGGAGTCATCGTGTAAGTACCGGCGAAGCTGGGAGACGTGGAAGACTTCATGAACCTTCTCCAATAGAGGTGGAAGGGCTAGCTAATATGCCACCTCGCCGACTCGCCTCAGCTCCTCAAAAGGTCCGATCAACCTTGGTGAGATCTATATCCCTTTACCAAACCTCTTCTACCCCCGTCAAGGGGAAACCTTCAAGAACACATGATCCCCCACCTCGAACTCCAAGGGCCTCCTCTGACGATCAGAATAAGACTTATGTCGGTCCTGAGCTGCCTTCATCCTCTCATATACAAGATGGACTTTCTCTGTGGTGCTCAGCACTACCTATGACCCAAGAGCACCTGTCCCACCAACCTCTTCCCAGGAAATGGGTGAACGACATGGTCTTCTATACAAAGGCTCAAAAGGTTCCATGCTAATAGTAGAGTGGCAGTTGTTGTTGTAGTCAAACTCTACTAAAGGCATGTGTCGTACCCAAGATCCTCCAAAATCTAGAACGCATTCTCCCAGCATGTCCTCCAACATCTGGATCTTCCGCTCTATCTGCCCATCGGTCTGGGGGAGGAAAGTAGTGCTAAGGTGTAGCTGGGTTCGAAAATCATGTTGTAATCCCATCCAGACTCGTGTGGTAAACCGAATATCCTAATTTGAGATGATAGCATTTGGGACTCCATGCAACCGCACAACCTCGTCTACATACCTCTGTGCTAAGGTACTCAACCGGCCTGACTCCTTAATTACTAAGAAGTGAGCTGATTTAGTCAGTCGATCCACCACTACCCAGATAACATCATAACCACCCTGATCTCTGGGGTAGTTCTGTGACGAATTTCATTGAGATGTCATCCCTCTTCCACTTTGGGACATCTAAAGGATGCAAAAAACCCCCTGGGAACACGGTGTTCAGCCTTCACTTACTGACACACTAGGAATTTATCCAAAAACGCCGCCACTCCCCATTTCACTATGGGAAACCAAAGATTTTCCCTCAGGCATCGGTATATTTTTGAAACTCCTAGATGTACTGCCAAGGATGATCTGTGGAACTCACGGAGAACACCCTCACACATTGTCTCCAAGACAAACAACCTTCCATGGAAAAGAATTCGATGTCGAATTTCCTCTGACCATCCTTCTGGAGCGTTCCGTTGATCGACATGATCCAGCATCACTTCTGCCTCGGAGTCCCCCTTCTGAGACTCTTCCACCTGCTGCAACAAGGAGGACTGCAATGTCATTTGAAAAAACATCCCCTAACACATTCTATGCTAGCATCCAAGTGCAAGGCATCCAACTCTCCCATCACCTTCCAAGCATCAGCGGACTCCCGAACCACTTCTTGATACAACTTCCTGCTCAGGGCATCATCCCCAACATTGCCCTTACCTTTAGTGTAAGAGATCTCAAAGTCATAGTCATAGAGATACTCGACCCATCTCCGTTGCCGTATGTTCAGGTCACGCTTAGAGAAGATATAACTCAAGCTCTTGTGATATTAGAAGACTAAAAAGCCCTCGCCAAAGAGGTAATGTCGCCACAACTTCAGTGCGAACACTACTGCTGCAAGATCTATGTCATGGGTGGCATAGTTACGCTCGTGAGGGAATAACTGCCTAGACCCATAAATGATCACTCCCTTTTTCTATATCAGCACGCACCCCAGACCAAGGCCAGAAGCATCACAAAACACCTCATACAACAACCCTTCCTCTGGAAACCTGAGTACGGGAGCACTGACCAACTTCTCTTTCAGGTAGTCGAAAGCCTTCTGGTATTTCTTGCTCAATAGAAAGACCTGGTTCTTCCTAGTCAAAGCTATCAATGGAGTAACAACTTGAGAGAAGTCTGAAACGAACCTACGATAGTAACCTGCTAACCCCATGAATCTACGAACTTATGCCATGCTCTTGGGTGCTGCCAAGGAAACAACTTCCTCCACCTTCAACGGGTCCACTAACACTCCATGCTGAGACACTACGTGCCAAAGGAAGTGTACTTATTGCGTCAAGAACTTACACTTCGACAATTTATCGTAAAGCTGGTGGTGTAGAAAGACTTCCAAGACTGCCCTGAGATGTTCAACGTGCTCCTCCTCTGATCTTGAGTAGATCAGGATGTCATCGATAAACACAATGACGAACCGGTCCACAAACTCTCAGAATACAAAGTTCATAAGCCCCATGAACACAGCCGGTGCAATCGTAACTCCAAACGGCATCACTACAAACTCGAAGTGCCCATACCTACACCCGAAAGCCTTCTTCGAGATGTCACTGTTCTTTACTCTCAGCTGATGATATCCAGATCGTAGATCAATCTTGGAAAACCAACCAGCTCCCCTCAGTTGGTTGAAGAGATCATCTATCCTTGGAAAGGGGTAACGGTTCTTGACCATTACCTGGTTCAACCTTCGTTAGTCTATGAAAATACTGAGACCACCATCTTCCTTCTTCACGAACAAAACTAGAGCACCCCATGTGGATATGCTAGGTCGAACAAAACCCTTCTCCATCAGATCATCAATCTGAATCCGCAACTCCCGAAACTCTGAAGGTGCCATCCGATAAGGGGTCATCGAAATCAGGCAGGCATCAGGATGTAAGTCTATCCCAAACTCAACATCACGTCGGGGGGGGGGGGGGGTAGAGTCACAACCTCCTTAGGAAAAACATCGAGGAACTCCCCAACAACCTCCAAGACATTCATCATCTCTGTATCATCTGGAACCATTGATAACCAGCCTAACAAGAGAAGGAGAGGATTCACATGCCAGATTCCCACCTAATAGCTCCTCTCACCATCAAAAGATACGCGCTGCCCATCCATGTCAGAGAACACGACTCTTCTCCAGAAGTTGTCAATAACGACACTAACAGAAAACAACCAGTCGATGCCTAGGATGACATCGTATGGCGGCATCTTTAATAGAAGAAGGTCCCCACTATAGGGATGTGGTCCCAATGTCAGCCCACATCTCCAGAAAACACAAGATACGCTGGTCTAGCCTCCAACTGATGTACTCAGCACCAGTGGTATGGAATGTCTCTCTACGTCTAGTCCCATAGAATGGGCTATATTAGGTGAAACAAAGGAGTGCGAAGCACCCCAATCAAACAAGGCAGAAATAAGAGTGGTGAACAACCAAATCGTACCTCGCCCCACCTCTGGTCCTGATAGAGTTGTCAACTTTGCTGTGTGAAACTGTCCACACCCAGCTCCTCTGCCTCTCTGATGTCTTCCACCTCCCCGACCACACCCTGGTTGAGGTGCCTGAGGAGCACCCTTAGGTCGACCTCCTCCCGTAAAGTATGCCCTTGCAAGATCATGGTCCTACTGCTGCTGGAAGGGCCTCACCAGCAACCGGTGCTGCTGAGGTGGGCGCTGAACCTGCCCTCCTCCACCGTACCGAGCTCAGGTCGGGCATCGACTCTGAACATTCCCGAAACCTCCACAAGAAAAACACTTCTATCCTGGAATTTTGAAAAAGGGATGAGGACCCAATGATCTGAACTGGAACTACTAGGGCCTGCTCCCCACTAGTCTGAACCTAGAAGGTCCTATCACAGGAGACCTGCTGCTGACTGCCTTCCCCTTCGACGAGCCCAGATGGATCCCCTATCGGGGTGAAACTCCCAGAGAGTGCATCCTCTCTACATCATCTTCATTCTTCTGTACCACTAAGTACATCAGAAGGCTGAAGGGCATGACAACATACTAGGGCGAAGGACAAAGTGCCTCCTCCAAACGTCTCGCCCGAGACTCCTCATCTGGAAGGAGATCCGGAGCGAAGCGTATAAGATCCTTGAACTTGGTCCCCATCTCTCGTACTAACATACTCCCTTGATGAAGGGAGAGTAACTCATGCCGCATCTCTGCCTTGATCCTGGAAGAAATGAATTCCTCTCGGAAATCCTTCTCAAAGTTAGCCTATGGAACCTCTGCCTCTATCCTCTCTCCGAGGTAGAGCGTCCACCATTGTCGCGTCGCACCTCTCAGCTGAATGACTGCTAGGGGAACCCAGTACTCCCTCAGAGCACGAATCAAGGTAAACGAGATCTGTAGATCCCCAAGACACCCCTCCGTCTCTGTATCTGAAGTACAACCCTTGTACTTCTTGAGGGTCTGCTACTGGAAAAAATGGAGAGTCTTCTGCCACTGGCTATCTTCCTCCTCTCGGTCAATCCTCAACTGATCGACCACCTGAATCTGCTGGGCCTCAGCCATCTGAGCCACCCGGGGACGATGTCCAGGTGCCATAGCTATACGGTAAACAAGGATCGCCTAAGCCCAATTAGTATGGAAAAACACAAGGTTTTATTTTGTAATTTTATTTCAATTTCTTTCCCAGAACACCCAAATCAAGTAAAACACAATCATGATGATGCATGTGCATTCCCTAGGATCTATACCCTGCAATCAATGAATCCTCAATTGGTCGTTCGGGAGGCTCAGAGTCCTTACATTAGAGCTTGGGGGGACGTAAAATCTCGTGTCCTTGCTGGTCTTCCCTGGCCTATGTCACCCACCAAGATTAACTAACATTGTCACCCTACCATCCCATGCAATCCTCCCTATTCCTAACTCCAGACTCCATCCTATCTCTCAACCATCACCTCTAATACCATTCTGTCACGACCCCCTCCCACAAAAGATGCCCCTCATGAGCTGGCAATGGTGAAAGGGAGATAATGACCCCCTGGTCCCACCTCCAGTAGGCCCCGGGGAGGCGACTAGCACCAAGGGTATGAGTTTTCGAAAATATGGGAGGCATTACCATTTTTATTATTTTTGATCAGGAAATAGGACAAGTCAACCACCAAAAGTAAAAGAACAATTGTATATAAATAAACCCAAACCAATCCCACATGTATGTTTAAACAAATTTTATAACAAGGTACAAGTACAAGAAATCTCAAAGTACAATACCAATAGAAAACAAGAGTACAACAACTGCGACAACTCCAACTGTCCGACTAGTAGGGTCCCGCACGACCCTAGTAGTCCTCCTAGAAACCGAATGTTAACGTAGGGTGAGCATACATGTATACACAATAGGGAAACCTAATTCTCTTGTGCACAAATGGGGAGACATCCTAATGACTCGTGAGATCAACAGAAGAAACCTAGAAAATAATTCTATCCACCCAACCTCACCAGCCACACTCACCAAAAACACAATCACAACAGGTATTAGTATATATGAACAAGACTATTGGGTACCCCTAACCATTTACCTTTAGTTATCTGCTCTTCCTAATGATGAACATCCTGGCACTGCCACAATCTCCCCGCCCGCACACACCTGGGCCTCAGAACCACGTATCCCGCCCGCACACACCTGGGCCTCACCACCACGTATCCCGCCCGCACACACCTAGGCCCCACAACCACGTATCATGCCCGCACACACCTGGGCCTCACACCCAAGTATCCCGACCGCACACACCTGGGCCTCACAACCACGTATCCCTACCGTACACACCTGGGCCTCATCCCGTTGATTCTTTGGAAACAGTAGAACCTGCCCGACGAGTGTTGGGCTAATTCCACCCCAATCGAAACCTACCCGAAGAGTCTTAGGTGTAAGTTCGCATCAAGCCATCACATCCTAGTGGAGAAGGAGCCGAAAGGAGCTCGTAACTAAGGAAAAACACCCTCTCCCATGAAATGGGAGTGTTCGGCACTAAGTGCTCAACATGGGTGGGGTGTGATAAAATAGAAAAGATATATATATATATATATATATATATATATATATATATGTATACCAAACACACAGCCCAACCTATGTCTTCTAAACAGAGAAACTGAGCACGTGCCTCGGCACTGCTACTACGAAGCATTCATACAAAAAACAAACCTAACCCCATTTAGGTTTCACATTTCAGTAGAATTAGTTTATTTAGTACCTTAACTACTGGGAAACTATCCATAACCAACCACATCATTCATTCATAAAACATATCCCTGCCATCCACAAATCAAGTTATGAAAACACATGAAACACAACCAAGTCCTTTCTTATTAGCTATCCAACCCATTAATTATTATTCTCATTTCATTACTACGCCCCACCATTCATTAACTCTTCCACTTTTATTTATTATTCAGAAACCATCCCTGCAGCCCCACTCATAACCACAACTGCACCGAAACCTATAAATCCTTATTCCTTTAATACCATTTATTGTAGCCCCACTACCCATAACCAATGTAGAATTTACACCAACCCACAACCAAGACAACCGTATCCCCGCTGCTCACCCGATCCACAACAACCCACAAAACACCCCCATCACATGCCACATTACCAAGCCAACACCCACATGTTCATTATTCCATTTTTTTAACCGGGGTGATCACACAAGGGTTCCAAATTTTAAACACCCAACATTACGTGATTAACCAATTTCTACGTTCCATAAAGATTCATCCACAAAAACGGTCTAGAATGATAGGGTGACATTTAATTGTGCAAGAAAAGGCCCCTAACGACCGTGATTTTCAGTAGGCATAAGCCTATTCATTTCATAACATAATATCAGAGGATATAAAAAGTAAAGTAACAGTAATCACAAACTTCCCATCCACATTACATAAGCTAGTTATTGTCTTTATTAAAACAGTTCAAAAGTGTTTCACATAAACAAGAGAACACTCACCCCGAATGATGCACAAATTAGAGAGACGAAGGTAAGATCCCTACATCAATATGTTCTGATCACAGCGCTCCCCCGTATCGACTATAGAAGATGTCTGTCGGCGTCCGTCATTTCTGTCGGGTCCTGGAAAATCCTCCTTGGGTGGAAGTCGGAAATGAAATGTCGAAGGAAGGACAACAGATCCAAGCTCGGAAGTTCCGACTCTTCGTTACGATCTCATGGCCGCTGACAGATCGTAAATCAGAGCTCGGACGAAGAAGTTAGGGAAAAAGAGCCTTCGAGTCTCTTGGGAGAACTCTGCTCAGAGGAAAGGGAAGGAGTGGGGTGAGTTGAAAAGGAGGAGGGGACCCCTCCTTTTATAGGCTCGAAAAGAAAAAGTACATGGCATGTACTTTATGGTATATGGCGTGTTCTTGGTTATTTCACACAGTCTACATGCGGCTTCCAACACGGCTCTGCGGCCGTTGACTAGTCAACACACGGTTTGAGGGTAACGCATACGCCGGGGAGGACTACATAGTGTGTAGTTTGGACACACGGCGTGTAACCATTTATTGCACACGGAAAGGACACGGCTCCAACATGGAACATGGCCATTGACTGGTCAACACATGGTAACGCATACACAAAGAGAGACTACACGACATGTAGTAATGGACACAAGGCGTGTACCCATTTATTTCACATGGCAAGGACACAGCCTTCAACACGGGGTATACACGGAAAGGTGGTACACGGAGTGTTTTCAAACTACACGGCGTGTAGTTTCAAAATCATGGAAAGTGTGGAAAAGTCCATTTTACCCTCCAGAACACTTCGTGGCGTTCTTTTGACAATGGAATGGGCCGGAGAGATCCAGGCCATTACACCTAGGTTGTGGTAAATACAAAACCAAGGTCATACCCATGTTATTTTCCCAAGGTATTGAAAAATTGGGTTACCTATTATGATATATTAATCCAAAATATTCAAACTATATTTTATATTAATTATTACATAAATATGTCATAATTATGATATAATTAAACATACTGAAAAATTGAAACTGTATTTTTACTATTCATGACAAAATAAATTATTTTAGAAAATTATCATAAATTCTCTCTATACTAATAACAACATGAATTTTTCAAAAATGAAAGTTATTTTTAATATTAATTCAATAAATAAAGAATTTTAAATTTTAAATATAAAAATACTTATATTTTAAAACTAATAGCGGATAGAAAATCCATAGTTCATTTTTAGAAAAATGAAAAAATATTTTATCATGTATATATATATTATTGTTTTTATAATATAATATCAATAAAATTAACATTATTCTTAATATTATTTTTTATTTTAATAAATATATCTTCTCTAAAATGTTTAATTACTATATGAATATTCAATTTGTCACATTCATCATATTTTTATGAAAAAAATAATTTTAAAAAATAATTGGTGGAACACAAATTTTATTTATAAAAATAAATTATACATTAAGTAACTAAGGCATTGAAGAATAACCCCTTTTAAATCCCTCGTAAAACCTAGGGGTAAGATGTTTGATGGTTATCGACTCTTGGGGAAGCTTGGCTAACATTTTCTGAGTGATATATTCAAATAACATGAACTTCTCTAGAATTATATTTTGTTCAAGTTTCAATTGTTGATGATCAGCTTGGAATTGGTTAATAGCAAAGCCTAGTGATGTAACCTACCTCCCATGTTCTCAAAAAACGGCTTCGTATGACATGACTCTTCTAGTTGAGGCCATTATTACTCATTTCTATATTAATTATCCATTTTCATTTATACTTATAAACAATAATTATAAAGTTAAAATTTTTATCAAGATTATTGTATCTATAAAAAATATTGACTATCCTTCAAAATAGAACAACGATCATAAAATTGAAGAATCCAAATGGTCACATTTCAAATTACATAAACTTTATTATTAAAGAGATATTGTTATTTTAGTATAAAATACTCATAAAAAGAATTTATCTCCAAACAAATTATATTGAAAAATTCCTGCCCATTATATTTTTCTCCAATTAAGTAATTTAATCCCAAAAATTTCAATCACACTCTCAATTATAAAAATGTGTAGGTAATTCATCCCCATTATTTCATATGGTTCCCAGATCACTTATTCTAGTTTTTGAATCCTCTGTAACACTTTGATGAGGTGAGAGGTCTTGGAGTATAAAAATATGTATCTTTGAACAAAGATCTATATTGGCTAATCCACAAAAGAGAGGTCATGTTCTAGTTGTACCACATTCATATTCAGTACATATGAAGGGTCGGGTATATAAATCCTCAAGAGGTATATGTTGAATGAATCATGATAATGGGGTAGATTTAGAGGAAGTGTGAGAAGATAGGCAAATGCCTCTATGTGATCAAGGATTTCATAGGGGAAACTGTAGTCAAGGTTAAGCTTCTTGTTCTTCCTAAATCGCATAACTATCGACCACAGTGATATTTGAAGAAAGCCTTTGTCAGCATAATTAACCTACAAGTCCCATAAAAGTCTGTCCACGTATATATTCTATCTACTCTGAGAATCTATTAGGTACTAATAGATAGGATAAACCTTCTCTTCCATCTCTTTCACAATATCAGTCCCAAAAATCATTCTCTTACAATCTTCTTCCCAACATGTAGACGTTCTACATCACTTCCCATATTGAGTTTCATAGGGTTCCATTTGAATACATGAAAAGAATTTTTTTTTATAAAAGAAATATACTAATGGGATATGTTGATCCAATATACCATTTTATTCCATTGATCATGTTCTCATCATTTCATTGAGTGATTGAAAATACTTTCTGATAGGGTATTAGTTTGGGTGTTATATGTTCTAAAAAAATTCAATTCGATACTCAGAGAAAGTTGAATACTTCTCAAAAGAAATTATGTAAACCATGGATAATGAAGAGAAAATATGGGGACTAAAAATCCATGAAACCTAACCACATATTTCACATAAATCATGGAAACAATGTCAACTGATAAATCATCCCTAATAGTTATTAAATAGGTAGTCATAGTGAGACATTTCATTATAACCCATATAATATTGTTTCCATTGGACATTATCTGGAGACTCGTGGTAGGATACACAGTTATATTGTCCCACATTCATGTTGGCATGGTTAGTGGTTATAATACCCCTTAAGAATTTTTTTCACTACATTCATTTGATGAAAAACTAGATACCTTGTAGTTTAGTCATCCATCTCTCTGTTCATGTTATCCCACTAATATTGAAAAGGAAGGTCCGTATACATTTTATAGCTTCCAAGATGTATATAGAATGTAGATCCATGATCTTAATCCATCATATCCTCCTTTATTTCTATAAAATATGGTACACATAACCTTGTACGAATGTTTAGTACAACATCATCATCAATATTGAACTCAAGAAATATCAATCTCTTCACATCTTGTATTTTATTCTTTAACAGGATATCTTCTTTTTGATCTTTCATGATCATCTATAATAATTATGGTTGGAAAATTATTTGGAATAGGGTTGATGATGTATCTTCCCTTATGAATACCTTGTCTAGTATTAGAAGGTCCTTTATCATAGATTATCCTTGAATCCTCATCATTTTTACCACAACATTGTATTTCCTACATAATGGATCACTGAATTAGTTTTCTATTCTAGTATGGTAATGAATTAAACATGCATAGTATTTAAGAAGTTTTAATTATATCCTCTATCTCTTGTTCCATTAATTTTGTGGTAATATATACTTTAATCTTTTATGGCTTTTTATATATCATGTTTATATTTATAAATATAGTCCCTCCAAATATTTTGTTAAAAAACAACTGAAACTAGTTCCAAGACCAGTGTTAGATAATTATTCCAATGAGGAACAAACTATCGAGATTCAAATGAAATCACTTTATAATTTTCCAGGAGGATACACCAACGCCCATTTGGTGATGCATCACTAAAAATAACATATCCTTCTCCAATACAGGGTAGGGTTAACATAGATGCGATAACCAATATATTCATCAACTCATGGAAACATTATTCACACTCCTTTTTTCAAGATAATGTTATACACATTTCAAGTTAACTTGTTTAGTATATTTCAATTTCATGGAAATGTTTTAAAAATTATCCTATAATATAATTATAATCCAATGAAACTATGAATCTCTTTAACTATATTAGGATGATGAAACTCCTTCATAACCTTTTTCTAGGTAGGATCAACTAATATCTCTTCATTAGTTACAATGTTCCCTAGAAAATAAGTTAGTATAACTAAATTAAAATTCTCTAAAAATTATGAATAGACTCTCGTTCATCATATTTTTCAATATAACCCTTATGTGGTCCTCATCTTCCTCATGAAAGTTTCAATATATCATAATATCATAAACAAAAATAACAATAAAGTTTCAAAGGTTGTCTTTAATGACACTATTTATCAAATCCAAAAAAATAGTAATCGAATTTGAAAAGGTGAAGGGAATAAAAAAAATCATAATACCCATATCTTGATCTGATGATAGTCTATGGAATATCCTCTTTATTCCCTCTCAATTTATGATAACCAGACCGAAGATCATTCTTGTGGAATAATTATGCCCCTCAAGGAAGGTAAAATAAATATTTAATCATTAAATGTGGGAACGTGTTCACCACATTGATCCCATTAGGTTCTATATAATTAATGCATAGTCCTATTGATCCAACCTACTTCCTAAATAAGAAAACAAGTGCTCACCACATAGATACACTTGGCTGGATATACCCATTCTACAAAGGATCATAATGTTCTTTCTCTAATTCCTCAACTCCACATTTTCCATTCTATATGGTGTATCACATATTGTCTTGGATCTATGCATGAGTTCAATAGGGAACTATACCTCACTTTTAGGTGATATTTAGGTTACTCCTTTGGAAATACATAAATATATTCCAAAAACAATGGTGACATTCAATATTCATATAAATTCATTTCCCTCATTAAATGCACTGTTCATTTTCATAAAGAATGATTTTGTTGGTGATTCAAGACAAAGCTCAAGTTTAGATATAACTCCATTGAAAAAAATCAATTGTTCTTCCATTCAATAATATTGATATTTTTTCTTCTATAGTTTATCCTTGTATTAAACAATGAGGGCATGTTCATCCCTATTATAGTGTCAAATTCCATCATGGGAATAATAAAAATATTTTCTATGAGATTATTATCTACAATATAAATAAAAGAGTTTATATAAAATGTTAATTCTTGGATAATCCCTTCTATATTATTGATTTAGAAATTACTTCTAGAAGTTAAATGATGGAATATATATTCTTTAGAAAAATATAAGAAAAAAAATAATTTATATTAATAGAAACAAACATTTTAATTTCTATATTTTAGATAACGGTAATATTATCTTCCATCTTATCATTTAGAGAATCTACTGTAGCTTTTATGGTAGATAAATCCCAACCCTGATCCATTGCCTTACAATATAGTTGATAGTTATTCCCCTCTATTGTCTTTAGATTTTGTTAGTTATTGGAAAAAAATCCGAGCTGTCTACATTTATAGAATTGGACATGTGTTTGGGAATACACCATCTTCCATTTTTTATTAGAGTTGAGAATGTAAGGCTTCACCTAACTATAAAAATTTTGAGAAATATTTTCATCTATTCCATATTTTTTATTTTTCAAACTCCCAAACAAGAAGTTCCCCAAATGCTTAATCCCACATTTGTTGCATGTGGAAATTTGAACTTACCTTACTTCTCTTTGTTGACGTACTTCTTATTATTGGCTCTGTTTATCTATTCTTTTCATTCAATTTGTGAGACCACTATGTCTAACCGAACTCTAGATCAACTTTCATAACACTTCTCACTATCTCTATATAGCTTTAAATATCTTGATTGGTGAGATTATTCCAAAAATGGGGTATTGTTCCATTGATGAGTCTATCAACCATTCCATTATGATAAGTGATCAAGCTAGAGGTGTAGTGAGAATTTATTCTGATGTTCATCTCATTGATTTATAAAGATTCATTTTCGATATGCTTCCACTATAGTAATTCCATCCCCATTTTTGTTCAGGTTAAATGGGGGAAATATAATCTAAAAAATGTTACCATGAACTCTTCCTACTCCATGTCTTTAATATCCTTTTATAGATTTGTGTTTTTAACTAGTTTCCACCACAATTAATATTATCTATCTAAGAAGTACAAAACTAGTGTTAATTTCTCTTAATCCAAAAAATAGAGTACATAAATGATTTTTCTATAAATCTAATCAACTATTCATAAATCAATGGTTATGTGGATCCACTAGTATAAGGTGATCATTAATGTATGAGGACTAAATGAAAATTTATTCCCTTCATATGGAATCCTTTCTCTCATATTTATTCAAGTTATTATTAATAACTTTAGTTAGTTGATTCAATGTTTTTATGAAATTTTCAATTATTTCTTCCATTGGATGTTCATCATCACCTGGTCTATTGCACTCACTATTTATGTGGTTCTTCCTATTTTTTAAATTTTATAAAAGAAGGAAAATATATTGAGAAACAAGTTTCTTTTAAGAATATTATAATTATAATAGAACTTTATGCATTAAAAAATAACGGAAAAGTATTTTATTATTTAAAAACAATTAAATTTTAGGTAGATCTATCATAATGATTCCTATAAAGATTTTAATTAACTAAATGTATTCCATGAGTGTATCGAACCAGGTGTACAGTATGGCCCACTATTTTGTAAGTGGTTATGCTATGTCTGACCTGATACACCTATTATTATTTCTTACACCTAGATACATATTTTCTATAACCACTGCCACTTTTCATATCCAGGAAGTTAATTATTTTTTCGGAAAAAAATTATATAATATTTTACCAAAATTACATTATTTTCAACTTGTCCCTAATGATGTTCTTAAAATTTTGAAATACTGATTTCAATAAATAACTTATAATGCCTTGACACCTGTTACCCATAGTTAGTGCTTTATTTTAATACATGGGAATGATTATAAGTAATCATGTCAAGAAGGATGGATCCGTTTAGCAGTCTTGGAAAGTCGATTAAATACAAGAACATAACTTTAAAATTTTAACATAAAAAACAACATAGATAATACTTTTATAACAAAAGTATTACCCTAGATTGAACTTACATATCAATCGTAATACAATTTTTATCATCTTGGGAAAATAAAACAAAAGAAAGGGGTGATCTTAGATGCCCAGAAAGTATAAATAATTCAGTGTGAGCTATAAACTTTTAAGCCAAGATGTATAAAAAACATCAGCCTTTTAAAACATAACCATGAACATAATATAGAAATAATAAATCAATCATTACCATATAAACATGCACATGGATATTATACTAGTCTAATGATCACATGTAAAAACTAATTTCATTACGAGGGAATGAATAATTCCAGACATAATAACTAATAAGTCAAAGCCTTATGCAAAATCCTTTCACAGATATTTTATCAAGGCCTTTTACAAAGACACTAGTTTGACTCATTAGACATACCGATGAATCAATGGGATATAGCAAGCCATTCCCATCACTTAATACATCTAATAAATTCCTCATATGAAAATGGTGAAACATTACAATAACATTCCTATTAAACTAACATTTGAAATGATAACACTTTAACAATAGATAATAAATGAAATCAAAATAGAACATACACAGTCTAACATATCAGAAAACTATCAATAAAATATGGAATGTTGTATCATAAAATACCAACTTCAATGAAACATAAAATCCCAAAATATATTTTGACATACTTTAAATCAATACAAAAACTATTTGAGAAAAATATCTCTTTCTACCTTAAAATCCTTTAAAAGTCAAATAATTATAAATGAAAACCATTATTTTAAACATATTCATATAATTCTAAAAGGGATTATTTGAAGGTGTTATAACAGTAGAAAATAGCTTCATGTGTATTATATGTTAAGAAACATACATTCCATAATTTTTCAAAAATGACATGAAGTACCTTGTCTGGAAAACGATTGAAATATTCCTTTCAAAACATTTTATTAAAATATAAATAATTGTATAAATGACTTTATCCCATAGTCTAGAAAATAGTAAAAATGTTTGGAAATACATTTTTTAGAAACACATATGTGGATTATAAAGATGTCTTGGTAGATAATTACATATAAACCACATCGGATAACAAAGAGATTGTTAAATTATCTCTTACCTTAGGTCCAATACTCTTCGTGCATGTATGAAACTCATGTATAATGTTTTAAAACATATCATTAAATTATATTAGAATCATAATAATATTTATGATCTCATATATGATTCTTTTGTGATTTTTTATTACCCACTTATTTACAATTCCAGGTAAATGAAACATTTCGAGTAATATCGCATTGTTTATCGTACATGTTTTGACTTGTTTTTCATTTTCGTATTACATAGACCATGATTTTATTACTTATGGAATGTATAATTTGATTTATATGTCATATATATTCATAATATATATATATAATATATATATATATAAAATATAATCCACCATTCATGGAGATGGTAGGTTGTACGTATGCATGACCGTTGTTTCCATTTTCCAATCGTATTTAATGGAAGTAAGTGAACGAAAAATATGTGTGGGAATATATATATATATATATCATCCTAGTAGATATATTATGTCATACATTTCACACTTATTAAAAATTATTATTCTTATAATCATTCTTGGATGGTGAACATGGAAGAGGAGTCTTATCGCGTTATAGAGATGGTAAGCCATACATAGGCATGAGCAAAGATATCATTTCCTTAATGATTAAAAGGTGTGGAATTGGATGTTATATTAACTATAAAAAAAAATTAACATGTTATATTTATTAATTACATCTATTATACTAATTATTATACACATCCAAATAATTAATTGCTGAAAAAAAAACTAAACCACGATGGGGAGAAGGTAAGTCATACGTACCCACATATGGTGACTTTGTCATTCATAGGATGGACAGAGTAATAAATTTTTTCTTACAATGATTATAATAAAATATCATTATTTAAAATTTACTGTTTTTATTATTTTATTATGGAAACAAAAAATAAATAGGATGTATAAGAATAAATGAACTTTGAAAGTGGTGATAAAATAATTACCTCTTCTTGGGGTGCTTCCTTTAGATTTTAACAAAATTTATCCTAAGGATGGATATATGATCAAATTAAGACCTCTATGATGAAGTGAGGGTAGTTGGGATGATATTTTATCAGGGTTTGGCTGATCCAAATGGCATTGGAGGAGTGAATTTAAGAGAAGTGGAAGTGCCCATTTATAAGAGATATGAGGGGCACTTTAAGAAAAAACAAGAAATATTAATTTATTATAATATTATTTTCTATTTATAATAGCTCCAAAGTGAATTATTTCTTAGATAAGGTGGGAATGGTTTGAAATAATCTCACCCAATAGGTTTTAGAAAAGTTTTGGTCACCATATTAACCATATATTTTATATTTGACTCATAGTTAAATAGTTTATCTTTTTCAATGTCTTTTTGTATTTTTATACTACATGGATAATATAGTTACTATAAATTTCTAAGAGAACCTCAAGTGGTTCATTAAATAAATATTTAACATTTTCTAATTCATTTGACCAGATATTATATTTTAAGGACTATTATATAATTTAATAAAATTATATTTGTTTAAAGACGGGTTTTTCTCAATTTTGACACAATTTAGTATTTGGTATTTGTTAAGGTTTTCAAGACTAGATTCCTTAAAAAATACATTTAATCAACCAAAATATGTCATATTAAGCTATAAAATTCATGTATGGAATAAAAAGTTTCATTTTTCATTTGTTTCAATATTTATAATATCATTCAATATAATCACTAGTTAATAAGGTACTTACTACATCATCATTGTGTCATAAATTAATGTAATTATTTATTGTCTAAAACTAATAAATAAACTTCTAGAATGTAGGAATTTTATTTATATTTCTAATGAGTATTTACAGTTATGTTTTTCATGTGTATAAACCTATATAAAAATTGCTTAGATATTATAATTTCAATTTAACACTTTTAACTCTTCTTTAAATAAAATATAATTAATGTCCTAATCTAACCCAAAGTTTATCAAATAGGATCATATTTATTTTATTGGAAAAAAATCATCCAATTTAATTAGAAGATAAGTTGGGGTAATTTTATATTATTATAATACATTTGTAACCTTTAATTACCCTATTTACTTTTATTCGTGGTAATTAAAATTCAAAAGTTACTATTCACCAAAAATTATTTTCATTATATTGAACCATATTATACTAATTTATGAAAACCATGTATGTCAGTTTTTTAAAATTCAATTCACTAAAGTGGATAAATTAGGTTTTATCCAAATTTTCTAATATACCTAGAAGCTGGGTAAAAGACGTTACAAAGTTCAATAAAATATTATATATATAATCTTGTTATAAATTGAATCCAATTAATTACATAAGAATAATATATGTATTAGGTATATATTATTAAATTTAGATTATTCTTAATTAATTATTATTATTTAAATGAGAATGTTGTTTTTATGTAGTATGCAGTATTTTTCACTATTGATTAAAAATAGAATGTTTTTTAGAAAAATACTAAAAATTCACCGTAACCTTACTTTGATATCAAGAATTAAAAAATGGATTATATTTTACCAAACTCAATTTTTAAGAGTGTGTATAATTAATTATTATTCTCAAAATGGCATAAAAATTAGTTCTTTTAAGACCATTGTTTTTTTTCTAAATTTATACCTATTGTTTCAAAACATATAAATTTCATATTAAATATGTTTTGTTTATGTGAAAACATAATAATTTTTTATTTAAAATTTATTTTATACTATTCACATAATAATATTTAATTAATAAATAAATATATCATTTATATTAGTATAATACTAATGTGTTGTTTCATAGAAACTCCATCTTGCGTATAACGCAATCCAAGTCGGTGTTCCATGAAATATAAGATATTAAATTACATTAAATAGATAACGTACTATGAAATCTTGGGGTGTCACATTCACCTCTCCATCGATAAATTACATCCTCTAAATTTGAAATTTCTCTTCGAATATAAATGGTTGAAAATAGAAAATAGATTTGTGGAAAACCTAGTTCGAAAATAGGGTTAATAAAATTTAGACTCAATAAGAGGGAAAAGGGATATTTGAAAATTTCACCACCTAATTATGATTTCAAATAAGAGAACATTGGTGAAAATTAGAGACACATAATTGTATGGAAAATTTATATATTTATAGGTAGTGGTTAAGGTTATCAATCAAAAACAACAAAACAATAAATGGAATATTAAATGCCTCAAAGCCATAAATATATGATGATTTAATGTGTAATCGGTTCAAAAAAACATAAGGTACTAGAATAACACATGTTTTAGATACTTTTTTTTAGAAAAGGGGTGATTAATTTAATATCATATTAATAAATAAAGAAATCATTCTTGATTTCATTATATATCATAATCATAATCTCATCATTCGGTATTTTCTTTGGTCAATTTTCAATTATTCACCTACACTAGGAAATGAATGTCCAAAAAATGTTTTTTTACCACTGATGTACATTTGATAAATCATAGTTTCCACTAGTATTTCATTAATCATCTATATGGTTACTAAAATCCAAATGTTTAAGTCAAAGTTTCTAAGAAATTACAATTTATCCACAAACAAAAATATCATGTGATCAACTTACTCCATTCCCACCTTTAGACTTATCCAAAATAAATGTCTCCAAACTCGCAGTCCAAAAATTAATATGGGAGGTAATAATAATGATGTTATCTTTTTTCCACATAATAACTTGTGAATACCATCATCATGTATTCTACTAAAACATGGTAACACCCTTAATTACCATAAAAATTATTGAATACATTCATGCTCCCTTATTCCTTATAGAATACCGGATATACTCTTTATATCCAATTTTTTTTAAACACCAACCTTGATAGAATAAAAAAACCATTAATTATTTACAGGGTCATCAATAATATCCAATATAATTTATCCAAATCAACTATCTCTTATTTAAAAATCACTACATCAGTATCAAGACCATAATAAGGTTTATGTTTCACTCAACCATGTATTTTCCCAAAACATTTATCTTTCTATTGAGCCAATTTTCATAGTACCATATGATATAAAATCCTCAATGAAATATTACTACAATAAAATCCTTATTTATTTACATAATTCATATAACCAATAAATCATTAATAAAAAACTCAAATGACATAACTATTCAATCTAGAAACACTAAAACTTTAATTATTCCACGCCGAATGTTATAAAAGTTTATGCTTGTTCTATGTCCCTATGATTATTTTGAGATATATTTCCTTAATGAATAGTACACTTATTTTTCTAAAGCCCCATTTCACTATAGTTATAAGGACCCAGCCTTAAACCTTACATAATCTTGAGTTATTACATGATTACACATTGAGGATCTTTTCAGGTTTAGAGTTTTAGAGAATTAGATCATGAAACTTGCATTATACTCCACATTTAAACAAAGTGGTTACATAAAAGACAGTATTCATTCTTCCCATCAACGGAAACATATTGAAAATAAAACATGGATTCTTTCTTGACACATCCATGACACTATCATCACATCATGTACCTTTCCCTTGACCTGTGAAAAACATTTCATAAACCTGGGATGAGCATAAAATGCTCAGTAAGGTTTATAAAAATATGGAAAGGAAACATGAGTTCATATATACGTAAGAATGAAATCATACTTTACCCATAAAAAATAGGAACTTTAACATACCTCATCAAACCATGAATAAATCATATAAAACATAAGACATAAAGGTAACTTGAGGCATTCATAACATTCTTACGTAGGGAGTAACCCTCTTGGTTACGTTTGGAATACCCATCATAGTATATTGCCTAAATCTCTTCGGAGAAAACTTAACGTTTCACTCCTTCGCGTTACCCAAAGCATTGGAGAGCTATATCGGGCTCACCCGTCCTTAGTTTATCATGGAACCACCCGTTCTTCATAACAATGCCCAAGAACCATAACATAATTGTATCACATAAAACATAACATTTCCACATTTTAACCACAATATAACATTTTATGATATTGAAATAATGAATCCATTAAAAACCACTTTCAAAACCATTTAAAACATTTAATAAAGAGATTTTTGAATCAAAGTGTCCCATACCACCTTGAAGCTTAAAAATTTTAAACCATTAATATCCATATAAATATATCCTTAAAACCGTTTTGAAAACATGGATATTAATAAGAACAAATAATTAAAACATTTAAAATGATATTTTGTTTAAAGGGGTTTTACCAAAATTAGAGACACTTGAATACAATAATTGAGGAATAACATTTAGTCAGAACTTTATAATATCATTAGAATAAATGGATTCATGATATAATACTCCAAAGTACAGTATATACACCATATAAGAGTGAATTGGTGCATAACAACAATGAACCCTCAATAGAAATGTCAAATGTGATGAAATCCCCTATAAAGAAGGTATCCTTAAATTAAGGACAAATCAATCTCAAACATATGTGTGACAAATATGAATACACCCAATATAAGTGGATATTAAGTGTAAAACAATAAAAGGTCATTCACACATATTCAATGGATGACATATTCAATGACTACATGTTGAACCCAAAGAAATCGAAATTGGGTTAAAAAGTTCCCTTGACAGCCTAACGACATCACATCAAAATGAGTTGATGAGAGATAAAAAGTGTATCTCAATCACTTGGACATAAAATTTACATCAATAAGGATATATTAGAACATATCCCAAAATAACAATATGTAAATTAAAAGACCCAACAAAAGAAGTCTTTAAAAAAGAGGAGGGTGAAAGGTTCCCTTACCGACTTGGGTATCTTTCAAAACATACACCCCATGAAAGAAGGACAATAGATCATTGATGTAAATACTCATAAACGAAAGTATATAACACAAAGAGTAGAATAATGGGCAGTACATACACCACTCAAAGGAAATTGTGGCAAATGTAGCATAAATCTCACGGGAATAAAAGTGAGATGAAAAACCCCTTACAAAAAATTTGGCAGCCTAACGGCGCCACTCAAGACTTCCAAAATGGATTAATGAGAGGAAATAGGGTCTCTCATCATATGAACATAATATGTACAGTAGTATTAATATAAAATAACATCCCAATCATAAGAACTATGAGCTTTAAAAGGAATGACATGAAAGAGTGTACTTAAAAAGAAAGAGAGGTGTTGGATCCCTTACCTCGGGTCCGACTTGACTCGATCGTTCTTTAACGTCCTGAATAATAAACTTGAGTTAATTTCTATTTGCTTAAGAACCTTTTCCAAGTTAATTATTCCTTTTATATCAATTATTGACATGTTTTAAACATTATGTAATCATTTAAGTTAATAATGTTCATTTTGACGGTATTTGGTTCTTAAGTCGAAAGTGGACTTCTTACAATTACATGTTGTTCATGTGGCCAAATTTTTATTATATCCAGAATTGTATTCATGTTGTATATATAATATATTTCATATATATCCAGTACATTCATGAATTTATAACATTACATAATCATTTAGAGGTAAGAAATGAAATGCACCGTTCATGGAGACGGTAAGCCGTACGTACGCATGAACACTACTTTCATTTCTATTTCGTATTTTATAGAATGGAATAATAATGATATAAAGGTATATTATAATTCCAGTATAATATCATATGTAATATCATAGTTCCATCCTTTATAGGTCCCACATATGGTATTTAACGAATCAAATCACTTTGAGGGGGCGGTAGTCCGCACTTCCTTAAATGAAGATATCGTGTTTACCCATAATGGGAACCATAAAGGTTTTCCCAAAATTAAAAAAACAGAAGCTTAAGGAAAACATAAACATATTATATATCATATATAAAAATATTTACATCATAATGGCCACCTATGAAGGTGTTAAATGAGTATTGAACAATCATCATTTCGGGAGGCAGAATTTTTCCATCCACGGAAACCGTATGTTCTTTAACCATTTGATGTAGTTGTGTGACAGTGTAGCTCAAATAAATCTTATAACAACATCCTAGTATATTGAAGATACTGTTGTTGTTACAAAAGAAGTAAATAAAAAGAGATTTGGGGGTTGGAGAAGCAAAATAAAACAAATGAACATGAAGGAATGAATTACCTTTAAAGGTGTAACTCCTTTTGATTTGAGCCTAAAGGCTTCCTTTGAAAGGATTCTGCCCAAAGGGAATCCTCTAGGATGAAGAGAGGGATGTGGAGAGAGTAAATGGGCAGGGTTTGGCCGAGACAAAGGCTTGAGGAGTGTGGGAAAAGAGGTAGAGGTGGGGGCCTTTTATAAGAGGAGAGGAGGGGCACCTTTGGAAAGTAAGAAATATTACTTTATTTGAACATGTGTTTCGGTTTTAAAAGGTCCCACATTGATATAATTCGTCGATAAGGTGATAAGGATTCGAAATCCACTCATCCAATTGGTTTTGGCCATGTGTAGGTTGTAGATTTTACATTATCTTTCCATTTTATTTAAATCGTTAAATAATGATGTCATCGCTGCATCATTATTATGTCATATATAATTTAATTTATTTAATGTCTAAAAATTATGAAAAAAATACTATGATGTAGGAAATAGTTTTAGATTTCCAATGACTATTTATAATCAAAATTTGGACTTGTTTAACCCTACTTAAAAACTGTTTTAGTAAAACAACTCATGTTTGTGTAAATTTAATTTTAACATTAAATAAAAATATATTATTGTCATTTCCCAACTAAAGTGGATCCATGGGGTCCCCAAGTTGGCCCATGGCTTGTCTTGGTCGGCCATGACTCACCCAATAGGTGTAGGACAAGTTTCATGGTGTTTTCACATTCTTATAATATCAATTTTACCTTAAACTACACTAATTACCACTAATCGCGATTAAAAACTTAATAAGTTACTATTCACCAAAAAATTATTTTTATCCCATTGAACCACATTTTACTTCTTGATGACAACCATGTATGTCGGATTTTTGAAAATCAAAACACAATGATGGAAAAATTTCATTTAAACGGAAAATCAGTTTTTTTAAGTACCACTTAGTGGTTTCACTATTCATCAAAAATTGATGTTTTTCAGAAAAATCCCAAAAATTCACCCTAAGCTATATTTGATATTCCGAATTCAAAAATGAAGTCTGTTTTACAAATTAAAAACATATTAGTCACATTAATTAATTTAATAATTAATTCCCGATGTCATGACAAATAGCGTGTTTTTGTGAAACAATAAGTATCAAAAGATTGATACTAGTTTAAGTCTGATTTCAATGTGAAATTAATTCCAACGACCACTATTGGATTTAATGGTAAAAATATTTTCTAATTTCACTTTAAAACCAATTCAAATGATAATCTAATCATATAAATAAATTAGATTAAAAACAGGTTTTGAATTAAAATACAACATTTTACACTATTCAGTAAAAAAATGAACTTTATCGGAAAAATACCAAAAAATTACACAAAGTAAAATTTGATGTCCCGATTCATAATAAGAGTTTTATTTGGTCCAAAAGAATGTATAAGAGTGATCAAAACTATATTTAATGATAGTTCTCCATTAAAAGGCGATAAGTGAACCTTTAGTGAAAACTGGGGCATATACACCTAAAATTGAATTCTTTCCGTATTTTAAGCCTTTGTCTTTTATTGGATAATTGTAAAAACATTTATAAAACATATATAATCATATTTTAGTTATTTCTATCCATTCCCTCTAATACAACAGCTACATGTTAACTACCATTTGAAATAATATTATTTTATTATTAGAGTGCAACGTAAGATTCCCAAGAAACTCTTTGTTGCGTGTTGGGTACGTCATCGAGCATAGAGTCCCCTTTAAAGTCATATTAATATTTTATTCAAAAATATAGATAAATATGAAAATGTTATATTCATTATTTACCTGGGGTGTTACATCCTTCCCCCCTTTTGGGAATTGCGTCCTCGCAATTTTAAAATTGCGTTTGGAAACATCCTTGAAAGTCCCACATCGGAAAAAGAGTCGGTAAAACAATCACTTTAAAATAAAGAAAGATAAGTACAAAGGTCACCCGAGTTAACCAATACTAGGATTCCATGTAGGAAAACATGGACATGGAGGAGAAAACATAGGGTCATGTTCTAATGGACAGTGATAGAAAACATGTTTAGGAGAAAGTTAACAATAAGAAAATCACAAACTTGTGATGGGTTAAACGGTGTTGGGTTCCCCAGTAGGAAAAGTAAATAGACAACATTTTTTTTAAGTTAATTTTTATTAAGGAATTTATTCATAAGGAAGCATAATCAATTATCATGTTGACTTTCAAATTTTACTAGATTCCTTAGTCAAACTCATATTTTTTCCAAAAGACGAGTATTTAGGGAGACTTGTTCGCATTAAGAGTACTATAATCAACTTCTAGAGAATCACCTAATCCACAAAAGAGAACTATATACATCCCATGTCCTTAGGCTTTAACCAAAACCAAAACCAAAAAGGTTAGTACAGGGTCAGATAATCCAGAAAAGGATAACCCTTTATAAAAAGAAAATCTATTCTTAACCTCCAAAATTTGTCAAACAAAACCCAAAGTTCAACAAGGATCATCCGATAAACAATTTGTCCATAAAATTCATCAAAGTAAACCAATATAAGATCGAAACCCAAATATTTGAAAGATTTAGTCACATAGTCTTCCAAGTTAAATCGTAACATTTATCTCCAAACAACATCAGTTGCTCCTAAAGTCTCGTATTGAAAAGTAATTAACCTTATCACATATCCTCCAGGATAGGTTAATCATTTTCATAAATAACCCAAAATCAACTTACACATAATTCATAAAATCATATAACTAGAAATAATCTGTCAAACTAACCAGGGACTTCACGTAGTCCAGTGGTAGGTGATAAATACCAGCCGCACTTTGGTTGTGGGTTCGATTCCCGCAGCTTTGTCCGACGCGAAGGGTAGTCACACGGTCTACATGTTGTACTTTTTCCAAAACTATATAATTCTCAAATCATTCCCCAAAAAGGGATAAAATCCTAAAAAATAACCATAACATAATTTAACCTCAATTTTATCTCATGCCTTTCACTTCAATCATAACATATAGTAACCCATAATTACCTCAAAAGTAAGGATCATATAAACCCAAATGGTTCTTTATAACTATGTCCACAAAAGAAAAGATAACTATTACTTGGATAAAATTTTCCTATATTAAACATCAGGGTTACTCATAATATAAAAAGTCTTCTAATGTAACCCCATCATCAAAAGAGACATAATACTCTTAATAATTTCATCATAACTCTTGAAGCTCTTATATGTTGACATCTTACTCATTAAACATTCTTCATGATCCATTATCCATTCCTTTCCAACTTATTCCGAAATACCTCTTTCCTACAAACAAAATCATGAATCATATCATAAGATTCCAAAATAGGAAAACAATATTCATGAAATAGTACATACCTTTGATTGGTCATTGTCAGTTTCTTCATCCTCAATCGGAATGGCATTAGGTATTGGTAAACGAATATTGGTACGCTCTTGGTGATCCCATTCACGAAACTTCTTTATAGGACATGTGTTTGCATAATGACCATGCACACCACATTTAAAACATTTAATTGATCCCTCAGAAAGAACTTCTTTCCCTTTCCTCGAGTCAACTGGATGCTTCCTTTTTCCATGGTAGGTTCTTTCTTTATGACCTTCATTTCCACATCTATAGCATATTTCTGTCCCTTTGAAACATTTTCCTAGGTGTTCCTTTCCACATCTTTGACACATAGGTTTTTGAACACAGTTACCTTTATGATTATTACCTGTACTTCCATAGGGATTTTTTTCTTGCATATATGATGCCTTAAGGAAATATCCAAGGTTTAGGTGGTCAATCATGACTCCAGATACTTGGTTGAGGATAATCAAAAGAGTTCTCATTGCAGCTCCCATATCATTTAGTTGCTTGCTCAAAAAACTGTCACAGTTTCCTTCACATCCACTGTTACTTTGGTGCCTGCTAGATCCAGCCATTTACTAAAACCAAAAAGGCCAGTGTGAGTATATCAACAAAACCATCATGTACTAATGAGTAAGATAAACACTAAGATATACTTACTCATTCACTTTATCTAAAACCAGGACTCTTTATGAAATCCTAACCATTATGGTAATGTCACTTATGCTTAAAGAATACCCTAACCTCTAAAGTTATCTAAACCGACCTCTGATACCAACTATAAGGCCCCAGCCTTAAACCTTACTTAAACATGAGTTATTACAAGATTAAACATTGAGGATCTTTTCAGGTTTAGAGTTTTAGAGAATTAGATCATGAAACTTTCATTATACTCCACATTTAAACAAAGTGGTTACATAAAGGACAGTATTCATTATTCCCATCAACGGAAACATATTGAAAATAAAACATGGATTCTTTCTTGACACATCCTTGACACTATCATCACATCATGTACCTTTCCCTTGACCTGTGAAAAACATTTCAAAAACGTGGGATGAGCATAAAAAGCTCAGTAAGGGTTATAAAAATATGGAAAGGAATCATGAGTTCATATATACGTAAGAATGAAATCATACTTTACCCATAAAACATAGGCACCTTAACATACCTCATCAAACCATGAATAAATCAAATAAAACATAAGACATAAAGGTATATTGAGGCATTCATAACATTCTTACGTAGGTAGTAACCCTCTTGGTTATGTTTGGAATACCCATCACAGTATATTCCCTAAATATCTTTGTAGAAACCTTAACGTTTCACTCCTTCGCGTTACCCAATGCATTGGAGAGCTATATCGGGCTCACCCGCCCTTAGTTTATCACGAAACCACCCATTCTTCATAACAATGCCCAAGAACCATAACATAATCGTATCACATAAAACATAACATTTCCACATTTCAATCACAATATAACATTTTAGGATATTGAAATAATGAATCCATTAAAACCCACTTTCAAAACCATTTAAAACATTTAATAAAGAGATTTTTGAATCAAAGTGTCCCATACCACCTTGAAGCTTAAAAATGTTAAACCATTAATATCCATATAAATAAATCCTTAAAACCGTTTTTAAAACATGTATATTAATAAGAACAAATAAATAAAACATTTAAAATGATATTTTGGTTAAAGGGGTTTTACTAAAATTAGAGACACTTGAATACAATAATTGAGGAATAACATTTAGTCAGAACTTTATAATATCATTAGAATAAATGGATTCATGATATAATATTCCAAAGGACAGTATATACACCATATAAGAGTGAATTGGTGCATAACAACAATGAACCCTCAATAGAAATGTCAAATGTGATGAAATCCCCTATAAAGAAGGTATCCTTAAATTAAGGACAAATCAATCTCAAACATATGTGTGAGAAATATAAATACACCCAATATAAGTGGATATTAATTGTAAAACAATAAAAGGTCATTCACACATATTCAATGGATGACATATTCAATGACTACATGTTGAACCCAAAGAAATCGAAATTGGGTTAAAAAGTTCCCTTGACAGCCTAACGGCATCACATGAAAATGAGTTGATGAGAGATAAAAAGTGTATCTCAATCACTTGGACATAAAATTTACAAAAATAAGGATATATTAGAACATATCCCAACATTACAATATGTAAATTAAAAGACCCAACAAAAGAAGTCTTTAAAAAAGAGGAGGGTGAAAGGTTCCCTTACCGACTTGGGTATCTTTCAAAACATACACCCCATAAAAGAAGGACAATAGATCATTGATGTAAATACTCATAAACGAAAGTATATTACACAAAGAGTAGAATAATGGGCAGTACATACACCACTCAAAGGAAATTGTGGCAAATGTAGCATAAATCTCACGGGAATAAAAGTGAGATGAAAAACCCCTTAAGAAAAATTCGGCAGCCTAACGGCGCCACTCAAAACTTACAAAATGGATTAATGAGAGGAAATAGGGTCTCTCATCATATGAAAATAATAAGTACAGTAGGAGTAATATAAAAGAACATCCCAATCATAATAAATATGAGCATTAAAAGGAATGACATGAAAGAGTGTACTTAAAAAGAAAGAGAGGTGTTGGATCCCTTACCTCGGGTCCGACTTGACTCGATCGTTCTTTAACGTCCTGAATAATAAACATGAGTTAATTTCTATTTTCTTAATAACCTTTTACAAGTTCATTATTCCTTTTATATCAATTATTGACATATTGTAAACATTATGTAATCATTTAAGTTAATAATGTTCATTTTGTCGGTATTTGGTTCTTAAGTCGAAAGTGGACTTCTTACAATTACATGTTGTTCATGTGGCCAAATGTTTATTATATACAGAATTGTATTAATGTTGTAGATATAATATATGTCATATATATCCAGTACATTCATTCATTTATAACATTACAAAATCATTTAGAGGTAAGAAATGAAATGCACCGTTCATGGAGACGGTAAGCCGTACGTACGCATGAACGCAATTTCATTTCTATTTCATATTTTATAGAATGGAATAATAATGATATAAAGGTATATTATAATTCCAGTATAATATCATATATAATATCATAGTTCCATCATTTATATGTCCCACATATGGTATTTAACTAGTCAAATCACTTTGAGGGGGCGGTAGTCCGCACTTCCTTAAATGAAGATATCGTGTTTACCCATAATGGGAACCATAAAGGTTTGCCCAAAATTAAAAAAACAGAAGCTTAAGGAAAACATAAACATATTATATATCATATATAAAAATATTGACATCATAATGGCCACCTTTTAAGGTGTTAAATGAGTATTGAACAATCATCGTTTCGGGAGGCAGAATTTCGCCATCCACAGAAACCGTATGTTCATTAACCATTTGATGTAGTTGTGTGAGAGTGTAGCTCAAATAAATCTTATAACAACATCCTAGTATATTGAAGATACTGGTGTTGTTACAAAAGAAGTAAATAAAAAGAGATTAGGGGGTTGGAGAAGCAAAATAAAACAAATGAACATGAGAGAATGAATTACCATTAAAAGTGTAACTCCTTTTGATTTGAGCCTAAAGGCTTCCTTTGAAAGGATTCTGCCCAAAGGGAATCCTCTAGGATGAATACAGGGATGTGGAGAGAGTAAATGGGCAGGGGTTGGCCGATCCAAAGGCTTTAGGAGTGTGGGAAAAGAGGTAGAGGTGGGGGCCTTTTATAAGAGGAGAGGAGGGGCACCTTTGGAAAGTAAGAAATATTACTTTATTTTAACATGTGTTTCGGTTTTAAAAGGTCCCACATTAATATCATATGTGGATAAGGTGATAAGGATTCGAAATCCACTCATCCAATTGGTTTTGATCATGTGTAGGTTTTAGATTTTACATTATCTTTCCATTTTATTTAAATCGTTAAATAATGATGTCATCGCTGCATCATTATTATGTCATAAATAATTTAATTTATTTAATGTCTAAAAATTATGAAAAAATACTATTATGTAGGAAATCTTTTTATCTTTCCAATGACTATTTATAATCAAAATTTGGACTTGTGTAACCCTACTTAAAAAATTGTTTAGTAAAACAACTCATGTTTGTGTAAATTTAATTTTAACATTAAATAAAAATATATTATTGTCATTTTCCAAATAAAGTGGATCCATGGGGTCCCCAAGTTGGTCCATGGCTTGTCTTGGTCGGCCATGACTCACACAATAGGTTTAGGACAAGTGTAATGGTGTTTTCACATTCTTATAATATCATTTTTACCTTAAACTACACTAATTACCACTAATCGCGATTAAAAACTTAATAAGTTACTATTCACCAAAAAATTATTTTTATCCCATTGAACCACATTTTACTTCTTAATGACAACCATGTATGTCGGATTTTTGAAAATCAAAACACAATGATGGCAAAATTTCATTTCAACGGAAAATCAGTTTTTATAAGTACCACTTAGTGGTTTCACTATTCATCAAAAATTGAAGTTTTTCAGAAAAATCCCAAAAATTCACCCTAAGCTATATTTGATATTCCGAATTCAAAAATGAAGTCCGTTTTACAAAATTCAAAACATATTAGTCACATTAATTAATTTAATAATTAATTCCCGCTGTCATGACAAATAGCGTGTTTTTGTGAAACAATAAGTATCAAAAGATTGATACTTGTTTAAGTCTGATTTCGAAGTGAAATTAATTCCAACGACCACTATTGGATTTAATGGTAAAAATATTTTCTAATTTCACTTTAAAACCAATTCAAATGATAATATAATCATATAAATAAATTAGATTAAAAACAGGTTTTGAATTAAAATACAACATTTTACACTATTCATTAAAAAATGAACTTTATCGGAAAAATACCAAAAAATTACACAAAGTAAAATTTGATGTCCCGATTCATAATAAGAGTTCTATTTGGTCCAAAAGAATGTATAATAGTGATCAAAACTATATTTAATGATAGTTCTCCATTAAAAGGCGATAAGTGAACCTTTAGTGAAAACTAGGGCATATACACCTAAAATTGAATTCTTTCCGTATTTTAAGTCTTTGTCTTTTATTGGATAAATGTAAAAACATTTATAAAACATATATAATCATATTTTAGTTATTTATATCCATTCCCTCTAATACAACGGCTACATGTTAACTACCATTTGAAATAATATTATTTTATTATTAGAGTGCAACGTAAGATTCCCAAGAAACTCTTTGTTGCGTGTTGGGTACGCCAACGAGCATAGAGTCCCCTTTAAAGTCATATTAATATTTTATTCAAAAATATAGATAAATATGAAAATGTCATATTCATTATTTACCTAGGGTGTAACATCCTTCCCCCCTTTTGGGAATTGCGTCCTCGAAATTTTAAAATTGCGTTTGGAAACATCCTTAAAAGTCCCACATCGGAAAAAGAGTTGGTAAAACAATCACTTTAAAATAAAGAAAGATAAGTACAAAGGTCACCCGAGTTAACCCATACTAGGATTCCATGTAAGAAAACATGGACATGGAGGAGAAAACATAGGGTCATGTTCTGATGGACAGTGATAGAAAACATGTTTAGGAGAAAGTTAACAATAAGAAAATCACAAACTTGTGATGGGTTAAACGGTGTTGGGTTCCCCAGTAGGAAAAGTAAATAGACAACATTTTTTTAAGTTAATTTTTATTGAGGAATTTATTCATAAGGATGCATAATCACTTATCATGTTCACTTTCAACTTTTACTAGATTCCTTAGTCAAACTCATATTTTTTCCAAAAGACGAGTATTTAGGGAGACATGTTCGCATTAAGAGTACTATAATCAACTTCTAGAGAATCACCTAATCCACAAAAGAGAACTATATACATCCCATGTCCTTAGGCTTTAACCAAAACCAAAACCAAAAAGGTTAGTACCGGGTCAGATAATCCAGAAAAGGATAACCCTTTATAAAAAGAAAATCTATTCTTAACCTCCAAAATTTGTCAAACAAAACCCAAAGTTCAACAAGGATCATCCGATAAACAATTTGTCCATAAAATTCATCAATGTAAAACAATATAAGATCGAAACCCAAATATTTGAAGGATTTAGTCACATAGTCTTCCAAGTTAAATCGTAACATTTATCTCCAAACAACATCAGTTGCTCCTAAAGTCTCGTATTGAAAAGTAATTAACCTAATCACATATCCTCCATGATAGGTTAATCATTTTCATAAATAACCCAAAATCAACTTACACATAATTCATAAAATCATATAACTAGAAAGAATCAGTAAAACTAACCAGGGACTTCACGTAGTCCAATGGTAGGCGATAAATACCAGTCGCACTTTGGTTGTGGGTTCGATTCCCGCAGCTTTGTCCGACGCGACGGGTAGTCACACGGTCTACGTGTTGTCCTTTTTACAAAACTATATAATTCTCAAATCATTCCCCAAAAGGGATAAAATCATAAAAAATAACCATAACATAATTTAATCTCAATTTTATCTCATGCCTTTCACTTCAAACATAACATATAGTAACCCATAATTACCTCAAAAGTAAGGATCATATAAACCCAAATGGTTCTTTATAACTATGTCCACAAAAGAAAAGATAACTATTACTTGGATAAAATTTGCCTATATTAAACATCAGGGTTACACATAATATAAAAAGTCTTCTACTGTAACCCCATCATCAAAAGAGACTTAATACTCTTAAGAATTTCATCATAACTCTTGAAGCCCTTATATGTTGACATCTTACAAATTAAACATTCTTCATGATCCATTATCCATTCCTTTCCAACTTATTCCGAAATACCTCTTTCCTACAAACAAAATCATGAATCATATCCTAAGATTCCAAAATAGGAAAACAACATTCATGAAATAGTACATACCTTTGATTGGTCATTGTCAGTTTCTTCATCCTCAATCGGAATGGCATTAGGTATTGTTAAACGAATATTGGTACGCTCTTGGTGATCCCATTCACGAAACTTCTTCATAGGAAATGTGTTTGCATAATGACCATGCACACCACATTTAAAACATTCAATTGATCACTCAGAAAGAACTTCTTTCCCTTTCCTCGAGTCAACTGGATGCTTCCTTTTTCCATGGTAGGTTCTTGCTTTATGACCTTCATTTCCACATCTATAGCATATTTCTGTCCCTTTGAAACATTTTCCTAGGTGTTCCTTTCCACATCGTTGACACATAGGTTTTTGAACACACTTACCTTTATGATTATTACCTATACTTCGATAGGGATTTGTTTCTTGCATATATGATGCCTTAGAGAAATCTCCAAGGTTTAGGTGGTCAATCATGACTCCAGATAGTTGGTTGAGGATAATCAAAAGAGTTCTCATTGCAGCTCCCATATCATTTAGTTGCTTGCTCAAAAAACTGTCACAGTTTCCTTCACATCCACTGTTACTTTGGTGCCTGCTAGATCCAGCCATTTACTAAAACCAAAAAGTTCAGTGTGAGTATATCAACAAAACCATAATGTACTAATGAGTAAGATAAACACTAAGATATACTTACTCATTCACTTTATCTAAAACCAGGACTCTTTCTGAAATCATAACCATTATGGTAATGTCACTTATGCTTAAAGAATACCCTAACCTCTAAAGTTATCTAAACCGACCTCTGATACCAAATATAAGGCCCCAGCCTTAAACCTTACTTAATCTTGAGTTATTACAAGATTACACATTGAGGATCTTTTCAGGTTTAGAGTTTTAGAGAATTAGATCATGAAACTTGAATTATACTCCACATTTAAACAAAGTGGTTACATAAAAGACAGTATTCATTCTTCCCATCAACGGAAACATATTGAAAGTAAAACATGGATTCTTTCTTGACACATCCTTGACACTATCATCACATCATTACCTTCCCCTTGACCTGTGAAAAACATTTCAAAAACATGGGATGAGCATAAAAAGCTCAGTAAGGGTTATAAAAATATAGAAAGGAAACTTGAGTTCATATATACGTAAGAATGAAATCATACTTTACCAATAAAACATAGGCACTTTAACATACCTCATAAAACCATGAATAAATCATATAAAACATAAGACATAAAGGTAACTTGAGGCATTCATAACATTCTTATGTAGGGAGTAACCCTCTTGGTTACGTTTGGAATACCCATCACAGTATATTCCCTAAATCTCTTCGGAGAAACCTCAACGTTTCACTCCTTCGCGTTACCCAATGCATTGGAGAGCTATATCAGGCTCACCCGCCCTTAGTTTATCATGGAACCACCCGTTCTTCATAACAATTCCCAAGAACCATAACATAATCGTATCACATAAAACATAACATTTCCACATTTCAATCACAATATAACATTTTAGGATATTGAAATAATGAATCCATTAAAAACCACTTTCAAAACCATTTAAAACATTTAATAAAGAGATTTTTGAATCAAAGTGTCCCATACCACCTTGAAGCTTATAAATTTTAAACCATTAATATCCATATAAATAAATCCTTAAAACCGTTTTGAAAACATGGATATTAATAAGAACAAATAATTAAAACATTTAAAATGATATTTTGGTTAAAGGGGTTTTACCAAAATTAGAGACACTTGAATACAATAATTGAGGAATAACATTTAGTCAGAACTTTATAATATCATGAGAATAAATGTATTCATGATATAATACTCCAAAGGACAGTATATACACCATATAAGAGTGAATTGGTGCATAACAACAATGAACCCTCAATAGAAATGTCAAATGTGATGAAATCCCCTATAACGAAGGTATCCTTAAATTAAGGACAAATCAATCTCAAACATATGTGTGAAAAATATAAATACACCCAATATAAGTGGATATTAATTGTAAAACAATAAAAGGTCATTCACACATATTCAATGGATGACATATTCAATGACTACATGTTGAACCCAAAGAAATCGAAATTGGGTTAAAAAGTTCCCTTGATAGCCTAACGGCATCACATCAAAATGAGTTGATGAGAGATAAAAAGTGTATCTCAATCACTTGGACATAAAATTTAAATAAATAAGGATATATTAGAACATATCCCAACATAACAATATGTAAATTAAAAGACCCAACAAAAGAAGTCTTTAAAAAAGTGGAGGGTGAAAGGTTCCCTTACCGACTTGGGTATCTTTCAAAACATACACCCCATGAAAGAAGGACAATAGATCATTGATGTAAATACTCATAAATGAAAGTATATTACACAAAGAGTAGAATAATGGGCAGTACATACACCACTCAAAGTAAATTGTGGCAAATGTAGCATAAATCTCACGGGAATAAAAGTGAGATGAAAAACCCCTTAAGAAAAATTCGGCAGCCTAACGGCGCCACTCAAAACATCCAAAATGGATTAATTAGAGGAAATAGGGTCTCTCATCATATGAACATAATATGTACAGTAGGAGTAATATAAAATAACATCCCAATCATAAGAAATATGAGCTTTAAAAGGAATGACATGAAAGAGTGTACTTAAAAAGAAAGAGAGGTGTTGGATCCCTTACCTCGGGTCCGACTTGACTCGATCGTTCTTTAACGTCCTGAATAATAAACATGAGTTAATTTATATTTGCTTAAGAACCTTTTCCAAGTTCATTATTCCTTTTATATCAATTATTTACAAGTTTTAAACATTATGTAATCATTTAAGTTAATAATGTTCATTTTGTCGGTATTTAGTTCTTAAGTCGAAAGTGGACTTCTTACAATTACATGTTGTTCATGTGGCCAAATGTTTATTATATCCAGAATTGTATTCATGTTTTAGATATAATATATGTCATATATATCCAGTACATTCATGCATTTATAACATTACATAATCATTTAGAGGTAAGAAATGAAATGCACCGTTCATGGAGACGGTAAGCCGTACGTACGCATGAATGCTACTTTCATTTATATTTCGTATTTTATAGAATGGAATAATAATGATATAAAGGTATATTATAATTCCAGTATAATATCATATGTAATATCATAGTTCCATCCTTTATATGTCCCACATATGGTATTTAACGAATCAAATCACTTTGAGGGGGCGGTAGTCCGCACTTCCTTAAATGAAGATATTGTGTTTACCCATAATGGGAACCATAAATTTTTGCCCAAAATCAAAAAAACAGAAGCTTAAGGAAAACATAAACATATTATATATCATATATAAAAATATTGACATCATAATGGCCACCTTTGAAGGTGTTAAATGAGTATTGAACAATCATCGTTTCGGGAGGCAGAATTTCGCCATCCACGGAAACCGTATGTTCTTTAACCATTTGATGTAGTTGTGTGAGAGTGTAGCTCAAATAAATCTTATAAAAACATCCTAGTATATTGAATATACTGGTTTTGTTACAAAATAAGTAAATAAAAAGAGATTAGGGGGTTGGAGAAGCAAAATAAAACAAATGAACATGAGAGAATGAATTACCCTTAAAAGTGTAACTCTTTTGTATTTGAGCCTAAAGGCTTCCTTTGAAAGGATTCTACCCAAAGGGAATCCTCTAGGATGAATATAGGGATTTGGAGAGAGTAAATGGGCAGGGTTTGGCCGAGCCAAAGGCTTGAGGAGTGTGGGAAAATAGGTAGAGGTGGGGGCCTTTTATAAGAAGAGAGGAGGGGCACCTTTGGAAAGTAAGAAATATTACTTTATTTGAAAATTTGTTTCGGTTTTAAAAGGTCCCACATTGATATAATTCATGGATAAGGTGATAAGGATTCGAAATCCACTCATCCAATTGGTTTTGGCCATGTGTAGGTTGTAGATTTTACATTATCTTTCCATTTTATTTAAATCGTTAAATAATGATGTCATCGCTGCATCATTATTATGTCATAAATAATTTAATTTATTTAATGTCTAAAAATTATGAAAAAATACTATGATGTAGGAAATATTTTTATCTTTCAAATGACTATTTATAATCAAAATTTGGACTTCTTTAACCCTACTTAAAATCTGTTTTAGTAAAACAACTCATGTTTGTGTAAATTTAATTTTAACATTAAATAAAAATATATTATTGTCATTTTCCAACTAAAGTGGATCCATGGGGTCCCCAAGTTGGCCCATGGCTTGTCGTGGTCGGCCATGACTCGCCCAATAGGTTTAGGAAAAGTGTTATGGTGTTTTCACATTCTTATAATATCATTTTTACCTTAAACTACACTAATTACCATTAATCGCGATTAAAAACTTAATAAGTTACTATTCACCAAAAAATTATTTTTATCCCATTAAAACACATTTTACTTCTTAATGACAACCATGTATGTCGTATTTTTGAAAATCAAAACACAATGATGGCAAAATTTCATTTAAACGGAAAATCAGTTTTTATAAGTACCACTTAGTGGTTTCACAATTCATCAAAAATTGAAGTTTTTCAGAAAAATCCCAAAAATTCACCCTAAGCTATATTTGAAATTCAGAATTCAAAAATGAAGTCCGTTTTAAAAAATTCAAAACATATTAGTCACATTAATTAATTTAATAATTAATTCCCGCTGTCATGACAAATAGCGTGTTTTTGTGAAACAATAAGTATCAAAAGATTGATACTAGTTTAAGTCTGATTTCAAAGTGAAATTAATTCCAACGACCACTATTGGATTTAATAGTAAAAATATTTTCTAATTTCACTTTAAAACCAATTCAAATGATAATCTAATAATATAAATAAATTAGATTAAAAATATGTTTTGAATTAAAATACAACATTTTACACTATTCATTAAAAAAATGAACTTTATCGGAAAAATACCAAAAAATTACACAAAGTAAAATTTGATGTCCCGATTCATAATAAGAGTTTTATTTGGTCCAAAAGAATGTATAAGAGTGATCAAAACTATATTTAATGATAGTTCTCCATTAAAACGCGATAAGTGAACCTTTAGTGAAAACTAGGGCTTATACACCTCAAATTGAATTCTTTCCGTATTTTAAGCCTGTGTCTTTTATTGGATAAATGTAAAAACATTTATAAAACATATATAATCATATTTTAGTTATTTCTATCCATTCCCTCCAATACAACGGCTACATGTTAACTACCATTTGAAATAATATTATTTTTTTATTAGAGTGCAACGTAAGATTCCCAAGAAACTCTTTGTTGCGTGTTGGGTACGCCATCGAGCATAGAGTCCCCTTTAAAGTCATATTAATATTTTATTCAAAAATATAGATAAATATGAAAATTTCATATTCATTATTTACCTGGGGTGTTACAATAGTTGAAACATTGAATATTAGTATTTTCTTTCTTCCCTTTCATTCTTTTTTATGACACTTTTTTCCACACTTATAACAAACACCCAGTCCTGTCAGGCACTTCATTGTTTGATTATTTATATAGTTATCACATGTGGGAAAATAATTCATTCCCTTATACCGTTTATCCATTTTTTCTCTGCCATCCATTTCGTATCTGGATTCCCTTCAAATCCATTGAACATAGATAATTCATTACTTATCAAATTAACGCATGATACTATTTCCTTATATAGTAAGAATACACAGGATATTATTTCCCTTAGAAACAATAGCTTAAGACAATGAAATACATGATTATTTTTACTCTTTCGATCATACACATTGGTTGCGTTCTCACTATTTCTACTAGAAACTATTTCTTGATATTGTCATACACTATAATAGGTTTTGAATAATCATTCATAATTCAAAACTACCAACATAATTAACATAAATTGAAAATTTATGCATATATAATATCATAATAATAAATATGGTTCTTTTGGAGACATATTTAATCATAAATCCTCCATAATGGTTTGTAATGAAAATTTGAATTATCCTATGTATATCCCACGTCGTGTCAGACCTTTTGTGCAGTAAGGCCCATTTTCATTTACCAGGTTTCCCAGAGTCAGGCTAAGAGCACTTTGTTAGTGTTGTTACTCTTAGGTACATATGTGTCAGAACTATGTCCATTTCTTGTATTCTGACTTGTATTTATTTATTGAAAACCTCATAAAATCTACACATTTACAAAAGTCTATTAAATTCTTATACATTAATCCTCAAAGTCTACCATAGGTTATTGTTCCCAAATAAGATTTTATCTAAATTTATTATCCATGGTTACTGATAAAATTCCTCACATACCAACTGTAATGCCCCGACCCCAGTTTCCCATAGATGGTGCATGATTTTAAATAATTGGCATGATTACAAGGAATAATGTCCTAAAGGACTGATCTATTTATCATTCTTGTAAAAAAAATTAGATATAAGAACATAACATAACAATTTTGAACATAAATTACAGCATAAATAATTCATTGAGAACACTATTATTCACCTATCTTAACAATTAATATCAATCATAATACACTCATTGGCATCCTAGGACAATAAATCATAATTAAGGGGTTAACATTGATATTCATTAAGGGTAACTGATTCAGAAGAAGATATAAAAATTTAAGGAAAGACATATAATAAATATAGAATCATTTTAAAAAATAATCGAGAATATTATATATAATACTAAATTAATCATTAACATATAAACATGCACATAGAAATTTTACTATTTGAATGATCACAAGTAATAAGTAATTTCATAATGAGGGAATGCATAATGTCATACATAATAACTACTACGTCAATGCCTTGTGCCAAGAACATTCACCAATATTCTCTCAAGTCCTTATGCAAAGATTGTAGTTTCTCTCACGAGACCTACTAAAGCATCATGGGGAAATAGAGGCCCCCACCCAACACTTATTTTTTACAATGCATTCTTTATATGAAAAGGGTCAAACATAACATAAAAATTCTTATTAAACTCACATACAAAATGTAAATACTTTAACCATAAGCAGTGAGTGCCATAAAAATAGAACATCCACAGTCAAACATATCATAAATCGATCAATATAATATGGAATATTGTATCATTATAAATCAATATCAATACATCATAAAATCCAACAATAGATGCTGACATTGAAGAAATCAATAAATAAACATTTGTGATAAATATATCATTATAAATTGGTATCATTTAAAAAACAGATAAATATAAAAGAAATAATTTATTTTGAAAATATTCATATATGCTTGTAAGGGATGATTTAAAGGTTTTATAAGGGTGGAAAATTTCCATAGCTTTTGCAAAAGTTAAAAAAATCTTTCATTAATTTTATAAAATTGTCATAAAATACCATATTTGTAAAATGATTGAAAGATTACTTTCAATAAAATTTATAAAATGTCAAACATGGATATAAATGAATTAGAACCATAATCTAGGAAATAGTAGAAATATTTTTAAATACCATTTTATGTAACATGTATGTGGATTATAAAGACGTCATAAAATAATATTATATATAAAAAACCAATGATAATAATGAGATTGTAAAATTAACCATTACCTTATATCTGATAGTCTATATATGTGTTGAAACAACACTAATAATATTTATGATATCAAATATTATTATTTTATGACATTATATTACCTATTTATTAAAAATTCCAAGTTAATGAAACATTTTGAGTAATATCGTCGTGTTTATTGTACTTGTTTTGACTTTTTATTCTGGATCATATAACATAGATCATGATTTAAATACTTCTAGGAAGGTATTATTTTATTTATATATAATATATATTCATAATATTAATATATATATATATATATAATGGAATACACCATTCATGGAGACGGTAAGTCGTATGTATGAATGAACGTTGTTTCCGTTTTCTAATCGTATTGAATGAAAGTAAGTGGGGGAAATTTATGTGTTTGTGTGTGTGTATATGTATATATACTCCTAGTATAATTATTAAGTCTTATATATCTAACTTATTAAAAATATTTATTCTTATAATCATTCTTTGATGATGAACATGGAAGATGAGACTCATCATGTCCTGGAGACGGTAAGTTGTACGTACGTATGAGTGATGAAATCATTTCCTCAATGATTAAATGGTGTGGAATTAGATGGTACATAAATTATAAAGAAACATTTACATGTTATATTTATTATTTAAATTTATTATACTCGATATTATTTCCATCCAAATAATGAAGTGTTGAATAATAAACTACACCACAACATATAGATATTAAGTTGTTTGTAAGCACGTATGGCGACTTTGCAATTAATAGGTTAGATAGATTAATGAATATGATTGTACCATATTAATAATAAAATATAAATATATATAAGGTACTGAAGTTAGTATTTTAGTATGGAAACAACAACAAAAGAGGAAGTAGATGAAGAAAATAACATTGAAGGTGTTTATAAAATAATTACATCTTCTTTGGGATCTTCCTTTTGATTTGAAAAAAAGAGATACATATGAAATATTTCTGATCAATATAAGGCTTATATGATGAATTTAGGGCAGTTCGAATGAAATTTGAGCAGGGTTTGGCCAATCCAGTTGAATTTGGAGGTTTGAATTTAAGAGAAGGGTAGTAACCTTTTATATGAGTGGTGAGAGGTACTTTAGGAAAAGCTTGAAATATTAATTTATTATAAAATTATTTTCAATTTATAATTGCTCTAAATGGATTTATTTATGAGATATGGTGGGGATGGGTCATATGCCTCTAAAAAATAGGTTTTAGACATGTTTAGTTCACCATATAAACCTTCTATTTTAGATTTAACTCTTTGTTAAATGAATTCACTTTTACCACGTCTTCTTGTTGTTTTATACTACATGGTTTATATAGTAACTATTAAATTAAAAAATGATATAATGTGGTAATTTAATGGCATATGTATCATTATTTATGTCATTTGGATGAATCATATATTTTTATAACTATTATATTCTTTAATGAAATACTTTTTGTTTTAAAAACCCATTTAGGTCAATTTGGACAATATCTAGTATTTGGTTTTTTATAATGACATCAAAACATGATTACTTCGGAAAAAATACATTTAATCAAATATAATATGACATATTAACCTATAAATTATTTGGATGGCATCAAAAGATTCATTTTACATTGATTTTAATCTTTAAAATACCGCTAATTTAAATATTTCTTTAATATGGTAATTATTTCATCATCATTGTGCCATAAATAAATTTAAATATTTACTCTCTAAAAATAATAAATAAAATACAATGATGTAGGGAATCGTTTTATATTTATATTGAATATTTATAGTCTATTTTATCTTATTTATAACCATTTATTAAAAATATTATATTTATTAAAATTAGAATTTAACACTTTTAACACTTCTTTAAATAAAATATAATAAGTGTCCTAATTTTACAGAAGTGTATCAAATAGGATAATATTTTTTCAAAAGGATCATTTTGGTCTAAAATCACATATACAATAGAATTAAGACATCTAATGGGGTAATTATATACTATTATAATATAATTTTTCATTTACTTTCCCTATTTACATTGAAGTGTGTAAAAAAAATTCAAAAGTTACTATTCACCAAAAATTATTTTCATTCTACTGAACAACATTTTAAATACTGATGACAACCATGTCTGTTGAATTTTTAAAATTAAATTAATTGAAGCAGTAAAATTAAATATAATGCAAATTTTCCAATGTTCTTGAAGGCCGGTAAAAGATGTTAAAAGAGTCTATAAAATAATATATATATAAATAATCTTATAATAAAATGACTCCAAAGAATTTCATTATAATAATATATCTATTTTTTATCTATTTTTACATTTAAATATATTTTAATTAAAAATAAGTATTTAAATTAAAAATATTGTTTTCATGTACTATATAGTAGTTTTTTTTATTCATAAAAAATTGAATGTTTTCAGAAAAATACCAAAAAAAGCACCATAACCTAATTTTGATATTATGAATTCAAAAATGAAGTCTACATTTCCAAATTCAATTTTTAGGAGTGTCTGAAGTTAATTATAGATCACAAGAGGACATAAAAAGTGGTTCTTTTAATCAAATAGAGTTTCTAAATATATAACTATTTTAAAAAAATGTATACATTTCATTATAAATATTTTTTATTTATGTTTAAACATTATAAATGACATTTAAATTTTTTTACTATTCATATTACAATATTTACTTAATATATAAATATATCATTTAAAGAATTATAATACTAATGTGTTGTTTCGGAGAAACTCAATCTTTTAAATAACGCAAACCAAGTTGGTGTTGCACGCTATATAGGCTATTAAATTACATTAAAGGGATAATGTAATATAAAATATTGGTGTGTTACATAATTCAACCTATCATTAATAACAACAATGTAATCTCCCCTTTTTATTAGATAACGTTTCCTCAGATTGTATAAACAGATAATATTTTAATGTTTTGTTTCCTTGAAATAAGTTATATAATACTTGAAAAAATAAAACATTCATCTAATACACTTGAAAGGATTCCTAATAGGTTAATCATATGTAATTTTACTTCTTTTCATAACCTAGGGATATACATCAATGAAATACGTTCGGAAAAGGCCATGTAAGGGAATGAATGGTTAACATTATATTTTTTTCTTATAGAATATAAATTATAAATCAAGGTATATCATAAAAGAGTGAGTAATTAAAGAATAGGAAAATCATAAATAAAATAAAATGATTCATATAATAGTAATGCTTCTATAATATTTGAATGATACTATTATAAAAATATCACTATGGTTTTCCTAGAGGTGTCATTAATATTTCCAATGATATTAACCAAGGTATCAAAAATAATTTTCATCTCTAGATATTAAATTAGTTACCCAATGCATTGAAGAACTATTATGTAGAACACATAATATAGCATTATAATTGTGATCCAAATAGATTATAATAAAACATTTCATAAATAAACTATGTATCATAACAAATGGGTTTTATAAAAAATCATGGGATTTTATAAATAGTTTAAAGATGATATCTTTATGTCATTTATAACCCATAGAAATTGAATAAGGGATTTATGTGTGTAAATTATTGAATAAAATAAATCCTTTTTACTAGTTGGTGAATACCCCTTGATATTAAAGTGTCTTGGGAATTCACATGAAGAAAATAAATGATAATTTTTTAAAGAAAAAAAAGATACATTTGTGAGAAGATATTTTGGCATCATATTGGGTAAAAAGCATGGTTTTATAAAAAGGTAAAAATAAATGGGACAAGGGTATGAGTTTCATAAAAGAAAATTAATATAGTAAATTTATATCATTAAATGTAAATAATAACGTTTTTTAATATTTTAAAGACATACCCCATAAAAAGTGAACATGAATGAAAAGGATAAGTTCAGATTTCCCTTACCATGATGAGTTTTTCATAAATTGTTAGGATAAAGACCATAATGTCTTGATGATGCTTAGAGATGAATAATTTGGATGTAAAAATATCATATAGTCATTTAGAAACATTTTGTAATGAAATAAAATGGTGAAATTCATGGAGATTTTTATCGAAGGGTGGTATTTGTATTAATAATTTCTTTAGACACCTATGTAGTTGTAAATGAAAAACCATGGTATGGTCCATGGTATTCTACCATTGTATTGGAAACATGGGAAATATATTATGAAATTATAATCCAAAAGAGTATACCAATATTTTATATTACTTATTAAATCATTATGACATAATTATGAGGTCATTAAACATTCTGAAAAACTCAAACTGTATTTTTATTATTCACAAAAAAATAATGTATTTCAAAACATTCTAATAAATTCACCCAAACATATTTTAAACAATCTGATATCAAAAATGATATTTATTTTATTATCATAATTCACTTAATATGATAAATTTAACAATAAAATACAAAAAATCTTTAATTTATTAAAAAAAATATCGGAGAGAAAATAAATACTGAAATTTCTAGCACTTGAAACAAATAAAATTATTTTATGAGGAATATTTAGAGAAGAGTGTTTTATGATACTATATCATTAAAATAATTATTACTCATAAAAAATTACTATATTATAATAATTATAAATTTTTTAAAAAGTACTATTTCTGTCTGAAAAATCAATTTATCATAGTACCCATATTTTAAAGAAAAAATAATCTCAAAAAATAATTGATGGAAATACAATTTTATTCATGAAAATGTATTATACATTATGTAACTAAATCCCTAACATATAACCCATTATAACACCCCATGTACATCCTTAGGGTATGTTGTGCGATGGTGATTGACTATTGGGGCGGCTGGGCTAACTTTTCCTAACTGGTAATTTCCAATAACATAAACATCTCTCATGGGTGATTTCATTCAAACATTAATTATTGAAAGACCTCTTGTATTTGGTCAAGGTAGAAGCCTGATGATGCCACCTCCCTCCCATTTTCTAAAAAATGGGTATTGTATACCATGACAATACAGGTTGTGGCCATCATTAATCCTTTAGATATTAATTATACTTTTCAATTTCTAATAAAAAAATATAATTATATTGTAAATATTTATATCAAGAGTATTGTTTCAAATGGTAATTTTAGCTAATTGGCTTGATTGACCAAAAATCAAGAAACAAATGAAATCCAATGGCCACATTTTGAATTATACTCACTCTATTGTTAATGAGATATGATTTTGTTTAGTATAAAATTATATAACACTTATTTTATCAGGAAACATATTATATTCAAAATGATCGGGTCACTAAAGATCCTAGGATAAAATAAAACTTGTAGATCTCCAAAGAAGATTATGTTCCATTGAGAGGGGGTGAGTAGGTGATACACTCATTTTATGAAATATTTTTTACTTTTTAATTCAATATCATGAATGTGTTAAAGATCTCAATCAACTCTATGGTATCTATGAATCTCACCTCATGTTCAGTATAAATAATTGAGGTAGAATAACATATTATTTAAAAGTTTTGGTAAAAATTCATACATATTTACTTGTTGGTTATACCACCTAACATAGATTCTCCAATATAATCATATTATCATTTATGGCGATTTTGTCATCAACCAGTTATACACCCCCCATAATCGGTCATATAATTTGTTCTTGTAATACCCCCTACCCCAATCCAACTCTTCTTACATAGTTGGATATATCCTCTAACAATATTATCCAGTTCCTATATCAAACAAATATTGTTTTTCAACTCTATCTTTTCCCAAGATATTCCTAAATATCTTGGCCCAAACATGAAGACTTTTTATTCTCCCATCACCAGCTAGGACACATAACATTTATTTAGGATTGATCCACTATTGGATGATCATCTGATCTTCCTCTAAAATCTCTCTGAATCAGAAATAGTTTTGTACAAATTATGTAACTTCAATACACATTATCAGTTATTTCCTCATTTCTAAAAAATATATTACTTCTATAGATATTTTATAGCTTTAATAAAACAAATTCCCACATTTTAAACATTTCTTCTAATGATAAAGATTCATCCTCAGTTTAAATTGTAAATGCGAGGAACCAAATAAATTTAATATTATATTAGGAAAGAATGAAAAAGAAAAAAATCAAAAAACTGAAAATTAGAATGAAAATTCTCCTTATATTCTACTCAACTTTATTATCAATATCAATATACACTAATCATTCATAGCATATCTTACATACATTTCTTAATCATCATAGAAGTGTAATACAATTCATGGAATATCACATTGTAAAATCATGTACATATTTATTAATCTTTTATTTCAACTACATTACCATATTTTAATAATTATCATTATGTTTTTAACATGTGATTATTCATAAATTATATCATGTATACATGCACTTTCCACATTCAATTATCTTTTTCACAAACTTGAAATGTTATGAATTATTTTTTGTAGGAAAGTATCATTCACTTCCTCCATAATTTCTCTCTTTATTTTTGAGTTAATGTGGCTCAATATATTGACATATGCATGAAATTATGAACCATATTCTTTACACAAAACTAAATGGTTGTGGATCAAAATCCTTCTATGCAAGAGTGTATGCATCCTTCTCAGACAACACCATCCCACTAGTGTAGTGTAACTCAATATTCATGTAATCCATATGGAATGAACATATAAAAATATTGAAATACCAAATAGATTCACAGATGAATTTGATTGAGAATATATTTGAGTACTAAATATAAGTTTATTTACAATGGGATCTATTATATGATATAGTAGAGTGCTTTAAAGAATTTATTCATGAAACAAATCTATTCAGAGTGTCCTATTTTTCTTCTGAAAAATGACAGCCTTGTAAATATAAAAGTACAAAATACTTGAGGTGAACCCTTGAAATTAACATAAATTTATCCACATTATCACCTAGTATAATTTTGTTGTATCAAGGTTTCATGAAAAATTTATTTTCATGGATTTCCCGAACCCTGAATCTTTCTGTGTTTCTCTAAATATCAACACTAAGAAACGAGTCACCTTCTCATAAATTAGTTTTCATTTCATCCTCATATTTATGTGATGTGTATTTCATGACACTCTATATTTTAAAACAATCTCTCATATTATATTGTAGAGGTTTAAACCACCTCATGTTTTTTCAAATCTTTTTGATATAATTATAATCATTTAATGATTTTGTGCATATAATATGAAGATACTAGTCTTAATATTAATATGAATCATTAACTCTATATTTCCAGATAGTATCAACTACTACATATGGGTAAATGATGCTTATATTAAATTTCATCAAACCAGTTTTTTTTGGAGTCTATAAGTTTCAAGGAGGTTCAAATATGACCACATCACTATGGAACCACTCAAAATACATATATAAGACTGTTTTGGTTATGTGTGAATCTTTTTAAATAGAGGAATAATATTTCTACAAAAAATTTACATCATCAATGTCGGAAAGGAGGTGGTGTCATTGGGATTCTCTCTTGACCAAGACCATGCCTAGCTTCAACAATTTATGCCTGAACGGAAGCACTTGTGAGAGAAGTGGAAGTTGAAAGATATTACCACCCAGATGATGTTATCCAAGCCACCCCAAGAGTCTGTCACCATCACACACCTTAGCCTCTGGTCTTATACAGTTTATATAAGAGGATTTTAACAATACCCTAGTACTATGATTATGTAAATTATTTTTGTATAGAGAATATACATTCATTTTATTGTTGTTAATTTTTAAATAACTTAAAATGAAAAAATATCATTTTCAGGTAATTAAGAAATATGTTTTGATGAATTAATGGATTTTGGAATTAAATAATTTTTTTACAAAATATTATTACTAAAGTATATTTTATATAATTTAAATGACAATATAATTATTATTAATATGATTTATATTTTTTTTGAGGTTAGAAAGATATTTTTGTCAAAAACCATGACTTTTCGATAAATGTCAGTTTTTATTTTATAATTAAAAATTCAAATATTTATAAAGTTATTTATATAAGTGAATATTATTTTTTGGATTCACGAAGTGAAAATTATCTAATTGTAAATTTTTCTTTATTTTCCGGGATAGTTTAATTTGTTGCGTAAAAATTAAGTACCGTTTAATTATATAATGTGTTTTTTGACAACATAATGACCCAATAATTATATAATAAAATACAATAAATGGGTTTTTCAGAAAATGTATGCTTTACCGTTGAAATAATGTTATTTTTGTTTTATTTGATTTATTTTACAAAGCCTTAGTGAACCCACCATGACTTAAAATACATTTTTTATTTTAAAATCGAATTCCTTGAGCGTGTAACTCACCTCCACATAAGAAACCCTATTATTTTAAGAAGTTAGGCCCTTGTAATTATGAAGCAATGTTTTCCAATTCCCTTTGGAAAATACCATGGGCACAAACAATGGGTTGGTTTGTGGTTTTGATTAGTTTAATGTGTGGTGACCCTAACATAAATAATAATGAATTCTCTCTCTTTCCCTATATAACCCCACCTAAGATCCCATATTCACCTCATTAAAAGTATTTTTATTTCATCCAAATCCGCCCTTCTCTCTCTGTAATCCTTCCATGGTGCCCCATGCTCCCAAGAAGCCTCTCTCAATCACATCCATAGCCTTTGGGATCACACTTCTATGTAAGGGATTCCTTCCATTATCATATTGACATGTTTCATAATATTGATATGTCCTTTTATTTTCAATTATAAATGTTGGGGTATGATTTTGAACCTCCACTTACTTCCCTCGTTATGTTTGAATGATGATAAAACCCTTTATCTATCATTAATTCCTTCAATGTGCACATGTTATATATGTTGAAATTGCAGAAGGAATTTATCACCTCTCATTTACATTCAATCATTTATTTTGTATTGGAGTCTAAATTATATTAATATTTTTGGGACATATATAAATATATATATGTGATACTGTTACTATATATTTCATGTACATATGATGAGATAACCCTTCCACTCTCATCAACCCATTTTATGAATTTCTATTTGATGTCGTTATGCTACTGAAATTGCACCAAAATTTTCATGACAAAATCATTGTTTAGTGAATACCATACCTACTCCTCTATCATGGGTATTCAACTTTATGAACATTTACTTGTTGATTTAGGACTTAAATTTATTTCTTTCACATCTATTATTCCTAGAATGTGTTATGATGTTAATGAATCCATGTTTCATGATCTATGTCGCACAATTATGCATGAAATTAAATGATTATTAAGGGTGCTCCCTAATAGTACTCCAATACATTATTAAATAATAGTATAAAGATGCATCATGTATAATGAGTGTTTTCTCATGCGAATTCATATGCAATGAGGGTTTACTCACACTTCATGTTCAATGAGGGTTTACTCATGCTCCATGTGAAATGATCCTTGTATCATGATAATATCATGTAAAATGTTGTTTCCACATCTCTATGTTATGATTATCATGATTTTTCATGTCATTATGTTCATGTTTATTTTATTCTCCATTGATATTCCTATTCTCTAACATGTATTTTATTTTTAATTATATGCATTGTTTACTCTCTTAATGGTCTTTATAGCTCACTATTTTCTTATGCATGTCCTCAGGTTATCCCATGCTACACTAAGTACAAGGGAATGAGGTGGTCATTTAAAAGAAGTTTCAAATAAAGATATTGTTTTTCATGTTTTAAGTCATTATGTAATGCTCAAAATCCCAAAATATATGAGACCTTTTGATCATCCATGTTGTATCATGTGAAGTGTTTATGTAATAAATAATGTTTAAGTGGGTAATGAAGAGCAAGGTTGTTGTAGTTGGTATGAGATGATAGATTTTTTTAATTTTGGGATTAGGTCTGAAAACCTTAGTGAAGACTTAAAGATAAGACTAATTATAATAAAAACATCTCTATGTTTTGGTGAGTGTTGAGTAAGTTGTTTATGAAAAAAAATACATCCCCTGTCTCGATGTGAGTAGGCAGAGGCAGCTCTGGCACATAAGTCTCCAGGAGTAAAAAATATGACTAAGTGTTTTCGCCATGACCCAAGGTAACCTGATACACACCAACATTCCTTGTTACATTCTTGATTATAACACTCTTAGAGGATTATATTTTGTAAATTCATAAGCGTAGTATGAACCATTATTTAGGTAATTAGAAAAAGAAAATTCCCCTAAGAATATATGTTGGTATGTAGATCATGGGTAACATAGATTGAAGCCTATAGATTCATAAGATGAGGAAATAAAATCTATTTATATGTCATCCGTTTTCCCCTTTGAGTAACCATTATGTTTTACCCCTAACATTCCTTTAATTCCAGCCAAAAACCGGCAATAGTATGACTCATGCTAATGCCAGCGGGAAAGACCAATGTGATGACTATTCTAATGAGATTACCAATCCTATGGGAGTAGGAATTGAAATCATTATCATAGTACAATCTCAGTTAACTCAATATTTGAATAGAAACATGGTTCTAGGGGAACGTTCAACCCCCTATGAAAGAACAAGTCTCTATCCAGAGATTTATGAGATTAAGGCCTCCTACTTTTAATTGACTATATAATAACTCAATCTCTTAATAATGTATCCACTTCATTGAAATGATATTCTCTATCCTTCAATTTCATGAACAAGAGAAGGTTCTTCTGACTTCTTATCATATAGAGGGTGAATCTGATCAATGGTGGACATTGATAAAAAATATGAAGCTTGAGGAGGAGATCGAGGCATTGGAATGGAAGGATTTCTAGAAATTCTTTTTTGATAAATGTTTTTCTCGCACCCTACTTCTTAATAAGGAAAGGTACTTCCATTAACCTAATAAAATAGATGAAAAATCCATCAGATCATATCAGGAAAACAACATAAGGCTTGCACGATATGTTTCAGGATTTCTCGTTACCCCCGAATGCAAGGTTGATCGCTTCTTTGGTGGGTTGAAACTTAGCATTTGGAAGGCCTTTGAGATCTATGACTTCGACAGCTGTGAGGACATTTTCTAGTGTTCTATCAACGTTAAATGGAGATCCGTGAATCTCAGGGGGTGTTATGTGGATAATAAGAGTAGGATGGAATTTAATTCTGGCGGTCCAATGGATAAATCCAACGGTTCTAAGAAAATCCAGCACCCCACATGTCAAAGATGTGGAAATAAGCACCCTGAAAATAGCCTCAAGGCGGCGAGAAAATGTATTATGTGTGGAAGATAAGTGAGCCTATTAGTTAACTACAAAAAAAACCTTCAGCTATGATAGTGGAGAGGAATGATCTGTTCAACTCTCAACACATTTTTCAATGATTCAACTGCAACGAACCAGGGCACCATGAAAATATATTTCCTATGACATGGGTTTTCAGAGGCCACCAACAACCTCCAAGGCAGTAAGGGAGATCTTTTTCCATCTCTACCACTAATGTGAACCCCAACAATGAAGTGGTGATATGTACTATAGATATTAATTCATGAATTGTGAACTCACTTTTTGATTATGGTTCTACACAATATTTTATACCTAAAAGAGTAGTTTAACAATCCCTACACAACCACAAACCATGGTAGTAATGTTGTTGGTGAGTAAAAAAAAATGGAGAAATAATTTCATCACCTGAATGTAACTCATCCCCTCTCTTAATTTTAGGATTGAAAATCCTGAAAAACCAAATCATACTCCCTCTAGTGTAATTTGATTGAATTATCAACATATATTGGATTTCCTTGTATAGAGCCAATATAAATTTTCATTAGAGTGAAATCACTCTCCATATAAGGAATCAACCCTAGATTCAATACTTGTTCTAAGAGGTTGATTAATATTCTTTAGCACCATAATCCAAAGTGTATATATTACCTCCCTTGAGTATGCGTATCTAGATCAAATGATTGAGTATAAAGAAGAACCCGCGTTGAATACACGCCTATTGTGAGGGAAAATGATGAAGTGTTTCTTGATGAATTTCATGGTCTTCCTCATATAAGATATGTTGAATTATAAGTTTTCCATATACCTGGGGAATTTAAAATATCGAAGACTCCATATAGAATGGTTGTTGTGGAGCCTGTAGAGCTGAAGAAACAACTACAGGAGAATCTAGATAAAAGGATTATACACCTAAGTGCTTCACCATAGAGTGCAACAGTACTCTTCATCAATATGAAGGATGGGTCAATGCGCCTTTAAATTGATTATTGTGAGCTCATAAAAATCATGATAATTAACATGTTTCCTCTTCCTCCAATTGGTAACATGTTTGATCAGCAATGTGGAGCACAATACATCTCCAAAGTGGATTTGCAGTCAGGATATTACCAAGTAAAGTTGAAGAAGGAGGATATCCCCATGATTGATTTTCATAGAAGATATGGGCACTATAAATTCATAGTAATTCCTTTTTAACTCAATAAATTATCCAGAAATCTTCACGAAATTGATTAATAGTGTCTTTAGAGATTACCTCAACACATTTGTGGCAGCCTTTATAGATGATATTCTAATATATTCCCAAACCAAGGAGGATCACAAGGAGCATCTAAGAATAGTACTAAAGACCTTACAGAAAGGAGAATCACTATGAAAAGTACAAAAAGTGTGAGTTCTGTTTGAAGATGGTCTCATTCATGGGCCATATCAACACAAGCACTGAGATATATTTGGATCCCTTGAAGATAGTTGCTATAAAGTGATGTATGAGGCCAACATCGGTAAGGAATATCTATATCTTCCTTGGATTAGCTGGATATTATCACTAATTTGTGAGACATTTCTCATCACTTTCCAACCCTCTAACCATGATAACTCATAGGAGAGTATAGTTTTCATGGAGAGATGAATGCGAAGAGTGCTTTAAGGAATTCAAAAATAGGATTATCACTGTGCACATACTCCAACTACCCACAAGTGGAGAACTTTTTGTGGTATTTAGTGATGCTTAAAACAAGAGAATGGGGTGTGTGTGATGCATAATGATAAAGTGATAGCCTACACCTAATGGTAGGTAAAAATTCAATACGAAAATTCTCCGAGACATGATCTAGAGTTGCAGACAATGATCATTGCATTGAAAATATAGAGGAATCATATCTATGGGGAGAAGTGTGAGATATATACAGATCACAAGAGCCTCCAATATAAATTCCCATAGAAAGAGAATATTATGATCTAACAAATAATGATTGAAATCATCAAGCATTATGACTACTCAATCCACTACCATCCCGATAATGCAAACAAGGTGGTAGATTCTCTAAGTAGAAAGGATCCTACATCTTTATCAATGATGATAATTGAAATGGATCCAATCATCTTAGATTTATAGAGGATGGACATGAGAATTATTAAGTGAGGAACATCATCAATCTGTTCTCAAATGATTGCTCAACCGTCCCTCGTGGAGAAAATAAATGGTGTGCAATGAAAGGATGTGGAAATTATGAAAAGGATGGAAGATATTAAAAATAGGAAACCCTCGGATTTCATGGCTGAAAAAGGATGTAATTATGAGATCTGGGTCATGATTATATGTACAATCTATTATAGAGATAAAAAAGGATCTTATGAATGATGCACGTAGCTCCACCTTTTCTATTCACTCAAGGAGCACAACGATGTATCGAGATCTCCAAGAAAACATGTTGTGCGACAATATGAAATTGGTGGTTGCTGAATATACAGAAATGTGACCTGTATGTCACCAAGTGAAGGTAGAGAGGTAAATGTATTAGTGAATGATGCAACCACTACCCATACCAACATAGAAGTGGGAAAACATTAACATGGACTTTTTCCCTGGACCTCCAAGAACATTCATATGAAACAATACTATATGGGTCATTGTGGATCATTATACCAAGACATCTCACTTTATCGTGATTCAAGAGGAATTCTTATTAGAAAAAAATACACATATTAACATCAAATATATTGTAAGGCTTCATGAAATACCACTATCAAATGTATCTGATCGTGATCTGAGATTCACCTCAATGTTCTGGGAAAGTATCCAACATGCTCTAAGCACTGAACTAAACCTCAGTATGGTCTATCATCATCAAACTGATGGCCAATCTAAGCGAACTATTTAGACACTAGAGGATATGATAAGATCATGTCATATGGACTTCAAATTAATATGGGACCATCATCTTCTACTGGATGAATTCTCCAACAATAACAGTTTCCACTCGAGCATCCCAATGTCACAATATAATGTCATTTGTGGGAAAAGGTGAAGAACACCGGTGTGTTGGGATGATGTCAGTGAGAGTAAGCTACTAGGACCAAAATTGGTCGATGAAATGGTGGAGAAGGTGAAAATCATTCAGCAGCATATCAAGGCAGCCCAAAGTCGATAGAAGAGTTATGCAGATAACCTTCGACGAGGCCTTTATTTAATCATTGGAGAGATAATATTTCTATGCATATCTCCATGGAAGAAGGTCATGAGGTTTGGAAGGAAAGGGAACTTAAGTCCTATATACAACGACCCATTTTATATTCTTTATCATGTCGGGGTTGTGGCCTGTCGATTATCACGTCTACCTACCATAGCCAAATTACATGATTCCATTCAGGTATCCATCTTAAGGAAGTAAATAAAAAACCCTTCACATGTACTCTATTCAGAGGTAGTACAATTTGAGGATGATCATTTCTACAAGGAGCAACATGTTCTGATCTTAGATCATACGAAAAAAGTTCTATGAAATAAGATAATACCTCTCATCAAGCTATTGTGGAGAAACTACTTGTTTGAGTAAGAAATGTGGGAATCAAGGAAGTGAAGATACATGGTTACCCACATCTGTTTTAGTGTGAGAAAAGGAAATTTAAATGGTGAAATTTCTTTAGGGGGGAAGATTATAATGACTTAAACATTTATCAATTAAAATTCATCTTGATCTAATTAAATGTATTATTAAGAAAATAGGTTATATAAGATATGCACTTCCTATGTTTTATGTTATAAGATTTTAAAATACCATTATGAATTGTGACCATTGCTAGTATAGGTGTTGAATAGTGATAACATTATTAGTAATAATATTGAGCTTTAAAAAATAAGATTTACCCAGAAAAAGGAATCGATGGCCTCATCCAATAGACTTTTCCCTTATGAAGCCCATTATTTTGAGCTCAGAAAAGAGGTGGAATCATTCGAATTTTCTCTTGAACAAGCCCATTCCTAGCTTTATCATGTTATGTTCAAATGGAACTGCCTACGAGAGAAGTGGAAGTTGATAGAGATTACCACCCGAGCGATGTTATCCAAGCCACCCCAAGAGTTTATCACCATTGCACACCTTACCCTTAGGTCTAATGCTGGTGTTATAATGGGTTATATAAAAATACCCAAGTACTATGATTATATACATTATTTTTATATAGAAAATATACATTCATTTTATTATTGTTACACTGTAAATTATATTTAATGCAGAAATAACATTTTTAGTTAATTAAGAAATCTAATTTGGTGAATTAATGGATTTTGGAATTAAATAATATTTTAATTAAAAATTATGACATTATTAATTTTTATATAATATAAATTTCTTTATAATTATTATGAAGATGATTGTGATTTTTATTATGGTTTGAAGGTTATTTTTTGTAAAAACCCATGAATTTTCAAAAAATGTACGATTTTATTTAAAAAGAAAAAATTCACATATTTAGAAAATTATTTAGATAAAATGAATATTATTTTTGGTATTGGGAAGTTGGAATTATCCATTTATTAATTTTTCATATTATTCTGAGATAGTCTAATTTTTTGGTAAAAAATAAATACTGTTTAATTATGTAACATGTTTGATGACCTTGTAATGACCTAATAATGATGTAATAAAATACTAGAAATGGGTTATTAAAAAAATATATGTTTTAACATTAAAATAATTTTAATTTAGTTTCATTTTATTTATTTAACATATCCTTAGTGGGCCCTCCAAGACATATAAAACATTTTAGATTTATAAATTGATTTCCTTGAGAGTGTGACTCACCCCCACATAAGAAACACTATTATTTAATGATGTTAATCCATTGTCCTTAAAAATAATGTTTTCCAATACCTGTTAGAAAAAACTAGGGAAACATATGGGTCAGTTTCATGTTTTGATTAGTTCAATGTGTGCTTGCCCAAACCTATATAATAAAGAATTCCCTCTCTTTCCTTATATAAACCCACCCAAGATCGCAATTACTCTTCACTAAAAGCCATTAGAGTTCATAGAACCTCTATAATACTCTCCATATAATCCTATTAAGGTACCCCGATATCCCAATAAGCCTCTCTCAACCCCCTCTCAAGCCTTTGGGATCACACTTCCATGTAAGGGATTCATTCCTTTCTCATTTTATCTATGTTTCTTAATATTGATATGTCCTTTTATTTTCAATTATAAAAGTTGGGGTATTATTTTTCACCTCTTTCATACTACCACATTTATTTTTTAATGATTATATACCCATTTATCATTTATTAATGCCTTCTATGTACACTTGTACTATGCTGAAATTCAATAAGTAATTTCTCTATTCTCATTTACATTCATGAAATTATTTTGTGTTTGAGTCTAAATTACATACAAATGATGGAACTTGTATCTATATGATCCCCTAAATATCTATTTTATGTAAATATTTTGAGAGACACCTTTCACTCTCATCAACCCATTTTAAAAATTTATTTGATGTCGTTATGCTGCCAAAATTACCCCAAACATTCTATTCCAAAATCACTATGTAGTGATTACCATTCCCATACCTCTATCAATGGAATTCACCTATATTCACATGTAATTATTGATTGAGGATGTACATTTATGTAGTCTTCAATTATTATTCTTTGAATAAAATATGATGTTAATGAATCCATGTTGTATGATATGTGTGGTACACTTATGCATGAAATGGAATGATTATAAAGGATGTGCCCTAATAACGCTCCAATGCATTGGTTAATGTATAGTATAATTATATATCATGTGAAATGAGTGGTGACTCATTCTAAATGAAGTGAAATGATGGTTTAATCATGATTCATTGGCAGATAGGGTTCACTCATGCTCCGTGTGCAGTGAGACTTGGTTCACGCTAAAATCATTTTAAATTTTATTTCCATATATCCATGTTATGATTATCATTATTTATAATACCTTTATGTTCATGTTTATTTTATTCTCAATTTATATTCTTATTTCCTAAAATGTATTGTATTCTTCATGTTATACCCTTTTTACTCCCTTACTGGGCTTTATGGATCACCCTTTTCTTATGAATGTGCTGAGGTTATCCCATGCAATGCTAAGTACAAGGGAATGTAGTGGTCACCCAGGGGATTTTTTCAATATATATTTAGTTCTTCATGTTTTATGTCGTTATATAATGTTCCTAATCCCCAAATACTCATGAACTATATATATTCCATGTTGTATCAAGTGAAGTGTTTATGTAATAAATCATATGTAAGTGTGTAATAAAGAACATGGTTGTTGTATTGTAAGAAGATTTGATAAAGTATTTTTGGTGTGATAACATAAAATAAGATATTGAAAAGTATATATCTCACGGCTTAGTATTTCGGTAAGTGAAAAATAAAATATATTAAACTAAGGGTATTTTATAACCCTTATGCATATCTAAATAGAAATCGGAAAACAACACCCTGGATTTTTTCGTCATAATCCCTAAACTGTCTAAAGGAAATAATATTATTCATGATATAGTGAATTTCCTTAAAAAGTTCTTGGAATTTTTTTATATGGGAGAATATTTCTCCCTTTTCATATTTCATAAATATATATTAAGAATGTTGTATGTTTTTATAGAGTACCACTTTGTTTTATATATCATTAGGATCCAAAGTCTACATTGATGTTCTTGAGAAGTATTCACTAAGCTATAAATTCACTATTCAATTTTATTACAACATATCATTCTCAGAAAAATATCAGTCTAAAAGAAATGTTCATACCTCAGGGGATATGTTGAGTTTTTTTATATAGAAATCAAATGGTATTAGATTCAAAATCATTCGATGCTCATGTTTTCTTAAAACAATAACTTTCACATGATCATTCATATGGCTCCATATAAATCCCACTATGGAAAGTATACTAAAAATACAATGTGTTGGGATAATGTTATAGAGAAGAAAATTGACATGTATTATTTATAAGGGAATGTAAGATAAATTAAAATCTATTTTTCTTATTATAAAGGAAACAAGGAGTCGATAGAAATTTCATGATTACAATTTTCAATGTAATAAATAATTTGAAGTAAATGATAAATAATTTTAGAGAATTTATCCATGGAATAATGTTATGATATTTCAATGAAAAGAATAAAATTTCCTTTCGTATATTGGTAATTTAGATATTCCCAGTCAAATATAGATTGTATCATAGCTCATAGTGCTTCCAATGAAAATATCTTATGTTTTTTTATGCATACTATATATCTCTTCTACGAAACTACATACCTGATCCATTATATGTACTGGACTATGAGATTTTACCAGTAGATCATGATCTACCCTATGAATATTAATAAGTATAAATATTTTATCCTTGACATAGATTTTTATTAAAGAAAAATAAATACATGGTCAATGTTCACTAAATGAATAATGAATTTAAATAAGCTAGATGGGAAACCAAGGATGTGATGAAATAATGATATCCACGTTCTTTTTTGTATTGATTTTTATGATATATTTATGGTAGAATTTATTTCAATAGGGTAGAATGTGACACCCCAAGATTAAATATTTCTCTTCAAATAAATTTAATTTCATCTATGTCATGTGATACACAAATTCTAAAGGAAAAGTAATATTGTATATCATTATAAACTGTCAGTTTAGGAAAATGAGTTATTAAAAAAACAAAAATATTAATAATTATGTATAATTATTATAGATAAATAAAATATTTTTATAAATATGTACTAATTTTTTAATATAATCGTTATTTTCGTTAAAATACTATTTTTCTAAAAATATGGATTTTCTTACCATTTGTGATAAATTATGTAACGCCCCGACACTAGATACCCAGAGTCGGTGCATTATTACATAACATCGGCATGATCACAAGAAAGATCATGTCTCGAAATACTGATTAGTTTAGTAGACTTGTAATAACTAGATACATTAATAAAGTTTACATTACATCATAAAATGAAAACTACAATAATATAGTCTCCATAGTTCACACTCTTATCCCCTCATACTATCCCTGCAGGTCATTCATAAATTAATTCTTCACATCCTGGGAAAAATTAAACATATAAATGGGGTGTGCTCAAATGCCCAGTAAGGATAACAATATAGCGGAAACTTTCATAAATAAGAATAAAAATTTAAGGCAATGTATAACTAAAATAAGAGCCTTTAAAACTTGAACTTCAACATAGCATGGAAAAAATAAAATGAAATAATACCATTTACTTATTCACATAGATATTCTACTAATCAAATAATCACATTCAATATCAATAACCACTTTCATAATGATGAAATGCATAATGTCAGACTATCATAACCACGTAGCCAAGGCCTCGTGCCAAGACAACAAATAAGATTTTGTCGAGGCCTTGTGCCCAGACACTAGTTCGTCTCATGAGACCTACCAATGCATCGAAGAGATATAGCTGGCTCCACCTGTCACTTACTAAGTCCAATGCATTCCCATATGAAAAGGTTTAAACATAACATAAACATTCGTATTAAAACTAGCTTACAAAATGTCAATACTTTCTCCATAAACCATAAATGGTATAAAAATAACACATCCACAGTAAACCATATCAAAAACCATCAATACAATACAAAAGTTTTGTATCATAATAAATCATCTTCAAATAAGCATAAAATCCATCAAAGGATGTTGACATAGATGAAATCAAAACAATTTGGGAGAAATATCTCTTTTCTCGAAATCATTGAAAAGTCACACATTTATAAAGGAAGTAATTTAAAAGAGATTTTCGAATCAAAGTGTCCAATAACAATGTGAAACTTTTGAAAAGAAATACCATTTCAAAACATTCATGTCCATATAAATAAATCCTTATAATCATTTTGAAAACATTGACATTAATTAAAAATATTTAGAATGATAAATCTTTAAAACATTTAAAATTATGATCTTGATAAAGAGTACCTTTCACAAATTCTTAAAATATTCATTTTGAAATCATTTAATAGTCACATAATTATAAAATAAAAAATTTACTTTGAATATATTCTTATAAGCTTGTATGGGATGCTTCAGCGATTTTATAACGGTGGAAAATAACTGCACTCACCGTATAAGTTTAAAAAGACATTCTTACCTTCAATTTGTCGAAAAGGTTAAAAAGTACCTTGTTTGGAAAATGATGGAATAATTACATTAAAAAAAATAATGGTATAAATGACTTTAACCCACTGTCTAGTAAATAGTAAAAATATTTTTAAATACATTTATAAGGAACACGAATGTGGATGATAAAGAGATCCTAGTAGATAATTACATATAAACAACCTCGGATAATAAAGAGATTGTAAAATTAACCCTTACCTTGTAATTTTACTTGGTTGAGGGTAGGTTAGCTTCCTATATAATGGTGAGATAATTGTTATTATATTATACAAGAATCATATACATTAATATGATACCATATATGATCTTTTAACATTGATTTGTTAATAATATCATAGAATTATCATTTTTTCGGGTGTTAACTTACTCGTTTTCTATTATATGTTTTGTTATGTAAGCCATTTTTTTCATGGATAGGTTGTATCATAATAATATACAAAATTATATCAAGTCTTTATATACTATTATTAATCATAAAATGAGAATTAGACTTGAATGGATACAATGGAGAATGAATCTCATTGTGTTCGTGGAGACGGTAGTCCGTACGTACGCACGAGCGACAATATCATTCTTTTGATATTAAAAAAATATATAATTGGATGATAAATAATATATAAATAATCATTATCATGTTATATTTATTATTTACATGAATTGCACATCATTATTATACCGATCCATATAATAATTTATTGAATAAAATTTACACCACGATGTGGAGACGGTAAGCCGTACGTACACACGTATGGTGACATGTCATTCAAAAGATGGATAGAATACTGAATATGGTTGTACCATATTTATAATAATATTACAGTATATAGGAGATACGTAATTAATGTTTTTAGAATGGAAATAACAAACAAAGAAGAAGTTGAAGAAGAAATGAATTTGAAAAAGGGTGGGGAAAACGTTACCTCTTCTTCGGGTTCTTCCTTTTGATTTGATCAAAAGGGCTCCATATATTGGCTTTACAATCAAACTAAGGCCTCTAGGTTGTAGTGGTGGAAGTTTAGAGAGTTTTAGGGCAGGTTTTGGCCGAAACAAAAGGCTTTGAAGGTGTGAATTAATGAGAAGGTGGAGGAGTTCCCTTTTATAAGAGGGGTGAGGGGCACCTTTGGAAAAGCTAGAAATATTATTTTATAATAAATTAATATTCTGTGTTTAATGGCTCCAAAGTGGATTATTTAAAGGTTAAGGTGGGGATGGGTCTACATCCACTCAAACAATAAAATTTAGACTGGTTTGTGTCTTTATTTTAACCTTATCTTTAAGTATTAACTCTTAGTTAATTAGTTTCACTTTTACAATGTCTCTTTGTATTTTTATATTATATGGTTAATAAAATTACTATATAAAATCATGCGACCCCCAAGTGGTCCAGTAATGATATACCTATCATGATATAAGTCTCTTGACCTAACCGTAGATTTTTAGGAATTTAATATCAATTAATAATATAATATTTGTTTTAAAAACTCTTTTATGTCAATTTTGACACTATTCAATAATTCCTTTTTGTAAAAAACATAACAAAATGATTACTTCAAAAAAAGTTAATTAAATAAACTATAACATGTCATATTAACCTATATAATTTATGTTATTTATAAAAAGTATCAAATTACATTTTTTGGGTATTTATAATAATAATTTTTCTAATTTTTCATTAATTATGTAATTACTGCATCACCATTGTTTCATAAATAAATTAAATTATTTAATGTATAAAAATTATAAATAAAATACCATTATGCATGAAATAGTTTTAGCTTTCTAATGAATATTTGTAGTGTACAATCCAACATATATAACCCAATTTAGAAATTTTTTATCTAAAAGATATATGCTTATGTCATTTTTGTATTTATCTTAACTTAATTAAAATAAAGTGTCCCTATCACCTACAAGTGGCTCCATGGGGTCGCAAAAATAAAACCAAAGATGCACATGGTCAGAAATGTATCTACAAATAAGGATAGGACACGTTTTAGGATAATTTATTATTATTATAATATTATTTTTAACCCTTATTTACCGGATTTACCCTTTAACCATAGTAAATAAAATATTTAACGAAGTAATTATTCAAAATGTCTAAATATAAAAGTTACTTATTTTTCACAATTTGTACATACTCATTCCAAATATTGAATCCATTTTTCCAAATTCAAAACATAGAAGTGGCAGGAATTAATTTAAAATAAATTCTAGTTGTTGAAGCAAAAAACTTGTTTTTAAGAGATAATAACTATCAAAAGATTGACACTTTTTTATGTCTGGTTTAATTGTGAAATTATGTACAATGAAAAACATTTTATTAAATGGTAAAAATTTATTCCAAATATAATTTAAAACCACTCAAATTCATAATTTATCAATATAAAATATTTCAATTAAAAAAGTTGTTTTTAATTAAAATTTAGTAATTTTCACTATTCATCAAAATAAAAATGTTATCAAAAAAGTTCCAAAATTTTTCCCTAAGAAAAATTTGATATTACAAATCCAAAAATGAAGTCCATTTTGAGAAATAAAATTTATAAAATATAAAAAATTAGGTATTACTATTCATAACGGCTAGTTTGATTGGTTATAGTGTGTGTTAGAACTCGAAGTTGCATACAACACATGCTACTGTATTATTCAAAGAGAAGTGTACCATAGAATCATGGGGTGTTACCTTGTAAATTTTTTATGTCCCCATTATAATGAATAAATTTATTTAGTCAAATTGAATGTATAAAAGTTTAAAATATTTTATTTAAAAAATGTGTTTCACTATTAAAAGTTAGTAAAAGTGCATTTTTTTAAAAATAATTCTTTTATCTGAAAAAATGAATTTGTTCTTACACTATGTCTAAGAAACTCATAATATGGATTATAAAATTATAAGGATTATATATGTTTAAAATTTAGATAATACTATTCATAACCACTTTTGAATGGCTTTTTTGGTAAGTCATGGTGCGTTTGAACTCAGTGTTGCGTGTAGTGCAAGTTATTGAATTATTTTGAAAAAATAACACACTATGAAATCTTTGGGTGTTACATTCTCCCATCCTTCAATAAATTCAGTCCTCTCAATTTGAAATTGTTCTTCGAAAATAAAAGGATGAAAATAGAATATATCATTGTGGGAAAACCCACATCGGAAATTGGGTTACTAAACTTTAGTCTTAATATGATGAAAAGGGAAATGAAAGGGTCACCACCAAATTATGATCTCTATTAGAAGAAAATTGGTGGAAATTAGAGTCATATAATTGGAGATAAAATGTAAATATTTATTGGTAGTGATTGAGGTCATCAATCAAAAAAAAGTGTCAAATTGAGGGCCTTAAATTCATCAATCTATGATGATTTAAAATACCATCGGTTTAACAAAACATATCGTATTATGATAACACATTTTTTTTATTTTAAGATCCCTTCACTAAATTATATGAATTAATTTCTTCATTGAATAAGAGAAGAAGAAAAATATATAATTGAAAGTAGAGTCTCATCCTTTAACTAAGATCTACCACAAACTCATATTTCACTCTAAAAGATAATAGAACTTAAAAATAATATTATATTTATCCTATTCGTGTAGGGTTAAAAAAATGAATTTATAATTCATCTAGCAGAACCATTAAAAAAACAACATTATTCAATCCAGGACATCACGTGGGTCAGTGGTAGGTGATACACCCTTGTCGCCCTTTGGTTGTGGGTTCAAGTCTCGTGGCCTTGCCGGACGTGACGGGTTGCCGCCCAACCTCCGGGATGTCCTTTTATAGCAATCCAAAATAATCCAAACTAGAACTATCAAAAATACTTCAATCCAAAATTTATAAGGAAGGTAAACACAATGAAGATCCTTTTTTCCACATAATAACATGTGAACACCTTCATCATATATTTTTTTTTAAACACTGAAACATCCTGAATTACCATAAAACCTTATTGATTACATTCATGATCCATTATTCCTTAAAGAATATTGGATATACTCCTTCAATCCAAAAATGATGTAAACCCCAACAATGATGGAATATACAAATCATTAATCAGTTTCAAGGTAGTCAAGAATATCCAAAATAATTTATTCAAATCAATCATGTATTATTCTAAAATCACTACCTCGGTATCAGAAACATATTATGGTTTATCATTCTCTCAACCATATATTTTCAAAAAATTTAACCTGCCATTGAGTGACTTTTCTTTTTTCAACATAATAACAAGTCCTTAATGAAATAGTACTGCAGTACAATCCTTATATAATCCATAATTATTATAACAAATACATTGTTGATACAACACTCAAATGAAATAATCAACATAAGAACCCTAATAATTCCTCTTCATATGTGGTAATATCATAACATTATTAATATCCAATAGCATAATTTGTGGCATAGTCTGATGACTGGGACATAGGTTCGCATAGTGTCCAAACTCCTTACTAATGAAGCATTGTACATTTGAAACCATTTTCATACCCTTGTAGTCACGTACTTTGTGTCCTTTTTCTCCACACATATAACATACTACCATTCCTTTAAAGCATTTTCCAAGGTTATTCTTTCCATAGTAATCACATATGGGAAAATCCTTCTTTACCTTCTTCCTTTTATCTGTCCTTGTCTCTACCATCCTTTCCTTCTCTGGCTTCTCTTTAAAGCCATTGGACTCCGAGAATTCTTTACATATCTTATCAACACATGATACTATTTCATCATATGATGATAATACATGGGAGACTATTTCCCTTCTAAATTCTGGATTATGACCATGAATGATATGATCCTCCTTACTCTTTGGATCATGTGTATTATTGGAGTTTTCATTCCTTTTATTGGGAACCATTTCTAAAAAATGTCATAAACTGGATCAGTTTATGAATGAAAATACATAATTCCATACTTGTAAAACACTTAACAAAAATAGAACTATTTATGGATATAATCCATAATCATAAAAAAAATTCTTCGAGGAATTATATACTCATAATCCCTTCATAATGGTTTGTAAAGAAAATGATAATTATCCTAAGCATATCCCCCGGGAGTGTCGTAACCAAGAGTGCAGAAATGCCCCTTGTCGTGCACCAGTTCCCATTCGATCTAGCTCAAAGCGGTGTTTTCGGGTTTTACCCCTAGGTACATCTGTGCCAGAGCCACCTTTACCTGCTCGTATCCAGACAGGGATGTATTGCTCGGAAAACTCACAAAATCTATATAATACCAAAATTCTAGGAATTTCTTCTATACTAATCCTCAAATTCCATCTTAAATCTATGTGCTCTAATCAGAGTTTATCTAAATCTATCTTCCAAGGTTTGTAATAAACTTCCTCTGATACCAACTGTAACACCTCGACCCTAGATAACCAGAGTCGGTGCATTATTACATAACATTGGCATGATCACAAGAAAGATCATGTCTAGAAAGACCAATTAGTTTCGTAGCCTTGGAATAACTAGATACATTAATAAAGTTAACATTACATCATAAAATGAAAACTACATCAATATAGTCTCCATAGTCCACACTCTTATACCCTCATACTATCCCTACAGGTCATTCATAAATTACTTCTTCACATCCTGAGAGAAATAAAACATAGAAAAGGGGTGAGCTCAAATGCCCAGTAAGGATAACAATATAGCAGAAACTTTCATAAATTAGAATAAACATTTAAGGTAATGTATAACTAAAACAAAATCCTTTTAAACTTGAACTTCAATATAGTATGGAAAAAATAAAATGAAATAATGCCATTTACTTATTCAGATGGATATTCTACAATCGAATAATCACATGCAATATCAACAACCACTTTCATAATGATGGAATTCATAATGCCGGACTATCATAACCACGTAGCCAAGGCCTCGTGCCTAGACTACAAATAAGATTTTGTCAAGGCCTCGTTCCAAGACACTAGTTTGTCTCATGAGACCTATCGATGCATCAATGATTTATATTGGGCTCCACCCATAACATAGTAAGTCCAATGCATTCCCATATGAAATGTTTAAACATAACATAAAAATTTGTATTAAAACTAGCATACAAAATGTCAATAATTTCTCCATAAACCATGAATGGTATAAAAATAACACGTCCATATTAAAACATATCACAAAACCTTCAATACAATACAAAAGTTTTGTATCATAATAAATCAACTTCAAATAAGCTTAAAATCCTTCAAAGGATGTTGACATAGATGAAATCAAAACTATTTGAGAGAAATATCTAATTTCACGAAATCATTGAAAAGACACACATATATAAAGGAAGTAATTTAAAAGAGATTTTTTAATCAAAGTGTCCCATACAACTTTGAAAATTTTGAAAAGAAATATCATTTCAAAACAGTCATGTCCATATAAATAAATCCTTAAAATCATTTTGAAAACATGGACATTAATTAAAAATATTTATAATGATAAATCATTAAAACATTTAAAATTATGATCTTGATAAAGAGTAACATTAACAAATTCATAAAATATTAATTTTGAAATCATTTCAAAGTCACATAATTATAAAATAAAAAATTTACTTTGATAATATTTTTATAAGCTTGTAAGGGAAGCTTTAGCGATTTTATAACGGCGGAAAATAACTGCACCCGCCGTATAAGTTTAAAAAGACATTCTTACCATAAATTTGTCGAAAAGGTTAAAAAGTACATTGCTTAGAAAATGACAGAAAGATTAAATTAAAAACAAATAAGGGTATAAATGACTTTACCCCATTGTCTAGTAAATAGTGAAAATGTTTTTAAAGGTATTTTTAAGGAAAATGGATGTGGATGATAAAGAGATCCCAGTAGATAATTACGTATAAAGAACCTCGGATAATAAAGAGATTGTAAAATTAACCCTTACCTGGTAATTTTCCTTGGGTAAGGGTAGGTTAAACTCATATATAATGGTGAAATAATTGTTATTAAATTATACAAGAATCATATACATTAATATGATATCATATATGATCTTTTAACATTGATTTGTTAATAATATCTTAGTATTATCATTGTTTCGGGTGTTAACTTACTCGATTTATTTTATATGATTTGTTACGTAAGCCGTGTTTTTCATGGATAGGTTGTATCTTAACATTATCCAGAATGATATCAAGTCCTTAGATACTATTATTAATCATCAAATGGTAATTAGACTTGAATGGATATGATGGAGAATGAATCTCATCGTGTTCGTGGAGACGGTAGTCCGTACGTACGCACAAGTGACAATATCATTTTTTGATATTATAATAATATATAATTGGATGGAATATCATATATACAGAATCATTATAATGTTATAATTATTATTTACATTAATTACACATCATTATTATACCCATCTAAATAATTATTTATTGAATAATAATTACACCACGACCTAGAGACGGTAAGCCGTACGTACGCATGTATAGTGACATGTCATTCAAAAGATTGATAGAATACTGATTATGGTTGTACCATATTTATAATAATATTACTGTATATAGGATATACTTGATTCATTATTTTAGAATGTAAATAAAAAATAATGAAGAAGTTGAAGAAGAAATGAATTTGAAAAAGGGTGGTGAAAACATTACCCATTCTTCGGGTTCTTCCTTTTTATTTGATCAAAAGGCCTCTTTAGGTAGGCTTTCTAATCAAACTAAGGAATATAGGTTATAGTGGGGGAGGTTGAAAGATTATTTTGGCAGGGTTTGTCCGACACAAAGGGATTTGAAGGTGTGAATTAATGAGAAAGGGGGGTGCCCTTTTATAAGAGGGGTCAGGGGCACCTTTAGAAAAGCTATAAATATTATTTTATAATAAATTCATATTCGGTATATAATGGATCAAAAGTGGATTATCTAAAGGTTAAGGTGGGTATGGGTCCAAAACCACTCAACCAATAGAATTTAGACAGGTTTGGGTCATTATATTAACCTTATATTTATGTATTAACTCTTAGTTAATTAGTTTCACTTTTACAATGTATATTTGTATTTTTATATTATATGGTTAATAAAGTTAGTATATACATACAAGAGACCCCCAAGTGGTCAATTAATGATAAACCTATCATGATATAAGTCCCTAGGCCGAAACGTAGATTTTTAGGAATTTAATATCAATTAGTAATATAATATGTTTTTAAAAAACCCTTTTATGTCAATTTTGAAACTATTCAATAATTGTTTTCTGTAAAAATCATAACAAAATGATTACTTAGAAAAGCATCAATTAAATCAACCCTAAAATGTCATATTAACCTAGAAAATTATTGGTATTTATAAAAAGTATCAAATTACATTTATTTGGGTATTTATAATATTAAGTTTTCTAAATTTTCAATAACTAGGTAATTACTGCATCACCATTGTGTCATAAATAAATTCAATTATTTAATGTATAAAAATTATAAATAAAATAAAATTATGTAGGAAATCGTTTCATATTTCTAATAAATATTTATAGTCTGAAATATAACATATATAACCATATGTAAAAATTGTTTTTCTAAACGATATATGCTTATGTAATTTTTGTATTTATTTTAACTTAATTAAAATAAAGTGTCCCTATCACCTACAAGTGGCTCCATGGGGTCCCAAAAATCGACCCAAAGATGACCATGGTCAGAAATGTATCCACCAAAAAGGTTATGACATGTTTTAGGGTAGGTTATTATTATTATGATATAATTTTGTTAACCCTTATTTTCTGGAATTACCCTTTAACCACAAAAAATAAAATATTTACCGAAGTAATTATTCAAAATCTCTAAAAATAATAGTTACCTATTTGAAAAATTTGGAAATCCTGAATCAAAATATGGAATACATTTTTCCAAATTCAAATCACATAAGTGGAATGAATTAATTTAAAATTGATTCTCGTTGTTAAAACAAAAAGCGTGTTTTTAAGTGATAATAACTTTCAAAAGATTGACACATGTTTATGTCCGGTTTAATTGTGAAATTATGTAGAATGACCAAAATTGTATTAAATGGTAAGAAAATATTTAAAATATACTTTTAAACCACTCAAATTCATAATATATCAAAATAAATTATTTCGATTAAAATAGTTTTTTTTAATTAAAATTTAGTAATTTTCACTATTCATCAAAATATAAATGTTATCCGAAAAGTTCCAAAATTTCACCCTAGGATAAATTTGATATTACGAATCAAAAAATGAAGTCCATTTTGAGAGATAAAATTTATAAAATTTCAAAAAGTAGATATTACTATTCATAACGACTAGTTTGATTGGTTGTACTGTGTGATAGAACTCGAGGTTGCGTACAACACACTCTACTGTATTATTCAATGAAAAGCATACTGTGGAAGCCTGGGGTGGTACCTTGTAAATTTTTTATGTCCCCCTTATAAAGAATAAATTTATTTAGTAATATTGAATATGTAAAAGTTTAAAATATTAGATTTAAAAGAAAGGCATTCACTATTAAATGTTGGAAAAAGTGCATTTTTTGAAAAATACTTCTTTTGTCTGAAAAAAATGAATTTTTTCTTACATTATGTCTAAGAAACTCATAATATGGATTCTAAAATTATAAGGATTACATAAAGTTTTAAATTTAGTAAATACTATTCATAACCCCATTTTAACAACTTGTTTGGTAAGTCATGGTGCGCTTGAACTCGGTGTTTCTTGTAGTGCAAGTTATTGAATTACTTTAAAGAAATAACAAACTATGAAATCTTGGGGTGTTACAAATTATATATTTAATTTCGTCCACATTGAAAAAAATATTAAAAAAATGAAAATATTTTTTTAAATATGTATGTCAAAATTATCAATGAATGAATTTGTGATAAATTTTTTAGAATATTAATTTTTTTTATGGATAGTAAAAATATGGATGTTTATTGAAAGGTGTAATATTTTATATTTTTTATAATGTTAAACTTAAAAAAATTGGTTTTAAATGTAAAAATTGGTTCACTAATATTAGTATTACTCAAATTAAGTTCATTAAAATTATATTTATATAATATTTTAGTATAACAACTTCTTACCCATAAGAAAACTTTTTATTCGTAGAAATATACATTTCATCACATTTTTCACCTTTAATTTTAAAATAAATTCATCATCATATATAAAATGATATTGATAAAACAAATTATATTTTTGGACTCATAATTTTAAAATTTTATAATGATACTAATTTTATTTTATATCTTAATGAATAGTAAAAACTGGTAAAATTTACAACTAGAGTGATGGTTAAAATGGGTTTTCTTGGAGTTTAGCTTAATCCATTAGGGTATTAAATCAAATTAAAAATGTATAAATTCATTTTCATGGAAATATTTATTTATCATACCCTATCACCATTATCTCTCTTTCAATTTTTAATCATTTTTCATGAGTATGGAATTATTATATTTATTTATTTTATAAAATTTCAAGTTTGTCCTATACCCCATTTATAAAAGGATACCCCTCATTTGGAATACATACACTACATTTATCCATTAAAATAATCATAAACCAACCCAATTCTATTCTAAAAATACTTATACATTAATTATAGGTGTTATTTTTATTAAAAGATCATTTATGATTCCATATGAAAGAATTTAATGGTTGTCGACCGGAGAAAATGTAATGATCCTACCCAATATCTTTCTAATTATATCATATTATACATATAATATTTCTATAGTAATAATCATAAATTAATAAATTATATACCCTATATTTAATAATTTTTTTTTATATAACCACCAGTATTCACCTAATATTCCATCAAATGGGAAGCAGATGAATCTCCCATTTGTCTATGTGGACTACCATCTCTATGAAATGATATAATTAATATTCCATAACCAGCATACAAGGGTGTTTATTATTACAGTTTTAATGTTTTTATATTATATTTATCATATAATTATAATTATTTAATTATATTTTCGTATCCACCTTCTTAACTTCCAATCCATTGGAAAATGTAAATCTTTCTTATATATATGTGTGGACTACCACCTCTATGAAGTGATGTGATTCATTTTTTATTTAATCTTTTCATGGATGGATACAAGGATATATTTAATAAATATATATTGTATAATAGTTATTATTTTAATTTTAATTATTATTCACCATTATTTCATTCTACCCATTGAAAAATTGAAACATAGTTTATTTGCACATATGACATACTGTGTCCATGAAGTTTTAAATTAATTTTTTATCTCTAAATTTCATAGAATAATATATATATATATATATATATAATGAATATGTATTATAATTTTTAACATTTTTAATATTATTAAGCAATGATCCAAAAACATTTAACAAACTACCAAATGAAAATTCTTATTAACAACCCGCTTAAGACATAAAACAATGATTTAAAAGAAATTTTTTAATAAATGGGATCTAATATTGTATTATTGGATCATATATGATATTATAAGTATGTAAATAACTCTCATATATAATTATAATAAATTTAAAATTTTCATATAATATGTTAGAGACCATTATAAGAAATTCGAACCCGGGTAAAGGTATTTATGTTACAATTTCAATGATTATCGGGATTGTTTATGATTAGGTTTCCAAAAATGAAATTTTATAAACTATATCTCAATAATACCATGAATTTTATTATATTTTATTTATTTAAATAAATTATTTCTATTCATATGATTTACCCTCTTTAAAAACTCAAAAGTCCAAAAGAATTATTTTTTGTAATATCGAATTTATTTATTTCTTTGGTCATAAATCCATTATTATTCATATACGTGTATTATGAAAAAATTTTAAAGAGTATTTCAATGTTTACATATGATTATATAAATTAATTTTTACCATGATTGTTTTTTAAAAAAATATTTTTATGTAATTTTCTTGTCATTTTTTAAATGGATAACTTTTTAGTTTTTAGTAAAAATAGGAAAGGAACCTATGTTTTAATGGACACGACCATAATAGAATTTATATTAATCATTAATGCTACATTATTTGGGCCTTACCATAAAAATTTTCAATATTGTTTTTAAATAAATTATTTTCTTTAATACATAGTAACTTTTTTGATATAAAAATAATTGATTTAAAATTGAAAATATCATTTTTTTCAATAAACTTTCCAAGTGATTTTAAAGGAACTTTTATTCTAATATAACTTCTGTTGATGATAATTAAACATTACTAGTGATATTAACCAATGAAACCATCCTTATTATTTATCTTGATAGTTTATATCTATAGTGAAAAAATGTTTATGAATCCAACTTATTTTCCATATGTTATTCTATGTTTGATTGTTGAATTATTTTTAAACCCCGGTTTATTTCCATGTGTCATAATATGATAACTGTTTTTTGATCTTGGGGTACAATAATATATGATTTTAGTTATGTATAGGGATGGAATAGAATTACATATAACTTTAATGCATTCAATAAATATGGATATATAATGTGATAATAAGGGATGGAATGGGGAGTGAACCCAGTTCAATAAGCGAGTTTTTCCACTATGGTAATATTAGTAGTGAACCTTGAGTATAGATATGATTGAATTTAAATTATACCCAATACACTAGTATATATTTTGATGTGATCCTTGACTATGGATTTTATTTTATAATCTTATTTGTCTACTACAAACTTATGTCTTATGAAAATGATATTCTCTCATAGATAATCTTTTTTCATACCATTATAACTCATATCTTATGGAATTCTATGATATATTAAATGTTTTAAGATTATTATATATGATAAGTTTGGAATGGTTTCAATTTATTAAGTCATGTTCTATTAAAATTATTTTCATGTTATGTTTATGTGATCATTGATATATATCTTATTTAACCTTACAATGAATCTGATATCACCCTTTCTTATGTATCTTTCCTCAAGTTATTGAAAATGGTTTTTTTTATGATATTCCTATAAATGGTTATATTTATGAAGAACATGGCTGGATATTATTAATAAAACTTATTTAATAGTTAATTATGTATACATATTTCCAAAGAAACCGGTCCTATATGATTCTTTTTAGGATCATAATGTTATTTACTGAATATTAATCTAATAAGATAAAATATTTATGTATGAAATTCATGTGTTTTTTAAAGTTTCTCCAAATTTGAGAATTAAGATATTGGATATGATTTTAGTTTGATCCACACCACCTCCACTAAATTATAAAAAGGATTTAAAGATGTTATACCCTTTACCGTTACAGTTACTCATTTTTACTGTTTTAGTTTTTACCACTATATCTTTTTTATACATATGTAATTTATCCATATTTACAAAGGAAAATGGTACATACTATATAATATTTACCTAATGATTCCAAATTTTAAATTAAGTTTTGTTAGAAAATAATTTTAAAGCGAAAAAATATATTTCAATAAGATAAATGTATAATGTGTTAGAAGAAATTAATTAAAAAACTAACATAAACTCTAAAATGACAAATATGGGGTTATAGATTAAATGTAACGTATTATACAATTATAAATTCACATAAAAAATAAATATTTGGATGTATAATAAGGTTTCATTAATTTTAAATTAATAAATTCATACAAATAATGTAAAAAATATCACACAATTTATCAAAATGGGGTTTAAACTCTTCAACTACACCAAGATCATGTTAGAAAAATTTCAAAAATTAAACATCTAAAAATGTGATTGTGGTTATTAAAAAAATGATTATATTTTATAATATCACAACAATGAATTTTTAAATTTTAATTTAAAATAAGTTCACAAAATATAGTGAAAAATAGTGTTTATAGGAAATTATATTTTTATATTTTCATAATATTTTTCTAATTAGTGAAAATTATAAATATAAAAAACATCAAAAATATTCACTTTATAAAATAATTTATATTTATAAAAAATATTTTTTAGTCAGTTAAATGTAAAAAATGATTTGATATTTAATCCGAATTTTATTTCATTTTTATATTTATGCAAATATTTTTTAATTTCCATATATTTAATAATTATGTTATAACTCCTAATACATGATAATTATGGGGATACAATATGATTTTTTATATGTTTTTTAGTAATTATATTACATGTGGAGAAAGTATTTGAACACAATTTCTATTTTAGTTGAAAAAACTAGGGTCACAACATTCAATATATATTAGGGAGGATAGCTTTTTGGGTGCTCCATAACTTGAATTATTCCCCTTTATTATAAAAATACACCAGCCCATTCAAAAAATGAAATAGAAGAATAATGATATAGTTATTTTCCTATTTACCTCTTAGATATCATCCAAATATACATTATAAAATATGTTTCTTCTAATAATCATACCAAATATAAGGGATTAGGAAAAATTCAACATTATTTCACCTCATGAATGAGACACCACCAATTTGCTAAATTCCCAAATACAAATCCCCATAATACATGAGAAAATTCGAAAATAAAATAAAAACAAATTCTTAAAGAAACTTTGAATTAAAAATAAAATAACATATTTATTAATACATTCATTGATAAAAATAGTAAATCCTTAAAAATAAATAATGTGTGTACGGTGTTAATGTCTCATGGCTCGTATTCAATAAAAGCAACGAGTGAATAAAAATGGTATTAAAAATTAATAAATTTCATAGAATTGATATATTTAATAAACTAAAAATAATTAATATTAAATCCTTGATTTATAATAATGAATTTTTAGGAGATAATAGAAAATATCTTAATTAAATGAACATTGGATTTTATGACTGTTAGTGATAATGTCCTTATAATGTAACTGTTAGAATTAGTGTATATTGAGAGTAAAAATGAAATTTAATTTGTGCATAATGGATAAATTATTTACTTAAAATTTATAAAAACCCCTTATATAATGAATTTACTAAATCATGGGAAGGATGTTACATCATGGGACAACCCTTGGCCAAAACAATGATAAAATTCAATAATTTAGATTCAAGCATTATCATCTCTGAGAACAAATCATGCTAGTGGAAATAACATTGAGATCAATGATTGATAAACTACCCCATGAATGTACCATAATTAAACACCATACCTTTTGGACTTATACTGGTACAATAAGGGGTTTTTTATCTTGGGGTTAAGTTATATTAAAAATTAAATTAGTTATTAATGAATTAATTCTTTCTATGTTGTCATGTTCTTGTCAAATGTAAGATCCCTATAAAAAATAATAAATTTAAATAATTGGTTAGTGAATTTTATAATCGAAATTATATAAATTAATTCAAGATGTCAAAATTTAAAAAGGGATAATGTTTTTCAGTTTTTTGTAAAATTATGAATTATAGTAAAAATGATGTCATGCAATAAATTATGGTAAATATTACATCATATATATAATCATAACTTAAAACATACAAGGTCTGAATAATTAACATATTTATACACTAAATTTTTTATTCCTTATTATAGGTAAGGGGAACTATATAGATTAGTGGAGCAATTATGATAATGGAAAAAAAAATATTCAATGTTACAATCCATAGAACTCCACTCACTACCTTTATAAACCCCAACCCCTCTTCCCATTTCTCCAAGAAAAAAATTAAATTCCTTCTCTATCTAGCTATAAAGAAATATTTCTCATTTAATTCTATTAAATCTTAACATGTAAGGTTCATTATATGGTATAGTTCTAAGATAAGAATGTTGAGAGAGGTAATAATATCTTTTCTCTCCCATTTTATTTCTAATTTATATTTCAAATAAATTATTCTTTTCCTTTTTAATGTTTTTATTCAAAATAATTATATGCCATTATAAAACTATTATTTATAAAATAATATTAATTTGACTACCAATTCCACTCACATTTTAATTTAATGATAATCATTTTTAATGCAAAAATTCTCTAATAGGGTATGCAATTCTATATTATTCCATGGTAAAAAATTTGTATGTATATTCTATATTTATGGAATAATGTATACACTGTTTCTAAAATGAGACATTATATAGTGAATTATGTTGTAGATGAAACATTTTGAGACACAATTAGGTAACAAGATAATTAAACTTTATTTTGGCATAAGTTTACCATTTCCATCAATGGATACCAAAATATATGTTTCACATGAAGGAAATTTTTTATCCTTAAATAATTTCAATTATGTGTGATTATATACACCTATTTTGGAATGTGATTTACAAATTTCTTTATGCCATTAAAATACATATATTCAATTTTATAAACACATTTATTTTCTTATTCTTACTAGGTAACCAATAGATAGATTTCAATATTCATTTTGATAACCGTACTAATTTAAAAATTATGAATCACTAATTATTCCTTATATTAATAAATTTAATTCACTTAAACATACTTATTAATTCATGGTATGGGTAAATTTACCAGATGCCAAACAATTATTCAATATTTATGGGAAAATATAGAAATATAGTCTTTAATCAGTAGTTATAGTAACTATTTGTATGTTGTTCATTCTTCAATATTATGGCATCTATCACCTTTGATATTAAATTATATGTAGGAATGAATTAAAAATTTTATATATCATTGAAATGGAATTATATATCCCATCAAAGAACTGGTATGTCTCATGTTATAACTATTATAGGCTAATGGGATATTCCTTACCCTATATATATATAAGGTCTTATTAGAAGACCTCAATAGAATGTATATGGTTTATGAGACTATACATTCCCATAATTTTCACCATTATGATTTCATATAATTATCTCCATGTGATTTTTTATTTAATATCTACCTTATGTATAATTTCATTATTATATACTAACTAATACTCCAACATTTGATTTTCTATTCAAACATTATTTATTATTTCATTATTATTGCATATTAGCTTTCATTATATGTTATCCCTTACTATGTGACTCATTTAAAACCGTTTTGGTTCAAATTTCCTCAACTAATGAAGTGTAATATTATATATTGATATATATCTGTATTATTTTAAGTAGTTTTTATTTCTTCTCCAATTATATAATATATTATGATACATTTTAATTTAATTAATCATAAAAAATAAGGAAAAATAAACCTTGACATTAGGGATTTAATGTACTATAATATTAATTACATTTAACTAATAAACATTATTCACTAGGTGATTGGGGTTATGGGATTTATTGTTTGTATATATAAAATGTTTTTTAGAGACCATATGAACTATATATAAATGAATGTATCTTGGGGACATAGATTCTACCACTAAAATATTCTAATGATTACACTAGAATTGTTTCAATTATTTTCCTCTTAATATGGTCATATTTTAGGAAAATATATTTTATAACAAATGTTTTATACATTAGTAGTCTATGATATTAATAATTTAAATATTTCTTTTTATATAATTGAGTATACTAGATGAAATGTAAACCAAAGAAACAATAGAATAAAGTATGTGGATTATTTGAATAATTCTGATAATAGTGAAAATAGTTATGGTGAAATAATTATTACTATCCTATGGTAAATAATATAACTTATAAAAAATTACATTTTCTATAGGGAGAAACTAATTTTTATTATACAAGGTGTTACCCCTTTTTAATGTTTTATGTTGAATAAAGTCCCATAATTTAGTTGTTCCATTAATCCCATGGGGTCCAGGAAATATATAATGTGTGCAGAGAAGACAGTAACAGAAATGTGGTGTACTGATGAAGAATAATCTATCATTTTTTTATAAACTTTAATGTAAAATGTTAACCAAATACTGGTTATTGATTTAAGACACTATGTAAAAAAAGATATATAAAAATGGAGCGGAATGAATTTACAGATATTTTCCATTAAAAATAATAACATAGTATATATGATATAATGGAATGAAAAATATTGAATTTATGAAAAATAAATAATAGTATTTGAATTAGTATGGGGAAATTTTGAAAAAATTAAAAAGTAATGGTGTGTATAATATTTGAAACCTATAAAAAATATTGACCATTTATTTGATGGTTTTAAGAAATTTATTTGAATATCATTAGTCACTCAATAGATTTCAACAAATAAGGATATGTTAAAAATTGATAACAATACTAAGAAGCATTTATATAAATAATTTGTATATATAAGAGGCTTTACAACTACATTATTGTTAATTACTATGTAGAAAGAACTATAAAAAATGAAAAAGAAGCGTAGAGTGGAGTTCCATCTATACAATATCTGTGGGAATAAAGAAACATGTTTTGATTAAGGGGATTGGGTTTATGATTTAAATGTAGATAGAATCCTGATAAATCTCTTGAGTGAAAAGGAGAAAGATAAGAAATAAATTTTTCTTTGTTATAACTGTAAATAGATTTTATATTTCACTAATTATTCCCTATGATATGGAATCTACCCTAGAAAATGTTTTCTGATTTGGGATGTGGTTTTGCAATTAAAATTTCAAAGATAATGAACTAAATAATCTAATAGTATGTAATTTTTTTATACACTGAGACACCCCAGAACTGTGCACATAAATCTTGTACTAAACACACACTCTTTATATACTTGTTTTTATAACAACTAAAGTAACCAAAATTATACCATCAATAATTATAATATCAACAACCAACATTGAGTCGCTTAGATACCCAATAACATTTTGTTATAGAGTATATGATTTTTATGAAAAATGTTTTACTTAAAAAACTCTATATCAATATTATCCAATGAATATTTTTTCATTTTAATAAAAATTTATTATTTGATAATAATCCATTAACATTTCCCAAAAAATTATCCACATATGATTCTTTCTTAGTAATATATTACAAAATATCATTCTATTTATCTTGGGAAAGTGGAAATATGTGAATAGAGATCTGAAAATGTCTTTACAACAAAAAGTATTGGATAAAAATTACATATTATAATTTAGAATAATATGATCATTCAAGGATGAGAACATAACAAATGAACATTATTATAAAATATTAAATTATTTTCTTAGTATAAATAATTCATAATGCATAATTCATGGAATACAGATTAGAAAAAACACAAGGTATGAGTCGATTGACTCTATAAGTATGATCCGTGAAAGAATATCATAAGCATAAAAGTGTGGCACAAATACAACGATTAAAAATCATAACCTAATGGATGAGACATCACCATATACTTCCCATAACATAGTGGACCTAGAATCACATCCTTGACTACATATTGGATAGAGAATCATTACTAAACTCCATAAATTATATAATATGATATAGAAAATTAAAAAAATTATTAATGGTTGATTTATAGACAAACCCATCAACATAAATAAATATTAGTTCTATTAAAACATGGAAACTACCATGATTCCATTGTAGATTATTTAAATTGTGTTATGAAATGGGATTCATTAAAACATCGTTAAAATGAAATATAACACATCCATATAAATAATTTTGATGGTATCATTTAATAATATCCCCATAAAAACATAATAATCATCAATGGAAGTCTATGTAGTTTAAAATACTTTTCTAAACTCATATGAACAATTCTTTGAAAAAATATAATTTTTTAGCTTTTAAAATCTTGAAAATATAATAGCAATTTTAATTGTATTTTAGTCGAAAACATATAGAATCTTGTAGGGGAATCTAGAAAATAAAAAAATTTCATGATAGCTAGAAAGCTATATCCAATGTTAAATGTTAAAAAAATTCTTTTTACACATTTACAGTGAAAGTAAAAAATAATCACTACCAAAAACAATAAAAAGATTAATATTAAAAAAATTATTTATAAATTTAAATATAGTAATAAATGGACATAAAAATATTTAAAATATATAGAATATAATTTTGGAAATAATATGTTTAATTTAGAGAAGAAGGAAAAATAGATATCTGAATGAGTTCGATATTTTTATAACAACCCATTAAAATAAAACAGAATAATATAAAGTATACGTGAAGGAATATAATAGACCAAGACTATCAAGAGAATAATGATATTTTATTGTAAGAGAAATTACAAACACTATATAAATGAGTATAGGTACCGAATTCAAAACATGTCCTAATGAACCAAATGTGATATGAGAAACCCTATCAAAGATAATATCATTTGTGATATAAATATATCTCTGTATATTTTAGGTGAAATAATATTAAATAAAAATTTAAAATTTGACGATAAATATAAAATATTCATATTTTTTGTATAATAAAAATCATAGTATATCAAATTCAATGAGTAAAGAATATACCTCAGTGAATGGAAATGGTGTTACGATACCCCATAACATAAATTTCTCACAGATCGAATGCACTCTATTATCTTTTATAAAAAATTATATTTTTTTCTTTTATATTTTAGAATAATATTTATTTTCATAGTACATTATACCATTCATTTATAATTTATTCTTACTCTTTTATTAATAATTTGTTATTAAAATCTATATTTGGGTTTTAATAGTTTAGTTTTCCATAAATGATTTTGTTCAACATTTCCTATACTTACACCTTGTTCAGGGTTTCATCACCTAAATAATCTTATTGAATATTTATATCAATGATTTGATATATTTTTTCATTCCCTATAAAAATTATATAACATATGTTGATAGTTATCATGGAATGCTTAAATATTTATTTTTATTTATTATTGAATAACAAAATCATTGAATTTATAGGTAAATATAATTTCTGATATTATCACTCATTATTTATAGAAACATTTATAAATCAACATTATTAAATGATATTTTTATTATTTATGACTCATTATTCATTTCTGGGTTGAAAATTACTACATCGTTCTTGTTGGTAGTAAAATTGACCAAAACAATAGTGTATTATATGTAATGAATGAGTAAGAAAATGTTATTTCATATTCATAGTATCACATTAATAGAATATTTATGATATATAAAACATATTACTAATCATATAAATCTTACTTAAAAATATTTATATTTTATTATTCAAATACTCTTATAATATTAATAATATTGAATCATGTTTTTTGTGTTCCTAATGAATATAATGTTTTATGATAGTAAACTATATTTTAAGAAAATAATGGAAATATGCTAATCCATTATATAGTGATAGAATATAACCTTAGTTATAAAAATTTATCCTTTTTTGAAGAAAGTTACAAATACAATATAAAATCAATTCAACAAGTTATAGATACTTTATCTTTGGACTATTAGGATCTATCGTCCTGTTGGGATATCATACAGTTAAACTACCAACAATACCAAGTTCATCAAAAATTAGTAGCTGTTATTATTTTTTAGTTCATGAAACTATTGACTGTTAAAAAAACATTTATCCATGGAAAATATATTAGTACTAATAAATTGATTTCCTACTAAGTATTGATTCCACAAGGATCATTTATCACGTGGTGATACCGGCAGTGAAGCTCCCACTGGAAGAGATACCCCCAAAGAACCATTAAAGCTATCCAAGATTCATCTCAAAATAAATTCTCCAATGAGTAATTTTTGAATTTAATTCTAAACAGGAGCATGTTTATTATAAAATTATTTCTATTAAATGATACCATGGATTTTATAATTAAAAGGGCAAACATTTCCAGATCTATTGATTAGTATGAGGATCTAGATTATTAATTAATATCTTACAATGGATAATTAGACCAAGATCACTATAAATTTAGAATAACCATCCCTCGTGTGCAATATATTCATAGTCAAACTTTCATGTGTATAAAAATATAGCATTTCATATACATGAAAAAATTCAATACAATTATACTTTTCTATGGAATAACACTAGATAATTGTAGATAGATAATATAACGGTTTTCATTACATCCAGGACTCTCTTTCTATCGATATTTATCTATGAAACATGTGTTAACACCTTACAAATATATATTTAAGGGGAATAACAATTGAATATATTCACATAGTGAAAGACTAAATTTTATGATATATTATATATTACATTTTCTTTTTATGATTTACATTTGAGTTGTTTTTTATAGTTTGTTTATCTATAAGACATAATCTCTTACACTGAACTAGAATGTTTTTATCACTCTCAATAATTTTTCCTCAATTTGTCTCAAAATAAATTGTGGAATTGGCCATGTGTGACATATTATAGTGTTTTATCCCATGTATGACATTGGTAGGGGTTATGTGCTTGGAAAATATTGTGTTTTATTGCATTAATTTACTGTTACATGTTATCAATCAGTGTGTTTTATTAAAAACATCATAGCTATTGGTGATTCTAAAGTTGATTGGATTCAGTATTACATTGATCTTGAACCCCGTATTTATATTTTGTTGACACTTATTTATTTTTTTATTTTTTTAAATCTAACTACTTTCTATTTTATAATTTATTAAGAACATAATTATTCTTATAGTCAAATAAAATTATCCTTTATAAGCATTGTTTTATATGAGTAAACTATTTTAAAATCTTAATTTGTTTTCAAAGATATTTTAGCCGATCAATGATCGATCTATTGAAAAGAATTTATAAAAATGAAATTTTTTAATTATTATATTGTTGTTAACATTGAGTTTTAATCGAATTGGTTGGAATAATATTTAAATTATATTAAACAAACATTTTATTGAAACTCATATCCCACCCTATTGAGTTGTCTTCTAGCATAAACATTTTGTATTACATATTTTCAAAATAAATTTTACTATGAAATATTTTTACCTAAATATAGTTATTTTTTTTCTAAATTTACATATTTATTTTTAATATTATTCTGAATGGAACATTGAATAATTAGGATTCTTATTTTAATAGATGTATCAACAATCAATGTAATATTAAAATTAATTTATTCATTGGGATTATAGGGTTTTATATTTTGAATATTCTTAAAGATGAATATGAAATTCCAAAATCTTCTAGAAATGATTGTATTGATTCTTATTGTAAGTATAATGTTATGATGTATTTTTACAATTCTTTCTAGAATGATTAACATAGAATAAAATCTATCTATACTAATTATTTTTTAAATATGGGATACATTGTTTTATTAATGATGTAACAATAATCTTTAAAGAAGTTGATTTAAATACATATACTACTAATTATTATAATTTTGTGATGAATCCATTTCTGACATGTATCTCAAGTTTAATGAATTTTGTAATATTCATCATCCACTTATACAGAAAATGGATGATAAATATCACTTTATAGGACTTATCAAATAATTACCAAACATATGAGAGTATCCTCTATTTACATTAAAGAATTATGAGATATTAGTTAGTTTCCAATGAAGTAATTAAATATAAAAATCATGATGTATGAATAGTAACTATATGTAAAGAAGGAATAATACGATGAACCCAAAAAACAATCAGTTGCTCCATGATTTCTAACTAAAAATTAAAATAAAATATTAATTTTTAATGGTTAAATTCTATTAATCGTTATCTTATAGTGATGATTAAATTTCTAAATTAGGTAGCCATTTGAAGAAATTTTGAAGAAAAAATAATGTATTTATGAAATCAGACATTGAAAGTAAGTATTATAGAAAAACAATTTAGTGAAGAGGGTGGAAAAGGATGATTACACAAATAAAATAACCTCTTATGACTGTAATATTAAAGGACACATCAAAGAAGACAATCCAAATATTAAATAATTGAAAATGGGATAAAATAAAAATTAAATATAAAACTATGATATCCCCATGGATTGATTATAACGATATTTCATGTGATTTAGATTCTATAATGGAAGAAAAAAATCATAAGGCTGATATATGTTTCCAGAAATACATATTTTAGGTATCAATAATTCATCCTAAATATATTAAACATATTTATAATTTTTTTGATTAAGAAAAAAATGAATAAAATATGACTAGTGTAGATCTGTTAATGTTCTATAATATAATGGATGAAATTATTAATTAACTAAAAATGGTATAAATTATTAATGAAGCTACACGATATGTCTACTTACTTATAAAATTATTTTTATATAGAGAAATATAATAATTATCAACTACTAAAAGAATATAATGAGTTGAAATTTTCTAATGAATAATTAAAGAAATATATATAGCGATATATAAATTAAAGAGAAACTATACCCATTATTAATGAAATAAAACTACACCTAATGATACTATATGATTTTTTAACCATGATGAATAGAGGAAACTCTATTTGAATAGATTTATACATTGCTCTAGTTCAAATATTTTAGATAATAGTTCCCATTCCACATGACTAAATATTGTTTTAAATTTTTTATTATGTAATGTCATATTATAAACAAGTTAAATAGTAATGGATTTCAAAAACTCTTATTACTAACATCTATGAAACCTATAAGATATGTGTACCAATATAATTTTTGGATTAAATCATTTTTCATGGAAATTTAATGAAGACTATTAGTTAGTAGGAATGTTATATAAAAATTAGATGTTCTAGCCATATGACTGAGGACTTTTATTATTCAAGAACATAATCAATGTAGATGGTGTGTATATCACTTTGGGTAATAATGTCCATGAAATAATAATAGGACTCGATCAAATCTATAACTCATGTAATATTTCAATTTCTAAAGTAAAATTAAAATATTGATTAAAATATACTTTCAGTTCCATATCATGATTTTTTATGGTTATCATGTTATGTTTGAAATATATTACTATTAATTAGTTATTTCAAAACATTATTTATTGGTTAATGTTGTGTGAAATGATATTTTTTATTATTTTGATATGAATTCCATATTTTTTCAGATTTTTTTTTTGTTTAAGATAAATTTAGAAATGTTATTTTCTTTGGAATAAGATACTAGAACATTGAAATATAAATTCACTTATAAAACTTACAAGTATTTTTTTTTCATGGATTTTCCTAAACTAGAGCTCAAAACATGCTATTTACATGAACACCAACAAAAGGGAACATAATGCAATATCTTTTTCAAAACCAAAAAAATAATTGTCAACATAAAACAATTAGAATTAGATTACATGGATTTTTATAGACCGTCTAGAGTTTCCAGTTTGGTATCAATTAATTATACCTACATTATAATTTCTTACAATTCAATTTATATTCTAAAACCGCAATACTTTTTAATATATTTTTATCGAGTTAATTTAATCATTTTATTACCTTTCATTTTACTTGGCATTGAACATTACTTTTGTTATCTGAATAAAAGAAGTTATTATTACATTATATGGTAGTACAATTCAAGGGTTTTCTATATGCAACACTTATATTAGGTTTGGTAATGTGAAAAACTATGCTTCTCTTATGTTACAAACAATTCCATGTTTTTCTGATAGCTTTCATTACACAAAATACCATGTTTTACCAATCAATAATATATTATTATATAATAATTATTTCATATAATAAGATATTAAAAATACATGAAATTATTGTTAATTAATATTATTAAATTAATTATAAAAATATAGGGTTTATAATATTAAATCATTTCATACCAAATAATTCAAAATGGAAATATATACTAATTGATTATAAAGGAATGTAGTTCTATTTTTATGCTCCTGATGTTGTTTTATCTTATAAATTCAATTAACTATAATTAATTAAAAATAATAATGATATATATATTTTATATATTCAAAAAAAATTTATATTCATCCAATATATTTTAAAGTCATAATATATGGGCAATACTAATTTTAAGCAAAAAAACTCTCGTTTTCAAAACTGTAATTTTATGAAATTTTAAGGCAGAACCCATATTAAATCTAATAATTTACTTGTTTATATAATTTATTTTACAAAATATACATATTATTATAAATATTAATATAAAATTTTTCTTTCGTTGATTTTTTAAAAAATTTCGGGTAATATTCACTTTTTAATGATGAATAAAAAATAATGTATTTAATTTAAACGTGTTTTACCGTTGAAATAATTTATAATGTTCTATTATATTTTTTTATTTTTAATAGAATATAATTAAATAAAATTTTTCCTATTTATTCTATTTTACAATATTTTCACCAATTGTACATTGAATTTGGATATAAAAACTTTACAATCTTTTACATGCTTTAACACTATTAACCTATTTTCCAACCCTACCAAAAGGATTAATTTTAAATTAATTACTAAAACTTTTTTGTTCAATATTTATTATAAACTAATTCCATATTTTGAATAATTGAGTCCAAATTATTCAAATAGTTTCCTTTATAATTATGGGATTACGAATAGTAGCTTTAGTAATTTTTTATTAACGTAGTAAAAGGTAAATATGGTAATTACAGGTAAAAAATAACATTATAAATATTATTAAATTATCCTAAAATAATCCAAATTATTTTTATTTGTGGTTTTATACAAAATATTCCTTAGATAGAAATTAATAATATTTTAGGCCACATGGATGGGAGTATGACATTTATTATTTTTTATTCAATGAAATGTTAAAAATGGCATACACATGTTTTTCATAACTATAAAAAATTTAATATGGGTTAGTATTAGGGGAATTCTTTGCTATAAATATTCATTATAAATATAATTTTTTTCCCATTATAATTTATTTTAAATTTTTAGGAAGTAAATTTTTACCTTAAAGGATTATATAATGATGATGTAGTAATAGATTAATAAATAGAAATATCTAATAATTTATATTTAAAATATTATAATCAACACAAGCTTAAATAATTAATGACATCAAAAAATCATCTATATTAATTTTTCATCTTATTATTATGTTAATAGAGTTGGATATAAGATATCATTTTGTTCTGATATTTTTAAGAAGACAACTAATGAATAGTGTCAACATTGACAGTAATGAAATTTTATCAAAATTACATTGTATTACAATATTTTAAAATAATAAATATATTAATAATTATAAAGTGGGTAATTTATTGTGTAAAATATCATTAATTTACCATTTCTTTCCAATTTAATATTTATATGTAAAAAAATTACATTCTCTTAACATTAAATACCTTGTTAGCATAGTTATAATTATAATCGGTTAGCTATGGGCTAATCCAAAAGATAAGGATAAAAATTACATAATAAATAGTATAAAATAATTTTTGGATGATATTACAACCTTATATAATATTTTATTTGAATAAATTTCATTTTAATCATATTTGGATTAAAATTTAATTTAATAAAAATTAATATTTTTAGAAATTTCTAATGTGTCCCTCACCTCAATTATCAAAGGGAACCACCTCCCTCACATCTTCACACCACACAGATCCTTAAATATAGATTAAACCCTTACCATTTTCCTTTTATACTTACAAATTTATGTTTTATAGGTTATGGTGTTAAAAAGGACTAACACTGCTCTATATTAGAGAATATGTAAAGGAGTTATTCCGAAGATGAGGTAATCTCTCTGACAGGTCATTATCTATTTCTACTCTCATATACCACCAACAAATATATGATATATATCATAAAATAATAAATTCATCGACATAATTATAATAATAATTTATTATTATTCTGAACATTCCATTTTACATCCCCTTTTTATCAGATAAAAAAATAAATGTATCGGTTGTACGTATGTATGAATTACCGTCTGCACACAGCGATAAAAATTTACTTTCCATTTCCATATTTTATGAGAGATAATTATGATTGATTAAATTTTAATACATTAAATTTCATTTATATTTATACTTTTCTAATAATTACATCATGTATACACTTTTTACCACATATCTAATATTTTGGATAAATGATAACGTCACTCATGTGTAGATATGTCTTTCTATCTCCATGATGTGATGGGATTAGTTATTCTCCTCTATTTCACATGGATTTTAATGGGGATGAATTTTATTAATATAAATGATATTTATGACATAGAAATTTTTCTTTAATGATAATATATCATATACTATCTTTTCTTTTAATGAGAAAATAAAATTAAAATATCGTCTATGTGTATGTACGACCTACCGTCTCCATCAACAATGTATTTAATTTTCTATATATAAATATTATGAAGAAATATAAATAAAATTATTAAAAACTATATATGGTATTTATACCATTATAATAATTCTAGATATGAATATATCATGATCTATGTAAGAGGACCAAGGATAACAAGTCAAAAAACGAATGAAAACCAAATTAGATATCACCAGAAGCATAACATTAACAAGGAATTATATGTAAATAGATAAAATTAATTTCTAAATAATTTATATTTGGAATATATATAAATATATGAATATTATTCTTTTTTATATTTATAATAAATTTATATATATATTACATAATTGTTTAATGTGTGAGAAATAAATTAAGTGTTATGGTTTTTGAATTTCATCCCACCTTTTATTTCTATGAGACAGATGTCATATTCACCACTCAATTATTTTATATGGTGTATATTCTGACCAATGAAATTTTATATATTTAATTTCCTCTATTTAATTATAGTAAAATATATAATTTATTTTTAATATTTTAAATTTAGTCAAGTAGTAAGAGTATTTTTGTCATAATTTTTTATGAGACACATACCCTATACCATACATGATTCCTCTCTATAGTGTATTTAATGACCATAAATATATTTTATGTGTCTAATTAAGAATATTATATTATAATAAAATACCTATAACTTTATATAATTCATGTAGAAGATAATTTTACTAATTATAAACTAATTGGTTTTTAATTAACTATCTAATCAGTATAAGGGATTGTTTCATTTTATGTCTCTATTGGGGAATATTTATATTTTATGTCCATATTTTCTTAAAAAAATTCCAAACAGTTCTTATTATCAGCCTATTAATATTTATTTCTGTTTCCAAATATGTTTTACTTTTTTATAAATATTTTTTTAAAAATATTTTTTTCATTTCTTAAACAAGACTCTTTTGGAATTTACCCAAAATAATTATGGAAGTGATTTTTATTTAACTTATATGGAATGAAGAGATTTTTAATATTTCATGAATCCTTAATGAATTGAATATTAACATACATTTTTATAACATAATTTTCATATAACATTTTTATTTTAGAATTTCTCATCTTTTTAATAAAATAAAACATGTTCAAATTCAAAAGATTATTTTCCTCAAAAACCATTTTCAAGTGATCTTTCAATATTAATTTCCATTTAGGAAACTATTATTTCATTTTAAATATAATTTATTAGGGATATGATTCAAGTATAATATCCATATTATTTAAATGGTAGTTTTATTTTTCTGATGTAATTATATTTATGAAACATGTTTCTTTTCCATTGTAATTTAATGATTGAGTTTTGTTTATGAAGCCCATTTCTTTCAAAGGGTTCTGATATGATGGATAATTTATGGTCTTTCAGAACACATATTTATTATTTAATTATGATATTTTTGGTACATGTATCTCCCTATAGGGAATTGGGTAATGATTAATATCTCATGAGACAAACCTGGATGGAGAGGGGAGTATACTCGGTTCAGTAATAGACGGTGTCCACTAAGATGGAATTAGGGGTGAAACTTAACTTATAAGATGGAAATTATATTAAACCATTATTACCATGATTATATGGGGAGTGAACACTTACTACTAATTTGGACATGGCTTCGATTCCTTGACTACAATTGAATAATTTTATTTTCTTATGAGTCTACCACAAATTTAATATATTATTCATGTGTTAGAAATTCATTGATAATGTTATTTTTTATTTAGATTAATGTCTTATAAACCACCAATATTTATTCCAAGATTCATGTTTATGATCTTCTAAATGTATTTTTGATCTTATAATGAAATTATCATGTTCTCAATCCATCATGTCCATTTTTATTCTTATATATATTCCTTGTTTATCCTTACTGAACATATGAGCTCACCCTTTTCATATGATATGTTTTCCATGTGGTAAAAATGAATGGTTTTAGGTAGGGGTATTAAATGGGATGATCATTGTGATAAATATTGATGATATTTCAACATACTATATGTTTTTTTCAAGATTCCAACGTCACTAAACTGATACAATATTTTTGTGAGTGATTATATAATGTATGAAATGTTTAAAAATATTATTAAATACCCTTATATGAAAAGAAAGGGTCATCATAGTAGGTATCATTTTAAAGGTTTATTCCAATATTGGAGACTACGATTAGAAATCATTAGTCTGATCCCTATAGATATTTCAAAGTATATGTCTAGGGATGTCTATAAAAATAAGTCTAAATATAGGTTACAATGATTTTATTTTGCTAACTATCATAAATAACCTGTAATAAACCTATGATATTATATATTGAAGCTTATTTACAATAATTATGGTGTTTTCCCAAAATCATTAATGATTCTAAAATTATTTGTTTTTTAGTCAATGGAAGGAAGCAAAATGAACTAGGATTATATTGAATTTTCTAATGAGTAGTCAAATAGGATGATAAATTGAGGGATTGATGTTGTGATCATTTCGGATCAGTTTTTCACAAAATCGGATTAATAAAATATACCTTAACTAACTCATAGACTCATCAAAGTTGATAAGGAAATAATTTATTGAGAGTTTAGATAATGGAGACCATCGATGGATAAATATTCAGTTTCCTACAAGTTGATAATATTGAAAGAAACACCCACGTGAATGTATCAAAAGAGCATTAAGATTTTTTGACTATAGAAAAGGACAAAAATAAAGTAACTTCAAAGGGAAAATGAAAATTTAGGTTCATGTAATGTGTGAAAAGTTTTACCTCTCAAAGGTATGATAAACAGTAACATTTTTTATGTGTGGAATGAATGAGAATCATGAAAACTGAAGTCTTATGTGGAAATATCCCATAAAGGATCACCAAGGTGGTACAATTAATGGTTATATTTTTTTGATGATGGGGCTATAGTGAAATGTGGAAGGAAATAGGAATTATGTAATAGGATGTGTTAATATTTTTAATGGATTAAGGTTTAAGTATAATAATCAAATTATTTTTGTTTTTGGATTCATGAATTATGAATGTTGAATAATGCAAGGATTTTTCAGTTTATATTGTTCATTAAGTATTTACAAGAATATTATGTATTATTCTGATGGACTTTAAAAATGATTTAATGGAATGATGATATTGCAAGGAAAAAAATTATTAAGATAAAGTTAACCCATAATATATTTTCGAAGTAAAGATAATGATGTTTGCATAAAGATATGTTGGTTATGAATTAGAAAATTAGATGGACCAGCGTACAATTTACTGATTAATGATTTTTTGAAAAACTGGTTTCTGCTATCATTGATGAATTTAACAACTTTTTTTCGACTTATAGAATATTATCAATAAAAATTGGAATAATGAAATTTTTGTTTTTAATAGTAATGTATGGTAATTTTTTTGTTACAATGTTTCAAGTGTAGATGATGATTGTTATGTGAAAAATAAAAGAGACATTAGGTTTTATGGGGGATCACTACTAAGCTATTTTTAAGAAATTCAGTGACGTTATTTATAAATGTTTTGATGTTTTATATTTCAAATGTGTTTTAAGGATAACAATTTATGGATCTGATTATGTTAAACATCAGATGAAATTTTTGACATTAATGTTTTGTATTTCTAGATGAGGATTCATGAATATTGGATCAAATGTGCTAAAATTGTTATTTTGATAATGATAGATGTAATGACCTATCAATTTATTTATGGATGTCATGATCTACTAATGCTTCAAGAATAAAAAACTATCCATAATTTTTTAGAATCAGAGATGATATTGAAATTGATCAAGGAATAAAAAAGGGTGAGGCTGTACTAAAATAATGTATGTATATCATCTAGTGAAAATTCATCAACTTTTGGAAAAAGGGTATTGAAATGCTATTTCTTCCTATTCTTGTCATATTTTATGATACCAGTAATAGTTTTAAATCCTCATTGTGTTATAAATTTTTGATTTTTAACAATATATTTACCATGTTCTCTATCACTCTCCATCAAAACATGATATATAGATTTATCTTCTATTCCCATGCTTTCACATCCAAACTATGTTCTCATATGTGTAATCTTAGTTATGAGTTACTTCGGGTAACTATTATTATTCTATCATTAATTTTTAAAGGGGAGTTTTAGTATTCATTTTTTTGATGTGTGTTTATACAAAAAAGATATTCAACTATTAAAAATATTTGATAACCTACAGGATTTTCAAGGGAAAAATCATTTTATGGTGGTTAGAATGTAACACCCCTATATTTTTTGAAATATTTTTTTCGATGTAATTTATTCATTTCATTACTTTTCATTTAACACGATAGTTAATATAACTTGTATTATTTGGAAAAACCCAGTTATTATTTATTTATATGAAAAACCAAGTCAAGGTTTCAGTAAATGGAACTATTATATTATCATTCATTAAATGAAACAGAAGACATGTCTTATGTTACACACAATGTCACGTTCCTTGGATAGATTTCATTACACGCGACATCAAGATTTTCAAAACAAAACAATAGTATTAAAATACTATTATTTAATATAATAAGATATATTATAGATATTAAATTAGTGTTTCTGAATAACAATCACTAACTTATGATAATATCAGTTTTCAAATATGAAATCATTTGTTACAAATTCCTTAGAAAAGAAAATATATACATATTATTTATAAAGGAAATATTTTTATTTGTTTGTTCAAAAGACATTTTTTCTTAATAAAAAATACATACAATCAGTGAATTAAATTAATGAAATATATATTTTATATATTCTAAAAAATATTTTTTATATTCATACATTATATTTTAGAGGCATAGGATATGAAAAAACCAAATGTTATGAAAAAAACCTATATTTTTCAAAAGGTTGACTTTAACACCTTTTAATGGAGAACCCATTTTAAATCTACCTTTGTCCCTTTTATATATAATATTTGACAAAATAAACTTTTAATTTAATGTATAAATGAAATAAATTAATTTGTTTGATTTTGTTGTATTTTTGATAAGTTTGATGTTTTGATGGATATTAAAAAACTAATTTTCAATTGTAAACAAATTTTTTCATCATACTATTTTATAGTGTTAAATTATATATTTTGTTTTTTTTATAAAAAATAATTATATCACATTTTTATTAGTTAATTTCATTGATGTCTTTATCGTAAATTTTTTTTTGAATTTAGATAAAAGAATGTTCCAATATTTTTCTTGTTTTAACTTTAATAACTCATTTTCTCACCCTGAAAACAATATTAATTTTAAATTAACTAAAAAATATTATGTTTAATTAATTTTTAAAAATGGATTCCATATTTTGAATTAGTGGATGTAAAGTATGTAAGTAGTGTTCCTTTATATTTTGAGGACAATGAATAGTATCATTAATAATTTTCATTGAATATGTTAAAAGTAAAATCAAGTAATTAAGGGTAAAAATTAATATTCTCAGTTTCATAAAACTATATTCAAACATATCATAATATAATTGTATTAGTGGGTTTTGATAGAAATATTTTTTGTGCCAAAATCATTACCTTCTGATTCCACTTGGATGAGTGAAGAAAATTTGTTAAATTTTCTTTAAGGAAAAGTTATATATGTCAAACTCATGTTTTCATAACTATAAATATTTAAATTGGTAGTTATAGATAAAATATTTTATACAATAAATATTAATTTATTTATAAATATTTTTCATTGTCATTATAATTTTGTATATTGTTTTTTGGAAATAAGTAATTACATTAATTTCACTACTGGAAAAAAGGCCTATACCCACGGTTCAAAACCGTGGGTATAGCCACCAAAACCGTGGGTATAGGCTATACCCACGGTTTAGGGAACCGTGGGCTGGAACGCCGTCGGTATAGGTCCCCAGCCTATACCCACGGTTTTCCAAAACCGTGGGTATAGGTGTTCTGCCACCGTGTCAAAAAAACATTCCCAATTGCCACGGTGTCAATGGCTTTTACCCACAGTTTCAAAACCGTGGGTATAGATCCTAAAATAAAGCTGCAGGCGGGTTTCGATCCCACGACCTCTTCGCTGTAAAGTACCGCGTCTAACCACTACCCTACTATCAATTATGTGTATATATATTTATATTTCATTAAATATAGTTATATAAACCGTGGGTATAGAAGGAAGAACCGTAGGTATAGGACTCCCGCCAAAAAAAAATCTTTCCCGCGGGAAAAACAATTTTCCCGCGCACACATGGGAAACCTATACCCACGGTTTTTCAAAACCGTGGGTATAGGTTTTTTATCCTATACTTATCCCCACGGTTTTCCTCAAAACCGTGGGTATAGGTACCCCTATACCCACGGTTCTTGAAAACCGTGGGTATAGGTCAATTTTCAAGACCTATCCCCACGGTTTTGGAAAACCGTGGGGATAGACCCCCCTATGCACACGGTTTTGGAAAACCGTGGGTATAGGTCTTGAAAATTGACCTATACCCACGGTTTTCCAATACCGTGGGTATAGGGGGTACCTATCCCCACAGTTTTGAGGAAAACCGTGGGGATAGGTCCATTTTCCAGTAGTGTTTCTTATATAATGATGATGTAGTAATTATTTAAGTAATGAAAATATATAATAATTAATATTAAAAGTATTGATATAAATAATATTTTCTATAATTATTTTCAAACATGAATTTTATGTATTATTTTGACATGTTATGGATAATGCAATAGTTTTTTAATGATATCATGTTGTTATGATATTTCTAAAATTACATATAATGAATAGTGTCAAAATCGACAGTAATTGTATTCTATAAATGTAATATTTTATTAAATTATGTTAAAATAATATCATAATAATGTCACGACCCGCCTCACTGGGCCATGAACCCTATCATCTGACCCCACAGGTCTCCTATAATAACTTGGTTTCCTTCTTAGGCCAAACATGATTAACTGTGGAGTTATAATGAGGTCAGCACCTGAAATGAAAGGTGCAACTTGTTGACATGGGTAGAAACATTTAGCCTTTTAAGCCTCACTTTCCCAGCGATGGTACATTATCTACCCCTTTAAAGCAAAACGCCCTCATTGTGGACCCCAAGCCTCAAACCCAGGCATTTTCAAACATGAATTTTATGTATTATTCTGAAATGTTATGGAGAATGTAATAGTTTTTTCAATGTTATCATGTTTTTATGATATTTCTAAAATGACATATAATACATAGTGTAAAAATCGACACTAATTGTATTCTATCAATGTAATATTTTCTTAAATTATGTTAAAATAATATAATATGAATGTCACAACCTGCCTCCTTGGGCCATGAATCCTGTCATCTGACCCCATGGGTCTCCTGTAATAATATTGTTGCCTTCCCAAGCCAAGCACGATTAACTGTGGAGTTCTAATCAGGTCGGCACTGGAAAATAAATGTGCACCTTATTGACAAGGGTAGTAATATTTAGCCTTTTAGGTCTCACTTTTCCATGGATGTTACATTATACACCCCTTTAAAGCAAAACACCCTCGTTGTGGACCCGAAGCCTCAAACCCAGGCATTGCCTAAGCACTTTCGACTAGTTATTAGCTCTGATTCCATTTTCCACAACCTGCCTCCCTGGGACATGAACCCTATCATCTGACACCATGGGTCTCCTGTAATACCTTCGTTGCCTTCCCAGCACACCATATGTTATTACTCACTAAGGTCACTTATCAGAGTAATGGTTATCCCTACAGGACAACACTTGTTCTTTCAAAGTGTTTTTTCCTCACTCACACACACCCTGGGAAACTTCTTAGAAGTTCACCCATCCTGATTACTACTCCAGGATAAGCATGCTTAACTGTGGAGTTCTAATCATGTCGGCACCTGAAAAGGAAGGTTCCCCTTGTTGACACGGGTAGTAACATTTAGCCTTTAAAGTCTCACTTTTCCAGGGATGATACAATTAAATAACAAAGAAGGGAAAATATATGTTCTAATATATTATTAATTGACCATTTATTATGAAATCTACACATTATATGTAAAAAATTAGATTCCCATGACATTAAAAACATTGTTACCATAGTTAAAACTAATATAAGTTATCTAAAGGTCAATCAATAATATAATTATTAAAAGTAAATAAAAACCAATATAAAATTTATTTTATGATGATATGAAAACCATATATAATTTTATCTTTTATTAAATTAAATTTTTTTTATTAAGATAGAAATTATTATAAATTAATATTTTTATAAATCTCAAAAGTTCCCCTCACCTCAATTATAAAAATGGAACCTCCTACCTCACTTTTCCACAGAAAATTATGCCTTATAGATTGACTAAAACCTTCCCACATACCTTCTCAACATCCATATCCATATTATATAGGTATTGGTCACCCTAAATGAGAGTCGATTTATTTATTTAGAGATGATATAAACGAGTGGTTTTGAATAAGTGGTAATCTCTCTACCTAATCATTCCCTTTTTATACACTTCTATAACTCCTCTAAATCAATGTTATATATCAAAAAATAATATCTTCAGTGACATAAATATTTTTATTTTATATTTTTTTATTAACATGCCATTATAAATTCCTTTTCCCATTAAAAAATAGAAATTAAACTATCGCCCGTGCATACATACGGCTTACCATCTTCACATTGCGAAACAATTCACTTTTAATATCCATGTTTTATAGGTGATTGTTATGATGGGTTTAATATTTATATATGATACTTATGGTATATTTATACCACTTTAGTGATAATATCATTTATAAATTTTTACATTCATAAAATATTTTACTAAAATGATAATGTCGCTCAGGCGTATGTTTGTCTTACCATCTCCAAGATGTGATGTGATTCTTTATGAATCAATATTTCCCATAGATTCTAATAAGGCTGAATTTTATGAATATATATGTTATATATGAAGTATAAATGATTATATAATGAAAATATATGATAAAAATTGCTTTATTTTAACCTAACAAGAAAATGAAAACAATTTACAATCGTACGTACGACCTACCATCTCCTTGAATAGTGTATTTTATTTTTTATCTCTATCATCAAGGAATTACTATGAATACATATATACTATATATATATCATGATTATAATTATTTATATTATTAAATAGTAATATTTATAAGAGTACTAATGATAATATTTTAAAACATAAATGAAAAACAAAGCAGATATTACCCGATGCGTAACATTCACAATGAATTATTAATAAATGTGTAATATTAAATAACATATAAATAATATTAGGAATATATATATATATGATAATTATTATATGTTTGATTTATTATAAACATATATATATATATTATATATGAGGTTTTCACATGTGCGAAAGAATTCAAGACGTGATGTAAGTGAATATCTTCTCACTTTTTATTTCAATAACATACAATCCATATTTACCACTCGCTTATTTTGTCTGCTATGTAGATTGATGTTCTAAATGTTATATAATTTAGTTCTTTTATTAAATTATATTCAATTAATTAATTTATGTTTTTTATTCAAAAATTTACACAATTAGTAAGGGTATTTTTGTATCACGTTTATTTATATGAGGCACATGCATTATATACTACATGTTTATTATAAATAGTGTTTTTATATCCCATGAATGAATTTTATGATTCTTATAATTAATCTTATGGTATTTTTATATCCATATAAATTTATTTGTTTCTTGGGTAAGACATGTTTACAAATTACAAGGTGACATGTGTTTCTTTCAAAATCTCATTAATGTTCAAGATTGTTTCGTTTTAAGTCTCTAATGTCGAATATTTATCTTATATGTCCATATTTTAAAAAAATGTTTTTAAAATCGTTTTTAGTATTTTATATAAATATTTAATGTTGTTTTTACCCATGTTATACTTTCTAAATATTGGTTTTGAAAGAATATTTTTGTCGTTATCTAAACAAGGCTCTTTGGGATATTAAATACAAAAATATAATGAAGGTATGTTTTTTATTTCATAGGAAATGAATGTATTTTTATGATTTCAAGAATCCTTAATTACATGATGACACTATTATAATATTATAAAGTAATTTTCAACGAAAATTTTATCTTTTAAATTTTGTACTAAATTTTGAAAATAGATATCATTTTCAATGTCAAAATGATATTTTTCTCAATAATTATTTTCATGTGATCTCTCAAAATTATTTTCCATTTATGATAACATTATTTGATGATAGATGTTGTTTATTGGTGATATCTATTAACAATACTATCAATATTCCTTCATTGGTTTGATTATGTATATGATGGGATGATATTTATGAATACTATTTCTTTCCCATGGGTTATGTTATGATTAAATTATGTTTATAAAACAAATTTAATTTTATGGGTTTTAATATGATTAATGATTTATTTTCATGTGTAATACATATGTATGATTTTATTATGAAATGGGTGGGACATAAATCTCCCTACAATGCATCGGGTAAGGATTTATAAATCATGAGATATACATGTCTAGAATATGGAGTGAACACAGTTCAGTAGAGGGATTTTTCTAATATAATTACATTAGGAGTGACAATTGACCACTAATATGATCAGAGGGATTTAACAATGACTACAAACATGGTATGGGTAGTGAAATCATACAACAAAGATAGCCTTAGTAGTGATAACTTGATGACTATGGAAGAAATTTTATATGATTATGTGTCTATAAAATATTCCATATCCTATTCCTATGTTATAAATTAATGGGTTATGTTTTTTTATTTCATAGGATACATATATTATGAACACCCAGTATTTACAAAATTATTAATGATTATGATCTTTTTTATGTAGGTAATTATATTATAATTATATTTCCATGTTCTTATACCCTTATATCCATGATTATTCTTATGAATCTTCTTTATTTAAGATTACTCTATAACTGATGTAACCCTTTACTTATATTTTATTTTCCCCAGGTTATAGAAAAAGGTCTTAGGTTTGGGAACTAATGGGAATGACTATTTTGAGAAAATTTTAAAATATTTCTCCAAACTGAATGTTTTTGTTCCATGTTTCTAGAGACAACAAAAACCTACAGTATCTGGGCGTGTGAATGTATAATGTATGAAATGTTCTAAAAAGTGATGTAATATCCATTTATGGAAATATTGGGTCATTTTATATACATGAGTGATTTTATTTTCTCACAAAATTGAACATTTTTCTTATTTTTATTGATATGATTAATATGTAAAAAATCATAGTTCGCATAAAATTAAAACCTTAAGAAGTTATCATGGATGTGAGTTTGTAAATAAAGAATTTGAATAATTATTCTCAAAACATAACCATAGTAAAAAATTGTGTTCCCTTTGAACCCCCTAGAAGAATTGTGCAGTAGAATGAATAAATATATATATTCTAGAGATTACCAACACATACTTAATGAGTATGATTTAACAATTTTTTTAGGGAGAGATATGAAAATAGTTTCTAAATAATTGATGGAGTTAAAATTAAACTATATTTAAGAATACTCTACATCCATAATGGGATGTAAGAAACTCGAAATTTACATTTATATCCCTATATTTATTAATAATCATATATATATCATATTTTAGATGTAGTTTTAGTAGACCTAGATAAAGGATCATAGAAAAGAGATGCTCTGGGAAACCAAGTTTAACATTTACATTTCTGGCCACAACATGAATCGATGAACATAAATGGATTATATATTTATGAATTATGAATAGTGTAAATTGAATAATAGTATAATGTGTTTTAATGTTATATATACAAGTAACTAGTCTGAAGAACCAAATAATACCTAACCATTAGAACTAAATTCATGTTTAAAAATCAAAATATGTGTATTGCATAATAATTGGAAATAAGGGAATATTGTTTTCACAATTATATAGTCAATAATAAGATAAAATAAATGAAAAATAATTTTCAATTTTATCTATATTTGAATCTATAATAATGTTTCCTTCCAACAAAACACATTTGAATTTATAACTATAAGACATGGATATTTATGCAAAATTAATGAATATTTATTTAGTTGAGGATGTTCTTGTATCATAACTCCCTAAATTTCAAAATCATTATATTGAAAATCATGATATTAAATAGAAAAAATATATTTATAGGTTCCCAAAATCTTAATGATTTTGTTTTGATTGTCTCTTTTTTTTATTTGAAAAAACTTCACTAAATAAACAGTTGGAAATATTTTCTTATTAAAATTATTTCAAAGGGTATTTTGGTTTTACAAATCATAGTTGATGATATATTATTTGATATTTGAGAAATATATTGTGTACTATATTTTTATGATAGACATATTAGGTTTGAAATGAGTTTGATGGGTGAAAATACATTCTTTCTTGGTATTCATATTTCTCAAAATAAATAATGAATTATTTTAAATTAAATAAACTATATTAATTATATTTTAAAATGTATTGGTATAGATAGTACTAAAAGAATTGAAAAATATGAATTGGATCTGGATTTTTCTCGGAAACCATTTTATTAAACCACATTAATATATATGATTGGAAGAGTAATTTATATAATTACTTTCTTTCCTGATATATTGTTTCCTATGTGTATGGGTTCCCATTTTGAATAAAATAAAAAAGGGAATTATTTACTTACAACAAACATAATTTCCAAATACCACTAAAGTTAAACCAAGTGTAGACAATTTTAATCTATATAATTGGCATTATATAAAGTTATTTATTCTGATGCTAACATTGGTGGTTGTATGAATGATATAAATAACACCTTTGGAATATTTCACATTTTATAAAAGTTTATAATCTCTTTTGAAACTAGGTCTATTCTGTTTTGGAAATGGTCTATGGTTTTTCTTTGGTCAATCATCATTAGACCGATCATTGATTATTTATGGTAGGTGGTTCTGTATTTGGGGATGAAAGCAGTATTGAAGGTGGCGTAGTTATCCAAGGTTTACCAACTTTTTTAGCATCCAAATTAGGAGTTTGTTTTTGGTATGGATTTATTTCAATATAATAGTGAACGATATGTGATATAGAAAATGAAATTGGAAATGGAATATAACCACATTGCATGAGACAAAAACTGTGTACCATGTTCTGATAATAGTTCGTGGATAATGAATTTTTGTACACATAATAGAAACCCATGAACCATGAAGCGGTAATGGTATGCAGACTGTATAGGATGACAAGTTCAAGAATTAAAGGAGGATCACATTGATGAATTTTTGATCGCAAGATGGTTTGTAGTATGAGTAAGGCATGATGGTTCATGGGTTGATATGTTGTTTACAAAAAATTTGGTCGAGTTTTGAGTATCTATTAATAGTGTTTTTTACTAAAACAATCTGAATATGATTTGTATATAACAGATAAGTATTAACTATTGAGTCACTGAAATAGACCTACCGGTACAGAGCATACCGATAGACAAAGTCCCCCGATATGCACAATGGATACCGATAAGTCTATGTACACCACTATACAAGTCTACCGATATGGATATGGTCACCAGTATGTAGATAGTCACCATTACACATTAGCTACCAATAGAATAATTCTAACGGAATGCACAAGTAGACTTATATAGACAAACCGATACAAGCTATTGATACAAATTGACTAACAGGAAGCCACTGATACGAAGTCCACTGATACAAAGATGAAGTCCACCGCTACAGAGCTACCAATATGAAGTCCACCGATACAGAAAGACAAAGTCTACCGATACAAGATTTCTGATATAGACAAACGACTACCGTTACAAAGGATCTACCGATAAGAGGAGCTACCAACATAAGGAGCTACCGATAAGAGGAGCTACCGATAGAAGGATTGATCGATTCAAGCAGGCTACCGATTACAAGGTGTAACATCTACCGATGGAAACCAATCACTATTTCTCTAAACCCTATTTATATTTTTTTATTTAGAAACTGTCAAATTTGATGTTTTTCATGAAACTGATATTAATTAATTAATATATGTTAAATGTCAGGAAACCATACCTCGTACTTGCAGATGTAATCATACCTCTTGTTGGGCCACATGAGCTATAAAAGGGATCCTCTAACTACTATAGAAAGTTACGAGAATTGATCAGTCCTTCCATGCACATATGAGACAATATTTTGTAGATAATCAATGACTTACATGCATAGAAGAAGAAGGAAGAATTCATACTGAATCCTTACAACCTGATCAATCAAGGAGAAAAGAGATTCAACGAGTTCACTTGCACTAACACTGATCAGACTGATCAACCTGGACCTGGATGTCAAATACAAAAGCAATACATTGTTTTTCTTGACAAAAACCAGAGAATGACTCAAAGCTGCATCTACATCAATCTAACGAGTCCACAACTTCACTCAAAACACATAGATCATTATAAACGCTTCACTATCTATTTAGATCTATTGTGATTCATATATTTACAGTTTGAGCAGTGTGTGTGCTCTGTTCTTTTAGACACACACTGTCTCATGTTCTAAACTAGAGGATTCATAAATCCTCACTCAATATTTCCCATACACATTAGTTTCCCACTGTGGATAGTGGTAGAGGTCAACTATGACATGGATAGCCTGTGTACTATTGTTTTGTTTTTCCCACAAAGAATTGTGGTAGAGGTCTTAGTACTTAAACGGTATGTGTACTTTTGTTTACCCCCATCCAAGGTGTGGATCAACGTTTATACAAACTATTTTGGAGGATGAAGTCTCATCTTGAGACTGAACCTCTTGCTTAAAACTGATGTGCTTGTTTATTTTGTTTTAAACTAGATTGAATATTCCACTACTATGTAATTTGAAATATAAATATATTTTAAAGTTACTCTGATAGTTAAAATAGCATGTGTTCATAAAATTTGTTATCCAGTGAGTTAGTTTCAAAAGTTAATCAATCCTCATATTGAGTTAACTGAGAAATAGTCAATCTATTGAGAAACTAATTAAAAAAATAAAATCTCTATAAATTCACCATAGATTAATTTTTATTTAATTTGTGGGATTCTAATAATATAGTTTTTAATAGAAATTTTAATTGGAACTCAATTCATTCCCCTCTTGAGAAACCACTTCGACCAAAATATGCTATCAGAGGAATATTTTTTTATTTATAATGGACTTCGAAATACTCTGTTTTTCAACTATGATTTTATTTGTATCTTAATGATATTAAATTTCATTTAGTTCTAAATTTTACCTCCTTAAATGTATTTGATACAATCTAATTATGGATAAGAGATTATAAGGTGTTTCTACCAACATGCCACCTTTCTTTTATTGTGTTAATTATGCCTAATAGAAAATGAAAATGAAAATTCATTTAGAAAGTATGGGATTTGATATATGGACTGCTATAGAAACTATGAATAAGATTACAGAACCTAAAAGAGATACTTGTTATGAACCTACTAAAATATCTTACAATAATAATTTTAAAGCAATGAATGCCCTGTATTGTACTTTAAGAGATGATTATTTAACTAAATATCTGCTTGTAAAAATGATTATGAAATCTGGGATACTTTGGCTATTTCTCATTAGGTAACAACCAATGTTAAAGAAATGAGATTTATTACCTACACTATTAAGTATGTTAATTTTAAAATGAATCCTGATGAATCTATTTCTGATATGTGTCTCAGGTTCAATGAAATTTTAAATAAAATTAGGTCACTTGGAAAAGTGGTTCATACAAAAGGTCAAATCAGGATTATATTAAGATGTCTTATAGAAATATGGAGAGGCACATCAGTCTCAATAATGTAATCTTTTGATATATGTTTACTTCCAGTTAATGAGATAATTGGTATGCTGAAGATTTATTAAGAAGAGATAAAAGTAAAAAAATAGGAAGATGATGAACCAAATAGGAAGTCAGTGGCATTCAACTATACTACCTCAAAGAGCTAAGACAAAGAGAATGTTCACATACCTTCTAAAATCTCAACAAGTGAAGGTTCAAATTATGATAGTAATGAGGAGATGGATCAAATAGCTAATAGATTCCTGAAAGTATATAGGAAGAATAAATTTTTCAGAAAACCAAACTATATGGGTACAAATAACCAACGAGATAATTGGAAGAACGATTGGAATAAATGGGACATGGGTGATGAGATAGTGTGCTATGAATGCCAAAGGAATGGACACACTAAGGCCTACTGTCCAAAATTGAAGTACAAGAAGAAATACGACAACAAGACAAAAATATAAGAAACCTATGAAAGCAACATGGAGTGCTTCAAAAGATAGTACATGTGATTTTGATTCCACTCAGGATAAAAAATCCCAGAAATCTAATATGTGTTTCATGACAAACACATCTGAGGTAACATTGGATAATCCTGCCTTAAATTCATATTATTCTGGTGCTGATTTTGACTCTGAAAACATGTCTAGTGAAGAATTATCTGAATGTCGTAATATGCTAGAGGAAACATGCAATGAGATGAAAGATAAGTATAAAACCTTAATGAAACAACATGCATTAACTTGCACTATACAATCTACATTATAAGTAGAAAGGGAAAATAATGATCAAATTTTGAAGGAGAAAACTCAACATAAATTTTACAATGAAGAACATAGAACATACAAAAAAAAGTTCACGAATAGAAAGAATATTGTAACTCAAATGCTTGGAAAACAAGTGGCACCTAGTTATACTATCAGTTTAGGCTATCAACCTGGACAGAGACAACTTGTTAAGAATAAATTCATTCCAAAATATGGATAGTATACTGCAAGTTCACGTTTTGGAAATTCCTATGCCACAACAAGTTATTAATATAGTTATAGATCAAAAAAAGTTTATCTTTAAAAATGTATTGATTTTGTAAATTATATGAGACCCATAAGACAAATATGGTTGCCTAAATCTTTGCTTGCTAACTTATCGAGACCTAAGAGATTCTTTGTACCAAAATCATTTTCTATCAAAAAATGTTATGTAGGAAACCTGCTTAAAATTTTCATATAGGAAGACATTGTATTTGGATAGTGGATGTTCATGGAACATGATAGAAGACTTTTCAGGATTTAAAATAATTGTCAAAGTTAATGGAGGCTATGTCACCTTTGGTGATAACTTGAAAGGAAAGATCATCGTCCTAGACCAGATTGGTAACACTGATTCAGTTTTAAGTTCTAAAGTATTAATTGTTGAGGGAATTAAATATAATTTGCTAAGTATTTTTCATCTATGTGATGATGGTTTCAATGTTAAATTTGAAAATGATTCGTGTAATGTTTTTAATTATAAAAATATTTTGGTATTTTCTACATTGAGATATTAAAATGTTTACGCGGTTGATTTGAATTATTTTGATAAACAAAACATTACTTGCTTAAATGCTTTTTATAAAGAGTCTTGACAATGTCACAAAATATTAGGACATTGCAACATTCATTCACTTAAGAAGCTGACTAGGAAGAATTTAGTTAGAGGCCTACCTCAACTAAAATTTCCATCAGACAAAGTTTGTACTCCCTGTTAAAAGGGAAAGCAACATAGCGTTTCATTAAAATTAAAGAAGGAAGTTTCAACTTCTCAACCTCTCAAGTTGGTTCACATGTAATTTTTTGGACCCTTTAGATTTTTTTTCTTAAATGGGAATCACTATGTCTATGTCTTAGTATAGGACTTTTCAAGATACACTTGGGTATAATTTCATGCTCAGAAAAGTGAATCATGTTCTTATTTTATGAAATACTCTATGTATGTAGAGAACCTTAGTGGACGTAAGATTAAAACCAAGAGAAGTGATCATGGCCATGAGTTTTAAAATCATGAGTTTGAATCGTTCTACTTACAAAATTGCTATAGTCACAACTTCTCATCCCCTAGGACACCTCAACATATTGGTGTAGTTGAAAGAAGGAATAAAACCCTTCAAGAAATTGCAAGAACTATGCTCAATGAGTATGACCTACCTATTTATTACTGGGCTGAAGCAATGAATACAACTTGATATATTATAAATAGAGTCTTGATTAGACATGTTCTAAAAAAATAGCCCTTATGAACTGTGGAATAATAGGAAACCTAAATTTAGTTACTTCAGAGTTTTTAGTTGCAAAGGCTTTATTGTTAATACTATGGATAATCTTGATATGTTTTCTTCTAAAACTTATGAGGGAATATTTCTAGGTTACTCTATAACCAGTAAGTCTTATAGAGTCTTTATAATAAGGACCAAATGTGTGGAATAATCTATTCACATAAAATTTGAATAAACTGATCCACATGAACCGAAGTCTTCTCTTAAATATCATGAAGAAGATATTTCTATTCTAGACCATAATGAAAAAAAATAGTGAACCTGTTATAAAGACAACCAGTTCTAGAAGTATTCCAGAATCTGTTCGTGGTGAACCCGAACAGAGATATAAACCTGAAATTTCTATTCCTTCCTTTACTAGATCAACTAGGATTCCAATGAATCATCCTTTAAGTGATGTTGTTGGAAATCATGATAGAGGGACCCGGACTAATGATTCTCTAATAAACTAGGTAGATGATCATTACTTTCATTAACAGTTAGAAACTAAAAATATAAATTATGCTATCAATGTTGAATTTTGGGTTATGGATATTTAAGAATAACTAAATCAATTTCAAAGAAACAAAGTCTGAGAATTAGTTGACAGACCTAAGGACACATTGACCATATATACTAAATGGGTTTTTATTAAGAAGGTTGATGAGTATGGAAACATAGTTAGAAAAAAATAAAGGGTAGTTACACAAGGATATATTCAAGAGGAAGGAATAGACTATGAGGAAACCTTTGCACCTGTAGCTAAATTAGAAGCTATTAGGATTCTGTGTGCCTATGCTAGTCATCTGAATTTGAAGTTATATCAAATGGATGTCAAAAGTTATTTTCTAAATGGTTTTATAAATGAAGATGTTTTTTTTGAACAACCACCTCAATTTACTAATCCCCATTTTTCAAATTTAGTTTTTAAGCTCTCTAAAGCATTATATGGTTTAAAACAATCCCCACGAGCATGGAATGATAGACTTAGTAAATTTATTATTTCAAAAAAAATTTCTAAAGGGATTGTCGATCCAACTATTTTTATGAAAAGAATTTCCAAATATGTTTTGATAGTTCAAATATATGTTGTTGATATTATATTTGGATCTTCTAAAAATACTTTGTGTATTTATTCTTCAAAGAGTATGGAAAATTAATTTGAAATGAGATTAATTGGAGAACACAAATACTTCCTTGGATTTCACATTTTTCAAAATGAAAATGGTATTATTTTAAATCAATGTAAATATAAAATAGATCTTTTAAAAAAAAATTCATTAGAAAGTATTAAGGTATGTGATACACCTATGGGTACTATTTGTAAGTTGGATACTGATGAAACTGGAAAACTTGTGGATCAAACAAACTATAGAGGTATGATAGGGAGTTTTCTTTATCTTACTGCTAGTCAACCAGATATTATGTTTAGTGTGTGTATTTGTGCATTATTTCAAGCTAATCCAAAAGAGTCCCACTTTCTTGCTGTAAAATGAATTTTCAAATATCTTAAACAGACTACTAAATTAGGATTGTTTTATCCAAAAGGACAATCTGTTGATTTAATAATTTATTTAGATGTTGTCTTTTCTGGTTGAAGGTTAGATAGAAATATCACTTCTAAACATGTAATATTCATGGTAATTCCCTAGTATCTTGGTGTATAAACAAGCATAATTATGTGGCATTATATGTAGTTGAAGCAAAGTAAATTTATACTGGTAGTTGTTGTGCCCAAATTCTATGGATTAAACATACATTATTAGACTACGGATATTAGTTTAGACATGTATCTATAAACATTGATAACACTAGTGCGATTAATATCTCTAAGAATATTGTATCTCACTCTAGGACCAAACACATTGATGTAAGGAACCACTTTCTGAGAGATCATTACCAAAAGGGTTATATTACTCTTGAATTTATAGGTACTAAACATCAATTAGCAAACATTTTCACCAAGCCATTAAGTTCAGATAGGTTAAGTTACATTAGACATGAGTTAGGAATGATAGACATTGTATGTTAGATAACTCACCGTTAGAAAACTCACCGTTAGAAACATCACTGTTAGAATCCTAAACATTAGATACCTCACCATTAGAAACCTCACCGTTAGAAAAATCACCATTAGAGAACTCACCGTTAGAGACCTCACTATTAGAAACATCATGGTTAGTTAACTTCACTATTATACCTAACTGTTAGTGGACCTCACCGATAGAATACCTCACCGTTAGAAATACTCACTGGTATACCCTACTGTTAGGATTGTGCTATCTTTAAACTGATGTATCTTTAGACATCAGAATCTGTATCATTTATATGTTACGTTTTACATTTTATTTATTTATTTTGTGATTCCTCAATGTTAAAACAAAATATCCGACCTCTCTCAATCCACCTCGAACCCTTTACCTTCAAGCCTTAGCTCTCAAAATCTTCTAACCCTAAGCCTCGCTATGTGAAGAATGGAAAGTGTGAAGAGACCATCAGTCCATGAGAAGGATGATGAGCCGAATGCCAAGAGACTCAAAGGAGAGTCTAGTGGTGGAATTTATGTGAAGAAACCTATTAATATGCATCTCGTTCAAAGGGAAATAGTATTTGAGATAGATTTGTCTGTGGAATGGTCGATTTCCAGTAAGTCATTAGTTATGGAAGTACTAGAAGATCAAAAATGGGTAGAATGATTCTAGAATAAGAATTTTCCTTATTATCTGAAGCTGGTAAAAGAATTTTATGAGTTTGTTCATTTTCAGAAATCAAGAGCTGAGAATAGGATGATATTAGTAGTGAATGGAAGAACAATATCTTTTTTCCTCTATTGAGTGGCTTGAGTGCCTAAAAGTTCCACATGAAGTAGAGTTTGGGTATTTCCTGAAATTAGTACCTCTTACCAGTGACATATTTTAATATGAAGTGTCTTTGGAAGAATTAACAAGAGATGGTACACCGAGAAAAGTGGTTGCTGAAGAAATGGATGGTGACATCAGTTACTCTTCAAGTTCATCCAAAATGTGTTAAGTCCAATTAGATGGGACATTGAAAATATAAAATACCATGATATTTATTTGATGCATATTTTAAGACATGGTGTTAAGATGAATCTATGTAGACTATTAATGACACAGATTGAGGATATGTCCAAGCACAAATCAAAGACCAATGCTTTATTCTTTGCATAGTTAATTTCTTTTATGATCAATGTGAAGGGAGTAGCTGAGTCTCAGGATGAGACAGTAGTGGTAAGGGAAAATTTTTGCATCACTAGAATTGTTTTTAAATACATGAAGATCAATTGGAATCCAAGGAGAAGAGAATAGGTCCGTGATAATATTAATATGTATGTTATGTTTAATCATGTGGATCATCCTTCTAGGCCTAAGGATGCGAGTGATCCAGTTCTAGGACATGATGTAGAGGAACCTCAATATACTGATGATACTGATGAAGAGGATTACTTTGTTGCTGATAGAAGGGATCTGGACTTTCCTCAATGTCCTATAGATAATGTTTTTTCATCTGGAAAGGAAATCACTATGGGTGTAAGAAATGAAAAATATTCTATTGATGAGGAAGAGCAACCTACTTCAGAGAATAAGAAAGAAGAATAATCCATAACAAAAGCATCTACTTCTGCCACCTTGAGTTTGAGTCCAGTTATTTAAAGTACTGATGTGCCTATAAAGGTTTTTCTTGTTGATGTAGACTAATATGCACCTATTTCTGAGGGGCCTCCTTCTATTGGGGAAGTGTAGATGGTTGTGGAGAATTATTTTGAAGAATACTGAGCTGCTGAGGGTGCTATTTCTATATAGGATAATGAACAGATTAAGGGGGAGTATCCAACTAAACTAGGAAATGTTTCTGTAGCTGATGGAATTGAAGACTTGTCAGAATACCCAAGATTTGTTGTTTATTGGTTCGACTATTCAGATTCTGAATATGAGACACCATTCAATAGACCACAAGTTAACTATGATATCTTTTCCAAGTTTTTACCTGAGGATGTGGTAAGGAATGATAATCTAGACCAGTTGAAGTCTAATCTTAAGACCACCTTTGTGGAAGAGATAAGAAGAATGGAAACTTCTTTTATTTCATCCATTCAATTTGTTATGAATTACTATGTGAATATTATTGTGTCAGAATGATCACCTATAGTTGTTCCTGAAAATATGGTAACTAAGGATGATCTGGAGTCTTTAAAAGCTGAGTTAAAGGAGACATGGGCTGAATTTGTTGCATATTTCAAGAATTTTTTTGTTGGAGAGATGTTAAATATAGAAAAATCTTTAGAACTCTCTTGAGAGAGTATGGTGTCAGGACATGTGATAGAGATGATGAATGAGATACGAGTATTTCAATCTCAGATTGAGATCATGATATGAGTTTTTGTTTCTTTGAAGAACTCTATTACTTCTATAACAACATTGAGTAGTCATCAAGATCAAATGAAAATTGATATCAATTACATTAAAGGTGTAGCAAGGAAGTTTTTGGACGTTTTTGAAGCTTTTAAGAAGTCCATAGAGCAGCATGTCAGCACCCAAGACTCTCTTGTGAAAAATATCACAAGTGGGCTGAATAAATCTTGAAAGGAAACATTATCTTATACTGTTGAACCTATGAGTTCTACCAAGTCTTATTTGTTTATTGATAAATTTGAGCTGTGATGAGAGAAGAGATTGGACAGTCTTCTACCAGTGGCTCGGTAGACTCTGCTTCCTTGACCCATGTGGTGACTACCACTAGGGATATTGGGAAACATGTTCAGAATTTTATAAGAGAAGCCACTACTCTCAAAAAGATTTAAAAGACAATGTGGATTACTCTTTCCAAAGGGTCTATACCAAGAATCATCTCAAAAACCAGTTCAAGATTATGTTAGAGAACATGAATCTACCCTCAGTCACTGAATCTTTAAAAGAACAAGTAATCAAGCTCAGGGAATTGAACCATGCTCTAGATAAATTTATAAAGAACAAGGAGGGATTTATTTATTCTATAGGGATAGGAGGAGGAATCATTATGGACTTTAGGAATATATTATTTCCATTTTTCATGTAGATAGTACTCTTATCGTTGCACCTCCAACCCTGCCTACCTCTGCTCAGTCAACCTCCATTCCTTAGATGACTCCAGTCCAAGCAATCTAGAACCTCACTCCTTTGATCACACAGAGAGCTACCCACTACAGGACATGGATAGTCTTTGTTGATAAACCTCCAACAGTGCTTTCTAGAATTCCCAAGCCTTCTACTTATGCTACACAGCCTGAATCTACATCCGAACCCAAAGACAAATCCAACGTGGACATTCTAGAGGTGGATTTATTAATGGCTAGGACCTTTGATAGGAATTAGTTGGACACTTTTTGTTTCAATTATGTATTTATCAGTATCTTTTTCCCCAAGAAATATATATGATATTACTATATTTTACATTTTGTAACTTCTCTCATTCTTTGTTTCCAACATTTTTATAATCACAAAGGGGCAGAAATTTGAGAAATATAAGGAAAGGGGGAGAAATAATATAAAAGTTGATAAATATGAGAAATATGAGCATAAATTTTATACGATCATAAAATATTCTACCTCTGGTACATTTGTTTTATATCTCTGAATCAGTTGTTTCATTCCTCAGGTACATTTCTTTTATAATTTCACCTCTGATGCATTTGCATGTGCTACTCTATTCTCTAATACATTTGTTTTATAATTCTAATACATTTGTATCCTCTGATACAATTTATATTAATACTATATCCTGTGATACAATTAAAATCTAACATTTGAAAATTTCATTACTGACATTGAGAAATAAATACCATTTTATTTTATACAGATACATTAATGATTATTTTGGATTATTATACCATAATTTGTGTTTATAAAAAAGGGGGTGATTGTTTACCTTGCCTGTTTTGATTATCCCAATTATGATTTAATATGATTTGATAATCCAAAATAATGTATATATTTATAATAATAATTATTTCAATATTATAATCCATATTATTAAGTTGATAAAATATAAAAATGATCATTGGAATTTATTAATCAATGGTTATCTATGTTTATACTTGTTTAGAAATGTTACTAACTCAATCTGAATATGATTTCTATAGAACAGATAAGTATTAAGTGTTGAGTCACTGATACAGACCTACCAGTACATAGCCCACTGATAGACAAAGTCCACCGATATTCACAACGACTACCGATAATGCTAAGTACACCGATATACAAGTATAACGATATGGATATGGTCACCAGTATTAAGATAGTCACAGTTAAACCAGAGATACTGATAGAATAAGTCTACTGGTATGCACAAGTTGAGTGATACAGACTTACCGGTACAAGCTACCGATACAAATAGACAGACAGAAAACCTCTGATATGAAGTCCCCTGATACAAAGACAAATTCTACCACTACACATCTACCAATATGAAGTACACTGATACAGAAAGACACATCTACCAATACAAGTCTGCTGATACAGATAGATGACTACTGTTACAAAGGAGCTATCGATAAGAGTAGCTACTAACAGACGGTGCTACCGATAGGAGGTGCTATTGATAGAAGGAGTGACCGATTCACGAAAGCTACCAATTACAACGAGTAACAACTACCGATGAAAACAAATCATTGTTTCTCTAAACTCTATTTCTATTTGTTTATTTAGAAACAGTCATATTTGATGTTTTTAATGCAACTGCTATTAATCAAATAATGTATGTTGGATGTCATGAAACCGTAACTCTCTCCTGTAGAAGTAATAATACATCTTGTCAGACCACATGTGCTATAAAAGGGAACCTCGAACTTCTACAAAAGGAGTCAAGAATTGATCAGTGTTTCCATGCACATACGAGACAATCTTCTGGACATACTCAAGGACTTACATGCAAATAAGAAGATGGAATAATACATACTGAATCCTTATAACCTGATCAATCAAGGAGAAAAGATCTTCAATGATCTCAAATTCACTCAAGATGATCAGACAGATCAACCTGGACCTGGCTGTTATATACAAAAACGATACTCTATTTTTCATCAAAAAACCCAAAGAAGGACTCAAAGATGAATCTGCATCAATCCAAGGAGTCTAGAGCTTCACTCCACACACATATACCATTATAAAGTCTCCTCTATCTATTTATCTCTATGGTGTTTCATATATTTACATTTTGAGCAGTTTGTGTGCTCTGTACTTTTAGACACACACTGTCTCCTATACTGAAATGGAGGATTCTTAAATCCTCACTCAATATTTCACATAATCTCTAGTTTCCCACTGTGGATATTGGTATATGTCAATTTTGACCTGGATATAATGTGTGATATTGGTTTGTTTGTCCCACAAAGAACTGTGGTAGAGGTCTTAATACCTGAACAGTCTGTGTACTATTACATACCCCAATCCATGGTGTGTATCAACATTTATATAAACTATTTGATAGGGCTAAGTCCTGTCTTGAGACTGATCTTATAGGTTAAAACTGTTGTTCTTTTTTATTTTGTTTTAAACTATATTGAATATTCCATTGCTAAGTACATTTAAATATAAATATATTTTAAAGATACTCTGATAGTTAGACCATCAAGTGTTTATAACATTGGTTATCCAGTAATTTATTTTCAAAATTTAATCAATGCTCAGATTGATTTAACTGTGAAATAACAAATCTCTTGAGAAACTAATTGAAAACATACTATCATTATAAATTCACTATAGATTAATTTTTATTTAATTTGGTGGATTATAATAATAAAGTTTCTAATATAAATTTTTGTTTGAACTTAATTCACCCATTGGTTGGATCATGACTTCAACCTTTTATAGATTATCATTTTGTATAGGAAAATTATTTTTTCAAGATGTTGATAGATAGAATGTATCTCTTCATTCAATTTAATCAATGGGATGGATGTTTAAATGTTTATCAAAAAGGTATATATGAGGAATATCAATGTTATTTTCCTATTAACTCTAAAAATTTTGTGATTTATTATTCATTTCGTGAGTTGACTTGTAATGTTACTATCAAAATGCCTGGAGTTGTAGAAGTTGATTGCGAATACATCTTTCTATTTAAATTCAATGATAATTTGTTATGTCCTAGTAAGGGGGATTTTAGAATAACGAGTTATTAGGATATTTCATTCCTTATTTCATATTAAAATAGGATAAATGATTTACATATGTAGATATTTAATTGATTGTATGATGGATCAGATAAATCCTTCATTGAGATCAAAATTTTTTGATAACTTGATGTTAATATCCTCTTTATTGGATGTTTGTGGTATTATTCATAAATAATAATCTCAAGTGACTATGTGTGGTGGTTTCTACCTGAGTTAGATAACTAGAAATTGGGTGAGATTAAATTTTAACCTGTGGTTAAAAAGTGGGAACTACATAGAGATAAACTCTCTGAAATATTTAATCCTCTATAGAATCATATGAGACCAAACGACAAGATTGACCCTGCACTAGAGAAAGATGATGTTGTAGAATACTACTCTAATGAAAATTTTGATGTTGAGGTTGAAGAGGAAGCATATTTAAATGAGTAATATGTGTCAAAGAATATTTCCTTGGAAGGGAGGATTGATATAAATGTGGCTAAGTGTCCAAATATATTTTACAGATTACCTAATACACATATTTTCCTTGATAGAAAATAAATATTCCTAAGAGAATATGATGTTATAGAAAATAATTAAGTCACTAATAGTCAATTGAATGATAGAACATCGTAAAATACTTTTGAGGATATAGTTGATCTTTTTATTCACTAAGATTATGATGCTGATATAGATGATGAGAATGAGTAGTAGAAACCATTTCATACATTAACTCAGTCATGGTGGTCTTTTAGAGTAGAGTGGTAGATAATAGATTCATATTCATCCTCTAACTAATCATCTAGTGATATAATTCAACTAGATACATAAGAATTTTAGGCTTTTGGAAATGATATTGGTCTAGTTACCTTGGATAGAGAAGATGATGGAGCACCCTCTAAGGGGTAGAAATCATTAGTATCTTCTATTCTTTGAATGGAGAACTCAAAATTTGATAATGATGTAGACGATCATGTAGGATCACCAGATCAAGGTGGGATAACCATATTCATTAACCATATAGGTCCAAAAGTATCTCTATAAGATAAGATTGATGAGGTGGCGTTTCTGAATGATTTTTTCTTTCAATGATCCTAATATGGAGATTAGACCAGATGTCATGAATATTCCCATTCAAGAGAGAAATCATCATTCTCCTACAACTCATCCACCTCATTCCATTCATATTAAAAAGTATGATATGGATTTAGTTATGTAATGTTTGATGGAATATCATACTAAAACGAGCCTCTCCACCTCAGTTTAAGAAACTAGGTTAGTTTATATTAATACAGAGATGAATGTAGCCTTATTAACCACTCATATTCAAACAATATTGTTCAAATAAAAGAAATTTTTAAAAATAGATAATAAATGGGTTGTGAAATAGAATGATGTTATTAAAATGACTATATTGAACATGTGTACTTGTTTTACAATGAAATATATATCTATTTTGGAGAGGTTGGTCTTTTTCTCAACTCTTAGAGTTGCATCTTCCAATGCTCCATATCATTATACTCCTCCTTTAGTGAATGGGGATATCATCTAATCTATAGTGTGGAAAGTGATACATATTATGGTTGGTGATCTACTACTTCTCATTATGATGATATTCTCCAGATTAAATCTCTTGGTGATCGCAATAATATGTTTGATATAAAATGCATAAATGAGTCTAAAAGTGATAGATAGAAAATCATTAAAGCTATTAAGTATTATTTCTAAAGGATTTATACCAAGCATGAATCTAATTATAATTTTATGTTCATGGATAAGAATTTTAGAATGAATCCTCTGAAATGATCCTTGAAATATAATTTAAACCTATTAAAAAAATTGTTACCCTTGCTCAAGCTATTCATTAAAAAGTGAAAACACACATTTTCAAGGATTTAGATATTTTTGGGTGTGTGGTAACTATATTTGTGGACATCAAGATATCATTTTTTTATAGAATTACTATTATCGTCATTTCACCTCCTTTTATATCTTCTATTGAATCCCTTTCTACCACATTATCATCCCTGATGCATACTACCATTATTTCAATTATTCCTTTTGGAGTTACCCATATAGAATCCCCAAGGAAGATTAGGATGGTTTCATATTATGTAGTTTCTCACCCACCTGCACCACCATCTCCCCATGTACCTCATGTAACATAAAATGGAAAGGATCCTTATTCTAGATGGGATTTATATGGTTCATCAGACTCTGATTAGACTTTTGATAGGGTTTTTTATTCACTATGATGATGTAATATTTTGAAGGAAATTTATATAATGAAACCCCTCTTGTTATTAATCATTATGTATTTTATTTATTTTCCTATTCCTTATAAAAATTTTATAATACCAATGGGGGATTAATTTTTTGGAATATCACATGACATGTGTATGTAATGAATGAATAATTATCCATCACGCATACCAACATTAATTATTAAAAAGAAAAAAAATGTTAAATTAATATGTTATTAATATGTTAAATTTTTAATCTATGTAAATAAATTCCATGATTTTTTATCATTAAATATGGGATTTTTAGGGGCTTCTTCCAATAAACTCACTATTTTGATGAAAAAACTCATGTTTTTATGTTTCTAAAAAATTTAATGTTTTATGAAATTAAACTATCATTTTAATAAAATGTGAATATATTTATCTACCATGGATATATACCTTAGCTTAGAGACCATAAAGTAAAATTTTCCCCTTTTGTTATATAGATATAAGGTTATGCAAATTTGCATCAATGATCTACCATATTATGTTTCTGCCATTCAATTAATATATCACATGAAGGTCCACCACAAGAGAGCTACTATAGTTATCCAGAGATAATTTCAAATTTAATTTTGGATTATATATTTTATGAATTTAATAATTGAAATAAGAATGTTTATTTAAATATTACTAATATAAAATTAAACCATCTATTCCTTAAATAGAAATTTCTGTCATTCTATATCTTTTTCATAGTATGAGGATCCATATTATTCAATTATTATCAGAAAATAGATAGTCAAACCTAGAGTACTATAATTTCAAAATAACCTTCCTAATTCACATGAGATATAAAGTGGTTCATGCATGGACACAAAAAGATATAATCTTATATGATAGAAAAAACATAAAATGATTGATTTCTATTCCAGAGTTCTATAAAATTACTCACTAGATAAAATATTTTGTAGACTTCAATGACGCACTATTTTTCTCTTTTTTTATGAACCTTTTTTGAGATCTCTTCAAAGAAAATTTAAAAGGCTCCTAGAAAATTGATGTTATTTAGAATTAGAATCACTATATATTCTCATCTATTAGATATGTTTCTTTTCTGTTTATTCTTTACATTAGATCATTGTTTTTTTACTTTGTTTATCTATAGAACATAATATCCATCACAAATATAGAGATATATTTACACTCTCTCTAATTTTTCCTCACTTAAATAAACTTGTACAATTATGTCAGATTTCATGTTTCACATATACTTCTTTTTTATCACACATATAACTATAGAAAAGAATTTATTTTTGGATAGTCTTCTTTGCTGTTGTTCGTAATGAAAGATCTACATTGTGGATTAATTTATGATATAATAATCATGTTGGTAGTGTGTTATTTTCATCTAGAGGGGATTAAGTCTCATATTGAGACTAAACCCATAGTTTGAATTCAATTATACCTTATATTCTTGTTTTAATTCATAGTTTTAAATCAACCAAATTTCTATTTTTGAATTTATTAAACCAAACATTACTCAAATAGTTAACATAACCTAATGGTTTATATATAGTTTTTTATATTATTAATTTGTTTTATATATAGTTTTTTTCAAATTATATATTAAATTATGCGTGTTTGGGATTTAGATATGAATTTAGAAAGATCAAATTATAAAATCATATATTTTTACTATGTTGGGTTTTTTATCAATTGGGGGAGTATTTTAATTTTTTTAAACAAAATCATATTGGAAAATCAATTTAACCTTATTTTTTCCACTAATATATATATATATATATATATATGAATAATAAGAATTAAAGAGAATGGTATGAAGTTATTAAATATTAAATGTCTTAGTATGCACATTTTAGATTGCAAAATTGTTTTGCGACCATTTATTCATAATTTTATTAGTATAATGGAAAAGGTATCATTCCAAAACATTAATAATGATGTTGATTTAATTTTTATTAAATAAAACCAATTTTAAAACTGTGCATTCTGGTTTGTGATGGAAAATGAAACATGATGTTCATTTATGTGTAATTTTTCACCTTTTAACAATAGACATCATAATTTTCTAATTAATAGTGAACAGAAGATATATAATGATTTATCCTTATAAAATCCTAAATTTTTCATAAATATCATAATTTTTTAATTAAATACTTCTTTTATTAATGTTCATTTCAGGTGGACATGAAAAAAATACATTATACTTGGTGATGATTTTTTGAATATACACACATAAAATATTTCCATTTTCAAATATATTCAAAGAATGTAGATAATGTTTGTTATATAAATAAAATAAAATTTAAATATAAAATAGATATTTATGTAATTGTATTGTAATTTTGATAAAATATTTGAATGTTTTGAAAGAATAAAAAAATATTAAATGAGCTTGGATAAGATGAATACCTATTCCTCGGGTATCCTACATTGGATCTCTATTTAATCCCTCTTATGATTGTATTTAGCTGAGACCATATCCAATAAGTCTTTGATAAAGGTGTTTTAAAGTTATTTGAGTAGATATTGGTTGAGATAAAGTTATCAAAGTGGGTAGAGAAGTGGGGAAAGGAGGATTTGTTTTATAAGTGAGAGGATTGGAACATTTTTAAATAGTCATTATATTAGAATAATGTAAATGTATTCATCTATGAAAAAAGATCCACGGAAACCAAAATTCAATTATTGAGTATGATAAGTGAAAATAAATTCAACTTATTGAATTAAATTTATGTTTTTCTTGTTTTCTAAACCATATCTATAATTTTAACCCCCTTCTAAAACATTTTTACACAAACCTTGGTATCTAACATTTACTATAGTTAAATAAATATATGAATAAAAATAAAATGGACCGTTTAACATAATTTAATTTATCTAATTGAAAATATGGAATTAATTTTACATGATTCCATCCACTGAGGTGGAACAGATTACTTTTAATATAAATTCAAAAAACAAAATGAAATATCGATTCTAGATAAATGGATTTTCATGAATGAAAATGAATTTACACTATATAAATGTATAGTATTGATTCCAATAATATATATTGGTTATCTATTAAAATAATGGAGACTTATGTTTCAATAAATCTATTCCAAAACAAAATCTAATCTTATAATTACTTAATTAAATATAATAAAGAAAAATAATTCATTTATTTGAATAAAATAAAACCTATGCTCCAAATTTTCCAACAATGGATTATAAATTAAATTTCATACTTGTAAATTATTTATTATACTCCTCAAATTACCATTTTTCAATAAAAATTCATAAAATGTTAATTAATTTTTATATCATGATGATTTTATAAAAGTAAAATTATTCTTAAAAAATGTATTGTAACTACACAAAATAATAATCAATTACATCAAAATATCATAATTCACCCTAAACTAATTTTTACACGAGCAATTAAAAAATGAATTTAATTACATCAATTTTTAATAAAAAAAATAACTAATCTAACTTCTAAATTAAAAAATAAAATATAAATAAAAACATTCTTTATAGAAAAGTATTCTTTTAAAGCCTTAAGTGTTCTCAACCATATTTTATAGTGATTTAAAATTTAATTTTTTTGAATAAATTAGTTTATAAATTAAAATATTTAAGTCTATAAAATTAATATTTTAATATTGATAAATTTAATTTACTATGATAATGTACACATAATTTTGAAATAACTTTTCGAAAAATTTTGTTTTTAATATTAAATATTTTTAATCACAGTTAATTATTAAATCATTAAATTTAATTAATCCATAAAATTTTTTAAAATTCAATCACAATAATAAGAAAGGAATTAAAATTAGTTTATTGTAGTGAATAATTTTATTATAATATTATTTACATGAGGATTTATTGTTATGAATATTTTCATAATGATGTTACACATTTTGATCATAATTTAAAAATGTTCCACTATGATGTATTAAGGATTATTTTATTTTAGATTTTTATGATTTATAATCACTAGAACAATGTATTTGTTTGAAGTAAAACACATATTATACTCATAGGTTGTTTCATTATAATTACATTAACAAATTTCAAATTAATAATTTAATTTCTCACATTATTGGGATCATATTAGTGTACTATAATAAAAATATTGTGTAATTTATTGTATTTTACAAATATTATTTTTTGGATATTTTATAGATTATTTTTTAGAAAAGGTGAAAATAAGATATGCAATTATGAGGCCCGGTGAACCCAAAATAATTTTTCAAAATATTATAAATTGAATATAGATACAATTTTCCTGAAAATGTGGAATAAATTCTAAATAGAGTCTGGGATCAGAAATATTACGACACACTTGAGTTCAAAACATTATTTTTACCCTTTTCATGGAATAAGCTTTTTCGGCACAACACATTTGTAAAAAAGTACTCAAAGGAGTCAAAAAGAATAAAAAAATAATTTACTCTTTTATATTATTCATGGATTTTGTGAACTAATTTAATCTAAATGAAAATTTCTATTATGGAATTATAGGTATAGCAACATAACCCTAGAGCCACCATGGAATCATTTGAGAGAGAGTTCTCAGATGAATGACATCTGATTCATAGTTTGACTGTCAGTGTGCAACAGAATCAAAGGATTTCACCAAACATCAATGTAACATCTTCCTTCATCATCAATTATTGATCTGAAATCTTCGTAGGGTGGTTATTTTATTTTTTTTCTTCCTTGTTACTAATTTCTATGATGAAAATCAATATATCGAACACAAAATTATTTCACATATCTATTCTCTTGTAGGATGGGTTATTACTGAGGATATTTTTGGGATTTTTATTATGAATAAATTATATATACATTCATTATTCAATCTAAACATAGAATTGATACAAAAAATAACATTGGTAATGTTATATTCCTTATGTCTTTAATGTATTTTCTTCCACATTACTTCATCCATCGTGTGCGATTTCCTTTCGCCTGTGGTTCGATATATACCAGAAAATCAAACATTGTGCGACCATTTCATAGAATAATAGTACAATATTGTATATCAGGTTTATATAATATGTCATGATATAAGTTGTATTGGATCATAGTGTTTTGGATACTAATTTTTGTGTTCCTATGTATGTGATTGTGGGTGATTTGTGAGGGAATATTCTCATTGTATTCAAAGGATAAAATACATTATTCCTCAATGGAAAGGCTCGACCAGTGGTGTTCCTTGATTTATGCGGAGAATCACGATCATATTAGTGTCATATGAAAGGGAAAAAATGTGTAATATAGATCTAGATTTATAGAATCACCAAAACAACATGGAATGAACTGCAGATCTGTATATTATGTCAGTCCCTCTCAATAGCTGCTAGGGATTCAGGATAGAGTTGAGGACCATAAATCTTGTGACTTTTAATGGTTGGATCGGTGTGTACCTAGGAGGGTAAAATGAAATGATTATATACACACAGGTTCAAGAATTCTATGTAGACCGACACCAACATCACCATTCCAGATATACACGGGCGTAATTGTGTAATTGGACATCGGTATAAGTACAAGGTCAAAAAAATTTCATGCACATCTACATCAATAGGGACATGGGCTATATACATGGGTAGGACCTAGTGTCGAAGGGACACACTCTATAATATATCAAAAAAATATGGATCCCTCATCTTCTGTATCATAGGATCTTTTCATTAGAGTTCATTCTAAATAACGTTTCCTTGAGGGTTAGTATGGAATAGTGTCCTACATATAGGATGGTTATCCCTTCCCCAATACATGTTGAATAGTGTTTTTACAATCCCTCATTGAGACCCAAAGTGGTATTCCTTATCATTGTATTTCCATAGGGGTTATTTATGGAATCATCCTGACCAACACTATGTGGTAATTGATCCCTAACTAGTGGGTTAATCATGATTGAGTTTTTGGTATACTCTATAACATTGGGAGTGATCCTCAACTATGAATTGTATATCTTTTGACATCTATAATATCCTTTAAATGATGATACCCAGTGAATGAGAATTATAGTATGGATTTAATCATTTATATATGACTCTTGGAGTGTGTTCTCCAAGATGATTATTATGTAGAAACCTTCAGGAAAGAATCATAAGATGGTATTTCAATTATGCCTTGATATTGGGATTGTGTATCTTTGTTAATTATATTAATATAATCTTATAATATTTTTCGTAGACATATAAATTTGTAGAAATGACTGTTATTATATTTTTAATATAATTTCTTATTTCAACTTATCCAACTGGGTATATTTATACACACCCATGTACCGAATTTTCCCACATGTGTCATGTATTTTGCGGATAATGAATCTTTTGATAGAGTCCTAAAGTGACCAGGAGCAGGTGACGCTGAGTGATCTTAACATATTGAGGTGTGTTCCTAGGATATCTTGATAGTAGTCCCAACATTTACTTATATGTCATACATGATCTCAGACACTTTATGCTGGGCTTGTATTTTTCCCTCATTACTTTCCATTACCTCATTTTTTACTTCAGTTGTGGGATTTAAATTTATCCATCCATTTATTATCTATTTTTTTATATTTCATCATTTTATGGATACAAATATGTGTGTGTTTATATATGTACATTATGCTATGGACTCCCATGTAAGAGTTATTTCTATCAGAACTATTCTCCAACCCCTAACCGATTGGAAGAAAGCTTTTGGAGTCACAACATAGGCCCCATTGTGATGGGTCTTGACAGAGTGGTGTCGTGGGAGTTAGTTCTACCGTAGGGATGTAGTCTATCATATTAGTTTGGGGTAACTATGTTACGTGTTTAATGTTTTGATTTTATTCCAACGAATCTAGTTTTGGTGTAGCATAGGATGTATCCATACACCATGACTCAAATAACATACATATTGATTTAGTGCATGAGAAAAATGGTTATAGGAGAAAATGGTACCTGGATAGTATAGGAATTGGTTGTGGGTTCAATTTTTTTGGGATTCATGTCTCTAGGTATACTCATTGACCGTGGTTGATCTGGTGTATTTCAATATTCCTCCAAAAATTAATCCATCATTGATCTTGCATTTGGATCATAAGGATCATCCGGTTAGTGATGAGGAAATGTACAAGGACCAGTTCCAGAGGTATCACCTCTAGGTGATGCACCATCTATACCACAATGTATAGATAAAAATATGGTACTTTCTATACTATTGGATGAGGTTCATAGGTTGAGTTCACTTCATGAGTTCTAGTGACAAGGCCCACTTATTCCGAGGAAATATTGATCCCCAGACATATGAGGATTGTCTTGGTGAGGTGACACACATTTTTTGATAGGTCTAAACACCATAAAATTATATAGTGATCATTAAGGAATTCATTCGCTATGGATCATAAGGATGATGTTGGTGATTTGAGACCTAGTGGTATAGTGAGGTGACTCTGACTGGGTCTGACATTGAGATCCTTTTTATAGTGGTGTTCTCTCCAACTACGTAGAGGATTTTACATACCAAAAAACATCAGGATCTATTCCAATATTTCCCTAATAAGATAATATATAGAAAGAACAAGAAAATGTGAAGGGATAAAAAGGGTTATTATAAAGAAGATAATATATTACACCACTCATATATGCATCCACCATCACAGAACAATAATCCAGGGTCTTAAATACACACAAAATTTCCATTTTCAGGGTTGAATTATTTGAAAACAAATCTGTAATTGATTTTTCTCTCTAGATAATTGATGGATACGGTTTTGGATCATTTCTACAAAGATCATAAGTCTAGGGGGGTTCTACATAGAGAAATATAATATTTTGTTATACCTCTATTAATTCTTACTTATGAAACATTATTATAGAAATATTTGTTGTTTTATAGTTTCATGGCATAGTAGACACAAAAAGTGGTTTATTGTAGTGGGAACATAATAAAATACACATTGGAACAAGGCAACCAACAATAGTCTCATGTAACTTCATATGGGAGATGTTTTAGGATGGTTTCCAAGGTTATAGGTTCTTCTTTTCATGTTTCACTTGATGGGTCAAATAATCCTATGGAGACGAAGTGCTACTCATGTGACTATAGGGGACATATTTCATGAGATTTTACAAATGTTCATATAGTAGACAGGGAGGTAGTATTTGGGCCACCAAGCAAAAAGTAGAGGTATGAGTATAGAGGTATGAAATGTAGATGATTTTGGAGAAACAATTGGGGAGTAGATGGATGTGATAAAAGAATTGATTTGTTACCACCTCCACCCATAGTTTTTCCACACCATGATCAGAGATATAAATGATTGTAGCTGGGGAAGCTTCAACTGGTCGATTGTTATGGACAATAATCTCTTGGAATGATATGAGGTATGATATTTGTATTTTATACATTAGTTGTCGAACTGATAGACATAAGTTATAATCATTCTATTATTGAAAAATATTTAGTCATATATATAGAGATTCTAGTTGAACCCTTGGCTCGACCCTTGGGATTGGATACTTCTACCAAGGATGACTCAGTGATCACACACTTTTGGTAATAGAGTTAGATAACTCTTGGTGGAAATATTTTATGTCGGCATATCTTTATTGCATTGATAAGGCCTTGTAACATCATCTTAGGTATGGAAAAGTAATCTACATTTTATTCCTAGATAAACTATTTCAGGTGGGGGGGGTGGTGTGTCTATAGGGATGGAACCATATATTTCATTTGGGGGAGAAAAGGAAAACCATGCAAAGAAACATTAACTCATGAAAAAAAGGTTTCAGCCAATTAGTCATCACTTTTATTATATGACACTTTTTTCTTGTTTATTTTATGAGTTTCCCCTTCCCTGTAGTGGTGGAGGAGTTTGAAGGCATATTTCCTGACGATTTCTCATGATTACCTCCTCATCAATAAAAGACGTGTACATTGATATCACTACTAGAAAAAATTGGTTTTTTCACCTCTCGTGATAGGATACCACTGTTTTCCATCTTAATAGAAATTATTAGTTACCTCCAATGGAGGCCGCTACTACTAAAATGAAACAGAAACAATTTTCCCGCCATAGTATCTTTCTTCCTCAATATCACAATTTCACCTCCAAACGTTGCCCCAAATTTCCACCACCACATCCCTACCACCTGTATTTACCCCCATAACAACCCATCATCACCTGGAATTTCCCCTACTACATACACCTCCAACCTCATCGACCCCTGATGTTTGACCACCATCCCTAAACACCTCAACATTTCTCCCACCCCTCCCTCTGACCGTTGTTGATCTGTCATGGCTGGTGACTAAACCATTACATCCCTCCTTGTACACTCCTACTACCCATGTGTCTCTCATCACACCCCACTAGTTTCCTTCACACATTTAAATTGTAAATTTTTAAAGGATACTTATAAACCTCCAATGGCAGTCAATTATGGCCTTTACTGATGGAGAAACTACGATTTCCAAAACTGGCGTCAATGCGACCATTGAAGGCCTTTAGCGGCTAGTTTTGGTGTGTTATAAATAGAATTATTGTAGTATTGTATACACCTTGATATGACCCTAATAAATATTAAATCATATATAATTTCTCTTTTAGATCATCATGAGTTAATCATAATGTTGAAAAACATGTAGAGTAATGGATTTTTTAGACCCACTGTTTCACCCTAGGAAAACCAATTTTTATATTTTCCTATATGGTAGATGAGAGATTGAGGATATATATAGACTATATCTTCTTGAACCATGTTACCATGAACAAAAACATATCCACTAATGAGGATCAATAACCTCTTTGATCAGTTATGTGGTGCATAATATTTACTATGGTTGACCTGATATCTGGCTATCAGGAGTTGCGAGTACGGGATGTGGATATATTGAAGTAAACATTCCAATGATGTTTAAATAAAAATGATTAATTTGTGATACCGATTATTGTTAATAATACTCTGGTATTGTTCTTAGGACTTATGAAATGGAAATTTCATCCCTTTATATACAAATTCATTCTATTTTTCATCGAACATTTTCTGGTTTACCTTGAATCTAATGAAGAGATCACGAGAATCTTGAGGATGGTTCTAGATTATCTTTAAGAGCACCATATTTACTTGAAGATCTAGATATTCTTGTTTTGTATTTAGGATGACCAATTTTTGGGACATGTTATCTCAACAAATGTACTGGTAGTTGGCCTAGTGATGGTCAGGATAGTTTTAGCTTAGGAGGCACCCAATACTGTGGCATTGGTGTGAGGATTCCTTTGGTTGGAATGCTATTACATGGGATTTATATTTGATTTCTATAGGATATAATCTCCATTAATAAAATTTTTACTAAAAGGGTAATCATTTCATGTGGGAATAGGGGTTCCAATATGCTTTTTAGGGGTTGAGGTAAAGATTTTTGAGTGCTCCCATATGGAGATTTCTAGAGGAGGGTGTCCAGTTGGTATTATTTTTTGATACGTCAAGAATTTTGATATGTTGTGTTTTGATGTAGAGGTAGATAGAGATTTCTTATGTTTTTCCTATACTAAGAAAACATTATTAAATCTATCCAACCCATGAACATGAGTTAGTAGTTATATTATTCACAACAAATATGTGGTGACACTATTTGATGGGTGGGTAGTTTTATAACGACCATGATCTTTATTACACACTAGAATAAGATTTACTACAAAAACATCACTTGATACAACATAAAAGATCATGATTTCTAGTGTCTTTAGGGCTTAGGATCAATATATAACAACTTAAAACATGAAATAAAAAATAATTATTGAAAAGTTCCTTTACATGACCACTGCATTCCCTCGTACATAGCATTACATGGGATAACCTAAGTACATGGATAAAAAATGGGAAAGCTATAAATCCTAGTAAGAGAATAAGAATTGAATAACATTAATATAATACATGTTAGAAAATAGTCTTATCAATGGAGAACAAGAGAAATATGAACATAAAAGAATGATAAAGCATGATAATCATAACATGGAGGTGTGGCAACAACACTTAACACGGAATTAACATGAGCCAACATGCCTTAGTCCATTTGAGTGGAAACTGTTTCATTTTTAGAGCTATCATAAGTGGACCTAGGTGTGAGAAATCATAAAAATAGTTTTTGTAATAACCATCTAATACATGAAAACTCTAAATTTAGACGATAATATTTGGAGGTTTTCCTGAGATAAAAGCTTCTATTTTTTCTTAATTTATAGAATTTCATTTTTTTTATAAATTAAAATACCATAGAAACATTCCTCATATATAAAAAAAATAAAAAATTGATTATTTTTCATACAACCAATTATCCCATAACATTTACCACACCGTCACCATGTATTTTTCATGCTATACCCTTTCCCTTGGGTACACTAATACATCATCTAAAAAAACACCACAAAAGAATCCAGACATCCCTTAATTATCCAATTAATTAATCCAATAATAACTGATGGTGAATTATTAATATTGAAACCTATTACAACATATTTAAAATTTCCATTTATAATTTTGAAATATTTCATTGGAAAATCCTCCTTTCAGACCTGAAATTGGTGATACCCTGATGGAAAGTAAGTTTTTTAGAACCCATGATCCCCCCTTAATTGATCAAACAGATCATCAATGAATGGAAGTGAATAACTAGTTTTTATCATAATATTGATATGCTTATTATAATAGTCCCATATCCAATGAGTTTTATCTTCTATTTTATAACAAATTGGTTCTACCCTTGGTGACTTTCTCGACCAAATGGAACATTTTCATTCTAAATCCACAAGATTCACTTTTATTTTCATTAATTCTATTATTTCCATTAGATAAGATGTCAGGGAAATTGGGTTGCTCCCTGGATGGAGATCAATGGTGTACTCCACATCCATTATAAGTGGAAACCATATAGATATATCATGAAAAACATTATAAAATAGATCCATAATTTCTGGAAAAATAATATCCTTAATATCTTCCATAAATTACAAAGGTAACACTACCAACTGGTACAAGATCATTCAAACTCATGGATCCAACATGACCATTTCACATGTCTTCCGGATTCTGTATCCTCGAATGGGATGTAAGGATCCATAATCAGTTGTGAAACATACCTTTTAGGAATAACTGTTGTTGTGAGCCTTGATCATTTTCAATAACTCCAAAACCATGATTATGTTATATACATCTAAATCATTCATAGATAATCCTCATACTAGATAATATCAATAGAAATATATAGAATAATTTCTACACATAATCATTGAAAATTCTCATTGACCGAGAAGAGTTTGTAGTTTTAGCATTGAAGGAATCATTTCAACATTTAAACTCAACAAATCAACTGTGTGAGAATAAATAATGGAGTGTGATGCACCTATATCAAAAAAAAAAGAATTTGTAAAGGTATAATTACAAATAATATTACATATCCTCACTTATAGTCCATATTAATAATCTATAATAACATCCTAAACTCCATATAATTGCTTGCTCATAGCACTTTGTTCTACATTTCAATGTTAATTTTTCACTACCCGAGGAGTCTTGGTCAATCACTATGGAAATGATTTTAATGTTTGAGAGAGGTATTATTTTTCCCTCTCCACATCGTAGAAAACTATTCATGTGACACTGTTAAGTGTCTCGAAGACTCGATATTAGAGAAATGTGGAAACAACACAAATGATGCCCCATATGGTTGAAATTATGTAATTCTATAGCTGGGGTATTACACTATCTATTCATGTGGTTGAATGAACTACATTTAAAATATTTAGGATGAATCTTAGTTTTTGGGTGATGATTCACAAATCCTGCAATCTGATTCAAAACCATGTTCTCACCTATAAAATAGGTGTCCCTCTTTAGCTTCCTCACAACATTAGAGTTCCAAACATTTCCCATTGGTATCAATATACTCTATCTTACCATATATCATAATATGTCTCTTTCATCCACTAAAACTCTATTGATCATATTTTTATAATCATGAATATAGAGCACAAAAAACATCTAGGGAATCTCTAGCTACATCCCCAAATCAAAGATGAGTTCCATCAATGTTATAGTAGTAGAAAAATTAAGTTCAATGCCTACTAAACTAATACATTTTTTCAGTTACTATATTAAAAAATGCTTTTCCTACTTAAATGTATAAAAGTGTTTTGGTCATGGAATTATTAACATGTGGGGATATAAGTTTTGGGAGAAAAATTCGAAAAATTCCTCCCATAAAATGCCTTGGATCTGAAGTGGCTCAAGTGAAACCACATTTTCAGTTGCATCTTCCAGGGGATTCCTAAGACATCTACTAGGTTCCATTTTATACAAACAAAACAAACAGCACATGAATCACACTCTATGAACAAAAGTCCTAAAATAATCAATTTCTACTACATCATACATTCACCACATTAATTTCAAAAATCAATCATTTCCATTTTCAACAATTTTTTAAAAAAATAATCTTTCTTTTGAAAATGAAACCTTTTTCAAAATTCCACAACAATGCCCCGTTTCAAAATCATTCATTTGAAACAAAATTCCAAATTTTTCAAAAATAAATACATTGCACAAAATCATATTTCATTACTCAAATGAAATAATCACTCTTAGTGGTATTGCATTTCTACAATGCATTTCATGCTTTTCCCATTGGCCAAACCAATGAAAATGGGACTTCTAATCCTATAAGTGTCTCAAAAACAATTATGTACCAAACTTCCTAATGTCTTAAATTTGATTATAAAAAGGTTAAATACATTTTTAATGATCTTCCATTCATTTCCTCACAAAAAAACTCCTTTCTATCAAATTAACACATGAATATAATATAAGGAATGTAAACACCATGACCAAGTTAAATGGAGAATTGTTTTAGGAAAACACCAAAAATGCATATAATAATTGTTCCAAAAAGATGTTTGGATGAACCAAAACAAATACCACTTATATATCCTCACCCATCCTTATTGTCTTCTGTAGGCGGGGGGACGTTAATTATCATTAAGAAACATACCCATGACACATAAGGGTGGAAGTAAATGCAAAGGGCATCATTAATAGTTTGGGGATGACTTTCCCTTAAACAATTACACATCAAACCAAACATTCCATAACCAAATAAACCACTACATGATTCATGATATCAAGGAAATAAAACACAATAAATACTATTTATATCAAAACCAACAACAATGTGTACCACAAAAAAAACTAAAAAACAACCAAGTATGTATTGGAAGACAGAACCATTAACACTAAATGAAAACCACATAAATACAAATCATCAACATTCACCATGATCCAACTCATCAATGATCCCAATTATCAATTACAACCAATAGATAAGTGTGATACATTACCTTTTCATGTGTACTGATAAATAAAATCTTCAAAAGAACCAATGTGTCAAATAATGGTTGGGTAATGAAACTTATTAGGATTTCTCAAAATAAATTCCCTAATAATGCCAAAATAATTGAAAACTTGTGTAAATTTATATAAAACACTTTAAAAAAGTTCATAAAAATATAATTAAATATGAACAAAGGCCATATTGAAACAATTTTCTCAATACTAACATATTTCCAAGAAATGAAACCAAAAAATATATTAGCACCATTTTACAAATTCTATTTTAGTGTTACAAATTCCATTTCAACATATAAACATATCAAACAATGCATGAAACAAGAACCTCCCTATACATGCAAGTGGTGAATCATCTATTCACTAAGTCATCACTTAATAAACCATTTGATTGAAGAAATTATCAACCCTTATATATCCACATAATGATGGGTAAAACATGTTATCCTTATTTTTCTTAAATGCACATGAACATACCCAACCATTTTTCCAAAATCTAATGCTGAAACAACCCTTTCTAAAATTTCAATAATATTTTTCTTTTATTGAAAACATTTCCATAAAATCATTTAAATAAAACTAACTTTTATTTAAAACACCATCTCATGTGATGAAATTTAACAATCGTTTTAAAATCAATTTACAAAATTAAAATTCATAAAAAACGTCCAATTTCTATAATTATATAAACATTCATGAAAGAGGGTTTCTATTAGAAATTAAAAATGGTTTCATAACCAATTTCAATAAAAAAATTAAATTTGAACTAATCCATTATATTGTAAATAAATGATTCATGATTGAAGCGACCTACATAGGGAAAATTTATCAAAATGGAAAATGGAATGAAAGTGTCCCTAGATTCATGTTGTATCTCCATAACCCCACCTTAGATATCTTATCCAAATAAAAAAACCCAAAAATAATAATATTTTACATGACCTATCATATATAGTTATATCAAAAAATAACATAGATCTATAAAATTAGGAGTGAGGTATAATTATATCTAAAGAAACCGTAGGGATACCATAATAAATGTTGGATACAACAAGAATATCTCTTTAAAAAGCAATGAAAGGCCTTCAGATTGCCTTTAGATTGATGCGATAAGCCTGTACTACCATTGGGTGGGGAAATTATTGATTTACGGTGTGTGTTTGGAACAAAATGAAGGGTTAAAATATAATATCTACATCGATCCATTTTTTTAATCGTTGAATTTAAATCGTGCATAGTTAGTCACATGGTTGGAAAACACATACGATAACCATGCTGCAGCTTTTTTCTCAACAGGGGACCCTGAAAATTTGGCTGAAAAAGTTTGAAAACTATGTTCCATCAATGAAAAATCCAATTGTCCCAAGTATCACATTTTTTCTTAGGCGGCCGCACTGTTTGGTAAAATTGTGTGACTACCCATGTGACTTCCCCTTAACCTATGTCTCATTGTGCATAGTATTCATGATGAGTTAAATAGTTTCCACTAACCATGCACCAACTGTGAACCTTTTGAATATTGTAAAAAATAGTTCAAAATCTCTTTAAACCCTTTAAAACATCACCCAAACACTTTATATACTTATAATAAAGAAGGGAAGGGTTTCTTAATTGAAACCCGAGGTGCTGTAATTTTTTTTCATAATAGTAAAAATAGGTTTTAAATTAAAAAATGAAAATTTTTAAATGATTTATTTGGTTATATATATATATATATATATATTATAAAAAATGATCTAAAGATATTTTATTCATTCAAGTACTATGATAATGTGTCAAATGATATGGTATTAAATTTTTATTTTTTCACTCTTCACCCAAAATGAATTATTTCTAAAAAATAAAGAAATTATAATTATAATATTAAAAATAAAAAACATGAAATGATGTTAATTTTTTCAAATTAAAATTATAGAGGTTATGAATTTAACATTAAAATGTTAAAATAATATAGAGAAATGTTTTTACTAGAAAAATATCTTTTTATCTATTAAATATCGTCATCATTATTTATTATCATTTAATAATAAAAATAATTTATATCTTTCATTAAAAGTAAAAATTTTCTATGATAGATTCTTTTTCATAAAATAAATCATATAAAAATATAATTTTTGACAAAATACATAAAATGATTGCATTAATTTAATCAATGGATTAGTAAATAAACATTCCTTGTCTTTAAAATTATTAATATGAAAGTTATAAAATACATGTGATAAATTTAATTCTTAATTAATAATTACGAACGAATGTATACAGTATTTTTAGTTAGATATCCATTAAATTACTCTACGAAATGTCTATCCAGAAAATATGCTCTAATATAAGTCCCAGGTGGTGATTTAACTAGAATAAAATCATTCCAATATAATTGAGATTGAAATTATATTGTATGTGATTTCTGTCATAATATTATTTTATATATTTTGGGATTCATATTGTCCAAGGGGAATCCCTAATTATTGAACAACACTTCAAAGATCAGATAAAAAATAATTAAAAGGGAAACTTCTGATACTCGATGTTATTTCATTATCTATTTCCATACAAAATTTTGTAATATAATTAATTCCTTTCAAACTCCCCCATTTAATTATTATGCTATAATGGTGAAATTTAATAATTTTTTAATGTGCCAATATTATTTTATTTTGTGGTTTCATATAAAACATTCTATCAATCGCATTAGGTTTTAACTTAAAAACATCAACATATTGTGTACCTACATTGTCGCACCACTATATAAACCATTTCTTCACATTTTAAATTACTATATAATAATGAAATGGCTATGGATTTAAAAACTATAGTAATAAATGAATATTTCATATAAATAGATTTATCAACCTTAATAACGTATTTAATTATTGTAAACTATTATATTCTATTATAATATAAATTTCATTATATTGGTTTATTAACTAACTATTAGAGGAAAATTATCCACATGATTGGGGGTTCGTAATATATAATGGAATACATTTTCCAAGAGAATTCATAATCAACCATGTGGTGATAAGTAATCATAAGTTGATTCGAGATTTGAAACACAATCTCCATATTTAGTAACTATAGTTTCTTTGTGCATATGAATAATACATTTACAAAATCACATTAAATAAATTTAAATGAAGGAATATAGGATTTTCTCATCAAACATTATCATAAATGTAAATATGGAAAAAATTTACATTTATATTTTTTATTAAAAAATATAAATTTATTCATCTATTTTACTCTTTTATATTCTTATCAATAAAACTATCTAAAAAGGTGGGGTTGAAAAATATGTATATATAACACTAAAAAATCATACGTGGATGATCACTATTTCTTAGTACCCTTCATTTTCAGAAGCCATTTCAGTTCATTTGATTGTATAATATTTAAAATTTTCCCTTTATTTTGGAAATTTTTTATTATTATCTTCGTTCTTATCCTTATAAATAAGTAACTAATTTGGGTAATTTAAAATATCCAACCACTGAGACATTGAATCGTAAATCGTACCTCAGGTTGAACTCTTTTTTTTGTTTCACCATTTCCAATGAACTATTAAATGGTCCTTAGTAATTAGTTACTATTTTCTATACATTACCATTAACAAAACATATTACTCTTATATTGAGATAATAATTTAGGTGAATCATCCAGTATTTTTGAAAATTAGGAAAGTGAATCTTCTTTCCATCATCATTTTTGTCCCATCAACATTTTGGTGAATATGTACCCCTCATCAATGGGGTGTTACCAAATCCAATAAGTTTAGGCTATTCAAAATAATTATTTATAAATGGTTTTATATAATAATTTTGTTTTAGACACCATATCATATCCCATAATGTTTCTCATTGAGAAATTATATAAATTCCTTGGAATCCATGGTTAACTTGATTCTTTTGGTCCTTAGTCATTATTAAAAATGAATAGGTTTATTATTAATGATTACCAATTAATACCATAAGATTATTTTCATCAATTATATTATAAAAAACTCATGTTAAAAATGTCTCAATATTAAAAACTATCCCATTGGCATTTATATTATCCTAAATCCCTTAAGTTAAGTTGAAGATTCTTTCATTTTGGATCTATCATACTTCTTAACCAAATTCATTAACATAAAAAAACCATCAAATATGGGTTATAAATAGATATTGATTAACCAAATAATATCTCATAGGAGTGTCCAAACATGGGTTGTGGTTAGGCCCTATTTTTATTTACTATTAGATGATTGAGTTTGTACCCAACATTCCACATACAACCTTACTGTACCAAGGAACACCTGTTTCTAAGCCTACCTCTACTTATAGTTTTTTGACCGATATGTTATTTCTATGATATCACCAAAATTTGATATTTAAAAAAATTAGTATTTTTTCCAATACATATACATATCCATTAGACTTATCCCAATGGATAAAAAAAATTGTAACACCATAATATTTTATATGTATTCTATATAAATAAATTTGATCTATTTTATAAATTTCTTTACATGAAACAATTAGTCTAAATGAAGCGTTACATATTATGGTCTTTATAATATTGTCATTTCATTGATGGTAATTAATAGTTATAGAAATAATAATAAATATTTTTATCAATGCTTTCTTATATTCTATGGTACTAATTAGTTCATAAGGAATAATCAGTATATTTTTCATAAAGTTATTTCATGATTAAGAGGACAATTATTTTGAATAACCAGTTTTTTTAAAGTGTTATGAATTTTTATATATAAATAATAAATAATATTAAATTGTTATATTATTAAAATTATTTCTAAATTATGAATTATCATTCATAAATTATTTATCTAATGACTATGAATAAATATATAATTATTTGAAGTCAAAAAAACTTATTTCATAAAAACCATTTGTGATAAATATTTTATTTCATAATTAATTAATTAAATACATATTCAATAATTTAATTTATTAAATTAATATAATATACATTCAATTAAATATATTTACATTCTTCACAATGTTTTCTGTTATAAGGGATTAATAATAAATTTTGTTTTACTCTCAGAAAAGTCATTTTTTAAAACGGTCTTAATTTAAATTTCCATGTAAATTTTAAATTGAATTACTTACACATATAGGAAATTAATTTGATAAAATGGAATACGAATTTGTAATTTTCATTTCCAATTTTTTATGTATCCACATTCATTTTTAGTTATAATGAATAATAGAAAAAGTTATTTTTTTTCCGCGGTCACTGTCAAAAGAAGTTTTTAGTGGTTTTAAACTAAGAGATAAGGGTATATATTACCCTTAAAATTTCATCAAATATAATTTATAAATAATTTTTGAGAAAATATTAACATAAATATAAAATTGATTCCATTTTCTTCAACATTCACATGAAAGTGACCATATATTATTTTAACACTTTATATAATTCTATGTTTGCCTATCCCCTCACATATAAAACAAAACCTCTTCCTTGATTTATTCAAACAATTTTAGCCTTATATATTCACTGAGACCTTCCAAAAACATACATTCATCCTTCCCTACATTACATATTACATTATATTACACTAAGGCCATCCTACCATGGCTTATGGATTAAGTCCTTAGAGGTCTCTCCATGAAGAGACAATCACCTTATCTAAATCGTTCAATGAATATATCCTCATATAAATCAACTTAAATTTTTTTATCCATTATAAAATAACTACTAAATTAATATAATTAAACATAAATGTTTTTATAATTATATTATAACCATTTTCTACCTCATTTATTTAAAATAAGAAATCAATAAATTTCTCATGCATATGTGTTGACAATCATCTCCATGTAGTGATATGGATCATTTTACATAATTTATTTTTACTGTTGGTTATTAAAATGGATTTAATTTTTATATATGATAATTATTAAAAAAGATACATCAAATTTTTAATAAATTGTCTACCTTATATTCTTCCTATCTATTTTAAAATGATATCATCCATCATGAATGAGTGTGTATGATGTGAGCGTTTTTGTGTCGTAAAAACCTCAATCAATATTTTCCCTTTTAATGTAGCATAGTGGTGACCACAGGGTTGTATCTCGAGGTGGTTGCAGTTTGAATTTCAAAATAGTCACTTTTGTTATATTTTTTTGCAGAAATGAAAATGGGGATTTGATTGACAATTTGAAAATAAAATTTAAATTAAATACTAAAGTGAAGTAATTTTAAAGGATAGGTAATGTGGTTTTGAAATAAAGAATAAAAATAGTGGGAAAACCTCATTATCTTTCCTTTAAAATTTTTTCACTTTAGTATTTAATTAATATTTTATTTTCAAAATTTTAATAAAATCCCCATTTTCATTTCTGCAAAAAACACATTAATAACAAAAGCTACAAATTTGAAACTCGAACTGGAACCTCTTCGAGAGACAACCCTATGGTCACCACTGTGCTACATTAAAAGGGAAAATATTTATTGAGGTTTTTACGAAACAAAAATGCTCACATCAACTGGAACTGTTGCTGGGGAGGTTGCTAGAGTAGATTTTATTTTAATATTTTTTTTGTGCATGACCCGAACTTCTGAACCGAACATGTTACCTTTATATTCTGAAATTGATTGAACATTTCAAACTATGGTTAGAGGTACTAATACACAAGTTTCAAGTTGTGAATCTTTTACCAATACACCTAGGAGGGATTTAGTTGAAATTGAAATCCAAATGGCTAAAAATAGATCTTTGAAATAATTGGCTTCGTCCTATGATGAAAATCAAGAGAATCCTGTAGAGTACCCTGTTGCCCCTGCTGGATTTGATATCAAGTAAGGTTTCATCCACCAGCTTCCCAAATTCAATTGGTTACCTGGTGAAGACCCACACAAACACCTCCAATAATTCAGCTACTTGTGTGTCAACATGAAACCTCATGGTGTTGATGCTGATCAAATGAAGTTGAGGTCATTTCCTTTTTCTCTAGATGGAGTTGCTAAGGAATGGTTTTTCTATTCTGACTCAACCTTGATTAGAAATAAGAATGAATTAAAAAATATTTTCCTTTAAAAACATTCCCTGCGTCTAGAACTGCCTCCATTCGAAAGGAGATTTGTGGAATTAGGCAGACACAAGGAGAAACACTTCATGAATACTGGGAAAGGTTCAAACGTCTTTGTTTTAGTTTCCCCCATCATCAAATCAGTGACTAGCTTCTAATTAAATAATTTTATGAAGGATTGTGTCTCACTGATAGAAGTATGATTGTTGCTACTGCAGGAGGAGATTTAGTTGATAAGACACCAGCTGCTGATAGTATTTTCATTGCAAACATGGCCTAGAATGCCCAACAATTTGGAACCAGAGGCCTTCTTCATGTCAAAGCTACATAATAATTCCCTTCTACTAGTCCCAAAAACAACACAATTTCAAGTCAACTATCTGATCTTACCACCATGGTAAGGTCAATAATGTTGTCTAACACCCCACAAACCCAACCCAAACCAGAAGCGGCTTTCCAACTACATGTCCACTATGGGATTTGTTCTTCGACAGAACATTTTAGTGACCTATGCCTGCAAATGCAAGAGCCTCTTGAGAACTGCAATGCAGTTATTCCTGGAAGACCATTTCAATCAAACCAGCAAAGACCATTTCATAAAAACAAAAATCACAATCAAGGATGGAACAAAAACTCAAATGAAATATTTTTTCAACCTAAACAACCGAGAGGATTCTTCCAAGAACAATCAAGTAATTCTCTACCAAGATACTTCAATGAGAAAGCCAATGCTCATTCTGGAAGCAATTTTCACCCTACCCCTCCCACTCAAAACTCTGATAAAGACCTTGAAGAATCAATAAGTAAAAAACAAGAGGAAATGAGGAAACAAAAAAAGGAAATGAGGGAACTAAAATAATACTCAAAACAACAAGATAATAAAATGTATACCATGATGACTCAAATGGGTCAACTTTCCCCTGTTTTTAATTGCATAACAAATAAAATGAGTGGTGGTTTACCCACACACCCACATGTATATCTGAGGAATAATGGGAAGGAAAATGTGAGTGCAATTGAACATAGGAGTGGAAAAAAATTGAAGAACCCTCAATTAAGAACATCAAGCCTACTGCTGATACTGTTGATGAAAATTCCACCCCTGATAAAAATGTTGAAAAATCTGAACTTAATAGAAACTCAATGTCAAGAGAGTAAATCTTGTTTGAATGAACAATGAATGATTGGAAGAGGATGTCTGGTCTTTATGTTCCTCCAAAACATACTCAGAATACCCATGAAAAATTCAAACCTCCACTGCCTTATCCAAGGTGTGAACCACCACCAAAGTCAAGTGCTGAAAAAGAATTGGGTAAGGAGGTTTTAGAAACATTCAAGAAAGTCCAAGTCAATATTCCATTGCTCAATGCTGGGAAAAAAATTCCGAGGTACACTAAGTTACTAAAAGACTTGTGTACCAACAAGAGATAGTTCAAAGAAGGTGAAAAAGTAAACTTAGGAAGGAATGTTTCATCGATGATTCAACATGCACTTCCTGTCAAGTGTAAAGACCCTGGGACATTTACCATTCCATGTACCATTGGGAAATGTGAATTCAAAGATGTGATGCTTGATATAGGGGCCTCCATCAATGTCATTCCACATTCTATCTACTCATCTCTTCAGGTTGGAGATTTGAAACCATCTGGAATTATCGTTCAACTTGCAAACTGAAGTACCACCAAACATGTTGGAGTTATATAGGATGTTCTCGTTCATGTGAGAGACATGATTTTTCCTATTGACTTCTATGTTTTGGATAAGGAAGATGATCAGTTCAGCACACATGCCCCCCTCATCCTAGGGAGACCATTTCTAAAAACGATGAAAGCGATCATCAATGTTCACAAGGGAACACTTTCGCTAGAATTTGGAGACGATATTGTTAATTTCAACATTTTTCTTTAAATGAAACACCCAGTTGAGGATCATTCAACTCCCCATGTAAACATGATTCATTGGTTTTCCTCTGGCATGTTACCTGATATTTTCTACGATGAAATACCAACTGATGTGGAAAAAGAGGGAAATTTGTATGATACTGAATCAGATAAAAATGAGGATGCAATTGGAGACTGTGAAGTGTATTAGGATGTTTATACTAGATATTTGAGCAATGATGAAGATGAATTTCTAGAAACCACTTAATCTGTTAGTGGTATTCAAGGAGAGGTTTCCAATTTTTCACATGAAACAAGTTCTGAGATCATAGAAATAGATCACCATGATGAAAATGGAGCTTCACTAAACAATCTAACTTTTGAATAGCTCCCAATTATCAATGAAACCAACCCACCTGTGGATGAATTGAAACCCCTTCTAGATAACCTCATGTATGCCTTCTAAGGTCATAATGAAGAATTACCTATAATTATATCAAAATATATGTTAGAAGTCCAAGAAAACCAATTGTTGGAAGTTCTTACGTCCCACAAGGAAGCAATAAGATGGACTCTCTCTGATCTAATAGGAATCAGCCCCTAAATTTGCATGCATAGAATTTTACTGGAGTAGAATTCTAGAATGGTAAGACAATTTCAAAAAGACTGAACCCAACATTTCTAAAGGTTGTGAAGAAAGAAGTAACCACCCTGCTAGTTTCTGGAATTATTTTTCCCATATCTGATAGTCAATGGGTAAGTCCAGTCCATGTTGTTCCTAAAAAATGTGGATTTACAATCTCAAGGAATGAATTTGGTGATCTTGTCTCCATAAGGCTTCCAAATAAATGGAGAATGTGAATTGATTACAGGAAACTCAATTTGGATACAAGGAAAGACCACTTCCCGTTACCATTCCTTGATCATTTCCTTGAAAGACTAAATTGGAAAACCCACTACTATTTTTTGAATGGATTCTCTGGATGTTTTCGGATTCAAATTTTACCTGAGGATTAAGGGAAAACCACCTTCACATGCCCATTTGGAATTATTGCATATATAAGGATGCCCTTCGGTTTATGTAATACCCCTGGAACTTTTCAAAGGTGTATGATAAGCATCTTCTATGAATTTTTCGAAACATACATGGATGTTTTTATGGATGACTTCACTGTGTATGGATCATATTTTGAAAGTTGTTTAAAAATCATGGAACGTGTCCTTGAATCAGGCATTGAAATGAACCTTGTTCTAAATTATGAAAAATGCCATTTTATGGTTGCTAAAGTGATCGTTCTTGGACATGTTGTGTCCCGTGATAGAATTAAAGTTCATCAATCCAATGTTGAGGTCATTTATTCATTAGCATACCCAAAAACTGTGAGAGATGTGAGATCCTTCCTTGGGCATGCTGGATTTTATAGGATATTCATTAACGATTTCAGTACTATTGCACTTCCATTGTCCAGATTACTCCAAAAAGATGTCCCAATTGTTTTTGATGAGAATTGCATAAATTTGTTTCATGAGCTAAAACAAAAATTGATAACCCATCCCATTGTTCAACCTTGTAAATGGGACATTCCCTTTGAAATAATGACTGATTCATCTGACTTTTCTCTTGGGGAAGTATTGAGTCAAATGACAGAAAAGAAATCTCATGTGATTTCCTATGCCTCCCGAACTCTTGATCAAACCCAATAAAACTACACAGCAACTGAGAAAGAACTACTGGCTGTTGGCTTTTTCTGTAGATGAATTTAGAAGTCATCTACTGGGCTCCAAGGTGATTGTTTTTACTAATCATTCTGCAATAAGATTCTTGATGAAGAAACATGATGAAAAACCAAGACTTCTGAGATGAATTTTTCTTTTACAGGAGTTTGATGTTGAAATTAAAGATATGAACTGATGTGAGAACCTTGTTGGTGATAATTTGAGAAGGATAACATCTATTGAAAATAGAAAATTTTAGATTTGTTCCCCAATTAAGTAAACCTTTCTAGATGAAGATTTATTTGCTGCACAAAGTGAAATACCATGGTTTTCTAATCTTGTAAACTATTTGGCTCTTGATGAACATCCCCACTAGTTTTCCAAAAATAAAATTGATAAACTTTTGAGCGATTCAACAAAATCAATTTTGGATGATCCCTTTTTATGGAACATTGGTAGTGATCAAATGATAATGACATGCATTCCAAACTCTGAATTTCAATACATCCTACATTTTTTCCACACATTAAACTGTGGATGAAACTTTGGACCACAGAGAACAGCAAGAAATTTTCTGTATTCTGGATTGTATTGGCCCACCATTTTTAGAGATGCTTTCGAATTCTGCAGATCCTATTAAAATTGTCAATTCCAAGGATACATTTCCAAGCGGAATGAGATGCCACAAAACCTACTTTTGTTTTGTGATGTTTTTTATATATGGGGAATGGATTTCATGGGGCCTTTTCTTAATTAATTTGGATATCTCTACATCTTGTTGGCTATTGATTATGTGTCCAAGTGGGAAGAGGCTACCCCCACCTGAACTGATGATGCAAAAATTGTGTCCAAATTTTTGAAAGGAAATTTGTTTTCAAGGTTCGGATTTCCAAATATTCTAATTAAAGATCAAGGTACCCATTTTTTGTAATAGAAATTTGGAATCTCTTTTGAATAAATATGGTGTTAATCATAGGGTCTCTACACCCTATCATCCTCAAACAAACGGAATGGCTGAGTTGTCTAATAGGGAGATCAAACAAATCCTAGAAAAAAACAGTGAACCCAAATTGAAAGGATTGGAGTTTGAGAATTGATGATACTCTTTGGGCCCACAGAACTGCTTTCAAAACCCCCATTAGAATGTCACCATTTATATTGGTCTATGTAAAATATTTTCATCTACCAGTTGAGTTAGAACATAGATCCTTTTGGGTTGTAAAAACATGTAACATGAACCTATATTCTGCTGGGAAAGAAATAAAATATTGTTTGCAGGAGCTGGAGGAGATCAAAAATAATTCATATGAAAGCTCTAGGTTATAGAAAGAGAGAAGAAAACCCTTTCATGATGGGAGTATTCTCAACAAAAACATCAAGTGGGAGACAAAGTTCTGTTGTTCGATGCCAGATTGAAACTCTTCCCAGGTAAATGTCGTTCCAAATGGTCTGGCCAATTCATTGTTTCTCATGTTTTTCCTTTTGGTGAAATACAGATTAAAGATCCAGATAAGGAGACATCATTCACTATCAATGGTCATTGGCTGAAGATATTTCAACAAAATTTTCAAGATCCTCTAGGGGAGTAGATTCATCTTCATGACGCAGAATATAATTAATGCCAGGTTGTGTCTTTAATTATCATTTATTTTTTCTATGTCTTTAATTTATGGAATTTCATGCTAAATAAACTACACAATGAGGACATTTCATAGAATAAGTGTTGGGGGGACACAATGCTGGGTAGATTAGGTTTTTACGAACTTCTGTTTGAAATTTTTTGTTTTCAAAATTTATTTCTATTTTTATCGTGTTTCTTTTTCAAATAAAAAATAAATATTTTTAAATTTCTTGAATTTCATTTAAAAATCATGCAAAGGAGTGAACCAACTAATCCTTTGAAACTGAACATATATTAATGATGAAGATGACATTGTTTTAAGTTCAAAAATTTGGAAAATTCATGAAATGACCACTGATTTTTAAATATCATGGCACATATCACTAACATTGTGATTGAAATTCACATTCTTGTGATGCCTCTGGACCCATTTTTACATCTTCTTCACATTTACCTCTTCCTTGAGAGAACCAATTTGTGTTTGTTTAAACTAGATCTTGATTTATTTCTATCAAAACATGAGGCCTGAGATAGTTGTGATTAATATTATTGAGGCATTTTTTTGAATATTGGAGCCTCCTATTCATGATTATCCTTTCTATTTCGGACTTCCATGAACATTTGAACTTTCTTGAGCCCTTAGTATCCATGTATATCCTGTTGGGTTAGCCACATTACAAGCCAAATTTCCCTTTCAAACCTGATCCAGATGTATAAATGCATGATCTAGTTGAACTTATGTTTGGGGGGGGGGGAAGATGACTCGTGATGTGCTACATCATTTGGTGTTGCTTTGGGAGGACATTAAAACATTGAATACATATTTGTGATGCCATAATATATTTTCCCGGGAGCTGTTCCTATCCGGAGCTCTCAAATGAAATGGATATGTGCCTATCTGGAGCTCTCAAATGAAATGGTGTTGTGCCTAATCTGGAGGTTTTGAAAATAAAGTCATATTTTCTAATGAAATATTGATGGAATGGGGTGGAAAATAGATGATCAGAGCTGATTATTTTTTAGGAGAATATGGAGGAGACCATACCTGAGTAAAAATTAGAAACATACATTTCTGTTCTAAAAAGAGCCAAACCCTCCAATTCAGCCACACAATTTTTCACATTTGAATCCTACCAACCCCAAGCCACAGAAAAACATTATAAATTCCTCATGATAATCACATGTTCTTGGTTCACATCGGGTGGAGATGTAGAAATTTATCAAGCCTATGGTAATTCTTGCATGAGTTGGATGAGGAAACCCTTGTTGCAAATCTATATTGTGTGCTAAGGGAAAATGAATGTGAGGTAAGTGTGTTGTGTCTATAAGAATAAAAAAGAAGCATAAATGGATTGATTGATTTGAACTTAGAACTTTAAATATTTTTCTTTAATAAGGCATGATATCTCTTTAATTATTTGTGGTAAATTGATAATCACCATTGGGATGTTTTTTATTTTTCTTGATTTTGTGCTCACCTGTCCAGGAGTCCAAGAGCCAAGTGTGGGGGAATTTATAGAGCTAATATTTACAATATTTTTAATGTCTATTTAAAAGATTTAAACCTCACTAATTTACCTATTTGATCTTATTTGTAACAAGTTTGGATTTAGAGTGTGTTTTGGGAATAAAAGTTTAAATTTCATAATTATGGATTTTTATAAGATTTTTATCATAGGGGTATTTTGGTATTTTCTCATAAACTAAATTTCCAAATTTTATGATTAGAATTTTGTTTGAACCCTTATTTTATTTCCATCATCTTTGTCTTCACGACCAGGAAATGATTCCTGCATCATGATGCCCTAAAATTCAATGAAGTTGACAATTTGTTATGGCGAACTGCATGGACTCCACCATAGTAATGGAAGCCTAATTCGGCCTAAACTTCTCCAAATGATTCTCTTCCACATGGATATTAAATAGAATCCCATGAAACATCGACGTAATTAATTATAAGACTTTTGGAATCCTATATGATGGCCCTTTAGTGATAGAGTTTTGAAGGAAGCTTCCATGAAGCATCATCCAGAGAAAGCGATTTAAAATAAAAAAAATAATAACTCCTTCAATACACATCCAATGAATCCATCATTTTTAGGGTGGATGTAAAACATATTTATGCACAATATGGATGAATAGGTCCATGCGTAAATCTGCCAATTATGGGGTAAAAAACACGACATAGTTTTTATGATGAAATCTGCATATAAAAGGAGAGGAGCTCCTACCTCTAAATCATATTCCATTAATCACCACACCATCCTTCACAAAGGGAGTCGGCTTGAGAAAGTGAAGGGGAAGGTGGAGATTTTGATCCTTAAGAATGTGAAATCCTTTATAGATTCAATAGAGAAGATGAAGGTTTCTCATGTGATGGAAGGCTAAGCGGCAAGTGGTTGCGGACGACGACACCTGACGGACAATCTCCTCCGAGTTCTGATTTTAATGTGTAATCTATTTTTAAATTTCTCTTGAACCTATATTTTTTAATTAATCAGGTTGTTTTATTTCATAAATATATTTTCCACAAATTTTGTTTCATCTTTGTTTCATCTATAAAGTAGAACAATTGATTTCGCTATTTAAAATTCATTGTTGAGGTTTTTCCATTGAACATAGCGAATTCAATTAGGTTCAATTACTTGGAGGTCATTAAGTAATTGAATCACTTATATAGGTGGGACCACAATCATATTTAAGTCTTAAATATTATTTATTTTCAAATTTGAGTGTATCCTAGGGGTCCTTGAGAGTACATTTAGAAATTTCAATTAAGATATATTTTTTATATACAAGGAAAAGAGAAGTGTCCGAGAGGGTGAAGCTTGTCGAAGACCGCTGTTTTTATTATTCATTTAAAAAACACATTATATTTAATTTAAAATTATTTCAAATTAGTATTAAATTAAAATTTTATTTTCAATTTGTTAATAAAATTTCCGGTTTCATTTCTGCAAAAAAAAATTAATAACAAAAGTGACAGTTTTGCTACTTGAACTGCAACCTCCTCGATAGACAACCCTGTGGTCACCACTGTGCTACATTAAAAGGGAAAATACTGATTGAGGTTTTTACAATACAAAAAATGATCAATTAATATTTTTCCCTTTTAATGTAGCACATTGGTGACCACAGGTTTGTCTCTCAATGAGGTTGCAGTTTGAGTTGCAAAACTGTCACTTTTGTTATTATTATTTTTTTCAGAAATGAAAATGGGGATTTTATTAACAATTTGAAAATAAAATTTTAATTAAATACTAAAGTGAAATAATTTTAAAGGAAATATAATTTGGTTTTGAAATCAATATTAAAAACAGTGGTCACAGAAAAGCTTCACCCTCTCGGACACTCCCCTTTTCCTTGTATATAAAAAATATCTCTTAATTTAGATTCCTAAATGTACTCCCAGGGGCACCCAAGTTACACTCAAATTTGAAAAGCCATCATATTTAAGACTTAAATATGATTGTGGTACCACCTATATAAGTGATTAAATTACTTAATGACCTCCAAGTAACTGAACCTAATTGAATTCGCTATGCTCAATGGAAAAACCTCACCAATGAATTTTAAATAGAGAAATCAATTGTTCTACTTTATAGATGGAACAAAGATAAAACAATTTGTTGAAAATATATTTATGAAATAAAACAACCTGATTCATTCAAAAATATAGGTTCAAGAGAAATTTAAAAAGATATTACACATTAAAATCAAAACTCGGAAGAGAGTGTCTGTTGGGTGTCGTTGTACGCAACCACTTGCCGATAAGCCTTCCATCACTGGAGAAGCCTTAATCATCTCTATTGAATCATAAAAGGATGTCATCTTCTTAAAGATAAAAATATCCACCTTCCCCTTCACTTTCTCAATCCGACTCCCTTTGTGACGAATGGTGTGGTGATTAATAGAATATGATTTAGAGGTAGGAGCTCCTCTACTTTTATAGGCAGATTTTATCATCAAGGAGTCGTCGAATTTTCAACCCTATAATCGACCGATTAACGAATGTACCTCTTCATACATATTGCGAAAACATGTTTTTTCCATCCACCCTCCAAATTTCTGATTCATTCGACTCGTATTGAAGGTGTTATGATTTTTTTATTGTAAATCGCTTTCTCTGGATGAAGCTTCCTAGAAGCTTCCTTCAAAACCCTATAACTAAAGGACCATCATAAAAGATTCCAAAATGATTCAAATTAATTATGTCGACGCGTAATGGGATCCACTTTAATATCCAAGTCGAATCGAATCATTTGACAGAGTTTAGGCCTAATTATGCTTCCATTACTATGGTGGAGTCTATGCAGTCTGCCCGAACAAATTGTCAAATTCATTGATTTTTTAGGCATCAAGATGTATGAATAATTTCATGTTCCTAATGACAAAGATTATGGAAATATAAAATGGTTTAAAAAAAATTCGAATCACAAATTTTGGAAATGTATTTTATAATAAATGACCAAAACACCCCTATGATAAAAATCTGTTAAAATGCCAGAATTATGAAATTTACACTTTTTATCCCAAAACACACTCTAAATCCAAAATTTTTACAAATAAGATCAAATTGATAAATTGGTTAGTTTTAAATAATTTAAATAGACATTAAAAATATTTGAAATATTAGCTCTATTAGTGTACTAACACCTCCTCAAATCAATATGATTTGTGTTTCATTTCAGCTATACTTAATGGTAATAAGTGAAAATTTAATGAATATATATATTATTTATGATTTAATTATTTTTTTAATAATGAAACATGTCATATAACTTTCTTTTTTTTGATCCATAAAAAATTGGATAAATCCCTCGTGCGTGTGTATAAACTTCCAAATCCACAAAGTGAGTCAATTAATTATTCCCCACTTATTTATATAATTGGATATAAAACTACATATAAATATTAAATATGATTCATTTTTCTGGTTTTTTATTTTGTAGATTATATAACAATGATCAATTTAATGTACCATAACTTCCTAAAAAACATACATGAAAATCAATGTATATAGAATATAAAATGATTGATTAATATAATTTGACCCTGATGTTACTTTCCATAAAAAATTGAATGAAATATTCATATAATTCTCCAAAATAGGTAAATTTTACTAAATACATGCATAAAATATTTATTTTAATATATTCCTCATGATTGAAGTTTCCCACCACCATGACTAATATATTCCATGAATCTTACTTTTAATGTTTCCTTAGTTTTTTTCAGATAATTTTTTCCCTAATATTTTGAATAATTTTATATTTCAAATAAGTGATCTCAAAATCAATATATTCCTTATGAAATGTTAATATAATATTTGAAATTAATTTTCATCTATAAATAAATAATTCTAATGTTTTTTATGATACATTGATTATACGATATAATGATATTGTCCATATTATCTCAATATATATTCATTGACCAAGATTATGAAATATTTTTGAATCTGATTTTATTTGAACATGTTAAGAAATGAACAAATGATAAATGTTATAAGTATATTGTGGTATATATATAAATATATTAGGATTATTAGGCATATGAGTCCTTTTTAGAAATTCATTACATTGGATAATGTATACTGATTATGGGCTCAAAGGGTATATTAACGTCTATCGAAATCCTAGAAAAATTGACCTTAGAGGTTATCCCAAGTATACAATAAAGTATTCTAGTGGTTATTCAAACCCTAAAGAGGGTAAATGGGCGTTTATCCGAAGTTGAACATCTTATGACTATTTTTTCATAGAGGAAAGACAATTTATTTTAATGATTACGATTATGCCACACATTTTATAAAACATGATATTTAATGTAATTATGTGTATTATATAATCTCATAAAAAATGATATTTTATTTTTATATGATTCATGTCATATAATCTATCAATTTCTTCTTCCATGATTATAATTTATGATTATTTTGGAATAATTTTCAATTTCTATGAACCTACATTCAAACTTGTATACTTTCTATATGACCAACAATGATTATTGACTCATATACCCCATTTTTATCCTTAATGACCATATAATTTCACCCATTGTAGTGTTTATTTTTTGTATTATTGGGAAAATGGTATTAAGAGTATGTCTATGATTTGTAATATGTGAGAAGAAATTTATTGAAAATTTTAAAGATAATTAATGAAATGAAATGATTATATATATTGTCTCAAAACACACTGAACATTTATAGTCTTATGGAATGTTCAATTATGATATTAATATAATATTAAAATAAAATTATTTAATAGTTATGTATTTGATCATTCGGTTACCTCAAATTTTATAAGAAGATATTTTAGTTTATTTTAATGATTTGTATGAGAATACATTATCTAGTGTCATTAGGATAAGACTATCTATAGAAGACCATTATATGTTATTGTAAATATTGTATTGTGGTTATAATATAATATAAATTCCTATATAGATACAAGAATGTCGATGTTGTTATAGATTAAATTCACCCAGGGGTAACAACTCAGAAAAGTTTGGATTGGGTAATCACATGATTATCACTAGTGTTTGATGAGGGGGTGTAATAATATTCATTGGGCCCGACACTCACAGGGGATAGAATTTTGTTAATTTAGAATTTATTGTGTTTAATACTAATTTATTTGAATAGATAATGACCATGGATAACATAGATTAAACCTAATGTGTTAATGATTTTATAATATTTTTATGGATTTAGACATCAGATTAATGATTTTTTATTATTATATTATTACTTAGTTTGATTTTTTCTTATTACAAAATGCATTTTGGTTTTTTTAAATTCTTTTATCTAGAGGAAATCATGTTAGCACTGAATAAGATAGGAAATTCAATGATTATCATCATAGGAAACCAAATCAAATAATATCTAGAATTCATAGTATCATTATTATTCCTAACAATAAATCACAAAAATTGATTAATATCCTCACCTTGGGTATGTTTCATTATTGTGTAAATAATTGAATAATGGTGTATCATTTGGCATTGATTTATAAGGAGAACAGAGGAATGGTGATTCAATTTTCTAATCTATGGCCTAACTCTTAGATCATGGAAGGGACATTTCCATGTCGACCAGGGAAGTGTATCATGACTATTAGGGAACACATATCCTCTACTCTATAGTTGTCGAATCCATATTTTGTTAATAAGAATTTTACCTATGAAAATAATATTAATAATTCTTTTGTGTAATTTTATTTTATTATGAGAATTTATTACCTCTCTATATAAATTCAAAAATAAAATTCTATAATAAAGATGTAATATTTCACAATACCAAAAAACATGTGATCCAATATTTTTGTGATTATGGGTTTGAGTTTGAAATGGAAATTTCTTGCATTTTATTGGTTTTGATTCAAATTCATTAAGGTTATTTATCTCTATAGGTTAGGGATAAACTCAACATCTATTATATAACATACATACAAAAGTTTATTGATGTATTTTCAGGATAGTTTTCTTGTATTACTATAAATCCTAAAGTTGAGTTTGTTGTTTAACTTATACATGGTTGTAAATATATTTCAAATACTATTAGGAATGGACCAATTTATATGAAAATAGTTTAAGAAATATTTCTTGGATAATTATGATAAGGGATTCATAAAATCGAGTGTGTAGCAGTAGGGTACACAAGTTCATTCCATTAAAATGGAAACATGGATCAACACTACTCAGTATTTAATATTAGGAACATAATATGTTCTTTATTAAGAATAATTATCTTTTACCTTGTATTGATAATTTTTTCAATCATCTGGAAGCATATAAATTCTTTTCCAAAGTTAAACATTACACTGGATACTATCAATTATGGTTATAAAAGTAATAAATGACTAAAAACCCTTTATTTGAGGAATGAAAACTGTGAAATTATAGTTATTACAATTAGACATACAAATTTCTACACCCCCATTATTGATATAATAAATATAGTAATTAAATAATACCTAATTCAATTTTTTTTAGTATTTGTAGATTATATTATTATATAGTGAAATAAAAAGAATGATAATCATGATCACCTACTAATTTTTTTATCCAAAATGATGAATCATAAATTATATTCTAAATTCAATAAGATTCAATTTGGTTTTGAAAATATACAATTATTTGGATTTGTAATCAAAATAAAGTGTATATTATTAGATAATAAAAATATACAATTCATTGTAAATTGGCTCAAACCAACCACTATTAATGAGATCCTTATTTTCATGGGTTATTTGGAAATTAACAATGCTTGGTGGATAATTTATAATAGATATCTAATGCACTCAACCGATTAACTTGGAAGGGAGTTAGCATCCTTTGGATAGTTTAATGAAATGAATGTTTCAAGGATCAAAATATATTGTTAGTCAACACACCTATACTCACATTATCATAAAACATATAAGTTTTAGTGATTTTGAAAGATGTATATAAAAAGGGATAATGATATTTTTTCCAAATAACATGGTGATAACTATGTATCTAATCATTTAAATGTTCATGAGAAGAATTACCTAATCGATTACTTAGGATAATGAATGGTAATATTTTAATTAAATATACAGAGAATTAATATTTATTGATATTGGTGTGATATATATCATAATAAAAAAATATTAATGCATATATTCCATTAAAAAAGTTTAATATGAACAAGAAAATATGGTCGGATTTTATTAATGATTATGAATGATCAATACATTCCCAACATTGAAAAGTGATTCAATGGATAATTTATCATGTCAAAATGACAATTAATTCATTTCTATGATAAGGACCACAATATATATATATATAATATATATATATATATAGAGATTTTCAAATCATGGACCTTGAAATCTGGATAGATGGGGATGAAAATTATAAATCTCAAATGAGGGTTCATCCATCCATCCATGTGAAGATTAAATAGGTATAGAAGGAATATATATATAAAGAAACAAATGTTGATAAATTTTTATGTGTTAGACCTTTATTGAGATGGAATATAGTATGTGACCCAATTATACTAGAATTGAAGAAGGGGATGTTGGATGAATCTTATAGATCCACATTTTATATTCAGTGTAGAATTTTTAAAAATGAAGATGTCTGTAAGATGAATTCTGGGTGGTATAACATGATGAAAATTATTTCGGAGTAATTTGATCAATTATCAATATGCTCCATGTTATGGCTGAGTTCCATATGACTAATGGTACAAAATAACCTTTACCAAAACCTTAATTAAAATGGGAAAATATTACCATAGATTCTATCAGAGGAATCCCAATAAATCTATATTGAATAATGTTAAATGGGTTATAGCTGATTACCTCAAACATTTCACAACTTTCATTTCAATAAAATAATATTTTTTTCATATTCATTATTCCCATATATATATTAATGATGTGGAAATGTTACATGTAGTGACTCATTCTATTATAGTTAATTGAGATTAGAGGTTTACATTGATGTTTTATAGAATAAATCAAGAGGATCTATATACAGTGTTTTGTTTCAATACATCCTATCATCCTTAGAAATATATATAGTCTTAGATAACCACTCAAAACAGGAAGGATATACAAAGACCTAGTTCTCCAAATTTCAATTTCAATTTAGAACAACACATTAGAGTAGTATAATTTTACAATAAAAATTGTGTTCAATCAATATTTTAGAAGGTTCCTTATGAATCCTTATATTGTAAAACGTGTATGACCCTGTAATTCATTGATAACATTAGAGGTAAAAATATTGGTACATTATAATGGTGAGAAAATAGAAGATAAGGTCAGATTCATTCATTAATAAATGAAGGAGACATAGAGTTGATATAAGAGTTATACATAGAATATTTATTGATATTTGGAATTCAATGCTGGTTACAAGGTATTGTTGTGGATTTCTCCATGGAAGATGGTTATATAATTTTAATATGATGTAATATTGGTCACTAGATATATTTTCACCTTTTAGATTCTTGACCAAGTAGGTATGGTAGATTATTTCTTGGTTCTTCTAACGAATCTCTCTTATATACATGATGTGTTTCATGTATCACTGTTAAAGATGTACATACATGGTCTTTTACATGTATTATTCTTAGGGATTGTAGAAATAAATCATTATCTTTCATAATAACAACTACTAGTGGAAATATTGGTTCATATAGATTTTATTTTATAGAATAATAATACTAAAATGGTTAATGATCATCGAAGGAATAAGAAATTTGAACAAGATGTATGGGAGCTGAAGAATGTGATGAAGAAGAATAACTCTTATGTTTTACATCATAATGATAGGATTTCAATATTGGAATTTATTTTAAAGTAATATAAATAAAAACATTAAAATTGTATATGTTATCCTCTAAAATATATTTGACTTATTCGATAGTTCACATTGCAGTAGTCCAAAGAATTAATGGACAATGATATATTGTTTACATTATAAACTAACCATTATATTGATGGGAATGAATATCATTAAATATTCTATTAAATATAAATAAGTATTTTCCATAAACGAATTTTATTTATTATTTAAAATGGAATAATCTATAAATTTTTTAAAAAACATTTCATTATTAAATGACTAATTTTTATTAAGAGATGTATTTTTCTAGCTGTTATAAATTTTAATGAAATGAAAATATATTACTAACCAATTAAATGTTATTTTAATTCATTATTTTTATTTTATGAATAAAAATTCAAACATTGGTTATGTAATTGTTAATAATGATGATAAATCATTTGAAGGTAAATGCAGTAAAAAATATTTTCAGAAACCTAATTATTTCTATGTAATTTTAATTATTATATTTAATTACATAAATCACAATTTATTAATAAATCTAATGAAATTTAAATAATAAATAGTATATATAATATTATAACATTTAATAATTGTTTTTACTAAGGATAGAATATTAATAAATTTTGTTTTGTTCTTAAAAATATTTTTTTAAATAGTTTATCATTTCATTTTTCATGTTCATTTAAATATATTTTTTAAAATATTATAGGAATTAAATTTTATAAAATTGTTTCCATATATTTAAAAATAATTTAAACATTTATCAATGTTTTCAAATTCATTTCCGGTCATAATTCATTGTACAAATATTAAATATTTCATACCATGGTTAGCGTTAAAATAGGTTAACCTAGGGAGTGGGTTAAACATAGAGATAAGGGTAAAATTCACAAAAAAATATTTATATCTTTTATTCATTGAAGATATTTAAACTTCATTATATATTAATTTTTATCTGAATTGGATGTTTTCCCCATTCACATTAGTGTGACCTTGTATTATTTAACTCTTTTAAATAATTCCATGTTTTTCCGTCCCCTCCTATATAAAAGTGAACAACAACCCCTACTTTATTAAAATAATTTGAGACATTTAAATATTAAAATATCCAGAAAAAAAACATATTTTCCATAACTTGATTCTTGGTATTTGGGAAATACCCTATGACTATCCTATAATGCCTTATGTTGTATGCTAATGTAGGACTCTCAAGGAAGAGGTTATCACCTTACCTGGATTATTTAAAATTTATTTCTTCTTCATAATAAAATAGATATAATTTATTAATCTGATAATAATTAATAACATAATTAAATTTTACTATTATTTTATTATAAAATAAAGCCATTTCCACATCCTTTCCATAAAATGGGAATCAAATGTGTTTCACCTAGATATATGTGGATAATCACATTCACGTAGAGATATGATTAATTTTATAACACTATGGTTTGTGAATGGTTATTATGATTGATTTAATATTTATATATACGATTTGTGAAATAATTTACTATTTAATTATAATATTTTATCAACCCTTTTATTATCCCATCTGATGGAAAATATTGACATCGCTTGTCCGTAGGTGTGGACTACCACCTCCATGAAGTGATGATATTAATTTTTCATTTACTATTTACATTGGTAGGAAAGGGTATATATTTAATATATATATATATATGATATTTATGAAATATGTTTTTTACTATAAAGGTTAATTATCATTTAACTTTCATTTTTATATCCATAGTAAAATGGAATCATTAGCCATTTAGATGTAAAAAGTACCATCAACAGAAAGTGATGGAATTTAATTTTCATTAACATTATATATTAGTGGTTATAAAAGTATATATAATTATTATAAATTATAATAATTAATTAATTAATATTTTTCATAACATGTTACCATATTCAAATTTTATGAATAAGAACTTTTGAACAGAAACATACATGAAAAATAGAGACAATAGAACCAGAAAAGATGATGATGATAATGAATAATTGTTAATGAATGTGTGATATAATGTTATAATGAAACAATTTTTTGTTTTATATATATGAATATGGCTCTATTATAAAATTATAATTAATTTAAATTTTTTATAGAAGATATAAACAAACTTATGGATGATGACACTCTTGAGCTAAGGGTTTATAATCTCACAATAGATTATATGATACATATGCCACATTCACCACTTGTTCATTCATGTGTGGTATAGAGTACTACATTTATATTTAATATAATTATTAAAATTTTTTTAATTGTATTTAATGTATATTCTATAAGAGATATTATCACACTTTATAACAAGATTTTAGATACATAATTTTACTATAATAAATTTTTATAATATATATATCATAAGTGTTATTTCATTTATACTCCTCCAGGTATTTATGTACATTATAAAAATTAAACTCACATTCCACTCCCTATGAATTCAAAATTCCAAAATAATATTTGTAGGAAAGCCATATGTATTTATCTCTTTAACTATGAATATTTCTCTTCCATATCATTAAATTTTTTTTAAATATTTCTATGAATGTTTTTAATATTATAAATTAATTGAATAATTTTATTTTTGTGCATATTTTAGATTCTATTAATAGTTTTATAAATAAAATTGTAGTCATTTTTTGAACAAGGTACATTTTAATGGTTGTGTGAATGAAATGTTATGTTTATCTTACACTTCACGAAAAACTTTTCCTACCATCATGAATACTCATCTCATTAGAGATTACTTTACTAGTTTCCATGGTTCCATTAAATGAATCATTTTTGAAATATTCTTTTTATTTTTTTATTTAAAATAATTTATTTCAACATGAAAAAGGATTTTTTTCAAAAAAAAATATTATTGTGATCTTTCAATGGTATTTTCTTCTACAAAAAACAATTTGATGATATATATGATTCACTAGGGATATGAACCAATGATAAAATTATTCTTATTTCTCTGTATTTTAATTTATTATGATGATGGAATCTTGGTGAAGCCAATTTTCATTTGTGTTGGATAAACTATGATGAAATGATTAATGTTCTCTATATCTTGTGGAATACATATGAATGGATTGTGATTATGTAATGTCTGGTTATGTTATATCCCTATAACATACTGTTTAATTTTTTTAATGATTATGAGATAAAATAGTTCATGTGATGTAGTCTCAATATGAAAAAATGGTACACATAAGGATATCACATGACTAGAAGTAGGTGCCCAGTAGATTATCCAAATACATGGAGGGTACATGGGTTGTTATCCATAGCCAAACATGTGTTCAATGACATGGTATATATCCTAGAAAAATTATTTATATGATTATGAATAAAAAAACATTTTATGAAAATCACTATAATTATGTTCATATGCTTATTATTTTGTCTCATGAAATTCTATCCTTGATTATTATTTGATTCTTTCCATATGAACTTACAATTTATTATTCCATGATTATGATATATAACCTTTTTCATATCATTTTGAAATTTTAAACCAATTTCCTTTCACACTTATGATCCTGTTATACATATAATGACCCATACTTTACATACATTGTTAGTTATTCAAAATTTAAGTACACTTATTACAACATATAACAAAACCATGAAAGGACCATATAGGTATAGTGTCTTTAGAAACTGGGAAATATAAAAAACTGGTTTACAAAGTGTCTACACTATCTCCCATTTATTTCATCATATCTACAGTCCCTTTTGTAATATCTTACTTAATAACCTTCTTCCTGGCCTGGGGAAAGAAAACATACAAATAGGGGAGCTGAAATGCTCAGTAAGGGTAAACAAAAGAAATATCAATCCCATCATATTCATAAGAACATAACATTTTGGAAATCTTACCCCACCGAAAGAGATCATAATTTCATAACATGGGATAAATCATGGTAGTGAAATTTAAACACAATAATCATAACATAAAACATGAAGCTTTGTGTAATACACACATAATCATAGAGAATAATTTATTATTAGTCAAGACTCATTGTCAAGACTATCTTATTGGACAAAGTCCATTTCTGAACAGAGTTCATTCCTCGTTTCAGTCCTGTTTCACTGAACCGGTTTAACCTGCCGTTCCAGCCATGTCTATCTCATGAGATATAAAATCTTTACCCAATGCATTGGAGGGAGATATAGGTCCCACCCATCTCATAATGATACCATTCTTATGTGTTACACATAATCATAAATCGTACATCATAGCATAACCCATGTAATAAAAATGGGAATCTTAAACATCGTGACATCATAAAACAATTCAATAAGATAAATGAATTCATAAAAACAATTCCATCACAACACAATCAAATCAATGTAATAATAGGGATAGAAACCTAACCATTTATTATCTTTGATGGAAAATAATTTTGATAAAACACTTGAACTCCATTCTTGAGTAAAATATCCTTTCTACTTAAAAAACACTTTTCCTTTCTTAAAATGTCATACAATTCTAAACTAAAAGAAGTTGATTAAAAATAAACTTTTAAACTTGTAAAGGAATCTTCTTGGAAATAATGTTTTAAAAATCTATTCATGCCGTATAAGTTAAAAAAAGATTATTCTCATACTTTTGTCTGAAAAGTCAAACAGTACCTCGTACGAAAAACGACAAAAGATTCCTTTCATATCTTTTACTAAAAACTCACCAAAGGTTAAAATTGGATTTAAAAAATTGTATGTGTATGGAAATAAAATTACATATTTAGGAAACATGGATATGGATGATTAAATACAACCTATTAAATTCCAATGTATAAACAATATCAGATAAAAATGAGATTGTGATATTTCTGTTACTATAGGTCCAATTTGCTTTTTAATTGTCCAAAACTCTTGTATAATGATTTAAATAATGTTATTTACTTATTCCAGAATCATTATTATTTTTATGATCTCATATATGGTCATATTCTTAGCTTCTTATTAGTTATATTTCATTACTACTTGTTATTCGGGTGTTTATTACTTTTTGTTCTTATGCGTGTTTTGTTGAATAAATTCTTATTCTTCTTATTGGGTTATAGATACCTCATTTCCAGACTATTATTAGTGTAATATATATAATATTCATTCAATCAATTCATTTATATAATCATTATGCAATGAATATCATGTAGAACATGTCACGTTACATCGTGGAGACAGTATTTCGTACGTACGCACGAGCGATGATATCGTTCCAATGATCATGAAATTGTAATGGAGTGTATGTATACTATTTCAGAATCAATATCACTTTACAATAATAATTTATAGTTATTATTTACACTATTATACCCATCCAAGTAAGGTGGTGGTGGAAAATAAATTACACCACGGCGTGGAGACGGTATTCCGTACGTACGCACGCGCGGTGATTTCATTTTCTGTAGGATGGATATATGGTGAAATAGGGTAGTTTCATACTCATAATAAAATATCAGTATATGTGTGATACTTATGTTATTACTTCATAATGAAACAACGAAATAAGAATAAGTTGAAGAAGAAATAAATTTGAAAGAATCGGTAACAGGCATTACCTCTTCATTGAAGCGCCTCTTTGTGACCTCCTCTTTGGGCACTAAAATTGGTCATTGAAGAAGACAAGGACCTATAAGATGTTTCTAGGGAAGTGGATAAGATAATATATCAGGGTTGCTCCATGTTTGAAGGCTCAAAGTGTTGTGAGGAAGAGAGGGAGGAGGTTCCCTTTTATAATGGACGAGTGGGGCACCTTTGGAAAAACTAAAAATGTTATTTTATTATAAAGTCATATTCAGTTTTTAATAGCTCCAAATTGATTTATGTATAAGCTAAGTTGGGTATGGGTAGAAATCCTATCATCCAATAGAATTTGTAAAAGTTTATTTTACTATTTTAAAATTAAAATATAGATTTAACTTTATGATAGATAATTGTACTTTTACCGTGTCTTTTTGTGTTCTTACACTATATGGTTAATAAACTTACTATAGCAATCCAAACGAACCCCAAGTTGTTTATTATTAATATATATAACCTTATCTAAGTCATTTTTCTAAACCTTATATTTTTAGGAATAAAATAACAATTAATAATATAAAAGTTGTTTTAAATACTATTTTATGTCAATTTTAACACTATTTAGTAATTGATTTTTGTGAAAATCATAACAGAATTATTAGTTCAAAAAAATTAATTAGAAAAATAAAAACATGTCATATTAACCTATAAAATTAGTGTAATTCATAAAAAGTCTCAAATTAAATTTATTTGGGTACTTATAACATCAATTATGTCAATATTTCATTAATAAGATAATTAATGCATCATCTTTATGTCATAAATAAATTAAGTTATTTAATGTCTAAAAATTACAAATAAAATACCATTATGTAGGAAATATATATATATTTCTAATGAATATTTATAGTCGAATTTATCTTATGTATAACCCTATATTAAAAAATATTTACTTATTAAACTTTGTTTTTAACTATTTTAACACTTCTTTAAATAAATTAATAATAAATGTTCAAATCTAATCCAAGTGGGCCTAAATGGTCATATTTTATTCCGAAGGTTGTTTTTGGTCGAATTACACTTATCTAATAGAATTAGGACATGTGTTAGGGTAATAATAATATCATTTTTACCCTTAATTACCCTATTAACTTTTAACCGGAGTAAATAAAAGTAAAAAGTTACTATTCACTAAAAAATAATTTAATCTCATTGAACCACATATTACTTACTGACATCAACTGTGTCTCTCGGACTATTGAAATTCCACTCACAGAAGCGGTAAAATCATGTTTTATGTAAATTTGCAAATTCTCCTATGAGGTGGGTAAAAGACGGTGAAAAGTTCAATAAAAATTTTATATATCTAAAATTATTATAAAATTACTCCAATTAATTACATTGAACTTATATAGGTATTATGTATCAATTTTGACCTAAAATAAATTTAAATAAAATAAATAATTATTTAAATAATAATTCGGTTTTTAAATAGTAACCCAGTGTTTTCACTATTCATCAAAAATTGAAAGTTTCCAGAACAATACCAAAATTTCACCCTAGGCTAATTTCGATATTTTGAATCCAAAAACGAAGTCCATTTTGGAAAAAAATTCAAAAAGTTGTTATTACTATTCATAGTGGATAGTTTTAATAATATTTTAATAGCATATCGTTGTTTAGTGAAACTCGGTATTGCATACGACACAAGCTATCAAGGAAGGTTGTGATTGCATGTAATGAAAGCCAAGCTAGTGTTGTGTGTAGTGAAATATTACATTGATGATTTATATAAAATAAAAACAAATTATTTTTGATAAAAGTCTCAGGTGTTACATTCTACCCCCTTAAAATGAATTTCTCCCTCGAAATTTTTCACTTGTAAAAAACAGATTAGGATACCTCTCCCTCATCATATCCTCAGGATCCTATGTAGCTTCTTATAATTGGTGGTTCCTTCATAATACATTCACCAAGCGAGTGGTCTTGTTCCGTAGGACTTTTTCACTACGTTCGAGAATCTATATCGGTTGTTCTTCATAATAATGATCTTGTTCCAGCGGTACAACTTCTGAGCTGAGTACTTGTGACGGATCAGGTATGTACTTTCTCAGGAGAGATACATGGAACACATCATGAACTTGAGAGATATTCGGTGGAAGCGCCAATCGGTAAGCTACCTTCCCAACACGATCCGGTATTTCAAAAGGACAGATATACCTAGGGCTCAGCTTTCCCTTCTTTCCAAATCTCATTACTCTTTTCCAAGGAGTTATTCGTAAGAACATTTAATCACCCACTTCAAACTCAAAGTCTTTTCATCGGTTGTAGGTATAACTTTTTTTTCGACTCTGAGCTACTCTTATGTGTTGTTGAATAGATCGGACCTTTTCTGCCATCTCATCAACAAGATCAGGTCCTAATAGCTTTATTTACCCAACTTCATCCCAGCAAGTTGGAGTCCTGCATTTCTTTCCATAGAGAGCTTCATAAAGAGCCATCTGAATACTGGTGTGAAATCTATTATTATAATAAAATTCCACCAAAGGTAGGTGTTGATCCCAAAAACCTATGAAATCCATAGAGCAAGATCTCAACATATCTTCTAGAGTTTGAATTTTCCTCTCAGACTGACCGTCTGTCTGAGGATTATAAGCAGTGTTGAAACTCAACTATGTATCCAGAGTATGCTGAAGACTTTTCCAGAACATTGAGGTAAACCTCGGATCCCGATCAGATATAATAGGACGTGGTACTCAATGCAATCTTACCACATCCATTACATATATCCTGGAAATCTGATCCAGAGAGAAATCCTCTCTAATATCAATGAAGTGTGAAGACTTTCTAAGACGATCCACTATGACCCAGATAACATTATTGCCTTTGGATGTTTTAGGAAGTCCTGTGACAAAGTCCATTGTGATGTTTTCCCATTTCCATTCGGTTATGGGTAATGGTTGTAACAACCCCATAGACTTCTATCTCTCAACTTTAACATGCTAACAAACCAAGCATCGAGAGACATATTCAGCAACATCTCTTTTCATGCCATCCCACCAGAAGTACTCTTTCAGGTCCCTATACATCTTCGTGGTTCCTGGATGAATAGAGAATGAAGAACTATGAGCCTCATCCAGCAGCTCCTTCTTTAATTTAGGGATGGGAGGAACACAAACCCGATTCCTAAACTTTATTATCCCATCACAATCAAGGTTGAATTGAGGAACATTTCTCACCTTCTTTTGTAACACTAAATCTTCTTTCTGTGCCTCTTTAATCATAACATATATAGATGGTTGAACATTCATTTGATAAAGATACGTTTTTTTCCTTTTCATTACAATTCCAAGATCCATCCTTTGTAAATCCATAAATATTGTATCTTTTGTGATCCTCATCATTGATAAACTGGCATGGTCTTGTCGACTTAATGCATCTACCACCTTGTTTGCTTTCTAAGGATGGTAATGAATTGAGCAGTCGTAATCGTTAATCAGCTCCAACCATCTACTTTGGCACATATTCAGTTCCTTTTGTGTGAAAATATACTTTAAACGTTTATGATCAGTATAAATGTCACACCTTTCTCCATAAAGATAATGCCTCCAAATATTTAATGCAACGATTACCGCAGCTAACTCCAAATAAGGAGTTGGGTAATTTTTCTCATGGATTTTCAACTGTCGTGAGGCATAAGCTATCACCATATAATTTTGCATAAGAACACACCCCAATCCCTTCTTGGATGCATCACTGTAGATCACACACCTTTCTCCACCACAAGGCAGTGTAAGCACAGGTGCACTGGATAACCTTCTTTTCAACACCTTGAAATTCTCTTCACATTCCTCCGTCCAAAAAAACTTAACTCCTTTCCGAGTCAACCTCGTGAGTGGATTAGATAATCGTGAATAATCTTTCAAAAAACGTCCATAATATCCAGCCAAACCAAGAAAACTTCGGATCTCAGTTACTATTGTTGGTCTCTATCATCTTTCAATAACCTCTGTTTTTGCTGGATCCACAGATATCCCCTCTTTGGAGATTAAGTGACCCAAAAATGAAACTTTTTGAAGCCAAAATTTACACCTGGTAATTTTGGCATAAAGATTATCATTTCTCAGGGTCTTCAATATAATTATCAAGTGATCTTCATGTTCTTCCTTTCTCTTTGAATATACAAGAATATAATCTATAAAGACTACCACAAACTGATCAAGATGGTCTCTAAATACTATATTCATCAGATCCATGAAGATAGTCGGGGCATTAGTAAGACCAAATGGCATCACTATAAATTCATAGTGTCCATACCTAGTACAAAAATCCGTCCACAGTATATCCACCCTTTTTACTCTTAATATATGATACCTTGAATGAAGATCATCTTGGAAAACAATTGAACTCTGCGTAGTTGGTCAAATAAGTCATCAATGTGCAGGAGAGGATATTTGTTCTTGATAGTGATCTTGTTAAGTTCTTGATAATCAATGCAGAGTCTCATTGGTCCATTTTCTTCTTAACAAATGAAACAGGTGCTCCCCAAGGTGACGCACTAGGGCGTATGAACCCCTTATCAAGATTCTCTTGGAGTTGCTTCTTCAATTCCTGAAACTCAATTGGGGCCATTCTATAAGGTGTCTTTGAAATAGTTAAAGCACCCGGTACGAGTTCTATTGAAAACTCAACTTTACGATTTGGTGGAAGACCTGGTAATTCCTCCTGAAAGACATCATCAAACTCTCATACAATGGGAATATTCTTAATCATGAGTTTCTCACCAACCATTTGAGATAAACAACCTTCATTTAGTGGAATCAATACCCATAAGATGGAAGAAATTTCCACTGGATGTTTATGTTCATCCTTGCGTCGATAGACGATAATAGATTGATCTGGAATATGAAATGGGACTTCCCTTCCTTGGAAATTGATAAGATCTCCATATAGAGAAAGCCAATACATGCCAATAATCACATAGAATTCCACTATAGGGAGGATCACAAGATTTTCAGGAAGCACTTTCCCAAAAACTTCAATCAGAGAAGAATTATAAACTTTTTATGCCACTGTTGTTCCATTAGGGGTTGTCACAGCTAACTCAACATCTAATTGTTGAGGTAATACGGTGATAACCATAGAAAATTCTTCAGAAATAAAGGAGTGGGTGGATCCAGAATCAAATAAAACATTTTCTACTTTAGAGTGGATGGTAAGTTTACCTTTCACCACTTGTTATCATACTCCTCATCGCTGATATAAATTGCATGAGACTTTCCTTTGTCTTTAGCCTTAAGAGTTTGCTGACATCGATCGTCGTCAACAACCCTTGGATTAGGGCATTGATTTGCATAATGCCCCATTTCCTTGCACTTGTAACATTGACATGAAGGAGGTGCACTCTGTGTATCCTTTTCGTTGTTCGCATCACTAGACATCTTCTTCCCATAATTGCGGCATTCAAATTCCCGATTGACTTCCTTTCCACATTTGAAACATTTACTTGTCCCTTTACGAAAACTCCCGCCATGTTTCTTTACAAACATTGAGCATAAGGGAAAACTCATCTTCTTTTCAGTGTGATCTTTGGATTTTCCTTTGAATTCCATTTTCCTCTTCGTAAAAAACCCATATGAATGATGGGTTACTCCAATCTTCATCTCAACTTTGAGAGCACATCGAATGATTTCCTCATAGCTATTGAAGTCCCTTATGGATAACGCCCTTCGAGGACTTGGTTTTAAGCCACTAAAGATTCGATCGATCTTACTCTCAGGTTGGATAATAATACCGGAAGCGTACCTTGCATGTCTTGTAAAATATTCATCATAGGTACCAACAGATTCATCATCCTTTTTCTATAGTTCAAGAAACTCCTTCTCCATCTTTGATCGGATAAAACGATGGAATTACTTATTGAAAATTATGTTCTTGAACTCATCCCATTCCATGGACTCAATTTCATCTCTTGGCCTCATATTCTTGAAAAGATTACACCATTTATCAGCATCACCTTCCAAACGATACACTGCTAAGATGGCTTTATCATGTTCAGAAAATTGAAGAACTGAAAATATCTTTTCTGTAGTACTGATCCATTGTTCAACAACAAATGGATCAGTAGACCCGCTGAATGAAGGTGGACGCTGTCTCATGAAGGATTCAACAGAATGTTGCTCCTTTATTTTATCATTTGGAAGTCTTGCATGATTCATAGCTTGAGAATTTTGTGTGAGCATGGCTACAAGATTTTGCATTCCATCTCCCATAACGTTTGGTTTCTCAGGGGGACAATCATTGCATTGCCCGTCGCATTCCGCATTAACACGGTTCCTTTGTGTTCCAGCCATTGACTCAAACCAAGAAGAATAGTGTGGGCAACACTAATTAGAATAGGAAAACCACATAATAAAGAATAAAATTTAACACATAAGGTCTTATCCTAGGTTATTAATGGCCATTTCTAAAACACTAAGATTCTATTCTATGCATAGACTTATCCTTAGGATTCTTACTAAGGCTTTCACATCCTAGTTTCCAAAGGTTGACTATACCTTTCCACTGATACAAACTATAACGACCCACACTTTACATACATTATTAGTACTTCAAAATTGAAGTACACTTATTACAACATATAACAAAACCATGAAAGGAATGTATAGGTATAATGTCTTTAGAAACTAGGAAACATAAACAACTGATTCATAAAGCGTCTACATTGTCTCCAATTTATTTCATCATATCTATAGTCCCTTTTGGCATATCTTACTTAATAACCTTCTTCCTGACCTGGGGAAATAAAACATACAAAAGGGTGATCTCAAATGCTTATTAAGGGTAAACAAAAGAAATCTCAATCACATCATATTCATAAGATCATAACATTTTGGAAATCTTACCCTGCCAAAAGAGATCATAATTTCATAACCTGGGAAAAATCATGGTCGTGGAATGTAATCACAATAATCATAACATAAAACATGAAGCTTTGTGGAATACACACATAATCATAGAGAATGATTTCTTATTATCCAAGACTCATTGCCAAGTCTATCTTAGTGGACAAAGTCCATTTCTGAACAGAGTTCATTCCACGTTTCAGTCCAGTTTCACTTAACCGGTTTAACCTGTCGTTCCAGCCATGTCTATCTCATGAGAAATGAAATCCTTACCCAATGAATTGGAGGGAGATATAGGTCCCACCCATATCATAATGATACCATTCTTAGGTGTTCCACAAAATCATAAACCATACATCACAGCATAACCCATGTAATAAAAATGGGAATCTTAAACATCGTGACATCATAAAACAATTCATATAAGATAAAGGAATTCATAAAAATAATTCCATCACAGCATAATAAAATCAATGTAATAATAGGGATAGAAATAGAACCCTTTATTATCTTAGATGGAAAGCAATTTTGATAAAAACACATGAACTCCATTCTTGAGGAAAATATCCTTTCTACTTCAAAAACACTTTTCCTTTATTAATATGTCATACAATTATAAACTAAAAGAAGTTTATCAAAAAATAAACTTGAAAACTTGTAACGAAAGCTTCTTGGAAATAATGTTTTGAAAATCCATTCATTCCATATAAGTTAAAAAACATTCTTCTTGTACTTTTGTCAAAAAAGTCAAAAAGTACCTCGTACGAAAAATGAAAAAATATTCCTATCATTTATTTTACTAAAAACTCACCTAAGGGTAAAATTGGGTTTAAAAAATTGTAGGTGGATTGAAATAATATTAAATATTGAGGAAACATGGAAGTGGATGATAAAATACACCCCAGTAAATTCCAAAGTATAAACAATCTCAGATAAAAATGATATTGTGATATTTCCCTTACCCTAGGTCCAATTTGCATCGTAAGTGTCCGAAACTCCTGTATAATGATTTAAATAATGTCATTTACTTATTACAAAATCATAAATATTTTTATGATATCATATATGGTAAAATTCTTAGCATCTTATTAGTAATATTTCATTACTACTAGTTATTCGGGTGTTTATTACTTTTTGTTCTTATGCGTGTTTTGTCGAATAAATTCTTATTCTTTCTTTTGGGTTATAGATACCTCATTTCCAGAATTATAATAGTGTAATATATATCATATTCATTAATTCAATTCATTTATATAATCATTATGCAATGAAGATCATGTAGAACGAATCGCATCACATCGTGGTGACGGTATTCCGTATGTACGCACGAGCCAAGATATCGTTCCCATGATCGTGAAATTTTAATGGAGTGTATGTATACTATTTCAGAATCAATATCACATTACAATAATAATTTATAGTTATTATTTAGAGCATTATACCCATCCAAGTAAGGTGGTGGTGGAAAATAGATTACACCACGGCGTGGAGATGGTATTCTGTACGTACGCACGTGTGGTGATTTCATTTTCCGTAGGATGGATATATAGTGAAATAGGGCAGTTTCATTCTCATAATAAAATATCAGTATATTAGTGATACTGATGTTATTAATTCATAATTAAACAACTAAATAATAAGAAGTGGAAGATGAAATAAAGTTGAAAGAATCAGTAACGGACATTACCTCTTCTTTTAAGCGCCTCTTTGAGACCTCCTATTAGGGAACTAAAATTGGTCTTTGAAGAATACCAAGACCTCTAGGATGTTTCTAAGGAAGTTGAGATGAGAATTTGGTAGGGTTTGTATGGGATTTAAGGATCAATGTGGTGTGAGGAAGAGAGGGAGGAGGTGCCCTTTTATAATGGAGGAGAGAGGCACATTTGGAAAAACTAAAAATATTAATTTTTTATAAAGTCATATTCGGTTTTTTAAAGCTAACAATTGATTTATTTCGAAGATAAGGTGGGTAGGGGTTGAAATAATCTCATAAAAAATAATTTGTACAAGTTTAGGTTACTATTTTAACCTTATCATATAGATTTAACTTTAAGTTAGATAATTTTACTTTTACCGTGTCTTTTTGTGTTCTTACACTATAAGGTTAATAAACTTAGTATAACAAGCCAAACAAACCCCAAGTTGTTTATTATTAATATATATAACCATATCTAAGTCATTCGGTTGAACTGTAGATTTTTAGGAATAAAATAACAATTAATAATATAAAATTTTCTTTAAAAAATATTTTATGTCAATTTTGACACTATTTAGTAATTGATTTTTGTGAAAATCATAAGAGAATTATTAGTTCGAAAAAAATTTAATTAACTCAATAAAACATGTCATATTAACCTATAAAATTATTGGAATTCATAAAAAGTCTCAAATTACATTTATTTGGGTATTTATAACATCAATTATGTCAATATTTCAAAAATAAGATAATTACTGCATCATCATTGTGTCATTAATAAATTAAATTATTAAATGTCTAAAAATTACAAATAAAATACCATTATTTAGGAAATCGTTTTAGCTTTCTAATTAATTTTTAAAGTCGATTTTATATTATGTATAACCCTATATTAAAAATTATTTACTTATTAAACATTGATTTTAACTATTTTAACCCTTCTTTAAATAAATTAATAATAAATGTCCTAATCTAATCCAATTGGGCCTAAATGGTCATATTTTATTCCTATGGTTGTTTTTTGTTTAATTACACTTATTTAATGGAATTAGAACATGTGTAGGGTAATAATAATATCATTTTTACCCTTAATTACCCTATTTACTTTTAACTATGGTAAATAAAAGTAAAAAGTTACTATTCACCAAAAATTATCTTCATCTCATTGAACCACATTTTACATACTGACATCAACCATGTCTCTTGGATTTTTGAAATTCCACTCACAGAAGCAGTAAAATTACGTTTTATGTAAATTTGCAAATTCTCCTAAGAGGTGGGTAAAAGACGGTGAAAAGTTCAACAAATTTTTTATATATCTAAAATTATTATAAAATTATCCAATGAATTACATTGAACTTATATAGGTATTATGTATCAATTTTGACAAAAAAAAAATTTAAATAAAATAAATAATTATTTAAATAAAAATTCGGTTTTTAAATAGTAACCTAGTGTTTTCACTATTCATCAAAAATAGAATGCTTCCAGAAAAATAAAAAAAAATTCACCCTAGGCTAATTTTGATATTCCGAATCCAAAAACGAAGTCCAGTTTGAAAAACAGAATTTCAAAAAGTGGCTATTACTATTCATAACGGATAGTTTTAATAATATTTTAATAGCATATCGTTGTTTAGTGAAACTCAGTATTGCGTATGATGCAAGATATCAAGGAAGGTCGTGATTCCATGTAAAGCAAGCCAAGATAGTGTTGTGTGTAGTGAAAGATTCCTTTGATGATTTTTATAAAATAAAAAAAATTCTTATAAAAGTATCGGCTATTACAATACATATATATTATCATTTATAGATATATCAAATGTTTACCCTTATAGAGAATATGATATCACCATTTATTATTTATTATTACACCATGTTATACTGAATGGTTTTAAGTAGCGTGGGTCAATGAAGTTTTCTATATGGGAGGAACATTGTTTCAGATGTTTAATATCATTCAAAAAATAAGATAACTAGGTATATAGTCTCAAAAATCATTAAATATTTAAAGTTATAATCCATTTTTAATTGTCATATTTATTGAATATTCATATAAAATGTATTAATATTTATATATATATTATGTTTTAGGATGTTCAAGTTCATTTATAATAAAACAATAAAAAAATCCTAGAAAATAACAGAACAACTATGATTCCAACTACAAAATTCCATGATTATCATATATTTATTTTACATCATTGTCATATGTTTAACATTAAATCTCAAAATATTCTCACATATGTCAGAATACTTATTAGTTTAGTATTTTAGGGACTATATTCATTATAATAATGTTTTATAAATCCAATAAGTATTTCTCACAATCAAAATCTTCTATATTCCCTTTTTTATCTTCTAATATATCATATTCATCTTAATAACCATGGGAATAGAAACAAAATAAAGGGGTGAGTTTAAATTCCATGTATGGGAAATTTTAACAACATGTAACAACATGTTATTTCATAAAATTTTCAAAAAAATTTGATCAATAATTTTAATAAATAGTATAAAAATAATAATATCTATAAAAAATGAAGGAAGGAAATGTATTAAAAAAATAACAAACTTGTTCCATACCATATGATTGTGAAATAATCTTGGAAACGTTCAATAAAGAAATGATATAATAACATCAATGAATCATAAATATGTGTAAAAACAAAAATAATGAAATTATAAGATTAGGTATAGGATTACCAACAATTCAACATAAGTTAAGGTTATTAGTTGAACTACATGTGACCTATAAATATATAACGAGGGTCACCACTGAGATATTGTAACAGAGTGCTCCTAGAATATCTTCCCATAAACCATACATGGACTTTCATGAGATGTAATTATTACTAGATGAAATATTGAATTATCAAGGAACCCACTTCATTCTCATAACAAGTACATGAAAATATGTTTCACATGAGTAAATTATCCATAATGTATTATCATGGTAAAACCTATAATAAAGAAGAGGGTTTCATAATCTCATCTCATGTCATAACAGAATGATAAATCACAATGATTTCAAAGATAGGAAGGCATTAAATTATTTTTTATTTTCATATTCCTAATACAATAATGATTCTTTAACATTGAGTTTTATAATTGAAACATTCATGATAATTACTGGAAAATAAAGAATAAAAAACCACTTATATAGTGATTTATAAAATTAGTAATGGATATTTTAAATAAGGTAGGCTATCATTATATTCCATTAGACCAAACTAGAACCAATTGGATAATGAATAAAATAATGAAGGATTTTATAATATATTCATGTGTATAAAATTTTCTTGAGGTTACACTTTTCAAAAAAAATGTTACCTTTTGTTTGGTTTAATTAAGAGATGGAATTGAAATGGGAACAAAAAATATGTAATATACCCAAAAAAAATTTAAATATAAAATATATATGAGGAAAATATATATATAATATAAAAGAAATATATTAAAAATAATATAGAGGAAAAGGGTGAAAAATAAGGATAATGTGTAACTGAAAATTAAAATAAATTAAATCAAGAAATTTAATCTTTCAGTGCATCCAACCATTCAAAGAAGTGTGAATTTAAAGATGAAAAAAAGACTCAGGTAAATGGGCATTTTTCTAAAAAAACATTTATAAAATTATAGTCTTTTTAATTTAAAATATAGGAAAGGAATAAAAATTGTTGGATTTTCAAGTACCCTCTATTTTATTAATTCTTCTTTGAAAAGAAATCCATTTAAAATATATAAACATTAAAAACAATCATTTTTTTAATGAAATTCATTTGTAAATTACACAAAATTGTTAACTCAAAACCCTTTATATAGTATTTAGTTCATTCTTTTAGTTCACCATTCATTAGGTCAAAATGATAATTTCTTTTAAGTTTTTATGTGCCATTTTAATTTATATTTTTTATTCCATGGACTACCTATTATAATATATTACTAATACAAAATATAGTTTTAGTTCATGTTGATTTCTTGATGTTTTCTCATTTCATTCTGTGTAACTTCCTTAACATATTGACCATTTTCAATGATATTATAAAATAGTTTCAGAATATATAAATAATTATTTTTATGTCCATTAATATTCTTCCATCAGAAAATATTTCCATGAATATTAATTTCAAAAATGGTTTAAAATTAAAAAAAGTTCCCTGAGATGTTCAACGAAGATAAATTTACTATAGAATTTTGTTTTTAATATTAAATATATATTTTTAAATATTAAAATTATTTAATATTAAATGTTTCATTAATATCATTTTGATAACTTACATAAATTTAAAATTCATTCTTGTTAATGAGAAAAAGGAACAATAAATATGTTGTTTTGTGGAGGTGATAGTCCACATGTTCACGAATATAACATTCTTTATCAATAAAATGGAACGGGGTATAAGAATAAAATAATTAGTTATTTTAAAATATTATTCAGGATACAAAAATTATAGTGGTCAAATAAACTACTATGTTGAATGAACCATATAAATATTTTCTTAAAACCCAACCATTCATGGAGGAGATAGTCTACACAATTCATTACAATATCTTCAATAATAGATTGAGTTTATAAGGATGTTTTAATATGATATTACATTATTATAGTAATATTAATTATATCAATATTTATGATCTTATTATACCTTAAAGGATAAATAATATTTTAGGAGGAGGAAAATAATTAATAAGAAAGGACTAAGGATTTAGAATTTCTCACATAGAGAGCCTGAACATTCTCTTGAATGAATTCCTGTAAAAACTGGATTAATTTTTCTTTTAGATACTATTGGATTATGGATATGGAAGATTGTTATAGGAGAGGTAAATTTTTAATGTATTCGAGGAAATCTCAAAGGGGTTGTGTAATTGTGAGAGGGTGGATGTGAATCCCATATATAAGTGAAGAAAGTGAAAATTATTTGATTACTATTTATTTTTAAATGGAATCAATACACCATTCATGGGTAAATGTGACTCCCAAAAAATTTTAAATTGATATTATGTTCGATACTTCAAACAACATCCAACATCATGTTTTAATGAACAATAAATTAATATAATTTAAATATATAAATTTTAACCAATAAATTAAAATGGAAAATATTTACATGATTAAACACATTATGAAAAATATATAAAGGTAAAATTAATATATATTTATTGATAAGTTCTTATTAAATAATAGATGAATTGTTATTGATGTGTTTTTATGATTGAAAAAATACATTTCTTCACAAAATAATTTTGATGGCTGATTAATATAATAAATTTCAATAAATTTCAAAAAAATAATAATAATTTTAAAAAAAAAAATTAATTTCAAAATTAAATTAAGTTTTTTTCTTCATTTTATGAATCATTGCATTTTTCAATGAATAGTGGCGTATATTGATTTTTTAAAAATAAGTTTTCATTAAAATTAAAAAAATGTAAAATTATATTTTTAATTAGTTTTTAAATTTATTTTGCAATTTTGATTATAAATAATAGAATATGTATTAGTTTAATAAAATTAAACATTAGTTTTGTTTGATTAGAGTTTCGTACATAAGAATGAATTTTTCTAAGAACTATTTTTCATCTTCTTTTTCCAGTTTAGTGTTAAATTAACTTCATTAACTTATTTGAGTTGAATTTGATAAAATGTGTTCCATATTTTGAATAATAATAATTAAAATTTTATAATGTGTTTAAAAAATATTATTTTCATAATTAATAGTAATAATATGGTTTCATGGTATAGATAAAAATATTTTTATCAGGGGTTGAACAAAATAGATAAGGGTTGAAATGAAAAAAAACTTGAGGAGAACCTATTGGGTAGATATATTTCGAAATAATATCATTCAATATTTTTAAATTTTACATTTTGTATCCTTTTTTTCATGAGAATTAAATAAATATATTTTTTTCTGTAATAAACATTCCTTGTGATTACTCTCACCTAATTATAAAAGGACACCACATCTCGTATCCTCTTTGTAATTCAAGATACATTGGGTTTCAACAATAGCTAATCAAATACAATCAAGAAATATATCCTCATGTCATATCAAACCATTAGGGATTCTAATTTAATTTGTGTATGTATTTAGGTATAAACAATATGAGGATATCTGATGAAGAGTTACAATTACTAATAGAGTGTATTCATTTTATTTATTCTAACATGTTCGTAAAATAATTTTTAACCATGATGAAACAATAAATTAAATATCACCCAAATACATATATTTTTATATTTTAATTTAATACCACATAATTATCCCCAATTCAATCATATGGGAAATGAGCAAATCATTCAAATTTATGAAAGCCTACACATAACAAACCGCTGTAATTTTTTTTCCATAATCACCTCCAATGTGTGGTTATATTCATGGGCTTATTGCATATATATGATAATAATGACATAATTATCATTCTTTAATGACAATCTATCAAATATTTTCTAATCCATCCAACCATTTCAAAGAGACAACTTTGGTTGTGCATACATGTCGATTACCACATCCATGAAGTGTTGTGATTAATTTTTCAACACTCAATCAAATGTAGAGTATATAAAAGTAAATTTAAAGAGACAATAAGATATTTATTATATATTAAAAATATATATGTTTTAAAAAAATTTAACTTCATTCCATTATGGTTTAGGAAAAATGAAAACATTACTCATGTGTATGTACGACTTACCATCTGTATGATTATTACATTATTTAGTTTTTCAAAAACCATACAAATATAGTTTATAAGATAAAATAAATATAAAAATAATAAATCTATTTATTATTATTCTAAAGATGATGGAATAATCACCTCTTTCATCATGTTCAACATACTGATGCCGTTTTCAAATTATAAACCGAACATCTTAACAAAAAAATAAAGTAGACTTAACCAATTATGTAATTAAATATATAATTAGTATAAATAGTTTAATATAAATAAATTAAAACATGAAAATATTATAATGTTTTTAATTATTTGATCTATTTTTATTATACATGTTCTTAATTACAAACATTGATGTTTGGAATCGAGGTAAGGGATTTCGTCTACATTTCACTTTATTAAGGAATGTATTAATTAAAAACATATACTTTATATTATATGATGTATATTATATAAATTTTAATGATTTATTATTAATCCATAATATGTCATGATTTTATATGTTATTTTTAAAATTATTTCATCTAATGATATTTCACATTAATGTTACCGAGCAGTAATGTGTTTCTTAAATAAATTTTATGTCATTGGGTTACCTCACTTATTCATATATTATATTATGCTATATTTTGTTTGAAATGACCATTTAATATTAATTATTATTTCATTTTTTTAAGAACTTTCCATTTAAATATATAATCTCCCCATTAATTAATTTTTAAATTTAAAGATTTTATTTTTTGAGTTATTCAACTAAAATTATCATTATTTCAAATAAAATATTATGTTATGAACCTACTTATTTAATGAGTAGGACACAAATAACATTTTTATATGTTATATCCTGATAAATTTTATTTTCAAGATATTAAAAAATTCACTTTATGTTATTATTTCATAGATCTTCTGACTAAAGTATTACAAAATTGGTGTGTGGATTATGTTTTAGTCCCATTTAAAGAGGATTGTGTATACAAGAATTTTTATTAAGGAAAATATAATTTTTTTTTGGAAAAACCTATTTCAATATTATTATTTTATTTATATTTTATATAATTTTTAGTATTTATTATTGTTTTATCTCTTTGGTAGTCAAATTTGTTGAATTTTTTTCAATAAAATCTTACTGTATTTCTCTTCTTTAGCTTAGACTCATTTCCCTTATATATTAAATATTTATAAAATATTTACATGATTATTTTTAAATATTGTAAAATTATTATTCAATTAAATATTTACTAATATATTAATTTTTACTGAAATGTGAAAAATTTATATTCATTTTGGTTTGTGAACAAGTAAATGTTTACCACATGTGTTATTAATATATCTGTTTTAATAATTAATAAATGAATGTAACATCCTTTCATCATTACCACTCATTGATTTGTAGAATCAATTATAACCATCAATGGTTTTTTTAATAGAAAATGTTTTCTTTGTATTATTAAAATATTTGGGTGTAAAAATGATTTTCATAGTGTAATGGTCATTTCCCACAAGAATGATCTTTATAATCTATTAATGGTATTTATATTCATCCATTAAAACAACCCTTGATTTTATTTCTTCTATATCATGGATATATTATAATGATACTATTATCATTAATTTTAAGGATGAATTATTATTTTTAAAAATATATTTTCCATGGAAACATTTCATTTCCATGGTAAAATCAACTTATAGGTGAATAATGGTTATTATTATGTTGAAAAGTGAAATTATTCAAGTGTTATGATTATGTTACGATTCTTTGAAAATGATTCTGATGATTAGTGAGACCTCCATAGATCATAATGATGAGTGATCCAATTATGACTCTCACATACCATGAGTAAATTGATGGAGATAAACTATTATATGCTTCTCTTAATATATGATTTTTATTTACTAGAAAGGTTATTACATTTTTAATATTTATTGTAAGAGTGATATCATAATGATTATTCAAGTTACCAACATGTTTTTCATTCATGCATCATGTTATAATGGATCCTTTTCTCGATGATTTTTTTTAACATGTCTCATTATTGACTAAAAATATAACCCTTGACATATGCTAAAATATTATGTGACGTTTAATTTTTTATAATATATGTTTTGATAGGTATGAATTACATTAGGATATTCTCATGAACATTAATATTTTAATCATATCCTTATTCAAATTTTATGCTCAATAATGATATTCATTTATAAAATATTATATTTATACTTTCCCAAAATTGGAGATTACACTTATTATGTAACCTTATTCCCCAGTGTGGGAAGAATGTTTTTAGGTATTTTATTCATAATAAGTTTACTGTATTTGAAGAACATAGTTAGAGATGATGTTGTTTTTTATGAACAATTTATTTATGAATCTATGCTTTTATGAAAGAGTTTTTCATAATTATATAAAAATATAATCATAAAAGGTGATTGGGTATATAACTTATGAAATATTTCATTTTCATTTTTTATGTTTTAAAGGGATCAAATTTTTCCATGTTTATCTATATAAATGAAAAAAAATGTATAGATTTTGTTTTTTGGACTAGATCATGTATTTCAAGTTCATGTATGTTATAATAAATGACTCTAAAAGTAAAAATAAAATTTGATCGAGTGATTTTCATTATGAAATACATGAGAAATAATTTGCATACATGTTTCAACATGTTTATAGTCATTTACTGTTATATTTTTTTACAGTGGTAAGTAGTTTTTAACCATTTATGTTTTTAATATATAAAATAAGCCCTTCAAAATTTTGTCTTATTGTCCTAAATTTAATATCTCCTTAATCCAATTAAAATTATATATAATAAAATGTTAAATTTTTATATTAAATTATATTTCATCTAGAAAAACTATTTTCTTTAAAAAAGTTTTTTTTATAATTTTGGTGTTTTAAAACTTATAAAGAATAAATTACAAATTTGTATTTAGGTAATATATTTATATAAAATTATAAAAATGATATCATTTTATTTAAAAATATATATTATATTATTTTATTATATACAAATTATAGAACATTAATAAAAAAATCAATGAAAATAACTCTAATGCCAAATGTTTTTATTAAATTTTTATGATTTTTAATAAATAAAATTTTCATTTAATTATTTCAATGAAATGCATAGAAAGTCCCTTTCACCTGGCACATATATGTAATATGTTACATGGAACATCGATTCGGAGTACATTATACGCAACACCAAAAATTTTACGAAACATCATTTTAGTGTTATAATTATTTAAATAAGATAATTATATCATAGTTTTTAAAAATAGATATATAATATTAAAAGATATATTTAAAATATTTTTTATATTATTTTTTATAAAATAAAACCTATTGATAACAAAAATATAAATTTTTTGGTAAATTCCTTTTAGGTTTTAAAATAATTTGTCCTAAAATAAAATACTTTTAATTATGTTATATGAAAATTAATAAAAATAATTTTATAATAATTTATAATATTAATTTTATAACTTAAAATTCATTTTTGAACTAAAAATTTTAAAATTATAGAAGGGTGAATTTTTTGGATCTTTCCGAGGAACATCATTTTTGGGTGAATACTGAAATATAATAGATTTTAATTCAAAGATGGTTTTTCATCTGATTTATTTATAAGGATATATTATAATTTAATTTGGATTAAAAGTTTTATTATATTATATTTTTTATCAATTAATCAAATTTAGGTCATTATAATCAATTTTACTTTGAAGTTATGTATAAAATCATAGAAAACATCTCTTCATTTTTACATTAAAACCCTGGATTTCTTACCCAATAGTGGGATTAATATAAAATTAATTTCATCCACTTTAGAAATTATAATTTGAAAAAATGGATTCTATATTTGGAATCAGTATAATTTATATTTTCTATAAATTTAAAATTAGTTTTTGACAAAAAAGACTAGTGAAGTAATTAAAACTAATTACAACGATTAGCACAAGAGCCTCATCCTAGTTGGTGACTACTTGGGAAGTACATCCAATATAACTGAGATCAAATCAGATTGGAGAAGAATTCTTATGGTACTATATGAGTTATTGTATAATTTAATGTTCGGTATTGTGTCATCCAGAACAATTCATATGTTTGGGCTTTCAGGCCACCAGTTTGGTCCTCGAGTCCTTTAATGCCTTCAGGCTACCAATGTCATTTCGTCTAGTAAGACAATACATCCACATCAAGGAATTTTGGATACCATAAGTCATTAGGGGCATCTAAATTCCTTTGAGACACATGAAGATGTTCTTAAATGGACCAAGAAGACTCTAAAACGATCATTCTCTAGATAAGGACACTTGGAAAGGTGCATTCACCAGAGAAAAGATACCAAAATTAGAACAATAAGAGGTTATATACACGTATATTGGGACTGTCCTAGGAATTTATGAGAATCCTAACTAAACAACCAAGTGGTGGTGGAGATCTAACACTATGATGTAGATGATGGAGAGGGGAAGTTCCAAGTAGTTATTGTCTATAATATTTCTTATAAGAACTTTGTGTCATATAATGTCACGAAGCCTACATGCCACGTAAGGGTTCCCCGTCCACCCTTAAAATGGGTGTTATAAAAAATGAAAAAAATATAATGCCTTTGGGCCATTCAGAGGTATTAAAATAAATAAGGTTATATTAATCCTAATAAGGGACCAAACCACAACATTATGGCCCAAATAGACCTATAGACTTCTCCTATATCCATTTGATGGCAATATTTAGACCTAATATTAATTTTTAAATAATTTTAACCATTATTAAATTATATTCAATAAAATAAACAGGGTTGGGGTTCCTTTACTTTAAAATAATACAAGAGATTCCTCTCCTCCACCATTATAAAAGTCCTCCTTCAATTCCACTTACTCACAACTCTCAAGCTACATGGGTTCAACAAAACTCTACCAAAATAGATCCCTAATATCTTTTCATTCAACCTTCAAGTCTCCCCTTGGGAATAAATCAATCTATGGATGACATTTGGGTCAAACCAAAAGGATTTACCTAATTAAGAAGTAAAACCATCCCTCCAACTCCTTTATTTTATTTCCATTATCCTCTCCCACAAATATTATTATTCCATTTTAGTATAACAACAATAGTATCCTTAATATAGTTGGATGTTTTTATTCTAACAATTCTACACATACTTTGAAAAACTCCCATATAACGTGTAATAGACATAATGTTTACAAGTATGGAGAACTACATACTCACCAAATGAAGATTGTTAAATTTTCCATTACCACATCTCATGGTGTCCAACATAATGTAAAATATGTTTATATATGTTGAATATAATATTTATTATTTATTTAATGTTTTTCAATTATTTAACAATATACATATTTATATTTTTCATTTGATATTAAATTGATTATTTCGTTTGAGGAAGTGTGGACCACTACCCATTAAAGAAATGTGATTTTTTCACACACTAGATGAAATGTATTAAGAATGAATGTACTGAATATATATGATATATATGATATAATAAGTTTACTTAAATTATGATATATATATATATGCCTTTTACTTTCCTTTTTTCATCATAACAATTAAACAAAAATATCGTTCATGCGTACGTATGACTTACCATTTCCCTGAACGGTGTATTTTTTTTATACATCTATAATATATGATTAAAATAATAAATATATATTTTTTAAAAATGATATTTATATAATAGATTAAATTATCTATTCATGATATAATTATAAGGATAAAAAATATAATAAATTAAGACACATGAAAAAATAATATAATATTATCTAATGTGAACCCCTAAAATACGATGATTATCAAGAGGGTAATATAAAGGCTAAATAGAAACATTTATATTATAATATATAATAATATGGTTCTCAAAAATATGTTTAATAAATTTATATTTTTATACTGGTGATTATAACGAGTAAAATGATAGTCATGACACCAGGTAAGGTGATTTCATCTCACATTTTATTTACATGAAATACATGATATGTATGCCTTTATTTCGTTTTTTGTGGTGTATGTACTACCCATGATTGTACTATATGTTTCTTTTAATTAAATTTATGGTTATTCACATTTCCATTTAATGACCCTTCTTTTGTGGGTTTTATGTATCAAAAGTTTACAAATCATTAAAATGGTTTTGTCTCAATTTGACTACTTTGGGACTCATGTTTTGTTATAAACCTAAATTATTTTTTGAGCTGTATGTACATAAATTGTAAATGTTATATCATGAATATAATTTTTTTAATTGTATTTTACTCTTCTTGTAATTTTCTTTCCTGACATGGAGATTATGATCCAATGTAAATAAGTGGTATGATTTTGTTGAAACAATCTCATAGATTTTCGAGGTCATTAATGATAATTTGTCTTTGATGAAATATTATGAGACATATCTGGATAATATTCATGAATATCCTTATCCTATGTTTTATAAATATGTTATCATGTATTATTACCATTTTTACACTCTTTGGTATCTAATATAATTATTTTAAGAAAAATAACATCATCTCTATCTCTTCGGTCGGAAGTCAAATTTTTCAAAAATGTTTTAGAAACTGTTTCCACGATTCCTTGAATATAAATTTAAATGAAATATGAATTTAGAAATGATTTATTATTTTCAAGGCATACGTTTTATGTTTTCAAATCTATTTTCAATGAAAAATGTATCCAAAATATTTTATTTTATAAAAAAAAATTTACAAAGAAAGGATATTTTCCCCATGAAATGTATTTAGAATATATTTCAAAACTATTTTCCATATAAGATAACATTCATTTGTAGTATTCAAACCTATATAGAGAAGTAATTTAGTGTTTCCATTCATATTCATTCTCTGGAGGGATTATTTTTGGATGGAATGATATTTATGAAACCCATTTATCTTTCATGGGTGGAAATCATTTTTTTCCATTATCAGAAAGCTAGTTTATAGGGGTTGCCGAAACCCAAGGATATAATCAAAACATTTCAAAACATTACAAAATTAAAAAAACCACCCATCAAAAGAAACCACATAACACCTCGAGCCGCGAGCCCACGTGCTGTCTCGAAACCCGAGATCACCTGCCACCGCCTCATCATCCTCGGGGTATGCCCCTGATGCGACCGGAAAACCCACTTTATCCGGGACACCGGCGAGGTTCACTGGCTCCCGTCGACTCCATCACTGGCGACCGTCGTTGGCCACCGTCGATCGTCGTCATCTCCCGTCGACCGTCGTTGTCACCTACATCACATACCTTCAGCATCCATCGACCTCACTGGTACAAACATCAGCGGCGCACACCAGATCATCGGTGGAGGCCGAAGAAATTACAACATATGGAAACTTCCACTCACACAGAAACATCATCCTTGAAACAAAGAGGAACAGAATCATCCCATGCTCGCCAAGATGCATGAACATCAAAAACTGCGGCATGAAACCGCTAGATCCATCGATGAAACGGAAACACAAATTCACCCATCCTGGAAACAGTAGTTGGAAGGACAGAAAGAAAAAATCGGAAAAACGTAGAAAACCGGAAAAGGACCCAGTAAAAACCAGATCTAGTTCCGAAACCCAGCGCCACCAACCTTCAGACCCCTGAAATCAATGTCCATCACCATATACCTGCGACCATGAATGGTAAGACTCCCTCAACCTAGGGACTTTGGGACACGGTCGTTCGACGCCTGCACCACCGTGAAAGAAGGCTGAATCAAGCGCACCGTCATGGAAACGGAGCCAAGGAAGTCCCTACCGCGAACCACAAACAAGGAAGGGGACGAAGCGGCGCCTGACCAGGGTGAAACCAGGAGGCAGCACCGGGAGAGAAAACCCTCACGCTGCGTCGCCCCTTATGGGCTCATCAAGTCTTCCCATTTATCCTTCATGGGCAATATTCTTTTGAAACCAAATTTTATTCAAAGGATATATTTATAGTGAAATTATTATGAAACCTATATATTTTTTTTCAAAGGTTATGATATGATTTTTGGTTTATGACACCAAATTCATTTAATAGGATAAAATATATCACGATATTAATGATATGGTGGCACTTGTATGTTTAATTTAACTATGATATGGGTGGGAGCTATATGTCCATTCAATTCCTTAAGAAAATATTTATATATAATGAGATATACATGAATTGAAAGGGAAATTAACTTTGTTCAGTAATACATGGATGGAATAGTGGTTTACCTGTTCAGTAATACAATGCTGGAATGGATGTGTAGCTTTTTTAGTAAAGGAACATATTCACTAAAATGATCATGGGAGTACTTCCTTTGATATTATGGAAACCATATTATATTCGTATGTTTTTTCCACACTTCCTTGTTTTATTTCCATGTTATTATTTCTGGGATTATGTTCTTTGTATCATTATAATTTATGTCTTATGAACTATCAATATTTCTTCCATGATCCATGTGTATGACTTTTTTTATGAAGGGTATGATCATCTATTTTCGTGATCATGTTCGCATACCCTTATGATCATGATTAGGCTTACATATGTCTGTTGTTTACCCATAATAAGAATATGAGCTAACCCTTTTTTATGTTTCCTTCCCAAGGAAAGGATGATATGTATTACATTTTTTGGGAAAAAAATACCTCAAGGAATCATTGAAGCATTTTTGAGGTGAATGTTTTCTTGACAATGTGGACTTCTCTGTTGTGATTGTTGACAAAGCAAATAGTGTGACACAAATTTGTTGACAAATTGGATTTCATGGTGGCATGCGGAGTTCAAGGGATGTGGTTAATGATTCTTTTTTGATTCAAGAATGTCGAAAATGTAATGAATGATCGGGAGGCGGTACAAAAGGATCAGATACAAGGTGTCGCCGTTTTCCAGTGTTTGCCTAATTTTTGGGCCTGAAAATTGACAAATGAATAAAAGTTGTTTTTGGAAAAGGGACATCCTCACCGTTGACTTAAAAGAGATTAAACTTTTTCACCCAGTGTTTTTCAATATCAAAATATCAAAATATGGAAAAAGGAGAAGGGCTCTCAATTATTTGGTAGGTCGCGCAAGTGTCTTGCGCTCTAAAAGTTGTGCGTCGAGGGGAGACCTCCGAACTATCACGCAAGGTGTCCGAATGCATATAAATATAGGTCGACCATAATCATTCTGTGTGAGTTCAAGACATAGATAAAATCATAGCTCCTGTCACGCTGGTGTGGTGGTCGTTCAAGTGGTGGTGGGTCGTGCAAGTTGATGTTACACGCCAGTTTTAAAGAAGTGCAATTGTTGTTAGTTGCATGCCAATATCGGATTGGGAGTAAAGGGAAGTGAGTCGCGCAAGTTTTGAGTTTCAGAAGCTTGTGTTGCACAAGTGGCTGAGGTAGACTTGTGTGCCAGTTATAACTTGTGCACTAATACTTGCGTGTCAGCATAGAGAAAGGTGCCAAGTAAGGTTGGTTCCTGGCAGAGATTCAGGGCTGCGTGGAAGCTAGATGATTGCCTGATACCCTCGGTGCAAAGTGAATTTCATATACAGGTGAAATATGGACTTCAGTAGAGTATCTACATACTAACAAAGGATATATTAATTAAAGATACTGAAGAGACCTAATGGTCTATAAACTATGAGTGGATCCTTTCCAGAGCAGTGATCAAAGGAATAGGATGATGGTGTTCCCCTCCACTGGCAGTGAGTCAGAGAGAGAGATATATGGAGTGACCCTTCAGAAAGCAGTGAGCTGACCCTAAAATTTGTAAATGTAGTGAGCCTAGGAATAGAAGTGATCTATCCCAAACATTGTAAACTACAGTGCGCTTTTATTGGATTTGGTACATTGGAAAAACTTTCGGTGTATACTCCATTGACGTATCCCAGTGAGGGTGAACCAAGTAAAAATGTAGGTTTCCTGTGCATGATTTACATTCTGTTTATATTGTGCAACGAGAAAGGGAGAGAAGAGTGTTTTTCATAACAGCAAAACAAGATCATAAAGGACTTTAATTTTAAATTAGTCATGCCCGGATTCACCCCCCTCATGGTATTCATCCTTGTAGACCTAACATTATATATTAGAGGGAATGGTTGATATTTGTTCTTATCTCAATAGAGGTCACCAATCATAAAGGGATTCCAATCATCGATGGGAACAATTTTCATCTATGGATGAATCAGTTGCAACAATACTTCTGATCTTTGGGAATGGATGTATTCACAGCAGCAATGCATGGCATAACAACTGATATTAATAGTTGTTCATTATTAGAAGCTGAGCGTAGATAGTTGGATGCTAATGCCAAAGCAATTAATGAATTAGGGGGATCCCTATCCAATCCTATATATACAAAGGTGATGTCTTTCAAAACATCACATGCCATGTCGGAAAAACTATTGAATATATATGAAGGAGATACAAAGGTCAGAGAGGCAAAGCTTCAAGTGTTGTGGAGTATGTATGAAGATCTAAAGATGAACCCGAATTAGTCTGTTGATGCATTCTTTAACAGGGTAAATATTGTTGTGGATGATATGTGAGGTCTTGGTGTAGTCATTAAAGACATAAAGATCGTAAAGCACATTATGAGGAAGCATTCACCTCAGTTCAATCCGAATGTTTTAGTACTAGAAGATAAATATCCCAAAGAGATGACACTGGACAATTTGTACAGTACAATGGGTGCATATGAAATGAGGAATGATGATAAAAAGGACGTGGAAAAGGTGAAATAAAAAGAGGTGGAATTTAAGGCCATGAAGAAGCTCACCAATTAATATTCTCAGGAGGATGAAGAAACATATGAGGTAATGTCATTCCTCTCCTCAAATATTCAAAGAGGAAAAGGAATATTCAAAGGGAGACTTCCACATGCTTTCTTTAGATGTGGAAAAGTTGTTCACCTTTCCACAAGGTGCCCCAAAATGTCTCAAGAAGAAAATGATGATGATGAAATTGAAATTCCAAAGAAGAGATCTTCAGCCTATTTGAAAGGGAAGAAGCAGTTCAAAAGAAAATTCTTCAAGAAGAAGAATCTTCTTTCACAAGAAATAGACAGTTCTGATGAGTTTAAGGTTGAAGAGGTGGATGAGATTGAAAATTTCAAACATCATGGAGAAAATTCTATGGTGGAAGTCGTCAGTATTTCTAAAGAGATGAAAGAAACCGAGGGTGTTGATGAAGGAGAAGAAGTTGAAGGAATAATTGATATGAAAGCTGAGTTAGAGGCTAGTCTTGAGGAGATAGATGTTTGTAGATCCAAAACAAAGAAAGCTAACAATGTTGTTCGTGATGCCAAACACTATATGCTGCAGCTGGAAAAAGAGAAGTATGATTTGATGGAAGAAATTGAGAAACTCAAGTTATCAACACCAGAAATCTCAGAATCAGTTAGTGAGTGTAAGATCAAGATTAAAGAACCGAAAATGGATATCAATGGCATGAATATAAAAGTGAACGTTCAAGTGAAGTGTGTTGAAGAACATGAAGAATAAGTGGTTAGACTACGACAAAAAAAGAAGGATCAAGAAAAACTATTGACCCCCAATGTGATATTAGAAAATTAGGCCATTCAGAAGATAGAAAAGATGAATGAGGGGGCTAGAATTTCTGCAGGAATGAAGCAACAATTGATCTCAGATGCCAAGACCGAATTGGGGATTGATCAAAAACAAAAGGGTATAAATATTGATGTCTAACCGCAAGCATACACTCTTAGAGTGAAGATAGATTTGGGTACAAAACATAATATTATCAGATCTCAAGGGAAAACTAGTAGTGCAAAAGTGACACACATGAATGCTCCTTACATTAGGTGCTACTACTGTGGAAATATGGGACACTCACAAAATGTGTGTTCTATAGCCAAGAGATACTGAAGGGCATAAGAACCACAGTGGCAGCCAAACAGATCTCAATATTATAGAACATCCTTTGAATGTCATTGTTTTTGGTGTGGAGGATTTGGGCACATGGCTAGATATTGCACATCGACCATACAGAGGAATTTACCAAATCATCATCAAAACATTCACAAGTAGAAGATTAATAAACTACCAGGTTAGTTAAAAATGCAAAATAGATTTGTGGCTATGCAATATGAAGTTGGTCCATCATACTCTAAGAAAGAAGAGAAGTCTCAAGCCATTCCAAGTGTGATGGAAAAAATGTGGACCAAAAAGAAGAAGAATGAGAAGATTGTGGTGGCAGAAATTTCCCTTAAGGCATCAGACCGCTCTGGTGCATAGATCCTTGATAGTGGATTCACATCCCCTATGACAGGTAACAAGGATCTCATTACAGGTATTTAATATTACAATGAAGGTGTTTTCAAGTTTGTAAATGATGAAGGGATGAAGATTATTGGTTCTGGAAAGGTTAAATTTGGGGAAAAATAAATGAGACGTGTAGATATCTTGGTAGTAGAAGGCCTCAGTCATAACTTGCTTAGTGTCAGTCAACAATATGATTTTTCCACACTATTCGATTTACCAATATGGTGTGTGTTGTTAAATTAAATGATAGAGAATTTGTTATACATGTAAAAAGGATAAAGGGAAATCATTACCTAGTTAGTGGAGAAGAAGATATGTGTCTTTTATCAATAGAGGAAGAAAAGAATATGTGGCATAAAAGACTAGGTCATTTATTCCAACCATCTATGAAAGATCTTATAAAGTGTGATGATACTTGAGATCTTCCCAAATTATCACATGATCACACTCATACGTGTGATTCTTTCCAACAAGTGAAGATCATCAGAATGACATACAAGCCAAATGAACATAAATCCACCAGAGTGCTCGAATTGGTGCATGATGATGTATGTGGACCGATCTCCCCATGAGCCATAAAAGGGAAAATGCACTATGTCCTTTTCATTGATGATTATAGTATAATTTATTGGGTATTTGTCATTAAACATAAGACAAAAGTGTTATGTTGTATTATACAGTATAGGAGGGAATCAAAAATGAAGCATGGGCATAAAATTTTGAAGTTTCGTAGTGATAGTGGTACAGAATTCACAAACAGTAAAGTAGAAGACTATCATGAGAAACACAAGAAAAGGAATCAAGTTTCATCAGTGAGAACTTTACAACAGTATGGAGTGGTTGAAAGGATAAATCGGATCATCAACAACATGGCCAAAACAGTGCTTATTAAAAATGACCTACAAGAGAAATTTTGGGAGGAAACAGTTTTAACTTGGGTCCATATTTCGAACAGATCTCTGTTGTTTCCGAAAGAAGGGAAGAATCCATATGAAATGTGGTACGGAAAGAAGACAACATTGAAATATTTTGGAATATTTGTAAGTAAGTGCTTCATTATCAATAAATAAAATCATAGGAAGTTTGAGTCACGAGGAGATAAGGGGATATTCTTGGGATACTCAGGGAAAAGAAAAGCATACAAATGATTCAAAAAAAGGCTGGGAAAATTTGTTGAAAGCAATGTTGTCACTATAGTTGAAAATAAACAGCATACTCAACGACCCAGTGAACAGTTTCTAGATGAAATTGATGAGGAGGTATGCAACATAGGGGGATTAGAAAGGTAATATGTTGACTCAAAAGAAGATACTGATGATGAGAAAGAGAAAACAAAATCTGAATCTGGTAAGAAGCCAAAGAGTCGAGATGAAACCGATAGGACAAATATCATTGGTGATCAGACAGCTCCAGTTCAGACTCGAAGAATGAAATCATCACAGTAAACATCGTTTTAATCTCAGGTGGAGCCAAAATGTTCAATCTATGCATCTGAATATGAGTACTGGGTTCATGCAATGGATGAAGAATTAGACCAAATTGAGAAGAAGTATACATGGTAGATTGTTTCGAGGCCAGCAAATAAGAACATCATATGGACTAAATGCGTCTTTCACATAAATATAAATGAAGATGGCATAGTGATTCGAAAAAAATCACAACTATTGTGAAAAGTATACTCCCAAATAGTGGGTATTGATGGTGGTGATACATTTTCACTAGTTGCAAGGATGGAGACAATCAGATTCTTTTTAGCCATAGCAGTGTAAAGAAAGTTCAATGTGTTCCAGAGAGACGTCAAATCTTCATTTATAAATGGGATTCTGAAATAAGAGGTGTACATTGAGCATACAGATGGTTTTCTCATTAATGAGGATGAGAACAAATTTTTCATGATGAAGAAGGAATTGTATGGGCTGAAATAAGCACCAAGAGAATGGTACTCAAGGCTTGATCAGTATTTGAAGAAGTTTGGTTTCCAGCGTGGGGGTGCTGATTAAAATCTTTATTTCAACAACGATAGGAATCAAATGATAATGGTGCTGGTTTATGTTGATGACATAATATTTGGCAGATCAGATGAAGCTCAGTGTAGACAATTTTCCAAATTCATGAAAAATGAGTTTGAAATTTCCATGATTGGAGAGATAACGTTTTTCCATGGTATACAGGTGACACATGGAAGGGATGGAACATTCATTTATCAATAAAAATATTCCAAGGAGGTTCTAAGATGATTTATAATGGATAATTCCATTTAAATTAAGACTTTAGTTGCTACTCGGATGAAATTATCAAAAGATGAGAATGGTAAGGCAATTAATATCACAGAATATAGGAAAATTATTGGATGTTTGTTGTACATGACACCAACAAGGCCTGATATTGTTTTCCCCACATTCCAAGAAGTGATATATCATTGTAATCCCAAGGAAACCCACATGTTTGCAGTGAAAAGAATAATTTGGTATTTTAGGGGCACGGTGGACTTCGGCTTGACATATAATGACAAATCTCAGACAAAGTTTTTGGGATATACTAATGCAGACTGGGCCACCTCAGCAAATGACAGTAAATTAATGTCATGAGGTATATTCTGTCTTGGTGTATTGTGTATTTCGAGTCTTATTGAGATGAAATATTTCATTTCATTGAGCACTGCCGAAGTTGAGTATGTTTCGGCCACACAAGCATGCACACAGTTGTTGTGGATAAAGTAGCAGCTTCCAGACATGAGTGTTGATGTGAGGTCTCTGATCAGAATCTAGTGCGATAACTCATGTGCTATAAATCATAGAAAAAATCATGTCCATCACTCAAGGACAAATCACATTGAGATAAAGTATCATTTTATCAAGGATAAAGTTGAGCAGATAATTGTGATGTTGGAGTATGTTCCTACAGAGCTACAGGTTGAAGACATTCTGACAAAGGCCTTACCCAAGGAAGCATTTTAGAGTCATTGACTAGCTCTAGGAGTTCAGTCAACTCCCCTCACTTAAAAGAGTGTGGATGTAGACCCCCATCTCCCCGAGGTACGATGTGTTTTTCTCTAATGTGCTGTTATGTGTTCTCTACTCTGTTGTAGACTGCAAAGGAGTGACCATTAGGATCATTGACAAAGGGGGAGAAAATATTGATTGTTCATGGGGGAGACAATGTGGCTATTTAACAAATACAGAATGATATGGGGAGAAGCTAACAGGTGGAGCATTGATATAGGGGGAGCAATGAGAAAGGGGGATCATAGTAAATCTGACGATGGTAGAAGTCATTGATCAAAGTTTAGATATCACGACAGCTGAGGATCGTGATGAAAGAAGAAGAGTGATGTAAGAATGTGGTAAGAATATTTCCCAAAATTTCTATCAGTTTGGTAAAAATTGGTATCAGTTTGGTGTCCAGATTGGGTGTTAAAGATGAAGTGATTCATTGATAAACATATCATTTACTCTTGTTTCTCACACCGAGCGTTGCTCATGTGAGCTTAGATTATGTGTTGATTAATCCTTGGTCGCTATCAGAATCGCAATAAGCGAATGGTGTCTGAAGATTTAACGATGTATCTTTTTATGGAAGAGTTGTAGAAAATCCAAAGGGGGCTATTGTTGGGAAAAAATCCATCAAGGTATCATTAATGAATTTTTGAGTTAATTGTGTTTGTTGACAAAGTGGACATCTGTGTTGTGATTGTTAACAAAGAAAACAAGGACACACAAATTTAGTGACAAAGGGGATTTCATGGTGGAATGTCGAGTTTGAGGGCTATGGTTAATGATTCATGTTGTATTCAAGAACTTCAAAAAAGGAATTAATGATCTAGAGGTGGTACAAAAAGAGCAGATACATGGTGTCTCCATTTTCCATTGTTTGCCTAATTTTTGGGCTTGAAAATTGACAAATGAAGAAAAGTAGTTTTTTGGAAAATGGACTTGAGAACCATTGAATTGAAGGCGGGGAAACATGACCACCCAATGTTTTTTAAGATCAAATGATCAAAATATGGAATATGGATAAGGGGCGCTCAAGTATTGGGTAGGTCAAGCAAGTGGCTTGCCTGCCAAGACTTGCACGCCGAAAGATGCGCACTGAGGGGAGACTTGTGCGCCATCGTGCAGGGTGTCCGAACACCTATAAATACAGGCCGACCCCTCCTCATTTAGTGTGAGTTTGAGACTTAGAGAAAATTAGAGCTCCCGTCGCGCAGGTGTGGTGGTCATTCAAGTGGTGGTGGGTGGCGCAAGTAGAAGTTGCGCGCCAGTTTTGAAGAAGCGTGATTTTTGTTAGTTGCACGCCAATATCGGTTTGGCTGTAAAAGGAAGTGAGTTGTGAAATTTGTGATTTATAGAAGCTTATTTCATGCAAGTGGTTGAGGTAGAGATGCGATCTAGTTATAACTTATGCACCAATATACTTGCGCGCTAGCTTAGAGAAGGGCGCCAAGTAAGGCTCATTCCGGGCAGTGATTCAGGGCTGCGTGGAATCTAAAAGATTGCCTAATACCCTCAGGGAAGAGTGAGTTTATCTATAGGTGAAAACTGGACCTTATCAGAGTATCTAATTAAAACAATGGATGTATTCATTATAGATAATGAATAGACCTACAGGACTATAAACTATGAGAGGATCCTTTCTAGAGTAGTGAGGAAATGAAGAGGAAGAAGGTGATCCTCTCTGCTGGTAGTGATCCAAAGAGAGAGAGAGAGAGACAGAGAGTGACCGTTTGGAAAGCAGTGAGCTGACCCTAAACATTGTAAAGGCAGTGAGCCTGGGAATAGAAGTGATATATCCCGAACCTTGTAAATAAAAGTGCGCTTTTATTGGATTTGGTACATTAGCACACTGTCGGTGTATGCTCCGTGGACGTAGCCTAGTGAGGGTGAACCAAGTAAATATTGTTGTGTCCTGTTCATTCTTTAAATTATGTTTATATTGTGCAATGGGAAAGAGAGAGAATAGTGTTTTTTTACATTGAAAAAAGATCAGAATGAGTGTTAATTATAAATTAGTCGTACCCCGATTCACCCCCCTCTCAGGGTATTCATCCTTGTGGACCTAACATTGTTTGATATTTCTAAGAAGGTTGTTAGTCAAGAAAAACCTCATTGAAGTTGAAGTAGCTCATTTATGTACCAGTGTTTATGTTTCCATATTTCCAAAGGCACTATACTAGTACGGTATTTGGGTGTCATTTTGTGTAATGTTTTATTTATTCCACAAAAGTGAGGTAATTTTAATGCATGTTATGATCATGGTCGTTACAACTGAAATTAATGTGAATGTTATAATTACATTTAGAAAATCATACAAGGAAACATTAGTGAAATCCCTAGTTATATTTCTAATGATATGTATAAGGGTGTTTTTAAGGATATGTATATAGATGAGTCATCTTTTTAAAAATAACTTAGAATTTCGGAATATAATTGAGTGAGTGGTTTTATAAAAATACATCTTGGTCTGGAAATGACATGTGGATGTGGCTCTAACATAGATGTACCTAGGAGAAACAACTATGCAAATATGTTTCAAGTCTGACTTGGGTTAATCATGTATACAACATTGGGCCTTTGTGCACTCTTAGTTTAACACCCCCGGGTTTATGCTTTGTTACTTCGAAAACTCTTCTAAACCCTCATGAAGGAATTAAACTGAATATTACAATGAATAGAATAATATAAATCAAATTTGTTATAGATTAAGGAATGTTTCATAACTTATATATCATATATGTCACTTTTCATTATTATGTGCTTCTTCATTTTAATAATTGTTTCTTATTATATGTCTTTTTTTCATTTAATGGATGGAACCTGAATTAACAATGTTATTGGTGATTGCAGCAAAAAATGTAGTGATTTTCATCCCGGGAAACATATTCAAAGGGAGAAGGAATTCAAAATATTTTTTCTATGCTCACACAGATTTTCCAAGAAAAGAATAATGGGGAACATCAAAATGAAATATAGGGGGGAAAAATTTTGTTCAGTCTTTCCTGAGGAAACATCCACCTTCTTTTAAAGGGTCTTATGATCAACCTTTTAAGAAAGAATATAACAGTACAACTAAAAATATATTCCCCATTTCCCAGTTTTGAAAGCATGAGAATGTTATTCTAGATTTTTATTTTTTAGAAGGTGAAACAGACCAGTGGTGGACTCTAATTTAGAATACAAGCCGTCAATATGAGATTGAATCCATGGAATGGGATGAGTTAAAGAATATATTTTCAAATAAGTGCATTCCTCGTATTCATCACACCAAGATAGAGTATGAGTTTGTTGAGTTTTAGAAAATGTTTGATGAATCTAATGGATCCTATGAGGCTAATTTAACAAGACTTATGAGGTATTCCTCCAGAATTATTGTCCAACCTAAATATACAGTTGATATATTCTTCAAGGGATTAAAGTCATGTCATAGAATAACATTTTCCATAAGAGAGATAAGTATTTAGGAAGTGATTGTGCATTGTTAAAGAATGTTCAAAATAGATGTTAGAGTATCATATCAACCTTATCATTTTGATTAGAAAAGGAAGATGTAGTTGAAAGGAAACTCTATAGAAATGGTGAAAAGAATATGAGTTTTTCTTTATTCCTTAAATGTGGGAATAATCTTAGAAGAACATTTTCTAATGGGTCTACAGAATGTTTTATGTGCATAATATAACGTTACAATGAAATTTATTCCCAATGGGAAGGGAAGAAGTTATCTCAAAATTATAATAGAGAATGATTGGCACAGAATGCCCCTCATATGATCCAATGTTACATGTGTACATAGAATGGGTATTATTCTAACCAGTTCCCAAATCCAAGGGATGTTGTTGATGATCAACATTAGCAACAAATAATACTGAGGGATAAGGGGAAATCATAGGAAATTTTTATTTCTTATGAGGGGTGTGATAATTATGTGTTGAAAGGTACACAGACCATCCATTCAAGAACTCATAATGACTTATTTAATTATGGATCTACCCACTCTTTAATATCTAAATAATTTTTTTATGGTTTTATAATTCATCAAAAATGATTAGATTTGGAATTATCAGTGAAACCCCATAATTGTATAATGATAGCATCCCATGTCAATTGTAACACCCCAATATTCCATGGTACATTTCCATCTGAATAGAGCAATAGCTTGCGTTGCACGCATCTTCAGTATTCTAACACACCACGACTATCAAACTAGCTATTATGAATATTAATAAACACTTTTTAAAATTTTATTAATTTTATTTTTCAAAATTGACTGCATTTTTCTATTCATAATATCAAAATTATTTTAGGGTGAATTTTTAGTACTATTCTGAAAATGTTCATCTATTGATGAATAATGAAAAATACTTAATTTTAATTAAAAACAACTTTTTTAATCGAAATAATTTATAATGTTAAAAAATAAATTGGAGTGGTTTTAAAGTATCATAAGATTTTATTTTTATCATTGAATATAATTTAGGTAATTGGATTTAATTTTACATTTAAACGGGACATAAACAACTGTCAATATTTTGATAGATATTATTTCTTAAAAACATGCTTTTTGACAAATGCAATTAATTGTAAATTAATTTATGCTGCTTCAGGGTTTTGAATTTGGAAAAATTTATTCCATATTTTGAATAAGCAGTTCCAAATTGTGTAAATAGATAACTTTTTTTAGACATTATGAATATTTACATCAGTAAATATTTTATATATCGCGGTTAATTGGTAAATCTGGTAAATAATGGTAAAAAATACTATTATAATAGAATTAAAATAACCTAACATGTCTCTTATTCATATAGGTTGATTCATTTCAGACCATGGTAGTCCTTAGGTCTATTTTTGGGACCCCATTGAGCCACTTGAGAAGAATAATGACACTTTGTATGAATTAATTTATAGTAAAGACAAAAATGACATAAACATATATATTTTAGTAAATCATTTTCTACAAGGGGTTATATAAGTTATGATTTCATCTATAAATATTCATTTTAAATATAAAAATATTTCTTACATCATGGTTTTTTATTTATAATTTTTAGAAATCAAATTAATAAATGTATTTATGACAAAATAATGATGTAGGGTTTACCACATTAAAAAATGATTTAAATAAATAAGATTATGAAAATTAAATCAATATCTATACATATCAAATTATTATTGGATGATTTTATTTTGAACTTGAGTCATCTTATCTTCGAAATTAATGATTTTTGGACTTTTAGAAAACGAAAATAATTTTATAATAAAGTAATATTTTCAAACATTCCTAAAGAACCCCTCCTCCCACTTATAAAAAGCTCTCAACTGTAACTCATTTATCACACCTCTGAAGCCCCTTGTCTCATCCAACCTCTACCCAATTAATCTCCCTACATCCTTATCTTCATCTTAGAGGAATTTTTTTAGGCCTATGGCACACGATGTAATCCTTGTGGTTCAAACAAAATGGACTTACCCGATTTAAAGGTAACATCTCCTCTTAAGTTCTTTTCTTTTATTTTACTTCTCCAACCCCCTAAACTCTATTTATTGATTTATTTTATGAAAAAAAGAATATAAAAAATATAATAGGATGTTTTTATGGGACTTATTTGAACTAAACATACACACACATTCATCTAATGGGTATAGACCATAACATTTCTGTTTACGGTGAACTAATGCCTCACAAAACAATGATTGTTCAATCTTCTACGACCACCTCTTAAGGTGGCCCTTATGATCACACTATAATTATATATGATATTTAGGATATTTATATTATCTATAATATTCTGTAATTATCTTTTATATCATACCTTTATTCTTTTCATGTTGTATATATACGATAATTTTATTTAAGGAAGTGTAGTCTACCTCCCCCTCAATGTGACATGACTCGTTAATACCATACATGGAATGTATAAAAGATGTTATTAATGAACTTATGTAACTAAAATAAAATATTATATTATAATGGAATTATAATATACATAGGTGTTATATTTTATTCTTTACTTTTAAAATAAAAAAATGAAATGGATGTAGCATTTCAGTGTATGTACGGATTACCGTCTCCAAGAATTCGATGAGATCCATTACCCATTGTAACCTTTCAAGAATAATTTTCATTTGATTATTAAAAATAATATTTTAGAACATTATATCATTCTGGATATGAATAAAATACATCCTATCCATAACTGACATGACTTACATAACAAAACATATAAAGGAAAATGAATCAGTTAACACTCGAAATAATTATACTACTAAAATATTACTAACAATGAAATATTAGAAGATCATATATGATATCGTATTTATGTATGTGGTTATTTTGAAATTTAATAACAATTATTGAACTATTATACTGGTGGTTAACATACCCTAGACTATGGTAAAGTACAAGGTAAGGGTTAATTCCTCAATCCCATTATTATCATAGATTATTTATGTGTAAGTATTTTTTACGACATATTTATTATCCATTTCCTTGTTTCATAAAATACTATTTCAAAATGATTCTTATAACGTACTATTTACATAATATAATATTTTAAATGTTTTAAATATTTATTCTTCTCAATATTTATCATTAATTTCCATGTTTTCAAATTAGTTTTAAAGAGTTATTTATATGGACATGATTTTATTTAAATGTTAATTCCATTCAATAGTATAAAAGTGGTATGGGACAGTTTTATTCAAAAATATTTTTTAAATGACTTCCATTATAAATGTGTGACTTTTAAAGTATTTCACAAAGAGGGTTATTTCTCTCAAAAAGTTGTACTGATCATTTTCAACTATGTCCACATCCTTTGCTAGATATTATACTTGTTTGATGTTGATTTATTATGATACATATCTTACATATTGTATTGATGGTTTTGTGATATTTTTTACTATGGATCAGTTATTTTTATAATATTCAAGGTTTATGGTTAATGGATTAACATTTCATATGTATCTTTTAATATTAATGTTTATTTTATATTTTAACCATTTCATATGAGCATTGCATTGGACTTAGTAAGGGACGGGTGGAGCCCGCAACAGCTCCTCAATGCATCGGTAGGTCTCATGAGACAAACTAGTGTCTTCGAAAAAGCCTTGAAAAAATCTTATTAGTAGTCTTGTCCAAAGGCCTTGACTATGTGGTTATGATTTCCGACATTATGCATTCCCTCATTATGAAATTAGCTATTGATATTACATGTGATTATTCGACAAGTAGAATATCCATGTGAATAAGTAAATTGAATTATATGATTTATATTATCCATATTATGCAGATGTTTGAGTTTAAAAGATTGTTGTTTTAGTTTTATTAATTTCCTTAAATGTTTATTTTCATTTATGAATGTTTCCACTATACTATTATCCTTACTAAGCATCTAAGATCCCCCTTTCTAAGTTTTATTTTTCCTAGAATGTGAAGAGGTATTTTTTGGTTTACCAGCTGAGATAGGCTAAAGGAAATTAATGTGGTCAATAGAGTCAAAATGTTGTTCTTTTTTTATCTCATGATGTAATGTAAAACTTATCAGTGTATCTAGTACATTGAAGATTTCTAAACTGATCGATATTTCGGGATTTTATCCCTTGTGATCATTCCACTGTTATGTAATAATGCACAGTCTCTGTGTAACTAGCGTGAAGGCGTTACCGATCATATCATAGGATGTTTAGTACAAATCATGGAAGCTAGATTTAGAAAAAGCCTTATTAGATCACATTACCCTATGATATATTTTATGGATTAGTATAGAGAAACATCCAAGCATTTTCCTAATATAGAAATTCTATGAGTCTTCCAATAAATAAATCCTTGTCTATATACAAGTAGGTAGTGGTGGCTCTTGTATATATGTATCTAAGAGTGATAACACTGAAAAAGTGTTTCAAGATTGACCTGAGGTATCCTAGTACACGAAAATGGTCCTTGCGGTACTCTTGGTTATGAATCTCCAAGGGGATATGCTTAGGATAATTCACATTTTCATTAAGAACCACTATTAAGGATTTAGGAGTATATACATCCATAATGAAATTTTTTTATGATTATGGAATGTACCAATAAACTGTTCAATTTATGTTAAGGGTTTTACATGTTTTGAATTATGTACTATTATTCAAAAACTAATGTAGTGTACACCAATATTTAGAAATGGTGTCTAGTGGAAGGAATGAGAAACGTATCAATGCATGTAATACATGTAAGTATTTATCTCCCACTCAAGATAATTATAGTGGATCTGGTGATGTAACTAGTCTTGATTAACTTATCACCATATTGGGATTACTCAATCAGGTTGTGAATAATAACCTTACCCATGTGGAGCACCCCGATCCACAACGTGAATGATCAATATTATACCTATTAATAAGTCAACGGCCACCAACATTCAATGGGACTACAAAACCATTAGTATTTTACCAATGGATAATTTCCATAGAGAAAATATTTCATTCTTTAGGGAGCAATGAAAGGGAAAAAGTTGACATGGCAGTTTATCGCCTCCTGGGAGATACAGATCAATGGTGGCCAGTAATTATAAACACAAATAAATATAAATAAGTATAAAATTTGGAATGGAGGGTGTTTAAAGATATTTTTTTCAAAGAATACTTTCCTTGTGACTATCAAGTAGATATGGAAAGAAAATTTCTGAGTCTGAGGAAAAAGGAGGATGAGAATGTCACAAAGTATGAGTCTAACTTTACAAGGTTAGCAAGTCATGAAACTGATTATATATGTAACATAGGGAGTAATATTGATCAATCCATTTATCAGTTAAAACCATTTCTCCATTGAGCATTAGTATCATAATCCTTCTCATAATTTTAAGATATTTTATCTTGTGATATCAATATAAGAACATATTTTTCTAAGTCTTACAACTTTAAAGAAAAGAAAGAGAAGACGATATCTGTTGAATACTCTAGAAATGAAAATAAATGGAAGAAGTGTAAAGTTAAATATCCATCCTATGGTAAATGTGAGATTAATTAACCTATTACTTTTCTGAAGGGAATGGGAGTCTATTACAAGTGTGTTGAAAAATGCCACCAAGATCATGATTCCAAGGGAAAGAAAGAGACTGTCAATGTAGAATGCTACAATTGTAAAGAAATGGGGAATTATTCCAATGAATGTACTATGTTCTAGGGATAATTACGTCAGAAAATCCATGGGTGAAAAACCATGCTTATGAAATCACTACTACTAAGGTTGATGCTCTGAAAGACGTGGTGGTAGGTAATTTAATGGTTTCCTCATGTTTAGCCACTTCATTATTTGATTCTGATCATCACATTGTTTTATATCATCCTAGTTTGCTAGGAAAATCAGAAATTTCAAATTTTATTTAACAAGGGACTTATATGTCAAAAATTATAAGGGAAGTATCACTGCAACTATGTTTTGTGAATTAGTCCCCAATATGGCATAAAATTTTCTTTATCTGCTGATCTCTTCATCATATCCACGATTGAATTTTATATAATCCTTAGTATAGATTGGATTTCAGACTATAATGAGAAAAAAATTTGTAATACAAAGTATGTTACAATTGTTTATAATGAAAAGGAATACCTAATCTTTAGAGACGAAATGTCACGATTTTATTCTCATCTAGATCCACCCTTGTAGCTCCACTAAATTATTTTATTGGGGAGGAAGAGAGTAAAATAACTATGGGTGAGGAAATGAATGTTCAAATACAGGATGTACCTATTATACAAGTATATGTTAATTAATATACAGAAGATTTACCTAGACATCCTCCAGAATGAGAAATTTATTTTTTCGTTGATTTAATTCATGGTTCATGGCCTATATCTAAGACCCCTTATAGACTGGTCACTGTGGAATTAGTTGAGATAAAGAAACAACTGGATAAGTTGAGTGAAAAAATATTTATTCACCCTTGTGTTTCCCCATGGTGATCCCCTATTGTTTTTGTTAATAAGAAAGATGGATCTATGAGGTTGTGCATTAACGACCGAGAGATTAATTCTATGACAATAATGAAAAAATATCTCATACCTCGCATTGAGGATTTATTTGATCAACATCATAGAGCTCACAATTTTTCAAAGATTTACCTTTCATATGGCTATCATCAGTTGTGTGTGAACAAGCATGAAATTCTAATGATAGAATTCCGAAGCAGGTATGGGCATTACGAGTTTATAGTAATGCCTATTGGATGAACTAATGCACCCTCTATCTTCATGGATCTAATGAACAGAGTTGCCAATGAATATCTTGATGACTTTGTAGTGTTATTTATTGATGATATCCTGTTATACTACAAAAGCTACTAAGATCATGAAAATCACTTGATCATTATTCTAAAGACTATTAGAAGAAATGAATTATATGGGAAGTTCAGAAAGTGAGAATTCTGGCTTAAAGAGTTTTTATTTCGTGGATATATGGTCTCCAAGGATGGAATATCTATTGATACATCAAAGAGAAAGGCTATCCAAGAATAAAAAGCCCCAAAACGTATAACTGAGGTATACAATTTTATTGGTTTAGAAGGTTATTAATAGAATTTCTCCCAAAATGATTCCTGATTGGGTATCCCATTAACCAAGCTCAATCCTAACGGGGTAAAATTTGTTTGGACGAAAGAGTATGAATAATTTTTTGAATAACAGAAGAGATGATTTTTCAATGCTCATATATTGACACTACCATCAAGGAATGATGGGTTTGTTATTTATAGTGATGCTTCAATGAAAGTACTTGGTTGTTAACTTATGCAGAATGATAAGGTTATTGCCTATTCATTACAACATCAAAAAATTCATGAACAAATTATCCCACTGATGATATTGAGACAGCATCTCTAATCATTGCTCTAATGATATGGAGACAATATCTTTATAGTAAAACATGTGAGATTTATATTGATCACAAGAGTTTGAAGTATATTTTCTCACAAAGAGAACTCAACATGAGGCAAAGGAGAAGACTCTAACTAATTATAGATTATGATTTCACCATGCACTACCACCCGGGGAAGAAAAATATGGAGGCTGATGGTTTGAACAAAAAGGATCATGGTGTTTTGAACAAGATGAGAGTTCAAATGGATAATATGTTCATTGATCTAGTAAATATGGATATGGGAATAATCATGGAAGGTGAATCATCAATACTTTTTAGTATGGTTGCAAAACCATCTTTACTAGAAAGGATAAAAAGTTCTAAGACTGATGATAAGGAGTTTCAAAAGAAAATTAAAGTTGTGAACAATGGGAGATTAATCAAATTCGTATTTGAAAATGAGGTATTGAAATCCGGGAAGAGACTTTGTCTTCCTGACATACCTAATATATAAATGGAATTGTTGGATGATGCTCACAGATCCAATTTCTCTATACACCCAGGTAAAACTATGATTTATAGGGATTTGTAGGATCATTTTTGGTGGTACAAAATGAATAGAGATATTGATGATTATGTGTAAATATGTATGGTTTGTCATCAAATAAAATCTAGAAGACAACATCCTATAGGATTCATGCACCCTCTTCCCATACCTGAGTGGAAATGAGATGATATTATGATTGACGTTTCCATGGGGCTACCAAAGACTCCTAGAAGGAAGGAGGTAATATGAGACATTATTGATCATCTTACCAAGTCATAACATTTTATTTCTATAAGAGAAGATTCTACACTTGAACGTCTGGAAAGACTATATATTAATGAAGTTATAAGACTTCGTGGAGTACCCATATCGATTGTTTCAGATCATAATCCCTGTTATAAATCAATATTCTGGATATGTCTTTAAAAGGCCTTGGATACTGAGCTTCGTTTGAGCACTGAATACCTCCCTCAAACTGATTGACAATTAGAACCAACTATTCAATCCTTAAAAGATATGTTGAGATTTTTCTCACTTGACTTTCAAGGTATGTGGGATCAATATTTACCTCTGGAATAATTTTTCTATAACAATAGTTTCCATTATTGTATTCGGATTGCACCATATGAAACATTATATGGAAAGAGATGTTACAAACCAACATGTTGGGATGATGTTGGTGAAAGAAAAATCATAGTCCTAGAACTTGTTGAGGAAACAATTGAAACTATGAAGGTTATCCAAACACATATCAAAGTAGCTCGAAGTATGAAAAAGAGATTTTCTGATAACCGAAAGAATGATTTGGAATTTCTAGTAGGAGATTGTGTTTTTTAAGGTATCTCCACAGAAGGGTGTTATATGATTTGGTAAGAAAGGAATATTATGCTGAGGTACATCGGAACATTCAAAATTATAGATCAAATTGGAGTTGCGGCTTATCATTTGGCAATGCCACCAAGTCTCTCCAAAGATCATGATGTGTTCCACTATCCATTTTGAGAAAATACTTGTCTGACCCAACGAATGTACTCACTAATGATGAAATACAATTTGAACCCAATTTGTCATATTGTGAAGAACCAATCAGAATTATTGATACCAAAGAAAAAGTGTGGAGAAATAGGATGACTCATCTTGTGAACGTTCTATGGAGATATCATAACATGGAAGAGGAAACATGGGATCTCAAAGAACATATGAGGAAGAACCACCTGGAAATTTATGTAATAGTATTCTATATATTTCAGTGATTAAATTTTTTGAAGAAGGGAAGAATATAACACCCCAAGCTTCCATGGTACATTTCCCTTTGAATAATGCAATAGCTTGCGATGTACGCAACTTCAAGATTATAGCACACTACGACCAATCAAACTAGTTGTTATGAATATTAATATCCACTTTTTAAAATTAAAAAAATTTATCATTCAAAATTGACATCATTTTTTGATTTTGAATATCAAAATTATCTTAGGATTAATTTTTGGTACTCTTTAGAAAACATTCAATTTATGATGAATAGTGAAAAATACTAAATTTTAATTAAAATCATTTATTTTAATCGAAATAATTTATAATGTTAAATTATAAAATTTAGTGGTTTTAAAGAAAAATTAGATTATATTTTTATCATTTTATATCATTTAGGTCATTGGATGTAATTTCACTTTTATACTATACATAAACAAGTGTCAATCTTTTTATAGTTATTATTTCCTAAAAACATGGTTTTTGTTTTAAAAATGGGAATTAATTTTAAATTAATTTCTTCTGCTTCAGTGTTTTAAATTTTGAAAAATGGATTCCATATTTAGAACCAATAAGGGAAAATTTTTTAAATAGGTAAATTTTATTTTTATACATTATGAATATTTACTTTAGTAAATATTTTATATAACATGGTTAAAGGGTAAATCTAGTAAATAAGGGTAAAACAATATTATAATAATAAAATTAAATTACCTTAAAATGAGTCCTATTATTATTGGTTGATATAATTCATTCCATGTCCATCATTGGGTCAATTTTGAGACCCCATGGAGCCACATGAAAGTGATAATGACACATTATATTACTTAATTTAAAGTAAAGAAAAAAATGACATAAACATATATCTTTTCATAAAATAATTTTTACCAGGGCTTATATAATTTCTATTTTCGAAAATAAATATTAATTTGATATATAATAATTGTTTCCTAAATCATGGTATTTTTTTATAATTTTTATACATCATATAAATAAAATTATTTATGACACGATAATGATGCAGTGTTTATCTCTTTAAAAATGATTTGAATAAATTTGATTATAAAAATTAAACAAATATCCTAAAACTGCCCAATTATTATTGGATGATTTTATTCTTAACATAAGTTATCTTATCTTCTACTCTAATGAGTTTTGGTCCTTTAGAAAACAAAAAACATTATATTATATAATAATATTTTTAAACATTCTTAAAGAGCCCCTATAAAAAGCCCTCCCCTCTAACACATTTCTCACACCTCTCAATCCCATTGGCTCATCAAAACTCTAACCAATTAAGCACTATAAATATCTCTATTCCTATTATAAGCCATACCTTAGGCATAAGGCACTTCAAGGAATCCTTTTGGTTGAAATCAAAGGTAGTTACCCGATTTAATGGTTAGATCTCCTCTTAAGTTCTTTTCATATATTTTACTTCTCCAACCCCTAAACTCTCTTTATTCCTTTATTTTATAAAAATAACAGTAGCCTCAATATATTATGTGGTTTTTATGAAAATTATTTTAACTACACATACACACACGACCATCATATGTGTATAGAACATAATTTTTCTGTGGACGGCGAACTACTGCCTCACGAAATGATAATTGGTCAATATTCTACTACCACTTCTTATGGTGGCCATTATGATGACACTGTAATTACATATGATATTTAGGATATTTATTTTATTTATAATTTTCTGTATTTCTCTTTTTTATCATACCTTTATTCATTCCGTGTTGTATATATACGATAATTGCATTTGAGGAAGTGCGGACTACCGCCCCCTAAAAGTTATATGACTCGGTCATACCATACATGGAAGGTATAAAAAATGGTATTAATGAAAATATGAAATTATATAAATTTTTTTATTATTATGTAATAATAATAGTCCTATGTATCATTTTTACTTCTTTCCTTTTAAAATAAAACAATGAAATGAATGTAGCGTTCGTGCGTATGTACGGATTACCATCTCCACAAACACGATGAGATTCATTCAACATCATAAACATTAAAGAATAATTATCAATTGATTATTAAAAATAATATTTAACAACATCATATCATTCTGGATATGAATCAAATACACTCAATCCATAACAAACATGAATTATGCAACAAAACATGTGAAGGAAAACAAATCAGTTAACGACCAAAACAATGACACTACAATAATATTATTAACAAAGCAATATTAGAATATAATATATGATATCATTTTTTGTATATGGTTCTATTTTAATTATATAACAATTATTTAACTATTATATTAGAGGTTAACAAATGATCAACCAAGGAAAATTACAAGGTAAGGGTTAATTCCTCAATCTCATTATTATCCGAGATAGTTTATGTGTAAGTATTTTATAAGAAATATTTATTATCCACGTCCATGTTTCATAAAATTATTTTTCAAAATTATTCATTTATGGTACTCATTAATTAATTAATAATTTTAAATGTTTTAAATATTTATTCTTTTAAATCATTCTTATTATTGTCCATGTTTACAAAAATGTTTTAATGATTTATTTATATAAACATGATTGTTTTAAAATCTTAATTCCATACAAAAGTTTCAAAGTGGTATGAGACAATTTGATTCAAAAATCTATTTTAAATGACTTAATTCTTAAATGTGTGACTTTTAAATGATTTCAAAAAAATAGATATTTTTCTCAAATAGTTTTATAGACCATTTTAAACTATGTCAACATCCATTACTAGATATTATACATGTTTGAAGTGGATTTATTATGATACCAATACTCCATTTTGTATTGGAGTTTTTGTGATATTTTTTACTGTGGATGTGGTATTTTTATACCATTAATTGTTTATGGTAAATTTATTATCTTTTTGTATTCTAGTTTTAATATGGATGATTATGTTATGTTTCATCATTTTTATTTGCAGAATGCATTGGACTTACTCAGTGACTGGTGGAGCCCACTATATCTACATGATGGATCGATTAGTCTCATTAAACAAGCTAGTGTCTTCGAATAATTCCATGATAAAATATTATATTTATTCTTGGAATGAGGCCATGAATATGTGGTTATGATATTTGGCATTATGAATTCTATCATTATGAAATTAGCTATTTAAAATAAATGAGATTATTGGACTTGTAGAATATCCATGTGAATAAGTAAATGGAATTATTTGATTAAAATATGCCATATTATGGTGAATTTCAATTTTAAAAGGTTTTTTTTTTTGTACATTGCCTTAAATGTTTATGTTTATTTTTTAATGTTTTCGCTATACTGATATCTTTATTGAGAATCTGAGCTCACCCCTTTCTATGTTTTATTTTTCTTAGTATTTGAAGAAGTATTTTATGGTTGACCTACAAGGATATGATAAATGATATGAATGTGGTCAATAGGGGAAAAATTTTGTTCTTGTTTTTATCTCATGATGTAATGTAAAACTTATGTATGTATCTAGTAATTCCAATGATAATAAACTGATCTTTATTTCATGATTTGATCCTTTGTGATCATGCCAATATTATGTTCTAATGCACAAACTTTGGGTAACAAGTGTCAGGTGTTACATCTATGATTCCACTTTTCTTGATGATTTGGGAGAATTTTCATCCTGTAAATCTTTTCATTCGTCATTTTTTTGAATTTTATGTCATTTTGGGAAAGTATTTGCATTCTCTGCAAAACGATCACATCAACTTTCAAGGAAGGGAAGTTATGTTTTATATTTTATACCCTCCTATAATCACCAATCAATTTAATGATTATGAAGATCTTCTTATGGAAATTTCTTTTAGTTAAGGGTCTTAATTACCATTAAAAAGGGTTGACTATCTGAAATCATCTGGATGAAAATTGACCTTGATGATATTCTTATTGTCCGGGATTTTGTGGATGTATTTCAAAAGTAGATTCATAGCCTTCCACCAAATATGGAATTTGAGTTCCCAATATAAATCATACCTAGTATCACACCAATTTTACATACTTCTTATATAATGGTCCAAATTGAGATATAGGAATTGAAGAAACAGCTCCCACAAAAAATTGATAAGTGATTCATTCAGTTATGTGTATCACTATGCTGTGAAAATATTATTTTTGTAACAATGAATGATGGATAAATGTGACTCTAAATTTATATCGATATTTGAACATAATCAAAATAAAAAACAATTATCATCTTCCCAATATTGATGAATTGTTTGATAAACCTCACATAGCTAAATTCTTTTAGAAGATTGTCATTCACTTAGGATATCATCAATTGAGTGTCAACAAGGAGGATATACCCAATACAACATTCTATACAATCTATAAACACAATGAATATATTATGATGTCTTTGGGTCTTACTAATTCCCCTTCCAACTTGATGGATTTAATGAATATATTCTTTATAGATTATCTTGATCAATTTATGGTAATCTTTATAGATGATATTTTTATCCATTAAGAAAGAAATGAATAGAATTAACACAAATTGAAAATTTTATTAAATACCCCAAGGAAGGATGAATCATATAAAAAAGGTACAATGTTTGAATTTATAATGCAAAATGTTTCGATTTTGGTTCAAATAAGATTAAGATGTGGTATATCAGTATATCTAACAAAGAAAGAGGCAATTGAAGGATATCCTAGACCAATGATAGTGATTGAGATCCGCATATTTCATCGTAAAGTGATGTCTTAGAAATGTTTTTTGAATAATTTCTCAGGACTATATAATCTTCTAACCCAGTTAAATCAGAATGGTGAATGTTCCTATAGACAGACAAATGTGAGGAAAATTTCTAGGAACTAAAGAGATGGTTTCTCAGTGAACTTGTCCGTCCATTATCCTATAGTATAGAATGGTTGGTAGTCAATTTCATGTATACAATAAGTTCATGGGATATTTTATATGAATAATAACATGGTTATATCTTATTCCTCATGATTGTTGATGATTCATGAGTAGATTTACCCAACTAATAATTTTGAGTTAGAAGATGTAGTTTTTTCAATAATGATATGTAGGCTTTTTTATATGGATAAAATGGTGATATTTATACTGATCATAAATCTCTAAAATATAAATTGGAAAAGATCGAGATGAACTTGCATCAAAGAAGATTGTTGGAATTGATAATGGATTTGGACTGCTCAATACATTACCACCCTGGGAAAGTAAACAAGGTGGATAATGCTTTATTTTGAAATAATCAAGATAGCTTATGCATGATGAGGATCACAGAAAATTAAATATTTCTAAACATGAAGATGATAGATCTTCAAATATTGATGGAAAGTGAAAAATACTATCCTTCCCAAATAAATGATCAACCCTCCATCCCAGTGAAGATTAATGAGGCATAGAAGGAAGATGTAGAGCTTCAAATGAAAGTAAAAAATGTTAATGATTTTAACCTTGATTGGGATGGAATGAAAAGGGTTCAGAATCGTGTATCAATTCCTTACATACTACATATGAAGAAGGAGATATTACAGGAATACCAGAGTTCTCCATTCTATATTCATAATTTATGTTCAAAGACATACTAAAATTTTAATGAATATTTCCGGTTAGATGTCATGAATAGAGATATTATTGAGTTTTTTTTCTCAGTGCATGGTATTCCAAAAAACTAACGCTGGAAGACAAGATTCGAATGATATTTTCTATCCGTTAACCATAATATAATGGAAATAAGAGAACATTACTAGGTATTTATTCATTTGACAACCCAAAACCTCTAAAAGTTTGAATAATATATGTGTGGTGTTCGATCTCCTTACTAATTCAAAACAGTTCATTGCTATTAGATAAGACTTATCTATATATTAGAATGTGATGATATAAAATACGGTAGTGGCAATATAACATATAAAACCACATCCCATTGTATCAGATTTGTTATCTGAGTTTTAACTCCATGTTCTGGTGAAGTCTCAATCAATAACTTGATATAGAATTGAGTTTCTTCAATATATATCATCCTCAGAAAATGGTCAGTCTCAAATCACATTTAAAATCCAAAATGGATTTGTTGAGATCATTTTCTATGGATTTAAAATTTGTTAAGGATCATCACCTTACTCTAGATGGGTTATCTTACAAAAATAGTTTTCACTGAAGCATTCATATGGAATATTTTGAAGACCTCTATAGGAATAAATTTAGAGCTCCAATGAGTTTTGATGAAGTTAGAGAAAGAAAGCAATTGGGACCTAAGATCAAAGAAGAAATGGAAAATAATGTTAGAACCATCTCCCAATATATTAGTGAAGATCAAAGTCGGATGAAATGATATGTTCCATGATCTATAATTTGATGAGGGTGAAATGGTGTTTCTATTAATCTCTCTATATAAGAAAGTTATGATATTCATGAAGAAAGTGATAATATTACCTAGGTATATCATAAGATTTTAGAATATTTATCATATCAGGATGGTATACCTTTTCGTGCAACTTCCAAAAAAATATCTCTCAAGTCCATAATGTGTTTCATGTATCTCTCCAAAGGAATAGATAGCAGACCCTTCTTATGAACTGAACTCATAGGTCATTCTTTTGGATTAATATCTTTCATTTAAGGCGAAACCAGTTGAAATCATGGAATGTACAAGGAATGTTATAAAAAAAAGGCTACTATCATGATCATAGTTTCTTGTAGAAATTCCTAGTTAGAGAAAGCTATGTGGAAACTTTAGGATATGATGAAGAATAATTATCTTCATTTATTTTTACCTTCATGAAATGTTTTGAGTGAAAATTCATTTTGAGTGGGGTAGAATGTAACACTTTAGGTTTCTATGATTTTTATTTATTTTTTTTAAAAAAAAACTAAATTTTCATTTATATATTTCCAAAAAAGATAAGCCAAACATATCTTTAACACAAAACGTACATGGAGTATGCTACCCAGAATATCGATTTGGTGTACCATACATGCATCACTGATGTTTCTATGAAACATCATTTGAGTGTTATAATTTTTTAAATAAGATAATTATAACCTAGTTATTAAATTTTTTTATATAATAGTAAAAATACTTTTAAAATATTTTCTATAGTGGTTTTACAGAAGCATTTTTTTGATAATGAATGATATACTTTTTGGTAAGGTCTTTTAATGTTTTAAATACTGCTTTATCGAATAAACTTCTTTTAAGGCCCTTCCTTGAAAAATAATAAAGATAATTTTATAAGAATTTATAATTATAATTTGATAAAATTAATGTAATTTTTTGAATTTAGAATGTCGAAGTTGTTATAGGGATATATTTTTGGGAATTTTTCTAGAAACTCTATTTTGGATGAATAGTAAAAAATATAGGAATTTAATTTGAAACTTCTTTTTCAAATAATTTATTATTAAGGGTAAATAATATTTTAATTGGGTTTAAAATTTAAATTATATTATATATTTATCAATTAATCCTATTTTGGTAATTAGAATCAATTTCACTTTGAAATTGATCATAAAACATTGCATGCTTTTGATCATTTTTGCATTAAAACCCAGCAATGTCGACCTCACAATGTGATTAATTTGAAATTAATTTCTACAAAATATATGATTTCAATTTGGAAAATGTGATTCCATATTGAGAATCATCATAATTTATAATTTATAATAAGATCCACTATGTTTTTTACAAAAAAGTATTTGTGATGTAATTAAAATTATTAACAAATATTATGGTCAATTTAATCATAATGATGGACTAAACCACAACATTAAGACCCAAATGACATATAACCATTTTGTAAAGACATTTTATGTTTCTATTTCGACCCAATACTCTATTTACTTGACATGGAACCACTATTTTATAAAATTAAATAAAAATTGAGGGTCGGGTTCACTTCTTTTAAAATAATACATAACATTCCACCCCACCATTATAAAAGGCCTCCTTTACTCCCACTACCTCATAATTCTCAATCCCCCTATGTTCATCACCAATATGACCAAATAACTCCAAAAAATAAATCCCTTTTAACTTTAATCATCCAATTATGTTAAAATCAATCCACAGAATCCTTTTGGAATAAACCAACTGAGTTACCCGATTAAGAGGTAACACCATCCCATAAACTCCTTTATTTTATTTCCATTATCCACTCTTTAAAATCATCATATTACACCATTTTATAACAAACCTAGATTAATATATATACTATTATGTTGTTATTTCATGTATTCAACCTACACTTACCCACGCTCTTATCTATTGTATAACGAACATAATATTTACGTGTATGGCGGACTATCACCTCACTAAATTGTGATTGTTAAATTTTTTATTTACCACCTCTCATCAGGGTAATTATGATGGATTTTTTTAGTCTTTATTATATATAATATTTATTATTTATTTAATCTCTTATATTTATTTTACCACAATAGTCTATATACATTTCATTTTGTGTTAATACGGTAAAGTCATTTGAGGAAGTGTGGACTACCGCCCTCAGAAAGTGATGTGATTCATTAATAAACTACCTGAAATGTATTTATAATATATTTGATAATTATATATGATATATATGATATAATAAAGATACATTAATAATTATAAATATATATATATGAATTTTAGTTTCTTTCTTCTAACCCAATACTTAAATGGAAATATTGTTCATCCGTACATACTGCATACTATCTCCATGAATGGAGTATTCATTTCGATGAATATATATTATATGGTTTGATATAAAATAATTATACTAGATATAAAGGATATTGATATTACGGTTTACTTTCTGGAATCATGATATAATTATATAAGGAAGAACAATATAACAAATTAAGACACAAGCGAAAAACAAATCGAATATTATCCGAAGTGAAGCCTTTATATAGAATGGTTTACAAGTGGGTAATATAAGGTCATAATCAAACCATATAAGGTATAATATATAAAAATATGGTTTTGTAAAAAAAAATAAGTTTATATTTATTATACAGGTGGTTTGAACATGTACGGCGAGAGTCGAGACACACGGTAAGGGGATTTCATCTCACTTTTTTATTTCTGTGATATACATGCTATGTTCACCACTATTTCATTTTTCATAGTGTATGTACTTACCATGATTTTATAATATTTATATTACTCTTAAATTTATGGGCATTCACATATATATTTTATGATCTTTTATTCATTGTGTTTATTTTTCAAATGTTACCAAATCAGTAAAATTGGATTTTCTCAATTTTACTTCATCGGGGATTATGTTTTTGTATATCCCCAAATTATTTTTTGAGGTGTATGTAAATCTATTTTAAATGTTATATATGGATTGTGCTTTTTATAATGATATTTTAAGCTTCATGTAATTTAATTTTCTAACATGGAGAGTATGATCCCAGGTAACTAAGTGGTATGCGTTTTTTTGAACAGTCTCATTGATTTTTGAGGTCGTTAGTGATTATGTCTCTGATGAAATCTTATGGTCTATATCTCAATAATATTCACGAGTATCCTTATCCTATGATATTTCAAGATTTTATCATGTATTAGTTCCATTTTTATGACCTTTAGAACTTATGATAAGGTTTTTAAGTAAAATATGACAATCTCCCTCTCATCTGTCAGAAATATATTTTTTCGCAAATGTTTTCCAAAATATTTTCAATGGATCCTTGAATATAATTTTCAAGGAAAAAGTATTTTAAAACTTATTTATTATTTTCAATTATACCTTTATAAATATTTCAATATATTTTAAAGGAAAAATTTTCTCAAATGAATTTTTGTAAAAAAACATTTTTCAATGACGAAAGGATATTTTCGTCACTAAATGTTTTTATGTGATATTTCAAAATTATTTCCAATATAATATAACATCCATTGGTTTTAATCCAGCCATTATTGAGAAGTTAAAAAATGTTTCAATTCAAATTATTTCTTTAAATATATTATATTTTGATGTCATGATTTTTATGAAACTCGTCTCTCTTTCATGGGTTATATGATTTTGAAACCAACATCTTTTATAAATTTATGTTTATAATAAAATTATTATGAAAACATATTATTTTTAAATAGGTTATGATATGATTACATTAATATGACACCCATTTAATTTCATGGGTTTGAAAATTATATTTTTTTAATGATCATGTAGAACATGTAGGTATAATTTCACTATAAAATGGTTGGGACTTATATCTCCCTCCAATAAATTTTCGAAAAGATTTATATCCCTTCAGATAGACATGGATGAAATGAGAAATTATCTCAACTTAGTAAAATAGTGATAGAGTGAGTGTAAACCTGATTCCTTAATGGACCTTTTATACTAATATGGAATTGATAGCGATGCCTTGGATAATATTAATATCATATTATATGCTTGTTTTTTCCCACTTCTATGTCTGATTGAAATATTTTTCTTTCATGTAATATGTTCTTTGTTTCTTTATAATACAGTTTTTATGAACTACTATGATTTACAAAATGATTCATGTATATGACCTTTGATATACAGGGTATGATGTTCTATTATCACGACCATGTTCTCGTATCTCTATGCTAATGATTATTCTTACACATGCCTCATTACTACACTTATTGATCTTATGAGCTCGACCCTTTTATTGTTTCTTCCCCAAGTTATGAATATATGTATTATGTTTTATATTTCAAAGAAGGGAGATAGTCAAGAATAACCTATTGAGTGTTGATATAGATCCTTTATGTATAGGTGTTTATGATTTCATGTTTCCAAAGGAAATAAACTAGTACTTTCTTTAGGTGATTGTTTGTGTAATGTTTTACGTATTATGAAAATGTGATGTGATGTTAATTTATTTCATGATTAGGGTAATTATAATGACCCTTTTAACATTATAATGGTAATAAAATGTAATCAAACTTATCATACATTTATGATAAAAATGAAATGGAAATTATAATATGAAAATTTTGATATAAGATATATAATTATTTTTTTATATGTAATTTCAACAACTTATGAAGACATATTTTAAATAGAGGAAAACAATAATTATTTTTAAAGAAAAATACTTATTATGTTTCTAAAATGGTAATCATGGGTTTAAAAAATAACACATATTATTCTAAAATGATTCATATTACTTTATAAATATAAATCATTTAGATAAAAATATATTCAACTTTACATAATTCATTATTTTTGAATAATTATTTCATAAATGTGACATTTTAAAATTAGTACATTCATGTATTTTAAAGAAATACAAAATAAATATAATGATAACTATTTTTATTTAGAAGATTAATTTTAATATATTAATTTTTATTATTCTAATTTCATATAAATTAAAAAATAAATTAGTGTTAATATAATATTCCAAATATATTTTATCAAATATATATTAAGTTTCATAAAACAAACAACATAAAAATTTAATTTTATAAAAAAATACCTAAAATGATATCTTAAATTTTATCAATGTATTTGTAATTAAATATTAGTTATCATTAAATATAAAAAAGTGATATGTGAAGAATAAAGTTGATAAATATGTTAATAAATTAATTTATAAATTCTTATGTTATCCTAGTTTCTAGTCACATATCCTCTTATGATATCTGCATAATATATAAACATGGTCTTATTTTGGTGTTGTGTATGAAATAATATATTTCATATATTTTGTTTTATTGTGAAAAATAAGATTTAAAAATAATTGACCATTACATCAAGTATAATTAAGATACATCCCACTAGGAAATTTACATTCATTGAATTTTTTATGAATCTTGATTTTTAACTCCAATTGTGGGATTTTCTATCATATTCAACACATTGAAAACATGTCTCTATATTATGGATGGATATTGAGTGGTGAATTTTTCTGTCGATATAAAATGATACCAACTATCTAGAGACAAAAAAATTCATAAGAAGATGTATCTATGAATGTTTTTCTACTCCAATCAGAAGTGAAGAAAATTCCCATTCTCAATATTATTGAATATTTTCTTTAAAAAATTAATTAATATTTGTGAAACATGTAATGTGGATCATTCATTGTAAATAAGAAAGATAGAACAGAAAATCAATCAAGGAGTTTTAGGGGACAAGAAGGCTAAAGAATTATTGTTCTAGATGAACAATATATTCAATTTCCATATTAACCTAGAAGAAATAAATGTAAATATAATATTTTATATGAACTAATAAAAGGTATGATACTGGTTGGACCTATATTTTTAACCGAAGGATCATAAAGGTCTCACCATGGAATTATTTCTGGTATTTTTTAATTAATAATATTATCCCCATACATTTCATGTGTTAAGGATGACTCATTTCATATATACTGATAAAATAGATTATTCAATTCTAGAATACATATCATTATTAACGTACTAATATCAATTTTCATCACAAGTGGTAGCTATTGAATCTATTTTTTGACATGACTATTTTAGTGACTATTTTGAGTGAACATTTTATTTATTATGGTGATTTTATACATTAAAAATTATATAGTCATTGTTGACATATTGATAGGGGAATTTCAGGGGAAATTAGTGGAAAAACTTTAATCGTCCATCAAATCATCGTTAGACAATACTCCCTTAGAACTTATCATAGGAGGTTGATCTAATCTAATATTAGTAATGAACATGATATAAAATATTCAATTTCAACATATAGTACCTCATTAATTACCAAAAAATAGGGTTTTTCCAATGTGGTTCTTTTAACCATATCAAGAGGTAACTTACTACACCACTTTGAAAATTCAATAAATTGGACAAATGGTCTACTCATACATTTTTTTAGGAACCCAATGAATTCAAATATTATATATAATTCAAATTTAACTAAAACAAAGTATGTTCTACCTTGTTGATATCGTCAATGTTTCCTATATACACTTTTTTTTACAAGTCAAATTCATTCTAGTAACATATCCATATCCCTACTCGATCACTCTTGGTGTGAGGGATGGAAAAATTCATTAGTGGTAGCCTGATTTATTTGTATATCAAATTATAGTATTATTAATGATTTATTTTCTCCTTCGACTATGTGATGCATGATTCTTTATATATATAAATTAATAAAAGTATTTTTGACGCTAGTTCCTTCAAATATTTTATTTACTTTTATGTGGGGACTAAAATGGTGTTACATGTGGAAATGATACCTTTTGCCTTGAGAACCTGAACACCTCTCAGGAAATGAATGTTTAGGATATATAAGTGTACAACTTGTTTTTTCACCAAAGTTAATATCAGTTTTCTATGATATTTCACTATCATATATATTTGTATTTTCTATTTTACTGTGTTGATATACAATTTAAGGGAATTCAAAAATTGTAATGGTTTCATTCAGATAACTCGATGAATATATACATTTGTATAAAGAGGAATTGGATGAAAATTATTAGTGGGTATGAGTATCAATGGAAATTGTAAATAGTCTCTTATATTGGATAGAAACAGTGGCATTGCGATGTTTTGATGAAATCAAAATTATGTGTCTTCCTTAAATAGTGAATTAATTCCATAATGTATTTCTTTGATATTTTTTTGTGATGTCATGTGAATGAGAAGTGGTATTTTCCATTGATTTATTAATGCAAAGAGATCATATTTCACATTATTTATTAAGAATGGAACAAAAAAATTTCATGAAATTAAATTCTAGTTGGATTGATTATATAAAAATGTATTTTTATAAATAATTACATCACTGTTGACTACATCAATGTTTTTTACAAGAAGAAAAATAATAAATTTAAACAATGTAATGATTATTGAAATCTTAATAATTTTTTTATAATGAATCAAAATTATATTTTCCAAATTTTTTATTATATGATCAATTTAAGGGTCCTAAATTGTTCTCCATGATTTATTTTTGAGTTGCGAACCAAAAAATATTAGTTAAAATGATGTATATTAAAAATAAATATTTTAAGAGTCTATAGGCCTATATGAGTACTTAGTATTTCTCTTTGATATTAATAATTCACAAGTATTATTCATGGAATTGATGAACATATATTTAATAGGTATAACAACTCATATTTGGTGGGTTTTGTTGAAATTTCTTGTTTATTACTGAACCAAAAGACACCATGCTTGAAACATATATATTAACAAAAAAAATTTAAGATAACCCTCTTAACAAAACAATATTAATGTGTGACATTAGGAGAAATAATTATTATTCCTTTGATATTTCATATATAATAGATGAAAATCGATTGATACAATAAAAATCATGGCTTCCCTATATTAGAAACAACAGATATATTTCTTCAAGATAAAAATATATATTTTCATAGTATGACAATACTATTTTTTTCTGATATTTATCATGTTTAGCTGCACCTATGTTGGAATTACATGGAAGGGTTTTAAATTATAATGAGATAATGAATGTCAATAATCATTTAGAAGGTTTAAGGATCAACTTTTCCCAACACCAATGTGATTTTGAATTGTATTGAATTGGGGATATGTGGTATAGTGTGACGTATATGGATTTAGGTTATGTTGTATCTTTATATATGGAAATTGTTCCATACCTTACAATCAGAACAACAATAGATACATGAATAGAAATATCGAATGCATGTTCCAGATTTGGATTTTGTTTTCTAGGAATTAATAACATTTTTTCAGTACATCTTTTTGGTAATGTTCCCAGTATTCAAAATCTATGATATCTTTGAAATAATATTATCAATAAATTACCCATGGGTGAGGAATATGAATGGAATATCTCCAGATATTTTACGTTGACATTTATTATATTTTTAGGCATTGAAATTCTATATTAAATTTATATAGTCACAAATACTATAACCATGATTCTAGAGAGGCCTATAATCAGTGTAAACTATTATGGGTAATAACTATCATTCACATAGAGTTTACAAAACCTATATATACCCTTATCTAGTTTAAATTCACATGTATCCCTAACTTAGTGGAGTAAGACAAGGAATCTCAAAAGTAAGACCCCCAGAACAGTGTAATTAGGCCAAACCACAATAGTGGGGAGTTTATATAAATATGGATGATGGATTATCTATCAATGTAACACTCCCAATATTATATATAAATTCATTATTATAATTAAAAATTTGTCATTTTTTATTTTAATCTATTTGAGAAAATTCAAGAAGATATTTAGAAGATGTATCATGTTATAAAGAACTATTTTTAGTTAATGGGAATGAATCAATGTTTAACTGAGTATGTGGGAATTTTAATAATCAATTATCAAGGATTTTATAATCATGAACAAGTAGTTTTCATGTTGATATTTTATTAGAATACTGCATTATTTTACTTACCTTGGTCTCCTAATAATTAATGACGGTCCAAAAACACAATTTCATATTGGTTATTTTCAATAAACTAAAAAATATTATTTGAATCATTATAATTTGTGAAAATAATTTGTTTGATGAGTTAGAAAATCTCAATATTTGACAGTTAGTAATGTTTCATGAGATACCAAAATTAATTTTCTTTGAATTATTCCTTAAGCATAACTCTTTATTTTGGCTGTCTTTATGACAAGTCCTTGAGAAGATACTTTGACATGAGCATGACATATCATTCTCAAAGTGATCTATAGTATGAGAATACTATTGAAACATTGTAAGATATAATAAGATAATTAATTATTGGAATTATTGGAGTCTTTGTGTTTGGATCGTTTTTCCATCTACATATATTTTCTTTAACAATAGTAATCATAAATTGATTCATATGTCACTTTTTTAAGCACCCCATAACTAATGTTATTAATACCCATATTATTGTGTGGATATTAGTTATGTAACAATCCAAAATGTTATCAATGATATTTCCATTTTTATAAACGTGTTACATATTATAAAACACAGACATCACATAGATAAACTAATAGAAACAATATTCTCTAAAATTAATAATTAGATAAGTGGTATTTATAAAAATTAAAGAAGCCATATAAACTAAATAGCAACATCATATTTAGGTTTTCAATGTGACTATTTGTAATATTATTATAATCAATAGAACAGAAACCTTAACAATCAAAGTGTAAATAAAATTTAATAATCTTATATATTAAAATGATATATTTATATATAGGAATATATACATAAAAGATTTCAAAAATTGAAATTTTGTGTTGGTATTTTTGTGAAACATAAACGTTTATTTACAATATTATAATTAATGTAATGATTTAAAGTGAACTTTTTTTCATTAAATATATTCATAAATTAGAATTTTGTTTTTATATATTTATAATATAATTTTATGAAATGTTTATTTACATTTTAATGTGTCATAAAATCTGTTATAATGTTAAAATCAATATCATTTAGATAAATAATGATTTAAATAAAAATAACTATTTCTTATATTTATAAAGATATTTTCATAAAATGGTTTCCAATTTTGTATTCTACATTTTAAAAATGGTTGGGGTGAATATTTTGTATTATTTCTAAAATAGTTCAATTTTTCTTAAATAGAAAAATATAGTATCTTAATGGATTTTACAAATACATGAATTATGGAATCATGGATGATTTACTAATGATGTAATCACCCATTCTTTAACAATAACATAAACAATTACTATATATAGACATGGTAATCAATAATATTGTTCTTATTAATCCAATATAAGAAATAAGTGAATGAAATAATCTAAAACACCCATATCCTCCCTCTATAAGTTCCACCCCTCAACACCGCTTTTCCTCAAACCTCAAAAGATTTAAAGATTATCTAAATTCTACCCAATTACCTTCCCATACCTATTACACACATCTAGGAGCACCGTTTCTCAATAAAATACCAATCTCTAGTTTTTTAGGAGGTTTCCAAGGAGATGTTATACAAGAGGCAAAATCCCCCACGTGTCTCTTTTAAATTATTCCTTCCTTCTATCTCATAATTCACTACAAAATAAAAATTTAAATAATAAAATTAGTATAATATATATACTATAATTTAATTATTTGAATGTAATATCCAACATAAAATCCCTTCTCTTTTCCATTAATTAAAATTTGAAAACATCATCTATGAGGTGTCGATTCACCTTCTTTGTGGATGATGAGTTTTAATTTTCCATTACCGCATTAGAGTCTGGACATAAAACATTTATTATGGTTAAACCATATTGAAACATGTCAAATATATTTTTTTATGTTCTATATCATATATATATATAATATTAACTAATAAAAAAATATTTTGTAATTATCAACAAACTGGAAAACTGAACTAATCAATTTTCATTTACATCTTGTCAGATGAATCATTCACATATCTGAAAAAAAAATTGTATGGGATCATTTAAAATTTAGGAAATATATTAATATTATATCATAATACATCATGATTTTTTCTCCTTGTGTCAATAACTACTATAATTAAACTCAAGAGAACCGATAATGAAATCACGAAACTAAAACTCCTAAAATGACAAAATTGAATGTTATAACTCATAAATAAATCATTAAATTAAATTAACGAATTTATAATAAATAATATTAATTTGTAAAAGGTTATCAATAATTTAATTAATTAATATATTTTGATTACCAAATATATTATGTCCAATTGAATAACACTTTCGTACATAAGGTAAGGAATTCTCATAGAACATACATTTTTTCTTTCGGGTTATTCTTTCTCTCTCTATAAACAAATTTATCCCTCTATTATTTTTGTATATTTATTTTAAATTCTTTTTACATGTTGCAAAAACATGTATCTATATCAATGCATCTTTATTTTATGGGGGCATATATGTTTTATATGGTTCCCTTCTCAATTTCTCATGATAAGAAAGCTTGATTAAAGGGAACTCTTCCATTTCATACCCATTCTCATGTCCAGTCCATAATCGGTTTTAATCCACCATTAGTTTTCTAAAATTTCTCATCTTTTCATAAAACATTATTTTTGTTAATTATTTTTTTATAAAAAATATTATTATTTTATATGTTTTATAGAATCTTAAATATTTACCCTTAAACTCCACTAAAGTAGATCATTCATAATGTTTCATAACAACGCATTTTATATCTTTTCACTTTAGTTTTACATCAATTATCATGACCTATTATTTTTTCACTTATTAATGTCCATGTATTATTTAAATACATTATTTTGATGACATAATATTGATACACCCATTTGTTATGACATATGACATGATTATGATATCCACTTCCTTCCACGGGGAACCATTATGGTTATTCCTTGTGATTTATTCTTCGTGAGACACACATATTATTGAACAAGTAATGATTAGGGTGTCTATATAATAATCTAATTCATTGGGTAATGATTATTTCACAAGACATCAAGTTGGGATACCGATTAAACCTAATTCTTCTTGGGGACTTTGTTCACTATGTGATATAGTCTGGGAGGTTGGCCATGAATCATGTTTTTGTTAGGTTTTATGTTCCTTCCAGATTCATATGATTCCAAGATTACATTTTCCCGTTCTCCATATTTTTTTATTCCATGTATTTATTCTTGTCCCATGCCATTATTATGTCATCATGTTACGACTTCTAACTCAATTGGTATTCTTTATTTATATGTATATTAACATAATATGATTTTTATCTCATAACGTTGTTTTATGTATTCCCAAGGTTATCCTACGAATTTTCAAGAACACAGTGAATGTTCAGATCTAATTGTGTATTATTAATATAATGTTTTTTATTCTAATTCCATGTTTCAATTTTATGTTCCTAGACATCCAAAGACAATATAATTTATGATCCTTGGTTTTTATTTCATGGTAAATTATGCCTAAAATCATGTAATAATATGGGTAAAATGGTAGGGTCTCTATGGTTCTAATCATATAAAATGAAAGAATGCGATACTTGGGAACTATAATGTGTTAGTGTTAGATGAATTATAGATCTCTACCCAAGGGATTCATAATGAATGGTCTTCCACTGTGGAGGGTTGTCTATCCAACCAAGGAGGTGTATCCACCCATGGAGTTCATTGATAAGTATCAATTATAGTCCACTAAAAATAAACACAATGTGAAATTATTAGTATTATAGCATGTGTACTTATGTTTTGACATTAGGACCATAAAATTTTTTTAATAAACCAAGGTATAATTCTTTCACCATTGATAACCTATATTGGAACACTGATAATCACTTGTTATGATATAATTTTCCTTTTCATGTTTATACTTATACATTAAAAGTTTCATTTTTTCATTATTATTAAATTAGTATTCAAGTGACCATAGTTATATTTTTTCTATATAATAATTGGAAATGGGAGAAGTACCCACACTTTTTTAAAAATTACTATGTTAGAAGAAATTTTGAGGGAGAAATTTCATAATTATGGAAGAATATAACAAACAAATATTTTTTAAAGGTAATTTCTGTTATTATAATTTTTTTTCATAGTATAAAATAGAAAACATCACATAAATAACCTAATCAATACATTATCCTCCTAAATTATGAAATAAATAAGTGGTTTTTATAGAAACGAAGGAACCTATACCATAGGAATTGTATCAGTTCCATTGAAATATTATTATAATAGTTAGAAATAGTACTCATATAATTAGAATACAATCCTCATCTATAAATTTTTATAAAATTTTTTGGAATCATATAGATTAAAAAATTATATTTTTATATATAAGAAAAAATATATATATGTTTTAAAAATAATAAATTAAGTGTTGGTATTTTTGGAAACACAAATGATTATTTATAAGATTATAATTAATGTAATTATGTAAAAGAAAAATTATTTTTATAAAATATATTAACAAATTATAATTTTATTGTTTTCTAATATAAGTGAATTTTATTAGACATTAATTACTTTTTCAATGTTTCATAAAATCAATTATAATATAAAAATATGTAATTTTCAAATAAATGATAATTATAATTATGAATTAAATTTATCATATCTAGAAAAAAATTCATAAAATAGAGACTTTTTTGGTACTAAACGTATTGATAAATGGCCTAGTTTTATTTTTAAATTTTTTCTAAAATAATTGATTTTTTGTTGAATAGTGAAATACATAAATTAATTATCTTTAAAAATACATGAATTATTGATTCTTGGATGATTTATGGATGAGTTAATCACCCATTGTTTTGAAGTATTCATTACTATATAACATATATATTCCTAAGAATCTAAAGATTTGATAGTCTTGAGCTAAAATAATAAACAATTGAATAAAACAATATAAAAAACCTCTCTCCTGCAACTATAAATTTCACCCCTCACCACTCCTTCTCACACCCGAAAAGACTTCATTATTAACCAAATTTTTCCCAATTAACCCCCCAGGACTCTTCCCTATATTCTGGACCTTATGGTCTCAACAAAATATCAAACTCTATTTCTTAATGAGGTTATCAAGGAGTAGTTATACAAAGGTAAAATAATCCACCTTTCTCTTTTAAATTCTTTATTCATTCTACGTCATACTTCCCTCAAAAATCCAATGTTATGTGATAATTCTAGTATCATATATATAAAATAATATTATTTTGATAATGGAATATCTATCATTAACTCCCTTCTGTACAAATGTAAACATCATCTGTAAAGTATTGATTTTCCACCTTTAAGGACGATGAGTTTTTGTTTTCTATTAAAACATTCAAAGAAGATCATAAAAATAATATAATTATTATAATAGATTTAAAATGTATTTTATAACTTGTTTCATGTTATATAACTAATATATCAAATTAATATTACATAATAAAAAAACTATTTCTTGATGATCGAAAAACCGCCCAAATAAACTACTTTTTTATTTATGTTTAATCAAATAAATAATTCACTTATTTGATATAAAAATGATAATTGGTACCATTTAAAATTATGTAATTATATTAATATCATATCATTCCACTTATTTTTTTCATACATTTTTCAAAAACTCCCATAATTAAACTCAACGAAACCGACAATTAAAACATGAAATGACTACACAGGAAATGATAAAATTAAATCTTATAACTCATAAAAAATGAAATTAAACAAATTAATTAAAATAAAATAAATAAAATAGTTGTTAAAAATGATCTATTTTATTTAATTAATCTATCTATTTTTATTATCATGGATATTAAATGCATGTGCAAGACACTTTAGAATATAAGGTAAGGTATTTACTTCAAACCTCGATTTTTTCAATGGATTACTCATTCTCTATCTTTAAACAGATTTATCGCTTCATTATTATTATATAATTATTTTAAATTATGATTAAATGTTCAAAAAGTATGTATCCTGATCAATTAATCTTTGTTTAATGGGGAAATATATATTTGATAAGGTTTCCTTCTCAAATTCTCTAAATAATCAAACCCTGTTAAAGAGAAAATACTCATTTCATACATATTGTTATGTATGATATTAAATCTATTTTACGAATGCATTGTTTTTCAAGAATCACTCATTTTTTGAGGTAAAAATTACCCTTTTTATTTATAGTTTTATAAAAAGATATTCTTTTTCCATTTAAAATACTCTTTAATATTTTCTAGTAAACAACACTAAAGTGCCTCATTTCTAATGTTTCTTAAACACAGGTTTTACATATTTTCACTTCCTTTTGACATCACCTATTGTAATCTATGAATAGTTTCCCATATAAACGTCCAAGTATGATTTAAGTACATTTTTCATGGAAATAAAATTGATACGCTCATTGGTTATTCATAATGACATGATTATGATACCCACTTCTTTCCATGGGAAACCCTTACGTTTATTCCGTATTATTGATTCTTCATGTGGAACACATATTTAGGGGCATTTTATGATCGGTGTTCCCAAATATAAATATAATGAATTGGGTAATGTTTAGTCCCATGAGACATCATTTTGGAATAGGGAGTAAACATAAATCATTATGGGACTTTGTCCCCATCTGATATAGTCTTGGTAGTTATCCTTGGCTCATGTTTATGTCATAATACATGTTTCATCCATATCTAAATTGTGGGATGAATACAAATTTCCATGTTTTATATGTTATGTTTCTCTATTTTCATCCTTGTTTCATTCCTTTTTATGTCATCTTTTCATGACTTCAATCTAATATGTTATTCATTATTCCTATATTTATTCCCTTATTAGGGTTTTTTATCTTCTACCTTGTGACTATGTAATCCGCGTGTTATCCAATCAATATATTAGAGCTTAGAAACATTTAGGTGACTATTATTTATTATTAATATATATATATATATTATTTATTCTAGTCCCATGTTTTCTGTTTTATGTACCTAATCATTCAAATAAACTATAATTTATGATCTTTTTTTGTATATGATGATTAATTATTCCTGAAATTGTATTATAACATTTTTAAAAGTATAGTGTCAATATAGATTAAACCTCCATAATTGTTATTAGTGAATTTCATAGGAAAATGAGAAGTTCTATATGTTACGAAAATAAATTGAACTAGATGAGATATATTATTAGTCAACCACTGATCACTATCATTTCACATTATGCATTGATATAGGTGATAATATTTATTGTGAGTATTTCGAAGGATAAGGATTAAGTTTTTAGTTAATAATGGATTGATATCTCTTTAATATGGGAGACCATTTGAGATTCATGAGAAAATTAGTGAAGTTTCATATTGGTTGTCCTTACCACCATTATTTACATTAGTCCATTATATTTTATATATATATAGAATAATAACTAATTGAATCCAATTGACGTTATTATATGAAATTGTATGACACTTGAGCTTGATGCAATAATTTTTTAAACTTTGATATGAAATATGGATACTACAGATTTTTTATATATATGTATCTTATTTATATAAGTTTTATGGAAATATAGAATTTTTTTCTAAATGGACATGTCAATAGATGTAGTTTATTATATAATAATGGCAAGAAAATGTCAGAAACACCAAAACCTACAACTCCATTAACGTGAAAATCTAAATGGATGGAAGAATGTAAAAAAAAATTCTTAGGTTATGTTACATTATGATGGTATTATTTTAACATTTCTCTTCAATGACAATGATATAAGATATTTAGAGGTATTATTGGATTGAAAAAAGGACTCTATGATTTTATAGGTCCACGATGCTATAATATTATGTGGGTTGGATGGGTCCAAATCATGTAAAGGTAGTTCTCATTTATAATCAAGGTACCAAACTTCATGTATGTCTATTTTTTAGATTTATAAAGATTGTTTATCATGCATGAGGTTCATTGTGTTAGGATTCTCGGGTAAGGGTCTATGTTTGATTATATTCATGGTACTGATCATGTCTGAGGATCTAGGTGTGACAGATTTTATGTTAGGGTACATGCATAAGGGGTTTATGTGTAAGGATTTTTTATTCCAATATCATCTCGTAAGATTCTATTCCTAAGGTACTTTGATATTGTGTATTTTAATGAGCTCAAATAAGGGTGAGTGTTTTGAGATTTTTTTGGGGGATAAGTATACCAAAATCCATGGACTATTTCAAAGGGTTTTTATGATATGGAGGGTCACCTGTGTGAAACTGGAAAACAAATTCCATATAAGTGGGTATGGTTTCTAGGGTCGGTATGAGCATGGTCTTTATTTTGGTTATTTACCAATAATAAAGGTCAGCCTATTATTTCATGGATGAAGATGTGGTGGGTCTAAAACAATAATTTATTTCCTAAAACATTGTTTTTTACCAAATGGGGACTTTGGGGCCAGCCTTATGCATGAAGTTAAAAAAACGACATGGATAGTATCCATAGAGTGGTCTATTTTTGAGTTCCAATCATCTATTGATTTATAGAATCCAAAATGGCTATCATGTTTTGGTAGTTAGGAGTTTACACATTTTATTGGAAACCCATGTATGATATTTGTGCTGGATCCTTTACCAATTTTCATTTAATTACTTCCCAAAAAACTTATCTTTTGATCTTTTATTTTTTGGGAACATTAAATTGAGTCTTCTATTGGAATTTTGTGATTCTATACTCATTCATGAATACCTTAAACATAGTTATTGATGAATAAATAGGATATGTATATCTATTCTCTTACACATTACTTATTTGAATAACATGAAATATTTTTAGATCATAGTTAAATAAATCTAATGAAAAACGAATCTTTTAGACAATCTTTTTTAGTATATTGGTTCTAGTAATTTTTTAAACCATTTTTGTCTATTATAAACTCATAGGAATCAGATTTTTGTGATTTCATATAGTATTATAAGGGGACTTAATGGTTCTAGATTATTTGTCATGTCGTTTAGGGTATATTTGTTTATATCACTATGAGATGCCTTGGGTAGGCGGAACATGTGTTATACTCATGGGTTGTGTCTATTTTGGGGACCCTATTGAAAGGGGAATGCTATGGATGCCTAAAATGGATTTGTGAGGGAGAAATTAGTTTAATAACATGGTTATTTTATATCATTATATTTCTATAATTTTCTACATAAGATATATTTATTCTGGTCATTTTGTTTTTACTTTTTTTCTAATTTAGCATGTTATTTTCTATAAAGTGTTTATAGGGCATATCTATTGGATTAGATAATAGGATTTATAATCCCACCTTAATATAAAAATTGGATCATTAAAACAAGGTGATTATCATTATATATGTAATTGAAAATTTTAATACTTTTCTAGGGGAGAACCTTGTGGAACTGGTTTCTATTACCCGTTGATGGAGCTCAATGTTGTTCAGAAAGCTCTGATGGATGTCATTCCACAATTGACACATGATTTTTCATTCAATATTTTGAGTTTATGAATATATTTTGTTATTATTTATATGTTTTATATTTAATTAATATCTTATTATTTAATTAGAGTTTGTATGTATGGTTTTCCTTAATCAATAATGTTTTTATATTTTGTATTTTTTCTGTTTCCTATTCCTTGTAGGTTTCTGTATGTGGGTAAATAAAATAAAAAAAGCACTTAACCAAAGAATTTATTTATTTACTTTAGTGTCTAAGGGGGGAACCTAATTATTGTTGAACCCTAATATTTCCCAGGCCAATGGTCTTGGGTCGGGATTTTATAGAATTAATGGACACAAGTATTTCTAGTTTCACAAAATAAATCATTTCAACAGTATAAATTTTAAAAAATTATATTATTAACTATGATTTGAAATATCATCATATATAATTTTCCATATGTTCCAAAATTATTCTAAAAAATTATTTCAATTAATTTATATGGAATGTATCTTTATGTTCATAACCTTTTTTATGATTAAATACCTTTATTTTAAGGTTATCCTTATATCTCAACAAATTGACCCAAAAAATAACTTTTTCATAAGTATTCATATGCAACTAATAGGTTTCAGGCATTTAGAAAATTTGAAGTGATCCTATAATTAATTTCATTTATTATACATTATTTCATCCTGCATAGAAAAAAATATAAATATCTATATTAGAAGAATTCATGATTTTATTAAAATATGTACAATAAATTTCCATTATTCCAATATAAAATTCATGTTCTTTTGTAGTTTACACTAGAGAAATCATATTTTGATAATGGACAATTAATTTATTACAAATATCTTGATTTTATAGATTGTTTCTTGAACAACATCAGTGGATGATATATGATTATTGGTTGTAATAATTTTAGGAATAAAAACAATTTCCCTTCACAATAAAATTTGAGAATATTAAACCATTTGAACTCAAAATCCTAATAAAACCTAGTATTTCCAATATCAAAAAATGAATGAGATTTGGGATCATAAAATTTTAAACCCCATACCCTTTAGGATATTTATAATAATAATACATTGATGATTTAGTGTCTAATTTCATTTCATTTTTCCAAAATCTCATTTCCTCAGAAAAACAACACCAAATGTGAATATGTTTAATACAAGGATTTATTCACCTTTGGACATCAAAATGGGGTATTACATTTTATTGTTTTAAAACTATTAAGTAGTTATTGGATTAAATTTTTCATTGACCCTAATAGATTCATTTATTAATAACAACTAATCATACCTCTTATAAAATCTCTAATATTTATACTTTTCATCATTACAAAACAATTAATTCTTATTCATATTAGACTTTTTTGTTGTAAAATACCCACATTGACTCTAAAGGATCAATTAGGGATAGAGATATTAAAAAACAATGAGAAAATATATTTAGTCTTCTAGATTATAATAGTATTTGAAGAAAGATTGGATTTATTGGTAATAAGGATGTGGAAAGATATGTTCTTATGATAAATGCTTTTTTGGTGGTCATGTCACTATTTTATATTCAGGTTTTGTGATCACGAAATGCCTAATGTGACTAACATTGAATTACACCTATCATAGATGATTATTGAAATTATAAGGCCTATGAAACTCTATTTGTCTATTTGAAATTGGTGGTAAATATAATGAAATAAATATAATTTTATAGTTTCATAGTGTTATGGATGGAGCTACTTGATTATAGTAGATTTATGTAATTAGATAACCTTGTTGGACCATGTTTATATAAGAGGTGGTACCAAATTGGCGAGAAATTGATAAATAATCCGAGTTATTGATCTATGTGGATTCATTTTCCAAATGATTTAAAATTATTTAATTCTAATAAATGAAATTGTGAAATATTTTCTCCTTTGGACATAAGATTATGGTTCAAAAAATATAGCCTTGTTTTGTTATTTTATCAATTAATTTTCCTACAATAATTTATATTAAATTATATTATTGTTATTTAGTAATCATTATTGAGTAATTCTACATTGAAGTAGTGATTAGTGTTATAGTTTTTCACCCCTATTTTTATATATTTATGTTCTAAGGATTCCTTGTAGTGGTCAATATCTACCAAAGAGATCATATTGTGGATAAAAATATTATCTACGATGTTTTGTTTGGAACTATCAATAGTTTTTATTAGTGTGTTAAGAGTTATCATTAGATCAATAGTTTACATTGTGATATATAATGTAACATTTGTACTTACTCAATTGTTTTTTTATTTTATTGAGATTCATTTTTTAGGTGGTTATTGCATCAAGAGATAGAAAGGATTGAATTGAAAAAATCAATGGAATAGATAAAAAAAATTGTAGACTCAGATGCATGAGTATCTCATACACAAATATATGCAAGTACTATTAAAATCTATTAAACCAGAGGTAATGCACAATGAATAATGGGAAATGGTAGATTGAATGGCTTTAGGTGTGTTGAGGATTTCATTAGCTCAAAATGTTGCTTTGAATATCAGGTATTAAACGTATATAGTGAGGTTGAAGGGAATGTTGGAATATATATTTTATAATATTAAAAACCATATACTGGATTATTTTGATGAAATTATTTTCAATATGAGTATTCTAGAAATAAAATCTAAAATTGATCATGTGAATGAAATCAACTTGATTTGAATCCATCTTATGTTTGTGTAGGTAACATTAATAGATTTCATTTGGGTTGTACTATTATTTTTATAAATGAAAATATCAAGGGATATTACTAGAAATCCATTGAATAATTCTTGAAGAAAGATAAAAAATATATTTGATGATGTAAAAGACATGGTTCTTAATGAAGATCTACAGGGGAGTGAGATTCATAAACCTTCCAAAAAGGATTTATATATTTATGAAAAGTGGTGATAACATCACCCATGAATCCAAATATGGTCAGAATAAAATCCATTAGATTCAAGTATAAATAAATAAATTTCCCTAGTATTTCATTTCGGCACTTTAGAAAAATTGTTCATCACAAGAATTATTGTTTTGAGCTCAATGTAAATTTTAGAAGACCAAATTAAAAAAGATTAAATTCATTTTGATCAAATATATATAGTATCATAAACCAATGATTTATTTTCAAAACACCAATGGAATCATGGATTATATATTTCCATTCATCTTTACACTCCAATTGTAAAATGGGATTCACATTGAATTATGTGATTATATTTTTTATAAGAGTGAATCTAGCAGTAGGTGAAGATATTAATATCATTTTATTGGGGAATGTTGAAATTCAGTTAAATGAAGATGGTTTAATTGAGGTTAGATGAATACATTATACTTTTTGTCTCTATAAGTATATAATTTCATAAGGATATTTGGGATGAAACTGGTTATGGAAAAAAATTCAAATTGATTTTGGAAAATAACTAAAGATTTCTTTTTAACAGCTAGATGTATTGAGGTTGACAACTTGTATATAACCTAAAGGTCCAAGAGAATTAAAATTTATATAATTATAAATAAAAACTTTAATGATATAGGGAACGTATGACTTTTTTACTATAGTGATAATGAATTAATTTTTCTCTGTGAAAAAAGTTATGCTGATGTTCGATCATTCAGAATTGAGATGTAGTGAGAGTGGTATACTCGATACTCAATGGATGGTGATATTTAAATTTTTTGGGGGGAGACTAGAGATATGAAAAATAAACTAGGTACATGTAAACATCTAGGTACCTACCATTGTTAAATATCTTGTCGGATCACATTATTTAGTTACATTCATTGAGAAACGTATAAGGAATGTATGTGTATACTTCTTGAAAAATAAATCATAAATGTTTGAAGTTATTGAGAAATGTAATTGTATAGTAAAAAGGGAACCTAATTGTAATATAATATTATTGAGCATAGTTGAAGATTTTATTAAATGTTATACATACCCATAGTTATTAACCAAGAGACAATTACACCAATAATGTTTGAGAAAAAATAAATAGATAAATATAGGGATAATCCATTTATAAAAAGAATGTGAAACTAAATTCAGGTATTCCCAATGTTTATATATAGAAGTGTCAGGTTACAAAATATACATAATCAATACATGCCCCTCAACAACTATTGGATATGATATACAAGATAATTTGTGGTTAGGGTAGTCACAAAAATGTAGCTCACCACAATGTGTTTAAATGTATAGCCTATGTTTTGATTTATACAAATGATATATATAATAATGAATAAAATTATTTTTAATTATTAATTAAGTTAGATGGATTAGAATATATTATATTATGTATTTTGGATTATGATAATAAGAAATTCATTATAAGTAGAAATGGTCTCTTTAGTGAGTTGGTTTTATTGATAGATCAGCAATTGGAGGCACATAATGTTTTACATAAAGAATAAAATTAATTAAAAAAATTTCTACATATGGGAATGATATGTTTATAGATTTTATAAAATGTTTAAGGATTTTAGTTTTAAAATATTTAAAAAAATCATGTGCATGTTTCAGAGGTTATAAAAAATATCTGATGTTGAAACAAGTCCAAGACATACATGAATTCTTGTATACTATTGAAGCCCGGTCTAGAGATCCGATGTTTAAAAATATGAATGTTTACATTATATAAATATAATTTTCACTGATAATATTGGATATATATTATATAATTATTCGTCTAGTACATTCAAATTTACCTGAGTTTAACATTTTTCATTAAATGGACGGAATAAAACTACAAATACTAGACGAAGTGGTTAACAAATTTGATTATATAAATATATATTTGATAAAAAATTATAGATTAGAATTCTATAAATTTGAATGAAACTTTTAATGAAATGGTTTTATTATATATAAATATGTCACTTGAAATCAAATGATAATTTTGGTTAAAATATGATAGTGATAGATGGATAAAGTATAAAGAAATGTCTGTTTTAATTTTTTTAATTGATTGGTGGTAATAGATATTCTTAAAAATATATCATGTTATTAAAAATATAAACATACCAAACATTATAATTCTGGTGGAATATTGAGGTTTATATCTATAATAGGATTTCATAAATACATCATTTATTCATAAATATATAGATGAAGAAATACATATGAAGAAACCAATCGGTTTTGTGGATCAAATGAATTAGAGCTTGGAGTGAATACTGGAGGAAAGTATTGATGGTATTAAATAAGTATCAATATATTGAAATGATAAGATATAAGAATTATTGAAGGATAAATGTTTCATTAAAATTAACATATTCAATTATTTTCACCTAAAGAAGTAATGTGATGGAAATTTCCTTATGACTCTATTATATTTGGATGACACGATATTAGTGGGTGATTCAATAAAATAAATTGAGGTCTAGAAGAAGAAATTTCTAGTGATGTTGTAAATGAAAAAACAAGATGTTTTAAAGAATATATTGTGCACGAAGATGGATTTGGATTTGAAGTTAAAAAGTTTGATTTTATTTAAAAAAATTGTATGTTTGGATGATTATTTATTAAGTTTTTATGACCATATAAAAATATTATTCAACTACTCATGTTATGAACTGCATTATTTTAGATGATAAACTTTTATGAATGGATTATGTTTTAATGCACATGGTGAGAATACCATATGCCTCAGCAATATGTGGTCTCATGTATTCTATGTTGTGAAATAGACCATATATTTCTTATGAAGTTATCGATTTCTATTGGATCATTGAAAATACGATGAAAAGGAATTATAAACTTGTAAATTAGATTTTGAAATATTATAAATAAATATAATCTTCATAAATTATCTTTTAAGTGGATGATACTTTTATTATATATATTAACATGATCATTTCTGGAGAGTCAGGTTCCTAAAATTGTATAATTAGATAACTCTTTCCCTATGGGGGAAAAATAGTTTCCTGGATTTCGAGGAGACATCCAGTGATCTCTATCTTTATAATAGTAGTACAGTACATGGGATAAATAGAAAAGAGTTATACATGGATAGGGTTGATCATTATACTTTTATAATTTAGATGTAGTTAGAATAGTGAAATACTATAATATTATTTTAATATTTAAATAATATTGTCCAAAAGTATGTTGTTCTATGTAGGGATGATGGAAATTGTCCCCAAGTGTTGTCCCCATGAGGAAATTTAGTCAGATGATCCCTTGGGGGTGTGATTGACATATGAAACTAATTCATGTTACACCACATAAACAAAAAAATATCATTTCACTAAATTATCTTGAAATAAATTTTATTGCGGTAACTAATATATTATTTTTTAATAATTATTTTATTAATGGTTTGGTTAACGTTAACATAGATAGATAATTTTACTAATCACAAAACCCACATACATAAAATATCATCTTGGAAAATCTTTATAACTCATGCACTCAATAAAATTAAATTTTACATGGCTCATCTGCATTTGAATAGTAAATAGAATAAACCCTTACAATATTTTAATGTACTAGAATACACTAAATCTATTTTTATAGTGGGTTTAGTATAGGAAGCTCATATGGATAAGGCAACTCCCCTTATAAGATTTATGGTCAAATCACTGCCAACTAGGGAAAGCTCTATTTATCAAATCCCATTTCTCACTATTATGTGAAGGAAATATCTTTTACAGATAGGCTAATTGAAAAATTATCTCTCAGTATATTATCAAATGGATACGTACCCATTAATATTAATAATTATCTTTTAGAGATTAGTTATGAACTTTTATAACATATAAACATCAATTTCCAAGATGAAATTTTGTATTCAAGGAATTACGTCTTCATTTGTAAAGGTATATAATGAGTGAAAATAACATTCTATAATTCTTACATATTTTTAATTCCTAAGACTTTATTTTATGAAAATATTATTCTTCTGTTTTCAAATTTTTACTTTTTCACAAATCTAACAATAATACAACTATTAATTTCATTAAACTCATCCTCTCAAAAAAATTGTATCCTTGAAATTACTAACCCAAAAACCTATGCATAGTTTTTATATTTCACTATAATTATTATACACAAAATAATGGTTCTAAATTTATTTTTAATGAGAATCAATGATTGATAGAATTTATCAATATAACTCAGTGGTACTTGTAACATAACATTTGTGAATTCATAGAACATTTCTTTCAAGAAAATTATTCTTCAAATTACTTATATTTTTCTATTTCCATATAATTTATTTATATAAAAATATCAACCCATAAATATAATTAAAACATCATGTTCATGTAAATATCCCTTCATTTATTTCAGTGAAACATTATTCATTCATACATCATCTCTTCCCAAAATGACACAATGTGCCCAATAACCCTTTTATTTTTAACACTTTTTGAATCTTTTCAGAATGAAGTATCTTTTTTCATAATCCAAAATTCCATATATTTTCCAAACCCTTTGTAACTCATATTGATTTATTTTTAATGATTAAGTTTGAATCATTATATTTCCACAAATCTTAACTGGTCCATTTAACCATGAACATGAACAAAATCAAAAAATTTCTATGTTTTTGTGTAAAATTTCCATACACAAATATATGCTTACATAAACATTATTCTATTAATATATATTGGTCTTTATCTTCCTATAACACATTCACCAACCTTAAATAGTATTTATTTACCTGAATACACATATTTATTTAAAATACAATTGTGTTCTCATTAAATATATCTTTTTCGACTGAAATCATGCTTTATGAAATAGTTTAATAGTTATTACTAGATAATCAACAATGATATTTAAAAAATATCCACCCCAAATTAATATAAAATTATTATGATAAAAAATTTATAGGTTTCTAACAGTTTTTATCAAATTTCAATTTATTTTTTCGTACATAGTATCATCCATTCATCTATGGGTGATAAAATTCCCTTCATTGATAACTCCAATTTATAATAAAATTTCTAAAATGGTGACCAATAAATCAACCAAAGATAACATATTACAAGTTTTATATGAATTCAGAACTGTCAATAAATCCAAATCAATGGAACTAATTCACATCACATACCAATAATCCACCTCTATAGATTATTATAAAACACTATCATGAATCCAAATCTCATTCATTCATCACAATTTCTCCCTCACCCATTCATTATATTTTTACTTTAATTCAAAACTTTTATTAGAATGTATATATATTTAGGATATATAATACAGCCACTTTTCATTGAAATATATATAATACCATGTACCAAAAGTATTGAATATATAATATCTATAAAACATGTAACTAGGGAAACAAGGGTGCCACATTTAGAAAAGTCACATTCATCCCTTATATCCCTGATGTCAAATAGCACATGCTCAACTACATTGATATCATTGTGGAAATGAATTTAATCATTAATCATGACTACTTTATTAATGGTGTGAATTTTTGATATTTCATCTTCTCCCCTAGCTTAAACATGTTACTAATTAAAGATAAATAACTACAATTCTTCACATTAGATATGAACCTCCTATGAATTTTCCTATTATTTGTGATGTTTTTAGGCCTAATATATATCTCTTTCTATAGTATCATTTATACCTAGAATAATATAGATATAAAAATACACTAAATATAAAAACACATTTCAAATATAGATACATTTATAAAGACTTTCAATTTGTAGACATTCCACTTAGGGAAGAGCAGATAATAGAACCACAGATCCTAATGAGTAAAAACTCTATATAGGAAACCTGATTTAATGTTAATAAGACAATCAATTTTATTGTAATCAGTAAAATTTATCCATCAAAACCAATTATTGTGACACCCTAGGACTTATGAAATTGATTATGTGAACAATAAAATGTTTTATACTGATGTTTCTTTTTTTAAATGGTTTGTTTTTTATACCAATAAAATAATTGAAACTAAATAAATGAAAAACAAAGGGAACTGGTATATATTAAAATGTTACATTGTTACAAAGACCCAAACTAACCTAGTACACCATGTACAAGACTCAATATGTCTACAACAAAACTGATAAAAATCACAACTCTAGTAATTACATAGTATTCATCTACTGGGTCTGACAGTGTGAAAAACATAATCTCCAGAACCACATCACACGAACTCATCACCAATGGAATGAGGAGAGCCATCCACCTAGGGTCAGGTGTTTTGAAAATTTAAAACACCCTACCCCCTATTTTTATACTGGTCCTCTAAGGGAACATGACCGTTATATTACTGTTGGGTTTCCATGGATAAAATGAATCATTTTATAAAACAAATTGGTCTTTATAACGCTCTTATAATCTTATGGTATTTCAATATATTATTTATGTACAAAATATTAGAAATATATCATTGAGTATGTTAAATTTGAAATAATAGAATATTATTGGAAATGTATTTATTTTTATTTTTCATAATCATGATGATATCTATATGGTGGAAATCTTAGTATTTTAAAATGTGTTGAAGGTCATGTCTAAAGGGGTATCTGTAATAATTGAAAAATGTATCTTATTGGATCTCTAAAATAATGTGTCTTGAATTAGGGAAAAACTAATGTTCTTATAAATATAATTTTATAAATCAACTAGTGAAGTATGTTATAAATTGGATATTAGATTTTAAAGTTTATAAGATCCTAGTAGTTATAAATGTTTACTATGAAATATATATCTTTTAAAAAAAGTTATATCAAATAGTATATTTGTTTTACATAAACTAAAATGGGATTTTTGGATTTGAAAATTGTGAGTTAAAAGTTTTTATTGTATACAAATTAAAATTATAATGTTCCAGTTTTATATTGTTTTTTTAAAAAGTTAGTAGTATACTGTCTAACTTTAACATTTATTATACTGTTTTTTATGTAATATTTTCTTTCCAATTAGGTGACCCAAGCCTCTTGCGTTTAACCCCGACCCCGCACAGTCCTCATCCGTCCGATCAAAGGGAAGACTATGCTCACCTATTGATCTTTTTTTAATACTTTTTTCATCCCTTTTAACCTCGTCCGTCTGATCTCTCCAAGTCGGATCGCAGCCGTCATTATTATTTTTCCTTTCTCCGCAAACTCGGTCGTCTTCTACCTCACGTTGGGGTCCCGCTAACCAGCACTGGTTTGCCCAAGACGCCTCCATGTCCACTGTTATCTTTGAGCCTGCACACCCCACCTTCCTGGGATGTCGTAGGCTCGTCCTATCTCTTGGATTGAATCCTTTTAGGTGCACTGAAATCCTCTATATAAACCCTCTCCCCACAATCTCTCTCGGACTCCCAATCTGCTCACGGTCTCTCCAACTAAACCAGCGGGCTCCTCTGATCCGAGTGTCATCCACAGCAAGGTAAGGGTGTCCTGTTTGCGTGTTTTTCCAAACTTACCTTTTCTCCTCGGTACTTTTTATATACACATGAATATATATACGGATTATAGTTACAGGTATACATATATATTCCATGCTAACTGTTCTTTTTAAAAGGAGGACTCCAAGGGTTCTTGCCTTCGGGTGGTACTCCCATTTTTTATATAATACACAACCTAGTATAAACCCTTTGTGTGTAGTCGGTCACATACTTTGTATATATATATACATATATATAAATTTTATATATTATAATAATCATTTCACTCTTTATTCCAAAAAGATGGGGGTATGGGTTCAGAAGGGTGTTTTCCCTAAATGATTTAATGATTTTGTTGCTTTTGATTCATTATTTTGTAACCGGTGCTATAAAATTGGGGTAATGATATTATTTTATAATTGTTTAGGTATACACCATAAAAATCTTCCATATTAAGGGTTTCCAAAGAGGTTGATATTTATTATTTTTTTGTACTCAAACAATTACACAAGATTAGTTGAAATAGGTTTTTCTTTTAAGCAGAACCATTACATATCTTATTTATATGTGTTTTCGGGTGTTCAAGTATACACATAAATATACATTCAACCATACAAAGTATGTTTCTAAGATTTCCTTATAATTTAGTATTTTATGTTAAGAATTATACTTTTGAAAGTGGTTATTTTAGAACAATTCCTAACATGTACAATCTCTATGTAAGCCTTATATATATAACTATATATTTTTATAAGTTATGTATTTCACTACAAATCGGTTTTTCTTCTTTTATTTATCTATGAATGATATATTTGATGCAAACTAGGTCTTTGGTTTAAGTGAAAATTATTTTATACTTTTAAAATCATAGCTTTTATATTTTTATGTGTTCATATATGATAAACCCTATTTTCAAATACAATTATCAGGGTTTAATTGATGTTTTAACACATGTAATGTTTTAGTGTTTGCCTAAGCCTATATGTGTTTCATAGATGAGCATACATTAAAGAGCCTGGTAAATTAAGTAGTTATACTGACTTTTACCCTCGACGTAATTAATGAATGTGCCTCGGCCTATTTTTTAAAATAAAGGACTAGGAATTCATGGGTTTATGTCATCATGTAGTAACCATTTATTGTTTGATGTTAAACCTACTACAGTATTCATTAGTGGTTAATCAGTTTATGGTTCACAACTTAACTAATGATAGGTGTTTCATTTAAGTAATTTGTTTCCATGAAATAATAATTATAAAAGTGTTATCATTTATCATATCTTGTGGAAAATTCTGTTATTCATCATACTCTAGTGATTATCTAGTGAAGTAGGACGATTACTAAAACTTGTATGCCATAATTCCATATTAACATAGTAATCATGTTAGCCTTATCTTTCATATTCAATTGGTTATTTTTTGCCATAATTGCATGATATTTGTCACGTCTTATAATTTCAAGCCACATGTACAATGGTTTCATTGTTCATTATATTTATTATTGTACATAATGCATGCATATGAAATGTCTTATTAATAAAACAAAATAAAATTAGATTACCAAAAGTGGTATTGGACACGTTGGGTAATATGAAATGAAAATTAAATATTCAAAGTGGTATAGGACACCTTGAATATCTGACCTTTTCAACATGTGAGAAATGTATGGGACCACCGGGATGGGGTCTGGTAAAAAAACCCTCCAGGTTGGGGACTGGTTAAAGTAAGCCCTTCAGGTTGGAGACCGATAAAAGTAATCTCCTCGCTGCATTGATAGTTCTCGAGATAGTCAAATTGGGTTATTACCCATAGGTCATGGAACAAGTCCTTGACACCGAGACCATGAGTCCTTCAACATACATTTCTTAGTATATGACCAACCGAGTGATTACTCCGACTAGAGGAATATCGATGGTTATAGAACCTCAACCAATGAGTATCTGATTAAAAAAACAGAAGACATATGATGTGGAAATGTGGATGCATGTCCAATTTTCATTTCCTGATTATTATTACAAATGTAGCATTACATTTATCATGTCATGATGTTCATTGTTTGTAGATAATGCACTTCCGCGTGACTCTGATGATGTTTACACCTAGTTATTCATACACACCTTTCTTGTTTGTGGCCAATTTACTTAGTATAACCCCTGCCTTTTTATTAGAATTCTTATCTTGTCTATTATGTGGGTTTCAGATAAGTGTTCTAGTGCATCAGTATGAAGTGATTTAACTGTATTATATCAACCTTTGTTTTGTCTTGAAGTTTTTCCTTTAAGAAAACATTTTAATAATGGAAAAGTATTTTCAAAATAGTTTTCAAAAGCTATATTTAAGTATTTTAAAAAACCCCTTACTGAGTATTTCAATACTCACCGTACGTTTTTTATGAAATTTTTACAGGTTGATAGAGTCTTTCCATGTTTTGGGATTGTGATCATAGCTTTGTAAGGAAGAAGTGAAGCGGTTGAATCTGATTCTCCATGATCTAAACCATAAATTTCCTCCTAATGGGTTATGATGTGTTAATTTTTTGTTTCGTTTGTATGAAATAAATTACACACCACAACTAGAGAACTGGATCCAGGATACCAGAGGCGGGGGCCTTATAGTTGGTATCATAGGGAGGTTTAGGCAACCCTGGAAAATTAGGACAACACAAAAACATTAATAATGTTTTACTAAGTAGGGTTTGTTCTTCAACTTCTCAGATGGAAAGATAGCAAACCCCACCTAGACTCTTGACTCTCCCTAGAGATATCATGGAGACTATTGTAGAAAAATACTTCTCAACAAGTTACCAACCTTTTGTTAACTTACGACTCTTGTGAAAAACCCTCTATGAAATATTGAAAAGATCGAATGTACTTTGAATCTCCCGAGGGTCAGAAGTTGTGTATAACGAAATGGCCAATGCACTGTTCGAGAATTATAAAAAGAAAGGGAAGTTCTACGAGGGACTCTTCTTATGTTTCACCATGAATAATAAATGGTTGGCCTTCACAAACTTCAAAGAAGCTCCAAAGGAGTTGGACTTCCGAGCATTCTTTATGTACCAAATCCTGTGTTTCAGCATGCTTGGGGAGCTCTGCCATTTTGGATCTATCATCGAATCCTTAAAATATGACATGGTTTGAGAGATCTTTAGGAACCAAATCCAAGCAGATGTCATGGAGAATTCTGTCACTCATTTCCATCTTTGGAAAACAACCTGTATCAAACGGGAGCTTGGTTTTAACAACGATCCACTTTGACAAGAATGTATTTGGGAAGAAGAGACCCACAAGCTTTGTTCTGCCCTTGGAATAGAGTTGAATAGTACCTTCTTCCATGGGCGGTGGTGGTAGAGGGACATCACCATGGGTGTCTGGGAAGCCGTGTGAATAAGTCAGTGTATGTATGCCGATCGAATTGAGAGGATGAAATTCTTTTAAGAGGGGGATAATGTGACTACCTAGAATTTATGAACATGATTATGTGAACAATGATATGTTTTATAATGATGTTTCTTTTTTGAAATGGATTGTTTTTTATACCAATAAATGAATTGAAACTAAATAAATGAAAAACAAAGGGAACTAGTATATATTAAAATGTTACATTGTTACAAAGACTCAAACTATCCTAGAACACCATGTGTAAGACTCAATATGGCCACATCAAGATTGCTAAGAATCACAACTCCAGTAATCAGATAGTATTCATCTTTTGGGTCTGACAGTGTCAAAATCATAATCTCCAGAACCACAGAACACAAACTCAGCACCAATGGAATGAGGAGATCCATCCTCCTAGGGTCAGCTGTTTTGAAAATGTAAAACACCCTACCCCATGTTTTTATAATGGCCCTCTAAGGGAATATGACCTTTATATGACCTTTGGGTTTCCATAGATAAAGTGAATATTTTTATAAAAAAATTGGTCTTTATAACACTCTTATAATCTTATGGTATTTCAATATTTTATTTATGTACAAAATAATAGAAATATATCTTCGAGTATCTTAATTTTGAAAAAATAGAATATTCTTTGAAATGAATCTATTTTGATTTTTCAAAATCATAATGATATCTATATGCTGTAAAACATAGTATTTTAAAATGTGTCTAATGTCATGTCTAAAGGGGTATCTGTAATAATTAAAAAATGTATCTTATTGGATCCATAAAAATATATGTTTTGAATTAGGGAAAAACTGCTGGTCTTTTAGAAATAATTTTATAAATCAACTAGTGAAATATGTTATTAATTGGATTTTATATTTTAAAGGATATAAGATCCTAGTAGTTATAAATGTTTAGTATGAAATATATATCTTTCAAAAAAAAAGTTATATTAAATAGTAACATTTTATTTACATAAACTAAAATGGGATTTTTGGATTTGAGAATTATGAGTTAAAAGTATTTAATGTATAAAAAGTCAAATTATAATGTTCATGTTTTATATTGTTTTTTTTTTAAGGGTAGTATTATACTGTCTAATTTTAACATTTATTATACTGTTTTTTTCTGTTTTTTTTTTCAATCACGCGACCCAGGCCTCTTGCGTTTAACCCCGACGCCACACAGTCCTCATCTGTCCGATCAAAGGAAAGACTAAGTTCAGCTGTTGATCTTTTTTTTAAATACTTGCTTCATCCCTTGTAACCTCGTCCATCCGATCTCACCATGTCAGATCTCAGCCGTCGTTATTTTTTTCCCCTTTCTCTATGAACTCGGTCATCTTCTACCTCACGTCGGGGTCCTGATAACGAGCACTACTTTTTACCAAGATGCCCCTTATCCACTATTAAGTTTGACATTACGGACCCCACCTTCCTAGGACATTGTAGGCTCGGCCTAACTCCTGGATCGAATCCTTTTAGGTGCACCGAAATCCTCTATATAAACCATCTCCCCACGATCTCCCTCGGACTCCCGATCTGCTCACGGTCTCTCCAGCTAAGCCAGCCAACTCCTCTGATCCGAGTGTCCTCCACAACAAGGTAAGGGTGTCTTGTTTACATGTTTTTTCCAAACCTACATATTCTCCTCAGTACATTTTATATACACCTGAATATATATATGGATTATAGTTATAGGTATATACATATATATTCTATGATAACCTTTCTTTATAAATAGAGGACTCCAAGGGTGCTTGCCTTCAGGGGGTACTCCCATTTTTTTATATAATAAACAACCTAGTATAATACCTTTGTGTGTAGTCGGTTACATACTATGTATATATATATATACATATATATAAATTTTATATATTATAAGAATCATTTCACTCTTCGTTCGAAAAATATGGGGGTGTGGGTTCAGAAGGGTGTTTTCCATAAATGATTTAAAGATTTTGTTTCTTTTGAGTCTTTATTTTGTAATCGGTGTGATAAAATAGGTGTATTGATATAATTTTATATATGATTAGGTATACACCATAAAACTCTTCCATATTAAGGGTTTCCAAGGAGGTTGATATTTTTTTTTGTACTCAAACAATTACACAAGATTAGTTGAAATTGGTTTTTCTTTTAAGCAGAACCAATACATATCTTATTTATATGTGTTTTTGGGTGTTCAAGTATACACATAAATATACACGCAAGCATAAAAAGTATGTTTTTAATATTTCCTTATAATTCAGTATTTTATGTTAAGAATTATACATTTGAAAGGGGTTATTTTAAAACAATTCCTAACATGTACGATCATTATATAAGCCTTATATATATAACTATATATTTTTATAAGTTATTTATTTCAATACAAAATAGTTTTTCTTCTTTTCTTTATCTATGAATGATATAATTGATGTGAACTAGGTCTTTGGTTTAAGTGAAAATTTTATTATAGTTTTAAAACCATAGTATTTATATATTTATGTGTTCATATATGATAAAACCTATTTTCCAATACAATTCTCAGGATTTAATTGATGTTTTAACACATGTAAGGTTTTAGTGTTTGTCGTAGCCTATATGTGTTTCGTATATGAACATAAATTAAGGATCCTGGTAAATCAAGTAGTTATACTGCCTTTTACCCTTGATGTAATTAAATTATGTGCCTTGGCCTATTTTTTAAATTAAAGGACTATGAATTCATGGGTTTATGTCATCATGTAGTATCCTATTATTGTTTTATGTTAAACCTAGTGCAATGTTAATTAGTGGTTAATCATTTTATGGTTCACACCTTAACTAATGACAGGTGTTTTCTTTATGTAATTTTCTCCCTTGAAATATTAATTTTAAAAGGGTTATCATTTTTCATCTCTTGTGGAAAATTATGTTATTCATCATACTCTAGTAATTATCTAGTGAGGTAGGATGATCACTAAAACATGTATTCCATAATTCCATATTTACTTAGTAATCATGTAAGCCTTATCTTGCATATTCAATTGGTTATTTGTTTCCATAATTTCATGACATTTGTCACATATTATAATTGCACGCCACATGTACAATGGTTTCACTTTTCATTATATTTATTATTGTACATAATGCATGCATATGACATGTCTTGTTAATAAACCAAAAAAAATTAGATTACCCAAAGTGGTATGGGACACCTTGGGTAATATGAAATGAAAATTAAATATTCAATGTGGTATGGGACACCTTAAATATCTGACCGTGTCAACATATGAGAATGTATGGGAGTACCGGAATGGGGTCCGGTAAAAAGAAAACCCTCCAAGATGGGTACTGGTTAAAGTAAGCCCTCCGATTTGGTGACCGGTAAAAGTAAGCTACTCGATGCATCGATAGTTCTAGAGATAGTCAGATTGGGATATTACCCCTAGGTCATGGAATAAGGCCTTGACACAGAGACCATGAGTCCTTCATATACATTTCTTCGTATATGACCAACCATGTGATTACTCTGACTAGAGGAATATCCTTGGTTGTAGAACCTCAACCTATGAGTATCAGATTAAAAAAACACAAGACATATGAGGTGGAAATATTGATGCATGTCTAATTTTCTTTTCCAGAATTTTATTACAAATGTAGAATTACATTTATCATGTCATGATGTGCATTTTTTTGTAGATAATGCGCTTCCACATGACTCTAATGATGTTTATACCTGGTTGTTCATACAAACCTTACTTGTTTATGGACACTTTACTTAGTATAACCCATTCCTTTTTGTTAGCATGCTTATCTTGTATATTAAGTGGGTTTCAGCTAAGTGTTCAAGTGCATAAGTATGAAGTGCTTTAACTGTATTATATCAACCATTGTTTTATCTTGATGTTATTCCTTTAAGAAAACATTTTAAGGAAAAGTATTTTCGAAGTAGTTTTCAAAAGCTATATTTAAGTATTTTCAAACACCCCTTACTGAGTATTTCAATACGCACCCTATGTTTTTTATGAAATTTTTATAGGTTGATAGATTCTTTCCATTTTTGGGATTTTAATCTTAGCTTTGTAAGGAAGAAGTGAAGCGGTTGAATCTGAATCTCCAGGATCTAAACCAAAAATTTCCTCCTAATGGGTTATGATGTGTAAATTGTTTGTTTCATTTATATGAAATAAATTACACACCATAACCAGAGCACTAGCTACGGGATACCGGAGGTGGGGGACTTACAGTTGGTATCATAGGGAGGTTTAGGCAACCCTTGAAAATTACTACAACACAAAAACATTAATAATTTTTTACAAAGTAGGGTTTGTTCTTAAACTTCTCAAATGGCAAGACAGCGAACCCCACCTAGACTCTTGACTCTCCCTACAGAGATCATGGAGACTATTATTGAAAAATCCTTCTCATCAAGATACCAAACTTTTGATAACTTACGACTCATGAGAAAAACCCTCTATGACATATCAAAAAGCTCGAATGTCCTTTGAATCTCCCGAGGGTCGGAAGTTGTGTATAACCAAATATCCAATGCACTGTTTGAGAATTATAAAAAGAAAGGGAAGTACTATGAGGGACTCTTCCTGTGTTTCATCATGAATAAAAAATGGTTGCCCTTCACGCCCTTCGAAGAAGCTACAAAGGAGTTGGACTTCCGCGCATTCTTTATGTACAGAATCCTTTGTTTCAACATGCTTGGGGAGCTATGCGATTTTGGATCTTCCATCGAATCCTTCAAATATGACGTGCTTCGAGAGATCATTAGTAACCAAATCCATGTGGATGTCATGGAGCTTGATGTCACTCATTCCCATCTCTGGAAAACAACCTGTATCAAATGGGAGCTTGGTTTTAACCACGATCCACTTTTCCAGGAATGTATTTGGGAAGAAGAGACCAACAAGATTGTTCTGCCCTGGGAATAGAGTTGAATAGTACTTTCTTCCATGGGCGGTGGAGGTAGAGGGACATCACCTTAGGTGTCTGGGAAGCTGTGTGAATAAGTTAGTGTATGTATGCCGATCGAATTGCGAGGAAGTAATTCTTTTAAGAGGGGGATAATTTGACTACCTAGGATTTATGAACTTGATTAAGTGAACAATGATATGTTTTATAATGATGTTTATTTTTTTAAATGGTTTGTTTTTTTATACCAATAAATGAATTGAAACTAAATAAATGAAAAATAAAGGGAACTAGTATATATTAAAATGTTATATTGTTAAAATGACTCAAAATAACCTAGAACACCATGTCAAGGACTCAATATGGACATAACAAGTTTGCTAAGAATCACAACTCCAGTAATCGGATAGTATTCATCTTTTGGGTCCGACAGTGTCAAAAACATAATCTCCAGAACCACACCACACGAACTCAGCACCAATGGAATGAGGAGAGCCATCCTCCTAGGGTCAGGTGTTTTGAAAATGTAAAACACACTACCCCTGTTTTTATAATTGTCTTCTAAGGTAATATGACTGTTATATGACAGTTGGGTTTCCATAGATAAATTTAATCTTTTTATAAAAAAAATTGGTCTTTATAACGCTCTTATAATCTTATGGTATTTCAATTTTTTATTTATGTACACAATATTAGAAATATATATTCGAGTATCTTAATTTTGAAATAATAGAATATTCTTGGAAATGAATATATTTTGATTTTTCAAAATCATGATGATATCTATATGGTGTAAAACATAGTATTTTAAAATGTGTCGAACGTCATGTCAAAAGGGGTATCTGTAATAATTAAAAAATGTATCTTATTGGATCTCTAAAACTATGTGTTTTGAATTAGGGAAAAACTACTGGTATTTTAAAAATAATTTTATAAATCAACTAGTGAAGTATGTTATAAATTGGATTTTATATTTTAATGGTTATAAGATCCTAGTAGCAATAAATGTTTAGTATGAAATATATATCTTTAAAAAAAAGTTATATTAAATAGTATCATTTTTTTACATAAACTAAAATGGGATTTTTGGATTTGAGAATTATGAGTTAAAAGTATTTATTGTATACAAATTCAAATTATAATGTTCATGTTTTATTTTGTTTTTTTAAAGGGTAGTATTATACTGTCAAATTTAACATTTATTATATAGTTTTTTTATCTATTTTTATTTTCAATCACGCAACCCAGGCCTCTTGCGTTTAACCCCGACCCCGCATAGTCCTCATCCGTTCAATCAAAGGCAGGATTAAGTTCAGTCATTGATCTTTGTTTTAAATACTTGCTTCATCCCCTATAACCTCGTCCGTCCGATCTCGCCAAGTCGGATCCCAACCGTCGTTCTTTTTCCCTTTCTCTGTGAACTTGGTCGTCTTTTACCTCATGTCGGGGTCCTGCTAACGAGCAATAGTTTGCCCAAGATGCCTCCTTATCCACTGTTACATTTGACCTTGCACACCCCACCTTCCTAGGAAGCCGTAGGCTTGGCCTAACTCTTGGATCGAATCCTTTTAGGTTCTCCGAAATCCGCTATATAAACCCTCTTCCCACGATCTCCCTCGGACTTCAAATCTACTCACGGTCTCTCCAGCTAAACCAGCTGACTCCTCTGATCGGAGTGTCCTCCACCACAAGGTAAGGGTGTCCTGTTTATGTGTTTTTTCCAAACCAACATATTCTCCTCGGTACTTTTTATATACACATGAGTATATATACGGATTATAGTTATAGGTATATATATATATATTCCATGCTAACCTTTCTTTATAAACAGAGGACTCCAAGGGTGCTTGCCTTCACGGAGTACTCCCATTTTTTTATATAATACAAAACCTAGTATAAAACCTTTGTGTGTAGTCGGTTACATACTATGTATATATATATACATATATATAAATTTTTTATAGTATAAGAATCATTTGACTCTTCGATCGAAAAAGATGGGGGAGTGGGTTTGGAAGGGTGTTTTCCCTAAATGATTTAAAGATTTTGTTTCTTTTGAGTCTTTATTTTGTAACCGGTGTGATACAATATGTGTATTGATATAATTTTATATATGTTTAGGTATACATCATAAAACTCTTCCATCTTAAGGGTTTCCAAGGAGGTTGACATTTTTTTTGTACTCAAACAATTACACAAGATTAGTTGAAATTGGTTTTTCTTTTAAGGAGAACCAATACATATATTATTTATATGTGTTTTTGGGTGTTCAAGTATACACATAAATATACATGCAACCATAAAAAGTATGTTTATAAGATTTCCTTATAATTCAGTATTTTATGTTAAGAATTATACATTTGAATGGGGTTATTTTAAAACAATTCCTAACAAGTACGATATTTATGTAAGCCTTATATATATAACTATATATTTTTATAAGTTATGTATTTCAATACAAAACAGTTTTGTTTCTTTTCTTTATCTATGAATGATATATTTTATGTGAACTAGGTCTTTGGTTTAAGTTCAAATTATGTTATAGTTTTAAAACCATTGTTTTTATATGTTTATGTGTTCATATATGATAAACCATATTTTCCAATACATTTCTCAAGGTTTAGTTGATGTTTTAACACATGTAAGGTTTTACTGTTTGCCTTAGCCTATATGTGTTTCATATATGAGCATACATTGAAGATCCTAATAAATTAAGTAGTTATACTGCCATTTACCCCTGATGTAATTAATGAACGTGCCTTGGCATATTTTTTAAAATAAAATACTAGGAATTCATGGGTTTATGTCATCATGTATTATCCATTTATTGTTTGATGTTAAAACTTTTGTAGTGTTCATCAGTGGTTAATCAGCTTATGGTTCACACCTTAACTTATGACAGGGGTTTCCTTTAAGTAATTTTCTCACATGAAATAATAATTTTAAAAGGGTAATCTTTTATCATCTCTTGTGGAAAATTCTGTTATTCATCACACTCTAGTGATTATCTAGTGAATTAGGATGATTACTAAAACATGTATGCCATAATTCCATATTAACTTAGTAATCATGCATGCCTTATCTTGCATATTCAATTGGTTATTTGTTTCAATAATTGCATGATATTTGTCACATGTTATAATTTCAAGCCACATGTACAATGGTTTCATTGTTCTTTATATTTATTATTGTACATAATGCATGCATATGACATGTCTTGTTAATAAACCAAAAAAAATTAGATTACCCAAAGTGGTATGGGACACCTTGGGTAATATGAAATGAAAATTAAATATTCAATGTGGTATGGGACACCTTGAATATCTGACCTTGTGAAAATATGAGAAATGTATGGGACTACCAGGATGGGGTCTGGTAAAAAGAAAACCCTCCAGGTTGGGGACTGGTTAAAGTATTCCCTCTAGGTTAGAGACCTATAAAAGTAAGCTCCTCGATGCAACGATAGTTCTCGAGATAGTCAGATTGGTTTATTACCCCTAGGTCATGGCACAAGGCCTTGACACAGAAACCATGAGTCCTTCAGCATACATTTCTTACTATATGACCAACCAAGTGATTACTCCGACTAGTGGAATATCCTTGGTTATAGAACCTCAACATATGAGTATAAGATTAAAAAACACAAGAAATATGATGTGGAAATGTTGATTCATGTCCAATTTTCTTTTCCAAAATTTTATTACAAATGTAGCATTTCATTTGTCATATCATGATGTGTATTTTTTTTGTAGATAATGCGCTTTCGCGCGACTCTGATGATGTTTACACCTAGTTGTTCATACAATCCTTGCTTGTTTATGTCCACATTACTTAGTATTACCCATGCCTTTTTATTAGCATTATTATCTTGTCTATTAAGTGGGTTTCAGATAAGTGTTCTAGTGCATAAGTATGAAGTGATTTAACTATATTATATCAACCTTTGTTTTGTCTTGATGTTTTTCCTTTAAGAAAACATTCTAAGTATGGAAAAGTATTTTCAAAGTTGTTTTCAAAAGCAATATGTAAGTATTTTAAAAAACCCCATAGTGAGTATTTCAATACTCACCGTACGTTTTTTATGAAATTTTTACAGGTTGATAGAGTCTTTCCCTCTTTTGGGATTTTGATCTTAGCATTGTAAGGAAGAAGTGAAGCAGTTGAATCTGATTCTCCATGATCTAAACTGGAAATTTCCTCCTAATGGGTTATGATATGTAAATTGTTTGTTTCGTTTGTATGAAATAAATTACACACCATAACCAGAGCACTGGCTCTTAGATACCGGGGGCGGGGGCCTTACAGTTGGTATCAGAGGGTGGTTTAGGCGACCCAGGAAAATTAGGACAACACAAAAACATTAATAATGTTTTACTAAGTAGGGTTTGTTCTTAAACTTCTCAGATGGAAAGAAAGTGAACCCCACCTAGACTCTTGACTCCCTCTATAGAGATCATGGAGATTATTGGATCAAAATCTTTCTCAACAAGTTACCAAACTTTTGTTAACTTACGACTCATGTGCGAAACCCTCTATGAAATATCGAAAAGCTTGAATTTCCTTCGAATCTCCCGAGGGTCGGAAGTTGTGTATAACCAAATGGCCAATGCACTTTTTGAGAATTATAAAAAGAAAGAGAAGTACTACGAGGGACTATTCTAATGTTTCACCATGAATAATAAATGGTCGGCCTTCACGGCCATTGAAGAAGCTGCAAAGGAGTTGGACTTCCGCGCATTCTTTATGTACCAAATTCTGTGTTTCAGCATGCTTGGGGAGCTCTACGATTTTGTATCTTTCATCGAATCCTTAAAATATGACGTGGTCCGAGAGATCATTAGGATCCAAATCCAAGCGGATGTCATGAAGCTTGATATCACTCGTTCCCATCTCTGGAAAACCACCTATATCAAACGGTGGCTTGGTTTTAACCACAATCCACTTTTCCAAGAATTTATTTGGGAAGAAGAGACCCACAAGCTTTGTTCTGCCCTGGGAATAGAGTTGAATAGAACCTTTTTCCATGGGCGGTGGAGGTAGAGGGACATCACCATGGGTGTCTGGGAAGCCGTGTGAATAAGTTAGTGTATTTATGCTGATCAAATTGTGAGGAAGCAATTCTTTTAAGAGGGGGATAATATAACTACTTAGGATTTATGAACTTGATTATGTGAACAATGATATCTTTTATAATGATGTTTCTTTTTTTAATGGTTTGTTTTTTATACCAATAAATGAATTAAAACAAAATAAATGAAAAACAAAGGGAACTAGTATATATTAAAATGTTACATTGTTACAAAGACTCAAACTAACCTTGAACACCATGTGCAAGACTCAATATGGCCACAACAAGATTTCTAAGAATCACTACTCTAGTAATCGGATAGTATTCATCTTCTAGGTCCGACAGTGTCAAAAACCTAATCGCCAGAACCAAAGCACACGAACTCAGCACCAACGGAATGAGGAGATCCATCCGCCTAGGGTCAGGTGTTTTGAAAATGTAAAACACCCTACCCCCTGTTTTTATAATTGTCCTCTAAGGGAATATGACCGTTATATGACCGTTGGGTTTCGATAGATAAAGTGAATCTTTTTATATAAAAAATTGGTCTTTGTAACGCTCTTATAATCTTATGGTATTTCAATATTTTATTTATGTACAAAATATTAGAAATATATCTTCAAGTATCTTAATTTTGAAATAATAGAATATTCTTGGAAATGAATCTATTTTGATTTTCCAAAATGATGATGATATCTATATGGTGGAAAACTAAATATTTTCAAATGTGTCAAACATCATGTCTAAAGGGGTATCTGTAATAATTAAAAAATGTATCTTATTGGATCTAAAAAACAATGTGTTTTGAATTAGGGAAAAACTACTGGTCTTTTAAAAATAATTTTATAAATCAACTAGTGAAGTATGTTATAAATTGGATTTTATATTTTAATGGTTATAAGATCCTAGTAGTTATAAATGTTTAGTATGAAATATATATCTTTCAAAAAAAATGTTATATTAAATAGTATCGTTTTTTACATAAACTAAAATAGGATTTTTGGATTTGAGAATTATGAGCTAAAATTATTTATTGTATACAAATTCAAATTATAATGTTAATGTTTATTATTGTTTTTTTAAGGGTAGTATTATACTGTCTAATTTTTACATTTATTATACTTTTTTATCTATTTTTTTCCAATCACGTGCCCCAGGCCTCCTGCATTTTACCCCGACCCCGCGCAGTTCTCATTTGTCTGATCAAAGGCAAGACTAAGTTCAGCTGTTGATCTTTTTTTTAAATACTTGCTTCATCCCTTGTAACCTCATCCATCTGATCTCACCAAGTCGGATCCCAGCCGTCGTTCTTTATTTTTCCTTTCTCTGCGAACTCGGTCGTCTTCTACCTCATGTCGGGGTCCTGCTAACGAGCACTGGTTTGCCCAATATGCCTCTTTATCCACTATTACATTTGACCTTGTGTACCCCACCTTCCTAGGACGTTGTAGGCTCGGCCTAACTCCTGGATCGAATCCTTTTAGGTGCACTAAAATACACTATATAAACCCTCTCCCCACGATCTCCCTCGGACTCCCGATCTGCTCATGGTCTCTCCAGCTAAACCAGCCGACTACTTTGATCCGAGTGTCCTCCACAACAAGGTATGTGTGTCCTTTTTACGTGCTTTTTCCAAACCAACATATTCTACTCGTTACTTTTTATATACACATGAATATATGTAGGGATTATAGTTACAGGTATATATATATATATTCCATGCAAACCTTTCATTATAAACAGAGGACTCCAAGGGTGCGTGCCTTCGGGGGGTACTCCAATTTTTTTATATAATACACAAACTAGTATAAACCCTTTGTGTGTAGTCAGTTACATACTATGTATATATATATATATACATATAAATAAATTTTATATATTATAAGAAACATTTCACACTTCATTCAAAAAAGATGGGGGTGTGGGTTCGGAAGGGTGTTTTCCCTAAATGATTTAAATATTTTGTTTCTTTTGAGTCTTTATTTTGTAAGCGGTGTGATACAATAGGTGTATTGATATAATTTTTTATATGGTTAGGTATACACCATAAAACTCTTCCATCTTAAGGGTTTCCAAGGAGGATGATATTTTTTTTTACTCAAACAATTACACAAGATTAGTTGAAATTGGTTTTTCTTTTAAGCATAACCAATACATATCTTATTTATATGTGTTTTTGGGTGTTCAATTATACACATAAATATATATGCAACCATACAAAGTATGTTTTTACGATTTACTTATAATTCAGTATTTTATGTTAAGAATTATACTTTTGAAATGGGTTATTTTAAAACAATTCCTAACATGTACGATCTTTATGTAAGCCTTATATATATAACTATATATTTTTATAAGTTATGTATTTCAATACAAAACAGTTTTGCTTCTTTTCTTTATCTATGAATGATATATTTGATGTGAACTAGGTCTTTGGTTTAAGTGAAAATTATGTCATAGTTTTAAAACCATAGTTTTTATATGTTTATGTGTTCATATATGATAAACCCTATTTGCCAATACAATTCTCAGGGTTTAATTGATGTTTTAACACATGTAAGGTTTTAGTGTTTTCCATAGCCTATATGTGTTTCATATATGAGCACACATTAAAGATCCTGATAAATTATGTATTTATAGTGCATTTTACCCTCGATGTAATTAAGGAATGTTCCTCAGCCTATTTTTTAAATTAATTGACTAGGAATTCATGGGTTTATGTCATCGTGTAGTATCCATTTATTATTTGATGTTAAACATGTTGTAGTGTTCATTAGTGGTTAATTAGTTTATGGTTCACACCTTAACTAATGATAGGTGTTTCCTTTAAGTAATGTTCTCCCATGAAATAATAATTTTAAAAGGTTTATAATTTATTATCTCTTGTGGAAAATTCTGTTATTCATCATACTCTAGTGATTATCTATTGAGGTAGGATGATTACTAAAACATGTATGCCATAATTCCATATTAACTTAGTAATCATGTATGCCTTATATTGAATATTCAATTGGTTATTTGTTGCCATAATTTCATGATATTTTTCACATCTTATAATTTTAAGACACATGTACAATGGTTTTATTGTTCATTATATTTATTATTGTACATAATGCATGCATACGACATATCTTGTTAATAAACAAAAAAAAATCGATTACCCAAAGTGGTATGGGACACCATGGGTAATATGAAATGAAAATAAAATATTCAATGTGGTATGGGACACCTTGAATATCTGACTTTGTCAACATATGTGCAATGTATGGGACTACCGGGATGGGGTTTGGTAAAATGAATACCCTCCAGGTTGGGGACCGGTTAAAGTAAGCCCTCCGGGTTGGAGACCGATAAAAGTAAGCTCCTCAATGCATTGATAGTTCTCGAGACAGTCGGATTGGGTTATTACCCCTAGGTCATGGCACAAGGCCCTGACACAGAGACCATGATTCCTTCAGCATACTTTTCTTAGTATATGACCAACCAAGTGATTACTCCTACTAGAGGAATATCCTTGGTTATAGAACCTTTACCTATGAGTATCAGATTAAAAAAACACAAGACATATGATGTGGCAATGTTGATGTATGTCCAGTTTTCTTTTCCATAATTTTTTTACAAATGTTGGATTACATTTATCATTTCATGATGTTTATTTTTTTGTAGATAATGCGCTTGTGCGCAACTATGATGATTTTTAAACCTAGTTGTTCATACACACCTTGCTTGTTTATGGCCACTTTACTTAGTATAACCCATGCCTTTTTATTATCATGCTTATCTTGTCTATTAATAGGGTTTTAGCTAAGTGTTCTAGTGCATAAGTATGGAGTTCTTTAACTGTATTATATCATCCTTTGTTTTGTCTTGAATTTTGTCTTTTAAGAAAACATTTTATGTATGGAAATGTATTTTCAAAGTAGTTTTCAAAAGTTGTATTTTAGTATTTTCAAAAACCCCTTACTGAGTATTTCAATGCTCAACCTACATTTTTTATGAAATTTTTATAGGTTGATAGAGTCTTTCCAAATTTTGGGTTTTTGATTTTGCTTTGTAAGGAAGAAGTGAAGCGTTTGACTCCGATTCTCCAGGATCTAAACCAGAAAGTTCCTCCTAATGGATTATGATGTGTAAATTGTTTGTTTTGTCTTTATGAAATCAATTACACACCATAACCGGAGCACTGGCTCCAGGCTACCGGAGGAGGGGGCCTTAAAATTAATGATCAATAACTTATGTTAATAAAATATTTCATATTTCTTCTTTAACATTCAACTATAGACAATGAACAGATACCAATTTTTAAAAATGATACCAATTATCACATTATACCACTTATTCAATCATGCTAAAGAATTTATATTACTACTTTAACAAAAATTGATAGAAAATTTGGAAATAATTTATCATAGATTCATATATTTAGACCATTTATCAAATCTATATAGATATTATTTTATTTTATTATCCATCTAGTTCGTTTCCTAAGTCTATAGAGAAACCATTTGTTATATATTCGTTTCAAATATCTAATGAGTTCCAAAGACTCATTTATGAATATAAAATTGATATTCAACATTATAATCATCCCAGAATAGAATATTTTATATTCTAAGAATTATTAGATGATATAACATGTTTGATAAAATATCATTAGAGCTCATTTTATTAATGAAAATCCATTTATCCATTTTCAAGGCATGATTTAAATATATTGAAGTTATTGTAACATGAAAAATAAAAATGGATCATGATACTATATGATTCCAATTACAATTTCTACATTCAAATCTTGATTCATTTAATTGTAATTACTCATTAATTTTCTATTACTTTTTTTTTACACATGTATCATAATTCAAGATTCAGTAAAATGGTCGATTTTTTATTCATATATCAGTTTCATAGATGATTTAATTCAAAAGGGAAATTTATAAATTATAGTGAAACATTCCAATGAATCATATATATCCCAAAACCTGTACACATTATCTATGGTTAATAATACATATACACGTTGGTAGAGGGGAAATTCTACTTCTTCATTTTGAGGAATGAGGTTGGACTTGGTGGACTAACCCATCACTATTACACTTTTTATTTTTTTCTTATTTGAGTAAAATAATTCCATAACCTCATCTTTTTACACTTCTTCTATATTTATCTCTATAGGAAATGTTTTCAATTCCATTCATGTTGATTTGTTTTGATTGATCCTACTTAAAGAAACAACATTTCATATTTTATATTATACATTCTTCCATCCCTATATTTGTAATTTTATTTTCTTCATTGGATATGTCATAATAATTTATTTGGTGGATAAATTTATAGAGAAGGATCTCCTTGGACATAACTAATTAGATTATTTTTTACAAACCTTGAATCCATCTTTTTTATCCACGCATGATTCAAAAACATTTGTAACCCATGGCATGATTTGGGAAGGTTCTTTCAAAAAAAATATATCAGATAAATTTTATTTTACTAAATCATATTATTATTATTAAAATAAATGACTTGTTAACCTATAGATTTTAAATTCCAATTAATCCAATATTTTCCCCTTTCATGGTAAATCCCGCAATTCTATTTATTTATTCTGTTATGGTATATTTTTGTGAACCCTCAAGAATACCTAATGCCTTATTTATTTGAATATAAATATATTGTTTATTATACTTTATTCTTTTGCGGATATTTCCTCATATTCTCATCCACCCTTTTCATATCTTTAATAGATTCATTACTATCCTTCTAATTTTTTTAATTCTCTCCATTGAAATTTTTATGTGTAAACTTAAATTGGTTCTCAGTGCACCTTTCATTGAGATATATTAATTTCCATCAATGCAGTAAATTTATTTTCTCTCATAAAATACATAATTAAATTTAAAATTTCATCCCATTAGTCATATGAATAGAATAATGAGTTATAAAACTTGTTGTTCCTCTCATACTTAAATTTGTTTTCCATAAGACCATAGTTAGAATTAATAAAGTGGATATCATTAATGGAATAACTCATATAGTTTTCCCTTTGTATTAATTTTTTTTTTATATCATTATTCAAATAATTCCATAGGATTCTAGAATAAAATAATGGAATATCTAATTATTAAAAAATATTATAACTGTATAGAAACATTGTTCCAAGACTTTTCTCTTCTAGATTTGAACAAACACTCCCCCTTAAATACTAACTCTATATATCCAAACTTATGGTCCAAATCTATTGATAAAACCATGGGTAGGATCATCTTATTTTCAATTGATGTTTTTCCATTCTTTAGAAATCTAGGATCTTTACATTCATTTTCTTTTGTTGTGGAGTATACAACCTCATAATTGATGTAGCTACTATTCTTAATTTTTAACTCACCTAATTTTGTTTTTTTTGAGGTGGATAATTTAATATTTACACTCTTTATATGAGGCCATTTTATCTTATATCACATGACCAATTGATTCATGTTGGTCTCCATTAACCTTCATTTTTCTCCCATTTTTATTGTTTTATCATTTGAGACCATCTTCACTTTCCTCAAAATTTAGTTCATCCCATCCAATTGTACCATACACGAAACTAATTCATCATTCTAAAAAATTATATATTGACCATATATTGATAAAATTATATTCTATTTGGAACAAAATGTACACTCTTTTATGTTTTTAATACATCTCCTTTAATTCCTTTGCATGAGAATAATTCTTGTACCGTTATATATTTCTACATCAATAATTATATGATTGCGGGATATTTATTTTCTATCCTCAAGTTTGAGTAGTAATATTGGATATCCTATTATATCATTACTAAATAAAGATCCAAAATATCTTCCCATATCAAAATTGTTAGATAGATCTAACATATCACTGTATGAAAAATTGGAAACATAGTTATAATCATACGTTCGATAATTTTGATACATGTTGGAGTCCTTTATCTAAATATCACTTATCCAAAAATCATTACCATATAAATCTTTTTCATTGAATATATTCAAATTCTTTATATTCTTTCACTTTCCTGTAATACTTGCGTAGAATTTAATTCAATTCAAATTAAGAGTCAAATAAAATTTGAAAATAAATCACACAGGATGTGATTATACACTGATTTTAGTTACTGGTCCTACAAGGGACTTCAATGAGATAGTTAATTAGCAGGGTAAATCTAGGTATGTAATTCATTTACAATCCCTCAAATAAAATTTAAACTCTTATTGTTGTAAATATTGTTTTACTATACTTTTAGTAGTTATAGTCTTGAATTTCTCATTAATGATGATCTTGTTGATGATAACCTTATCTAATATTTAAATATAAATTATTTATAATTAATTAACCCACATATGACAAATTTTATCCTACATGAGGTATGTAAATAATTCATACATAAATCATGAATTTTATATTGATCAACCATACTAGTCTAATCAAAAGAGAATATTATGATAATATTTCATTTACCAAAACCAAATAAATATCATTTAATTGTTGGTTTATGATAGGTAACACAATTTAATTTGAATACTCTCATAATTAGAGTTAGGGTTATCTCATTACTACCATGGGGTCACTATTTGTTTCTTATCCCTTTTCTTGCTACATCAAGAAGGAAATCTATTGGGAACCCAAGCCAACACATGACATCTATGTATCTCTATTATTTCATCGATATAACATTTTTAATATTCATAATTATCTTCCCAATACTAGATATAAAAATTTCCATAACAATCGATTCACATTCCATGTTGAACTTAATTCATTCAAGGTATATGGTTTTTATTTGGAATGTTTTATACTGAGTGCCACTCACATGTTAAACTTTTCAATTATTTTAAATTTTCAACCATTATATTTTAGTAAGTCTTCCCTTTTGTGAACCTATTTACATTAACATAACACTTAAATTCGTGAAACTCTTAATTTCAAACATATTTTCATACACAAAAATATTTATTTTTAAGACTCTACATAAGAACTATTTCAATGTATGAATTTTCATGTAAGAATCCATGAAAAAAAAGTTTTCTTACAAATAGTTATTTGTTGAACTAATTTATTCACATAAGTCACACACTAAACATAGTGGTATATGTAAATTTATTCTTCTAACTTAATATTGGTGAATTATATGTGTTTATATATAATGAATCATTCACTATAAATTCATTAACATTTTTCCATTGATTCCAAGTTATTTATAAAAATATAACGATTAATTATTTTTATATGAACATCTTTTTTTTCAACTTCCCTTTCATAAATGTCGTTGAAAAATTCCCCCTTCATATAACTTTCTTCAGACCACTTCTAAATAAACCCATCATTACCATTTCACTATATCCTTTTTGGAAATTTTGAGATGAATCTCATCATCCTTAAACATGTTAACATTCCATGTGGTTTAAAAACATTTATGAACACATTGTTTTATGTATTTTCATTGAGTGGATTCTAATACATATGTTCACACAACTCTATAAATGTTAAAATTAAATTTCAATAGCCTAAAAATTCATTTTCACCAACTTTCTATGTAAATATCCCATACAAACAAATACAATTCTAAAAAATTACTTCTTGATTATATTATTGTCTTTACATCCTAAAACTCGATAACAAACATTTCCTAACGCAAATATATCTCAAGTATAATATTTCATGGAAGGTACTAACATGATTTTTGAAACTATGATTTTTTCATGGACATGAATTCTTTTACCGGAAATTAAAATCATTTTGTTGGATACTCAATAGAGTTATTTTATATTCCGTCAGCGGAATTTAATATACAATGGTTATGAATGACATACCATTTTTTCACTATTTTTAAGTAGTAACCCATTTTATTCCCCCATGTTCACATCAGAAAATTACATATCATTCACTTCATAATAATATAAAATTCCTTAAAAAACTATCTAGATGTTAAAAAAATAAAAAACAAATATCTATGAGTTGGTTTTCAATGAATCTAAATCAATCAAATAAACAATAGTGTTCAACCAATCCCCAATTATATACCTATATAAAATATTATTACATGTATAAGATTCATAAATATTGTGTGATTAGTCTATGAAATATTAATTTATGGATGAATTTTGGGGCATATTTTTATAGATTCACTACTAAAAAAGTTTATAAGGTTTCATTGTGCGTATATCAGACTTTGTTGAATGGAAAGAAATCTAGTGGAGTATTGTATGGAGTAAAAGATGAGATTTTTTCTCATTCCAATGTGTCGGAGTATACTATGGAATCATTGAAGTAGAATTTAAATTGAATATTTTTAGGATTGTAAATAATCTTTAATATAAAAACCTAGAACACTAAAATTTTAAAATATAAATAAACCTTTTATCTTATTATATTAGTGAAAAAGGAAAAAACTGATAAAAAATGTGATGGTTAGAATAGGAATTTTTTCTAAAAATTCATAGTGGTTTTCCTGTCATTGAATGTTGGGGATTTTCTTGACCATTAATTAGAAGGTTACTTCAACATTTAAATGACTATTCCCATAAATGAGAGGAGAATGATTTAGAAATTGGAATAAATGTTTAACTTTTAGTTATTAGTTGTCAATATTAGGAAAGAAACATATGATTGGTTGTTATAGTGTGAAGTGGATGGTCCTTGATGTGTATAATAATTTTTTGAAACTTGATTCCCATGTGGGACCCGATTTATATTATAGGTGAGAAAATATTGATGATATTTCCAATGATAAAATGATTTAGTGATCTAAATGGATATATTGTCACATTAATTATAGCCATGTACTTCAAATAAATGAATGTGAGAAATGTATTCAACCATATATGTGGAAGTATTATATGAAAAACATAAACCATGTCGTGATGTTTTCTCACATTTATTTCTTTCAATCAATTATATTAAATGTCTATTTTAGTTTGGAATAAATATAATTTAGTAATTGAAAATTATTTTTATGATTAGGGTGAAGGTGTTTCATCGATAATTGAGTATATTAATATTTAGAAAATTCTATCCAATGTTGTGTTTTTACAATTTTAATCTTTTAGTGATGAACTTCTTGTCCATGGTGTTTTTACAGGATTTTTTATAACACCTTATTCCTCTAGGCATTTTGTATAGTGTATTTTAAAATGATTTATTGATATTAGATATCTACTATACCATCCACCGACGTAATCAAATTTAATTACCTTATGTGTTTTAATAGGTTTTTTTTCACACATTCAATTTTTAAAATCATCAATCCTATGGGGATTGAAAACTCCAATTTTTTAAAAAATGACATTCATACATTGGTTATTGATTCATAAATTTAATAAAAATAAATCACCATTCATATAAACCAAACATGAGTTAATTTCTTTTTTATTTATTAGTTATAATAAATTAGAATATTTGTTGTCAACAATTATCATTATATTTTTATGTTTTAACTTAATATGATAAAAATGAAATTTTAAAAAAATTATAGGATGATTATTCTCATAAATATTCCCATTAATTGCCTTTCTAGATGTCTAATATAAATGATAGGGATATAATTTAGTAGAATTATTATTTGTTAATTTTAATTTTGGTATTAAATTAACATATATAAAAGGTAATATAATATACTGACTTCAGATATAAGAAATATATATTTTCATTTATTGGTATATATATAGTACTAAAAATACTTAAATTTTAAAGAAGTCTTTATTTTAAATTTTTACATTTACAGGTAAAACTAGATCTGTCTAATGTAGAAATAAAATAAACATTATTCCAAATGTTGGTAGTAAAATATTATCTATTAAACAAAAGAAATTTTTTTAAAGCCTAAAATTTCTTATTTCTTTTATTGGAACTAATATTTCCATTTCCCATGGTGATAAATCTTTTTGTATCACTTGAAATTTTTTCCATAAGACAAACCTTCATAAAAATCATATGTATGTCGTAGGTTCAGAATATACCAACCATGTTTCATTAGGATAAAAAGTAAAATTAACATTAGAATAAAACCATGGATATGTATACCGTAATCTATATTTCAATTAGAATACTTAGGACACTCTCTCTTTATTTATCTATTTTTTTGTCAAAATGAAAGAGGTAATTTCGAAGTTGATTATTCTTTTTATTCTACAACATATGTTTCACTATAATTTATTTTTCATATTATTTACAAACACCATTGAATCTACAATATTTGGAATATCACCCATGAATATTTTATAAATTCAACTATAAAAAACATAAAAATCATGAAATTATATTTCTATCCTCTCAAATTTAAATTTATCCTAAATTAATCCTTCATATGTAAGACCTAGGGGATGTTCAATCTTGATGACAAGATAATGATATATACAAAAATAACTATTAGGAAGTTATAATTAAATTTTTTTAAATATATACCATAATTTATAGGGATGAAATTAACATTTCTGGGGATATTGGTCACAAAAGTTGAATTTGGATGAAAAAATACATAAATAATGCCTAAGTACTAAAATTTAATTATATTCATGTATTGATTATAAATAATGGTATTATTAAAAACAAGACACATGATAAAATATTTTATTTTATAAACATAATAATATTTATTGTAGGTGGTAATCTTGATTCATTAATAAAATATTGAAAATTATTCCTCCAAAAGAATATATATTTATTTAGTAAAGAATTTTAGACAAATGAAAAATTTAAAACAATAACCTCATTTTTATACCACCATATGTCTATAAATGGTAGGAATACAATTTAGAAATCATTAAATCATATGATTTTATGTTTTTTTTATAATTAGAGTTATTTGTGGGGCCTGAGTGGCTAATTTGGGATGTCAGCTGGTCATTTCAAGAAAGATTTATTAGTGAATAAATTCACTGGGTACTTTTTGATCTAGTAATCAGTAATCGTTTAAACCACCTGATGATGGATAATCTTTTTTAGGGAAATTCACTGGGTACTTTTTGATCTAGTAATCAGTAATCGGTTAAACCACCTGATGATGGATAATCTTTTTTAGGGGCACTAGGTTGTATGTACCCTTGGGGGCATGAACTCAATTCCCACAAAGTACCTATTTTCTAGCCATTGGGTATCCACATGTAACTTTTTCAATTCATTATTAAAATTATTTCCCTATATATTAAACTTAAAATAGGGGGATACACTCATTTTAAGCTTGTAATAACCCATTACACTCATTTAATTCTCTTTATCACCTTCCATTGAATGACCAAATTTAATTTTTTTTTCAAGAACATACATTTATGACAAAGTGTGACCCCAAGTACACGAAAATAAAATAACATAAAACATCAAAGAGTTATGCCCGGACAATGAAATTAAAATCACTAGAATTTGAATGAAGAATTATATATAAATTATACTGAATAGAAGTCACCCCATGTCTTTAATTTTCATTATAAGATCCTAAAAATGGTAGGCCACAAGGTCCCATGACTGTGCATGTTCTTTCAATCTTATCTTTCCTTCATTGAAGTCAAGTTTCATGATTATATTAAATTTGGAAATCCATGAAAGTTGTTATTCATTTATATTAAAATGTGATATTAATCAAAAAATTAAATGACATAATTCCATAGGAAAGTTTATATTGAATTATTCCTTCATTATATCATCATTAGATTAGCAGATAATCTCCCATACCACTACATCGTCCTCAACCTCCACATCAACACCCTTCACTCAAATAACAACTCATGTTAGATTAGGAAAAAGGATGCTTCCTATGATATCTCAAGATCCACCCATTATAAATTAATGAACCTATCACATTGTCCCTCCTAAGGCTTATTATTTGAGGTTTTCAATTTATTAATACAAAGATCTGACATTACATTAACAACCAGTGCTGGTTCAGCCTAAATATTTTTTTGATCCTTTTCAAATGAGAAAATAGACCTTGTTTATATCATCTTCACTTTCCCGTTTGGAAACCTACCTTTAGTTTACATCTCAATGGATGAGAGGCAACAATTTATCTCTTTAGATTGCGACATTGAGGATTATCTCTTCTCCATTTCTTTTGGATGATATGAGTAATTCTTTAATCCTTTACACATATTATTCTTAGAAAGGATGCATATTATTGAATCCTAGTAACCCTTCCTCCTTATTTCTCTATTTACTATGAATCCATATTCCATGATATCCCCATCACTTCCACAATTAATACTACTAAATACATCATTGTTCTTAAATTTCATTGTGTTTTTTGTGTTTATTTTTTGGGTGAAATTCTTTTTTCTAATATGGAGGATCATATGGGATGATATTCCCACTTGTGCTATATCATTCCTGATGAAGGATGCTATACCCATTACATCATATGTTAATATCCAATATGATATAGAAATTGAGTTGGTATATAAATCCCCATTCTATTATTTTTGGGTACGATGAGTGTTATTATGTCCATTATGATCTATGTTCACGTATCAGATATAATTATATAGTAATGGTTAAGAATATCTATGTGACCTTGATGATGATGTGGATGGGATGCTTTTCATAGTGATCAACTACTGTAGTGGGACGTTGGATTTATTTCCCATAATGATATGATTTTAAAGAAGTGGATATGATTTCCATATAAGAATGATAATTGTAGGATTTGATTCTCCTTCCCAACGTGAAGTGGCTCAGGTTTAGGGATGATCATCACTATTGAAATTTTACCCATGACTAGGGACATTACTCCCACTATTGGGGATGTTTTATGTATATGATCCCCATTTTAACATGTTTATATAGAGCCACTATGATTATTGTTATAAAATGTTTATGGGGATTTGCATCCCTTGTATTTGTGAAACTACAATCCATGTGATGATATAACCTCTACTTTGGAAATGTTATTACAACTAATTACTCAGGTATTTTACAAATATATTATAGAGTGACGTTTTTACCATTAGATCTAACATTTTTTTGATGACAAACATTTTATTATTTTAAATTTTTATAGAACCCCCCTATAGATTCTATATCTAGTATTCATTACATAGAGATATTGTTTATCACCAATTGGTATAATATATTTATTATTTCTTCCAAACCCTCTTTAAATTTATTTGTGATCATATGACATAGTATATACACCTACATAGAAAATATGTTTTTTGAAGAAAAAAATAGTGTTAGCCTACTAAATTGAACCTACCAACATATCGTGTGCCCAGGAACCCATGAATACTGTATAGTTTGTGTTACACGTAAGGTAATATACCTTGATACTGAATGTCAATATATGGAGCATGGTTTAAACTGGTTGATAGGATTTAAAATGATCTAAACCCCTATTTTTATTTCAAATTTATCCATTTTTTCTCATATGAATTTTTTTACCGAACATGCTTATAAGAATTGCCTTTATTTATATTGGACTATATGAAATTGTTCTGCTAATGTTGTTATTGTTGGGGAAATGCTATTACCATTCATAGAATTTGGTTGAGACATCCTTGTTTATTCTTATTTAATAGCTTGATGAATATCAATATATTTTACATTCACATTTTCTTCAAGATTTTTTCTACTAGAGAGGGTATCGTATTACTAAATTATATATAGACGCACAATTATAGGTCTACAAGTTGAAGCATATTGGGCCACATCCCTAAGGTATGTGGCACCAAGATTGATCATTTAAGAGATAAAATGTATTGGGTTTTGTGTAATGTGGTATATGAGAGTCACTTATCCATTGTCTTACCACTTAATATATTTTGTTATGGATATAATATGTTTAAGTAAATTAAGATGGAACTTAGCCCTTGAAATAACTAAACCATGTATTTGTTAGGTTTACATTTATAGGGTCATGACAATTTGTCTTGGTTATTTATTTTACAATTGACCAAATTTTTATTATTATGATTAACTGAAATGTTGATTGATTATTTATAGGTTTTTAGTTTTAATCCATGGTGGAATGTTGTTTTCATTTATACATAATTTTCTAGATTTAGGATTCACATGACATTCATGACCTATATTATTATTTATCACATTAATTATAATGTGTGGTTCAATTATTTATTGTGGAAGAAATATCATATATTATTTGATCTTTTATAACTATATGGAGGTATTATATTTATCCAATAATAGATTATGGTGTTCTATTTCCAAATTCAATAACTGAATCCTAATTGTATTGGATATTACCCATGAGATAAACTAGGTATCCAAGGTTATAGATAGTCCTAATAATATCTTACACCCACAATATGTTTGTTTGTGTGTATCTAATATTTAAAATAACTACCTATAACTAATTTTCCTATATTTTATATTTATAACTTTTATATAAGTGTTTTTGAGTCTTTTTTTATTGAATTTTAGATCCATTACACCATGATAAATACCTCTTAAGCATCAATGTGGTGTGGGAAATCCTAACCCATTTATTTTTGCGATGGATCCCACAATTTACCATGATCTTCCTCTTCATTATAAGCTTCACTGGAGTCATATTTATTTTATTAGGTCTCTAGTATTAGAGCTATAAGAGAAAATCTATCTGTATTTGATCTAAATAACAAATTCAAATTACAGCTTCATCCAATATTTACATGAGAGTGGAGACCTCATCTCAATGAGATTTAAATTGATCCCCTATAAGATATATCGAATTATATAGATGCACTTATTGAGATGTTAGTGATTCTTGTAGTGTATATGCTTCAAGTACTAGTGAGGTGTGGGTGGAATGTCCTTATCATGGATAATAAACTTGTGGGGATGTGCGACAAGTATTTTTGAATTTTTTATTTAATAATTTATTTCTCTAGATATAGATATTGGATATATCTCAATATTTTGTTCGTATGACTCATGGCAGAATATTAGTTATGGACTATGCTACCAACATAACTAATTTTTATTATTTTTTATCCTTATCTAGTGAGTGATGAGGCTATATGGGTTTATTAATTTGATTATATACATATATTCTTCATATATACTTTGGTGACAACCAAAATACTTATATTTTATCCAATTCTAGGAATCAATAAATTATTATTGAGGGGATGATATCTGGGGAAAGATGCTCTAGGTAGTTGGGTTTTTATTTGTATGTCTAGGAGTGGATCTTTCGCTACCCATAATATGTGTTTCAATGATTCTAATAAGAGAGGTGACGTGCAGGACACCTAGGGTCATGAAAGTTTTTCATCTTCTAAGGCATATATGTATATTCTAGTATTCTAATAGTGTGTTAGGATAGGTCATATGTTACCACACTTCTAGTTATAACTATTGGAGTATAATTTTGATATTATAATTTAGATTTTTTAATTATTATGATATAAGTTTTTTCATCAAGTTAGTAGTGGTGGTGATGTCAAAATTAATGGATTAGTAGTAGGAAAAACTATGGTACGTTGAGGTTTTAGTTGGTTCTCTTTTATCTGGTTAGGGATAGAATTTGTTCATGGTAGTTAGGTTTAATGGATGAAAAAAATGTTTTCTATTTATTGTAGTTAATGATTTTGTTTCAAAGAAGAGGCTTGAGGTGAAGAAAAATCATTCTATCAGGCTTACACCTATTGAATATGATGAGTGTCCTTCAATTTTTAGTGTATGGTATTAGAAACAAATACCCTTATACATACTCTATTTAAAAATGTAACTTATGTGTATTGAAACTTCTCTAGAGAGTAGTGATCGTGGTTTGTCTATCATGTTTTTATATAGAGTGATTTCTATCAAAAATCACATATGGTTGAATTTTGATTGTATTCATTGATGTCATGGGTGTACCATCACAATTATGGGATATATATAAATCTTCAGTATTTCATCATGTTATAAATGGACAATTTTTGTGTGATCCTATGTATAGTTTCACTGAATCAATATTGTTAACACATCAATTGTTATCACAAGTGGGTATCATTAATTTAGTTAATGGAGAATCTTATATCTTCTCTAATGTGTGGGGTGTTAAATAAAACCATTTGGGACATACTATTGGTAATAAGGTACACATTAGACATATTTTAATAGTTTGTTTTTGGATGATAAGGAGTTGCATCAGATATCCATGCCTCCTATTATTTACTAACTCCTTGAAATATTTTACAATTTTCTCTTCAGGTTTCTACCTAAGTAAAAGGATGGGATTAAAATCAATCATAACCATGAATGGATCCCAAATCCATTCCTTCTTATTGGATGGATCCATTATATCATCATTTGGTAAAGGTTTAGTTAGATTATATTAAGGTGAAATATTTTATTCTACCAATAATTTCCCCGTAGGATGATCATTTTTGGTTTTCTAAAATGTTGGTTGTATCATTTCTCCAATTGGTGGATCATCAAGTTTATATGTAGTGAATGTCAGGAACTAATATCGATTTACTTATATTAATGATTTTTTGACTAGATAAGGGGATCAAAGTGTTTCTCTATGATTTAATTTAGTAATAGTTTTCATTGATAGAGTTAGTAACACATAAATGTCTACTATATACATTTTCATACTGTTATATTCTTATTATTTCATATTAATTAATATCAAATCACTTCTTGATTTAAATTCTACAAAATAGAGAATATGCTAATGTACTAAGTTTACCATTTAAACTGAATAGACATAGTAGTTACCCCTTATGTAGAGAACCTTAAATTATTATAATAGTTATCAAATATATATGTTATATTGACTGGAAATATCATTTAATTCGATATATCGGATATAATATATTACGGTTGGAGACAATTATGGATTCGAAGAACATTCTTAGGGTGTACAACCTTGATAATACAAAGAAATGTGATTATAATTAAATGAATCATCCTTTTGAAATCAAAATTTATATGTTCTATTGAAAGTTCCTATCCTTGAACATGTATAATAGTTTAGAGAAATTAATATCATTATTAATGAATACTATAAAATGATATCTCTGATCCACTAAAAAACATGATGACATACGTTATCATCATGTTGGGTTTGTTGGGTAAATCATGAGTTTTATATATTAGTGAATAATTAGAGACAGGATTTTTACCTTATATTATTTAATGAATTTTTTTCTTAGGAACTTTTAGGGTAATGGAACCACATGATTAAGTATAGGGCCATAACATTCTTTCTATAAGATCATTTTCAAAAATTTAATGAAATTTTCTTGAAGAAAATAGGTTCTTGACACTAGTAGGAAACCTTCATGAAAGTATATATTGAGATAGAGGTGTTATATTAAATTTGTGTTCTCATATGTAGTTTTTTTTCATTTCTGTATTTAACTTCATTATCTATGGGGGTACTGGGGTGTTTTAAGAAACTATCCTTGTAAATTTGGAAGGTATTCTTATTGAAACCATGAAAGGGGATTAGTGGGTCACATAATATTTCAATTAAAATCATCATATAAATTCTATATGGATTTAATATTTTTAATAAATATTATTTTTTTACATGGTTTAATAATTATTCATGTTTGGTATATTAATAATATGTAGTCACTAGTTAGTAGAGAGAATATTTTTGAGTTAAATAATTAATAAAAAAATTTGGAATTTAAAATTTTATATAGTTATCAACTAATAATTTAGGGATAATTGTTAATTTAAATAAATAGAAATTAGTTAGGGTTTGATAAATATTAAGAGGTATTGGCTAACTGATTCTAATACTCTATTGGAGAATGAAATATTAAATACTATATGTATAGATAATAATTTATTTTCTCAAGGATATAATATATATTTATCCATGAGTATATCACATGTCAGGTAGACAATAATAATATAAAAATTATTTTATCATAGGATATACTAGAAAATAGAAGAAAGAAAATAGAATTTGTGAAAATAATTATTCAATAATCCCAGGTCTTTTAATACATGATTATTTCATTCTTTATCTGTATCTAAGTCTATTCATTTTAAACATTCTACATATTGAATTTTATAGAGAATCATTAAATCTCTATAGAAATCATATCCTCAAATTCTTTCAAAAATTGGGAGATATCCTCCACCTCAACCCTCTCATGTCTATAAATAATAATAAAATCCATTATCATTGATGATATTTTTGTGGTAATTAACAATTAATAAAAAAAATAACAATATTTTGTTCTAGCACTCCTATATTTTGATAGTGATGTTATATAGTTCAAATAGATTTTTTATCCCAACTAAAGGGTTTCTAAACATGAACCATGTCACCAAAATGATAGTACAACCATAAGTGGTATACTGAGTCTTTATTATTGAACAAATCCAATAATATGTATCTTCTAATATAGAATCATAATATGTTAAATTTATATATGAGGTTCATATATCCGGGATATCGGTATTTTGATTTCCTCTAGTTTTATACTATAATTTGATGGCTTTGATTGAAAATAATTATTTGTCATTGAATCGAAACATTATATTATTCCTCATGACCTTCAAGTGGTATCAATGTGGTCAAATAATAATTTATAATAAAATATTTTTAGTATTTAATTTCCATTAAATAATTTTTTATACATAATTTAAATTTATGTCATCATTCACCTTCACATGACCAAGAATATATCAATGGTTGATGAAGAATGAGTTAATGAATTCCATAGAGAGGTAACCAGTATTATTTTTAGATGAACTGCATACATAGAATATAACTAAAAGGTATATATCATTTATCTATTTTTACCAAATATGGACTGAATTTTGGTTACACATCTCCCCATTTAGATAAGAATATGTGTCTTTATGACATGTCGTGTGTTGATTGTCCAGACATTAATGCGATATTAAAATTACATGGCATGTATCTAGTGTACCCATCATTCAGTCTATGCATTATTTCAGTGTAAAATGTTATGTCTATGTAGTAAATGACACATAATTTGACTATTACATAGTTCATTGTCCTAATATCAAAGTAACATGTTAATTGAAGTACACAACACAGAGGTAATTTAATTAATATAGAAATGATGTTTTTAATACATAAAACACGATGGTAATTTAATTAATAAAAAAATTAGTAAATATGAAATTATTGTCATTTAAAAATGTTACACATGGTGTATTTTATAAAAATGACATGATGGATAGCTAATTAACTCGCCTAACTTTTAATACCATTGGAGTATATGTAATTAACATAAAAAAGAAATTAATTCACTAGTGATATTTAATTACTTCACTTTTTATGTGAAATTATTTCACATGCAATGGAATTTACTGATTCACATATGATGTATTTTTTCAGATGTACATTAATTAAAAAATTTACATATTTTGTAATTAATGGGCATGTATTAAAATTAGTTAAAAAGTTTTAGTCTATTAACATGAACCCTAGTTTTTTACTAAACATGGGTTCATTATCTTGTTTATTTGATGTACACATCATTCTAGGTTGTACACAAGTAATCCATTATATAGAGAAATATAACTAATTGTAGTATTAGACCAATATATACACTATGTTTTGATGTCTAACAATTATTAAATGCATATCTAATTTAATAATAAATTAAAAACTTCTCTTTGTGTTATCTCTATGTAATCACGATGTAGTTACAATTTTAATATATACTGGTAAATTTAATATTAAAGATGATTGAATTTTAGGGGAATGTTTGGATATGTTTAAATTAAGGAAAATAATATTTAATAGTAAAAATAATTAGATAACATTGATGTGGTTTTATGTTAATTAAATAACAAATTTATGTGAATTCTAGAAACAATAAAAATGATTTTTTATCTCTGTCAAACATGGGCTTTGACCGAGAAATGTTTGTCCTTTGATTCATTTAATTCAATTATTTTTACATAAGACTAGTAATAATTATTTATAAAATTAAAAGCCCATTTTTTTCATCATATCCATTATTCTGTAAGATAATTAAAGCCTTGAGATTCATTTATATTATCCTTGTATCTAATACATAGTTCCCCGCACCTGTGTATCAGTAATTGGATAGAGCTCCCATGTGAGTGGAGAAGGTTCATGATCGAAGTTGAGGTACAAAGATAAGGATTTTATTTTAATTATATGTGGAATGTTGTATCTTGAAATTACTTATGGATAGGGGTGTTTCTCCCAAAGGTTAACTAATATTTTTTCATACATCAGATAAAAAACCATTATATAGGTTCATGATAATTCCACCATTATTATTTTATTTTTTTCTTCTATTCCATGGTTTATTATTTATATATGATTTATATCTATCAACTAACAAATGAATTTATAGTCATGAAAACTTCACATAACATAAATTCGATTATGAATAAATTTTGTATAGATATGGTTAACCAATGAAGTAAAATAAAAAAATAATTATAACCATGTAATAAGAAAAATATTGTGTATTACACATAAAGGTAAATAACTCAATTATTATTTTTTGTTTGTATATAAATACAATATATGATATAGAATATAACCAATAGGTCATTGTTTCTGATCTAATCCACATGGAGATATTACAATTTAAAATGGAGCCCTAAATAACAACATGGATTGAAATAACCTAGTTCACATCTACAAGAGTTTCCTTACCTAGAATTGTTAGAAACATGGATGCAGGTTTTAGGAAATCCAAGTCAATATTTTGAAGATAATGGAATAAACTAAAAAATTAATTAGTTTTTAGTTAATTAAATTAGAAAAAAACATCATTCCATGATTAAAATTAATAATTTACTAGTCCCTCACATGGTTATTGGGTAGGGAAATACATATCATTTCCAAAAATAATAACTACACAACTGGATCTCCTGAAAGATATTTATCTTTCAATCATCAAATTTAAAGAGTGGTTTCATTTTTATATGATACGATGATTTCGTATGGTTTTGATTAGGTGAATTAATCCTTAAAACATGATCAATAACATCAATATGAAATTTAGGGTGAAAAAGATTCCAACAAGAGTCTCAAGGGGGATTCATCATATATTTATTGTCTAATGTTATCAGCTATACTAAAAGATCTAATTATACTTATTAATAAAATGGATTCTTATAATATTAAATCTCAACTCTTATCCCTTGATAAAGAGAAAGAGAGTCTCATGATAAATGTTATTGTAACTATAATATTCTTATAAGGCCCCAGCCTTAAACCTTACTTAATCTTGAGTTATTACAAGATTACGCATTGAGGATCTTTTTGGGTTTAGAGTTTTAGAGAATTAGATCATAAAAATTTCATTTCATCCCACATATAAACAAAGTGGTTACATAAAGATATTATTCTTCATTCCCATCAATGGAAACATATTTAAAATAAAACACGGATTCTTTCTTGACACTTCCTTGACACTATCTTCATATCATGTACCTTTCCCTTGACCTGTGAAAAACATTTCAAAAAAACTTGGGATTAGCATAAAAAGCTTAGTATGGGTTATAAAAAGATGGAAAGGAAATAAGGGTAAATAAGTGTACATATATACATAAGAATGAAATCATACTTTACCCATAAAACATAATCACTTTAACATACCTCATCAAATCATGAATAAATCATAGAAATCATAAGACATAAATGTAACTTGAGGCATTCATAACATTCTGACGTAGGGAGTAACCCTCTTGGTTACGTTTGGAATACCCATCATAGTATATTCCCTAAAATCTCTTTGGAGAAACCTTAACGTTTCACTCCATCGCGTTACCCAATGCATTGGAGAGCTATATCGGGCTCACCCACCCTTAGTTTATCACGGAACCACCCGTCTTCATAATAATGCCCAAGAACCTCAACATAATCATATCACATAAAACATGCATAAAGGGAACATAACATTCCCACCTTTTAATCACAAGATATAAATACAACACATTGATATACAAACATTATGAAAACCATTTTTGATACCAAAATAAAAGAAAAGTAAAATATTGTATTTATTTTTCATTTAAAAAGAAGGTATGGCTTATAGAGGAAGCCAAAACTCAAATAACAGTCACGACGGCGGAGAAGTCGTTGTTGCCACATACGTATGACAAAAACATTCCCTTTTTTCGTTTAGTAAACGCTTCGTATAAAAAATATTCCTTTTGAATAAATGTAAAAGTCAAAGGGGTTTATAAACCGTATAAAAGAAGGTTGTGTATAAAACAAAATATGCCTCAATGAAAAGAGATTGAGACGAAGTCCCATACCTCGTATCCGACTTGACCCGACCGTTCTTTAGTCTCCTGAATAATAAACATGAGTTAATCTCTACTTGCTTAAGAACCTTTTTCAAGTTCATTATTCCTTTTATACCATGTTATGAACATCATGTAATCATTTACGTTAATAATGTTCATTTTGTCGGTATTTGGTTCTTAAGTAAAAAATAGACCTCTTACATTTACATATTATTAATTTGGTCAAAGGTTCGTTATATCCAGAATGATATTAATGATTTGGATAACATATATATCATATATATTCAGCATATACATGTATTTATGATATTACATCACATTCAGAGGTAATAAATGAAATGCACCGTTCCTGGAGACGGTAAGCCGTACGTACGCATGAACGCTACTTCCATTTCTATTTAGTATTTCTGGAATGGAATCATAATGATACAAGAGTATATTATAATTCCAGTATAATAACATATATAATATCATTAACTTCATCCTTTACACATCCCACATATGGTATTAACGAATCAAATCACTTTCAGGGGGCGGTAGTCTGCACTTCCTAAAATGAAGATATCTTGTTTACCCATAATGGAAACAATAATGTTATGCCATAAATGAAAAATACAGAAGCTTAAGGAACGAATAAACATATTATATATCATATATAAAAATAGCGTCATCATAATGGCCACCTTTGAAGGTGTTAAATGAGTATTGAACAATCATCATTTCGGGAGGCAGAATTTCGCCATCCATGGAAACCGTATGTTCTTTAACCATTTGATGTAGTTATGTGAGAGTGTAGCTCGAATAAATCTTATAACAATATCCTAGTATATTGAAGATACTGGTGTTGTTACAAAAGAAGTAAATAAAAAGAGTTTAGGGGGGTGGAGAAGCAAAATAAAACAAATGAACATGAGAGAAAGAATTACCTTTAAAAGTGTAACTCCTTTTGATTTGAGCCTAAAGGATTCCATTGAAAGGATTCTGCCCAAATAGAATCCTCTAGGATGAGTAGAAGGATGTGGATAGAGTAAATGGTCAGGGGTTGGCCGAGCCAAAGGCTTGAGAAGTGTGTGAAATGAGGTTGGGGTGGGGGCCTTTTATAAGAGGAGAGGAGGGGCAATTTTGGAAATCATGAAACTATTATATTATTTTCAAAAGTGTTTCGAATTTCTAAGGTCTCACATTGATATATTTAGAAGATAAGATGATAAGGCTTCGAAATATACCCAACCAATAGGTTTTGGACATGTGTAGGTTCTAGATATTACATTATCTTTCCATTTTATTTAAATCGTTAAATAATGAGGTCATCGCTGCATCATCATGACGTCATAACTAATTTAATTTATATAATGTCTAAAAATTATAAAAAAATACTATGATGTAGGAAATCGTTTTAGATTTCCAATGACTATTTATAATCAAAACTCTGATCTTTATAACCCCATGTAAAAATTGTTTTCGTAAAACATATTATGTTTGTGTCATTTTTACTTTTACATTAAATAAAAAGTTATTTATGTCATTTCCCAACCAAAGTGGCTCCATGGGGTCCCCAAGTTGACCCATGGCTTGTCTTGGTCGGCCATGACACAACCAATTAGGGTAAGACATGTGTAAAGCTCATCTCATATTACTAAAGTATTATTTTTACCTTAAACTACACTAATTACCACTAATCACGATTAAAAACTTAATAAGTTACTATTCACCAAAAAATTATTTTAATCTCATTGAACCACATTTTACTTCTTAATGACAACCATGTATGTCGGATTTTTGAAAATCAAAACACAATGATGGCAAAATTTCATTTAAATGGAAAATCAGTTTTTATAAGTACCACTTAGTGGTTTCACTATTCATCAAAAATTAGAGTTTTTCAAAAAATTACCAAAAATTCACCCTAATCTTTATTTGATATTCCGAATTCAAAAATGAAGTCTATTTTACAAAATTATAAACATATAAGTCACATTAATTAATTTAATAATTAATTCCCACTGTCAGAGCAAATAGCGTGTTTTTATAAAACAATAAGTATCAAAAGATTGACACCAGTTTAAGTCCAATTTCAAAGTGAAATTGATTACAATGACCACCATTGGATTAAATGGTAAAAATATATTATAATTTCACTTCAAAACCAATTCAAAATATAATCTAATCATATAAATAAATTATATTAAAAAGCATTTTTTATGTAAAATACAGTATTTTTGACTATTCATTAAAAAATGAACATTGTCAGAAAAATACCAAAAATTTATCCAATGTAAAATTCAATGTCCCAATCATAAAGAATAAGTTTATTTTGACAAACATAGCTTATAAAATTTTCAAAAGATAGATTCAAAAATGGTTTTCCATCAAAAGGCAGTAAAACAATCTTTTAAAAATATTAGTGTATTCCATGCTTATGATTGGATTTATTTTCATTTTAAGCCTCTAAAACACTATCTAATTCATTAATAGACATATATAAAAATATCTATTATTCATTACTTACTTGGGATGTTACATCCTTCCCCCCTTTATAAAATTGCATCCCCACAATTTATTTACTTATCAAATAAATGGGGGTACTTATACCTCATTGCACTTTCAGATTCCCATGTTTGATCTTCCACCATATGGTTTTTCCATAAAACCTTCACCTGGTGAATCACCTTATTCCACAACACCTACTCCCTGTGATCAAGAATCCGAACCGGTTGTTCCTTGTAAGATAGATTCTCTTCCAGCTGAACTACATCTGGACTCAAAACCTGAGATGGATCTGGCATATACTTTCTCAACATCGAAACGTGAAAAACATTGTGTACTTGAGATAAACTCAGAGGTAAAGCCACCCGGTATGCAACTGATCCAAATCTCTCCATAATTTCATATGGTCCAATAAACCTTGGACTCAGATTTCCTTTCTTACCAAATCGCATCACACTTTTCCATGGTGATACTTTGAGAAAAACATGATCACCTACCTCAAAAGAGAGATCCTTCCTCCTGTTGTCTGAATAACTCTTCTGCCTACTCTGAGCTGTTCTTATGTGCTTCTGAATCAGCTGAACTTGTTCTGCCATCTCTTCTACCAATTCTGGTCCCATAAACTTCCTTTAACCCACTTCATCCCAGAAAGTTGGAGTTCGACACTACTTCTCATATAATGCCTGAAATGGTGCCATCTGTATACAGGAATGAAAACTGTTATTATATGAAAATTCAACCAATGAAAGATGTTGGTCCCAACTTCCCTGATAATCCATCGAACAAGCTCGTAGCATATCCTCCAAAGTCTGAATTGTTCGTTCTGACTGCCCATCTGATTGAGGATGAAATGTTGTACTAAAATTTAATTCAGTACCCAATGACTTCTGAAGTCCTTTCCAAAAGTTAGAAGTGAACCTGGGATCACGATCAGATACAATGGAGAGGGGAACTCCATGTAACCTAACTATCTCGTTAAGATACAAATGGGAAAGTTGATCTAGGGAAAAAGTATCTCGTATAGCAAGTAAATGAGCAGATTTAGTCAAGCGATCAATAATATCCCAGATTGCATTATTACCTCGAGATTTCTTCGGTAATCCCACAACAAAGTCCATGGATACATTCTCCCATTTCCACTCTGGTACTGGTAAAGGCTGAAGTATCCCTTTCGGTAACTGCCGCTCTGCTTTAACCTGTTGACATGTCAAACACTTCACAGTAAAATCAGCAATATCTCTTTTCATTCCATCCCACCAGTAATACTCCCGTAGATCTCTATACATCTTAGTACTGCCAGGATGAACTGAAAATGAAGAACTATGAGCTTCACATAACAACTCTTTCTTCAACTTTGAATCACAAGGCACACACAATCTCTTCCCAAATCTCAAAATGCAATCATTATCAATGTTTAATTCAGGCAACTTACCTTTCTGAACCAGCTCTACCTTTTTCTGCAACTCACTGTATTTCTGTGCTTGCTTGATTTTATCTGATAGAGATGATCTCCCTGATACCTGAAACAAAACAGAAGAACTTCCTACACCAACAACTTCTATTCCAAAGTTCATCAAATCCTTAACCAAAGGATCACGTTCCAAACGCAACATTGCTAATGAAGCATTACTTTTTTGACTCAAAGCATCAGCCACTTTATTTTATTTTCCCTGATGGTAATGAATTATACAATCATAATGCTTGATTAATTCTAACCATCTCCTTTGTCTCATGTTCAATTCTTTCTGAGTGAATATATACTTTAATCTTTTGTGATCGGTATATATTTCACACTTTACTCCATACAAATGATTCCTCCAAAATTTTAAAGCAAAAAACAACAGCAGCTAATTCCAAATCATGTGTAGGGTAATTTACCTCATGAGTTTTCAACTATCGTGAAGCATAAGCAATTACCTGATCATTCTGCATTAGGACGCAACCATGTCCTTTCAATGAAGCATCACTGTATATAACAAACTCACCATTCCTAGAAGGAAGTTCCAAAACTGGAGCATTCACCAATCTTCTTTTCAATTCCTGAAAACAATCATCACATTCTTTTGTCCAGATAAACTTAACACCCTTCCGATTTAGCTTAGTCATTGGACTAGATAACCGTGAAAAATTTCTAACAAACCTTCGGTAATAGCCTGCCAAACCAAGGAAGCTACGAATCTCGGTTACATTTGTGGGTCTTGGCCATTCTTCTACAACTTTTTTTTTTGCATGATCAACGGTTATCCCATATTTAGAAACAATATGACCAAGGAATGAAATTTGTTGCAACCAAAACTCACACTTGCTGAATTTTCCATGCAGTTTATTTTCTTTTAAGGATTGCAAGATAAACATTAAATGTTTTTCATGCTCTTCTTTACTTTTAGAGAACACCAAAATATCATCAATGAAAACCACCACAAACTTATCCAAGAACTCATGGAAAATTATATTCATTAAGTCCATGAATATAGAAGGTGCATTGGTTAGCCCAAAAGGCATTACTAAAAATTCATAATGGCCATATCTTGTACGGAACACAGTCTTTAGAATATCTGCCTCCTTTACCTTCAGCTGATGGTACCCCTATCTCAAGTCAATATTTGAAAAAAACTGAGCTCCCTGGAGCTGATCAAACAAATCATTGATATGAGGCAAAGGATATTTGTTCTTAACAGTGATATTATTCAAGTCCCTATAATCAATGAAAAGTCTCATAGAACCATCTTTCTTTTTAACAAGTAAAACAGGAGCACCCCATGGTGATGTGCTAGGTCGAATGAAACCTTTCTCTAATAAATCTTGCAATTGCTCCTTCAAATCTAAAAGTTCAATTTGAGTCATTCGATAAGGGGGTTTTGAAATTAGCTTATGATCAGGAACTAAGTCAACAGTAAACTCAACTTCCTGATCTGGTATTATTCCAGGAAACTCATCAGAAAAAACAAGAGGATACTCATTTATCACTGGCACATCATTAATCTGAACAGTTCATTTATTTTCAACGATGTGTGCAAGGTAACATTCATTTCCATCTTTTACAAGTTTCTCGGCCTCTTGATAAGTTATCAACAGTAAGGGTTCATTCTTGTACACCAACTGAAAGTCTTTCTGAAAAGAAACTTCTTTAGCTCTATAGTCAATCTTAGCATGGTAAATAGAGAGCCAATCCATACCCAGGATAACATCAAACTCTACTAGAGGTAGAACAATAAGGTTTGCAAGTAGGTTCTTTCCACAGATAAGGATAGGAAGATTCTTATAAATTCTTTTTGCCTCAACATTCCCCCCAGGTGTTTTTACCAAAATTTCAGGAGTCATTTCTTGAGATGGTATTCCCATTTTACTAGAAAAGGTTTCACAGATGAAAGAATGTGTAGACCCCGAATCAAACAACACACTGGCATAATCTGAAAAAACAAACAAAGTACCTGATACAAGTTCATTTGATAGCCCGACATCTGCTGAAGTAGTTGCAAAGGATTTCACCAACCCTTTTCTGCTTGAAGTCTAACTTCTTCCCATCACTCAAGCTCTTTGTCGGACACTCATTTGCATAGTGACCCATCTCATTGCATTTATAACATTTCACTAACTGTAAATCAAATTTGTTCTTACCTTTACCTTGATCCTTTTCAGTGCAATAACGAGCCTTATGTCCCATATTACCACATCGGTAGCACTTTCCAGAATTCAGAAGACATTCCCCAACATGCCTTTTGCCACATTTATCACAAACTAGAAACTTAGTTTTCTTACCATCAGACTTTTTTGAAGAATTCTTACCTTTCTCCTGCCACCTCGGTCTCTTCTTCTGCTGGTTGTTATAGAACACTTGGTCATCTGCAAACTCCATTTCCACCTTCACAGCACATCGAACAAGCTTTTCATAACTTTTAAACTCATGAGAAGCTAATGCCCTTCGATATTTTGGCTTTAATCCTGAGTAAAAATGATTGATTTTACTATTAAGGTCTCGAATAAAATTTGGAGCATACCTTGCCAATCGAGTGAACCTTTCTTCATAGGCAGCCACTGAGTCTTCCTCTTACCTCAATTCCAAGAATTTCTTTTCCATCCTAAGTCGAACAGCCTTAGGAAAATACTTCTCAAGAAACATACCTTTGAATTCATCCCAGTCGAGGGCATTAATCTCATCAGCATCCCTGATACTTTTAACCATCGACCACCACTGATCTGCCTCACCCTCCAAACGGTAAATGGCAAGACTAACCTTTTGGTTGTCTGAACACCCCATGACATCGAAAATCTTCTCCAGTGCTTTAATCCACCCTTCAGCTAGCACAGGGTCAGATGATCCTCTGAATGATGGGGGATGTTGCCTCATGAAATGTTCCACCACTGACATGTTCCTCTGCGGTTGGTCTGGCTGATCTCATGCATGGATACCACCACCATTTATAGCCTGAGTCAACTACACCATTACTGCAACAATCTGTTCAGTTCCAATTCCAACCATCTTAGGATGCTGATTCGGAAGGTTATTTCCTTCTGTATGCCTTCCTAGCACTGCTTCCCTATTTCCTCTGCGGAAAACCATTCTGAACAAACATGTCTTAGATGAAGCAACAAGGTAATCTTCAAATGCTATAAGATTTCAAAAAAAAATATTTTTGGATAATCATTTAATATAATTCTCACTCCTAAAGTTATCTAAACTGACCTCTGATACCAACTATAAGTCCCCAGCCTTAAACCTTACTTAATCTTGAGTTATTACAAGATTACGCATTGAGGATCTTTTTGGGTTTAGAGTTTTAGAGAATAAGATCATAAAACATGCATTTCATCCCACATATAAACAAAGTGGTTACATAAAGATAGTATTCTTCATTCCCATCAATGGAAACATATTTAAAATAAAACATGGATTCTTTCTTGACACTTCATTGACACTATCATCATATCATGTACCTTTCCCTTGACCTGTGAAAAACATTTCAAAAAAACATGGGATGAGCATAAAAAGCTCAGTATGGGTTATAAAAACATGGAAAGGAAATAAGGGTAAATAAGGGTACATATATACAAAAGAATGAAATCATACTTTACCCATAAAACATAAGCACTTAAACATACCTCATCAAATCATGAATAAATCATAGAAATCATAATACATAAAGGTAACTTGAGGCATTCATAACATTCTTACGTAGGGAGTAACCCTCTTGGTTACGTTTGGAATTACCATCACAGTATATTCCCTAAAATATCTTCGGAGAAACCTTAACGTTTCACTCCTTCGCGTTACCCAATGCATTGGAGAGCTATATCGGGCTCACCCGCCCTTAGTTTATCACGGAACCACCCATCTTCATAATAATTCCCAAGAACCTCAACATAATCATATCAAATAAAACATGCATAAAGGAAACATAACATTCCCACCTTTCAATCACAAGATATCAATACAACACATGGATATACAAACATTATGAAAACCATTTTTGATACCAAAATAAAATAAAAGTAAAACATGGTATTTATTTTTCTTTTCAGAAGAAGGTATGGCTTATAGAGGAAGCCAAAACTCAAATAACGGTCACGACAGCGGAGAAGTCGTTGTCGCCGCATACATACGACAAAAACATTCCCTTTTTTCGTTTAGTAAACGCTTCGTATAAAAAATATTCCTTTTGAATAAACGTAAAAGTCAAAGGGGTTTATACACCGTATAAAAGAAGGTTGTGTATAAAACAAAATATGCCTCAATGAAAATAGATTGAGACGAAGTCCCATACCTCATATCCGACTTGACCCGACCGTTCTTTAGTCCCCTAAATAATAAACTTGAGTTAATCTCTAATTTCTTAAGAACCTTTTTCAAGTTCATTATTCCTTTTATACCATGTTATGAACATCATGTAATCATTTAAGTTAATAATGATCATTTTGTCGGTATTTGGTTCTTAAGTAAAAAATAGACCTCTTACACTTACATGTTATTAATTTGGTCAAAGGTTTGTTATATCCAGAATGATATTAATGATTTGGATACCATATATATCATATATATTCAGAATATACATTTATTTATGATATTACATCAAATTCAGAGGTTAGAAATGAGATGCACTGTTCATGGAGACGGTAAGCCGTATGTACGCATGAACGCTACTTCCATTTCTATTTCGTATTTATGGAATGGAATCATAATGATAGAAGAGTATATTATAATTCCAGTATAATAACATATATAATATAATTAACCTTATCCTTTACACATCCCACATATGGTATTAACGAATCAAATCACATTGAGGGGGAGGTAGTCATCACTTCCTAAAATGAAGATATCATGTTTACCCATAATGGAAACAATAATTTTATGCCATAAATGAAAACTAAAGAAGATTAAGGAAAGAATAAACATATTATATATCATATATAAAAATAGTGACATCATAATGGCCTCCTTTTAAGGTGTTAAATGAGTATTGAACAATCATCGTTTTGGGAGGCAGAATTTCACCATCCACGGAAACCGTATGTTCTTTAACCATTTGATGTAGTTGTGTGAGAGTGTAGCTCGAATAAATCTTACAAAAACATCCTATTGTATTAAAGATACTGGTGTTGTTACAAAAGAAGTAAATAAAAATAGTTTAGTGGGTTGGAGAAGCAAAATAAAACAAATGAACATGAGAGAAAGAATTACCTTTAAAAGTGTAACTCCTTTTGATTTGAGCCTAAAGGCTTCCTTTGAAAGGATTCTGCCCAAAGGTAATCCTCTAGGATGAGGAGAGGGATGTGGAGAGAGTACATGGGAAGGGGTTGGCCGATCCAAAGGCTTGAGGAGTGTGTGAAATGAGGTAGAGGTGGGGGCCTTTTATAAGAGGAGAGGAGGGGCACTTTTGGAAATCATGAAACTATTATATTATTTTCAAAAGTGTTTCGAATTTCTAAGGTCCCACATTGATATATTTCGAAGATAAGATGATAAGGCTTCTAAATCTACCCAACCAATATGTTTCGGACATGTGTAGGTTTTAGATATTACATTATCCTTCCATTTTATTTAAATCGTTAAACAATGAGGTCATCGCTACATCATCATGATGTCATAACTAATTTAATTTATATAATGTCTAAAAATTATAAAACAAATACTATGATGTAGGTAATATTTTTATCTTTCCAATTACTATTTATAATCAAAAATATGATCTTTATAACCCCATGTAAAAATTGTTTTCATAAATCATATTTTGTTTGTGTCATTTTTACGTTTACATTAAATAAAAAGTTATTTATGTCATTTCCCAACCAAAGTGGCTCCATGGGGTCCCCAAGATGACCCATGGCTTGTCTGGGTCGGCCATGACACAACCAATGAGGGTAGGATATGTGTAAAGCTCATCTCATATTACTAAAGCATTATTTTTACCTTAAACTACACTAATTACCACTAATCGCGATTAAAAACTTAATAAGTTACTATTCACCAAAAAAATATTTTAATCTCATTGAACCACATTTTACTTATTAATGACAACCATGTATATCGGATTTTTGTAAATCAAAACACAATGATGGCAAAATTTCATTTAAACGGAAAATCCGTTTTTATTAGTACCACTTAGTGGTTTCACTGTTCATCAAAAATTGGAGTTTTTCAGAAAATTACCAAAAATTCACCCTAAGATATATTTGATATTCATAATTCAAAAATGAAGTCTATTTTACAAAATTTAAAACATATAAGTCACATTAATTAATTTAATAATTAATTCCCGCTATCAGAGCAAATAGCGTGTTTTTATAAAACAATAAGTATCAAAAGATTGACACCAGTTTAAGTCCAATTTCAAAGTGAAATTGATTCCAATGACCACCATTGGATTAAATGGTAAAAATATATTCTAATTTCACTTCAAAACCAATTCAAAATATAATCTAATCATATAAATAAATTAGATTAAAAATCATTTTTGATGTAAAATGCAGTATTTGTCACTATTCATTAAAAAATGATCATTTTCAGAAAAATACCAAAAATTTATCCAACGTAAAATTCAATGTACCAATCATAAAGAATAAGTTTATTTTGACAAAAATATCTTATAAAGTTGTCAAAAGATAGATTCAAAAATGGTTTTCCATCAAAAGGCAGTAAAACAATCTTTTAAAAATATTAGTGTATTCCATGCTTAAGATTGGATTTATTTTCATTTTATGCCTCTAAAACACTATCTAATTCATTAATAGACATATATAAAAATATCTATTATTCATTAATTACTTGGGATGTTACAATTCTAGTGCAAACTGGAATAAATGAACCCATCAATTGATCATGTCTTTAAAACATTGAAGTTAATTAATCAATTATCAATGTTGCGATTGCATTTATATGAAATAATAATCTATTTATCACATATAATAATCATTACCACTATGATTCTATTATTATTGTAAAAACTATTTAATTATGATGAATATTTTATCAATTTTTTACCCATAAGACATGGAATGGAAGTATTGATGTTCTTCATAAATTATGTCACATGAAATTAATGTTTGCTTTAAAAAACCATCGAATTTTACTATATATTTGGTTTTATCACAACATATTTCAATGAGAAAAACAATTATTGGACGTGTGGTTGATAGAAGGGTATTTTCTTCTCATGTGAATAGAGACATCATTTTAAATAGAATTTTAAAAAATTGAAGAAGATGTATGAAATTTATTATGCCTAAAATATATTCATCTTAGATTATAAAAATTAACTTATTGGGAATTAGTAAATATCTATTATTCAAAAAATAATCCCAATATTGAACCATTAATAAATGTATGGTGAATTCCCCAAGGTGATTAAGAAATATGTTTCATCATAAACCTATGAAAAGTACATGTCTTAAAGAATAATTTTTGAGTTCTTATATGGAATAAAAATTGTGATTCCTATATCAGTAGTGATAATTTCATAGTTATACTTTACCTAGTAGATATATCATTGTTGAAATATTATTCTTTATGGTTTTCCCTAAATCTCACTATATTATTCGATACAATGAGGCATTATTTCTTTTTAAATTAATATTTTCATGGTATTAAATATTTATTTAATAGTTTTATAATACATGAAACATTGATATCCAATGTTGAAAATAGTTTATGAACATAAAAATATTACCCCTAAGTTATTCTTGAATTATAATTCATTATCAGGTAGAATAGATGTCTATTGTAATACAATTACCCCAAAATTGTTTACTATCCTTATTTATAAAACACATCAATTATTAAAAATATAAATTCATATTACGATGTTTAAAAAGAGACCTGGTAAATTATGGAATTCAAAAAAGAATATTATAAATAATTCATGTATATACGAAAATCCAATGTGGTGTTATAGGTAAATTTATATACTTTATTAAAATATTTTAAGAAATTATAGGAATTATAGATCGAAGTACTCATTACACTTAGTAAAAGATTAAAAATAATAGGGGTCAGTATGTTAAAGAGTATCTTAAAATTGTATTCATCAATTATTAATAATTGAGTAATTATTTTTCTAAACATATAAAACCATATTAAAATAATATAGATAGTGATAGTATAATTTAGATTTATAATAAGAATTATATATATATATATATATATATATGTATTATGAGTTTTAATGATTCTATTCCAAACATGTTTCACAAATTATCAGGGTTAAAATTAACCATATTTATGTAAATTGATTGATAAATATCAAAACTTTTATGATATGTTGATGCGAAACATTTTTAATATAAAATTAACATATAATGTAAATCAAAGGAAATGAATGGTTCATTATAGTAAATTATACTATAACAGATGAGGATGTTATCATTACAAACATAGAAAGTTTTAAGTCATAAAATCTATCTTTTTGCAGGAAGTAGATCTATTTTAAGATAGTGTGAGAAAGTAAGGCATCAATTAATTAATTTCTCCTATAGGTTTTCATAATAATAGTTACCTCTATAAGTTTCAGTGGGAGGAATTATTCTTGAGTATATACTACGTATGAGTGATCATGCTATATTAATATTTTTATTTTTACAATGGTGGGTTATATATATTATATTGTATGAATAATGATTCCCATATAAAGTAGCGTGTTGAAACATAACGATGATTAAAAAGTTCATTTTAACATTATGATAGATTCAATGTAATAAAATCCGTTTCAATATTGTGGTGGTTTCTCAAGATGATGAAAAATCATTTCTATGTATTCAACTAAAACCATAGAAGGATATTTATGTTCATACTATTTGAAAATAATAATTAACGAAAGATTTATAACATATAAATATAATTGATATTCACCATAATGGATAATAAAATTTATTCACTGATCATCTTGTGACATTCCATCAAAATTATACTAGTCATGAATTTTATATTATCATTTTATTGGGAATTTTTTTGTTAAGACCATGGAATTTAAGGGAAAACTTATAAGAGATCATTATATGACATGGATGCAAAGGATAGCGCCATTAAGAAATATTAATATATATATATATATATATATAAGTTATAGAGATAGATTTATTGACCAACGATGGGAAAATTATGATAGGAAATTCATTTCAAATAATTTTTCCCTTGGGATCCATAAGAAGTCAGTGAGGCTGCTATAGATTTTGAGGAAAATATTTTTTTAATACATATTGAAAAATATTTCACAGTATCAAGGTTTGTTATAACTACGATTAATATCACTAAGATGTCTTAAGTAGAAACCAAATTTCAAGGAAAAACACATTCAATTATAGATCAAGTGGTTTCTTAATCAAATACATTCTATAGGGTGAAATAGTATTAAAATAAAATATGGTCTAATAAAACTAAATTTTTCTAGTATTAAATGACATAATTGTGATGTAAAGACTATTTATTAGAAAAATTACTTTGGAAAACCCTCTAAAATTATAAAATATATATACATTATTGAATTTAATTACTCAATATTATTATAATGAAAATATGAAATAGTACAATGAGAATAGTATTGGATAAAATTAAAAACTATCTAAAAATTATTGAGGAAGAAAAATTGGGTAGGTACCTATAAATCAGAGACATGAGAATAATAGTTTTTATGGGATATAAACAAAAATTATTTAGATCAGTTATATCTTGTAATATTTAAAGGCTGTGATAATATATATCGGTAAATAATATTACATCTATTAGTTTCCATATATATATATTACCCAAATTTTTTCATTACATAATCTAAAACATAATATGTTAGTTTTGAGATATTTTTTTTACTAGTTCTTATTTCTAATTAGATAGAAATGTACCTTTTTATTTTAAATAATATTTATCAATATAATTACCCAATGTGTTATAAAAGATTTCGAGAAATAGTATATATTTGGTGATATCATATCGTAGGGTATTTTCATAGGGAAATGAAATTTTGGAAGACATATCAATCACATCTAGCATGGTGGGATCAAGGGGTATAACCACATCTCACCATAATATTGTATAACATGTATAGATAATATGTTTTTGGTTGTTGAATATAGTGAATATGGGACACTATTGGATTCAGTTACCTAGAAGAAATTATAGTGTACATTTGATTAATAGTTCATTTATTGTGGTGAATATTAATTAATATCATATTAAATATATATTTCTATTCTATATTAATATTATTATGATAAAATATCATGGGTACCTATCAAATAATAAGGTAAAATGTGTTCCCCACTATGATTAGAACCGTGAAATGTTATTAATGTTTTCATAAAAATATATTATATTGATGGTTTTTATCTATTAATGGGGTGAAAATGATACAGTCATTCAATGGTGGTGACTCATTGGACATTAAGACAAATTATTAAGGTATACACTCTTGTTAATCTCAAAAAATAATGTTATGATAACATGTTATACTAGTAGGAAATCCACACTTATTTGAGTCGTCTGATGTTCCTATCATAGGTTCTGTAAGATTGTGTTAATAAATTATTCTAATTAGTAGATTGATTTTTATGAGGCATGTACATTGATCTAATAACCATAACTGTGATGTCATATGTTCATGAGTAATAGGGTGTTAAGGGTAAATCACAAGTTATATATATAAATGATTAATGAAATTAATGATTTATCCCTTATGTTCTTCAATTAATGTTTATATCTCATTCCCATTAATTGTAATGTAACTAGATAAATTGCATGTAACTAGCTAATTATATCCATGGACATGGAATTTTATAGAAATTTTCATTTCTACAAATTTGATGATTGTGAAAATGAGTACAGAGGATGATGAGCCAAGTTTGCAACCTACCTGATTAGAGATATCACAATAAAATGGATTATATAACATAGTTTGAATTTTTATATTTATTATTATGTCATGTAAATTATTTCTTTTTGGGTGTCTAGAAATTTTTTAGATACTACGTTTTGATTTTGTAAGGGTTGCCTAATGCCACTGATAAAGAGGACAAGTGGTTCACACATTATGTTTCTTTGTAAACTCAATAAAATTATATACAAATTTATCATATTGACTAACTATTATTCCCATATTCAGTATAATAATATATCATTTTTTTGTTAACCACAAATATTTAGTAATTAATTATTTAATAGAATACAAAACCATGGTATATTTAAAAAACATCCATTCTTTAATTTAGTGAATTTAATATAAATTTATTTATCGAAACACAAGTTAGTAATATTTATTTATTTGAGTTATAAATAATAATTCAACATTCAAATAATATTGAGGAGGAATGGAATAACCTGTTTAATTGTGTATTGGGAAAAGAAATATTAAATATTATTTTAATATGTATTATTATTTTTACCCATTGTAATGATGTTTATATATAAATTAGTTTATGATATTTCATTTAAACAAAAATAAAAAAATATTTATATTTATATTACTATTGTTATTGATACATTGGGTTTAGATGAGATTATAATAATTATAAGGGCCCATGTTCAATTATTTATACTCTATCCCTAGGTCAATCATTACATAATCTTGATATTCTCCAACTATAACCAGGACCTTCCATTCACATCATTTAGACCAATTAATTCTAGATGGGATCCACCCAAGGACTAGGGTTTTCTTCTCCTATGAATCAATTAAGAAAGAAGTTATTCCTCATTCTACACCATCTCATGTATAGAGAGAATAAAAAAATCATTCTACAATAAATCGATTCTGTTAGTGATGAACAGTGAATGAAAAAGTGTTAGAGTTTTTCATGATATCCAATAATAATTTCAAATGGCATGTTCATAAGATTCTAGTGAATTTTATGATGTCCAGTAGAGGGATTCTACCAATGAATCCCTCACCAAAATATTGGTATGTGAAGATGTTTCCTAGTGAATATTCGAAAATGAAAAATCAAACGAGACGTAATTATTTATCATGATTCAAATTAATTATAATTTTTATGTGATGAAATTCTCTCATTGATTATCTTGTTTCTATTTCATCTATTTTTATGGAGAAATGTTAGGATTTTTATGAAAAACCATTATTGTGATCAGGATTTCACACTTCTATTAGGCCCCTAAACCTTCAAAATCTGCTATTTCAGAGGCCCTCTAATAATCATCATACTATGTTTTAGATTATTTTTTATCTATTAGACTATATAATGATATATCTTAGTTTTTTAAAAAACTATTCATGTTTATATACCCAATGAATTAAGTATTCCACGTATTCATATATTAACCCATTTCAGTCATCATCAATTACATTTTTGTGAACTCCCAATCAAGAGATGGCCATACACAATATATGGAGATCATTAAAATAACCCTAAGGTATAATACACTATATTTAATTATCTAATTCATTATATTAATGAATAATTAGGTCCAACTCTTATGGAATATAAAATTAGAGGAAGAAATTTCAATAAAAAGAGGGATGTTTCTGTTCATCAGTCATTGCATGTGACCCATCGATTTTTTTTTGAGATTCCAAACATTTATGATTATAAGGATAATTCAAGATATTCAATTTCAACTTCTTTTTATTAGTATAACCTATAATGAGCCTAATTTTCACACACATTGAATTAATTTTTTTTGTTTATATTGAAACATAAATCATTTCTCTTCAGTTTGAAGTGTTCCATTGTAAAAAAATTAGTTTTGGTAACTTTTCACTGTGTTCATTGTTACGATAATGTTTTGTAAACTGTTAAAAGTGCATGAAGATATAGACAGTTTGTTCCTCTAGAGTCAACATGGATTGTTCATGGTTTGTTAATGCATTTGGGTAATCTGTGGGACATTATTAGGAGAATTTTATTTGTTTTTTGGGTGGATATTTATTAGTGGACGTCCCAATATATTATTTATTCAAAAGGGGTTTACTAAGGGGTTTACCAATCAATTCATCCTCCTATTTCATGGTCACGAGTGGAAGTTGTTGTGATTATAAAAATTAAATATCCCTTTCACTCTTATTCTTACATTCATCTTATTCATCTTTATAATTATTCTATTTTTCCTTCATCTATGTGTCCCTAATGGGAATGTTATATAAACTTGACATATATGATTAGTATAAAAAAAGGCCTTTTGACATTTATAAAATTTAAAGAAGCTCTTATCATAAAATATAACATTTTTGATTGAAGGAATATTATTTCAATAGTGTAAGGTTTTCTTATTTAATCCAATTTCTTTTTCATTCCATTGGTTCTTTAGATTTACAAATTGAATTTTAAATTACGATAATTTTATAAATTCTATTATTAATAGTTTTTTTTTGTGTTTCATAGGTTTGTGTTTTCTAGTCATGATAAACGAAAAGAATTATCCATTTATCCTAAGTTAAAAACAGTTGAAAATTATTTTAATACACTCTATGTTATTGAATAAATTACATTGAGGTCCCTTTCAAATGTATAAATGATTAATATGCGCTTTAGTACTTTTATATGATCTCAAAATGAATTATTAGGTGATATTTTTTCATTCCAAGGATCTTTTACCCTGTTTAGAGTGTTTTTGGATATATGTGGAAGATTTTTTTGAGTTCATGGATTTGCATTTGTACTTTGTTTTCATGTATAATGACCACATATTATGTAAATCAAACATAGTTTATTTGATATTTAATAATAATTGAGACATAATGTTTTAGATTTTTTAATATTTGTACTGCTATTTATGTTAATTGATATTTTCAATCCATTTTTGATTTCAATGTGGTATTTTATAAGTGTTTATATGTTTTCCAAATATAAAAAAAATTCAAAGGCCCATTTAACAACTAGAAATAATTGTTTTTATAGAAAAGGGGACACTCATGGTTTAAGAACCATTATGTTTTTACATATAGTGAAATAATCTATTATGGTTTTAATAAAATTTGAATAATAGATGGATTTGTATTAATATTAATGGGGAGGTGAGATTAGGAATTGATTTTAATATAAGTCCACATTATTCATGTGTGTGACTAATTTGTGTTTAAATGATTCCACACCTCCATTGTTTGTCATCATGGGTAACATAGTGGTTCATATGTGGGAGGACTATGTTAAGTACCTCTACATACTTCATTTCCTCTATGGACCTTGGGATTTTCTAAAAAACAAACTAAACATTGAGACTGTAGTGTGGTTCCATGGTCATATGTCAGTATAATACATGATAGATACTGATTATCTCCCTATACGACACAAGTTAATTGATGGTGTTTGATTTATCATGGACATTAGAAGGGTCCTAAGGATCACATGACATTATCTACCTTGTGGTGTCCTATAGAGTGCTTACCTAAGTTGTTTATTACCTCGTTTTTAATTCACATTTAAATAATTACAAAGAATAATATGTATTACCTGAAATCAATTTTTGAATTAATATTACTTGGATGTTTTTATTATTTTAGTAATTTGTATCATTGAACATTGTAATCATGATATAATTTTCTGGCATTTTATCCATCATATTTTTCAAATTATTTCTCACTTTTTATTTAAATTTATATACCTTTCTTTACCTTATTGATTTTTATGCATATCAGCAATAGATTATTAAACATGGTTTCATTATATTATGTTTTTTCATGAAATATAATATGGTTTTGGAAATCTACTATTTATGAAACATATTTTTACTAAACTAAATTTCTCCATCATGAATAAAAGGGGCCCATAAAAACCGTCTATAAAATACTATAATGTGGATTTTTGAGAACTACACATCAATATTTTAATTTATTTATAATTTTTTTAGAAATGAGTGATGGGATGTGTGACAATTAATGAATTTAAAATAAAAAATGTCTAATTTTCATAAAATTATTCTTTATAAATGAATCTCATAAAATAATTGGTGAAATCCAACTAGACGAGGTAGATCACACCATACAAACACTACTCAATCGATCTGTAGTTATCATATATATTACTATTGAACATGTTATTCTATAACGTGGATAGAATTTACTATTGAATAATTTATGGATGTATTGGTATTCAGTGGTGAAAATGTCTTGCATTTAGTATATTGTCTGATGAATTGGTCTTATGTTTTTTTTAGGATATTCATATTCCAGCTTGTATAACCATATATTATTTTAATTATCATTTTGATCAGAAATTTTGATGTATTTTTATGTTTCATATATAAGTTCATGCGTGTGAAGAAATTAATAGTGATTATTCAATGTATGGTTTTACTTTTTTTATCTTAAAACTATAGATTTTATATTCAATAAATTCTAATGTATAGATTCACTATGAATTATTTTTATGCAAATAAACTTCTAGATTATTGATATCACAATGGTGAAACCATTCCCATTTCCTGTAATTGGAAACATTGGAACTTCTCTATCACCTGTGGTGATCAAGAACACAAATTAAACCTTATGAAGAGCTGGCCTATATGATAGGTTGGGTGGAAATAATTTTGTCCATGATACAATGTTATGAGTTCACTCTTTTTATCATAAGAGTAATGGTATATGGAAGATATGTTCATCATAACTCAATAGGTGGCTCATGAGTTAGCTCTGGATCACCACCTTTTTGTGATAATTTGTATTAGTAGTTGTATTCAACATGTCGATCATTATATTTTGTTTAATATTTGAATGAGTTTTGATATATTTTAACTTTTATTGATGTTATTTTCATCTATACTAAAGTTATATGGGTTATTTTGTGGTTTTTCTAGTTTTAGGCTAATAATTGAGAAAGAAAAATTGTAGAATTAATTTACCACACAATATAGAAAAACATATAATGAACATGCATGTGGATCTAAAATATTTCTCAATGGATATTTCATGGATAATAGATTATTTGCCAAATTGTTCATCTAACCCATGAATAGTCCAACTTCTCATAAATTTTTGGTTTATCCTCCCTTTATTTCTGAATAGGTAACAATGTTATTTAATATATATATATGGCGTTTGTTAAGGGAGTATATATTTATAATTAATCATATTGTGAGTTATTTTGGTCAATATTTATATTTGGTTTCTTTTCATAATCATTTTAAATTTTATTTTCTGTTTTGCCTAAACTAGTTGACTAATGGAATAAATATTTTATGGGATGATTGATTTTACAGAAAAAATATTTGATGAAATTTAAGTGTATATTAAAAATTGTGAAATTATATAAAAATTGGATGGTACTTAAATATAAATAAATATTTTTTTTATGAAATTAAATATTTAGTTTTCAAATGCAGAGAAAATATTTTAAAATTTCCTTTACATGGATGTTGTATATTCACCCTAGTAAAGAGTTAACAAAATGATTTTCTTGAGTTTTCTAAAAACCTGATTTCTTAAAGATGTTGTGTTTTTAAAAATTTAATTGTTACTTTTATGCTAATTGTTTTTTGAATTGTCCTTTTAGTGTATAGTAAAACTATGTTATTTAGATCCCAGTATCTGAATTTATGAGTTTGGAGTGTATTTAATTATATTATGTCCCTCTGGAAAAGTGTCCAAAATATGTGGATAGAATATATTAAGAGGATTTTTTAATGGTGAATATTCATTTATACTATGATTTAATGTTCAAATAATTATCTCAAAAAATACTCAAAATAGACTAGCAGATAAAAATCATATTTTTATTAGATCATTTCATTATAGTCAATTTCCAAGGACTCATTTGGGAATTTGATAACTTGAAGGAAGTGTTTTCATAGAACATGATTTATATGTGTTATTTATTGTCTCAACATTCATAATTTTTCAATATCTAAGAAGGTTTTATTGACTTCTATTCATTGGAATTCATCATCCTTATTTTTTGGGTGGATTTTTGTGAGATCCTAGTAAACGTTTATCTTCATAGAAAAGATTCCTCTAATGTAGAGTCCCATTTTGACATGCATAGCCAAATTATAAAAGAAAATATATTTGTTTGGGAGACTCCACAAACATGATCCATTGATATTTACAAGTTTATTTATTTTTGAGGTTAATTTTTGGACCTAAAAAAAGTTTTAGGAGATGATTAGGGCTTCTTAAAATATTATTGTTATCATGGTATAAACTACTAGTATTGATTCATCCATTGATTACTAATACATTCAAAGATATCTGGAGGTAATTTCAAGGGTCAAATATAAAGATATATATAGTATAGTTCATTTCATGATACTTTAATTTTCAATGGATGAAGTCCCAAAACTAGAAAATCATTGGACTTTTCTTGTCATTACCCACTCTTGATCAGAAATTGGAACATATTACTATGTACTTTTTATGGGTCAATTAGTATTCCATGAGGATTTTATATGCAATAGGTTTTGTGTACTATTTCATGATGGTCACACATTTTATACCTATCCTAGAGGCTTTAAATATAGAATTTATTAGTGGTCCTTTGAGTATAATTTCACATCATAATGGTTAATTACATCTCTTCTAGAAGTGTATATGAAAGATAATATTTATCCAGTTGTACTTGAGAAGAAACCACCATCGTTAGAATGATTGATATTATGACTTTAACACTCAAAATATATAGTAAATGATTTTAAAATGTGTATCTTAATTAATATTTTCATAGAGGATTCAACTCCCCATAGAAACGTTTTCCTACAAAAATTATAAGCCATCAATTTAGATGGCTCCTTTTGAGACATTATATAGTAATATATATTGATCACCTATATGTTAGATGGACACTTGGTAGTCAAAAGTTACCTAGTAATGTCACATTCATATTATATAAAATCTTATTTGTATAATTATGATGTTCTTAGAGACCATTCAATGAATTAAATGTTCTTATACATACATTATATGTTACCCTCATGAGTTTGTGTGAGGAAAATGAGTTTTCTATTCCATGTCACTTTGTTTTGTACACTATATTATTTGGGGGCAAGTAATTTCAATTCCATAAAATAGAGGTCCCTTTTAGGATTTAAATATCAATTATATGGTTTTATAATTATATCTTCCTTGTTAATGATATCTTATGGATGATTAGTTTCAAGAATATTACCACAACAAATACCATCCCGACACTTCCAATATGATATGCACATATGATGTTGAGATGAATACAATTGTGTCACTAATGTAGTGATGAGTTTATATAGTGTATTGGAAATATAATACAATTTATGGGGAGATGATTCCTTGGGCATGAGTTTAGTAGAATCAAGGGTGTATCCCAGAGGAGACATAGTATAAAGATTCTAGTATAAGGTCAGAGTGTTTAATGATGTTCATTTATAAGGATTGGTGATTTAGGGGGGGACACATGTAAACTGTGATATTAAATATTTGGTGGGGGGTTATAAAAATCAACATTCGTTATAGTCATGAATCCAATTTAATTTTCACCAAACCTCGTGTATTTTTATTGATTTTGAGAGTTTGAGATATTTGTAGTGGATAAGGATTTCTTTTCAAGATGTTTGGGGTTAGGCCAAAAAACCATTGTTGATGAGGAAATACATTTGGTTTCTGATGGTCTAGTATTTTTTAATAGGAGCATCACTCATGTGATGGTGGAATCTATGAGGGACACCATGTGTTTGATTCCCTGGGGAGGGTACTTTGTACCGACCAGGTACCCAGTTTTGTAACATAGATTACCTATGGGATAACTAAAAAGTTTTTTATCCCCAAATTATTTATTTATTAATTTATGTTATAAATATAAAATTAGTGGACCATCCCCTCATTTAATGTTCATCACATGCCATCACACTCCCATCCTCTTTGTTTTGTTATTCACATGGTTGTATCTCACATTTTTCTTATCTAATCATCATTTCACTCATTAATTGGGGATACTTATAGGGATTATAATACTCCACTACCATTATTTCTTATTTTATATCAATTTTCCATTATTTTAAAACATTTTCATAGTAATTCAGGGATTTGATTCTAAATTTTGTAAAACCTACCAATTGAAACTAAATTTACTAGAGCTTTTCAAATAAGTATGTTCTAGTGGATCATGAATGGTGGTCCCAAAATAATACATATATTTAACTATAATTATTTTTGACATAACATACATTTTGTAAACACTAAAAAGGGATTTAATTAAATTACAATGATATACCTCCATTTGATAGGTATCAAGCAGGGTAAGGATTTACAACACTACTGTGGACCCCTATATTTTTATACCTTGAAGTGATTTCCACCTATAGAAAAAAAATATGTCAAACTAAATTATGATATCATTAATTTGGATTATTTAAGCTTATTAATGATATAATAGAACCTAAATGAGTTCCATTATGTCCTTATGATATTGATGTGGTTTTATTTATTATGGGCGAAATGAGACTCAACACATAGGGAGATTTCACAGTCTCTCAAAAATAATTTATAAATTTATTGTAAGTATAAGTGGTGAGGACACCTCTCCTATAAATTTTTTTAAAAATATAAAATTTTATTATACAAGGATAGACCATGATATAATTCAAATCCCCTTGGGAGATATGGCAAATTTTAATATTAAATAATTATACGATGTTATTTATTAGTTTTAATACCATATTTTTATTTTAACACACAAAAATTATAATTTATTTCATTTATCATAAAATTAATTTCATTAGTATATTACAATGCATGCACGAGTGAGTTTTAAAAAATGTGGTTTAGTTAGGTTTTTCACACATAATTTGAAATTTAATTTAATTACATTTAAAAACGTTATTTTAAAAAATAAACATCATTTTTTAATTCATCATTCTAGAATTATCTAAGGGTGAAATTTTAGCTTTTTTTTTAGAAGTTTCACTTTGTAATGAATAATGAAAATACAGAATTTCAATTGAATACTTACATTCCATTTAAATAATTTCTAGAGTAAATTTATATATAATTTGTGTAAAAGTAATATTTTTCTCAATTTCTGTCAATTAATTCAATTAATTTATTTTTAATAATTTTCATATTTCATTTATATATAAAAACATTATAAACATAGAACAGTTTCTCATTAAAACCCTTATTTCTCATCACTTATATAGGATTAATTTTAAATTAAATGTTCTTGAAATATTTGAACTTATTTATGAATTGTTTTTTCATATTTAGAATCATAATAATTAATATTGTATAATAAGTTCCACATAATCATTTATACAATTCAATAGTGAATGTAATAAAAATTAATTATCACAGTTAAGGAAGAAATAGGATTATAAGGTGGTTAAACTCGACAGATATTGGTAAACATTACTTATAAACTTATCTAAATAATATTATATAGTTTTATTTGTAACATTCCACCACATAGGATAAATAATACCCTATTTTAGACCCTTTATTCATATATAAATGTTGAATTATTATATTACTTTCAAAAATATAATATATGTCCTCTCCCCCAACTATGAAAGGACAGCCACCCTATTCTATTCTTCACACATTAAAACATGTTTTATTGGTCAAATACCTACCAAAATCACTTCTAAAGATACCTTATCTCTTCCTATAATCATTATTTTGGTAAAAAGTTCACCCTAGGAAGGCTTTAGTGAAAAACTAAGGAGGGTTGCCGAAGAAGTGGTAATGTTGATCAATAAGATTATTTATATTACATCATTCTCCACATCATTAAATTTTTATTAAACCATGTAGATTAAATAACGTCATTACATTCCGTACAAAGGTAATTTTCTTAAAAAATATTATTGGACAAAAATCATGTCTACTTTCATCAATTCAGTTATGAACTCGATGTTCTAGTGTACAGTGGACCATCACCGGAAAAATAAAATATGTTTTATTCATTTTCACTTATAAATTATGGTTATGATTATGGATATATATATATATATATAATATTTATTACATATTTATACCTTTTTTCACAAAATCACTTATATCATTTTTACCTTCCATTCCATAGGTGATATGATAATATCACTCGTCCTTATGGTGTACTATGGCCTTTTGAAGAGTTGTGACTCATATTTAACTAATTGTTCTCATAGAAGGTGATAATTAAAATTTTAATGAATATATGAGATATAAATGAAATACTTATTATATTAAGTTCTTATTCATCAATCTTTAATTATAAAATATATCATTTTATACTTTCCTTTTTAGTCACGTAAAGATGATTACAGAGTTCATTTGTGTGTGGGCTTCTACCTTCACGAAGCAATGTGACACTACTTTCACTAACACAACACATGATATATATATATATATATATATTTATATAACATGGTATTATTGATATTATTAAAAAAATTAAATATAAAATATCACTTACCTTCTTTCCATAATGATCAGTCAAAATGAAAAAGTTATTTGTGTGTACTTAAGGAATGACTTCTCCAAGATCATAACATGAATCATTTTTCATAACCACAATTATTGATTAGTTTTATAAGTAAATTATATGTAAAATTTTTTAATTATGTCATGATTATTATTTTGGAAAATATATAACTATATAACATTTCAAATAATTGGATCTGACATGATGAAACATGAATAATAAAACATGGAAACTAAAAATCAAAACAAATAAAGTAATAAAATATATTAATTAACTAATAATAAGATGATATAAAACGATCAAATATAATATTATAAATATTTTTCTAGTTCTGGTATATGTAAATAAAATGTTAAAAACCACTATTATGTAGGTTAACAAATGTAAAACCAAAAAAAAAGTGTGAGGTAATGGATTCCATATCAATTTATATTACATTGAGAATTATTTGTTCTTATACACCAATTCTGTTTTATATGGCTGATATACTTCCCCTTTATCATATATTTAATCATTATTACTCTGTTTTATTTTATATACCCCTATTTTATACACCCTTATATAATTTTTTGTGTTTTTTTTTTGAATGGAGGCCGGGGTTTCATCCCCATATTATTAACAATTACAATTTCGTTCCATTATAATTGTCTTTCCCAATGGGATTTGACTTGGTAAGAAACAAGTGTTAAAAATTACTCTCATAAGCTATCCAATATACCATGTTAACCCAATAATCCTTCTAATACCAACATAGCTAGAAGGTAGTTCTCATTACCCAAATGTTGGTGACTAGCACACGGTATCATACATCATTAAAGTGGTGATGATTTTTGCAAAAACATCATAACAGTCGCTAAACAAGTCAGTATGCATAAATGGGAAAATCCACAGTGAGTAGTGTATTATAATTCAAATGGGTAAACAACCCCAAATTGATACACCAATGTTCCAGAAAACATGATAGAAACCCATTTCCTAATTAACTCAACTCTCTATGCTCATAGATCATCCACCACTACCACCAATAAGGAGAGCCTTACCCTTGATCAGGCCTGGGATAAAATAATCTACAGTCACCTGAAGGCACTAGTATGGTGTGACATAAATCTTTAGTAGGGGATCACCAAGGATTCCATAATAAGATAACAACATTTAATTTAAAATATAATACATTAAATTTTAATAAACATTTATGGTAGTTCATATCATAATTAAAAAATATCATTCTTTGAATTTCAAATGGTGTAAATAAAAAAATGGATTAATAAAAATTTTATATAGAAGTGTTTATATAGATTTAGATGATATGAAAAATTGTATAAATACATTAGAAGACATTTATATCTCAAATATAAATAAGATACCAATATGGGTATCTTCTAAAAGGTAAGATAGTTCTAGGATACAAGATCATCACTCACTTGAAGGCGATCATGTAAATATTTGTATAAAATATCCCTCTGACACTAGAAAATGGTGACTCATCACCACCCCCTCATGGATATGACCCACTACACTAGGTTTTGATATACTTATATACCGTCAAAAGGTTTGTATCCCAATAACACACTAACTAATAAGTTTTTCATGTTGTATTATAGAATAAATTATGAGATATTGTATTTAAAAAAAATTTAAATAAAATTAATTCCATTCTAAATTTTCCAAATTGAAATTTTTCCATTTAAAAACTAAAACATTTTTTTTTAATCAAATTTTTCTTTTTCCAAAAAAACACTTGGTTTCTATAAAAACTATTTTAATAAATTTTTTAATATAAAACATTGAGATAAATTTCAGAAAATTCATTTCATAATTTAATTTCAATAATTTGAATTGCACATTTTTTCATCAATTTTCCATAAATTTCACAAAAAGACACCAGTACAATAGAATTTTACATTTTTCCCCAATTTCATTCCAAATCAAATCTAAAACATCTATTTTAGTGGAATTGGGTTTTTAAAAAATTAATTTAAATAAGTTTCAACAAATTTTATTTAAATTAAACAATTTAATTTTAATTACGAAATTCAGGTTCAATAAAATTTGGACATCATATTAGAGCCTCCTTCATTTCTCATGGAAACACAATGCCCATGAAGAAACATTCCAACAAGAAAGATGGCTCAAGAAGCTCTTTGAAATAATCCTTGGAACAAAATTGAACAACACTGGATTTAGATCCATAAATCACCAAATGATCTATCAAACATCAAGGATTGAAAGAGTAAGGGACAATGATACCTGGATTAAAATTACCCATAAAGTCACATCACAATCAATACAACATTTAGTTTATAAAAACGAACCAAATAGGTTTTAGGGATACACAATCACCTGGAGATGGATATTTGGTCAATAGAAAGGATGTTTGAAGGTGAGGAATCAGATTTTTCAGCAAAGCTTCTAGTTTAAAAGAAACACTCCAAACTTTACATGAATGGTAACCCAACATCCCATCATGTAATTGACAAATCCCATAATTCATAAAAAACCCATCACCTTTTTTGACAAAACAAATTATTATTATTTCAGAATTTATATAAATTTTAAAAAAAAATTAAATAGTATGTAAACCCCTAGAATGATATTGAAGAATCATATTCATTGATGAATATTTTAAAAAAATCTATAAATTCACCGTTATAGGTATCCTCATAATTCATACTTAGCCCCTCCAAAATAACTATAATGGAAACTCATGACAAGGCCCAAAATGTACCAATTAGAACATTAAATGGATGTTACAACCGATGAATCATAACAACATTTCCCCCTATAAATCTCATCATCAGGATGCTATGTGGAAACGAGTGGGCCAATACTCTCCAATCATTACCTTTTCCCCTATATCAAGAGAATCATTGTTTTCCTATCATAACACAAAAAGCATGGTACCTCCCTCCCATGATGTACCTTGGTTTTGGAATCTATTACTCGGACTAGCAATTTAGTCATGGATAAATTATGTTCAATATCAAGATCACTCCAGCTTAGAACATGAGATGGATCATATAAAATCTTTGGAAGATTAGATACATTGAACACATCATATTTCAGTGCAATTTTTAGATAAAGATCAAAATGAAAAGAATCATTCCCCACAAACTCAACAACCTCAAAAGGTCCCAAAAAATTTTGAGTAAGACATTCATTCCTCCCATAACATTGATGACCCAACAAGAGGTGAAAAATTACAGAACACCTAGTCACCAATTTAAAATTCCATCAATTTGGGACAATAATCATCATATCAAATATTATTTATCTAGGCCATAAACATTCTATGAAGAATTAACAGAATATTTGATCTCGTATGTGGAACTAATATTGGTCCATCCAAGGAACATTCATCAATCTATAACCTACATAACGACGCATTATAAGGCCATCGATACAAGGCCTTAGAATAAACATTTCATATTGAAGACAAGTGTTTATTTCATTAAGAAAACTAAAAAAGTCCAAGTTGGTCATAGCATGCTCCATGACAGTCGATAACATAATAGTATATATTATCCTCAAGAATCTATATTTCTTTTTCTTTCTTTCCACACAACTACAAATGGTATTTTGTAATAAAAAAAATATGAGATCTCATTACTTCTGAGAGGCCTCTCCAAAATAGAGAAGTGAACTGAGGATCTCTATCAGATGGTATATTATATAGAACTCCATGAAAATGATCTATCTCATTCATATATTTATTTCCCAACTACTAAAATATTTTTGAATCATAAATTGGGGAAATGTGATATGTTTTTTCAACAGATCAATCAAAACCCATATCAAATTATTCATTATCGATGTATGTGGAAACCCAAATAAAAATTATATATAGATATCATCCAACTTCCTTTTTGGAACTAGATGAGGATGAAGAAAACCTAATGGTTTCCAGTGCTCGCCCACGATCTGTTTGTATGTATAATAATGAGAGTAAAATTCAGAAATGCCTCATATCATACCTGGACACCAGAATCATTTCCCTTAACTTAAAACATATTCATGGTTCATGGGTGCACTGTTCACTAAGAGTTATGGAAATACCCTTTCACATCTTCCCTTAATACTAATATCAAAAAAAATTATTCTTATAGCATAGAATGAACTCAGTGGATAATTACCAGTAAGGGATTATATCTTCTCCATAAAGCGAGTCTCGAAAGCTGAAAATCATGTTATCAAGCTACTCTTTGAGAATATTAATCTCAAGAAGAGAGGATTTGAACCAATCACAAAACTATAATATGAAATTGTGAAATTTTATCCATCAAGTTTCACTCATCTAGTGATTATTTAACTATATGGTCAAAATTCTCCTTCTACAATCATCTTTAATGACATTCCCTTTCCTCGTGGTATAGGCGATCTCAAAATCAAAAGATTATAGGTATTCAACCCTACGCCTCTGGCGAAGCATGAATTATTTTTTACATAAGATATAACTCAATTAATAGTGGTATAAAAACATGGTAACTATTATTTATAAATATAATGCCACCAACTTTAAAGTGTATAGATCATAATTGAATGTTCATGTTCATTGTTCAGATAATTATTCTCATGTGGCCTAAGTAGTTGAGTTCCATAAGTAATGACATGATCACCGGGTATAAAAACTCCACAAAAACCAGAAATTGATACATCATAGAATACCACATATCCCTATTTGTAATTTGAAAGAGTCAACAATGATGCGCTAGTAAAAATGTGATATTGTTAAACAAAATATTTATAACAGTTTTCATCCCAATAAATCATTCTTACCTTTTGAGTCGTATCAATCATTATAGAATAAAACATTGATATGTACTTAATAATCCTTTGGTAGTACCCACCATGACCCATGATGCATCCAATCTCAAAAACATTTATTGGTTGATCAAATGTCATAACAACATTTACCTTTTCATAATCAACTGAAATACCATCTCCTAACACCACATATCCCAAATATTTTATTACCCAGATCAATAAATTAAATTTTAAAATATTTTTATAAGGAAGTTAATTTGTCAAAAAATCCATAACTTCTCTAAGATAATGTGCATGATCCTTCTTGGACATATAGTAAACTAAGATGTCATCAACAAAGACTACAATAATGGTATCCAGATACTCGTGATAAATCTGGTTCATTAAAACCAAAAAGGCTACATGATAATTTGTTAGGCCAAATGGCATAAAAGGGTACTCATAATTGTTTCAAAGGCACATAATGGTGGTTTTGTGAATGTCAGTTTCATTTTCCCCCAACTAATTATAACCATATAGAATATCTATCTTTGAGAACCAATTTTCCCCATTCTAATAAATAAATAGATCAACAATCTATAGAAATGGATTATTTTTCTTTACCATGTCTCTGTTTTTTTTAGTCCATGCAATGGTGAAGTGAACCATCAGCTTTCCTAGAAAAGAGAACCATCACTACCCAAGGTGACACACATATGCATATAAACCCTTTCTATAAAATATCATCTTATGAAATATTCAACTCACTTATTCTACAAGGTGAAATTTCATAAGAATAAAATGAAACTAGTTCAGTAATAGGTACAAAATTGATGGAAAACTCTAAGTCCCTTACAAGTAGAAGAATAGATAATATAAAAGGAATAATAATTTGAAACTTGATGAAAAGTGGATGGATTTCATCACCCAAATATTCGTACTGTAGATTAATGGTAAAGACTAATATCGCTTTCCCATCTCTATATAATTTTTTCCATCTCAAATCAACATTGTGTCCCAGTATCCTTGAATGATAAGACATACACCATCATGTCTTGTAATGGAGGCCCATCAATGATATCAACCAGTATGGGTTTTATTGGTAATGATACAATCCATCCCGAATATGGTGTAAAGTATTTTCATGTAGAGAAACATAAAACTAAAAAAAAACTAATCATCTGATAATGAAAAAACAAAAATAGGGACTATAGAAGACTATCACTCTCTGTATTCCAAAGAGAGCAGAAAAATCCATCACATAAGATAAAATATCGGTAGGATGATTAATAAAATTTTCAATATGGTTCAAAATAAACAAATGAGATGCACTAGTATCATGTAAATAAATTAGTAATGATAAAGCTATAGTAATTGTACCTTTCATAGTTTTTGGAAACATATCAACTTCTTCTTAATACTCTTATACTATGTGCATATGGTTTGTTCCAAATGCCAGTGGTTGGAAAACCTTTTCTCATGATGATTCTAATTTCATCACAGTTTCTTCTAGTGTTGATGATCTCATTCTACTATGTAATGTGGAATAAAAAATAATAATTTGTACAAGAGACATGATTATTCACATGACCAACAAATCTGGAGTGCCTCAGTGAAAACCCTCCTCAAATACCCAATATTTTCACACTCATAAAAAAATCTCATTTAGGGAAACTACTATTGTCAATGAAAACACATATTATTGAGATCCACCCTGAGAATCATTATGCTTCTTCTTTCCTTTAGAATAAAACACACTTCCCCTATGAGAAAAAGAAACTCCCGACAACCCTAACATTCCATATAGGTCCATTTCAACTATCAACACTCTATCCAACACCTCAACATAATATGCCATCTATTGAAATATAATATTAAGAATTAATATCATCTAGATGTCCTGACTCATCACCTTGAGTCTTAATCTACTCATTTGATACTACCTAAGGTGAAAATTACACTATAATAGAAAAATGGTACTCATAATCTATCGCGGTTCCTTTATCCTACTAATGTTTCAGAAAAACTAAATCATAGGTTAAAAAAATAAACTCTTGAAAGATCTGGTTGGTGAAAAGATCATTAAAATAATTCCACAATGAGCCCTCATGATTCTTCATTGTCAACATCATGTCCTACCATCTTCTACTTGGTCCCTCTATGATGAAGGAGGAACATGTCTCCTTGATCACCTTTGGTGTCTCTAAGAATTAAAACAAAAGATTTATCATGAAAATCCATTCCTCAAAATCTTGGGAAACATTAGAGGCTTTTAATCCTAGTGTCTTATAGAGAAGGATATCTGATGAATGATTCTTGATAATAACCCTATGAGGTTCCACAAATAGAGCTTGAATGGGAACTGGTGCAGGTGCATATCCCATAGCATGGACAGTACACATAATCACCTTGATCAAACATGGGTCCACGAGAGGTAATTCTCACTACAGTTCAAAAACATATTCCCCCAATATCATATTCTCACATTTTTTATATTCATGATGCTACACAACACTAGCAGAGAACAAGGAAGATGTCAGGTTTTACACTCAAATAGAGAAACAAAGGGGAATTAATCCCACCAGATAAGAACACAAGATTGGGATTTCAATTTATAACGATCAAATGTAAGAAAAATAGTCGAAATTATCCTCACGATTCCCTTCCATAAACCACTCATAGTGACTTAAGTCTCATTGTGGTGATTGATCTCTAGACACTCAATCAAAAATACCTCTTAAGTACCAACAACATCACATAACTTTACACTAACAGCAAAGAAAGATGAAAAACCTTCACCTTAGATACCACTTTTTCATGAACCATCTCAAGGACCTAGATAACCAAACAAATGAGATGATCATGAAATATCCCAAAGAGAATTCATGATACCAATGGATTGAAGACTTTCACATGGCATTAAAAAACATGTAGTTTGGAATGTTTATTTTTTTCAAAAAAAAATTAGAATTATATAAACAATTCATAATGAATATAAGGAAAACTACATAGGTAGTTGTACATCAGAACTCATGTTGGTAAAAACCACAAAATACTACAGAAAAGTACCAAAAAATAGGATATAAACTCATGTCCCAATATACACAACCCTTCAAGCCTATGTATCAACATCTACCACCACCTTCATGTGGCTCCTTACCCTTTCTAAAACCTAGAAGAATATAATTTAAATACACCTGATGACATAGGTAGGGTGTAAACTAAAATCCCTAAAAGGCCACATCATGGATTCCATAATTTGAAACCAATATTTAATTAAACAAATAAGTCCTTTAATTTTAATAAACATGTATGAAAATTCATAAAATAATTTAAAAAAATTCAGTATATTTAAAATGATTGAAACACTTTAAAATTATTTCTTAATAAAAATTTTATATATAATATGTTATATAAATTTAAATGGAATGTAATAGAATTTAAAAAAATGTCACACATTTATTTATCATAGTTAAACAGGTTAGAAACACAGTCATCTTCTAAAAGGAATGATAGTTTTGTGATATGGGATCCTCAAATGATTAAAGTTTATCTCAAAAAATTATATATACGCATTTTCCTCTAATATTAACAAAAATAGACTAATCGCCATTTCATTAGGGAAGTGACATTCTAGATGATGTTTTGTTTTAGTTGTAAGGATTCAAAAGAGTGATATCAAAATAATATACTAACTACATTGGATATCATGACCACTAATAGAATCAATGATATGAAATTTATTTTAAAATAGTTTATAATAATATCCATCCCATTCTCCCTTTATATAAGTTTTAATTTTCTATTTAAAATGAAAGACATGAGTTTTTAATCAAACTAGGAATTTATCTAAGATAGAACAACTAGGTTTCTAGAAAAAAACATCTTAATCCATTTTCTGATATAAAAAAATTGAAATCAATGAAAAAAATAAATTTCATTATTTATATTCAGTGATTTTAATTCCAAACATTTCGTTAAACTTCACCCATAGTCAAATTAAATTGAATGGGGGTTAAAATTTCTGGAAACTTCAAATCCAAACCCTCTAATTTAATTGAATTTGGTTTTTAATAAACCAATTGAAATCAATTTCACAAAATTAAATTAAAATAAAACTATGTAATTTAAATAATGTAATTCATGGTAAATCAAATTTTTCCATAATAATGGACCCACCTACGTTTCTATTAGAAACATGAAGACCACAATGGAACCCACCAATAAGAATGATGGTGTATAAGATATTGAAACTCAACCAAGAAACAAGATTCAACAACATGAGGTTTAGATCCATCATTCAAAATATGATCTATCAAACTTCTAAGAGTGAAAGAGAATGAGACAAAGAGAAGATGTGAACACTTACCTAAAATTTCACACCATAATCTCAACAACATTAAATTATTGATCAAAATGACCCATAAGGGTTTGAGGAATCCAAAATCACTTGGGGATGGCTCTTGTGTAAATATTAAGTAAGTATTAAGAAGTGTAAAATAAATTTTCATCTAAGTTCTTATTTTATAAACTACTTCTTTGATATTACATGATGTGTAACCCAACTACAGGATGTTTTATTGAAAGTTCCCAAAACATCTGAAAACCTCGTTAACTATTTTTAAATGAATATTTTTTATTATTTTATAATTTACACATATTGTAACCACAGTGTGTGAATCCTTAGAAGGATACAAACCTAATAGTTTCATTGCTGGAAATTCAATAAATCTTTGATTTCACCATCATAGTTATGCTTTTAATTCCTTCTCATCGCTAGCAAGATAATTAATATAGAAAACCACAAAAAGGATAAAATTTTACCTTTCATATAGGTAATGTAATTTTTTTATTTTTATATAGTATCTCATTATTTTGTGCTTGTGAAATATTTAATAAAATAATAAAATATTGTAATAATTTTCCATTGGGAATTAAATTATTCTTAGGTGTCCATATTATTTTGTTTTAAATATTATTAATCCCTAACCATATGCCATTTTTACATATGGTGTTCATGTTTAATGTTATTTAATTAATACGGTAAGTATTTTTAAAGAGGAATAATTTACTCAATAAGGTTACATGATGATAAATAAAATAATTTATGAATTAAATAGAATATTTGATATATTTTGAATTCTGGGGATATGAATAACATTTTTGGGCCCATTAATATATATCCCCTTGATGAATCGGTAGTCTCATAGGATGAATTTGTTGTCCAAATCAGATGGGGTTTTATCGAGTGTGTTTCAATCATTTATTTAATTTCTCTTATAAGTAAGGGGTCATGTAGATTGGAAAGATAATTTAAAATAATTGATCATTTTATTTATTCAGAAGTCATTTAATATTATTATTAATGATATTTTATATATAATAGTGTCTTTAGATTCATTTCATTCGTGATTTTTTTAACAAATATAATGTGGTTCTATTATTTACATTTTCATATTGTTTCTATTTATCTAACCATAATAAATAATTTATTTAAATGGAGTGCGTCTTTAGTTATCTACTATTACATGATTATTATGATCATTGATTCATGTTATCTTCTTATTTACTTTACCCTTATTGATTATTTGATCTCACGCTTATTTTTTTTCATTCCCCTGGATATTAAAATGAATTCTTGGAATGAGTTTTAGAGATGATTTTATTTTACACTTTTATGATTTGTTTCCCATATAATATGGGTACAATGTATGTATCTATAATTCTAAGACATATAAATTGATTAATCACTTATTATTTTAATTGTGTATATCCTATAATGAAATAAAGTAAGGCACCATCTCTGATTTATTGTAGCCAGGATCATTATAGTTGGAATCAGATGATGTTTAATAGAAACCTTTTGATATAGATTTAGAAAAACATATACTATGGAAAATAACCATAATATAGACATTGAGGATAAGTATAGATGAAAATCCTAATGGTTTTCTAAAGGTAGATATTTTGTGATTTTTCCTAGAAATACATCCTACTTTGGATACTACAAGTAGTTGTGGTTCTTGAATAGAGGTACATAGGGGTAATAACTCAGAAATAGGATCATCTGGCTTGACATTAGTATTACTTGGTAATGTAAAATGGGTCTTATGGCACACAAGGGTTGACACTCCTAGGGGATATTTTTAATATAATCAATATTTTATTTAAAAACCATTAGGATGTTTTTCAAATTAAATATATCCCTAATTAAACAAAAAATTACTATGACATTAAAAATGACTAATATTTTATTTATTTTAAGAGTTATTTAATATCATTATTTATAAAATATTTTTTTAATTTCCATAACATTATCAGGTGATCCATTTTATTCAGTTTCTTTGAATTGGTTCTCTAAAGGAAAGAGCGTATCAATACACATGGAAATTTTGATATTCCCATATTGAGGAAAATAATATAGATGGTATTGAAACAAAGAAAATTAGGGATATTTTATGTCATTATAATAATTTTATAAAAATTAACTTTATCATGATGGGGAAACCTATTCCATAGGGATATTCTCCAATGTTGGATTTCATTTTTCAAAAAAATCCCCCAACAGTTCTTGTGACTTCAAATCCATTGGTTTTTGAGAAATGGATTAAGTCTCTAGAAAAGTAATTTATATAATTGGTATTTGGAGAAATGTAAAAGGATGAACATTAAGTGTATTTTCTCATAAATAAATGCTTATCAATGGTGGTCATAAATATAGAATACTAGGCAGGAAGATGAAATATAACTCAAGGAATGGAATTATATTTGGTATAAATTCATATAAAATAATGATAAATTTCTATATATTAGAAAAAATTAATAAAATTGTGATATATTGAATAAAGATACAATGCCAAAGTTAGATAGATATTATTTTGAATACAAATGAAACAAAAAGTGTAAGATTTATGATTTATTTAAAGGGATTATTCTAATTGTATTAAGGGTTATGGACTGTCAAAAAATTTAATTATATGATTAAATTGTTTTATAGTCTATAAAAATATAGTTGGAATTATCTAGAGCTTATAAGTATAAGTGAGGTCATGTAAATAAGAGGTATCATATGCACCATGAAAAATGGAACACATCAAAAATGAATAAAATGATGACTAAATTTCCATCATGTCATAAATATGGGATTAATCACACTGGGAAATTCCTAAAAGGAATACAAGTTTCTAATAATTATTGAGATATGGTTTGTCATATTAACTAATGAAAGGGTAATATATAAAACAATATTATTAAGGTCATGAAATCTATAGATATAGGTAACTATGAAAATGAAATCCCCAAAAAATTATTTGAATCCACTATATATGTGGCCATGGGGAGAAGGGAGATCTTATGTGATCATTATAGCTATGGTTGAAGTACCCAATTATTTTAGGGAAAGTAAATATATAATATATTCAAATTTATCCAATTCCTTATTTGATTTTGGATCCCTGAGCTATTTTATATCTACCTAGTTTTCCAAGAAAATTATCTATTTCCAATTTAATTTAAGAAGGTTATTGTTTGTTAAAACTATTAAGGGATGTCTCACTACAAAAACGTATATGTGAGGAAAACTCTATTATAACACAAAAATGTAATTTACTTTAAATCATTATTATCATACAAATGGTTTACTTCAGAATTATCCATATTATATTTTTGGTTTCAAAATTGGATGTTAATACTTATTTCAACAATTTAGAAAATAGGATTTTTGAGGAAGATGTTGAATTCCATATCTTTGGTGTAGATACCTCATCATCTGAGTCATATCAAGGCCCACCCCTAATAGCTCTACTGAATGGGATTTATGGGTAATAATATGAAACAAAATCTTGTGATGGAGAAGGTAGTTGTCAAAAAAAGTATTTTTCTATTGTATATGAATATATTGATGTATTATCATAAGAATTACATGGACATCCCATAGAATATGATGTTTAATTTTCCACTAATTTAATCTATGATTCAAGACCAATATCAAAGAATCCATATATAATGGACATTATGGTATTAGTATAATTTGATTAGAAAAAATAAGAGAAAGGTGATAAGGGTTTTATTCTCCATAAAATTTCATCGTAGGGATCTCGTGTTATCTTCCTTAAGAAGAATGATTTATCTATAATCATTTTCATTGTTTACAGGGAAATAAATGTGATTACAGTAATAAAAAAGTACCATGTTCCTCACATTGATGATATAATTTATCAACTTCACAGAGCTCTATATTTTTTAAAATATGACCTTCGATCTTCATATCATCAATTGGAAGTATATAAGGAAGACATTCCAAGTAATGTTTTTTGAATGAGTTATGGACATTTTGAGTTTATTGTAATTCTATTTAAATTGACTAAACCAAATTCTATTTTTCGAAATCTAGTAAATATATTATTCAATAAATATGTTGAGTACATTTTTTGGAATTCATTAATTAAAATTTGTTTTATTTTAAAATCTATAGGGACTATGAGAATCACGTACAGATCATTCTCAAGACTATCATAAAGAAATTTTTTTATTTTAAATTTACTAAATGAGATTTATATATTAATGAATATTATTTTCTTATACATATTTTCCATAGGGGCGGAATATCAGTTCCACTTGATTACACAAGGGAAACCAAATAATCTACTATAATAATAATCATAACTAAGGTATAAAGTTTCAGTGGTTTGGAAGGATACTATCAATGACTTGTTCAGAATTTTTCCAATATGGATGAACTATTAAAAAAACATACACCTAAATTGGTTATGTTTGTTTTGAAAATGGAATATGAAGATTTCTTTATTTATTAATATGGAAATTGGTCAATTATTTGATTTTGACTCTACCATGTTGAAGTGATGGGTTTGTGACATGTATTGGTTCATTGAAAAATGGTAATGGATGTTTCCTAATGTAAAATTATAATGTTATTTCATATGAATCAACTAAATTTAAGACTCAAAAATAAAAGTACCAAACCCGTGATATTGTGCAAGAAGATGTAATTTTGGCTTTATAGATATATATAAATTATTTCTATAGTGAAATATCTGAGATATATATGGACCATAAAAACAAAAAATACATGTTTTTCCTAAAACAATATCAGTAAGGTAGAAATGATATGTCTCTAAATACTCAAGGACAATGGTATCTCAGAACAGTATCACCAGGGGAAATCAAATAACTTATCAGATTCCTTGATTATGAAATACCATGGAGTTTTAACCCATATGAGGTTTGAGAGGGGTTTTATTTTATTGAATCATTAAAATATGGATATGGGAGGGTGGGGAGACAATAATATTTTTCAAATGAATTAAAAACCATCTTTGTTAGAAAAGAAATAAAATTATCAATATTATTATTATAAATTTCAGATGAAAAATAATGATATGGTGATGTGAAATTTGTAGACTTCAATTGGGAAGATAGTATGATGAATCTCAGAAAGATACATTTTCATTAATCCATAGAAAATATAAAAAAATTAATTTTTATATGACACTTATAGAATAAGATTATCTATACACCCTGGTAGCATAAATTTTTATAAGGTTTTGGAGGGTCATATTTATCAGGATAACACGATGTGGGAAATTTATAATTACGTGTCTATATTATTTGTTTCTGAAAAAGATAAATATTTGATGCAGTAACCTAGAGGTGTAATCTAACCACTTCATATTTCTTTTTGTAAAATTGATGACATTACTATTTACATTCTCACTTGACTTCCAAATACTCCATAAAGGAATGATTTAATAGGTGTTATATTTGACTGGCTAACCAATTCTGAACATTTTCAATCTATATGATATGATTTACTTCTTGAGAACCTCTCAATGATCAGTATTATTGAAATTGTGAGATTTAATGGTAGACCTATATCATTTTTTTTAAAATAATGATTTCTATATCACATCAAAATTCATGAAAATCCTTTAGAAGGATCTTGATACAGATCCCACATCAGAAGAACCAAACACCCTCACACTGATGGATAGTCCTAAAGGACTAATAAAACAATGTTCGATATGTTGATGTCATTCTCACCAAATATACCAATAATGTGTGATTAGTATTTATCTTTTCTATAGATATCTTATAAGAATAATTTCCCTTCAATTATTAAAATAGTTCTTAATAAAAAAAATTATGGGAAGATATGTCGCACTCAAACTTGTGGAGATCAAGTTTTTTAAATAAAATATGATGACCCATAAGTAGTTGAAAAGATATTAAGAAAGAAAAAGTCTATTCAGGCTCACATTCAAGCATCCCAATGTCTAGGGAAGAGTTATGTCGCTAATCAGAGGAAGGATTTGGAATTACAATTCAAAGATCATGTTTTCTTGAATTTACTTTCATTGGAGTGTGTTTTATGTTTTGATAAGAAAGGGAATATGATAACTAGGTTTATAAGGTCAAATTAAATTTTTGAAAGTGTTTTATTTGTTTCTTATAATTTTATAATACCATAAAATCTCTCAAAATTAAATGATGTGTTTCAAATATCATTAATATAGAAGTACATGATAGAACCAAATCATTTGATCACTTATAATGAAATATAAATAGAACCTAATATATATTACTATGAATAAAACATACTGATTCTTGCAGGTTGAGAGAAATTATTGAGGAATTGTATGACATGTCTTTTAAGTTTATTTTGGAGAAATCAAATAATGGAAGAAGAAACATAGGAACCTGAGGTAATTATGAAGAAGAACTTCCCTATTATGATTATAAAAACACCCTTAAAGTTATAAAGGGTGATGTTTTTGTACAAGGTAAGAATATACCACCTCAAAAACATACATTACATTTATTTTATAATAAATTTAATTTCTTCAATAACATGTGAGATACCCAAAATGGTTTAAACAAAACAAATATTAGAAACACTTTTAATAAATAATTTCAACTTTAATTTGAACATTTTTAAATATTTATTTGGAAATATGAAATTCATTTTTAAATTTCTATACCAAATTAAATTAGTCTTAATTTTTATAGATGTTTCATTTTGAGATAAATAGAAAAATATACTGACTTTTAATAGAAAAAGTCCATTTAATTTAAATAATTTATAACTCTAGATTATATTTTGAATATTTTTTCAGGTAAAATAGGATAAAGTTTATAACAATTAATCCAATTGATATCATTGGAATAATTTTCACATTTAACTTTCATATAAAAACATTGTAAATTTGTGTTTATATTTGATTTCAAAATATTCTTTCTTTTCATGTCTATGAGAAAATTTTTAATTACATGTTTTCAAAATATTTGAATTAAATTTGTAAAATTGGATTATATATTTAGAAATATAATAATTTATAATTTTGGATACGTTCAACATGATTTTTTACCAAAAAATGAGAGGGAATGCATAAATAATTAATTACCACAGTTAAGGTAAAAATGCAATTATCCTGGGTGAAACTAACAAAATAAGGGTAAAAAGGACATATGAACTTGTATAAAAAATATTTTATCATTATATTTATTTAATTAAACTATTAATGAAGTAAAATGATTCATTATTTTACCATTTTTTCATGTGAGAAATGTGGGACCACATAATTCATTTTGAAAATACCAATTGTGTCCTCGCCCCATAATATAAAACGCCAACCATATCCTCTCTTCATTATACCTTAAAACCACTTCAGGGTAGACAATAACATATAAAATAACATCATAACATTCATACAATCATCATATATGTATTATTCTATTCAATAATCCTTCCTAGTAAGTATTTATTGAAATATTAAACGGGATACCCGAAGAAGTGGTAATGTTCTTCAATGACAATATTTATTTTGTTTCACTCTATAATTAAATAAATTGTTATTATACAATAATAATATAATATCATTAGGATATAAAATATAACTTTAAATTTTTATATTAATTAAATTAACTAATATTATCTCCACTTCCATCAAATGGGTTACAAAATCATCATTTGTGGGTATGGCAGACTACTGCATCATGAAACGATGTTGTTCATTAATCAATTTACACCCCTAAAGGTAGGGTATGATATTGTATACCAATAAAATATATTATATTTAAAACAGATGTATAAATTTTTATTAAATATTTCATATATATTATTTTTTCATCTTTTCCGTAGGAGATAAGGTAACTTATCATGTGTGTACAGCTCACTAGCGCCTCACGAAGCGACGTGTGTGTATATCGCAAACTCATCACAAGAAAGGTGATAAAGATAAATTTAATTATTATATGTAATATAAATAACATAATTATGATATTAATGAAATATTTATTATTTTTTAAATAAAAGTTACATCATTTTATTTCTATCCTTTTCTTTTATATAAATATGATTGCATCATTCTGATACATGTAGACTACTACCTTTATTAAGCGATGTGACTCCATTTTCATCACCACACCCTATATATAATATATATAATTATATTATATGTTACTATTGATATTATTATAATTATATAAAGTAAAAATATTACATATCTCACTTCTATGATGATCTGTGATAAATGAAAATGTTACTCATGTGTTCGTACGTCCCACTATCTCCGCGATCATAAAGTACTTAATTTTTCATAAAAAACATTCATGATTCAATTTAATGAATATATTAAAATTATTTTATTATTAATATTATTTAAATAATAATACTATATAATATGTGCATTAAATGGATCTTTCATAAGGAAACACACGTAAGGAAATAATGTAATTCACACCCGAAATAAAAAAAAATAATGAAATATTATTATTAAATGGGTAATACCATTATATAAAAGAAACAAATATAATAATATAAATATTACTATGGTTCTTTTATTAGTTGATAACTTTATTAGAACTTCTATATAAGAGGTTAAAACACGTAAATCCAAATTAAAGTGTGAGGTAAGGGATTTTATGTCAACTGTTATTCAATTGAGCATTATTTGTTATTATAAACCAATTCACCTTAGTGGTACAGGATCCTTCTTGGCATCCAAAAGACCTAGGATCAAATCCGTGTAGGGGCGAATTTCCCAGGTACTGTAGAAGTACTGTAACAGGTACTGTTGTAGCGGCGACACTATAGTTGCGCCATCACTATAGCGACGGAGGGACTGTAGCAGGTACTGTAGCGGTGGCGGTACTATAGCATGTACTGTAGTAGGACGGTACTGTAGTAGTACTGTTCACTGATGGGTCCTTTGGGCCAAAAAATGGGCTTTCAAGCCTTGTATTCAGGCCACTTGGCCTTGGGCCTTCGGGCTATGTAATGGGTCTCCCTCTACCCAGTCTAAAGAGGTCTTTGCTTTCAAATAATAAATTGAGGCTTCGGTCCCAACCTTTTAAAAAGAACCATTATGTTTTATATATAATTACCCATTGAAATATCATTATTCATTCATAATTTATGGTATTTTAATTTTAAATTTAAATTACCTCATTCATGGAGTTTTGAAATGATGACTACATAGTGGTAAAAGTTATTGTGCAACCTCACAGTCTATTTTGATTGTTAAATTTATAATAAAACAATCACGTTATTGTGAAAAGTTTCCCTTTAAAATTAAATTTTTTTATATATCCATATTATTATGTTACGTATATGATTATTTCTCAAACCATATACCATTTCTACACAAAATTATTTACTTTGAATGTAATTTGATTAAGTAGAGTAATATTGATAAATCTACAACATTTACTAAATATAAATACATAATGATTATGAAAATTTCATATGAATTAAAAAAATTATATAATATTTATATATAATGATTTTTATATGTATAAAAAATGTGGGGCCTAGTTATAGATAGCATGTTGATGAATCTGTAGTGTTGTGGGATGAATTATTTATTCATATCAGATGTGTTTTCACCCAAAATGTTATAAATAACCTTGGGAAATTTCTTGGAAATAAAGTTACCATGAAAAAAAATATTATATAATTTACATAATTATAGATTCAACTATTATAATTATTCATGATATTTTTTATATAAAAAATTATATGTGGATATATTTCACTCTCATTTTATTTATTAAGTGGAATGTGTTTTAGTTATTTACCATTATTTATTGATACTAAAATATCTCATGGTAAATTTCATGTTATTTTAGTGGATTGCGTGTTCATATATATAACTTTATATATTTACTAATGTTATTTTCTCATTATTTCTTCAACTTTAATAAACCCTAACTAATCATTTTATCTAACACTTGTTTGGTTTTACTTTCCTAGGATATAATAATGATTTATACGAATGGGGTTCAAGGATATTGTGGTTTTAGTTTTGTTATGAATTATTTTATTATAGAAAATTAATTGGTTATCTTGTATTGATCAATTTTTCCAGAAATTCCAATCTAATTGATTATTTAGGATTTTAGTTGTTTATAAATGCCAATTTAATAATGTAAGGCATCTGCTCCATGTTACTGTGTTTATTGTTGTCACATTTATTATAAATATTGGATGATATAACCTTGTGATACTTTTTTCAATTAATAAATAAAACCCCTTTTGGAATATTGAATTAGTGGGGATAGGATTCCCAAAAGTTTTATTTCAATAATGATAATGGAAGTTATTCCCACTATATCATATATTAATAGGTTGAGAATTATTCTAATGGTGTTTTAATGTTATTCCCAAATATTTATTTTTGAATATGATATGGGGTAATAATACATTTATGATTTTTATTCAAATATAGTACTCTATATCAACATATCAGGACATAATTCCCATGTGACACCTATGATGATAGGATTAGATGTTGTGAACAATTTTCAACTCTTAATCTTGAAGGGTTATTTAATTACCATGATATGATGATTTTCCCCCTCCCATGTGATGTGGTGAGTGTCTAAGAATGACCATCCCTATTTATCTTAAACTCAATGATTAGGATTTTATTCGATTTCTTTGATATGTAATTGGGTTGTGATTATCATTTCTTAATATTGAATTAGGGCTAAAAGGACCATTTTTATAACTATTCAATCAAGATGTAATTACCACCTATTAGTAATCAGGATATTATATATATAATAACAAATTTTTTTGTTTATGTTATTGGTAATAATTTCCCATGTATTTGGATAGTAAATAATGAGGCGATGTTATATATAACAGATATAGAATGTGATACAATTCTAAGTCGATGATTATGCTATTTTTTTCATAGACACTATTACATTGGATGAATGTACAAAATTAGTCTTTTATATAATGGAATTTAACTCTAATGATATTTTGTGTTTAATATTTCATGAAGACCAACAACTACAAATTATTAATTTTTTAATTTTAATATCCATATTATGATATATGGGAATTATTACCATGCATGAAGTAGTAGTTATAATGTTACTATTATAATTAGTGTATATAAAAAAATATGTAAGATAAACTATATTGAAAATTGAAATTATGAACACTACTACAATGATCATTCCTTTTAAATCCCTTAAAACTAAGCCTTGGGGGGGGGGTAACATCACTAGGGATTTCCCTTGACAAATCCTAAGAATTGCTTCAATAAGAGATTATTCAGCATAATCATCTAGTAGAGAATTTCATTTTTGTAGACATAACCACTGGATAGTTATTGTTAATAAATTTAAATGAAATATAATAAAATCATGAACATAACATTGAGAGAATATGAAAGGGAAATAATGGATATGTATATCGGTATACGTAATGTTGATGTGTATATTATTTTTGATATGAAATAATTTTTAATCAGATAATAATTTTTATAGTAATTAATGAAAATGTATAATAATGGATAAATTCATTATTTGTCATATATTAATAAATAATTTATAAATAATTTATATCAAAGGTATGATTAAATTAATGATTTAACTTGATGATATTTATTATTCATACAAGGAATGATTATTTGTAATTTTTTTGTAAAATATAATAATGTATTATATTTTTTGAAAGAATAATTTATAATAAAGTTAATTGTTTTAAATAAAATAAGTTCCTTTAGAATGGTCTTATTAAACTATACATAATTTTATAAATACAAAAATATAATTTTATGAAGTCCTATGAAATTTTTTAATGGTTCAAAAAATTTATTTTCACCTAAAAACTGGTATTCTTCACCAAATAAAAAATAATTTTAAGAAATGTACAATTTATTATATTGAAAAAAAAAATTATATAAAATGAGTTTCATTTTTAAATAAAATCCTGAAAAATAATAGATGTGGTGTTTTTTTGTATTTCAAAAAAAAATAAAATTTAGAGGTTTAATAGTAAAATGAAACATAAGTATGGTGTTTTTTTAATTGTATGTATGAGTGTAATTTTTTGTAATCATAAATTTATTTGAATATTTTAATGTCCCAGTTTTTATTGAAACACAATCCACTTACTATTCATATAAATTTTGTACAAAATGTAAAACAAACAATATTTCTTTTAATATTTGCACACAAGACATCTTCCTACACTCTAGAAATATCACCATTAACCACCCAATGTAATCTCTCATTATAACCCTTAGAAATCCAAAACTCTTTCATAACCCTACCAATAACTCTCTTACAATTTCATTTATTCTTTTTTCTTTTGAAATTTCAAAACTAATGAGCCTCATGTTTTATATTTTGATTGATCATCATAAGAAATAACATAAATTCTCTATCGAAAAATCATATATTATATTCTTCTTTAATATACAAGAAGTATTTTATATCAGTGGAATTATAAAAAAATCTATTATTAATATAATTTAATAATATTATAATAATTTTATACCAATTATATAACATCATCTCTTATACCATTCTTAAAAAATAAAACTGTGAAAAATATTTTTTTCTTTTCCCTACTACTAAGAATGAAAAATCTCATTTGTATACGCTCTTTACATAGATTTTTTTTAAAATAAATTAAATTAATTTAAAAAATTTATAACATTATTAATATTTTATAAATATCATTTTATTATTATATAAACTATATTAACAATACGTGACCAGTGTAATTCAAACCGTGAAAAGAAGTTGATGGAGGCACTTCTAAAAATTTGCATCTATATTAGGATTATATATTGAATATTATATTATTTCTCCAAATATAAGGACAAAGAATCGAATAATATATTATTATCTCTATAATAAAAAAATTGAAACAACTTTGTGCATGGTTAACATACCAAAGTAGTTTGATGAAATTGACCAAATAACCTCAAATGGAACACTTGATAAACATATGCAATACAATTTAAAATATGATAATAACCAGAGCTTAAAAAAAGTTATATAATTGTAAAATGGTCTTAATAAAGTATTAAGAAAATTTAATTTCCTAATTATGAATTTAAGTGACTATATATAGTAAATCGACACCCTACGTTACAAATCATCTAAATCACCCTATTAACCATTGGGTTATGCATTCTCTTTATTTTTCTCTCCTTTTATATATATAATTTTCATTTAATTATTAACTATTGGGTATATATAGTCCCTATATTTATATCTATCCTACTTGGACATTATTTGTTTGCGAGAATACATGTACTTGATGTTCCATTACAAATATTTCCTTTTAAGAAATTTTTTTTAAAGGAAATGATCTAAGTATATTATATATTATTTTACTACTTTATAAAATGAATTTTACCTTTATTGAAATATAAAAACACACATTATATTATTGAAATATATTTAGAATTAATTCATTATATGGATTATTATTATCTTAACATCTTTAAATAAATTTTTCTGATTTTATAAAAATTGTGGTGAAGAGATTAACTTCTTAGAATACTTATTTACACTTCATTACATCCTTAGTTAAATTGAACACTGATTTTATGACATTTAATGAATCATAAATTTTCATGAATTAATGAATTATTTAATACTATATTTAATGAGAATCATTATGATACCCCATTTGGATAGTCTCTAAGATATGATTTTGTGATTCATTGTATTTTCATCGGTTTGTTTTATGCACATCATTATATTAAAATTATTTTCATTCAAAATAAATTCATTTCCATCATCTGAATTATGGGTAATATTTTGTTTTTTAACCCTAGAATGCATTGTGCTAGAATCTCATCGCATTAGATATTATGTATAGTGCACGGTCAGTTATCCTATCACATAATGTTATACTATCTTGGTACTAAAATATAACTACTAATTATGGTGTAATGTTTTATATTATTTTAACATTTATATAATTACATGATATCATGATGAAATCCTCATATTTCTACCATTTCTTATTAATATTTATGATACTTTTTTATTAGTTAATGATGGCATGTTTCTTGTCGATTTTTTATTAGTTTTCATTATTCTTTACCCTAAATATTACCATAATGCACTTTATAGCTCACCCCATTAATTTATTAATTTCCATATGGTACCCAATGTAGTAATAGAAGATCAATGGTATTTAAGATAAAAATATGAATAATTAAATAAATATATTGTTTTTGTTTTTGTTTTTTATGTATCTATTATACCAAATACGCTTGGCCTCTAGAATTCTAGGATTGGTTTTTTGGATTTTTCTATTAAAAATAATTCTGCAAAATGAGTAAAAGGATCATTTATCTATACTGAAACATAATATAATTTTCATAAACTGACGAGAAAAACATATCTTATCAACTAAATACCTTGATGTATATAAAAAATTGGTAACATGATCTAGAATAAATATATCTAGGAGAAACAACCCAAAAATAGCTTGGTTGGATATAAACTCAATATTCACTTGGTGAACAACAATTTGGCCTAAAACAAAATTGTTTTTACACACTCAAAGGATATACTTTGGTTAAAAAATATAATCATTAATGTCCATTATGATGGATTCAATATTATTTTATAAATCTTAGAGACAGAATGTATAACTAGGTTTGTTTTTGAATCTAATGGGTAAATGATCATAGCCAACAAATATTAAAACCCAAAAATCAATAAGTTAGGGTATACACATAATTTATGATTTTTCCTTATATGTTTATAGTTTCCATTTTATAGACATATTTAATTGTTTTATTAACCTTAATTCTACTTCATTTTAATTAATAGTTTATTATAGTATTAATCCTTCCAAAACCCAATGTTACAGGAAATGTGGTGATTACTAATATGGGAGGTTTAGCCTTCAGAGAGTGGCAATCAAAAATTTCATGATAGTATTATATCAATTTATTCATGTCATGAATAATAACATCATTAATATGGGAAAATATATTCTTTTTAGAATTTTAATGTTCATGTTTGGTCATTTTTATGACATAGTATTCTAAGTTGTGGTCTATATTATGATTCCCTAATTACAGAAAAATGATTAATTCCATTTAGAAGTTATTTCCAAGCTTCCAATTCTTTCATCATAATAAAATTATATTATATGTCTATTTATGAATCCGATCAGAGATGGATACTGATAATGAATACGAATCCAAGGAAGAAATATATTATATAGAGTGGGAAACATATAGGAATATATATTTCAAAAATAATTTCATTACACACCCCATCTGAAAATGAAGATAGTTTTCTTTAGAAAGATGAATATATTTTATATTATGTGGAAAAAAATACAATTATTACATTATACTCCATTAATAACAACATTTATCTTAAAAGTAATATTGAATTCTTATTAATTAGCCTAAAAAATATTATTCAAATAGATTTAATGATTCCATAGTTTGATAGATATGTTGATATTTTCTGATCTTCCCACATATTTTAGATGGTGATTGTTAATTCTCTAGGTATATGGATTGTAATTATTAGAAGAGGATAATGAAGTGTAATATTTGATGATTAATAAATAAATCACATAGTGATCGATAATTAGAACAGGTCACTTTTCATAATTGTGGGAATAAGAATCCCAAAAACTACTATAATGGAACAATGTGGTTCTTTATGTTTTGAAAGTATGGGCATAGAACTAATGCATTATTAAATTGGATAAAATATCATTAATGTGATAAATGAAAATAAGTTTTATAACAATCCTCAGGTTATGTTATAATGTTTCAATAATAACCAACATAATCACTATGGAAACTAATTCCTTATATTAATGGGTGTTGCGGATAACAGAAGAGGACATCATCCAAATCCATGAAATCAAGGGTGGGAATATGTTATGGCTATTATTATAGAATATCGTAACAATGGTCTGGTGAACTTTAAAATGGTCATTCATTAAATAATAAAGAACATAATTTTTTTGGTTCTACACTTTCTTTCATGTCATTTAATTTTAATATAACTATTAAAACACTATCATAAAACATGATAATTGAGTTATAATTGAAAATAGAATCGATAAAAATTAATAAATCTCAAGGTTATAAATCCATAGTAGTTTATATATATAGATGTAATCAATTAAAACCCCACAACATATTCTCATTGGAGGAATTTCAATCAATGTTACTCATTTATTATATTTAATTATATGGATCAAACATAATGTATTAGGATAAGGAAATATCTTTTTATATAATGAATCATCCTCCAATTTTATACAAGTTTTTGTACGAATATGAATCCCTATTTAATTTTTATTCTAATACTTAGATTTTATTACCTTATAAGAAATCATGTACAACCAAAATGATTGAGACAAAGGAGAGGATCATCCTTGAATATATACCCATTTTGAGGGAATATATGGATGTATTCCGAAAAGAGTAATGTAGTTTCCCTTCTAACTGGGATGTTGGTTTATAAATTTAATATATATTCGTATCACTAACCATATCTAATACCCATATATTATTCCCCCTAAAAAATTGGATGAATTTGGGATACAATAGTAATATAATTCTGATAGTGTATTAATAAATGCATGTTCCTCACCATGAGTTGTGTTTGTCCTCTTTTTCAAGAAAATGTATAGGTTAATATGCATCTCTATTTATTAATTTGAATTAAAAAAATTCATGATGAAGAACACATATTCCCTTCAATGAATTGATGACTTGTTTTTTATGTTTTTTGGGGCCAATACATAACTAAAGTGGATCTTTAGTCAATATATCATCAACCAATGGTGAAGAATTATGATATTCCCAGTTTTTTAAAAAACATTGTTTTGAAAATATTTGTTCATTATAATAACATTTAAATTCACAAATTACCCAGAAATATTGATTTATTTGAGGAATATAGTATTTAGAGATTTCATTGAAATAATATTAGTATTTTATATAAAAACTATTATAACATACACTAAATTAAATGAGGAATATGAGTATAATTTCCGAATTGATATAATGAATTTGAGTAATGGGTAGTTATGTGAAATGTATTGTATATTTGAGTTTTTGATAGAGTAACATCCATTCATAGGTAATGTTATCATAAGTATGGTAATATATAAAAAGCCTTCAAATACAAGGGATGATAAAGAATATATATGACCAAAAAATAAAATAAATATCAACAGTTTCCTTAGATATGATTAGTACACAAATTGTTTTTGAGAAAATTATTAGGATTATAAAAACAACTAATACTGATAAATATGAATGGATATATTTTTTTAATTGATAAATATAAAGGAAATTGTATGGACAAAATAAAGAGGTTAATAATTGTACATGTACTCACAATACCCACCTATGTGGAATAATGTGTGATATACTGTGAATCATTAAATTTAGTGTCAGGCTATTTCCTCATAAAAATGATAAATTGATAACCTATACCTCTTAATAATTTAATATCCATGAGAAGTACTATAATATTAATGATATATTGTTAGATGTTGTAATCCTCACATTGATGTTTAATGATATTATCAATTTGTATAAAAGTTTAAAATATATATATAAATCATAAGAGTCTCACATATATAAGTTGACAATGATTGAGATCAATATATAGAAACGACTGTGGTTATAGTAAATCATGGATTATGAATTCCCAATCCATTACAAACCCAAAGTGATGAATTAATTTCTTCATTCTCTACGTATAAAAGATCATATAAACTCATCTATGATAAAAATTGAGAAGTATACAATAATTTAAGAAATAAAAAGGATAGGAAAATGATTCATATTGAAATTATAAATACCCAACCACTATCATATAATTTTTCAAACATCAATTCTTGATAATATTTAGGGAGTTCAATAGGAATATGTGGAAAACAGATGACATAATATCTTTTAAGAAAAGGGAATACATGTATATTTAAAATACAAAAATATAGGGTTTTCAGATTTGGGTCACGACTATTTTTACCATAAAATACTAAGATAATGAAGTTGTTTAATTATTTAGTAGACTACTATTTTATATCAATATAAGGAAAAAAATACATATAAATATATACGAGAGAATATATTGTTGGACAATATTTGAAACAAGATTGTTGAATAATACATAATGTTCTCAGCTTATCAGAAAGTGCTGTAAAATATAAAAATAAAAGGTGATGATGAAACCATTATCCACACCATCATTTAAATGGATTAATATCAAAATGGATTTATTCATAGCTCTTATAAATTAATCCAATGAAAATAATTCTAAAAGAGTTACAGTGGTGGGTCTCACTAAAATAGATAACTTCATTACTATTTTAGAGGAATTATTGATCGATCATATTGCAACTATATACATAAAATATGTGGATAGTATACATGGAAAACCACTATAAATTTTATTTTATAGTGATTCTTGGTTTATTGAAATTTTTTATAAAATTATGGAAAATTATATGAATATAAAGATAAACATTAGTGTAGCATATCACTCGTAGTGTAATGGACACTCATAATGGACTATCTAGACACAGGAGGATATTTATCGAGCCCAATATATGTAAATAAAAGGAGTTTGGGAAAAATATATTCCCCTATTAAAATTTTTATATTACAATATATTCTACTCATTCTTTCAAATGGAACCTTAGGAAGCTCTATATTAGGAGGGATATAGAGAACACTATTATATAATGATGTTAGTGAAAACAAGTTTATTTGAACTGAATTAGTATATTAAAATAATTTTAAGGTCAAATTAATTAAAAAAACTTTAATGAAGTGAAAATAAACCATAAGAATTGTTTTTAAAATAATCGATGAGATCTCCATTTTTTGGTTTGAAATGAATTGATTATTAGTTTATCGGCAAGTAAAAGCTCCATGTGGTTTCAAGGGACTCAAACGGTAATCCCTAGATACATGGAATCTATTGATATTCCTGATCATGTATCACCCAAATCAAGTTACCTAGTCTTGGTGTATAATTTTGTACATTAGAACAAGATATAATGCATCTCACCGCATAAGATTAGTGACTTTTCAAGTCATGGAAAATTAGATACATACATGATTATCATATTATAGTAGACGTATAAAAATATAGAATAAGAAATATTATTTAATCCTTTAAATTATTATTAGTAACCTTCTACAAATCCCGGGTAATGTAAAATTAATAAAGAATTATCTCACATTAAAATCATGGTTCACATATAGTGGAACATATCTTGGCTAAATGAGGAATAATCATTATGACTTAGTAGATAATTAATAACATGTCATTCAAAAAACAACTTGAGTTTAATGAAAAATATTAATAACATAACATCCACATAATAAAAGGAATTGAATTCTAAAAAATTGAAATTATTAATTTTGGAAAGTCGTGACATTCTCCTCTCAACCTATATATAATGAATCTTACAATCAATTGATATCATGAAAGACATCATTGATAATAAATTAGTAGTTTCAATGTAGACAACCTCTAAAATGACATTCATATAATTGTTTCTATTGATAAATTTTGATGAACTGAGGGGATATTTATAACCATGCCCTACCTTTTACTTTTACATCCTATGCATTCCTCATATTTTAAATGATCAATAAAATTGATTTTAAAAAATACATTATAAGGGAACAATTATCTATATTGAAATGTTAATTTGTAAATCAATATGACCATACTAAATTATATAATTGAAAAAATTATTGATTTAATTAATATAATATATAAATAGTATATATGGTAAAAACATCATGAAATTAATAAAAATTATTTTCAATTGATTTGTGATACTAAAAATAAGAACATTCATAATAAAAATAGTGTCAAATGAAAAAGGGATAATGATAGAGTATTGACCAAAAAATTGTTAATGATCCCAATATAAGGAAAAATCAATTATCATTAAAAGACTATAGAAGGAATTTTATACAAAAAAAATATTTTTTTCTAAATCCAGTACATTATAAAATATTATAGGGGAAATATATTAAAAATAACATCCTTGTATCTTTGTGTATGAACATACTTTTAAATAATGTTTCAAAATCATTTTCATTACATTAATAAAATATAAAATTTTAATTGTAATATCATTTCAAAAATAAAATATAAAATAATAACAATAATATTTTCAAAGAAAATAACAATTGTAAATTTTAAAAGGAATATTAAAATCAGTGTATATAAATGTGTAATAAATTTACGATATTAATTTTATGTTGAAAGAAATATTTCATTCACACCATTGGTAAAAACTTCCTTGTTTGAAAAATGAAAATAGTGTTATATTGGAATCATCATATATAAATTAAGAAATTGGTAAAATTAAAATTAATAAATATTATTATAATATGAATAACATTCTGGAAACTATTTCATTAAAAATATTCACAAGTATGAAAATAAATTGGTTTTAAAACATCAAAAATTATTTTTAAAAATAATGTATCTTTTATGTAACATAAATGTGGATTATTGATCCACAAAGAGAATAAATGAAATAAGAAAATTTAATACCCATTATAACCATAAGAAATTAAAATACATTGGTTTTAGGTGAGTAAAATAATATAATTTTCAAAAATGATATCTAAAGATAAACAACCTCAAAATAAAATTAGATTGTAAAATAAATATCATTAAATAAGTATAAATTTCCAGGTATGTTCATTTTACCTCCAATATTATAAATAAAAAATTATTTTTATTCCATGATTTATCCATAAAAAATTTATAATATCAAATATTATCAACTTAAAAATATTGAAAACATGTTTATTCATAATTCATTATTAAAATCACCATTTATAATTGTCAACCATTTCATTTTTCAATTATGTTTAAGGTATGCAGTTTAGGTACTTTAGTGGTTATCCTAGTTAAATCATGAACACAATTTTATGAATTATATAAATATCATTTACATTAATTATATAAATATTTATAATCAATCATGAACGACGGTGATAAAAAATTAATCACATCGGTTTGTAGAGGTGGTAGTGAACACATTCGCACGAGCGAGATTATCGTTTTTTAACTGTTAGAAGGGTAATATGGTAAATGATATATTATATTTAGGCTATATATATATACATGATAAATGTTTTCATTTTTCATTAGATGGTAAATAATGAATTAAAATATTATTTTATGAGTAAATAATTAAATTTATATCATATATATCATATTATTTCATTTAGATACATTATTATCTTCAATGATAATATTTTTTTATTAAAAAATAGATCATATTGTTTTCATAAGGTTTTAGTCCACACTTATGAATCAATAATATTTTATTATGTACATTAAAAGGATAATTAGATGAAAAAAGTATATAACATAAACATAATTACATTTCAGTTTATTTAAGATACTCATTTTATTATATGAAAATGGTTTGGAGAGGTTTTAAAGAGGTGTATGAATAATTAATAAACCAAAAGAAGATTAATAACTATACCCCTTTTAAAAACAACCATGTTATGTTTATGCCTAAAGCCTTCATAAAATAGTATTATGATCATAACAAGACATATAAAATCTATGGAGGTGTCTTGGAAAAGGATTTGGGTATTTATTAGATGAGTTAAGAGGATATTAAATCATGGATAAGAGTTGAGAGGTGGTGTCCTTTTATAAATGATACATAGGACACACATAGAATTATTTTAAGAGATTAAAATACATTATTGCCTTACTCGGGTAAAATAGATCCCAAATTAATCTTATTAAAATAAAATTTAATCTATGGAAATAATATTAACCTAAAATAGTATTTATACATTTTCTAAGGTCATTACAATCCTTATCTTTTTATATTTAACAATTCTTTCACGTTCATATTGTTATGGAGGTAACTGGTTTTTTATTACAATGTTACTATTCATAATGAAAAAAAATAAAATTGGAATCATTAAAAAAATTATGATATGTAATTAAACATATTGTTTAAATTTTATCAAATGTATTTTCATAAATTTAATGAAATTAATGAAAAAATAGGCCATATAAATGTTTCAAATAATAGTTTTCTAGAAAAATTCTGTTTTATATATAAATTTGACCTTGGTTTAAAATAATATATAATTATTATTCAATTGGAAACAATCATTCAATTTTAAGCAAAATAATAATTATTTTTCATTCAAACAGAATATAAACAAAAATAAAACATACAAAAACTTTGTTAAAAAATAAGTACATAAAATCTGTTTTTCTTGAATAAAAATATTACCTAGATTTCAATATGGTTGACCATATATATCTACGTTACGAAAAACATTCTATGTGAATTATATTACAAAATAAATAAATATTTTTGTATAAAAATGTTTCATAATATTTTGTGTTATTCTTTTATAATTATAATTTCATAAATATATTAGTTTTATAAAATCAGTATTTTTCACTATTCCGCTAAAAATAAACTATTTTCCAAAAATAACGAAAACATATCATATTTTAATTTTAACATGATAAATTTAAAAATAAAATAAATTTCATCCAAATTAAATATATAAAAAAATATTTTGTTTAATCAATTCAAGAATAAAGGCCTGTACATTATGATATAGTTTCATTATGTTGAAAAGCATACATTCTATAATTTAAAACATGGTCTTTCATTATTCCCTAATTTAAAAATATTATAATGTAAATTATAGAAAGTAACCTCATGATTATATGTGGTAGTAATTCCATGTAACTTCTTATTGATCAAACATATCATCTTGTATTTTATGATTTATCCTATGTAAATTCACCCATCTATGCGTCTGATTATAAAACACTTATTTTCTAGTGTCAAGAACATGTAAATGTTTATCATAGTAAGATAAATCGGGTTCTAATTTTATTTCTTTAGAGTTGAATAAGTGTGCGGGTTTTGTCATGTACTTACTTAGTAAATATATAAAAACACATCATGAACATTACATAGGAAAGGTTGTTTTTCTAAATAGTATTCTACTGGTATATTTCATTTATGAATATAAAAAGTCTTGACATACATGGGAAACATTTTCCCATTCTATGAAAACTTTTTAAAACCCTTCCATAAAGAAAACATAATTAAAACATGATGTCTCATTTGTAATTATAAATCATTCTATTGGTTATCCATTTAGAACCTTTTCTTCCTTTGACCGACAACAATTTGTCTCTGAATATTTCTCAAATTCACCATTTTCTCCACAAAATGATATATGCCTAATTGAATCCTTTCAATAATTTTAATCCAAATTGTTTTGTAAAAAATCATCTCCAATATGTTTCTTCATACTATTAAATTTAAATTATTGAGTGAAAGATATTATAATATGAAAATTCCACCAATGGTAAATACTAATCCCATAAACCATAAAATAAATGTCAAAATTTCCTCAACATTTCATATAATACAAAATATTCCGTTTAAAACTATCCATATATCTAAGGATAATTAAAAATTAACAAAAGTATATTAATGAAAAAAAACCTTATTAATAATCCACTATAATTTTGATCTAATCCAATGATCATGATATGATATAATCCAAATAGGTGAACAACAATGTCTCAAATATTCATAATATTATGTTGTGCATATTTTTCAAGAAAAATATCATTGATTATAGTGAGAAACTATAAAAACGTGGTGTGGTGAGCAATAATAATGTATATATAAACATTCCATATCCTATTATTTAGAAATTATATAAGAAATTCAATATTAATATCATCCATTTGATTCACAGAAATAAGTATAAATTTCAAGAAGCCGTATAATTTTGACTCTTATCCTTTACCTATTAAAAATATGATAATCTTGATACATCAACTGAAAATACATATCTCATATTATTCCACAAAAAAATATCTTCCAATCCCACACAATGTTTTTCTACCTGGGTGTATATTGAAATTTTATCTATGAGCATCATCTAATTATTATTAATTTATCTCATATATGTATGGAACACATAACCTATATTTTGTAACACCCCAAGCTTCCACGGTACGTTTCCCTTCGAATACTGCGATAGCGTGTGTTGTACGCAACCTCGAGTTCTAACACACACCACAACTATTTAAACTAGCCGTTGTGAATAGTAATACCTAATTTTTGAAATAATATATATTTTATATTTCAAAATGGACTTCATTTTTGGATTTGGAATATCGAAATTAGCCTAGGGTGAAATTTTGGTACTTTTCGGATAACTTTTATATTTTGATGAATAGTGAAAATTACTAAATTTTAATTAAAAACAACTTTTTTAATCAAAATAATTAATAGTGATAAATTGTGAATTTGAGTGGTTTTAAAGTATATTTAGAATATAGTTTTACCACTTAATATAAATTTGGTCATTGGACATAATTTTACAATTAAACCGAACATAAACAAGTGTCAATCTTTTGATAGTTATTATCTCTTAAAAACACGCTTTTTGTTTTGACAGCGGGAATTAATTTTAAATTAATTTCTGCCACTTCTGTGTTTTGAATTTAGAAAAATGGATTCCATATTTGGAATCAGGATTTCCAAATTGTGTAGATAAGTAACTTTTATTTTTAGACATTTTGAATAATTACTGCGGTAAATATTTTATTTACCATGGTTAAGGGTAAATCCGGTAAATAAGGGTTAAAAAATAATATTATAATAATACAAAATTACCCTAAAACGTGTCCTAACCTTATTGGTGGACACATAACCGACCATGGGCATCCTTGGGTCGATTTGGGGACCCCATGGAGCCACTTGTATGTGGTAGGGACACATTATATTAATAAAGTTAAAATAAAAATAAAAATGGCATAAGCTTACATCTTTTAGAAGAACAATTTTTACATAGGGTTATACATGTTGGATTTTCGATTATAAATATTCATTAGAAATCTAAAAAGATTTCCTACATAATGATATTTTATTTATAATTTTTAGACATCAAATAATGTAAATTATTAATGACACAATAATGATGCAATGTTTACCTCATTAATAAATCATTTAAATAAAAAAGATTATAATGATTAAAATATTATCTAAAACCTGTCCAATTCTTATTGGTTGATTTTATTTAGAATATTAGTCATCCTAGCTTCGACCTCAATGATTTTTGGACCATTATAAACCGAATATAATTATATTATAAAGTAATACTTTCACTCATTCCTAAAGAGCCCCTCCTCTCCCTTATAAAAGGAGACCACTTCTACTCATTCCTCACACCTCTCAAGCCACTTGGCTCGTCCAAACCCTGCCCAAATAAGCTCCCCACATCCCTCTCCTCATCCTTGAAGCTTCCCCTTAGGCAGAAAGCATTTCAAGAAGTCCTTTGGTTCCAACCAAAGTGAGTTACCTAAATTAAAGGTAACGTTTGCTCTTAAATTATCTTCATTTATTTTGCTTCTCCAACCCCCAAAATCTTTTTATTTTCTTTCTTTTGTAACAACACCAGTATCCACAATATACTAGGATGTTGTTATAAGAAGGATTCAAACTACACATACACACAACTCCATCTAATGGATGATGAACATAATGTTTCTGTGGATGGCAAACTAACGCCTCACGAAACGATGATTGTTCAAATACATCTTACCACCTCTCATGGTGGCCATTATGATGGAACTGTAATTAAATATGATATTAATGATATATATTTTATATATAAGCTTCTGTAATTCCATTTTATTTCATACCATTATTCGTTTCATGTTGTATATACATACGAAAATTTCATTTGAGGAAGTGCGGACTACCGCCCCCTTAAAATGATATGACTCGTTCATACCACACATGGAACGTATAAAGGATAATTAACTTAAGTAACATATATAAAATATTATATCTTACTGGAATATTAATATACCTATGTATCATTTGGATTTGATTCTTTTAAAATAAAAATTAAATGGAAGTAGCGTTCGTGCGTACGTACGGACTACCGTCTCCACGAACGCGATGAGATTCATTCTCCATCGTATCCATTCAAGTATAATTATCATTTGATGATTTAAAAATGATGTTTAAGGACTTGATACCATTCTGGATTTGAATAATATACAACCTATCTTTTACAAACATGTCTTACGTAACAAAACATACAAAAGCAAACAAGTAAGTTCACACCCGAAACAACGATAATACTAAGATATTATTATCAAATCAATGTTAAAAGATCATATATGATATCATATTAAAGTAAATTATTCTTGTATTATTAAATAACAATTATTTCACCATTATACAGGAGGTAAACCTACCATCGACCAAGGAAAAAGTACAAAGTAAGGGATTCTCTTATCTCACTTTCAATTCCGTGAGATTTCCATTGTTCGCTACTAAATTATTGAAAGTGGTGTATTGTGTACTTCCATTTGATATATATTATCATGATTCACTTTATATTCATGTTATTCTGTAAATCATTTGGTGTTTATTAACTTTTGGCCATGCGACTCAGTTGATTAACGTGGTAAGGGGTTTCTTGTCTCACTTTTAATTCCGTGAGAATTCCATTGATCACCACTTAATTATTGCATGTGGTGTATGTGTACTACCCATGATTGTATTCATTGTGTAATATACTTTATTTTATGGGTATTTACATCATCATGGTATGATCTTTCTTTCATGGGTGTTTGTTTCTTAAGTTACCTAATCAATAAGGGAATTTGAGATTTCAATTTCCACTCATTTGGATTTACGCATATTTCATTGATTATATTACCCCAAGATTATGTGTGGAATCACTATTCATTTGATTATGTCATAATTTCCACTCCCCTTCCTGTGGATATACTTTTGATACACATAATCACTCCATTGAAAATTCTCAAGTCATTGATATGAATTTGATAAGAGTAATTTTAACTCTTTCACCATTTGTTGAGTTAAACATCCAATTCGTTGGTGTTGTTTTTACAGGAATATGTGTGAATATACTTTGATTGTTTTACACTGAATATCCAATCATATTTAGTGTATTTATATTTTTCACACATAATTATGTTGTTGATTTATCCTTAACCTAAGGATATGGCCTTTATGAGAGATTTCATCTCAACTTACATTCCATTGAGACTTCTTTGTTGATATACACTAAATCACTTTTATGTGGTGTATATAATGTACTTTGACATATTATATCATGAATTCCCTTTATTCTCATGATATTACAAAGTTTTGATTACCTCAATTATTTTCATTCAAGTGTCTCTCTTTTGGTTAGAATCTCTAACTAAAATACCATTTTTAAATGTTTTAAAGACTTATTCATCTAAATATTTCTCATTAATGTCCATGTTTTAAAAATGGTTTTAAGGATTTATTTATATGGACATTAAAGTTTAGAAATTAAAAATCCTTTTAAAATGATTCAAAGTGGTATGGGACACTTTGATTCAAAAATCTATTTTTAAATGGCTTCTTGACAAATAGTGTGACTTTTAAATGTATTCAAGAAAAGGGGGATATTTCTCTCAAATTGTTTTGATGATTATTTTCATCTATGTCAACATCCTTCATTATTCATGATTGAGGTTAATGTGATACAATACAATCTTCCATATTGTATCAAATGAGTTATATTTGACTGTGGATGTTCTATTTTTATACCATTCATGGTTTGTGGTTAAAGTATCAACATTTCGTATGCTAGTTTTAATACGAATGTTAATTTTATGCTTAAACCTATTCATATGAGGAATGCATTGGACTTAATAAGTGACGGGTGGAGCCCGCTATAGCTCCTCGATGCATCGGTAGGTCTCATGAGACAAACTAGTGTCTTGGCACAAGGCCTTGGCAAAATCTTATTTGTAGTCTTGGCACGAGGCCTTGGCTATGTGGTTATGATAGTCTGGCATTATGCATTCCATCATTTTGAAAGTGGTTATTGATATTGCATGTGATCATTCGACTAGTAGAATATCCATGTGAGTAAGTAAATGGCATTATTTCATTTTACCTTTGCCATTTTATGCTGAAGTTCAAGTTTAAAAGGCTTTTGTTTTAATTATGAATTTCCTTAAGTGTTTATGCTTATTTATGAAAGCTTCTGCTATAATGTTATCCTTACTGAGCATCCGAGCTCACCCCTTTCAATGTTTTATTTTTCCCAGGATTATGAAGAAGTAATTTATGAATGACCTGCAGGGATAGTATGAGGGGATATGAAGACAAGATGTTTTTTTTATGATGTAATGTAAAAATTTATGGATGTATCTAGTTATTCCAAGGCTACTAAACAAATCGGTCTTTCGAGACTTGATCTTTCTTGTGATCATGCCAATGTTATGTAATAATGCACCGACTCTAGGTAATTAGGGTCGGGGCGTTACATATTTAAATTTCAATACACCTTATTCTTAATTAGAATTATATTTTTTAATAATTCATCACATTAATTTTATTTTTAAAACTATTATCTTTAATTTTGGAGTTTTCTATATTTTCTAATAATAATTTTTTGGAAATATTTTTGAAAATATGTTATGTTACTCCTTACATAATATTTTCCATATACAACTGTAAAACGTACATGGATATAAAATCCTTGTAAATCATCATCATAATATCAACTCTATAATCAATCCTATTCAACACCGCAACTACCATAGTATCCCACCTAGTGTGTTACTATATAGAATAATAATAATCCATGGGTATCTCTATAAATCTCCTTTTCATCATGTTGAGAACATTCTATGTAAATAATTATATCAAACTCTTGTTAACAAGATATATGTCAAAAAAATTTACCATATAGATAATTCCCCAATATCATTGAGGAAAAAATTACAGATACCAAGTCAAGAATATGGTTTGGATAGCTCGGTTCTTGGAACATTGACATATTTTTTACATAGACAATAACTCTATCATTATACATATGGACACATCCAAGTCCCGTCTTGGACACATCACTATATATCACAAATCCTCCCCTTCATTGTAGTAAACTAAATATCAGCAGATTAAACAATATCATATTTAATTATTTTATTTGTTTATTATATTTATCTTCCCATTTTAACTTTACCCCTTTACATTCCAAATTGGTTAAAGAGGCCATAATTGATCAGTATTTTGAAAATATTTTTGATATAAACATTATAATCCAAGGAAACATTTTTACTCATTTATATTCAATATCATTATATAATACATAAATTTCATTCTGATTGATGGATAATGTAATATTATATCCTTAGAGATAACATGGGAAATAAATTAAACATCTTAAAATATAAAATTACATTATCTAAATGTTTTGTATTACGACATTTCTCTAAGGGTCCAATTAATGTTTTATAAATGACACTTATGATTATCATAGTGTTTAGTGTCTATCAGGATATCATTATAAAATACCATAATAAAATTATCAAGATATTCATTTAATATTGTATTCATCATATCTATAAATTAAGATGGTGTATTAATCTATTCATATAGCGTTAATATAAACTCAAAATGTTTATACCTCTTCCAAATTATTATGTTTTAAAAATATTACTTCTTTACTCACAGTTTTTTATACTAAAAATGAATATAAATATTATGGAAATATTTAGGACCTTGATATTTATATAATAATTCATCAATGTGTGGAATATGAAACATGTTTTTCATGGTAATAAAATTTATTTCCATGTAATATATGAAAACCCTCATAGAACCATCTTTCTTCTTGGAAAAAATAACAACGACTCATCATTGTGAAAAACAATTGTGTATTAATACATTATCACAAATAATTTTTAGTTGATTCCATAATTCTAGTAAAACAATTATTTTTATCCTATATAGAATCAAAGATATAGATTTTTCAACAAAATTTTGATCAATTGGAAAAGTCAAAAAGTACCTCGTATGAAAAATGACAAAAGATTCCTTTCATATATTTTACTAAAAACTCACCGAAGGGTAAAATTGGATTTAAAAAATTGTAGGTAGATGGAAATAATATTAAATATTTAGGAAACATGTATTTGGATGATAAAATACACCCTAGTAAATTTCAAAGTATAAACAATCTTGGATAAAAATGAGATTGTGATATTTTCCCTTACCTTAGGTCCGATTTTCTTCGTAAGTGTCTGAACCTCGCGTATAATGATTTAATAATTTCATTGACTTATTCCAGAATCATACTCATTGTTATGATATCATATATGGTTCACTTATGACTTTATATTACCCGTTCATTTGTAAATTCCGTGTTAAAGAGCATTTTGGGTAAAATCGTTTCATTTGTCGTCCATGTTTTGACTTGTAATTATTCATATGATTACATAGATCATGATTACTTAATTCTGGAATATAAAACATGATTTATATATAATATATATTCAGAATATACATATATATATAATATATCAGTAAATGTAAAGAAATACACCGTTCATGGAGACGGTAGGTCGTACGTACGCATGAACGCTGTTTTTGTTTCCTTATTGAGTTGAAAGAAATTAAGTAGAAGACATACATATATATACACATAAATTAAGTATCATTATTATGTCATATATTCCATGATTAATTATTATATATACTTTATAATCATTCATGAATGGTTACTGTGGAGAATGAATCTCATCGCGTCGTGGAGATGGTAGTCCGTACGTACGTACGAGCGATGATATCGTTATCATGATCGTGAGATTTTATTGGAGTGTATGTATACTATTTCAGAATAAATATCACTTTACAATAATCATATATAGTTATTATTTACACCATTATACCCATCCAAGTAAGGTGGTGTTGGAAAATAGATTACACCACGGCGTGGAGACGGTATTCCGTACATACGCACGCGCGGTGATTTAGTTTTCTGTAGGATGAATAGATGGTTAAATATGGTTGTTTAATACTTATAATAACATATCAGTATATGAGTGATACTGATGTTATTAATTCATAATGAAACAACCTAATAATAAGATGTGGAAGAAGAAATAAAGTTTAAAGAATCGGTAACAGACATTACCTCTTCTTTGAAACGCCTCTTTGAGTCCTCCTCTTAGGGCACTAAAATAGGTCTTTTAAGATAACCAGTACCTCTAGGATGATTCTAGTGAAGTTGAGAATAGAATTTTTCAGGGGTTGGACGAGATTGAAGGCACAAAGTGGTGTGGGGAAGAGAGGGAGGAGGTTCCCTTTTATATGGGAGGAGAGGGGCTCCTTTGGAAAAACTAAAAATATTATTTTATTATAAAAAAATATTTGGTTTTAAATAGCTCCAAATTTATTTATTTCAAAGATAAGGTGGGAATGGGTCGAAATACTCTCATCCAATATAATTTAGACAAGTTTAGGTTCCTATATTAACCTTATCATTTATATTTAACATTAAGTTAGATAATTTTACTTTTACCGTGTCTTTTTGTGTTCTTACACTATAAGGTTAATAAACTTACTATAAGAAGCCAAAATAACCACAAGTTGTTTATTATTATATATATACCATTATCTAAGACATTTGGCCTAACCTTAGATTTTTAGGAATAAAATAACAATTAATAATATAATATTTGTTTTAAAAACTATTTTATGTCAATTTTGACACTATTTAGAAATTGATTTTTTTGTAAAAATCATAACAGAATGATTAGTTCAAAAAAAGTTAATTAAATCAATAATAACATGTCATATTAACCTATAAATTTATTTTAATACATAAAAAGTCTCAAATTTCATTTATGTTGGTATTTATAACATCAATTATGTCAATAATTCATTAATAAGATAATTACGGCATCATCATTGTGTCATAAATAAATTAAATTATTTAATGTATAAAAATTACAAATAAAATACAATTTTGTATGAAATAATTTTAGCTCTCTAATGAATATTTATAGTCTAATTTATCTTATTTATAACCCTATATTAAAAATGATATACTTATTAAACTTTGATTTTAACTATTTTAACCCTTCTTGAAATAAATTAATAATAAATGTCCTAATCTAATACAAGTAAGCCTAAATGGTCATAGTTTATTCCTAAGGTTGTTTTTGGTCAAATTACAATTATCAAATAGAATTAGTACATTTTTCAGGGTAATAATAATATCATTTTAACACTTATTTACTATATTTACTTTTAACCGTGGTAAATAAAAGTAAAAAGTTACTATTCACCAAAAATTATTTTCATCTCATGGAACCACATTTTACTTACTGACATCAACTGTGTCTCTTGTATTTTTGAAATTCCACTCACAAAAGTGGTAAAATTAAGTTTTATGAAAAAATTATGTTTTTTAACTACGACTTAGTGGTTTCACTATTCATCAAAAAATGAAAGTTTCCAGAAAAATACCACAAAATAGGCCTAAGATATATTTGATATTATGAATTAAAAAATGATGTTTATTTTACCAAATTCAAAATATATCAGTTACATTAACTAATTTAAAAATCAATTCCCATCATTAAAACAAATAGCGTGTTTTTAGGAGATAATAACTATCAAAAGACTGGCACTTGTTTATGTCTGGTTAAAATGTTAAATTACATCCAATGAACAACATTGTATTAAATTGTAAAAATATATTCTAAATATAATTTAAAACCACTAAAATTAATAATTTATCACTATTAATTATTTCGATTAAAAAATTTGTTTTTAATTAAAATTTAGTAATTTTGACTATTTCTTAGAATATGAAAGTTATCCGAAAAGTACCAAAATTTCACCCTAAGCTAATTTCAATATTCCTAATCCAAAAATGAAGTCCATTTTGAAAAATAAAATTTAAAAAATTTCAAAAATTGGTTATTACTATTCATAATGACTAGTTTTAACAATATTTTAATAGCATATCGTTGTTTAGTGAAACTCGGTATTGCGTACTACACATTCTATCGAGGAAGGTCGTGATTGCGTGTAATGAAAGGCAAGTCAAGGATGCGTTTTGTGAAATCTCCTTTTGCTGTAGCGTACAACACAAGACATTAATGAAATTAAAAAGAATATTTTTCATTAAATCTCGGGGTGTTAAATTCTATTTTAATATAACTTATGTTCATTAAAAGAGTGTTTGACACCAATTTATATTAAAAATTGGTGTTTGGCAATTATTTTTAATTTATAAGGTGTTCATTGGTCCATATATAATGATATTAACAATTATTAGTCTTATGGTGTTATAATGTGACTTTAAATGGAACTTCAGGATTTCAAAGGGGTGATTAACATTATTTGATTTTAGTGAATGATTGTGAATGTGGGTAATGTGGCTTGGTTTCCATAGAATATTTTCAAAGTTCCATTTAAAATTTTGTTAAAATTTTTATATTGGAAATTATTTTCACCATAATTGTTGATCCCCTTTTCATATGTTATATTCAATATTATTTCTATTATAAAATGTTATGTTGTATATTGTTTATTATAGGTGATTGTGAATGGACGTGAATGGGGTTCTTCCATGTTAGGGTATTGGAGGTGAGATGGGGATAATTTTTGTTTTTTATGATTGAACCAGTGATCTATAGGATTTCTCACCACTATTGATTGATTTCCTAGTATTCCTTGGGTCTTAGTAGGGGATATAGAGGAGTGAAATCCATAGTATAGATTGTGCATTGTCTATGGAATGTTTCCTAGTTAGACCAGGTGAGCCAACCAGATAGAATTTCTCCCATGGATATTATGCACTAATGAGATGGATTATTGTCCATTTGGTTTTTTAGGAATGTTGATATATTTATTTCTTCTTTTATAACAGTCTATAATTCTAGCACACCAGTTCATGTCATGATAATTGGGTTCCTATTGGAGATATAATGATTCTTATATCCTTTTGAGGTTGATGTATGGTATCTTGAAACATGTGTCTTGTTTTTATGCCCAATATTGATATCATTTCATGAAATTGTATCTTTTTGGTCGGTTATTTTATTTTTTTTCATTGAATCCTTGGATCCATTGTGTTTATGCATTACTTTTCACTATATTTTTTGTTTAATTTCAAACTAATTTCTATATGGGATGTAATGTGTGGTTTTAAAAATAGATGTGATGTTTATTTTGAAAAATTAATTTGGTAAATGCTTTTGGGAAAACAAGAAGAAACAGTTTGTTTTTTATATCAATTAAAATTCCATATTTCCATGGATTAGAATTTTTTTTTAATGAAAAAAATTAATTTATTTCTTAGGTTTAAAACTCTTATTTTTTTTCTATATAAGCCTCAAATTCATCAATATGTTTCCTCTTTTGGGAAGGAAATTGATAATGATTGTTATATTTATTCACATTCATGCATATGTTATACCCTATTTAATAATTTTTTTTGAAACAATATTTATGGATTTAATTTTTAATAGACCTTTATAGACTCATTAGTGAAATTGTCCTTGGAATATTTGTATCATAACTGATATATACACTAATGTATATGGGAATATGCAGCTCTTATGTTTTATCTTATTTTCTCTATTTTTGATTTAATTCATCAATGGTTTGTTTGGACCCTTTTTAATAATCTAGGATGTGTTGAAAATACATGTATCACATGGATGTTTCATAGGATATTTTTTCGGTTCCATTTTTTATTTAGGATGTTTCAAAATCCTATTCAACCTACTGTATTTGTTTTTCTATTTTATGTTTATTTATATGGATTAACTATATTCATTGGATTGATTTTTATTTCATTATTACATTTGAGGTTGGTTAATTCATATGTTTCCCCATATTTCATATATATAGATGTCCAATTTCTTGATTGGTCTGGTTGGGTTATTAGTATATTTTACACTGTTTTTTTATGTTTTTTATTTTTAAATCATTCCCACTAGTTCAAGTTGATATTCTAGGACTTCTCTCCAACCTGTGGGGACTAATAACACCTTTATAGACATGTAATGATTTATTTTGGATGTCGTATCGTTGATATCCCAAGAAAGTTCATTAAAAAATGGTATCAAATCTTATGATATCAAAAAGTCATTTGTTTGGGAATTTTCCACTTCTAATTTTAGAATTTATTTATTGTAGAAATTGGCTCATTATTTATAACTCAATAGTGTTTTATGTGTCATATTGTCATCATAATATCTCTTAATGAATCATGTGTTGTAGTGGGTAGTGATGATTTATTTATGATAATATTATTATAGGATTTAAAATGAAGGTGTTATCATCCACAATGGTAGCAGTTTAGTTTTATTTTTTATTTATTTGAGTTTTTTATAATGGAATAAAATAATAAGTGTTGGGTGGTTGAGTTACATGGCCTGAAAAACTAGGAATTGATAAAACTCTTGATTTTGGAAATTTTTTGGGAAATATTTTATTATCAGAACGTTGTTTTTCAAAACATGCATCCAGATCAGGCATAATTGTGCAGCTAGTTTCAATTTCTTATTTATACCCCTTGGTTAATGTGTTATTCTTGGATGATTCTTGATATTTAAAAAATAATTAAAATGGGGGTTGTGATGTTTTAATTTGGATATGAACTTGTTTTGGTTTATAGAATACTTTGTTTCAATGGTTGTTGTATAACTTTTTTTATATTGAAAAATGGGTATTTTATGAAAAATGCTTCTAGTTCTATATCAGGTTTTATTGATTGGAAGTAAATGTAAATAAATTTCATGAAATTTTTCTTAAATAGTTTATTTTTTGATGAAATCTAGAACTCATTTTTGGTTGAAAACATGTTTAGTTCATTTTTTTGAAAACATGTACCCCTTTGGGGTACATTTTCAAGGGTGGTTAGTTTTAATGACTTATGGTATGTTATTTTTTTCAATGGAATGTGAATATTTTGAAGAAGACATTATGAAATAAATATGATATAGGTAAAAATAATATGGATTTTCTTTAATGAGTTATAGATTTTTGAAGAAATATGTAATGTTCATTAAATCTTTACTATGAAGATGGGAATTTTAAATGTATTAGAATGTTTTTTCATGGTCTTAAATTTTTATGGAGACCTAAATTATTTGGATAAATGTTATTCCTTACATATTGTGGTTATTTTTAAAATAATTATACCTTTTTATGATGCAATTTTTTTGAAATTTTAATAATAGATTAATGTTTCTATATTCTTTCCATTAGTGTGTGGGAAAATTTTGTTTTTTTTTCAAAATCATGAATGGTTTGGGATCAGGTTTCTTGTTTTTAATGTAATCCTCCCAAAAATATCTTGTGTAAATGATGTGTGTTTATTTTTAGGTTTTTCCCAGTATTATTCTTGGATCTAGGTAGAAATTATATAGAATAGAATGAAATATTTCTTTTTTGGCAGTGCAGTGGTGTTTCATCTTATATTTTTCTCAGATGGTGTTTTTCTAAAAGGATAATTTGAGACATAATAGGTTGATCTAATAAGACTAGGAAGGGGGTTCTATGTTTTATACTTGATTCTGTAATTATTGATCTTCTTGGAATTTTATGTAGAATTTCATATTGGGTGAGATGATCTATTTTAGAGATTTTTCTCAATGATTTTAGAGAATTTTTGTTCCTGATATATATTTCAATTTATTTTTTTCCATTGATTCAATTTTGATTTCTCTAATAAGAGCATGAATTTTTTTTATGTCCATAACTGATTTCTTATTTATTATTTTATGGTTTCTTTGGAAAGATATATTTATAGTGACAGTTATGCATGTTTTTTGGATTGATGGATTGACCATGAGGATATTTGAGGTGCTTGCATGGATATCTAAGATGGTTGATTCATGTTGTTTGATAATAATATCTAGATGTTTTATCTTTCTCTATAATTCTATTATATTTAGAAGTTTTTCATATTTTTCCATGTTACCATTGGATGTATATTCAGATCCAATGGTTAGAACCATACTATTTAGTGTTTGTGGAGGATCCTTGTTAATTATTATTTTTCATATTTTTGGATGTGACAGTTTTGGGTTTCTTGATTTAAAGATCTCTGGATGTTCCATATTTTTTATTACATTTATATTTGTTTTTACTTTTTCTTCCATAGTAGAAAGTGAGCTATTTTCATTGGGGTAGATTTAAATTAGTGTAATTTTGTACTTTCATTAAAAATTTTCTTGAATAAATTATGTTTCTATGATTCAATTTTTATAGAGGAGGTCAATTTTATATCATTTAGTTAAAATTATAAATGTTGGGAATTCCAATTTTGGGTCTTCATCATCATATATATTATTGTTGATTGGTTATAGGCTAGATCTTTCTCGAAGTTTTTGGTGTCTATTGAGGATTTATTTTTGATATTTTGAGGATTTTACTGATGAATGGTGTTTTACCATCTTTTGAGTATTCTCCAGTTTTCCGTGAACTTTAACCCCAAACTCTTTACTGAATAGTTTTTATATTTTTGTTGTTTCCATCTTCACTAATTACTTTTTGTGGGTAGAATGTGGCATGGTTGGGTGAATCCTGACACATTCATGTCACTATTGTATTTATTAACATGCATTAGAGGTTCTTTTGGATGTTTTGGATATTCTCAATGTTTTTGGGTTTTTTGAGTGGAAATATATAGTTTTAGACTTCATGAGTCCTCACAATGTCATAGTGCTAAGGTCCTAATCATTTGAGTGGTTTTTTTCAAGGGTGCCTCCCTTGTGGTAAATTCTAAGGCATGAAATTCTAAATTTGGGAATTCCACACGACAAAGTAGAAAAAGGATTTCCACTATGGGTGGAAATAATAGAACCAAACTGTGAAAAAATCCATTGTGGGATATGAAATGGTGAGGGGACATGTTGTCATGGAACTGGGAATGTGGTGACCCTTAGGGGGATACCAGGGGTACAGCATGGTGTAATGCATTTCATGGTTCAACCCAGATCTATCAATTTTTATGAGATTATTATTTTCCCCCTCTTTGTTTTTTAGGGGGATTGGATACCATTTTATCAACAATCTCAGGAATTTAGACCTATGGGGGCCATTTTAGATCCTCCATAATATTTATTTTTCATTATTCTTTTTATTTACCCATCATGTTGTATTTAAGTACATTTTAATATTATTTCATTATTTTCCTTTCCTCTCCTACAATCCTCTCTTACCCTTTAATTTTCATTACCCCTAAAAACCATAATCAGTTTTTTTTGTAATATTTAGTGTTTTGGTGGGTATATGCTTTATTTTTTGGTTTTTGGGTTTCAATGAGCATGTATTCTCTCTTTTTATTGCATATTTCATTGAATATGGCATGTTTGGATTGGTTTCTACTTAGATTTAAGTAGTTATTTTATATCATTATTTTATACTAAATTCCATGATATTTTTGAATGTTTAAAATTATTTTCATTTCATTAATATGTATATATGCTACCCTTGTGTGGTTGTAATATTTTTTAAATTTTTTCTATAGTTATAATGGAATTATTCCATGCTTAGTGTTTATGGAAAAGCATGATATCCCCTTTAACTTGAAATTAGGTGCACTAAAGGGGCGTTTGACACTATTTTATTACAAAAAATGAATTTTTATGTTTAAAGGCCGAGTTTTATTTAAAAGGTGTGTATTGGATCATATTTTATTATTTCATGAAATATTATTCTTATAGTGTTTTAATGTGATTTTAAAGGGAACTGGGTGATTTTAATAAGGTTCCTTTTTCTAGTATATTTTAATGAATGCAATGGAATATGGTTAAATTATATTGGAATCCTAAGTGTGTTTTCAATGAATTTTTTGTAACATTATTAAAAATGTCTAGATTTAATGTTTTTGTTACCCACATGTTTTATACCCTTTTCTTCCATTAAATTTGATATATATTATGCATCTGAAGGGGGATGTTGAATATTTTATAATATTGAATCCTATGCATGGATTTGAAAGGTATTTTTTCATTTGAGGGTGTTGTAGGTGAGATTATGGATTTTTGATTATTGAATTTTTATCTATTTGATTTATCATCATGGTTGATTGATTTCATTGATTACCTAAGATTATAGTAAGAATCCTAAATGTGTTAAATACCATGTGTAAATTTTTCAACTATAAGGGAGTGATTCCTAGTTAAACTGGGTGAGCTAATGGGATAGAATATCCCCCCATCAATTCTGAAAACTCCTTGGATGTATTGTTGTATTAATTTTTTGGTAGGACCATCAGTGTGTTTATGGGTTCTTTTATTTAATGCAAGGGTTATGTATCATCAATTTATATCATTCTTCATGAGTCTTAATGATATGACCATGAAACATAAATAATTTTTTGTCTAATTTAATAGACATTGATACATATGTTTTATTTCTAAACCCAAACTTTATTTCATTTTTTGGATCATTTTCCCTATTTTTGGTTTGTTCTATTTTATTCTGTATACACATTGGTTACATTGTGTTCATGAATATTTTTATTATGGCTTTTATTAAATTTCAAACAAATTTATAAGTTAGTTAGAATGTGATGTTTTAAAAGAATAAGAGACTTGAATTTGGAAATATCTATTTGATAAATGTTTTTTGGAATAAATAATTAAATGGTTTTTATATATTTAATTAAACTCTCTCCTTGCATTAAAATATATTTTAAATGTTTTTTATCTATTTTATAACTATGGTTTATGACAGATGAGTCTTGTTTCTTTTTAAAAGGTTTCACATGGTTTTCAATTGAAATTGATAAATCAGGATACTTTTTTAATAATGGTATGTATTTTAATAACATATTTAATAAATTATGGTCGAATAAGAATTTATGGGTGCTATTATGAAAGGAACCGCATGGACTCTTTGGTGAAATCTAACTGCACATATTTGGATCACACCATGCATATACATCGGTGGATATTTTTATATGTAAATATTATTTTTCCCTCTTGTGTTATTAGTATTTAATTCCAATAATAAATGTTACAACAGTTGTATGGTTAAATTTGTTGGGATGTGATGAGTGACTATGGGTCACATATATATTTTATTTGTTATGTTTTAGTTCTATATTATTTTCAATATATTGTATTATAATATTCAGCCTAGTGTATTTTATTCTTATTTAATAGTACATTAATTTTTATGATCCATTAGATTAAATTGAATGGAAATATATTTCATTCTGCAATGATTGTATGATCTATTCATCTATTTCATCTTATTTTATATTAATGGATGCCCAATACCTAAGTAGACCATGTACTATTCTCAACTGTTTGTCCTACTTGTTTATAAGTTTATTTGTTGGTTAAATATCAAGACCCACTTTGTGTATAAGTTGTATTTATTTTCAATAGTGGTAAATGAGAGAATAATATTTAATGGATTGGATCGTAGTTTTTGTATGAGTTGTATTTGTTTTAAATTGTGATCAATTAAATAGGAATATTTCCTTGATGTCAATATAGTGAAGAAGTTACAAAGATAATGTATCTTTTAAAAGGTTCTCAAGTATTATAATTTTTAGTAACATATACAGGGTCTGAATAAATTAAGGTTCAATAGAGATTCCTAGATAATTCCTATGGATTAATTAAATGTCATTTCTGACGTTCTTGAATAATTATCCAAGATAAATTTGAGGATTGCTTAATTGACTATGTTTGATGTACATGTTTCAAATGTTACACATCGTATACCACAATGATGATGATTGAAGTACTATACATTTTTGGATGAATAGAAGTCGAATACCATTAAAATATTTATCTTCAGGGTGATTTTATGTTGAAGTATCAATTCTTAATTTATACTCCAAAAATAATAGTGGAAATGAATTTGAATAATGTCATGAAATATTTTACTATTACATGTGAAATATGAAAGAGTATACACGAAGAACTTTTAGATTATTTCTTTTATGATGAAGAACCGTAAAATATATTTATTATTTGAAACAATTTCGAGAAATTCATAATGGGTTTAATTTGATGAATTGTATAATAATAATTATTGTAATTTAAATAATAAAGGAGTCACTATTTAAAAAAAACAAGGCCAGCTCACAATCTGCCTAGGCCACTCAACTAAGGGCATAAGTGGGACCCTAAGGGTCATCCATGTAAGAACATGGTTTTTCAATCATGTATGACTCCTTTAAATTTTTGTCTAATTATATCTTTTTGACATAATATGGATTCTTAATGAGTTAGAAAATGTCTCATGGGTGTTCAAGGAATGTTCAGAGCCCAAAACCCATCTTTTTGGGGAAAATGACCCTGTCGCATAGTTTGCGCACATTTGGCACATGGTTTACTTAACTATGAAGATGAAAATTTTCAGAAAGAACCATTCCACATAGTTTTTTCATGTTCATCAAGCCTAAAAAATGCATATTTCCCTTTTTCTATGGTAATCGTGCACAGTTTTCACATGGTTTGTCAAACGGTGCGGGAAAACCGTGCATAACCAATTTTTTTGTGTAATTTTATATATTTTCCCTTAATGGTTTATTAAGTCCCCTCAATATTACTTTTGTATGTTTCTACGGTATTTACCTCAATTTTTCTCATTTTGGATATTTTTTATGGCTAAATATATTTATTGAATGATCTCAATTTTCATGGATCCTTTCGAGCTTCCATTCATCACGTTAGATGTGTAATGATAAGTACTCGAGTCCTTTTTGTCTTTTTTCACTCTTGATCTCGACCTAGTTATCAATATGTGAGTGTTTTCCCCCATATTTATAGATCTACTCCATTTTAAGATGAATCGTAGGATGATATCGAAGGAGGAGAGTTATACAACCCTATGGGGGGTGGTCTATAACTCATCTAAAAAGTTCATTGATTTTAAAATTGTTTTGTGGGGCCCACTGATTTCATTAGAAGTTATTTACTGAATTTTTGTGCTATTCTTGTAATCATTAGAAGTGTAGAGATATTCTATTTCCATGTATGTGATAAATTGTTGGTGGTTGAGATGATAAATCCATCCGTCCCATGTATGATGTTATGTCATAATCGTGTTTTTAGTAGTTAACATATTTGACCCATTGTTCTTGTGTCACATTACTTTACACTTATAGGGGTAAAATTTTTTATATTAAATGGATTTATTTATATTGTGAATTTCATAATGGAATATAAAATTTACTCTCACCACATGACCTCCCTAAGGTAATTGCATCAATAAATAATTAAATGTGTAATGGAAATTGGAATGTATACCAAGTATATGAATTGAATGAATTAATTATGAATTATTAATAGGTTCCATGCCTATTGAAACCCTTACCAAATTAATGGGATGTAAAATAATGATCCTTAACTATTGAATATGATTTAACTTGATTTAATAAAGGTTGTATTCTACTTGGACATGTCACACTAATGAAATTAAATGCTTGGACCAAAGGGACTTATTGATTAACTAATACTTGATTAGATGGTTTCATACTACCTGACCTTTTAAAAATAATGAAATGCATAGATTGAACCAAATGAAATATTACAAGACATAATAATGAAATAGGAGTGGCCGGACTCGAGTGCACCTTGGATTATTATCGGGGAATGCCTTGAGCACTCAGGATTCCCATTATGATTCAAGGATACATCTTACATAGGTTGAGACCCACTTAAATATCATTCCATATCTATTATTTAGATACCTGATATGACACTGTAGTATCAGATTAATATTATAAACAGGTTCCATGGATACACTCCATGGATCCAAAATTTATAAGTAGGGTCCATGGTAAAATTTGATCAGGGAAAATAATTTCTTTTCTCCATTTTACCTTGGTTGACCTCCTTTGGCTCAGTAGGAATATCATTTTAAAATTCCTTGTACTATGGTCCTGGTATTACACTCTTATCCTTAGCCAGGGTACATTTATTACTGATTTGAAATTACTTAAGGTCTATGTTGTGGTTGTTATTACCTTTGAACTTTATTATTAAATGTCAAAACATGTTTTCTTTTCATAACTTGGAACCTTCACTATTGTAACATGTGAATTATTTATTAACTGGTTGTAATCAATTTATGGAATTTCTATGTTTAGATTCTAGTAGAGGGTTATAGTTGGTGCATGGGTATTTAGTTACATTGTACTTAATTAATTTATATATGTGTGCTTTCACACTATTACATTACAATTACATCAGTCAAGTGTTATAGACACTATTGGTGGTGGCCCATTGATATTTATCAGACACCCTCTCCAGGAACCGTTTTATATTCGATGTAGATTACATGGGTTTTTTATAAAGGGAAGAATATAGATTCAAACACTTGATTGTTTGCTATTTAGTATGGATCTTAATAGTACATGACTATGTCGGAGCTCAGGATGCCTAGGATAGTCTTTGATTTCCTTTATACTTATATGGAACATGTATTCCCACTATCTTGAATCCATTTTTTCCAGTTTTCTAATGACAAGAAATATCATCAGTTGTTTATTTATATTCCAGTTGTTTATGTTAATATTATTATTGTCTTTATTCTCCATTGTTCAATATATTTAATTATATTGTTTCCACTTTTTTCCTCTGTTTATATTAATCTTCTACACTAATCTTTAGAAATGAGTGAATAGTCTCCCCACAAACACATGAAATTCCCTCACTACTAGTCTAAAACCTCTGGAATTTAGGGAGATGTGCTTGATTCCATGTGGCCCACCAAGGTCAGGAATCCAATTAACTGGCATCTATGTCTGGGATGTCACAAAATGGTATCATAGGAACCTTTCCACGCATGATATCTTCCTCATCTCAGAGCTTCTCTAGTATCATGTTGATCCATCTCATAACTTTTATTATGAGGAAATTGAGTTAGATGATGATGCTAACTTTGAGGAGTATCCAGTACACATCGTTGAATAGAGTTTGTAGGATCTCAAAGTCTAGTTTATCTCTCTAGAATGGTCCCAAGGAAGCATGGATGTTTGAAGTATGAGACATGGGAGTAGGATGTCGATGAATAAGACCAATGGGAAGAGTTTTTATTAGACATTGTTTCTCCTCCCTTGGAAGGTGAACTCGGGGATGAGTTCATTTAAGGGGGGAGACTGTAAGAACCATGTTTTCCACATAGGTATGGATCCTTTATATTTTGTTCTAATTCCTTTTTGGACCTAATATTGATTCTGAATGATTTATAAATAGACTCAACGGTGTTTAGGGAATGTTTAGACCCCAGAACCCATCTTTTTTGGGAAATTGGCCATGTCGCATTGTTAAAAAATTGTTGGCGCTAGGTTTACATAACAGTGGGGATAGAAATTTTGGATATAACCAAATCACACAGTGTGTGCATGGTTGTGCAGCCTAACCATGAAAGTGACCCTTCTTCCCATGTAATTGTGCATGGTTTTCACATGGTTTCAAACTATGTAGGGAAACTATGGTTAGGATATGTTTCTGGGTACTATCAAAGATTTTCCCTTAATGATCTATTAAGTCCTCTTATTCTTTCTATAATGAGTCGGAACAGGATTTACCACCATGGAACTAATTTTGGATATTTTTTATGGCCAAAGTAAGGGATGAAATATTTCGTTCTTCTATGATATTTGTTAACATCTTTTCATCACGTTGGATGTGCAACAATAAGTACTCAAGTCCTTTTTAATAATTTGTCTCCTCTCTTTCCCTTTACCTAGTTATCAAGGTGTGGGAATTTTTCACTTTTTCTCAGATCTAATCTATTATATGATGAATCAGAGGCTGATATCGAAGGAGGAAATTTGAATGACCCTAAGGTGGGTGTTCAATAACTAACCCATCATGTTCATTGATTTTATGGAATTATCTTGTGTAGCCCACCAATTCCATCGACTGACATTTATTGAATTTATATTCTATTCTTATAAACAATAAAATCATATGGAAATTATCTTTATATATATGTGATTAATTATTGGTGTTTATGACCAAAACTTTATCCATCTTGTGTAGGATGTTATTACATAATTGGATTTTGAGTATTTGACATGTTTGCACCAACATTCGGGTGGGAATTTTCTTGACCATTCTATATGCAATAATTTCTATATTAAATGGATTTGTTTATACTATGACTTTCATAATGGAATGTTCCATTTATTATAACCACTTGACCCGCTTAAGGTAAGTACATCAATTGATAATTAAATGTGAAATGGAAATTGGAAATTATACCAAGTATATGACTTGACCAAATTGATTTTTGATTGATTAATATGTTGCATGTACATAGAACCTCGTACCACATTAATGTAAGGTATTAGAATGAAACGTAATAATTTAATACGATTTAAATATAATTAATTAATGTTTCATGCTACATGGGTATATCACTCTAATGAAAGGGATGGCTTAAACCTAATGGACTTATTGATTAATTACAACATGATTAAAAGTTTTCATTCTATGTGACCATATCACACTAATGAATTTAAATTCTTGAACAAATTGAAATATTACATGGCTTTATAATCAAATAACAATTTCTTTACGTGATCACTCCTTATATTCTTATCGGGGAATGCCCTGAGCACTCGGGTACCCAATTATGATTCAAAAATATTACATGCTTAGGTTGAGACCAACCTAGATCCGGATCCTTGTATATTCATTGGATGATAGATATGACACCATAGGATCCATTAAATATTATTATAGAATGCCTTGGAGATAATCCTTATATCCAATATGGACAAGTAGGTTCTATGGTTAAATCCCATCAAGACTATTTAATTCTTAGAATCTTTTTACCTTTGAATAACTTCTTAGACTAGGTAGGCATCTCATTGAAGAAATCCATGGATTATGATCCTTGGATTACAGATATACCATTAGATAGGCTATGATTTTTACTGAGTTGGAAACCATTAAGGTATACATTAATTTGGATATTTCCTTGGAACTTCATTATTAAATTCCATTATAGGTTTCGTTTTCATAACATGGATCCTTTAATTTTTTAACATGTTACTTATCTATAAACTGGTAATAATCAATTAATGGACTGGTTATGATCAGAGGCCATCTATGGGTTGAAGTAGGTACTTGGGTATTTATTTACATTATACTAATTTACTTTATATAATAATGCTTTCACATTGTTACATTACCATTACATGGGATGGATGTTATAGACACTCTTGGTGGTGGCCCACTGACATTTACCTCATGCCTACTCTATGCACCGTTTGTTACCCAAATTAGATTACATGGGAGTTTTCATTGACAAATTGATTCATACGACATCAAACACTTGATTTCTTGTTTTTAGTATGGGGGTTGACAGCATAGTGCCGAGTCAGAACTGAGGATGATTGGGATAGTCTTTGATTTTCATTATACTTATGTGGAAAATGTAATTCCTGATATCTTGTATACATATTTTTTTGTTTTCACGTGACATGACATATCATCGGTTATTGAATGTGATTCTAGTTGTATTAGTTATGGTTATTGTTTTCTCTATTTTTTGTATTGACTTATATTTACTTATATTTCTTCTACTATTTACCTCTATTTATATTCATCAAATGCACTACAATTTGGTAATGAGAGAATAGTCTCCCCACAAACACACCTCAGGCCCTCACTTCTAGCTGATAGCCTCTAGTATTTCAAGGGATTTGGATGAGACCATGTGGCCAATCGGGCTTGGGGCACCCATTGAGTATCATCTGGGTCTAGGACGTCACAATCCACACCCATGGAAGCACCACTACCATACCCATGGGGCTGATGGAATAATTCCCACAATAGATAGGTGTTCTCATGTATAAGTTACATGGAGTGCATAACCGAATCCACTCATAGGTTATTCGAAAAGACCATAGAAAATCCCTAATATCATGTGGTTTATGGACCATGTGGGAGTGTTGTGCAGTGAATGTAGGTTCCAGCACTAGTGAAGGCTCGAAGAATCAGCAAATATTTGATCAATTTAACAGTGAATCTAAAATAACAGGAGGATCAATATAGGATTCAGAGACAGATGTAATATTCACCAATATTAAAATTAAATTGACAAAAACACATCCATTCAATTTAACACATAATTACAGTCAGGGAAATTCCATGAATTTATCTCCTTCCACCTGACACAAGAGATAGTCAACTCCAACCCTTCGACAGTCGGCCCCCACTAATGATAAAAATGTGCACCAAGAATCACTCTTTGTGATTGAAATGATTATTATTGATATTATTTTTTCTGTCGACATTCATTTATGATTTATTTTTCATGAAATTGTTTTTCTAGGATGTTCTACTTTCTAAGGAAGATGACAATGTATAGATGTATCAAGAATGGTTTCATGGTTCGTTTACTTAAATAATAATTTGAGATCATGATTTTTAAACAACATTATATTCATTATGCATTTGACCAAGATTTGATTAATTCAAATCCGTGACTTAATGCTATTAGATATACATTAGATATTCCAGGATTCTCAAATCATCAGATGGGATTTCTACAAGGTATGATGTGGGGGTTTGAGGAGCTAAATTAATGTAATGTGGTGGAGATCCTCACCTATTAAATAAGATGAACCAATTCTATTGAAGATTTTTCTATTCGCAATATCCTTTGGGATATCCTATTTTTTAGGATACAATAGAGCTTCCCTAGAATATACTTTTGAAAAGACTATGAAATAACCACGAGACTTTTATTCTTTGCGAAGAAGATGATTTCACAATCACTTGAATATTTCAAATAACACTTTAATAGTTTTGTAAAGAATATATTTTTGTGAAGCCATTTTGTAGTGTGATATCCATACCTAAATATTCTACATTTAAGTAAATGATATGAGTCACCCTAAGATAGTGTCATCTACACTGTGTTTCTCAAATCATATAGAGAACATGAGGTTTTCTTGAAGACTCATTGGATTCCACTAAAAATTATCATGATTGATATCTCATACATATTTTGATAATGTTTTTATAATTCTATTTAGGTTGAGAAGGAAGTTAAAATTTCTTATATTTGTCCATGCACATGTGAGTGTAAATTAATTATTTAATAATTCTTGCAGACCATGTACGTGTGGAGAAGGTGATGGGGGTTCACAACCTACCTTTTTGTGATTCATTTTCTTGAGAATAAAACTCCTTACATGCATGAATTTATACATGATAATAAATATTTAATTTCATAAGAAATTACTCATAGAAAATAAAAGGAGATAAAATATATAGAAATTATTTCCATATAAGTTCTAAGAATTTTATTTTCATGGTGATGATTGTTCCACGAAGTTTCAGTTTCATGATGATAAAAGATAGAATAATAATAAGAGTGAAGTTTTCATGCAAGGTAATAATAATGATAATGCATGCATGAATTCTACATTAATCCATCCTTTATAAGAAAATAAAATAATTATTTTCATATTGGGTTTTGGGGATAATGTCATGTATAATTAAAATAACTGCATATAACGATATGTTTAGTACAATGTAATTAGTGGTTGAAAAATATTCAATTTCACTAAGAGTGTATCGATAATATACTAATTTATTAATATATTATATTCATGAATTCAAAAAATTCATTCTCTAATTATGTTCATAGATCATTTTTGTGAAAGTAGAAATTAACTGTTTTGATTTTGGGTTGAATTAGTCTTCAATAATTTAATAATCACAAAAAAGATTTTGGTTCTAGAAAGATTATAAGATAGTGATTCAGTGAACTCATTTTTTTATTAATGTTAAAATATTTACTGGAAAATCTATATTCAATTGATAACTATTTGGTTCAAGAAGAATTTTTTCTTCATTAATCCACTACACATTCATATTATTATGATAGATATAAGAAAAGGAAGTGAATATTTCAGTTTACTACTATAATAATGTAATAAGTGTTTGATTATTGATTTTTTTCAAGTAACAAATTTAATCATAATTTATTATAAACACTAAACATCACTATTAATTCTAATAATATTTTCAATATGGGTAATAATTTAATGGCATTAAAAATAACCTTATCAATGAATGTGAATAATGTCTTCACATGAATTATAATGATCCATCCAAGAAATATAAACATGCACTATCAATTTTATATAGTTTATCGAAAGTGAAAGGGTATTTCATAATTTTTTTAATCACGTTAAAAGGATTACCTTCTAGTGTTTGTGTGGATAGGATAATTTACATACTATTCCAATGGATATCTACTCTAATTGAGTGTTGAACCATGTAAAAATATAAAGTACTATCTTTTAATACATTCATACAATTTCCTATGATAGGGAAAAGAGAATTATATAATCAATATCCTAAGATGTATAAGAGGTGATGGGATAAATAGTTTGGAATGGTTTAAATATCCACAATCAGTGATTCATTTCCCCACTTAGGGTTATGAATATACAAAAATAGTCATTTATTGTGGAATTAATGGGTAGGATTACCTATATAAGATTCAATATAGTAAATATATTCTCCTTTGTATAACTTACATTCTCTATAGAGTCAAAAATGAAATTCAGTTTAGGTGAATATTTTGTTTTCTCTAATAAGACATAAATATATTCCATGACCATGATGAATACAAAAAAGAAGTGAATATATAGAAGAAGAAAAAGTCTCTATTATCTAAATAAGTGGATATGTATTTTTCTCTTTTCATTATATATAATGAAGATATATCATTCCTGGAAAATAATTATCAGTTGGATCAATATTTGACCAATAATATGGAAAATATATTTATCTCAAGTAATCAAGAGGTATGTGTTTGTTCATTTTATATTGTCCTAAAGAATATCATAGAATATGTGGTGATGATTAATCAAAAACTTTTTGTGAATTTTTGTTGATATATTATGATATTTTATGCATGGTATTCATGAAGAATTATACCCCCTTTCTAGTAGAGTCTTTAAATGTGTGTGCAAGAAGATATATCTCAGCTGGAAAGATAAGATGATGTTATAGAGAAAGGGTTGCAAGAAAAGATGACATAAGGTTTTATGTACTCCAAACTGGTCAAATCCACAAAATAATTAAATACATAACCTTCAACACATCTCCCAAAATGTCTCAATAAATTTTCTAGGATAGAGGCTCTCAAGTAAAATAATGAAGGACAAGTAGAGATATTGAAAATTAGTATTGATGCCAAAATATCATAATCAAAATAATATTCCCAGCAACTCAAGGAACATTAATCTTTTTATTAGAATTAATCCAAGGTGCATGAATATGAAGTTGAAATAATGTACAAGGTTTGTGAAGAGAAGATGATTATGATTAAATATCAAAAAAATTATCCTCAATATGAAATGTGTTGATTTAGAAGGTCTATTGTCAAATCATGAAAAGTCAGATACTGAGACTTCCAAAAATATGGGGATTATCTATAGTAAAAACCAATTCTCACTAGTGTTTTCTGTAGTCAAAATACCTCTAAAATGTGGTAATAATATCATGACATCATTCATCGCTCTATCAAAAAAAACTGAGAAGAAATAAGTACCATCCACTCCATATTGTAAAAATGTTTCTACGTCTACTTTTAACAAATATTTTATGTTTTATAATAAAACATGGACATATATGAACATTCAAAGGAGATAAGAATCATATCATCGTGACTATGGTAGATAGTAGAAAGAGTTTGGAATCCAGTTCCATAGAAAGTGAACAATAAATTATGAAGGAGACCAAAAACCATTATACCCAAGATATTAGAAGATCATGGTTTGTGATACAATGTTTTTGTTGGAATAGATTTATGCTTTTTCATAATATTTTTGTAATAATCCTTTATATATAAAAATAATATAGAAATCATAGATCATCAAAGAGGATGCTATAGAATAAAAATAAACATCCACAACTCTAGAAGAATTTGTACACTTGAAGCACATTCGGGATAGTTGATAACATGTATGATGTATACAATGTTCATGTTCACAAAGCTATTACATGTTCATCTAAACAAATATCCATACCTAATGATATATAAAGACCATAAAATTTGGATAAGAATGAATATTCTACATAGGTAAAAAATCAAATAGTTGTTGTAAGCACAAATTCTCATAAGTATATTTCAAGTAATGATGAAATGATGCCTTTTTATTTTGAATCTGATAATGTAAAGAATAGTGATTCAAAAAAGACTGATATTAAGTATGAAACACAAAATAAACCATGTGAAAGATCAAAATATTCTACCATAGTTTATAATGAAGTTTTAGATATCTATACAGAATATTTGAAAATAATGAGAGATTTTGAATATGAACAAGCTAAGGGAAGAAAAAAATTAAAAGAAAAAATCCAACATCATAAAGGAAAAATACATGATATATTTTCAACAAAATGAAACTCTGATGTTAAATAAGATCTATGTGAGAGATATAAAATGTTTTCAACTTTGCCAATGTTTTTTTAAACATTCAACCATAATAGGAAGATGTACTTTACAGGACTAAGAATGTATTATTAGTGAAGGATGTTAAGAATAAATTTTAACCTCAAAATTAGTGTAGGATATGAGGATATCTGATTTTCCTCCTCAGACAAAAAAAATGCATTCAGATGTAAAATCATAAATACTGGTTAAAATAGGGAAACATTGTTGAGAAAACAATCTCAACCTTTTTATTCATATTATGAAAGAAGGAGGATCCACCTTATTCCCTTCAGTATTGTGTGTTGTATTTTTACTAATAATGCAGGGAAGTAAAGGTGCATAAATTTCTAATGGAGAGTTCCAAGTAAGTACTCATTATTGTCAATACTTGATAGAAAAGATGAAGAAGTTAATATCTTTGATTAAGTATTCAATATGGTAATCAAATAAAAATATAGTAGAGGATATTATTTGATGAATATAAATAATTACATGTACTGCTATATAAATATTTGTAAAAATAATATCCAATTGTCACTTGATCTTATATTTTATTTTCTTGAGACCATGTATTGAATAAGATCATCCTTGGTGATGTTTTCGAAATTTTAAATATGGATAGTTAGAAGTTAAAGATCCATTCTAGTGTGTTCTCCATATTAAGACATCTTAAAAATTATTCTTTATGAGATCCACCATTATTAAGATATTGGGAAGTTCTTACATTAATTATGAGAGAAATGAAGAATGATACATAATATTACTTATTTATTTTTTCAATTGGTATCAAATAAGATTATTATAGAAATTTCAAGGAGTTAATTTCATTGGAAAATTTATGTTTATTCTCATCTAATGATCTTTGGTTACTCAATATAATGATCAATTTAAAAATATTTTTTGGGTAATTAGATTAACCAATAGACTAATAAATGTTAATATTCCCTATTTTCAGTTATCCTACCTTGTGTACTTGAATATTTTTGATCTATTTTTTGAAGTCAGTATAGACTTTTCCAACTAATTTTTCATAAAAATGTTTCGAATCACATTTAGTATCATCACCCTTGAATAAAAGTGAATAACCCTTCAAGAAAACATTATTATTTCTCATTTCATGGGGTATCATTATTAGTTTCCAAGGGACATCATTATTTTCCTAAATAAAATCCTCCAATTTTCTACACAGAACATGATTGAAGTAGATTTAGTGTGAAATGAGTGATGGTACATTTTTTAAGCATGGACTAATACTCTTTACCCATGAACATTTTATTTCGTATTAATACAGGGAGAGAATGTTATATCAAAGTTAAAAAACTAAGTGGGAGATAGAAAAGAGAAATGATTCACATATTAACACATCCATTTTGAATGACCTTTCAAGATATATCCAATGAATACAATGGAGTATATAAGATCCCACTTTTAGTATAAGTTGTATTTTTTGAAAATTATGGTCATTGATATTGTAAGACTTCTTAGATTTCATTTTGATAAATATGATCCAATGATACCAGATCCTGGATGAATTGATCAATTCATAAACTATCAAGAAACATGTAAATAGTTTGAAGACATTGAGTTTCACTATTGATTCCATGAGAATTATTATGGATTAATTTAGTGACATTGGATTTAATGATTGAACAATTCTGTAACATAAATGTGATGTTTTTTGTACTGGTTCTATGTTCAAAGTACACGAGTCCTAAGGTGACACATTTTATACAACAATAAGGATGATTAATGTACTTTCCATTTGTGGATGAAGACAATTTTTAAGACAATTAAAATATTTATTTTCAAGATGATATCTTGTTGAAAGAGATATTTATAATTTATATTCAAAAACAAATAATGGAATATCATTTGAAATATTTTATTTAAGATTTTTCTATTTCATGAGAACCATGAAAGAAACATCTTGATGAAAATTCATATATTATTTTTCATGTTGAAGAACCATGAAATATATTTTTTATCAGATGAGGTTTTTTATTGTTTAGAAAAATGTTTTATTGAATAATTAAATAATTATTATTCCATTAGTACATATGGAATGGAGACCTACTATAAAACAGAATCCCAAATCACAAGATTCCTAGGCCACTCAATCAAGGGTACATGTGGGACCCTAAGGATCAACCACGCCCAAGGGTGAAGACCTATAACACACATGGGTGGATGGGGAATAGTTCCCACAAGAGGAAGGTGGGGAATGTATACGGCCTAGAGATAACCTGAATGAATATATTCATAGGTTGTTCCAGATGCTCATATGGAATTCCTTGGACCATGTACATCACGTCCCATGTTGCCATGTTTTTTAGTGAATTTTTGTGTTGGACCTGGTTCCTACTTAAAGCAGTAGTAGATATAGGATGTATTAATTGATTTTGGAACAACAATATAGAGGACCAATGTGGGTAATAGAAGTGGGTGAACTATACATCCATATTAATATTTTACTATCATGGTGAATCTTTTCAATTTATTGTGATTTAATGATAACCAAGATACCATATATTCATCTCCTTCCAACTGATGTGAAGGCAAATCAAATCCATTTTGTGATGATCGACCACCACTGAAAATCAAACCATTCACTGAGAATCATGCTCATTCATTGAAATGATTATGATCGATCATGTTTTTTGGATCAATTTTCATGTACAACTCTTTTTTCATAAAAACATTTTCTTTTCTCGGATGTTCCATGGATGATTGAAGATAAAAATTTATTGATGAATCAAGGTATGTTAGATATTTTATTTCCATAAATGAGAATATAAGATAATTAATAAAAAAATTCCATGACATATAGAGTATATTTTATACAGGTTTTAAGCATTCAAAACCTGACTCATGGATAGTCAAAATGTTTTATCTATGCCGAGATCCTCAACTTAATGAATGGGTCATCGGTATAGAATTATTAGTGGGGTATTAGGTAGTGAATTAATTAAATGAGGTAGTGATCCTTGCTAATAAAAGGAGATGAAACAAGCCTATTGAAGGTGTTTCCATTAATAGTATCTTTTATCTATTCCCATTTTTTATTAAAACAATGCTTATACTTATGAGAAGAGGAAGCAAGCACTATGATCCATCAAGGATTCATGAAGAAGAGTATTCTATGATCATTCAACATTAGAAAAGAACATTTGAATATCATTAGGAAAAACTTATTTCTATAAATCAATTCAGGATAATTAAATCATAATGTTCATATTCATAGTTTATGTGAAGTATATTATTCATTATGATACAGTTTCACTTACAGTGTTTTTTCATAACGCATATAGAGACATTGTGATTTTTGTGAAGCCTCATTGGCTTGAACTAAGTATTTTTGCAAAGGATATATACTACATCATGTGTGGGTTCCCTGATAAGTTTATGTACAATGAGAAGGAATTGAGTAGTTAATTCATGTTCCCAGGCATATGTGATTGTACATGCATTAAGAAACAATTGAGGCAGACTGTTTGCATGTGAAGAAGTTAGTGTGTGTTCTCCCTACCTTCTTTAAAAGGGTTTTCTTGATAATACATCACATTAAATTCATGAATTAATGCATGATCTTGCATACATGAATGCATAATAGTTGACTATAATATAATGAAATAAAATATAATATTCAGAATAGTATTTGATATATGTGTAGAGATTTTTAATTATGCGAAGAAGATAGTTCAGTACAGTTTCAATTGCACGAGGATAACCGAGATAAGAAAACAGTGGAATATACATGCATGGTAATATGATGATAGTTATTTCATGAATCACAAAAACCCATGAATTGATATTAAAATAATATAATTCTGTTGAAATGTTTTTTGGGTGATAATTCAACGTATAATTAAAATACATCTAAAAGTTGATATTTTCAGTCTAGTGTAATTAGTGGTTAAAAAATATTGAATTTCACTAAGTAGAAATCGATATTACACTCAAATTAAATTATTTTCTATCTATGATGACATATTATTCATAATAAATTTATATTCAAAAACAATTATTTCTGATGGAAAAATTAATTGTGATGATTTTTGTTGGTTTGATCTTCATTGATTTAACAATCACAAAAGAATTTTGTGACTAAAACAAGAGTCCAAGAAGGTGATTTAGTTTAGTTAATTTTTCATTGAATTATAATGAGTGACTAGCCAATATATATTACATTGATTATAATTTTCATCAATAATAATTCTATGTTCATCATTCTACTACATATTCATATTATTGTGAAAACAGAAGAATTAAAAATTAAGCTTTAAGATTGTTGTTGGGAAGAAGTAAGGATTGTTTATTTCTTGATGCTTCATAAGAAGAAATGTGAAAAAGAATATAGTGGAAGAACTAAATAGTAAATTGAGATTAAATAGTAGTCTCAATAGGTGGAAGACCTTATTGGTGTTACAAAGCACCTAATCAATGAAAGAGAAGAATATCTTCAAATAAAGTATAAAAATCCATTCAAGAGATATAGAACACGAACTATAAGTTAAATATAGTTAATTCTTTGTGAATGGGTATTTCTTAATATTTATAACCACAATCATAGGATTATATTCTAGCGGTTGAATAGAAAGGATCATTTTTATACCTTTCTATGGACTAGATAGTCTGATTGAGTAGTGAACCTTGTAAAAATATCGTGTGTTATCTTTTACCACTATCATATACTTGCATGCGATAGGAAAAAAATTTAAGATAACTAATATCTTAATAGGTCCAGGAGGTAAAGTGATAAAAATTTGTGATTGTTTTAAGAAGACCAAAACACTAATTCACCCCCCCCCCTCAATATTAGGAATCTCCAAAACTTATCCTTTAAAATCATTCCCATGAGTGAACATTAATACCCATGGCACTCTTCATCAACCTGTGGGGATTGGGAATGTACTTGAGTACATTTAATGAACTGGTTTGGGTAACGTGTCAACAGTAACCTAGAATGGTTCTTTATTATTTGAGCTCAATATCTCTCAATTTTAGGAAAAAAGTACTATATATGATAAGTAAATTCCATAAAAAGTTTATAGTTATATTTTCACATATAGATGATCATAGCCTAATTTGGGATATGAAATGTGACTTACATTTCTCAGATATTAATATGAGATCTATATAGAGAGATCCATTTCACTCTCAAAAGCTTATAAAATCTATGAAAATGGTTAACAAAAAAATATTTATACAGAAAATTACCAGAAAAATTTATTGTAAAACTATGATTTTTCACTAATAATTAAATATCAAATTATTATAGTGGTGAGTTAATGATTCTAGAAAACATTCCAAATATTGTTGGTTTATAGGAAATATAATCAAATATGTAGTTTTTTATTTATCATCGGATGATGAATATTCATTTTCAAGAAACACATTAGCAATTGTGATTATATAGGTTTCCCTTTTTCTATCATCTTTAGAGGTTTCTAACATTGATTTCCATCATTAATCATTGGGTTAGTGTTTTGGTTTGAGTAATTTCAACAGATCATATAACTAAAACATTAAAATGTGGTTGTATAATTTGGTTGAGGATTATTTTTATCCATTTTATTTCTCATCGTATTCATATCCCTTTAATATTCATGTTCTTGGTGGCATTATCTTTCACACATCAGGCATGTAACTATTCAATTAATAAAATTTCCTCCCTCCTTATTCGCACATTATATGAATGTTAGATAAATAATTTCCATTCCTTATTTTATTTTATAATTTTTTTTCAAAAAAAAACCATTTTTCTCTTATTTCCCAAAAATCATGATAATAATGAAAGCCTATGATTTATGTTTCCTCATTAAACTAACATTGAAAAAAAAATTATAGATGAAAAAATTCCTTATAGATAATTATTTTTGGAGGCATGGATTTTAGTCATTAAAACATTTTACATTATTCTTTTGGGGTCAATGGTAAAAAAAATATAATACCTTAAAATATCAGGGAGTTTTATTCATAAGTACCAATGGTTTTATCCTCTTTTTTAAAAAGATCAATGAATTATAAACTAATTTTATTGTAAATATTTTTATGAAAATGTTTATTTAAAAATAACCTCTTAAAATTCAATCATTCCTATAATTTTATTTATCTCTCTTACATTATATTATTAATGAGTGTCTTCTATTTATCAGCTTCACCTTACATGTAATAAATTCCTCATATAAAATTTTCATTCGCTAAGAATAAGATAATGAAAAATATCTCTTCTATGGTTTTTAACCACTGATTGAAAATTATCGGATCAAAGGATAGCCTAATGTAGGATGGTTATTTCTAAATGAAGGACATGTTAGAGAGTTTTTCATAAATGTTATGTTTGAGAGTTTATCATGGTTTTTGTTCATTTTCATAGATTGAGATAATTGGGTTAGCATAGCTATGATATTTTCATTCCATCTTAGTTATAGTTTGTTCTCTCATTGGGAAATTCATTTTATTAACCATCACAGTTGTTTTAAAATTGATTCATATTTGATAAAGATAGTCACTAAAAACAAAAAGTCTAGTGTGACTATCTGGAAATAATATCCATATTAATAAATAATATGATATTAAAAAACAATCCTAATATGTCTCTAATTATGACACATTCATATTATATTATAATATATTATGTTCCATTTATAACACAATTAGTTCATCCTAAAACATTATTAGATCAAAACTAGATTAATAGAATTTTATCCTCTTATTCATCATAACCTAATACATAATGTTATATCAACCCTACTTTAATAAAAATTGATAGAACCCAACCATAATATACAAAAATGTTACATCATTGTTCTTGAAAATTCATTATATCTGGAACGAAATCACACTCCCAAAAACTATAGGATTAGGGAAATTTTTTATTTTATATAAAACCAACATATTTTTCATTCATTCTTCAACATTGTAACACCCTATAATGATGAAGGATTAAATTAATAATTTATATGACTCATGTAAACAAGTTGCACATTGCTTTTTGGGAGCCTACCTGATTAGAACTCCATAGTTAAGTGTGCTTGTCCTGGAGTAGTGGTTAGGTAGGGTGACCTTCTAGGATGTTTTCTAAGGTGTGTGCGAGTGATGACGAAATCAAACTTAAAAGAACATATATTGGCCTGTGGGGACGACCATTTGCAGATGACCTATTTTGGCACTTAGGTTTCCCCAATGGTGGGGACCACATGTCTGCGAGGCTACTGGTGGTACATGGAAGACCAAGACCTAATAGCCATGTAAAGGCAATGTTTATATGTTTCCACTGTGACCCATTGGTTACAAACATCTCCAAAAAATATTATTCACACATGATGCCTTTATATATATATCATACTTAATACACTTATTCATAACCAAGGTTAGATAAACCTAATAAAGGGTGACCTTAGATGTTAAATAAAGGTTGAATATAAGATATATAATTTGAAAATCAGATGTGATCATAATATTGACATGTTTATATGAGAACATAATCATGATATATGTACATAAGATAAGGAAGTATATCCTAATAAATCCGAGTACATAAATCATGAATCTTGATATATTGATTTCAACATAAAATGTGGAATGAATTATAAGAATGTGGAATCATGATATTATTTTCATAATATAAGGAAATATAACATATAAATCTCACATTACATAGAAATATGTAATATGAATACGGATTAAACATAACCAGTGAAAATGATTTATTATATAAAGGATCACATCTATGACCAACAATACATTATAGACAGAGTCCTATAATATAGTAGATTAGGTTTATTCAACCATTACTATAAACATAGTGAGATGATATCCAAGTTGGATTAGTATTACTCTTAAATCCCTTATTGGTAATTTATTGAGATATAATATTTCAATTAAAGAATTGGATAGTAATATACTTATTATCCCTACTATTCAATAATAAAATATCATACATATATGGTCTACAAAAACATAAAACATTCATAATTTCATCACAACATAATTAACCTAGGTGATGTAAATAGGCTTCATGATATCCTTCACCTCACATAATCATAATCTATCTATTGAGAGAATCTGTATGGGGTTTTTAGAGAATATTTTTATTAAAACACAAAAAATTTTAAATTGTACTTTCAATGAATGAAAAAATTTATTCAAGAATCATAAAATAACTCTGAAAAAGAAATGAAATACCATTTAAATTTTGATAAATTTTATTTCAATTGGATATAATTTAAAAAAATTAATATTTGAAATATAATTATAATGTAAATATAAATTTATTTTCAAAACCATGAAAACAAGGAAAGGAATATTTATATATAAAATATAAAATAATAACATTTGGAAAATGATAAAAAATATTTCATTCAATATTTTTTTGATGAAATTAAAATTAAATATAAAAATCTTTTAAGCTATCATATTTGTATAGATAAGGAAATGTATAAAAAATATGATAAGAATTGACATGGAGGAAAAATACTTATAATTATAAAAGAATAAATAAGTTTAGTTTCACTTATAAATATAAATTCCGATGAATTATAATATAATGGGGTTTTAAATTGTAATGATACAATTATAATTAAAAAATGAAAATAGGATAAGAAAATATTTGGTGGTTTTATAGATAAAGTAAAAATAATTTCCATTGATCGAAATTTAGAAATAGGTAATCTTTATTTCAAAGTTATATAGGAAAATAAATCATTGTCTTTAATCATGAAATCCATGAAGGTGTTTTGACATCCAATATAACAAATATTTTGGTAAAAATTTTCTATGTTTTCATTTTATAGATTATGGATTCTATTTGATGAAACAACATATAAAAAATGTTCTAGAATATTCAAAATGTGAAGGATTTGGAAAAGTTTTGTGTCAGTTCATGAAGCTTACATGTATATTTTTAAAAAAGTATGGATTCTTATACATGTCACAATGACAGTCATGGAAAGACAATGAACACAATGAAGGGATATTCATGAACACATTGGTGTTTTCAAATATAGGTTACACATTATTTATAATTTTAAAGGGTTATGGGAGATGTATAATTTTCCTATAACAATGAACAAATAATATAATTTATAATATCATAATACATCGATAATAGTTAAGAATTTTTTTTACATAAGCTTTATTTGGATGTATTCCTTGCACGATAGCTTTTACATGACCAACAGTTATGTGTGGAAAGTATGTTATTTGAAGTATATTTATGTGAATATATTTTACATAGAGATAAATATTTAAGAAAATATATTTTTTAAAATGTAAGGATGATTCCTACGATATTTATGATAAATTGAATTTCATTATTTAGATGAAATAAGAGCATCATTAAACTCTTGTTTTAGTATATAAAAATGTTCATTTAGTAAGTAAATATTCTGAATGAAAATTGATTACTTTTTAGTTGATAGAGCACTGCGTTCTCAAAATTTAGAGAGGGCAGTGAGTTCGTGATATGACTGTCTGAAAACTATGGGGACCCTATTCCCACAAAAAAAAGTATTAATAATCTATGTGATTCGTGGGGATGGTACATTTTCACACCTCCATTATATGATCCTTTGACTATCCCAATGCATGTAAACTTTGTAAAAATTATTTATTATTCACTTTAGTTTCATTAAAACTTTATATATACTATCCATGGGAGATTTTTCCTTCTAATAGTGGAATAAAATCACTGTAAATGGATTTTTGATGAAATTTAGAAACTCCAATTCACCATCAGGGTATTTATATTACTTGAATAATGCATGTGTTATTAAATAAAAAGTGTAGAGTTAGTTAAAATATACAATATTTAGACATCATGACCATAGGAAATAAAAAATATATTATAATATTTGATGGAAAAAACATTCTACTCTAAAAGAATCAGATGCAACACTATTTCTGATCATTATGTATTAATGTTTACATAGTTGTTTTTCATGGGATCTCAACTAGTATGTATAGTGGTCCCATATCATAATGATATCATAATGTTATGGATTTAAAAACCAAGGAAATAAGTTAATTATGGGGATATATTGAAAATAAATCAATATGATGTTGATTTTGTGTAAATACTAACGAAACTGTAAGAAAATATTCTTAATACCTATGAAGGTGACCCAAAGGTCCAAGATGTAACACCCCGATATTTTATTATATATTTTATTATAAATTAAAATGTATTTAGGATAGATTTTGATATATGAGACCCTAAAATAATGTAAATACCTATTTATTAAGAAAAATTTGAGACATTACATGATAGAAAAATGAATCATAATTGAAATTATAAATTAATTTTTAAAATTAATGGGTTATATTTTACATTGGAAAATACAATTAATTCAAGAGAAATTGTTATAATGAATGGTATATTTAAATTTAAAAGAATTGATTAATTAATATCAAAAAAATGTGATGAAAGAAATATAGTAATTATTGGTAAAATAAATAAATAACATCCATTGAAATGTTTTTTAATTATAATTAATAGAATTATTATAATTCTTCCCAAAAAATAAAAGTTTTGTTTAAAACTGTAATTTTTATATTTTTATATTAAAGATAAACTTATCATCACAATAGTGTTATTTTTATTTGAACCCTTTTTTATAGAAGTGAGAAAATGAAAACTAATTCATACATTGTTTATCAATTAGTAACAAATTCAGAGAAAATCATTTGAACATAGAAAGATATATTTTACAAGAGACTATTTTTTTTGCGAAATGTATTTTTATCATAATCAATTTAATTAATCATTGATTATGAATTATTTTTGTTAAATATGTTGATATTTTATTAGATCAAATAAATTCACAATTATGTAATGGTTTTACTGGGAAAAGAATGAGAATAATTTTATTTTTAGGATTAATGATTCATTTTTTTGAAAAATATTTTTTACTTATTATGTGTTCTATGATTAAAAATAGATTTCAAAAAATTTATAAATTAAATTTTGTAAAATATATTCATATTTGGAATCATACTATTCATATTTAGAAATTATTTTCACATATTATTTAACCATAGAGAATAATTACCACTGTAATAAAATTTCACCAGGGTGGATGGTAACAGATTTGAAAATAGGTAAAACTAAGGGATAAGGACAAAACTATAAAAAACATGTCCCAATTTGATTGATTGATATTATTTTATAACCTCATAAAATTATCTTAAATATTTTCTTTTTTAGTTACTTTTAATTTTGAGGATGGTATTTATGTTATATTAATGATATAATTACATAAAAGTGACACCCCTCTTACTTATAAAATGATCCCATAACACCTCACTTCTCCATTCAAATTTAGAATACTAGTTGAACCAATTCATGATAAAATACCTACCAACATATCTTTCACATGACCTAGGTTTTCTGATCGCCACAAAATATCAACCTATATAGGCTTAATGAGATATTCAAATTGGGATATCCAAGGAAGAAGTAATTTTTCTAACCGATTTATTTTTAGGTTTATTTATTTTCACACATACTATAAATATATTATATACATTATAATTTTATGAAATATGTATCAATATTATAAATATATTTTATTTTATTTTTTTCATAACAATTAAATACCATCCCCTCGTTCAATTGGGAAATTAAAAGGTCACATTGTTATGTGCGGACAACCACTTCCATGAATGAAGTATTTCATTTTTCACCACCACCATACATAGATGATTATAAAAATAGATTTACTCAATAATTATGATTTTCATAACATGGTTATGTTTCTATAAATAGGTTTTTTCCATTCAATTAATAATATTAAAAAAAGTCATCACGAAATTTAACAGCTAAAAATGAGCATTGTGAGACACTTTGTAAGTAATAACATCATAAAATTTTATTTATTTTATATAATTCCAGAAAATATTCCAAAAAATGTATTCACACCTTTATAAAAAAATTAAAAATCATTTTTCTTCTCTAAAATTTATATTATCATTAGGAAGTAACATGTTTTTAATCATTCATTCATTATAACATGCTCTGATTTGGGTCAGTTTTACCACATATATGATTAACATTATAATATTTATATCATAAAGGATTAATGAAAGTAAAATAATAAAAATTTATAATAATTATATGTTTAATATGTTTTTATAATTCTATTATTTTAATATTTAACATTATATTTAACTATACATTTAATTATGTAATTAAATCAATAATACCAAAAAAATGGAATTATTAATCCTTTTATGAGAAACAACAACAAAAGTTCCCAAAAGCTAATATAGAACTAAAAAATATTATAAAAACATACTCTATATATATTTAATTTATTTTGGAGATGATTCTGTGTCAAAGGTTAAAGGGCATGAATTTTTGAACAGAATCATGCATGAAAAATGAATCTTTTAAGTCCTGAATATTGATATTTATAAATAAGTGTTAATAAAAGGGAATGAAGAAAATATAAATGGATGGTATAATGTTATATAAAAAAATATTATTCATTAATATATGAATATTAAATCTAAAATTATTATATTTGAGGATAGAGCGTGTATGGCCTAGCTGGAATCCAAGGTATGGGTTTTTTGTCTCAATTTCAATTTCTTAAGACATGATCCATATAGTGCACCATTATTTCTTCTATATGATGCAATTAAATCCCTATTAATATATATTTAATAAATATTTCTTTTAATTCATGAAATTTTCATAACCATGCCATGTCTTCTATAATGGATTTTGATTCCAAATTTATTTTGTCCATAAGGTTTTATTTTATAATATCACATTTTATAATAATTATTTATATATTACATTCCATTAAGGTTAATATATTATATTTTTATCATAAACTCCATATATTATCTTATCTTTTTTTTATTATAATTTTTAATAATTATTTATTCCATTTTATTTCCCTTTGGTAAGAAAACTATCCAATATAAGGATAATAAAAATGTTGACGGTTTTCTTAATTTTAGTGGAGAATATTTCTATTATATTTACACATTATATGTTTTTATTCATGAATGTTCATTTCTATAAATAATTGATTTCTTAACGAAAATTTTTATTTAAATATTACATTCCATTAAAATTCATAATATATTCTTTTCCTCATTTTCTATACAAGTGAGTTTTTTACATTCATTATAAAAGTGAAAAAATAATCTAGTAGCAATTTTTTTATATGGACATATTTTCCCACCATAATGACCCAAATTCGTTATTTTTCTTCCCTTATATGATTTTTTTGATTTATAATTTAAAATATATTCCCATTAATCTATAAATTTTTCATTTTTATATAAGAGATGATATTATTTTCTTGAAATTTTTGAAAAGAGATTTCAATTTGTTTATGTATATATTTATCCTCTACTAAATATTTTGTAACATCCTAGGTAAATAAATAATATATCATTTTAATATTTATTAAAATTTGTGAATTAAATATTAATTTTACTTTAAAGGGGATGATATGTTCGATGGCATACCCAATATGTAACGATAGGTTTCTTTGAAATCTTATGATGCACACAATGCCAAGTCACACTTAATAATAATAATATAATATTATTTTAAATGGTAGTTAATGCCTAACCATTATATTGTATGTAATTAATAGAAGTAACCAAAATATTAATATTCATGTTTGTTAAATATTTTTACATTTATCTAATTAAATATAGAGGTTTAAAATGCGAATGGATCTAATTTGAAGCATAAATACTCTAATATACATTAAAAGGTCGATTTACAACCTTTTGATGGAGAATCATCTTTAAATGTAGTTTTTGACACTTTTATATTCTCTATTTAACAAAATAAAATACTTTTTTAGAATCGAGACATCAAAATTTACTTTGGGTAAATTTTTGGTATTTTTCTAATAAAAATTATTTTTTAATGATTAGTTAAAAATACTATATTTTAATTCAAAACTACCTTTTATTCTAATTTATTATTAAGGATAATTTATCTTTTTAGATAGGTTTAAAGTATAATTATATTTTTTCTAATATTTAATCCTAATTAGTTCATTGGAAGTAATTTCACTTTGAAATTAGACATAGATAAGTGTCAATCTTTTGATAGTTATTATTTCTTAAAAACGCGTATTTTATTTTGACAGTGGGAAATAATGTTAAATTAATTTCTACCACATCGTTTTTTTGAATTTGGAAAAATGGTTTCAATATTTTAAATATGGATGTCCAAATTTTATAAATAGGTAACATTTATTTTTAGACATTATAAATATTTAGTTGAGTATAAAATTTATTTACCATGGTTAAAGGTTAAATCTGCTATTTAAAGGTAACAAAATATTGTTTTAATAATATTAAATTACCATAACATATGTCCTAATTTTATTTTTTTGATACATTTACAACCATGGGAATCTTTTCGTCAATTTTGGGACCTAATTGAGCCACCTGAAAGTGATAATGACACTTTATATTAATTAATTTAATGTAAAGAAAAAAATGATATTAAGATATATCTTTTAGTAAATGATTTATTACATGGGGTAATATAATTTATCTCTTCGAATATAAATATAAATTTAAAAGATAAAAATATTTCCTATATCATGATATTTTTTTATAATTTTTAGACATCATATAAATAAAAATATTTATGACACAATAATGATGCATTGTTTACCTCATTAATGAATGGTTTAAATAAATAAGATTATAAAGATTAAAACAATATCAAAAACCTATCCCAATAATTATTATATGATTTTATTTCGAACATTAGTCATCATATATTCATGTTTAAAATGTTTTTAACCTTTAGAAACCGAAAATCCTTATATAATAATATAATATTTTTAAACATTCCAAAAGAGCCACTCCTCCCCCTTATAAAAATACATCACTTATAACCCATTATTCACACTTCTCAAGCCCTTGGAAAATCTATACTCATCCCAATTAAGATCTATACATCCCTATCATAATTCTAGCATCCATACCGTAGGTAGAATGAAATTTAATTAAATCTTTTGGTTCAAACCAAAGGATTTAATTAAATTAATGGTAATGTCTTCTCTTAATTTCTTCTGTTTTATTTTACTTCTCTGAACCCATAAATGCATTTTATTCCATTATTTAATAAAAACCCAATATCCTAAATATAATACTTTGTTTCTATGAGATTTATTTGAACTGCACTTATACACACCTCCATCTAATGGTTAAAGAACAAACTCTTTATGTGGACGGTGAACTGCTACCTCACGAAACGATGATTGTTCAATTATCTCCAACCACCACTCATGGAGACCATTATGCTGGAACTGCATTTATATATGATATATATTATTTTTATTTTTTATCTATGATTATGTAATTTATATTTACAAACATACCTTTATGCTTTCCTATATGTGTAAATACAAGAATTTCTTTTGAGGAAGTGCGGACTACCGCCCGTCAAGGTGATATGATTCGTTCATGAAATACATGGAACATATAAAGGATGAAGTTAATGAAATTATATAACATATATATAATATGATATTATAATATAATTATAATATAACTATTTATCATTATGTTTTCATTCTATTAAATATCAAATAGAAATTAAAGTAGTGTTCATGCGTACGTACGACATACCGTCTCCATGAACGGCGCATTTCATTTCTTATATCCCAATGTTATATAATATTATAAATACATACATATACTGGATATATATGATATATATGATATCTAAATAATGAATACAGTTTTCTATATAATTTAATTTGGACCATATGAACAAATTTTAGTTATAAGAAGTTCATTTTTGACTCAAGTACCAAATATCAACAAAACGGCAATTATTAACATAAATGATTTCATAATGTCTATGACATGGTAATAAGTGATATAAAAAGGAATAATAAACAATAAAAAGGTTCATAATAATTTATAAATTAACTTTATATTATTATTTAGGAGATTAAAGAAAGAAGTGGTCAAGTCGGACACGAGGTAAGGGATTTCTTATCTCACTTTTAATTCTGTGAGATTTCTATTGTTCGCCAATTATTTCTTGCATGTGGTGTAATGTTTACTTCTATTTGATATATATATATATATTCATGATTATCTTTATATTCATGATATTCTATGATTCATTTTGTGGTTATTAACTTTTGGTCATATGACTTGATTAATTACAACGTGGTAAAGGGTTTTTATCTCACTTTTTTCCCGTGATATTCATGCTTTATTTGTCATCATTTCCTTTTTGTGGTGTATGTACTAACCATGATTTTACTCATTGTGTAATATAATTTAATTTCTGGGAATTTAAATCTTTATTGTATGATCTTTATTTCATGAGGCATATGTTTTGTAATTTACTATATCGGTAAGGGAACCTTTCACCTCCCCTTTTTAAAAGACTTATTTTTTATATGTCTTTAAATTTACATATTATTTTGTATCGATGTGTTATTATATGTCCTTATTGCTTTAAATTTTATTTCTAAGTGATGGGATACCATTTTTTCTCTCATCAACTCATTTTCAAAATTTTAAAGTGACGTCATTAGGCTGTGGATTTTCTATAAGGGTACTTCTTAACTTGATTTCAATTGTTTGGGTTAAACATCTACTTATTGATTATGTCATGATATGGATCTATTTGAATGACTTCTTAATGTTCTTAATTTAATATTCAATCATATTTAGTGTGTTTATATTTTTCACACGTTAAAATATAATTTATGTTTCCTTAATCTAAGAATACAATATTTATAACAGATTTTATCTCAATTTACATTCCATTGAGACTTCATTATTTTTATACACCAATACTCATTTATATGAAGTATATACAATCCTTTGGAATATTTTATCATGAATACCTTTATTCTCATTAATTATAAGGTTTTTATTAAATTTTATTCCTCAATTATTTTTTTTCAAGCATCTCTCATTTGGTTAGGAACTCCTTAACTAAAATATCATTTTAATGATTTATTCCTCTAAATCATTCCCATTAATGTAGATGTTTTCAAAAAAAATCAAAGATTTATTTATATGGACATCAATATTTTGAAATTAAAATTTCATTCAAAAACATCAAAGTGTTATGGGACACTTTGATTAAAAAATATCTTTATTAAATGTTTTAAATGGTTTTGAAAATGGTTTTAACAAAACATTGATTATATCAATATCATGAAATGCTATATTGTGATTGAAATATGGAAATGTTATCTTTCCTTTATTATTATTTATTTGTAATGAATATGTAACTATTACTAAGAATTGTTTACGTATACAGGTGGTTCCGTGATAAACCTAAGGTGGGTGAGCCAGAGATAGCTCTCCAATGAATTGGGTAACGTGATAAAGGTAAACGTTAATGTTTCTCCTAAGATATTTAGGGAATATATTATGATGGGAATTCCAAATGTAACTCACTACGTAGCTGTGATATCTACAATGTATGTATGATATGGATGTCACAAGTTACATTTATGATTTATTATTTTTATGTGTTATTGATAAATAATATGATTTCATTAGGTATGTTATGATTGAAATGTATGGTTTCATTGATTTGTATTTATTTATGGGTTAATGTTTTCTTTACTTATTTAGTAACCCTTACTGAGATTTTTATGCTAATAACATGTTTTTTAAATGTTTTCCACATGATTTAAAGATGAATATGGTCAAGGATGGGATCAAGGAAAAGTCATGCTATCTAAAACTTGGAACTAGACATGTTTCCTTTTTAAGAGATTTTATTTTATGAAAACAATGTATACTGACTTTTAGTGTCTGCATGTAATTTTCAAGTTGATATGTAATAGTTATGGCCTAATTCTCTAAAACAATAAACCTGAAAATATCCTTAATGTTAATTATTCATTTAATTCAAGATTATGTACTAGTTTAAGGTCTGGTCCTTATAATTGGTATGCAAGGTCATTTTAGATAACTTTAGAGTTTAGGGTGTTATTTAAGCATATGTGACATAACCATAATGGTTATCATATTATAAAAAGACATAGTTTTTTTGATATATTGAATTAGTTTAAAATAACATGAATAAGTCTATCTTAGTAGTTACCCACCTCACAGGATATTATATGATTATTTTACTAATATACTCCCACTGACCTATTTGGTTTTAGTAAATTGATGGATCTAGCAGGCACCAAAGTAATAGTGGATATTAAAAAAATTGTGATGGTTTTCTGAATGATCAAATGAATGAAATGGGATCTACAATGATAACTTTTGTGGTAATTCTCAACCCACTATCTGGAGTCATTTTTAACCACCTGAACCATGGTAATTATTATAACGCATCATATATTCATGAAACAAATCCCTATAGAAGTTCAGGTAATAATCATAAAGGTAAGTATGTTGAAAACCCAATGTGTCAATTATGTGGAATGCAACACCTTGGAAAATGCTTTAAAGGGATGGTAAGATGTTCTAGATGAGGGAATGAAGGTCATAAAGGAAGAACCATCCATGAAAAAAAGAAGCATCTAGTAAACTCATGGAAAGGGAAAGAATTTATTTCTGAGGGATCAATTGAATGTTTTAAAAGTGGTGTCCATGGTCATTATACAAACCAATGTCCTACGAAGAAGTTCTGGGAATAGGATCACTAGGATCGTATAAATATATATTTACAAAACCTAATACCATTCCAATTGAGGATGAAGAAATGGACAAAGACCAATGAAATGAATGAATTATTTCTTAAAATATGTTTTTATATTATTGAATATTAGGATATGATTCATTATTTTGTTTGTAGGAAAGAAGTATTTTGGAATAAGTTGGTATGGAATGATTAATGGATCATGAAGGATGTTGAATGAGTAAGAAGTGAAAATATAAGGTATTAAAGAGTTATAATAGATTTTGAGATGATGAAATGCATAAAATTATTAAGCCTCTTTTGAGGAAGGGATTATATTGGAAGACTTTTTATAGTATGTGCAACCCTGATGTTTGATATATGAAAATGTTATCCAAATAATAATTATCTTTTTTTATGACCAATGGTGGAATATTATTTTGGAAGAATCTATATTTTTATTATGAACCAATAGTGATTTGGGTGATTTATGGAAATGATTAACCTATTATAGAGAATATGTGATTTAGTTAATTACACTTTAGTATGAGACTTTAAGAGTAGTCAATTTTATTTTGAGATAAATGTTAAGATTTACATTGGAAGACTATGTGATTAAATCCTTTTGAGTTTTCGGTTACAGTTTTATTTTGGGTTACATTGAAAAATTTTAAAGACATTTGTTTATTGAAAGGAATCTACCGAATATTGGGTATTGTTTATCGAATTTTGGGGATTAAGAGTTGTATTTATTTTTATAATGTATTATCCTTTTTGGAGGATTATCTGTTCATATACTAAATGTTTTAGTTTTGGATGATGTCTAAAGACAGGGGAAATATATTGTTCATTTTTTTGGATTATATGATAATATAGAAGTTGATTCTAGGACTTTTAATGTGATCAAGTCATTTTGACAACTCATTGTTTAGAGAAAATTCGATTTTGTTTTAGAAATTCAGTAAAGAATGGAAGTCTACATGAAAAGTCAGTATATTTCCTTATTTTTTAGTTAAGATCATAAATAAATTCCTCAACTTTATGAAAAGAAACATAATATAAAAACTTTTTTCCGTTAACTTTTCCTATTAGGGCATCAAAGACCATTTAACCCATCACAAGTTTGGGATTTTCTTGTGGTTAACTTTCACTTAATCATGTTTTCTACCACTCACTATCAAACCATGTTGGTTAGTATCTCTCCAATATCCATTTTTTCCTACATGGAATCCTAGTATGGGCTATCTTGGGTGACCTTTGTATTTCTCTTTCTTTCATTTAATGTGATATTTTTATTGACACTTTTTCCGATTTGGGACTTTCAATGAAGTTATAAGCCCAATTTTAAAATTTCAAGGAAGCAATTCTGAAAAGAGTGTGAGGATGTAACATCCCAGGTAAATAAAGAATATAACATTTTAATATTTATTAAAATTTGTGAATTGAAAATAATTTTACATTAAAGGGTATACTACATTTGATGGCATACCCAATACACCACAACAGGTTTCTTTGAAATCTTATGTTTCACACAATGTTGTTTCATACTTAAAAATAATAATATATTATTATTTTAAATGGTAGTTAATTACTTGTATTTGTATTGGAGGGAGTGGAAAATGATTAACTACAATATAAATATACATGTTTGTTAAATATTTTTACATTTATCCAATAAAATATAGTCTTAAAATGGGAATGAATCAAATTCTAAAAATAAAACTATAATATTATTTAAAAGGTCAATTTACCACCTTTTGGTGGAGAAAACTTTTAAAATCTAGTTTTGGTCACATTTATATGTTCTATTTGACAAAATAATATTCTTCTTTAGAATCGAGACATCAAAATTTTCTTTGGGTAAATATTTGTTATTTTTTTGTAAAATTATTTTTTTAAGGAATAGTTAAAATCACTTATTTTATTTCGAAGCTCCCTTTCAATATAATTTATTTATAAGGTCATATTATCTTTTTAATTATTTTTAAAGTTTTATTATATTATATTTTTTCTATTTAATATAATTTTTTTCATTATAAGCAATTTCACTTTAAATTTGGAAATAAATAAGTGTCAATCTTCTGATAGTTATTATTTCTTAAAAACCCGCATATAGTTTTGACAGAGGGAAATAATTTTAATTTAATTTATGAAACATATGTGTTTTGAATTTTTAAAAATTGATTCCATTTTTGGACTCAGGAGTTCTAAATTTTTTAAATAGTTAACTTTTGATTTTAGACATTATGAATATTTACATCAGTAAAAATTTTATTTACCATGGTAAAGGGTAAATATGGTAAATAAGGGTAACAAAATATTATTATAATAATAATAAAGTACCTTAACTTGTGTCCTTATCCAAATTTTTGATACATTTATGACCATGGGGGTAACACCCCAAGCTTCCATGGTACGTTTCCCTTTGAATAATGCAATAGCTTGCATTGTACCCAATTTCGAGATTCTTACACACCATGACCAATCAAACTAGCCGTTATGAATAGTAATACCCACTTTTTGAAATTTTATAAATTTTATCTTTCAAAATGGACATCATTTTGGGATTTTGAATATCAAAATTATCCTAGGGTGAATTTTAGGTATTTTCTGAAAACATTCAATTTTTTATGAATAATGAAAAACACTGAGTTATTGGTTAAAATCAACTTTTTTTTAAATAATTATTTTTTTATTTAAATTTATTTTAGGTCAAAATAGATATGTAATACCTATATATGTTCAATTTAATTCATTGGAGTAAGTTTATAATAATTTTAAACATATAAAAATTTATTGAACTTTTCACCATCTTTTACCCATCTCCAAGGAGAATTTGCAAATTCACATAAAACATAATTTTACCACTTCTCTGAGTGGAATTTCTAAAATCCAAGACACACAGCTAATATGAAGAAGTAAAATGTGGTTCAATAACATAAATTTTTTTAGGTGAATAGTAACTTTTTACAATTATTTACCACTGTAAATAGTAAATAGGGTAATTAAGGGTAGAAATGAAATTATTATTACCCTAACACATGTACTAATTCTATTGGATATGTATAATTATACCAAAAAAACCTTAGTAATATAATATTAACCTCATTGGTCCACTTGGATTAGATAAGGATATTTATTATTATTTAATTCAAAGAAGAGTTAAAAGAGTTAAAAAAATGTTTAATAACTAAAACATTTTTAATATAGGGTTATACCTAATATAAATTCGATTATAAATATTCATTATAAATATAATATAATATTCCCACATAATAGTATTTTATTTATTATTTTTAGACATTAAATAATTTAATTTATTTATGACACAATGGTGATGCAGTAATTACCTAATTAATGAAATATTAATATAATTGATATTATAAATATCCAAATAAATGCAATTTGAGACTTTTTATAAATTCCAATAATTTATAGGTTAATATTACATATTATTATTGGTTATATGAATTTTATTCTATTTAATAATGCTGTTATGAATTTATCAAAAACAAAACACCCAATAGTGACAAAATTGACATAAAAGAGTTTAAAAAAATATTATATTATTAATTGATAATTTATTCCTAAAAATCTAAGGCCCAGCAAAAGGACTTATATAATGATAGGTGTATAATTAATGGACTAATTTTGGGTCTCTTTGATGTATATAGTATGTTAATTAACTATATAATATAAAAATACAAAGAGACATGGTAAATGTCAAACTATTTAACTAAGAGATAAATCTAAAATATACTGTTACTATAGTGACCAAAACCTGTCTAAAATCTATTGGTTGAGTGGTGTTTGACCCATACCCACCTTATACTTTTCATAATCCACTTTGGAGCCACTAGAAACCGAATTTGAATTTATTATAAATTAATACTTTATGTTTTTCCTAAAGAGCCCATCCTCCCCCCTTATAAAAGGACACCACTTCTGACCAACTATTCATTCTTTAAAATCCTTTTGGTTCAGAAAACCTCTGCCCAAATACCCATTCAACTATCCTACCTTAATCCAATATTCCTTCCTTTAGTCAGAAAGCCAACTTAAAGAGCCCTTTTGATCAAATCAAAAGGAAGAACCCGAAGAAGAGGTAATGTTTTCACCACCCTCTTTGATGTTCCTTTCTTCTTCAACTTCTTAGTTTTTTTGTTTTTTACATTCTAAAATAATAACTCCAGTGTCTTCTATATACTATTATTATTTTATGGTAAAACCATATTCAGTATTCTATTCATCCTTTTAATGACTTGTCACCATACGTGTGTACGTACGGCCTACCGTCTCCGCGTTGTGGTGTAATTGTTATTCAATACATTATTATTTGGATGGGTATAATAATGATGTGTAATTCATGTAAAAAATAAATATAAAATGATAATTATTCTGTATATATGATACACCATCCAATTATATATTATTTTAATATCAAAATAATGATATTGTTGCTCGTGTGTACGAACGGATTACTGTCTCCACGAACGTGATGAGATTCATTCCCCATCGTGTCCATTCATGACTAAATTTTATCTGAGGATTAAAAATAGTTTTTAGAGACATGATATCATTTTGGATGTGAATAATATACATTCCATCCATAAAAAATATGTCTCACATAATAATGAATATAAAGAAAAACGAATCTGTTAACACCTGAAACGATGATAATACTAAGGTATTATTAACAAATCAATGTTAAAAGATAATATATGATCTCATATTAATGTATATGATTCTTGTATAATTTAATAACAATTATTTCACCATTATACAAGAGGTTAACCTACCCTCAACCAAGGAAAAGAACAAGGTGAGGGTTTATTTCACAATCTCTTATTTATCCGAGGTTGTTTATACATAATTATCTACTAGGGCCTCTTTATCATCCACATCCATGTTTCTTAAAAATGTATTTCAAAACATTCTTACTATTTTACAGAATATGGTTTAAATTCATTTATACCATTGTTTTACATTTTATAGTATTTTTTAAAGGAATCATTACGTCATTTTCCAAACAAGGACCTTTTTAACCTTTTCGACAAATTAAGGTAAGAATGTCTTTTTTTAACTTATACGGCAGGTGAGGATATTTACCACCATTGTAAAATATTTGAAGCTTCCCTTACAAGATTATAAAAATATTTTCAAAGTAAATGTTTTATTTTATAATTATGTGACTTTTAAATGATTTCAAAAAAAGAGATATTTCTCTCAAATAGTTTTGATTTCATCTATGTCAACATCCTTTGATGGATTTTAAGCTTATTTGAAGTTGATTTGTTATGATACAAAACTTCTATATTATATTGAAGGTTTAGTGATGTGTTTGACTATGGACGTTTTATTTTTATACCATTCATGGTTTATGGAGAAAGTATTTACATCTCGTATTCTAATTTTAATATGAATGTTTATGTTATATTTAAACATGTTCATATGAGGAATGCATTGGACTTAGTATATGACAGGTGGAGCCTGCTATATCTCCTCGATGCATCAGTAGGTCTCATGAGACAAACTAGTGTCTTGGCATGAGGCATTGACAAAATCTTATTTGTAGTCTTGGCACGAGGTCTTGGCTACGTGGTTATGATAGTATGGAATTCTGCATTCCATCATTATGAATGTGGTTATTGACATTGCATGTGATTATTCGACTAGTAGAATATACATGTGAATAAGTAAATGGAATTATTTTATTTTATATTTGTCGTATTATGTTGAAGATCAAGTTTAAAAAGCTTTTGTATTAGTTACACATTACTTTAAATTTTTATGCTTATTTATGGAAGTTTCTGCTAAATTTTTATCCTTACTGAGTATCTGAGCTCACCCCTTTCTATGTTTTTTTTCCCAGGATGTGAAGAAATATTTATTGACTGACCTGCAGGGATAGTCTGAAGGGGATATGAGTGTGGACTATGGAGACTATATTATTGTTGTTTTTCACTTTATGATATAATGTAACATTTATGAATGTATCTCGTGTTTCTAAAGCTACCAAACTGATCGGTCATTCGAGACATGATATTTTATGATCATTCCAATGTTATGTAATAATGCACCAACTCTAGGTATCTTGGGTCGGGGCATTACAATTAGTATCATAGGAAGTTTAGTACAAACCTTGGAAGCTAGATTTAGATAAACCTTGATTAGAGCACATAGACCTAAGATGGACTTTGAGGATTAGTATAGAAAAACATCCTATAATTTTGGTATTTTAGAGATTTTGTGTGTTTTCTAAGAAATACATCCCTGTTTGGATATGACCATGAAGAAGCGGATCTGGTACAGATGTACCTAGGGGTAAAACCTGAAAACATCACTTTGAACTAGACTCGAATAGGAACTGGTACATGACAACGGCCTTCATGCACTATTGGTAATGACACTCGTGGGGGATATGCTTAGGATAATTCACATTTTTTACAACCCATTATGAAGGGATTATGAGTATATAATTCCTCAATGAAAACGTTTTTCATAATTATAGATTATATCCATAAAGTGTTCCATTTGTGTTAAGTGTTTTACAAATATGGTATTACATATTTTGATTCATAAACTGATCCAGTTTATTCCATTGTTTAGAAATGGCACCTAGTGGAAGGAATGGAAACCATATTAATTCACGCACTCTATATAGGGATTGACTTTCTGCTCACGATAATTATAGTGGAGCTGGTGATACAACTGGTGATGACCAACTTATCACTATACTGGGAAAACTCACTCAGGTTAGGAATAATAACCTTACCCGTATGGAGCACCCGGTTCCATAGCGTAGAGGATCAATTTTAGATCGCTTCATAAGGAATAAAACACCATCATTAAATGAGAGTACAAATCCATTAGTAGCTGAGAAATGGATAAGTTCCCTAGAAAAAATATTTCCGTCTTTGGGGAGTAGTGAAAGGGAAAATGTTGTCATGGCATTTTATCATCTCACTGGAGATGCTGATAAACTGTGGTCATTGATACAAAACATTAATGAAGATGATTAAGTATCAAATATGAAATGGGGGGAGTTCAATGAGCTTTTCATAGAAAAATACTTTCCTTGTGACTATCGAGCAGAAATGGAAAGGCAATTTCTGAGACTGAGGAAAAAGGAGGATGAGAATGTCGCAAAGTATGAGGCTAACATTACAAGGTTAGTGAGGTATGCAGAAGATTATATACATAACCCAAGAAGTATGATTGATCATTTCCTTGATGGGTTAAAACTGTTTCTCCATCGAGCATCAGTATCTAAATATTTCACATCGTACGAAAATATTGCCTCATGTGATATCAAGACAGAAAAGGAATTCACTAAGTCTTACGATTTAAAGAAAAGAAAGAGAAATAAGATCTGTTGACCACTCTGGAAATGGAAATAAAGGGAAGAAGGGGAAAGTTGATTATCCATCCTACAGTAAATGTGGGACGAAACACCATGATACTTTCTTTAAGGGAATGGGAGTCTACTACAAGTGTGGTGAAAAAGGCCACCAAGCTCATGATTGCAAGGGAAAGAGAGTTTCTGTCAATGTGGAATACTATAATTGTAGAGAAATGGGGAATTATGAAAATGAATGTCCTAAGCATCAAGGTAACTTACCTCAGAAAAGGCCAAGGGATCATGGACAATCTTATGCTATCACTACTACTGAGGTTGAAGCTCCGAAAGACGTGGTGGCAGGTAATTTAATGCTTTCTTCAAGTTTAGCCAATACTTTATTGGATTATGGATCAACGCATTGTTTCATATCTTCCCAGTTTTCTATGAAAATTAGATATTTCCAATTTGATTTAACAAGGGAGTTTTCAGCCAAAAGTCATAAGGTAAGTATCATTGCAACAACATTTTGTGAATCAGTCCCCATTAGAGAACATGAATGTTATTTATCTGCTAATCGCATTGCCATACCCATGATTGAATTTGATATAATCCTCAGTATGGATTGTCTTTCAGACCATGATGCGAAGATTTATTGTAAGAAGAAGGAGGTTACGATTTTTGATGATGATGATAAGGAGCACCTTATCTTTAGAGCAGAATCATCACCACCTAATTCTTATCTAGATCCACCCCTAGTAGCTCAACTAAATTCAATTGTTGGGTACAAAGATAATGAAATGATTTTGGGTGAGGAAAAGAATGTTCAAATAGAGGATTTACCTATTGTGAAAGAATATGTAGATGTGTTTCCGGAAGATTTACCTGAAAATCCTCTATAATGAGAAATTGAGTTTTCTATTGATTTAATTTCTGGTTCAAGGCCTATATCAAAGACCCCTTATAGAATGGCCATTCTGGAATTAGTGGAATCAAAGAAACAACTAGAGGAATTGAGTAATAAGAGATTTATTCTCCCTAGTGTTTCTCCATGGGGAGCCCCTGTCCTTTTTGTTAAGAAGAATTATGGGTCTATGAGGTTATGTATCGACTACAGGGAAATCAATCCTATAACAATAAAGAACAAGTATCCCCAACCTCGTATTAATTATATATTTGACCAACTTCATGGAGCTCAATAGTTTTCAAAGATCAGCCTTCGATCTGGATACCATCAGCTCTGTGTGAAGAAGGAATATATTCTAAAGACAACATTTCGAAATAGGTACATGCATTATGATTTTACAGTAATGCCTTTTGGATTGACTAATGCACCCTCTGTATTCGTGGATCTAATGAATAGAGTTATCAAGGAATATCTCGATGATTTTGTGGTGTTATTTATTGATGATATCTTGGTATACTCTAAAAGCTACGAAGATCATGAAAATCACTTGCGCATTATCCGGAAAACTCTTAGAAGACATGAATTATATGGGAAGTTTAGCAAGTGTGAATTCTAGCTTCAGGAGATCTTTTTTTTGGCCATATTGTCTCCAAGGATGGAATCTCCGTTGATCCTTCTAAGACAAGAGCGATCCAATAATGGCCAGTACCAATGACTATAACTGAGGTACGCAAGTTTTTTGGATTAGCAGGTTATTATCGGTGTTTCATCCAGAACATTGCCTGGTTGGCTAACCCATTAACAAAGCTCACACATAAAGGGGATAAATTTGTTTGGAAAAAAGAGTGTGAAGAATGTTTTGAAGAACTGAAGAGAAGATTAGTCAATGATCTTATATTGACTATACCATCGCGGAATGATGGGTTCGTTATTTATAGTGACGCATCGAAGAAAGGACTTGGTTGTGTATTTATGAAGAATGATAGGGTTATTGCCTTTGCATCATGACAGCTAAAAATTCATGAGTAAAACTATCCTACTCATGATCTTGAGTTAGCAGCTATAATCTTTGCTTTGAAGATTTGGAGACACTATCTCTATTGTGAAAAATGTGAGATTTATACTGATCAAAAGAGTTTGAAGTATATTTTAACACAGAAATAACTCAACATGAGGCAAAGGAGATGGTTTGAAATAGTCAAGGATTGTTATTTCATGATACACTACCACCTGAGGAAGGGAAATAAGGTGGCATAAGTTTTCTACAGAAAGGATCAAGGAGTTTTGGACAAGAAGAGAGTTGAGAGAGATCCTATTTTCATGGATCAAGTAAAGTTGGATATGGGAATAACCATGGAAGGTGAAACATCGATACATTATCAAATGGTGGCCTAACTATCTTTACTAGAAACGATAAAGAGTTATTAGACCAATGATGAAGAATTTTAAAAGAATATTAATGTTGTGAATGATGGGAGATTGAATGACTTTGTGTATGAAGATGGAATTTTGAAATTTGGGAAGAGACTTTGTGTTCCCGATATACCTGATCTAAAAATGGAATTCTTGGATGATGATCAGAGTTCCAATTTCTCTATACACCCTGGTAGTACTAAGATGTACAGATATTTGAAGGAACATTTTTTGTGGGACAACATGAAGAGAGAGATTACTGATTTTGTGTCAAGATGTATGGTTTGTCAACAAGTGAAAGGTGGAATAAAACATCCCAGAGGTGTCATGAAACCTCTTCCCATACTTGAGTGGAAATGGGATAATATTACGATGGACTTTGTCATGGGGCTACCAAAGACACTTTGAGGGAACTATGCAATATGGGTCATTGTTGATCGTCTTACCAATTCAACACATTTTCTTTCTATAAGGGAGGATTTACCACTCGAACGCCTATAAAGACTACATAATAATGATTTTTTGAGACTTCATGGAGTAACCTTATCGATTGTTTCTGATTGTGATCCTCGTTTTACATCAAGATTCTGGAAAAGTCTTTAGAAAGCCCTAAATACTGAACTTTGTTTGATCACTGCCTACCACCCCCAAACTAATGGACAATCAGAATGGACTATTAAAATGGTAGAATACATGTTGATATCTTTATCATGTGACTTTAAGGGTATGTGGGATCAATATTTACCTCCGGTGTAATTTTCCTATAATAATAGCTTTCATTCAAGTATTCTGATGGCATCATATGAAGCGTTATACGGAAATAGCTATCGCACACCAACCTATTGGGATGATGTTGGTGAAAGAAAACTCGTAGGCCCAGAACTGGTGGAGGAAACGATGGAAAAGGTGAAGGTAATCCGAAACCACATCAAAGCATCTCAAATTAGGTAGAAGATCTATGCTGACAACCGAAGGAAGGATTTGGAATTTCAGGTAGGCGATCATGTTTTCTTGATTGTATCTCCATGGAAGGGTGTTAAATGTTTTGGTAAAAAGGGAAAATTGAGTCCTAGGTACATCGGACTATTCGAAATTCTAGAATGAATTGGGGCTATACCTACAGTTTGGGAATGCCACCAATTCTCTCCAAAGTTCACGATGGGTTCCACGTATCAGTGTTGAGAAAATAAATGCCTGACCCAACGCATGTACTCACCTATGAGGAATTAGAACTGGAACCCGATCTGTCTTATTGCGAAGAGCCTGTCAAGATTCTTAATACGAGAGAACAAGTGCTGAGAAACGGGACGACTCGTCTGGTAAAAGTCTTATGGAGAAACCATAAGATGGAAGAGGTAGCGTGAGAACCCGAGGAACATATGATGAACAACCACCCGAGTATTTTTAAGCAATAATAATCTAGAAATTTCAAGGATGAAATTAGTTGATGGAGGGGATAATGTAACACCCCAAGCTTCCACGGTACATTTCCCTTTGAATAATGAAATAGCTTGCATTGTACATAATTTCGAGATTCTAACACATCGTGAGCAATCAAACTAGCCGTTATGAATAGTAATACCCAATTTTTTCTATTTTATAAATTTTATCTTTCAAAATGGATTTAAATTTTGGATTCAGAATATCCAAATTAGCCTAAGGTGAATTTTTGGTTTTTTCTGAAAACATTAAATTTTTGATGAATAGTGAAAAACACTGAGTTATTGGTTAAAACCGAGTTTTTATTTAAATAATTATTTATTTTATTTAAATTTATTTTAGGTAAAAATAGATACGTAATACCTATATAAGTTCCATTTAATTCATTAGAGTCAGTTTATAATAATTTTAGACATATAAACATTTTATTGAACTTTTCACCATCTTTTACCCATCTCCTAGGTGAATTTGCAAATTCACATAAAACCTAATTTTACCTCTTATGTGAGTGGAATTTCAAAAATCCAAGAGACAAGGTTAAGATCAAGGAGTATAATGTGGTTTAATAAGATAAAAATAATTTTTAGTGAAAGTAACTTTATACTTTTATTGACCACGGTAAAAAGTAAATAGGGTAATTAAGTGTAAAAAAGAAATTATTATTACCCTAAAACATGTCCTAATTCTATTGGATAAGAATAATTAGACAAAAAAAACCTTAGGACTAAAATATGAACCTCTTTTGTCCACTTGTATTAGATTGGGCCATTTATTTTTATTTAATTCAAAGAAGAGTTCAAAGAGTTAAAATCAAAGTTTAATAACTAAAACATTTTTAATATTGGGTTATAAATAAGATAAATTAGATTATTAATATTAATTATAAATCTAAGAACATTTACTACATAATAGAATTTTATTTATAGTTTTTAGACATTAAATAAGTTAGTTTATTTATGACACAATGGTGATGAAGTAATTACCTAATTAATGAAATATTAAAATAATGATATTATAAATATCTAAATAAATGTAATTTCAGAATTTTTATGAATTACAATACTTTTCTAGGATAATATGACATATTATTATTGGTTATAATAATTTTATTCGAAGTAATAATGCTGTTATGAATTTATCAAAAACAAAATACCCAATAGTGTAAAAATTTACATAAAATAGTTTTTAAAACTAATATCATATTATTAATTGATATTATATTACTAAAAATTTTAGGATAGGACAAAGAACTTATATAATGATATTTTTATCATTAATGGACCACTTTAGGGTCGCTTTAAAGTATATAGTAAGTTTATTAACTATATAATATAAAAATACAAAGAGACATGGTAAATGTCAAACTATTTTACTAAGTGTTAAATCTAAATGATAAGGTATCTATAGTCACCCAAACCTATCTAAAATCTATTGGTTAAGTGGTTTTAGACTCATATACATCTTATACATTTAATAATCCACTTTGTATCCATTATAAACCGAATATAAATTTATTATAAATTAATACATTATGTTTTTCCGAAAGAGCCCCTCCTCCCCCTTATAAAAAGACAACACTTATAACCAATTTTTCATTCCTTTAAAGCCTTTTGGTTCATCCAAAATATTCCCAAATACCATTTAAAATATCCTCCTGTAATTCTAGAGGCCTTCATTTAGTCATAAAGGCAAACTTAGGAGCCCTTTTGATCAAATCAAAAGGAATAACCCGAAGAAGAGGTAATGTTTTCACCACCCTCTTTCCAGTTCCTTTTTTCGTCAACTTCTTCTTTCATTGTTATTTTTATTCTAAAATAATAATTCCAGTGACTTCTATATACTTTGATATTATTATAAATATGGTACAACCATATTCAGTAATCTATCCATCATTTTAATGACATGTCACCATACGTGCGTACATACGGCCTACCGTCTCCATGTCGTGGTGTAATTGTTATTCAATACATTATTATTTGTATTGGAATAATAATGATGTTAAATTCATCTAAATAATAAATATAACATGATATTTATTCTTTATATATTATATACCATCAAATTATATATTATTTTAATATAAAAATAATGATATTGTCGCTCGTGTGTTCGTACGGATTACCGTCTTCATGAATGCGATAAGATTCATTCCCCATCGTATCCATTCAAGACTAAATTTTATTTGATGATTAAAAATAATTTATAGAGACGTGATATCATTCTGGATATGAAAAATATACATTCCATTCATAAAAAATATGGCTCACATAACAAATAATATAAATAAAAACTAACCGGTTAACACCTGAAACAATGATAATACGAAGGTATTATTAAAAAATCAATGTTAAAAGATCATATATGATATCATATTAATGTATATGATTCTTGTATTATTTAATAACAATTATATCACCAATATACAGAAGATTTACTTAACCTCAACCAAGTGAAATTGCAAGGTAAGGGTTTATTTCACAATCCCTTCATTATTTGAGTTTGTTTATACGTTATTATCTACTGGGACATATTTATCATCCACATCCATGTTTCTTAAAAATGTATTTGAAAACATTATTAACATTTTACATAATATGGGTTAAAGTCATTTACACCATTGTTTGACTTTTTATAAGAAGTTTATAAAGAAATCTTTACGTCAATTTAAAACAATGACCATTTTAACCTTTTCGACAAATTAAGGTAAGAATGTCATTTTTAAACTTATATGGTTGGTGCGGCTATTTTCCACAGTTGTAAAATCATAAAATCTTCCCTTAAAAGTTTATAAGACCATTTTCAAAGTAAATTTTTTATTTCATAATTATGTGACTTTTTAATGATTTCAAAAAAATAAATATTTCTCTCAAATAGTTTGGATTTCATCTATGTCAACATCCTTTGATGGATTTTAAGCTTATTTGTAGTTGATTTTTTAGGATACAAAAAATCTATATTGTATTGAATGTTTTTTGATATGTTTGAATGTGGATGTGTTATTTTTTTACCATTCATGGTTTATAGATAAATTATTTACATTTCGTATGCTAGTTTTAATATGAATGTTTATGTTATGTTTAAACCTGTTCATATCTGGAATGCATTAGACTTAGTAAGTGACGGGTGGAGCCCCCTATAGCTCATCGATGCATCGGTGGGTCGCATTAGACAATCTAGTGTCTTAGCATGAGTCCTTGAAATAATCTTATTTGTATTCTTGGCACGAGGCCTTGGCTACGTGGTTATAATGGTCTGGCATTATGCATTCCATCATTATGGAATTGGTTATTAATATTGCATGTGATTATTTGACTAGTAGAATATCCATGTGAATAGGTAAATGGAATTATTTCATTTTATTTTTTCCATATTATTCTGAAGTTCATGTTTAAAAGGATTTTGTTTTAGTTATACATTGCCTTAAATGTTTATGCTTATTTATGGAAGTGTCTGCTTTATTGTTATCCTTACTGAGCATCTGAGCTCACCCCTTTCTGTGTTTTATATTTCCTAGGATGTGAAGAAATATTTTATGAATAACCTTTAGGTATAGTCTTAAGGGGATATGAGTGTGGACTATGGAGACTATGTTATTGTATTTTCTCACTTTATTATGTAATGTAACATTTATGAATGTATCTAGTGTTTCCAAGGCTACTAAACTAATCGGTCATTTGAGACTTGATCTTTTTTTATCATGCCAATGTTATGTAATAATGTACCGACACTGGGTAACTGGGGTTGGAGTGTTACAATTGGCATCCTTGGGTTGATTTTTGGACCCCATGGAGCCACTTGGGAGTGATAATTACACTTCATATTAATTAATTTAAAGTAATGATAAAAATGACTTAATCATACATCTTTTAGTAAATCAACTCTTACTTGTGGTTATATAAGTTATCTCTTTAACTATTATTATTAATTTTAAAGATAAAAATATTTCCTATATCATGATATTTTTAAAAAAAATTAGACATTAAATAAATAAAAATATTTATGGAATAATAATGATATATTGTTTACTTCATTAATGAAATATTTAAAACAATAAGATAATAATGATAAAAACAATATACCAAACCTATCCAATTGTTATTGGATGATTTTATTTTAACTTGAGTCATTGAATATTTTACATTAATATGTTTTGGACTTTTAGAAACAGAAAATCATTATAGAATAAAATAATATTTTTAAACATTCCTAAAGAGACCCTCCTCCCCCTTATAAAAATACCTCACTTCAAACCCATTCCTCACACTTCTCAAGACACATGGATCATCCATCCTCTACCCAATTTATCCTCCTACATCCCTCAGATCCTCCTAGTATCCTTCCCCTAGACAAATGGAAATTTAATTAAACCTTTTAGTTCAAACTAAAGGGAGATACCTGATTTAAAGGTAATGTCTTCTCTTAAGTTCTTTTGTTTTATTTTTTACATCTCCAACCCCATAAACTCTTTGTATTCCATTATTTTATACCATTACCAGTATCCTATATATACTAGGTCATTTATATGATATTTATTCTAACTACACTTACACACACCTCCATCTAATGGTTAAAGAACATATTGTTTCTTTGGACGACGAACTACTACCTCACGAAAAAATGATTGTTCAATTAACTCTTACCACCTATCATGGTGGCCATTATGATGGAACAATATTTATATATTATATAAATAATTTTTATGTTTTCTCTATGATTTGGTAATTTTATTTACAATCATACCTTTATTCTTTCCAATATATGAAAATATGATAATTTCATTTTAGGAAAGGCAGACTACCGCACCCTCAAAGTGATATGATTCGTTCGTGACATAAATGGAATTTATATAGGATGGGATTAATGAAATTATGTAACATATATATCATATGATATTATATTGTAATTATAATATACCTTTGTATCATTAATTTTTCATTCAATTAAATATGAAATATAAATGAAAGTAGTGTTCATGTGTACGTACGACTTATCGTTTCCATAAACTATGCATTCCATTTCTTATATAATTTTTTTAATAATATAAATATGTAAATATAATGGAGATATATTATATATATGATAACTAAATCAATAATATAGTTCTACTGATAATATACTTTTTACCACATGAACAACGTGTAATTATAAGAAGTTTATTTTTGACTCTAGTACCAAATATCAACAAAACGACCATTATTGACATAAATGGTTTCATAATGTTTATAATAGTGTAATAAATGGTATAAAAGGAATAATAAACTTGATTTTTTTTTAATAAAGTATAAATTAACATAATCTTATTATTCAGGAGATTAATGATCTAATGCGTCAAGTCAAACATGAGGTAAGTAATTTCTTATCTCACTTTTAATTTTATGAGATTTCCATTGTAAGACATTTATTTCATACTTGTAGTGTATTTATTATTACCATTTGATATATATTTTTTCATTATTCTCATTAAATTCATGGTATTCTGTGATTCATTTGGTGGTTATTAACATGAGGTTATACGACTCAATTGATTACAACATCGTAAAGGGTTTTTATCTCACTTTTTATTCCTGTGAGACTCATGATTTATTTGTCACTATTTCCTTTATGTGGTGTATGTACTTCCCATGATTGAACTATTTATGTAATATACTTTAATTTTGGGGTATTTACATCTTCATTGTATGATCCTAATTTCATGAGGTGTATGTTTCGTAGGTTACCAAATCGGTAAGGGAACCATTTACCCTCCTCTTTATAAAAGACTTCTTTTTGTTATGTCTTTTAATTTACATATTATTCTGTTGAGATATGTTCTATTATATCCTTATTGATGTAAATTTTATGTACAAGTGATGAAATACCATTTTCTCTCTCATGGAGTCATTTTCTATGTTTTAATGGGATGGCGTTAGGCTGTCGATTTTCTATAAGGGAACTAATGAACCCAATTTCAATTCTTCGGGTTTAACTTCTACTTGGTGATTATGTCGTTATATTAATATTTTTTAATGAATTGTGATTGTTTTACATTGAATATCCAATAATGTTATGTTAATTTATATTTTCCACTAATTAATATGTAATTTAATTATCCATAATCAAAGGATACAATTTTTATAATGGATTTCATCTCAATTTACATTCCTTAAGGAATTCATTATTGTTATGAACCTATAGATGCAGAAAAGCACTCAGGGGCTGAAGAAAGTTTCAAAATGGAAAAGCGATTTCATATTCTGATTTGGGGACCCAGTCCAATGGGCACGGAAGAGTCACATGAAAAAAAATTATAAATGTGTGAAAAAAAGATTCCGAGTGCGGAAAGCTCCGGGATTAAAGAGAGTTCTTCGGCGTGGGCGTGGAAAATTTCGCGCCCCCTCCCTGCGTGGTTGAGATTTTGTGCCGCTGACATTGGAACACAATTATTTCATGCTGAACTATTTTCCATGCCCTCGAATGCCTATAAATAGAAGGCAACCCCCTTCAACTTCCGGGCTGAGGAATTTGAACTGGCTCTCCTGCGTGAAATTCGCCTTCTGTGCTCGTAATGATGGATTTCAGGTATTGTTCTTTTCATGCCAAGTCACCTCGGGATCCACCTTCACATGATATAACCTTTGTTTAGACTGAATTTCAATCCCTTCAGGTCCGCCCCTGGCCCAAAATCCCTTCCACTTGCACGTAGGCCGGCCAATTGCACGCAATCCCCTTCAATTGTGTGCACCCCATTCATTGCGCACAACCTCTCCCAAATGCTTTCGATTCGTCTCCCTTGCACACAATCCATTCTATTTTCCCACAAAACCTCGACTCCATTTGCGTAATAATCCTCACTAATTTCACTCCATCCTTGTGTTTTTCGTGTAGGGCTTCTTATTTCACGTGCAAGCCTCAAAGGGTTCACGCAACACTATGGGACCCCATTTCCCGTACTCCTTGGGCGTACCTATGCACGTGTGTCCGATGATCTTCTTATGGATTCCATTCGTGGGTGTCTCTCATGAGTCGGGCATCCAGATCATATATCACTTTCCCGTACGACTGTATAGGCTCATACAAAGTAACTTCAAGTACCCTTGGACGGTTCTTCCCTGTGTGTTTCTTCGTCTTATGCTTCTTCAAATAAGAACTCTAATGACTATCTCTTCTTTGCATAGCCACTATAACATGGACTGCTCAATGGTTTTCTCCATGACACCCCCTAGTCATGGCATTTCCTTTCCCCTCTCTGCACCAAGGAGCAGCAGTTACATGTAATGTATGTCCTAGGGGTGCGGAGGGAACCCCCATCGTCCATGCTACATGATGTTAAACTTCCAAGAACTATCATCCTCATCACATGTCATTAAACAATGACCTCTCCCCATGACTTGCACGAAGAGTCCCCCGCCATGGACAACATCCATGCCCACATGTCTCCACAGGGATGGGATCACCCCTCACAGGGGATGATATCCCCCTTATCAGAGTGGCATTTTTTCATGGGGAAAGGGCATCCACCTTGGTGTAAGCCCCTAGATTTTCATGTCGGAGGCCGCGTCCCTAGTCCTCCTTTCTTCTTTGGTCCCCATGGCCAGCGAAGGGCATGGGGGGAAATGGTCCTTCCCCTTTCTTCGGTACCAATTCCTTCTCCTATATCACTTAGTTGTTGTCGGGCCCCCGTCTTGGAGTAAGCCCTGATATATCGGGCTTCTAACCACGCATAAGACCTTGTTTTCTCTCTGGGTTGTTTATCCTGTGTAAGAACCACTCCATTTCCCATGGACTCACCTTTTTCGACGTGAACATCAGGTCTTTGATATCTCTTGTTTCTCAAACCGAGCATGACTCACATGAGCTTAGAGCAAGCACCGACCATAAAAACCACTTGGGTCACCTCAGAGTGTAAGCCCCATACCATCCCAAACTATGTGTAGTTTGATCAATGTTAATGCATGGTATGTTGGAAGCCTCCACGAGGTTCATTCCCAACAACCCACCACATGGGCTGCCGTAGAATGTAAGCCCCATACTATCATGAACTACGGGGATGATGATCCATGTCATGGCATGGTATGTATGAAGCCTCCATGAGGTTCAATCCCAATAACCCACCACATGGGTCGTCTCAGAGTGTAAGCCTCATACCATCCTGAACTACGGGGACAATGATCCATGTAAAGGTATGGTACGTAGGAAGCCTCCATGAGGTTCAAGCCCAAGAACCAACCACTTGGGCTGCCTCAGAATGTAAGCCCCATACTATCCCAAACTACGGGGACATTGATCCATGTCATGGCATGGTACGTAAGAAGCCTTCATGAGGTTCAAGCCCACCACCCTGTCATTCCAACCATTATCACGTTTTTTCACCAACACCTTGGGCCTCCCTCAGAGCATAAGCCCCATATGCCACCTAAACGATGCGGACTTTGATTCCCTACCATGGGGATATGTAGGAAGCCACTTCGAGAGTGAAGCCCAACTTCACTATCACCCTTGTGATGGCCATATTCCATCCCCCTTCACCTCGTAACCCATCCTGATCCTCACCCGAGTTTCCAAATCATGGTGGGATCATGCCACCCAATTCCCCATTCTGTTTGACTATATTCGGGAATCCACCTGCATGATGGCCTCAGTATTGGTGATCCCTCTAGGGGGTTCCTCCATCTTATCCACTCTAATCAGTGTTCTGATCAGTCGGATCCATCTCCACTAGACATTAAACTTGTGGCATACCCTCTGTTAAACATGGTAAGCTGAAAAAATCCTCAAATACAGGCCCATGGAAAATGATTCCCTGCATTCGATGTGGGATTCCTCGGGCTTCCTCACCCCCAAGAACCCCTATAATAAGGGACAAAGGACAAACATTCCAATACCCTAGCGTCCAGACACACCAGTGATGCCCAGCACGACTACTCCTATAATAGATGGTTGCCACCAGGACTGGATCTCTTGGAATGTCTAGACTAATGCAGTGTAATTAACTGGTGTCCCTGAAAACATGGCGTCGGGAAGAGTGTCATGAACAATTTCATAAGTCTATGAGGGAGACCGGAACTAGGTGACGATCTCAAAGGAGGAATCCACGAAAGGAAGAACCGACATCCCATCATATCGTTTCGATCAAGGAGCAGAGGACCCTAAATATGGATCAGATTTCCCCCTCATTTGGAAAGCATGAATGTGGGAAAATAGTTGTGTGTCCACTGCGTGACGGATGCACGCGCCCTACAGAAATCATTGGAAACAGAAATGGTGAACACAATGTGAAGGTATTCTCCTCAATGTGGAGACTATTAGCATTCGAAGCAACAGTGGATTAGCACATCACCGGACCCCATCATCAGACACCAGGTCCAACCTAACAAATAGTAGGCCTAACGTGAAACTCGCCAAAAGTAGGGGTAATCTGGACGTTATGTAATACATTCTATGACGTTGTTCACGTGGATCCCTCTTACCAGCCATGGAAGACAGAACAAAGCATGGGTAATGGTTATCGATTTCTCTTCCTATCAGTATTAATGAGTTCATATCCCTTCATTCAGATACCATGTTATTGCATCCGGAACTCGATCACCACCTACCCACCGGCGCAGGGGAAGCGGAAATATCGTTGCAACCACCCCACGCGGTTCCACATCTTCCATGACGGCCTCATACCTGACAACTGTGGGGTTCTCACGCCCCATCTCCCCATTATAAATTATTCAATGAGGAGTAATCAATGACCTTGTATGCAGGTATGAGGATAAGGGGATAACCCCACCAGGGATATGGCCTGCCTAGATCTCGAGGTGGCCCCGCCCCTCAGTCAACACAGCCCCCAAGTGTCGCGCAGGGAGCCGCTGGTTTCCACCCCAACATTCAATCGTTTCAGGACACTATCCCCGGAAAGCCTTGATGACTCCCTGCCGTATGTCGTTGAGGTCAGGGTTGTCTGGGTCAGCTCGATTGGAGTCCCGCTGTAAGGGATCCCGGCTAGGGATCCCATCAGGTTGTGTCAGTGCTGCCACCCAGTTCCCCTGTGCCGAGGCGCAGGTAAGCCATGCGCCTGCACCACCGACTCTAGTTCAACTAACCCGGCACCAGCACCGGGTGCAATTGGAAGAGGGATCCTGTCGTGGGGCGTCAAGGTCAACGACTATTGTGGCACGAGCCATCGCTGACTCATATCCCCCACTACTAGCATAAGTTTAGTAGGGGAAATTATATGCCGGACCTATATTGAGGCCTCAACCACCCCATAGGCAGTCTGGGTTGACTCTCTCGGTCGCCGGCACAGGCGATGGTCGCTGCAGACCAATCCACAACAATGACACCCAGTGCGAAGGCTCACTCCATACTGCCACTACAGAAGTTGTGGGTCCTCCCTACTTAGATCCTTGGCTTGGAGGTCTGCCACATGCCACCTTGAACCCAAGTGAGGGTCTCCCCCATGTTAGTGAAACTCCATATAGCGGTCTCTCTGACGCTCACTACACTGGGTACGGGGTCAGTCCCCCTGTCGCAGACCGCAGGTATGGAGATATTGTATGTCCTATCACTCTCCAACATGAAGGTTCTCCCCTTTTCCCTTTCAACATTTGTCCCGGTTCTCCTCCCACTGCGGACCACCCTGACCGGAGCTATCTCCACCCCAGCACCAGTATGGATGATGGACCTCCTCATGTCGGAAGTGGGACTTACCCCAAAGATCCACCCAAGGGAAGGAGAGCAGGTGGTCACCGCCAAAAGAAGAATTATAGGGAGTTCCGGATAGGAATCAATCAAGTTCACTTCTCCGACTCCGAAACAGGGTACGAATTCACGTTGGATCCCACCCCTCAGTCCTCCGAGTCAATGGAAGGGGCAGGAAAGAGGTGCATCGGCTTTGTACTCCCAGAATGTGAGATCCATAGGATCCATGTCTCCCTTACAAGGTATATCTAGGAGGAAGAGAACCTGGAATGTCCCCAGGGACTGACCAAGCAGTCACCACCATCATCTAGGGAACTTCCCTCTACCTCGATAAGAGACTACAGAGAGCTATTTTGGGGGTCAATAGCAGGAGAGTCGCGACATATCCCACCCATGGCAGACATCGATGTTGTGTCAGGAGATTTGGTCGGCGGTCCATACTATCATGATATAGTAGCCAAGTTGCTTCAATCCTCAGAGGGCAGCCCATGATTCGGCAGCCAGTCAGCCCACTCGCAATATTCTCCATCGGCCAGCCTGCCGTCCCAGCGGTCTGCCTCAGTTCCGCTACTAGTTCCTCATCCACACCCAGTTAACGAGTGGGGAAACCAAAGTCCAGACCCTGAATCTGATCTGAGGATCTTTTGGACTATCCTTTTAGTAGTCCACTTCCCTGAGAAGTTTTGGCCGGTCATAGACCAAGTTTTTGTGCACCGAAATCTCTCACCCTGGAAGAGTTTGAATGTTTCTGCCAAACCCTCTAGGTGACTCACCTTATTCTTCTCCAATAGTGAGTTTCTTATCCCAAGAACTAATTTCACCTCAAATACATCGGCGAAAAATGTTGTCTGGTTGATCTTGCTGCGCTCCCCATGGTTCAGTACCCTGAGACACCTGGTCACCACAAGGCCCTCCAATAGCAATGCGTTCAGAGTTTCCAAGTACTACGCAAGGTTTTTAAGGAGGTTACACCCATGTGAAGGTCTGTGGAAGGGAGAAGTATGATTCCCTCCTTTTTAGTGGTATTATCCAGCAGCCCGACTCACCAGGCGGCATTGAGGACATGCCACTGAGAAGAGTTGTGGTCAACATGACCGATCTACCAGGAGGGGAAAACGATTTGGATCTTCTTGATGGGAACATCCTCCCTGAGGATGTTCCCTCACTACTAGACCCATCTTGGAGGATTACTCATCAGTAGAGGAATATCCTAGGTCTCCATGCACCCATCGAGGTATTGGTACTCATATAGAATTCTGGTAAGGGAAAAGAACACGTTGGAGCTTTCAAGCACTCTGACTCATCATCTTTAGTGCATAAGACGAAGGAGGACCCTGAGATGGCCACATTGTGCTAGCAGATTGCTGAGGAGAAGCATTTGGTCGATGAAAATCGGGCTGAACATGTTGCAGAGTGACGACCCATCTACGGTGATCCTAGTCCAGGGTAGTAGGGCCAGGAACAACTACTCCTTGGCGAGTTTCCCCCAGGAAACCCTGATCATGTCACTCCAGTGAAAAGGGAGGAATCCAGAGCTCATATAAATAGGGTGTGGTATGTCTCCCCAAACCCTATGAAATAGTGTAAAACTCCAAGGAACCTTACTCAAGCTCCTCCATCCACCCCAAGGGTCGCTCCACCAGCAGCTCCACGAGCCGTTGAGCTTGTCTACCGCATTGAAAAACCCAGCAATGCGCTCATGGTTAGGGACCCCCATCAAGACAGGGAACCACATCTATATGATCTAATGGTGGCACTCATCTCCCTACTAGTGGATTTGGAGACTCGAAAGTTGGCCATCCCACTGGATTGAAAGCCATACCCGGCATGGGTGGATGATATACCAGCACCCCCGGGATTCGGAAACCCCACCTACTCCCCCTTTAATGGGAATAGGGACCCGCTGCAACACCTGGCCCACATCAAATCAAGGTGTGGGCCTATGTTAGGAACTCCACTGCAGCAAGAGACCACCAAGCTCCGCTATTTTGTTCAGACACTGGATGGGTTGACATTCGTCTGGTACAGCTAGCTCCCGGTCAGTCCATGACCAGTTGGGAGAACCTTCGCAGACAATTCCTCTACCAGTTCAGCTTTACCCCGTAGAAAACGAGCATCGCAAACCTCTTCAAGTGAAATCAATGTTCTGATTAGCAATTCACGGAATTTATCACTCGGTGTAAGTGGCTCACATACTCCCTTGTCATTCCATTGACTCAGGAGAAATTAATGATGATGTGCATAGTGAACGTCAAGATGGAGATTGTTCCCTTCTTGATAACTCAGAACTATCTTAGAGGGTTCCGAGTCTTACTAGATAAGCCTCAACGCCTCGAAGAAGCCCTGTAACAAGCCAGCCAGGCACGTCTGTTTCTCCCTTTAATCCCAGTGATGAGGGCTGTGAGAGCCAAGCTCGCCGCAGTGGCCCAGATAGAGGCCCCTAAATTGCTGGAGTTACTTCCACTGAAGCTAGATCTATATCCTTGCAGTGGTCCACCACCATGGTAACAGCTTCCAACCCAGCATGGACTGCCTCAAAATCGGCAGGCCCCTCCGCTTAATGTGCCCCCAACACCTAGATGAGATAATCAAGTTCTGCCTCCTCAATAGGCTCCTCCGGCCCCTCTTCAGGGTCAGGCTTCTAGAGCCCCATTTCCAGACAGAAGAAATGAGACCTACTTGTTCAATGATTCTTAGCTCCTTAGTTACTTCCTCAATGCCTTAGAGCAAGGAATTGTATGACTTCTTCAGTGCAAAAAGTCAGAGGAGGCGAATCTTACTGATCTCCCCAACTATTTCCCTTATCACCGGATCATGGGGAATACCCACAAGCAATGGTATGTGTTTAAGGACTATATCCAATACTAGATTGACAAAAACATAGTCAGGATGGGCTTGGACCCGGCACAAGTGGCAGGTGTCTTTATGAGGTATGATAGATGTAATGACAACAAATGTGAGTGGAAACAGGTTTCTGACCATAGGTCTCAAAAGTATAATGCCTGGATGGCCTGTAAAGTAGTTTCTCGTGCCCATGGCATTATCCGTGCATGCCTTAATCAGCTGGAGCATACAAAATCTACATCCACCACTTCTGTATCATCATCTCAATCGACATCTTCCCAGAAGAGCAAGCATCGGCGGTGCAAGAAAACGAAACGTTCCCTACCAATGCCATATTCTTCCCGCACTCTCGGCGATTTCATGCCCCCTGAGATGGGGATCCCTCCTAGAATCCACCCATTTATGCATGAATCTTAAAGTGATAGTCAAGGGTACGCTTTGGTTTACACCGTTGAGTTAGTAAACCCCTATATGACTCCCGACAAGGGCGAGCGTCAGGACAACCTCCCCAACATCACTAGTCGACACCAACGTCAGTGGAGCCACGACCATATGGGTCATATGGGCATGTCAGTTGGTATTTCCAACCATTTTGTTCATTCCGCTGAGACCAGACAGCAGGGCCAGCGCAGAACCTATCACACGTAGCCTCTTTATCAGGTGTCGATTGGCCCGCCACTACCACCATTTGTGCTTCTAAATATGGAAGAACCACTTCGGTTGTGCCATAACCAGCTTCTCCCCACTACAGGATGATCTTATTCATTTGATCCTCATCTAGCATCTACTCTTCAGGATTCAACTAGTGAGCGGAGGGATATACCCTGTACGAGTCATTCGTCGGTCCGGTCGGCAAGGCCCACCATGCCTTCTACGACAGAGCGGCTCCCTACATGCAGAAGTTCGCACATGCCATAGAAGTATGATGTTCTCAAGCACCTCACCGGCATCCCAGCAAGGATTTCGATCCTTGAGGACCTTCTCCTATCTATAGATATGCGTGAAGCACTCACCTGGGCTTTAAGAAGCCTCCTCCAGTTTGAGACAAAGGTAGCAATGACAGAGGCTTTCCATATTGAAGTGTTTGAGAATGCGGAATATTAGGCCGTCTTTTCATTCTTCGGAAAAGATGAAGTCCCCCCTATACAGGGGAAAATCCTTCCATTTTACACCACAAGACAACTTAATGGTATGGAGGTTCGTCGTTGTCTCATTGACAATGGATCCATGATCAACGATATCCTGACGCGGACGCTGCAGAAGCTAGGGTTATCCGAAGATGACCTAACTCTCTCCGATTTATGAATACATGTATACGATAGGATGAAGCAAACCCCAGTTGTCAAGATTTGTCTCAAGACCTAGTTCGGAAACCTAGTTACCAGCACCGAGTTTATGGATGTATCCTAGGACACCGCATATAATTCATTGATGGGCTGGCCATGGATCCACCTGCATACAGCAGTCACCTCATCGTATAACCAATGCCTCAAGTACTCCATTAATGGTCAAGTGGTCATACTCCTGGGTGACATGTCTTCTTTTGACTCTTGTGAAGCCTGCTACTTGGACATAGAATATTACTAGAGTAAGGATAAACAAGTCTCGACAAGTGAATTTGAGCCTGTCACCGCTACGACCGACCCTTGGGCAGGCCTGAATGACGGCTACGTCTTCCCAATCCATCATTTGGAAGCCACAACCCCCAATATGGGGCAGTTTTTTGTCATTTTTGGGACAAAGGAGAACCATGCTCCCAAATTTAGGTGGAGTCAGAATATCACTTTGTATTCTTATATGAATCAGGCCTCACTGATCACGGAGCCTCCCTCTCCCATCAGGTATCGGGCGTTCGGCTAATGAAAACGGTGGTACATCATACTTTTCTATTTCGTTGGGCTGGAATAAGTCGGCTCTGGCTGACGCGCCACTACTGCTTCGATATTATCAAGTGTGGGCCCTTCAGCTAGAGACCAGATGGGATCATGTCAATAGCCTTCGTTGTTATGGTCTTAGTAGTGCCGGAGTTCCCCGATGCAATAACCACTACCACTCAAGCTAGTACTAACCTCTCATCGGGGTCTGTTAACATAGAAGCAATTTTCCCTTCATAAGATCCCTCCATAAGTGGAGAATAGGATATAGAGGATGGCCTCCCTTCCTTTGAAGAAGGAATCTCTTCCACAGTCAATGAGTTGGTTCAGTGTGAACCTCGGAACCGAGGCAGACCCGAGACCCACATTGATCAGCACCGCCATATCTCTTGAGGAGCAGCAGCAGTACATATACTTCCTCAAACAGCAACATGACATGTTTTCCTGGAGTTACAATGAGATGCCATGACTAGATCCTCAGGTAGTCATCCACCGCCTTGGTCTCCTGGAAAATCATCATGGTTTCAAACAACCTCCCAGAAAGATGCACCCTTCTCATAGTCCCATTGTCGAGTTTGAAGTTGACAAACTTATCAGGGGCCAACTTTGTTAAGGAGGTATAGTACCCAAAAATGGATGGCCAACATTGTACCAGTCAGGGAAAAGAACGGACAGATCAGAGTCTGTATCAGCTTCTGTGATCTCACCAATCATTGTTTAAAGGATTCTTTTCCCCTTCCTATGACGGAGCTCTTGATTGATGCTACAGCTGGAATCGAAGCCCTCTCTATCATGGATGGTAACTCCAGGTATTATCATATCCAGATGTCCCCTGAGGATAAATATTCCACCAATTATTGGGCACCCTAAGGTACTTTCCTTTATGATTTTATGCACTTCGGCCTGAAGAATGCAGGTGACACATATCAGCGAGCCATGCACCACATATTCAAGCAGATCCTCAGGACATTGGTGGAGTGCTTTGTGGATGATCTGGTGGTCAAATCTCGTCAGTGCTAGGACCGTGTCTAGGATCTTGAGAAATTCTTTGTCTTCCTTTATTCCCTCCACCTGATGATGAACCCATTGAAGTGTGCTATTGGGATCTCCCCTGGCAGGTTCCATGGATTTGTTGTCATGTACCGAGGAATCGAGATCGACTCGGAAAAGATCAATTCCATCAGCCAAATGCATCCACCAAGTAATATTAGGGAGCTTCAAGGTTTCCAAGGCCACTTGGCCTACAAACTCAGATTCATTGCGAATTTGGTTGGAAAGTTTCAGCCCTTCTCTCGCCTCATGAAAAAGGGATCCTCTTATGAGTGGGACGAGGAGTTCCAGACTGCCTTTGAGGAAATAGAACAGTATCTGCTCTATCTTCTGGTCTTGATGCCACCAGTCTCCGAGAAGTCGTTGGTCCACTATGTCACTGCCTTGGAATAGTCCCTTGGTGACCTTCTTTCCCATAAAAACAATGACGGTACATAGAACAATCTCTACTACCTCAGTGGCAAGATCCTTGATATGGAGACTAAATACTCCCCCATCGAGAAGAGCTTCCTTACGCTCGTATTCACTGTACAAAAATTGTGACATTACCTGCAGCACCACAAGGTATAGCTGGTGTCTCTAGTAGACCCATTGAAGTACATCCTAATCCATCCCATGTTTACTAGCCGACTAGCGTGGTGGGAGGTAATCCTCCAGTAGTTTTACATCAGTTTCGTGCCTCGGAAGGCTATTAAGGGGTAGACATTGGCCAATTTCCATACTTCCCATCCATCCCCCACTAACCGATCCTTGGACTTGGATTTTCCTAATGAGGAAATCCTCTCAGTCAATCATACTGCCCCATGTTGGCATATTCACATTGATGGTGCCTCCTGGAGCCCCACTGGTAGGAGTCTCAATGATCCTACACTCAATAAAGCAGGCCTCGGTATTATTTTTGTTATCCCAGTGCAATCCATTCTACCATATTCATTGCTGCCATCAAAATTTTCACCAACAATGATGCAGAGTATCAGGCCCTCGTTACTATTGTTGAGCTAGCCCTCGAGATCGATGTGGCCCATTTACATGTGAAAGGGGACTCTGAGCTAGTCATTAATCAGATCAACGACGACTATGTTGTCTGGAAGCCAGAGCTCGTACCATTTTTGGAGTGCAATCTCCAGCAAATGGGCTTGTTCCCTTCTCGACCATAGGTTACCCATGTCCCTAGGTCAAAGAAAGGTCGAGCAGATGCTTTGTCCAACTTAGCTACATCACTTTCAAAGCCCGAACAAGATGATATGATTATCCATGAGGCACATCAGTGAGTCATAGCTCTTGTTACCTCGGATGGTGATGACGGCCCATAGGTAATCCATATTACTGTCGGCACCTCTGTGTCAGGACCCCCAGGTCATCCGGATGTAGTGATAGAAATGTTTTTTGATTAGAGGATACCCTTGGTTGAATACCTCCAAAACGGTAATCTCCCCATAGACCGGGATGAGTGCGACTGAATCCTACACCGCACACAAAATTTTACCCTCTATAGTGGTCTCAGCCTTGACCCAATCCTCTATAAGCATGGGCTTGATGATGTACTCCTATGTTCCATTCAGGGGGTTGAGATTCCATAGGTCATGAATGAAGTTCACGCCGGTTCCTGCGATGCCCATTAGGCTGGCCCAAAACTGTCTCACCAGATCCATAGATTAGGGTATTTTTGGCCCTCTATGATCCAAGACTGCATCAAGTTCTCCAAGAGGTTCCATGTATGCCAAGTTCATGTTAACATTGTGCATAGGCCACCAGAGCCTCTCCACACTACCAATTACTCTGGTCCATTTGTAGTTTTGGGATTAGATGTCGTAGAACCATATTTTCCAGTAACGGCTCATCAATGCAGGTTCATTCTGACCACTACGGATTTATTCTCCAAGTGGGAAGAGACAATTTCGATCAAGGAAGTCAAGGCCCATTCTATCATTGACTTCATGAGTTCTAATATCATCCATTGGTTTTGATTTACTCATGCTTTCCTCACCAATAACAACACCAACATACGAGTAGTCAAGTTGAAAAAGTTGTAGTCCAAGTACAACATCTGCTCTAACCATAACTCCTGTTATCACACGCAAGTGAATGGGTAGATTGAGGTGTTCAATAAAACCCTCTATAACATCATACAGAAAATGGTTGGTCAGAACAGGAAGAGCTGGCCGGATAAGCTCCCCAATTCCCTCTGGTCTTATCGGACGACGAAGCATAATTCCACCTAGGTGACCCCATATTCCCTGGTGTATGGAACTGAGGCCATCCTGCCCATCGAGATTTAGTTTTCCTCATTGCTCACATCATTATATGACTAGAAAGCTCCGAATAGAGTTGTTGAAATAAATCTAGCAGAATTGGAAGCAAATGATGATAATAGGCTTAGTGCATAGCACAACCTAGAAAGGTATAAGAGCAGGATGGCTTGAGCCTTCAACAAGAAGGTCCACCTTCACAGTTTCCTAAAAGGCGACTTGGTTCTAGCTCTGAGAACACCAATGATACCTGGTAAAAACCCACTCAAGTTGGAATCCAAAAGGGATGGAACTTTCATTTTTCATAACGTTTTCCCCAATGGATCATACTCTCGGGTGACCGTGGATGGTGAACGTATAACTCCTCCCACCAATACCAAGTTCCTCAAGAAATACTTTGCATGACCTATATGGCCATGCATGACCTTAAAATTTCAGTCCTGTATGACCCTAAACAACATGCCAGTCCAGCATGACTTTAAACTGTATCGTCCTGCATGATGTTAATCTCACAAATTCCTCCATGACGTTAAACTGCACCTTTCACAACTACATATGGCTTGATTCCCATCCTTATAGTATATGTAGGACCTCCCAATCATTTAGATTTCGGGTCCAGCCCCATCTCCTAGAGATCCCTTGGACACCAAGGCCCTTTAGCTTGTTCCCTTCCATGAGAGGGATATATTGGTGTGGTACAAGGTTATGCCCTCCTTCACACTGGGTTTGTTGCAACTGGGCCATGCCCCCCCCCCCTTCTCATGGGATTTCTCCCTCTCTTTGTTCTATACTCATCTGGGAAAATTTTCCGCTCTCATGTGGATCCCCTCGAACCATTTTAGTTGTTCACCGATGTGTCTAAGAGTACTCTGGTCTAGGACCTGGTGTGTCGGATTCAACATGGGAATGTTCCATTCACTTTTCAGGCTTCATGTTCCCCTTCATTTGGGCTCCCATTATCATTAACACCCAAAGGGACCCCCAAAATGGAATGGAAGATAGGCCTAAGGGCCCTCATACCATTATGGGCCAATGTCCCCGGGGGTTTCAAAAAAAATTGATACAAGTCACGCATTGTGAATACGGTCAGCGGTCGATGCTCATTTGGTTGTCCCCATTTTAGGCTAATGCAACATGGATACTGTGTTGTGAACATGGTCAGCAGTAATCCTCTGTCGGCACGCTAGCCCCTTTAGGACTTGAATGATGGTTACATGATTCACATTATGTTCCACCCCATCATGTCTAGGTAAAATTTCAACACTCTTGGCACTGTCCCACAGTGCACCTCTGCACGTTAGAGGGACAAAGATGCAATACAACGTTCTTCGGGGCTCCCACAGTCCGAGCTATAAGACCATAAACTGAGATCTTCTCTAAGAACCCTATTCTGTAAGATTATCATCGTCATGGAATATGTAGGATCACCTGGACATCGCATTTCCGGGACCATCTCAGCTAGGAGCTAGCTTCTACTTCACCTTATCCTATGACCCTTACTGGCCTCTTGGCCCGAGGTTCCTTTCTTGGGGTTGTGCACAGTGATGATGTAGACCTCGTCCTCATTCACGTCGGGTATGCCTTATCATTTCATGCACATTCCTTCATGTCCAAGCCATATGACTTTAAACTATGCTATCTGGTCCCATCACATGACCCTAAGTTCTGATAAAATCTTCCCGGCTGCACAATGCAAAACGGCACTGCATTGTGATGACCTCATCATAGGGGACATCACATTGGGTATCGGTCATCCACCATACCATTTTTCAAAGCCTGTATATGGCTTGATTTTTTTGGGCGATGCTGGGAATTTCTCCGCGAGCCATGTTGCTTAAAAAACCATTCACCTTTAAGGACAAACAAGATACATCAAATTCTGCTACTTTTGGTGTGAGGGCCAAATCTGCACACCCCTTTCATCCTTTTCACTAGTACCTTATCATGCCACCCCTCAGAACTATGTACGGAATGATTCTCATTCTCATTAGATACGTAGGAATGCCTAGTCACTTCCCCATGGGCCCAAAATACCTTTAATGTTCGGTCCCTTGACCTAAACACTTCCTCAAGGAACACATGGAAATTGTGACTTATGTACTCATTCACGTCGGGTTTCATAATCACCTTACAATGTGTCCCCTGCATTCCTTACTGATCCTGGGTCCGATTTCTAAGACCTTAAACTAAGACCCTTTTCAAAACTACGTATGGCTTGAATCCCATTCTTATGGGATATGTAGGAATGCCCAGGCATTTTTTCTTGGGTCTATCCCCAGGAATCCCAAATCCCATCTTTTATCACTATCGGCCCCTTGGCCTGACCCCTTGGGGAGTTTTGTAACTGCATCATTTTCCCTGAACAAGTTTGGGATGCCCGATAGTGTCATTGGAGAGTGACATATCCCTCACTAGAGAGGTCCTATTTAAAATTAGGAGTGATCCATGATCAGATTAATGTGACCAACTAATGTGTTTCCATCATGGTGGCATAATTTCAAGAGTGTAGGATTCTATATAAACAAACCACCACTTCACCTTCCACACTTTTCATTCCCTTTATTCGAACCCTCATCCTATTTCACTTTTGAAGGGACCCCCTAATAGTAAGGATGATCAGCTTATGGTTCGCCAGCTATCTTGGGCCAATGTTCCGGAAAACTGATGGATGATACTTTGAGTGAGGTCCCATGTTTTGAACATGGTCAGTGGTTAACCCTCATTTTTTGCCCTCATTTCAGGATAACACAATTGGGATGTTGTTTTTCGAACACGGTCCAAAGTTGTCCTTTATTGCCACACCCCTCCCACAGTGTTCCGTATTTGGGGTAACATGATTCACATTTTTCATTTCCCTATGTTCGGACTTATTCTAATTCCCCTGGCATTTCCCCGCTTATGAGCTAGAGCACATTAAGAAGATGAAACATCGATCGGTATGAGGTCTTATTCCTTTGATCAGGCCTCCCTCATCTCCTTGTAAATATATATTTGTATCTTGAATGCCTGAATCATGGTTGACGCTCTCATTATCAGACTAAGTGATAGTATGATAATAACTTGTTCCTCACATCGGATATGACCCACATGAGCTTAGGAATGGATTGATATTTATTTCGGGATTATGTGTGATTATGTTAAACCAAGGGGACAAGTAAATAAATTTGTCCATACATAAAGTTCAAAATAAGAAGCAGTAAGGTGAAGTAAGTTTATGAGTTTTTCCAAAACATGTCCCCTAAGGGTCAGATTCCTGGATGGATTGTTCCAATGCCGCTACCTTTTTCTAGTGGCCTCTAGGACTTCTTCCCACCCTCGGAGGACCCTCCCTTCATCAATGACCGTGTAGTGTGGTTCACTTACCCAAGCTCGTGCTCGCGCCTATTCGGTTTGAAGTTGAGTCATCTGGTGACTCGCTTCCACTAGTTTCTCTTTGGCATATGACAGTTGGGCCCTCAACTGCTCTACGAGCTCAGAACAGTTTGTAATGAATATCTCCTTTTCTTTCACCTATTATACGATGCATCAGACCTCCTGCTCCACCTTCAGAAAATATCAGGTACTCCTGGACTCCTCCCAACACGAGGTGACGTCGAAGCGTCGGCTACTCTCACGCAACTACTTGTCCATGCATTCACGAACCATAGAGTGAAGGCAATGAGAATATGTCCCTCTAGCACACATGAAACTCAACCAGGTATAGAGTGATCTCATCCGCATCAGCCATTCCGTCTGAGGATGACATAGTGTAACGCCCCGACCCCAGCTACCCAGAGTCGGTGCATTACTTCGTAACATTGGCATGATCACAAAAGATCAAGTCTCGAAAGACCGATTAGTTTAGTAGCCTTAGAAACAGTAGATACATTTATAAATGTTACATTACAACATAAGGTGGAAAACTACAATAACAAAGTCTCCATAGTCCACACTCATATCCTCTTCTGACTATCCCTGCAATTCATTCATAAAATACTTCTTCACATCCTGGAAAATATTAAAACATTGAAAGGGGTGAGCTCAGATGCTCAGTAAGGATAACAATATTGAGGAAGCTTTCATAAATAAACATAAACATTTAAGGCAATGTATAAATAAAACAAAATCCTTTTAAACATGAACATCAACATAATATGGAAAAAGTAAAATGAGATAATTCCATTTACTTCTTCACATGGATATTCTACTGGTCGAATAATCACATGCAATATCAATAACCACTTTCATAATGATGGAATGCATAATTCCAGACTATCATAACCACGTAGTCAAGGCCTCGTGCCAAGACCACAAATAAGATTTTGTCAAGGCCTTGTGCCAAGACACTAGTTTGTCTCATGATACCTACCGATTCATCGAGGAGCTATAGCGGGCTCCACCCATCACTTATTATGTCCAATGCATTCCTCATATGAATAGGTTTAAATATATCATAAACTATAACATAATCGTATCACATAAAACATGGATAAAGGAAACAAAATATTTCCACATTTCAATCACAAGATATCAATACAACACATTGATATAATAAAAATGATTTCAAAACCATTTTCAATACCAAAATAAAATAAAGTTAAAACTTTGTATTTATTTTTCATTAAAAAAACGTGATGGCTTGTAGAGGAAGCCGAAACTCAAATAATGGTCACGGCGGCGGAGAAGTCATTATCGCCGCATATGTATGGAAAGAAAAGCATTCCCTTTTTGTCGTTTAGTAAAATGATTCGTATAAAAAATATTCCTTTTCAGTAAACGTAAAAGTCAAAGGGGTTTATACACCGTATAAAAGAAAGTTGTGTATAAAACCAAATATGCCTCAATGAAAGGAGATTGAGACGAAGTCCTTAAAAAGATAATTTTTAAAATAAAATAGATCTATTATGTGTATTCACTATAGGTACACATAAAGAAAGTAAAAATACAAAATAGTACATAATAATATCATGACATAATTTGAAAGTAGGAGATTAACCCAAAGAATGGAAGTTGGGTTAAGAAGTTCCCTTAACTCGTGTCCGACTTGACTCAACCGTTCCTTAACATCCTGAATAATAAAATGGAGTGAATATATACCTTATTAGAACCATTTCCAATTTCATTATCCTTTTTATATCACTTATTACAATGTTATGAACATTATGTAATTATTTAAGTTAATAACGGTCGTTTTGTCGATCATTGGTACTTGAGTCAACAATAAACGTCTTATAATTACAAGTTGTTCATGTGGTGAAATATCCATTATATGCAGAATTATATTCATGATGTAGATATCATATATATCATGTATATCCAGTATATACATTCATTCATAATATTACGTAACATTTAGAGGTAAGAAATGAAATGCACCATTCATGGTGACGGTAAGTCGTACGTACGCATGAACGCTACTTTCATTTCTATTTCGTATTTAATGGAATGAAATCATAATGATATAAATGTATAATATAATTCCAGTATAATATAGAATATAATACCATTTACTCCATCCTTTATACATCCCACATATGGTATTAACGATTCAAATCACTTTGAGGGGGCGGTAGTCCGCACATCCTAAAATGAACATATCGCGTTTACCCATAATGGAAACCATAAAGGTATGATATAGATGAAAAATACAAAATAATAAGGAAAACAAAAACATAATATTTATCATATATAAAAATAGTGTCATCATAATGGCCACCATTAGAGGGGTTATATGAGTGTTGAACAATCATCGTTTCGTGAGGCAAAAATTCGCCATCCACAAAAACAGTATGTTCATTAACCATTAGATGTAGGTGTGTGTAAGTGTAGCTCGAATACTTATTATAAAAAAATCCTAGTATATTTAGGATACTGGTTTTGTTACAAAAGAAATTAATAAAAAGTGTTTAGGGGGTTGGAGAAGAAAAATAAAACAAAACAACATTAGAGAAGACATTACCTTAAAATCGGGTAACTCTTTTTGATTTGATCCAAAGGCTTCCTTGGGAAGAGTTCTACCCAAAGTGAGGCTTCTAGGAGTAAGATGGGGAAGTTGGGAGAGTATTTGGGTAGAGGTTGTCCGATCCAAATGGCTTGAAAGTGTGAATGCGGTGTTAGAGGTGGGGGCCTTTTATAAGTGGAGAGGAGGGGCACTCTTGGAAAGTAATGAAATGTTACTTTATTATACAATGCTTTTCGGATTCTAAAGGTCCCAAACATATATAATTCGAGTATAAGGTGATAAGGGTTCAAAATATCCTCACCCAATTGGTTTTTGACAAGTGTAAGTCTTAGATTTTACATTATCCTATCATTTCATTTAAATCATTAATTAATGAGGTAATCGCTGCATCATCATGGTGTCATAAATAACTTAATTTATTTAATGTCTAAAAATTATAAGAAAACTATCATGATGTAGGAAATATTTTTATCTTTCTAATGAATATTTATAGTAAAAAATATGACTTGTATAACCCCATTTAAAAATTATTTTAGTAAAACAACTTATGTTTGTGACATTTTTATTTTAACTTTAAATAAAAGTTATTTATGTCATTTTCCTACCAAAGTGGCTACATGGGGTCCTCAAGTTGACCCATGTATTGTCTTGGTCGTCCATGACTCATCCAATAGGGGTAGGACAAGTGTACAGGTCATTTCATATTATTATAACATTATCTTTCCCTTAAATTACACTAATTACCTTTAATCGCGATTAATTAAACTTAAATGTTACTATTCATCAAAAAATTATTTTAATCACATTGAACCACATTTTACTTTCTAATGACAACCATGTATGTTGGATTTTTGAAAATAAAATCACAGAAGTCGTAATATTTCACTTAAATGAAAAAAAATCAGTTATTTAACTACCACTTAGTGGTTTCACTATTCATCAAAAATTGATGTTTTTCAGAATAGTGCCAAAATTTACCATAAGCTATAATTGATATTCTGAATTCAAAAAAAAATTCTATTTTGAAAAATTCCAAACATATAAGTTGCATTAATTATTTTTATAATTAATTCCCGCTGTCGCAACAAATAGCGTGTTTTTAAGAAACAATATATATCAAAAGATTGGCAATTGTTTATGTCCAATGTCAATGTTAAATAAATTCTAATGACCACCATTGGATTAAATTGTAAAAATATATTCAAATGATACTTTAAAAACACTCAATAGTATAATTTATCACTATAAAATATTTTGAATAAAAAAGTTGTTTTTAAGTATTTTTCACTATTCATCAAAAAATGGAAGTTTACAAAAAATTCAACTTAGGATAACTTTGATATTACGAATAAAAAAATGAAGTCCACTTTGAAATAAAAAATTTCTATAATTTTAAAATGTGGTTATTAGTATTCATAACAGCTACTTTGATTAGTCGCAATGTGTTAGAACTCGATGTTGCGTACAATGCAAGCTATTGCATTATTGAATGAGAAGCGTATCGTGAAAGCTCAGGGTGTTACATTCTCCCCTCCTTCAATAAATTTTGTCCTCGCAATTTGAAAATTTTTTTTGAATATAAAAGGTTGAAAATAGAAAATACTTTTGTGGAAAACCCACATCGGAAATAAGGTTAATAAAAATATAACTTTAAAAGAAATAAAGACAAGTACAAAGGTCACCGATATAGCCCATACTAGGATTCTATGAAAATATGGATATGGATGAAAAACAAACCATCAAGGTCTGATGGAGAGTTGTAGAAAACTGGATTAGGAGAAAGTTAACCACAACAAAATCACAAACTTGTGATTGGTTAAACGATCATTGAATCCCCATTTGGAGAAGTTAACCAACAACGTTTTTGTTTTAAGTTAACTTTGATAAAGTTGAGGAGTTTATTTTGGAGATTTACTAAGAACGTAAGGGAATATACATACTTGTCATGTAGACTTTCATTCATAAAATTTTTTTTACCACAAACCCATCACTCACTCTAAAAGGTAATAGAACTCCAAAATATTCTATTTATCATAATTCTATAAGGTTCCAAATATTAACACATACCATTTAGATTAGTAAAACTATTTTGTAATAACCAGGGAATTTCTTTAGGCTAGTGGTAGGTAATAAAGGCTTGTCGCACTATGGTTGTGGGTTTGATTCCTGCAGCTTTGTCCGACACGACGGGTTATGCCCCACCCTGCAGGTTGTCCTTTTCCAAAAAATATAGTATTATAGTATTCCAAAAATAATCTTCAGAAATGTTTTAACCTTAAACAACACTATTCAAAGTTCAACTTAATCCATCCCAACATTAATAGTTATCCAAAATACCTATGTCCAAACTTTCTCTAAAAGGTCTCTTAATTCCAAAATCAATTTATCAGATTCCCCAAACAAAGTAAAGTTTCTCTTATTGTCACATACTAAAAATATGATTACCTTTATCATATTAAAACCTTACTGAAGCAACAAGTACTGCAGTACAATCCTTATATATATATCACATTATTCTAATAACCAGAATATAATCCATGAGTCCTAAATCACCAATACATTAATTATTCTGCTTCAACTGTAGTAACAGCATAAGATTGTCCTTGATCCCTCGGCCTTTTCTAAGGTAATTTTCCCTGACACTTAGGACATTAATTTTCATAATGACCCATTTCTCTACAATTGTAGCATTCAACATTGATAGCCTCTTTCTTTCCTTTGCAATCACGTGCCTTGTGACCTTTTTCTCCAGATTTATAACAAACTCTGATTCCTTTTATGCATGTACCAGGGTGATTCTTCCCACAATTATCAAATAATGGAAAATCCTTCTTTCCCTTTTTCCCTTTATCTGTCTCTTGTTCCATAGTTCTCTTCTTCTCTTGATTTACTTTATTGTCATAAGATTTAGAGAATTCCTTTTCTGTCTTCATAGCACACGAGACAATATCTTCGTATGTCGAGAAGGTTTGTGAGACTAAAGCTCAACGGAGAAATGGTTTTAACCCATCAAAAAACAATCAATCTTACTTCTTGGGTTACGTATATAATCTGCTGCATGCCTCACTAGCCTTGTAAAGTTAGCCTCATACTTTGTGACATTCTCATCCTCCTTTTGTCTCAGACTCAGAAATTGCCTTTCCATATATGTTCGATGGTCATGTGGATAGTATTTTTTCTATGAAAAGCTCTTTGAACTCTCTCCATTCCATACTTGATACTTCTTCATCTTCATTTGTATTTTAAATCAGCGACCACCATTGATCAGCATCTCCAGTGAGGCGGTAGACTGCCATGACAACCTTCTCCCTTTCGCTACACCACAAGGCACAGAATATTTTCTCTAAGGAGTTTATCCATTGATCAGCTACTAATGGATTTGTACCCCCATTAAATGTTGGCGGTTGTTGCCTCATGAAGCGGTCTAACATTGATCCTCCACGTTGTGGATCAGGGTGATCCATACGAGTAAGGTTATTATTCATAACCTGAGTGTGTTGTCCCAGTATGGTAATATGTTGATCAGTACCAGTTGTATCTCCAGATCCACAATAATTATCTTGAGCAGGAGGGAAATCCCTACACGGAGTGCGTGCATTGATACGATTTCCATTCCTTCCACTCGGTGCCATTTCTAAACAATGGCATAAACTAGATTAGTTTATGAATCAAAATACATAATTCCATACTTGTAAAATACTTAACATAAATTGAACTATTTATGGATATAATCCATAATCATAAAAAAAATTCTTTGAGAAAGTATATACTCATAACCCTTCATAGTGGTTTGTAAAGAAAATGAGAATTATCCTAAGCATATCCCCCAGGAGTGTTGTAACCAAGAGTGCAGCAATGCCCGTTGTCTGCACCAGTTCCCGTTCGAGTCTAGCTCAAAGAGGTGTTTTCAGGTTTTACCCCTAGGTACATCTGTGCCAGAGCCACCTCTACCTGCTTGTATCCAGACAGGGATGTATTGCTCGGAAAACTCACAAAATCTCTATAATACCAAAATTCTAGGAAGTTCTTCTATACTAATCCTCAAAGTCTATCTTTGGTCTATGTTCTCTAATAAGAGTTTATCTAAATCTAGCTTCCAAGGTTAGTACTAAACTGCCTCTGATAACAACTGTAACGCCCCGACCCCAGCTACCCAAGGTCGGTGCATTACTTCATAACATTGGAATGATCACAAAAGATCCAGTCTCGAAAGACCGATTAGTTTATTAGCCTTGGAAACACTAGATACATTCATAAATGTTACATTACAACATAAGGTGAAAAACTACAATAACAAAGTCTCCCTAGTCCACACTCATATCCTCTTCTGACTATCCATGTAGGTCATTCATAAAATACTTCCTCACATCCTGGAAAATATTAAAACATTGAAAGGGGTGAGCTCAGATGCTCAGTAAGGATAACAATATTTCGGAAGCTTTCAAAAATAAACATAAACATTTAAGGCAATGTATAACTAAAACAAAAGCCTTTTAAACTTGAACATCAACATAATATGGCAAAAGTAAAATGAGATATTGTCATTTACTTCTTCACATGGATATTCTACTGGTCGAATAATCACATGCAATATCAATAACCACTTTCATAATGATGGAATGCATAATGCCAGACTATCATAACCATGTAGTCAACGCCTCGTGCCAAGACCACAAATAAGATTTTTTGAAGGCCTCGTGCCAAGACACTAGTTTGTCTCATGAGACCTACTGATGCATCGAGGAGCTATAGCGGGCTCCACCCGTCACTTATTAATTCCAAAGCATTCCTCATCTGAATAGGTTTAAACATATCATAAACCATAACACAATCGTATCACATAAAACATGGATAAAGGAAACATAAAATTTCCACATTTCAATCACAAGATATCAATACAAGACATTGATATAATAAAAATTCTTTCAAAACCATTTTCAATACCAAAATAAAAGAAATTTAAAACATTGTATTTATTTTTCATTAAAAAAATGTGATGGCTTGTAGAGGAAGCCGAAACTCAAATAATGGTCACGACGGTGGAGAAGTTGTTGTCACCACATATGTACAGAAAGAAAAATATTCCCTTTTTGTCTTTTAGTAAAACGCTTCATATAAAAAATATTCCTTTTGAATAAATGTAAAAGTCAAAGGGGTTTATACACCGTATAAATGAAAGTTGTGTATAAAACCAAATATGCCTTAATGAAAGAAGATTGAGACGAAGTCCTTAAAAAGATAATTTTTAAAATAAAATAGATCTATTATGTTTATTCACTATAGGTACACATAAAGAATGTAAAAATACAAAATAGGACATAATAATATCATGACATAATTTGAAAGTAGGAGATTAACCCAAAGAATGGAAGTTGGGTTAAGAAGTTCCCTTACCTCGTGTCCGACTTGACTCAACCGTTCTTTAACCTCCTAAATAATAAACTAGATTTAATATCAACCTTATTAAGAACCATTTTCAATTTCATTATCCTTTTTATATCACTTATTACAATGTTATGAACATTATGTAATTATTTAAGTTAATAACGGTCGTTTTGTCGATCTTTGGTACTTGAGTCAACAATAATCTTCTTATAATTACATGTTGTTCATGTGGTGAAATATCCATTATATCCAGAATCATATTCATGATTCAGATATCATATATATCATATATATCTAGTATATACATTCATTCATAAAATTACGTAACATTTAGAGGTAAGAAATGAAATGCACCGTTCATGGGGACGGTAAGCCGTACGTACGCATGAACGCTACTTTCATTTCTATTTCGTATTTAATGGAATGACATCATAATGATATAAATGTATAATATAATTCCAGTATAATATAGCATATAATACCATTTACTCCATCCTTTATACATCTCACATATGGTATTAACGATTCAAATCACTTTGAGGGGGCGGTAGTCCGCACTTCCTAAAATTAAAAATATCCCGTTTACCCATAATGGAAGCCGTAAAGGTAAGACATAAATGAAAAATACAAAATCATAAAGAAAAAAACATAATATATATCATATATAAAAATAGTGTCATCATAATGGCCACCATTAGAGGTGTTATATGAGTGTTGAACAATCATCGATTTGTGAGGCAAAAATTCCCCATCCACAGAAACAGTATGTTCTTTAACCATTAGATGTAGGTGTGTATAAGTGTAGCTCGAATCCTTATTATAACAACATCCTAGTATATTGAGGATACTGGTGTTTTTACAGAAGAAATTAATAAAAAGTGTTTATGGGGTTGGAGGAGAAAAATAAAACAAAACAACATTAGAGAAGACATTACCTTAAAATCGGGTAACTCTTTTTGATTTGAGCCAAAGGCTTCCTTGGGAAGAGTTCTGCCCAGAGTGAGGCTTCTAGGAGTAAGAGGGGGAAGTTGGGAGAGAATTGGGGTAGAGGTTGGCTGATCCAAATGGCTTGAAAGTGTGAATGAGGTGTTAGAGGTGGGGGCCTTTTATAAGTGGAGAGGAGGGGCACTCTTGGAAAGTAATGAAATGTTACTTTATTATACAATGCTTTTCGTATTATAAAGGTCCCACACTAATATAATTCGAGGATAAGGTGATAAGGGTTCGAAATCTCCACACCCAATAGGTTTTTGACAAGTGTAAGGCTTAGATTTTACATTATCCTTTCATTTTATTTAAATCATTAATTAATGAGGAAATCACTGCATCATCATGGTGTCATAAATAACTTAATTTATTTAATGTCTAAAAATTATAAGAAAAATATCATAATGTAGGAAATATTTGTATCATTCTAATGAATATTTATGGTCAAAATATGACTTGTATAACCCCATTTTAAAATTTTTTTAGTAAAAAAACTTATGTTTGTGACATTTTTATTTTAACTTTAAATAAAAGTTATTTATGTCATTTTCCTACCAATGTGGCTCCATGTGGTCATAAAGTTGACCCATGTATTGTCTTGGTCGGCCATGAGTCATCCAATAGGGGTAGGACAAGCTTACAGGTCATTTCATATTATTATAACATTATCTTTACCTTAAATTACACTAATTACCTTTAATCGCGAATAATTAAACTTAAAAGTTACTATTCACCAAAAAATTATTTTAATCACATTGAACAACATTTTACTTCCTAATGACAACCATGTATGTCGGATTTTTGAAAATCAAATCACAGAAGTGGTAATATTTCACATAAATGAAAAAAAATCAGTTATTTAACTACCACTTAGTGGTTTCACTATTCATCAAAAATTGAAGTTTTTCAGAATAGTGCCAAAATTTTACCCTAAGCTATAATTGATATTCTGAATTCAAAAATAATGTCTATTTTGCAAAATTCCAAACATATAAGTTGCATTAATTAATTTTATAATTATTTCCTGATGTCGCAACAAATAGCGTGTTTTTAAGAAACAATATATATCAAAAGATTGGAAATTGTTTATGTCCAATTTCAATGTTAAATTAATTCTAATGTCAACCATTATATTAAATGGTAAAAATATATTCTAATGATAATTTAAAAACACTCAATAGTATAATTTATCAATATTAATTATTTTGATTAAAAATGTTTTTTTATGTATTTTTCACTACTCATAAAAAAATGGAAGTTTACAAAAAATGCAACTTAGGATAACTTCGATATTATGAATACAAAAATGAAGTCCACTTTGAAATATATAATTTCTATAATTTTAAAATTTTGTTACTACTATTCATAATGGCTACTTTTATTAGTTGCGGTGTGTTAGAATTAGATGTTGTGTACAATGCAAGCTATTTCATTATTGAATGAGAAGAATATCGTGAGAGCTCAGGGTGTTACATTATCCCCTCCTTCAATAAATTGTGTCCTCGCAATTTGAAATTTTTCTTTGAAAATAAACGGTTGAAAATAGAAAATACCTTTTTGGAAAACCCACATCGGAAATAAGGTTAATAAAAATATAACTTTAAAAGAACAAAAGATAAGTACAAAGGTCACCGAGATAGCCCATACTATGATTCTATGAAAATATTGATATGGAAGAAAAGAAAACCATCAAGGTCTGATGGAGAGTGGCAGAAAACTAGATTAGGAGAAAGTTAACCACAAGAAAATCACAAACTTGTGATTGGTTAAACGATCATTGAATCCCCAGTTGGAAAAGTTAACCGACAATGTTTTTGTTTTAAGTTAACTTTGATAAAGATGAGGAGTTTATTTAGGAGATTTACTAAGAACGTAAGGGAATATACATACTTGTCATGTAGACTTTCATTCATAAAATTATTTTTACCACAAACCCATCTTTCACTCTAAAAGGTAATAGAACTCAAAAATATTCCATTTATCCTAATTGTATAATCTTCCAAATATTAACACATACCATTTAGATTAGTAAAACTATTTTGTAATAACCAGGGACTTTCTGTATGCTAGTGGTAGGTAATAAAGGCTTGTCACACTATGGTTGTGGGTTCGATTCCTGCAGCTTTGTCCGACGCGACGGGTTATGCCCCACCCTACAGGTTGTCCTTTTCCTAAAAATATAGTATTATAGTATTCCAAAAATAATCTTCAGAAATTTTTTAACCTTCAACAATACTATTCAATGTTCAACTTAATCCATCCCAACATTTATAGTTATCCAAAATACCTCTGTCCAAACATTCTCTAAAAGGTCTCTTAATTCCAAAATCAATTTATCAGATTCCCCAAACAAAGTAATGTTTTTCTTATTATCACATACTAAAAATATGATTACCTTTATCATATTAAAACCTTAATGAAACAACAAGTACTACAGTACAATCCTTATATATATCACATTATTCTAATAACCAGAATATAATCCATGATTCCAAAATCACCAATACATTAATTATTCCGCTTCAACTATAGTAACAGCATAAGATTGTCCTTGATCCCTTGTCCTTTTCTGAGGTAAGTTTCCCTGACACTTAGAACATTCATTTTCATAATGACCCATTTCTCTACAATTGTAGCATTCAACATTGATAGCCTCTTTCTTTCCTTTGCAATCACGTTCCTGGTGACCTTTTTCTCCACATTTATAACAAACTCCCATTCCTTTTAGGCAAGTACCAAGGTGATTCTTCCCACAATTATCACATAATGGAAAATTCTTCTTTCCCTTTTTCCCTTTATCTGTCTCTTGTTCCACAGTTCTCTTCTTCTCTTGATTAACTTTATTGTCATAAGATTTATAGAATTCCTTTTCTGTCTTGATAGCACAGGAGACAATGTCTTCATATGTCGACAAGGTTTGGGAGACTAAAGCTCGTCAGAGAAATGGTTTTAACCCATCAAAGAAACGATCAATCTTACCTCTTGGGTTACGTATATAATCTGATGCATGCCTCACTAGCCTTATAAATTTAGCTTCATACTTTGCAACATTCTCATCCTCCTTTTGTCTCAGACTCAGAAATTGCCTTTCCAAATCTGCTCGACGCTCATGTGGAAAGTATTTTTCTAATAAAATCTCTTTGAACTCTCTCCATTCCATACATGATACTTCTTCATCTTCCTTTGTATTTTGAATCAGAGACCACCATTGATCGGCATCTCCAGTGAGGCGGTAGACTGCCATGACTACCTTCTCTCTTTCTCTACTCCCCAAGGCATGGAATATTTTCTCTAAGGGGTTTATCCATTGCTCAGTTACTAATGTATTTGTACCCCCATTAAATGTTGGCAGTTGTTGCCTCATGAAGCGTTCTAACATTGATCCTCCAGGTTGTGGATCAGGGTGATCCATACGAGTAATGTTATTATTCATAACCTGAGTGAGCTGTCCCGGTATGGTAACAAGTTGATCAGCACCTGTTGTATCTCCTGATCCACAATAATTATAAGGAGCAAGGGGCAATCTTTACACGGAGTGCGTGCATTGATACGGTTTCCATTCCTTCCACTAGGCACCATTTCTAAACAATGGCATAAACTAGATTAGTTTATGAATCAAAATACATAATTCCATACTTGTAAAATACTTAACATAAATTGAACTATTTATGGACATAATCCATAATCATAAAAATGTTTTCTTTGAGAAAGTATATACTCATAACCCTTCATAGTGGTTTGTAAAGAAAATGAGAATTATCCTAAGCATATCCCCTGGGAGTGTCGTAACCAAGGGTACAGCAAGGCCCGTTGTCATGCACTTGTTCTCATTTGAGTCTAGCTCAAAGCGGTGTTTTCTGGTTTTACCCCTAGGTACATCTGTGCCAGAGCCACCTCTACCTGCTCGTATCCATACAGGGATGTATTGCTCGGAAAACTCACAAAATCTCTATAATACCAAAATTCTAGGAAGTTCTTCTATACTAATCCTCAAAGTCTATCTGTGGTCTATGTTCTCTAATCAGAGTTTATCTAAATCTAGATTTCAAGGTTAGTACTAAACTGCCTCTGATACCAACTATAATGCCCCGACCCTAGCTACCCAGAGTCGGTGCATTACTTCGTAACATTGGGATGATCACAAAAGATCATGTCTCGAAAGACTGATTAGTTTAGTAGCCTTGGAAACACTAGATACATTCATAAATGTTACATTACAACATTAGGTGAAAAACTACAATAACAAAGTCTCCATAGTCCACACTCATATCCTCTTCTGACTATCCCTGCAGGTCATTCATAAAATACTTCCTCACATCCTGGAAAATATTAAAACATTGAAAGGGGTGAGCTCAGATGCTCAGTAAGGATAACAATATTGCGGAAGCATTCATAAATAAACATAAACATTTAAGGAAATGTATAAATAAAACAAAATCCTTTTAAACTTGAACATCAACATAATATGGAAAAAGTAAAATGAGACAATGCCATTTACTTCGTCACATGGATATTCTACTGGTCAAATAATCAAATGCAATATCAATAACCACTTTCATAATGATGGAATTAATAATTCTAGACTATCATAACCACGTAGTCAAGGCCTCGTGCCAAGATCACAAATAAGATTTTGTCAAGGCCTCGTGCCAAAACACTAGTTTGTCTCATGAGACCTACCGACGCATCGAGGAGCTATAGCGGGCTCCACCCATCACTTATTAAGTCCAATGCATTCCTTATATGAATAGGTTTAACCATATCATAAACCATAACATAATCATATCCCATAAAACATGGATAAAGGAAACATAAAATTTCCACATTTCAATCATAAGATATCAATACAACACATTGATATAATAAAAATGCTTTCAAAACCATTTTCAATACCAAAATAAAAGAAAGTTAAAACATTGTATTTATTTTTCATTAAAAATGTGATGGCTTGTAGAGGAAGACGAAACTCAAATAATGGTCACGGTGACGGAGAAGTCGTTGTCGCCACATATGTACTGAAAGAAAAACATTCCATTATTGTCTTTTAGTAAAAGGCTTCATATAAAAAATATTCCTTTTGAATAAACGTAAAAGTCAAAGGGGTTTATACATCGTATAAAAGAAAGTTGTGTATAAAACCAAATATGCCTCAATGAAAGAAGATTGAGACGAAGTCCTTAAAAAATAATTTTTTAAATAAAATAGATCTATTATGTGTATTCACTATAGGTACACATAAATAATGTAAAAATACAAAATAGGACATAATAATATCATGACATAATTTGAAAGTAGGAGATTAACCCAAAGAATGGAAGTTGGGTTAAGAAGTTCCCTTACCTCGTGTCCGACTTGACTCAACCGTTCTTTAACCTCCTGAATAATAAACTAGAGTTAATATCCACCTTATTAAGAACCATTTTCAATTTCATTATCCTTTTTATATCACTTATTACAATGTTATGAACATTATGTAATTATTTAAGTTAATAACGGCCGTTTTGTCGATCTTTGGTACTTGAGTCAAAAATAAACTTCTTATAATTACAAGTTGTTCATGTGGTGAAATATCCATTAAATCCAGAATTATATTCATGATTTAGATATCATATATATCATATATATCCAGTATATACATTCATTCATAATATTACGTAACATTTAGAGGTAAGAAATGAAATGCACCGTTCATGGAGAGGGTATGTCGTACGTACGCATGAACGCTACTTTCATTTCTATTTCGTATTTAATGGAATGAAATCATAATGATATAAATGTATAATATAATTCCAGTATAATATAGCATATAATACCATTTACTCCATCCTTTATACATCCCACATATGGTATTAACGATTCAAATCACTTTGAGGGGGCGGTAGTCCGCACTTCCTAAAATGAAAATATCGCGTTTACCCATAATGGAAACCATAAAGGTATGCCATAAATGAAATATACAAAATCATAAGGAAAAAAAACATAATATATATCATATATAAAAATAGTGTCATCATAATGGCCACCATTAGGGGTGTTATATGAGTGTTGAACAATCATCGTTTCGTGAGGCAAAAATTCTCCATCCACAGAAACAGTATGTTCTTTAACCATTAGATGTAGGTGTGTGTAAGTGTAGCTCGAATACTTATTATAACAACATCCTAATATATTGAGGATACTGGTTTTTTTACAAAATAAATAAATAAAAAGTGTTTAGGGGGTTGGAGAAGAAAAATAAAACAAAACAACATTAGAGAAGACATTACCTTAAAATCGGGTAACTCTTTTTGATTTGAGCCAAAGGCTTCCTTGGTAAGAGTTATACCCAAAGTGAGGCTTCTAGGAGTAAGAGGTGGAAGTTGGGAGAGTATTTGGGCAGAGGTTGGCCTAGCAAAATGGCTTGAAAGTGTGAATGATGTGTTAGAGGTGGGGGCTGTTTATAAGTGGAGAGGAGGGGCACTCTTGGAAAGTATTGAAATGTTACTTTATTATACAATGCTTTTCGAATTCTAAAGGTCTCACACTTATATAATTAGATTCTAAGGTGATAAGGGTTCGAAAATCCTCACCCAATAGGTTTTTGACAAGTGTAAGTCTTAGATTGTACATTATCCTTTCATTTTATTTAAATCATTAATTAATGAGGTAATCGCTGCATCATCATGGTGTCATAAATAACTAAATTTATTTAATGTCTAAAAATTATAAGAAAACTATCATGATGTAGGAAATATTTTTATCTTTCTAATGAATATTTATATTCAAAAATATGACTTGTATAACCCAATTTAAAAATTGTTTTAGTAAAACAACTTATGTTTGTGACATGTTTATTTTAACTTTAAATAAAAGTTATTTATATCATTTTCCTACCAAAGTGGCTCCATGGGGTCCTCAAGTTGACCCTTGTATTGTCTTGGTTGGGCATGACTCATCCAATAGGGGTAGGACAAGTGTACAGGTCATTTCATATTATTATAACATTATCTTTACCTTAAATTACACTAATTACCTTTAATCGCGATTAATTAAACTTAAAAGTAACTATTCACCAAAATATTATTTTATTCACATTGAACCACATTTTACTTCCTAATGATAACCATGTATGTCGGAGTTTTTAAAATCAAATCACAGAAGTGGTAATATTTCACTTAAATGAAAAAAATCAGTTATTTAACTACCACTTAGTGGTTTCACTATTCATAAAAATTGAATTTTTTCAAAATAGTGCCAAAATTTTACCCTACGCTATAATTGATATTCTGAATTCAAAAATAATGTCTATTTTGCAAAATTGCAAACATATAAGTTGCATTAATTAATTTTATAATTAATTCCCACTGTCGCAACAAATAGTGTGTTTTTAAGAAACAATATATATCAAAAGATTGGAAATTGTTTATGTCCAATTTCAATGTTAAATTAATTCTAATGACCACCATTGGATTAAATGGTAAAAATATATTCTAATTATTCTTTAAAAGCACTAAATAGTATAATTTATCACTATAAATTGTTTTGATTAAAAAAGCTGTTTTTAAGTATTTTTCACTATTCATAAAAAAATGGAAGTTTATAAAAAATTCAACTTATGATAACTTTGATATTACGAATACAAAAATGAAGTCAACTTTGAAATATAAAATTTCTATAATTTTAAAAAGTGGTTATTACTATTCATAACGGCTAATTTGATTAGTCGCGGTGTGTTAGAACTCGATGTTGTGTACAATGCAAGCTATTGCATTATTGAATGAGAAGCGTATCGTGAAAGCTCGGGGTGTTACACAGAGAAAACTCTTGATGCACTTCCACCCTTTGTGTCGCATCATCCATCTCTCATCGGCTGCTTCCAAGTCTGAATCATCAATTTCTTAGGGATCAATGCGCCGATAGACCGGAAAAACATCCAACATGATTGCTGCCGGGTCTTCCTTAGATATTCCTCCCAGGGGGTTAGGCTCATTAGCGTTTTAGAAACCTTCCTCTCTTGCCTCGACCTTAGTGGCACCATCATCAACTTCAGGCCCTGCCCCGATGACAGCACCACTAGTGTCCACATCTCTCTGCTCACCAATTGTCAGGTCCGACTCCGTTTGGGGTCGATGTCCTTGATAGGGCAGTACGTTTTCCATTGAATCTCTTGCGAATGGTCTGGGTTAAGTAGCCCGACGAGCATCCAATTTCGTGATCACTATACAGACCCGAAGCACCATGATCAATTGATTCCTCTGATGGTAAGTACCAGTATCGAAGTAAGGAACTTATAGGAACTTAAGGCATCTACCTACAGTGTTATGGCCACTACAAAAGCTATCATAGTGGGGGATCCCTCAGTGCTCATCAATTCAATAATGGGCATCAGTGCCCCTCCTTGTTCCATTGTCTCTTCCACCCCTCCTTCGAGTGGAGACTCTTGATCAGCACCAATATGCTCCTGAGTAAGACAAGGAGGGTGGATTAAGGATTGAAAAGGAATGCGGATAAATGAATGGGGATAGATAATGGTTGAATCATACCTCGAGTATCTCAGTCACATCTATATCAGATCTAATGATCTCACCACTATCCCAGAGACTCCCTTGGTGGGACGCCCCCTGAGACCCTTTACCTTCAAGATCCTCTAGTCCTTCACCTTCTACTTCACCTTCTCCTTATGTCTCCTCCTCTTCTGTCTCACCACCCTCTGACTCATCATTGTTGTCATCATCCCCCGATGGCATCTTTACCGGATCAAGCTCCTGGTCGAGCATCACTTTCACCAAGAATGATGGCTCCACACGCCGACCCCGTTGGCGTGCAAGAATGTACATGGCTATCATATACGCATGCCGATGATGAAATTTCCCTCTGTTGCCAACCCAAAAAAGTTTGAATTCTGGCAGCTGGATTCTGTCTTGCACTATCTTCTTACATAAGGGCTTCGGTAATCACCAACTACCACAAGGTTATCCAAGCTGACCATAGCACCATGAAGATTCCATCATGAGAAGGTTGAAGCATATATCTTATTTGCTTCCCGGGAAGTTCTCTGATCTCTTTGTGGGACCTCCCACACTAGGCAACATGGGTGTGGCCATGCCACATGACGTCCCCGTAGCTAAGGACCCGGCCTGTGCAGGCCCCGTTATCCAATGCACTTCTGGCCTTCCCCCTCTAACGGCACTCTGCCTGCTCTCTCGCCGCCCGGGTTCCACACTGGAAACCTTTGGGTTGCCGAACTCACTTCCAAAAAAGCCCCTCAGGGTATGCTATGGTCCAATGTTCGTCATACTTGGTGGAGAGGATAGAATCAACTCCAGTGGGAGGAATGGTGAAGGCGTCACCGGATCCATAGTTCGTGAACATCAGCCATAGTTAACGATAAACACATGGATGCCTTTCTCTCTGAACAACTGTGTATACATTTTTCATCATCCACTGGAGGCACCCAATCTACCTGGAGAACCTGGATGGCACATAAGGCTCACAGAAGATCTTTCCATCAATCCGGGACACAAGCACCCTGCCTCTATTGCTCTGGAAGCACTCCTTCTACTCTAGTGAGCCTTGCCCATTGTCTATCATCTAGCCAATTGGTGTGGGGAATGGGCTGAAAGTGAAGTTTGTATTATTACCAATTCTTATCCTTACTCCCTCCTCATTGAGCGTTAGCATCATGTCCCCAAAAATGTTCAGCAGGGAAGGTCGCAGGCCATTATCTAGAGGAGGGAGGGCATCCGAGAAGGTATATATGCCGCAATGATCCCCAACCCATCCACGGAAGATCTGGAAGGGGCCACAAATTCTCCTAGGTTACACCCTCTCGAAATGCATTCCAAAATGGCGTATAGATGAGCCAGTACGAGGACCCACAAATGGAATATTTTTGTTGGCATCCATGATGCCAGCCATCACCAGGGTCACTGGACGGACTCCCATCCTTGCGTCCCTCACCGGTAAAGTCCACCCTCTCAGGAATGTGGTGAGAAATCTATCGTACTGAACATTCGGGTCTCGACTCCTATTTATGCTCTTGCCCCATGACTGATAGTTTCCCTCCACTAGGATCCTCTAGTACGATTTGCTCTTGCTCCTCAATGCCAATGTTGGACACCGTCTCCCTCATCCTAGAATCGTGACTATCCGATCCCTTTCCAATAACAGGCTGAACTAGTCCTTGTATGGGATTTCCTTCAAAAAATCCATGACAGCCATCCTCTCCATATCCAGCTTCAATATGTTCCACATCATCATGGTGGTTCTTAATTAGTCTTCCCAGGTGGTCATTGGTGGAAAGAATTAAACATATTGTTGGAATTCTAAAGGGATACCCCAGATGTAGTGAATGCCCCATAGACTGATGCCAACATCCCCATGATGGAGATTGAAGGTATTGGTATCAGGGGGCCACCGAGTGAACATATTTGACCCAAGCTCGTGCTGGCAGTAGAAGTGAAATTGTGATGTCCACACCGCCTCGAATAAGCCAATATGTCGTATATCAGCCCTAATTTGGTCAATGGAATGGTGAACCTAGTACAACTAGGCCCATTCAATGGTGAAGTTGCCTCCGGACAGCAGGCCCTAGTCCTACAACCAGCCTTTAGCCTCGTTAGTGACGCTCTGACGGAAGGTGCTCACATAGAGGACCCGCGAACTCTCCACGACAGGCTCACTTCCAGAAATGGTCCTAGTCCTTGGATTCAGGATACAAACATCCATATTCCTAATTTCTCTAGACAGATGACCATTTTTGGTGATGTTCTATCGAGGGAGGTCTTCCTCATGGGTGACCCATGACTACAGTGTATCAACATCAAAAACAGGAAAAGGGACCTCCTCGAAAACACCGAAGTCCCATAGTGGTAGATTGTTGGACAGGGCGTACTCCTTTGGAGTGGGGGTTAGAATATTAAAAACAGTATGGTTATTGCAGACAATAGTTTTGGCGCCATAAACCTCAGGGTTGGTGACTATTTCATCCCTCTGAGTAGCGGCTTTTCCATCATTAGCCTAGTTTGTGTCCATCTTTATCCAACAAGTGTTTGAGTAGCTGGGGTGGAATATGGAAGGATGGCATAAAAAATCAGCGACTATTGCGAAATATCAGGATACGGCATAAAGAATCCAGGGTTTGCGCGTCAAATGATGCCTGATATCACTGTAATTTCGTGCAACGGGAGTGGTTTTTTGCGTGGTACCGAAGAAAGTTTCGCGTATGAGAGCTTAAAGATTGTCACGCGAGGAAATTCATTACAGACCATGGGACCCGCAGAGGCTTTTATAGGCAAATCCCGATTGTGCACGCATGCAAAAAAGTGGATTTTGTGCCCCCTTGGGTTTTGCGCACCACTCCAGGTTTTTAGCGTGCATGGACCCCAAATATTTTTGTCTTTCAGCGTTTCCCTCGGAATCTGACCATTGTGATCCCTCACTGATCTAATTCCGAGGGGGGAATTTGTAGACTCCAAAAAGTGCTTTGGGGCTGAAAAAAGTTTCAAAACGACATAGAGATTTCAAATTCGGATATGGGGACCCAGTCCAAGAGGGAACGGAGGAGTCGCGTGAAAAAATTCATATGTGCATGAAAACAAAAGATGCCCCAATGGAAAGCTCTGGGATTCTCGAGAGTTCTTCAGCGTGGGTGCTGAAAATTTAGCACCCCCGCCCCATGCGGTTGAGATTTCACGCCACTGACATCGGTGTGAACTTAATCTGTGCTGACCTATTTTCCACACCACCGAATGCCTATAAGTACAAGGTATCCTCCTTCAAATTTCGGGCTAAACAATCTATATCATCTCTCATGAACGAAATTCACCTTCCATGTGCGTAGAGATGGATTTCAAGTACAGTTCCTTTCATGACAAGTCATCCTAGGATCCGCCTTCGTGTGAGATCCCCTCGGTTTATACTGAATTCCAATCCCTTCGGGGTCCACCCCTACGTGAAATCCCTTCCACTTGCGCGTAGGCCGGGCAATTGTGTGCAATCACCATCAATTGAGCACACCTCAGTCATTGCGTGCTGCCTCTCCCAATTGTGCGCAATTAGTCCTCCTTTCACACAATCCATTCTAGTTTCACACAAAAACCTCGAATCCATTTGCACACTAATCCTCAATGATTTCATGCCAGCCTGTTGTTTTTCACACAGGGATTCTTATTTCACGCACAAGCCTCAAAGGTTTTTCCAAACTCTACAGGACCCCATTTCACATACTCCTTGGGTGTACCTTTGAGCGTGTGTTTGATGCTCTTTTAATGGATTCCATTTGTAGGTATCTCTCATGCCTAGGGAATCCACATCATACACCACTTTCTCGTAGGACCTCTTAGGCTCATATGAAGTAACCTCAAAGTCCCATGGATGGTTTTTCCCATTGTGTTGCTTCACCTTATGCTTATTTGAATAGGCACGCTAACGGTGGTTTCTTCTTCACATAGCCATGCTAATGTGGACCCATCGATGGTTCGCTCCATGATTCCCCCTAGCACCATCTTTTCCTATCCCTTTTCTGCACTAAGGAGCATAGGGTATCAGTTATTTAACTCTTAGGGGTGCGAAGTGAACCCACATCGTCTAAGCTGCAGGACGTTAAACTACCAAGCACCATCATCCTTGGCAAATGACGTTAAACTGTGACCTCTTTTCATGCCTCGCATGCAGGGTCCCCCTGCCTTAGACATTCTCCATGCCTACTCATCTCCATGGGGATGGGATCTCCCCTCACAGGGGAACATATCCCCCTTATCAGAGTGGTGTTTTTCAATAAGTAAAGTCAAGACACATTCGTGTAAGACGCTATAGTTTTTTGTCGGAGGCAGCGTCCCTATTCCTAATTTCATCTTCGGTACCAAATGCTAGAGAAGGGTGTGGTGGGAAACAGTTCTTCTCTTTTCTTCGGTACCAAGTCCCTCTCCCACGGTGCTTTTTTGCCCTCAGGCCTCCATTCTGGAGTAAGCCCCGACTTCTCGGGATGTTAACCACACATAAGCCCCTATTTCTCCTCTAAGCCATTAATCATCCATAAGCCCCACTTTATATCCCACGGCCGAACCTTTCTCAATGTGATCTTCAAGTATATAATATCTCTTTTTTCTCACACTGAGCATGACTCATTTGAGCTTAGAGAAAGCACCTACCACGACAACCACTTGGGCCACCATAGAGTGTAAGCCCTATACCATCCCGAACTATGGGGACATTGATCCATGTCAAGGCATGGTACATAGGAAGCCTCCACGTGTTTCAAGCCCAACAACCCAACACATGGGCTTCCTTAGAGTATAAGACCCAAAACATCCCAAACTACGGGGACTTTGATCCATGTCATGACATAGTATGTAGGAAGCCTCCATGAGGATAAAGCCCAATGGCCCACCACTTGGGCCGCCTTAGAGTTTAAGCCCCATACCATCTCGAACTACAAGGACTTTGATCCATGTCAAGGCATGGTATGTAGGAAGCCTACACGAGGTTCAAGCCCAACGACCAACCACTTGGGCGGCCTCTGAGTGTAAGCCTCATACCATCCCGATCTACGGGGACTTTGATCCATGTCAAGGCATGGTGTGTAGGAAGCCTCTATGAGGTCCAAGCCCACCACCTGGTCATTCTGATCATTATCACTTCGGTTCACCAACACCATGGGCCCCCATAGTGTGTAAGCACCAAATACCACATAAACTACGTGGACTCTAATTCCCTGACACGGGGATATGTTGGAAGCTCTTCGATAATAAAGTCCTAATTCATCATCGCCCTTGTGATGGACATATTTCATCCCCCTTTACATCATCACCCATCCTGATCCTCACCCAGGCCGCCACATCCCGGTGGGATCATTCCACCCCATTCTCCATTGTGTTTGAAAACATTCGGTAAGCCACCCACATGATGGCCCCAGTAACAATGTTCCCTCTAGGGGGTTCCTCTATCTGATCCACTATAATCAGTGTTCGATCAGTATGATCCATCTCCGATGGACATTAAACATGAGGAACATGTGTTAAACATGCGTAGGTGAGGAAAACCTCATATACATGCTCATGGCATAAAATTCCCTACGTTCGATGTGGGATTCCTCAAGCATCCACGCTCTCGAGAATCCATATAATAAGGGATAGAAGATAGACATGCCAATCCCTTAGCGTACAGACACGCCAGTGTTTCCCAACATGACTAATCCCCTAACCGAAGGTTGCTTTACTGCCCGGACCCCATGGAATGTCCTGACAGAAGTAGTGTAATTAACTGGTGTCCATGAAGATATGGCGACGGGAATAGTTTCACGAACAATATCTTAAGTCTATGAGGGAGACCTGGACTAGGTGACAAGCTCCAAGGAGGAATCCAAGGAAACAAGAACCGACATCCCATCATCCCTTTTTGATCAAGGATAATACAACCCTAAATAAGGAGCGGATTTCTCCAACCTTTGGAAAGCGGTAATGCGGGGTAATAGATGTGAGTCCTCTACGTGACGGATGCGCGCGCCCCAGCGAAAGTGTCGGAAATAAAACCAATTCACATTTATATGGGATATATACTATCCATTGACATATCATATCATGAATAACTTTATTCTCATGATATTATAAGGTTTTTATTAAATTTTATTCATCAATTATTTGTTTCCAAGCATCTCTCATTTGGTTGGGAACTCCTTAACTAAAATATCATTATAAATATATATTCTTCTAAATCATTCTAATTAATGTTCATGTTTTAAAAATGGTTTTAAGGATTCATTTATAGGGACAAGAATGTTTTGAAATTAAAATTTCATTTCAAATAATCAAAGTTGTATGAGACACTTTGATTCAGAAGTATCTTTATTGAAGGATTTAAATGGTTTTGAAAATGGATTTAACAATGCATTTTTTATGTCAATATCTTGTAATGGTATATTGTGATATGAATGTGGAAAATTTAATCTTTCCATTATTCCTCTTTATGTGTTATGAATATGTTTTGGTTATTTGGAATTTTTTATATATATGAGTGGTTTCGTGATAAATCTAGCGCGTGTGATCCCGAGATAGCTCTCTAATGCTTTGGGTAACATGACGGTGGTAAAGGTTAGTGTTTCTTCTAATAGATTTAGGGAATACACTATGATGGTTATTCCAAACTTAACTCCTTATGTAGCTGTGAAAGATATAATGTAAGTATTGTATGAATTCCACAAGTTACCTTTATATTTTATTTTTTCTCTGTGTTATTAATAAATCTTATGATTACATGAGGTATGTTATGATTGAAAAGTAAGGTTTCATTGACTTTTATTTATTGATTTGTTAATGTTTCCTTTACTTATTTTTTAACCCTTACTGATCTTTCTATGATCATCCTATGTTTTTGAAATGAATTACACTAAACAAAAAATTGAATAAGGTCAAGTATGGAATCAAGGAAAACTCATGTGGCCTAAAACATAGATCAATACATGTTTCTTTTTATGAGTTTTTATTTTATAAAAACAGTGGATATAGAGTAGTATTGTCTACATGAAATTTTCAAGTTGATATGTAATAGTTATGGCCTAATTCTGTAAAACTCTAAACCTGAAAAGATCCTTAATGTAATTTATTCATTTAATTCAAGATTATGTAATGTTTTATGGCTGTGTACTTATATATTTTAGATTAGAATCATAATTTATTTTCAAGATTATATTTTTGTGAATTAATTTAATAGTGATTTCTTAATATCCTACTTGACATATCATGAAATTGTTTTTGGATTTAAATTTCAGATTCTTTGCAAAATATTATTCGAAATATTTTGGGAAAATTGTTTTTAAAGTTTCACTTCCATTTTACCATTGACATTAAAAAGTATGTTTATTTACTATTAAATTTTTAATTATTTAGAATTTATACTATCCTTTGAACCATTAATAATTTATTTTTTTAACATTCATTGGTTTACAAAAAATTATTCTCATTTCCCTAACTTTATTGTCATTATGTTATCCTTCACTCTCCATCATTCATTAGAATTTATTTTTACCCTTCATGTATATATTATCCAGTACTATAGATATTTTAAACATCATATTTATATTTTCTTAGTTGTATACCCATTTTTATTTTCACATGTTAATTAAAGGAGACTTACTATGAAATTTATTCTATTGATTAAGGAATATTGATATTCTTGTAAAAATGATTCAATATAGATATTTATTCATTATTATAGAATATTGATTATGTATTTCAATATTCATAAATATAGGTGGAATGCATTGGAAATGTTTAGAGATGGTTGAGTCCCATAATTAGATAGCAGTTATATGCATCAGTGAGGTCTCATGATATAATATTGTTTGGGTATTTAGTGCATGCCTACCCAATTTCAAAAAACAACATTCAATGGCATTATGTTATGTATAATGACTTACAATGAGTGCTTGTTAGTATGTAATATTTCATATCTATAGGAATTAATGGAGTCTAATATTTATTCGAATGAACCCTTAGCATTGTATAAGAGTAATTCACATGTGTCCTTGATAGTAAGATTAAAATTTTTTGTTTTATGAATTCTATAATTATGAAATTAGTTATTTTTTTCTAAGTTATTATTATTTTTTATATTATAAATGTGTATTTAGTTATATTTCATCATTTTATAATTTTTTATTCTTACATATCATTCTTTATTTTTTTTAATTTATGAAATATCATGATGTATGCAATCCATTGTTGGGGATTTGAGATCATCCATTATGTTTCCATGTCATATGTTTTTAAGAATGATATTATGTAAGATATTTCAATATTGGTATCCTGTGTGGATACTTGTTTGGGATATGTTTAAGTCTTTATTTTTAATTATAAATTCTTGGTACAATGGGAAAAAATTCTCATTTAATGAAAAAGACACAGTTTTTTATGTCATGGTTGTTTTTCTAACACATTGAATCACTAGACCTAGAAGGTCTTAGTTATGTAAATTATTCGATATATATCATTTCTATTATAATTATATATAATTATTTTTTTAGTGTTTTCAGTCGATATTTATTAGAGTTTGTAAATGATATTTTCTTCCACAAGATCTGGGAGTACATGTCCAGGGTGACTCAGTTTGTATTAGTGAATGGTTTAGATGACTATAGATGTTAGAATATTTTTAGGTGATGATATTTTGAGAATTTATTTAAACCTTTATCTATTAAAAAATATTAGTGCAATCATTTGTTCAAATTCATGGATCCCATTTTTAGGTTTCATATCATGGTGATTTGGTTGATTTTCTAAAAGAAAAAGTATATAGTGTAGAATATATTAGTAGGGAATATAAATTTTTGGTATATTACATTATTATTGATTAATTATGTTTGTAGATAATTTTCATGTGGGTCTTTGAAGAATTTTTGATCAATTATTTCTCATTTTTGTGTTTAAGATTTGGTTAGGAATATTTTTTTTAGTTTTTGGGTTGTTTATTTTTTGAATTATTCAAGATTTAATTTTTCTGTCATTGATGAGGTTTTTAATATACATGTATTATTTAATTATATAAAAGTTTATTCACATTGGGTATTATCATAACCTGTGTTAACCATTATTGTTTTTAGAAAATCAAGGATTGATATTTTGTACATTTATAAATTTCACGATCTATTTAAATTCTGTTTTTTTTTTGGATTTGGGAACCAATATTCAACATGGTTTCTAATTATTTAGAATATGAAAGAAATAATGTTCATAAAATTTATCAAAAAACAAAAACCTAAAAAAATTACTCTTTTAGATTAAAAATAATTCAAGTAATTATAATTTTGTATATTCTATCACATCATGGTAAAATAATTCCACAATATAAAGTAAGAGAATGATAATTCCATTGTTTATAATGTCCAAAATATAACTAATATATCATTGTATTCTTTTGGAAACTCACTCACATGAATGATTCTTAAAATTTTACATATATGAATTTATAATTATATATTTATGAAATAATAATTTCGTTCATATTAACTTAGAAATTATTTGACATCATAAAATCAATATATAAGTAAAGATACATTCATTATTATTAGAAAATTTCAAAATTGTTAAGATGAAATTTATTTATAGTGGGTGAATATAACATATCAAAATTTTAATATATATTCTCATATAAATAAAATATGGATTTTAAATTTATAATGATATAAACATCATAAAAGTAATGTAAGTAATTATTTATTAAGATAAAAAATTAAATAAAATACAATATATTTAAATGAAGAATAATTGAATCAATAAATTATTTTCTAAATTTAATGTCGATCTATATACTTAGGAGAATACCAATATTTCATGAGAAATATTTTTAATTTGATATATATTTTTGATAAATTTAATAATTTTGATGATATTATATGAATTAATAGTATTTATATGATTCTAGTGATCATTATAAAATAATTTAACAAGTTACATTGAATATTTAGTAATTATAAAGAATACAAATCTAATAATTTTTTATTACATATATATGTTTTTTAAAGACATGATTTTAGGGTTTTACTTAAAATATAAATTTATCTAAATTAAATAATAAAATTTATTGAAATTTACTATTTATACTTGTAAAAATTGGAAAATGATGCATACATTGAAAAAAAATTGTTTATAAATGATGGTAAAAAATTTAAAGTTCCAAATCATATTTTTCTTAAAAACTATTGTTTTGTATAAAGTATTTTTATCCTAATAAATTAAAATAATAAATATAAATTAATGGTTTTAATTAAATTTATTAATAATGTAATATAAAAATAGATTCATTATCATATAATGTTTTCTAAATGGAAATTAATGAGGATAAATATATTTTATACTTAAAGATACCTGTTTTTGAAAAAAATTATGCATTATGTAAGCTATGATTAAAATAAATTTTTTCCCTTTTGAAATTTAATTGGGTAAAATGATTTAAATATTTGAAAAAAGGATATTTAAATTTATTAATATGTTCCATTTCATTTTAATTAATAAATAATAGTTACCATGTTAAAAAAATCACTATTGTGAAGGGTAAATGGGTTAAAATGGTGGTTAAGCTCATGTATAAAGAAAAAAATAAAAAAACGTGTCTTAATTTTATTGGTGTTGATTATTTTAAAATTTAATTATATTATCTTAGAAACATTTCAATTTATTTCCACATTACGTTTAAAATGTTTTTTTTATTTTTAGTCTATGAGTATTTAAAAGAGGATCACCCCTCTGACTTATAAAAGGATCCATTAATTTCCGAACTTACCCCTGCACCTTGAGAATCTTAAATGTAACGATACACAAAAAAACTACCTCTTAAACTATCTTTCCAAAATCCCATTGTTTATGGCCTCTTTAAAGTTCCAATCTATTAATGATTATGGAGAGATTCAAAGGAAGATATCCAAGAATGATATAATTAAATTTCCCGAGTTCATTGATGTTTAATTATAGTTATACCACCATAATTTATATTATATTTATACTAATATAATTGAATAAATATAAAAATTATACTTTTCTGTTATTATGTTTACATAATAACCATTATCTATCTTCTTTTTATAACATTATAAAATGAAAATGTCATCATGTTACATGCGGACCACCACCTCCGAGAATGACACATTTCATTTTTCATAACATCCTTAAATGGATAGGAAAAAAATTTAATTAATGAATAAATATTTTTTTATAATAATATTAATATTATATAAAGGTAATTTTTCCATTCTATTTCAAATATTTCCTGTAAATGTTCATTATAAAATTTAACCTCTTAAAAGGGAAAATCGATAAACTTTGAAGGTAATATCATCATACTACATTATTTAATTTCTCTTAATTTTATAACTCTTCTTGAGAATGATTTATCACATTAATAAAAATCAGTAATATTTTATAAAAGAGAAATTATCGTAATTAAATCGGATGTTCTTACTAATTTAGTTGTCATAAAACTCTCTTTTCAGATTGGTTTTACCACGTCTATAAATGATGTTATAATTTTTATTTAATGAAGGATTAATGAATATTAAATAATATATTTATTATGTATAATTATTAATTTAATTTTTTTTAATTAAAGTGTTGTAATATTAAAATATATAATTACCTATAAATTCAATTCTATTTTTAGTTCAAAAATCATCAAAAAAATAGAATTTTTTAAAATTATAGGTGAACTATCAACATAAGTTCCATGAAATGTATATTTAAATCAATAATTATATAATAAAATTATATTAGTTAATATTTTGTAGTTTATTAATTCATGTCTAGGTTGAAGGGACCAGAATGACCAAACTGAAACATTCATAGAAAATGGAATTGTTAACTTGTGAAAATAAATTTTATGAAAATAATTATTAAAAAACAGGGAATAATAAATTATAAATGAATGGTATAAAATAATATAAATATAAATATGATTCAAAAATAGAAAAATAATAAATTTATATTTATTATATAGGATATTATAGTGAATTTTACAAAGTAGGAATCCCAGGTAATGGTTATTTGTCTCGATTTCAATTTGATAAGAAATTTTCATGTTGTTCATCATGATTTCATTAATATTTTGTAATTTTTTTATCATAAATATTTTTTGACATATTATTTCATATAATTTGTGTGTTTTAAAGAACAATACCATGTACTTTATTTTAATGGATTTTGATTCAATCACTACTAATGTAGAATGTGTTTAATTTAAAATCTATGTTATTATCTCTATTGTTTATCTTTTAATATCCATTAAGGGGTTTATATTTTATATGTATCCTTATATCCATCTATTTTCCTTCTACTGTGGTTTATATTTGGGTTTCTAAATATTATTTTCATTATTATCTCTTTGGTAATGAAATCAATGTAAATATTAATTGTACGAAAAGTAAAATTTATTTCTTCTTTTTCTCCATGAATATTTCTATTCCATATCCATATACTTTATTTATTTTAAATAATATTCGTTTCTATATAAGAATTATTTCATAATAAAATATTTTATTAAATTTTAAGTTCATTTAAAATTATAAAAGGTAATCGACTTAAGGATTTAAATATATATCATTTTTATTTTAATCATAAAAGTATGAAAAGTTCATCTTTTTTAATATTTTTGGCATGAATGGATTCTAAAACTATCATGAACATTATTCATTATTTATTTTACTTTAAAATGTCTAATAGATTTATAATGAAATATATATTCCAATTATTCTATGAATGTTCATTCATATATCGAAATGAAATAATATTATTTTCTTAAAAGTTATAAAAATTTATTTGATATAACTTATTTATGTTTTTATCGTATACTACACATTTTTCAAAATAATAATAATTTACTTTAAATATTTTATTATTTTATATTACATTAAAAATGTTTCAATATTATCACTAACATATAATGAAAAGTGTTTCTGATGTGACTTGTAAATTTCTTTCAACAATGTTATGAAATTTTTAGGTAATTTTTTAACGTTTTTCTTCCTATTTACAATATAGTTTCTTAAATAATAGTATTTCTTTATAAATCATTTATTATGAATTTATCATCATATTTATCCCTTATTGGTTTATTTTATACCTTATTTTCTATATAAATATTATTATTTTTTCACTAACTCTTCATAATAATATTCACTATAACTCTCCGTCATTATTTTGTATTTTATTTTCCCTTACATTTACATGTCCTCTAGTGTCATGTATATATTTAATATCATCTATATATTGTATTGACGATTTAACAATTTTTATATATTAAATTTTTTAAAGTAATATTGCTATGAAATATATTTTATTGACTAGGGAATATTGACATTTTGAATACATGATTCGATTGGGTTATTTCATTTTTATGAAATAATATTTATTATTTATTATATTTTACGTTTAGTATAATAGGAACTCATTGTACATATATAATTATTGGTGGGATATAAATTTATATATACCCTCGATGTATTAGTTAGGTCTCATGAGACAATATAGTTTTGGTATTTAGTATATGACTTCACAATTATCAGTAATGTCTTGGATGGGGAATTCATTGTATGTAAAATGTCTTAGAATGATTCTTTGTTTGTATATAAGATTTCATGAAATGAGGAATTGGTGGTACTAAATATTTATTCATATTATAACTGGAATATTTATAAAATTTTATTACATGGGGCCTTGATCATATGATTCAAATGTCTGTCATTATGCATGCCATCATTATAAAACTAGTTATTATTTTCCATGTGATCAGTTATGTTGTCCTATTATACAAATGTTTTTGTTATATGGAATAATTTTATTATTTTTTATCCTACCATATTTTTGATTCCATGTTTATTTTATGACATCACTTTATGTATGAAACCACTTCCATTCAATTTGTTCTCACCCACTTCTTATGTTTTCATTTACATCGGTTGTGAAGAATGATATTTGGTAATATATATTTAGAATTGAATATTGTGTGGAAGATTTTGTTGGAGATTTATTATAATTTATGTGAAATAGTACATTATTGTTATATTGATAGTAATTCCCATTTAATGACAAATACATTGGTTTTCTTACATAAATGTTTTTCCTAGCTCTCTAAAACACTAGAACTAAAAGGTTCTTGGAATGTAAGTGAACAGATATATATCATTTATATTATATTTGATGATTTTTATGTTTTAGATGATTAATTCAGTATTATATACAATTTTTAACAGATATGTTTTTAACGTCGTATTTAGGAGTATTGTTCTACTATGTTTCACACTAAAATAAATTACAGGTTCTACAAAACAAGTTTCAGGACTTTAGGATACACCTAAATTAATACTTTAATGAATTATTTGATCATGTAAATATTATTTTGTAGGCTGAAAATCGAATCAAATAATTCCATGATGATGTAAAGATCTTAAGTATCATCTTGGGAAGATTTTAACATTTTTTTAATATAAAATTTTCTAATCTCAACAATAACGATACAATGGAGTTAACATTGGATAGTCTATATAGTACAATAATTTTATATTTGATGATGAATAATGATAGAAATGATGTTAACAATGTATGTCTTAGGTAGTTTAATTAAAATAATTAATGAACACTTCCATATAAAACAAATAATAGTAATAATAATATTTTGATGAAGTTATTTCATTCACTTCCACACATCCGAAATGGGGTGAAGGAATGTTCGAAAGAAAACTTCACTTGATTGATTTTGATGTGGAATTTTTTTGATCCCCATAACAATGTATCCCTATATGTTTTAAGGATTTGAAGGGGATTATGATGAATATATAATGGTTAAATATTCTAATTACATTAAAGGAGGGAGGAAAAGAAAGATTAAAATTTTCATGAAAAAGAACATACTATCAAGAGAGAATAATAGCTCCAAAATATATCAAAGTAGAAGAAACTAAGAACTAAAACATACATAAAATAACATTATCTTATATATTTTTAAACCATTTAAGATAAATGGAATAAAAACAGTGATAATGTAGAAGTAAAAGTGAGGTTTTTATAAATTAAGAGTTATAGGATTTTTCTAATAAGATTAATATTTTATGATCAATGACGAAGAAATCCAAGGGAGTGGTTTCTAAAAAAAACTCTAGACCCTGCAGCAATAAAAGAAACTATCTATATTGAAGGATAAAATTTAAAAGATTAAAGATAATAATTCAAAAATAACAAAAAAAGGTTATTGATTACAAACTCAAGTTTGAATACTAGATCTAGATTTTCATTTTTCTAACAATTAGAGTTATAGATCAAGTAAAACATCTCATTTATCTTGAAGGAAAATTAATCTATCTCTATTGAAAAATATTAGATCACGAGAGACACTTTACTCCCAATATGATATCAGAAAAATTTGATGAAAGAGATATAATAAATATGAAGAAGAATCATATAGATAGAGTAATGCATTAAGAGAATATTTTTTATAAAAAATTAACTAAGAAAAATGAAAATGTTATGATATATTTTGATCAGGTTGGGATGATGTTTTTAATTATTACAAGAGACATGTACTGAATCCAAACATTGAAGATTAATTTGGCATTAACTGAATAATATAAAACTCATAGAATCCACAAGACGATTGATATTATTGTAAAGAAACATAATATTTTACCATTTATCACATTATATTACTATTTGAAGATGGTAAATTATTGAAATTTGAGTTACATAACCATTAGGTACCAAAGAGCACAAGATAACTGAAGGAATCGATAAAATGTTTAAAATTATAGGTATTCTTTCAATGGTATTCATTTTTTTATGAATGAAAAGGGTATGTAGATATTTATTGATAAATGATGATGTGGATAATGTGATTTTGGATACTATAGGTGGTCATAGACAGTACCTCATGAAATCATCAAGATGGATGAAAATGGGAAATCATTTTTTAGCTTTTCAAAAACATTTTGGTCTATTATATTTTGAGAATCAAAATTTTAAATTATGACTGGGTGTGAACTTTTAATCAATGTATACCAGAATAACCCTACATACATATCCATTTAACTGCCACCAATGGTATTCCAGGCCTCCCTTGTGAGGGTTATCATAGCCATGGAAATATCCCACAAGTAACAGAGACCACCCCTATAAGAGTTTTCCCATATAGTAATATCATATATATATATATATATTGCACCTCCACTTAAGATATTTTCATACCTAAAAAAATTTCCTCCACCAAGGGAATATGGAAATTCAAAAATATATCATCACCACACCGAAGGGAGATTTCCAAGAAATCTATAAAAATTAATGAAATTATGGTTTTTCTAAATTCCTAAACAATCCATCACATTCCAACCGAATATCACTCCTTTACTAGGATAAAAAAATTATCAATGGGGAATCATATGGGGTTACATAAATCATGTATCAACAACATTGGAACCCTTCTTAGGGTCCTTATTCTCAGTCATTTCATAGGTCATCATCTGTATTAATAAGGGCATCACAGTCCATAGTAGTGTCATGAAAAATTGTTGCCTTTAAGTCTGAAAATGAATCTATAATAACCCATATATCATAAAACATTTATTTCATGATTTATTACATAAATACACAATTAACATACTACCATAAGATTGATATTTATAGTTTAATCATGAAATTAATCATATAACATAATAACATGAAATAAAAATACAAAATCATTATTTAAAAAATCTCCAATATTCCCTTATAATCCATTGATCTTTTAATACTACATGGGGTAACCTAGAAATGTACCTAAAAATGGGTGAGATATAAAGCCTGAAAAGGGAATAATCATGTCATAACATGGTGAAATTAATACATGTGAGAGAATAGGAATATCAAGGTTACATAAAAGGGGTAGGAACCATACATATGAACATTGAATTATGGTGTAAGATGATAACATCAAGGAAACATGGGAATGATTAAACAACATGAAACATAACATCATAAACATAAGTAAAGGCTAATAGATAATTCATCATAAATTTTTCTTCTTATGATAACATCCCATGCACCATACATGGCATCTCTTGATATAAAAACATTACCCAATACATTGTATAGCTATATTATTCTTTTCCTACCCAAAACATTCATATCACATATATCTATTTGTTTGTAACGTATATCATACAATATAAGAAAACTTTTAATCACTTTTAATCATCAGATAAAGGAATTTGGGTTACATATATATAATTCCCAAATAAATGATGTATAAATAAATCAAGGTTCACACCTTTGAGTGGAAATACATATCATTATTCACTACAAAAATATTTGGAATGAAAAAACATTGGATGAATTCAACAACCAAATGATTATACATAAAGATTCATAGATGGGATTATTAAGAATTAAAAGGGATATGTAATTACATATCCCTCAAAATGATAGGGAATGGTATGTGTAAAATAATATTACAACATGAAAAAATGGAAATCAAATGGTATAATTCCATGGAAGGGATTGAATAAACAAGAGAGGATCCCTTATCTTGACAGGGATCTTCTAAACAATTGGGAGGAGCTTCTTAAGAGCATAATAACACCATGGGATGTATTTTGATAGATATAGGGAGAGGAAATTAATTCTCAATGGATTTTTAGTGAATATGAAAAAAAAATGGTATATATTTATAAAATATTATAGTATAATTATTTATTAATTTCAAAACATAGGTTTTCGACTGAATATGATAAAATAATAAAAACTACAAATCATTAAATTGTTTTCCCCCTTGGTTTCTACCGTAGGGGGAAAATGTTTATTATTTTATTAGTCTAGGAACCAAAATCCTTAAATTAATTCGATATTTTATTTAGAACTATGTTATGTTCATAATTTATTGATTTTAAAACCATAAAATTTAATATATGTTTTGGGGGATTCATTAAATGATTATAAATTTAATAAAATTACGTCAATAAAAAAATTAAAGTGTAAATCCATATAAGATCACAGATTATTTTTATACTATTTATTATAATGATTTTGTTCTTTTATCATGTCATTATATAGATAAGATATTTATACTATATTTAATTTTTACCAAAAAATTTACTATCTTAGATAATTAAAAAAACACCATTGGTTAATTACTTACTGATGATTTAAAAAATATTATTTATTTTTCTAAAATAGTATTCTAAATATATCAATTTACACTTTTATTTAAAAAACATTAGTTAATGTTGTTTTGTGGGAAATATTTCATGCATTCCAGAAAAAAAGGGTTTTGACAATGGATTTTGAGGGGGTTGAATGTGATGCACAATTCATCACGTGAGGTTTATTATGATTTCCTTCCAAAGAATCCCCCAATGGTTCCCACATCCATAACATAGTATGGAACTATTTTCCAAAATAAGGCATTCCATTGGGGTTTTGGAACCAATGGTACTTTGAGACTCGCATTGGTCAAGAGGATGTGAGGTCGGGCATATCAAACCCTTTTGGTGGAATGTAATTTCCTACTCTCGGAATCTATTTTATATTTAAGATATGTTTGTGAATCAGTTGCTTTCCCCAATATGGTACTAGTTAACCTAACAAAATAATCATGTTTTGAACCCTTCTCAGAGTCATGGGAGTTTATTCATGGGTTTATTTAAATTTATCTAAGTATCTTCGTCTATTTCTCATTAATGGGTAGATGTTTATATTTTGAAGCCATGTTACTAGGAACACTAATGTTTACTGCCATATGAGGGTATATTACTATATCATGGATGGGATTTAACTTTTTTAGGCATCCAACATATTCTATTTATAATAGGAATCAAGAACCACATTGTTTTTTGAACCCATGCAATTTAATATCATGTGGAAATAATGTATAGGAGCGCGCCTAGGAACATGGTATTGAGTTCAATCTTCTTGGAGGTGTCCTATGTATCCTACTTATTGTCATAGTAAAAGTTATAATAGTTCAATAATTCCCTTCAGACATAACATGAGGTGGATTACCTTGTATGGGGGCAGTAATATCATTCCATTTATTAGGTATTACACAATGAGGTTTCCTGGGATAGGGGAGCTTCATGATGAAAGTGATGTGATTATCTAAAATACATAATCCCATGTGATATGTGCTTGGTAGAGAAGTAAGGGACAACAAGTACAAACAATCACTATATATAGATGTAGGACGTATGCCCTGGGGCATTTCTTTGAATGTTTTATATGAAAGTTGGGAATAGGAAGGAAATATACATATCATGGTTATGGATGTAATTGTACTCATTGAAGTTCAGTTTCCTTCGTATTCCACTGGTTGATAAGAAAGAATAATAAACACATGGAGGAAATTGGGACATGATGGTAGGAATATCAGATACATGGGGGGACATACACTATGGGGATTCCTATTTGGGATCATTAATTGTAATGGAAAACTATGTATCCTAGTTTTAGCATGAATCGGAGTTTTCATAGTTCCACTGAACTCGGGGTATGCCCAAATATATCCATAATACAAGTTTATCATGTATCATGACGTATTCATAACATAGCCTATTTTTCTAATGGACATGTCTGATTTTCTTCCTAACATGTATGAGGAAGTTTGGAAATATCTTGTTTTCATAGACTTCTTTTCAAATGATGATCACATTATTTAGAAAACATATCCAAAGGAAGTTTTACACTATGAATGGAATGTCTGTAATCCATTGTTTGATCATGAATGAAATTACTTAATTTTTTCAGATGATTAGGGAATTAACATATGGAGTGTGTCATATGGAAAGACTGACAAATTTATAGGACATCATAAGACCTTCATCGTAAGACTTGAGGACTTTTCAATATGTGGGTGTCATGTTTGAAGGGTGTCATGTGACTTGCCCTAATTGACTTCTAAACATCCCCGAGGATGACTAGAACTGTCCAAATAAAATCTCATTATCTAGAATGAAATTTTTGGTGGGTGTTGTAGGGAATAGATAACAATTCCAAATGATATCACAAGACCTAGATGACATTAAATTTTTCCCCAAATAACTCGATTGATATGTTTGGAGGTCATCACTTGATTTTGATTGAAATCTGAAAGGACAACTCATGAATTTGGTGAAGTTATTAGAGAGAATCATGTGAATTGATTTGATAAGTCCAAGGGATATATCAGGATCCAAATAATATGTCAGAGGAGCATAGCATTATTTAAAAAACATTTTTCGGTACTATCGCATGATCTATGCTGGTCATACGAAGCACATGGAGATCGACAAATTCACCCTTTCATAAGTTTCTAATATTTTTTCTATATTTATTCCGTACTTTATTTCACATATACCTCTAATTTATATAGTATTATCTTAATTTTGGCTTAACATGACCCATATAAAATGAGGGTCCTCTTTCACATGATCGAGAGGACATTCCAAAAGTCATTCATGTGCTCTATAAAATGATCACACAAAGTACTTATGCATGTAATGTGATCCCTTATGTCATTCACCAGATTTTACCTAGTAGAAAACCTTTGGGATTGCGTGAATAGTCACTCAAAAGGTCTAATTTGGTGCAAAAGTGTGTGATTACATTATGACTTTTTATGTTGAGGTTAGGGATTTATATGCCTAACCACACCAATTATACATTTCCTTGAAAACGTGTATCATATGGATTTAAATTGGAGTGGATGGAGGAGTTTTGTGTCATGTGCTCCTCAATGCTGTGTTATGGGTAATACATGATTCCACAATATGATAGAGACCATGTGAATGTTCCACCAATTTTCATTAGACGCAAGATGATCAAACTAATTTCACCTAACCATTTGTATAAGTTAATGATCTTCCAATGGTATAAGGGATATGACTAATGGTCATTATGAGATCATGATTCATATGGGAAGGCCTTTGGGTGATCAAAGGTGAATTTTTTGTGGTATTTTTCAAGACATTATTAGCTTGTGAAAGGGGGGGTATGATTAACTGTCCCAGGTTACCATAAAACCTAGAACCCAACCCAATCTGTCACATACCTAAAGGGTGTTACATATCCCCACAAGAAGGAGACAACTACCTTGGAATAAATTAAATGAAACAAACGGAACCATTTCTCATAACCTAAACTACCATATAGAACATATATATATATATATATGTTAAAAACAAGAAGCAATGATGGAAGACATACAAGATATATATTCCCTAACTATAAGAAAATCGTAGAAATAGACAACTATAATAGTCTCTAAAACTCCAAGACACATCCAAAATTGGTGGACTAATAACTAAATAGATACTCCAAATGATGGTGGGGATAGACTCCCACCATATTACCACCAGCTACCCAACCAGCTGACATGAACCTCACTGCCTCACTGTGGCACCTCTTCATTCCCTACACTAGAAGAAAAAAAATAGTTGATGTACCACCAAAGAGGTGTGTAGTGTGTGAGCTAACAGGCCCAGTATGATCCCACCTAGGTTTTCAATAATAATCTTATGTGTAATAATTCATGTATTCTCATTTTAAGTAAAAACATGGAATGATAAGCATTAAAGGGTTTTTATAAAAAAAATATGGTAAAGAGTTTCCTTTTCAAAAGTTCTAAACCAATCCAGGTATATCAATTTCAAAGTACAATTTCCATGTCCTTTTTCACAAGTATTAACAAACATAACAAGGATTACTAAAAAATCCATGCAATACAAATACTATAGGTCCCAATATCATTATACGCATTCCTAAATAATAAATTTCACCAATCTGATACTAAAACACATGCCTAGAAATCATAAGAATCGCCTATGAGAAACCCCCCCCCCAATGTCAATATCATACCCCTAGAAAAAAAAACTAGGATGTATATGAAATAACCTATATATACCTCCTTGATAATCACGGAAATATGGATGATTTCCCCAAGATTAATTCCCACCTAAATAACCAAGGTAACCCATGTGATCTTTTTCACAATTCATTTCAATGCATTGAAAACGATTTGTGCAATTCTATTTCAATGCTTCGAAAGTACCCGTTTTTTCTCCATTTATCAATAACTAGGGGAAACCCATTTTTCATTAAAAACTTTTTCAACACGCACAAAACAATCATTCCAATTTCAATATACAAGATAGTTTATAATGAAAAAAATTAGGTTCCTCGTGTAGGCTAGAGACGAAACCACCTACCTCAATTCTCGGGTTTCACATGCCCACAATGGGATCCACCAACAATGAAAACTCAAAAACATAAATGAAGGAACTAGAATCATATTTAAAATCAAGATTTATTCAATTTTCAAGAAAATGTGTCGACAGAAGAGATGAAACCTACATACCTCAAATATCAATGCCCACTACAGAAGGACCAAATGAAGAGAATGCCTCCGAAATGAGATCACAAGGTAAATCAAGGAAGAAACTAAGAAGAATAATCAAACTTAGACCAAATAATCCAAATATTCCACCCAATAGTGATAAAGGGATCGATCTTAATGAAGGACCTGAAGAGACGCACCACAGCCACAATGTATATCGAGTGTCAAACTGATCGATCTAGGTAGAGAAGAGTTTCCCAAAATCACTTGGGATTAGTTTCAGTTTGAGAGACAAGAGGTTTAAAGAGGTATTCAAGGAAAAATAGTCACTCATCTATTTCTAAAACTAGACGTATTCCGTTTTATGATGTGTAATAAAGTTAAATGTTATGAAATCCGTGGTTTATAAGTACACTAAAAGATCCATCATTTTAGATTAAAAATTTACATGTTAACAACTCATGTCATGTAAGTCACAGTCATGATGTGTAACCATTGATAGTGGAAATTAGTATTTCATTACATACATCCAAGAACCATTACTTGATTTATAACATATTTACATAGCATGAAACTACTTTCTTGCCTATATAAACGAAAAATTATTAGCAAAAGTCAAAAAAAAATATCTAACTTCACAATTAAAGGTATTCTGCAAATCTCAAGTATGGGAAAAACCAAGATGAATTTAAGGTAGAACAAGATAAAATAGTAATTGGATGTTACAAACTCCCCACCATAAATACTTTGCATCCCAAAGAATTCATGTGGATGATGTAATCCATGGAAAGATATGGGGCCACATCTCCCCCATCAATGATTCTCATTCTCAAGTCTCATGAAAATTTGATCCTTGTGTCCATAGAACTGTGACTAATGGAATAGACTTCCCATGAAAAACTGTCACTAGAGAGTCAATGAAGTCCAATGATTTCTCCAGGATAGAAGAATTTAGAACTAACTCAACTTCATCCTAACTCCGAACAAGAGTGGGATCATGGTGATATTTCCTAAGCTTAGATATATGGAAAAAATCATGAATACATATCCGCTAAACTGGAAATGTTATCTTATAATCAACTTGCCTAAGCTGCTCAGTGACCTCAAGCGGTCCAACATATCACAGAGCCAACATTCTTAATTTAACATGTCGATGGTGTCCCAACCGAGGATAACATTCATCAAAACCCATTCACCTAAGGAAAACACTAATGTTTGATGTCTTCAATCCACATATGATTTCAGTCAACACTATGTTATTACCATATATCGGTGTACAACATGAATCTTTGAAGATGTTTCCTAAACCAAACTTGGTCCATCTAAATAAACTTTTCCCACATTATCCCGACAAAGAGGTGATCTACACAGGTTACCATATAATTCCTCGAAGGGATCAATTCTAATTGTATACTGATAACTATTATTATAAAAAAACTCAACCAGAACTAGATGACTATCCCATAATCCTATGAATTCCAGGAAACATGCATAGATCACTTCCTCCCAAATCTGAATTACCCAGTTCGGTTGACCATCTGTATATGGATGGTAAGTTTATCTCAACATGACATGAGTTCCCTTTGCCTCTTGAAGACTCCTATATGACCTCAAGGTAAATCTAGGATCCCTATCTGAAATAATGACATAAGGACTCACATGTAACCTCACAATCCCTTACACATATAAACATATGCATATCATCAACTTTAGTGGTTTCATTGATCAAAATGAAATGAGAAGACTTCATCAAACTATCAGAAACCACCCAGATAGAATTCTTCCCTCAGGTAGTCTATGGTTATCCTACAAAAAAATCCATGGATACCTTGTCCCGTTTTTATATCTTCACTAGAGGAGGTAGAAGGAACTTAGAAGGTTTCAATTTCTCTACCTTTATCCTTTGACAGGTGTAACAACAAGACACAAACCTTTTGATATCAGGATTCATACCTAACATCTAGAATTTTCGCCTCATTTAATAATACATCTCCGTAGTGCTTGGATGAAAAGAATATAATGATATGTTAGAATCGAACATAACTAAACTCATCATAGATTCTAGGATGATAATCCTTTTCCTTTAATGGAGAATACCATCTAAATAGAGGGACCTACCCAGAATAGTCTCCTCACCATAAATTCATTCTAGAGTCTTTTGAAAATCATCATCCTATTGTGGAATTGAATAAAGTCTCTATGTGATATGATTATAACTGAAAAATAGTAAGAACCATACCCAAAACATCATCATGATCATCTGGATTTAACTGATCAAAAATCCCTATAAGGTTCCACACTTCCATTCATTCCAAAATAGCATGTGATGGTACATTCTTGCTTAGAGTGTCTACAACAAACTTTACCTTCTCTGCAGTATAATCTGTCATGAACCTACCCAGGTCAACCCTGAGCTGGTCACCCGAGTCGGTCCGTGACATGGACCGAGAGGCGTTCTTGATCCTCCCGGGCCGATGACAAGTGCCAGTGCATCAACAGAGATGGTGGGAATGATGTCACCCAGTTAAAATAAATATATATAGAAGTAGAAATAAAACAGTGTAACATAAAATAAATAAACAAAGTAACTAAAGAAGAAAACAAAGAAAAAAAAATAACTGAAAGAGACAACCACTATCTCTGTGTGACCTTGTGGGCCACTCTCCAACCCAAGACCAAACATCACCAAAGGTGAACACACCCAAGTTGTATCCTGTAAAAACACTAAAAACAGAAAAGAAGAATAGGTGTGAGTATTAACACTCAGAAGCCGTGCCCAACAAACTATTCCCAATTCACTACCATTAAATAAATAAATTTATTAATTCCAGTTTTGAACTAAATATAAAAAATATTGGTTTTCACACACACACACTTTAATTTCTAAAACAAGTATCAGTCCATTTCCCTTTATAATTTAAAAACAATCTTTAATGTTTGAAAGGACCAGGTGCATTTTATTTTAAAAAATTTTTTGCAAACAATTAGAAAACCAAACTTTAGTTATTATCCAAAAAGAAAAACTACAAATAACTCACAACACACGCCAAGGGAAATGGGAAAAATGGCACACACGAGCTAGCAACTGAACTGGACTTCTCAATCGTGCACCACACACAAATAAACAGTAAATGTAACAGGGTTTGAACCATGGAGATCATGAACAATCTAGAACATACCATACATGTGACTCATCCCAAAAGAATACTTTAACTCAATGATGTCATAATGCCCTAACGCCCTGTATATCCCTACTTGGCCTAACCGAGGGGCCCAATCCCCATAGCAGTAATAACTCAATATTCCCCTACTATGGGGCCACTGGCCAGTGCGTATTCTAAACTAGTGCAGCAATCGTTCTCATAAGATTTACTTATTATGCCAGTTTCCCATGTCAACACATTCAATAAAAAGGGGTGCGTCTATAATGTAAATCAATCAGTCTTGATGCACAAACATTACATACATCTCAAGAAATCAATGCACACCAAAGATCACCCCTTAATGGGTTTTCCAATATAATTTATTTTATTAAAGTTCCAAACGAGCCTTCACAAATTTTAAAGCAAAACCTCATCTCTTGAGAAAATCCAAAACACATGTTTAGAAGAAATCATTTATCATTAAAACTAGAACTACATTTGAAATTCCATTAATTATGATTTAAGTCCAAACATGAATTCTTTCAATATTGGGTGTCCGCTCATCCGGAAAAGGTTTCATGTGTTCTGTATAAAATAAACGACTCTTTTCACACCAAATAACCATATAAAAATTAATTATATTATATTATTTTCAATTTATTTAACTTAATAAAAAATCAATCAATTAATAAATTCTAAATTTAAATGTTAGTGCAGTGGGGAACCATCCTCGACTCGCAGCCCGGTTACGATGACGATGCAATGTGGCTTGCATGGGAACGCAAGCACCTGCAAGCGGACAATCGCATGAGCATGGAAAAACCTTGCCAATGCGCTGCAACAGCAAAGATAACGAAAATACATAAACACTGACTTAATAAAATCCAAACAAACAAATAGAGAAAAAGAACCACTTCTACCTTCTTTCAAAGCATAAATCGCATAGCTTTCACTATTTAATAAACCACTTTAAAATTTATAAAATTGTTTCCAACGAGTAACCCACGACTTTAGACACCCAAAACCATTGAAAAAATACAATTAAATAACCAAGGCACTATATTGGAAATACTCATCACATATAGGCAATTTAGAAAACCACTTTTCAAGAACTAACATAAAAAACCAATTGAGCACTTGAAATACATTACTAATTTTCAAACTAGGTAGAAGACATAATGCTCTATGAAAAATTCACATGGGAGGTTTAGACAAATCATGTACAACAAATGAATAACTATTTCTAACAACCATAGCTACATCGCATAGCATGAAAATACTATATATATATATATAAACATATATTTAAAACAGTCAAGCAATTACAGATTTCAAATTAAAGGTCATGTCATAGGAAACCTACCCCAATTCATAGTCTGAACTCGACGAAGTGACATGCCTCGCACAGGTGCGTACGCACGTGCAGGATGATGACTGCTGCATTATGGAATTATTCTGCCAACGTACTCGGCGCAGAGACGTGCTCGACCCAAGGGGTCGCACGCCAGTCAGAAGGGGTGGTGCACACTGGTAGGGAAATCATCGGGGGTCGCACGCCGATCGTCGGGTGCGCTGCTGGCCATCGCGAGGTGAAGATGGCTGGTCGGGCTGGAAAAAGCCGGAACACGGCTGACCAGAGGTGTGGAGGGGACATCAGACCGGAATGGTTGGTCGGAAAAAAGCGAGAAGACCCGGAGTGCTGGGAAAAGCACGTTGAGGGAGACCAGAGACTGGAGACTAGGGGGAGGGGCTTACCAATGCACTGGGAGGAGGCCTAGATGCCGGAATGGGTAAGAGGAGTGTAACACCCCAAGCTTCCACGATACGCCTCTCTTTCAATAATGCAATAGCTTGCATTGTACGCAAGTTCGAGTTCTAAAACACCGCGACTAATCAAAGTAGCCGTTATGAATATTAATAACCACCTTTTGAAATTATAGAAAATTTATATTTCAAAATGGAATTCATATTTGTATTCCTAATATTGAGATTAGCCTATGTTTAATTTTTTGTAATTTTCTTGAGAACTTCAAAATTTTTATGAATAGTGAAAAATACTTAAAACAACTTTTTTAATAAAAATAATTTATAGTGATAATTTATACTATTGAGTGGTTTAAAAGTATAATTAGAATATATTTTTACCATTTTATCCAATGGTGATCATTAGAATTAATTTAACATTGAAATTGGACATAAACAATTGCCAATCTTTTGATATAAATTCTTCCTTAAAAACACGCTATTTGTTGCGACAGCGGGAATTAATTATAAAATTAATTAATGCAACATATATGTTTGGAATTTTGTAAAATATACATCATTTTTGAATTCGGAATATCAATTATAGCTTAGGGTGAAATTTTGGCATTGTTCTGAAAAACTTCAATTTTTGATGAATTGTGAAACCACTAAGTGGTAGTTAAAAAACTGATTTTTCGTTTAAATGAAATATTACCACTTCTGTGATTTGATTTTCAAAAATCAGACATACATGGTTGTCATTAAGAAGTAAAATGTGGTTCAATGAGATTAAAATAATTTTTTGGTGAATAGTAACTTTTAAGTTCTTAATCGCGATTAGAGGTAATTAGTGTAGTTTAAGGCAAAAATAATGTTTTAATAATATGAAATGAGCTTGACACATGTCCTACCCTCATTGGATGTTCCATGTCCGACCAAGACAATACATGGGTCAACTTGGGGACCCCATGGAGCCACTTTAGTTTGAAAATGACATAAATACCTTTTATTTAATGTTAAATAAAAATGACACAAATATGAAATTGTTTACTAAAACAATTTTTACATGGGGTTATACAAGTCATATTTTTGACTATAAATAGTCATTAGAAAGCTAAAAAGATTTCCTACATCATAGTAGTTGTTTTATATTTTTTATACATTAAATAAATTAAATTATTTATGACATCATTATGATGCAGCGATGACCTCATTATTTAACGATTTTAATAAAATGAAGAGATAATGTAAAATCCAAGGCTTACACTTGTCCAAAGACTATTAGATGGGAATATTTCGAACCCTTATCACCTTATCCTTGAATTATATAAGTGTGGTACCTTTATAATCCGAAAAAGAATTGTATAATAATGTAAAATATCCTTACTTTTCAAGAGTGCCCCTCCTCTCCACTTATAAAAGGCCCCCACCTCTACCAACTCATTTACACTTTCAAGCCATTTGGCTCGGCCAACCTCTGCCCAAATACTGTCCCAACTTCCCCCTCTTACTCCTAGAAGCCTCACATTGGTCAGAACCCTTCCCAAGGAATCCTTTGGCTCAAATCAAAAAGCGTTACCCGATTTTGAGGTAATGTCTTCTCTAATGTTGTTTTGTTTTATTTTTCTTCTCCAACCCCCTATACTCTTTTATTCATTTCTTTTGTAACAACACCAGTATCCGAAATATACTAGGATGTTGTTATAAGAAGGATTTGAGCTACACTTACACACACCTACATCTAATGGTTAAAGAACATACTGTTTCTGTGGATGGCGAATTTCTGCCTCACGAAACGATGATTGTTCAACACTCATATAACACCATAAAAGGTGGCCATTAAGATGTCACTATATTTATATATGATATATAATATGTTTATGTTTTACTTATGCTTCTGTATTTCTCATTTATGGCATACTTTATGATTTCCATTATGGGTAAACGCGATAATTTCATTTTAGGAAGTGCGGACTACCGCCCCCTCAAAGTGATTTGAATCGTTAATGCCATATGTGGGATGTATAAAGGATGGATTAAATGGTGTTATACACTACATTATACTGGAATTATATTATACATTTATATTATTATTATTTCATTCCATTAAATACGAAATAGAAATGAAAGTAGCGTTCATGCGTACGTACGGCTTACCGTCTCCATGAACGGTGCATTTCATTTCTTACCTCTAAATGTTACGTAATATTATAAATGAATGTATATACTGGATATATATGATATATATGACATATAATTCATGAATATAATTCTGGAGATAATGGATATTCTACCACATAAACAACTTGTAATTATAAGAAGTTTATTGTTGACTCAAGTACCAAAGATCGACAAAACGACCGTTATTAACTTAAATAATTACATAATGTTCATATCATTGTAATAAGTGATATAAAAAGGATAATGAAATTTAAAATGGTTCTTAATAAGGTATATATTAACTCTAGTTTATTATTCAGTAGGTTAAAGAATGGTTGAGTCAAGTCAGACACGAGGTAAGGGAATTTCTTAACCCAACTTCCATTCTTTGGGTTAATCTCCTACTTTCAAATTATGTCATCATATAATTATGTCCTATTTTGTATTTTTACTTTCTTTATGTGTACCTATAGTGAATATACATAATAGATCTATTATATTTTTAAAAATGATCTTTTAAGGCATATTTGGTTTTATACACAACTTTCTTTTATACGGTGTATAAACCCCTTTGACTTTTATGTTTATTCAAAAGGAATCTTTTTTATACAAAGCGTTTTACTAAACGACAAAAAGGGAATGTTTTTCTTTCCGTACTTATGCGGCGACAATGACTTCTTCGCCGTCGTGACCATTATTTGAGTTCCGGCTTCCTCTACAAGCCATCATTTTTTTTAACGAAAAATAAATACAAAGTTTCAACTTTCTTTTATTTTGGTATTGAAAATGGTTTTAAAAGCGTTTTTATTATATCAATGTGCTGTATTGATATATTGTGATTGAAATGTGGAAATGTTATGTTTCCTTTATGCATGTTTTATGTGATATGATTATGTTATGGTTTATGATATGTTTAAACCTATTCATATGAGGAATGCATTGGACTTAATAAGTGACGGGTGGAGCCCGCTATAGCTCCTCGATGCATCGGTAGGTCTCATGAGACAACTAGACGTGGAATTGGCTGAGGCCCTTTCCCAATTTGATTTATGGTTTTGGCCGAGGCCTTAATCATTTTAGACGTCTTGGCCGAGGCCTTGACAAAATGTTTCAGAATGTCTGGCATTATGCATTCCATCATTATGAAAGTGGTTATTGATATTGCATGTGATTATTCGACCAGTAGAATATCCATGTCAATATGTGAATGGCATTATCTCATTTTACTTTTGCCATATTATGTTGAAGTTAAAGTTTAAATGGATTTTGTTTTAGTTATACATTGCCTTAAATTATTTATGTTTATTGATGAAAGCTTCTGCTATGTTGTTATCCTTACTGAGCATCTGAGCTCACCCCTTTCAATGTTTTAATATTTTCCAGGATGTGAAAAAGTATTTTATGAATGACCTGCAGGGATAGTCAGAAGAGGATATGAGTGGGAACTATGGAGACTTTGTTATTGTAGTTTTTCAGTTTATGATGTAATGTAACGTTTACGAATGTATCTAGTGTTTCCAAGGCTACTAAACTAATCGGTCTTTCGAGACTTGATCTTTTGTGATCATGCCAATGTTATGAAGTAATGCAAAGACTCTGGGTAGCTAGGGTCGGGGCGTTACAGTTGGTATCAGAGGCAGTTTAGTACTAACCTTGGAAGCTAGATTTAGATAAACTCTGATTAGAGCACATAGCCCAAAGATAGACTTTGAGGATTAGTATAGAAGAACTTCCTAGAATTTTGTTATTGTAGAGATTTTGTGAGTTTTTTGAGCAATATATCCCTGTCTGGATACAAGCAGGTAGAGGCGGATTTGGCACAGATGTACCTAGGGGTAAAACCCGAAAACACCGTTTTGAGCTAGACTCGAATGGGAAATGGTGCACGACAACGGGCCTTGCTGCACTCTTGGTTACGACACTGCCGGGGGATATGCTTAGGATAATTCTCATTTTCTTTACAAACCACTATGAACGGTTATGAGTATATACTTACTCAAAGAAGACCTTTTTATGATTATGGATTATATCCATAAATAGTTCAATTTATATTAATTATTTTATAAGTATGGAATTATGTATTTTATTTCATAAACTAATCTAGTTTATGCCATTGTTTAGAAATGGAGCCTAGTGGAAGGAATGGAAACTGTATCAATGAACGCACTCCGTGTAGGGATTTCCCTCTTGCTCAAGATAATTATTGTGGAGCTGGAGATACAACTAGTGCTGATCAACTTATTACCATACTGGGACAACTCACTCAAGTTATGAATAATAACCTTACTCGTATGGAGCACCCTGATCCACAACGTGGAGGATCAATGCTCGACCGTTTAATGAGGCAACAACCACCAACCTTCAATGGGAGTACAAATCCTATAGTAGCTGAGAAATGGATAAATTCCTTAGAGAAAATATTCCATGCCTTGGGGAGTAGCGAAAGGGAGAAGGTTATCATGGTAGTTTACCGCCTCACTGGAAATGCCAATCAATGGTGGTCACTAATTCAAAACACAAAGGAAGATGATGAATTAACAAACATGGAATGGCAGGAGTTCAAAGAGCTGTTCTTAGAAAAATACTTTCCTCGAGACCATCGAGCGGATATGGAAAGGCAATTTCTGAGTCTGAGGCAGAAGGAGGACGAGAATGTCGCAAAGAATGAGGCTAACTTTTCAAGGTTAGCAAGGTATGCTGCAGATTACATACGTAACCCAAGAAGTAAGACTGATCGTTTCTTTGATGGGTTAAAACCATTTCTCTGTCGAGCATTAGTCTCACAATCCTTCTCATCATACGAAGATATTGTCTCATGTGCTATCAAGATAGAAAAGAAATTCTCTAAGTCTTATGACAACAAAGTAAAGTAAGAGAAGAAGAGAACGACGGAACAAGAGATGGATAAAGGGAAAAAGGGAAAGAAGGATTTTCCATTATGTTATAATTGTGGGAAGAATCACCCCGGTGCTTGCCTAAAACGAATGGGAGTTTGTTATAAATGTGGGGAAAAAGGTCACCAGGCACGTGATTGCAAGGGAAAGAAAGAGGCTATCAATGTTGAATGCTACAATTGTAGGGAAATGGGGCATTATGAAAAATGAATGTCCTAAGCGTCAGGGAAACTTACCTCAGAAAAGGCCAAGGGATCAAGGACAATCTTATGCTGTTACTACAGTTAAAGCAGAATAACTAATGTATTGGTGCTTTTGGATTCATGGATTATATTCTGGTTATTTGAATAATGTGATATATATAAGGATTGTACTGCAGTACTTGTTGATTTCAGTAAGGTTTTAATATGATAAAGGTAATTATATTTTTAGTATGTGATAATAAGAGAAACTTTACTTTGTTTGGGGAATCTGATAAATTGATTTTGTAATTTAGAGACCTTTTAGAGAATGTCTGGACAGAGGTATTTTGGATAACTATAAATGTTGGAGTGGATTAAATTGATATTTGGATAGTATTGTTTATGGTTAAAAAAATTTATGAAGATTATTTTGGGAATATTATAATACTATAGTTTTAGGAAAAGGACAACCTGCAGGGTGGGGCATAACCCGTCGCGTCGGACAAAGCTGCAGGAATCGAACCCACAACCATAGTGCGACAGGCCTTTATTTCCTACCACTAGCCTACAGGAAGTCCCTGGTTATTACAAAATTGTTTTCCTATTCTAAATGGTTTGTGGTAAAAATTTATTAATGAAAGTATACATGAAAAGTAAGTATATTCCCTTACATTATTAGTAAATCTCTTAAATGAATTCCTGAACTTTATGAAAGGTGACTTAAAACAAAAATGTTGCCGGTTAACTTTTCCAACTGGGGATTCAATGATCATTTAACCAACCACAAGTTTGTGATTTTCTTATTGTTAACTTTCTCTTAATCCTGTTTTCTACAACTCTCCGTCAGACCTTGATGGTTTGTTTCTCCTCCATATCCATATTTTCATAGAATCCTAGTATGGGCTATCTCGGGTGACCTTTGTACTTATCTTTCATTCTTTTAATGTTATATTTTTATTAACCTTATTTCCGATGTGGGTTTTCCACAAAGGTATTTTCTATTTTCAACCATTTATTTTCAAAGAAAATTTTCAAATTGCGAGGACGCAATTTATTGAAGGAGGGGAGAATGTAACACCCTGAGCTTCCACGATACACCTCTCTTTCAATAATGCAATAGCTTGCATTGTGCGAAGTTCGAGTTCTAAAACACTGCGACTAATCAAAGTAGCCGTTATGAATAGTAATAACCACCTTTTGAAATTATAGAATATTTATATTTCAAAATGGAATTCATTTTTGTATTCCTAATATTGAAATTAGCCTATGTTTAATTTTTATTAATTTTCTGAGAACTTCAAAATTTTTATGAATAGTGAAAAATACTTAAAACAAGTTTTTTAATCAAAATAATTTATAGTGATAAGTTATACTATTGAGTGGTTTTAAATTATAATTAGAATATATTTTTACCATTTTATCCAATGGTGTTCATTATAATTAATTTAACATTGAAATTAGACATAAACAATTGCCAATATTTTGATATAAATTCTTTCTTAAAAACACGCTATTTGTTGCGACAGCGGGAATTAATTATAAAATTAATGCAACATATATGTTTGGAATTTTTTAAAATAGACATCATTTTTGAATTCGGAATATCAATTATAGCTTAGGGTGAAATTTTGGCATTGTTCTGAAAAACATCAATTTTTGATGAATAGTGAAACCACTAAGTGGTAGTTAAAAAACTGATTTTTCTTTTAAATGAAATATTACCACTTCTGTGATTTGATTTTCAAAAATCCGACATACATGGTTGTCATTAAGAAGTAAAATGTGGTTCAATGAGATTAAAATAATTTTTTGGTGAATAGTAACTTTTAAGTTCTTAATCACGATTAGAGGTAATTAGTGTAGTTTAAGGTAAAAATAATGTTTTAATAATTTGAAATGAGCTTGACACATGTCCTACCCTCATTGGATGTGCCATGTCCGACCAAGAAAATCCATGGGTCAACTTGGGGACCCCATGGAGTCACTTTAGTTGGAAAATGACAAAAATACCTTTTATTTAATGTTAATGTAAAAATGACCCAAACATGAAATGGTTTACTAAAACAATTTTTACATGGGGTTATACAAGTCATATTTTTGACTATAAATACTCATTGGAAAGCTAAAAAGATTTCCTACATCAAAGTAGTTTTTTTATATTTTTTAGACTTTAAATAAATTAAATTATTTATGACATTATTATGATTCAGTGATGACCTCATTATTTAACGATTTTAATAAAATGAAGAGATAATGTAAAATCCAAGGCGTACAGTTGTCCAAAGACTATTAGATGGGTATATTTCGAACCCTTATCACCTTATCCTCGAATTATATAAGTGTGGGACCTTTATAATCCGAAAAAGCATTGTATAATAATGTAAAATATCCTTACTTTTCAAGAGTTCCCCTCCTCTCCACTTATAAAAGGCCCCCACCTCTACCAACTCATTGACACTTTCAAGCCATTTGGCTCGGCCAAACTCTAACCAAATACTCTCCAAACTTCCCCCTCTTACTCCTAGAAGCCTCACTTTGGGCAGAAATCTTCCCAAGGAAGCCTTTGGCTCAAATCAAAAAGCGTTACCCGATTTTGAGGTAATGTCTTCTCAAATGTTGTTTTGTTTTATTTTTCTTCTCCAACCCCCTAAAATCATTTATTTATTTATTTTGTAACAAAACCAGTATCCTAAATATACTAGGATGTTGTTATAAGAAGGATTCTATCTACACTTACACACACCTACATCTAATGGTTAAAGAACATACTGTTTCTGTGGATGGCGAATTTCTACCTCACGAAACGATGATTATTCAACACTCATATAACACCTTCAAAGGTGGCCATTAAGATGTAACTATATTTATATATGTTATATAATATGTTTATGTTTTACTTATGCTTCTGTATTTCTCATTTATGGCATACTTTATGATTTCCATTATGGGTAAACGCGATAATTTCGTTTTAGGAAGTGCGGACTACCACCCCCTCAATGTGATTTGAATCGTTAATGCCATATGTGGGATGTATAAAGGATGGAGTAAATGGTATTATACACTAAATTATACTGGAATTATATTATACATTTATATTATTATTATTTCATTCCATTAAATATGAAATAGAAATGAAAGTAGCGTTCATGCGTACGTACGGCTTACCGTCTCCATGAACGGTGCATTTCATTTCTTACCTCTAAATGTTACGTAATATTATAAATGAATGTATATACTGGATATATATGATATATATGACATCTAAATCATTAATATAATTCTGGAGATAATGGATATTCTACCACATAAACAACTTGTAATTATAATAAGTTTATTGTTGACTCAAGTACCAAAGATCGACAAAATGACCGTTATTAACTTAAATAATTACATAATGTTCATATCATTGTAATAAGTGATATAAAAAGGATAATGAAATTGAAAATGGTTCTTAATAAGGTTTATATTAACTCTAGTTTGTTATTCAGGAGGTTAAAGAATGGTTGAGTCAATTCAGACACGAGGTAAGGGAATTTCTTAACCCAACTTCCATTCTTTGGGTTAATCTCCTACTTTCAAATTATGTCATGATATTATTATGTCCTATTTTGTATTTTTACTTTCGTTATGTGTACCTACAGTGAATACACATAATAGATCTATTATATTTTAAAAAATGATCTTTTGAGGCATATTTGGTTTTATACACAACTTTCTTTTATACGGTGTATAAACCCCTTTGACTTTTACATTTATTCAAAAGGAATCTTTTTTATACGAAGTATTTTACTAAAAGACAAAAAGGGAATGTTTTTCTTTCCATACTTATGCAGTGACAACGACTTCTTCGCCGTCATGACCATTATTTGAGTTTCGGCTTCCTCTACAAGCCATCATTTTTTTTAACGAAAAATAAATACAAAGTTTCAACTTTCTTTTATTTTGGTATTGAAAATGGTTTTAAAAGCATTTTTATTATATCAATGTGCTGTATTGATATCTTGTGATTGAAATGTGGAAATGTTATGTTTCCTTTATGCATGTTTTATGTGATATGATTATGTTATGGTTTATGATATGTTTAAACCTATTCATATGAGGAATGCATTGGACTTAATAAGTGACGGGTGGAGCCTGCTATAGCTCCTCGATGCATCGGTAGGTCTCATGAGACAACTAGACATGGAATTGGCTGAGGCCCTTTCCCAATTTGATTTATGGTTTTGGCCGAGGCCTTAATCATTTTAGATGTCTTGGCCGAGGCCTTGACAAAATGTTTCAGAATGTCTGGCATTATGCATTCCATCATTATGAAAGTGGTTATTGATATTGCATATGATTATTCGACCAGTAGAATATCCATGTGAATATGTGAATGGAATTATCTCATTTTACTTTTTCCATATTATGTTGAAGTTCAAGTTTAAAAGGATTTTGTTTTAGTTATACATTGCCTTAAATGTTTATGTTTATTGATGAAAACTTCCGCTATGTTGTTATCCTTACTGAGCATCTGAGCTCACCCCTTTCAATGTTTTAATATTTTCCAGGATGTGAAGAAGTATTTTATGAATAACCTGCAGGGATAGTCAGAAGAGGATATGAGTGTGAACTATGGAGACTTTGTTATTGTAGTTTTTCACTTTATGATGTAATGTAACGTTTACGAATGTACCTAGTGTTTCCAAGGCTACTAAACTAATCGGTCTTTCGAGACTTGATCTTTTGTGATAATGCCAATGTTACGAAGTAATGCACTGACTCTGGGTAGCTGGGGTCGGGGCGTTACAAGGAGGCCGCTGGCTGGAGTGTGGGCTCACCAGAGGAGCTGGTTGGCAAGGCGGGCAGTGTCGAGGTAAAAATTGAGGGCGCCGGAGGCGCTGGTTGGCAGCGGGGGCTCGCCGGAGATGCTGGGCGCTGCGGGGGTCACGCAAGTAGGGGTGAGGTGGTTCGGGGGTCACGCAAAGTAGGGGCGAGGTGGTTTGGGGGTCGCGTGGAGTAGGGGTGAGGTGGTTCAGTCGACGAACCAATAGGGCGTCGTGGTAAAAGGTATGCGCTGTGAAAGGGCAGAGCGATGGGAGGCAGTCCGCAGGAGGGCGGGCTGGGGAAGCTAGCTTCATGCAGAGGAGGAGGACCCGAGGCTGGGGTCCTGGTGCGCAAAAAGGGAAAACAGACAATGGCGGGACGCTGCAACGAGGGGTTTCGGTGGCTGGATCGGCTGGGCGCCACTGTATGAGGAGGGTGAGAGGGAGCAAGGGAGGCCGCCGCACACAAAGGAGGGGGGTGGCGGCTCACGCGAGTCACAAGAATGAGGGTGCAGGAATGGTGTATTAGGGATTAAATATATATATATATAATAACAATAATGTAATAATAATTATAATAACAAAAGAACCAAAAAATATTAATAAACCCAATAAATATAATTGGTTCTTCTCCATTTTATTTTAAGTGATAACAATAACAATTATATCAAAGTTGCAATAATAATAGTAGTAATAATATTAATAAAAAAATGATAATAATAATATTAATAACAACAAAATAAATTAAGAACAAACTAAATGAGAATTAAGGTGACAATTTTATTACGTTTCATTGAATATTTATATTTATAACAATTTAATAATAAGAGTATTATTACCAGATTAAATAATAATAATAATCCTATTTGTGCAAACATACTCTCATTATTATAATTTAGACATAAACCTAGTTTTATTGATATAAAATTTTATTTGGCTTCCACGTCAAATTAAAATAATTAATTTAATTAATTTAATATTTATTTGAAGTGTCGCGCCATCGCGCTAACACCAGGACCAAATGCACGGTCACTGCTATGGGTACAGTGGTCGTACACTAGACGAAGACCCACCAAAAACACCAAACTTTGAAAATGTTCAAACAGGGACCCAAGTAAACCCCATTCAAATAATGCAGGGCCGATAAAAGAATACAATAATAGGTGTCTGTGGTCATGGTGTGACAATTCTCCCCATCACAGAAACTTTCTGCCCCCAGAAAGTCACCAAGCCAACAGTTTTCTCAACATGAGTTCATTCCTAGACAAAATCATAGAGAAGCGAGAGCTTCGGGGTAACCATTCCCAACAAACTCCACACCCGACCAATTCAATAAAAACCACTGCCCGAGATTAAGGGGAGAACATGGGAGCGTTCTCCACACCATAAGAATTCAATCATATAGAAACCCTTGAAATTCGAACAAATCACCCCCGAGGGGGGGGGGCTATACGGGAACTCCCAAACAGAACTCATTCAATCTCTCCACGTGGACCTAACAACACTTCTAAAACATAGACAAAAACTCACAATGAAACAACCCAGAAACCTAAGGATGAGAAATGAACACAACACTTTCCCACAATTCCACAATACAAAAAATTCCCCTAACGAGTACAGTTGTTACCAACTGAAAATCAAAATGGGTAAGTTTATTCATGAGCCTAACACCCTTCAAAGAGACCAAACAATTTAAAAACCACGATGAGAGAAGATAAGGGCGCTTGGATTGTAGAAAAATGCACTCATCATGCCACCACAACAAGGATGAGCTTAAGACAACAATGAGAAAAGAACAAGGGAAATTTTGAATATTTTCGTTCCAAAGCAGAAGAAATTATTTGTACCGAGGTTCCACACACCCTCGATAACCCCTGAATGTGCGCGAGCTTCACCCTGAGACCTGTGGCCGGGCCCTGATGGCTGAAGCGTCTCCTACATCAAAGCCAGGCATTTTAATCTTATGGTCTCTAACTCCTTCCGCTCAATGATTCCAACAACCATGATGGTCGTACTTTTTCAGAGATATGAAACATGATAGAATGTCTTGATAGGCCGCACTGGTGGCGCACAAGAGAGCAGTCTGATGAACAAGGAACAGGTACTAATGTGGATGGTTTCTTAGAGACAGGTCCCACCGTCCCACACTCCTTGCCAGATGGGGAACCTTTACAGAAGTCGACCGCCATTCATCACACCCAAAACTCTAACGGAGATGAGACATTTCATCTTTACTAGTCCAAAACTGAACCCTCAAATAACTCTTGGGCGATACGAACATTAACTTCCCTGGGAGTTCCCAACAACCTGAAGACACACTATCTCTCAGACAAATACAACTACCTCTAATAGACTTTGATTATCTCAAAAAGAATGCAACACACAAAAGGAACTGAGAACTGAGGAAAAATCATTGACAAAATTTGGAGGCTTTCTGGGTGGTATACTCATGAAAACACGAAAAACACCATTGAAACTGGAACCAAGCCAAAACTCAATCAAAGAAACAACATAAGCCAAGGAAAAACAGGCCCATAATCTAAACATATACAAACCCAAGAAACCAAATCTCTTTTCCAAAACTGTTATTTCTTAAATATTCTACAAACTCACCTATGGCACCTTATGAACCATCAATCATGCATTTATTCAATCCCGCTCACATCATATGTGAACAAGTGCCTCCACGCACATTCCATAAATACCCATGAATGTGTTACCCTCCATATGGAGTTACAAGGTTCAAACACTTCTTTTCCTTATCAAATTCAAGAACATACCAAGTTTTCCCAAACTCATACAAATTCTCTTTAAAAACCCACTTTAGAAATATCAAAAACAATTTGGAAGAAACACTTTTCCATTTAAAAACCAATTTCACCTTTAACACCCACTCAAATAAATAGAGACTAAAAAAACAAAAGTAGTAATAACCCAATCGAATGAGGAACTAGTGCATATGTCTGACCCATCGACATGGTGGAGATCCATGTCCCAAGTAAAGCATAACCCTAAGTGGACCTTCAGCAAGTCACTTGGACTTCACCTAGGTCACCACATCATGTGAGGCCACAAAGTGAAACGATTCTCCCCCATTAACATCCCTCAATCCAAAACAACCAAAGATAATAGATTCAAATCCTGGCCTAACCTTGGTATCTCAGGTCTCGTCACGAGCGATGTAGATTAGGCATCAACCCATAACCGACCTCCTAAGCTCAGAAAGTCTTAATATAAATCTACAGGACATCCTAAATAACAAAGGGTGCTCTGAAAAGCGAGGTCCACTAAGATCCGACCTCTTTCGATACCATTTTGTCACGAACCAACCCGGGTCGACCCTGAGTCGGTCCGCGACATGGCCTGAGAGGCGTTCCCGATCCTCTTGGGCTTGTGACAAGATCCATCCCATAAAAAGAGGTGGCAGGAATGATTTATCCCAGTTAAAATAAATAAATAAAGCAGCAGAAATAAAATAGAGTAGCGAAAAATAAATAAACAAAGTAACTAAACAAGAAAAAAACTGAACGAAAGTGACAACCACTATCTCTGTGTGACCTGGCAGGTCACTCTCCAACCCATGACCAAATGTCTCCCAAGGAGAACGCACCGAAGCTGTAGCCTGCAAAAACACTAAAAACAGAAACGAACAATATGCATCATTATTAAAACTCAGTAGGCGTTCCAAAAAAACGATTCCCAATGCACTACCTTTAAATAAAGAAATTTATTAATTCTAGGTCTGAACTAAATATAAAAAATAATGGTTTTTACACACACAAACTTTCATTTCTAAAATAAGTATTAGTCAATTTCCCTTTATAATTTTAAAAAAATCTCCAATGTTTGAATGGAACAGATGCATTTCATTTTTAAAAAAAAAATTCAAACAATTAGAATACCAAACTTTAGTTATTTACCAAAAACGAAAAACTACCCATAACACACAAAACACGCCAAGGGAAATGGGAAAAAATGGCACACATGAGCCAGCAATCGAACAAGACTTCTCAATCGTGCACCACACAAAAATTAACACTAAAAGAAAAATGGGCCGATCTTAGGAGATCATGAACAATCTAGAACATACCATACAAGTGACTCATCACGAAACCATGCTTTAACTCGATGAAGTCATAACCCCCTAACGCCCGACATACCCCTACATGGCATAACCGAGGGGCCCAATCCCCATAGTAGCAATAACTCAGTATTCCCCTACTATAGGGCCACTAGCGAGTGTGTATTCTGAACTAGTGTAGCAATAGTTCTCCGGAGATTCACTCATTATGCTAGGTTCCCATGTCAACACATGCAATAAAAATGGGAATGTCCACAATATAAATCAATCAGTCATGATTCAAAAACATCACATATGGCTCACACAATCAACGCACACAAAAAATCACCCATAATGGGGTTTCCAAAATAATTTATTTTATTTAAGTGCCAAACAGGCCTTCACCAATTATAAAGAAAATCCTCATTTCTAGAGAAAACCCAAAACACTTGTTCAAAAGAAATAATTTATCTTCAAAACTAGAAGTACAATTGAAATTCCATGAATTATGTTTAAAGTCCAAATGGGCATTCTTTTAATACTAGGTGTCTGCTCGTCAAGAAAATGTGTCAAGTGTTCTGTATAAAATAGAAGGCTATTTTCACACCAAATAACAAAATAAAAATTATTTATATTATATTATTTCCAATTTATTAAAATTAATAAAACATCAAGAAATTAATAAATTCTAAATTTAAAGGTGAGTGTAGTAGGGAACCTAACTCGACTCACAACCCGGTTACGTTGATGATGCAACGTGGCTCGCACGGGCATGCAAGCTGACAATCGCATGAGCATGGAAAAACTTTGCCAATGCGCTACAACCACAAAAATAACAAAAATATATAAACACAGACTTAAAACAGTCCAAACGAACAAATAGAGAAAAAACCACTTCTACCTTCTTTCAAAGCATAACAGACATTTCTTGCACTATTTAATAATCCACTTTAAAATTTATAAAACAGTTTCCAAAGAGTAACCAATGACTTTAGACAACCAAAAACAATTAAAAAAATACAATTAAATAACCAAGTCACTATATTGGAAATACATATCACACATTAGAACTATTTAGAAAAAGTCTTTTCAAGAACTAACATTAAAAAACAATTGAGCACATGAAATAAATCAATAATTTCAAAACCAGGTCGAAGACATATTTCTCTATGAAAATTTCACATTGGAGGTTTAAAAAAATCAAGTACGAAAAATAAATAACTATTTCTATCAAACATATCCATATCGCATAGCATGCAAATACTATATATATATATATAAACATATTTTTAAAATAGTCAAGAAAGTATGGATTTCAAATTAAAGGGAAAGTAATAGGGAAACTACCCAAATTCACAGTCTGAACTCGAAGAAGTGACATGCCTCACACAGGTGTGTGCACACACGCAATTCAATGACTGGTGCATTGCGGAATTATTCCGCCAATGTACTCGACATAGAGACATGCTCGACACACGGTGTCGCTCGCCATTCAGAAGGTGGGGCACGCACTGGCAGGGAGATCACCAAGGGTCACACGCTGGTCGTTGGGTGTACCGCTAGTCAGCGTATAGTGGTGGTGGCTGGTCAGGCCGTGGAAAGCCAGAATGCGCCCAACCAGAGGTATGGAGTGGCCAGAAGATCGGAATGGCTGGCCGAACAGAAGCGTGAAAACTCGGAGGGCCAAGAAAAGCACGGCGAGGGAGGACAGAGACCGGTGGCTAGGAAGAGGGGATGACCAGAGAGCTGGGAGGAGGCCAGGATGCTGGATCGGGCGGGAGGAGGCCTCTGGCCGGAGTGTGGGCTCGCCGGAGGTGCTGGTCGGCGAGGAGGGCAGCATCGAGGCGGAAATCGAGGGCGCCGAAGGCACTGGCCAATGGTGGGGGCTCGCCAGAGGTGCTGGGCGCTGTGAGGGTTGTACGGAGCAGGGACGAGGTGGTTTGGGGGCAACGGGGTGTAGGGTCAAGGTGGTTCGTCCAGTTCACCAATAGGGCATCGCGGTAGGAAGTATGTGTTGTGAAAGGGCGGAGCGAAGGGAGGCAGTCCGCAGGAGGGCGGGTTGGGGATACTGGCATTGTGCAAAGGAGGAGGAACCATGGAGGGGGTCTTGGTGCACAAAAAGAGATAACAAACAATGGGGGGTGCAGCAATGAGGGGTGTCAGCCGCTGGATCAGCTAGTCGATGCTACAGGAGGAGGGTGAGATGGAGTAAGGGAGGTCGCCGCACACACAGGTGGGCGGGTGGAAGCTCGCATGGGGAACAAGAATGAAGGTGCGGTAATGGTAGATTAGGGTATATATATATATATAACAATAATGTAATAATAATTATAAAAACAAAAGAACCAAAAAATATTAATAAACCCAATAAATATAATTGGTTCTTATCCATTTTATTTTAAGTGATAACAATAACAATAATATCAAAGTTACAATATTAATAGTAGTAATAATATTAATTGAAAAATGATAATAATAATATTAATAACAACAAAATAAATTAAGAACAAACTTAATGAGAATTAAGGTGACAATATCATTACGTTTCATTGAATATTTATATTTATAAAAATTTAATAATATGAGTATTATTAATAGATTAAATAATAATAAAAATTCCATCTGCGCGAACATACTCTCATAATTATAATTTAGAAATTAACCCTGTTTTATTGATATAAAATTTTATTTGGCATCCAATTTCAAATAAGTTAATTATTTTACTTAATTTATTATTTATTTGAAGTGTCGCGCCATCACGCTAACACCAGGACCCAATGCACGGTCATCGCTAACAGTGCAGTTTCTGTACACCGGTCGAAGACCCACCAAAAACACCAAACTTCGGAAAGGTTCAAACAGGGACCCAACTAAACCCTGTCCAAACAACGTGGGGCTGATAAAAGAACAAAATAACAGCTGTCTTTGGTCGGGGTGTGACATAAGCGATATCGAATTCAAAAATATGAAGGTATTATACTCATCAAATATATTTGAGATTTATCTCTTTTTTAGAAAGATATAAATCAGACTCTTATGATTATGGAAGACTGTGAACATTTTCCCAAAAAGATAGTGCCACCAACATTTAAGAGCATTCTTGACTACTGTAAGATCTAAATCATGAGTTGGGTAATTATTTTCATTCGGTCAAATATGAAGATAGTTGTAAGCCACCACATGGTCATCCTACAAAAGAACACATCCCAAACCAACACCTAAAGAATCGTAAAATGACATTAACCCCTTAACAGGCTTAGGTGTAATGACACTTTCTTTACAAACATATACGTTACATAAATGTTTTGAAATACATAAAAATTAAAAAACATATTCCTGAATAACATAGTTGGTATAGCTCCTTTGGAAACATGGAGACATAAACAATGGAACACATGTGAGCTACATCATCTCCAACTCGGTTCTTCTTGACTTGTACCCTTCCTTGACATATCAAATATAGTACATTAAATCATAACTTGGAGGAAAAGAAGACTAAAATGGGTGAGCATAAATTCTCATTAATACTAAATAAGGGATAATGTAAGAATAAACAAGAAATTAAGATTTTGATAATGTGATCAGAAAAATATAATATCATACCCTGCATATCAAAGATCAGGGAAAAAATATTGTTAGTTCATAAGATATGTAACGTAACTAAATAAAAATCACAATCCATGAAATCATATCATAGGAATAATGTAAGGAATTTTGGAAACACATAAGCATAGACTGGTTTCTATAGTAGAAAAGGAATTAATGCCAATACCATATTAGTTGAAAACCCCTTTACTGAACTGGGTGAACCCCCATTTCATCCATGTATTACTAAATTGAGTAAACCCTCATTCCTGCGTTGTATTTTTAAAATGAGAAAACCCTCATTTCTTCCCTATATTATTTAACTGGGTAAAACTTTATTCTAGGCATTTATTACTGAACAGAGTAAACCCTCATTCTAGCCGTGTATTACTAAACCAAGTAAAACATCATTCTAGTGTTATATTAATGAACTAGTTAAACCCTCATTAAATCATTGTATCATTGAGCCAAGTAAAGCCTCATTCCAGCCCTGTATTAATTAACAGAGTGACCCCTCATTCCAGCCATGTATTACAAAACTGAGTAAACACTCATTCCGTACCTATATTACTAATACATGTAAACCCTCGTTCTATACATGTTTTACTAAACTGAGTAAACCCATGGTCCATACATATTTATCTCATGAGATATAAATCTTTACCTAATGCATTGGAGGCGGATATAGCTCTCACCTGTCACATAATGAAATCATACATATATGCACCACAAGATCATAAATAATCATATCATTACCCATGAAATTAAATGGGTATCATGAAAATTTAAACAATTTATAACCTCTATAAATATACCAGTTTTATAATCATTTCATCATAAACATAACATGTGAAAAAAGAGGGTTTTAAAACCATATAACCTGTTAATGATAAATAGGTTTCATAAACATATTACTCATGAAGGAGAAGTGGGTTTCATAGAGATAATGGAATTTATCATTACTCATTTATATAATGTATATGAATGTAACCTTTAGATAATTTCCCATAAAGGCATGAGTAACATCAATAGATGGAATCTTATATGGAAAATAATTTTAAATATACTTTAAAAACATTTCATCATGAAAATATACATTATTGTTTGAAAAATGATTTTTAATACAGAAAACCGTTTGAAAATAATTTTCTTATAAAATACCTTGATAACCTATAAAGAACACATAAAATCATTTTGAAAACTATTTTCGTTGATTACATTTTAAATAAGGTTCAAAATATTTTATAAACTATTTTCCCTAAATGCACGAGAAATATTTTAAAGAAATATTATAAATGTTTTGAAAACTATTTCATTGAATTTTTTTTGAAAATTTATAAACAAAGCTTAAAATTATTTTGAAATTAATTTTTCATGAAAACATGTGATAGAGGTGGAAAACTTTTTGAAACCCATTTCATTAAAAGCACATTGAAAACTATTAAATAATTCATAAAAAAATTTGAAACTTTTTTGCATGAAGTTATATAAAAGATGTTTGAAACCATTTGGGAAACAATTTTTCTTGAAATTTATTTTAGAAAACATTTTCTTAAAGAATAAACTTTTTAACAATGAATATTTAGATTCAAATAAATGATGGCGGGTAAAATTTTACCTGTTGTACAAGGTCAAAAGAACATTCCTTTTGAACGGTAAAAGGGATTAAAAAATACCTTATTTAGAAATAGAAAAAAAATATTCCATTTAATACATTATAAAAAATGAAATAAAGGTAAAAATTTCTTTTTAGATATTATTGGGGAATGGTAAAATATTCTTGGAAACCTGTTTTAGAAAACATTGATTTCTAACCGAAGAGAGGGTGAAGTCAAGTTTTCCTAAAAGAAAATTCATAAATAACTTACGTACCAAATAGTAGAAAATGGTACCAATATGTGAGTATATCATGAAATAATAGAGGATAAGTAAAATATTTGATATTCTTGAGGGGTGGGTCATAATATTTCATCAATTTAAGCATAAACATAAACAATCTCTATAATCAATGAGATTGCCTTGATAAACTCTTATAATATAGTATCTTGGGATTTGATGTCCATATATTTAAATTAAATTAAATAAATCATATAATATAATTAAATAAAATATATTCATGATAAGGAATTTAAAATGTATCTAAATGTACCTTGAAAATGAGTTTAGGTTCATAACAAACCAAAAGACTCAATGAAAGAAAATTGAGAAAAATTTCTTTTACCGATTTGGTAACTTTTCAATTTTAAACCCCATTAAAGAAAGTTCATCCAATGGATATTTGAATACCAATAAATTTAATTATTTGATACATATAAAAAAATAATTTGATGTATATACATCACAAAAAATAAAATAGTGATGAACATAGATTGTATCTCACAGAAATTAATAGTGAGATGAAAATCCCCTTACGTTGTGCATTCACTCACTCCATACTTGTCCAAGATTCCAGAATAAAATATATAAGTATATTACACCTATACTAAAAAAGAATATTCTGTTAAATATTACCATATATGTTTTTATTATAACCTTATATTACACTCTTGTCAACAATCTTATGTTAAGGTTTCACTTCCGTTAACATTCACGTTGTTCTTTCCATGAGTATTAATTTGTCATATATTTGGTCCATATACTTATATCATGATTCAATACTGTATAAAATGATATAAATATCAGGTATTTCTAGTATAATTTTATTATATTAATCTATAGAATAATGATTCCTGAAATTTATTAGACTTTTCATGGATGCGATAAGCTGTACGTAAGCATTAACGTTGTGTTCCGATTTTATTATCGTATTGAAAGGATGTATGTAAATGAAATATGTATATATATGTATATAAATAAATAATAATTAAATTATCATTAATATATCATATATATCATATAAGTTTATTAAAGCCATCCTTAATACATTCTATTTATTGTGTGAACGAATCACATCCCTTTGAGGGGCGGTAGTCCACACTTCCTCAAACAAGATTATTGTATTAAACCCAAATTTATGGTTACAAGATGTGTCTTTTAAAAGGAATAAACGATATTAAATACATAATACTTATAATATATTACATATATAAATATATGGTCTATCATAATGGCTACTATAATTCGTGTTAAAGGTAAAACAAATAATCATCGCTCTATGATGCAGTAATTCGACGAACACAAAATTAGAATGTTCAACATCCATTAGATGGAGGTGTCTGTAAGTGTTGGCCAGAATCATTAAATAAAAATATCCAAGTATATTTATGATACGTTTTATTCAAAAATTATGGTAATAAAGAGATTTTATGGGGTTTGAAGGTAAAATAAAGGAAATGAGCTTGATAGAATATGATACCTCTTAATCAGGTAACTCTTTTTCGTCTGTACCAAAATGATTCGTTAAGAGGGTTTATTCTTAAAGTGAGGATTCAAGGTATAAGGAAGGATTTTTTTAGGCTTCATGGGTAGATATTTTTTGAACTTGAAAAGTTTTAGATGTGTTTGTAATTGGTATATTTTGTGGTCTTTTGTAGGGAAGGAAAATGACTCACATGGAAATTTTAGTAAACAAATAGGTGTTCACTTGTTATTAGCTAAAAATGTATTACCAAATAAAAGAACCCATTGATGGATTTTTTATGGCATAAATATGGATATAAAATGGGTTTTAGACAAGTGTCTAGGTCATTTGGGCACTAAATTTTAATGGTTAATCCATAATTAAGCTTAATTTGGCATTAACTTCTCTAATTATTTTTAATAGGTTTTTCAAATCATTTTGGTAAAAAAATTAACATGGTCTTATTAGAATCAAAATATTTAATAGAATACTGTATTTTATTAAGGATTTTTTATATTCCAATCACATAAGTGGAAAAATTAACATTAGTGTTAATCCCGTAGATGAGATGAAATAATATGTTTTAAAAGTATGAAAAAGTTCCAATGTTTGTTAAGATTTTTTTTCAGTTTTAAAGTGATGTTAATTATAATGAATTTCATTGTATTATTATGTGTAATGTTAATCTAATTTTACCTTAACACATATTTATAATATCATTTAGAATTAATAGTTTATTTGACAAAAATGTAGTTTTTAACTAAAAAGTAGTATTTTTCACTTGTCGTCAAAAAATGATGTCTCTCAGAAAAATCCCAAAATTTAACCGTAGGATAATTTTGTTAATAATAATTCAACAATTAAGCTTATTTTATCAAATTAAATTTCATAATTTTTCTTAAACTACATTCATTATAAGGGAATTAAAATCAGTTTATTTGAGAAAACGATATTTTTAAACATATAAGGACTTTACCAATAATCATATAATTTATTATCAATATTTTTTATTTACATAAAAAATTATAAAAATGTATTAAATGTATTTATTAATATTCAAGTTGTCACTTTTATATATATATAAAAATAAAAAGTTCTATTTTGTAGAAAATCAATGTTGCATTTATTGTACGCCATCTTTGTGTTCCTTTAATCGTACGCCATGTCTGTGTTGATTGTAGTGCAAGCAACGTTTGTATTACATGTAGCACAAGAAATTTCATTATTTCATGTGAAATTAATTGTTGAATTAGTGTTATATATATAATGAACCATTTCTAGTGTTATGTGAAATGAAAAATAATGAAAATATAAATTAAAAATATTCTCCAAATTGTGAGGTGTTACATTCTACCACCCTTAAAATGAATTACATCCTCAAATTCATCTGGGATATCAATGGATTAATACTTTAATGTTTAATTCATAGATACCCACATAATAATAATGAATATGTAAACATCCCTTAAAAAGAGAAATTTGGAACCATAACGGTTACCCAAAGTAACATATAAATGGGTTTCCACATAAGAGAACATGGGTTGGGTGTAAATATTTGATGATGCGGAAAAACATAAATATTTATTAGAAGTGATTGTGGTCATCAACCACAGACATGTGAATGCTCATAGGAACATTGAGGTACTCAATGTCATAAATCATTGATGATTCTTGAAGCCATTGGTTAAACAAAATTTACAGTATTAGGACGAATGTTTTCCGATCACTTTCAGAATGATGAGTAATTATTAATAAATTTAAATAAAAAATAATTTGTGGGTAGTGATTTGAAAAATTTATAATACATACATTACCTTATAGAACCAATGTATATAAATTTACTTTTATGAATAAAGCACAAAAATATATATTTAATAGATCTTAAGGCCCATAAAAAATAAGACTTCTAACTACTTATCTCATAAATAATAAAATGTGTTAGTATATAAAAAGTAACACTAATAGTTCATCATAAATATTTATTCATAAAAAATACAAATTAACCTAGATATCCGGTAGGCTAGTTGTAGGCATTAAACCCTTATCGTCCTTTAGTCATGTGTTCAAGAACTGTTCCCTTTCCAGACTTGATTGGTTGTCACTCAACATATATGATGTATTTTTTTAAAACGCACTAATATAATATATTATAGGGACATCATTGAAATAATTTTAGTCACTGGTTATCCTTTTATCCAAGGATTTCATGACAAACTCAGTTCACAAATATTTCATCTGATGTTTTACTTAATCTTTTCATGAACAAATAACCTTCTTACCATTCAAAAATATTAAAATTCAAAACCTTAGAAAGAGAGCATGAAATCATATTAACATTGTTTCTCCTATATCACAAAGTATCTCGTGGTTTTAACATTCCAAACATGTAAAAACCCTTATTCTAAATTCCATCGAAACACGGTAACAACCAGAATTACCATAAATCCTTTTATAAAACATGCATGCTTCCTTATTCCAAAGTATATTTGATTTACTACTTAAATTTAAAAATGTAGTATCGTTCATTAGTGTTATCATAAACCACCTATAAATAGGTCTTCATTAGTTCCAACGTAATCAATATTGTCTAATTTACTTATTCATATTCTATGCATATTTATCCATACAACATTATCTTAACATAAAAAACCTGTTATGGTTTACCTTCCCTTAGTCAAAATATTTACATTCCTGAGATAACATTTCTAGTCCATCATGACCATTCAATATATTCTTGTAAATCCTTAGCAAACATAAACAATGTAATCCTTATATAATTCACCATTCTTATTTCTAGAATTGAAAAACATAAACACATTGATTACTTCATCATTAATACATTAATGATCATACCTCTTTCTTTTAAAATTTCATTTACAGTCTCATCATCATCCAAAACATAAACATTACATGCACCACCTAATTATTTCTCTTCAAAAAAATTCCTCTTGTAGAATTTGGTTACATAATTACCATTTTCTCCAAATTTAAAACATGTAACCTTCGATGTTGACTTTGGGAGGCCATGATTTCAATCCATTTCTTTTCTAAACTCTTAATTTTTTACTTATAGTCACTTTCTTTGTTTACTTATTTTTCATTGTCAAAACACATTCTTGTTCCACTAAGTCATTCATGAAGGTGATTCTTTCCACATTCATTACACAAATTAAACCAAATCATCTTTCCATCATGGTTTCCATTACCCGAACTCTCAGTAAAATACTCCTTTATATTTCCTTTGTGTGTCTGAGAGTTAGTTAAGGTAAGAAAAATTAATCATATTATTTGAAATCTTATTATGCATGATCATAAAATATTTATCACTAGTGATTATCCCACTTGACTTCTCACCAGAAAATATGCCATCACCTTTAACATTAATCCATTTCCTTCCTATTCCTGCCATTGAATAAAACTATTAGAAAAGTCTGGGTATTACTTATCATAGAACCAAATCACATTGCTATGAAAATAATTAATTATAGGATTTCTAAATCATGGAAAATTTCATAATCTATGAAACAGTGGGTTTATCATATGTTATTCATAAATAACTTATATCTAAACCCTTTTTGATGGATCATGAAGAGTTATTGAATTCTCAAGCCATATCCCCGGGAGTGTCAAAGCTGGTGTGCAGCAAGGGCCATTATTGTGTACCAGTTTACCCTAAGTCAATCCCAGAACAACTTGTTGGAGTTTCTTCCCCAAGGTACATCAATTCCAGAGCCACATCAACGTGTAGAATTATGATAGGGATGTATTCTTAATAAACCACTCACTCTATCCTTTACCAAAATTCCAAGATCTTTTCTTAAATGTTAACTCATCCTTATACTTATCCATTGAGACATCCCTCGACAAATTTATAGAAATAATCTTAGGGAACTCAATAAGATTTTCTCATCAACGTTTTCAATGGTTAAGTATACCGTTTCTATGATACCAACTATAGAGACCCTAGATTTAAAAATATAGGCATTACATAACTTTTTAAGAATACATAATCATTATACAAAAATAAAACCACTGACCGTAGTTAGTATAGTGCCTTCGGAAAAATTGAAACCTACACAGTGATACATATGTGAGCTACATCAGCTTCATCTAGGTTCAACATGACTAGAACATTTCTTAGACATATCAATTATAGTACATATCTTCATAACTTGGTGGAAATAAAACATAAAAGGGATTAGCTCAAATTCATTGTAAGGGTAAAAATGAGAGACTTGTGGGAATAAACAAGATTATAAAGTTATGATAATGTAATCATGAAAATATAATATCATACTTTTTATATAAAATATAATGGAACAAGTATTGGCAGTTCATAAGACATTAATCATAATGAAATAAAGAGCATTATCCCTGAAAGAATAACATAGTGTTACACCATGGAATTGTTGAAGAACATAAGAATGGAATGATTTCCATTGTATCCAAGGCATTAATTACAAGACTATCTTAGTGGAAAAATTAATTTATATAATTAGGTGATCCCCCATTCTAGCCATGAATTTTTGAACTAAGTAAACCCTCATTCTAGTCCTATATTACTGAACCACGTAAACCCTCATTCAAACCCTATATTACAAAACTGAGTAAACCCTCATCCTATCCTTGTATTAATTAACCATGTAAACCCCCATTCCAGACCTATATTACTGAACTGATTAAACACTCATTCCAAGCCTATATTACTAAACCGATTAAACCCTTGTTTCAGTCTTGTATTACTAAATCGAGTAAACCCTTGTTCCAATCCTATATTACTGAACTATGTAAACTATCATTCATGTCTTCTATAACTAAACCATGTAAACCCTCATCCCAGACCTTTATTACTAAATTGAGTAAACCATCATTCCATCCCTATATTATTAAACTTAGCAAACTATTTTTCAAGCCCTATCAATATCATTAGATATAAATCATTAACTAATGTATTATAGGGGGATATAGACCCCACACATCACAAAATGCAATTATACGTACATGTGTCACATGATGATAAATAATAAAATAATTACCCATGAAATAAAATTGGTATCATAAACAAGTAAGCATATCATAACCTGTAGAAAGATACAAGTTTCATAAAAAATTCATCATAAACGTGACCCATCAGATGAAGAGGGTTTTGAAAGAATATAACCCGTTAAATAGAAGTGGGTTTCATAAACAGATTACCCATGAAGGATAAATAGGTTTCATAAAGACCATGGCATTGATCATAACTCATTTATAGAGTTGATATGAATGGAACCATTATATCATTTCATATAAAGGCATGAGTAACATCAATAGATGTCTTCTTATATGGATAATAAATTTGAAATATAATCTAAAAAATTTCTTGAGGAAAATATCATTTATTGTTTGAAAAAGTATTTTTAATACATAAAACCATTAGAAAATAATATTTATACAATTGAACTTGAAAAATGATAAATAAGACATGAAATCATTTTGAAATCCTTATTCATTAAAAACATTTACCATATACTTCAAAACATTTTAAAAACCTTTTTATTTTAATACACATTAAAACTCCTAAAGAACTATTCTAAATGTTTTCAAAATTATTTCTTTGAAAAAAAAATTGAAAATTTATAAAAAATTATTTAAAACATATTAGAGATCTTTTTTCGTGAAAATTTATAAAAAAGGTTGAAAACATTTTGAAAACCATTTCATTGAATGATCATTAAAAACATGTAAATAAGACATGAAAATATTTTGAATATAGTTTTTGCAAGAAAACATATTAAATAGGTTTGAAACCATTTTTAAAACAATTTTCCTTGAGAATTACATTTAATAAATTTTTTCTTAAAAATTATCTTTTTTAAGAATGAAAAGGGGGCTTCCAAGAAATGATGGTGGGTAAATATATACATGTCGTACGCGGTCAAAATAACATTCGTTTTGCACGGTAAAAAGGATAGAAAAGTGCGTTGTTTGGAATGTGACCAGAAGTTTTTTAGGTAGATAATGGTATAATATAAAACAGTTAAAAATATATTTTAGATATTATAAGAGAATGGTATTATATTCTTGGATATCTTTTTTAGAAAAAAAATATTTCTAACTACTGAGAGGGTAATGTCTGGTTTTCTTAGAAGAACATTATTAACTAACATATGTAAAAAATTGTAGAAAATGGTACCAAAATGGGATTATTTCATGAAATAATAGAGGAGAATAAAAATCATAAATATTATTCAGTTAGGGATAATAATATTTCATCAATGGAAGCATAAACATAAACTATCTTCAAAAGAAATGAGATTATCTGAATAAACTCTTTTGACATTGTATCTTGGGATCATGCTCTCCATGTAAGGAAATGAAATTACATGAAGCATATAATATCCTGAAAAGTACACAGATTCAATATGTGTCATGTAATATGGATCTATATTCACCTCAAAAAAGATTTTAGGTGCATAACAAAATATAAGTCTCAATGATGGCAAATTGAGACAAAAGTTTTTTTATAGATTTGGTAACATTTGAAACTTAAACCCTAAGAAATAAGGATCCTAAAATGGTTATGTGAATACACATTAATTGAATTATATGATACATAAAATAAACTCATGGTCATTACATACACCACATCAAATAAAAGAGTGAAGAACATATCTTGTATTTCACAAGAATTGAAAGAGAGATGAAAATCCCCTTACCTTGTGTATTGACTCTCTCTGTATTTATACAACATAATTGAATAATAAATATAAGTTAATTATAAATATTTTATAGAATAATATTCTTTTATCTATTACCATAAATAGTTTTATTATAACCTTATATTATCTTCATGTTAACTATCTTATGTTAAGGTTTCACTTCAGGTAATATTCATTTGTTCTTTGCATGTCCCTTAATTTGTTACATATTTGGTCCTTATACTTATACAATGATTCCAAAATCTAAAAAATGATATAAATATAATGATTATACAGTAAAATAATATTATGATAATATATATCATAATGAATTATATAATGGAATACACCATTCATGAAGATAGTAATTTGTACATGTGCATGAATGATGTTTCTCATTTTTATTGTCGTATTTAAAGAAAGTATGTAAATGAAATATGTATAGATATATATATGTATGTATATATATAATTATTAAGTTATCCTGAATACATCATATATTTCATATAATATTATCAAACACATATTTAATACATTCTATGTAGTGTGTCAATGAATCACATCGCATTGAGTGGGCTGTAGTCCACACTTCCTTAAACGTGATTATCATATTAACCCCAAATGGAAGGTAAAATGATTTGTGTTTCAAAAAGAATAAAGAAGCTGAAAGATGTAACAAATATAATATATAAGATAAATAAATAGTTTTTCAATCATAATGGAAACTGTTATTGGTGGTAAAGGATAAATGAACAATCGTTACTTTTTGAGGCAGTAGTTCCCCGAACACAGAAACAGTATGTTCAACATCCATTAGATGGAGGTATGTGTAAATTTAGGTCAAAAACATTGTATAAAAACATCATAGTATATGAAGGATAATTTTTGGTCACACATGAATGTAATAAAGATATTGTAGTGGTTGGAGAGGGAAAATAATGGAAAGGATCTTGAGAGAAGATGTTACCTCTAAATCGGGTAACTCCTTCTGGTTTCTTTCAAATGGATTCCTAGAGAGGGTTTATTTCCATATATAGGATTAAATGTTTAAGGGAGTATTTTGAGGAGGCTAATTGGGTAGATCATGGACCAACATAAATGTTTTGAGAGGTGTGAGGAATGGGTAGAGGTGGTGGCCTTTTATAGAGAAGGAAAAGAACTCCCATGGAATTTTTAGAATCAAATTAGATGTGCACACATTTTTTCAAAAAATGAGTATTAAATAACCAACCAAACTAAATAATGGAAGGTTTATGGAATCAATATGAAAATAAAATTGCTTTTTGATGAGATTTTTGTTCATTTGGGACATTAATTTTAAGGTTTAGTCCCTAATTAAGCATCCTTTGGCCTTAACCGCTATGAATAATTTTTATCACTTTTACTAATAATTTTGGTCAAATGTTAACATGGTCTCATTACACTATAAATATGAAATTTAATAAAAGGTTTTAAATCAGTTTTCTGAAATTCCAGTCACATAAGTGAAAAAATTAAGTATATTGTTAATCCGGTTGATGGGTTGAAATAATAGGGTTTTAAAGTAGGAAAATGTTCAAAAGAATGTTATGATTTTTTATTCAGTTTCAATGTGAAGTTGATCCTAATTAATTTAATTGTATTGTTATTTATAATAATTATCTAATGTTACCTTATAAAATATTTATAATATGATTTATATTTTTTAGTTAATCAGACAAATAATCATTTTTTAACTATAAGGCTGTAGTTTTCACAATTCATCAAAAAATGAAGTTTCTCAGAAAAATCCCAAAAAATAACCCAAGGATAATTACAATATTATGATTTCATAAATGAAGTTTATTTTAATAAATTAAATTTATAAAATTTTATAAAATTACTTTCCATAGAATAGAATTAAAAGTAGTTTATTTGAGAAAATGGTATTTTGTTAACATAGAAGGACATCACCAATAATCAAATCTTGTGTTATAAATATGATTTATTTATATTAAATAATTATAAAAATATTTCATAATTAGTCATTACTATTTAAATCATCTTATTTAAATATTTTAAACAATTAAATGATATGTTTCATTAAAACTCAATGTTGCATTTATCATATGCCAACTTAGTGTTGTGTGCATCGTATGCCATGTCAGTGTTTCTTGTACTAAAAGTCAAGTTGGTATTACATGTAGTGCAAGACAAGTTGGTATTGTGCATGAAAGGAATGTTTTATTTCTATTATATATATATATAATGAAATATTTATAGTGTTAAGTGTAATTTAAAATTTTAAAAATTTAAATTAAAAAAATCTAAAATTATCGTGGTGTTATATCACATAAGATAAGAATATGTGTGGATGTCAGAATCCTTTTATATTCTTCAGAATAAGTCTGAAACTTTGCAACCCAAGGAGATTTCAATAAATTCTAAATAAGAGAATTCAAATGTGATTTCATCTTTGAGAAGTCCTTGAAAAACCATCAGTTGTATCAAACAGGACTAAAAAATATTTGTTTCTCAAAGATATTTTATGGTACCTTACCAGAAAAAACTAACATTACCATCTATAGATCAAATTAGTATCCATGCTCTGAAATTCAATGCCATAATAACTTCTCATCATTTTTTCAAAAACCAAATTTTGAAATATTTCTATGCAAACGTTGACTTCTGATAATTTCTAGAACTCAACCTACAGGGTAAAATTTCTCTCTCTCAGATTTTGGATAAACAAGAATATCAACCATGAAAACTACCTAAAGAGTTTCATGTTATATATTGAATACGAAATTTATAAAATCTATAAAAATTGTAGGAGCGTCAGTCAGAAAAAATTTCATTATAAGATATTCACGATGGCAATACCTACTCCTGAAAGCCATTTTTGGTATATTAGACTCCTAACATTTGAGATAATGATATCCTGCCTAAAGATTAATCTTTTAAAACCACTTTCCCCCTTTAACTAATCAAACATATCATCCATATGAGGAAAAGGATATTTTTTCATAACAATCAATTGGTTCAAATTCATATAGTCCACACATAAACGAAGTGAGCCATCTTCTTTCTTTGAAAGGAACAAAGGAGATTCCCAATGAGAAATGATTGGGTGAATGAAACCTTTTTCTAATGGGTCATCTAACTGAATCGTGATCTCTTTTGGCTCCTTTGGTTTAATATGATAAGAAGGAATTGATGTCAACTACATACCTAGTACGAGATGAATCATAAACTATAATTATCTCTCTAGAGGAAAACTAGATAAATAATCTAGGAAAACATTAGTAATGTATCAAACAGTAATGGGATGATCATCAACATAATAAAATTTATTAGGCTCAAACACAGTAGCAACCAAAACACTCCCAATCTCTGGTTGGGATGGTCGGTCATGACGAGACCTTGGGTCCCACTACCCACGAAACGCATGAGAGCTCCAATCAATATAAATAAATTAAACACACTGATGATAAAAATAATCCTAAGATTCATGAGAGACAAGACAATACATACCTATGATGATGTCAAATAGACCTAGATTAAGAATGAGAAAATCCTAGTACAACTCGATATCTTCTATCCCTACCGAACAAGGACACCTGAGCCCTTGCTCTATCCCTGTACCAAGAGGTGTTTATAACTCCATTTTAAGGGAAATAAGTTCAGTTAGAAGTTTAATAACATCAAAAAATTGTGCAGATATAAATGAGTGTGAGGAAGCAGTATCAAATAACTAAATTTCTATTGGAGTTTCTATAAGGAAAATACCTCTCACTATTGCTAAACTTGCATCAACTTTCATTGTACACTCATCAATTTCGTGAAAAATGATTAAATATTGGGGCATGTGGCATGATCCCTATAGTCTTTGAAGCTTATGACTACATTGAAGTAGCCTTTGGAGCCGAAAAACCCTGACCATAATGTGGTATAGTCATAGCCTGACAGAGAGTTAAAAGTGACCAATGCATCCAGAGTTGTTGAATATCTTCATGGTCATAGTACAAGAACTTCTGTTTTGTCATCCGTTTACACTCAGGGAAATTAAGAGGCACATTTCCATCTATAAAATATGGTGAAATGTAAGCTCGCTACTTAGACCCACCTCCACTATTCCTACGATGATAATTCCACTTACTCTGCTTCCCATGAGTACCAACGAATCTTCCAACTGATTGAAGAGAAGATGTTTAAAATCCATCCTTTCCTTTAATATTCATTTCTAAAACCATAGATACATCCACAGACTCTATATAGGTATAAAAATTTAGCATAAACTCATATGATTTGATATCTAATTTCGAACCATATAGGTACTTATGTTCCTTCATTTGTTTATTCATTATCACATCTGGGAAAAAATGGACAAGCTCAGCAAAACGATTGGTGTTTGCTGACAACGAAATATCTCCCTATTATAAATATAAGAACCCTAGAGACTTTTCCAGTATAAAAAACAATGGAAAAATACTAAAAGAATAGGGTTTTAAAACCCTTCCAATCAAAGTTTATTTTCCTATCTTCCTAGACCATAAAATCACATCATTACTTTTCAGACCCCTCAAGTCTAAGCACAACCCAATTTACCCTGAAGTTCTCCCATGTCTCTAGAAAGTTTATGATTTGATTGTTCTTTTCCCTCCAGTCCTCCTCCTCTTGAGGTTCATTAGTCCCTCTAAATGGTATTGGTTCCTCGCATAAGAATTCCCGTGAAAGATCTCTCTCCTCCACCTCTATGTTTACCTCAACCAATGCATTTTGAACTCATGGTGTATCTTGAACAACAAAAAAGAATTTTCATACAATAATCTTGCTGATATTATAATATATAGGTGTGTTCCATTGATGATAATTAGCTACATATCCTTGAATAAATTTTTGAATATGTCTTGGAGTAATACTACTGCACACTGAAACATAGGAATAATAAGGCAGAAAAGAAAATCTTTACTCAAACTATGGAATCCATAGGAAAAAATTCATATTTAAAAAAACCAAAAAACAACACTAGATACACATATCCCAACATCCCATGTAAACATGACTCCCATAATGACAAGATATATCAAAAAACATATCACAACATAGCTCTCAATTATTGAAAAACCTATATCCAGTCTAAAGGATGTCCCAAGAGATGGAATCTTGAGGACAGACCTCCTCTGATACCAAATTTTGACAAACCAACCAGGGATACCCTCAAACCTAAAACCAAGCCTAATTGGACACATAACCTAATGGGACTTATGATCCCCACAAGATGGAGACAAGCACCTGGGCATAAAAAATTCAACAAAGGGAATCATTTCGCCCAACCTGAACAACCATTTGGCACACAAACACACACACACAAATATATATATATATATATATATATATATATATATATATTCAAAACAAGAAGAAACTACATAAGATGAAGAAGAATTATATTCCATAACAATATGAAAACTTTGGAAACATATAACTACAAATGTTTCTAAATACTCCATGAAATTCCAAATACAATGGACTAAAAACCAAAAAGATACTCTAAGTGTTGGTAGGAATAGTATCCCACCATCTCAACACTAGCTACCTAACCAAAAAACATAGACCTCGCCACCTCACTATGGAACTTTTCCTTTAATTGAACTTGAAGACAAACAAAGCTCTACACACCACCAAAGTATTTCACAGGGTCTGAGTTTACCTACACAGTAGGATCCCACCAAGGTGTTTCGTAACAAGCCTTTGTCTAACAATTCATGTATGATCATTTTATGTAAAAACATGGAATTATAATAAGTAATGAAATTTTATAAAAATAAATGTAAATATTTCCATTTTCCAATGTTTTAATCAGAAGAAAGTATATCAATTTCTAATCATATTTTTCATAACAGTTTCCACAAGCCTAAACAAGCATACGAAGGCTAACTCTGAAATCCATGAAATACCAACAGAAGCTCATGTTTCCCAACACCACGGAATACTATAGGTCTCTACCAAAGAATACTTATACCACAACAATAAATTCAAGAAATATGATCATAGAACACAAGACTAGAAAGCAGGGGAATACCCCATGAGAATAACCCCCAAAATTCCAATATTAGTCCCCTAGGACAACCAACATATGAAACATAAGAAATCCCCAATACAAACCTCCTTGATGAATAAAAAGGATGATGGACCCATGAAAAACATTACACCTATATACCCAAGGTAACCCATGTTCCCTTTTTCGCAATTCATTTTAATACTTTCAAAACTATTTCAGAACTATTTCACATGTTCTATTTCAATGCTTTGAAAGTACCAATTTTCTCATAATTTCTCAATCACTAGGGAATCCCCATTTTTCATCCAAAATCTTTTTAAACACATAAAATAAAATCATTCTAATTTCAATATAAAAACAATTTATAAATAAAAAAAATATTTATATCATGTAGGATTGAGATGGAACCACCTACCGTAAAGCTCATGTCACACATGCCCGCAACAGTATCCACTGACAAGAAAAATAAAATATCATGAACGAAGTCCATAGAATCAAATCCTCCTTAAGATTTATTCAATTTAAAATACTAGTGGATAGTGGAAGGTTGGAGACCTGTAAACCTCAAAGATGAATGGCTTCGTCACTACGATCAACAAAATTGAATGCCTCCAAAATGATTCACACAATAGATCTAGGAATAAAATAAGAAGAATCATCAACCTTAGACCAATTGATCCAATGATTATAACCAACGGAGATACCATGATCAAAGACTACAGAGGAACAAAATGTTTACTCACCCGGAGAGATTCACTGGAACCAAATTAGAGATCAAGTATCAAACGGATAATTCTAGGTGTGGAGGTTTCTCCAAAAATTTCATGATATGAGATTCGGATCAATAGAAATGATTTTTGGAGAATTATTCATGAAAAAAATAGTCACATTTACATTTTGAATACTGGATGTGGGCTGTTTCATGATGTGTAATATAGTTACATGTAATGAAATTGATTTTGTAAAAATATGCAAAAAAGACCATCACCTTAGTATAAAAACTGACCTTTTAACAACTCATGTCATTTCAGTCATGATCATGACCTGTAACCTCTCACAATGTGATGTAACCTTTCATGACATATGTCCAAAAACTATTACATGACGTGTAATATAGTTACATGTCATGAAATATATGGTGTACAAATACGCTGAAAAATTCATCACCTCGATTTAAAAACTGACTTTTAACAACTCGTTTCATGTCAGTCATGATCATGACATGTATCCTTTTATATTGTGAATTATTATATCATGAACTATGTCGAGAAACCATTAAACGACGTGTAACATAGTTATATGCCATGTAACTACTCTGTAGGATGCAGAAAAAAATACTTATTAGTGAAAGAATATAAAATCTCTAACTTTGCTATTATAGGTATCCTACTAATCTAAAGGGAGGGGTAAACCATGATGATGTTATGGGAAAACCAATGAAAACTGTAACGTGATGTTATAGGTAATTCCATGAGATCAGGATAATATTCCTAAGATAATTTTTGTTATCATGTTGTATTTGTGAAGGGAGCCTTGTGTGATCAATGTGGATAACATTTGTAATATGACCCCATTAATGTGATGGATATTGTATCCTCACTCTACAAGAAGATCCCACCTTTTCTCATTTTATATCATTCTTTATTTTCCAATGATAGGATACTTCATTCATCTATGTGATCATTTTTTATTACAATCAATATCTTTACCTGCAATGCATCACATGGCCAATAGTGGGTCTGGTGGTGATGTGTGGGGATTGTCAAGAAAAACCCTTCTTCTTGTATATAAAGTATAAGGGGTAACATGGAGTTGAATAGACATGTCCATGACAATTCACACGATAAAGGTGACATGTCAACATGCTCTAGTGTGCTAGCTGAGCAAGTCTCTAAGGAATTTTCAAGGTCCTATGAACCGTATGATCGTGTATCAAGAATATTAATGACCATATAAGGTCTCTATATTTTACATATTTTCATCTTTTATTTTACAATGGTTCTGGATGATGGTCAAGAACTTCTGAATTAAAAAGTCACAAAACATGGACGAGCTCACATGGTTTCCATCACTCGATCAATAATACTTGTCTCGGTGACTTCATAAGAAATATGTTTCTTTTAAAACGGTCTCCACATAATCTCAAGTAGATCATGAAAAATGTATTACCCATTCTCATGAATTTATGAAAGTTATATGATCACATTTCCTTTTAAAGGTTACATAATCTCCATGTTTTGGTAAACTTCTCTTCCTTTTTCTCAAAGTGGAAATAGTACCCAAGATTCAAGTCTTAATTACCATGTAGATTTTCTAAGGCTCACTTGGTGGATGTAAAATCCCCCCCCCCCCAGGATCGACATAAATAGGGAAAATGACTCTATTTTGTGTAAAGTAAATGCACGTCAGAGTCATTAATGTATTGAGAAAGCATAACTAGATTTTTTATAATTCTATATGGTGGGCCTCAAAAGCTTTTGTAACTATTTTTTCTTCAAAACTATACTATTTTTTTCTATTATATTAGGGTATTATATCTCAGAACATTCATTGTGGATGTTTATTGTCATTTATCTTGGATCATCTATTGTTATAGTCTAGGTTATTTTAGGTCCGTCCTTTTATTTATGTATTTTAGTATATTTTTTATCTGACATTTAATTACTGGTAATATACCATTCCTGAATTAATATTTTCCATTAATTTTAATATCATTTGGTAGGTACTTATTCTATGAAATTTATCATCATGTGGTACATAAATCTATCATGCGGTTTGACATAATACAGTGAAGAAATTTTTTGGAGGTTCATTGTCATGTCATAAAGACATCTTTTGTTCCATTTAACATCATTTGGTATGTACATCTACCATGTTGTTTCACGTCATGAAGTGATGACATTTTTTATGATGTTTTTTTCATAGATTAAGGGAATTCTTAATAAATATTGAATATGTGTGAGAAATTCTATGGAATACCCAAAACACTCTAAGGTGTTGAGTTCCACAGTGGTGTTTTCAGGTCTCATGAGGATTGGATTTCATTATAACAAGGAGTATATTACTTTGGCTCCTAATTCATATCCCTTATTAATCGATAGTGTGGTTAGATATTGATGTCCCCACTCTTTTCCAATGGCTAGAAAATATAGTATTTATATATCATGGGTTAAGGGTAAAAATATTAAATAATCCATGTCCACCTGGATAGTTGGAATATGGGTTGAGTAAGAAATAAACTAAAATTTTGAGACCATGAATGTAAAATTCAGTGGAAAATAGGGATTACAAAAACGATGCTAAGGTGTTGAGTTCCTCTACGAAATTATTGAGGATCATGAGAATGTTGATCCTTTCTTTCAAGGAAAATATGCCTTTATATGGTGGGACAAATCCCTTTAGCATAGATTACATTGTCAATAAAAGATGATCAAATATTCTTTTCAAAAGAAATGAGATATTTTTATATACTCAAATTTCTGGATGATGAAGTGGTATGGGAAGAAATGGTCTATCCAAGAAGTTCTTTTTCAACATAGGGTAATTTTCTCATTACCCAAAAGATCAGGTCCAACATCTTGTGGTTTTGAGTCATGGGTTATAGGCCAACAAATGAGTCAATAGTGGAGTCACGTAGTCATTCGTTGATAAAAGGTAAAAAACAATCTAACATAAATTCAAGGATATATAATATTATTTATTAGTTTTTATGGGGATTGTAAATCATGGTCCAAAGTTCTAGGGTTATAAGTATTTATATGGTACAATCATACTAGGGGTGACCCAATATCACTCGAAGGTGTTGAGTTCCACCACAGTGACATTAGGGCTGAAAAGGATCAGAATTCCCTTTTTTCATGTTATGAAATATTTTGTTGATGACCATAGGTTCATATGATGAAGAAAAATGCATAGTTTCATAGTCAAACAAAGGGTCTCTTTAATACACGTATCCCTTTACTTGGTCCATGGAAGGTTGCGGTAATCTGATGTACTGAAATCTTGAAGTGTCATTTGTTGAAAACGTAATATTAAAGATTGTTTGGAGGACCCTAAAAGTTAAAAATACCCAAAGTGAACTCATTATCATAGCGAGATGATATGAAAAATCATTACACTAGATTTCTCCGAAAATCTTGAGGTGAAGTGTTTAGCAGGCATAGAATTGGCATTTTATTAGATCACCCTTTGTGGGAATTCATTTGGACGAGATTTTATCTCTCTTTAATTAGTTGTTTTGGGTCAGGTGATATGGATAATCATAATCTATAGTTTAAAGTTAAACAACATAGACTAAAGTGCAAGTAGTTTAACATCATACACAAATGGACCTAGTACAAGAGGAATGTTTCAGAATAGTCTAAATATGATACCCAATGTCAAGAGTACTCCAACATACTTCTGAGTGGGAGATGAATTTTTTTTAATCACAGCTCAAGGTTCACGGGTCATGAGTAGTGATATGGAAAATCATTCTAAGGATCACCCAAAACACTCTAGGGTGTTGAGTTTCACCACTATGACATTAGGGCTCACAATGATCAGACAACCCTTTCTATATGTTATACCACATTCAGTTGGAGACCATAAAAACATATGTAAGAACTATATGAAGAAATTCATATTTAATAAAAGGTTCCCTTGAAGATGAGTATCATTTTCTAATTTCCATGGAAGATTGGAAGCAACCAGAGATTCCTGATTCATGAACTATGATGTATGTGTTTAGTTTCTTAAAATATGTTTAATGAAATCCATTCTTGGGTTGAACAAGATCAATATCTTATGAAATTTGTTAATTAATGAAGATGGGTAATTGAATCAACCATTTAACATCATTTAATGGGTGTGTATTTGTCTTGTTGTTTTAATTTCATGTGGCCATATCATTTTAATTCATGATTAATTCCCTTCGATAAGGAAGTCAAAAAATTCCTTGTGAAGGTATGACCCATGCATGTGGTAGGGGATATTTTGCATGTTACAGATAGACATATGTTTGGAGATCCATGTGACACTGCATATCCCATGATTATGGGAATTAGGATAGACATAGTTCAAAAATGTGGAACTATTCACAAAGGTTTGACCCATACACAGAGGTGGGAATTTTTCTCTTTATTTATTTTAGATAAACCAAATATTGAGGCTTTGATTTAACTACAAATCATGAGATGATAACAATCAATCGAAAAATAGTTTTTCAAAATATATATAGTTTAACATCATGTGGTACTAATGTAGGTGACACGACCTGAAAAGGAAATATTATGGCTAGTCCAAGGGATGAGATATGGGAATCAGTACATACCTTGTAATAGTGGGAGTCAATCCATGTGTATTACATTAATGTAGGTGTGGTGGGTGTCTAACACTAATGATTGTGGTCCTCTGATATGAGGTCCATGACAATGCATAGTTTTATGTCATGAATGAGAAATTAATGATGCAATTTTAATATCATAATTCATGCTCTTGTGGGGTCCCTTTTAATGAATTTCATCCAAGACTATGCTGACACCATTATAAACTTGTAAATATTTCTCATATGTGGAAGGATTTACCAAAATTACCAATATCGCCTGAGAAATGATCAATGTTAGAAGAAAGCATTAGAAAATAGTTCCCTCACCACATAGAATAATTTTAAGGAAATGGCTTGAGAAATGTTTATCATATGGTGACAAGGCTGAGATATATTATCTACAAATCCCTACGTATCTCATTAAGATGACAGTCTAACCACACATAGTTTGGGAAAACCATGCAATTTGATATCATGAAGCGAGGACATCAGCCATGTATTTTAACATTATGATATAATGAAAATGTTACCTAACATGAAAAATAATTATTTAAACATGGTCACATAGTCTAATATCATATGATAAAGATTGATATATTGTGTTTGGATCCTAGATTTTTTTTTTGGGTGTCAATATGAATACCAAGATCTCTGTAATAGTGAGTTGACCAAACTATACCAGGAGTACAGAAATGAGTGAAACCATTCATCCCACTGTCATGTAATTGAAAATGTATATATAGAGGCTTTGAATAAAAATCAATCAAATATACTCCATAATATGGTGTGTAAGGAAACGAATTCAAGGATAGACAATATATTCCAAGCTTCATGGCCCCATTGTACCACCGTTTGTACCACTATATAGAAAAATACATATTAAATAATGTAAGAAATTGAGGTAGTGTTTCCCAAAGAATTTTAGTTTCCCTCTCTTACAATATAAATATTTGGGAAACTCTCATAATATGATCAATTGAAAAAGTGGTTGGATAAATTGGAGGGGAATGATGAGAAAAGGTTGTGTATACTACACATCCATGAAGTTCAATAGAATCATATCACATAGGACATAAATAAAAAGGTCCCCCTCTATTTTGTCCTCCAATGGGAACTTGTATTAGTCTTATATATCATAATGATTATAGAAAAGCATCAAAATATACAACCCCAATGGTGATGTCCTTGTATCTTACATAAGGTATATTAGAATTAAGCTTACATATTGGACATGGTGGAAGGGACAAACATTACTCCCCCATGAATGAGGGGATTTTTATGATATAATTTACCTAAGATAACATCAAGCATCTATCATCTTGGTAGTAAGATGCTATACTACATAGTTTCTCACCTCCTAACCACATGTTATTAAATTTTATGAAAAGGTTTCTATAAGAATGATTTTAAACTATACATCATATCATGTCCTAAACACATTATATTAAACTATAAATGGTATGCCCTCAATACATGACATTGAACTATATGGGAATAATTATATCACTGGTGCCTTAATGGCCAAAAAAAGATCTCTTTAAATGATAAATGAATTTTCCCCAATCATGTATGTGAGTCAAATCTAAATAGGGAATCTGACTCATGTAAAAGGATGGGGAAAATTTGTTTTTTCTTTTAAACAGATCTAATTTTTTTTGCATTAAACCACCAGTGATCCAATGCTTACCATGCAGTTTAAAGTCATTTAGTGAGGCCATTCCATATATAGTTTAATATAATTATTTTAGGACATGATATAATATACAGTTTAAAATCATTCTTCTAGGATCTTTTTCATACAATTTAATATCATGTTGTTAAGAGGTGAGACACTATGTATTTTAATGTCTTACTACCAAGATGATATATGCTTGATGTTACCGTATGTAAATTATATCATAAAAATACTCTCATTGGTTGGGGATTAATGTGCATCCCATTCACCATGACCAATATGTAAGCTTCGTTTTGATAGACCTTATGTACGATATAAGGCCAACCCTATTTGGGTTCATATTTTGAAGTTGTTTTCCTATAATCATCATGATAAAGAAGACCAATACAAGTTCCCCTTGAATGATAAAATAGAGGAGGACCTTTTTATTTATGTCCTATATGATATGATTCAAATGCACTTCGAGGTTGTGTAGTATACACAACCTTTTCTCATCATTCTGCTCTAATTTATCCAACCACTTTTTCAATTGCTCATAATCTAAGAGTTTCCTATAGATGGATATTGCATGAGTGGGAAACTAAATTTATATGGGAAACACTACATTGGTTTATTACATCATTGAATACATATTCAACTGTATAGCTGTACACATGGTGGCACAGTGGGGACAGGAAGCACGGAAGAGATTTTCTTGACCTATAATTCTTGTCCTTACTCGCCATATTATGGAGAAAATTTAATTGATTTTTATTCAAATACTTTATATGTCCATTTTTTATTTCTTGATAGTGGGATGAATGATTTCACTCAATGTTGTGCTCCTCATATAGTTTCTTCAACTCATTATAACAGATATTGGTGCCATTATTCACCAATATCATGTGAGGGGCCTTGAATCAAGTGATGATATTGCACTTTATGATGTTGATGATATAATTCATTCCATCTTCCTTGAATGGTATTACCTATACCTATTTGGAAATAAAGTCATAAGTTAAATGGATGTACTTATACTACTTAGTGATGGCTGCGGGATATGTCCCCTCTACATCCATTCCCAATAAGGGAAATGGTTGGGAATATTTAGATACATGTAGATATTATGGGGGTTGATAAATGATTTTTTCATGAATATGGAAGGTAATAAATTTCCTAGTGAACACTTCATGGCCTTATATTATTGTTTTCATATGGTAGTCTTTCCTTATGATATGGTTGGATATTCTAGTCCCAAATTGGTGAGAACAGGAATATCCCTCATGGAATTCTTCCATCATGGTAGGCATATCCCTTTATCATATGCATCTAATGAGGATTAAATTTATGCCTCATTTTTAAAATGAATTTTCCCATTTGGGACATCCTAAAGGGTGATGATTTTATTTCAATATAGAATTTGTTCCCTTCTGGTTCAGTTGGTTGGTAGTATAGTATTTTTGATATAATCAATTTTGGGTACTATCCAATTAGATGTGTATATTTGCTAATAAAAACCCAGGATAGTGTTGATCTTATTGATTTATTCTATTTCAATTATGGTGATCATTGATATCATCCATTGGTGCATGATGTGGATGATTACTTCTTCCTTTTTGGTTCAGCCTAAACTATGGCTGCATTATCTAGTGCATCAGCACAAGAATTTTTTGATTGATGGATGTGATTCAACATCAGATCAAAAGGGAAATTCTCCATTAGTCCTCTAACATAACCAATGATAGGGTCCAATTCTTCCATCATTATGGAATATTCATCATTGATCTACTTTATAACTAAATTTTAATGCCATTTTTAATTTAGGTATAATATTTGAAGGAATTAGTCTAGTTCTAAACTAGAGATGAAGGATTGGTATTAGGAATATTTATTTGTGTATCCTTCAGATAGTGATAAATAGTGTTGAAAAAATTATTTTTCTGGGGAAAAAATAAAATCTCTTAACCAACCAAGTTGAGTTTAGTATTTTCCAGTCTCTTACTGAAGTAATTTGGGAGGCTACATAAAAATAAATATCACTTTTCTAGGGAGTGTCTTGGGATTAGAAAACCTCCTCATCTGGAAGATCAGTGTCCACTAGAGTACAATCCAGGTGGGATGTTCTATGAGTAAATTTACCAGGGAATTCAATTTTACTAGATGATATGACACAAAGTGGATGTCATACTGTTGCATAATGACGTCCGATCAGGCCAAACACCTAGTCAGCATAGGACAATTGATGATATACTTGAGTATGTCAATACAAAAGAACATGTATACATTGTGGTGCTTCAAGTATTGAGTGTGAGGAAGTTATTCCCAACATCAAAATATTGGTTCTTAGTACCCAACATCAATTATTTGAGGAAATGGAGACTTTTCTCATTCCATACATCGGTCATCTATGCAACGAGAGTACCAAGTAATCACTCCATTGTGGAAACATATAAGATGACTGGATTCCCGTCCACTAATTGCATCAGGATAGATGGGTGCAGTAGTTACTATTTGAGACTCTTTAACTATTCTGTGTTTTCCTTATCCAATCGATATAAAATTACATTATTCATTAGCTTGTTTGACATGATATATTTTCCAGCCAAGTTAGCTATGAAATTTCTCATGTAGGTGAGCTGAACATATATACCCCTTATATATTTGAGATTGTGAGGGGGTAACATTTCCATAGTTTCACTATTCTTTTTATGATCATCATTTATGGTCAAGTGGTATAATAAATCCATGTAATTTTGTATAGGTAACCCTAAATTTTCAATTTATCGAGTTCATATTCAGACTATGTTATCAAAACTTATCAAAGACTTTTTGGAGGTTTGTGAAGTGATCACATCATTTCCAAGATTTGACCACAATATCATCGATGTAACGTCCCACTATCCAACCTAAGAAGTTATTAAATATATGAATCATGGATCATTAACATGTACCGCTAGCCTTTATTAATCCAAAGGTTGTGACCTGATAAATAAATATACCCTAGGGTCCTCTGATTATTTTTGATTATTCATCCTTAGGGTCCATAATTATATAATTGTACCGTGCGTACCCTATCCTTGAAGGAATGGTCTTAGAAGATAACAGTTTCATCAATAAAAAAGTTATGTCTCCCGAAATGGTAATTCTTCCATTAGAATCTGTTGATAAGATCTCTAAAATAAATTCAGACAATAAACATCCATTATTTATCTTGATATGTATGATGTTGCTGAGCCATCATTGGTATTTCATCTATCAGAAACAATTTCTTTAATAAAATTTTCAACCTGGGACTTTATATTCATGTCATATGATAGGTGTATCCTCCTGGATTGCTTATTGAAACTTTTATTGTCACCAGGTAATCCAAGATGGTGTGTAGGGACACCGGGGTTCAGTTTTGGAATTTGTGTATAATTACAAGGGAATAAATATCTATGTTTCTTAAGAAATTTGATATGGGATTATTTCAATTTTAAAGTAATGGAACCACTATTAAATGGAGGTCATAGGTATTATTCTTCCATAGGATTTATTTTTCTTGATCTCATCAATGATGGATGATATTAAATCCTAGAATGTAGGAGGGGTGTTCATGAGGTGATATTCTACTTCATCCACCTCTAAGTCCATGGATTAATTTTTAGGTATGGTTGGAAATCAGAGGCCATCGATATCACTATCAGTATGATAGAGGCCATGAGATGATACATTGTCATAATCTACTTCAAGAGTCATTACAAATATATTTCAAGCTGGTTGACTTCTTTTATACTGTATCTGGGGAAATAAGGTTCATAAACATCGAGAATTATTTCTATTGACACAATCATGTTTATCGGTCCCTATCAAGAATAATATAGGGATTACTAGGGGTAGTCCCCAAACCATTGGGAGCTGGAACATTCATATTTTCATCTACCATAGTTTTTATTCCTTCCCTCCTATAGAAACATGATTCAGCATTTATATCTTCGAATGACTCAAAAGGACCATTATCACCATTCCTCATGTGAACAATCCTATATTAGGGGTATTTCAAGTAGTGGTGAAATTTTGAAGGTACATCCACATGGATGTAGAGACAAGGCCTCTCAGTAAGGACATTAAATTATGTTTTATTATAGATAACATTGATCTTAGCTTTAGATGTGATATCTCCAAATTGAGATTTGAGTGTTATCTTCCCGAGAGGTATCCTCTCACTCTTATCATACACTTGAATGGTTATATTTGTAGAATATCATACCCCCTAGCTATATCCCAAACATCAAATGGTATGGACTAGGATGAGGTTGATCCCGAATCCATTTTCAATCAAAATCCTACAGATATTGACATTTTTGAATTAACATGGAACATATAGTGTTCAGTTGTGTCCTTGGAAGACGACTTCATAATCCTTCCCTATAAATGAGATGGATACATAGAATTATGATGAAATTATCTCAACCTAATAATCCTCAATAGCATTTACATTTATATTGAACTCGTGTGGGATCTAGAGGGCTAGACGAGTGCCTCCTAGAGTTTTTTTCAAATATGGAGGACATCTATGATTGAATGTTTGGTTGGGAAAACTGTCAACTATTTTAGTATGTCATACTTTTTCTCTCAAGATTTACCATCCCAAGGTGGTTTTTATACATATTATGAAGCTTGGGATCTAAATAATTTGTGTTATATTGTCTTGGTTCTTTTGAAGAGGTTGAGAGAGAATATTTTACAAATGTTTTTTGTTGGTTGGACCACCCCCATTTTTTGGGTTAATCATACAATCGAATTCTTACATGAAGTTCCTATAATATTATTATGTTGGGAGGCCATTAGAGGGTACTGAGAGTCCTTTTTTATGTTGCCATTTCTATAGTTATTTCCTATGGGTATTGGATGCATATATATCTTCTATAGAGATATGAATGGTATATCAGGTCTGACCACACCCGTGTTGTCGATGTATCCTTGTTTCCTATGACCACAACATATAGTTTATTAGTTATGTACAAAAAAACTCATATTTTTAGGAATATTAATCATTGGAGAAGGGTTATACAATGATTACTACACTGATAGTGTCAAATAATAGAGCATCTTCAAATGTAGTTTCTATTTGGTGGGGTGTTTCCCATTCTTCGGATGTTGTACTAAATAAATCTACAAGAGTCGTAGATTTCATTGGTGTTGAATATGACCCTTATTCTTGTATACTATCATGTGTATGGTAATTTCATTCACTTATCTAAGGTATATTTTATGTGACCTCCCTAGGTTATGGGATCACAATGGGTTTTTTGAAGATGTGATCTCAGGGTGGAATGATCTCGGTCAACCATCTTTTGAGTCATCCAGTTTTGTATCTTCTTCTCATCCTTAGACAGAATGTATTTCAAATCATGTTCTACATCTGACTGGTCAATGGTTACATAGTTAAATAGTTTTTGAGGAGTTAAACAACATCACCTATCTTTAAACAACCACACATTGGAGGAATTATTTGAAGATGAAGAAATATCGGATTCTGTTACCCAACCTCCTATGAAAATGGAAGTATTTTGATTGATTCATGAGTTTAACATTTTAAGATTCCAAGGCTACAATGGCTCCATTAGGTCATTTTCCATGGATTCAAGGATGTAACCAAGGACCATCTCATATTGGATGACGTTGGCTTTATTCATCCTTTTCTCAAATCCTCTGAAAACCTGATCATTTTCTAACTCTATTTGAGGGGTAGTTTTATACTTATACTATTTGACAACATGAATCAGGTGGTTTGGGACCTATATAGGTGATTTAATGAGAAATGTTACTGGTTTGAGGGTAATCGTGGAATTTTATACCTTTCTAAGCCTTTTCCCTTATACTGATTTCATGATTCAAGACATTGGTCAGGTCAATTGAATGGAATATTCTAAATCATTTTATTTTTCTATAAGCAAAGGGAATCTTCCAAGATAATACATTAATATTAAAGGTGTATTAAGCTCATCATGAAAATTTTCATTATAGGATTCTTGAAATTTATCCTGTGAGGGAGGGATGCTGAGTGAATAGGTTAATCTTTTACATGTAGTTGTGAGTTTAAACACCCATTAATTTCTGCACAGCTTCTAGTTTCTCTTGTCAAAAAATGTCATTCTACAAAGTGTAGAGTTGAGATAAATAAAAAATAACAAAATTGGTATTACCATCCTATAATGGATCCTTTTAGAAGGTTATATTACCAAAAAAAGATGTATCTATCGTAATATTTATAGAACATATTAGATTGGTGTCATCATGTTGATCTCGATGGACCATCATTGCGCCGCATCGGGACACAAAATGTGTAAGATGTTGTTTTGGATCTCCAAAAATATTAAAGGTGAATAATGTATGATTTCTAATGTTTGGTGGGGGAATATATCCATCAAACCATCTAGTATATTGATTTTTTGGTATTACAGGTGTCTATCTCCCTTCTATGGCTTCCATTCATGAATATAGGAATATAATAGAATTGAGAATTTCTAGAGGTACCTCAGTCAAAGACACCTACCATTTATAGGGATTGTGAAATGCATAATTATGTTTCCTTTTTTTCAAATTCCATTTATTCTTAATCTACAATAATACTAAATGATCACTATATAAAGAGTGAGGTTATTGTCATTGTGTAGGGAATTCGTGATCATCATTGACTTCCTTGTTTATATAGTTCCTCTTCTATGAAGCTCAAATACAACCCTTGTTGGAATATCATCTCATTATTGATATGTGAGAGGTGTAATATCATTCTTATGATGAATAATTTACCCAACGGGAATGTTTCCCCTGAGTATTCTTTATTGTGTTGTCTTACGTGTTGTATGCCATCCCCATATTCTGCCAACTACTCATCTATGGAAGGAAAATATGATCTCTTAGGAGATGAGTCAGATATTACCACGTATTTCTCTTTATCCTATATAGTGTTCCACTATAGAATTTGTAATTTAATATTCAATGGAACCATGTTTTGGATCCCCAACTAGTTTTTCATTCATAGAACCTTAGTTTGTGCCTCCAAATCACCTTCCTCTTGGGGTATACATTCCATATTTCATACCTCTATATCTTACTTTCAATCCACATTATATATTTTTTTGATGGTGATGAAATTCACATACATATATAGGGAAATGGTACTTCTTCCATTACTGTTAACATTATAGGGTGTTTCATCAATACTTGTGTCAATGTCATTTTCTAGAACATTTTCTATTTTTTTGAATCTTTCTTACACCCACTATAGTGTTTAATTACCTTCACCAAATGTTACACCTATCTCAACCTATAAAATGTGACTATGAGGTTGTTTTATATCATGATTTATTAATAGTCCATGAAGGGCATTGGTTAATCATATGGTGGGTGGTATGTCAACCATCAAAATTGGCCTCCAAACCTAGGGAAGACTGGTACCCTTCACAGTGATGATGATGGTGTAAATTCTCTCATCCCTATGGGATAGGAACTATCTGGGGGACCACATTAGTTTTTTTATCCTTTTGTAGAAGATATAATGATTCCGATTAAGGATTTGATTACTCCAATGATGGGAATTGAGATATAAATCCCAAAATAATTATAGGATGGGTTTGATCTGAAAGCAATTTGGATTTTTATTGTTCTCTCTCAAGGTGTCACATGCCTAGTGATGGTTATTGGTATATAATTTCACCCAGTCCTTCAGGATGGGGTGGATTTGTAACCTTTATTGATTTCAATAGGACCCTCTCATGGTGCGATGGAAATTGTGATAGTGATTTAGATATAATTTCCCCAGCACTATCGGTTGGGTTTGACATACTTATACTTATAATGTATCTTGTATCCACTAAGGGAATGATGACCAAAGGGTTTGATGTTGTTGTAGATATTCCCCTATCCAAGTGGGATGGGTTCTCTCTTTGATGGCTATTGTGGTAGCTATTACTATGACCTTGTCAATTAGGCCCAACTATTCTAGATTATGGGATGGGTGTAATGGAAGTCTATATTGTGAGTCATTATTTATGATAAGTTGAAGGAATGACCACAACATCAATTTTTTTGTTTGAAATGCATTCCTTTTGTTTCCATGGGCTAGTTTAATGATGTACTAGTATCCCCTCCCGACATTCATTATTTCATGGCATTGTTAAAGTAGGGTAACTCCATTGTAGGGACCAACTCGCTCACATGTTACATGTTACCATAATCTCATTCATGTCTTTGACATTAAAAGATCCAGAATTTGGGGAGTTATGATGTTCTAAGGGTGCGATAATGTGTAACGATCTTGGATTTCCCCATCCTCACCTATAGATACAAGACATGGATTTGAGAAATCTTTTTCTGAAGAGTGGTGATATAGTGGAAGGAAACATGTTTTATATTTGTTTTGTGATTTTCTAGTTTTGGGTCTTGGGCCATGGAGATAGAAGCCAATTATAGTTGATAATAGAGTATATTGGTGGTCTAAAGGTGAATGTTCTATCCTAGATAAGGGATGTGTCTATACATCAATTGCTAATGATTTACCCACATATTTTTTTATAGCTAACACATTCACTCATTTTATAACTCATCTAGGATCTCATTGTCAAAAGTATTGAGAGTCTAGAACATTTTTTTAGTGTTTTTTCTAGCTAACTCTCACTAACAGAAAAATAACCTATACCAATGGTTTAGAGGACCACTGGCTAGTTTGGCATTGGGATGGGTCTATAACAATGGTTTTGGGAAAACCATTGGTATAGGTCAAATGAAAAACCTATACCAATATTTTCTTAAATCTTTTTGTATGGGTAATTCATAAAATAAAACCTGTCTTGGTTTGGATACCATCACCTCCTGTTAATAATCCAACGAACTAACCAATAACCTAATAATACTTCTTTTAACATAATTACAATAATATATACATGTATATTCATAATTACTTTAACTTTTTATTTATTTAAATCTATCTGACAAAATATTCGATAAAAAATATGGGTAAATATACCGACTGTTCTCAAAACTGTTGTTATAGACCATAGCAACAGTTTTGAGAACCATTGGTATATGTTCTTTGATATTTAGAACTATACCAACGGTTTTGATGAAATTATTGGAATTGGATGGACATATAAACATATTATTTCCAAATGTGTTAGTATATGGTCTCTATAATGGACCTATACCAATACTTTTGGAAAAAACTGTTGGTATATGTCCTAATTAGTGGCATATACCAATGGTTTTGGAGAAACTGTTGGTATAGGGTGGCTACAATAGACCAACATAAATGGTTTATTTGAAACCATTGTTATAGGTATTTCTAAGGAACCTATGCAAATGTTTTTTTACAAACTATTAGTATAGGTCCATTGGTATATTCCTTATTTCTAGAAGTGTCTCTCCATATTTCAACATCGACATCCCCTACATAAGGCTTTCACACCTCCACTTGATCTGAAAATGTAGGTTATATCTCTAGGTATTTTTCTAGCCATGGTGAAGGGTTTTTTTAGATGATGGGGAACTATATAAGGTTGAAACTAGTGTTTTGAGTAACTATCATTATAAAGGCATCCGTTTTTAAGCACATTTCGATATGGAGTTGTCTAGGAAAGGGGGTGTTCTATCTCCATGGGAGATGTTATCATGGGGTGATTTACCACGAAGGATGTTAGGAGTACAGTCCCGGTGATACATCTGCACACTACAATTATGTAGACTATCAAGTAAATGATCACCTTCTTCTTTGGTTGAATATTTGATAGTACCTTGAGGTGTTTAGAATGTGTCTCAATAACCACATGGAAATTGGAATTTTCAGGAATAGGGCAATGATCCTCATTCTACATTGGGGCCAGAATATCTTGACCTTTCTTTTGGGATTCAGTAGGGATATGAGCCAATGGTATGATGGATTCCAAAATATATTGATAACTCTCTATTTTTATATGAATATGATCCCACATCTAAGAAGTTTATAAAGTATTCCAATAAGCTTCTTCACTATTAGTAGGAATATGATCCTTCATGTGGAAGGTTTTTGGGATATAGAGATCAACCCGGGATAATATAGGGATATGATTCTAGTTTAAATATTAATTCATCATGGCAATATGGAGACAGAAATCAAAAATGAGGGAAAGATTATGGTACTACTTCTGTGTAACCTATGAAGGGTTATGGTGTAGTAGTTTATCGATAGTAGTAGTGGTATGATCTAGGATTCTATTAGCTACTGGAATATGCCACGTGGATTCTTTTATATGAATATAAGACAATCCCATGTTCTGTGTCACTCTCACATGGTGGGCCTCTATTGAAATGAAGGTGTGCGTCTGATCATGTGAGTTTGGAATATGCCACTGGTCTTTATCAATAGTTATATGAGTTTATCCCAAGGTATGTGTCTCTCTCACTTAGTATCCCCGATTTCAGCAGGGATATGAGCCTGTTCTAGTAAATTTATAGCCTATCACTAGCATTTTTCAATATGAATGTGTGCCGATCATGTGGCACATTCCACTCACTTGGGCACCCCCTGTTGGAATGAGATTATGATCCTATTCCAGTGCCACATACTTTAAAATAATATGCTGATATTCCTCCTGAATTTGAGAAATAATGTGCACATTCTCTTGAGAAACCACTTATTCTTGCTGATCAGTGTGTTTTGATTCCTTGGATATTTGTATAGGAATATGTTTATATCCCTTTATCGATACTAGTACTAGAATATTCAATCTGATTTCTTCAAGTTTTTTTAAAATGTAATGTCATTTTAGCAATGCATACACATGAATGTAGCCATGCACATTTTATGTCTCAAAAATACACTACAAGATATATTTAATTTATGTAGGAATATGATCCCACTTTTTTCCACCTTATGCCACTAGAATATTCTGATGTGAATCATGTGTGGGAGTAAAAATATGAACCTAACTTTTGACTATTGTAGTAATATGCCTACAAATTGTTCTGAGTGAGTCCAAATATGAGCCTCATTGATGGATAACCCTAGAATATTCTGGTAGGTTCATCATTGTAAGTGGGGATCGGAACCCACTTCTGGTATTTTATATATTTTTAGTAATTAATTTTTCACACTTTGATCTTGAAAATGGGAATAAGAGGCTTCAATGTATGGGGTGGTACCCTAAGATGGCGAGTGAGTCGCACTGGTGGGATTGTATTCCTGATGAAGGTTGACAAGATCCCTCCATTTTGGATATGATATCATGATGAATATGTAGATGAATCCTCCATCCACCTTTATTAGATACTGAATATGGTGATTCTCATAGTCTAGTAATAATCATTTGAAGGAGTTGGCATTATAAATGTGGACCACTAGATTCAATGTAACACTCTTTACATGGTGCAGACTCATTAGTTTCTATGTATATAGATCCTTTAATTCATACTCAAGGATAGAGATTGTGTCATGTTAGTGGTATTCAGGGATCCTTTCATTTGCAACCCAATTTTGAAGATGTTGGGTGGGTGAGGTCATTCTTTGACTCGCACGGATTGTCGTTGTAGCTAATTTTCTGAAATGGTCACTAGATGAAGACCTAATCTTATATTGGTTGTTTTTTTGAGTGAAATTTCTATAGTTATAAAGAAAAAAAGTAACAAGGTCATTAATCATTGCATAATCTTAGGAATGATATGTTCTCGATCAGATATGCATCTGTAACACAATATTCATTAAATATTTTCAATCTGATCATTCTGCTCATGTGGCCTTGTAACATTGGTTATGGACATATTTATTTAGAACCTCGGCTCCATTGGATCAATCAGTCATTTTTTCATTAGAAATATTCAAATTAGGTGCACCATTTTTGTTATCAAACTATATTAAAAAAATGGTCTGACCCATGATAAACCAAACATTTTGTTACATTAGAGATTCACATCAGGTTATCCATTTCTGTTTCATGGGAAATATTACATGAATGACATGAAAAAAATAGTCTGGTGATGGATTATGAGGGGGTATAAATGTGATTCCCAATTCAACATGACATGTTTACCATGTTTTCCTTCCACAAATACTCCCAACAGTTCCCACATCCATAACTGAGTATAGACATACATTTCAAAGGCATGAGGTCCTTTAGGTTTTCATACCAAACAACACATATTGACTCACATTTATCGATAGTATAGGTTTTCAGGATCATCACACCATTTTGAGGAAATGTTTTTTATACTTTGGGACTCTATTATAGATTTAAGATATGTTCATGAATTTCTTCCTAGTCCTGATATAGTAATGGTTAACCTAAAAAATGATCAATCACTAAACCCTTTAATGTGTTAAGGGGGACCTATTAATGGTTCCATCTATATGTATCTTATGTTAATCATCTATATCCCATTAATGGGTATATAATTATATACTGAATCTATATAACCGAAAACTCTATAGATTACTACCATGAATGGAGGTGATTAATATCTCGAGTATGGGATTGAACCATTATAAGGAATCATATATATCATGATTATAATAGTATTCAAAACCCAAATAGTTCATTTCACCTATGAATATTAACGTAATTCATAATGTATGTATATGGGGGGACTTTGTCACCGAGTATTTGAGAACGATTTTTAGCGATGCATTCTACATATCATGGTTATGGAAGGAATTAGGGTCATCATTATTTGATCAAACCCTTGAGAATTACCCCAAAGTGGATGTCCTTGTATGGGGGTAATCAAATCAATATATTTCTCAGGGAATACACATTGAGTCTTCCATGGGTGGAGGAGATTCATGATTAAAATGATTTGATTATGTAAAATCTCTAATCCCAGGTGAGCCATTATCAGTGTGAGAAACAAGGGACAACATTTAATCTATCTTGATACATATGGATATAGGACATAATCACTATGTAATCCCAGTATATGTTTGATATGGAGCTTAGTCCTTAGAAAAGTAACTGATGTATCATTGTAATAGAAGTAATCAAATTTATCATTACTATGTGTTATTCTCAATCCTCTAGTTGATGAAGAAGGAATATAATCCCATGGGAGATATTGTGGCCTGATTTTTTGAATGTTAGAGACATGGGGGATCACACTTGGGTGGATACCTATTTGAGATTAGGCCTTTGAAAGGCATCTTACATATCCTGGTAATATTTGGAATTAGAGTTCTCATAGATCAGTTGATTAGGGGGTAAGTCAAAATATAGGAACATGATAAAGATATCATATTGTGGGATGTATTCAAAACATGTATTTATTGTCTTATTGACTTGTTTGATAAGATGTATGTCATTTTTGAAGATTTTAGGACATGTCCTCTTTTAATAGTGGTCTTATCCAAAGAGAATCACATGATTCAATTGACTTGTCCAAAGGATGACGTGTAATCTAAATGGAATATTTGAAATCCATATTATGTTCAATAATTGAATTATCTTAGTTTGTCACATTTTCAGGGATACCATGTCTTTAGGGTGTCATGTGACTTGGATGACATATTTGGAGCACATCCCAAGACCTGACTAGAAATCCTAGAGGACGTCTAATGACCATGATGGAATTCCCGAAGGGAATCCGATGACTTATCCTACTTTTATTCATGACATGTCTGGGGATGTCCACATATATATGAAGATAATCAGAAAATCCAAGATGCCATGTTTGTTGGTTTTTTCAGGACCTTACTAACATTACCTCATGGTATCTTAAGTCATATGTAACATGTTTGGGTGTCACTACATAACACGGGGAACATGTATAGAGGTCATCACAAGATTTGGATGAAATTCTCCATGTTCTTCACAATACATGGGTGGCATGGTCATAGGGAATTGTGTAACTTTAGTTGACATTTCCAGTTGACAATGAATGATCCAAATGACATATCAAAAGAGTGTTTCATTATATGGGTGACATTTCTTGGTGTTGTCCCATGATATGGTTAGGTCATGCGATGTGTGTAAAGGTCATTGTATCCATATCTGAATATGTATCCTATTTTTTTAGTCTGTATTCCATCTTTTAATGCACATTATCATAAGTCTTGTATATTTTTATCTATATATAGGGTTTTCATGACTGGGCAAACATGAGAAACCTCATTCACATGATCTGGTTGACATTCCAAAAGTCCATTGTGTAATATATAGCGTGATCATGTAAATCACATATTCATTTCTCCTGATCCCTTTAATCATTCACCATATTTAAAATAGTGGAACACATTTTCAATCATTTTACCAGTCACTCTGAGAGGTATTCTCTTGTGCTCCCAAGTGCAATTCCTTAATAACTTTTTTGTGCTAAGGATGATGTATTTACATGCCTCATCACCCCCATTAAATTCTTCCTTGAATAGTGATTACATAATGTATTTAAACATAATTTGGTGGAGGTTTTTGGTTTTATACACTTTTTACAAGCCTATTTTGGTTTATCCATATCACCGCAGAATGACACTGACCATGAGAATATTCCACCTTTTCCATTTTAATAAGATACAAGATGATAAAAGTGATTTCTCCTAATCATGTAGACATGTTAAAGAGATTCCACAATGTCATAACTACATATCTATGGGACTCTGTACAATTATTTTTACTATGGTAGGACATGTTAATCATCAAATATTACTTTTCTTGGGACTTTCATAGGAGAGAGAAATCATGAACATGGAACCTCTATGAAATTTTGTCAGCATGTCTAAAGTCCTTTAAGATATCATGTGATCATGATAAAGGGGTCCTTTCAAAACAATGGTGATCAATAATAGAATATGACCCCATTCTCATGAATGAAACATATCCTCACTCCACGTTAATTTTTTACATTTTCCCTCTTCATTTCAATCTTTATTTTAGATGGAAAAGTGATATAGCACATCCATCCAACAGTTATAAAACAAAATCACTCCCCTCAACTGTAGTGTGTTGTGTGAAAAAAAATGGTTCTTATGGTGATTCATGAGAATTTTCATGGACAACCCTTCTTCTTGCTGATATATTTGAATTGGTAGTACAGAATTGGATGGACATGCCTGATACATTTTGTATGATGAAGGTGACATGTTAGCATGCTCTTTTACAACATGGAGGTATTTTTTCTTGGGGATTTTATTATTCATATGAAACCTATGGGCACATAGTATTAATATAAATGATTTTATAAGGTCTCAATCTTTTACATATTTTTCTCATTTGTTTACTAGGGTTTTGGATGATTTTCAGGCACCTTGGGGTCAAAATGTCATGTGAGGAGGAGCTTTCTTGGTAGACCATACTTGATCACCAACACTTGGTTGGGTTTCTTCTCTATGATAGTGAGGATGTTCAAAGGAGATTCGTGTGATCTCACAAAGATAATGTGTTTTTCATGACTCATTCGCACGATGTTATTAAGTTCAAATGATCTTGTGTACTTTTTAGGGTTATGTGGTCGGAATGTTTGAGAAACAATATTATCATTTTTTAAGAGAAAATAATACCCATTCTTTGAGTATTTCTTCAAAAGTTGATTTTTTTATTCCCATTTGGAAGGTGTCAAAATTTTTAAAATACTAGCTTTTATGACCCTAAAAACATTAAAAATAATATAAAAATTACATTGGACAACATGAAACAATATAAAAATAATTTATTTATATAAATATTATTTAATTATATTATTTCAATAAAATAACAATTATTTCAAATAATTCATGAATTTTTCAGACAATTGTGACACAAGGAAGACTATATGTTTCCCAAAATTGAAATTTTGATTTTTTCATCTCAAAATATTATTATTATGAATACAATTATATAATAATTTATAAATTACTTATATAATGGAGTAAATATAATCATTATAATATTTTAATGAAAATGTAAAAATTAATTCTTCAAGGTTCTAGATACGTAACTCCTTATTAAAATAGTTTATTCCCTAGTGGTAAGGTGTGGGATAATGACCCATTATTGAGGTAGTTTGGTGAACATGGTTTTGGTTGTGATATTTATAAGCTTTAACTTCTCCCATTAACAGTTTCTCTTAGGCTATAGCTATTGATTCTCATCTTGGGATTGGTCAAGGGGATGGACTAGTGATTCCGTCTCCCTCAGAATCTCTAATAGATGGGCTTTAATGGGTATAATACTACTAGTTGAGGCCACTAATTATTTTATCTGGTTCATTGGGACCATATCATAACAATTAATATATGTTAATCTTCACCGGAAATATACAATGTCTATATTATTTAATGTTTTGATTATTAATTTCCTTCTAAATATTACAAAATATAATTTATGATTTTCCTAAATAAAAAAATTTGTTTGTGTCTGTGATTGTATGTTTTGAATAACTACATTTATTAACAAAGAATTTTTTCATTAAAAATAAATTTCCATTTATAAAATATCAATCATTGCATTCTTCACCCATTCAAAAATTTCTCCCTTAAACTTATATTTCATACACTAAAATAAATTAGAGTATTTATATTTCATTGCCTCTTCTAGTTCCCATGTCACTAACTAGAAATTTTGGTTCCTCAATAATACTTTTATCAGGTGATTTTTCTTCTTCCATAAAATAATGTCTCTAAATTATAATATCTTCAATATATAATCCCCATATGAATGATCATTCCCCATGGATTCCTCCTTTGGATTCAATACAAGTGAGGGTTCTGGTATATACTCCCACTGGAGGGATTTATGGAACAAAACATGTACTTGATATATGTTAGTTGAGAGTGATATTTGATAGTCCAATACTCCAATTTGATTAAAGATATAAAATGGTTGTATATATCTTAGACTAACCATTACCTTCATCCCAAACTATGTGACTTTCTTCCATGGTGTTATAAGAAGGAAAACGTTTCCTCTAACATAAATCTCTTAGTCTTTTCAATGATTGTTGACAAAGATTATATGTTCACCATGTGTGGATTCCATATAACATTTGAATAGTTTTAGCCTTATCTCTCATTTCTTAGATAATATCAGGTCCCATAATCTTCTACACTTCAACATTATACTAGAATGTCATAGTCAGTGTCCTCTTCCCATATGGAGACTCTTAAGCTTTAATTTTCTATAATATAAACTATTATTATATGATAACTTTAATTGTGGAATGTGTTGATCCAAACACCTTGTAATTCCAGTGAACATGATCTCCACATATCCTCTAGATTTTGAATGGTTCTGTCAGATTTTCCATCTGTATGTGGTTGATAAGTAGTACTAAAACTCATTTATTTGCCAAATAATTTCTAAAGGCCTCCCTAGATCCCCTAGGTAAATATCATATCTCAATCTGATGTAATAGAGAGTGGTATTTCAGGTTTTCTAACAAATTTGCATATGTATATCATCGGGACGTGGTCAAGGGCTAAATATTTAATGATAAAAAATTAAATTTGATAAATTTTTATAGTTATTAACTACAACCTAGATGTCTTTATTTCCTTTAGATGTCCAATGGAGTCCTACAACCAAATCCATGGTTATAAAATCTAAAAAATATACATGGGTAATATTATGATGATATGAAGAATCGCTAAAAAAGGTAATAGAAGTAGTTTATTAGAGGTGGTTTTAATATCCACCATGAATTATATCATATTACCAAAATTATAAAACAAAGAGGCTTAATATAACAGTTATTATGTTTTTTTAATCTGAAAATTTAGTGTTACTATTTTTAAACATCTCATAGTACTTTAAAAAAACATAATTTAGACCCCCCTACCCCCACCATGATCTAATTGTCCCAAACCCATCCACCTAACCCCTCTTACTCTCCTCGACAACACTTGACCTCGAACCCCATTATTCCAGATGGCGATGATCAGAACCTCGACCCACTACTTTCTACAGCAACCGAGATGACATTGAATCTGACTAATAGTGCCTATTATACCCCTAAAACCCATTGTTGGATACCATCATTGTAACACATGAGAATTTTATGAGAAATATTTTGTTTTTATGTTATCAAAGAAATATTTCACTACACACAACACTATCTTGGCTTTCTTTACATGCAATCGCGACCTTCCTCGATATCTTGCATCGTACGCAATACCGAGTTTCACTAAACAATGATATGCTATTAAAATATTATTAAAGCTAGCCGTTATGAATAGTAATACCCACTTTTTGAAAATTTGTAAATTTTAATTTTCAAAATGGACTTCATTTTTGGATTCAGAATATCAAAATTAGCCTAAGGTGAAATTTTGGTATTTTTATGAAAAGTTTCAATTTTTGATGAATAGTGAAAACAACAGGTTACTATTTAAAAACCGACTTTTTATTTAAATAATTTTTTATTTTATAGAAATTTATTTTTGGTCAAAATTGATACATAATACCTTTATAAGTTCAAATTAATTCATTGGAGTCATTTAATAATAATTTTAGATATATAAAAATTTTATCGAACTTTTCACCGTCTTTTACCCACCTCTTAGGAGAATTTGCAAATTTACATAAAACTTAATTTTACCGCATCTGTGAGTCGAATTTCGAAAATCCAAGAGACACAGTTAATATCAAAGACTAAAATGTGGTTCAATGAGATGAAAATAATTTTTTGTGAATAGTAACTTTTTACTTTTTTTACCACGGTTAAAAGTAAATAGGGTAATTAAGGGTAAAAATGTTATTATTATTACACTAACACATGTTATAATTCTATTGGATAAGTTTAATTTGACAAAAAACAACCTTAATAATTAAATATGACCATTTAGGCCCACTTGGATTAGATTAGGACATTTATTATTAATTTATTTAAAGAAGGGTTAAAATAGTTAAAATCAACGTTTAAAAAGTAAATAATTTATAATAAAGTGTTATACATAAGATAAATTCTACTATAAATATTCATTAGAAATATAACAAGATTTAAAACATAATGGAATTTTATTTGTAATTTTTAGACAATAAATAATTTAATTTATTAATGACACAATGATGATGCAGTATGTATCTTAGTAATGAAATATTGACATAATCGATGTTATAAATACCCAAATAAATGTAATTTTAGACTTTTTATGAAATAAAATAATTTTAAAGGTTAATATGACATGTTAGTATTTATTTAATTAACTTTTGTCGAACTAATAATTCTGTTTTAATTTCCACAAAAATCAATTACCAAATAGTTTCAAAATTGACATAAAATAGTTTTTAAAACAAATATTATATTATTAATTGTTATTTTATTCCTAAAAATCTACAGTTCTGCCAAATGACTTATTTAAGGTTATATATATTAATAATATAAAACTTGGGATTTTTTTTGGCTTGTTATAGTAATTTTATTAACCTTATAGCGTAAGACAACAAGAAGACACGGTAAAAGTTAAATTATTTAACTTAAAGTTAAATATAAATGACAAGGTTAAAATAGATACCTAAACTTGCCTAAATTATATTGGATGATAGGATTTAGATCCATCCCCACCTTAGCATTTAAATTAATCAATTTGGAGCTATTAAAAACCGAATATGACTTTATAAAATAATAATATTTTTAGTTTTTCCTGACTTTCCCCTCTCCTCCCTTATAAAAGGGCACCTCCTCCCTCTCTTCATCACACTACTTTGAGCCTTCATGATCAGCCAAACCCTGCCAAATTATATTCTTCACTTCTCTAGAAACATCCTTGAGGTCCCGGCCTTCTTCAAAGACCAATTTTAGTGCCCTAAGAGGAGGTATCAAAGAGGCTCTTCAAAGAAGAGGTAATGTCTGTTACCGATTCTTTCAACTTTATTTATTCTTCCACTTATTATTATTTAGTTGTTTCATTATGAAGTAATAACATCAGTATCACTCATATTCTCAAATTTTATTATAATTATGAAACAACCCTATTTCACCATCTATCCATCCTTTGGAAAACGAAATCACCGCGCATGCGTACGTACGGAATACCGTCTGCACATCGTGGTGTAATCTATTTTCCACCACCACCTTACTTGGATGGGTATACTAGTGTAAATAATAACTATATATGATTAATGTAATGTTATTTTGATTCTGAAATAGTATACATACACTCCAATACAATTCCACGATCATGGGAACGATATCATCGCTCGTGCGTACGTATGGAATACTGTCTCCAAGATGTGATGCGACTCGTTCTACATGATCTTCATTGCATAATGATTATATAAATGAATTGAATGAATGAATATTATATATATTACACTAATACCATTCTGTAAATGAGGTATCTATAACCTAAAGAGAAGAATACGAATTTATTCGACAAAACATGCATAAGAACAAAGAGTAATAAACACCCGAATAACAAGTAGCAATGAGATATTACTAATAAAAAGGTAAGAATATGGCCATATATGATATAATAACAATGATTATGATTATGGAATAAGTCAATGACATTATTTAAATCATTATACAAGAGTTTCGGGCACTTACAAAACAAATCAGACCTAAGGTAACGGAAAATATCACAATCTCATTTTTATCCGAGATTGTTTATACTTTGGTATTTACTGGGGTGTATTTTATCCTACACATCCATGTTTCCTCAATATGTAATATTTATATCCTTCTAAAATTTTTTATATCCAATTTTACCCTTCGGTGAGTTTTTAGTAAAAGATATGAAAAGAATCTTTTGTCTTTTTTCGTACGAGGAACTTTAAGACTTTTCCGAAAAAAGTACAAAAAGAATGTTTTTTTAACTTATATGGCATGAATGGATTTTTAAAACATTATTTTCAAGAATATTCCTTTAAAAGTTTTCATGTTTATTTTTAATCAACTTATATTAGTTTAGAATTGTATAACATGTTACGAAAGGAAAAATGTTTTTGAAGTAGAAAGGATATTTTCCTCAAGAATGGAGTTCAAGTGTTTTATCAAAATAATTTTCCATATAAGATAATATAGGTTTCTATTTCTATCCATATTATTACATTGATTTAATTATGTTGTGATGGAATTATTTTTATGAATTCATTTATCTTATATGAATTGTTTTATGATGTCAAGATGTTTAAGAATCCCATTTTTATTACATAGGTTATGCAATGATGTATGATTTATGATTTTGTGGTACACATAAGAATGGTATCATTATGAGATGGTTGGGACCTATATCTCCCTTGAATTCATTGGGTAAATATTTATATATCATGAGTTTTACATGGCTGGAACGGCAGGTTAAACCGGTTCAGTGAAACAGGACTGAAAAAAAGGAGTGAACTTGGTTCAGAAATGGACTTTGTCTGCTAAGATAGTCTTGTCCATGAGTCTTGACTACTAAGAAATGATTATCTATGATTATGTGTGTATTCCACAAAGCTTCAGGTTTTAAGTTATGATTATTCGGATTACATTTCACTACTAGGATTTATCCCATGTTATAAAATTATGATCTCTTTTGCAGGTTATGATTTCCAAAATGTTATGTTATTATGAATATGGTGTGATTGGTATTTCTTTTGTTTACCCTTACTGAGAATTTGAGCTCACCCTTTTGTATGTTTTCTTTCCCCAGGTCATGAAGAAGGTTATTAAGTAGGATATTCCAAAAGGGACTCTGGATATTATGAAATAAATGGGAGACAGTGTAGATGCTTTACGAACCAGTTGTTTATGTTTCCCAATTTCTAAAGACACTATACTTATACGGTCCTTTCTTGGTTTTGATGTTGTAATAACTGTACTTAAATTTTGAAGTACTAACAATGTATGTAAAGTATGGGTCGTTATAGTTAGTGTTAGAGGAAAGGTATAGTCAACCTTTGGAAACTAGGATGTGAAAGCCTTAGTAAGAACCCTAAGGATAAGTCTAATCATAGAACACAATCTTAGTGTTTTAGAAATGGCCATGAACAACCTATTATAAGACCTTAAGTGTGAAATTTTATTCTTGATTATGTGGTTTTAGTATTATAATTAGTGTTTCTCACACTATTATTCTTGTTTTTAGTCAATGGCTGGAACCCGAAGGAACCGTGTTAATGCGGAATGCGACAGGAAATGCAATGATTGTCCCCCTAAGCAACCAAATGTTATGGGAGCTGAAATGCAAAATCTTGTAGCCATGCTCACACAACTTTCTCAATCTATGAATCATAAAGGACTTCCAAAAGAGAAAAGGAAGGAGAAACATTCTGTTTAATCCTTCAGGATGTAGCGTCCACCCTCATTCAGCGGGTCTACTGATCCATTAGTTCCTGAACAATGGATCAGTACTACTGAAAAGATATTTCTAGTTCTTCAATGTTCTGAATATGATAAATTCATCTTAGCAATATATCGGTTGGAAGGTGATGCTGATCAATGGTGGAATATTATTAAGAATACGAGGCAAAGGGATGAAATTGAGTTCATGGAATGGGACATGTTAAAGAACTTATTTTTCAATAAGTACATCCCTCATATTTTTCGAACAACGATGGAGAAAGAGTTTCATGAACTGAAGAAAAATAATGATGAATATATTGGTACCTATGAAGTAAATTTTACAAGACTTGAAAAGTACGCTTCTAGTATTATTATCCAACCTGAGAGTAAGATCGATCGATTCTTTAGTGGCTTAAAACCAAGTCTTCGAAGGGTGTTAGCCATAAGGGACTTCAATAGCTATGAGGAAATCGTTTGATGTGATCTCACAGTTGAGATGGAGATTGGAGTAACCCATCAGTCATATGGGTTTGATAAGAAGAGGAAAATGGAATTCAAAGGAAATTCTAAAGAGCTCACTGAAAAGAAGCTGAGCTTTCCCTTATGCTCAATGTGTGGAAAGAAACATGGAGGGAGTTGTCTTAAAGGGACAAGTAAATGTTTCAAATGTAGAAATGAAGGTAATTGGGCATTTGAATACCGCAATGATGGGAAGAAGATGTCTAGTGATACGAACAAAGAAAAGGTTGCACAGAATGCACCTCCTACACTTCAATGTTAAAAATGCAAAGAAATGGGGCATTATGCCAATAAATTCCCTAATCTAAAGGTTGTTGATGATGAACGACGTCAAAAAACTCTTAAGGCTAAAGATAAAGGAAAGTCACATGAAATTTCTATCAGTGATGTGGAGTACGATAACGAAGTGGTGAAAGGTACACTTACCATCCACTCTAAAGTAGATAATGTTTTATTTGATTCTGGATCCACCCACTCTTTTATTTCTGAAAAATTTTCTAAGGGTATCATCGTATTACCTCAACAATTAGATGTTGATTTAGCTGTGACAACCCCTAATTACACAGCAGTCGCATCAAAAGTTTATAATTCTTCTCTGATTGAATTTTGTGGGAAAGTGCTTCTGCAAATCTTGTGATCCTTCCTATAGTGGAATTTGATGTGATTCTTGGCATGGATTGGCTTTCTCTATATGGAGCTCATTTCAATTTCAAAAGAAGGGAAGTTACATTTCATATTCCAGATCAATCTATGATCATCTATCAATGCAAGGATGAACATAACCTTCCAGTGGAAATTTATTCCATATTATGGGTTTTGATTTTACTAAATGAAGGTTATTTATCTCAAATGGTCGGTGAGAAACTCATGATTAAGAATATTCCCATTGTACGGGAGTTTTATGATGTCTTTCTGGAAGAATTTCCAGGTCTTCCACCAAATCGTGAAGTTGAGTTTTCAATAGAACTCGTACTGGGTGATTTTCCTATTTCAAAGACACCTTGTAGAATGGCCCCAATTGAGTTACAGGAATTGAAGAAGCAACTCCAAGAGAATCTTGATAAGGGATTCATACGCCCTAGTGCGTCACCTTGGGGATCACCTGTTCTGTTTTTGAAGAAGAAAGATAGATCAATGAGACTCTGCATTGATTATCGAGAACTTAACAAGATCACTATCAAGAACAAATATCCTCTCCCGCGCATTGATGACTTATTTGACCAACTACGCGGAGCTCAATAATTTTCCAAGATTGATCTTCATTCAGGGTATCATCAATTAAGGGTCAAAAGGGAGGATATACCAAAGACAGATTTCTGTACAAGGTATGAACACTATAAATTTATAGTGATTCCATTTGGTCTTACTAATGCCCCTGCTATCTTCATGGATCTGATGAATAGAGTCTTTAGAGACTATCTTGATCAGTTTTTTGTAGTCTTTATATATGATATTCTTGTCTATTCAAATAGAAAGGAAGAACATGAAGATCATTTGAGAATTATATTTAAGACCCTGAGAAAGGAGAAGCTTTATTCCAAATTTATCAAGTGTGAATTTTGGCTTCAATGAGTTTCTTTTTTGGGTCACATAATCTCAAAAGAGGGGATATCTGTGGATCCAGAAAAAACGGAGGTTATCAAAAGATGGTCGAGACCAACAACAGTAACCGAGATCCAAAGTTTTCATAGCTTGGCTGGATATTACCAATGTTTTGTGAAATATTTTTCACAATTATCTAATCCACTCACCAGGTTGACTCAAAAAGGAGTTAAGTTCGTGTGCATGGAGGAATGTAAAGAGAATTTCAAGGATTTGAAAAGAAGGTTATCTAGTGCACCTGTACTCTCACTTCCTTGTAGTGGAGAAAGGTTTGTAATATAAAGTGATGCATCCAAGAAGGGGCTGGGGTGTGTTCTTTTGCAAAATGATATGGTGATAGCTTATGCCTCACGACAGTTGAAAATCCATGAGAAAAATTACCCAACTCATGATTTGGATTTAGCTGTGGTAAGCTTTGCATTAAAGATTTGGAGGCATTATCTTTATGGAGGAAGGTGTGATATTTATACTGATCATAAAAATTTAAAGTATATTTTCACATAAAAGGAGTTGAATATGCGCTAAAGAAGATGGTTGGAGCTGATTTAGGATTACGACTTCTCAATTCATTACCCCCTGGGAAAGCAAACAAGGTGGTAGATGCATTAAGTCGACAAGACCATGCTATATTATCCATGATGAGGATCACAAAAGATCCAATATTTATGGATTTACAAAGGATGGATCTTGGAATTATAATGAAAGGGGAAAATCGTATCTTTCTCAATTGAATGTCAACCCTCTATACATGTGAAGATTAAAGAGGTGCAGAAAGAAGATGTAGAGTTACAAAAAAAGGTGGGAAATATTCCTCAATTCAACCTTGATTGTGATGGGATAATAAAGATCAGGAATTGGGTTTGTGTTCCTACCATCCCAGAATTAAAGAAGGAGTTGCTGGATGAGGCTCATAGTTCATGATTCTCTATTCATCATGAAAGCACGATGATGTATAGGGACCTGAAAGAGTACTTCTGGTGGGATGGCATGAAAAGAGATGTTGCTGAATATGTCTCTCGATGCTTAGTTTGTCATCAAGTTAAAGCTGAGAGACAGAATTCTAATGGGATGTTACAACCATTACTCATACCTGAATGGAAATGGGAAAACATCACTATGGACTTTGTCACTGGACTTCCTAAAACATCCAAAGGCAATAATGCTATCTGGGTCATAGTTGATCGTCTTACAAAGTCTGCACACTTCATTGCTATTAGAGAAGATTTCTCTCTAGATCAGCTTGCCAGGATATATGTAAAGGAAGTGGTAAGATTTCATGGAGTACCACTTTCCATTATATCAGATCAGGATCCGAGATTTACCTCAAAGTTCTGGCAAAGTCTTCAGCATACTCTGGATACAGAGTTGAGTTTCAGCACTACATATCATCCTCAGACAGACGATCAGTCTGAGAGGACAATTCAAACTCTAGAAGATATGTTGAGAGATTGATCTATGGATTTAAAAGGTGGTTGGGATCAACACCTACCTTTGGTAGAATTTTCTTATAATAATAGCTTTCACTCCAGTATTCAGATGGCTCCTTATGAAGCTCTATATGGAAAGAAATGTAGGACTCTAGCTTGCTAGGATGAAGTTGGGGAAAGAAATCTATTAGGACCTGATCTTGTTGATGAGATGGCAGAAAAGGTCAGATCTATTCATCAACACATTAGAGCAGCTTAGAGTCGACAAAAAAGTTATGCTGACAAAAGAATAAAATACATAGAGTTTGAAGTGGGTGATAAAGTGTTCTTACGAATATCTCCTTGGAAGAGAGTAATGAGATTTGGAAAGAAGGGAAAGCTGAGCCCTAGGTATATCGGTCCTTTCGAAATACTGGATCGTGTTGGGAAGGTAGCTTACCGATTGGCACTTCCACTGAATCTCTACCAAGTTCATGATGTGTTCCATGTATCTCTCTTGAGAAAGTACATACCTGATCCTTCACATGTACTCAGCTCAGAAGTTTTACCACTGGAGAAAGATCTTTCTTATGAAGAACAATCGATAGAGATTCTGGATCGTAGAGAAAATATCCTACGGAACAAGACCACTCTCTTGGTGAAAGTTTTATGGAGGAACCACCAATTAGAAGAAGCTACATGGGAGCTTGAGGATATGATGAGGGAGAGGTATCCTCATCTGTTTGTTACAAAGTGACGAATTTCGAGGGCGGAATTCATTTAAAGGGGGGTAGAATGTAACACCCGAGAATTTTATGAGAAATATTTTGTTTTTATGTTATCAAAGAAATCTTTCACTACACACAACACTATCTTGGCTTGCTTTACATGAAATCGCGACCTTCCTCAATAGCTTGTGTCGTACGCAATACCAAGTTTCACTAAACAATGATATGCTATTAAAATATTATTAAAAATAGTCGTTATGAATAGTAATACCCACTTTTTCAAATTTTTTAAATTTTATTTTTCAAAATGGACTTCATTTTTGGATTCAGAATATCAAAATTAGAATAGGGTGAAATTTTGGTATTTTTATGAAAACTTTCAATTTCTGATGAATAGTGAAAACACTGGGTTACTATTTAAAAACCGAATTTTTATTTATATAATTATTTATTTTATATAAATTTATTTTGGGTCAAAATTGATACATAATACCTTTATAAGTTCAAAGTAATTCATTGGAGTCATTTTATAATAATTTTAGATATATAAAAATTTTATCGAACGTTTCACCGTCTTTTACCCACCACCAAGGAGAATTTTCAAATTTACATAAAACATAATTTTACCGCTTCTGTGAGTGTAATTTCGAAAATCCGAGAGACACGGTTAATATCAAGGACTAAAACGTGGTTCAATGAGATGAAAATAATTTTTGGTGAACAGTAACTTTTTACTTTTTTAACGACGGTTAAAAGTAAATAGGGTAATTAAGGGTACAAATGTTATTATTATTACCCTAACACATGTCCTAATTCTATTAGATAAGTTTAATTATACCAAAAATAACCTTAGGAATAAAATATGACCATTTAGGTCCACTTGGATTATACTAGGACGTTTATTATTATTTTATTTAAAGAAGGGTTAAAATAGTTAAAATCAAAGTTTAATAAGTAAATAATTTTTAATAAAGGGTTATACCTAAGATAAATTCTACTATAAATATTAATTAGAAATATACAACAATTTCCAACATAATGGTATTTTATTTTTAATTTTTAGACAATAAATAATTTTATTTATTTATGACACAATGATGATGCAGTAATTATCTTATTAATAAAATATTGACATAATTGATGTTTTAAATACGCAAATAAATGTAATTTTAGACTTTTTATGAATTAAAATAATTTTCTAGGTTAATATGACATGTTAGTATTAAATGAAGTAAATTTTTTTTAACTAATCAATCTATTTTTATTTCCACAAAAATCAATTACCAAATATTGACAAAATTGACATAAAATAGTTTTTAAAACAAATATTATATTATTAATTGTTATTTTATTCCTAAAAATATAAGGTACTGACCAATGACTTATATAAGGTTATATATATTAATAATAAACAACTTGGGGTTCGTTTGGATTTCTATAGTAAGTTTATCAACCTTATAGTGTAAGAAAACTAGAAGACACGGTAAAGGTTAAATTATTTTACTTAAAGTTAAATATAAATCATATGGTTCAAATAGATAGCTAAACATGTCTAAATTATATTGGATGAGAGTATTTCCATCCATCCCCACCTTATCTTAGAAATAAATCAATTTGGAGCAATTAATAACCGAATATGACTTTATAATAAAATAATATTTTTAGTTTGTCCTAAGGCACCCCTCTCCTCCCTTATAAAAGGGCACCTCCTCCCTCTCTTCCTCACACCACATTTAGCCTTCATTCTCGGACAAACCCTGCCAAATTATCTTTTAAACTTCTCTAGAAACATCCTTGAGTTCATGGTCTTCTTCAAAGACCAATTTTAGTACCCTAAGTGGAGGTATCAAAGAGGCGCTTCAAAGAAGAGGTAATGTCTGTTACCGATTCTTTCAACTTTATTTATTCTTCCACTTCTTCGTATTTAGTTGATTCATTATGAAGTAATAACATCAGTATCACTCTTATACTAAAATTTTATTATAAGTATGAAACAACCCTATTTCACCATCTATCCATCCTATGGAAAATGAAATCACTACGCGTGCGTACGTACGGAATACCGTCTCCACGTCGTGGTGTAATCTATTTTCCACCACCACCTTACTTGGATGGGTATAATGGTGTAAATAATTACTATATATGATTATTGTAAAGTGATATTGATTCTAAAATAGTATACATACACTCCAATACAATTCCACGATCATGGGAATGATATCATCACTCGTGCGTACGTACGGAATACCGTCTCCACGATGTGATGTGACTCGTTCTACAAGATATTCATTGTGTAATTATTATATAAATTAATTGAATGAATGAATATGATATATATTAAACTAATACCATTCTGTAAATGATGTATCTATAACCAAAAGAGATGAATAAGAATTTATTCGACAAAACATTCATAAGAACAAAAAGTAATAAACACCCGAATAACAAGTAGAAATGAAAGTTTACTAATAAGAAGCTAAGAATATGGCCATATATGATATCATAACAATGAGTATGATTCTGGAATAAGTGAATGGAATTATTAAAATCATTATACAGTAGTTTCAGACACTTACGAAGCAAATCGGACCTAAGGTAAGGGAAAATATCACAATCTCATTTTTATCTGAGATTGTTTATACTTTGGTATTTAATGGGGTGTATTTTATCATCCACATACTAGTTTCCTCAATATGTAAAATTTATATCCTTCTACAATTTTTTATATCCAATTTTACCCTTCGGTGATTTTTTAGTAAAATATATGAAAGGAATCATTTGTCTTGTTTCGTACGAGGTACTTTTTGACTTTTCTTACAAAAATACGAGAAAAATGTTTTTTTAACTTATACATCATGAATGGATTTTTAAAACATTATTTTCAAGAAGCTCCCTTTAAAATCTTTCATGTTTATTTTTAATCAACTTCTTTTTGTTTAAAATTGTATGACATGTTAAGAAAGGAAAAATGTTTTTAATGTAGAAAGGATATTTTCCTCAAGAATGGAGTTCAAGTGTTTTATCAAAATTATTTTCCATCTCAGATAATATAGGATTCTATTTCTATCCCTATTATTACATTGATTTGATTATGTTGTGATGGAATTATTTTTATGAATTCATTTATCTTAGATGAATTGTTTTATGATGTCATAATGTTTAAGAATCCCCTTTTTATTACATGGGTTATGCAATGATGTATGATTTATGATTTTGTGGCACACATAAGAATGGAATCATTATGAGATGGGTGGGACCTATATTTCCCTCCAATGCATTGGGTAAAGATTTATATCTCATGAGATATACATTGCTGGAACGGTAGGTTAAACCAGTTCAGTGAAATAGGACTGAAATGAGGAGGGAACTCAGTTCAGAAATGGACTTTGTCCGCTAAGTTAGTCTTAGCCATGAGTCTTGACTACTAAGAAATGATTCTCTATGATTATGTGTGTATTCCAAAAATCTTCATGTTTTAAGTTATGATTAATGGGATTACATTTCACTACTATTATTTATCCCATGTTATAAAATTATGTTCTCTTTTTCCAGTTAAGATTTCCAAAATGTTATGTTCTTATGAATATGATGTGATTGATATTTATTTTCTTTACCCTTACTGAGCATTTGAGCTCACCCTTTTGTATTTTTTCTTTCCCCAGGCCAGGAAGAAGGTTATTAAGTAGTATATTCCAAAAGAGACTCTATATATGATCAAATAAATGGGAGACAATGTAGATGCTTTATGAACCAGTTGATTATGTTTCCCAGTTTCTAAAGACACTATACCTATACGGTTCTTTCATGGTTTTGATGTTGTAATAAGTGTACTTCAATTTTGAAGTACTAACAATGTATGTAATGTATGGGTCATTATAATTGTGACCCTGACCCACCCCCCACCAATGAATTTCGTGACCCTGACCCCATGTTTGGAAACCATTGTGACCCCATTCCCTTAAACCCAATAAAGGTTGTTCCGGACCCCCCCCCCCCCCCCCACACACACTAACACACACAATAATCCCTATGACATTAACCCCATTCTCCCTGATGTGTACCTCACAACCACCCCATGCTCCTCAATTTTCACCACCAGAGGCTTCTCTTCCTATATTTCTGATGATTTTGAACCCCAACATAATTAAATGTAAAAATGATCAATTTTTATTAGTGTTTTAAATAATTTATATAAATAACTATTTAATTGAGTGTTTTTTATTTTTTAATGTTTTATTGATTCGTTTTTATGTTCAATTTGTGTCATGTGGAATCAAGACCCAACCCTTGTCAATAACAAAGTTGGGTGATGTTTACATTTTATTGTATTTGTTTTATTAATAATTTATCTAATTATATTTGAATTTATAGGGTGAAGAGTGAAAATTTAGTACCTATGAATATAAGTGTATTTAATTTACCCAGAAACACACCATGGTATTCTAGGTTTTGGAATAATTATTAGATTATGAAATTTCAATCAGGGGTTGGTAAAATAAAATGCTAGTGTCTTGATTATAAATTCAATATATAATTAAATTTAAATAAATTATATTATCATTTGATATTGAAATAGTTTCATACTTGATATGTATGTTTGATTTGGTATATTGAACCGAACATAATGTACAATCATCCATCAAAACATTAAGTGATGTGATTTCGATTATCCCAACCATGCTTCTAAACCCATAGTGAGCCATATACCAATCCTAAATCACCACAAAAAACAATTAATTTTATTTAAAATTAAAAAACATGAATAAAATAGAAAAATTATGGAAATATTTTTAAAATCCTTGAGAAAACGAGTTCATATGGAATCACATGATTATCTCATCAAAATAAGAACAAAAGAACCATCTCATTTGGTTGATTCCACCATACTCTAGTGGAATATAAACCAAATCCTAAGTCGGAGTAGATTATTAAATAAAATCATGGGAGGAATGGGAATTTATAGATCACATTAGAAGAATATATAACGTGGATCATTGATCGAAGCCATCCAAAACAACCATGTTAAAGGGCCTTAAGAGAAGTGGAAATTTTAAAAAATACCCATGTTTCATCTGAAAAGACAAAGGGAAGTATGGTGTTGTACTACTTGAAAATTGTGGGGAATATATATTTTTTCACACTTTTAACCCCACTATCTAATTGGTACTTTTCCATAGATTAACGGGTGGTACCTGTAGTGGCACCCAAGATACTACTATCCCCACCTGCTTGTTGGTGGCTGCAGACTACAGCCCAACTACCCTGGTATCCCTCTTGTTACCTCATGATCCTATTGGACACCACTTGACCTCCATTATATTTCCAATGAACCACTTTTGAGAGTTTCCAACTTATGAAATTTCTACTTGAATCTATGTTAAAAATATATCTCACTCTGTTAATAGAAAACATGGAATTCCATTAATGTTTCCACACATTCATGGTCATCAGGAATTATAACCTCCCCAACAATGCACATCACCCCTTGAAGAATTATCATTGTTCACACAACAACAATAGATGAAAATATTTTATCATTAATTAGAGGAAAAATAAAATCATTCCAACCCGGAATTCTAAACAACACTCTTAAGAAAAATCTCAAAAATTAAGCTTGTTAACCCACCAAAACATGTGATAAAAACCATAACCAAAACGAAAACATCGGTTCAAAGATTTCTCAAGACTCTATGCCTCAAGAAACGTTAGGTTACATTGTATAACCTATCAGTATGTGTATTGTTATATCCACCATAATCTCCATCAGAAAGCTCCAAATTCCATTTCTCGGGCACTTCCACGAATGGAATTTTTTACTAAATATCTACACCCATTGTCTAAGAATTAACTTTGTTCAATTCCCCACACACAAAACCTGATAAAAAATGCAACATAGGTATCACCCCTCATTCTCAATTCTGAACCAACACTGAAGGGTCTCACTTCCCCTACATGAGGTCCCAAAACACACTAGTTTCCCTCAAAAAAATAGATAACATATTCCAAAAACTACCCATTTTATCATGTATGACATACCTTACAAGGGATTCAATTAATTTCATTCCATTAGATGAAAAGACCATGATTATACCACCTTATGAAATCCCATCTCAAAATATCTCTGATATAGCCTCTAAAGAAGCACTAATTCTTAGATCAATATTCCCTCATACCTAGAGGAATGATGTGATATTCCAAATGACCCCACTGATTTCCTTTACCAACTTATAATTTGATGGCTTGGTTGATTTCTCATACATCCAAAAACCGTTGTTATTTCGAAAAAAAATACAAGAACCATTTAATAACCAAGAATAACAAACATAGTTAACATTATGTCATTATGAACATAAATGCAACAGTTATTCTTGATCCATTAATAAAATATATATTTATATGATGCCATATATTGGTCATTGTTATAAAATTTCCCTTATTACATTCTACCAAATTGCCTCCAAAAATTATGAACCTACCTATATGGATCATACCACCCATGAATAACATCAAACTACCAACTACAGAGGTGTTGTTATCATCACATCAATAGTTTAACACCAAAACAATATGACCCATGATTTTTGAAACCCTACATGTTAACATTGGATAGAGTTTAACCCACTCATAGTCTAGTTTCATCGCATCACCAATTAAAGGGTTCTCTCATATTGTAATGAGGGTATCACCCTAAAAAACAAATGGTGCACTCCTCACTATGTGGACCTAATCAAACCAGTCCCTGAGAACAACTGAAATATGTTTTATTTCCCACCATGTGTGTCACTCCTCCTAAGTTTGGATCATCAAATTCATCGGATACAAGCCACATAAAAATTCTGAAAACCCATATATTAGCGACACACCCATGGGTTTCACCAATTAAAAATATACTAGGATTCCCATGTGAATAATATACCTCTTATAGATCTATTCCAAATGAAAAAGTTAATACTTTTGTACCATCCAGTTGTAATCCCTAACACATGATCTTAAGATTCAAGCATCATCAATCCATGTTGACCATGCTCCATATAATTTCAAATATTCAATCAAAGAAAACCCATGATTCTATCATCAAATTCCTGGAATCCCACTAATGATGAAGCTAAAAATATTCTCTTCGGTATTATGGCACTGTAATATAACCAAAAGATACAACCCACACTTTCACCGTGTTCTAAAATGCATCCATGGTTAGTAGTTTCATGCACTCAAATAGTATCTTCCTTCAAAAATTCCTTAATACCAATGACCTAGAACCCAATGTACATATTCTTGGTATGGTACAAGTAAAATCCATACCAAACCATGACGTAAATAGAATCATCTTTTCACTTATTCCAAACCCTAAATCACCTATAAATGCTTCTTTTATCTAAGAAAAAATATCCTTATTATTAATAATCTCTAATGGTAACCTATAACAACATTTACTGTCCACCCACTAACATCCAAAAAAAACTAAGGGAATATGGGTATCCCACCTATCCATGTTAGTGGTATATCATGCAAGGGTAATTAGGTCTAACCCCAAGACCATGGACAAAACTTGAAAACGTTCATAGTTTAGTGTGCATCATCTATGATCTCTTCTCAATATAATATGTAAACACATTTTCCAAAACACACACTCATATTTCTTATAGATAAAATAATAACATACATCATATAAATAACAATTCACCCACAAGTGAATTGATTTTCATGATAATTTGCATGCATGACTTCCCCTAGGGAAACATGACTTGTCACCCATTGTTGACACAACCAATGATTTAATCATTGACAAATTTTATTTGATAAAACATAGTACTAGCTCAGTCAAGAATAATTTCATTTCATTATATATGGGATAATTCTACAAAAGTTGTTGTTGGAGTTTTAAATAACTGAACATACCAATTAATCTCCCCAATGGGTTCATTTCTAAGTCAACAAATGCATGTGCTGATCTACCTGGGTCACTCCATGTCCCCAATGTTGTGGGACAATATCATCTCCACCAACATTGATAATTTCACCGCAGGATCCACATCACCTATCACCACACGAAAATGTATATACATGCTATCCAATATGTGTAAGATCACACCAAGTATTTAGGTAATCATTGTGTGAATAGTTTTTTACACATTCAATAGTATAACTTATTTTCTTTTATAAAACACTTGATATAAGGCCCCTAAAAGTCATGTTTATACTACTTTCCATGAATGATTAATTTGATTCCTATTGTCTCTATAGTCTCTAGGTCTAAAGCCAAAATAGTTTCTTCTTACAAATAATCCATGTCCTAGTGAATATAAAACATAAATAAAAAAATATCAAACTTCTTGTGTTTCTCACTAGGTGAAAGTCAAAAATAACCATAGCAATGAAAGTAAATAACATAAATTCCATATCCATGGTAAATAACACACCCACCAGAATTTTTTTATAAAGAACTAGTTTTGGATCCCTCATATGCTATGAAACAATACTAAATATAATATCTACAAATCAAAAAATGTTAAATTAAAATTAAAATAGATTTCATTCCACTATGTAACATCCTAGCCCGACTCACAAAGTGAATATTAACCAAACTGGTTCACCACAAGACCTATGGAATGTGTCTCTGAATTCTAGAGGGTTCCACCTAGTAATGGGGGTTTAAATAGGTACTATGTAGATTTTATACCCCCAATATAATAGGTACAATAAGTGGTAAAGTAAGATATAATCATTCTAATTAGTAAATAAGATAACAAATAAAATAAGAAAAATATAAACAAGGTGATGATCAATGAAATGTAGTAATGGACCAAAAGGTCATAAAATTAATACAATTTACTACCCACTGGTTCAATTAAATTGAAATTCCAAAAAAGAAAAGAAATTAATATAATGGGATCTATTGAAACTATGATCCATACCTCATTTAATACTACATATTCCTTATTAGAACAATATTTATATATAATGTAATAACTAAACTCGGTCCAACCTGAACCTATAGCAATTATATGGCTACTCGGATAACCATGTTCAATGGTCTCCCAAGAATGGTGTTAGTAAAAACCTTATTATGGAAATACCAACACAATCTCCTACTATAACGAGAATGTAGTGATATGTGAATGTGACATGCATGGATAAAAATAAACTATTAAATAATAAAGAAATAAATAAATAAACAATAATAAATGTTTTTTAATAATTTTAGAATCTATCTGAGCATGTATTAGAGACTGTGCCAACTACCAAAACCTCGTAAGGGGGACAATTCCTACAGTAGTTATGATCCTTAGGTCTGTAATGTTGATAGAAGGTTCCCACATTAGTTACTGTTGGGCTGTCTTTTAGTATGGTGTGATGACTATGATGTTGGACCCAATGTTGTTCATTGATAATAATGGAGGATAGTTTGTGTTTTTGTCAATATTCACAAGGATGTCCATGGAGTTTTTATGGAATGTGGTCTTATGATTGAGGCTGAAAGTCGTACTGAAGGTGGAACTGTTTCCCAGTGTTCACCATTAATTAGGGACACAAAATAAGGAATTTGTTCATTGGAATGTATGGAATTAAGAATGGATAAGTAATTCATAAAAGTGATAGAATCATGAAGCTTAGGATATGGACCGCGTACAATGTTCGGGAACCTTTCACAGATAGCATATGGGATAGTGGGAATGGTACATAGATTGGTTCAAAAAACCAAAATTGTTTTGTAGCGATGCTATGTGAATAGAGGTGTGAAATATGTGGAAGGCTTGAGGTTTTTGAGATAGATGTAGTTCTCGGTACTGGAGTGGTATGGGGAGGAAGCTATAAAAAATAAACGATTTGCTAAATCATGGATTATCATATTTTTCAGATCCATTTTTTTCATATATAAGGAGTAGTAATTCCCTTTATTTAAAACTATATTGAGATTCGGAAGTCTGGGAGGAATTTGGAGAAGTCCATAGCATTTTGTGCGAAGAAAATATCACATAGAAAGGGTTGATCTGTAGAGAGAAAATAGTCCACAAAAGAGAGTGTGGTTTTCCGAGGAATAACATGGTCCATGGAGCAAGGCCATCTACGGAGGTGAAACCAGGATGGCACATTGAGCTATTATGGTACACAGACCATGAGTTGTTGGAAGTAAAACATGAAGGAAGGTCACAAAGGTTGTCCATGGAGGAAGTTGGTGGAGGCGGAACATGGTGGCAGTTTGCAGAGAGGTGATATGCGAACCATACCTAATACTAATTACATGGTGGAGGTAAGGTGGTACATGGCACTCCCAAGGAATATTGAAAAAAGACAAAATCAGTTAAGAAAATTATTTTCACAACCTATCAGTGTGTAGGAAATTAAATTAAATATTTGGGTGAAAACAAGACTTCAAAAGAACACCCATTTATAGATGAGGATCCATGATTTAATGATAAACCATTGAAATAACATTCAAATTGATAAACTATGTCAATATTCTCCCATCACAGATAGCAATGGGGAGTCAGTTGAAGTTATTTAAGGGACACAGTCTACTATCCCAAAAACCATGTTATGGTAGTGTGCCTAGAATAGTGTGACTATGATAAACTCTTGTAATCCAAAACTTGTAAAGGTTAATGGTTTTTGGTATGACCAAAACACTGTCAACATATGATCCTTGTAAGTATCCCTTAGTGGTGAAAAAAGTATAATTTTTGTGTCGTTTTTTTGCATTTTATTTTTTGTTTCCTTGACTTCCTCTTAACACAGGTTTAACAGGTTCCTACAAACATAGAAACAAGATCCATCAATGTAGAAACAAAATTTTGACACCCTGATTCACCCCACCCTTCTTATGGTGTTCCAGTGCCCTTCATGTGCTTCCATATAAAAAACCATGGTCTGCAAGGTATATGTATCAAGTAACACATACCTCCACTATATGAGTTTTATCAACCAGTTCATAAACTATAAGTAACACAGACCTTGAAAACCTTGCTAGAAGACTCCATCCTAGTATACTAGATAAGAACCATCTCTATATCCACCAAAAACATGAAACTCTTATGAGAGTTTTAGAGATATCCCCTATTAGAGTTTTCTTGGCCAAGGGAATTTCCCACAAGTAACATGAAACTCCCCAATGGGAGTTTTCTTAGTGAGGAATATCTCATATAGAAAAAATGAAAAACCTCTCCTTGAGATTTATCATTTCACAATAAATATAATAACAATAAGAATTAATTGAAAGTCCATTGATATCAACATCACCCCAAATGACATTTTATAGGTTAACTATAAAAATATAGGAAATGAGTGGTAATCCAAATCCCTAAAACATTCATCACTATCCAACCAAATTTCACTAATTAATATGTTTGGACTAACATTGGGGAACTTTATGGGGTCCTATAAGTCACGTCTCAAAAAAGGGGTACCCGACATAGGGTCCCAAGTCTCGGCACGGTCTGGGGTCACCACCTGTCTCATAGAGGGCATCACAGTCCATGTCAATTTCATGAAGACACATGGCCTCAAGGCCAAAGAATAAATCATTCCTACAATATGGTGTAAATCCATTCTCAAAAAACCATATTCACTTGGTTGGTAAACTTTCAAAACCCATTTCTATTCTTTCTATGCTCTTCCCACTTGGGTTAAACACATATCAATGGTCATCACATGGCTAATTAGAGTAATATATATAATTTCAACACACACTCTTCACTAATATGAGTTCAAAGACTCTTATACAAGGACCTTTATGTTATAACTATTAATGTTTAATGTAGGATGACCCCTCAAAGCATGTCCAAGTGTTGAAGGAAACATTTGAGTCACGAGATATCCAATTATCGACTGAGTAAAATTTTCTAGTACACATAGGGATAGGTGGGATCTATGTCCATCCAATAAACTTAATACATTAAATCTAAACTAAAATATTATTTCGAATTGAAGATTTTAATTAATTACGTAAAATGGTTCGACTACATTGATGTCATTGTTTCCAATCACGTGTAGAAAAATAACAACCATTTAACCAAATGGAATGTACCAAGGACCACCTATTTTAATTAATATTACTATAATTATTTTTTAGGGCTTACAACAGCTACCAAGGTCCATTATTCCTATACATCCTAGACCATTTTCAACTAAACCTATTCCAAGGACTCAGGCTACTACCTCAAACCAATACACATTAACTAATTAATTATAACTTTTTTTCATAAATTAATAATTCAACATTTAACACTTAATAATTCTAGATAACTCAAAAAAGACATATTAGTTCATCAAAACCTCGACCCATGGGTTTTAATATACTCTCATAATTCTATAGAAACAATGGTGATCCAAATCCTCATCCTATAGCTCCCCAACCACAGCTAGTTTAATTGAAATTCTGGAAAACCAATATAAGATCCATTATATAAAGATTCCTTTTGAGTCACTAAGAGACACGATGAATATGGCTTCCAAATATTCCCTTATTACAAAAATAACTAAGCCCCATTCCATTTTTTCATTCTTCCATGCTCTAGAAGAATTCGAACCAAACACTAATCCGAGAGACATGAATAATTTTAATATGATTAGAAGAGGGCCTATGGAGAATTCCAGAGTCAAATAATTACATCATATCATTGATCAAATTCACCCAAAACACCCCCATTAAGGGTATTTAAGAGAATAAGACATTACATGGAACCCACTCGACATGTGAGAGCAGATAAAAGGATGAAGGGGGTGTCTCCCTTTAAAATAGAGTGGGAAATAGTAATTTCCCCATTTTGACCCCATATTCTAGCAACCACTCAACATCTATTACATGTCAAAAAACCTATTTTGAGAGTATATAACTTTTGTAATTCGAATATGATGCCTTTCTTAAAACCAAAAATCTTCTAGTTAATTGAAAACATAAAAGTACCTTCAAATTTCCACTATTGTATGGATATGAGGAACTAATAAAAAACCATCATAATAAATTTCATTGATGAGAAGTATCAGTGGTCATATTACCACACAACATGGCTGAATTTGGTCACCAGTTAATGGTAAAATAACTTTGTTTAATTCTCAAATTCTAAATGAACCTTTAAATTGAACCCTAAAAATTTTAGGTTCTTCAGATTTCGAACTATAAGCTAGTGGTCATTTCTAAAACCAGAACACCATGTTGGTGTTATCATGATCTTATAAACTACAAGACAGAAGATGATTCAATTTAAAATTCACCACTAGTCATATGTTTCACCCCTTTATAATATTTAAATCAAAACTACCAATTTTAATTCGTAGGCACTTTGTCCATTTCAATTTATTATTAAATATCCACACTTGCGGTCCATCCATTCACCTAGAGTGGTTCCCAACTAAAAAAACCAATCACATAATAAAATTCATGACAATAATAGAAATACCCATCCTTAGACTTTCTGATCCAACATCAATTGGTCTCACTCCCCATACATGATGTCCCTGAACACATTATCTCCCTTTAAAAAGACCAATCTAGTTTCTAAAACATACCCATCGTATCACCTATGAAAGACATGATGGTTTGCAGTGAACCAAATTACAATAAATATAAAAACACTAGTTAGACCTCCTTTGATTAACCCATACGAAAAGTTCGTGGCTCCAAAATCCAACACATCACTAATTCCCAGATCATGATACCCTCATAATAAGAGGTATCTCATAATCGACAAACATGACTACAAATTTCCTTAATATAATTTCATGGTAATTTCATGGTTGAGTCTATAATTATCCAAAACCACCATACTATCTAGTGGAAATCACCAACACTCCCCCTGATCAAAACACACATGGTTCACCTTATTATATTCTAATACTGATGCCAACTCTCGGTCTTATAGCATAAATAAAAAATTATAACAATCCACCATGTTTTCATTATAATATAGTTTCCATAAAAAATCTACTTATTAGTCTCCCAAAACAAAACACTCACTACATCAAGTGGTACCTTGTGTGACAGACATCATAATCCCAACTATGTGAGAAAAATCATCATTACATCAAATGGTCCAAACCCAAACACCATGACCCATGATCTCTCCATCAGCGTTGACAATGACTGGAAAAGACTAAACCTAGCCATAGTTGATCTTCATAACATCATCAATTTTTTTATTTTCCCAAATCTCAATAAGATTCACACCCTCAAATAGCTATTGGTACAGTCCCCTACATGAATCCATATTCAAGACACTCCTCAAGCACATCCTCAACATGTTCTATGTCCAACCACACTTGTTTATTCTTTTGAACCATGCTCACAGTATTCCCATGATATTTATCACATAAGAGTTCTTAAAAACCATCCATCCTCTTCCCACTAAAAACTGTCATAGATTCAAAATTCTCCATTTTCAATATGTTAAAGAAGTACATCACTTCGATCCCTTCCAAAGGAAATGGTTCATTTTCTCATAAAAACCGATCTTAATCCCAAACTCAAAATCCTAGGAGTCCCATGCCATATAACTAGGTTGACCATGATTCACAACGTGTCAACTTTTCATGGAAAGAACACCTTAGAAAATCTCATATTAATTCAGAAATCTCTATCATGTGATGAATAACCATATATGTTTCCACCATGTAGAACTATACTAGAACCAAAAGAATCCACCTGGGATTTCACCACATTCTAAAATTCATGAAAGGTTCAATGGTTCAAAAACTTGAATGTTCCCACCCATAATATGACCATGATTTAAATAAACTATCACCCTAGTCATCTATTCTCATAAATGACTAAGGTGAATCCATACCAAACAATGAAATCAATAGCACCCCCTACGCACCAATCCCATACCAAAATACCCTACCAATGTTTCTAATCTCTAAAAAATAACCCTAATCTAAGCCCTCACATGGGTTTCACTCAATCATCATTTAACACTAACCCAAATAGGTTTGATCAATAACTAAGGACCACTAAATCACCCACCTAGATATAAAAGGTAGGTCTTATTCTAGTGTAACTTTCTCTAACCAACTAGACTATGGACAAAACATACTTATGGTTATAGTTCACAAGGAATTATTCATGATCGTTTATCAAAATTCCATGGAAACTATAATGACCCAACCCCAGTTACCTACAGTCGATGCATTATTTGAATAAATTGTTATGATTACAAGGAATCAAGTCCTGAAGGACCGATCAGTTTAGCAGTCTTGGAAAATAGATTACATGCATGAATGTTACATTACAATTTATAAAATAAAAAACAACATAAATAATCCCTTATGAACACCATTATTCCCTTGGCTTAACCATGCATATCAATCACAATACACTTCTTGGAATCCTAGGAAAATAAAATATAGAAAGGGGTGAGATCAAACGCTCACTAAGGGTAAGCAATACAACAGAAACTTTCACTAATAAACATAAACATTTAAGGCAATGTATAAAACTAAAACAGAATACTTTTAAACTTTAACTTCACCATAATATGGCAGAAATTAAATGAAATAATTCCATTTACTTATTCACATGGATATTCTAATAATAGAATAATCACATGCAATATCAATAACCACTTTCATAATGATGGAATGAATAATGCTAGACTATCATAACCACGTAGCCAAGTCCTCGTGCCAAGACTACAAATAATATTTTTTCAAAGCCTCGTGTCAAGACATTAGTTTGTCTTATGAGACCTACCGATGCAATTTTTTTATAAAATACATATGTTTAAAATTGCTTAAATATACTCTAGTGTTTTTCTGAAAACAATCTTCAAGATTCTGAAAAAAATAAATAACTAATTCTGAGATAACTTTACTAATTACAGGCCATGATGGGTCCATGCGCAATTCCTCCCTGTCTACCACACTCGAGAGTCGGGTTTTCTGAAAATAGTTTTAAGAATGCACTAAATATGTATACATTTGAACTGGATTTTCATATTTTTGAGAGAAATGTCCCTTTTTCATGAAATCATTTAAAATTCACACAATTTGGAAAAGAATTCATTTAAAGACATTTTTTAATCAAAGCTTCCCATACCACTTTGAATATTTTGAAAGGAATTAACATTTTAAAAACATTCATGTCCATATAAATAAATCCCTAAAAACCATTTTGATGACATGGAAATTAATGAGAATGATTTAGAAGAATAAATATTTATACCTTTTGAAATGATTTTTTAGTAAAAATTACCTTAAAATAATCCCTTTTAAAACTCTTTCATAAAACATGGACTTGGATAATAAATATGTCCCAGTAGATACTTAGGTAAAAACAACCTCGGATAAAAAAAAGATTGTGAAATTCACCCTTACTAATTTGGTAACATACGAAACATGCAACCCATGAAAGAGGTATCATACAATGAATATTTAAATACACATAAATTAATTTTTATTACACAAAGAATAAAATTATTGGCAGTACATACACCACACGAAAGGTAATAGTCGCAATATGGCATGAATCTCACGGGAATATGGAGTGAGATGAAAACCCCTTACCTTGTACTTTTCCTTGGTTGGGGGTAAATTAACCTCCTGTATAGTGGATAAATAATTGTTATTAAATTATACAAGAATCATATACATTAATATGATATCATATATGATCTTTTATCATTTCGTTGTTAATAATATCTTAGTATTATCGTTGTTTCGGGTGTTAACTTACTCGTTTTATTTTATATGTTTTTTTACATAAGTCGTGTTTGTTATGGATAGGTTGTATCTTATTCATATACAGAATTATATGAAGTCATTAAATCCTTCAACATTAATTTTAATCATCAAATGAGAATTATACTTGAATGGATACGATGGGTAATGAATCTCATCACGTTCGTGGAGACGGTAGTATGTACGTATGCACGAGCGATAATATCATTCTTTTGATATTTAAATAATATATAAATGGATGGTATATCATATATAAAGAATAATTATAATTTTATATTTATTATTTACAGGAATTACACATCATTATTATACCCATCCAAATAATAATATATTGAGTAACAATTACACCACGACGTGGAGACGGTTGGTCGTACGTCCGCACGTATGGTGACATGTCATTAAAAGGATGGATAGAATACTGAATATGGTTGTACAATATTTATAATAAAATCACATTATATAGAAGATACTGGAGTTATTATTTTAGAATTGAAATAACAAATAAATAAGAAGTTGAAAAAGAAAGGAACTTTAAAGAGGGTGGTGAAGACGTTACCTCTTCTTCGGGTTCTTCCTTTTGATTTGATCAAAAGGGATCTTTAGGTTGGATTTCTGATCAAACTAAGGCATATATGATGAATTTAGGGATTTTGGAAGGATATTTGGTAAGGTTTTTTTCGATCCAAATGACTTTTAAGGTGTGATGAATTGGTTAGAAGTTGGGTCCTTTTATAAGGGGGAGGAGGGGCTCTTTAGGAAAAAATTAAAGTATTATTTTATAATAAATTCATATTCGGTTTCTAATGGTTCCAAAATGGATTATTAAAATTATAAGGTGGGAATGGGTCAAAATATCTTCAACCAATAGATTTTAGATAGGTTGGGGTCATTATATTAACCTTATCTTTTAGTTTTACCTCTGTTAATTAGATTGACATTTACCATGTCACTTTTTATTTTTATAATATATAGTTAATAAACGTACTATATACATCCAAGAGACCCCAAAGTGGTCCACTAATGATACACCAATAATTATATAAGTCCTTTCGTCGAACCTTATATTTTTAGGAATATAATATAAATTAATAATATAATATTTGTTTTAAATAATCATTTATTTCAATTTTGACACTACTCAATAATTGATTTTTATTAAAGTCTTAAAAACTTTATTAATTCGAAAAAAGTTCATTTAATCAATAATAACATGGAATATTAACTAAAAAAATTCATGTATGTAATCAAAAATTTCAAATTATATTTATTTTAATATTTATAATACCAATTATTTGATTCTCTCATTAATAAGGAAAATACTACATCATTATTGTGTCATATATATTTTTAATTTTTCAATTTTTAAAAATTAAAAATAAAATACCATTATGTAGGAAATCGTTTCATCTTTCTAATGAAGATTTATAATTGAAAATTCAACACATATATAACTATGTAAAAATTGTTTTTCTAAAAGATATAAGCTTATGTGATTTTTGAATTTACTTTAACTTAATTATTATAAAGTGTCCCTATCAACAACACGTGTCTCCATGGGGTCCCAAAATAAACCCAAAGATGCCCATGGTCGTACATGTATCCATAAATAAGGTTAGGACACGTTTTAGGGGTATTTATTATTATTATTATATTATTGTTTACCTTTATTTACCGGATTTACCCTTTAACCATGGTAAAAAAAATATTTACCGAAGTAATTATTCAAAATATCTGAAAATAAAAGTTACCTATTTACACAATTTGGATATCCTGATTCCAATTATGGAATCCATTTTTCCAATTTCAAAATGCACAAGTGGCAGAAATTAATTTAGAATTAATTCCCGCTGTCAAAACAAAAAGCGTGTTTTTAAGATATAATAACTATCAAAAGATTAACACTTGTTTAAGTCCGGTGTAATTGTGAAATTATGTCAAATGACAAAAATTGTTTTAAATGGTAAAAATATATTCTAAATATACTTTAAAAGAACTCAAATTCATAATTTATCACTGTTAATTATTTCTATTAAAAGAGTTGTTTTAATTAAAATTTAGTAATTTTCACTATTCATCATAATATAAATTTATCCGAAAAGTACCAAAATTTAACCCTAGGATAATATCGATATTCTTAATCCAAAACTGAAGTCCATTTATTTATAAAATTTAAAAAAGTGGGTATTAATATTCATAACGGCTACTTTGATTGGTCACGGTGTGTTATAACTCGAAGTCGCGTACAACACACACTACTGTATTATTCAAAGAGAAGCATATCGTAGAATCTTGGGGTGTTAAATTCTCCCCTAATTTAATAAATGTCATCCTCAAAATTTATGCTCAGTATTGGAAACATGGGGTTGAAATTTCAAATATCTTAGTTGAAATCCTGTATCAAAAAATTGATTAATGGAGCCTCTATTTAAAATATAGAGTGGAAAGTATGAAGGTTACCGAAAATAACACATACTAGGGATCCATGCAGGAAAATATGGACATGGAAGAGAAATCTAACCATAAATATCTGATGGAGAGTGGTAGATAACATGTCCATGAAAAGGCCAATAATCCCAAAGCCATAAATTTGTGATGATCTAAGGTACCATCTAGGAAGACATTTTTGTTCTAAGTTCCTTTTCTTAATATTGTGGAATTTATTTATGAGATTGGCTAAGATCATAAAGAGATATAATTACATTATAATTGGAGTTTTATTAATTAATAAATTTCAACCACAAACTCATCTTTCACCACAAAATATAATACAACTCAAAAATACTCTATTTATCATAATCGTATAGGGTTCCAAATATAATGAATGTATAATTCACATATCAGACACATTAAAAAATGAAACTACATTATACAATCAAGAGAATTCACGTAGTCCAGTGGTAGGCGATAAATCCCAATCGCACTATGGTTGTGGGTTTGATTCCCGCAGCTTTGTCCAACGCAACGGGTTGTCACACAGTCTGCATGTTGTCCTTTTATAAAAATCCAAAAATATCCTTTCAAACTTAATCCATTCCAACCTTTAGACTTATCCAAAATACCACTATCCAAACTCATAGTCTGAAATTTATAAGCATGTTAAACACAATAAAGATCCTTTTTCCCATGTAATAACAAGTGAAATCCTTCACCATGTATTTTTTTTAAACATGGTGACATCCTGAATTACCATAAAACCTTATTGATTACATTCATGCTCCTTTATTTTTTATAGAATACTTGATATACTCCTTTTATCAAAAATGTTGTAAAATCCAACGATGAAAAACCATTAATCAGTTTCAAGGTATTCAGGAATATCCTACATAATTTACCCAAATCAACCATATCTTATTCCAAAATTAGTACCTCAATATTAGGACCATATTAAAGTTTATCATTAATTCAAACATGTAATTTCCTAAAATTTTAACTCGCTGTGGAGTCACTTTTCATAGTACCATAAAATCTCAAATACTAAACGAAATAGTATTGCAGTACATTCCTTATTTTTTTCTAGAACTTCATTGATACAGCACTTAAATGAAATAATTCCAAAATAACAACATAAGAACACTAGTCATTCCTCTTCATTTGTGGTAGTATCATAACTTGATTATTATCCAATAGCATCATTTGCGGCATAGTCTGATGATTGGGACATTGGTTCGTGTAGTGTCCAACCACCACAGATGAAGCATTATAAATTTGAAACCTTTTTCTTACACATGCAGCCACGTACTTGGTGTCCTTTTTCTCCGCACTTATAACACAATCCCAATCCCTTCAAGAATTTTCCAAGGTGATTCTCTCCACAGTTATCACATATGGGAAAATCCTTCTTTACCTTCTTCCCTTTATCCATCCTTATCTCTACCATCCTTTTCTTCTCTGGATTTCCTTCAAATCCATAGGACTCTGGGAATGCTTTACTTATCTTATCAACACATGATACTATTTCTTCATATGATGATAATACGTGGGAGAATATTTCCCTTATAAATTTTGTCTTAGGACCATGAGAGATATGATCCTTCTTACTCTTTGGATCATGTGTATTGTTAGATTTCTCATTCCTTCTACTGGGTGCCATTTCTAAACAACGACATACACTAGATTAGTTTATGAATAGCAATACCTAATCCCAAACATGTAAAACACTTAACATAAATTAAACAGCTTATGGATATAATCTATAATCATAAAAATGTTTTCATAGAGTAAGTATATACTCATAAGCCCTTCATAATGGGTTGTAAAGAAAATGAGAATTATCCTAAGAATATCCCCTAGGAGTGTCGTAACCAAGAGTGAAGCAAGGCTCATTGTCATGCAACAGTTTCCATTCGAGTCTAGCTCAAAGAGGTGTTTTCGGGTTTCACTCCTTGGTACATCTGTGCTAGAGCCACCTCTACCTGCTCGTATCCAGACATGGATGTATTTCTTGGAAAACTCACAAAATCTCTACAATACCAAAATTCTAGGAAGTTCTTCTATACTAATCCTCAATGTATATCTTAGTGCTATGTGCTCTAATCAGAGTTTATCTAAATCTAGCTTCCAAGGATATTGCTAAACTTCCTTCGATACGAAATGTAATGCCCCAACCCCAGTTACCTAGATTCGATTCATTATTTTAATACATTGGAATGATTACAAGGAATCAAGTCCCAAAGGACCGATTGGTTTAGCAGTCTTGGAAAATAAATTACATACATGAATGTTACATTACACTTTATAACATACAAAACAACATAAATAATCCTTTATGGACACCATTATTCCCTTGGCTTAACCCTGCATATCAATCACAATACACTTCTTGGAATCCTGGGAAAATAAAACATAGAAAGTGGTGAGCTCAAACACTCAGTAAGGGTATGAAATACAATGGAAACCTTCATAAATAAACATAAACATTTAACGCAATGTATAATACTAAAACAAAATCCTTTTAAACTTGAACATCAGCATAATATGGCAGAAATAGGATGAAATAATTCCCTTTACTTATTCGTATGGATATTCTACTAATTGAATAATCACATGCAATATCAATAACCACTTTCATAACGATGGAATGCATAATTCTAGACTACCATAACCACGTACCCAAGGCCTCGTGCCAAGACTACAAATAAGATTTTGTCAAATCCATGTGACAAGACACTAGTTTGTCTCATAAGACCTACTGATGAAATTTTTTTAGAAGATACTTACGTTTAAAATTGCTCAAATATACTCCAGTGTTTTTCTGAAAACATTATGCAAGCTTCTGAAAAAAAAATAACAAATTCTGAGGTTGCTCGACTAATTAAAAGCCATGATGGGTCCACACCCCATCCCTTCCTGTCTACCACACTCGAGAGTCGGGTTTTCTGAAAACATTTTTAAGCTTGCGTTAAATACGTATACATTTGCACTGGATTTTCATATTTTTGAGTGAAATACCTCTTTTTCATGAAAACATTTAAAAGTCACATAATTTGGAAAATATATCATTTAATGGAATTTTTTAATCAAAGTTTCCCATAACACTTTGAAACTTTTGAAAGGAATTAACATTTTAAAAACATTCATGTCCATATAAATAAATCCTTAAAAACCATTTTGAATACATGGACATTAAAGAGAATGATTTTGAAGAATAAATATTAAAAACATTTGAAATGATGTTTTAGTAAAAATTACCATAAAAGAATCCATTTGAAAACTCTTTCATAAAACATGGACATGGATAATAAATATGTCCCAGTAGATACTTACATAAAAACAACCTCGGATAATAAATAGATTGTGAAATTAACCCTTACCAATTTGGTAACTTACGAAAAATACATCCCATGAAAGAGGAATCATACGATGAATATAAAAATACACATAAATTAAATTGTATTACACAAAGAGTACAATTATGGGCAATACGTACACCACACAAAAGGTAATAGTGGCTTTATGGCATGAATCGTACAGGAATAAGGAGTGAGATGAAAACTGCTTACCTTGTACATTTCCTTGGTTGGGGGTTGCTTAACCTCCTGTATAATGTTGAAATAATTGTTATTAAATTATACAAGAATCATATACATTAATATGATATCATATATGATCTTTTATCATTTCTTTTTTAATAATATCTTAGTATTATCGTCATTTTGGGTGTTAACTTACTCGTTTTCTTTTATATGTTTTGTTACATAAGACGTGTTTGTTATGGATAGGTTGTATCTTATTCATATATAGAATTAAATCAAGTCCTTAAACATTAATTTTAGTCATCAAATGAAAATTATACTTGAATGGATAAGATGGGGAATGAATCTCATCGCGTTTTTGGAGACGGTAGTCCGTATGTACGCACGAGCAATAATATCATTCTTTTGATATTAAAATAATATATAATTGGATGGTATATCATAATACAGAATAATTATAATGTTATATTTATTATTTACATGAATTAATCATCATTATTATACCCATCCAAATAACAATATATTGAGTAACAATTACACCACGACGTGGAGACGGTAGGACGTACGTACATACGTATGGTGACATGTCATTAAAAGGATGGATAGAATACTGAATATGGTTGTACCACATTTATAATAACATCACATTATATAGAATATATGGGGGTTATTATTTTAGAATTGAAATAGCAAACAAAGAAGAAGTTTAAGAAGAAAGGAACTTTAAAGAGGGTGGTGAAGACGTTACCTCTTCTTCGGGTTGTACCTTTTGATTTGATCAAAAGGGCTCCTTAGGTTGGCTTTCGAATCAAACTAAGGCCTCTAAGATGAATTGAGTGAAGTTTTGAGGATATTTGGGCAGGTTTTGGCTGATACAAATGGCTTATATGTTGTCAATAATTGTTTTGAAGGTGGGTATTTTTATATGGGGGAGGAGAGGCTCTTTAGGAAAAACTTAAAGTATTAATTTATAATAAATTAATATTCGGTTTCTAATGGCTCCAATGTGTATTATTCAAATTTTAATGTGGGTATGGTTCAAAATATTTTCATCCAATATATTTTAGACAGTTTTAGGTCATTATATAAACCTTATCTTTTAGTTTTAACTCTTAGTTAATTAGATTGGCATTTACCATGTCACTTTGTATTTTTATATTATATAGTTAATAAACATTAAATATACATCCAAGCAACCCCAAAGTGGTCCATTATGGATACAAAAATAATGATATAAGTCCTTTGGCCAAACCTTATATTTTTAGGAATAGAATATAAATTAATAATATAATATTTGTTTTAAAAACTCATTTATGTCAATTTTGACACTACTCAATAATTGATTTTTGTTGACATCTTAAGAACTTTATTAATTTGAACCAAATTCATTTAAGCAATAAAAACATGTAATGTTAACCAAATAATTCGTTTATGTCATCAAAACGTTCAAATTATATTTATTTTCACATTTATAATACCAATTATTTTATTCTTCATTAATAAGGAAAATACTCTATCATTATTGTGTCATATATATTTTTAATTTTTCAATGTCCAAAAATTATAAATAAAATACCATTATGTAGAAAATATTATTAGAGTTCTATGGAATATTTATAATCGAAAATATAACATATATAATCCTATATAAAAATTGTATTTCTAAAAGATATAAGCTTATGTCATTTTTGTATTTACTTTAACTTAATTAATATAAAGTGTCCCTATCACCTACAAGTGGCTCCATGGGGTCCCCAAATCGACCCAAAGATGCCCATGGTCAGATAAGTATCCACAAATAAGGTTATGACACGTTTTAGGGTAATTTATTATTATAATAATATTATTGTTTTACCCTTATTTATCGGATTTACCCTTTAACCATGGTAAATAAAATATTTACCGAAGTAATTATTCAAAATGTCTAAAAATAAAAGTTACCTATTTACACAATTTGGAAATACTAATTAAAAATATGGAATCCATTTTTCTAAATTCAAAATACAAAAGTGGTAAAAATTAATTTAAAATTAATAACCTCTGTCAAAACAAAAAACGTGTTTTTAAGATATAAAAACAATCAAAAGATTGACACCTATTTATGTCCGGTTTAATTGTGAAATTATGTCCAATGACCAAAATTCTATTAAACAGTAAACATATATTCAAAATATACTTTAAAACCACACAAATGCATAATTTATCACTATTAATTATTTCGATTAAAAAAGTTCTTTTTAATTAAAATTTAGTAATTTTCACTATTCGTCAAAATATAAAAGTTATCCGAAAATTACCAAAATTTAACCCTAGGTTAATTTAGATATTCAGAATCCAAAAATTAACTCCAATTTGAGAGATAAAATTTATAAAATTTCAAAAATTTGGTATTACTATTCATAACTGCTATATTGATTGTTCGCATTGTGTTAGAACACGAAGTCGCGTAAAACACGCACTACTGTATTATTCAAAGAGAAGCGTATCGTAGAAGCTTGGGGTGTTACAGAAACACATGTTCAAAAGCACCCTCTAACATGTCTCATAGAACCTATCAAATCAAAAATATCAAGAAAAACCTTACACCTACAAGGGTATAGATTCTCATAATAATATACTCATAGGAATTCCTCTTACAGAATCATGACTCACCAATCATTACATCTACAACAGATGGATCTATCCTAGATGAATCATATTAAGTGAAAGGTAGTCACGAGCATGGTCAAGTACCATTCCTTTCTGATATGTATTGTAAAAATACTTATAGGTTGTTGATTTAACATTCAAAAACTAAACATACAAATTACTCACCTCTAAGGGGTTATCTTATAAGAAATAAAATGCCTATACTACTCCGCTCAGGTCACCACATGTCCCTTCCACTGATATAATGGATCATCTCCACCACTATAAATTATTTAACTATTGGATCCACATTATATATCATCATAAGGAAATGTATATACATAATGGTCTAGCTAAGTAGAATTTCACCAAGTACTTATATGGGGAAACTGTATATGAGTAGTTATGGAATCATTAAATAGTTAAACTAGTCATTAGTTATAAAAATCATTCTAGCATGACCCAACATTTCTTGTGAATCCTGAATTATATGAATGATTTATTTAATGCATATTTCCTCTAAATGCTAAGAGTATAGAGTCTAAATACTAAACTCTCTTCAATGGTCTAGGAGCCAAAGACCATAAAATATAAATCATAAATATAAAATATATTTTATGACATTATTGGTGAAAATCAAAAATAACTGTAATAGTGAAATCTAATAACATAAGTCTCATTACCATGATAAGCTAGAATTTTACCACAAATGGTATCCAAGATGCACAAGTCGGGGTTCCATTACAAGATCTGAGACACTTCAAAATATCTAGTAAACAAAAATAAAAAATAAAAAATAAAAAATTAAACATCATTGATTATACTTTGTAATATCCCATCCCAGATCATTTTAGGAATAATGACTAATTCGATTCACCACATTTCCTGAGGTGTAAATCCCTAAATGTGTGGTTTTTGAATAACAAAAATGATCTAAGGGGGTATCATTGGGAGGCTATACCCCAGTAACAAAGTGATAAATTATACATGAAACAAAACAACATAATCCATAGATATATATAAAATGAAAATATAATTAGTTAAATTTATAAAAGTGATAACAAATTAAATACATTAAAGACCCAAAAACCATATAATATATACAACAATCCACCAACCATGCTAATCACATATAAAGACCAGAAAAAAAAAATAAGAAAAGGTGGTCCAAAATTGTGATCCATACCTCATTATAACCATTATAAGCCCATTTAATATATTCAGATCAATCATGAAATTATTTAGAATCAGTCGAAAATGGACCTAAAAATTTTGAAGGGCTTAATAGTCACTGAAGTGTAATGTTTACAAATACAAGGGGAATGTACAAAACTATGTAGGGGACCACCAAACCATTATTATACAATACTAGAAATGTTGTGATATGTGCATGTGACATGATCATTTAAAAAAGAACTATTTAATAACAAATAAATCAACAAAAATACCTTCTTTAGTGAAATTTAAAAATGTCTATGAGCATGTCATGTGGACTGTGCCTACTTATATAAAATAATTGGGGGACCAAGGCCCACCATGGTTATAATCTTTAGGTTTGTGTCCTTGATTTACCATACCTAATTTGGCCAGTTCCAAGGTATCTCTAAGCACATCAAAATTACCCTACCACCATATAACAAGCCTGGGTCACCCAAATATACATTTCATGTAACAAAGAAAACACATATGGGAGTCTTTTCAATTGGATCATAAGCTCATTAGAAACAAAAACATGTGGAAAGATTTTATAAATCTTTATAACAAAATTATAGATCAACCATTACTACATATACCATGAATCTCAACCAATAGTATGGCAATACTCCCCTACCTGAGTTTCCACAACCGATGGAATAGGGCATAGGTAACAGAATCCTCCCTTATGGGATTGTTCATAAAAAATAATATCTCATGCATATAAAAATAAATAACAACCCCTTGGGGGTTTCCAAACATAATTAAATGTCTTCCCCAACGGTTTTTAGAAATTAAAAAGGTATCAAAACCTTCCCCAAGGGTATTTTCTAATTAAATTATAAAAATATAGGAAAATAAGGTGCGACGAGAGGCATAAAATCATAATCAATTTACAACCAAATTTTACCCGCTTACTCGGTCTATAACAGAATTAGTGCACCCTCTCGGTACCCCTAGTTCGTGTCTTAACAATGGAGGAAACCAACATGGGGTCTCTAGTCTATATGAAGTCTCATGTCCTCACTCATCACATGAAGGGAAAAACTCTCTCGAGTAGTGTCATGAAGACTCATGATTTCATGTCTAGATAAGGAATCACTCCCAACAGATATTTTAATGACCATATCAAAACCCCAATATCACTTGGTCAGTCCACCTACCAAAACAATGTCAATTCATCTTAGGTTTCATCCACCAAAGATAAAAACATTTCAAATGTCACTAGAAGGACTACAAGGGTCAACCCTCTCATGTCAACACACATCATCTTCATGTAGGTGTCCAGTGACACCATGGTAAGGACCTCCAAATTATGACTATATCATTTTAACCTATTAATATCCCAATAGGATTAAAAGTATCAAGTAGGACCATTTGAGTCATAGACTCATCCCTCAGTGACTCAACCCAATATGACAGTACATAGTGGTCAACATAGCCTCATCAATCATCCAGTTTACTAAAATCCTAATATTTTAATTAAATTATTATTCGTAATTAATAATTTCAAATAATCAATTTAAAAAATTCAATAAATCCTATGGAATTATTGTGTATCACATGTATCATGGTAAAAAAAATGTATCCAAAGGATGTGTACCAAAGACAACCTTCCTCAATTGAACCCTTTTTTTTCTGTGGGACAACATTAATTATCAAGGCACACCAAAGTCTATCTAGCCTCATCCATGATCAATCGCACATGTGATAGACACCTAGGATCTTATATATAAAAAATACACCCAAATTATTTAATGATAACATTTATAATTAATTAATAAATATATATTAATATCTGTATGATGATAGATAACTCATGTGGACATATTCTACAAATAAAACCTCAATCCACATGGTGTGGCTATCCCCAAAAAAATCCTAAAAACTAAGAGATCCAAATACTCATGTTATGGCTCTAAAAACATAATTAAATTAATTTAAATTTTTGGTAAAACCTATAAAAAACCATAATGATGACTTAAATTGTAAAATCATTGACTAATTTAATGTAAATGGCATATCATGACACCCTAATCATAAGTAGAAATAACACCTAATCGCATTTGGTTGATTATACTATTCACTAATATAATCATAACAAAATCCTTTGTCATGAGAGATAAATAATTTGAATGAGATGAGAAGAGGTCCTATAGTGATCACCAAAGTCAAAGATATACCTCTAATCTTCTATTGATTCTACACAAAATATCACATTGATGTGGATTGAATAGAAGAATAATAAAGGGGAGTGAACCCTGTGGCCACATGAGATAAGAGAAATAGAATTATGGTATACATACCATAAAAATTATCAAGTAAAATAACAAAATTTCACATTTTAACACCATCACTAGAAAATACATGGCCACTGGCTAGCCATTGGCACCTTCATTGGCACCCAATCCACTACCCTCCCCACCAGCTAGCTTATGGCTGCAGACTATAGTCCAACATGCCAAAAATCAATATGTTTCTCGCTGAAACACTACATTAATTAATATAACTCTATTATATATACAAAACACATTAGTTAAAGGTTCATATATTCTAAATTAAAAGCTAAATCCAAGTTCATAATTACACCTATCATGAAAATTGAACATTCAAAGTTTAATAAAAATTTAATCCCCATTCAGGCATGTTTCAAATCTTCCATAGTGATTAAAAAATACATGATTCATGAAATTTAAATATAGTCTAAACATAAGTATATGAAGTCATAAAATTGTGATCATATCCAACCATAATCAATTCCATACACAAACATGTGAACATATCTACACACAATAATTTCCGTGCAAACAAATTATGAACACAGCTACCTGCAAAAATGTTTATAGAAGCCATAATTATCTCATGAAATATGAAAATTTACCTAATGTATCATAATTCTATAACGGAAAATCCCATAAAATAAATATCAATAATTATATGTTATAAATTTGAACATCAAAACAAACATAATTCCAACATTTCTCAATGAAGCCATTGAAATAAATTGGTTTCAAGAAAACATATTTAAGTGCATATCATAAACCATCCATATAAAGTATTTCTATTTTTTCATTGGAGGATATACGCAGTAAATCCTAAGATAAATTAATATGTGTTTACATATATGAAAAACACTTTTATAATAACATTTTCAATTTTATTTTAAAACAAAATTTAAAATCCTTTAGCATTTATAAATTTTATTTTTAAAGATATTGATTTATAAAATAATGGCAATAGAATTTAGTGTGGAAAAACATAAAAAATGGAGATATATCTCCTTAAAAGAAAACTATATAAAATGGGGTAAAATGAGATCATATAAAATAAATTTTAAAATGATATTCCATTACACTTTTGTAAAGAGGTTCAATGAAAATAAAAAAAATTAAAATATTAAAAATATTAAAAATGATTCATTCATTCGTTGGTAATTAAAATAGAAGCCATAAAAATGAACTAAATAAATAATTTAAGTATATTAAAGGACATATATAAAACAATATAATTAATATGATCCTATAGTATAAATATTCCTATCTATAAATAATATATAAGGTTGGATCCACCTAAGAAAGAACTTTTGATCGAATTGCAAACTTGAAGAAGATTAAATGATAATAAGATATATAAAACTCAATATTAACAAGAAGAGAATAAAATGGATGGTGTTTTAGAGATAAATAACCAAAAATTTTCTAAATTAAATTTCAAAAAATAGTCATCATATCAAAGTGTGATTATAAAATAAACCCTTACAATTACTCTTAAATTCAATGAAATAACTTTAACAACAATATGAATTCTCCCCACCTTTAAATGTTGTTCTTTATAATAAATTATTTAGGATTATTTATTTATATTTTAAGGTATTAAACATAAATAAAAGATACAGGAGAGTAAAAATTTATATGGATTCAATAGAGAGACCATGGTAAATAAAAAATAAGGATAGGTAGAACTGGGGTGCATTTATAGCTGAATTTTGAGTGAAATTTAAAAAAAGGTGTATTACTTAATGTATAAGTTATAATTGATATAGTTTTATAATATATAAGAGTTAAATTCCAAAATCAACCTCAAATTCCAGGATAAGACCTATAATTTCTTCAAAAAATGCCTCAGTATATTCTTGTACAATATCTATGTCTTTAATAATGAGCTCCTCTAAAACAATTTTATCCACATTTCTCTAATTATTGGTTATAAAGACCCATATTTAGGATTTTTTTCCAAATGGAGTTCATTTTCATATTATCACTAATATTTTATCAAAGGGTTATTTTGGATATGAAATTTGATTTCCATACACTGATAATTTATAAGATATATATACATATATATATAAAGGTAATCCTAATCCATTCCCAAAATCACAATGAATTCTAACAAGGAAAGAAAAATATCAATATTAAGTATATTTATGGACACAAAAATTAGGGAATAGTTGTATACCCTAGAAAAAACCATTGCATCAATATGGTCTTCACCAATAATTAAAAATCCAATGATTATGGTTGTGAATCAATATCCCAATAAAACATGCATGATATTGAAAAAATTTTGTAACTAAAATCAAATAAGACATTTGAATATCTATATTGGAGAATAAAAGTGTCTTTTACCTCTTCATTAGAATGATCCACCTAACAAATAATGAAAAAATAGGATCTTTCTTATTCATATGGTCATGTATATTTTTGATTTCTACTAACCTCATTAGCCATTGGAATGAATCATCATTTTTCATAATGAGAGGATTCCTTAGTATTTAATCACAGAATTATTGGTGGTGCATTACATGGGACCTTAATACCAACTATTTTATTGTAATAACTATTTAACTATACTTTAAAATTAAGAGCTCAACTATAAATCCATATAAATATGAAACATTTTCCCATTACTTTAATATAATTTATTTGTATATTCTTATATATTTTTCTAAATGTGGGTGGATGAATTTTCATTCCTTCATGTGACATAACATTTTACATTCCATGAAACTCCATTTTATATTTCATATCAGTAAATCCATGAGTATAGTGATAGTCACCAGTTTTCATTTCCAACTTCAATAAAGATCAAACCATTTAATAATAGCTATAAATGTACATATGGCTTAGAGCTTCTAAAGACTTGATTTTGGATAATAAAAACATAATAAATGTTTATTTCAAGGTTAATAATAAAACATGAGGTTGACGTAGTGATTATTAAACAATCTTTTCCATATAAAAAAATATATTCATCTTATTCCCATTTTACACATGGGATTATCTCTCTATTTTAAAATTATATTTTTATTAAAATTTATAGCAAATAATATTTTCTGAAATTACCCCCATTATATAAATTCAAATTCTCCATTTGGAATTGAATTCTTAATGATGGTCCACCATTGATATTTTTCACCTATATAATGATAAAAAAATAAAAACCCAATTTCATGATCTATGAACAAGAGAATAGAAAATATTTAAACTATTGTATTGATATAATAGTTAGAATAGAGTAGATTATAATACCCACTAAAGTTGTTTAGACAATGAGTCATTATAAATACATAAGATTTTTTCATCATATATGGTGAATAAAATACTAAATATTGTGCTTATACTTATTAAGTATCTATATTTTCTAAATACATAAATGTATTATTTATCATTATTTCTTCAACACCTCCCAAAAATAAATTTCTCACATGTTATACTTCAAGAAATATCAAACTAAATACCCATATGAATAAACTAGGAACGAAAAATTATGGAGTGAAATAAATAATTACAATGGGAAAAACATTCTAGTGAGTCATAAGAGTTTACATAAGAAGTATGTTAGAATACATAATCCTGATATAAATATATAATTAAAATTTTCATTTAATCGTTAATGTTTCCATTATGGAATGAAATAATAAAATATATCCATAATGTATCATACATATACCCTGGTGTAGGAATGTAGATACATTAGATAATATTCATTATCCAGGGAGCATAACATTGGAATGTGGAATAAAATTGATTAATTTTATATGAAAAATAATTAAAAATCATAAAATTGTAAACATAGATAACCAAAATCATCTCCAAAAACAAACTTGTGAACATATATACCTATAATCATGTCAGTACACCACAATAACCTATGTGTACATTTGAGCTTGATTTTAAAATATAAATTTTGGAAAATTTTAGCAGTTAGGTTATTTTAGGAACCATTATTCAAAAGAGGATTTTATTGTTTTGGACTCTAATAAATGGTATTTTTTGGACAATATTTTATGGATGATAGGTGATCATAAGTGACGTGATGTTCTAGAGAAAGATCTGAGGTTACAACATTCCATTGTATCACTATGTTTATCTGGCATAGAGAAACTAGTGAAGTGATGGAATGTGTAAAAGTGATGCTTTATGCTCGAGATAACCACCTAGAGGGTGGTATATGAGTGGCCCACCAATGAAATCCTAGTTGGTTTTCAAATAAGTATAATTTTCTTCATATCATAGGGTCCACCCTTTAATTCCATTACTTGGGATATTGACCTTCATTTCACTTGTGACCAATCCCCACACCCTTATACTCCCCTACTTGAAGGTTTAATGATATCCCTTGATCCTTGGAGGCATTGGATGTTTTCTCTTATAATCAATAACAACCAGTTAGGCTATAAAACCATTTCACTCCACTTCCTCCATCTAAAAATTTGGTTTTTCTAATTAATGATTTGTGGGATAATTCCACAAGGGGATTGTGAAATCTTCATTGGATTATTGGTTTTCCATTAAACCTAGAAAGATAAATTCCTATGATAATGACATTACATTTTCACCATGTGTTTTGGTTGAGGTATTTTACCACATGGGATTTTCAATGGTTTTAAGAATGATTAATTTTCCTTATTATAGTATTGATTATGATTGTTATGTATTTTGTGTTGATTAGTGTCAAGAGCATAGAACAAACCATGGATGGATGGGTAATTTCAGGTTATTTTTTGTACGAATGCTTAGTGACTATTTTCCTATTTATTATTAAGTAAATTAACTTGATTTATTAGTTTTCAATTGTTATGTAATTATAATTTTATTGTAATTAACTAAATTGGGTTTCTTAAATGAGATACTAGATCATTAGTAGATTGGGTATTGTTTACTATCATTAGATGAGCCTTGGAAATAGGTTTTAAATATGAGAGTTAAAGTTGTAAATCATCCTTAAAGTATCTGTTCCCTACACATAACCCACATTCTCATATTATTTTATATGTGGTATGTCATGTGGTCAAGTTGACCTTGTCATGCATAATCCTTATTTGAATTCAATTTTTCAAATTGGATTATCACATTAATATAAGTACCCATTAATAAGATATGTTCCCACAGAAAATTTGATTACAAGAAGAATTTCTTATTTAGGAGTTCATATAATAGAGTTGAATCCAAAAAAAATGAACATTTAATAAAACAATTTGTTATGGGTTGGTATCATATTAATAAAAGAAAATGGTAAAGGTTAAAATGTGTGTTTTGGAATGATTTGATATATTATATATAAAAAAGGCTGAACATGACTGATGCCTTATGGAATAATTTTTTTTGAATTTTAATTAAAATTCCCCTTCAGTATGGTGGTGTTTTAGAGGAAGTGTAATTGAATTTGTAATTATTAAGGCATGAAAGGTAACTTTTCTTATAAAATGGAAATAGTTTGGTTTTGGAAATGAAAGATGGTTTGTGAAATGATATCATAATTCACATGGTTGTGAAAATTCTCTTAGGGTGGGTTTTTAATTTATAAATAAAATTCCCTTTGGGGAAGTCTCTTCAATTTATTTTCCTATTGATTGGCTAAGAATACACAAGTAGGGGAGGTATGTGTTACAATATATCAAATAAGGAAACATCTATAGGGGAGGACCAAGTTACTATTGCACTATGTCCATGAATGTGAAAAGTCACATTGGGGAGGTCTGTGTTTCTCATATATATATATATATATATTAGGGAAATATGGGCCTATAATAATGGGGGGGTATGGTCCATATAGTGTTCTTAGAGACACCATAACACAGTCCAAATAATGTTTGGTTGATTAGGGATATGGGACTGATGAAGCTTGAATATTCACATATTATATACTGTATTTCAATATTTTAAATCCCACCAAAGTGTTATTTTATGGGCAATTGTCACATTTTTATGTTTTAGTGGTATTTTGTGCTCAAATGCAAAAATGGCTTAATTTTGTTGTTTAACTGTTTTATTTGTCTTCTGTATTTTGGACATATAATTTTTTGCACTGACCCAAATTGTGAGATTATTTTTTTATAGGCTTCCTTATGTCATGGGACCAATTTAATCTTGCTGGAGGCCCAGCTCAATCAATCATTTGGAGGCCCAAAATTAGCTCACAATCTGTGCCTCGAAAACTATGTACAGATTTAGAATGTTTTACATCTGATCTTTTATCTCGAAGCAGACTGATCTAATGGAGCTGATATTAGACGAGTTGCTGGAAGATGAATTAATTAACATCCTTAATTGAGGATTCCACGTATTAATCGTCTATTTTCGAGGTCTTAATTGCATGGGAATCGGGAATTGTGGAAGACGAAGAATCACTTTGGCAGATTAAATGTGCCGCACTAAACCTTCAATAACTCATACATACGTCGACCAATAGAGTTGAAATATTTTGGAAAGACGTGTAAGAAGATTTGGAACAAATTTCAAGAAGTAACTATTTACCAATTACTCCATTTAATGGGACTAAAAGCTGGTGCAATACGGAGGGGGGAATTTGAGAGAGATTTCTTCTCCCATTTTCCCTATAAATTTGTACCTCCTCTCCCTTTTACAAGGATAGTCATTTCAATGGGGAAAGGTTGATTTTAGTTTTAGTAATTGTTCTTTATAGTAATAATATATATTAGTGTAGATTTCTTCTTCTTCTGTTCATTTCTTATTTTCTTTCATTTATTTTATTTTATGTGTTTCTCCCACTGTGCTTCTTTCTAACTCCATGCTTGTGGAAAGCTAACCCTCACTGTTGTTCGAGGGGGGAAGTGGTGGTATTTGTGTTTTATGTGCTTTAATGATTTATCATGTTTTATTCTAAGGAATAAATTGTGCTTAAATGATTGTTGTGATCGGTTTCCCCACTTTCTCTATTATTGACTTCTTCCTCCTCGTTTTATAATTTTCATTCTCATCGGTATCTAATTCATTCAAATGGTGGAGTTTGGATTGGGTATTGATGTTGAAGAGATTACTCCTATATGAAGAGGTCTCGGTGTAGGGTAATACATTTGAAATGATAGGGTGTGGAGTGACAAGTTTTGATCTCCACATTGAATATCTCATTGATGAATATTTTGGATAACAATGATAATTCCACCCTGAAACTCCAAGAATGGTGGTTTTCTTCTTCTAACTTCTTTGTGTATCATATTCCTTTTATTTGTATTTTCTGTTTTCATATATTTATATATTAATAATATATCTATATTTTATACATTTTAAATTATACCCCCCATTTATATTAGTATTGTCTTTTTAAATTAGTTAGTTTATATTAGTGACAATAGGAAGATTGTGTATGGAAGTGGCCCCCTTGTGATCGACCCTAGGGTGTGCCACTATGGTACATTATTAGGTTAATAAAATTTAATTGAATTATGGTTCATGATAAACCACTCTCATCTATTTGAAACTGGTTCCGGGGAGGTCAAGTGCTTTCACACACTATTTTCATAAAAACCCAAAAAATTAAAAATGTCAAAAACTAAAAAAAAGATTTTCATTTCATATCATAGTTTTTTTACGTCATGGATTATTTTAGTGATTTTTCATATGCATGGCCTAGTACTGAATTTTCTAGAAGGGAAGATGCTTTTATGCTACAGATGGGACAAGATGTTGCGATGATTCAAAATAATTTCAAAATCCTTGAACAAGCAAGCAAGATGGTAGCATCGCTGGAAGCTGAAGTTGAAGAAGTCAAAACACTATGGCTGGAATGTCAACAACATAATAACCAAGATGAAGAAGAAAATATAAATGTCATTACACCAACATTTGAAGTTGAATAACTCATGGAAGACTTGAAGATTCAACTTGAAGATGCAATCATCTCTCCTTGGACACTACTTGAAGAGGTTCTTGAAGATGTCGTGCTAGCTGATACAACTGTGGGAGATCAACATGTTTTGGATAAACATTGGTTAGATTTTGTCAAAGACCAAAAGGTAATTGATCCTCCCAACTTTGTCATAAAATAATCAGTACCTCTGTACCTCTCTCTTTCTTTGGAATAAGATAAATAAGTCCTTGTTGAAAAAGAGTTCCCAGTGGCCTTACATGAAGAGATCACATTTCAAGCCGACCTACACAAAAGGGATGATTTTTACATTGATTGTTCTTGTATTAATCATATCCAAGTGGAATTATTTTCTAACTTCCCTTCTGAATTTTTTGACGCACCATCACATGTGCATGCCCTGGATTTTAAATTCGAAGTGGCCAAAGAAGTCGTGGATGGAGAAGTAGAGGACCCATTCTTCCTCCTCTCCCATCATTCCAGTTGTTCCACAATAAAATGGTGAAGGAGCTGTTGTACTCTATTTTTGGGTTTCTATATAGATTTTGTAGGATGAAGAGCATTGGAAAAAAGATTATTTGGTGGTTTTTGAGCAAGAAACCTCATCCACCTTCAGATTGGAGTTAAACTGCTACAACTGCTAGACTAGGGGCAGTAAAAACCTAGCACCCGCGTGGGGGTCAAACCAAGCATTATCCCCTGTCTTCTCCATTCCTATTTCTTTTTAATTATTTTTCTCATATTTTCTTTATTTCATGTTTTTTAGGTTAATTGGTAGTATCTATGAGCTTAACTCAAGGCTGTCACTGTAAAATAAATTCAGGTTGTATCTTTCCTTCCTTTTATTTTTCTTCCCTTATCATTCTTTTGTTGAGCTGCATTGGGGGTAGTGAAATATAGGTGTTGGGGGAGTGTCAACCTACTTAGATGTTGTGTGTGCTTTATTTTTATTTTTATTTTTCATATTTTTAGGATCCTTGAGCTTCAATGAATATTCTAATCATTTTTCACACACCAATTGATTTTGAGATGATTGAAATTATTTTTGATAAAATGGATTTTATATGATTTTTTATCTGAGAAAATGTTTTCTAAATTGGATTTTCAAGCATTTTTATGAGTTTGACCAATTTCTGAAATCCATGCACATGAAACACAGACTCAAATATTTTTCCAGTCCTGTTAGGTATTCTAAACCACTTTGAAATATACTTTCTAATACCAAAACTTTCTTAAGAGAATCTGGGATTTTGTGTGAGAACCAGAACTTGTGATTTTTCTCTTTTGAAGATTTGGATTTCATGGAATGTTTTTGATATTATTTAGTCATTTGTTTTTCTAGAAATATTTTATCTTGAGACCTAACTTTACATCTATCCTTCATTATCCCTTAGATGCCATGAATTTCTTTATAGGTTTAAGCCACATTACAAGCCTAATTTTGCATACCTACCTGCACTCTTAGTATTTGTGCGTGGATATTTCAAGTTTGAGTGTGGGGGAAGGGCCTCTCATGTGCGTTCATGGGATTTGTTTCATTTATAGGGGATGTCAGGTTTGTGTCAACATTTTGGGTGGTGGATGATAAAGATCAAATTGGGCACGGGTAATCATTTCATTGTGCTTTATTTTTTTCATTGGGTTCTCCTTCAAAAAAATTGAAAAAATAGAAAAAATTGGAGATAAGCTTGAATTTATCATTGTATTTCCTTTCAAGACACATATCCCTATCTAAATTCAAGGGAATGATGGTCATTCATTCATTGTATTCTATTTTCGTCTCATTCTCCATGAAAAAAAAATCCAAAAAATGGAAAATAAAGTTGTGCCTTTCTGGAGCTTTACAAAAAAATGAAAAAAATGAAAAAAAGGGGAGAACATGGATGAAATAATTTATTGGATTAATTTATTGGATCATTTCCCATGTCATAAAAAGGGGGCGGTGTTTTGTATCACATTTTTAAAGGGGATTGATTGACGTTCATTCTGTTTTTTCACTTGATTATTCATGCATTGTGCTTAAGAGTCCAAGCTCCACTTTCTAGCCTTAATTTTTCAATAATTTTCCCACCAACCCTAAGCCACAAAATTCACCTGAAAAATTCCCCATGATTAAATAAATTTTCATTTTTCGCATTGTGGATAGATGAGAATTGTCACAAGCCTATGGTGATACATGCACTTCCCAATTATGAGCATAACTCCAGATTTAATTTCTCTTGAGTGAAGAGTGACACAAATTTCAAGGTGTGGTAGGATGTGATTGGGCCATGGATGGATTTATGAGGTTGAATAAATTAAAATTTGAGGAATGAAAATGATTGGTAATTTTTTTTCATAGAGGAGACATGATGGAATTTCATTTTGGAAGAGATCATTGATGTTTTCTCATTGTTGATTTTTGTGTAAATTTTGATTTGGATATATGATGATTGCTCGGGAGTGTAATGATTAAGTGTGGGGGAGTGATGAAGATTGAATATACACATATTATATACTTTATTTCAATATTTAAATCCCACCAAAGTGTTATTTTATGGGAAATTGTCACATTTTTATGTTTTAGTGGTATTTTGAGCTCAAACGCAAAAATGGCTTAATTTTGTTGTTTAACGGTTTTATTTGTCTTCTGTATTTTGGACATATAATTTTCTACACTGACCCAAATTGTGAAATTATTTTTTTATAGGATTCCTTATATCATGGGACGAATTTACTCCTTATGGAGGACTAGCTCAATCAATCATTTGGAGGCCCAAATTAGCTCACAATCTGTGCCTCAAAAACTGTGTACAGATTTGGAATGTTTTACATCTGAGCTTTTATCTCGAAGAGGACCAATCCAATGGAGCTGATATTCAACAATTATCTGCAAGAGGAATTATATAACATCTTTCATTAAGGAGTACATGTATGAATCGGCTGGTTTCAAGGTCTTAATTGCATGGGAATCGAGAATTTTGGAAGACGAAGAGTCACTTTGGAAGATTAAATGTGCCACGCTAAAAATTCAATAACACATTCATACGCGGACAAATATGGCTGCAATTTTGTGGAAGGACTCGGAAGACGATATCTAACAACTCTCAAGAAGTGACCTTTTACCAATTGCGCCATTTAATGGGACTAAAAGACGGTTCTATACAGAGGGAGGAATTTGAGAGAGATTTATTCTCCCATTTTCCCAATAAATTTGTACCTCCTCTCCCTTTTAAAAGGATAGTCATTTAAATGGGGAATGGTTGAGTTTAGATTCTGTAATTGTTCTTTATAGTTATAATATATATTACTGTAGATTTATTCTTCTTCTGTTCATTTCTTCTTTTCCTTCATTTCTTTTATTTTATGTGTTTCTCCCACTATGCTTCTTTCTAACTCCATGCTTGTGCAGAGCTAACCCTCACTATTGTTCGAGGGGGGAAGTGGTGGTATTTGAGTTTTATGTGCTTTAATGGTTTATCTTGTTTTATTATAAGGAATCATTAGTGGTTAAATGATTGTGGTGAGCAGTTTCCCCACTTTCTCTACTATTGACTTCTTCCTCCTCGTTTTATAATTTTCCTTCTCATCGGTATCTAATTCATTCAAACGGTGGAGTTTGGATTGGGTATTGATGTGGAAGAGATTAATCCTACATACAGAGGTCTCGGTGTAGGGTAATACATTTCAAACAAGAGGGTGTGGAGTGACAGGTTTTGATCTCCACATTGAATATCTCATTGATGATTATTTTGGATAACAATGATAATTCCACCATGAAACCCCAAGAACGATGGTTTTCTTCTTCTAACTTCATTGTGTATCTTATTACTTTTATTTTTATTTTTTGTTTTCATATATTTATATATTAATAATATATATATATATTATAAATTTTGAATTATCCCCCCCATTCATATTAGTATTATCTTTTTAAATTAGTTAGTTTATATTAGTGACAATAGGAAGATTGTGTGTGGAAGTGGCCTCCTTGTGATCGACCCTAGGGTGTGCCACTATGGTACATTATTAGGTTAATAAGATTTAATTGAATTGTGGTTCATGACAAACCACTCTCATCAGGGACTAAGGATAAACAATTGTATGACTAACCTTTGTTGTCTTTTTAAACCAAAAGCATTAGAGGGTTCTAACTAATTATGTTTTCTTTTGTATAAAATGTTAAAATTATTATTTATATAAATTTTACATACAATATTCTTCAGACTAACTATATTAAGGGACGTTATAAGTGGTGGCCTAAAAATGTTTAGTCACACCCTACTCAAGCCACCATGGTACTTGGGTACCTATGAATATTCTAATTGATTGGAGGAATAGTTTCAAGAAAAGTAGTTTGAGGATGCCTAACATACTGGGTTGGAGCATGGATTTGAGATCAAGCTAGGAGTCAGAATCATTTTCAATATCCTTTTTGGGTTTATTCCATTTTTTAATTTATTTTTTGATGTACATGTAAATTTTTGTTATTTTATGACTTCCTAGCATGTAGTATTTAGTTTCATTTTATCATAAAATGTCTTTATATAGTTATTTTTTTATGCATTCATATATTGATTTTTTTTATTATTTGGTTAATGTTTATGTTATCCAATACTTTTCATTGTTTTTATACTCTGATATGTAGGTATAGTCTCCCCATATTAAAACTATATACCCATTCTACTAGTTGAAAACCTCTAGAAAATTGGGAGGTGTGTCTAATTTATTGCAACATTCCATTATCTCATGCACGAGTTAGTGGTATAGGGTGCTGGGATGTTACAACATGGTATAAGAATATTTTTAATTCTATTTAAAATTTGGGAAAGGTATAAAGGAGAGTAGAAATAGTTTTGGATAATGTATAAATCTTATACCTCATACTGGTCACCCTGTGTATAAAGAAATACCATGTTTCAAAGGGTCAGATTGGGGTTCAAGATGTTGATTTTTTGGGTTGATTTGATTTCAACATGAGTGGTGCACATTATTGGGAGGTCCTTGGTTTATTGGACATTATCTAATGGTTTTGTATGGAAAGATATGGTGTGTTCATGCATTATATCTATAATGTAGGATTTTCCTCACATTTTTATGACTGCCTATGTTTGTTACATGGACTGCAATATGGGACGGTTATTTAATGTGTCCACAACCATTTATATGGTGTTTTCTTATAAAATTGTATAGTCAAATCTTACATAACTGATCCCTTAAATGGAAAAAATTTATCTTAAGTGACTAATGTTCTGGATTATTATGAGGTATCGGCTAAAAAATGAAAATTAAAATTTAAAGATCACTCTCCAATATAACATGTAATTGTCATCTTATTTAACTGAGACTCAGTTGTGAAAAATCTATTTAACGAAAATAGTTAATATTAAATTACATTATTACTAGATTTGGTTTTAAAAATGATTCAAATAAATAAAATTAAAAGTAAAACATATAAAAAATTTCTATATATAAATTACACAAGTCCACTAATTTAACAAAAAATTGTTATGGTAATGTTTTCTTAATGTAAAATGAAAATTGGAAGATAATACATTTTTTATCCCTATATATATACATTATATAGACCTATTGGGTATTTAGTGTTGAACCTAGGCTTGGATGGTTGGTTATAATGAGAGCCCTTGATTAATATGATATTCAATATGACCTTAGGACCAAAAAATATTGGGGATGATGGTGGTCTTTGTGTTTGTGCCTAAACTGAAAATTGGTAGGTTGGACAAGATTTATACTTGTGGATAAGACCTTATAGTGACAGTTTCGTGTAGAAGAGTCTAAATTACCTTTATATGTTAGTGAGTTTCATTTAGGATGTTTTGGATTGTGTGAGGATGGATGTGTAGGCTAAGTGGGATAGACTAGTGATCTTATTTGGAATCACTCCAGGTTTGATAGTTAGTTACTTGTGACTATTGAGGGAGATCCTTTAAGGGGTCATCCAAGAATGTGAGTGCCCTCAGGTATAAATGGTAGGTGTATATGTAATGATATAGAATTTTACCAATGAAATTTCCCTTATCATAATTATAGAATATAGTATCAATTACCTAAAATCTCATTTTAACTTAATATAAAAATTAGTAAAAATTAAATAGGTGGTATTTTTATAAATTAATGAACTTATACCATTCGAATAGTAACTTGATCATTGGAATATTAATGTTACAACATGGAATAGTAATCCATCCAATAGAATAGTAACCTCACCTATACAAGTATTAATAAAATTTAGCTATATAATCAATGAAAACAAGATCAAATTATATCATGGTATAAGTAAAATATTTTCTAAAAAATATGATAATTTATGTATTGGTATTTCTGTGAAAAGTGAAGGTTTTTTTACAATTTATTAATTAATATAATTTTTTAAAAGAAAAATTATTTTTCATAAAGTTTTTTCATTAAATAATATTTCTTTTTCATAGGAATATAAGTTAATTTTAAGAGACACTAAATAATTTTTCAAAGTCTTATAAAATAAAATAAAATTTTAAAATCAGTATTTTTGGAACAAATGATGATTTTAATTAAAAAATAAATTTATCATATTTAAATAATTATTTTCATCAAATTGAATTTATTTTTTAAATATAATCATTAAAAAAATAGTTTGGCTATATTTTGGGATCTTTTCTAAAATAGTTTAATTTTTGTGAATAGTGAAATATAATAATTTACAGTATTTTTCATTATAAGTAAATAAATGAATTTTGTAGACATGGTTGAGCCATGGATGATGTATGTGGACATTATCTCGATCTCATATGCACTTTTTACTACACTTAGTGATAATAATCAACTTTATTGATATTTTTCATCCAAAATAATAAACTTATGAATAATATAATCTCAAAACAACCCTCTTATCCCATTATAAATACCACCCCTGCCACCTATTCTCCTCAAAAATTATAATCCCTATAGATTGAATATATTCTTCCTAATTGACCTCTAAAACCTCTTACCCAATTTGTGGTCTTTTTTATCTCACCATAAGGCCATTTACACGTTTCTTAATAAGGTTCTCAAGGAGACGTTATTCAAGAGGTAAAATACATCACCTTTCCCTTTTAAATTAATTCATTCATCTACCTCATCCTTTCCTACACTATCCAATGTAACATGTTAACTCAAGTATCATAAATATACTAGAACTTTATCATTTTAATGGTATATCCATTATCAAATCTCATCCCTTCTCTTTTTTATCATTAAAAATAAAACAGCATCTTTGATGTGTTGATTCACCACATTCGAGGATGATGGTTTTTCATTTTCTACCATCCCCATCATAGCTAGTTGTAAAACCATAATAATAGATAAAAAATATTTTAAAATTTTTGTTGCATCATTTTTATGTTCTTGAAATAATATATATATATATATATAATATTAAATAATAAAGCAAAACTAGTTTGTGATGATAAAAAATTCTCCAAAATAAACTAACGTTCATCATTGAGATTTTATCTAATGAATCATTATAATATCTAAACAATAATATGTAAAAAAAATTAAAAATTTTTGAGGTGCATAAATATCATAGAATTCCACTTCTAAAATTTTCAGGCATTTGACAATAACTCCAATAATTAATCTCAGGGGAACCAATCATAAAATCATGAAATGAAAACACCAAGAACAACAAAATTGAATCTCATAAATCATCAAAAATTCCATTAATCAACTTAATAAGATTATAATTAATCAAATTCATTTGTATTAGGTTCTAAATTAATTAATTAATTAATTTATAGATCTAAATTTATTATCCAGTACATTATGTTTGAGTGTAGAAAAGTTTCAAACATAATGTAGGGGATTCTCTATAACGACCCAAAGTATGTCAATGGAAAATTCCCTTCGTATATTTATGTCATAAAAACACAAAATAATGGACTTCTAAGTGATAAGTGACCTTTAAACATAATTTTGTCCCCCCTATGTTTGGAATTTTAAAAATCCGACATACACGGTTGTGTTTAAGATAGTTTTTGGAGTCTAATGAAACAAAAATAATTTTTGGTGAATAGTAACCTACCCTTATGAATATTAAAATGACCCTTATGAATATTAAATAAGATTAACATTACCTATGAATAATAAAATAAAATTTAGACATCATAGAAAGTTATAATTTGGCCTTAGTAAACATTATTGGTATTTTATAAGTCATAAATAATTAATTATAATTAATTAATTAATTTAAATGAGTATTTATTTTCCTGAAATATATTCATAAATTATTTAATCAATGTATAATAGTTTTTAGATAATTTTATAAGACCCTACGTAATTTTTGAAAGAACTGCAAAATCAGTTTTAATTTTAAAAACTGTTTTTTAAGTAAATTATGATTTTAATTAAATATTAAATTAATAAAATTTAGAAACTTATTTTTGAAAAATGGACTTCATTTTTGGATTTGACACATCGAAAAATGGTAGGGGTAAATTTTTGGGAATTATCTGAGATACTTGAATTTTTTATGAATAGTGGAATCTGATAATTCACAATAAAAGCTAAATAATGTATTAATTGAGCCATCGATGATGTTATAATGATGTAAGCCCACTTTGTTAGGGATTAAATTATAAAATTACTATTATTGGTCATCCAAGACTCACTATTCCTTGTCTTAGGTGAAATTAATAAAGTAATCAATTATATATTAAGGAAACCCCTCTCCCCTCCACTATAAAAGCCACCTTTCACTCCCTCTTTTCCTCACACCTCTCAAGCTCCAAGCCTTCTCTAAAATCTACCCAAACCCCTTCCCTAGACTCTCCCTCACGTACAAGAGCTCCTGGTCTCATCAAAAGACCAAGCTTAGGCCCTTAATGAGGTTCTCAAGAGGATGATTCTAAAGGTGATTTCTCTCCCTCTTCTCCTTTAATTTCCTTTCAAGTTCAAGTTCCTTTCTTGATCTCTCCCTACCTATATTCATCCAAATTGTTTTGTAACTCCATTATTATACATATACTGTAATATTATGATTCTAATGGTATATTATATCACCCCACACCCTTTCCCTCTTCCTTTTATTTAATTAAAGAGAACGTTGTTCATGTGGTGATAATTTATCACCTTCAAAAACAACATGCTCTCTTCTTACATTTATACCTTCAATATGGTCATGAAACCATTTTTATGGTTGAACCAGAATATTTAAAATGTATTATGTTCTATTTTATTTTCTTTAAATAACCTATGGCCATACTACTATGTGAAAAGTTAAAACGAGTTCGTTGTGATCCAAAAACCGCTCAAATTAACCCAAATAATCTTCATTTAATTCTTATCTAATGATTCATCCACATGGATCTAATATAACTAATTATAAAATCATTCAAGCTTCTGTAATATCATTAGTAACATGTAATAATAGTTCTGGATGTTTACCTATGATCTACCAAAACATCAAATTAAGAATACAAGTGGACCGCTCAAGAAAACCATGAAAACAAACATCCCCGGTCAATGTTTTTAAACTCTATAAGTCATCCGAAGGAACATAATATGAAATAATGAAACCAGAATGAACCCTATTAATGTATAAAAGGTTCTGGAATTTCTAATTAATGGATATAATGTCATTATACAGGACATTAAAGAGAAGGAAGCATTCGGGTACAAGGTAAGGGGAAATCTCGAACCCAATTTTCTTCCTTCGGGTTCTCCCTCTTTCAATCCATTTTGATATGGTTACTCCTGAAAGATCATTTTTCATCATTTCCTTTACGTTTTTGGGATATACAAGTTTTTCACTGGTTTTTATGTCCATAAAAATGTTGTCCAAAATATCTCTTCTTTCAAGATCTCACCTTTTACCTCTCATTCAAGGTTGATGGTTCTCGTATCATGTATGTTGTTCCCTCTTCCTTTTGGGAACCCAAAGCTTATGAATGTTTTATTATGAGTTGAAACACATTCCTTTCGATGGTTTATTTATGTACATGTTTTATATGTGTTCTATGTGGCAAGCATGATAATGATAATGTTATGATGTGACGGGTGCACCCAGAATTATATAGCGCTCCAATACATTGGGTAAAGTGATGAATCTCATGAGTAAATGTGAAATGATGTGTGAACAAGATGCTATATTTTTTGACAAGAATTTTTTGTAGTTAACCACTAAGACATGATGTTTCATTTTTATGCATCGCCACATTTCAAGTCTTTTATTTATTCTCCTCTCATGTTCATGATCTTTTGCCTATGTTATGATTATGCTCACCCCATGATATATTGTTCTTATCTATCCTCTTACTGGGATTTTAGCTCACCCCTTTTGATGTATATCCTGAGGTGGAAAAATGTACTAAGGATAGGTAAAGTGCTACGAAGAAGCTATAGAAGAAAAAATTAAATGAATGTTTATGCTCGATGTTGTACTTGTTATGTGTGGTCCTAGTTTGCCCAAGACACTAAACCTCTGGATCCTCCATGTGTAATACTATTATGTTGTTTATATTTGAAATGATGTAATATTAATATAAGAAAAGTTCGGGTCACTATAGTTGGTATCAGATGAAAGGTTTAGTTAAGTTGGGAATTAGGATTACTAAACCCTAGAGAAAACCTGTAGCATAATAATAAGTTCAAATATGTACACAAGAATATTTACCTAGGGATCCTATATGTTATGATTTTGGTATAATTGTTTAAATGAATAAGTTATTCATGACTTGTTTACTTATGTTTTGTTCTAACGTTTTCTATTTTAGAAAATGGTGGGAACCAGGAGGAATCGGGCCAACAACTCTTGTGAGGGCCAATGCAACGATTTCCCGAACAACATCCCCATTGATTTTGCTGGTGGAGTTCAAAACTTCATGGCGATGCTTACCCAATTATCTCATGTTATGAATAATAACCATAGTAATGGGGAACATCCTCCTTCACTAAAGAGGGAGCAACTATAAATTGAATGTTTTATGCGGCAATGACCACCGACGTTTTGTGGATCTCCCGATCCACTAGTTGCGGAACAGTGGGTCAACTCCATGGAGAAGATATTTTCTGTTCTTCAATATTCCGAGACGGAGAAGGTGACTCTAGCCATTTATCGTCTAGATGGAGAAGCTGATCAATGGTGGGCTTTGATTAAGAACACCAATCCAAGGGAGGAAATTTAAGATATGGAATGGGAAGACTTTAAGATAATGTTTCTTAATAAGTACTTCCCAAGAACTCTTCGCACGAAGATGGAGAAGGAATTCATAGAGCTCAAGTAAAAAGAAGGAGAATTTGTCACAACCTATGAAGAAAATTTTACTAGGCTCGCAAGGTATTCTTCGGGGTTTGTTATCAACAATGATAGATAAATTGATAGATTCTTTAGTGGATTAAAACCACATCTTCGAAAGGCTCTTGCAATTCAAGGCTTTGGGAGTTATAAAGAAGTTGTTCAGTGTGCTCTCAAAGTGAAGATGGATTTTGGAGAATGGTCCCATGGATATGGTGATAAGAAAAGAAATATGGAGTTTCAAGCCGATGGATCTAATGACAAAGGTGGGAAGAAAACACAACGACCCACACGCCAAAAATGTGAGAAGTTGCACCATGGGAACTACCTTAAACGGATGGGGAAATGATTCAAGTGTGGGAAAGAAGGAAACCTAGCTCACTAGTGTCAAAAATACATGAAAAGGAAGGATAATGTAGCCAATGAAAGGAGAGAACCACTCGTGGTTCAATGCTACAACTGTAGGGAGCTAGGGAACTATTCAAACCAGTGCACTAAACCTCGAAATCTTGAGTGTAATCAGCGCCAGCAACCACCAAAGCCAACAGAACAAGGGAAGGCTTATTCCATCACTATTGTGGAGGTGGAACATGATAATGAATTCATACAAGGTACACTTCCTATTCACTCAAGAATGGAAAAAGTCTTATTTGATTCTGGTTCTACGCATTCCTTTATATCTTGCAAGTTTCCTAGAACTATAGAATCGAAGTCCCGAAACCTTGAAGTAGAGATATCTGTAAAAACACCAATTGGTACAATCATTGTAACCCAAGTGTTTGATTCTTCTCCTGTTGACGAATGTGGGAAGATTATCCTGGAAAATCTCATAATACTTCCCTTGGTAGAATTCGACGCTATAATGGGAATGGATTGGCTCTCATTATATAGAGCACATATCAACTGTCGGGAAAAGGAGATATATTTTCATATTCCGAACCATCCCATGATTCTCTACAAATTCAAGGAAGATCATGAATCTCCTTTGAGAAATCCTTCGATGGTTTGGGTGTTGATTCCCTATGAAGAAGCATACCTCGCCCAAATGGTTGAGTCGAAGGAAAGTTCCAACCTTGAGGAAATGCCCATCATGAGGGAATAAAGTGATGTATTTCCCGAAGAGTTGCCCAGAATTCCCCCAGATCGTGAGGTGGAGTTCTCAATTGAACTCATACCCGGAGCTACTCCTACCTCAAAGTGCCCCTATAGGATGGATCCTATCGAACTTGAGGAGTTAAAGAATCAGCTGTAAGAGAATCTGGACAAAGGGTTCATATGCCCCAGTGAATCACCTTGGGGTGCGCCAGTGCTCTTTGTAAAGAAGAAGGATGGAACCATGCGGTTGTGTATCGATTATTAGGAACTAAACAAGATCACCATAAAGAACAAGTATCCTCTTCCAAGGATTGATGACTTGTTCGACCAGTTAAGAGGAGCTCAATACTTCTAAAAGGTGGATCTTCGTTCTGGGTATCATCAAGTAAAGGTGAAGAAGGAAGATATTCAGAAGACTGCCTTCCGTACAAGGTATGGGCACTATGAGTTTTTGGTGATGCCCTTCGGACTTACTAATTCCCCTGCAATCATCATGGATTTGACGAATAGAGTCTTTAGACATTACCTCGAAAATTTTGTGGTAGAGTTTATCGATGATATTATCATCTACTGCAAGAGCAAGGAGGAACACGAAGAACATCTAAGACTTGTGTTGGCGACATCGAGAAAGGAGAAGTTGTACGCCAAGTTCAGAAAGTGTGACTTTTGGATGAATCAAGTCATGTTCTTGGGACATGTGATCACAAGTGAGGGAATTTATGTGGATCCTTCAAAGACAAAGGTGATTGAGGAATGACCCAGGCCCTCTAGTGTCACCGAAATCCGTATTTTTCTTGGATTAGCTGGGTACTATTGACGTTTTGAGAGAAACTTATCACGATTGTCAAGCCCGCTAACTAAGTTAACAAGGAAAGGGGTAAAGTATGTATGGATGGAAGAATGTGAGGGAAGCTCCAAGGAGATAAAGAGAAGGTTGATCACTGCACCTGTACTCACACTACCGAAAAGTGGAGAAAATTTTGTGATATACAGTGATGCATCAAAGAAAGGCTTGGGTTGTGTACTAATGCAAAATGATAATGTGATAGCCTACGCCTCACGACAGTTGAAGATCCATGAGCAGAACTACCCGACGCATGATCTAGAGCTGGAAGCCGTGATATTTGCCTTGAAAATTTGGCGACACTACCTTTATGGAGAGAATTGTGACATATACACCGACCAAAAGAGCCTAAAGTATATATTCACACAAAATGAGCTCAACATGCATTAAAGGAGATGGTTAGATCTAATCAAGGATTATGATTGCTCTATTCACTATCATCCTGGGAAGGCGAACAAGGTAGCTGATGCTCTAAGTAGAAAAGAACCTGCTACTCTATCCATGTTGAGGATTGAGAAAGACCCTATCTTCTTGGATATGCAAAAGAAGGATTTGGGAAACATAAGGGCAGGGGATACATCCTACCTTGCCCAAATGATTGTGCAACCATCCATCCAAGAGAAGATTAAGGAAGCACAAAGGGATGATGTGGAGATACAAAAGAGGGTGAATGCAGTAAAGAAAGGGAAGCAGCAAGAGTTCCATATTGATGATGATGGTGTGATTCGGTTTGGAACGCGGCTTTGTGCACCTTCATCACCCGGGATAAAGAAGGGGCTATTGGATAATGAACATAGCTCAAGTTTCTCTATCCATCCTGGAATTACCAAGATGTATCGTGATCTCCGAGAACACTTCTAGTGGGATAACATGAAGAAGGAGATTGTGGAATATATATAAAGGTGCTTGGTATGTCTGCAAGTTAAAGCTAAGTAGAAAAAGTCCAAAGGTATGATGCAGCCATTTCCTATACCCATGTGGAAATGGGAAAATGTTACTATGGACTTTGTCACGGGTATCCCGAAGACGTCAAAGGGAAATAATGCGATATGGGTTGTGGTTGATCGACTCACCAAGACTGCCCATTTTATCGCTATTCGGGAAGATTTCACTTGAACAACTTGCAACGATATATGTGAAGGGAGTAGTGAGATTGCACGGTGTTCCACTCTCGATTGTCTCTGACCGTGATCTAAGGTTCACATCTAAATTCTGGAGGATCCTTCAACATGATTTGAGTACTGAATTATATTTCAGCACGGCCTATCACCCCCAAACCGATGGCCAGTCTGAAAGGACTATTCAGACGCTCGAAGATATGCTAAGAGCATGCTCTCTAGAATTCAAAGGTGGTTGGGATCAGCACCTCCCATTGGTTGAGTTCTCATATAACAATAGCTACCACTCGAGTATTCAGATGGCTCTGTATGAAGCTCTTTATGGGAAGCGATGTAGAACTCCAACCTGTTGGGATGATGTTGGAGAACGAAAGCTACTTGGTCCCAATCTTGTTCAAGAGATGACAGAGAAGGTTCAAGTCATCCAGAAACACATCAAAGCTGCTCAAAGTCGGAAAAAGAGCTATGCTGACAACCGTTGAAGAGGCTTGGAGTTCGACGTTGGAGAAAAAGTCTTTCTTCGAAGATGTCCATGGAAGAGAGTCATGAGATTAAGGAAGAACGGGAAGCTAATCCCAAGGAACATTGTCCCCTTTGAGATCCTTGATTGTATAGGAGCCGTGGCCAATCTTCTGGCACTTCCACCGAATATGGATCAAGTTCATGATGTGTTTCATGTATCACTACTGAGGAAGTACATACCAATCCCCTCACATGTACTAAACTCAGAGGTGATACAGCTGGAAGATGATCTCTCCTGTGAGGAGCAGCCGGTAAAAATTTTGGACCAAAGTGATAAGGTTCTACGCAACAGGACAACCTGCCTTGTCAAAGTGCTGTGGAGGAACCATAAGTTGGAGGAAGCAACTTGGGAACCAGAAGAAGAAATGAAGGAGAAGTACCCTCACCTGTTTTTGTAAAGTGAAATTTCGGGGGCGAAATTTCTTAAGGGTGGAAGAATGTAATGACCCAAAGTATGTCAATGGAAAATTACCTTCTTATATTTATGTCATAAAAACAGAAAATAATGAACTACAAAGTGATAAGTGACCTTTAAACATAATTTTGTCACACCTATCTTTGGAATTTTAAAAATCTGACATACACAGTTGTGTTCAAGATAGTTTTTGGAGTCTAATGAAACAAAACTAATTTTTGGTGAATAGTAACCTACCCTTATGAAAAGTAAAATTCCTTTTATGAATATTAAATAAGAGTTACATTACCTATGAATAATAAAATAAAATTTAGATATTATAGAAAGTCATAATTTGACCTTAGTAAACGTTTTTGGTATTTTATAATTTATAAATAATTAATTATAATTAATTAATTAATTTAAAGGAATATTTATTTTCCTGAAATATATTCATAAATTATTGAATCAATTTCTAATAGTTTTTAGATAATTTTATAAGACCCTACGTAATTTTTGAAGAACTGCAAAATCATTTTTAATTTTAAAAACTGTTTTTTAAAGTAAATTATGATTTTAATTAAATATTAAATTAATAATATTCAGAAAAATATTTTTGAAAAATGGACTTCATTTTTGGATTCTACACGTCAAAAAATGGTTGGAGTAAATTTTTTGGAATTTTCTGAGATACTTGAATTTTAGATGAATAGTGGAATCCGATAATTCACAATAAAAGCTAAATAATGTATTAATTGAGTCATCGATGATGTTCTTATTATGTAAGACCACTTGTTTCGGGATTACATTATAAAATTACTATTATTGGTAATCCAAGACTCACTATTCCTTGTCATAGGTGAAATTAATAAACTAATCAATTTTATATTAAGGAAAACCCTCTCCCCTCCACAATAAAAGCCACCCTTCACTCCCTCATTTCCTCACACCTCTCAAGCTCCAAGCCTTCTCTAAAATCTGCCCAAACACCTTCCCTAGCCTATCCCACACGTCCAATAGCTCCTAGTATCATCAAAAGACCATGCTTAGACCCTTAAAGAGGTTCTCAAGAGGAGGATTCTGAAGGTGATTTCTCTCCCTCTTCTCCTTTAATTTTCTTTCTCGTTCAAGTACATTTCTTGATCTCTCTCTACATATCTTCGTCCAAATTGTTTTGTAAATCCATTATTATACATATACTGTAATCTTAAGATTATAATGGTATATTATATCACCCCACACCCGTTCCCTCTTCCTTTTATTTTATTAAAGAGAACGTTGTTCATGTGGTGATAATTTATCACCTTCAAAAACAACATGCTCTCTTCTTCCATTTCTACCTTCAATCTGGTCATGAAACAATGTTTATGGTTGAACCATAATTTTTTATATGTATTATGATCTATTTTAAGTTATTTAAATAACCTATGGCCATATTACTAAGTGAAAAGTTAAAACGAGTTCGTTGTGATCCAAAAACCGCTCAAATTAACCCAAATAATCTTCATTTAATTCTTATCTAATGATTCGTCCACATGGATCAAATATAAATCATTATAAAATAATTAATTATTCTGTAATATCATTAATAACATGTAATATAAGTTCTGGATGTTTACCCATGATCTACCCAAACATCAAATTAAGAATACAAGTGGACCGCTCAAGAAAACCATGACAACAAACATCCCCGATCAATGTTGTTAAACTCTATAAGCCATCCAAATGAACATAATAGGAAATGATGAAACCATAATGAACCCTATTAATGTATAAAAGGTTCTGTAATTTCTAATTAATGGATATAATGTCATTATACAGGACAATAAAGAGAAGGAATCATTCGGGTACAAGGTAAGGGGAAATCTCGAACACAATTTTCTTCCTTCAGGTTCTCCCTCTTTCACTCCATTTTGATATTGTTACTCCTCAAAGATCATTTTTCCATCATTTCATTTACTTTTTTGGGATATACATGTTTTTCACTGGTTTTTATGTCCATCAAAATGTTTTCCAAAATAACTCTTCTTTTAAGATCTCACCTTTTACCTCTCATTCAAGGTTGATGGTTCTCGTATCATGTATGTTGTTCCCTCTTCCGTTTGGGAACCCAAAGCTTATGAATGTGTTATTATGAGATGAAACCCATTCCTTTACATGGCTTATTTATGTACATGTTTTATATGTGTTCTATGTGGCAAGCATGATAATGATAATGTTATGATGTGACGGGTGCACCCAGAATTATATAGCGCTCCAATGCATTGGGTAAAGTGATGAATCTCATGAGTAAATGTGAAATGATGTGTGAACAAGATTCTATATTTGTTCACAAGAATGTTTGGTAGTTATCCACTAAGACATGATGTTTCATTTTTATGCATTGCCACATTTCAAGTCTTATTTATGCTCCTCTCATGTTCATGATCTTTTTCCTATGTTATGATTATGCTCACCCATGATGTATTGTTCTTATCTATCCTCTTACTGGGATTTTAGCTCACCCCTTTTGATGTATATCCTCAGGTGGCTACATGTACTAAGGAGAGGTCAAGTGCTACTAAGAAGCTATAGAAGAAGAAATTAAATGAATGTTTTTCTTGATGTTGTACTTGTTAGGTGTGGTCCTAGTTTTCCCAAGACACTAAACCTCTGGATCCTCCATGTGTAATTCTATTATGTTGTTTATCTTTTAAATGATGTAATAGTAATATAAGAAAAGGTCGGGTCGCTATATTCTCCCTGAACCCTCATTTCTTCATCCGGTAACACTTTCTCCCACTTTACCTAAATTTAATTCTTAATTAATCTTATTTAACCCTCATAAATTATTTTTATATGTTATGAAAATATATACCTAGCTAAATTATTCAATATTTTATGGGTAAATACAGGTTTTATAAGTTTTTATTTTTAATTCATCCCGATAAGAATGTCTGATCAAAGGTAAATTCCCAATTTCATACGCATTTTCTAGAACAATCCATAATTTGTTCAAAGATGAAAATATTTTTCTAAAATAAAACATTTTATCATGAAATACTATATTATTTTATTTGTTGTTTTATTCAAACAATTTTTCCTTTTTCCTCTTTAAAGACTCCTTTATATTTTATCTAAAACAACATGAAAGTGTCTCATTTTTATGGATTCTTAAAAATTATTATTACAGGTTTTAACTTCATTTGGAAGAAGTTTATCAAAATCTGTGACTAATTCACATTTTGAATTTCCAAGTATGATTTAAATACACTCCATATTTTATACATTTATTATAAACCCATTTTTTATGCTTTATGACTGGATTATGATACCCATTTCTTTCCATTGTTAACCCTTATGGTTATTCCTTATCATTAATTCTTAATATAAAATATATATGCATGAACATGTTCTGTTGGGTGTACCATGATAGAAGAACAATAAATTTGGTAATTTTTAGTCTCACGAGATGTCATGTTGGGATATAGAGTAAATATTATTCAGTTAGGGGACTTTTTCCAACATGTGATAATGTCTACACAGTTATACTTCACTCATGTTTATTTAATATTGTATGCTTTTATCACATTCCTATGTTTCCATGATTATATGATTAAATTTTATATATTTTATGCTTTCATATGATTATTCATGTTCTATGCCTTTATATGTCCCAATTTTAGGCCTTCTATCCCATGTTCTGTGCATTAATTCTATTTTTATTCCCTTATTGGGATTTTTATCTCATTCCTTTTTCATATGTATTCTCCTGGTTATCATATGTTTGTGTAAGAGTTCAAAAAATGTTATGAAGTCATTATGGGTGATAAATATAAATATGATATACTTAATTTCCATGTTTTTGATTTTAGGTACCTAATCTTCCTAATACACTACATTATATGACCTTGGTTTGTATGTAATGGTTATTTATTCTTAATATCATGTAATAATATGCGTAATGGTCTAAGGAATCTATAGTTTGTATAAGAATATATTCTAGCTATTTTTGGATATTATGAGTAGAAAATTATTGTAAGAACCCCATATATAATTCTATCACTATGGATAACCTATATTGAAACATAGGGAATCACAATATACGATATATTTTTCATTTAAAATTTTATACATTAATGTTCACAATTAACTTTTTATGTTATCATTAGTTAACTATTTATCCCCTAATTTTATTTTAATTTTTATAGTTAAAATATGGAAGGAGGAATATAACATACTACTCTTTTCGCTATTCTTCAAGAACTACTTCAAAAAATTATCCAGAAGCCGTGTTCATATGACTTTGAATATTTTTCCAAAATCCATGTTACATGAAAAAAACATTATGAGGAATCCAATACCTCTATGATTTCCCAATTCATTCAAGGATATAGGATTTATTATTATATAATCATGCACTATCAACATTATTAACATTATATGCTTGGGAGTAAGTACAACCGGTGACCTTTAAAATTATTCTATTTATTTCAAACACAGGAATAACTCAATGATTTTATATATTATTTAAAAGAGGGAGACCTTTGAGAAACCTATATGTATCTAATTATAGTTTTATGTATTTGGGAAAAATCAAAATAGATTTAACAAAACCCTATTTTGAAATATTTAAGATGAATCAGTAATGTTGATTTATAACAAAGAAGTTTAATAATATGTTTTAAAATTATATATTTGAAATACTTTTTTATGATTTATTGATTCTTCCACTGATATAATCCAATATTCCTAAGTTGTTTTTGGATAAAGGAATATGATTATTTTGAAAATATCGTAAAGAGATATTTTGACACATGAACCCTTTCTCCTTGAAGGAAATTCCAACAGAAATGGCAGAATACCTCATTAAAGTGATAAAGAACCTAAATAATGAATCTTGGGAAGATATCTTTAGGGTTTTCTCATGTTTGTAAAAAACAAAAGTTTGAGGTTGAAATTTCATAATGGGGTATGAATGTAATAACTATAATTTTATCATTTCAATTTCCTTCTTTATATTTATTTAATATAGTATAACTCACATAAAATATCATATAGAACCAAATAAAAATAGTATTAAGAATTAAATAAGTGGTCTTCATATAAATTAAGAAACCTATACTAATGGAAAAGTAACATGACCGTTGGAAAAGTAATGTGGCCATTAAGAATAGTATTCTGGAAAATAAAATTATAACCTCACCTATGAATGTATAAATAAAATGTAGGTATCCTATCAATTAAAATATTATATATTTATATCATTTTATAATTAAATAAATATTTATAAATGATAAATTATGTATTGCAATTTTAGTTAAACGTAAAGGTTTATTTATAATTTTTTAATTAATTTAACTATTTAAAAAAAATTCATAAAACTGAAACATAAATTAATAATTTGTTTTATTATCATTATAAAATATTTTTATGAGACGTTAATTAATTTTTCAATGTGTTAGAAAATCAATTTGATTTTTAAAGTCAGTATTTTATAAATAAATGTTGATTTTAATTAATAATTAAATTCATCATTTTTAGAAATAAAAATCATAAACATGATCCCATTTATGAAATCTACACATATAACAATGGTTACGATAAATATTTTGGATTTTTTCGAAAATTGTTTATTTTTTACTGAATCATGAAATAAGGTAATTTACAATATTTACCATGATAAGTAATAAATGAATATTTGATTCATGGTTGAGTAATGGATAATTTATTTTTACATTATCATGAAATCAAATGAATTATTTACTATAAAAAGTCATAAGAATTGACAGTAGTTATTTTCTTGAGTTAAAATAGAAAACTAAAGAGTAAAATAATCGAAAACACCCTTCTCCAACCACTATAAATACCACTCCTCACCACATCTTCTCTGTACACATTAGAAGACTTTTATCATGGTTATATACTTCAGAATTCCTCTATAAAACCTATTACCCAAGTTTTTGTGTTGATTTTATCACCAAAACACCATTTCCATGTTCTTTATGGATGTTCTCAATGAGACGTTATTAAAGAGGTAAAACCCTCCTTCTATCTGTTTTAAATCCATTCATTCATATACCACATTGATTGATACACTATCCAAATTAACATGATAACTCCAGTATCATACATATACTATAAGTTTATTATTATCATGTCATATCCATCATCTAATCTCTTATCCTCCTTTTTTATCTTATAAATGAAAATATATTCAATGATGTGTCGATTCGCCACTTTCATGTTGGACAATTTTTCATTTTATTTTATAGCACTCATGGCTGGTTTTAAACCCATTATAATAGTTAAAAAATATTTTCAAATGTATAATACAAATTTTTTTACATGTTTTTTCTAATATATATACATAATATAAAATAATTACACAATAATAGTTTATAATAATTGAGAATTAAAAAAAATATACTAATGTTCAACATTAATTTTTTTTCTAATGAATCATTATATAATATGAAAAAAATTATAAATGAGAAAATTTAAAATTATATAGATGCATAAATATCATATAGTTCAACTTCTGGATATTTTCATCCAATTGAAAAGAAATCTTATAATTTGAATTAAGGGAACCAATCATAAAATCATGACAGGAAAACTCCCAGAATGATGAAATTGAATATTATAACTCATCAAAAGTAAATAAATATACTTGATAAAACTATAAGAAACAAAATAAATATATAATAAGTTCTGAATTAATTAGTTAATGGATCTAATTTGATTATCCAGGAAATTAAGTGGGGGTACAAAATTGGTTTGGACATTAGGTAAGGGATTCTCTCTAAAGCCCCATTATTCTAGGGAGTTATGCTTTCTACCTCTTTAACACAATTTAATTTTTCCTTCATCATATTCACACCTCCTAAATTATTTTTATTTGTTTCATAAATATTTACCTAGAAAAAATCATTATTCATTGATATATAAAAACATGTTTCATAAGGTTCCCGTTTCAATAAAACCTAATAAGCCTGCTTGATTAAAGGGAACTTCCCAATTTCTTACCAATATTGATGCACACTCCATAAAAATTTTAAAGCCTAAAATATTTTGAAAAAACACCCTATTATCGTTACATAAAATCTTAGTACATTTATGTTTTTAGGAAAACTATTATTTTGTTGTCTTCTTTAACGAATCTTTTATATTTTTCCTTAAACCACACCAAAGTGTCTAATTTCCAATGTTTCATAAACTATATTATTTTGTTGTCTTCTTTAAAGACTCTTAGATATTTTACCTTAAACCCCACCAATGTGGCTAATTTATAATGTTTCTTAAACACTATTTTTACATGTTTTCACTTAATTTGGAAATAATTTATCATGATCCACTGATATTTTTCCTTATTAATTTCCATGTTTGATTTAAATCCATTTTTTCTTATAAAACATTATGATACACCCCATTTTTAAATAAATTGACATGTATTGGTCACTCAATCCATTTCCGAAGAAATTTATGATACACCCCCTAGTTATGCCTTAGGACATGATTGTGATACTAATTTCTTTCTATGGGTAACCCTTATTTTTATTCTATATGATTAGTTATTAATATTCCATACATATTCATGAACATGTTATGATGGGTGAACCCATATATTGATCCAATGAATTTTGTAAACATTAGACTCATAATACTTCATTTTTGGACTTGGAGTAAACCCAATCCCTTTATGTGTCCTTGCCCACCATGTGATATAATCATGGAAGATATCTTCGAATCATGTTTTTTCTATGTTGTATGGTACTTACACATTATTATTTTTCCTTTATTACATGGTCTTATATACTACATGTTATGCTTTCATATGATTATTCAGGTCAATGTTTTTATATTTCATCCTATTATTCCTTCTAACCCAGGTTCTATGGTTTATTTCTATGTTTGTTCCCTTAATGTTATTTTAGCTCATCCCTTTTTTCTATGTACTACAGAGGTTATTCTATGTATATGTAAGAGCTTAGAGGAAGCTAGGATCTTATTATGGAATATTAAAATAAATTTTCTATATTCAATTTTAATGTTTTCATTTTTTATGTACATAATCATTCAAAGACACTATACTTTATGATCGTTGGTTTGTATTTAATTGTTATTTATGCATAAAATCATGTAATAATATGTGTAATGT